>OY987328.1:119723144-124723144 GCA_963920685.1 Polydrusus tereticollis
AGTTTCCTGACACGTGTTTCAACCCTTGCGGGTCATTATCAAAGGCATTGTAAGACAATAAAAATTCTACATGTCATTAAAAAAAAATTGATAGATGAGATAGGTTATTTTGGTCCTTAATTTACAGGTATTGGCCAACATACAAGGCCAAGGTACAACTAAATTAAAGGTGTGAATATAGAGGTATTTACATCTAAGTAATAAAATTAAGAAAATGATACTGTGTATAATAATTATGGGTTTTTTCGTTGGTAATTATTGACAGTGTTTATTGCATATTTATCTTAAGTAATTAGGCTATTAAGTATTAGATTAGCACCTGAAGGCATTTCAATTTGATTGTTAACAACGAAAAAACCCATAATTATTATACACAGTATCATTTTCTTAATTTTATTACTTAGATGTAAATACCTCTATAATCACACCTTTAATTTAGTTGTACCTTTGGCCAATACCTGTAAATTAAGGACCAAAATAACCTATCTCATCTGTCGATTTTTATTTGAATGACATGTAGAATTTTTTATTGTCTTACAATGCCTTTGATAATGACCCTCAAGGGTTGAAACACGTGTCAGGAAACTGAAATAAATTGTGAAATATAACAAGTACTACTTTAATTTCCTCTACTTTAAATACCTATTAATGCGATTAGCTAAAATATCATTGTTATGCGAATCGAATTTTGAGCGGTAATGAACGATGGCAACATGAACGCGCTAAATAAAAGTAATAATTATAGAATCTGCTTATAGTGGCAACCCCTTGAGCATTTTGCAGAACGAAAAAAAGAGTTTTCGTACGTTCGCTTTTTCCTATGCTCTCCAGAGTTCTCTGCGTAGCTATATTTTCTATGATTATACTGATTAATAATAGTGATCGTATGATTTTAGCTTAATTTTGAACTCAGGCATTGTAGCTCTAGAACCAAGTGGTGAAATATAAACGCTTACACTCATCTAGTTCTATGCAGGTATCTATCACCCATTTCTAAGTTTGTTATTTCAGTATTAATATCCAATCTGACCTTGAGTTGCAACATTGCCACTTTTTTGACTTATTTTTATTATTATCATAGGTCTGTTGCAACCATTAGTCCCTGACAGTTTTAAACTACTAAATACTACCAGTTAGCAAGGCATCCTGGGGCCTATATGCAATATTCATCTGGTAGACTATATGTTTGATTAAAAACTAATCCCGGATTGCTGGTTGGAACAAGCCTTATATCTATGTAGCAACAAGGACTTGGATGGCTATTAACTAAAAAATATAAGTCAGGCACAATAAAAAAACAAGTTACCAGAATTTTTCGTATCTGTAAGGGACTTTATTTATAATGCGTTCATTTTCCAAAATTAAAAAAAGAAAATTATATCATAATTAAACTCTTTCTTAATTTTACTGGAGATTAGTATCTATACGCTTCACTGCGTATATAATAAAAAAAAAACGAAACAGCCTGGCAGGGGTGAGATTGGAGTGGATTAAACACGTCTAAAAAGTTCCTCTTTGTTTAATTTTAACAAGGTCTTTAGACAGAAAATGATAAGCCGACAAAAAAGCTGAAAACCCTAAGATATCAGTTCTGACGTTGCAGGCAGGCTTTTGTTTTAAAGGTAGACCCTGATATTTATAAATTTGTCAAAATGTAATTAATTTTTTAATAATCTTCTTGAGTTTTGGTATATATTTAGAATGCGTTGTCAAGCTAATAGAAAAAGAACGGGTTAAATAAACTGAAAAGTATGTCTCTGTACCTGGATTACTGTTAGATAAAATAAATGAAGGTTTAGTTCGTCTGTAAAGTAGATCCATTCCTACGCTTATTTTTTTCTACTCATGTTAAAAATATATACATTGACCGAGTTCGCAACATATGGGAAAAAATTCTATTAGCGGAATATCAAAAAATCTTTTCTGGGGGATCGGATGTGCATGTCCCATAACCTTAAAATTGATTTTGGCATACGTCACGTGACCACTGGTATGGCGGGAAAGTTGAAGAAACGAATATGAAATCATAAGAAATCAGATTAGTTGATGAGATATCCAAGAATAAAAAATGTTTAGAATTCCATTAGAACCTTACATACAATGTTTGGGATATCTACTTGAAAAAACATAAAATCGAATTTTTTTGCAAATATTCTTTTACCGAATTAAAAATTTCCATATTTTTCCTTTTTAATAGCTTCATTAAAGTAAATCGTTCGTGAACGACACACCTCTAATCAATTTAGTATTGTAGCGCTAACTGTGTTAGCCAAATATGGCCTTATAGTATAAGGTTTTTTAAATCAGATGGCTAGGAAATATTTTCCTAATTAGTTTATTATATTTAAATAACTATTATTGATGTTTTTAAAAATCTCCTTAAAGAACATTTGCCTCAAAAATTAGTTGGTAGGAAACAAAAACCTTTAGCGTATGAATATGTAAATATTGTAGAATGTAAACGTAGATTGGATATTTTATTAACTGTATCGAGACATGCAGGACCACGCGTATAAAAAAGGTATGACATGAAAAAGAAAGCGTTTGACAGTTTGCAAATCATTTTTTTTTAAAGTAAGGCACAGAACTGCAGGATTACTGCTTTAGGGCGCTCTGTAAGCGGTGCGTGTGTGCAAGAAACGATTATACTCGTTGAGGAACATGGCCAGATGAAAGAATCTTTAAACAGTGTTGTTTGAGGGATACTGAAGCTGAACCACGTACGGGCGGGCTGCAGTGGCTCGTCGTGTATTTTAACATACACCGCTCTGGGTGGAATCAAGCGGGCAACCTCAGTTGAGCACTTGCCATGAAAATATTTGTAAAATAGACTTAAGTCGTCAACCTGCTTTCGATGCTCAAGGCTTACCAGGTTTTAAGCGAATGACTATTCTTTGAATGGAATCCAGTAATCCCAAGGTATGTTTAGGAGCAGAGCCCCACATGCGAATAGTACTCCAGCGATGATGGAATTTGAGCTTTATAGAGCATCAAAGGTTGTGTATAGAGGCCCTTAGTTCGGAACAGTATTCCAAGCTTCTGCGAGGCTGCCCTAGCAATGGCCGCAACGTGACTATGCCAAGACATATGACTATCGAAATTGACGCTCAATTAATAAATTGATGAAGCCAAGGGAATCGAATGTCCCGCCATGACTAAGTATATCCGGTTCTTCAACATTACCTTTTTTAGAAAAAACTGTCGCCTGGGTTTCTTTAACGTTAAATTCTACTTGGTTACTGTCAACCCAAGACAGAACTTTTTCCAGGTCTTTGTTGAGATGTTAGACCTCTTGCTGTCTATAGAGATGGGCATTGGCAGCCGATGTGCGAACATCCAAAGAAAAAGATGAAACAAGTGTGCTGTCATCAGCGAAGCTATATATAAGGTTTTTAGTTTTTTCCAAAAGATCGTTAATGTATATGGGCGACAAAATGAAACCTTGAGAGATTCCGGCGTTGATGTTTGATGTTAAATGTGTCTGAAAGAAATCCGTCCATTGATGCACTTGAAGCCCAGTAAAAAAATAGGATTAAGGGTTTGGTCAAAAAGTGGAGGAAGACTCTGAGTACATTGCTAACAAGTGCAATCACTTTCTACACACAATCGTTTCTAATTTACTGACTAATTTAATTCAATTTTGCTTTAGTTGTAGAATTAATAAAGATCTAAGTTCCATGTCCCTGAAACCTGTAATACCGAAAGAAGTTTGTGGAATAACACGAAAATAAAAAAACAAAAACAGTAGTGGTATTGATGAAATTCCGACGAGCATCGTGAAAATGGCAGCTAGTAAACTGCAAAACATTCTGAGTTATATCATAAATAATTATTTTGCCTTTGTTGTTTTTGTGTTTCCTGAAAGCTTAAAGAGTACGCTCACCAAATCTTTATATAAAAAAGGGGACCCTGAATTACTAAACGAACTATAGGCGCATAACTGCTGAAAAATATGTGAGTTAGCGTTAAGCACAAGACCAGTGACATTCCTAAATCACTGTAATTCATTCAGTAAGTATCAATGTGGATTTTTAACAGGTTAATCAATTTAAACGGCCATGTTCAATTTAATTCAAAAAATCGGAACATCTGGAGAACGGCGAATTGGGATACATCTAGACTTATCCGGGATAAGTTATCCCTAATCTAAGGTCTATGATTGTCTGGACAGGGAATTGCTTGTGCCAAAGTTAAGAAACTATAGTACAAGAGGAAATGAAAACTATGGCAGCAATTAATCTAAAAAGTAAATTAGCCTCTAGAGGTAATGTATATGAAAAAAATATAAGGTTTAAATACAAATTTACTATGCCGCAACATAACACATTCCTTTTTCAGAGAAGTTTCACATAACGCTATAAAGTTGTACAATTCAATTCCTGATGAATTTAGGTTATTTAATATTAATAAATTTAAGTACAAGCTTCGTGCTTATCTTTTTAGTGAGCAACAGGGCAAGTTTTTGTTAGCTGTTTTTTTGATGTCGTATTTTATTCTCTTTAGTCTCTTTAATATTGATTGCGATAAACATTGAATAATCACTAAAATACTAGTAAATAATTGTTACATTTTTTTTTCTTTTTATTAAGATAATATCTAATCAAGTACAATATGTTTTCTCTTAAGACTGGCTCATGACTCAGCGCTTATTAACTTTGTAAAAACTAAATTTTTAATATATTTATCTATATAACATAGACTGGTTTAGGGGCATGTTCTCTGCATTTTCATAGACATCGTCTGTCTTCTTTCCTTTTTTAATTTTTATTTAATATTTTGAGGCGAACCGTACTCGATAAATGGTTAAGTAGGAGTAGCCCCCTCTGGCTAGACTTCGCCAACCCGAGTATGGTTCGACTTCGTTAATAATTTTGTTTGATCTAACAATACATTTTCTTAAATTGTATTTTGTGTATATTATATTCAATAAAGAGTCTTTATTATTATTATTATTATTATATTGGGTGCGATCTTTTTTATATTGCTTCTAAGGCTGACCGCACCTTACGATTCATAATTGCGCGATAATTTTATCGCAGAAGTATGATACACAGAAATATAATATAATAAACTTTCTATAATTCAAAAATATTTTTTTTTTTTATACCACGATACATTTTTTCTAAACGCTTTACCTATTCCAAGTTGTAGTTGCACCCATACAGTAAAATAGTCCCAACATGTGGTTAGTTAAGCACTCAAAATCTCATTACCGAGATAAAACCAGAACGCTCTGTAGAATCCGGACAACAAACAAGCTATCTATTTTAAAGGTCTTTTTACACTCGAACTCCTTTCTCTCGCATTTTAGCTGATTCGGCAAGGGGCCTTCTTACAAGCTACTTTATTTGCTTTAGATAACGTCTTTAAAAGTAGATCACGTTAATGTCCTCTGGCTGGTTAACAGTTCAAATGTCGCAGCATTTATCGCTGAATTCGTGAAGTAAAAACGAATTCGATACCCTTTGTCTCTGATGTTGGTTTTACACTGAGAATTTCTTCCTAAATTGATTGTAATATTTCTTTGTTTTTGTTAATGCTTACTGCTTTGGGCTTTCATGTGCGGTAATTGTTTTTGTTTTGCTTTGCTTTTTATTAATTATGAATATTTTAAAGTATAGTTCGCCGCACAAGACTACGTATGACGGGAAAGGGAAAATAAAAGTCATACGTATGGAGTTCTAAGCCGCGTGTTATAGATGTGCGTACAACTTTTCTGAATATGATTTTTTTATTATATTAATAACACACTAGTGAGTTATAAATCATAACTCACTAGTGGGCTATGATTATAGCTCACGCAGGCACATCTTTTATCACACCAGTCGATAAATTCTTTGAAGGTTTTGTCATAACTATCTCTTGACTTGTGGGGAATAATAAATGAACACGCCAGGTCCGCCTCTTTTTGAATTTTGGCTGAAATAAAATATTTTAAAAAACTACTCTCGAAAATAGCAAAATAATAATTTTTTTACTGCCTTTAAATTTTTGTTGTTAATCAATTCCATAACAACTTCAGGTGCTTTAACCAAAAAATCTTTGATGTTTTCTCTTAAAAAAACACTTGACTTTTTAGGCCGAAAGCCTACACTTTTCGCTTAAAAAAAACCACAAGTTTTGAATGCTTTCAGTATACTTTTTATCATACTGTAGGTAGCCCATAAAGTGGAAGATTTTTTTTCTTTAGAGATCTCACCAAAATAGACCAACAAAACGGTCTCTGATGTAACATTGGTTGTTCCTCTGCTGCTGCATCACGCCTGGAATGTATTAAAAGCTTACTTTTTGTAGGTAGCAGACTTTCTTCAATCTTATCCGCTGCTTCCTTCAAAAAACGCTGACTTTCAAAAAATTTTAAGCGACAACTGCTGTCAACTGGTGACAACGACTAACAATGAAAATGAAAGGTAATAACCGGTGCGACAAAATTTATTATTTCAAAAAAGTCTATCGTGCAAAATCATGAATGATGAAACATTTTCCGTCTCGTATTGTAATATACTATTACAATGCTACGTTAATGGCGAATAGTCAGCATACGCCTGACTTTTCTCCGATGCATATTGCACCAAATATTTTTTGGTTATGTAAAACCTGAGTCAATTAGGTTTGTTTTCCTGGTCCACTACCTTAGGCTCGTCGCGTTGACCTGTTGCGAAATTTGGATAATTACATAGTCTAATAATAATTATATACTTAGTGTAATATAAATAAATATTTACATGTTCTTTGTTGAAATGTGTGCTAGTCAAATCGATGCTACACTGCTGTTACCCTAAGACCTGTAAAGGAGCTGTTACAGATCTCGCCAATTATTTTAAAACAATAATAGTCGATACCTTTATGGAAATTATGAATGAATCTTTTCGTCTAGTAGTTCTAATGTCTTTGGTATTAACAATAACAACATAATTTGTACCTGCTTGTGTTTAGGCATTAGTAACTTTTGAGTGTTTTACATAAAAACTGATTTATCTCGAAAACCGCCAGTTTTATCGAAATAAATTAAGAGTACCTTTTTGAAGAGGAGTGACCATAGCATTTAAAAAATCTGTCTTTAACTCTGTCAAATGACCCCGGTCAAAATTTTTGACCAACGAGCTTATTCCTGACTTCCCTGACATCTACTGTAGTACGACTTTTCATGGCCTTTCAAAAATATTAAAACTTCATTAAATTATACAAGTCGCTTCAAAAGTTAGAACGAAAGAAGTAAATCGCTGGGTACCCCTTTGGGACTCTGTATCTCCGTTAAGAGGCACTCTGGGATTTTTTTTATGACAGATTAGGGTTATTTTGACCTCCTCTGTATGCTCCCGAGAAATTAGGAGGTACTTACCGGACATCTTGTATATGTAAGAATAATAAAGATTAGTCCGTGATTATATATACATATAAAAGTAATTTTTTATTCTCTTGACAAAATATCCTTTAGCAGGGCTTTTATTTTAAAACCGCTGCGGGGAAATGACCCAGGAACGATTCTCCTGGGTCACTTCGGGCAAGCAGATACCAATGTTATAAGCTTTCAGAAGGTTGTTTATACTTGATGACCCTTATTAAATTTATTTCAAAGACGAACAACAAGCATCGTAAACGCAACAATAAGCAGAATTTTAATAGGATTTCACCTCGGTTGTGGTTTCTCGCAACTCGGCCATTACCCTAAAAGGGCCAGTAAAATGCAGGCCTTGCGGGCTTGTGAGTTACCTAATAACCTTTTCGAACATAATAGGCAAAGTAATTAATGTGTATAAATTACTCCTAGTAAAAAATAAAGATAAATAAGACGTCGTTATTTTTAAGGCGTGTTTAAAGTCCATTTCTTTGGGATAAATAATTAAGCAGTGTGTAAATTTAAGCAAACCTGAATTGCTACTTCATATACCGGGTGGACGATCTCAACGCAGGATTCCATAGCATCTAAACTACTTAAGTTTTTAATATTTTCCAATAACAAAGTTATAGGAGGCCTTAGACCTACAATTTAAAATTAGTTTGAATTAGGGTGATTGCGCCTGTAGTCGGCCTTCTACGATCATTCTATTTTTGTTTTTTATTAGCTAATTTTGTTCTTTGGAATCAGACCTTAGAGGATTTTGTGGTCGGTAATCTGCAGTAAGGCTTCTTCATATGTCATGCTCTACTTTAAAAGAATATCAACTCAGCATGCCATTGGCAATTTCATTAATAAATATAGGTACATATATTACGCATAATAGATATTCAGAAAAACCTATATTAGTATAAGCATCAGCATAACTGATAGGATAAACCCATAATTAAATTAAATTTTCAGTTAAGTAAAAAGGATAATCCCGTAACCCTTCTGATTCTTACGTATATATAAGTAAATACAAAATATTTTGCAACACATATTAGGTATAGCGCATCTAAGAAACTTAGAACAAGTAAATTAGGTAGGTACATATTATGAAAATATGAACACAGCTAACCTAAAGCAGAAAACTTTTTAAAGTAAAGTTACGTTTGAATAATAATTTAAATCTTGATTTTTATGACTTTTGGATGATTCTAAGCAAATTAATTATTGGTAAATAAGTTAACAACAACTAATATTTCTTACCTTATAATTGTATCTAATAATTAATAACAACACTCCCAGCTTTCAAATTCCAAACTTTACTAGAATGCAATGGCGTCATGCGTACATACATCATACGTCTACAAGCGACAAAAGACAAGTGCGAAACAAGATGTGCGGCATTAGTCCAGTGGTGCCAGCGGTAGAAGTAACAGTCTGAACTGTTGAATTAACCAATTAACATTTTGAGATAATGTTGTTATTATTTCACTCAACAAGTTATATGACATTTACTTTAATGGAAAAGTAATCATTGAATCAAAAATTTAATTCTTGTTCCAACAGTTAAAGTTTAACAAATTTAAAATGTTGCTTTAAACGCGTAAAAATAATTACCCCTAATTGTTTTTTAATTGAAACAAACATTTCATCGTTGACAGTCTCGTGACTGTTGAATCAACCAATTTAGTTTTCTTAGTGATCCGCTATCTAAAATCTAAGTATTTGCTAAAAAATAGTATTTAAATTAATCGATAACAAATATATGGAAAGTCGATTTTGACGTTGATTTACAACTCTTCGGTAATAAGCCTAAAACGACCTTTTTTAAATTTATTTTAAAGAGGTATGTCTACCTTGGATTTGTTTGTCAAGCACGGCACTAAAATACATTTTTAAGGTCAAAGGTTAGTTAGACTTTCAAAAAAGTTTCATAATTATCATCCATTAAGCCAGGCCTTTGATTGTTGGAGGCACCAAAAACAATACGTACAAATTGTATAGTCTGTTGCTTAATGCCAGAGAGTAATAAATCATTATTGAACTATAAAACCCAGTGGTCTTCGCCGTATTCCATAGGTGTAGTCCAATTATTGGTATTGTACCTATGATTATTGTCAGGGGTCCCGAGATCGGGTAGGTATAGGCACAGGTAAAATTTAAAATGTTTAGTTACTTCTCGGAAAACCTCGTTCTTAAAAATGGCTGTTTCTGAATTTGTTGCTGAGAAACGGATTAGTAAAATTGCGCTTCCTAAGAATGAGAAAATTATTATTCTCAATGTGTTCAACACTCCTCGCCACCAAAATTCAACATTCGGAGTTGCAAAAATAGTTGAAATGAGTTCGAATATGACTGGAGTGGGACAGTCAACAATATACCGACTTGTGCACGAAGATAAACGCGGCCCCATCAGGTCACCAAAGAGAAGTAAAGGAAGGAAAAAAACTGTAATAAATGAGGATGAAAGGCCATCGGAAGAATCATACACCCGTTTTACTTAAAAAAAAATACCTACCTTGGACAAAATAATGCCTGAAATGAAAAAGGATGATTTCATTCCACCCATAGGTAAGAAGAAACTATGGAAATCTTTAAAGGAAATGAAATTTTGTTATGAAAAAATTCAAAACAGAAAATCACTTTCTATAGAGAAAAACGAAATCGTCTGCTGACGACGACGATATTTGAGGGCAGTTAGACAGTTTCGAAGGGAAAATAGGAATATCTGTTATATGGACGAAAGTTAAATGAAGGATATACTGTTGGTAAAATATGGCGGAATAAACATATAAAAAGCGCAAGGCAAGCTTTCATGGAAGGATGGTCCACTGGAATAAAAGCACCCTCGGGAATAGGTAAAGGAATAATAATTTTTCAAATTGGTAGCGAAAATGTATTTGTCGATGGCGGCTTACTAGCATTTAAATCAAGACGGAATGGGGACTATCATGAAGACATAAACGATGATGTCTTTGAAGAATACTTCCAGCAAATGCTATAGATCTTATTCTTCCTGGGTCTGTTATAGTCATGGATAATGTCTGCTACCACTCAAGAAGATCCTAAAAAATACCAACGTCTTCTTGGAAAAAAGATGATATCATTCCATGACTTACTGTAAATAAGAAGACATTTCATAATGATATGCTGAAAAAGGAGGTACTGGAGATTGTAAAGTTGAATAAACCTCTTTGTACGAAATTTGTTGTCGACGAAATCGCTTCAAAATGAAATATAACGGTACTTCACCTTCCGCCATATCACTATGAATTAAACCACATAGAATTGGTGTGGGCGCAAGTAAAAGGGTTTGTAGCAAGGAATAACACCACTTTTAAAATGAGAGACATTGGAAACCTCTTGCAAGAGGGAATGAAGACAATGGATTGTGCAAAATGGAATAATTGCGTCGAACATGTGATTAAAATAGAAGAAAGAATGTGGGAAGTTAATAATATACTGGAAAACACTGTAGAGCCCCTTATTGTTTTTCTGGACCCCAACGACGATAGTTCATCGGACTACTCGGAACATGATGACTAAAATTTCAAAATTAAGTTGTTGTATTGCAGTGGCGTGCAGTGACGTTGGAAACAGGGTAGGCAAAAACGATAAAGTAAAATTTATTACTTAGGAAATGTCTTTTTAGGTTTCGAATTAAACATAATAGTTTTTATAAATCAGTTCAATACGATACGACGGTCTTTCTTTAAAAATCCATTTAACACGTCATCATAAAAAATACATGTAAGTAGGTACTATGTAAAATATACGGGACAATTAATTTAAACTCCATTGATAAACAAGATAAAAATATTATAAACAGCAAACCCGTAAAAGCCCTGTAACCCGCGACACGAGACCTAACACAATGACGAATTACGCTAAGACATCTTCCAATCGCTCGATCTCGTTTTAACACACGACGCTACATCCGTGCCTTTAAATTCGTACTTTAATCAGAATTGTAGGTGCTGCCTTTAAAAGAAGCTAAAGCGTCCATGCAAAGATTTAAAACACCTTCGCTATGGTCATATGGGCCACCTACATGGGAAATATTAATGCTGATTTCAGTAGTTTCGATCGCTTAAAATGTCTTTGTTGTGTTGGATGATTAATGTTTTGTTATATTTATTGGAACATTCTTTGATATGAGTATATATACAATATATTGTTTTAAGAATAAGCAAATAAGAAAACGCATAATAATATTATTATGGATTTCTGTAAAAATTAAATTGAGACATTTTTAAATTATTTCCTTGGGACTTTTTCGCCAGGGTAGGCAATGCCTTCTTGCCTACATTGTCTGCACGCCACTGTTGTATTGTGGATAGTAGATTTTTTTTAAATGTTAATATTTATTTCAATTTATCTGTTCTCATATTATTCTTACTTCTTTATGAATTTCTACTTATTTAATATTCGAATACTTAATTAATATCTCAATTATCTGCCTATCTCTATAATTAAAATCAAGTATAATAATTATTATTATACTTAATATTCTAATAAGCTACCTGTGGTAACGCCGCTGTCACATTATTTTCATTCACCAAACTCGTCTTTCAATTGTATGCAGATTGGGGTGACCCTAATTTAGGACCGATTCGAGGTATGTAGGTCTTAAATATCTGAAATATGGAATTTTTATAAACTATCATTGCATTTTACCTGAAATTTACAATGCAACCTTTAAGTTCTTCACCCTGCTTAATGGGTCCTGTCATTGCAAATTTAAGTTTTATTACTCTATGGTATTAAGCAACAGAGTATAGACAAAACAATTGAGGCATTGTATTTGTGGTAATTATCTGTAACAGAAAAGTGATATATTAATTTAATCTTCTTTTCACCCGCATTGAGAAGAGACGTTAGCTTCAAAGACTATCATATTTTTATTATATTTCCATTCCACGTAAGAATGACAGTGCGTGCATTTTCTTTAGAAGTATGATTAACTGTATAATTTTCGCTTTAGGGACTTTACCGAACTGGTAAATAAATTACAGGTCAGCTAGAGGTCCCTAAGTAAATATTAGCTTTTAATTCGCGCGTAGGCGTATAAAGCTGTAAAAGAAAAAAGGGTATATATAGTTGAATAAAAAATGGATATTTATTTAATTTATTGAGATTGAGAGATCAAATATTTCACCCATGCAGGAAAATTCAGTGAGAACTTATTTAGTAGTATATTGACTTAATCCAGCTTTTATAGGTTCGGTTTACTTTTAAGGTTACAGTTTAACAGGAGGATTGGCCAATAGCATGTACAGGGTTATCCAACCAAGACTGGAAAAGGCGATTTTTTGACTTTTCCTGTACTTTTATAAAAAAACTGAAATAGCCATCTTAAGTCATTTTCTCCCGCGAATTCGAATATCTTCAGCAAAAAACAATTGAACATCAAACAAAAGTACTAGGGGTCACTTTGATATTTTTTTAAATGGGATGCCGTATTTTTAATGAGCTTATCCGATTTCTCATATAAATTTTGATCTAAAATGTTGGATTTTTAATTCAAAAACGCCTTTTTTCTTCAGTTTTAAATTCGGAAAATGTTCGTCTACCGTAAGATTAATACCTGATAGATGGATACCCGTTTCACCTGTTCACCCTTTAACCTGCTTTAAAGCGTCCGTCAGTTAGACAAAATAATCAAGTTTCAAATTTCTATATATTTTTCACGAATTAATTACAAATTTAGTAGTTTTTGCAAATCTATTATTGCTTACGTATAAAAAAAGTATGACATATTAGAAAAAACTATAAACTAAAGTGAATAACTTTAATCTCAATAATATAATTGTTCTATGTGTCCTCCATTATTTTCAAAACATGACCGATGCCCCCTTTTCAATCTCTCCAAAGAATCTCTTACAATATTTTGGTCCTGGTTAAGTCTATTAATTTCATTTATAATTTTTTGCTGAATGTCCTCCAGACTTCTGTTGGGTCGTTGATAAACTACATTTTTTAAATGACCCCATAAAAATGTTTCCATTGGCGTGATATCGGAGCTATTTGGTGGCCAATGAATTGTTCCGTTACGGCCAATCCACTGATTGTAACGCTCGTTTAGGTATGTTACCACATCTCGAACTGCATGAGGCGGAGCACCATCCTGCTGCCAAATGATATTGTTGTAGGCTTGCAATGGCAACCTTTCCAAGAAATCCTCGATATTGTTATGAAGAAAATGGAGGTATCTTTGGCCTGTTAAAGAGCCACGATAAAATAGTGGTCCAATAATTCGATTTTCTAACATCCCACACCAAACATTAAGTGAGCTCCAACCTTGAAACTTTATCATTTCATATCTATGAGGGTTAACTGCTGCCCAGTATCTTTTTTTTTCCGGTTGTATACCCCCGATGTTGTAAATGACGCTTCGTCACTCCATAGAATTTTATTGTATAAATTATAATCTTCGTCTTGCTCTCTCATCAGCATTGAAGCAACAAATCGAAATCGCAGTTCTTTTTGAAGCTGTGTTAAGTATTGAACGGGAAGGATGCAATATGGTTTTAGACCACATTTTTTTAAAGTTCTGTGAACTGTTCCATAGCTTACTCTCCGGAGCCCTGGACCATACCTTACTTCTCGTACCGCTTGCGGAATAGAACTCTTCGGATTTATAGTAAAATATTGAACAATAGCTCGATCCCTTATATTCCTTCTTTTCATCTTTCTTGGCTTATCTTTCAATGTCTTACTTTCTTCAAATAGGGTCTTAATTCTGAGAATTGTATCCACTGAAATGTGTCTCTGGAAACTCTTAAAAAATGTTCTTTGTGTTTGTCGAGCATTCTCTCCACTTTTGTAATATAATTTTATTACATTTAGCCGTTATTCTAAAGAATATTTCATTATTTGTAATTAATTCGTGAAAAATATATAGAAATTTGAAACTTGATTATTTTGTCTAACTGACGGACGCTTTAAAGCAGGTTAAAGGGTGAACAGGTGAAACGGGTATCCATCTATCAGGTATTAATCTTACGGTAGACGAACATTTTCCGAATTTAAAACTGAAGAAAAGAGGCGTTTTTGAATTAAAAATCCAACATTTTAGATCAAAATTTATATGAGAAATCGGATAAGCTCATTAAAAATACGGCATCCCATTTAAAAAAATATCAAAGTGACCCCTAGTACTTTTGTTTGATGTTCAATTGTTTTTTGCTGAAGATATTCGAATTCGCGGGAGAAAATGACTTAAGATGGCTATTTCAGTTTTTTTTATAAAAGTACAGGAAAAGTCAAAAAATCGCCTTGTCTAGTCTTGGTTGGATAACCCTGTACCTATTTCACCAAATAAACTGAAAATTAGAGTAAACCGTAACCTACAATATCGAGCACACTTGTGATGTTGTAGCTGTATAATGTAATTAAAGAATTGAAGAAACAGTCCATACTTCTAGTCAAGTCAAAGTAATGTAAATGAAACAGTGCAGTCTTCCTCCACAGTTTAATAACTGTAAAAACAAATAAATAGTTCCCTACATGTTTCAAACATTCAAACGCCTAAGCGTTCATCCTCAGGGGGCACTAAAAATGATAGTACAAAGTTAGGAACGACCAATGAATTTAAATTAAAAGTTTAAGTGGGACTTACCTTACGAGTGAACCTGTTAATGTAAGTTGTCTCAAATCAATGAGTACAACTTAACAGGATAAGGGATAAGGAACGTAAAATTGAAGACCTAATGTACTAACTAGTCATATTAACATATTAATTGTATTGAATATAAGTAAAGTTTTAATTTTAAATGTGAAATTTTTATTAGTGGAGAAACATTATGGAAAAAAGATAATAAATTGAGTTATAACATTATTGGAGGGAAAAGATTTTTTATTTAGATAAGTTTCTTAAATTTAAAGATTAAGAAAAATTAGTATTTAAAAAGTTTTTTATATTAGTGTTATTAACTAACATGTAGATATGGGTCTATGCCCCTTTTTTTTGAAAAAGTATAAAGTTTTTTCATTTTTAGGAAGTTTTTTTAAAAAAGGGGGTGGTTATAAAAAATCAGATATAACCCGTGCTAACTATTGCAACGTAATTATTAAAGTGAGTTTAATTTAAAGAGAATAATGACAATGAAGACGTATAACCAAATATTAATATCGAAAATCAAAACCATTGTTGAAATCAAATAGGAAGATTTATGGAACCTGATATTAGGTTTATAAAATCCGTACAGAATCAATTCATCTTTGGTGGTAATCACTGGACGTTTAAAGTACTTGAGAACTGACAGAACACAGGCATCTCTTAACAGTCTCAACGAATGACCAAATTACATGCTTTTGTTAAAAGAGGGGTTATAAATGTCTATCGGAGGGAGATTAAATCTGCACTAAAGAGTATACTTGAAAGGGATGGTGACGACACTGATACTAGATGGTACAATAAATGTAGGAAATTTAAATTTTAAGAATTTTAAGAGCGTTTTTACAAAATTATTGAAAAATATTGAAAACATTTTCAATATTTTAGAAAATTATGGAAAAATAGAAAACGTTTTCAATATACGAACAGTGGTTGGATACAATGGAAATATCTAGGGGAGCTAGAAAATATGTAAAGATAGGAAGAGAGAAGTAAGTCACAGGTCAACAAAAATTTTTTTTTGTTGTAACACAAAGCTAAATGGCATATTGTGGTAGAATGGACCTATACAAATACGAAAATGAAAAAAAAAATGTTGTAATACGTAACGTTTTCTTGTTACATTTATACAATTATAGTACCACATTAAATGTTACAATATTTAAGATCTATTGAAAAAATAATTTTAGAATTTTCTAACTGTGTATATCGACTTTATTTATACTGTTTCACCTACTAAACATACCTTACATCTAAGAAAAACACAAACATTACAAATATTAACTAAACACACTAATTAAATTTTATCTTTTCCTTTTATGAGGGGTCATATCTTCTCTTTTTAAAAACCAACAGTAATCACCCATCATGGCTGGATCCCATCGTCCTTGATAGCGAATTTCCATTGTCCTGATATCCTGGTGAAACCTTTCACCCTGCTCGTCACTGACAGCTCCCAAATTTTCAGGAAAAAATGAGAGATGGGAATGAAGGAAGTGAATTTTTAATGACATTCGGGCACCAAGCGATTTGTAGGAATCTAAAAGTTCATCGACTAACTGTTGATAGTTTGCATCCATATTGTTGCCCAAAAATCCCCTTATTATACTAACAAATGAGTTCCATGCTCTGAGTTCCTGCCTGGTAAGCTTCTCTGTAAAGTTGACATCGTCCAGCAATTTTCTGATTTGTGGCCCAATAAAAATGCCTTCCTTTAATTTGGCATCACTTAACTGGGGAAAAACTTGTCTTAGGTATTTGACTCCATCACCGTCTTTATTCATAGCTTTTACAAAGTTTTTCATCAGCCCAAGTTTAATGTGAAGAGGAGGCAGAAGGACATTTTTCGGCTCTACGAGAGGTGCAAACTTAACATTTTGAGACCCCGGCTGAAATTCACTTCTTTGTGGCCAATCTTTTATTACATAATGCTGATCTACTGCACGACTGTCCAACAAACAAAGAAAACAGCAATATTTTGTAAATCCTCCCTGAAGTCCTACTAAAATTGCTATAACTTTTAGGTCCCCACATATCTGCCATTTATACCGGTTGTAGTTGATTTTATTTAAAAGTGTGCGCATATTTTCATAATTTTCTTTCATCGTCACTGAATGGGCAACTGGTATAGAGGGTTTTAAATTTCCATTATGTAGTAACACAGCTTTTAAACTGTATTTAGACGAGTCTATAAATAAGCGCCACTCACAGGGAGAATGCTCAATATCAAGTTCCTGCATTAAACCATCGATGTCAGTACACGCACACAACGAATTTTCCATATTGTAGAATGCAGAAAACGTAGCATTTCTTTTCCTGAAAGTTGTAATTTTGGTTTCCTTGGCTAACAAGTTCCATTCCTGAAGACGGGAACCAAGAAGTTCGGACTGTTGCTTTGATAACCCGAAATCACGTGCTAAATCATTTAACTCACTTTGAACAATGAAATGTGGCTCGCCGGAACTGGGCCCTGGAGTAAAATCAGGGTCGGTACGCTGTTCCCCGGAGCTGTCTGATGATGCTTTGTCGCCAATATCTTCCAAAACAATATTTTGCGGATTTAAAGGCGCAATGGGCACTGGTAAATCTGCATTATGAGGAACAGGCCGTATGGCAGACGGCAAATTTGGATAGTCAATCTTGTGCTTTCCCTTTTTGGAATAACCTTCCGTCTTTGTCAGGCAAAAGTAGCAATCGTCAACATGATTAGTGGGTTCTCGCCATACCATTGGAACTGCAAAAGGCATGCTTTTCCTCTTCCCATTCATCCACTCCACCAATGACACGCTGCAACTAACACAACACACATGGGGAGCCCACTGCTTGTCTTGATCTCCAATTAAAACACCAAAATATTTAAGGTATGCTTTTTTTACATTTTCAGAAAATGGCCTGGCTTGTGATTTCACCATAAATGCTCCACAAATGTACCAAAATCTGTCAGGAGAAATTTTGCAACTACGGCGCGATTGACTCGACATTTTCTTTCTTAAAAACACTTTTTATCTATACACAGAGAACCACTCACTTCGAAACTGAACAGAATACTAATGTTTAATGTTGATTTTATGTCTAATATTGTAAATAATAGAGTTCAGGTAATTTTTCTGTTATAAAATGCATCCATTTTAACCGTCCCCTAATTAAATTGACTACCTGCTAATGTAAAATGGTCTTATTAAGCTATTGAAAAATGGTACGTGTTGGGGCTTTCCGAATATTTTTTCTATTATTAGAAAGGTATTTCCATTTTAAAAATAAAGATCTGACCTGTGTTAGAAAAATCTTGTCGGCCAGTTAATTTACCCAGATTCAAAGCGTTGAAAAAATTAGTGCTGCTATGTAGCAGATATTGAATTCCCATTCAGATCGCCCTTTTTGACGGTTATGGATTACTTTACTTTTCCTCATTTGAAGAATAATATTTTTAAAACACCAAAAGAGGATTATTCGAGAATATGTGGTCAACTTTTCGAGAAAATGAAAGTCGTGTGAATTTATGCTTGAAGCTTGGAGTGGGCAATTTCAGCAATTTCTATCATTTTTATTTTTCTGCTTTCTTTTTTTATCTTGTAAAAAACAAAAGTAAAAATGTATTTGTTTACTTATTTTAATATTCATCCGTTTGGCAGATCATGTCATAACATGAATTTGACACAATCTTAACCTAGATTTGGTTAGATATATCACCCCCTTATAATTGCGATCTAAACAAAGCCCTACGTTTTTCAGTCCAAGCCCTTTTGAATGAAACTAATTTTTGCTCGCACGGCACTAAAATTTTTCGTCCAATTCACCCCTCTCTAATAAATTTTTTCACTGGCGCCAAACTTTAAAAACTTTTAATTTAATATCAAAATTCTAATCTTTATAAATCAAAAAAAAATATTAAGCGGCAGACTCACGCCGTTAAACAAGAATTTGTATTAACGTCTGACATACAATTACTTTGAGATGGCCCCAATTTCCAGCGACACGTCTTTATCATGATTTCAACCCATGTACCTGTCAGTACACTTTTTTAGCTTCTGCTAATTTTTTTCCTAAATTTAATTTTTTTTTGTCACGACGGTAACCCTTATCTCGCAAAGTCTAAAGGGGTTAAATTAACTTAAAAGACGTCAAATTCTAAAACTTATCTGCCATCTTCAAAAATTAACGTGGCCCGTTTAATCCGTTAACTGAAAAAGATTATTAAGAGTAACTAACCCTCCTATATTTTATGCAAAAAACAGGGCGACCAATGTATCGTGACGTGACATTGTCATTTTTTCACATGGCGGAGTGACTGTCATGCGCACAAAGTTCGTCACACAACTGGTGCGCTACGAAAGGAATTCGAACAAAAAACTCTACATTGTTGCCGTACTTCTCGCTTTAAATTTCCATAAAATGTTAATTTGTATGTAATTCAAATATATTACTTAAAATAATTAGACGTGTGCATATCCCTGTATATTGTATATCATGTAACGTTGATTTTTCCACTTCATATTGAAAATTGTAATCGCGTAATATAATTTATTATATTCTTACCGCGGTGAAAATAATAGATATGTTTTAATTTAATTTAAATTAAAACATACAAAAAATTAAATTAAATTTGAGAACCCACGCCGAAATCAAGCAATCAGCGGGGATTACTGTCCCTTACTAATAGTTTTGTCTCTTTTTATCATAAATGATATTGAAATAGTGGGGATACAATATACAAATTACATCTAGACACCTTCAGAAATTTTACAGGCATTGCTGGAGTTTAAAATGATTGTATTTAATTTATAATTATTGACATTTAAACGTTGATGTTTGTAAAATGAATAAATATATAAAAGGTAAAGTTATTCAGTCAAGCTAGGGCAATAATTGCCCATAAACTAGTAGGTATTTATTTTTATAACTAAGATAATTTTTAAAATAGTAATTTACGTAACAGCTTCCGAAAGTGATATTTTACGGGATGAGTAGAAACTTCCTGCGAGTCCCGTCAAATCACTTTTGGATCGTGTTAAGTACAATATTTTTTCTGTAGCCGTTTTGTATGTTAAATAGGATATCGATGGAAAATAATGTATGAACTTTATATAGACAATTACATATAACAATCACTCTAATGAATACATTGCTAATAAATATTAATGACACAATTATGGCAATTACTTATATTAATATTATTAGGGATATATTAACAGAAGTGGCAGTGTTGAAATTAGAATTACACGCATCAGTAATTGTACTAGTTTTCGAGATATTAATTTCGTTACGGCCCTTTTCAATCTGTAAAGCCATGTGAATTTTGTTTCTTAAAGAATGCTGCTACATTGGTTGATTTCTATCCTCCGTGTCTCTTTAAGTTGGTTATACTACCACCACTTTCAGCGAGTAAAGTGGCTGAGCTCCTGTGTAAACAGTGCCCGGTGTATTCTTTGGGATTCGGTAATTTAGAAATTCAGCAATTGTGCAGGCGATTTTTCCAAAAGTGTGAATATCAATAGGTTGTATAGTACATTTTCCGTTTTCATAATAAACAAATAATCTACGATGTGGTGTGTTTGCTTGACGTAATGATAAATATTTTCTGTATAAAGAAATATTATTTTCTCCAATGACGACAAAGGTTCTTTCCATATTCGTTTTAGAATTAGGAATTTTAATCACTAACATGGTTGTCTTATCTTCCAAATTCATTTTACAAAGCTCTTCACGACGGCTAGCGCCTGCCAAACCAATTATTAATAAAACCTAAAATTAAAAAAAAATTATCACAAAGAAGAAGAGGAATTAGATTTATTTATATTGCCTTTGTTATTAGGTAGATATTATCTCCAGCTCCTGATAGGAAGTAATTTATCTCTTCTTTATTCAATACTCTTGATTTTTTGGTTTATAGCCAATAGATTTTCTTTTAAGGAAAGCAATAACTTTGGGATAACGGCTTATATCCATATTATTTTTAATATTAATTGTAGACTTAAGCATCGAGTAACTGCTCCAGAGGCTTGATGGCTTTAAGATTTTAGATTTTTCCAATAAATATGCAAGAATTACTTGTTCATTTATAGTATGCACATTTTTATTATTGCTCCATTTTTGAAATAAATTGTAGACCAATTCATACCTCTCTCTTGACTTTACCGGCAATAATTCATAAGTAGCTGCTTTAGCAGATTCAATAATCTCATGTGAAATCATTTCAGCCTCACTTTCACTACTGATTTCCATTTTTTGGATTTGAAAAGCGAAAAAACACACACCAATGTTACATGGCAAGCGCTGTCATAATAAAATACAAAGTTTATGTTATTGTCAAAGCCGCCTACATAGATACCCAAATTGTCCCGAAAGTAACAAGAATCGTCCCGAAAGTAAAGAAATCGTTTCGATTATTTAAAAAAAATAAGAATTTCAAAGCAAGCATACGGTACATTGTATAATATACACTATCGGCAAAGTAAAACTTTGCAGGCCAATTTTAATGCAATAGAATAGTATGATTATAAAATGCCTAAGATTAAAAAGAGAACGACAGCGATTTCCCATATTCCCCTTCCAATACGACGAGAACAAACGAGAGTATTCCTTTCGCGCGGCCTCGGAACTGCTGGATTTTGCGACGTTGTCACGTAGACTTTTCGAACCTAAGTTTTTAATATTTTATTGGGGAAGACAACATAAATAATTTCATTTTTACTGGTTGATCGAAACCCTGCCCTTTGCTTTCGCGGGTGGCGGTACTATGCAAGACTTGTAAGGACTGGTGGGGGCGGCTACGGCAAGGCTCATATTCACAGAGTCTTTTGCATAGAAAGGAGTAAATTAATATTTAAAAGAAATGTATTCGCGTGAACAGAAAATTAATATAGTTTTATGGTATTACAAAGCTGAAAGTGCCGAAGGTGTTGTTGGGCAATTTGCATTTGCGTACCCTGATCAACAGGTTCCTTCCCGCCAAACGATTATTAATATTTATAATCGTTGAATCATCGATGAATCATCATTTTCTCTTCATGGTTATCATAATCCTGCAGTCGCCAGATATTGGTCACGGGAAAATAAACATTTAAGTGCGCCTTTGCGGACACAATATCCCCAAAAATTAAACTGTTGGGCGGGTATTTTGGGCGACAATATTGTAGGACCTTTTGTCATTGACGGCAACTTAAATGGGGAAAAATATTTTCAGATGCTGCAAGAGGAAATAATACCAGCTGTGCGTGCCTTGAATGTTAATTTCGAAGAAATTTGGTTTCAGCAGGATGGTTGCCCTGCTCACAATGCAAGGCGAGTTCAGGAGTTTTTGAATATGACATTTTCTGAACGGCTTATTTGTGGCAGAGGTACCATACCATGGCCGGCAAGGTCAACGGATTTGACTCCCCTCGACTTTTTTTTGTGGGGCCACTTAACTCAACTAATTTACAGGTATCCACATGAGAGGGCTGTAAATTTAGTTGACTTAAGAGCAAAAATATTCGACATTACTAATTCCATAACACCGGAGGTATTGTCGAATGTTAGGACGGAGTTTTATGATCGGCTCGGGTATTGCGAAGCCCAGCAAGGCAATGTCTTCGAGCATTTATTAAAATGACTTTTTTATTTTTATACCATTTTAAGAATACTTATTGTTTAAAGTTATTTTTTAATTACAATTACCATTAATTTTATTTCTTTTTAAGAATGTTCACGAGTTTATTTTTTTTAGAATAACAGGTTTTATTTTACTTTTATGCTTAAGGCCGATAAAAATTTAAACACCTTAAAATTACTGTTAGTTGTATGTATTAATAGAACTACCAGTGATAAACATGACCGCAAAAAAACGACGTCGTAAAACATCGCACAAAATGCGATTGACAATCACTAGTGCTCCAATATCTGGCTGATACGATACTGCCGTCGCCCGTCGCCCACCTACCGTGCCAGCTAGTATTCCCCTCTACCATAAAAGCGTATTGGTCGGTGGAAGGGGAATCGGCTAGAGCATGATTTTGTCTCTCTCTATTTCTCTCGAGCCTTTGCCTATACCGTTTTATCACACTGAAAATCTTCGCATGTAAGATAAATGCTTGCCAATAGTGTATATGTTTGTATGTACGTGCAGTATACACTATCGGCAAAGTAAAACTTTGCAGGCCAATTTTAATGCAATAGAATAGTATGAATATAAAATGCCTAAGATTAAAAAGAGAACGACAGCGATTTCCCATATTCCCCTTCCAATACGACGAGAACAAACGAGAGTATTCCTTTCGCGCGGCCTCGGAACTGCTGGATTTTGCGACGTTGTCACGTAGACTTTTCGAAACTAAGTTTTTAATATTTTATTGGGGAAGACAACATAAATAATTTCATTTTTACTGGTTGATCGAAACCCTGCCCTTTGCTTTCGCGGGTGGCGGTACTATGCAAGACTTGTAAGGACTGGTGGGGGCGGCTACGGCAAGGCTCATACTCACAGAGTCTTTTGCATAGAAAGGAGTAAATTAATATTTAAAAGAAATGTATTCGCGTGAACAGAAAATTAATATAGTTTTATGGTATTCCAAAGCTGAAAGTGCCGAAGGTGTTGTTGGGCAATTTGCATTTGCGTACCCTGATCAACAGGTTCCTTCCCGCCAAACGATTATTAATATTTATAATCGTTTTAAAAGATCCGGGTGCATTAACCAATGTGGTAAATGCTATCACGAGGATCAACAAGCCCGTCCTATTCCTGAAGAAAGAGTCGAGAGGGACGAAAATGTCTGCGCTTTTGTGGAAGCAAGTGAGCCATGTTCCAGCACCCATATTTCTCAAGAAATTGGCATTCCAGACCGCACAGTTAGACATGTTTTAAAAAAGCATGGGTATAAATCCTATAAAATGAAAACTACCCAAGAAATTTTTCCAGATGATTTTATGAGGCGAATGGAGTTTTGTGAGACCATTAGAAGGCAAATTGATGGAAATGAAGATTTTTTAAAAAATATTCTGTTTACGGATGAATCATCATTTTCTCTTCATGGTTATCATAATCCTGCAGTCGCCAGATATTGGTCACGGGAACATAAACATTTAAGTGCGCGTTTGCGGACACAATATCCCCAAAAATTAAACTGTTGGGCGGGTATTTTGGGCGACAATATTGTAGGACCTTTTGTCATTGACGGCAACTTAAATGGGGAAAAATATTTGCAGATGCTGCAAGAGGAAATAATACCAGCTGTGCGTGCCTTGAATGTTAATTTCGAAGAAATTTGGTTTCAGCAGGATGGTTGCCCTGCTCACAATGCAAGGCGAGTTCAGAAGTTTTTGAGTATGACATTTCCTGAACGGCTTATTTGTGGCAGAGGTACCATACCATGGCCGGCAAGGTCACCGGATTTGACTCCCCTCGACTTTTTTTTGTGGGGCCACTTAACTCAACTAATTTACAGGTATCCACATGAGAGGCCTGTAAATTTAGTTGACTTAAGAATAAAAATATTCGACATTACTAATTCCATAACACCGGAGGTATTGTCGAATGTTAGGACGGAGTTTTATGATCGGTTCGGGTATTGCGAAGCCCAGCAAGGCAATGTCTTCGAGCATTTATTAAAATGACTTTTTTACTTTTATACCATTTTAAGAATACTTATTGTTTAAAGTTATTTTTTAATTAGAATTACCATTAATTTTATTTCTTTTTAAGAATGTTCATGAGTTTATTTTTTTTTAGAATAACAGGTTTTATTTTACTTTTATGCTTAAGGCCGATAACAATTTAAACACCTTAAAATTACTGTTAGTTGTATGTATTAATAGAACTACCAGTGATAAACATGACCGCAAAAAAACGACGTCGTAAAACATCGCACAAAATGCGATTGACAATCACTACTGCTCCAATATCTGGCTGATACGATACTGCCGTCGCCCGTCGCCCACCTACCGTGCCCGCTAGTATTCCCCTCTACCATAAAAGCGTATTGGTCGGTGGAAGGGGAATCGGCTAGAGCATGATTTTGTCTGTCTTTATTTCTCTCGAGCCTTTGCCTATACCGTTTTATCACACTGAAAACCTCCGCATGTAAGATAAATGCTTGCCAATAGTGTATACATATTGGTAAATTGGCTTCATCTCATTTAATTTTAGTTCTGATAAATTTAAACAAAACTATTTAAAGTTATTTACATGTATGTAGATATTTATTAATAAGCAAACACTGTAAAATGCAGACAAGTTGTTTTTGTTTTTCTCTATTAACTGACCACTCCTGTTATCCGACCAACATTTGATTCCCCGAGGGTGGTCGCTATTGACAGATTTTACTGTATAACCAAAAATAATATCCAAATTAAAAATGTTGACGTCTAAAATTGCCTTTGTTGATTCAAACATTTACGTTGTTAAGGCGACACGATGCATTCCACAGGCAAGTTTGCCTGTGAAATGCATATATTATATTACGTAACAATGATAATACATTATATTATATTATACTGATAAAGTAGAGGGTGCGTAAGTAGGTTCTTGCTTATACAGTGTCACCATTCAAGTCCGCACCATATGGAACTTTTTTTTATTAATGAGGTTAGTTAAAATTAAATTTCGGCAATCGTTTTTGCTTCAAATTAGACTAAAAATTATATAATCAAATGTCACCATCTGTCATTCGGTATCTGTCAAAAATTACATTTTAATCAAAAAATACTGAAAATGGCATTGTTTTACCGAATTTCAAAAAATTTTATTAGAAAAAGTTGTTTCTAGTACAATTCTTGGCCTAAATGCAAAGTTTCAGTTTTCTAGCTCAAAGTTGATTTTTTTGCCATTTTTTCTAATTAACTTTTTTTTTATTTAATGTAAGTTCGCTTAATGGATATTAAACTATTTGCTTATACCATACTCAATATTTTATTTAGTTTGTATGAGCTTTTTTTTACTAGAATGCCATTTTTTTTCGAAATTTAAAATTAGAGGCAAAAAAATTTGACACAGGTGGTGCAAAGTTATCCTAATTTAAAAATTTTAACAGATAGACGTCAGATGTTACGTTTTTCAAATGACAAATACATCTAAATATTTGATAAAAATTTTATTTTATACTTAAAACTATCATTATTAATAAAAGGAACAAAAAGGAACTTTAATCATTTTAAATAGGTAACACAAAAGCAATATAAATTTCACATTTCAGTGTGTCGTCCTTCTCGCTCTATACAAACACCCGTCCGTCTATAAACGTCTTTGACAGCATTTTGTAAAAAGCTTGGTCTTATATCGGCACAAAACTGTCTTATCGTTTGTTCCAAATGCTCGATATTTCTAAACGATCGATTCTTATAAACTTTCTGCTTAAGATAACCCCACAGAAAAAAGTCTAGTGGGGTTATGTCAGGCGACCTGGGTGGCATGTTATCCAAAACTTCGGTAATCTCGTTATTAAGAAAATTCAGGTACCTTTCACCAGTTAAGTTTACTCTAAAGAAGTATGGTCCAATAAGCTCATCTTTCAAAATTCCACACCAAACATTGGTTTTAAAATGATACTGGTCGCGACATTCAATTGTGAAGTTAGGATTTTCTTGGGACCACCATCGGCAATTTTGTGAGCTCACGGTACCATTCGAAGAGAAAGTGGCTTCATCTGTCCATAATATCCTGTATGGAAAAAGAATATTCTGCTCATATTTTCCCTGATATCAAAACGAAAAATCAAGTCGGATATCAAAATTGCGTTCTTTTAATGTGTTTATAAACTTGGGTTTATATGCCCGAAATCGATTTTTCTGAAGAATTTTTCTAACGCTTTCCCTCTTGCACCCTGTTGAATCACTTATCTTGGTTACACTAGTTTGACCGTGGTCAATAACAGTTAAACAAACATCAAGTTGTGCTGCTTCATCGTATTTACTTGCCGCGTGAGGTTTCTTAAAATTATTTTGAACAGATCCAGTTTCTCTAAATTTTGACATTATTCTTGAAACAGATGCTGCAAATTTTTTTCTGGATGCCTCTCATTAAAAATGGCAGATACTTGCCGGTGAGGCATATTCTCTCCACAAATTAAGACAATTTCTATTTTTTCTTGAATGGACAACATTGGTGATAACACTGAAAACTATAACTTGCGAAAATATTCAAATTTATGACATTTCTTTTATTTATTCGGCACTCTAATTCGTTTTTTTTTTCCATAGCCTACTTATAAAATTCAAAATTGCCTTGATACTTTATTGTGGATAAAAAAAAAATGTGTCTAAATTTTGAACTAATCTGATATCTGGGAATTTTATTATAAGTTTTTTAAACTTCTTAGGTGTATGTACTATCAAAAAAATGGAATATCTGACGTCTATCTGTTAAAATTTTTAAATTAGGATAACTTTGCACCACCTGTGTCAAATTTGTTTGCCTCTAATTTTAAATTTCGAAAAAAAATGGCATTCTAGTAAAAAAAAGCTCATACAAACTAAATAAAATATTGAGTATGGTATAAGCAAATAGTTTAATATCCATTAAGCGAACTTACATTAAATAAAAAAAAAGTTAATTAGAAAAAATTGCAAAAAAATCAACTTTGAGCTAGAAAACTGAAACTTTGTATTTAGGCCAAGAATTGTACTAGAAACAACTTTTTCTAATAAAATTTTTTGAAATTCGGTAAAACAATGCCATTTTTCAGCATTTTTTGATTAAAATGTAATTTTTGACAGATACCGAATGACAGATGGTGACATTTGATTATATAATTTTTAGTCTAATTTGAAGCAAAAACGATTGCCGAAATTTAATTTTAACTAACCTCATTAATAAAAAAAAGTTCCATATGGTGCGGACTTTAATGGTGACACTATACCTAGGAGTAGAAAAAATTATTTTCATGTCTTCTCATTACAAGATCTTAATTCTTTCCTGTTCTGAAGACGGCATAATATACATATAATAAACCGAAATAAAACAAACATTTTCTTTCGAATTGACTGAAAACCCTAACTATAAAGCTGGATTTATACACTTGAAAAGTTGACGAGGTTGAAGTTATGTTCAAGTTGGTGAGGTTCGATATTCGACAGTCAAGAATATGATATTTATAAAGTCAGTAGCGAAGTTCGAAAAGTTGTTGTTTGATTGGTTGAAATTTTTGTCCAGTAGAGTGCTAGTGTTCTAGATAAATTCATAATTTTGGATTAACTCTAGTCACAATAAATTAGTGTCATCATTCTCTATACTGTCCATTTCTAGTTTTCCAATTTCTGGCTCAAAAGACAATACTAAGCTTACAACAAACAGAAAATCCAAATAGAAATGACGGAAGGGTGACGTAAACAATGAAAAGACATTGGACATTTCGCTGTAACCACATGACTTTAAAATAGCGTCTTGATTAGTAGAAATGAAACTCTCGAACTCCGAACATAAAAATTGGTTATCTCGAAGTACACGGGAACTTTTCGAATCTTACGAACTTTGCACAAACTGAGTTTATAAATTGAACCAAATGTTCCCTTTAGTTTCAATTAAACTCTTATTTCCAACGCTAACTGAACCTCAACCTCGCCAACTTTTCGAGTTTGTAAATCCAGCTTAAATATTTTTTAATTTTTAAACAACGACATGTCACGAAAAATATTTTTTCCACTACTAACCTATAACATCGCCATTATTGACCGATTATTAACGTTAGAAATCGTTTTTCTCTACCTTATAAGTTATTATTGACCATGGTCAATAATAAGGCATTGAAATCCATTATTGACCGATCTTCAAGAATCTGTTTGAACGCGGGTAACTTGATTTTTTGATTCTACAACATGAATTCATTGTGGTTAGGCAACCAGATAATTATCAATACATATTAGATTATTAGAGATGCTTGATATGGTAAAATATCGATACAATCAACATTTTTTCTGCTTCCATCCTTAATTCTTGAGGTGTACACATAATAATATCACTAACATTTTCTTCGCTCATTTTTTAAAAAAACGGAAAACTCGTGAAATTGGATGACATAAATGAACAAAAATTGACATTAACAAAGCCACCTGACAAAACAACAAAATATTTTGCCAATTCCAAAGCGCAGGTAACTTGATTAAAAAATTAACTTATACCTACCTATAATTTTTTATAATTATTAATACTATAAAGATAAATGTCTTATAAAAGTTTGTAGTAGTCGAAAAAATATAATATTAACCACGGTTTAGACCGCTTATAGCCCTCGCGTCTTAAATCCCTCGTCGCTCCGCTTCTCGTGATTTAAACTCGCCGCTCGGGCAATAATGATGGCTGTCTAAACCTTGGTTAATAATATACTATAACTCCCTTCTTTCGCTTGCCACATTATGTCAGTTTTATATCCTCTACAAAAAAATATGAGTAGGTATAAATGCTTAGATTGAAAATGAAAACCTAGGTGCGTGTCTCGGTATGTAATGGTCATTGACAAAATTGCGTGTCTAATATTTGTATAATAAGAAAGTCAGGCTTTAGTTTTACTTGAAATAGTAATTTATGACAGGCACACGATAGACCACAAAGAAGACTAGAAAATAAAAACTGCGTAGATAGAAAGTAGTAGGGAAAGAAAGAAAGCCAGCGTCTGCTCTAGTGTTCATGTCTCTCCAGACGAAAGGATAAATTGCCGCCACTTAAACATATTATACCTTCTAAAAATACCCTGTGTCTAATGTGCCTCTTCTAGATAATTGTATTTAATTGCTCGGTACATGCGCATTTTTAAACTGTGTCTTGTAAATGTAACATCTTTTTAGGATATAAAATCACTTTGAACATTTATTGGCTCATACAGACATAATTTTTAACTAATTTATTGGTATTTGTGTGGTTGAAATTAGATATGTATTTAAGGAAAAATATTTTTGTTAATAAAGTTACTGTCTCCTTCATTAGAAAACGACGTTTAGGATAAATTAAATGTACCTAAAATTTGGTACCTAGTTAAAATTTATAAGGTAATACAATTATATGGATTTTTCATTCGTTACACGCTGAGCATTTTTATTTAACCGCAAATGTTTCGAAAACGGTTATTCGGAGCAACATCTACAGAGTATACCTACCTTTTTTTTTATGTGGCTAATAAAGATTTAAAAAAGCAATATTTTCATTTAAGACGTGAAGAAACTACGGCACAAAGAATTTACGACTTTTTAACCATAAAAAAGGGATCACAGACAAAGCCCTCTATAATCACATCAAAATATTGAAGAAATTTCACTTGTTCGTCCTAGGAAACCATAAAGATCAATCTTGCAGAAGTACCCCTCCAATTAGCCAAATAAATTTTCGAAAGGTAGTATAAACTGCTATACAATAAATTTTATAGAAGCTTAAAATTCCTATACCATGGTTAAATAACCTTATATGATATTAATAGAATCAAAGAGGACCCACTTTTATAAAATATTTTGATATTACAAGAGTTCTATAGAAGTTGTGCACTACACTTTTAAAGCAAACTAATGCAACAACTATAAAATTGTGGTGTAGTGTGTATTTGATGATATTTATACAACAATATTTTATCGACGCTTTAAAAGTTTTACACAAATATTATATAGTGATTGTAAAATTCAGTCTAATAATATAGTAGTTTAAAGAGATATTTAAGTTTTTAGTGCAAAATTTTAGAGCCCAATTATTTTAAAAGGGGCATTTAACAACGAAGATAAATATGTACCTACTTATTTAAAAATTGATCAGCCGAAACTTAATGGGACTCGTTCGAGAAAAATTATTGATATTATATCACCTTTGCCATTTTAACAATCTCGAATTAGCGTTAATAACTCAAACTATATTGCGCCGGAAATTTTCTTGATAAACCATGTATATGCTTGTGGCATAAAAAAGATGCGCTTTAGTTTTTGCCACGTTTGCTTAAAAATTAAAGGAACATAAATATAATTGTTTTTATATACAATATTAAGTTATTATTTTATTTAAGAATAACGTTAAAGAATGGTCTTCCAAAACTAATAACATAACGTTAAGACTACATTTTTACCTCTCTGACTTAACTTTACATGATAGCGGCAGTCGCGGATCCAATAAATCATTATTCAAACATGGCACATTATAATGCAACCATTTTATATCAAATTACATTTTTTGATAATATTCTAGTGTCAATTAAAACTGTATATGATAAAACGTTATAGTTGCATATTACGGCGTTTCAAATTTTTTTGTAACGTGAAAGCAAGATGTTAGTTTTGCAACGCTTTAGAAGTTGTCAGATCTCGTAAAGCTAAGACTTGAAATATAATAATCGTTTTAATATTCTTATTAATATGTTTCCCTACATACAACGGAGCCCTAAGTGACCAAGCATGTCAGTGGTGAGCGAAATCGCCTCAAGGCACGCACAATATTCCGTGTATTATTACATTGTAATTATTAACTACGTAGTTTGTAAGCCTGTCTATGACAGAGGGAGCCAAACCATTTGCGTTTATTTTAAGAGGGTTATTTAATTTATGTTTTTATTGTGATAAGATTTTACTTTTTCGACTTTTATAAATGTTACATTACAACAGAGCTTGAGATGAAGTGAAAATTACTTACTTTTTACATTTTTAAAACTTCGATAAAACTATATAACGCATAATTAAATTTTGTTACAGAAAATTGTTGTGTTATGCGGATATGCGCACTATTCAATCTTTCTGTTCTATAACGTTTCAATGAACTTCATAAATTTAAACCTAACCTAAAAAGACATATTTTTAAAAGATTACGAATTTTTCTAGATTAAACATAACTATAAAACGATTAAACAGTAATTTTATTATTTCCCTTATATAACCTTAATAAAACATGTATATTAAAGTATTCTACAAAGCGCTAATTATAAGCTATTTGTGCAAGTATACGAGTCTTTCGCAGTATGGTTGCAATACTTATAGATATATATTTTTAAAGGTTGTATCTCGTATTATAATACATTTATAAAATTCCTAAACAAACAGGAATCATTTGTTCGATATTAAAAGTTGTAAAAGCGTTATAAGATAAATTGATGCAAATATTTTTACGAACAAAATTATCGCAACGATATGCGGTACAAAACAAAACTGTTCTTAAGGCAACGTTAATCGATATTTATAAAAAATCTGCAACATAGTAAATCTAGCACATAGAGTTGCCTTTTAATATCCCTTTAACCAAAGCTAAATAATTTTCCAATTTTCTCGAAATTCGTTAAAAGCTGAGCGCAAGAAATCCCATTTAATTTACATTTCTGTATGGTCGGTTGCGTGCCGGTCAGGGGTTACCGTGATGGACTCTTAATGTCAGTTGAAATGTCACTTTCCCCTACAAACTCGTTTTGTTTAGCAATAAATGACCTTAATTTTCTTTTTCTTCAAACGTCAATAAACTTTTTTAGTTTTTTCTGCTAATTTTTTGGGTTTTAAAGTTTTGCTTTTTTTACAGTAGATGGTTGCTATAGGCAGAGGAAGTAAAAGTACTTTTTCTTCCGCTGAGAGCGGAAGAAAAAGTGTTTGTGTGTCATAAATAAATAATGTTGAAAAATACAAGAAATATTGAATATTCGTATACTTTATTTATTTTTAAAAAATAAAATAATGAAGTATTTATTAAACATCAGATTAAAAGTACAGTTATTTATTGTGGCCCCAGAAAAATTAACACAAGGTGTTGCGATGTTGCGATCCTGACATGTTTTTGTATTTTCTAGCGTTAAACCCTCCGTGGAACCAGTTGCTGTTGAATTGATGTCAATGTTAATAGGGATTGGTTCAGTAAAATGAGGTTCTAAAATTTTTTTTGCAATATCTTTCTTGTTGGTCATCGATTCCTCAATGTACCCTTCAGCTACACTACTGGATTTCCATCCCCCGTGCCGCTTTAAACACGTAATGTCTGCACCTGCATCTACAAGCAGTGTAGCTGAAGTTCTCCTTAAACAGTGACCGGTATATTCTGTGGCATCAGGTAATTTTAAGAAAACTGCAGCTTCCTTAGGAACAGTACTTATCTTATGAATTTCCATTACCATGGGACAACAGCGACCATTTACAAATTTTAAAAAGAATATTTTTTCATTCATGCCTTCTGGGCGTAATGATGCATATTTTTAATATATGCTTAAATATTGTTCCCCAATAATAGTAAACGATCGCGGTTTTCTAGTTATACTATCAGGAATTCTTTTGTGAATGGCAGACCCTAAGTCTTGTATGTCATTAACGGTAATTTTTACAATTTTTTTATATCGGCATGCACCAGAAATACCAATAACAGTACAATCTAAGAACAACATAATATATTTTATAAAAAAACTTGTATTCTTTGACGTAACATCTAAATTTACCTTAATTCCCAAATACTTCTGATTAGGAGCTTCAAATTTTTAAATTGTTCCCCGCTAAACACTTTAGCTTTTTTGAGAGTGTAGCCTTCCTTTTGCTTCTTTAAATAAGCACGTAGCTTCAAAAACTTGCTTATGTCTATCCCTTGCCTAATATTTAGCATTGACCTTACCATAGAATAATAATGTAACCACATTGTTGAACTTTTCATTTTTTGTTTGTTCGCCAGTGCAGAGAAATACGCCAAGAGTACATTTTCAGAATTATTATTTTTGATGTCTTTCTCATTACACCATCTCTGGAATCTTTTGAACGTAGCTTCGTAAATACTACTGGATTTGGTTGGCAACAAATTGTCCACGACATCTGCTGCAATTTTGGCAACCTCCGGGGGCGTACAGATAAATTATGATTCTGACATTTTTATTTAAAGTAAAGTGTTTGATTAAAAAAATGTTTTTTTTTAAACAGAAAATTAAATCCTGAAAATTGCATGTAATAAGATTTAGTGGCACTTGTCAAATCGAATTATGCCACAAATCACCGAAATTTATTTCGGTGATTTGTGAATAATGCGTCGGGATCAAACAATACAATAATAAAATAAATCCATAGCAACGCTAGCAGGTAAAATTCGAAACTTCACATTTTTAAATGAAAACAAAATTAAAATTTGTATTTTTATCTTTCTATATTTTAACGACGCGACGCCGACGTTTGAAGAAAAAATAGTATGTTTTATTCGTAGTAAAAGCAACTTGTTATAACTCGTCTGTAATTGCCGAACTCACTTTGTTCGCCCGGCAAACTTTCAGACTCGTCATAAAAAGTATTGCTTTTACTCCTAACAAAACAATATGCCATTATTCACGTGTGTTTCGTATTTTTTGCTGTAAGTTTGTTTTGTTACTATTCAATATTGAACTGACTATAGTGTATTATTGTATTTGGTTTATAAAAATCATGGCTTGTTCTGTAAATTGATGTAAACCACAATCATCGGGAATTTCGTTTTTTCAGTAAGTTGGTATTTATATATTTATGATTCTTTAAAGTAAATAAAATCAACCAAAATTTGCTAAAGTTTTAATATTTAACTTTTAGAATGTGGTAAAAGTACAATATTATCAAGAACTAAGTTAATTAATGTTTCTTTTATGTAAAATCTGTCTGTTGGAAAGGGTTTCTGTTATTTCAAGACAAAAATACCTGTAAAAGGAACTGCCAACCCTTAAGTAAGCTTATGTATATTTATTTTCAAAAAAATAGCTATAGGTTCTAAATTAATTAATAATTAACTAAATTAACTAATATTAAAAACCCATATTTTTCAGGTTTCCACAGAAGATAAACATATTAAATAAATGGCTCAATGCCAAAGGTATACTCGGAAATAAGACTAATGAAACGTTAATACCAGTCTTGTAAAACTTTTAAACTGTCATATTATCTACTTAAATACTAACAGAAAAAACTGAAAACTAGACAACTTTAAAAAAATAGCTTTATCTACTTTCATTTAGTAATATGAATTTTACAGTTCTGTAAATCGTTTTGTAAGGGCATCTATTACAGCACTAGTGCTGTAATAGATGCCATTACAGCACTAGTGCTGTAATAGATGCCCTTACAAAACGATTTTTAATAGCAGGTGCATTTTTATTTTAAAAAAAAATGCCTTTTGCCAAATATTTTTATTCATAGATGAAAGTAGATAAAATTTTGTACAATATTCTTGTTGTAAATTCATATAACTACACTCGATGTTTGATTAAACTCGGCTGACGCCTCGTTTAACAACTTTAACATCTCGTGTTGTAATATGAATCTTTACAACACTTATATCGTAAATAACTATTATCTACTTTCATTTAGTAATATGAATTTTACAGTTCTGTAAATCGTTTTGTAATGGCATCTATTACAGCACTAGTGCTGTAATAGATGCCATTACAGCACTAGTGCTGTAATAGATGCCCTTACAAAACGATTTTTAATAGCAGGTGCATTTTTACAGGTGCATTTTTATTTTTAAAAAGGCCTTTTGCCAAATATTTTTATTCATAGATGAAAGTAGATAAAATTTTGTACAATATTCTTGTTGTAAATTCATATTACTACACTCGATGTTTTATTAAACTCGGCTGACGCCTCGTTTAACAACTTTAACATCTCGTGTTGTAATATGAATCTTTACAACACTTATATCGTAAATAACTATTACTGAGACAACCTGAACACTATATACAAAGAAACTTTACATCATTTAAAAGCAAATTTAATGACCTTCTCATTGTTGAAATAATGTACGGAGTATTTTATGTGGACCAAATCCATTGGGTTTTGCTAAACTATAACCAAAATTTTAACTCTCCATGAATTTAGAGCGAGAATTTACAAATCTTTAAATAAGGTCATGTTTTGTGCAATATAGAACAGAAATTATTTCCTATCTCAAAAACACTAAGAGATAGGCATTGTACAGTATTAAGAACATAGTATTAGAAGTAAAGGGTGATTGTAAAAATTTAATAATATAATGATGTTTTGTTTAAAATACCAAAGTTGCAACTGTTCTTCAATAGAAGCGGCAAGACTGGAACACTGGAATATTTTTGGATTGAGCATGAGGCTCATGTAAGAAACCAAATCTTCAGAACGATCCTTTTATCTGTTTTCCATTTACGTCGAACGTAACATCGACCGTGGATCACCCTGTATACTCACCCACCCCAATCCGAAATCCTTGTTGCGCCACTGGATGATTTTGCCGTGTATTACCTAACTCCCTAATATTTTTTGTTTTTGGTTTTATACAACAATAGTAAATACGAAATGCTGGGGATTTTAGACAAAAATCGACAAGTATAAATTTCGATTAATTGGCTATCTATTTAACAAATCAATATACAGGGTGCTTTTTAGATACGTGGTCAAACAAGGGGTGATTCTTTAAGCGATTCTAAGACGAAAAGTTTATATAAACATAGGCCCGGTAATGTTTCGTTTTTAAGATATAGGGTGTCAAACTTTCCAAAAAAAATAGTTTTCTCGTAAATATCTCAATAATCTTTTAGCCGATACTGTTGAAATTTAGCAGTGTTATTAAGGATAGTAAGGGGCTAAAATAGCCCTGAGTAGATTAAAAATTTCCAGTGGCGTCCGGGAAAGCAACTAATATTTTTGAGAAAAAAATTTGCGCTACCTACTGATTTTTTTGCAATTTTTGTATTTTTCTCGCATTAAGCAACTAAAATTACAACTCTTTTACTTAAGCATTAATGAATACAAATTAATCTTTTAGCCAAAAATTGTTTGTCTCATTTTGTCAGTGGCGTGCACAGTGGTAACGCCGGAAATTATGAAAACAAAAAAACAAGAAAAACGCTTTATTAAACCACACTCAAACATTTCTTACTAAGAAAAAATTTAACAATGGGTAACACGAATCTTACAATATTTGCTGAAAATGTCCTCCTGCAACTTCAATGTAAGCATTACTTCGTCTTAACATCGATTGCCGAGCACATTGAAATATTTCCGGCATATGTCTTATCTGATCACATGACACCCCTATCCATTGGATTAATTTATTTTTCAGTGTTGACTGGAGTTTTATAAACGAGGCACTTTATATGCCCCTAAAGAAAAAAATCTAAGGGATTTAAATCCGGTGACCTAGGTGGCCATGACTGTGGACCTGCGCGACCGATCAACTTTTCTCCATAGGTTGCATTCAGAAATTGAATTTGTTTTATTGATTGGAATAAAGTGATTTTTATGTTTTTTTCTCAAAAACGAAGCAAGATATGAAATAAATACTAAAAATAAGAAAGTTGTAGTTTTAGTCGCCTAATGCGAAAAAAATTCAAAAATGCAAAAAAATTAGTGGCACGCATTTTTTTTGTCAAAAATATTAGTTAAGGTGCCTTCCGGAACGCAATTAAACTTTTAACAACAAATTTTAATCTAGTTAGGGCTAAATTATCCCCTTACTGCCTTATATAACACTGCCAAGTTTCAACAAAATCGGCTAAAGAATTATTAAGATATTTACGAAAAAACGATTTTTTTTTAAAGTTTGACTTGAAAACTTTTCGTCTTGGAATCAGTCAAAAAATCACCACTTGAGGTTTGGCCACGTACTTAAATAACACCCTGTATAGCCAAAATGCCGCCCCTGACAAAATTTTGAATTGTCCGCCCCCTGAGAGCCGGCCCTGGAGAGGCATAATACTCTAATTAATTGCTATTAATAATTTTTTTTTAATACAATATTACATTCTTCGGAACCAAATTGAAGCTTTAACCCAACACTTCTATAACTAACAGTTGAGCGTGCGAGACTGATAATACCGGTCTTGTTTTTGAAAACAAGTTTAAACTTTGAAACTTTCTAAATTAAAATATTCGCGAATATTCCAAGTTTTGGGCAGATATATTTCAAACTTGGGGAGCTGTGGGAATTAAACTATAATTCTACGTTAAACCATAAATGGCTAATGGAAACGAATCGTTACTATAAAATAATCCATCTTACGCTGAAAATAATAATCCAACAAATAAAAGTATAATCATTTACCAGAATTTTTATTATAAATTTTAAATTGAATTGCAAAAAAAAGTAAAAAAGTAGGACACACGATCATTGAATTACAACTAAATTTTTTAGCACGTCTTGTAGTCTATCAGATTTTGAGATATCTGCATTTTTTTAATTATTTGTCAATTGCATGGTGATGAAATCGACACCCCCAATGAACAAGGTCGTAACTCAAGTTAGGCACATTTTGAATTTTTACCACGGGCATACTAAGCAAGAAGAAACGAACATGGCAATAACAAAGACGTATCTTTACGACCAATGGTTTGCAGAAACCCATTTCAACAAGAAAGTATCTTATTTTGATATTTTAATTTCAACTTTAAAATGGTTGTAATGTCAGTAATGTGGTATCCATTTACCAATAATTTTAAGTAGTTTTCCGTAATAAAGACGATAAATGAAATACAACCTTGTTCCCAGTAACACTTTTATCATCAGAGTTTAAGTTTATATTATAGTTTGAGATACAAATTTGTTCGACGAAAATTAGCACTGTTAACTTGCGATAGTTCTTGACTTACAGCTTTGCTTTAGTGCTAAACGTTTTTTGTTTGCATCGTGCGTTATTTTTTGTTGTGGGTTTTATTGTATAATACGTAGTGTTTTATTTAGTTATAGTGGGTTGTTGTGTTTAACAAAATATATATATAAATGGGTCACTACAATTTACAAAAAGATGGACACGCAAGAATCCAGCTGTGCAGTTCTTAATGATCGGCGCAGACATCACGATAATCGACCTAATCAAGTGCATGAAGACATTAAAGCGACCGTCAGAATGCATATTTCGCAAATACCAATAGTCGACTCATATTACGTAAGGGATAGGTCACAAAAGAAGTATTTCGAAGAATCTTTAACTTTTCCAAAATTATATAGGGTTTATGAAAAGTGGCTAGTCGAAAATCATTACGAACCAGGGCTGAGAGCTACAGAAAGGCAATATCGAACTTTGTTTTATAACGAATACAACATTGATTTTTGGAAGCCAAAAAAAGATCTGTGCCCGACCTGTGATATTTATAAAAGAGCTTCAAATGAAGAGAGAGAAGCCCTCCAAACAAATTTTACAAATCACATAGCTCACAAATCTATAGTTAGAGAACTTAAGGCAGAACATAAATTGTTAGCTCAACAACGTAACACAGTTCTAATAGCAGCTTATGATTTGCAGAAGATATTGATGACACCTATGTCTGAAGTATCTTTATTTTACTATAAGCGAAAGCTTGCTGTCTACAACTTCACTATATTTAACGTCGGAAAAGGCGAGGGATTTTGTTATGTTTGGGACGAAACGATAGCAAAAAAGAGTGCGAACGAAGTAAGTAGTTCTGTAAAATTATTTATTGAAATGAAGGTAAAAGAGGGGGTTAAATACTCTTTTTTTATTCCGATAATTGCGGGGGACAAGATCGAAACGGAATAGTTTGTAGTATGTATTCTTATGCTGCTGAAAATTTTAATGTTAATATTACCCAGTTTTGAGAGACGCAAAAAAAAACAAATCGTTTACGTGTCAGAGCAATGGGTTATAATAATAAGATGTGCAAAAAGTTCAGGGATACCCTGTTCAGTACATAAGCTAAACCAATGCAACATTCTAAATTTTAAAATACTGATAAATAATAAGCTGCTTAATTTCGAAGGTGGTACTGATGGTAACAAAATTAAATAAAATAAGGTTAGACATTTGAGTACAAATGTGATAATCCAAAGCTAATACAGGTTAATTATGATTTTTTTTTATCTTAAACCAATTACTACATCGATTTGAGTCGAAAGCGCGCCTCACATTCAACTCAAAACTTAAAAAATAAAGAGTCATCCTCATTATCTAATATCCGATCTAATATCCCACCAGTCTACAATGGCCCAATTCCTATTTCAAAGGACAAGTATAAGGATCTAAACAACCTCTGTAACTCTAAAGTTATTCCGGAACTTTACCATAGTTACTATAAAAACTTAAAGTATACCGACAACAACACAGAAGATTTGTCAGATTCAGAATAGATTAAGTAAACATTTTTTTCCCTAACATCAAACCTTTTTTAACCCTTAAAAATGTTATTTTGATAGGTTTTTGTTCAGTTTTAAGTATATTAGTTATACTTACCTATTATATAACTGATTTTTTGTTGTTTAAGTTTTTGTATTTTGTACTACTTGAATCTTAATACTAGTGTTAAGTATAACATAATATTAGGTATTTTTGACACTATAGATATTTCCTAGTTTTTAAATTTAGTGCTTTTGGTATTAATATTTCCTTTACAATTACCCTAGCTGGTTATCGTTTTGTTGTACTTAGATTTTATTCATTTAGTATAGACATAAAACTAGTCACAATAATTCAAGGAGATCTCTTATTGTTCTTACTGACAATAAAAAATGTAATATTTTAAAAGCATTGGCTACTTACCTATATTATGTTAAAAAATGTAATTTCTTACTATAGTAAGAACATTATTCAATTACCAAAGCTAATTGTTACTAATACGCCGGTAAATTGCTTGTACCTACACATTTTTATGATACACAGCGTTGTACCGAAGCGTCAAAAGCACTAATTAGTTAACCCAGCCCTCCTATGCTAATAATAGTTGTCGGAAGGGACACTAAAACTTTTAAAGATTTGTCTTTTCAAACGTCCAAATTTGAAAAACAAGCATCATATGGTCTGTGAGAAGGTCGTATGTGCGAGTTACAACCTTCTTCTACGACCAATTTTGTAACCACTTATGGTTGTATCTCACTAAAATTCCGCTTTTCCTTGCACCTACAAGTACTAAATTATAATAAAAGGAGTGAAAAATAGTATGTTTTTAATGTATTTGCTTAACAAAGAAATAAGTTGTCAAGTTTTTTTTTAAATTTTTTAAAATATTATTTTCAGTTTTTTTGCTTTCCTGAAAAATTACCAAAAATGAGTTACAACCTTGTTCATTGGGGGGTGTCGAAATAGTCACTATAGATTTTTTATCTTAGTTGCTGGCCAAAACAAGTTTTGTTATATCATAGATACAAAGTCGAAAAAAGTATGGACTCTCCTTAATATCTACGTTATCTTTTCATGAGAAACGCTCGAATATTTTTATTCGCCTACTTTTTGGCTTAGTTCATTTGTTCTTTTATTGACAAAGATGTGACGGCATCGACACTTTTTTTTATAGCAACATGCGGCAACAGTATATGGTTAGTATGGTCCTAAATTTTGGCGCGATTCTTTCAAGCTATTTTAAGATGACGACTGATCAATAGTAAAAAAATATTTTCATTTAATAAAGAGTAAATAAACATTTATTATTATTCTTTTGTTTTTGGTTTTTCTTTATTGAGCATGATTTTAATTACCAATTGCACTAAGGGTGTGTATTATAAAGCTTAATTGACAGATGAACAAAGGTCCCCTAGGTTGAATTTAAGTTGAAAATCTCAATGTTTTGGGTGGAGCAGATATCAATTAAAGGTAACTGATGTACAGAAATGACAGATTTTGGTCCGTTTTGAAAACCTTTGTTATTATGACCACAGATTACGGAATAAATTTATTCTGTAATCTTTGTAACGTGTAATGACGTATAATTTTATTTACGTGTTTGAATCGAATTTGTTGTTGTTTGTGTTTTTAATTCATATCTCGTAATGTTAGTAGAATATTTGAAGACAGGGAATACTTATATCCGTATGAGAGAGAACCAGTTGATTTTGTGTATTAAGCGTATAATCTTCTAAAATTTTAATGCAGAGCGCTTTCGGCCTTAGGCGATCATCAGTGTTTCCTAAAAAGCGAGGAAAAACCCAGTTTCAGTATTTAATTTGAGAATTTTTGTTTCCAGAAGATGTAATTGTAAAAATATGAATAAATCAAAAATCTATTGTGTAAGAATTAATCAAATTTCATCTTTTGTTGAAAGTTATAGAAATTGTTGGTTCTTACTCACTTTGTTAGGAAACAGGAGCAATTCATTGATAAAAAGTTTTTTAAGTGGGACATGAACACCACAATGCAAAAAGTCATCACATTCAGTTTGTAGAATTGTAAGAGACAAACATAGGAGACGAATAACTTTTTGAACTTTTCATCTGATAATGATCATTTTTCTTCTTACTTTTCATTTTTATGTTTCACGTGGAAGCAAATCAAAATTTGACGTTTATTTAAAATTATAGAGATTAAATATGTATGACATGCGTTTATTAACCCTTGGCGATAGGCATGTTTGGTGATTAATTTTTAACTCGAATTGTTAAAATGAATTGTTTCGTGTTTGTAGAAAAGAAAAATGTTATAGCGATTTTTAGACACCCTCTAAATATACGGGGTGATCCTTAAGTACATAAAGAAAATCTAGGATATGATTCCTGACATCATTTTAAGACGAAAAGCTTATATGGACATATGCCCTAAAATGCTTACTCTCTAAAATATAGAGTGTTAAAATAATTATTGTTTTTTTTTTAATTTCAAAAGTCTTTGAAGATACGGTATCGAAAATTGGTGTCAACTGATTTTGTATTAAACTGCACTGTTTCGTAAAAAAAGGTTTTGCTTAATTCCATCAATGGCGTGCGTGAAGATAAAATCAATATTTTTTTGTGGAAATATTTGATCCGCCACTGATTTTTTTAACTCTGACACATCTTTATTCATTATTGATACAAGTTCAACAAAAGTTGTCTCTACTATGTTTTTGAAAAGAACAGTAGTTTCTAAGACAACTCTGAGGCAGTACGGATATAAACTAAACGAAATTAATTTATCAATTAAATAAGTACAAAACATCCTATGAATTATTTATACTACAAGTAATTTATTTAAAAAATTTTCTAATATAATTTACTTATTTGTTAATCTAAATTTAAACACAAAACAAACTGGATTTACAGAAACTTTGAAAGTGGTCACCTTCTGCTAAAATTCAGGCATCTAAGCCGTCTTTTCATTGAATTTTTAACATGTTCAAAAGTTTCTGGCGTGTTTTTAATATTTTCGCAAGCCATTATTATCCTGTTGCTTAGATCTTCCTGGTTATCATCTGAAATTTTGTAAACTGCTGATTTTAAATGGCCCCAGAAATAAAAATCCAATAAATTTAAATTTGGTGCCCTTGGCGGCCACGGTTGATTTGGTATTGCAACGCCTCTACCGATTCATCGATTTCCGTAGCATTTAGATATTCTCTGGCTGTGGCACTAAAATGGGCGGGAGTTCCGTCATGCATAAAAAACAACTGGTTTCGCTGAGCTAATGGCAACTCTTTCAATAATATTGGCAGCTCATTTTCTAGAACATTGCGATATGTTTGGCCATCTAACCGCTGGGGAAGAAAGAAAGGACCTATTAGTCTGTTACCAACTATTCCTGCCCATACAACGAAAATTGGTAGTGAAAATGTCTTTCGCTAATAGCGTGTAGATTTTCTTGACTCCAAACGTGATTGTTATAAAAGATTGTTATGGCATTCTTAAAAAAATAAGCTTCATCGGTAAAAAATCTAAAAATTGTGGATTTCTGGCCAACCTTTCCCAAAACCATTGACAAAAATTAACGCGTTGAGGAAAATCACGTGGTAAGAGGGCCTGAACTCGATGTATGTGGAAAGGATATATTTAATGATCGTGAAGAATCCTTAAAACAGTTTGCTGACTAGCTCTGGATCTTCCTTAATTCTATTTAATACTGCTTCCTCTAATTGTGGTGTTCTTAGCGTCCTTGGCCTGCCGGAAATATCAGAAACACTTGCAAAACTTCCTGTTTCTGATAAACTGCAATGAAGACTTACAATGGTCTGAGGATGCAGTGCTACACGATTCGGATATCTTGCCTGGTAAATGCGTCTTGCCTCGTATGTATATTTCCATCAGCAAGTTCATAAACAAAATGCATATTTGCCAAATAAGCACTGTTTTGTAAATCAGCCAAAACTTTTGGATCGATAAACAATTCACAAGAACGACGCACTAAAGTTTTAAATTTTTCTGTCATTTAATTTTGTGACATTTCTACAATTTTTTACACAATTTGTGATGTAAACCTACTTTGAAAAAAGTCGAATTTTTTCATTTCTCGTTAAAACACAAAAAAAATATTGATTGTATCTTCACGCACGCCACTGGTGGAAGTAAGCAAAACCTTTTTTAACAAAAAAGTGCAGTTTAATAAGAAATCAGTTGACATACATTTCAATACCGTATCTTCAAGGACTTTTGAAATTTTAAAAGAACAATTATTTGTTTAAATTTCTAAAATGATATAGGGAATTATATCCTAGATTTGCTTCATGTACTTAAGGATCACCCTGTATATATATATTTGCGTAGCATTGGAAAAAAACAATTTCATCTAAAGAACCAATAAAATTTTCTATGCAGAAAAAAAACTCGCTCAAAATTGCGGCAGAAATAAAAAAGTTATAAACTTTTAAATTTTCGCCTCACTTGAATTGTTGGCCAGTTTTCCAATGTACGAATATAGGAGAAATAAAACCACTCCAAACGTTTATTACTTTCAGTTTTTAGGTTAGGCTTCAAAGCATTTTCTTTATAACTGGAGAAGAAAATTGGGTCTATAGAATCCGTTAAAGTTTAAAATACCCATCCCACATTCCGACGAAACATCATTTATTTTACACCCTTAAAAAGGGTCTTTTGCTGACCATAAACAATTTTTTTGGGGTTCGGTAAGTTGCCTGCTATAAATTGGATATGTGGAAGCAATATTTTTCTTCTGTCCGTTTGTACACTCAGAGGGCCGATAATAAATGTGTGAGTCTACAATACAATAATATTAATGTTGTGTGTAACTTTGATATTATTGGATTATAGTTTAAGGGGGAATTCCTTTTAACGGGTCAATTTTGTTATGGCATATTTAAGAATATGTAAACTATCTTAAATTTCGTCAAAATTAGATGTTAATTGCCTTAATACAGTGTGAGCAAAAATTATGATCAAGAAAGTGTGCTTTACACCTAAGTCCGAACTGCTTAGCGGTAGAGCATAATACCTGTTGAATGTCAGTAAATATCAGCATTATCAATCAATCAGTTATTTTGTCATCTTTAACAATCTTTACAAGTAATTTAATTCATCGCTAATTTATCCAATTTCTTGAATAATTCATGCAATGGATTTTACGGAACAGCACCAAAAATTCATTGTTAAAGCGTATTTTCCAAACGGAGTTAGAGTAAATGGTAAGTGGAAATACAATAAGCGTTTGTGCATATACGTTTTTCGCGAAAATTTTCCTAGCGTCGCATTTACTGCTGGGGGTTTTTGTCATTGCCTAAGAAGAACCTTGGCTCTGTTTAGGGAAACAGGTTCTATACAACATAAAAAAGGAGCTGGGAGACTATCTGGAAGAACAAAAGAACTTGTTGCAAACGTTCGTGAAATAATGCAAAACACGCCAACAAAATGTGTAAGACGCTGGTTTCAAAAAGTGGGAAGATCTTATGGAACATGCAGGACCATTCTTAAAAAACAGTTAAATTTGTACGTTTGTTACTTAATACAGAAGGAAATCTAAGCCAAAATCCTCAAAAATAGGGCTGGGTTGTGCTAGATGGCTGGGCTCCTTTTTCTACTCGTGTTGAGGTGTAATTAGCTTTCAAAATTGAATAATCGGTATATCATATATTAAATCATTGTGATAAAATGAAATGAATGTGTGTCATATGAAAAAAGGTTGTGCTGGTTTGTGTGAAAGACGCCGGTCTCTAGAAGTGGGAAGATCTTATGGAACATGGTAAAAAATAGTTAAATTTGTTCGTTTGTTACTTAATACAGAAGGAAATCTAAACCAAAATCTTCAAAAATAGGGCTGGGTTGTGCTAGATGGCTGGGCTCCTTTTTCTACTCGTGTTGAGGTGTAATTAGCTTTAAAAATATAAAAAATCGGTATATCATATAATTAATCATTGTGATAAAATGAAATAAATGCGTGTCATATCAAAGAAGGTCGTGCTGGCTTTTGGTTTTATGTTGTACGCTGAGTAGTTGTTAACGGACACATAATTTAGTTACTTTTGGTAAATCTATCCGAGAGAGAAAAAGACAAATATTATGCTTTTGTGTTAGATGTTGAGGAGAAGGGAGTGCCCCTTTTGTTTCCCGCTACGGGTGTTTCTATATCTGTCAAGGGCATAGTGGAGGAATAGTATCTGCTTACTTAATATTTGAGCTGAGATAGACTATAGAAACTTTTAGTTACTGTCAATGGTTTACCCAAAATTTATTGAAAATAAATGATTTATTATTCCTGACATTTTTTTTCGGATGAAGCCTGGTTTCACCTCACCGGTTATGTGAATTTTCAGAACACACTCATATGAAGTAGTGAAAATACCCATCTTTTTTAAGAGTCCACATTATACCCTCAAAAAATTGGTGTCTGGTTTGCTGTTTCCCGAGGAAGAATTGTTAGTGGTACTTTTTTCCTTGACACAGTTACAGCACAGCGGTATCGGGACAATATTTTGAATCCATTTGTGGAGCATTTACTTGACAATGAACTATGTTTTGGTTATTTTTAACAGTATTTTTGTAATATTCATCAGCTTGGCATATCATCTCATAATATGAATTTGACAAAATTTTAACCTAGATTCGGTTAGATATATCGTCCCCTTATAATTGTGATTTAAACCAAGCTCTACGGTTTTCAGTCCAAGCCGTCCTTAATGAAAATAATTTTTTCTCGCACGGTAGTTAAGTGTAGTTGTTATCAGACCTTTTCGATCGAGTTTCTAATCATTAGACCTTTAATCTTTTATGTTAAAAATATATTACGTACAATAATTATTTAACAAAATAATTCTTAATTATCGATTGAATCTTAAGGTTTTTTGCAATAAAATTTATATTATTTTTAATTTTTGTTAGTAGTCACATAAACACCAAAGAGCCATACGTTTCGAAAAAAGTGATGCTATGAAAAAACAGCGTAAAAATGCAAAAGAATCTTCCCTCTTAAGTGTGTTCCTTCAAAAATAGGATTTGTTTGGTCTTCTGAGCATGAATCAATGTCAAAAAAATTTAAATTAAAAATTACTGATACAAAATGGCGAATAGAATGTCACAAAATATAATTAACCCTGTTCAAACGAAATAGACGCTTGAATTTAAGCCTGAGAAACTTTACGGAGCCAATCTTAAGCGGCAATATAAACCATTTCAACTCAAATTACAGTCAATAATCAAAATCCCATTCATTTGAAGTCTCAAAATTGGACTGGTTTTAGAGTATTATCATCAGCAACGTGTTTTCTTAGCGTTTGAATAATTCTATTCTTATTTTTGCTATTCGAAAGAAATTTTTCTTTGCACGGGGCATAAGTTGAAGCATTAATGACAGACGAAGTACTAAACAATAATGTAATCCTACAAGGGCTCTGTTTTTTCCTTTTGAAGTGCGAAACATCGAATAGTTTCAATATTAAGGTCCTATACTATAAGAGAGCTTCTCCTAATACACGTACCATGCACTGTTTACAGGGTGTTACAAATTCGACATACGAGCATTGGAATCTTGGAAACCATAGGAGTTAGAGAAACGGTTAAAAAGGGCAAGGTTGTGCAATTCGGTGCTGATTAAGATGCCGCTTTAAAAGTTTTAAAATTCCGAATATTTATATTATTCGAAAAAAACTGAAATTTTGCAATATGGTTTTTATTTTTTCCTGAGCTCATTGGAATAGCTATTTAAAAATAAATTACACTTTGTCGTTGCATTTTTTTTCTCCTCTACAAAATGACGGTATTAAACTAAAGATCCGACGTTTCGTCTCCGAGTGGCCAACATCAACTTCATTTTTTTAAATACGGACCTGGATTTCTTTTACCGATTTTTAAACCCTTCTACCCTCAAAATGTAACGGCGGTAATACTTTCTCATAATAATGAATTGCCCTGACAAAAGGTGTCATTTATTTTTGAATAGCTATTCAAATGATAAGCTCATGAGAAAATAAAAACGATTTTGCAAAATTTTCGATTTTTTCGAATAATATCCGGAATTTTAAAACTTTTAAAGCGGCATTTTAATCAGCACCGAGTTGCACAACTTTGCCACCATTTAACCGTTTCTCTAACTCCTATGGTTCTCGAGATTCCAATGCTTGCATGTCGAATTTGTAACACCCTGTATACACAAGTGTATGTACAAAATTTTAAAATTTGAGTATTTAAACTTTTGTTAAAAGTATGTCTCTGTCTCTGTGCGACAAACTAAGAAAAAAATGAAAACAATCAATTTTATTGCTAAGAACTGATCTGATCTACATTCATTCTATCATAAAATAAAGAATTATTTGTTTAACTAAATAATTCAATAATTTCAGCAATATTTTTCAATGTCAAAGAATAAAAAAGTTGGTTATTTAAAAACTCAATGAAATAAGTTCATTCCCTATAGACAGGTTACAAGATTTAAAATTTTTCACGGCTAACTGCATGTACTTGACTAATAATCTATTTTCTGGTACGTATAGTAATATCTATTATCACACTTATGTGTAAATGTGGAACTCTGACGCTGGTTTTCTTTGACTAGTTAAGCTATAAACTCGAAATTCAAATATTCTGATAAGTTTAATAAAATGTGCTAAATTAATAATGATATCAAATTTGTTAAAATGTAGGGGTAATATTGGGGCAATTATTTCTTCTATGTACAGGGTCATTCCTCATATATCGACACCCCATCTACAGCAGTTATTTGACGGGTTGCAAAAAAATTCTAAAGGCAAAATATTTGTGTTTAACTCTATATTTTTAGAATTCACTATCAGAAAAAACAATGGCACATCGGAAATGTAATATTTCTGCATAACTATCATTTTTTTAAATGGAACACCCTGTATATTATTCGATATTTGGGTAGAGCTTTTTTTTCTGATTTCAAAAATATATAGTTTGCCTATGTTTGGTTAAGAGGTTTTTGAGATATTGGGCCCTAAAGTCTTTAAAACGTTATTGAATAAAAAAAAACGATAGTTGGCCATGAATCATAATTCATTGCCGTGTCGCGTCGTCTAGATTTTAAAAACAAGTGAATTTATTGTTGCTTGTCAATATTTTCATTCATGTCATTGTCAAAATGCCTTACACGGTTGAGGAAAAATGTGATATTCTTAGTTTATTTTACAAAAATAATAATAACGCATCAGCAGCGAGAGCAGAACATAGGCAAATATTTCCGCTAAGAGCAGTACCAGCGCGAAGTACTTTTAAAACCATTGAAAGGGGATTCAGGGAACGAAAAGATCTTAAAAGGAAGAAGCGAACAGTGAATGGTAATGAAGAGGAAGAATTAAACATTTTGTTGTATTTTGTAGGTAAGATTGATAGTTTGTTGTTACATTACAAGTCTAGAAATAAGAATATTTGTTTTTAGAAAACCCACATAGATCGGCAGAAGACGCAAAAAATTATTTCGGAAAATCTGCAAAAAAAATTCTAACGACATTAAAAAAAAAATGGTTATCATCCATATAAAATATTGCCTGTGCAGAAGTTAACAGAGGCTCAGAAAAATAGCCGTATGATGTTTTGTCAGGAAATGTTACAACGGAAAGAGGAAGACAACATGCTTTTTAGGAAAATTTTGTGGTCTGATGAAAGCACCTTCACTACTTCAGGCGTTTATAATCGAAAAAACGTTCGGTTTTGGGCTACCGAGAACCCCCATGCATTCAGAGAAATACAATTTCAAGGCCGAAAATCATTACATGTGTGGTGTGGCATCTTAAATAATAAAATTATCGGCCCAATTATATATGATGGGAACTTGACTGGCGAAAGATACCTTAATATATTGACAAATGAAGTTGAAAATTTTATTGAAAACTTACCATTACGGCAATACCAAGAACTTATCTGGCATCAGGATGGAGCCCCACCACACAACGTTTTGCCTGTAGTGAACTATTTAAATGAAAAGTATGAAACATGGATTGGCCGTAATGGACCCATTCAATGGCCTCCAAACAGCCCAGATTTGACGCCCCTTGATTCATTTTTGTGGGGATTTTTAAAAAATAAAGTTTATGAACATCGTAGTGAAAATATTGAAGAAATGCGAGAAAGACTTCTGCTTTACATTAATGATACAAATGAAAATCAGAGTCAGTTTATCGTAAATGCTATAAATAAAATAGAAGAAGATTATAGAGAGTGCATCAATAGAAATGGAGGTCATATTGAGCAGTTGTAAATACGTTATTTATCAATAAATTCGGTTTTCCTACTTCCATATTTATTTTATTTTTAGTCCCAATATCTCAAAAACCTCTTAACCAAACATAGACAAACTATATATTTTTGAAATCAGAAAAAAAAGCTCTACCCAAATATCGAATAATATACAGGGTGTTCCATTTAAAAAAATGATAGTTATGCAGAAATATTACATTTCCGATGTGCCATTGTCTTTTCTGATAGTGAATTCTAAAAATATAGAGTTAAACATAAATCTTTTGCCTCTAGAATTTTTTTGCAACCCGCCAAATAACTGCTGTAGATGGGGTGTCGATATATGAGGAATGACCCTGTACAGGTGTCCAGTTTTCGTGTGTTTTCATATACCAGATTCCTTATTATAAAAGATAAAAATATCGGGTTTGCGACTTACTGTTCTATTATTATATGAAACTTTCATGGCCCTCTCAGTTTCTAACATACTGCCCTGCATCTCGACTATTTGGTAACTTATCAATAAGGTAAAAATGGGATATTATAGAGTTTTTTTATTTAGTTTTAGTTTCAGTGGCGTAGTTAGTTTTTTTAAATTTTTGGAATGTCAGAAACTGAAAGGGCTATGAAAATCTCGTTTGCGGCAATGAAAGTTTCATAAAATAATAGAGCAGTAAGCCGCAAACCCCAATTCTCTATCTTTTATAATAATATATGAAAACACACGAAAACTGGACACCTTGCACAGGAATATTTTTTTAGGTGTCTCACCCGATGTGCGGTTTTTCTGCCGACTATAATAAATAACAAATTACACATTTCTCAGTGATTTTCTGAGAGAAAACCAAATTTAATGTCCAAAAACATATAGGTTCCCCAATTTGACAGATGCGACGCCATTTTGAATTTTTTTAAACGGCAACCCTTTTCCATAATTACACGAATAAATTGCATATCACGATTTGATTTCAAAAACATACATTTGTTGATATTTATTTTTAACCGTTCCTCAAATACGGGGGTTAAAAGTTGCCTTCATCGAGTTTGTCTTTTAAGTGTCTCACCCCTTTAATAAATAGACCTTTTAAGCTGAAAACCCTAATTCTTTTACAATAACATAATTTCTACTGGCCAAGCTATTTACGCTATAATCAAATTCGACAGATGTCAAAGAGTGACAGATACGAGGCCATTTTGAATTTTTTTAAATAACAACCATATATTTTCAACCGTTTCACAAATAGTGTGGTTCCTAAATTACCTTAATAGATTTTTGCTTTAAACCACCTCAAAAATTGGGGTTAGTTCAGCTTAAAAGGTCTATTTATCAAAGGGATGAGACCCTTAAAAGGTAAAATCAATGAAGGCAACTTAGGAACCCCCGCATTCCGGAACGGTTGAAAAGAAATATCAACATCATTAATCGGATCGCAAAATTCAATTCATTCGTGTAGTTATGGACGAGGGTCGCCTTTTAAAAATTTCAAAATGGCATAGTATCTGTCAAATTAATGAACCGATATGTTTTTTTACAATAATTTTGCGAAAAATCATTGAGCAACGTATAATTTGTTTTTTATTATAATCAGCAGAAAAATCGCCAATCGTGTGACACCACGTATACATAACCAGTATATTGCTGATACCGTGTTACAGAAATGTCTCCAGTATGCGGCGTATTGCGGAAGCTTTGCGTTTGCGCAGCTCGCGCCTACGTCAGGTCTGGCTTTAAACTTATTTAACTTAATTTGTTTAAATAGATATTGATTCATAAAAAAAACAATTATAGTAAATCTTGGTGTAATATGAAAAATAAGAAGATGTAGGGCATTCATTTGCTCGATGAAGTAATTAATACATCGCAAAAAATTATGAAAATTTTAGGATTTGCGTATTTTGGGGTGTACATAGGAAAATTAAAATTTCGAATTAAAGTATAGTTTTCAGCATAGTTCTCTAAGTAACAATGATTGTTCTTTACACAGCAACAAGTACTCTTTGTCACCTGGTTTTCTTCTATCATTTTCTATACAACATACGACTAAATAGTTTAAAAGCAAGTCAGAACGGAGGTTTTAAATGTTTATATTAGTAGAGTTGAGAGACATGTGCATTTATCTTGCCTTGGCACTTTGTAGGAAAGAAAATGAATATGTTAGAAAGCATATTTGCATAATTGGATATATTGTGAATTATTTTGTTAGAATGGCAAGAAGAAAAAAGCATTTTTAAAATATTTCACTATTTTGTCAAACCAAGGGGGGGGGCTGCCGGGCTGAAGCCCCCCCCCCCCGAGCGAGCGTAGCTCGGGTCGTCTAACTACCTGTTTACAAGAAATGTTAACTCATCACTACCTAAGATAGGTAAAATTACACAAAAATTGAAACGAGCGTGTGGGTGTTTCTGTGATTTTCTGTTGTGTTTTTTATTTTTCTTACTTAAAAACCAAGCAACATCATTAAAAAAGGGCGTGGCACCCAAAAAATTTTCGTCTGCGCCGCTATTTTTTTTCAACACCCCTCGAACTAATTTTTTGACTGCGCCACTGGACCTAAATAACATATTATTATCCCTAGTTTATACCCTCTGTAAAGTTTCTAGCTAGGTCAATTATTGTAAAGTACTTAAACGTTATAGTAGGTATACCCATCACAGCAATCAACAGTAAACACAAAAATGCTTACCTAAATAAATGCGTGATTGTGTTGAACACTTGATTGAAAGGTATAACAGAAAAACCATTTAGGTTAAAGCAGCAAGGTAAAAGCTATGTTGAGACAATTTTAAAATTGTTTTAAGTAGCTAGGTACTTACTAGAGAAACTGAATTTTGGCAGTTGACCAACAATTGCTACAAATCAACACCATGCATTTATTTCTCATTAAGAACTTATACAACGAGGCACTGCACTATATCCTAAATAAACCTAAACTATAAGATTATAATCTAGTAACCAGTTTTTAACGAAAGTTCCACAAAATACAATAAAGAACTGAACACAATGCCCACAAATCTCACAATGCACATGTCAAACAATGTATGAATAAAGAATAAAGGGACGAACGGCTCTGGACAAGATTTACATGAATTTTAGGGGAATGTCAATAAATCGTAGATATTCGACGTACTGCGCATGAGTAAAGCTTCCCTGAAAGGAATAGGACATTTTAGATTGCTCGGCCATGAGCTTTGTTTTTCTACTGGTTCAGTAGGTGAGACACTAAGAAAAATGTCCCCGAACAGTAATGATTAATGATACCTCCCGGATTAATAGTTTATAATTTTAACTTTAGAATTAAAGTAAAACTTTTGACATGCTTATATTAAATAATTTTAGTTCTCATCTTTAGGGCATCCCATTTAGGGGGCTGTTGACTCTAGCTCTTTTAGGAGACACTTTTCGATATATTATAATGATCAAGCAACAAAATATGATTATTTTGGTACGTAGATTACGACGTGTAAGTATGGCACCCTAATTTTGAGACACCCTATATAGTTAGGCATAAATAATCTTAGCAAAAAACTTACTATGTATTTAAAAAAATACAATTTGACCTTTTTTGTAAACTACATAAAGACGGCATAAATCAATCAATAAAGGAGCGCCATTCTTTAATATATTATGCTACAAATCTAAAAATCATAAAAGTGTAGCTACATTTCGGTAGTAGCTGTCGTCATGCCTACTGCGTTTCTTTTTCTTTAATTTTAGATTTCTTCTGGCCAAAATTTCGAAGCAAATCGCCGTCGTTTTGTCAAAAACAAGATTAAAAAACTGTTACGCCTAAGCATTACAACAAAACATTAGCAAACCCACTACCCGTTTAAAAACATGTATTTTAACTTTCTTCATAACATATTTGTCAACACTTATATCAACTTCAAAGGACACCATTATTGAAAATTGAACATTTTTTTGGGTTTTTATTTCCATGAGATCGCTGTGGCTGTTAGCGCGATTAGAATATTTATATTGTCACCTTTAAACTTTAAAATACCACGCTACGTTTCAAAGAACTCACATGATTTATTTGATATCCTTAAAGAATGAGCCTCTTGCTGACGATAACAACTTTTAGCTTTTTAGGATACTTCTAAAATTGTGTCTAATCAGTTGGATACGCCGAGGGGGTAGAATTTTCTCCTTAACGCTTTAGAAACATTAAGATGCAGAATCACAAAGAAATTTAAATTCGGTCTAATTCGGGAAATATTCAGTAAATCCAGTACTGATGTATGGGTTTCGCATCGAGATAATGAAAGTTTAATTTTTAATAATATAATATATTTTTTTTATTTAAACTAATATACTCTCTTCTTTACTCTGTGAAAAAAATATATACTTACGCAATACCTACTCTACTTGAAATAGATGGAGAGTAATAAACAATAATTTAATATAAAAAACACTTAGTGGCTGGACAACCTGACATGGACAATTTTTCAACTACATATTCGAGTTGTAATTCATACCTTTCTTGACCTAATTTACTTTAAAGTGTACAAATGGAAGGCGTGTTCAACGTAGTAGTAACAGCAAGTAGACATAGACGTGATCAATGGCTTTATTTAGGCACATTTCGATACACATTTAACTTGAGCCCGAAAGATTGTTTATTTTTACCGGCCTGTAGTACCGCTTATTATAAATTAATTACAAAATACTAATTCCATTTAAATCTGGTCAGGCTCTATAAGGTAGTTGTGTATATATAATGCATGGTATTCATTCTAAAATAAACTGCCCTAAATTAAAAAAAAAACTAACCTGGACTAACCCAAACAATAGAAAAAAATTAAGGGGACTCATATCGAGAGATCATGCTGGCCAATATATTTCTCTTCCTCTGCCAATCTATTGGCCAGGGAGCCGTTGATTAAGCCACTTTCTAAATGTTGATTTTCAAAAGATTTTACAATAAGAGGATCCATCGCATTTCTCAAAAATTTAAATACAATAATTGATTACTTTAATTTCCTTCTAGAAAGGATGGTCCAATATTTTCGTATCCAAGAATGCCTGCCGCCCAAACGTGACTTTCTGGGGAAATTGCTTGTTGTTTTCTCGAAATAGCCTGCAGATTTTCATTATCCCAGTAAAACAATCGGGTTTTCATCCCGATTGTTATACGTCGGGTTCGTACTTAAATGTTCGTATGGTGTGGTCGTTATTGTTGTTGTTGTTGTTGTTGTTGTTGTTGTTGTTGTTGTTGTTGTTGTTGTTGTTGTTGTTCTTGGCGTGTCAAATCGACAATTTCTCCATTTTTCTTATTTCTTCAAAAACGGTTCGAGTTGGAATACTCAAATTTTCTTATTAATTCGATAACTATTTATTTGCTTAAAAGGTAGTTAACGTCAAAGTTAAAATTTTTGAAATTTATGTGGCTCAAAAGCAACTACGCACATAAATAATAGAAGATTTCCATCTAAAACATTTCGTAACGTTTTTGACTGTTTTTAGTGTACAGAGTGTCCCAAATTATGATTGAGCTAAGTTGAATTTATATTGAACATATATAAAAATATGAATAGCTGTTTTTATGTTAACATTTTAAAACATAAAAAAAAAGAGTGTTCTCAATCACTTGAAGTGGTATCCCTGGATGTTTTTAACAGTTTCTGCTTTATTGAGGAAAATTCTCTTAAATAAAAAAGTATGTTTTGAGATAAAACTAATGGAATAATTTGAAATATCTGCGGCTGTTTTTACTGTACCAAACAGCTTCCAAGGCATTTATTTTTGGTATAATATATAATTATTTTATGCTACCCAATAATAATGTTAATAATAATAAATGCTTTTGCTCTTGAAATATAATGCATATCAATACATTTAAGAAATATAGACAAGGTCTGTTAAGTAAACGAGAATGGCAAAGTTGGCAATCATCTGGCAAGCCAATGAGCAGCGCTTTTACCCTTAACCAGCGATTAACTTTATTGCCGGTTACCATATGTTCTAATTATTTCTGGTTTGTCCAGGTTAAGCAATATTTTTATGGTACATAAAAACAATATTATACCTAAAAAAATGTTGAATGGGGCATAAATGGAAACATAATTCATTAAATAAATTCAAAATAATCATTTAAAAAGAAATGTTAACTATTTAATTTATTTTAGTTTAAAACGATAATTAAATAAATAATTGACGTCTATAGATTCATTAAGTATACAGAGTGTCCCGGAAAATGTGACAAATCTCTCGGATTCAAATAGAACATAAAAAATAAGATGACAAGTTTCTTTAAATTTTTTTCTTACAGGCCCCCCCCCCTACGGAGGTACGTGCCCCTAAAGAACGCCTCTGGAAATCAGTTTTTCTTGAATAACTTTTAAAGTACCTACTTAATATAATTTAATTAAAATGAAGTCCACGTAAATACAGTGAACACTATAATGGACAGAATGCCAAACACAAAAGCTTTTAATTATTAAATCATTCCTGCACTTACGTGCAAAGGAGCGAAACGCCTTTGGCCGAGGTTGACATTCACCATCCTCCTCTGGATTTATCTATTTGCTTTAGTGATCTTGTCCTTGACGAAACTGTAGCTGATCCCAAGAGCATATTCAACTTTTTTAAAGCAGATTATAATAAATTAAACAATTATTTTGAACATGTCGATTGGAATATCCTGTTGGGCTGCAATTCATCTATAGACAGGATGGTTGAGTGTTTTGACTCAATTGTCCACGTCGCCATTGATATGTTTGCACCTAAGAAACTCGACAGTGCGCTTAGATTTTCGACTTATTATTCGCAGAAAACGATTAACCTCATCAAGGATAAAAATAGGGTATACGATAGACTCAAATCTTCTAAAAGTCATACCTTATTAAGCGAGTATTGGAATCTGAGGGCAAGCTCCAAGCAGTCCATTAATGACGATCATCTAATCCCAATGAAATAGCTAATATGTTTGCAGATTTTTTCAGTCTGTTTATGTACCGGGGGATAAGTCGGCGTTGTGTGACATTAGACTTCTTCCTGAAACTAATATCAATCTATGTATGATCAATATTGATAGTGATCTAATTTTTGACAAGTTGATTGATTCGTACATTAGTAAGGGAGCCGGCTTCGATAAAATTCCACCCATATTTTTAAAAAATTGCAGTCCGACTTTATCTCTGCCACTTAGTTTTATCTATCAAAGTTCTCTAAATGTCGGTATACTTCCCACAATATGGAAATTTTCCGTCGTAACCCCTTTGTTCAAAGATGGAAAGCGTTCAGACGTAAATAATTATCGACCTATTTCCAATCTATCGTGCATGGCTAAGATCCTGGAATCCATAGTGACAGACAGAATCTTTGCTTCATTTAAAGGTGTCATCTCAGAAAATCAACATGGTTTCTTTTCCGGTAGATCTTGTCAAACTAATTTATGTACTTACAGTGGCTTTATTTCTACTGCTCTTGATGACGCTTTACAGGTTGACAGTGTTTATTTTGATTTTGGAATGGCCTTCGACCGAGTTGATCATATTATTTTGCTCCAAAAATTGAGTTTTTATGGTATTGGTGGTCCTTTACTTTCCTGGCTTGATAGCTATCTCCACAATCGAATCCAACATCTTAAATTTAACCATACTTTTTCCGAGAAGATCACTGCACATTCCGGTGTCCCCCAGGGATCTCACCTCGGTCCTGTATTATTTTTGATTTTCATTAACCATTATTCATTAACGACCTATCCTTTGTTTTCGAACAGTGCCATCATTTGTTTTTTGCTGATGATTTGAAAAGATTTTGTCATATTGCGAATGAAAACGACTGTGTCCTTTTGCAGAGTGAAGTCTCAAAACTGTATGATTGGTGCCTCAATAATAGCATGACCCTAAACAGCGAAAAGTGCAAAGTAATATCGTTTTCAAGAAAGGGGCAACCTCTGAATGTTGTTTATCGGATCAATGGAGCACCAATTCATAGAGTTTAACTGATTAATGATTTGGGTATTGTATTTGCCAGCCACATTGATAATATAATTGCAAAGGCCTTCAAGATGGCTGGTTTTGTCATGAGACAATGCTGGCAGTTTAAAAATGTCGAGACATTGAAGAAAATGTACTATGCATTGGTGCGAAGTCATCTAGAATACTGTTGTGCGGTTTGGGCTCCTTTATATCAGGTACACATTAAACGGATTGAGCGGGTGCAATCGAGGTTCATGAGCTTTCTGTTGCATAGACTGGGGATTGATCGTTCTACGCTTTCTTATAGGGATCGCTTGAGCCTTCTAGGGTTGGATAGCCTGGAGATACGCAGAGTAAAGCTCACCCTGGTATTCGGCCATAAAATCTTGAACAACTTGATGGACTGCTCGGAACTTTGGGTATTGCTTAACTTTAGAGTACCATGTCGTTTGACGAGACAGGTCAATTTGTTTTCTGTGAATCAGAGCCGTACTGACATCGGAAGGAAAAGCCCTGCAAATCATATAATGAACAATTTATACCTATTTTTGCCACAGGATTTTAATATTAATTCTTCCGCGCTTCTTTTAGAAACAAAATTGGACATTTTATTGACGATAAGGCTGTTTGAGAGATTTAAAATACTCAGTGGGGGTTTTACTTACTGCTAGACCCATAAGGCAAAAAAAGTTTATATTTTTGACTCTCTGAATTATTGTGAATTGATTGTTTTTAAACGAATTCACGACTTTTTTTTAGTAAAAAGGACCATGATTTCTATTTTGTTTCTTGACAACAAAGTGTGATACGAAAGTCCTTCAAGCCGGCTACGGACGATGAGCGATAATATAATATATTATTATAGCTCGGCAGTGAGCTATGATATTATATTATATTATTACTGCAGCGGACTAGAATATATATATTTTTTATTTTTCAAAATAGTAGACTGCTCCAGTGAACTATATGGTATAGGTGCGAAAATGGCGAAAGTGAAGTTTAATGACTCGTTATTACTAAATACAATTGATAGCTCATAAGAAGATGAATCAGATGCTGAAAGCGACAATCTATTAGCAATTATGGTAAGTAACCAAAAAGAAACACGAAGATTCTGGTTATCTAACCACATCTTATCAAAACACGTCAAAACATGTAAACAACGCCGGTTTGCTTTCTTGGCGGGCAGCGCGACGCAAGAGGGGGGAAATATATATCCTAAAAATCGCTCGGAAAGCATATTCGTTCTGACATGAAATATATTGCTTGGTATAGTCGGGATATAGATATATATTATAGCGCCAATGCGCGGCGACTTGCATTTCTTAATGCAAAGCGATATTTTAATAATATGTGAGCTATAATATATATTATATTATAGCACATCGTCCGTAGCCGGCTTATAAAACAACAGAAAAGTTTTATTTAAGTTGTTTCATCCAAAAAAAATACAAAAATTTAAAAAAACGCAGTGATGTAATAGGAGGCACCTTAACGAAATTATCGAAAAATTTCATTAGTCTGATACCTCGTACCATACTAACATTTGCCCATTTTTTGCGAACATAGGTCTTCTACAACTATTCGCTTATTATTCTTTTTCTCGAAAACGGTTCATTTTATCGACAATAAACACGAGTATCCTTTTTTAACCTAAGGTGCAAGCTATCCAGATTTGTTAAGTCTTTATCATATAGAGTGTTAAAAATTTAAGCATTAAGTTGTAAAGCTTAGTCCTCCCCTAATAAACTAAAAAAGCTAAATATGTTTCAAGGACACTATTTTAAGAGGTCCTTACTAGTGTCTATCACACTAAATTTTGATTAAATTATTTTAAGTACTTTGAAAGTTATTCAAGAAAAACCGACTTCCAGCGGCGGCCTTCAGGGGCACATATCTCCGTAGGAAGGGCATGTAGGAAAAAAAATTATAGGAACTTGTCATCTTATATTTTCACGTTCTCTCTCAATCAGAAAGAATTCCTACATTTTCCCGGACACCCTGTATATACCAAAATATTGCATGTTATGTTCTTCAAGTTAAGTCTGTGCAAAATGAATAGAAAGTTTACGGAGAAAAAGGTAAGTGCTGCCACTTACCTTCTTCATTCACTAAATTGAAACAGTAAATTTTTTAACCTTCAAGACATTTATGGAGGAGGTAAATACTTAAATAAGTGAATAAAGGACGTAAGTTTTGCTACTTATCTAGTTTTTGCATAAATAATCGAAAAAACAATTAAATTTACCTCCTTCATTCAGTGCTATTTTCAAGTATATGCGATATTTTTAGATTTCACTGGTTTCATGTGAAAGAGGGTTACTTACAACCTTCTTGCACAATAGTAACTCATTTTTTAACAAAATGTTGGTTACCTTCTTTGTCGACCCTTCAATCGTTTGTATGTTCTTCTTTTTATGTTCCCATTTCTTTAATTATCTAAATGTCTAATAAACGGATGAAAATAGATCGATGGTATTTAATTTATTATTTTGAACAACATGACTGTCTTAATAGTGTTTTAATATCTAGCGAGGATGGAATGATAATATTGCAAAATATCAAAGTAAGCATAGGATTTTAAAATCTTGTATTCTTACTAATTCTTTTTCTAACCATCTTTTCTTAATAACATATTTTCATATCTCCTACAAAAAAATCACTTTACAAACCCATAAGATGACGTTTAAACGCAATAAATTTCATGGCTATTCACCTATTATTCATGCATCGATCCGGGGACACAATGTATACGATATTATGTACAGAAAGAGTACGATATTTGAAAACAAGTTTCGGCACTTTTATGCATACTTACCAAGAGGTCTATAACATTCCTTTTCAAACTGTTGACCTTTTGTCGCCATAAGCAGAGCCAATATGGCCTGAGGGAACTCCGTTATAAGAAAAAGTAGCAAAATGGCTACGAGCATCCCGGAAGTCCTATCCGCTTGCCGGTCCTTATCGAATTTTTTCCGCAAAAACGGGCGAACGTCGTAAATCTCCTGTAATGGTAAACTCGAGTTTAAGAGCGTTTTTCTACGCTTTTTAGTTTCCAATAACACTACGATTAGTTTTCGCGACAAGTGAGTTAATAAAATGCACGGCACAAGTTTTATAACAACTCCATACACCCAAAAGCTCATATATTTATAATCCTCACTAACGTAATCTATTATGTAAATTAGTTTTTTCGTGGTGACACCAGTGAAGTTTAGCAAGTCTTTTTTGTTGAGGATTTGGCCTTGTTTATCGCACGTCTGGTTATAGGAAGATATTTTCAAAGATAAAAAGAGCGGAGTACATATAACAGGACACACTAAATAAGTAATTAGGATTGTGTAAAATGTTCTTTTCAGTTCGCACCAGTATCTTGAACTTTGTGGATTGGTTATCGCAATGTACCTCCAAATTGCAAGAATAACGGTTAAACAACACGAAATGAAATGAAAAACTTGGCTGAATAACGCGTGAAAGATCATGAACATTGCCCAATTATAGGAATAATTATCAATGTACTTTTTACCTTCCTCATTCATATATCTGTGCACGGTAAACGGAATATACTCTAACATAACCAGCAAATCGGCAATGGCCAATCCAGTGAGAATTAAATTAGTAGGCCAGCGCATTTCTTTAGTGGTGAGAACACAGATATTTAATACGTTTGCAACAGATCCGAAAATGCAGACCACAAAACTTAAGGGCCCGTGGATCGCTTCGTATTTTTTGGAAAATTCGTTTAAATCACAGTACAGTGTATTAGTAGCGTTATTCATTGTCTATTGTTTGTAGTTTCACTGGATCACGTGAATATTTGTAATTACCATTCAAAATTTACAACGGTTTCATAATTTTCCTCGTGCTGTTCATTGTCACATCTACCACGCGCGTAAAAAAGTGACTACATATATACAACTAATACCTTATTATGAAAAGTTTCCAACTTTCAGAACTTTTTAAGTATTCACTTAAAACTTTTCGAAAGTTAATTCCTGTTGACTTGGTCACAAACTAATTTTCGTTTCCGCAACAGTTCCTTTTATTCGTTCGCAAAAGCTTTTAAATTTATTAAATATTAAAAAAAAACACTTCGGTGCGGTGTGTTACGAAACTTTATACACTTCGGGTTTTCTCGTGTTATCGGCTGCTTCGTTTCCGCCCATCCTGTGCGGATTGCTTGGGGAAACTAACCAAAACCAAAGTTTGCTAGAACAGAATTTATCAAAGGGCCGTTGTGATTTTGTAAACGCATGCGTTTGGATCTCGACACCATTTTTATCTAATTTTATTCCTATGAATCATGCTAAATTTTTCTAATATTGAAAAAACTAGACAATTACAAGCGTTACAAGTATTTTTGTATTGCTTATTATTATTAACACTGTCTTACTAAGAAAATAAATTCGTACACTCTTTTATCCAACTTATAGAGTTTTTGGACTATGTTAAAATTACTGGTGATTTATCTCGTGTTATAAGCTTTTTCTTCAAATGTCAATAAACTTGACATTTTTCTACTAACTTTTTGACGTTAAAGTTTTGCTTTTTTTACAGTAGACGGTTGCTATAGGCAACGGAAGAAAAAGTGTGTGTGTCATAAATAAATAATGTTGAAAAATACAAGAAATATTGGATATTTTGTAAACTTTATTTATTTTTAAAAAATACAACAATGAACTATTTATTAAACATCAGATTAATAGTACAGTTATTAATTGTGACCCCAGAAAAATTAACAGAAGGTCTTGCGATGTTGCGATCCTGACTTGCTTTTGTATTTTCTAAAGTTAAACCTTCCGTGGAACCACTTGTTGTTGAATTTATGTCAATGTTATTATAGGGATTGGTTTAGTAAAATGAGGTTGTAAAATTCTTTTTGCAATATCTTTCTTGTTGGTCATCGATTCCTCAATGTACCCTTCAGCTGCACTACTGGATTTCCATCCCCCGTGGCGCTTTAAACATGTAATGTCTGCACCTGCATCTACAAGCTGTGTAGCTGAAGTTCTCCTTAAACAGTGACTGGTATATTCTGTGGCATCAGGTAATTTTAAGAAAACTGCAACTTCCTTAGGAACAGTACTAAACTTATCTTATGAATTCCCATTACCATGCGACAACAGCGACCGTTTACAAATTTTAAAAATAATATTTTTTCATTCATGCCTTCTGGGCGTAAACGATCGCGGTTTTCTAGTTTTACTATCAGGAATTCTTATGTGAATGGTAGATCCTAAGTCTTGTATGTCATCAACCAACGGTCATTTTTACAATTTCTTCACATCGACATGCACCAGAAATACCAATAACAAGTACAATCTAAAAATACCATAATATATTTCATAAAAAGCTGGTATTCTTTGACGTAATATCCAAATTTATCTTAATTTTTAAATACTTCTGATTTGGAGCTTAGACAGAAAACTTTTAAATTGTTCCCTGGTAAATACTTTAGCTTTTTTAGTAGTGTAGCCTTCATTTTGCTTCTTTAAATAAGCACGTAGCTTCAAAAACTTGCTTATGTCTATTCCTGGCCTGATATTTAGCATTGACCTTATCATAGAATAATGCGACCACATTGTTGAACTTTTCATTTTTTGTTTGTTCGCCAGTTCAGAGAAATATGCCAAGAGTACATTTTCAGAATAATTATTTGGTAATTCTCCAGTTTATCGGCTTATGCGAAAAATGACGTAAAATGAAAAAAGTTTCTTGCAATATGTAGCACGTACTTCCTAAACGACAAATCCGCGAGCGAAAAACCCTTTTTTTAATTGCAAATATAAAAAAAATGCGAAAATAATCGACCCAAAAGCACAATGAGAGTGACAAGTGAGGTTATGATTCTCTAGCTGTTAGTCACTCGACAAAAATTGTAATAATTATAGACTTATATTGGTTAAACAGGCGCTAACACGGCATCTAATCCACCTTTTTGGTTCCAATTCGGTATATGCTATATAAATCAACAAGAGTTTTTAATTTTTTTTTCATTATTGTCACAAGCGGGTACCCGATTTTTACATTTTTTTTTATATTTGCAATTAAAAAAATGGTTTTCCGCTCGCGGATTTGTCGTTTAGAAAGTACGTGCTACATATTGCAACAAACGTTTTTCATTTTACGCCATTTTTCGCATAAGCCGATAAACTGGAGTGGTACCGATTATTTTTGATGTCTTTCTCATTACACCATCTCTGGAATCTTTTGAACGCAGCTTCGTAGATACTACTGGATTTGGTTGGAAACAAATTGTCCACGACATCTGCTGCAATTTTGGCAACTTCCGGAGGCGTACAGGTAAATTCTGATGCTGACATTTTTATTTAAAGTAAAGTGTTCCATTAAAAAAGATGGTGTTTTTAAAACAGGAAATTAAAGCTTGGAAATATGTGCCTGTAATAAGATTTACTGGCACTTGTCAAATCGAATTATGCGTCGGTATCAAGCAATAAAATAATAAGATAAATCCATAGCAACGCTAGCAGGTAAATTTCGAAACTTCATGACATTTTAAATGAAAAAAAAATTAAATTTGTATTTTTATCCTTCTATATTTTAACGACGGGACGTATAGTAATAAAGGGTTTTCCAATAAGAACGGTATGATTTCAAAATGAAATAAAATTAAAATTATTTCAGATACAATAAAACTTTTTATATTATCTTAAAGTATAGTTGATAACATTTATGTTTTGAATACAACATTGTTTAAATGTCCTCCGCGACTTCGTGTACACGAGCGAATTCGACGAACCCAATTTTTGATGACTTTATGCAATAAATCGGGCGTGATCTGACGAATGCAGGGTTCAATGTTCAACCTTAATGCATCAAGTGTTTGTGGTCTGTTTGCATAAACCTTAGATTTTAAATAGCCCCAAAAGAAGTAATCTAAAGGAGTTAAATCACAGCTTCTTGGAGGCCACTGAACAGTAGCATTCCTTGAAATTATCCTTTCGTCAAACTTTTCTTACAGTATATCGATAGTTTCATAAGCAGTGTGACATGTGGCACCGTCTTGCTGGATCCACATATCCTCCAAATCAAGTGCATCTATATTTGGCCACAAAAAATTTCTTAACATCTGTCGATATTGTTCACCATTCACTGTAACTGCATCTTCTGCCTCATTTTGGAAAAAAAATGGTCCGATGATGCCACCATACCATAAACCACACAATACAGTTACCTTTAGCTGATACAAAGGCTTCTCATGAATCTGTTGTGGATTGTTTTCACACCAAAAACGGCAATTTTGCTTGTTAACGTATACACTTAACCAAAAATTAGCTTCATCTGAAAAGATAATTTTTTTGGCAAAATTAGGATCCCTTTCAAGTTGTTCTAAACTCCAAGCAGCAAATTCTCTGCGCTGACGATGGTCCAGTGGCTTAAGTTCTTGGGTCAAAACAATCTTATACGGGTGTAAATTCAATTCTTCTTTCAAAATACGCCAAGTTGTCGTTTTTTTAATCCTTAACTCTTGAGCACGACGAGGAATTGATAAATTTGGATACACTGCAACACTAGCTCTTACAGCAACAATATTCTCAACAGTTCTTGCGTTTCGATGTCTTCTTGGTGTTTTTGCATCGGAAAGAGTAAAATTATTTTCTAATTTCTCAACGATGCGACGAATGGCAAGCAAAGAAGGACGATTATTTACACCAAAGTTTTCGCGAAGTGCGCGATAAATGTTCACAAAAGATCGTCTATTTTCATAAAACTTTTGAATATTAACCAAACGTTCTTGAAGCGCGTATTTAGCCATAATAAATTGTTATAGTTTACTGACAATAACTGACAACTGGTGACAGGTATAACTTTATTACCATGGTTACCATATCGTTTCAAAATCATATCGTTCTTATTGGAAAACCCTTTATAATAATATATACAGGGTTGGGCAAATGTTCCGGAACGGCTTAATTACAAGCGAACGAAAAGTGATATCGAATCGGGGTTTTGGGCAATGTATAGGACAAAAATTTTACTATTTGACTGGTATACCATATGTCAGTAATGTCACCAACTGTCAAGTGTCGACGATATTTTTTTATTTTTTTAAATGGAACACCCTGTATATTATCAGATATTCTAGATCTTCAATAAATTACAAATATTTTTCATATAGCATACCATATAATTAAATTCAACTGTTTCGGAAATACGGGCAAATGAATCTAGAAAGCCCATATTACATTTTGTTTAAAAATCAAGCAACATATTTCTTTTATTATGACATTCCAAATAAAAGTCTTAGTTTCCATGACTCCCAAGTGTCACTCTGACACATTTCCTATTTAATTTTTATTTATTTGTATTAAGTGAGTTGTGCGAGTTTTTTATTTATCAACTAAACCTCTGATATAACTGATAAAACTATGGTTCAGCTAACTGAACAAGAACGGATTACTCTGCTTATGATGATAGGATATAGGGATAGACGGAGATCTTTTCAAGAAGCAACCGACCTTTTCAATCAAAGTTTTCCTGTTCGAGATCCCATTTCTAAATCAACTGCTAATAGAATATTCCATAACTTTGAGCATACGGGTACGGTAAAAAACTTGCCAAAAACAGGTCGTCCGAAAACTGCTACAAATGACGAGAAATCCCTGGATGTTTTGCTTGCCCTGCAAGAAGAACCACAGACGTCAGTTCCAAAGCTTGCTCTTGCACATGAAAACAGCGAAAAATCAATTAGAAGAATCCTCAAAAAAAATAAAATGTTTCCTTATAAAGTCAGCTTGCTTCAAGAACTATCAGAGGACGATCCTGATAGGCGTATGCAATTTTGTCAAGAAATAATGGACTACATAGACCTACAACCTAACTTTGTAAGTCGTATTTTATTTTCTGACGAGGCTACATTCTGTCTTAATGGTTTCGTCAATAGGCACAACTGTCGATACTGGTCAGACCATAATCCCCATTGGATGATTGAGCACCGTACGCAACACCCCCAAAAATTAAATGTGTGGGCAGGTATAATTGGAAACCATATTATTGGGCCTTTCTTCCTTGATGGAAACTTGACATCTGTTTACTACTTAGATCTGCTTCGAAATAGAATTATACCAAATTTGATTAATTTATATCATGATCAGGTTAACGATCAAATACTAGCGAATGACATTTGGTTTCAGCAAGATGGGGCGCCAGCTCATTTTGGTATACATGTCAGAAATTATTTAGATCAAACTTTTCCTGGAAGGTGGATAGGTAGGAGAGGGTCCATTGAATGGCCTCCTAGATCTCCAGATTTAACACCTCTAGATTTCTACCTCTGGGGTCATTTAAAGACTGTCGTATATCGTACACAACCTAAGACTTTGGAGGATCTTCAAAACAGAATTTTAGATGCTGTGCATGTTATTTCTCGTGAACATTTGCAAAACGTGCGTTCTGAATTTTCCGACAGGATTGGACACTGTCAGGTGGCTGAAGGACGACATTTTGAACATTTAATTAAATAACCATTATTTTATATTATTGTGTTTTAAAGTTATTACCTTGGTTTTGTTTAAATAAAATGTACTACATTCATTTGCCCGTATTTCCGAAACAGTTGAATTTAATCATATGGTATGCTATATGAAAAATATTTGTAATTTATTGAAGATCTAGAATATCTGATAATATACAGGGTGTTCCATTTAAAAAAATAAAAAAATATCGTCGACACTTGACAGTTGGTGACATTACTGACATATGGTATACCAGTCAAATAGTAAAATTTTTGTCCTATAGATTGCCCAAAACCCCGATTCGATATCACTTTTCGTTCGCTTGTAATTAAGCCGTTCCGGAACATTTGCCCAACCCTGTATATAATATATATAATAGTAGTATAGTAATATTATGTTTTATTCCTAGTAAAAGCAACTTGTTATGACTCGTCTGTAATTGCCGGGCTCACTTTGTTCGTCCGGCAAACTTTCAGACTTATCATAAAAAGTATTGTTTTTACTCCTAATAAAACAATATACTATTTTCTTGCATAAATACTATCGGGCATAAAAGTACTGTAACAACCAGTAACGTAACAACAGAAATTGAAACCCTTGGTTAATTTTTTGACTAGAACTCTCAAAGAATTATTAAGCTCGACAATATTTTTGTAGATATATCGTGTGGCCCCGAAACCATTGTACACGGCACCACAGCGTTATGTTAACGTGTATTTTTTGTCTTTAAATTAACCTTTTTAATGACACGGTTAACATTTGCTTTCAAAATAGCGGCGTAAGAGCCATTTTATAAAAGAATAAAATGACGTCTATAAAACAACGTACGTCATATGAAAATATGTTGTTAAAATCTATTAAATTGGGTCCTCTCATAATTCATTAAGTACTGACGTTTGAATCTTTTCCTCAGTTTTTGATGAACTAGAATTTTATACAATCAATGGCGACTTATGGGTTGGCAGCCAGAGTCGTCAGTTCCGTACAGGAAAAATGTTAGGAATGAAAGGAGTGCCGAAGGGGCAAAAGTAGCGCTGCATGCGAACATTTTTGGAGGCCACGCCCAGATTTAGGTTTTGGCTATATTTGCATTGCACAAATTATTTGCTTTCAATTCAATTTTTTTTTATTTCTATGCAAAAAGTAGGTTTGAGAAAATGTAAATCACCCATTCTTTATTTATAATATTATTATGTAGTGTAGAATCATATTTTTTTTTTTTGGGGGGGGGATCATGCTCTTCATAACAGCCCCTGAATCCGCGCCAGAGTCGGTGTATTATTTTTATTCCTTTAGATATCATAACGTCTAATAAAATAAATGTAGAGTTATGTGATATTTTAACGCGCTTTAGATAAAATAATTTACTTATCCCAATTTACAAAAACTAGCAGATCAGCCTTGCATTTCTAACTGGTTTTCTATGTTAAAAAAATGATTTATAGCATTGACAATAGATTTTCCAACAAATACCTACTTCTCTCTCGCTCTGTAGCCGTCACAACCCTGGGTGGGTCTTGGCTGACTTCACAATTTGCCTCCATCGCTGTTTATCCATCATCATCTGCTCCGGGTTGACGATGTTTAGGATTTGCAGATCCGCTGACACATAATCTCTCCAGCGCAATCTTGGTCTTCCTAACGGACGTTTGTTGACTGGTGCTTGCTCCCATACCAATTTCACCATACGATCGTGTTCCTGTCTTTTAACGTGGCCGGCCTATCTGAGTCTTTCCGCTTTTACCACATTGACAATATCAGGTCATCGATATACATCTTTAAGTTCTGCGTTGGTTCTTATACGGAATTGTTGTGTTTCTTCCTCCTTTATTGGTTCATATATGCCCCTTAAGAACTTTCTCTCTGCTATTCTTAATCGGTTATCATTTTGCTTTGTCAGGGTCCACGTTTCGCATGCATATGTCACAATAGGTCTGATCAAGGTTTGGTAGATTTTTACCTTGGTTTTGCGAGATATATTCTTAGACTTTATAATTTTTTGTACTGCATACCAGCAGCGATTGCCACTCTGTATTCTGGCAGTAATTTCATCAGTCATGTTGTTGTTTGACGTTATCGTAGCCCCTAGATACTTAAATTGATGGACCCTTTCAAAATTATATTGGTCCATTGTAACGTTCTGTCCGATTCTGTCCCTTTGTTCGGTCCTCATTGTGGTCATATATTTTGCTTTCGCTTCATTGATCCTCAGACCAACATTCTTCGCAGCATCTTCCAATTTGAAAAAATCCTCCTTAACGTCAATGGTCGTATTTCCCACGATGTCTATATCATCCGCAAAGGCTAGAATGAGGCGAGGTCCCCGTCCCCCAAACAACAGTGTTCTGGTTTGTGCCTCTCGTACGATTTTTTTGAGTGCTATGTTAAACAGGAGCAGGGACATAGCATCGCCCTGTTTAAGTCCATTGTTTATGGAAAAGAAAGTCGAGATTCTCTCTCCAATTCTTACAGCACTAGACGATCCCTCAACACACGCCTATGTGATGTTAATGAGTTTTTGGGGTATTTCAAGTTACATCATTGCATTCCATAGTTCGACTCTCAGAATGCTGTCGTATGCTTGTTTAAAATCAATAAACAGCTGGTGGAGGGCTTTGTTGAACTCCCAACATTTCTCCATTAGTTGTAGAATCGTAAATATCCTAGTTCTGTTGTTTGTATTGTTTGTTTCCAGGAGCTCTAGCATTTTTCTCTCGTGCTCTCTTTTCTTCCTCCTCATAATTTGTCTAGCTATTTTTCTTGCTTGTTTATAATCATCCCTGTTATGTACGTTGGGTTCCAGTATCATTTTTCTGCTAGTTTCTCTTCTTTTCCGCAGTGTTCCTTCACAATCTTCATCGAACCAGGTTTCCTTCTTCCTTTTCTTTTGTCTTATTGTGCTTTGAGTGCTCTGGATTACTGCTTTCTTTATCTTCTCCCACTTTGTGTCTATTCTATCTTGGTCTTCCGCACCTTCCAAAGCTCTCTCTATTCCTTCCTGATAGATATTCTTCCTGTTATCATCCTTAAAGGCGCTTACATCCCACTTAGGAATTGAGTCTGCCCTGTTGTTCTTTTGAGTGGAGATTTTCATCCTAATTTAAATAATAAATACCTACTTATCATATAAAAATATCTCTTTTAAATTGTCGTGAAGCCGCACGACGGATTTTAATTTTTTCCTTTTTAATTTGAAATAAGATGCATATTATGGTCAATAAGACAATGTTAATTAAATTCAATATTTTAGTGGTCGTCGGACACGACCATTGTTTTTTTATTTAACTTTGTTTATGAAATGAAAGAGAAGACGAAAATAAAATAAATAGTATCCCTTCTTACCTCAGTTTCAACTTGGGTTTTCATGTCTTTGCGTAGTGCGTGCGTCAAAATAAAATATTTTATTGGAATTTTAAAGCACGCACGTGAGGTCCTAATCTTAAACAAACCTTTAAACCAAACGGAAAGTTTTCAACAGACCACACTAACTCTGACTTATTAGTGTAAACTAATTGAGTCCTATTCTTTCAAAAATATTAACAAACACCCGATAATTAATGAGTATAATAGCCAACGAATAGTAACTAACTAACCTAACAACTAATTTTGTTATCAATCAGATTGTTAACCGTTTTGAGGGTATGAATATGTTTCTAAATAAATTTCTATTACCTCAGTTTTTAATAACTTTGTCTGAATAGAAGCTATTTAGATCAGCAGAAACCCTACAGCAGACATAATGATATTCTAACGACCTTTCAAAAGCAATTCCTTTAGAAATAGTGGCATTGCGTGCGCCCCTAAAAGAAAAAAAAATTCTTTAAAAAACATAAGAGATCTTGCGGATTTTTTAATCATTGAAAATAACACTGTATCTTTAAACTTTGTAGTAAGTAAAGTAAACACAGCTTGTTGATATTTTAAACATTGCCAGTTAGCACTGCATCTACAGAGAGATCTTTCTCAAAGCTGAAAACAGTTAAGAATTATTTTAGAAATAGCTCCTCTAAGCAAAGATTAAATCATTAAGACAGAAGCCGAAATACCGACTGAGCATTTCTAGCCAAACTATTCTTAAGCCTAAAACGTCGTCTTAAAGTATTTATTCAAAAATACGAGAAACTAGCAATCTAAAGTTAATTACTAATATCTGAAATCTGAAAGGAACGTTTTAAAATTATGATTTATGTACGGAATTCTTACAGTTTGGCTAGTAATAAATTTTAATCAGATTTTCCATTTTCAACAACACTTAAATTCAACATTATATTGAGTACTTTACGGTAACAGGGAAAATATAAATATACCGAAAGCAGTAGGCAAAATAGAATTAAATTAACTTAAATTTTGTAAATGGATGCTTTATTTAGTTACCAAATAATTTTGAAAATATCAATAATATCATAATTTACATATTTCATTTTCTGCTATAACTGTGTGGTTTTAGACAAGTAAGCTTTTACTTGTTGCCTATATTTTATTATATCGGTATGGCTTTTTGGCGACAATTTGAAACAGAAGGTCAAAGTGAATTATCGCAGGAATATAATAAGTCGGTGCCAGAGTCGGCCATCGAAAGTGAAATAAGTCCGAAATTAAGAAACGAAGATTTACATGTTCAATGTCAACGCATTATTTTAAATATGTAGGCGTGTTTAAAAAAGAAAATCCGGGAAATAATGAAAATACGCTTTGTACAAGAATGTACTTGTAATAAATTAAGACAACTTGGGTTTTAAATAATTTATAACGTTATTAATTTGGGGACTGTAACCGGTCATTCCATAAAGCGCATACCAATAAATCAAAGACCCAAAACGGCTGACTATACTACAAGGGATTTTATTGTGCGAACTATTTACAACTTTTACGAGGATAATATAGTGCCAATTTGAGAACTGGTTCGTAATAAATTGCGAGGTTACAACAACATTGCGTGATGTTTTGTTAAAATGTGGTTTTTTAAACATAAAAAATTAGATAATCTAATGGTTATAATGGAATCCCCGCGTATCAACTACGAGAGGACTATTTGCGCAAAAAAGGGGATACTATGGATTCGATAAAAGTATAATTTATTTAAATGAAACTTGGTTTGATACTTATGATATTGTTAAGTATGGTTGAGTCATTGATAATATTCGGCAGGTAATAACGAAATGAATGACGATGTATAGAAGAATGGATATTTTGTTTCACCACCTATAGCGCCAGAAGTAATCCAACCTGAAAATGATTCTACTTCTGAAAGTTCTGACGATTCCACTCATTAAATTGTTTATGAATTTTAAATTAATTATGTTCGTTTAACACGTATCTTAAAAACTTGTTATATTACAGAACGTTTACTGTGATTCTGCTGATGCGATCAATTTGTTGTTCAAATATATATAGTCAATTCTAACTACTAACTGTATATTCCAACTAACATAGTACCCGCCCCTTTCTTGGCAAGGAAAATTGATAATACCTCCTGGCGGTTCTGGCTGGACAAAGACAATTTTTTTAAAATTGTTTTCGGCAAAATAAGCATTTTTCTTACCGAAAAACCTTTTATCGATATAAACTATAATGAACAAGCTATAATATTATATACTATTTAATCATATTAAAAATTTAAAGCAATCCGCATTTTAATTATTTGGTAGAAGCGACGCCTATGGTCAGAAGTTAACCCCTTTTTTATGTCATCAAATTAGGCTTGGAACAACTATAATATAAGTACCGCATAAAAAACTTATTTAGATCATAGCTAAGTTCTAAGAAGTTCTTCTAATTTATACTTAGTACCTCATCCATACGCAATCTATGAGGAACGCGGGGTCAGACAGGGTTGCGTGTTGTCGCCATTACTTTTAATTCGGAGCGGAATTTCCGAGAGGCTTGACCCCGATCTTAAAATTTACGGAGAATTTATAAATAACAAAAAAATGGTTAAAATTAGATTTGGAAAATCAAACCGCGGAAATAATAAGCTGAATTAGGTTAACGTGGGCAGGTTACGGTAAATTATTCTTGATTTTGAAAAATCCCAGGATGCCACAATATTTAAAAGGCAAATTATTCGACTAGTGCATTTTGTCAAACATGGATATTAAGGCAAGGACATGGAGAGTAATGGAAACATCGATGATGAGATTAACACTTAAAGATAAAAAGAAAAACGATTGGATAAGGTCAAAAATGAAAGACGCAGGGCGACAAATGGATAACAGATTAAACGCGTCAGTTTAACACCGCAGACCATATGTAAATCAAGGAAAGGGAGGACATATCCAGATGAGATGGGGTGATGAGTTTAAGAATGAAGTAGGTTTGCACTGTGAACAGTCAGCCTAAAATAGAAACGAATAGCGCATTTTACATTCCAAAGATCGATGTGCAAGGTCCAAAGAAGGAGAAGCAAGACGCAGATGATCCAGCAGAATTTGCGAATAGTCTTGAGAGTCTTCAGCAGATAATGGTAGAAAATAAAAATACGAACTTTCTTTGAACTTAAGATGTGCGAGTGTGGGATCATTTTATAGAAATTTGATACAATTCATGATTTTTAATGGCACGATTGTACTCTGGAAGAATATTTCTGTAAAATGCTAGAATTGTCAGAAATGTGGCTGTTCCGAAACATCTTATCTCGAATTTTATACAATCAATGGCGACTCGTGGGTTGGCAGCCAGGGAAAAATGTTACGGAGGGTTAAGGAGCTCCGAAGGGGAGAAAGTAGCGCCGCAGGCGAACATTTTTGGAGGCCACGCCCACATTTAGGTTTCGTCTACTAGTCTAATATTTACATTGCGCAGAATATTTAATTTCAATTCATTTTTTTTTCTATTTCTATGCAAAAAGTAGGTTTGCGAAAATGTACATCACTAATTCTTTATTTATAATATTATTATGTAGAATCACATTTTTTTTTGGGGGGGGGGGGATCATACTCTCTATAACAGCGCCTGGATCCGCGCCGGAGTCCGTACATTATTTTTATTTCTTTAGATATTATAACGTCTAATAAAATAAATATAGATTTATGACATTTTAACGCGCTTTAGATTCTAAAGCCTCGCTCTTTTGATACAGATTGTGGGAGAACATGTGTTTTGCATTAAATTGTTATATGTTATATCTAAATAAAATAATACACTTTTTCCAATGTACAAAAATTAGCGGATCAGCCTTGCATTTCTAACTGGTTTTCCATGTTAAAAAAAGGATTGATAGCATTGACAACAGATTTTCCAATAAATACCTACTTATCATATAAAAATGTTTTTTTGTTTACCAAATAAACGAAGTTCTTTTAAGTTGTCGTACAGCCGCACGACGGATTTTTATTTTTTCTTTTTCGATTTAAAAATAAGATGCGTATTTTGGCCAACAAGGTAATGTTAATTAAATTCAATATTTTAGTGGCCGTCGGACACGACCATTGTGTTTTTATTTTACTTTGTTTATGAAATGGAGGAGAGAACGAAAATACAATTAATAGGATCCCTTTCTACCTCAGTTTCAACTCATCTCATTGCCTAATACGTGCTTCCAAAAAAACTACTTTATTTCAATTTTAAAGCACTTACCTAAGGTCCTAATCCTAAACAAACCTTTAAACAAAAGGGAAAGTTTTGTTTTTCAATAGATCACACTCACTCTGAATTATTTTAGACTAAGTCGGTCCTTGCCTTTTAAGAATAATAACAAACAACTGATTTTTAATGAGTATAATAACCAACGAATAGTAACTAACTAACTAGCCTTACAACTAATACTGTTATCAATCAGATTGCTAACCGTTTTGAGGGTATGCATATGTTTCTAAATAAATTTAAATTTCTATTCCCTCAATTTTTAAGAACTTTGTCTGAAGAGGAACTATTTAGGTCAGCGTAAACCCTACAGCAGACATATTCTAACGACATTTCAACAACATTTCCTTTAGAAATAGTTGCAAAAAACATAAGAGATTTTGCGGATTTTTTAATCATTAAAATTACACTGTAGCCTCAAACTAAAAGTAGCCACGGCTCTGTTGATATTTTAAACTTTGCAGGGCTGCATCTGCACAGAGATCTTTCTTAAAGTTGAAAACAATTAAGAATTATTTTAGAAATAGCTCCTCTCAGCAAAGGTTAAGTCATTAAGACAGAAGCCAAAATACCGAATGAACATTTCTAGCCAAACTATTTTGAAGTCTAAAACGGTGTTTTAAAGTATTTATTCAAAAATACGAGAAACTACAAATCTAAAGTTTAATACTAATAGAATCTGAAAGGAACGTTTTAAAATTATGATTTATGTACGGAATTCTCACAGTTTGGCTAGTAATAAATTTGAATCAGATTTTCCATTTTCCAACAGCACTTAAATTCAACATTGTATTGAGTACTTTACGGTAATAGGAAAAATATAAATCTACCGAAAGCAGCAGGCGAAATAGAATTAAATTAACTTGAATTTTGTAAATGGCTGCTTTATTTAGTTAACTAAATATTTTTGAAAATATCGATAATATCATAATTTATACAAATACCTAAATATAATATTTATATTTCCTTTTGATTTATTCCAAATATCGAAACGAATAATAAATTAATAATATTATACGAGTATACTGATGAGAAAAAAAAATTATAAATTTGAATTTATTATAATAAAGGGTTTTCCAATAAGAGGTGTTATTTTGAATAGCCCGCTATTTCGGTAGATGTCACTTTTTGAGCTGTCATGTTTTGACATTTGACAAGTAGAAACTATGCCATTAATAAAAATGGAACGACACACGCTTCAACAACGCATTGAAATTATTAAAATTCACTATAAAAATGGTGAAAATTTGGCAGAGACGGTTCGTAAAACTCGAACATTTTTGGGTCGTCGTGAAGCACCTTGTCGGACCGCAATAAAGAAATTGGTGGAAAAATTCGAGCTGTTGGGACAAGTTAGTGATGTGAAGAATAAAACCCGTGCACGTCGCTCAAGAACAGCCGAGAATATTGCTGCTGTAGCCGAAAGTGTTGAAGAAAACCCAGGTTTGTCCATTCCTCGTCGTTCTTTGGAATTAGGCATTCCACAAACGTCATTACACCGTATTTTGCATAAAGATTTGGGTCTTAAGGCTTATAAAGTTCAGTTAACACAAGAACTCAAGCCGGCCGATCATCAACAACGTCGTGTCTTTGCCGATTGGGTCCTTGAAATGCATGAAAATGATCCGGAATTCTATCGAAAAATCATCTTAAGTGATGCAGCCCATTTCCACCTCGATGGCTTCGTCAACAAGCAAAATTGTCGCATCTGGGGCTCGGAAAACCCAAGAGTTATTGTTGAAAAGCCTCTCTATCCTCAACGTGTGACTATTTGGTGCGGTTTATGGTCCGGCGGGGTCATTGGACCTTACTTTTTCGAAAATGAGGCTGGAGCACCAGTTACGGTGAATGGATTGCGCTATCGAGAGAGAGATGATTAATGATTTTTTATGGCCGGAATTGGATGGTATTGATCTGGACAACGTACTTTCAACAAGACGGCGCTACGTACCACACAAGCAACGAAACCATTGATCTTTTACGGGAAAAGTTTCCGGACCGTGTTATCTCTTCAAGAGGTGATCACAATTGGCCACCGAGATCTTGTGACTTAACACCTTGCGACTTCTTCCTTTGGGGCCACGTGAAAGAGAAGGTCTACACCAACAGCTCAGCGTCGATTCAAGACCTCAAAGATGGAATTCGTGAGGCTATCGAGGACATAGGGCAGCCACTTTGCGATTTGGTTATGGAAAATTTAATGAAAAGGATATGGTCCTGTAGGCGTGGTCGTGGTGGTCATTTGGCTGATGTTATTTTCCATTATTAACGGCATACCTTCCTCTTTATAATGAAATAAACATCCGATCATTTATCTTAAAAATGGCATTTTCCTTTGAATATCAAAATAATACCTCTTATAAGGTAATATAGGAACTGCATAAAAACTTATTAAGATCCTAGCTAAGTTCTAAGAATTTCTTCTAATTTATACTTGGTACCTTCTCCATATGCATTCGAGGAGAAGAGTCTGGCGATATTTTATTAAAACGCGGAATCGGACAGGGTTGCGCGTGATGTCGCCATTACTTTAAATTCGGAGCGGATTTTCCGAGAGGCTTGACACCGCGCACCGGTCTTAAAATTTACTGAGAATTTGTAAATAACACAAGATAACATAGATGGTTAAAATTAGATTTGGAAAATCAAACCGCGAAAATAATAAGATTAATTAGGTTAACGTGGGCAGGTTACGGTAAATTATCCTTAATTCTCAAAAATCCCAGGATGCCACAATATTTAAGAGGCAGATTATTCGACCAGTGCATTTTGTCAAACGGATATCAAAAATGGACATTAAGGTAAAGATACGGAGAGTAATGGAAATATCAACGATGAGATTAACACTTAAAGATAAAAAGAAAACCGGTTGGATAAGGTCAAAAATGAATGACTCAGTGTGACGAATGGATAACAGATTGAAGGCAAAAGTTTAACACCGGAGACCATATTGTAAATTAAAAAAAGAGAGGATATCTCCAGATGAGATGGGGTGATGATTTTAAGAACGAAGTAGGTTTGCACTGTGAACAGTCAGCCTAAAATAGAAATAAATAGCGCATTTTACATTTCAAAGACAGATGAGCAAGGTCTAAAGAAGGAGAAGCAAACGCAGATGATCCAGCAGAATTTGCGAATAGTCTTGAGAGTCTTTAGCGAATAATGGTAAAAATTAAAATAGGGACTTTTCTTGAACTCCAAATATGGGAGTGTGTGATCATTTTATAGAAATTAAATACAGTTCGTGATTTCTTATGGCATGATTCATTTCTGCCAACTAAAATCAGACTATTGAAGTGCTATGTTTTTTCGGTGCTGCCTTGCCTTGTCGAGTCTTGGACTCTTATCTAATGAATTAGAAATGTGCTGTTCCGAAAAATCTTATCACCAATTACGGTGTCTTAAAAATAAAGGATAAAGAAAAGTAATGGCTTCTCTTGACAAAAACACCTAAACCAGGATATTTGAGACACATAATTAGAAACAGTGCAAAGCTGCATTATGAACTGATTTTATATGGATAGGAGAAGGATAGAATAGTTAAAAAATATGTATACCTACATGCTTTAATTCAACAACTTATGCAAGAGATGGTACCGTCCTCCCTTTGAGAGGGCCGCAACAAATTAACCAGGCAGTCGAAAAACTGACTGAGAATATCAATTTAGCTGTGGCAAACTCGTGGTCACCAGAATGTCCGAGTTCCAAAAGTTCGGGGCCATTTCTGATTATTCAAATAAGGCAATCAGGAAAAGAACAGGGTTAAGAATATGTCTATAAAATGTCGAGAGTCCTGACGAAGGGCACCAGAAAGCCGATGTCATTCCTCAAAACCCTGAAAAATGAAATAATCTTGGATTGAAAAAGGAAGTGGCATTGTTCGCGGAAAACCTCTGCGAATAGTTTAGCGAAAACCCATCTGCCGAACCAGGGAGATTTTAAGGTGGCGTCACTTTCATGCTCCATGCTTGACACAGTATAATCAATACAAAGGATTTTTTCTATTTTCCAATACAATTACACCGAAATATTGACTAAATTAAGAAATACAGTAAGTAAGCTAATTGAAAATTTTTGTTTCAATATCTGGAACTCCTATTTGTCAGTCCTATAAATAAATTATAAATTTTTCACGTGTTTGACTTATTGTTGCCTCTATATTGCATAAAATATTTACCAGAAACTATAAGCAATTACCCTAAGTACATACACATTAATTTAAATCGTGTTGATAAGGATTGCCCCAGTGATTAAGAAAATATATTTAGGACCACGAACGTAAACTATACGAAATTAGGGTAATTCGAGGTAAGGACATTGTTGACTAGATCTAAATATTTACATTAAGTGAACTGGTGGATTAACGACGTAATTATAGTTTTTGTGCACCACAGTTTTTTTTAGGGCACTTTATATTACCATACCATTTTTATTTTAACAGTTATATATATTAAGAATATAAACTAAAATGTGAATATTAGAAAAAAACCGTTTAAAGATTATGCTCCGGTTCGTCTGCAATCGTCCTACCTCACGAATGCAGAGAGAGCCACAGCGGTTTCTAAATTTATAGAATCTTTTTCCCTAAATTTAACTACTGGAAATTTCAAAATTTTTTATTACTGACTTAAAATCTAAAGCAAATATCTTTTTCAAATAAACGCTTATAAGTCAGAAAGACAATTCCAAGCTGCATAGCGTCAAAACATTGATCAGCTGGAAAGAAGTGTTAATTTAGCTGTTAGCTGTAATCGATTGACGTTTATTCTAACTGAAAAATGGCCACCCCAAGTAGACAACCGAAAATACAGGGTCACGAATTTTACGTCAGTTTCGTTTAGTTTTCTGGTCCCAAGGTGCGTAACGCATTTTCCAAACACCCTACAATATCAGAAGATTTATTTTGCTATAGGATTATTGAAATTATATATTCATATTGAATTTTTCTGTGACCACCCCAAATTTCTTCATGAATTCACCTATGTAATCCCGTCCCCCCTGGAGTCACGAACTATAAAACTGGTGCTGTCAGATCTAAAAAATTCGCAGTACAAGGTCGACCGGTATTGCCAGATATATTTTTAAATACCTATGCTCTGCTTTCATAGGGGTAATTTAATAACTTATCATTATAATGTTATTTATTATTGTGCCATGGGGAAGAGGGGAGAATATAGCTTATGTAGCCCCACCCCAAAATCCATCCGTTTTTCATTCATTATTTGATCCGTTTTTTTTTTAATAAAAGAAAAAGAAAAGAAGAAAGGCAAACGATTTTTAGGTATGTTTATACAAAAGCATACATACGAATATATATATTTTTTTATTTGCATGACCCGCAGTTCCCAACTATAAAGACGTATACCATTTTTCTCCGGGTGAGAATTCAAATCTGTCCGTAAGCCAATTAATCATCCTAAATAAACGAACGAAAATCTTAGCTCTCGCCGATGGAGTTTACTCCATGATTACATACAAATTTAGAGAGCATCATAAAGTTAAGTAAACAATTAAATTAGGGTAATTGCGACTAAAATTGTTGACTGTCAATGGTTTATTGTAAGCGAGATAAATTCGATTGAGATTTGTACACCGAATATTAATTACTTATAAGTCCAATTATAAATCGATTTAACATTCTTTCTGTGGGTAATCTATTTAATACGACATTGTTATGTCTTAATATTTTAGCTGTATGACATCTCGAAGTTTTCCTGCTGAAAACAAATTAGAAAGTGTTGATCATATTCTAATTAATTGTCAGTATATGTGCAATCTGAACATCATATACACAAAAATGACGTTGAATCGAAAATGCCTATCATGAACGCGCATATTGTAAATTCGAGATAAACCCCAGATTATCGAAAATGGTTTTAATTTACAACAGAACTGGCATTAACTTCGAAAATTGATTACTACGTATTTAAAGGGCGCTTACCATTAATAGGCACCGTATTAAAGCAAAATAACTATGTACTCAAATCATTCTTTATTATGATATAATTTAAAAAATTTCATTAATTACATTTACATTCCTACGGTTTTATATAGTTAACCAAATTAGTACTAATCCATTGAGCACATTGACGCATATGGTAGTCAGCAACATTGGTTTTATTTTCTGAAAATACAAATTCTTTAAAAAGCGGTCACTAATAGTTTATAAAGTGAAGATGCAGTACCTGCGAAGTTATTTTAGGCATTCACGTCAGATTACTTAACCTAAACTCAACAGGTTCGCCCGCAGAATTTTTTCCAAAAGGGCAAAATCATATTTTCCAGTTTATTTCAGTTTGAAGGAAGCAAATTCATTAAATACATTTTTATTAGTAATACTTATTTGCGAAATATGCTTTAACAAAGTGTAGGAGTAAGATAGCACCTATACTGTAGCTGACTTAAAAAATGTTATAATTTAGCAACATTGTTAGGTGGACAAAAATCTATAGGATAAAAATAATTACAGAGTCAGTCACAAAAAAGTTCTAGTAAAATATGTAATTTGTTTAGATAGAATACCCTGTCGATTATCTCATTATCTGACTAAGCAGAGAAGGAGCCAGCCGTTGGTTAAGCCACTTTTTAACTGGGAATGCGTAGTGGGGAGGAGCTCCATCTTGCTGAAGAAGCAAGTTTTCTTTATTGACCAGGATGCTATTATTTTCATCTACTTAATTTCCAAAGATTGTACAATAAGAGGGTCTATCACATATTGGTTGGATAGATAATTTTATGTCCTTTGCAACGGTAGTGCCATTTGACGTTTCAATGGCCGGATATGTGGAGGTTAATAGTAAAATTCTATCAAATGTGTAATTAATTGATATTAAAATTGACGTGTTTTTTGTCAAATCTTATTTTCCTCAAATCTAGAGATATTTAAAATGGCTCGCTTTTAAATGGAAGCCCTGTATAAGATAAAATGAATAGTTACCATTTTCACTACATGTTGCATTAAAATGCTGCAGAATCCCATCTATAAATTCAAACTTTTGATTTAGATATTCCTAAAAAAAAAAGAAGAAAAATGCATTACTTTCTATCAGGCTAGTTCTATTTACACGTCCATGCGGATGTAATGTAAAGCGAATGTCATTGGACGGCTACGAATTTAACACCGAATTGTCTGCTTCACTCAGCCTAAAGCATGATTATTCCACAGGTATGTTAGCGTACAACCCAAATACTAATTTGCATTACATTACACGTTACATTGCATGCGCCCGGACGCTCGTAAGTCTACATTAACCAATACCGAATTAAGGTTTTAAGACCAAACAATTTAACAAACGATTGCATTATTACTGGACTTATGAATAATAACACTGGCCGACAAGATTTTTGTAACACAGTTCAGGGGGGGGGGGGCATTTTAAAACAGAAACATATCCTAAAATTAATTGTTTATAACATTAAACTAATTCCCTTATTTAGTCTTCTTTTGAGTTTCCAACTGAGTGGTTTTGTGTAGTTAAGAAAGTTTTTCAACGACGAAAATTTCAAGTGAAACGCGCCGCAGTCAGAAAATTTCTCCTGACAAGTTTTGTTATATTTGTGGAGAATTTCTGGTGAAGTGACAAGCCAGACCATTTTCTAAAAATGTGAAAAAAACTTACTTCATGTATTTTGATCTTTTAATCGGAGATCAAAACAAGCAGTGTCTGCTGTATCAGTTGTAACGTGTCATCGGTGCGGTGGTGTAACAATCTTTTTAATTGGTCCAACTTAATTAATTAGAAAGGACCAATTTAAGCACCCATTATCCTTAATGATTCAATTAAATATTTAAAGCCTACTGGCCTGGCCATTTCGTGCCATAGTAGGTGTCGCAGTCGATTTTATCGACGTATTGGTTCGCACGCCACTTCTTGGGAGAGATTTCTACGCATCCCAGGTGATCTGACGTCAGAGAGAGGAAACAAAACTGTCGTTCGCGGTCGGTGCTAGCCCTTTTGCACGTAGTATTCCCTTGAAGCCAGGTTCAATTGGCGTGAGAAATTACATTGGTAAATAAAAGGCACCGAGTGTGTAGCAGACTTTTCTGGATTAATTTTTACCAAGTGGTGAAGTGGTGAAGCGTTACACCCAATAGGGGATTTGTTTCCTGGCCAAATCGAGGAAGAAACCAGTCCAACAGGAAAAATAGAGATGCCGTTCGATTGTAGCGTGGTTTTGGCCTCCACCACTTTGTTTGTTTTAGGTTTTTCTTTTTTATCAAGGATCTTTTTACTCTTCACTTTTAATTTTCAATTTTTTCTTTTTTATCAAGGTTGTTTTTTATTTTTGCCCTTTTTTATCAATCAAGTTTTTTACTCTGCCTTTTCCTTATCAAATTTTCCTAGACTTTTATTCTAATTTATCCTCCCTTACATTTATTTTATATTATTCTATTTTCTCACATTTTATATTATCCTATTCTATCTAAGTTGATTTTATTCCACCTTATTTCATTTAGTTCCAATCTATTTTTATTAAAACACTAAATTCCACAAATTCCCTTTCACGACAAGCAAATCTCGTTTGTATCCTTGTGTGGACGCCTGATTCACGTAGTTGCAGCGTACCCCGGTGGATTGTTAGCAGTGGACGGTGGGCGTGGGGTTCCTTGGTGTGAAGCCGATTTTATGGGAGCCACGGCCATTTTATTTTGACAGTGTTGTCCAGTCCACCGCCATTTTATTGTGCATCTGTTGCCGGTCAGCAACTAGAAGTGTCACTGGAGAGGCTGAAAAGTGTTTGGATCCGAGGGAGCTTAGTTAAAAGATGAGTAAATTTTTATATTTGTTTAATGTGGATTTATTACCCAACTGGAATTAACCGTGGATTTAATTGATGTTGATGAACAATTCATTATTTATTATTTTTTTGACCCTTAATCCTAAATGCAACCCTAACGTGCAAATGGAAATCTCTTTTTAAAACCAGTACCGTCCAATATTTATCGTAACGTTGATATATTGTTAATTGTTTTTAATATTAAGTGTAAGGCATTACGCCTGTTTTTTGTTTGAATATTAAATATATTCCTGTAGAACGTAAGCTACCTTGTAAGTGTAGGCATTATCTAAATTTATCCTCCGTAACTTGGAATTGCAATGCTTAAATGTAGTATTTTCTGCTTTCCCTAGTAAGTTTAATAAATAAGCTTTATTCAAACATAATCTGTACTCTTGTTTTATGGCATTCTCTTTATTTCTCTAATTAGGAAATTTTTCATTCATTAATACCCTTTTGATCAATTGGCTTATCGAAATAGTATATTATTAACCAAGGTTTAGACAGCCATCTTTATTGCCCGAGCGGCAAGTTTATCACGAGGAGCGGAGCGACGAGGGATTTAACACGCGAGGGCTATAAGCTGTCTAAACCGTGGTTAATATAATATTTTTTCCACTACTACAAACTTTTATAAGACATTTATCTTTATAGTATTAATAATTATAAAAAATTATAGGTAGGTATAAGTATATTTTTTAATCAAGTTACCTGCGCTTTGTAATTGGCAAAATATTTTGTTGTTTTGTCAGGTGGCTTTGTTAATGTCAATTTTTGTTCATTTATATCATCAGATTTCACGAGTTTTCCGTTTTTTTAAAAAATAAGCGAAGAAAATGTTAGTGATATTATTATGTGAACACCTCCAGAATAAGGGATGGAAGCAGAAAAAATGTTGATTGTATCGATATTTTACAATATTAAGCATCTCTAATAATCTAATATGTATGATTATTGTTGTTGATATCTGCGTATTGAAAATAGATATTAACTTGTGGTTATCGCTGACTTCTTAGACTTTTAATAATCCTTGTAATCAGGTGAAATTGAATATACCATTATATTTACAATTATGGAAAAAGCGCGCAATGTTTGTGAAGTTGTAAGACAGCGCCCCCTAGCGCCTAGTGTAAAACACATATTGCCGTAATTCATAAGATTGTATATAGAGTGGGAAAAGCCCTTTTTAACAAAACTAAGTTTACTAAATTATGTTAAGCCTGAAGCCAGACCGGAGTTATCAGCATTTATAACAAATAATGTTCAACCTTCCCCCACCACTTTATTTGAAAAGTGACGAACACGTTCTATAGGTGAATTTTATTAATATATCTTCGAAATATACAAAAATGTTATTTTCGGAATACCTTAACTAGGCGACTTTTGAGGAAACTTCGTGATTCATATTTACCGTTACTGTTGCTCCCTCTAGCGCCAGTCTGAGTAACTTGAGAACAATTTCCAGCAATTTCTCATGACCGCTTTACCTAATATATTTTTTTTCCGCAAGCCATACGACTAACACTTTCTGAGATACGGCCGACAGCCATTCTTAGTGGGACACCCGGTACTCACCAGTCTCGCGAAACCGAGTGATCGCATCTTGTACAGTACTTTTTGGTTTGCCTGAGAATTCCGCAATGTACCCTATATTGCGACCATCGTCATTTAATGCAACAGCTCGTGCAACATCTTCTGGTCTCATTTTTTTAAACGAAAAACTTTAAAGAGTGTATTCTGCAATGGCAGAATAGTGACACTTTGGTAAACAATGCTCATGCAACCAAAGATAAGACAATGAAATGTTCTAAATTGTTAATAAAATAGAAAAACTGCAACACTATCTTTAAAAATTTGTATCTTTTCTTAAGGAGCAGATAATGACGTGAACCAAAAAACATTGTGTTAATAAAAGATCACACTTCAAACGAAAACATAATGAAGTCAAATTTTGCGACTCAATTATTCCACAAGGCGATTAGAATTTGAGGGTAAAAAAGTATATTTTGTTTCCCCCTGCATAATGATTAAGCCATTAGTATTTCTTGGGAATTAAAATTGAGGCTAACATTCCAAGACACAAGTCTACACTTCGCTAAAATTTCACCAGAATCGGAAAACAATAAGAACAATTGCAGGACTATGAACCTGACTAAAATTATCTTTTTCCGTAATTTATTGTCTTGAAGTGTATTTCTATAAAAGATAAATGACGCAAAATACCCCCTCAACTAATAAAATCCCTGGGGCAGTGACCCTTCAAGCCTGGCTCTAAATTTAACTAACCTAAATAAAATATTACAAAGGATATAATTTGTTTAATATTAAGTAGTAATTATTTTTAATTATATGTTTTTCGCAAATTCCCATTTGTTTCAAAGACACTTGTAAGACTGTTGAACTAAAGTTTTTCAAATAAATTTTCAAGACTAGTTGACCATAGCTATTTTTCTTTTGCAAGCACGTAACTTAGACCTGTTTCTATTCGCATTCTGCACAATCACAATCAAATCTAGAGATAAAAGAGATTCCGAGACAATGGAAACTCAAACTGTTTGTTTTGTCTGAGTCATTACGAAAACCTTACATTAATAGTTTAAAGCGAAGACAAACAATCCATTAGAAAAACGAAGCTGATGGGTAAATACAGATTTCTATGTACCAACTAAACAGACTATTATTCTGGTATCGAGTTTCAATATTATTTTTGTAAAATGTATGACAATATTTCTCAAGAACGATATAATAATTAATTCTAAATAAGAGAAACAGACAATCAGTTTTTAAAATGTACACAATACAAAAAACCTGTTAAAAAACTTAAATACGGCGGCTTTTTTAATCTGCAGTTAAATCTAAACCATGGATTATTTTAAATATATCTGTCTTACAACCTCTGTGGTTACCATCCAACTACCTAAACCATAACCTGTGGCCGAATTACTAGTTAAATTACTAAACCACAATGAATTTTGGTTTCAAGACTTTCTAACTAGAAATTACGCCAATTTTGCCGAATTATTATACAGGGTGTAAGTACCTTCTAATTTTTCAAAAACATACAGAGGAGGTCAAAATAACCCTAATTTGTCATAGAAACATAGAAGAAAAAATCCTAAAGTGCCCCATAACGGAGATATGAGCCCCAAAGGGATATCCAGCGACTTACTTTTTTGGCTGTAACGTTTGAACCGACTTGTATAATTTAATAAAATTATAATGATTTATGTAGGCCATAAAGAGACTCATAAAACCATACAGTAGATATTTTACATCGTCAGGGACGGGCTTGCCATCACACTCGTTGGACCAAAATTTTGACCGGTGTCACTTGACAAAACTGAAAACTGATTTTTTAAATACTCTGGTAATTTCTCTTCAAAAAAGGTACTCTCAATTTATTTCGATGAAACTGGCGGTTCTCGAGATAAACCGGATTTTATGCGAAGCACTCAAAAGTTACTAATGCTAAACACAAACAGGTAAAAATCATGTTGTTATTGTTAATACCTACATAATGAATTACTATTGACGAAACTAGTCAAAACCGCCTTCAAGTAAAAATAATTTAAGAAAATGGAAGAATATTCTTACGCAGAATATGCTGATATGCATTTAATTTATGGTGAAGCGCTGTCCAACTCTTATAAGGCAAGAAGACTTTATTCTGAAAGATTTCCAGCACGAACATAGCCAAGTCAAAAAACCTTTCAAAGGATTGATCGGAGCCCAAGGGAAACAGGTAAAAGATGATTAAAAAGTAATTATGAGAGTTAACGAATTAATTTTTAAAAATTTTTTATTCAGGGTCATTCTTGTCGTGACGTGGCGGTGAGGGACCTCCCACGAGAGCACAAGACCCTCACGTATAGAGGAACAAATGTTGCAAGATATTGCTGACAACACTTCAAAGAGCATAAGAAAGATTGCGACCCAAAATAATGCTACAACTTTATTTTGTGAATGCCGGTTTTACAAAAGAGATTATAATAAAATCACACATTTTACATTCTTGAGCTGATGAAAATCCGCACGCCATAATTCAAAACAAACACCAACAAAGGTTTATGGTCAATGTGTGGGCTGGCATTCTCGGAAAAAACCTTATAGGTCCATTTGTACAAAGACTCAATAGTGAGATTTATTTATACGTTTTTCAGCAAAGTTTGAATTATTTATTGGAAGACGTGGCTCTTGATAGAAAAATGCAAATGTGCTACATGCATGATGGTGCTCCACAGTCCACCTCATTATAACCATATAGAACGTCAACACTTCACCAACCTTTTGAGCCCTCGATGGTAGGTCGATGTGGGCCTGCTTTATGGCCACCAAGGTCTCCAGACCTAAATCCCTTAGACTTTTACTTGTGGGGACATCTAAAAGCACTAGTTTATTCAACACCAGTAAATACTATAGGAGAACTACTAGAGAAAATAATACAGCATTCTAACAAAGTTCGTAATAATGCTGAAGTATAAGTTGCAGTGCAGTGACAAAATATTCGAAGACTAAGAAAATGTATTGAAGTACGTGGAGCCCATATTGAACATTTGCCAAAATAACATTTAAACGTTTTCATTATTTTTGTACTCTAATAGCATTGTAAATTAATTACGCTCCGACCAACCCTTTGAAAAGTTTTTGGACTTAGACTTGGAGTCTTCTTGCCTTCGAAAAGAGTTAGAAAGCGCTCAAAAGTTAAATGCACACTACAGAGAAGCAGCAAAAATTGTAAATGAGTTTAAGTAGTGAATGTTTGTTTAAATAATCGTACCTCTTTTTGTGCAACCTAGATGCCGGTCTGGTTCGGTATATTTTGTTTTATTTTTTTAAATGTTTTTTGGGTTTATTTCGTTGATCAATTTTATATAGTTAGTTAACCTCTGTTCGCCATGGTGAACTTGTTTGTGTCCTTAATGTAAAGTTTGTGGTTATATTATGTAAGTAATAACTAATAATTTTGATTTTGAATTGAGATTATTATATAAATGAACTTTTTAGACAGCTCTTGAAAATGGTTTAAGAAACCGAAACGCGTAGAGCAAAATATTAAATATTTGTGAAGAATTTAGGATTTTTCTTTCCTCTTCAATATTGAGTAGACTTTCCTCAGAATGAGTTTGATTCGGAATTGTCTTTTCATTTGTTTAAAAAGGTGTTAGTATTCAAAGTCTTTACTTTTTTCTAATTGTTAATAACAATTAGGTATACGTTTAATAATTGTATTTAGAATTACTATTTCGCCTGTGCCGCTGGGCTATTATAATAATCATTAAATAATTTTCCATTAATGTGTAATATAGGTACATATCCCTCAAATTATAGCCAAATTAATTAGCCCGTGGCTAATTTCGGCATAGCTAATGCATACCCGGAAGAAACGCCTCCAGATCAGTAGACTTATGGTAATCGATTAGCCAAATGGTACGGAACAGCAATTTCCTTTTGTGTATGATATATGATATACGCCTTTATTGGATTGAAATATTAATTTTCGTCGTAATTAAAATTGGGAAAGACTTGGGGCAAATAGTTGATCCAATTTTAAAAATGTATCTGTTTGTATAGGTAATGAGTGTGCTTTATGTTTATATATACGTCATATAATATGAAACCTCTGAAACTTTGGTGTTTGGCGAGAAAAGAAAGATAACCATTTTTTTTTTGGTTATGTTGTATTTCTATTTCGAGGTGTAGCTACAGCATCACCCTACGTGATTTTAAATAAACGTGTATAGTCCGACATACGAGTCTGCAACTACATAAGGAATTTAAGGAATGTGATCCAGAACACAACATTGTTACCGTTATACTATGTTAAAATTTTTATAAAATCTTAATTTGTATGAAATTCAAATATATAACATAAAACAATTATACGTATGCATATCCCTGTATAGTGTATAGGTACACCCTGTATCATCGATCCCGTTTATTCCCCCTTATATTGCAAACTATAATTGCTAAAGCTGTGAAGATAATAATTAAGAAATATTAATTAATCATTTATTTTGGTAAATCTGGCAACCTACGTGTAATAGAGCGCGGATTCCTGGCTCAGAAATTATCTGTGCCTTGATACTGGTTTTGTCTCTTTCTATCGTATATAATATTGAATTTGTGGGAAAGTGCTTGCCATCATGGCATCTTCAGAAATTTTACAGGCATTGGCATTTGCGGAGTTTAGAATTATATTATTTAATTTATAATTAATAATTATATTTACATGTATGTAGCTGTGCTTGTCAAAATGAAATCGCACTACTTGAAACGTATTATATAAATCAAAAGACATTTTTTTCAATTCTTTTATTTTTGCAAATTTAATAATTTATAAAATATTAATATTGAAAAAAAGTTAAAACTGACTTTTTATGCCTTTCCTTCTTCCTTAGCCGTCGTAGCCACACACTTGTAAGGCAGACTATAATTCTAGGTTAATTTTTGGTTTCATATTTTATACAATACAATGCACGAAATATATTACCGCTTTTATTTATTAAATAACCAGCCTTCGAATATTGGGTATCACGTACGGTTTAACCGCTGGAAAAAAAAACAACCGGTTAATAACCGGTTATTTACATTACAATAACCGGTTGGTTTTGCCCATCACTACTATAAAACATGACAATGGAGAGGGGTGTGTTTATTCTGTGTCTCCTCCGTGACGACGAAAAGCCAGGTAAATTTTATATATTTCAAGTAGTATGCAAAAAAATTATTTTCTTCGAAAACGGCTAATTTTATCGAAACAAACGTAAAGAACCTTTTTTTAAAGAGGAATAACCAAAATATTGTCACGAGGTACTCTTTGCATTCCCACACGCATAAAAAAGTGCTGTTTCGTTTTTTTTTACTGGAAGGGTTTATCGTTCATGGCAAGTTTTTTTTTACGACTTCTTTGTGCAAGCAGTGTCTGATATTTTAGCAAACTTTTGGCGATTTTTATTTTATTTTTGCCGACTATTCCACTCATCATAATTTGAACCAATCAAAATGTAGCAATTTTAGATATTTACCTGTTTTTAATCGGAAATTTCCCTAGTGTCAATTTAACTGGAAATTTTACACGGAAATTTTAAAAAATTGATAAGTGGAAATTGCATCCGTTTTGAAAATTACATCTGGAAATTTCCCGGGGATAATTGTCATTTTTGACATTTATAGTTTCAAAACATCAAAACAGTCGACCTGTCAAAATTGTACATTTTATAGCAAATGTAGTTTTCAGAAGCAGGACTAAGTTTAAGTTTTATTTTACTATTAGCATTAGAAAAAATATTAATTGTTATTAAAGTATGGTATTATTTAAATAAATAAATATATCAAAATCAACTTTTTAGCAACTACCTAAATAAACTTTTATCAACTCGGGAAATTTCCGATCAAAACATAACACGTACCTAAAATATTTCCTAATGGAAATTTTTGAAAATTTTGTCTTCAGCCAATTTAAAAAAAAAAAAAACATTCGTGCATTGCACCAAAGAAAAAATCCCTCACCCTGCGGGTTCGGGATTTTTTCAGGTGCAATGCACTCATGCTTTTGTTAAAAAATTGGTTTCAGACAAAATTTTTAAAAATTTCCGGAAATATTTCATGCACTAGTCATATTTCTACTGGAAATATCCCGGGGACAATTGTCATTTTTGACATTTATAGTTTCAAAACATCAAAACAGTCGACCTGTCAAAATTTTAAATCAGGATAAACTTAGTGTAGTAGGCTATTATAATTAGTTGTTATGGAGCTAAAACAAAATTGCTACAGTAAATAAAGTACCTTCTGTTTCGATTTGGTCGTCATTTTCACAGTCATTTTGAACTTTTTAAACAAAAAACAGAAATGGCCCGTTTCGGTAATGTTTCTTTAAATGATATCAACGAAATTGCGGAAAATAGTACTCCCGTCAATACTATAAAAGCAGGACTAAGTTTAAGTTTTATTTTACTATTAGCATTAGAAAAAATATTAATTGTTATTAAAGTATGGTATTATTCAAATAAATAAATATATCAAAATCAACTTTTTAGCAACTACCTAAATAAACTTTTATCAACTCGGGAAATTTCCGATCAAAACATAACACGTGCCTAAAATATTTCCTAATGGAAATTTTTGAAAATTTTGTCTTCATCCAATTAAAAAAAAAAAAAAAAACATTCGTGCATTGCACCAAAGAAAAAATCCCTCACCCTGCGGGTTCGGGATTTTTTCAGGTGCATAGCGCTCATGCTTTTGTTAAAAAATTGGTTTCAGACAAAATTTTCAAAAATTTCCGGTACTACTACTACACTACCTTCATAATTTTGCCGACCCCACTGACCAATCAGAATTTCACAAAATAGCTAGCAACATAGTTTTTAATCGGCAAAATTTTGTTACCTTAGTTACATTCACTGTTAAGATTGGTAATTAATGACTGACAGTAGATTGTCACTGTTACTTTTGAAAGGTTGTAATCTCACGTAAATTAATCTATCTTCTTTTGAAATAAAATTAATTTATAATTCACCCATATACCTAGTTTTAATATTATTCGTGAAATAGTCTTGACGAATACCACTAAAGAAAAAATTTTTTAGGTAAAATTTTCCTCTTTTATATTCAAGTGTGTTGCTTTTTGGCAATTTCGCTCGTGACATTTTTCATTTTTGTAACTAAAATGTCAATCGCGAAATTACCAAGCAACAAACTTTCATAACAATCGGAAAATTTTGCCGGCAAAATTTTCTCTCTTGTGGTATTATATACGAAAATATTTTAAAAGAAAGTGATTGCTGGCACGGGTTTTTGTGGGTGATATATGTATAAACATATTAGACGTAGATAACGATGCACATGACTATCTGGCAACGATGGCGCAACTGGGTTTCGGGTCATACATAAATCATGTAACTAGATTCGATAGTAATACATGTCTTGATCACATTTTTATTAATCAAAGATTAAAAACTGATTATCTGGAACTGCAATCTTATATTTTGGACTCTCATATGACGGATCATGCACCAACTATGCCTAATATTGTTGTGAAGGATCTGATTAAGAGTGAAAATTATTATACAGAAGCATAAAAAGCAGACTTGATCTGGATTAATTTGTTAGATCCCTGCGTGTCTGTGACTGGTCTGATGTTTTGAACGATCCAAATCCTGATTCTTCAAATAATAATTTTATTAAAACGTACCTAGACTTAAAGAATAAATTAACTTCTGAACATACTGTAAAATTTAGGCAACACAAAAAGATTAAGGAGTAGATCACAAATTGTATAATAATCTCTATCAGACATAGAGACAGAATAAAAAGGTTATTACTAAATCACAATATACAATTGGAAAATGAGTATAAAAAATATAGAAATAATTTAAATAAAATAATTGTAAAACAAAGAAATGACTACTATAAAACTTAGTTAAACAATGTTAATGGTAACATAAGAAAAATATATGACATAGTTAAAAAAGCCACCAACGAAAATACTTGTAAAGCTAATTCTATAAAAATAACAAATGAATGATCGGGATATGGCTGACCACTGTAATAGTTATTTTGCAAATGTTGAAAGTAAAATGGCGGAACAAGTTAATTTTAGTCTAAAAAATTCTATATTTTTACCTCCTATAAGTGAAAACGAATTAACTCAGCATATATCATCACTAAAAAGCAATAGCTCGCCAGGGTTGGACAGGATTACAACTCAATTGTTAAAACAAACTCACAATGTAATAACAAAACCATTACTACATAATATAATAAACAGAATATTTGTCACAGGTATCGTTCCTTCTCATTTTAAAAAGTCTGTTATAATTCCGATTCACAAGAGCGGTCCAAAGACATTGATATACGATTATAGACCCATAAGTTTGGTGAGCAATTTTGCTTTGGTCTTTGAAATGTGCCTTAAAGAAAGATTATATGGATTTTTAAAACATAATAACATTTTGTCTGAAAATCAATTCGGTTTTTTGCCAGGTTGCAGTACAGCAGATGCGCTATATAGAGTAACATTTGAAGTAACTAGCAACTTAAATACTGGCAAGAAGTGCGCCTCAGTTTTTATTAACCTGCTAAATGCTCCCCCGCATTTTGGTGTCAATGTGAGAAGATATTTAGATCAGATATTTCCAGGTCGCTGCGCGCTGGATTGGACGACGTGGTACAATTGAATGGCCACCGAGGTCCCCAGACTTAACGCCTCTAGACTATTTTCTTTGGGGATATTTAAAAGAAAAAGTTTACCAAAATAGGCCAAATAATATTGAATATTTGAAAAACAAAATTAGATTGGAGGCACATGACATACCGGCTGAAGCCATTCGACGGCTTTTACCATCGTCTGGGAGCATGCTAAGTAGGGGGTGGAGGACATTTCCAGCATTTACAACGTTAAACCACCTTTTTGTTGTGTTTTGTTTTGCTTCGTTACCTTTTTAATTTTTTTGACAAAATAAATAACAAATAAACCATAACTATTGTTAAGTCACAATGTCACAAAATGTCAGAACGTGCAACAATGAAGATTTCTTACCTTAAAAGGTAAAAAAAACATCAATTTATCATTTCTGCTTATTTAAATAGGGATTTTTTAAAAACTTTTTAACAGTCACCATTTTGAAATAGCTTGACAGAGTCGCGCTAAAATTTATGAGCATACTGTACGAGATATTAGCTTTCAAATGATGTATCACAAGCTGTATGTTTCCATTTAAAAAAAAGATCGATGTCGTCATATCTTTGACAAATGTCCATAAAAGAACAAACGAATAACGTCAAAATGTGAGCATATGTAAAACGAAATTGACGTGTCCGAGCATTTTTCCCAAAAGTTACAGGTTAAGGCTATATTAATTATATTCCGGACTTCTGGGCAGCCCTGTATCATTCGAAAAACCAAAAAAACAAATAAATCATACTTGATGCAAGGAATAGTTGATTGGCCCAGATATACCCGTTAAGTACTCGTGCATCGAGCTCTATTAGGGAACACAGACGTAACGTTAGACTTAAAATCAACCTTATTCAAATTTCAGTTCTTTGGAGTCTCTTGGTCCTTAAGAAAATCGAATAAATCATAGTTCTATAAGTTTGCTTTTTGAATAGTAGAATCTGAAGAAACTTCCGACCTTAACGATTCTTTTTTTTTCTAACATTACTTCCTAAAGTATTATTTCATTCAACCTTAAGTATTGTCAGGAGAAAGGCCAATTCGATTTAAAAATTATAAAAATTTCACAAAAAGGGTTTATTTTTCAAATGCTTAGGGCGGTTTAACATAAACTATTTTTAAGTATCTTGGAGTCGTTTCTGATTTGCGACTGCTCCTGGTGAAGAGCAAACCTAAAAAACTTTATTAAATATTATCTATCAAAGAGTGAGGGTGGCAAACTATCCCTTTTTATGATATTAATTCACGTAGAGAGCCTTGAAATTTACCAATTCAAATTGCTATGAAAATTCCCGTGTCTGTTTAACTAAAATTTAAATTAGCTCGATGAAATGAATCGCATTTGCAACGCAATTTCACTGTCCCAAAGGCGTCGTGCCACATTTAAGTGGCAATCAACACGAATATAAAGATATAACGAAGGAAAGGTAAACACATTTCTTTTTATATCATTAATAGTTTGTTTATTTTGTAGGATCAGATATTTTAGATGCAAGAAGAAGACTTTGAATAGATTTATAAAATTATTCCAAGTCGGTGGCTGATTTCCTTGGGGGCTGTCCCAATGAGGATTTTATTGCATTGTTTGGCATTGGCGAAATAATTAGGTAACACAGTGGGGAGCACTTTATTGTGGTGCAAAAAGATTGCTGTTTGTAATGATTGCTCACTCAGATGACGAACTGATATTTTATGGTTGGTGCAATAGGGTCGCGCTTGCTGCCGCGGTTACTTGCCATAGCCGGTCGCAAAACAAAACTGGAATATTGTACGGAAGTGATCAGAGTAGCACCGCGGTACACTGCCGTCTCTACGTAAGATCAGTTCCTGACGAAATCAAATAAATTTGTTTTTCTCGACAATGCACGCCAGTCCAATTTTGTAATTTATATGCTAGGTACATTCGTATTTTTTATTTAGCAAGAATTTTATTATTTTTGATTTAAATTTTGCTATATACCAAAAGTTCTCTCATCCTATTCTAAAATATTCAAATAACTTATGAGGTTGTTCCAACAGGCGAGGGAAAAGACTGTGAAATTCGTCATATTTTATTCCATCTTCGTAGATAGGATTAATCCAGAAATATTTTTTGTTTTTTATTCAATTCAACTAACCTGAACTAACCTGAACTAACCTGAACTAACCTGACCACAACACACGGACGAACTTATTCGGCAGTATACGAAGGAGTAAATAAACTGCCGATGCCGGAGCCACTCTGGCCCCAGCCTAAGACTTAAGGTATGGTTTCGCTGGAGCAGTCAGCGGCTGCGGCTGGCGTTCGCGATCGAGCGTAGCAATCGGCCGTCGCCACGGGGTTGTTTGGCTGGCGCGGCTGGAGCAGCGCGCTTCAGTTCATATTCGTATTTTGTAGTAAAAGCGTTCATGTATGGTTTATAATATCATAAGGAATCACCATCCTAAGTTACGTACCGTACTTCTGAAACACCCTGTATACATTCAAATACAACGGTCAAAAACACAAATATTTATATCAAAATATCGATAACAAACAATAACACCAAACGATACAATGCAATAATGCGAAAATCACCGGTAAACTGAATAACCCTGTCGCCAGGGCCTTTTATTTTTATTGCCGATTGACCACTCGAAATAGAGTTACGGTTGTCATTACCTACTGATCAATGTTTCCTTCGTATGCATCTTGGATTTGAATATGGTATAATTATAAGCTTTGTAATGTATATGCTGAAAGATAAACAGAATGGTTTTTTGCTGCCACTTTTTTCCATGCATTTTCTTTCATTGCAACATTTTTGTAATTTTTGTTCCCATAGTTGTATAAAGGGGTGTACTTTTGCACCTCCTCTATCAAACACTCGTCATCAATTGCCGATAACGATGGCATTCTGCTGGGCGATCGCGGCTGGACTGGTCTCTATAGCAGTCCGAACGCAGCCGCTGCAATCGACGGCGGACGCTGCGTTGCCGAGCTGCGGCAGTGAAACCGTGTACATACAAATCGCATTAAACCAGTACCGAGCTACCAATCGCGAACGCCAGCCGCGGCCGCTGACTGCTCCAGCAAAACCATACCTTAAAGGTATATTGTAATAACTCTTCATCTTCTTCTTCCTCTAATACAATTAAATACATAAGTAGTTCTTCTTCGTCCATTTTTTGTACTTTAAATAATTTAAAATAATCAGAACATAGCGTGTCAAGAACCGAATCTAAACTGCGACTCCACAACTGACTCGCTCTCTCTAGACTAGAAGACGCACCACTAAAAACACCCACCATCGGCGGCTAGCGCCTGCAGTCAGACGCAGCCGCCAGCCGCGGCAGCCAGATGCGCCACCGAAACCATACCTTAAGGGCGTGCGCGCACTACGGGGCCACGGTCGCGCGGCCATGGCAGTGCTGCCAGAATAAAAGCAAATTGGCAATATTTGTCGGTCGTGGGGCTGTGCAACTAGCTGCTTCACTACCTTTCGCAAGAAAGAAAATCGAGAAATAAAAAAAGAATTTGGGTACATCTTAAATTGGATTGTCGACGACTAAAGGAAAATGTTACATAATAATATATTTTATCAAGATCCTCGACAACATGAAGAAAAATTTTTTAATCACACACGAATGTCGATGTATTCGTCACTTAAGTAAGTCCCAAATCGCTGGTCTTTTTTCGATCTCCATAATAAACAAATCGGTGTCAATTTCTTGAGACATTGTGCATGTTTTCCTAACAACATTGGCCGCGGCGGCACCTGACCCGCCGCGCCGTGTTGCAGTCGGGATCTCGCTGGCCGTCGCGTCACGGCCAACTGGCCGCTGTCGCCTAGTGCACGCACGCCACGTCGTGTGTCATGTCTTTCGTTTATGGAACAGGTCGTTATGGGTGCTGATCTAGAGCTCTTCTTAGCAGAGAATGAGGAGGACGAATTGACGAAATACTTCAATTAATAGATTTGAATGGTGGAAGTCAGAATACCTACATCCTATGTTACCACGCGTTATCTTTTACTATTTGATCCTTATAAAGTGAATTATTCAAACGGTACAAGGAAGGATGTTTTGCCACCATGTCAATAATGCATCCTCTATGTAAATATCTCTTTGGCTTTAGTGGAGTCCAAACTTCTCCCATTAAAATACATTTATACACACCAACACGCGCTTGCGGCTGCGACTACCCTACTATCGAAAGGTAGACTTTCGATAGACGCAGCTGCGACTAAATGCGGCTGCGGCTGGCGACTAATGCGATCTGTCACATCTGTACCTACTTTCCGAGATATTTGGTTTTTTTTTTTTTTTGAAAGTAGTGCAAACTAATCTGATGTACCTGTTAAAGTCTACTTTAAGCTTTAAATTAATAAATCTCCAAAACTACTGAACTGAAATACATGAATTTTACATCATTATAAAGGGAATTGAAAGACCTTTAAAATAAGGTATCACTCGACCCCCATTTCCATTTAAGACTTTAGGGGTGGTGCCACCCCCGCCCAGGGGGCTGCACGTGTTAACGTGATTTTTTGCCAATTTTGTGTCCCCCTTGAAAACAAAATCAACGGGTCTGAGCGTTTTCCGAAAAAAGATACTGAGCTGCCAGTAAATGTCTCTGTTTCGTTTTCGATGCGCCACCCTGTATATAAGTCAAGCTGGGAAACGTTTAGCCCTTGAGGCCGTAGGCCGAGAGGGCTAATTCCCAATAAGTCCTAGTTTTTTACGACGTAAATATGTATTTAACATTTTTCCGCCAAATAAGCAGTCACGTGACAAATATCAAAATGAGTTTTGGTTACCAGACATGCAAAGATGAATGGCCAAAAAAGTTTCCCAATAATAATCTTGTTCCCAACGTTATGCTGCGAAACTTACCACAAGTAATTTAAATTCAGATTTGAAACAGGCAATATCTCTAGCCACGCTCATGACCCCTTTAAAAATCTTAGCCAGCGACTCTTTGTTCATCTTCTCAAGTATTTGTAAAACAATGTTGCAGTTGATGTGCTTCGATAAATAAAGAACTCCTGCATTTACCGACAAATTGTCTATTTCACCCTCTGGTAAATCCTGAAAAAGAGAATCGATTACGTCAGCTATAAAAAATGGCCTTTACTCACATATTATTATACAGGGTGTTTCAATATTATACCGACAAATTAAAACAGGTGATTCCTTGAGCAGAAATAATGAAAAAAGTTCCCATTAATAAAGGTCCAGAAACCCACCGTTTGTAAGATACAGGGATACAACTTTTAATTTTTTTTCGGTTTTTCCTATATTTTTTTGCGTGCTTAGAGATTATATTTATTCAAATTCTGTACTTTTATTAAAGTATCTGAAGAATTAACCTATTGTCATTTAAAACTATCTACAAAATGAAAATGGGTTTATTGTTAACATTTTTGTGATGACTAAATTATAATTTATAATGTACAGGGTTTTCGTTTATATTTAAACCCCTATCTACAGCGAAAACAATTAGAGATAGAAAAGAAAATTTAAATAAAAGTTTTAGGATCAGAATCTTAGCAAAAAATCTTCAAAAGATGACTACAATGCTGAAAAAAACAAGCGACTTATGTTTTTTTAAATAGAACACCCTGTATCTATTTTACTAAAATGCTAGATATTTATTTCCTGATTCCAAAAATATATGGTTTGTCTATATTAGCTCAAACGGTTTTTAAGATATTATTATTAGCCATCAAAATTTTAAAAAGTTGTATTTATTTTCGTTTATAAATCTAGAATGCCCTGAAATTCAAATGGCCTACATGGGTGATGCTTCTCTTACTATTAAAATAACATTTAGGAGGTGTTGAAAAATAAATGCAACAAGTTTAATTCCATTTGATATCTATTAATTTGTAGTGTGCTATCAAACAAAACTTTTATTTAATCATTCAGTATTAATATTTTAGTAACAATAATTAATTAAAATAAAAAATTTACTTTTATGATTGTTATTAAAATTTTAAAAGAAAATGAATACAAAGTTAGAAAGAAAAATAATTAAACATAAACAAAATATTACTGATTTTTAACGTAACTCCCTTGATTTATTATACGTTTTTGAATATTTCCTAATAATTTATGATTTATTGAGTTCATAATGGACCCTCGATAGTCTCTATTTAGCACCAAAATTTCTTCTTGAATTCTTTGTTCCAAAACTTGAATGTTCTCTGGCCTATTGTAATAAACTTTGTTTTTTAAATAGCCCCAAAGAAAAATATCCAGCACCGTCAAATCGGGGCTGTTTGCCGGCCACATTATTGGTCCGTTTCTTCCAATCCACAAATTATATTTTTCATTTAAATACCTGGTAACAGGGGCAACATTATGGGCTGGCGCACCGTCCTGCTGTCAGATAAGCGTAGCATGTTGGTTGAGAGGAAGCTCTTCTAAAAAGTTTTCAATCTCATTCTCAAGAAATTCCAAATATCTTAGGCCAGTTAAAGTCCTATTATAAAAATTGGACCAATGACTTTATTTCCTATAATGCCGCACCAATCATTTATAGACCTACGGCCCTGAATTCTAACAGGCTGAATTTTGTGGGGATTAGAAGTTGCCCAAAAATGTTTATTTTTTCGATTAAACATACCAGCTGTGCTGAAAGTTGCCTCGTCGGTGAATAAAGTTTTGTTTAAAAGATTTCCATCAATTTCACGCCTTCTTGAAATATTCAAACAAAACTCTAACCGCTGTCTCTTGTGATCTTCTGTTCATTTTTGGACTGGTAAAAATATATAGGGATAATAACAGTTTTTTTTTTTAATTTTGTGAATTTTTGATAAAGATTTGTTAAAATGGCCCTCCGCATTTGGTACAGAATACTCAGGATTTTCTGTAATACAAAAGAAATTATAGTAGGATTTAATAATAAGTATAAATAACGAAAATAATTACCTTCATAGAACAGCAAGACATTTAAGTCTAATTCCTCATCCCTCATTGCTAGCTGTCCTCTTTTTCCTTTCTTCTTTTGGTCTCTTCAAATTTTTTTACAACATATTTAATAGTGCTTTTGGAAGGTAAAAATCTATTGGGAAATAACCTGTGGTATTCATTACGAGTTGTTAATGAATTTCTATTATTTGAATAATATAGACGGAGAACATCGAATTTTTCTGCTGCAGAATATCCCATTTTATTATTATAAATACGAAGAAAAATGTTAGATTATTACAAGCAAAACAATTAAGCAATGTCAAAAATATCATAATAACATTTGTTTTCCATGACTTTCTAGATGTAATAATTGGAATAAGAAAAGGCCGGCAGACTTTATCATTTCATTTTCAAGGCATTCTAGACTTATAAACGAAAATAAATTTTCTAAAATTTTTATTGCTAATATTTTAAAAACGGTTTGAGCTAATATAGACAAACTATATATTTTTGGAATCGGGAAATAAATATCTATAATTTTATTAAAATAGATACAGGGTTTTCCATTTAAAAAAACACAAATTGCTTATTTATTTCGGCATTGTAATCATCTTTTAAAAACTTCTTACTAAGATTTTGATGATTCAGTAGAAATCCTAAAACTTTTGTATTTAAAGTTTTTTTCTATCTCCAATTGTTTTCGCTTTACATAGGGGTCTAAATATAAGCGAAAACCCTGTACAAATTTCTTTTTATTTGACGAGATTAAAAATGTAGCCCTGCTTTAAATCATATTTTACCAAATATCAGCCGAACCGTATAAGATATCAAAATAGTGCAAGAAATAAAAAAGGTAAATGATAAACCAAAAAAGTTGTTTTTATATGAAAGGATAGTCAGTGTCGTATCAAAAAAAAGTTGGGGTGGTCGTGACGTCCAAAAAAATAACACCCTGTAGGTAGCTTTAAATCACGATAGGTTAAATCTTTAGATATTTTAATATGTAACAAAATTACAGAATTTGAATAAATAATCTTTAAGTACGCATAAAATAAATAGTAAATACCGAAAAAAAATTAAAAGTTTAACACCCTGTATCTTACAAACGAGGAATTTCTGGACCTCCATCAATGGGAGCTATTTATATTATTTTTTAGCAAGAAATCACCTGTTTCAATTTGTTGGTATAATATTGAAATACCCTGTATAGCTTATAAGTTATTAAAGTAATATTAAATAGCTATACAGGGTGTTTCATTAATACTGTAAAAAAATAAGGATGAGTTTCCTGCTTAAAAACATCCAAAAAAGTTCCTATAAACTTATGTCCGGAAATGCTTAGCTTCGGGGATACAGGGTGTTAAAGTTTTATTTTTATCTTTTTTGCTTCTAAATAATTTTTTAAAAATAGGTAAAATTGCAGAAAAATTGAAACGGGCCTGGCTGTTTTTGTGATTTTTTGTTGTATTTTTTATTTTTCTTACTTGAAAACCAAGCACCATCATTGAATAAAGGGCGTGGCACCCAAAAACGTTTCGCCTGCGCCGCTATTTTTTTTCCGCTCACTCCCCCGAACTGCGCCACTGAACTAAACTGAAATGAGATGGAGCACTATCGTGCATAAAATATAGTTACAACCTTAAGAATCCATCACGGTACCCCTGACCGGCACGCAGCCGACCATACAACGATGTATATTAATAATAATAATAATAATCTTTATTTCTATCTTGTCATATAAGTACATCATCTGTAACAAGCACAAAGCGACATACAACATAGAAAAGGAAATGGCGTCAAGAACAGATAAATTTAACTCCTAAGTACTAACTACATATAACTAGTAATAACCTATCTAATGTAATCCTGTATGGAATAGGGTTCCAATTTAACAAGAAATTTCTTAAGCATGATTTTAAATGGCTTAATACTATTGATACTTTTTATATTATTTGGCAGATTTTTAAAAAATTTTAGACACATATAAGATTGACTTTTCTCTGTCAAGGTTAATCTGTGTATCGGATAATTTACATTTAGAGTTCTTGTATTATACTCGTGAAATATCTGCAGCTGGAACATATCTCTATTCTTAAAGAAGAACAACAGACATTCATAGATATATACACCATAAACCGTTAAGATACCAGATACTTTAAAAACATTTCTACAACTTTCATTAAACCCCATTTTTTTCAATACTCTTGTTACCCTTTTTTGAGCTACAAATACCTTTTCCACCAGACCATTACTGCCCCAAAAAATTATTCCATACTTCATAACCGATTCAAAATTGGCATATTAAATGACTTTCAAGCTTTTTTCATCAACATATCTCCCAACAACTCTCATTCCATAGCAAATCTAGTTTAGCCTTTGTATTTGTAAGGAAATATGATAAGGCCAATTTAAAAACTCGTCCAAATGAATTCCCAAAAACTTAGTTTGCTCAACAAATTCAATTTCCGATTCCCCAAATGATACACTAGGTGGTTTATTTACATTAGATAATTTTGTTCTGAACAGTAGCACATTTGTTTTATTTTTGTTTAATATTAATTTGTTTTCTAAGAACCATGTGTTGGCCTTGTTGAATAAATTTGTTCCCATTAACAATAATTCCCCAATACTTTTCCACCAGTGATAAGATTTGTGTCATCGGCTTAACATGTTACATTTTCATTAGGTGAAGTTGCTATAGAGTTTAAGTCATTAAGAAATATGACAAACAAAACTGATCCTGCAATACTGCCCTGAACAATTCCTAACCTATTTTCCATTAAATTTGAAAAATAGCTCTGACCGTTCTTGGTTATCTAGGACTTTTTGTCGCCTACCTGTTAAATATGACTTAAATAGATTTAGAGCACGTCCTCTGACCCCATATAATTCTAGTTTATTAAGTAATAATACCGGGTCAATACAGTCATGCGCTCTTGACAAATCTAAGCATATACCTATTGCCAGATTACTCTTTTCAACAAAATCCAGGATTTTCTTGGTAAATTGAAAAATAGCAGTATGTGTTGATTTGCCAGGGATGTATCCATGTTGTATACAATTAGGCAGGTTACACTTAGTCATAAAATCTAAAAGGCGACGACACATTGCAAGTGCAAACAACTTAGAAAATGATGGTAAAAGGCTTATGGAACTATAATTTTCCATGAGTTCAGAATCTCCTTTCTTGAATATAGATTCTATTAATGAAATTTTTAATTGCTCAGGAAAAATGCCTTGTTTAAAAGAGTTATTGATAAGGTGACATAGAATTTCTTTAATTGTCGGTATTGCAGACTTTATAATACTAGTAGGAATTTCATCTACACCCAATTAATTGGGGTTTCTTGTGCTAAGCTGTCAACGAATTTCGAGAAAACTGGTAAATTATTTAGCTTTGGTTAAAAGGATATTGAAATGCAACTCTATTTGCTAAATTAACCTTGTTGCAGTTTCTATATGGCTTTCGTTTTCGAAATGTATGCAGTAATATATTTATCGCTGTTAGAATTGCAACTTTACGCATGCTTCTCTCCACATATAAGTCTTTAATAAAAAATCTGCAACATGGTATATCTCGCAAATAGAGTTTCCTTTCAATACCCTTTTAACCAAAGCTAAATAATTTACCAGTTTTCTCGAAATTCGTTAACAGCTGAATGCAAGAACCCCCATTTAATTTACATTGCTGTACGGTCGGTTGCGTGACGGTCAGGGGCTACTGACGAATGACGTGATGAACTCTTAATGGCAATGGGATATCTTTCAAAAGTATGGGCGATTTATCTTCAAGAAAACGACGGTCAACTTCTTCAGTAAGCCTCGGTTGTGAAAAGAATAGGCCTATTAAATAGTTTCCAACAATTCCGACCCATAAAGTTAAGTGAAAACTGGTGTTGATGACGGTTTTCTAAAATCGCATATGGGTTCTCATCCCCTATACATGATTGCTGCGGAAGCTCATAATGGCATCTCTGGAAAAATTTGCCTAATAATAATACTTCTCCTAAAAACTGGGGATTTTTGCCAATTCTTTATTGCATCCATTGAGCTAAATCTACTCCTAATGGAAAATCAGTCGGTAGAAGTGCCTGTACACGTAGAATCTGATAAGGGTATAAGAGGTCCCTTTCCTTTTTGTCAGACTCTACCTATAGCCTTGCCGAAGAGCCGTAATATGGCGAAACGCGTCCAAGGATTGGGTCTGATGAAAAGAAAAGAGACAAACTTCTTTCTTATATAAGAGATTGTTCTTCAAAATTCTAAAAACTGTAGAAGAACTACATTTACGTTTAAAGCAATCTTTCTGGTACTTGTTTAGGAGTTTCTTGAATTTCATGAAGCACATATTCTGCTACTTGTGAAGTTGCTGCTGTGCGGGCTCGCCCGTTTCCAGCGGCTTGTTTTTGGAAACTCCCAGTTTAAGACGTTAAAGGGACGGGTAAACAGGGCATGATGCGGGATAACAAAACTAGGATAGTTTCCTCATGAAGCCTGACTGCTAAAGAATTACCGTTGAAAAGACCATAAACAAAATGCATATCGCACATTTCACTACTTGAGTAATTAATTTTGAAAAGCTTGACAACTTGACAACTAAACACCTTACTAACTAGCGTCGGTATGCAATGCCTTTCACGTTTTTCTGTTTTCTGCTCCCGAAAGTGTAGTTATTTTTTTTTTCGAGAACAGTTGCTCGTAGCGACTTTTACCAAGTATACCTTTTCACGTAAATATGATGGAGAAATATATTTTTTCGCTTAAAAATGTAATTCAAGAAAAAAGTTCCCCTCTACAAGTGGGAGCAATACAAACATCAAATTCGAATTTCGCATTTCAAAAAACCTTTAGATACCAATTTTAGTTTCAAAATCGACATTATTTGAAAAATTTAGAAAAACAAAAATAAAAATAAATTTTAACACCCTATATCTCCGAAACGAAGCATTTCCGGACATATTATGTTTATAGGAACTTTTTTTTATATTTTTAAGCAGAGAAACTCATCCTGAATTTTCTCGCCATATTAATGAAACACCCTGTATATAGAAAAAACTACAACATTACGTTAGTTTAGGTTCAGGTTGGTTAGATTAACTTTTAAACATCCAAATTATAAATTAAAATTTGAAATATTTACATTTAAATGGTCCAAAATGTTTATCCACATAATCTCAGTATAATTTACCATGTAAATTCCCGAAAGTTTGAGAGTGTTGAATAAAATCCACTCTGAATCTTCTGGACACGTAACAGTCACTAAAAGCAATAATTCTTAAAAATTTTCGTTGCATTTTAAAAAAACTACTTACTACTTTCAACGTCCCTATCAAACCATACTAAATTCGTTGTATTGTTTCCACAGGTATATGATATTGGAATTGTCCATTTATTTCTAAAACATTTTTAAATATAGTCCAATTTTTTCTATAATCTAGAAACATAAATTAAAGCAGAAATTGTATACAAATACAATTGTCTTTTTCCCTCATGTGAGAACTGCACCTAGTTGCTTTAAGGATCTATTTTGTCTATTGTTATGAGCTGTTTACTTAGTTTAAAAGTGGTATAGTAAAGTTTACATTATAACGTTGATCTTTTGCCATAGAATGCCCCAAACTTACATATTTTCAGGCAGAGCCGTAGTACAAATTACCTGCATCCCCAATTGCTATAAATTCCTAATAATATATAGGGTGTCCGGAAAAATTGATGCGAATGATTTGGATTTATTAAGAAGGAAGATTTATCAAATGTATGAAGAACAATCTATACCTACCCTGATTTCCCTAAGAGAGACGCTTACCAACGATGAAATATACATTTCTTGTAGCCAGTCGCGCAACCAAGGGAGGGGCTGCCGGGCTACAGCCCCCCCACGAGAGAGCTTAGCTCGGGTCGTCTAACTACCTGCTTACAAGAAAAATAAACTCATCACTACCTAAGATAGGTAAAATTACACACAAATTGAACGAGTCTGGTTGTTTTTGTGATTTTCTGTTGTGTTTTTTTACCGAACTTATTTTCTGGTTACGCCACTGCTTGTAGCATTTCAAGTCTAAGAAACTTTTTGCTTAAAATGGGTTATTTTTATCAAATATTGATAAAAGACAAACCTTAATGGAATCTCAACGTTTACGGGAATGGCGTCATAAATATTAAATGGCTATTAAACAATTTAGAGCAGAAAACTAATTATCTACCTTGACGAAATATGGTTCGATACACAGACACTGCAAGAAAAGGATGGAATGATTTCGCAAAAAGATGCCAAACCAAGGCTCCTTCAAATAAAGGCAAAATAATAACAATATTACACGCAGGTTCACAAAATAGATTTGTTCCGAATCTCTGTTGCTTTCAGCTAAAAACATGACAGATTCTTCTTTAGATTACCACCAAGTCACTGACGAACAACTTTTTGAAGATTGGTTTCAACATCGACTTCTTAAAAATATACCCAAATAGCGTTATTAGAATGAACAATACTATGACTATGATCGTCAAGTAAAGATGTCTCCTAGTTCTAACAGCACAAAAGCGGAAATCCAAAATTTTAGGATAAATATAGTAATATATATTCTGAAAAAACTTACAAAAAACGGGATATTTTAGAAATTTTACAGGCTTTTAAAATTAATAAAGAATACGCCTGTGATAAACTTATAACAGGAAAAGGATATACAATGTTGCGTCTTTCCCCCTACTATTGTGTATTTAATCCAATCGAACTAATATGACACTAAGTAAAATCAAAAAATATTAGATGGAATAATACTTCTCCCACATTAAATACATCTGTAGTAGAATAATTAATAAAAAACATAGTAAGTAACATTTCTGTAGATAGTTAGAAAAACTGTATACAACATGTAGTTAAGATGGAAAATTTTTATACGTGCATGAGTTCTAATGTTCAACCCTTAATAAGTTTAGATGAAGTAAGTGAGAGTGACACAGAACTGAATTTAGAGTAAAGTAGAATTAACGTGCCAAAATTGATTATTGTAAAACTTTACTGTGTACACACATTGTAATGTATTTAAATCTTAAACTTAATTTTATTCTTGTATTAGTGTGTAGTCTAAATCGTAACATCGTAAATTTTAATCATAAGTTGTAAATAGTAGATACATTAAAGTACAAGTTTTTAAAGCTCATTTTAGCGCACGCGTCCATGTTAGAAAACGACCCGCTTGCGGCGAGTTTCATCACGGACAAAAGTGCGCTGATAGCTTTATAAACGTGTGGTTTATACTATTTTTTCTATTTTGGCATCTTTTTCAATAAACAAATCCATATTTATAAAGAAAGTAAAACCCACAAACTTTCAAAATTTTTAGGCCTAAATTTTATGTGGGCAATACAATCAAATTATTTATCATGCTAGCCATGAAATCAACAAATAATTTTATTTCCGTGTCAGCCATTTTGTCACGAAGTTGTCTAATTTTTCTAACATACCTACATAATTTTAAAATATGGAGCAAGATGAGTTTAGTTTAACTCCTCCAAAGTTAAGGGGAATTGCGGTAAATTTTATAATTCTATGTTTTATAATATAGTAAATTCGAAAGATTATTTGATATTTTTTTAATTCATCTCCATTTCATAGAATTAATGCAACCAAACATACACGACAGCAAAATAAAACATTTGTGAACATCATTACCAACCTCAGAAAAATAAAGAAAACTGTTCCATAAGAAGTTCATTACGATACTGAAAACGATATCGGAACAGCTCTTTTATGAAACCAAGTTAGGAAAGATATTTTTTATATACCTAGTGTATTTTTATTGAAACGAATAAATCTGTATTTCAGTATTTTCCTAATTCTTATTGTATTTATTATGTCTCAAAATATTATTATTATAATAATTGATCTTTACTTTCGAGTGGTTTAAAATGTCCCTCTAATTCAAAATAAAAATAAATCAATAATTTAGATAACAATATTTTCAAGCCGACCCTGCACCCATTTATTGCTGTTTGAAGATGTTGGGACCTACACAATGGGGTTTGATCAGGTAGTTGATTTTTTGCAGTAAAGGTCAACGATATAATATAAACTTTACTATACAACAATACAGTGTGTATCAGCCAAATGGAATAAATTCGATAACAAATACATGGGGGCGTGTCCGATAAAACGCTAGGACACGTCGATTGGTATTTCTAGTTGCGCATTTTTTCAATAAAAACTTTTTATACAGGGTGTGTCATGTAACAGTGGCCAATACTAACTTTCTTATTTTAAATGCAACACTCCATATATTATTCCACTTTTGGATTCTGCAGAAAATTTTAGACATATTTCATGTACAATATCCTATAGCTATCTTTAACTGTTTCGGAAATATTAGGTGTTTTCAGATTTATTGCAAAAATTAAAAACACACTTAAAAACTAATAAGTAATACTGTTTATTTCTTGATAATGTAAAAAACAAAAAAAAAAAAACATTAATGTACGAGATGTTGAAAATGCTCGCCGCGAACGTCTTGGCAACATCCTAATCTTAAATAGAAATTTCTTCTAAGTTTACTGAACATCTCAGGCGTGACCGATCTAATCGCAAGCGGTATTCGTCTTCTTAAGTCAGCTAAGTCGAGGGGTTTAGTTTTGTATACAATATTTTTGACATAACCCCATAAGAAGAAGTCTAATGGCGCCAGATCAGGGGATCGTGCTGGCCATTCCATCAATCCACGCCTCACTATCCACCGATTTGAAAATACTCGGTTGAGGTACTGCCGGACATTGATTTGGTAATGGGGCGGTGCTCCATCTTGCTGAAACCATATCAAATTCATTGGAAGTTGTGGGATTGCTGGATTAGGATATAAGTTTAGAAATAATTATCGCCATTTAAATTGCCATTAATGAAAAAGGGACCTATGATATGATCTCCAACATGTCTTGCCCAAACATTAACCTTTTCAGGATATTGCGTATATTCTTCTCTCATCCAGTGAGGATTTTCCCTAGACCAATAGCGGCAATTCTGACGAGTAGCATGACCGTAAAGTGTAAAGGTGCACTCATCAGAAAACAAAACATGTTCTAATTGGATCATATTGTTATCTAACATTGCCATCATTTGTTCACAAAAATACGTTCTCCTATCAAAATCGTCTTCCATGAGCTCATGATTATCATTTTTTATAGGGATACATTTTATTTTCTTGTAATGTTCGAATAATCGATAAATGGCAAACATTGAACATTGGGGCTGTTTTTCCACTAGAAGTATGTGGGTTTTCCTGAAACTCAAGCATAATATCTAATTTGGTATCATCACTTATTGCATTGGCAGTCACTATTTGTATCTGCTTTACATGTCCAAGCTGGCGAAACTGCTTTTCTATTTTACTAATTGTCCCTTGAGTTATAGGAGGCAAATTTGAAAATTTTTCATGAAATAAGCGAGCAACTTCCATTTGTGCCCGTGTTTTATCTCCATAACCAATCATCTGTAGAATTGTTATTTTGTGCATTTCTGTTAAATAAACCATTTTTAGGCGTTTTAAACAAAAGTAAACAAAACTATTTATACCTTTTTTTTTTATTTCATATCAGTAAAAACATCAATTTTCAACATCTCCTACATTAATGTTTTTTTCTTGTTTTTTACATTAATTATTATAATAATATTTATAATTATAATTAATAATCTGAAAACACTTAATATCTCCGAAACAGTTGATGATAGGTATAAGATATTGTACAGGGTTATCCAACCAAGACTAGACAAGGCGATTTTTTGACTTTTCCTGTACTTTTATAAAAAAACTGAAATAGCCATCTTAAGTCATTTTCTCCCGCGAATTCGAATATCTTCAGCAAAAACAATTGAACATCAAACAAAAGTACTAGGGGTCACTTTGATATTTTTTTAAATGGGATGCCGTATTTTTAATGAGCTTATCCGATTTCTCATATAAATTTTGATCTAAAATGTTGGATTTTTAATTCAAAAACGCCTTTTTTCTTCAGTTTTAAATTCGGAAAATGTTCGTCTACCGTAAGATTAATACCTGATAGATGGATACCCGTTTCACCTGTTCACCCTTTAACCTGCTTTAAAGCGTCCTTCAGTTAGACAAAATAATCAAGTTTCAAATTTCTATATATTTTTCACGAATTAATTACAAATAATGAAATATTCTTTAGAGGAACGGCTAAATGTAATAAAATTATATTACAAAAGTGGAGAGAATGCTCGACAAACACAAAGAACATTTTTTGAGAGTTTCCAGAGACACATTTCAGTGGATACAATTCTCAGAATTAAGACCCTATTTGAAGAAAGTAAGACATTGAAAGATAAGCCAAGAAAGATGAAAAGACGGAATATAAGGGATCGAGCTATTGTTCAATATTTTACTATAAATCCGAAGAGTTCTATTCCGCAAGCGGTACGAGAAGTAAGGTATGGTCCAGGGCTCCGGAGAGTAAGCTATGGAACAGTTCATAGAACTTTAAAAAAATGTGGTCTAAAACCATATTGCATCCTTCCCGTTCAATACTTAACACAGCTTCAAAAAGAACTGCGATTTCGATTTGTTGCTTCAATGCTGATGAGAGAGCAAGACGAAGATTATAATTTATATAATAAAATTCTATGGAGTGACGAAGCGTCATTTACAACATCGGGGGTATACAATCGGAAAAATACAAGATACTGGGCAGCAGTTAACCCTCATAGATATGAAATGATAAAGTTTCAAGGTTGGAGCTCACTTAATGTTTGGTGTGGGATGTTAGAAAATCGAATTATTGGACCACTATTTTATCGTGGCTCTTTAACAGGCCAAAGATACCTCCATTTTCTTCATAACGATATCGAGGATTTCTTGGAAAGGTTGCCATTGCAAGCCTACAACAATATCATTTGGCAGCAGGATGGTGCTCCGCCTCATGCAGTTCGAGAAGTGGTAACATACCTAAACGAGCGTTACAATCAGTGGATTGGCCGTAACGGAACAATTCATTGGCCACCAAATAGCCCCGATATCACGCCAATGGATACATTTTTATGGGGTCATTTAAAAAATGTAGTTTATCAACGACCCAACAGAAGTCTGGAGGACATTCAGCAAAAAATTATAAATGAAATTAATATACTTAACCAGGACCAAAATATTGTAAAAGATTCTTTGGAGAGATTGAAAAGGGGGCATCGGTCATGTTTTGAAAATAATGGAGGACACATAGAACAATTATATTATTGAGATTAAAGTTATTCACTTTAGTTTATAGTTTTTTCTGATATGTCATACTTTTTTTATACGTAAGCAATAATAGATTTGCAAAAACTACTAAATTTGTAATTAATTCGTGAAAAATATATAGAAATTTGAAACTTGATTATTTTGTCTAACTGACGGACGCTTTAAAGCAGGTTAAAGGGTGAACAGGTGAAACGGGTATCCATCTATCAGGTATTAATCTTACGGTAGACGAACATTTTCCGAATTTAAAACTGAAGAAAAAAGGCGTTTTTGAATTAAAAATCCAACATTTTAGATCAAAATTTATATGAGAAATCGGATAAGCTCATTAAAAATACGGCATCCCATTTAAAAAAATATCAAAGTGACCCCTAGTACTTTTGTTTGATGTTCAATTGTTTTTTGCTGAAGATATTCGAATTCGCGGGAGAAAATGACTTAAGATGGCTATTTTAGTTTTTTTATAAAAGTACAGGAAAAGTCAAAAAATCGCCTTGTCCAGTCTTGGTTGGATAACCCTGTACATAAATTATGTCTAGAATTTTCTGAAGAATCCAAAAATTGAATAATATATAAGGTGTTGTATTTAAAATAAGAAAGTTAGTATTGGCCACTGTTCTATGACACACTCTGTATAAAAAGTTTTTATTGAAAAAAATGCACAACTAGAAGTACCAATCGACGTGTCCGAGCGTTATTTCGGACACGCCTTCATGTATTTATTATCAAATTTATTCCATTTGGCTGATACACACTGTATAGAACTTATCAAAGTGATCGTAAAAAAAGTGATTTAAATTATACTTTGGTCTTTATTTACGAACATTTCTTACCTCAATCTGTCATTCTGAATCTGTGTCAAAACATAATTACCGCTGCTGTCATCAACGTTTACTATGGGGAAACCAGTCTGATATATATAACTTTCGAGAAAAGATCTGATGTTCGTGTTTAGAATATGGCTTTCGAAAACTGATATAAGATTATTTGTGGTAGCAGTTCCGTAAGCGAATGTTTTAATAAATATTTTTAAAACGTCCTGGAATTTTTGTTGACCTACGACAGCTTCCAACGACGCTAGCAAGAACGCTCCCTAAAAGACATCTGGAAAATTTAGTGATGTTTACATGAACGATGATAAAAAGGCATACAAAATTCAGTAGGTATGCATAATTCAATAATTGGATTTGTAGGAAATTGCAAGTGACACACTTTGCATAAAATATACTTTTCGTCGATAGTTAACACAAATTCACACGGCAGGATTTATCGGTGAGAAGGCCCACGGCAACGAAGAAATATGTAAATGGCAAGGTGTGATTTGATCAAATTATTCAATATCGAAAGACGGAACATATTTTTATCGAGAAAATATCAAGAGTGCTTCTAATTTTTCTGGAAATTTGGTAAAACGAGTTGACAACTAATTTGTTTAACAAAAAGTACGAGTGTGATAAAAACCCGAGTCGATAGAGGAGGGTTTTTATCATTGTATGTGTATCATCCGAGTACTTTTTGTTAAACAAATTGCTTTAAAACGAGTTTTCCAGATTTTTTTACAGGAAAAATTAGATGCACGAATGGTTTTTGGTTAGAATATTTCTCGAATTAAAAAAAAAGAAAACTAATAATTAAATTTACTGACAAAAACATCAAACAAAATTATCTTTTGTAAAGAAAACTACTACAAAATTAATAAATAAATGTATTGAGAAAAATATTGAACAAAATTAAGTAAGTATAACAAAACTACTGCTTAGAGTCAGATGCAAAATTACAATTTATATAAAAATTGCAAGTGTTATATTCTGCAGGCGTATTGGAAATGCTATGTTTAGTGTTTTTTATAATGTGCAAAGGATTCTTAGCAATCTCCACAGCATTTTCTGTCTTCTCGGTGACCGCAGACATCAAATATTAGTCTTTTTTTGTCTTTTTGGAGACGGCTCTTGATCATTTCTTAGGGAATTGATAATATTTGCATGATGTTCACTGTCCATTTACAAATAAGGCTTAATGCTGGATTTCGAATCTTCGTTTGACAACTTGTCAAATTTTTCCACCATAAAACACTTTTTTACGTCAAAATGCGTTGCTATTATTGGTCGAAATATGAATGAGTGAAATAATCATAAAAAAAACATCATGAGATAATAGTATATTAAAGTACATGTTTTATAAAGCATCATCTTATAGCACGCGTCCATGTTAAAAACGAGCCGCTTGCGGCGAGTTTTTTAACGGGACAAGTGCTCTAACTGCTTTATAAAACACGTACTTTATACTATTTTTTCTATTTTGTATTTTTTTCAATAAGAAAATACATATTTAAAAAGAAAATCAACCCTTCAAATTTTGTAAATTTGTATGTCTAAATTCTATGTTGGTAATACTATGAATTTACTTTTATCATAGTAGCCTTGACAATAAATAATATTTTCTTTGTGTCATTGTCACGAAATTTGTGTTTTAATATTTCATACAGTTGTTCATAATTATAATTAAAAAAATATGGAACATGATAATATAAGTTCAACTCCCCCTGAGTTAAGAGATATTGCTAATAAAACGATAAATCAACTTTTACCAGAGAAATCCCGAAAACTTTCTGTTCTCATGGATCACAATAACAGGAAACGTCAGACGTCAACAGAATAAAACATTTAAATATTACCAATGCCAACTTTTAAAAAATAAAAAAACGGTATCGTAATAGATGTGTTTCGATACTGAAAACGGTATCGTAATAGATTTCTTATGAAACAAAATTAGAATAGTATATTATGTTACAAGGACGAAAAATGCAGTATTTCGGACGTATTGCGGGAGATTACTGGACGAGGCAAAGCCGTTTACATTTTTCGTCCGTATAACATACGTTATTTTTTATCCGATTGTGTTTTTGCTCGGATTATAAAATAATGTAAAAATTAAGAAAACCAATATATTTCATCTTGCATTGTAATTTTTTGTCCCTTGAATGTTTGAACAATGAAACCTGTAATATGCGTATCCATGGATCTAACAAATAATTAAATTAATGTATATCAACTGACGTTTTATCAATCAGGCGATAGTTTTAACTAATCTTTCGTGTTCTGCTAGTTTTAAAACCTGAAAAACACAATTAAAAATGGAAATAGACGATGATCTTATAGAAGGTACACCACCTGACATTCAAGAAACTGCCAAGGAAGTAATGTTACATTTGTTGCCACAAAAATCTAAGGAAATATAATAGCTTATAAAAAATTTATGGATTACCGGCAAGAAAAAAATATACAGTCGTTCTCCGAAAACGTCTTCTTGGTCTATATGGCGGAATTATCGAAAACTATGAAGTCATCTACTCTGTGGTCGCAGTATTCTATGCTACGTGCAGTGGTAAATGTAAAACAGAATATTGATATATCTAAATACATGAGATTACGAGCATTGTTGAAACAAAAAAGTGTTGGATATTGTCCAAAGAAATCAAGGATCCTAACTAGAGAAGAGGTTCACAAATTCCTTTGCCATGCTCCAGATGACAAATACTTAATGTTGAAGGTAAATGTAACTATATAATAGTATTTTAAATTTCTGACTAACAATTTTCTTAATTACAGGTTGCTTTTATTTTTGGAATCGCGGGCGCATGTCGTCGAGAAGAACTGGCTCATATGAAAATTGATGACATACAAGATTTGGGAACGGCTTTGTTAATAAAAATTCCCTATAATAAAACAAACAAACCGAGATCATTTACGGTGACTGGAGAATATCTAAAGTATTATAGAAATTATCTGGCTTTACGTCCAACAAATATGAGTGATGGGCGATTTTTTGTGTCTTATCGCAATGGAAAATGCCATAAGCAAGTTGTCGGTATACACAAATTTGGCTTTATACCTCAGGAAATAGCATCTTACTTAAAACTGCCGAATGCCAAGGAATTCACGGGACATTGTTTCAGAAGAACATCGGCCACATTACTTGTAGATGCGGGAGCAGACATAACATCTCTAAAACGGCATGGAGGCTGGAAGTCTTCGGGAGTAGCCGAGGGCTACATAGATGATTCCTTAAGTAATAAGTTAGAGCTGACCAAGAAAATATTCAACATTCCACAATCTGACCTGCAGTCAGTCTCGACTCAGGTGTCGCAATCCGTCTCCCAATCGAGTTCAACATTGGAGAATAATATCATAACGGAGACCAAAAATAATAACACATCCTCAAAATCAAATTTACATCACCCCGTTCTTGTTCAAAATTGTTCTAATTGTACATTTAATATAAATATTGTAAATAATTGAATAAAATAAACTGTTGAAAATATTTTAGCGTCCGACAAAATGTTTTTCGGACTAGGACGACAAAGGTTGCCTAGCTACCAGCGCAATAATCAATACCTTATTGAAAAGGTTACCTTTTCGTCCAAATATCTGATCTATAAAACGTCATTTTTTGACACAATCGGATAAAAAAATACATTTAGCTAGGTGAAAATATAATATATTATACAGGGTGTTTCAGAAGTACGGTATCTTGATTAGATTCATATGGTTTTAGTTACGTGGAAATAATGATGCACCGGCAAAGAACCAGCGTTTTGACTGCATATTAATTATTAATTTTCTTAATTGGTTTGCATAAATCTACCTTTACAATGTACAAACACAACGTCAACTTTTTAGCATCAAAAATATAAATCTAAACTTCTATAACTGAAAAAATGTATAGAGAACCTACATTTGGGCCATGTTTAGTGAAAAAGCATTGTAACTGAACAAGAAGAATACTTTGCTACAATGTAAGTAAAACCTGTTTTAAATTTAAGATAAGACATAAATAAATTACACAACTTTTCAATCAATTGAAAACATATAAATTTAAAGAGGAAATTAAAGTCGTCTAAAAGTCTCCACAAGTTTAATTAAGTTATATGTTGATCATTTCAAATTATTTAAATAAGTCTACATGTTTCGAACGCAGAAGCATTAATCTTCAGGAGACATATAACAAAAATTAGGTTGCTGTTGGTGTTGGCAAAACAGAAAATCGCTTAGGTGGTAAGGAACCTTAATAGGGCTTTGGGGAAAGTAAAATGTTTACTTAATCGAAGGAAAATCTTTATTTAAAGTATGGATGTTAGTATAATGAGGAGATGTATATTTGTTCGACATAATCGGTCATGAACAACTGAGTTAGGGGAATAAGAAAATATGAGTGAAATAAACTTTAGTCGAGTAAGAGGTCTAATACACTTTTTCCACAAACGTGTTAAAAATGGAACTTTTAACACTGTCTACTAGCCTTAAAAATGTTACTATAAGGCACTAGTGCCTTAAAATACCTACTTTAAGGCACTAGTGTTAAGAGTAAAATTCAATTTTTTCAAAAAAACGTCAAAAAACATTTCTATTTTATTTATTTACACTTATATTAACAGTACAATTTGAAAAATTTTAAAAATAAATTCGTTCCTCAGTTCTGCTGTTCTTCGCAGTTGAGGAGGATTGAACAGAAACAACAGCATGTCCAGTTGATGTTGAAGCATCATCGGCTGATGTCGTTTGTACTGTAAGCAGTTTTCGAGCAATAGAATTTTTATTTTCCAAGGAATCCACGATGTACTCTTCAGCAACGGTTGAGGATTTCAATCCCCCATGCCGCTTAATTGTCCTCAAACTTGCTCCAGCATCGGCAAGTAAGCTCGCAGAGGAACGGCGAAAGCAATGCCCCGTATAGAGTGTTGAATTTGGAAGTTGCAGAAATCTTGCTATAGCAGCAGGACATTTTCCGAACGTATTAATTCCGACCGGATTTCTGGTACATTTCCCTTTTACATATTTGAAGAAGAGCCGTCGATGTACGACATCTGCTGGACGAAGATCAGTATATTTTCGATAAAAATCCAAATAAAATTTTTCAACGATAGTGAAATTTCGTGGTACCTTGGTTTTGGTATCTGATATTTTAATAACCAATGAAGTCTTCATATCTTCCACGTTGTCAAGAGTCAACTGACAAAGCTCCTCCCTGCGACAGGCACCAAATACTCCTACCATCGTAGCTACTTTCATCAGAAGGCACTCATCATCCGCTGCGCATTTCAGAATCTGTTCAATTTGGTCTCTAGTAAAAATTTTTGATTTTTTGACCTGGTAACCCTCTCCTTGACGCTTCAAGTAGGCAATCAATTTAAACTGTTTGCTGATATCTACGTCGTTATTTACACGTAGCATAGCTTTGATCATTTAATAATGGGACCAAAGAGAAGATGACTTCCATACCTTTGCCTTTTCCTCAAAATAGACCAGGAGTATGTTTTCGGAATACTTTCCAGAAACGCCTTTGTTTCACAACATTTTATAAATTTGTTATGAGCAATCTCATATTGAATTCTTGATTTTCGTGGCAGTTAATCCAAGCAGCTTCTTCTATGTCTTTAAGTGGATCGATTTCTTGTATTTCTTGCATTTTTGGCAAATCACAACAGCCAGCGTTAGCGTTTTAATAAAACTGACAGGACCTTTCAAACACAAATCACCGAAATAAATTTATTTCGGTGATTTGTGCTTTCAAATTTTCAATTATTCTGTAAACAAATCAGCCAACAATGATTATTGATAAATGTAAACTAATTTAATATAAATATACGATGCTATTAGAAACTACCTGGATGTAAGAGATTCTAAACATTTAATTTTCAATTATTGTATGCTTTTTATTGCCGTTTGTAGAAAAAATATTGTATGATATTTGTGCTAAAAGTATTTTTAACACTTATATCATAAACAACTATTGTTGAACATTTTAGAAATTAAGCTAGTTAAAGAAAAAAAAAAGAAAGATATAATAATTATATTTGTAGTGATCCGAGAGTATAAATTTTCCTTGGGGTACTAAGATTTGCCAAGATTCAGTAGCCCTATTAGTTTAATTTAAACTTCATAATGGGATGGGACGTTGAAATATATTAAAGTTAAATAATTTTTCTCAATAAGTTCTGTGCAGTTACACGTGCTGTAGAAAAGTGTGGAGGAAGACTTTAAGACTTTGTTGTCAACTCCATTTTAAGTCTGGAATATTTCATTAAATATAAATTTATTAAAATAAGTAACCTAGAGAAATGGTACCAATTAGCAAGGTCAAATGTACGAACTATTATATTCCAGTTAAACAAAAACCGATACACGTCGTACCCTTCGAGTAACGCCAGTTATCGACAGTATTACCAGCTTGTAACCAAAATATCCGAGTGAGGGAATTACACAGTTTTTTTTTTCATAAAAATAAGATAAATATACAAAATTTCCCATAGTTTATATATTTGTTTACTGCACAGTACCTTTTACCATTAACTTTAGTAGATCCAACACTCATTCATCTTGCCAAGATCGACCAATGGTACCATTCTGAAAAATCCATGTTTCATCAAAAAAAAAAGAAATGGTACAATAATGCTTCTTTTTCTTTATTATATTCTTTTGAAAATATCAGTTGTTTGAAAGCTACATGGGAAAGTTTCATAAGCCCTCGCCTCAGTTAATCTTTTTACCTATTTTCTTGAAGAGGCTTCTTAAAGAGTTAAGACAACCATCAAACAATTCTCTGTCTTTTAATTTGTTAAAGTTACATGATGTTCTAAAGAAAGTTACAGCTTAAGCATAACCAATGTAAAATATTATAGTTTTTGAATAATACAACTTACTTGTTTCGTTTATTCCATAAATAGTGTCACGGATAGAACTTATATCCAATCTTCACACATTTACAACTCTCTTTGAATTAGAACATTTGTTTTAAGGTGATTCTAATAATTTATTTTCCTTAACTGTTGTTGAAATTGCGCTTACAGTGGAGATATTCAAATTTAGGGCAGCTGCTACACGCAAGAAATTAGTAAAGTAGAAATAAAATATCCAGACCTTAATATACTCTTTAAATTTACTTCTCTGTACTGCTGTCAAGGGCAACAATAGGCCAATGTTGTTAAGTTCTTCCTAAAAATAGCTTCTTAGAGAAGCTATTAGCTCTTTGCACGGACTATTTAAATGCTTCGGCATTTTTCACAAATAGTAAACAACGTAATTGACAGAAATATGTATGTGCACTTTTGTTTTTCTTAATAGAATAGTTTCTTAATGCTATTTATAAAAAGATCTGGAGTTTTTGTTAAAAAATAGACGCACAGCAACACGGAACCACGAACAATTAAGGTTAGTTTTGCATGAAATGTCAAATCAAGCTAACGAACGAGCTGGCGCCACCGCACCGTTTACAGTTGTGTTGCCAACTATCGGCCAATAAAATTCAAATTATATTAATTTTTACAAGCTTAAATAAACAAAATATTTGCTATAAGTGAGTTTGATTCAAAGAAGAATTCTTTAAGTTTGTAGCAAATTTAATTTCCTCGTGTTTTCCTACGGATTTACAATTATCAGCTGATTGATGACGTGCATTGGTTTTTGTTTTGCAATAACTTTATGTTTATTATGTCAAGGAAACAATATAAAACCGAACTTTTCTTTATTTATTTCTGAAGACCCATTTATAAACTTCTTACCCCAGCGCTTGGCAGTTTGCGTATACCAGAGTTGAAATATTAAAAACATATAGCACCATCCAAACCGTCGCTCTCGTTTACGTTGTATTTAATATTTTGACACGAACTTGAACTGCCAGGGAGTAACGAAGTTTATAAATCGGCCTTCATTTTTTGGGGGATTGCATGAAGAGGTTCGCCAACCCTGACACAATTTGCGAATATATGACTCTCCATTTAGTTAAGCCCATTTTTCTGCGATAATTGAACCAAAAATAACAAGGCATAATATTGTAATATCACGCGTAATTTGATGTGTAGCAGGCATTCTCATGTTTGAGAAACGAGAGAATTTGAATTACCGGCTGAAGTAGATGTATCATCGCTCCACTGTGTCAGATCATATTATGTCACAAAATATAAGTTATCATCGCTTAGCGCAACATGGGATATTCATTTTTCTGTGCAGCTTGTCTACAAGGTTTCTCCTTAAAGAGAGAAAGTAAAGGAAAACCTTGGTATACAGGGGCGTTGAAAGTTTCTGAGACAAGTATGCGCTGCCTTCACCGCATGAGCCAATTTGCAAACAATAATGTAAGTTTTGTAAATTATTTTAACAGATATCGCAATATCTAATAAAGAACTATCAGAGTTGCTAAAAGAGCGTGTTTTAAGAATAGAATGAATAGGTCTCAAAATAAGTCAAGAGAATCATGGAGGATTGTAAAAGATTTGAGAGGCAAAAATAAAAAGGCGCCTGCTTTAAGTAATCTTAACTCTGACGATCTGAACCATTTTTATTGTAGTATTGCTAGCGCGTCGGCAAAAGAAACACCAGTAAATGATCCTAGGAGTTACTTTGGACAAGTGTCTGTGTCTAATACATTTTTCTTTAACCTCTTCTATGGAGATTGGCGAAAAGAAATAAAAATACTCTCTACCCTACCATTAAGGGTCTTGCAGGTTTTCACTGAAGCAATAAATTTCTTCTATATCGCAGACATTTTTCCGTCTTGTCTAAAGACGTCTATAGTTGTCCCACTTCACAAGGGTGGTGGTAATGATATCCCTTCAAATTTTCGATCAATTGCGTTACTTCCCACCTTATCCAAAGTTGTACAAAAAAATGTGAAACTGCGGCTGATGTCATTTGTAGATGACCACAACCTCTTGTCCATCCAACGGTTTGGATTTCAAGCTTCGAAGCGTACGATCGATGCCCTCATCGGGTTCCTTAAACTGTGGTGAGGCTGCTGCGGCTGTCTTCTGTGATTCGTCGAAAGCATTTGATTGCGTAGCACACTGAATACTGCTATTGAAGTTGGAGGAGTATGGAGTAAAAGGAAATGCCTTGGAGTAGTTTCGCTCGTAACTAACAGGCCGAGTATAGATAGTCGTGTTTAATTACAACGGCTCTAATGAGATTAACCCTTAAATACTATAGTAGAGTCTTCCAGACTCACTAAACATTTCAATTTCAAATATTACCTGTTCCGGCAGGCCGATCCCCACCACCCGCCATGTATGTTTCGCCTTCAAAAGTTTATGCTTCATTCCGGCGCGCATCCGGCGCGTCAGTGCAGTGAAAATAGTTTTGAGTGAGATATTGTGTTTTAAATTCTAGTCGGAGTCCCATAGACTCATATATTACAGTGTAAGTGTGACAATTATATAATTGTATGAAATATTACTTGGGTTTTTTTTTTCTGTTAATTTTAGGTGTTGGAAATGTCTCGGTTTCCCTCTACATCAAAAACAGTTACACTTGGAGATAAAAATTATGAAAATACTCTTGAACAGTTTAACAAAGAAGACGATGCCAGTGACGTCGATGAATTTAAAGAAAACTTTGCGGTTCACTCAGACCATGACACAGATAGCGAGCAATCAATATCGGAGGAGGAAAACAATTTAGAAAATACAGAATTAGAAGTAGAAGAAGTCAGTCATAAGGGTACTGAAAAAAATTTACAATCAAGTGATAACAGAAATTATTATCAGGCATGGTAAAAATCGTTATAAATGGGCAGCTAATACACTATTCAAGAAAAACAGTAGGACTCCTAGTTATAATATCGTGTTACATCTACCAGGTATAATGGCAGCTGGTCAAATTGAGGAGAAACACGATATTAAAAAAATTTGGAAGCTCTTATTTGATGATGACATTTTAAAAATTTTGGTTGGTTGGACTAATCTCAAAATGAAAGAGGTAGCCAAACGCTATACGAATCAGTCTGTTTCACAACTAAAAGAAGTTGATATTTTGGAAATGAAAGCGTTTCTGGGACTTCTTATCTTCACTGCCGTTTTTAAAAGTAATCGAGAAAATATCTCCACACTTTTTGCAACTGATTGTACTGAAAGAAGTATATTTCGAAGCGTTATGAGCAAGGGGAGGTTTGATATGTTGCTTGTTTGTCTCAGGTTTGATTATAACACAACTAGAGTAACGAGAAGATTATCTGATGAATCTGCTGCTATTTCTGAAATATTTCAACGTTTTCTCCAAAATTATTTACGCCCTTCCAGATCCCACACAAAAAACAAGTTCTTATGCATTTGCTGTCATAAACCCATTTGCCTTCAGTGTGCGTCAAAAATCTGTAAAATTTGTTCTAAAAAAATGACTAGTTAATTCAACTGCACATTTCTATTTGCGAAAAGAAAAAACGTTTGTTTTGCATTATATGTATTAGTTAGACATTTGTCTTAGTTTTTAAAGAAATATTGGCATGATTTTTTTTATAAAATGTTAATGAGGTTAGTATATTTAGTTTTGTGTTAAAAAAATAGTGTACCTATATTAAAGACATTTTTGTTGAGTTTTCTTTGCGATATTAAGAAAATCCTATTAGTTTTAATGTTAAATATACTGGGTGACCCACTCTCAACGCAGGATTTCATATCATCTAAACTACTCATTTTTTTAATATTTTTCTAAAACAGGGTCATAGGGAGACATTAGGCCTACAGTTTAAAATTATTTTGAAATATACCGGATGTCCCAAAAAAAAGATCCATAGCAAAGTTATATTTTTTTAAATGGAACACTCTGTATCTTACAATACTTTTAAATTCTACATAAATTAACAATTATTTTTTAGTGAGTGCATTATAAGTCTAAACTTAATAGTTTCTGAGATATCGAGTTTTGAAAAATTACATTTTTGAACTTTGACAGCTTCTAGCTTTCAAACGGTACGTCTTAGAGCAAAACGGCCTGCATGTCCCTATCTTACTTTTTTATTATCTTCCTAAAAATATAAATTTCTGGTAAAACCGGAAGTACCATATTTCCGGCTTTCGATCATATCCGGATTAACAAAAGTTTACATTTCTGGGGAGATAATAAAAAGTAAGATATGGACATGCAAGCCGTTTTGCTCTAAGACGTACCGTTAGAAAGCTATAAGCTGTCAAAGTTCAAAAATGTCATTTTTCAAAACTCGATATCTCAGAAACTATTAAGTTTAGACTTATAATGCACTTACTAAAAAATAATTGTTATTTTATGTAGAATCCAAAAATTTTGTAAGATATAGGGGTGTTCCATTTAAAAAAATATAACTTTGCTATGGATCTTTTTTTTGGGACATCCGGAATATTTCAAAATAATTTTAAACTGTAGGCCGAATGTCTCCCTATGACCCCCTTTTTAAAAAGTATTAAAAAGTTGAGTAGTTTAGATGCTATGGAAGCCTGCGTTGAGAATGGGCCACCCTGTATATATAAAATAACATTATAAGAAATTTTTTTCTCATATTGGTTTTGCATTAATTTTTTTTTAGTGTTTTTAAAAAGGAGTCTCTGAGACTCAATATAGTTAACAATGCTAAAAAAACCTTATATAGCACTTAAGGGTTTTAATATTTATACGGTTGTTCCACATGTCTTAGACCCCCACTCATTTTAGTCTACTTCAATGAGGTGTCTCATTTGGCATTATCTGGGGAATTCACTATTTTCGCTGATGATATCACCATCCTTTGTCATGAAACAGACCTTCACAAGATTGAAATTGATGTAAGTAATGATTTGGATAAGACGAAAGGGTGGTGTGATGCTAATCTGGTATCCTTTAATATCTCAAAGACAAATGTATTAAATTTGAAGTGTGTTTTAAATAATATATTAATTTATAGACAATGAGAAAATTTCAACACTTTCGTAAGTGAATTTATAAGCTTATCTACAGATATTTAAAATTTGAACCTCATATTAACAATAATTTATACAACAAAATTTCTTCCTAACTTTTATGCCTTGAGGGTGATATCAAACAACTTAGATTTCACTGTAGCTTGGAGCTCTCCATCTTCGCTATGGAATCTGTTTTTGGGGTTCATGCTGCCAATATTTATCTAACTCTGTTCAACAATGTTCAAAGATGTTTAAAAACCTGACACAACGTTTCTTAATTAAGGGAGATTATTACACTCCAGATTTAATGATCCATTAGTTCAGTGGTTACCTTAGTGAATATGTTAAGTTTGTTTTAAAAGTTGTCTTTTGGTCTTTAAGCTGCTTCTTACCTCCATATTTCCAAATGTACATATGATTAACAGTATGGGTATACTGTGTCATATACGTAATATAGATATATTATGATTGTGTGCATGTTTTGTTTTTGTTATCGTTTAATTTATTATTTCTTGTTTAGATTGTGTTTGTGTTCATTGTATTAACGAATAATGACTTTACTTTGTCAACAAGAATATTGTTCTTCAGACAATAAAGTATTTTTGAGTTTGAGTTTTGGGTTTATAAAAATTACCAATTTGAATAAAAGGTTGACTTTAGTTCCTTACCTTGATATAAACTACCCTATCAAAACGCTTTTCAACCAAATCCGTTGTATTTAAATAAGCTACCAGTGGAAGAGTGTCAGGCTCCAACTCAATTTCAAATAGTTCTATCATGTTAATTTGGGACGCATCCTTAAATATTTTAAAAATAAGCTTTTACCGTTTCGTGATTTTTTAGGCCACACTATGACACGATAATACTTACTGAGGATATATCTTCGCTTGATATCAATTTGTTAGACATAAATGTGGCAAAACCTTCGTGAAGCCACAAGTCGTTCCACCAATCGTTCGTTACTGAAACAATGAAAAATTTAAGCTTTACTGTTTGTATAAAATAGATGTTCATCAATATTACAAAAATCCTTTCAGACATATTCATAAATATATTAGCAATAAATAATCTATAAGCTGTTGAGACGCGGTGTCAGCCTCTAAAACGTTTCGTATTACGTTCGCCTGTACTATAAAATGCATTTATTTAAATTGATATAACTTTGGAAGTGTTTTTTTGCTATACCTAAAAGAATATAATGTGAAATGGAACATTTTTACATTATTTATTATTAGCTTAAATCGAATTTTTATACCAAGAACAAAAAAGGTATATTATATACATTCTACTAAATCAAATATGTAAGCTACGATATCTAGAGCAAATATATGATTTTTTAAATGGGACACCTTGTATATGTTTCTCTTATTTGGGCTATTTTTAAGCTTTCCAAAAATATATAATAGTAATACAGGGTGCTGATAAAATCTGGAATAATCGATTTTTCTTGAAAACTCAAAAGTTTTTCGAAAAACGCTCGGACCCGTCAATTTTATTTTATTCTTTAAAATTTTTTGACGTTCTTCAATATTATACCGGTTGCGCCAAAAACGCTAGGCAAGTGTCAACTTCACTTTTTCAAATAGAACACCCCTTTTTTTCTCCAATATTCAGTTTCCTCTAGACAAGTTTCATATAACATATTGTATGGCTAAAGTCAACAGGAATTGAAATACAGTAATAATACCAATACCAATAAAAATCAAGGTATAATTTTAAGGTCTAGGTATTTACCTTTTTACCGGTTTCTACATAATAACTTAGTGACGTAAATGTCAAAACATTTAATATTTACTCCAAAGTTGTCACTTTTACCCATAAAAATGTTTCTAACAGAAGCTGAGAGAATCGAAATATTAATAATAGTAGGATGTGGAGATCGAAAGAGAACACAAATAGAAGTTTGTGAGTATTTTAATGATAAATATCGAAATAGAGAACACATAAATCAGGCAACTGTTTCCAAAATTGTTAAGAAGTATAATGAAGTTGGTCACGTTAGGGATAAACCTAGAAGTGGACGACCTAAAATTACCGACGATGTCAAACTTGATATTCTAGTTTCGTTGGAAGAGAGACCACATTCGAGCACAAGAAGCATTTCTTAAAATTTTGAAAATATTCACGGTTCAACGGTGGCAAAGTTCCCGAAAAAGGAAAAATGGCACGCATATAAATGTCAAGGAGTACAGGAACTTTTGGAAGGCGACCCTGACAGAAGGAATGAGTTCTGTGAAATTCTCATGGGTAATTACTTGATTAACGATGCATTATTTCCGAGTAACATAATTTTTTCCGATGAGGCGACTTTTTTCTTGGATGGCATGGTAAATCGTCAAAATTGCCGGTATTGGTCCAGCGAAAATCCCCATTGGTTCCGAGAAATTCATACCCAGCGGCCGAGAAAAATTAATGTATGGGCAGAAATAATTCGGGATACTGTTATAGGACCCTATTTTTTTGAGGAAAATTTGACTGGCCAAAGATATTTGCAGTTTCTTGAATAAGACCTCGCTCCAGCGTTGATTGCCCTATTTCCCAATCGGAACATTCCTGAATCACATGATACAACTATCTGGTTTCAGCAGGATGGTGCACCAGCCCACTATTCGGCCGAAGTCCGTAGATACCTGAATGAGTTATTTCATCATCATTGGATTGGTCGACGGGGTCAAATAGAGTGGCCTGCGAGGTCCCCCGACTTAACGCCATTGGACTTCTTTCTGTGGGGCTATATTAAGGAAAGGGTTTACAAAAATAAACCAGAAGATATTGATGTTCTCAAAACCCGTATAGCAACAACCATAAGACAAATTACCCCAGAAATTGTACATAATGTACAGTTAGAATTTGTTGAGAGATTGGGACATTGTAGAGCCGTAAATGGACACCATTTTCAACACTTACTCAAATAATATTTTAGATTGTTCACTGTATTACCAATTTTCTGTTAAAGTTTTTTTCCTAGCCTAAGTATTTGTCATGGAAAACAAGCTTTAAAATTATACCTTGATTTTTATTGGGGGCCCTGTATTTCAATTCTTGTTGACTTTAGCCATACAATATGTTATATGAAACTTGTCTAGAGTTTAGAGAGGAATCTGAATATTAGAGAAAAAAAGGGGTATTCTATTTGAAAAAGTGAAGTTGACACTTGCCTAGCGTTTCTGGCGCATCCGGTATAATATTGAAGAACGTCAAAACACTTTAAAGAATAAAATAAAATCGACAGGGCCGAGAGTTTTTCAAAAAACTTTTGCGTTTTCAAGAAAAATCGATTATTTCAGACTTTATCAGCACCCTGTATACAATTGTTGATTTTTGTTCAACTCATTGAAGATGGCGATATTTTTACATTTTTTAAATAAGACATAGAATATTAAAAGAGCGTTGCGTCTTAAAACATTTATTATAATTGCATATTATTTAAAGAGGTTGAAATTATCTGTAAAGTGAAGTGATAATACACAGGGGGTCCATTTGAAAAAATCGAGTAATGTTTATTCACAGACTGCTACATTTGTACCGATTTCAAAAACAAGCCGTTTAAAATATTGATCTGTTCATTATCGTTTTCTTTTTGGATGAAGTAGGTATTGATCATTTTGATGTCAAAGGGTGATACGTAAGGTCGTTTTAAGAAAAAAAGTTCCTATGAACATATGTCCGTAGTTGCTTCGTTTCAGAGATACAGGGCGTTGCGGTTTAAAAAAAAACCGTCATAAATGTCCTTCAACCCAATTGGTTGAAATTTGGTTAAGTTATTTGAAGTAATAAGGCGCTTATTTAGCCTTAACTATATTGAAACTATTAGGTCCAGTGGCGTCTCAGTGGGCACCACAGCCAAATAAAATTGAGAAGGAAAAGTACGCCACTGCCTTTCTTTTTAGTTTTTTTATTTGATCACATTATGCAACTACAAATACAACTTTTTGATCTCTTGTGTTTTTTCATATCTGTCTTCGCTTGCGACAAAAAAAAATAAAAATCACTTTAACTCATTCTAAAAGCTATCCATGGACAGCATAATAACAACCAAGAATAAGAAATAAACAATTTCGACCTTACAGTAAATGAGCAAAATGTCCTAACTAAACTATTTACTCGTCCGTAACTAAAATATTTGGTAAAGAATTATTATTGTGTGCCATCCTATAAATCAACCACCTGCAAAACATTAATCTTGAGTGAAAATCTCGAGGCAGTAGAGCTTGGACCCGCTGTATGTGATATGGGTACAGGAGGTTTCTTTTTAGAACTTTAAAAATGGTTTTTGGGCTGACTTCAAGCTATTTGAAGGATCTTCTTCTATCGCATCAAGTATAGCTTCTTCTAGTTCAGGCGTTGTTACAGTTTCTGGTCTTCCACTACCTGTATTTTTATTAAAACTCCCAGTTTCACATAATTTAGCATGTAGCGTTCTAAATGTTTTAGCACATGGGATTACTTTGTTAGGATATCTGTCCTGGTAAGTTCTCCGTGCTTCTTCCGCATTTCCATTTGCTAATCCATAAATAAAGTGATGCCAGCCATTTCAGCGTTAGTAACATTGTTTATGATGGAATCACTGCTAATTGACAACTCTGAATTTTACTGATAATATGACAATACTATCACTGTCAGCTGCTCTCCAAAGAAGGTAGGTGTAGGTAGGTACTTCATTTGGCCTTGGAAGATGTAGCTGGTATCGGTATTTCTCTTAAGTCAGCTCCCTTGAGCTTTTACTTCTTTTAAATTTGTTGGTGCTTATTCTTCTACTATACTGGAATTTTTTTGTTGCGATGATCTTCTTGCATTGTTCTGTTTTCTTCATTGATTTGCTTGCTTATTTTCGCTATTTTGTTCCGTGTTGTTTTTTTTTTTTTGCTTTTTTGGTGTTGAATCAGTTTTTTTTTGTTTGGGTACTTTTCATGACTTTTGTTTCTCTATCGTTTTTGTTAATCCTTGTTTTTGTTTTTGTGTTTTTAGGGTGGGAGCCAATCTTTCGGATATTTAAAGTTGTTGCGTATTGTCGATCGTATGTGTGAGTTTTGTATCATTGGATTTGTCGATAAGTCTGTCCTTTCAAAGTATTCAGTTATTAATTTTGTATTGTGTTCCGCAATTGTTTCCATTTTTAGGTCTCTGTGTAATACAGCTGTCGGTACGTGTCTTTGTGCGTTAGTTATAATCCTCATTATTTTGTTTTGTAGTATCTGTAGTTTTTGGTATCTTGTCTTGTTTACCGTGCACTATGTTGGTACACCGTATGTCAGTACAGGACTAATTATGGTAAACTGTTGTCTTTGTCTTTAAATTAAGTTTGCTTTTGGCGCAGAGTAGGGGATACACTGCACCCATTTGTCTGTGTGCTTTTTTAAGTCTAGTCTCGACATAGTCGTTCCAGGACAACTTTTTGTCAAAGACGAGACCAAGATAGCTCGCTTTAGGGCTCCACTCTATGGCTTTATTATTTACTTTGACCCTTGTTTCTGGCAGTCTTAGTCTCGCCTTTGAGAAAAATATGGCCTGTGTCTTCCCCTCATTAAGTCGCATCTTCCATGTATCCAGCCAATTCTGCAGAAGCAGGATATAGCGTTGCAAGCGTAAAACTACTCTCCAGGGCACTCCTGAGCTGGCAGTAATCGCGGTGTCATCAGCGAACAGGTATAGTTGTGTAAATTGATTGTGCGGGATATCCGCTGTGTATATGTTGTATAGGATTGCAGCGAGTTGTGACCCTTGCGGGACCCCAGCTCGTGCAACCCTGGTTTGTGATAGTGTATTGTCTGTTGACACCGCGAATTTTCTGCCCTCAAGGTACGATATAACAACTCTGATTGGAGCGTCTTGCATGCCTAATCTAATTAGTTTTAAGACAAGTCCGTCGTGCCAGACCTTATCAAATGCCTTAGAGACGTCGAAAAAGACTGCGCCTGTTGACTGGTGACAATAATTTGTTATAAATAGCAGATGTGGTAAGCCAAAAACGTGATAATAAAAGTAAACCTAAGGAAACCAGTCGTGCATTTTATCAGAAGATGGACATTTTGCTCATTTAATTCAAAGTCGAAATTGTTTATTTTTTATTTTTGGTTGTTATTTTATGTTGTCCATGGAAGAGACCAAAAAGTTGTATTTGTAGTTGCTTAATCTGAACAAATAAAAAAACTAAAAAAATAAGCAGAGGCGTACTTTTTCTTCTCAATAATACCTGGTTGTGGTGCCCACTGAGACGCCACTGGACCTAATAATTTCAATCTAGTGAGGGCTAAATAAGCGTGTGTTAAAAATGTTTTTAAATGATAAATTACACTTTTTACTACAATTCGCATTATCTATTCACTTAATTTCAAATGGATTGTTGTTCGATAGGCATCGGCTAAAGTTATTATCAATTTTGTGGTAACAAAAGCAAACTTTGTTAACTCAACGCAGGTGGCAAGAGCAATACTAAAAGCTTTTTGTTGTTGTGTATGAGCCGGCCTTAATTGAAGAAAAGCGTAAAAGCACAATATATTCTCCAAAATGGATTTAATGGAAATTTATATAATCATCATCACGTCTTTAGACCGCGGCGCAAATTTACGGATTCTCCTATATTACGATATTAGGGATGCCAGCATCGAGGAGGGCTCACATCTCATTCTGGTTGTGTGAATAAGCTACTACTAGTTAACAAAACTAGTAGACATAATTTGTTAAAACCAAGCGATAACATATTCTTATTTGATAATATCTTTGATACCTACAAAAGTATAAATAGAGTGACAAAAAAGTCGCGCTAATGCCTGTAACTTTTGAATTACCTCGTATACAAAAAGTGACCTTTATTGAAAGTTGTTCAGTAAATTATTTCCCACATTTCTGCCTGCATGAATCTTTTCTGTCATTTCTGGTTTGGTTGCCATAGAGACCAACTTACTTTTTTTAATTGGAACGCACTGCATATGACTGTATATTTGGATTCTAGTGGGAAAACTCTGAATTTTTGTATTTCAAATTTTTATTTATTTAAAATTATAACAAACTTTATAATTACAAAATGAATAGCCTATAAAATTGAACAACTTAACATCGGAATAATAAGCAAGTCAAACCTTTTCAGTGGATCAGGTGTTCAAGATGACTACCATTTTCTGCTAAGCAGAGCGCCAGTCGATCCTTAAACCCGTCTACAACGTTTAAAAGGAAGTCCTCTAGAATGGCCCGAATTTCAGCACTATAATTCTGACTTTTGAAGATTCTAAGTCATTTGGGCGGTTAACGTAGACTTTGTTATTTAAGTGTTCCTATAAAAAGAAGTCGAGCGGGGTTAAGTCCGGGGATAGCGCTGGCCAGTCAATAGCACCTCTCCTGCCCATCCAACGTCCTGGAAATTGTTCGCTTATGTATTGTCTAATAGTTACCGCATAATGCGCAGGTGCTCCATTTTGCTGGAACCATACCTGTTCGTTTATGCCATTATTTACACCCGGTAAAACCATTCTGCAAGAAGGTTTATGCGATTCCTGAGGAGGTCCAGATATTTCTCGCCACTCAAATTACCATCTATGAAAAAAGGTCCCACAATATGTCTACCAACTATGCCCGCCCAAACATTAACTTTTTCGGGCCTCTGAGTATGACCTTGCTGGAACCAGTGAGTGTTCTCAACAGAGCAATAACGATAATTGTGTATATATATATTAACAATGTCATTTAAATGGATAGTAGCTTCATCCGAGAAATTTATATTTGTTGCGAAGTTATTATCGTTATTGCATCTCTCCATCATTAGCTTACAAAATTCAGATCTTCTATCAAAATCGTCCTCGTTTAACTCATGCACCAACTTTATCTTGTAGGGATGCAACTTCTCCTGCTTAAACAAATTTTTCACTGACTAATGAGACATATTAAAATCCATTGCCATTGGACAGGATGATTGTATTGGATTTCCATGTATCGAGGGCATGGTATCCAGAGCTTTGTCTCCCCCGGTTACTGTTTTAGGTCGACCTGATCTAGTGGCTTCCCTAACACTGCCTGTTTCACGAAATTTCTTTACCACTCGACACACCGTCGACTGATTTATTGGAGGCCTATTTGGATATAATTCATTGAAAAGTTGACAAACCCGATCTTGCGATCTCTTCATATATCCGTAACCGCTCATTATTAAAATTTTAACTCGTTGTTTCTCATTCAGATAAACCATAGTGTAAACAAATTAGAAATCAGACAACAGAAAATTAAGCAAGAACTCAAAATTGACACCTCTTATTAGGTCGCTGTCATGAAAACACTTTGACTCAACTGGTGATAATTAGGTAGGAATAATTATAATTAGGAAGTTTTTCATTTTTGAGCAGTCATTATCTCGGAAATGCTTGCAGATACGTGAAAATTTGAAATACAAAAAATTCAGAGTTTTCCCAGTAGAATTCAAATATGCAATCATATGCAGGGTGTTCCATTTAAAAAAGTAAGTTAAGTCTCTATGGCAACCAAACCAGAAATGACAGAAAAAATTCATGCAGGTAGAGTAATTTACTGAACAATTTTCATAAAGGTCACTTTTTCGTATACGAAGTAATTCAAAAGTTACAGGCATTATGCGCGACTCTTTTGCCACTCTGTATAATATATCAAGAGATCCAGATCCCGGACACTCGTGTAAAGAGAACATACGAGCCCACTCGCTCGTGTGATCACTCCTTATTAATCTTTTAAATGTAATATTTTTAAAAAATATATCGTTATCACGTTTTTAAAATTTTTCCTTGACCCGATTTTCCTACCTCTTGTCCTACTTGTAATGCAGCTATTCAGCACGATGTGCATTAGGTACGTGTTCCAGTTCAGATTGTCAATTGAAAATTTAATCTCCTCTTATAGATAATACAGTATTTCAAAGAGATAATTGGATTGCCTGAAATAAGATATGAAATACAAAGAAGCTTTACATTGCATATGTATGTACTTCGACAGGACCGGAACCAGCGTGTCGAAATAATACAAATAAAAAGAAGAGGTAGAAATGTCTTTATTTGCAACAATGTGCCATTTGTAGCGATTCGCAAGAAATAAGTAACATATCAGCCTCTGTAAATATTTGTTGAACCGAAAAGACACGGCGTCGAGTGCAAAGTGGTTTAACCAGGGTTCATTGCAAAATGATTTAAAAAAGCTAACCCAAACTGTTTGAACGAAACAAAATTTGTTGGCTTGTCCTCATTTGTTACTGTTTTGCCACAGTAAAAGGCTGGTTCGTTTAAATATGCGTAGATTCAATTAATAGTTATTTATGATATAAGCGTTAAAAGTATATTTTTAAGGCACGCATGTGGAAATTCGCTCACTTCGCTCGTTTTGCAAATTTCCACATGCGTGCCTTAAAAATACTATTAACACAAATATCATACAATATATTTTCGACAAACGGCAATAAGAAGCATACAATAATTGAAAATTAAATGTTTAGAATCTCTTACATCCAGGTAGTTTCTAATAGCATCGAAAATTTATGTTAAATTAGTTCACATTTGCCAATAAAACCTAGCAACCCTCATTGTTGGCTGATTTGTTTACAGAAAAAATTGAAAATTTGAAAGGTCCTGTCAGTTTCATTAAAACGCTAGCGCTGGCTGTTGTGATTTGCCTAAAATGCAAGAAATACAAGAAATTGATCCACTTAAAGACATAGAAGAAGCTGCTAACAGAACTACCTTGGATTTACTGCCACGAAAATCAAGAATTCAATATGAGATTGCCCATAATAAATTTATAAAATGGTGTGAAAACTAAGGCGTTTCTGGAAAGTATTCCGAAAACTTATTCCTGGCCTATTTTGAGGAAAAGGCAAAGATGAAAATCATCTTCTCTTTGGTCCCATTATTTAATGATCAAAGCTATGCTACGTGTAAATAACGACGTCGATATCAGCAAACATTTTAAATTGATTTCCTACTTGAAGCGTCAAGGAGAGGGTTACCAGGCCAAAAAATCAAAAATTTTTACTAGAGACCAAATTGAACAGATTCTGAAATGCGCATCGGATGATGAGTACCTTCTGATGAAAGTAGCTACGATTGTAGAAGTATTTGGTGCCTGTCGCAGGGAGGAGCTATGTCAGTTGACTCTTGACAACGTGGAAGATATGGAGACTTTATTAGTTATTAAAACATCAGATACCAAAACCAAGGTACCACGAAATTTCACTATCGTTGAAAAATTTTATTTGGACTTTTATCGAAAATATACTGATCTTCGTCCAGCAGATATCGTACATTGGCGGCTCTTCTTAAAATATGTAAAAGGGAAATGTACCAGAAATCCGGTCGGAATTAATACATTCGGAAAATTTTCTGCTGCTATTGCAAGATTTCTGCAACTTCCAAATTCAACACTCTATACTGCTTTCGCCAATCCTCTGCGAGCTTACTTGCCGATGCTGGAGCAAATTTGACGACAATTAAGCGGCATGGGGGATGGAAATCCTCAACCGTTGCTGAAGGGTACATCATGGATTCCTTGGAAAATAGATATTCTATTGCTCGAAAATTGCTTACAGTACAAGCGATATCAGCCGATGATGCTTCAACATCAACTGGACATGCTGCTGTTTCTGTTAAATCCTCCTCAACCGCGAAGAACAGCAGAACTGAGGAAGGAATTAATTTTTAAAATTTTTCAAATTGTACTATTAATATAAGCGTAAATAAATAAAATATAAATGTTTTTTGACGTTTTTTTGACAAAATTGACATTTTACTTTTAACACTAGTGCCTTCCTTAAAGTAGGTATTTTAAGGCACTAGTGCACTAGTGCCTTAAAGTAACATTTTTAAGGCTAGTAGACAGTGTTAAAAGTTCCATTTTTAACACGTTTGTAGAAAAACACTATTTAAAACAAAAATAAACATTCATTCGCTACATTTAAATAATGAAACTTAATAATAATAATTTAAATAAGTACAAGGTTCACTGAATGAAATTAATTTCAGTTGTAGATTGCTTTATATTAAAAAAGTACAATGTGATTGTCTGTGACGCAAATAATTGAAATTATTATGATCATTGGGTACAATGACAAAAATGGATTTACTGATGTCGTGGTTGCAGAATTAGAGCTACTTTAAGGCACGTTTCTATGTTGTTCGAACCAGGAGCGGATCCAGAACCTCGTTTTGGAGGGGGGGGGGGGTCACTCACAAAAAAGTAATATATTTTACTTTTGTGTATTAATGCTATTATACAGGTTGACTCGGATCTAAATGTACATACATCACCAGGAGATAGTGGACATCTTGGGGGTTCTAAATAATCTATCTTTAGTGGGTCCATCTTTCCTCGTTACTTAGATACAGAGTGTTTTATAAGGTTTGCCTCATTTTTGTTTTTGCCATAATTCTTTTAGCACCCGGTATAAAATGTTCATATTCGGTGGAAATATTTTGAGTAGCTATCGCTTCAAAATGCCGTATGAAATTTTTTTGAAATTCAGGTCCGGATTAAAAACAAGACTGAATTCATTTTTTTAAATTCAACACCCTGTATATCATATTTTTGTCAATTTTATTTTTTATTTGAAAAACACATAAAAAACTAATTCTAATGGCATACTTATCAAAATCCCCGCACTCGCCGCTCAGCCATAATAAATTGCTCTTCTTTAGATGTTGAAACACATACAAAATAATAACTGTTTTTATAACGACAATAATACCAATAATAACAAAAATAACAAAAACATAATTATTTGAGAATATTTTCAAAATGCCACCATTACCTTCTTCACATTTTCTTCCTCTGATATTTAAATTTGAAACTGCACTTCTGATTACACCTGGTCTATTTTTTATTTCCTGAAATGAAGTGATAATGCGTTGCAAGAGCTGGTCCCGTGTATTAATTTCTTCCTCGTAAACTAAATTTTTCATATACCCCCAAAAAAAGAAGTCCAGCGGGTTAAAGTCGGGAGATCTTGCTGGCCAAGAATGGGGCCCCTCACGACCTATCCATCTGTTGGGATATCTATTGTTTAAAAGTTCGGAAACAATTCTTGCATAATGTGGAGGGGCTCCATCGTGTTGGAAATACATTCCTCTTAAATTAACATTCTCATTTTGGAGAAGATTTGGCAAAATGTTTTCCAAAAAGTGTAAATATTGGTTTCCATCTAATCTTTCTTCAAAGATGTGTGGGCCAATCAATTTACCATTGATTATACCTGCCCAAACATTTATGGAAAATCTATGTTGCGAGTGCGACTGCCTAATAGCATTTGGATTTTCTAGAGACCATAGATGACAATTTCTGAAATTGTTGACTCCATCTCTGGTAAACTGAGCTTCATCGGTCCACAAAGTCCGGTGAATATCTCTTTGGTGCCTCCTAATCCACTGACAAAAAACCAAACGGTTAGCATAATCACCTGGTTCCAACCTTTGTACCTCTTGGATATGATAAGGATATAAGCCTTCATTTTTTATAGTTGAATGGGTTAATTTTTGCGTTATATGCAGACGTCTAGCAATTTTCCTTGTGGATGTTTTTGGATTTTCTTCAATGAAATTTAAAATGTCTTCTTCCTGTTGAACTGGGTGTCTTACAGGCTGATCAATATTATTTTGTGTCGGAAAATGTCCATGTTCACGAACAAAAGAAAATACATTTGAAAATGTTTGATGGTTTGGACATCTTCTTCCAGGAAACCTTAATTCATACTCTCGAGAAGCGGCTCGCCCGTTACCATCGCAAAATCCATATACAAATATTATATCAGCGTATTCTTGGTTTGAAAATTGATGGGGCATTTTAAACGAGAAGTAAATGTTTAACAAAAATATCCTCGTAATGCCCAAAAATCTGACAGGTTACAACTGACAATGACTTATTATGTTTTGTTGCCCCCCAATATTTCGTTGTTCTGAGGTGCCGAGCCATGGAGTCAAATTGAATTGAAAATTTTCAAATTTTAACACGCCGCTATTTTATTACTTTGGTTTATTTCTTATTATTGGTATTATTGTCGTTATAAAAACAGTTATTATTTTGTATGTGTTTCAACATCTAAAGAAGAGCAATTTATTATGGCTGAGCGGCGAGTGCGGGGATTTTGATAAGTATGTCATTAGAATTAGTTTTTTATGTGTTTTTCAAATAAAAAATAAAATTGACAAAAATATGATATACAGGGTGTTGAATTAAAAAAAATGAAATCAGTCTTGTTTTTAAAGTCCGGACCTGAATTTCAAAAAATTTTCTTACGCCATTTTGAAGCGATAGCTACTCAAAATATTTTCACCGAATATGAACATTTTATACCGGGTGCTAAAAGAATAATGGCAAAAACAAAAATGAGCCAAACCTTATAAAACACTCTGTATCTAAGTAACGAGGAAAGATGGACCCACTAAAGATAGATTATTTAGAACCCCCAAGATGTCCACTATCTCCTGGTGATGTATGTACATTTAGATCCGAGTCACCCTGTATAATAAATCTCCAAAATAATAAACGAAGTTTTCATAAATCATTTTACGGATCAATATAATTAAATTTTATTATGCATTGGAAAATAATATGAGCAAAGTAAATATAATATATACTATTTTTTTGTGTTCCTTTGTTTGTTTGGGGGGAGGGGGGTCATGATCCCCATGACCCTCCCCCTGGATCCGCGCTTGGTTCGAACTGAGCCTATTAATTATCACAAATTATTTAAAAACGCTACAATAACTTAGCTTCTTTTGGTTCGCCTTAACAGAACAAAAGAAAGCGCATTTTTATAAGATACTTGCCGTATTTCAGCGTTTTTCTCAAAACGATTCATCTGAATTTTAATCGAATTTATTCCATTATTTACACACTGTATAATAACGGCCATAAAAACGACATTTTATTTTCATTTATACTGCCCAATTTATTTTAATGTTTGCGTTATTGGCCGATCATTTTCGATAGTATCCCTTTAAGAGGCCATTATCGATACCTAATGATCGGCCACTGCCTGATTCACTGGTCAACAGATAATGTGGTGACGGCAGTTTTTTTACTGCTTCTAGGTTATTTGGGTCTGCTAAACCTAAAAATAACCTCAGATTTACTCCATCAGATCGTTTTCAAAAACTGGGGCCATAAACTATATTTTCGAGATTAAGGGTATTTTATATCGCATAATTATATATGTATTACTGCTACCACCAAAAAAACAACGCAGGAATGGAACAAAATTGTTTATTGTACATCACAAAAAATACAAAAATCATCTGTCAATAACATTAACAATATTAACTTAAGCTATCAATTTAAATTAACCTAAACTAATAAATAAAAATGAGCTAATCTGCATCACCCAAAAACTTCCTTTTAGATTGAAAAGGACAGTCTCGTTGAAGACTCCAGCAGTAATCGGCCATCATGTGAATGTCCCATCTACCCTGATATCTCTTTTCCATAGTTTTTATATCCTGGTGGAATCGTTTCGCCTGTTCTTCACTAAGGTCGCCAAGATTTTCCGGGAATCGTTCCAAGTGGCTGTGGAGATAATTAATCTTAATGCTCATATTACACCCGTGTCGGTTAAAGTTGTTGAGCATATCTTCCACTATCTCTCGGTAATTTTCCGACTTCTTGTTTCCGAGAAAATTTTGCATAACTTTAACAAAAGAGCACCATATATTAAATTCAGTTTAGGTTAGTTCAGGTTAGTCAAGTAACTCGGCAGACTATTGGGAGGTTTAAATCTCTGACAAGGTCACTTAGCTCCTCCTGAGTAAAGCGTTCGGGACTTGTTAAAACTTCTGCAAAATCGCTATCCTCTTTTTCAAATCGGTCACTCTGCAGCTCGTCAGATGACGTTTCGACTGTATCCTCTGGAACGTAGGCAGGCTGCTATATGTTGGAATTGGTATTTCTTCAGAATGCTGAACAGGTCTTCTTGCTGACTCTAGGTAAGGATAGTTCTACTTATGCCGATTGTTACGATTAATGCCCTTTATCTTCACAAGACAAAAATAACAATCGTCAAAGTGGCTTTTTTGTTCCCTCCATACCATCGGAACACCAAACTTTAAACACTTTCTTTGTCCTTTTGTCCATTGTCGCAGGTGATCGACACAGGTTTTGCATACAACATGCGGAGCCCAGGGTTTATTTTGGTCTCCTAAGTGAACACCCAAATAGGTCAAATAAGCTTTTTTCATAAAGTCACAAATCACTCTTCTACTTTCTTTTAAAATGTACTCGCCAGGATTAGGTATTTCCTGTGATTTATGAATAAATAGGTATAATTTAAAAGGCATTAGTCTTGAAATTAGTGAAGTTTTTGATAAAATGTATGACCATTATAATTGTCAAATATATTAATATTACAATTTATTATGAGTAGGCTCTATCTCAAAAACTAGAGCTGATACGAAGAAAAGCTAAGTATTTTTGGAATCACCGCATTCAAAATAACTAAAATCAGTTGTTTTTTCTTCGACACCAAGACAAAAAAATTTTTGTGTCATCTTGCTTGTAACTTACACTCCTTACCTAAATTTCCAAACCAAAAGTGTGCCAATTCGTGGAAAATAACTAAGTGACATTGCCACTGATCGTAAATTTTTAAACTATTCGTCAATAGTCCTTCTTTAAATTGAATTAGTCCCCATGCCTCTGTTGCTGCGCTCACATCCTTATTGTATTCTATCATGTCTAAAAAAAATCACGAATATTAGTAATACCGGATGAGGACATTAATCTTTTCTGCTGGGAATTACATTGGTAATTATTTTGTAATAAGGCCAAGGCGTTATCCAAAACGAAAGAATTTAAATGCCAACAGCCCTAGATTTTAGCCAAGCCAATAAATTACGCTGAAATAAATTATACCCTAAATTAAATCCTAACTGAATAAATTAATTTAATTTTATTAACAGACATGTGGATTTTATTATTGTGTAATCTTTCCGGATTTATTGGTTAGAGGCGCAGTTTTATTTTGTTGGGAGAAGAGGGGGTTATTAGTTAAAATATTATTACTAATAACAACAACTTTTTAACTAAATCATCAATATTTAAATTTTACTTGAAAAAAGCGTGTTTAAAAATAGAAGTACAATTATTTGGAAAACGAGACTAATGCCATGCAAAACTCTAATATTGTACTAATAAATGAAAAGGGATCCCTGTATTGCCAAACGTGACAAGTTTGCCATACTGTTTCAGAATATGTCCTACTTAAATTAGACTCACATAAAAGAAAAGATGCTAACATGGGCGTAACTAGGGGATTAAGGGTGGGCACTGTTAAACCGGAAGTACTATATGTCTGGCTTTTGAGCTACATCCGGTTTAACCGGAAGTTGACATTTCTGGGAAGATAATAAAAAGTAAGATAGGGACATGAAAGCCGTTTTGCTCTAAGACATACCGGTAGAGAGCTAGAAGCTGTCAATGTTCAAAAATGTAATTTTTCGAAAGTCGATATCTCAGAAACTATTGAGTTTAGACTTATAGTGTGGTTATTAAAAAATAATTGATATTTTATGTAGAATCCAAAAGTATTATTATTATTATTCCATTTAAAAAAATGACAGTTTTGTTTACCATGACTGTTTAAGGCACCCTTTATAATTACAGGTGTCCTAGTATTATAGATTTTTTTAAGGCCTACAACTTTTATACCGAAAGTTTTTTTATATTGTGCGCCATTTTCTGTAGTAATATATTAAGGGATAGGGAAATTATCGAAAATCATTCAGAAGATTTTTTGCCGTGGAAATCGCTCGAGGGCTTGCCCGAGAGCGATTTCCTAATGGCAAAAAATCTGAGAATGATTTTCTGATTATTTCCCTATCCCGAAATGTATTTTGAAGATTATTTACCAAATAAAAAACCAACGATTTCTGACGGGTGAGATTTTCACTTTTGACAAGGGTGATTTTCACCGGAGAGCGCGGGAGATTATCGCTGTATTTCTGACGGGTGAGATTTTCACTTTTGACAAGGGTGATTTTCACCGGAGAGCGGGAGATTATCGCTGAATAATCAGGTGAAAATCAACCCGCTTTAATAATGGATGAGGTAAATAATCTAAATAATTGACCGGTCCGGGACTTTCTGAACACATTGTATAAGTACTAATGCCTGTTTCATACAGCAACTTTATCTTTAACTTTAACTTTAATTTTATCTTTAATTTATTTTCCTTAAAGAAGGGTCTTCATACAGATTTCTTAAAAATTTTGGAGATGGCGTACTATAACCTCGAAAAGTGCAGATAAACCTGTTAATATCTTTTACATTTCATAATTATTAACTTATAGGTTGTGAGAGACCCTTGGCCGTTGACGTCCAGAATTTATTTCTTAGCAGGGAGTTTTGTTTACCCACACCAATGCCACAAATTAGGCAACTCCTTATTATTCCAGTAAAGCTTGATAGAACGTACTGTACCATCAGGTTTAAAATCTTTTTTGGCTTTAACTTATATAAAAACGTATACTTTATGTTAAGTTCAATGTTATGTTATACGTTATGTTACGTGACGTTATGTCTTATGTTATGTTCTTGATATATAATATCTTAAATAATATATTTTATGTCCATGTACATATTGTAAAAGTAGGTATCCATCTTAAAAATTTATTAATAAATTCTGATACGAAAGCGTGTTTTATTCCTCAACAATTTTAAATACTTGCTTATACCTACTAATTAATTTAATAACAATGAAACGAATAGTGGATAAAGAACAAAAAAAGTGTAAGTAAACCGCCTAATTTGGTGACCAACTAAAAAACATGCTTGATTAACCAAAAAATTGTCATCTTACGAAAATTATAATCGTTAAATAACAGAAATAATTGTTGGCGTACCTTTTAATTGGTTTCTTAACCACACGTATTGATGGCTAGCCACTATTTGTTTGCAGCGCCAATTATTTTGTTGCAGAACTGCAATGATGGGTATACTATTGTCCCCTAACTAACTTTCATGTTAAAAGTAACAATTAAAAACATACAGTTACAAAGTATACTTAACAATTGATTATTGGTTATTTTAACTATTAAACTGGTTAGACGCATTGTTTGTGTGTACAAAACTCATTGCCCACCCTAGAAAAATCAACACTATTGAAGAAATATACACATCGGTTGTACACCAGGGTAGCGACCCTACAATCACATATGCAACACTGGTCTGATGGCCAATGATACAGCAGAAAATCACAATATCAAAGCTAGGAAGCCTACAAAGACTGGCCTGCTTGAGCATTACAGGGGCCATGAAATCGACCCCGACATCCTCAATGAAGAACATCTTAGACATTTCTCCACATCACTTGGTGATTAAAGTAGAGAGGCAAGAATGGGATTATACAGACTACAGACAAGGTGACATCAAGACTGGTATGGGAATGCCAAGAGGATCTGCCCTGGTAGAAGCATCCGGCACTTGGACGGACCCTCAGAAGAATAATAAAGAGTGAATGTAATAAATATTAAATTTTGAGTGCTTTTTTATTATTTTTCTTTTTTTTAATTGGAACTGCTCTATAGCCGAAAGTAAGTTTTGGTTTTAAATTTAGTTGCATTGTCAGACTTTAAACTTTATTGCAGAGTTGAGGAATTTGCCACTTTGTATGAGGAGAGTGCATGAACTCCATTATTTTGAGGCATCACTTATGCATCTCTCATTAAATTGCTTCGTTTCTTCTAAAGTGTGACACTTCTACTAAATTTTAGTTGATCTCTAATCCGATTACCGAAATTGAAACCTTGCGGTGGCTGATCAGCCAGCCGGCTACTCCCCCTAGGAAAACTCCTTAGCTACGCCAATCGCCAACCCTAACATATGGTTGAAAATCTAGCACCCAGAATTGCATAACTAAAGGTAAAAAAACGCACTGTACCCTCTTTTAATGTTAATGTTATTTAAATTTGAAACTGTTTTACTTACCTACCTAATTTAGGGAGAGGGTAATCCATTCCCAAATATTCCGAGTAGAAACGTATTGCAGTCTTCGCACCTTCTATTGCGTAGTTGTTGTTTTCTTTACTCGCATTGTACGTATAGACTCTAATTGGTATTTTTTTGGTTCCGTATTCTAGAGTGTTCTCATAATAAGGATAGTTGGTTATGACGAGAGATAATAGGTAAGTTGACATTTTGACACTTGTAGCAAAATGATATATGACTCCGTACGATGTTGAATAACGTGCCTAGTAAAAATAACAACGTTACTTTAGTCACTAAACTATTTTATCTACAATGGTCGCGTTGATCAGAACCTAGCGCTCGAGTAGCGCTACTACATATCCCACTCAATGAGCGATTACTGTGAGTCGAAGTGAGAACCATCCGATATTATGTAGCGTTACTCCAGCGCTATGTTCTAATGAACGTGATAATTTTGGTTTTAATTTATTATATAAATTATCAATACTTCTGTATATAAACTATAAACTGTGTAAGTTTTTATAACAATTCAGGAATCATGAAACTGAACTAAGATATAATTAAAAAAAAAAAGAAAATGCCAAGATTATACTTCAATATCTTGGCGAAAGATTTATTGGGTGGGGACCTTAATGCCAAGTATGTGAATTGGGGATCAAGATTAACTACAACTAAAGGTAATGAGTTAAGAAAAGCTGTTCAAGAAACTGGTTGTAATTGCCACTCAACAGGTTAGCAAGCCTATCTAGTGGTTCACTGACACTAATGAAATACGTGATTTACTGGACGTTTATATCAAGAAATATATCACCCAACTTTATTAGGGTCGAAGAAAACTCTGACCTGGATTCGGACCATTCAGCCGTCATTTTAACATTAAGCTAGAGGATAATTAAAAGAACTGCCCCACCTATTCTTGTAAACAAAACCACTGATTGGGAAAGTTTTAGATCCACCTCCAAAATAAAGGGTGTCCCAAAATGTACGCACATTTTAAATATCGTGGCATTTTCGTTTTCGTCATAATACGCTTCGGCAAATTTGATAGCTGTCATGTAATTTATTGCAATTAATAGCCATGGAACGCTTCACGGTAGAACAGTGCGTTGTTATCGTGAAAACGTATTATAAATGTGGAAAATGTTATGCGGAAACAGATCGTAGAATGCGAGCCGTTTTTGGAAGAAATTATGCACCAAAACATACGACAGTGCAAAGATTGATCAAGAAATTTGAGCAAAGTGGTTCAGTTGGAAACAATATTGCAGCAGTGTCGGAAAGTGTTGGTGAGAATCCAGACTCGTCGATTCGCCGTCGGTTCCAGCAAGTGAACATTACCAAAAGCAGTATGCAGCGAATTCTTACAAAAGATTTGCATTTGCATGCCTATAAAATCCAATTGACCCAAGAATTAAAGCCAGCAGACCATGAGTTGCGCCGCGAATTTGTTAATTGGATTCTGAAAAAGTAAGCAAATGACAGAGATTTTTCGAAGAAAATCCTGTTTAGTAATTAGGCACATTTTCAATTAAATGGATACGTCAATAAGCAGAATTGTCGAATTTGTGGGGAAGAGAATCCTCGTATTATTCACGAAAAACCAATGCATCCTCTACGAGTCACCGTTTGGTGCGGTTTTTGGTTCGGCGGAATAATTGGGCCATACTTCTTTGAAGACGAGGCTAGAACTGTACTAACAGTGAATGGTGAACGTTATCGTGCAATGTTAGAAGAGTTTCTGTGGGCTGAATTAGACCGAATTAATGTGGAAAACTTATGGTTTCAACAGGACGGAGCGACCTGTCACACTGCGCGTGAAACAATGGACTCGTTACGACTGAAATTTCCTAGTCGTGTCATATCTCGCAACGGTGATCAGAATTGGCCACCACGATCCTGCGATATAACACTGTGCGACTTCCTTCTCTGGGGTTTTCTGAAATCTCGTGTTTATGCCAATAAGTCAGCCGCAATTCCTGACTTGAAGAACGAAATTCGACGCGTTATTGATGAAATTCCTCCACAAATATGTGAAAATGTTTCCGTCAAAAGGGCAAGGGCCTGCCAGCAAAGCCGGTCGGATATTGTATTTCACACTTAATCGTGATATGCATTCTTTGTAATCCCACTAAAGTTTTGAAATATTTTAAAAAAATAAATGTGTTTTGTTAATAAATAAAAATGTGCGTTCATTTTGGGACACCCTTTACTATAAACTTAAATAACGAGTGATTTTTAATTATTTTGCTCAAGGGAGGCCATGCATTTTAAAAGCATCATGGCCGTACTGCGTACATAAGATGACATGATTGTTTTATGACATTTACGTCTTATTTGAATTTGTGTATTTGTAAAGTTTAAAAATTGGAGAACTTTTGTAATTTTTGCAGTTATTTGAAGGTAGGTTACTATTGCTTTAACTAATATTTCTCCGGGGAGTCGTCTTTTGACTATTATAAAGTGCTATTTGCAGGATATGATTTAATTTTTTATTTTTTAGCGTATCAAGTTTTGGTGAAGCTTTGTTGCCGGATTGAAAGTTCTACAGTAAAAATGTTTAGTGAAGCACAAAAAATTTTTATTGTTGAAAGTTTGGTGTCTAGAAGTAGGAGGCGGCCATATAAAGTAGGCTTTCAAAGTAAGATAGCTCAGGATTTTATATTACATACCGTCAAAAAACATTATTTTAGGTTTTCAACGTGACAACGCTGCTTTCTTGCAAATTCGCCCTATGATTTAATCTACGCGCTACTGCTACACTATGTATACTGGGTCACAGCCGCCCTTGAGCAAAATAATTAATAATCACTCGTTATTAATTTTCAAGCAACTGAGCGACTGGAAAAGGAGGGCGAAAACTTTATCAGGCAACAGGAGGCTACGTTCAATAATACCAAGGAAGTCGTCCATATAACCAAAGGAGTAAATAATCCAGTTGAAATTAGGCAACTAGTCAACGAAAGAAGAAAAGCTAGAAAAAGATGGCAACAGAGGAGAAACCCATCTGACAGGACTATTTGAATAAAAAAAAAAACCCAAAAGTTCAGAAGGGAGATCAAAAAGCTCAAGGAAGAAACAATAAGCTCTTATTTACAAAATTTGCCTACACAAGAACACTAACTATTCTCTCTGGAAATCAACCAGAAAGATCAAGAGACCATTAACATCTATACCGCCTATCAGGAAGGTTGTGGGTGTATGGGCCAGGGATAATAATCAAAAGACGATTATATTTGCTGAGCATTGACATTTTTACGTCCAACCTAGTACTAGTGGATAATACATTGGCAGAGATTGACAACCAAAAATTAATTGCTCATGTTAACCCAAATGAAGTAGCAGAGGAAACTAAAACAAACTTAAATCCGAGAGACGCACCAGGATTTGACTTAATCACTGGCGAAATTTTGAAACAGCTACCTAGGGCCGCAACCTTTAGAATGAAACAAGTTGCAGAAGTAATAATGTTACCAAAACCGGGTTAACCACCTAGCAATATCACCTCTTATGGACCTATTTCCCCTAAGAGAATACGGCCACTGATAGAAAATAATAACCTTCAACATTGAAAGAAGAGATCAAAAGGTGTGCCCACAAGCATGAAACCTGACTTCACCTCCATATCAACGCAGAAGCTCTACAGCTGCTGTCCAATCAACATCGTCCGAAGACTGAAGAGAACCAAGCCGTTTGATCTTGCATAATGTGTAAAGTGTTAAAAAAAGCAAATCAAAAATACGAGTGAAAGTGTATCCTCTAGCTTGAGCAATCTAAAAGACATCAATGGACAGGCTTTAGTTGATAAGTATATTGAGTTTTTAAGATTTATTCGAGAAAAATTAATGGTTAGTCTTATTGACTAGTTTTAATAGGTAGAACACCGGTAAGTGATTTATTAAAAAAAAAAAAGAAAAAAAATATTTCGTATTATTTTACAAAGTAATTAAACCTTAAACTTAAAGTTTTTAAAACTATTCAGGAATCATGAAATTGTACAGAAAAAAAATAAAACGATGTTACCTAATTTAATGCATAAAAATTAATTCATAAAATTATTTTGTAAAGGCTATCCCACGCTTCCAAAATGTTTGCTTTTACGATTTAAAAAATATAAATATATATCCAGCCTAAACACCTTTCTTTATTGAAATTCAAAGCCAAAAACTTGAAAAAAAAACTGCTCTAAAATTCAAAGAATAAATTGAATTTTATTTTTAGCTCCCAAGTGGCTGCTCTTATACGTTTTAGATGCAATAATCGCTTTAAGAGGTTCCACAAAAGAAATGGAAAGCACAATAGGCGTATAATAAAAAAGGATCTTTATTTAATATTTCGGTATGGTTCCTCTTAAGAGGGATAAAAATAAATTTTATGAATGTCTTGTCCATTTTTGAGATTCAGAGAAATAAGTACAGGGTTATCGCTAATTAATGTAGGGAAACCGGGGCACATTGTAACACGGGGTACGTTGAAGCAATGCTTATAGCAGCCAAATAAATTGCGTGCGAGGAACTCCGGTTAAACATATAAACAGATTTCTGACCGCCTCAGTCCACCATTAACTACGGAGTAGATAGCTTGTCTATAAATTGAGGTTCTAAAGATCATTGAGGATCTAAAAAACCAAAACTCTGAAGGCATTGATGATCTTAATGTCAGACTTATTAAAACTATTAAGAACTATACAGGGTGATTCACGACGATGGCGTATTAGACGTTTCTGGCGAACCAGTCGATAAAATGATCCAAAAATTTGGTTTGTTGCATAGAAGGACATGCTTTAGACATCATACATTGAAGTCGTACAAAATTATTTTTGTTTATTGGCGGTAGATTCGGATACATCTCATTAAACTGTCTACATGTCCTGCTTAAATTTTATCACATTCTCCAAACAGAATAAATAAATTCATTAGAACTGCGTTTGAATAGTTTTCTTTCATAGTTTTTAACTAATTATTGTTCGGCTGACAAGGGCTAGAGAAAAAACATATGAGAATGCATGGCACACTAACTAAAAAATTCTTATGAATAACTATTTCAAGGAACCTTTTCAAACAAAAATGCTTATAAATCAGAAGCTTGACTAATTGGGATAGGTATGGTATACATAAATAAATAGCAAATTTTATCAGCTTTTTAAGTCACTAATAATATACAGGGTATTTAATTTGAAAAAATCGACTTTTATACATTTTTTCAAGTAACCAAAATAATTGGATTTTTAGACCACCCAGTATATTACAACTAATCTTTGGCCATAGCATAAAAAGCCTCTGGGTATTGCCTATCTTCAAACAGAATTTCAGTGACTTAGCATCTAAAAGTTTATAATTATCACCATGTATTGCAGGTCATGTTTTTCGAGAGAAAATGGAAAATAATTAATATCTCAAAATCGGCAAGAGATAGGTATAGGGAAGTGATAAGGAAATGTGTTAAGCAACTACTAGCGATTGTAAGAATAAGGTAATATACAGGGTATTCTATTTAAAATATCAAAGTTGGTACTACTTTCTAGTAAAAGCGGCAGCATCGCATTATCCAAAATATTTTAGTTGTCTAGAGCATGTCCTTTCATGCAGCAAACCTAATTTTTTTTTATCATTCCATTAACTGGTTCGCCAGAAACGTCTAATACGCCATCGTCGTAAATCACCCTGTAAGTAGGAAGCGCCTAACTGATCGATTTAACTGTAGTTTGGATAGGGGATATTTTACTAATATTCTTAAGACAGCTGCTGTCGTACCTATTCATAAAAAACATGAGCGTGTTAAGGTTGAAAACTTCAGACCCATTTCTATATGGTGTTTTTTCTAAAATTTTGAAATAGATGAGTGTGACAGGATAACAGCCTCATTCGATTTTCCTAATGTTTACGCCGACATCGATAATATAGTGACTTATTTGTTCTTCGACCTGTCCTTTGCGTTTGATACTGTATATAATAAATTCTCACTCAGTAAACTGTGTACAGGAACATTTTTTTAAGTGTCTCACCCGATTGGCGATTTTCCTGCTGACTATAATAAAAAAACAAATTACATATTTCTCAATGATTTTCGATAAGGACGCCGAATTTAATGTCAAAAATACATAGATTTACAAATTTGACAGATAAGACGCCATTTTGAATTTTCCTTAATGGCAACCCCCATAAATAACCATACGATTGAATTGCATTTGGCGATCCGATTCTAAAACTATATAGTTGCTGATACTTATTTTCAGCCGTTTCGGAAATACGGGGGTTCCTAATTTGCCTCCAGCGATTTTGTCTTTTAAGTGTCTCACCCCTTTAATAAATAGACCTTCTAAGCTAAACACCTTAATTTTTTTCACAGTGACATAATTTTCCGTGAGCAAGCGATCTGCGCTATAGTCAAATCCGACAAATGTCAAAAAGTGACAGATACGACGCCATTTTGAATTTTTTTAAACGGCAACCCTTATAAATAACTAGACGATTGAATTGCATTTGGCGATCCGATTCTAAAAGTATATAGTTGTTGATACTTATTTTCAGCCGTTTCGGAAATACGGAGGTTCCTAATTTGCCTCCATCGAATTTGTATTTAAGTGTCTCGCCCCTTTAATAAATAGACCTTCTAAGCTGAACACCCTAATTTTTTCACAGTGACATAATTTCCCGTGAGCAAGCGATCTACGCTATAGTCAAATCCGACAGATGTCAAAAAGTGACAGATACGACGCCATTTCAGCTTAGAAGGTCTATTTATTAAAGGGGTGAGACACTTAAAAGACAAAATCGATGGAGGCAAATTAGGAACCCCCGTATTTCCGAAACGGCTGAAAATAAGTATCAACAACTATATACTTTTAGAATCGGATCGCCAAATGCAATTCAATCGTGTGGTTATTTATGGGGGTTGCTATTTAAATAAATTCAAAATGGCGTCTCATCTGCCAAATTTGTAAATCTATGTATTTTTTGACATTAAATTCGGCTTCCTTATCGAAAATCATTGAGAAATATGTAATTTGTTTATTATAGTCAGCATCAGGAAAATCGCCAATCGGGCGAGACACTTAAAAAAATGCCCCTGTACATGGGCATTCAGGGGAATATCTTGAAATGGCTAAATACATATATGACTAACCGACGGTTAGTTGGCAATTGCCAAAAAATGTGTGGGTGTTCATTCCGGTGTAAGCGCAGTTAATCTTGGAGAACCAAAGGTTCGATACTGGGACCCCTTCTATTTTTGTTGTGAATGTTTTTACTTTGAGTATTAGAACTTGTTTTGTAACAACCCTAGTAGCACCCAATAGTGACAAAATATTAAGCAACATCTCTGCAATATTGGTTATTGTGGCAATATTGCCAACACACTCGCAATACGCCACACTTTACAACAAATGAACAAAACACTACCGTCCTGAACCACAGATATGTCGATATTTTAATAATATGTGCATCTCGATATTTTTATCGTTTAAAATAACTCCGGAACACATACCGCACACAGCGATATTGTCAACAAAATGGCGCGTGTAGTGTATTAGTCGTAAAGAATAACACTTCGTACTTTAAATATCTTTATTTAAAACAGGAGTATTTAACAAAAACTAAATTGACATGTCCTCTTGACAGTGACTGCATCACCATGGTTATGCCTATCACCACCGGAGGTAATCTCAATTACCTACATAGGTATAATACATGTAGTATGTTAGTGCCGCTGTGGTCACGTATACATTACCTATAGTTTTAGATTTCAAAATAAAGTAGATTGGCATTAAACTGACAACTAATTTCTCAAATCAAAGTTGCATTGTAAATTTAAGGTAAATTACAATGATAGTTTTTAAAAATTCCGTATTTCAGACCTACACACCCCAAATCGGCTCCAAACTGGAGTTACTCTAATTTACATAAAAAAGAAAGACGAGATTGATGAATAAAATTAAGGTGACAGTGCTGTAACTTCAGGTAGTTTATTAGAATATAAAGTATAATAATAATTATACTTGATTATAATTATAGAGATAGGCAGATAATTGAGATATTAAATATTCTAATATTAAGTAGATAAAAACTTATATAGAAGTAAGAATAATATAAAAATAGGTAAATTGGAATAAATATTAATATTTATAATAAAGATTTACTATGTACAATACAACAACTTAATTTTTAAATTTTGGTCATCAAATTTCGAGTAGTCCGATGAACTATCGTTGTTGGGGCCCAAAGAAATAATAAGAGACTCTACAGTGTTTTCTAACATTTTATCAGCTTCCCACATTCTTTCTTCTATTTCAATCACATGTTCGACGCACTTACTCCATTTTTCACAACCCACTGTCTTTATTCCCTCTTGCAACAGGTTTCCAACGTCTCTCATTTTAAAAGTGATGTTATGCCATGCTACAAACCGTTTTACTTGCGACCACACCAGTTCTATGGGGTTTAATTCACAGTGATATGGCGGAAGGCGATAAGGCGATAAGGCGATAAGGCGAAGTACCGTTATATTTCGTTCTGAAGCGATTTCGTCGACAATAAATTTCGTACAAAGAGATTTATTCGACTTTGCAATCTCCAGTAGTTCCTTTTTTAGCATATCTTTATGAAATGGCTTCTTATTTACAGTAAGCCATTGAATATCATTTTTTTCCAGGAAGACGTTGATATTTTTTTGGAATTTCTTGAGTGGTAGCTGGCATTATTCATGACTATAACAGACCCAGGAGGAATAAGATCTAGCATTTGCTAGAAGTATTATTCAAATACATTAGCTTTCATGTCTTCATGATACTCTCCAGTCCGTTTTGATTTAAATGCTACCAGTGTGAGTAATTATTAATCTTTTACCTTTTCCCGGAGGTGATTTTATTCCAGTGGACCATCAAGTTTCGTCCATATACTTAATAGATATTCCTGTTTTCCGTTCGAAACTGTCTAACTGCTTTAAATATCGTCTTCGCCAGCAGATGATTTCGTCTTTCTCTATTAAATTTGATTCTGTTTTGAATTTTTTCATAACAAAAATTTATTTCCTTTAAAGTTTTCCATAATTTCTTCTTACCCATGGGTGGAATGAAATTATCCTTTTTCATTTCAGACATTATTTTGTCCAAGGTAGGACCACTGGGTTTCATAGATAAATAATGATGCATTACTCTCTCATATTAAGCAACAGACTATAGGAATGTCTTGCATTTCTCAAAAAAATATGTATTTTACATTTCTTACTTTTAGGCTCTGTCCCATATCGGCAGTAAGATTGACGGCAACATAATGAATAAAATCCGTTAAACGCGAAGTCATATCTCAAATGAAGAGTACAGGGGAAAAACAAGGAATGTCATATTTTATACATATTGAGATAAACGCGATTTAAAGTTTCATTCCTATATTGTGTGAGAACTATTTTGTATTTTTATTTCAGTTTCATATATGTTGTGAGTTTAGATATATCTAACAGTGAGGCGATACGATTTTTTCAGTAAAAACAACGAAAATCAATATTTTGACATGTACATCAACTGAAGTGTAGAAAAAAAGGTAAAAAACAAGGAATGTCATTTATTATAATAATTAAAAACATGTTACATTATGCATGTGGCAGGCTCTCAAAATATTTTCTGCCCTCTGGACCAAAAAATTGTTTTAGATCTTGTAAATTTTTGTACTTCATAGCTGGAACTGGCAACGGATCTAAAAAAATTTTTTTTTTAGAATGGCAAAAAATTAACAAAACGGGGTATGTACCTTTGTAAGCTTGATGTGGATAATGAAATTCGTTATCATTAAGCTCTGGTTCACTGCCTGATGCCCTTGTTGTGACTACACTAGTTTCTTTCCCACCATAGTACGATGAGCGGTGAATAAGCATCCGTGGATGATTTGCTTCAGCTGCAATTTCCCTAAGTTCCTGAATTTTGAACGGACACTCAGGCAAATAACGAAGGTTAATGTTAAGTAGTGAGGACCAATCTCTAACCATGTTTTGATCAACTTCAATGACAATGAAGGGTTCCGGTTTTATTCTTGACATTCTCAACAGCGAATACCATTCGGTGGGCGTTTCCATTTTTGTCTTTAGATTAATAATTCCAAAGTTTTTATCGCGTTCCATATACGAATGTCCTCGTATTGGAAACGTTATCTTAATGGAATCGAATCTTTTACGATAATAAACTAAATAATGTATAAACTTGAAAACTAAGTAATTTTTATTTTGACCACCGGCTGAATCGCAGAAGATCTCAAAATGTCTGACTCTTTGATCTAGGATATTGTAAACAAAGTGATGCAAAAACGAAACCACATCATTGGAGCCCTTTTTTGCTACCGTTTCGGGATAAGTATAAAAAGCAGATTTACCTGTTGATAGGACGTGAATGTTAAAACTATACATACTTAACTGGCGCTTGTAATATACATCATTGGTAGTAATGTTTGGTAAGGGAACATTCTTTTGGAAGTCCATAGCAATAGCCTCAAAGGTTATATCAGATTTGGCTTTTGCTTTAGCATTTTTCTTTAGAGTGTAAAAAGCATGTGCCCTCGTTTTATGGATGTCATTAAGTACCTTTAAATTTCGTTTTTCTGCCTCCGTACTTTTCGCCTGCTTTTCTAGCGATTTCATCTCTGCAAGAAACTTGTCGCAAATGCTACACGTATCACTACGTGGGTATCCAAATGATGCATTAAATGTCTTGAAGATAGTACGATAAGTTTCATAAGAAATAGTGACATCTGGGTTAACTTGCTTAAACATATTAAACATTTTTGTGACGTTTAGTTCCTCTGGTAAATAGATTTTAGATGACTTTTTAATGCTATAGTGACTAGCTCGCCCCTTAAAAGATTTTATATGAGTATCAATTTTGTTCAAAATTGGTTCCGATATTTTCCGAGGTCGGTTTGTATGTGTGCCGCGTGCATCTTTAGGAGATTGCCCAATAGATTTCAGGGATTTTTGTATGTATTCGATTTTACCTTTAGTGACACCATGTATCGAAGCAAAAGCTTTTGCACAAACTGGAACTTCCTCAATTTTTTCATTGCGTTTAACTCTCACCCTATATACGTATGCACAGTCATGAAGAGAAGCTATGTCCTCATCTTGTCTAGGTCTTCTTTGCTGAATATTTTGAAGTGATATTAAAGAAGCCAGGTGACTATTTTGTTCATTGTTGTCACGAAGTAAATTAAAACTACTTATAAGAAATCTTCTTTCTTGTTCTCCAATCTGTTGAAAACACTTTAATCGTTTGCAGTTGCAGTCATCTCCCGTTTCATAGGACTGTAATTTAAGTTTCTTGCATACTAATGTCATTCTTCCCAAACAAGATTTTCTTTTATCTGGTGTCTGAGAAGTATCTTCTTCACGTTCATTGTTAGCCTGTTTAAGAGAAAAATTTTATAAACAAGAAAGTTAAAACCTACTTCCGGTGTAACCGGAAGTAGTTATTTTAGCCGGATTGCCCCGATTAACATTAACATACTGTCAAACTTTCAAAAATGTTCTATATAGTTTTCCATATAAATATCGAAGCGGTTCCTGGGGGGGACCCTATACATAGGGTAAAGCCGTGTTTAAATTGACAAACTTTTAAATTAATTAAACTGTATCCAAGCGTACAAAAATAACAATTCTTTAGGAACACATCTCGAATCGGAAAGACCTCGGAAAAGACGAAAACAAATAAAAATTATTAAACCCCAGTAAAATTACTTTACTTAATTTATTTTGAAAATTCCATAGCATACCTCGTAGCATACTGTAAAAATACTTAGTATTAATAGCTGTTAGTTTGTTATAAACTATTAGTCTCAAAGAATCTAAAGTTTTTGGCGGAACCTGTAAATAGTGAAATTCATTGTATGGGTTAAAACTATAATGGAAATTAAGTTTAAAACTATGCGCATGTCTTAATCAAACATCTGATAGACTAAACCAGAACTTAAATAATATCCAAAATAACTTACCATTTTTAATTATTATTCATTAAAAACACTAAACGATACGCACGATGCACCATGCACCAACAATAAAGACGAAAAGAATGATTCGCTACCGACAGCACTAACATCAACCGATTAACCTGACATCTTTTGTTTTTAACCGGTAGCGCGCTGACATTCCTCGTTATTTTCCTGTATCCATATAATTATAATATTTATATAGGTTGACCCTGCTTGTTATTTCCCTGAATAGATACTGCAGTAAATAGTCCTCAGTTTTTGCTACCAGATGGCACCATAAGTCAAAATTTGTTTAAAACTGACATTCCTTGTTTTTCCCCTGTACTCTTCAAATATAATCTGCATTAACGTTAAGATTACACTTATCGCTTGACATATTTACTCAGTTTAGGGGTTCGCAATCTTTACGGATTGCCAGTTACTTGATTATTAAGAATGAAGGCTAGTAGAGGCTAATTTGTAGATTTCACGCCAGATTATTCTGTTAACAATTTTTTATTTCCGTTAATACAAGTATATTTTAAAGATTCCAAAATGTATAATATACAATAAAAAAGTCACTTACGATTTCCGGCATGTTTGAGACAGCAACATATGATTCGTTCGGTGTCACCAACCGGATATTGAAATTTGCTTTAAATACTGGCTCATCAAAGCATGGAAAGGCATTCCTTGCATAAGCAGGTTCAAATTCATTAACAATTAAAAAGCTAAAACATAAAAGTAAATACTTTTTTTTACCAAAACGAAACAACAGAAAAAAAAAACGCCCTGAGTTGTTTTTGTGTGTGAAATACAGTCTGCTTATTAAAAAAGTTACAATGTTCTCTTAATTTTTGGCTTCTGCTTTAATATTAATTAGTAATATATTTTGGCCTTGTATTATTGTTATCAATAAATTTTACTTAGTTTGAAAAGTGTCTGCTTAATTGCTCGCTTGGATCCCTTTAACTTTTTTCCTTTGAATCAGTGTTAAGGTGTAGAAAGACAAGATACACATTCTTGTTCCCCATTTTGTGTTTTAGAAATTGACTAACTCAGTTCTCGAAAAAATATTATAAATATGTTTTTAACATTAAACGGGACTGAAAGAAAACCAAAGCACAACATAATGTTGGCATGATAGAACCACAGTTTTAGATTTGTTTATCGGGTTCTTCAATGTATTTTTACGTCATTTTACGGATTTTATCCTTTGACATCTGTTGTTATTCATTGTTCACTGTTTAGGTATTGTCGTTTATCGAAATTTTGATATCGGCTCTTGCCTTAATTAATTTTGGTTCGTGCGTTTTCTTTTAAAAGTTTTTGTCTGCAAAGTTTTGGCGCCTTTTCTATTATATGTCATATAGTGCCTCTCTACTATGGATTTGGATTTGGACCAACAAGGAGCCAGTCTTTTGGTAGATTGTATGTCGTGTCTTGTCTAGATCTCGTATGTGAGTCTGTGATTAGTGGGTTTGTTATTAAGCTCCGTTCTGCTTATGTTGCACCACGAAGGTGCACCATAAGTGAGAACCGGCCTGAACAATACCTTTTAGAGGTTGACCTTAGTCCTATTTGAAAGTCTACTCCGCCTGTGAAGCAGAGGATAGATAGAGCCTAATTGACGCAATGCAAGCTTTACTCTATTAATTGAATTGAGCCTCCAGTTAAGCCTTTGGTCAAATATAAGTCCCAGGTATTTCACCTCCTGGCACCAGTTCACTTAGACTCCATTAACCCGAAGCTTGGTTTCAGGCCCGCGCACGGTGCTTTTTGAAAAAAAGATGACTTTCGTCTTGGAATTCAGACGAATCTTCCAAGCCTAAAGCTATTTTTCCAGTTCGATTACGGGACGCTGCATCCGACTGACGACAATGCGCGGTGATTTAGAAGTCGAAGTAATTGCTGTATCGTCAGCGGAAAGAGCTGCGTAAATCTATCTAGCGGAATATCATGAGTACAAATATCATACAACATCGGAAAGAGAAGTGAGCCTTGCGGCACTCCCGCTCTGATGCGTCTATTTGAAGAAAGTGCGTTGCAATTGTGATTTCCTACGACAATCATGACTATGGAATATTTCCGTCCGGAACGAAATATTGTATGTGACAGCATACCATAAAAATTGTAAACTTCGATTTGGCCAGGGGGGGAGGGGTGTCTGGACCCGAACCCCCCCCCCCCCCACCGTAGATCCGCCACTGGACCCATAAGAAATGTGTCTTGTTCATTCTTTGGTCGTCTACTACACAAATTTCGCAAAATTTGTTGCTTTTCTTCCACAGTTTAAAGTTCACCTCTTTTGACAAGTACAATCATTGTCTGTGTTCGGTTTTGCCGCCACATTACGTCCCGTAGTTGTACTCTTATAGGCTTCACCATATAAACTACTGGATTCTTGTAGGGTAGACCCGGGGACAATTGAAACAGGGGACAATAGAAACAATCGCCATATTAAAATAATTTCGCGATTTAAATCATGCATAGTTGTATCAAACGATGCGCCTCTATATGCTGCACGTAGCCATTTTATTATTGGTAGCCATCAGTCAGTCACTGATGGTAGTTAGTCGTAGACGCGCTTGATCGCGAGAATGTGATTTATCTCTAACGAAGTAAAGTTTTCAATTAATCGAAAAAGTGTGAAATAGGAAAAAAGAACGTAAGTATCCAGCATGGAATATTTTTTCTAGTTTGTTGGGGATATCTTATTTAGTTGGGCAGTTTAAATTATAACTGTTGTTTAACAGTAAAACCATATTGAGTGTTGCTTCCAAATGTGTTGCGGGGACAATTGAAACATGCCGTGGAAGGCTATTCAAATTTGTTTTAATTGTCACCGTCTTGAGTTTCCTGGTGTTGTTGGGATTTTAGATTAGTTCATGGTATCTCAGTGTGTTTTTTTTTATAGGATGCCACGAATCAGAGTAAGAAAAACGGAGAGGGGTTTAAAATCCGTTTTGGCCTATCAATAAGCTTATAAAGAGTTCATCGAGAATGAAACATGTATAAGGTCCGCGGCAGCTAAATTTGAACTACACTACGTGTCACTGAGCTGATTTATTAAGAAGAAAAAACTAGCACTTAAGCAAGGATCCACTATTCCTGTTACGATGGGCTATCATTGTGCGAAACGGGTATTTGACGTAAACCAGGAAAAAAGTATTGTTGCATAACCGGCAACTTTACTCTTTTTGCGGATGACGCTACTGTATTTTGGCACAATAAGGATGTGCTACAACTTAACAGGGATATTAATGATGACTTATCTAAAATCAAGCAGTGGTGTAACTCAAGTAAACTGACATGTAATGTTTCTAAGACTGGAGTGATGTCATTTAAGTGTGTCTTGAATGACGTATTTCTGGACAATAATGTTGTAAGTAATCTCCAAGAGAATAAATTTCTGGGGATATATGTATATAGACAGCAAATTGAAATTTGAGAGCCATATAAAACATTTAAACTCCAAATTATCATCTGGTTGTTACGCACTCAGAGTAGTGTCTAGCGAGCTTGATAGGGAGATAGCAAGAAAGGCTTACTTTGCTTTGATTGAGTCCCATTTACGCTATGGGATTTGCTTTTGGGGTGCATGCGCAAAACAATTATTTAACAGTGTGTTCTTGATACAGAAGCGAGCTGTGAGGTTTTTAAGCGGAGCTAATTATAGAGACTCCTGTCGTCCTTTATTCTTGTTGCACAAAATTTTAACTTTAACGTCGATATTTATATTGGAGTCAGCATGCCTGATGCACAAGAAGCAACAGGATGATATAGTACAATCTGTATATGGCACGAGAAGTGTATACAACATTCCTCTGCCTCGTCCTACCTCATCCCAAACCCATAAATCCATATTTTTTGGTAGTAAAAAGATATTTAATCATTTGCCTTTACAAGTGAGGCAGATGAGAAATGAAAGGGGATTTCGAAAGAGTTTAAAGGGGCTGCTGGTTGTGAGACCTTATTACGATTTATCGGAGTTTTTTGAGGAAAACTTTGATTGATTTTGGGTATGATGGGGTCTTTGAGCAGACGTCTATTCTGTGAGCATGGAGTATGAATGTAAGATGTCTTATATGTTTTTTCGTTTTTTCGTGTGCTGAATGTATGTTCGTTTATTTTTTCTGAAGCTGTTTTAAAATAATGTTCCTTTTAAGACCTGGATTTAATGTGTTTTATATTTTTACTCTAATGAATAACGGTGATGTAGTGGTATATATGATTTTTTGGTTATTTCGGATGTAGTTGTTGAATTGGTACATTTTTTCCTTTGTATAGCTTTATCAGAATTGTTTTGTTCTTTGGATAATAAAGCATAATTGATATATAATCAAAGCCGCGCATATATTCTACGGATTACCGCCTAAAGAAATTCGTAAGTTAGCTTTTTAATTGGCTGAGAAATATTCATTGAACATGCCTGATATATGGAGACTAAATGCTATGGAAGGAGAAGATTGGTTCTCTGGATTTATGAAGCGTAACCCAGAACTTTCAATCCGTTGCGTTCAAGGCACAAGTCTCTCCAGAGCAACTAGTTTCAACATAACGAACGTAAATCTATTTTATGGCAATCTGGCTAATGTAATGGACAGGTACAAATTTGAACCGAAAGATATTTATAATATCGACGAGACAGGGGTCACGACGGTCCAAAAACCTGTTAAGGTTGTAGCCGAAAAGGGAACCAAACAGGGCGCGCCAACATTAGATGAAAGAGGAATGCTCATAACCGTAGCTTTGGCAGTAAATGCTATCGGTAACAGTGTACCTCCCTCCTATTTTCATTTTTTCACGGTTAAGATACAAAGAGCACTTTATCCGTGACGGCCCAGTGGGGTATATTGGAGCGAGAAATGCGAGTGGCTGGACGCAAGAAGAAGAGCTCTTGATATACCTCAAGAATTTTCAAAAGCATTCTAACGCTTCAATCGAAAATAAGATGTTGCTTTTACTTGATAACCACCAGTCGCACGTAAGTATACGATGTTTAGACTTCTGTAAAGAACATAGCATTGTTGTATTGTCATTTCCTCCGCACTGTTCTCATAAGACTGTAAATTCAAATTGTGATGCCTGGATGAGAAATAACCCAGGTAAAACAATGACAATTTACGACATATCCAACATTGTGAAACTAGCTCTGCCGTTGGCGCTCACACAATCAAATATTGTAGCTGGATTTACTTGCACGGGAGTATGGCCTATTAACAGAGAAATATTTACAAAACTAGATTTTGCTTTTTCATACGTTACGGATAGATCAGCTCCTGATTATTCAACGCCGAACACCACTGATATTTTATTAGAAGTAAGCACTAGTGAAGCCTTACCATCTTCTAGCGGCGCTGATACTTTGCCAGCATCATGGAGCATTGACAGTCGACCAATATCACCAACTGTTGACATTCTACCACAATTACCATGCATACACTCACGTTTCGACAACATCAGCAAGCGCTCACATTCTGCCAGCATCAGCAAACACCTTAAAAGCTGCATTTCATGCAGTGACGCTAGTCCAAGCACCTCAAAGGCTGTATTTTCGCCAAAAATTGTCAAGGCATTACCGAAAGCACTTCCTCGAAAAACATCAGCTGGTAAACGAAAAGCTAGGAAGTCTGCAATATATACTGACACTCCTGAGAAAAATGATATTCAAGCGGAATATGAAACTAAAAAGAAAACGCAAGTTAAGAAGGAAAATAAACCTATAGCAGTTAGACAGTCTACGAAAATCAAACAATGCCAGAACACTCAGGAACAAAGTGACAGCGACAAGGATGATTTTTATTGCCTGGTTTGCCTGGAATCGTACGGTAGTAGCCGCTCTGGAGAGAAATGGGTGCAGTGCACTGAATGTCGTCAATGGTCCCACGAGGAATGCACGCGACAAGAAGATCTTTATATCTGTCACAATTGCTTGTCAGAGTGACTATATTTTACTGTTTGTTTTTGGGGTACGATTTTATTAATAATATGTTTACTTTTCATTAGAATAAATAATAGTCCTTTAATCTAACCATAGTGTTTCAATTGTCCCTGGTATACGTTTATATCCATAAAATATATAATATATAAAATAAATATAAATTATAATGTATATGAATCCAGGATTTATTTCCTTCTTACAACCGAATAATCATTCCGCCTATAACTGCGTAACGTGAGGGGTTTTTGTTTCCTTATTATAGCACTAATAGATAAGTGCTTCTCCTAAAATGTTAATTTTAATAAGAAGTAATTGTGCCATATTTTGATGTTTATTTTCTTCTTATAACTTGTGGTTCAATTGTGAAACACAACAAATAATTTTATTTCAACCCACAATGGAGTTTTTAATATAGTAGACGCGAAGTAGTCATACGGAAGTAAAGTTATATTTAATTTCCTCCAATTGCTAGGGACAGTGAGGCCCATTGCCTTTAACCTTACAATCCGTTCTGACCATGTACCAGTTGGTGCACCGCCAGACTAGCCATAGGAAAATCAATGTAAATTTTGCTACCCTTAATTGTTAGCTCCCCTATTAATTTTAGATCAAAATTGTAGTTGTAATATAAATAAGCTTACCCTGTTTCATTTTTATATTGATACGATGCCTTCAGCAGTCCAAACTTTGTCTGCAATATTCCATTGTATTTAAAATAAATTACGTGCTCGCCAGGTTGGAAAACATCACCATCAAGAAATGTAACCGAAATCTTCTCGTCTTCTTCCTCCTCAATCAAACCAGGTAACTGATTGACTAAAACTGTGGTAATGTTTAACTGATTGTTACTATGTAGAGTAATTTTCTCTTTTATATTATTTGTATATAGAGTGATGGAAACTTCCCCTTCAAAGGTATTTTCTTCCATGTGGGGATGAAGTTTGATTGTGTAGTGTTGAGGTCTAACATCTCTAGAAAGGCGGTAGGCATAAATGGAAACTGTAAATAAATACTTAGTGTACAATTCAACTGTATTGTTTGAGTGCCCCTTTTTATTTATCCATTTATAATTCTACTAAACTATGTTTCCTATTTCTGAACAGCAAATAACCCTCATTGTAAATGCAGCACAAATTTTGGGTTACAGTGTGAACATACTATTTTAATACTGAAAGTATATACTTTCTGTTACAATACAGGCATAGTCCGTCTGTCTATCTTACAAACTCTTTATAAATGCTAATCCCTAATGCCGATAAGACCCAGCGGGTGATCGAATGAAAGCAGGGACGCGCTCATTGCTGATAGAATAAAAGGTTGCGCTGCTTTAAGATAATAATATATATAAAAGCGTGGCAAAAAATATTTTTTTTATCTACCTGTATGCAACAAAAGTGTCGTAATGATTTTTTATGTTAGAAAGAAAACGCAAAAACATATTTTAAACATAATTTAATAATAAATAATAATATAAAATAATAATATAACAGTATATGAGATACAATACAATTAAAATCATAACATATAGGACGGGTATTAGTTAAAACAAAATATGCATATACCTACAAAAAAGTACCGTGTCAGAAAAATAATTATTACATTTTAACCCAAGTCAGTTTCACTATCACTGTCGTCATCCAAGTTCACAATAATTCTTTCTCTGGGCAACAGATCTATATTTACGTATGATTTTTCTACTTTTTGAACATGCACTACACAATTTTCCCACCTTTTGTTTGGTATCTGACTGTACCAAAGCTGTCACAGGAGAATTTAAGGTTGGCGAAACATTATTCCTCCTTACCGATGCTTTCAGCTGGTGCCATATGTTCAATTGGATTGAACATGCAATGATAAGGAGGAAGTCTTGACACGGTATAACCCATTTCTGCCGCCAAAGTGTCACAATAATATTGCTTTTTTATTGAAAATGATTTTAAAGTTTCGAGCAATTGCTTTCTTCTGTAATTTTTCTCAACATACAAATTATTTTCCATCATATAGTCCTGGATGGTAACTTTTGTGTCATTGGAACACGGAACCTTATTTAACCTACGACTGTGGTAGCTCGCATTATCCATCACTATCACACTGTTTGGTGGTAGATTTGGTAATAATTTGTTTTTAAACCAGTTTTCAAATAGTTCTGCCGTAGTGTCATAGAGATAATCAACAGGGGAGTCCTTTATATTTTTGACTGATGAGGCCAAAGCGTTTGGTATGAATCCGTTTTTTGTCCTAACATGAATTATTGTTATACGCTGACCTTTATTTGATGGAGCTTTGGTTCTGCATTTACCCGATAAATCTACCTAACCTTTATCTGGAACTTCATGTGTGTCATATCACGTCTCTCCCAAATAAATAATATCCCTTCCATCCTGTCTATATTCATGGACCGATTACATAATTCCTTTCGTTTGTTAATTTCTTCATTTTAAAACCCTTTCTTAAAATTAATTTCCTTAGAGTCTCACGACAACATTCTATTCCTGTATCATCTTTTTTTAATATTTGCAATAGGGTTTTTAAAGCGGGGATCATTTGTTCCCTGTACATGGCATACATTTTTCTACGAATTATATCGACATCCGTCGCGTCCAGTTTCTTAAAAGTAAAATAGTCTGTCCTCTTTCTTCTCTCCACTATAGGTTTATTTACAACAAACCACACTGTGCTCACTGGCCTGCGTGTCAAAGCTGCCGCTTCCTTTACTGCACCAGATTTTGAAAAACCACGTTCAAGGAGGGTGGTGTAAACGTCGATTACTTTTTTTGTGTCAACTAATAAAATATCACGCTTTAATTGGTTTTTATCACGACCCGTAGACACTTGGCGTACTGGTTTCTTCCCAGGGACGAAATATTCTTAGATATCACGTTTACTTGGCAAAAAATAACTTCTTGTCTAAACCAATACAAACATTTAACTAAATTTTAAAACCAAAAATCGGCATATTTAAATAACTAAAATAAACCTATTATATTTTACCCTAATTATTTTAAGAGGATTACTGAGAAAATATAATAATATAATAGTCTTTAAATAGATCCGTACCTGGAGTCCCCAGATCAGGTGGCCGAATTTTACACCTGACACAACAGGTTATTATGACGGTAAGGGATTAGCATTTTAGGATAAATCTTACGACCGTGGTGGACGTTTGGGTCTTTTAGTACGTATGCAATTGTTATGGTGTACAAAAGAAAGCTATAATTCAACTGCATTAACTTTATTTTCTTAACATAAGAACTGTACAGATCACATTTACTAGAATATACAAATTTAAGGTCTAAAGAAATGTCTTCACCATTACTAAATTCGAAAGGATTCGTCTGTGGACTCAACTGCAACAGTAGCATGATGGAAGAAACAGTAGAACCACCATTTCTTCCATCATGATTTTGAAGTCTCACATTTCTTTCCCCCTCTTTAATTACATGTTTGATAGCCTCTTGCCAATTTTCTAATTGTAATAATTATTGTTAATGAATATTTCAATAACTCACGTACATCTTTATTTTAAATAAAGTGGTATTTCTTGCTACATACGCTTTCATTTGGACGGCGTTCTGCATTACTGACCAAACGCCAATTTTAAATTTTTCAGTAAACGTGACAAACTTTAATTATCAATTGAAAATATTGTTATTGTTATTAAGGTCTGTTTTTTTGCAAGTATGTGGAACACCATAGACATATAATGGAACACCGATATACAAACCACAGGCCTAAAACTACTGCAAAAAAACGAAACTGTTTTTAAGTTTTTGATAAAGAATTCGCTTAGGCGAATAATGATTTCTATAACTAAGATATCATCCTTATTTTGCATAATGTGACTGGGTGCCAAAACTGGTATGTAGTCATATTATGCAAAATGTGCACTGTAAAGGTGTTCCACATAATGTGACTATGCGCCAAAATTTAATATTTAGTCATGCTACGCGAAAACACTACATAAAAAATATGAATGACACAAAGGAAACGGTAAAAAATCTGTTTAACTTGTTAAACTTCTTCCGTTTACATAATTTAAAATTACAAAACTTTAGGTACACTAGAAAATTAAAGCAACATACCTTACCATTAAAGAAGCAAAAATGTTAACGTGCTTTAGAAAATTATATTTAGCTATATAGGGTGTCCATTTAGTGTGCCGGTGGACGATATCTCGTTAACGGTAGACTTAAGGAAAAAAGCTTTTATACAAAAGTTGTACAGGCCAATGCCGCGCACCTTTTAAAAATAATTTTAAATATACAGGTTGGCTCAAAAATCCAGGGTGGGCCAAACATATCTTTTTTTAAATAAAACACCATATATTTTTTTAGTATATTGACGCCTTTAGTAGTCCTCTACTCTACTTTAAAAAATTTATATTATGAAATGCGACGTTATTAAGATATGAATTTTTCAATGGATTCTTGGCTAAAAACGATTTTACTTAATAATCGTTGGATTTTAACTATCTTTACAAATTTTTTTACTAGAATTTCTTGAAAAAAAAAGTTATAACATGTAAAATCGCCTAACTGTTATTAGAATTGGTATAAGTACTACAGAGTGTTCAACATTTTGGTCCAAACTTAATGAATTTAAAACCAAGTGTTGTTTTTTTTTTAAATGAAACACCTTGTATTTTACATTTCTTTCGAAAAGATATTTTAATTCCCTTTAATTTTATACCAATATCTGATACCTTATTTTAAAAAGTTGTTGAAGGAAACATGATTTTAAAAAATTTTGTCTTAAAAAACCTTAATATTATGAGCAATTTTAATGTTTGCTTATTCATATTAAATTTACTTCCAAAAAAATTGAACACTTAATAAATTAGTGGGCTATTGAAATCTAAGTAGTTATAAAGAATTTTACGGAAGAAACCTAAATTATTACCTATCAAAAAGTAGGCATGTAAATCTCCAATTTTGAAAATATCTTTAACCAATTTAAAACGAATACATATTAACGCATTAACTGTTCAAGGTGACTACCATTTTGCAAAATGCAAGCGTCAATTCGTTTGAAAAACGGGTCCCTCACATTTCTCAACATTAATGGGGTAATTCTACCAAATGATTGTCGGATTCGTTCCATCATGTCCTCCCTTGTTGTTGCTGGTGTGCTGTAAACATCGACCTTGAAGGTGCCCCCGCAAAAAGAAATCCGTGGCCGTTAGGTTATGTGACTTTGCTGGCCAACTGATCGGACCTTAAAATAATAAAAATATTAGGTAAAAAAGAAATTTTAAATTATTGGGTTTTCAACAACCATTCCTCCCTATCCGCCGTTCTGGAAACTGTGCATTTAAATGTTCCCGAACATATCTGTTGTAGTGAGGGGTGCCCCATCGAGCTAAACCCACATCCTGTTCGTTATGAACTCCGGGAGATTATCAGTCAGCGTAAGAAAGTCATGTTGCAAAAATTTCAAAAATAAGCGACCATCAAGTGCTCTTTAAAGAAATAAGGTCCAATGACATAAACGTTTAAGCGCCACTAATGTTGGAAATTATTTACTAGCAGGGCATGTGGGTTTTGGGTATCATAAAAGTGAAAATTATGTCTATTGACGAATTCATTTCCATTAAATGTCGGTGAACATGACATATTTAAAAAAATCTTCATCTTCAGCAGTTGTATTTTGGACCCATTGACAAAATAATGTTCTTCTTTTAAAATCATTGTCGCTTAATTTTTGATGTAATTGAACCTTATAGGGATAAAATTTGTTTGCCCATAAACAATTATTCACTGAAGATTTTTTATTTCCAAATTAGAACTAATTTTTCTGACACTTATTTCTGGATTCTCCACCACCGCCAATGCAATGCCTGGTTATCTCCATAAAGCACTGTTTTGGTCCTAGATGTTTCCTCATACTCTACGTTCCCCGTTCTCTCAAATCAACCTTTTAGTTTAATTATTGATCTTTCGTCCGTACATCGAGCTTCTGGAGACTTCTGAGCATATAAACGTGATGCCATAAAACAATTTCCATCACTTTCTCCAATTGCGTAAATCATATTTACTAATTCTACTCGAGTGTAATTAAAATTCACTTTGAAAATTAACGTAGACAAAGCCACTGTAAAACGTCAAATAATGGATAATTCTTATGTCTGCCATTTGCAGAAAAGTTGAATTTGATAGAAATGCATGACCGACTAGTTATTAAATTTAAAGCATCACAAAATTACGCTTGCTTTTAAGACACAAATTTTTGAAATTATGTTTCCTTCATTTTTTGAAATAAGGTATCAGATATTGGCATAGGGAATTAAAATATCGTTTCGAAAAAAATGTAAAATACAGAGTGATTCATTTAAAAAAAAAAACAGAAACTTGGTTTTAAATTCATTAAGTTTGGACCAAAATGTTGAACACTCTGTAGTACTTATACAAATTCTAACAGTTAGGTAATCTTCCATGTTATAACTTTTCTTTCCTGGATTTTAGTTAAAAAATTTGTAAAGATAGTTAAAGTCCAAGGATTTTTATGTAAAATCGTTTTTAGCCAAAAATCCATTGAAAAATTCATATCTTAACAACGTCCCATTTGATGATCAAAATTTTTTTAAAGTAAAATAAAGGACTACTAAAGGCTTTAATATAATAAAAAAAATATGTGGTTCCATTTAAAAAAGATATGTTTAGCCCACCCTGGATTTTTGAGCCGACCTGTAAATTCAAAATTATTTTTAAAAGGTGCGCGGCGGTACCCTGTACAATTTTTATATAAAAGTTTTTTTCCTTAAGTCGACCGTTAACGAGATATCGTCCACCAGCACACTAAATGGACACTCTGTATATAATTTATATACAAAAGCTAACCTAACCAACATATTATTATTCATCATTCAATTCATCATCATCCGACTGCCCATTAAAATCATCTAAATCGACTTTAATGGTATTATCCCTCACTACATTTTTGCAAAATATTTGTATTTGTCCTATCTATACACACAGTAAAAAGACTTTTTTTAAAAACACGCACATTACTGTCAAATATTGAAATATAGAATATAGACAATTATCTTCAATACGATATCTAATTCGTCGTCCATTTTGAGTTTAAACTACGCACGCAAGTAATCACAAGCAGTCTAGCCAGATAATCGTGAAATGTCGAAACACTAAAAAATCGCACCTATCTGCATCCAATGTAACCATCCACAATCCACATCCACTAAGCCATAGAAAAAAATATCAGTATAACACTAAGCCGAGATGCTTTATAGAAACCGCAAGTTCTTCGGTCACTAGAGTCTTTATCACTTGATGTGACTCCGCGCAGATGGCGAATTGCATGTAAATGCAAAATGAGTAAGGGCCAATTATTTTGGCACAAAGAGCTTTATCTTTGATAAAAATACCATTTTAAAATGTTCCAATTTCAAAGACGCCAGCTTTAAAACAAGAACGTTTGCCGCCAAGAACATAACCAGAAATGACCAAAGACACAGAAAATCATATGTTAAGAACACATTCACTCTAAGTAAGATTATTACCTTCAGATTAAGCAATTTAAAGTCAAGATAATTCATTCTCTTGTGGCAAGTTTTTATCAGTGTATAAAATTTGCCACAATTTTTCCCTTTCTAGGTTGGATAAATTATCATTTTCTACAATAACATTAAAAAGTTTATCCAGTGTTGGGATCTTCATATTGAAATAAAAATTATGAACTTTTTTTCTTATGATACTTTTCAAAGCCTCCTCAATTTGTGACTGTGCCCTTTTGGTCCCACAAGCTTTCGATTACTGTGAGGTATATTAATAAATAACAACTATTTAGAACAAACTACATTTAATTCGAACTAACCTAAACTGATTTAATTTACAATACACTGCTAAACCTGGCCACTCTATATAACCAGCCAAGCTTAACTAACTTTCGTCTCACCACGTCTTTCTTTTCGGTCTATCCCTAGTAACCCGATACATTATTTTATTATCGGGATCTAGCCTAAATACTACACGGCACAACACTCTTGGTTCATAATCCTATATAAGTGGTTTCATAGCGTTAAAAGATTGTTTCCAATAATATACGCCTTACATAACATGAAAACTAAACTGGGTAAGTAAGTAATTTGGAAATATTCTATTATGAAATAAGGTACCTGTGTTATTTAAGACCAGATACCTGTTATTGCCTTGCCTATGGTTTATTGCGATTTTACGACTAATGACCCTTTGCTGTGCTGTCAACCATAAAGAATTAGAGTATGAACCTGATTCAGCTGTAATTATCACTGTCCCCAGATAATTTCATAGTATTTCTTTACAATTCCATATAATTAAAGATTTTCAAAAAAAGAATGAAATATAATGCACGACAATATTCCTAACCTTTTTTTACAACAATTCCTAGCAGCTTATTACAAATAGAACCACCGATTTTGTGGTAAATACATATTATTATCAAATAATTTATTACCTTTAGAATCGACTAAAAATGTAAAATATGGCTTCATTAAGTAAAATTTTATTGTAAAAATAGAATTAATTATTAACGTTGAACATAAATAATGTACATCAAGGTAAACAAACAACAATAAATTATTTTTACCGCCCTTGTTTCTGGAAACTCGAAACGTTTTTTGTATTTATTTTAGTTTTAGGCATTTTCGTTACCGAATATCCGAATTAATAAGTAACAGGATATCCAGTTAGCAGGATATTCACATCGTCTTTTTGTAACCCTCGGCGAACGTAATTTAAACACACCGTTAATAAGGAGATAATATAACGTAAGATAAAAAAAGGCAACGTCTTCAGTCACGCATGTCTTGAATTATTACCCTTGAATGGTAACCTTGGTGAAAGGTAAAGGTGTAAAGGGGAATGAAAATCAGAAGTTCTGAAGTTTTTATTTATCCTCTAAGTTCTAAGCCGAAGACGAAAGATACTTTTTGTCAAATTTCACAAAATCTCATTAAAAGAGGATTAGGAAAGCCGAAAAATTATATATTTTCTTTGTTTTTTTAGTGGTTTTCATTAAACCACGGTATCATATATGATACTTTTGGGGATTACTTATACAAAAACTCAACAAAATCAAACCAGCAATATTAATAATTTTTATTTATGAAATGCTAAAACACAATTTCCTTCGATGCTATAGCACAGAAAAACGTTGCAAGAAGTACATTTTGCAAAAGTCAGTTTTTTGCATCCGGGATTGCGACACCTAGATTTCTGTTCATTTTTCATAAATGCAGGTAAATGCTGATTTCCCATAGCTCTAAATTTTTTATCTGGTATGGGTTCTGTTTTTCTTCATCAGAACTACCAAGATCATATCTTGGTAGTTCTGTCACACTATGTTCCCGAATTAAAGACTCTGCAACAGACAGTTTAAAGTGCAAATAGCCCAGGGTATCTCTTTTAGGAAAATTGGCAGCAATGGCATCTTGTCTGTATTTAAGCCATGCTGCTGCCAAAGAAAAATCGAATAAGTGATAAATAGTACGTAGGGTCTATTTATTCGTCCGGTTTCTCATTGAGCATTTTCTTCCAAGTACCCTGTCTAAAAGGTCTACCCCCCCCCCATATTTAAATTTTGTTGAGCCAATAGCAGGTCGTTTTATCTCAATATATTTGTTATCAACTTTTGACCATCTTCGACAGGTGTCCTGGAGTTCGACTTCAAGGCATGACGAGGCAAAATGGATAAGCTTAGAGTCGAATCACTTTATGGTATTTATTTTACCATCTTCTCTAACTAACCTATCATTTGAACCTTTGCCTAACTTGTTTAGTTCGTTGTCTTTTAAAAACGTCGCGGTTTTTGGTAACCTATTTGCCATTATAGTTCCAGCTAGAGTTCTTTTTCGAGATCAACGTGAATCAATAAGGGGAATGTAGGTAAAATACCTATCGGTAAAGACAGGCACGCCGACAGGAAGGGTATCTGTCAGTTTTAATACCATTCTCCCGCCAACATTAATTTTCTCTGGTCCTGGAAATAATATGGACTCAACTGAGGAGCCTTTTCCTTTATGCAGATCCAATGGAATGCCCGTTTTTGTAGTCATATAACAAAGCTTTTTGCTCGACAGGATCCGGCTTCCCTCTAACGAATTGCCTCATTAAAACGTGTCCATGGAACGGAACTATCTATTCATCTATCGATATATTACTCGTTCTGGTCTTTTCACGATAGCCCTTTTGAATCAAGTTCAATAATGGACGAACCTTCCAAAATCTATCATATATTTTAGCCTCATCAGGAAAAGAATTATCGTCTAGAAGTTTTAACCGTGTTCGTAGCCTGTTCCTGGTAATATTGTCCGAAATAAGAGGTACCCGAGTATCATGAGCCCAATACATTTTCATTCGAGGAAGCGCGTAAATTCCCATTACCATGGAACATCCGAAACATTTTCTTAATTCATCAGCTGATGTGTTTAACGAACTTCCTGTCATGCTGACTTCTCGCATATTTGTATGCTTCGCTATATCATCAAACAATTGGTTTGGAATATATTTTTGAAAATACTGTACGGATGGACGCACATTGCCTTCTTTATTCGGATTCTCAAATGTAGCAGTCATATTATTCAAAGGCTGCTAATATCAAATCCATTTCTTTTTAGAGGCAGGTATATACCTTGAAAGCGGTTCGTCTTCATCTGTAGAGTTGCCGTCACTTTGTTCTCCATCATCAGCCTCCCCTTGAACAATTATTATAGCAAGGTTATCTTCATCTACCTCTTCAATGTCATTTTGGTCAATGTCAGACTCATCTAAATCGAAGTTATCAGCAATATTCTGCAAATCTTCGGGTCGGCGAGGACCTAAAATATCAAAATAACATACTAACTTGAGCATACACCAGCACAATAATATACAAACTATTCAAATATCCAACAACGTACGAACGGCGAAATCGTATCAAAAACAGTTTTAAATTTGGAAAAAATGTAGTTGTTATAGTTGTAGTCATAGATACCAAAGGTATCATGGGTGATACCTGTAATTAAAGGTACGATATTATCAAAAATATATGCCTATCGACAAATCCATGTAAATGCATTTTAAGGCTACCATATGAAATTAATATTTTTACATTTTACAATATACAGGGTGTTATGGAAATGACTTATTATTTTTTAACCCGTAAATCTATAGGTCGAGCCGAATTGGGGAAAAATTGCGTTAAATGGCGCTCGAAGCTAGAAATTCGAGAAAAATGCCTTCAAAAATTTAGCTCAAAACACCTACGCGCCAATGATCAAACAGCTGATTCGTACTACTTGTCAAAAAAAAAATTGTTGACAAAAATCTGACAGTTACTGTCAGATAGTCTTTAGATATCGTCAGCCCAAAACATGTGTTTTGAGCAGTGTTGCCACATTTACTACATCAGTTTCATCAGATAACCTTTTTTGAATATTTAATTTTTTCTACTTAACTTTAATATGCTTTAGTTTCTACCCTATTACACGAAAAATTGTCTACGTATTGCTCTAGTTTTATTTGTACATACCTTGAAATAAAAAACATATCGGCAAGAAATCCACGTTATACCGTTACCATTTCAAATGATTCTAGCGGGACATTTATTCACTTTAACAACACATTAACTGTTCGGGACATTATCAAGTTATTAGCTCTTTAATTCTGTGTTATTAATACAGGAAATTACTAGTTATAGACTTCTTAATACTTTATAACAAAATCCGGATTGAAAACAACAAAACAACGCGACACACGTTTGATACGGTTATGTTCTTTCTCTTCTTCTGTGACTTCTGTTCTTCTTGGTAATGATAATAGCTGGCTAATTGTCGTCAAGACAGGTGGCCATTGCAATTAAGAATAATAATTACGGTATCCAATCCAGTCCTCTTAACTGGACACACAACATTTAAACACGATAGTCCAAGGGGCGGGAAATGTGATTTGTTGCTGTTCTGTGATTGGGTACTGAGCAGTTCAAAGTCAATGAGCGCATTCGGGAGACGAAACTGCTCCGGAGCAGTTCCTAAATCGTCTTGTTGTGTCGACCGCTACTTTTACGACACTTTCCAACATGTTACGGAACGGTCGCCATTTTGGGTAGCATCTTTCACTTCCGCTGCTTGGAGAGAGCGGTTCGTTATGTCAATGGGGAAATGACGTATGCAACAAAAGTTTGGTTACGAAGAACGTAGTAAATAGAATGGAGGAACAAAACATATACATTAAACAGGAAAACGTACTTTTTAACTGCCACCAAAGAGTTTCAACCAAGGGATGAGTATATTGGTAAGCTTCACAAAACAAGAAAGGTTAATGTTTGTTACGCACAGCTGATATGGATTTGACATTTGAACCAAACGTGATGATCTTTTGGTCGAAATAGTCGAAATCCATGGAAGCCGACGAATCGGTAGCGGTTGGATCATAACCGGTAACCACTGCGGAGCAGTTTCGTCTCTCGAATGCGCCCAATGGCTTCATATGTGGCTTCATAAATTTGTTTTTAATATCATTTCTTATTATTCATTTACTTGCAACGGCATAAAATTTGTTTGGGTTTTGCTGCTGGAGTGTATAGTTGTTGAATAATGTGATACACATGTGATGGGAATGTTTTGTGATGTGATAGTTTATCTGTGTAAATTTCCAGACATAGGGCTTGTTGTTGGTATCTACGATTTTTACTCAGCGAAGTATTATGATAGCAATACAATTTCATGGGGTGAGTAAAAACTATACCTATTGAATAAGGCTTGTTTAATTGAAATCGCAGTATAGTTTTTGATTTAATCTTTTTTAAAAAACCTAAAAAAAAGATTTTCCCGAATACTTGGCAACGTCGCAAGGTAATCAGCTGTCTGTAGAAATTCCGCCAATTTGTCATGTCAAAAACACGTGTTTAGGGGTAATGAACTTTCATAGAGGCACAGATGGTCCGGTTTTAAGGTATTTTACAAAATTCAAAATACTTCCGATTTTAGAAAAAAAAACTATCAAGTGTAACTCTAGGCCACCCCAGGAGTGGCCCCTTAAAATATAATAAGTCATTTCCATAACACCCTGTATAAAACAACAAAACTTACGTTTATTTTCACCATTAACCATATTAGTGCACAAACCACCTGTTTACCAATATAATCTTAACCTAATAATGACAAATCAAGCATCAAAAGTGGCGCGAAAATATCTGTCATGCGTAAACACATCCATATCATATATTATGATACCGCCCGGCTTTTATTTTTAAACTGCTTAGGTTTCAAGAAATAAACTTAAACGCTAAGGTATCATATATGATAAACTCCATTCCTCAATAATTCGTTGATTTCTCTACCGCAATAAAATTTAAATGACAACCCTTAGTCGTAATCCAAACCATAAATAAGTTGCCTGACAAATATCTATTGGGTAGGCACCGGACCTTTTGAAAGGGTACAGGTCCTGATTACCTACTAATTTCAATAGTTTAGGTTAGCTATTTTCAATAAAACAACAAATATAGAATAATAGGTAAGTATCTTTATTTTAATCATGTAATTAAATAGCTATTAATATTTATACAAAAATACTAATCTACAATATTATAATAATACAATATTTAACCTACTCTATATTTAGCTCTGTTTCACTATCACCATCGTCTTCATCTATGCCTAAACTAATTATTAAGGGCGTTACGTTACTATTAATTATGTTATAGGAATCTTCGACTTGGATCACGTGTCTCACAGAATTTTTGCAACTTTTTACTGGGATATTATTTACACATTTTTTAATTAATTCTATTACAGAACTACTTAGTGTAGGGGATGTGTTTTTTCTTCTAATCATCATCTTTAACTGGCTCCATATATGTTCTATTGGGTTAAAAATACAGTAATACGGAGGGAGGCGTAAAACTGTGTGACCATTAGCACTTGCGAGATTGTCAGAGATATATTCTTTTTCAATATTGAATGTTTTTAAAACATTTAAAAGGTCCTTTTTTGTATGGATTTCCTCGAAATATATATTATTTTCCATCATATAGTTTTGAATTTCCACTTTTGTATTATTTGAATTCAGTACTTTACTTAGTTGGCGACTGTGGTAACTAGCGTTGTCCATCACAATAACACTATTTTTGGGCACATTCGGAAGCAGACGATTCTGAAACAAATCTTCAAACAATGTAGCATCCGTGTCTTAATGGTAATCCAAAGATGAATTGGCAGTTTTCTTCGCAGATAATAATAGAGCGTTCGGAATAAATCCATTTTCTGAACCTGCATGTAATATCCAAATTCTTTGTCCTTTGTTTGAGGGAGCTTTAGTTTGACATTTGATTGTTGAATCGCTCCAACGTTTTTTAGGAGTGTCGTGGGTATCAAACCAAGTTTCGTTCAAGTATATAATTATTGAACGATTTTCTTCCCTATATTGTCTGATAAGATTCAAATAAACTCTACGCCATACTTTAAACGCTGCGATTCCATTAGTACTTGTCGTTTGTCAATGGTACGATATTTAAAACCAATTGCTTTTACTATTCTCCAAAGACTTGTCCTGCCACATGAAAATGTCGGTTTCGTCTGCTGTAAGTACCTTTTTTAGCGTATCTATTGTTGGCACTATTTGTTTACTGTACATGTCATAAATTTTCCCCCGAATCAAGTCTTTATCAGCTTCTTCGATGCTTCTCAATTTTCCGCTGTCACACCGTTTTTTCCTTAGCTGGATGGGTTTGGTCACTATATCTTTTACTGTCGTTAATGCAACTTTGGTCAAAATACTCGTTTTACAAAAACTTGCACTCCGGTCATACCCTTTTTCTAAAAGGGTACAGTAAACGTTCTTTATGGTGTTTTTGGCATCAAGTGATAAATGTTTTTTCTTCGTTACACCATAACTTTCGGAAGCAATGTTATTTGAAGTTTCACACAGATCTGACATATTTTGGATGCTCGATAACACACACGAAAATACCTTTAACGCACAGCTTGACAAACACCAAACGACTGATGAACTAAGATGAAAAGACTCTGCTTTATATTGAACACCTGCAATTTGCCATTAACTTACCTAATATACCAATATAATAACATAATTAATAGTTACGGAAGGCCCTTAATAATTAGTTTAGTCATAGATGATATTATAATATTGTAGATTAGTATTTTTGTATAAATATTAATAGCTATTTAATTACATGATTAAAATAAAGATACTTACCTATTATTTTATATTTGTTGTTTTGTCGAAAATAGCCAATCTAAACTATTGAAATTAGTAGGTAATCGGGACCTGTACCCTTTCAAAAGGCACTTATTTATGGCTGGGTTTAAATTTTATTGCGGTCGAGAAATCAACGAATTATTGTAGAATGGAGTATACCAGGGAACCGAAGAGGTTATATACTTTAATATTAGTGAGCACTTGGGTCGGAGTTGCTAATCTATTGGAATTTATTTGTAATTTTAGCACGTAGATCTTCTAAATTTTCGCAAGGGGTTTTGGGAACCGAGTTTATAAGGTGTGGCCACAAATGTCGCACGGCGTGAGATCGCAGAACCCTGTAGCGACCTAACTGGCATATTACGACTATTGATTCGTTCTTCGAAAAATTCTTCCAAACAGTTCGAATAATTTTCACGAGTTGAATGAAATTGGAGCGCCAGTTACATTCTGTATATTCTGTATAAATGCTGAGTAAAGCACTTTTTGCACCACTTTAAAACTAACACTAAGGAATATTATCAATAGGACTAAGGTAGTTTATTCAGGCACTTTTATTGTTATTCTTGTTATTTCTTTCATCCCAACTAGATTTGTTATTTAGGGTGCTACAAATTCAAAGCTAATAACAGGGATCTCTGAAATTATAAGAGATACAAAGTTGGTTACTTGGTGACAAAGTTCCGAAGTATGGTGCTCAACAAAACACCGTCAAAAATATTTTTTTTACTTATTTTAATTCCGACGTTTCACTTTGGACCACCATCACCAACTTCATTTTTTCGAATACGAATCTGGAATTTATATTGCATGATTTTGATTCTCATACTATTCCTCAAAAAAACTATTGTGTTTACATTAAAGGGTCCAAATAATGAGCATTCTTTGGATAGATCCACCCCACAAATCACCAAAATAAATTTAGATACGCAACTGGACTCTTAGAACTGTCAAAAACTAATTGGCGCTGATGTGGTAGTATTTGCGATCCAAAACACGCGAGAGAGAAAGAAATCTGTTTGGCAACTATGGGTAAAAATAAAGAAAACTGTTTTACCAACTTTTGATGAAATCTGTTTTATCGGTAGATATTGGTGCCGCTCTAAAATTTAAAATATTCCCTGGTTTAAATATTCATTTTTTTCTGCTTTTATTTTTAGTTCAGGGATACACGTTATTTGTAACTCTTGTTTTTAAGTTTGGGGTAAATACCTTGTTAGTAAAGTAACAAATAACGTATATCTAAGAGCTCCAATAGAAAGCAGCAAAAAAGGAATTATTTAAACCAAGCAATACCTACCTATTTAAACAAATACAGCTGACTAAAATAAAGCGAAATAGGTAATAAAACATTATTTTTATGATCAAAAATTATCGGATCTCTTTTTGGCAAGCGGTGTCGCATGCCATGTTTATTTAAACAATTTGGAACACAACATTTTTTAGGTTTTAACGGAGGTGCGTAGTCTTCCATAACGGAAATAAATATGCGAACTTTAACTAAACAAACCGAAAACGCACTAAAACGAAACAAAAAGTCAAAAAACTATCAAAAAACACGCTAATAGTACACACAGAGACCGAACGATCACAAACCGGATTAAAATTCAACACAACTTAAAAGAAAATCGAGAATAGAAAATTGACAATACACTTCAAACTTTTGACAACAACGAAATCTGGGAGGGTGCTTCTTCTCGATGGCAAATCGCAAATGAACGTGGTACCATCTATACGAGCTTAACTAAACCAAATTGTGCGATGCCACTATCGGCACCATCTACGAAATGCGATCCAAACAAAATAATAATGTTTGGCGGGAACGCCCAGCTTACGTATCTAAATTTATTTCGGTGATTTGTGGATCCACCCTGAGTTTATTGCAAGCTATTGTTATATTTGAAGATTTATCATTGTTTTTTTTTTGGAGAAGTTTTTAAATTAAAAATCTTAAGCATGCCTCTTCTCCTAAAATTTTATATTATATTCGTAGGTATTTATAACGTATAAAAACATTTAAAAAATCGTATTGACTAATAAATAACAATGGGTGGTACTATTTTACATAATATAATTACAAAAACAAGATATAATATAGAATCTTACAAACAAAGCATTTTTAAAAATTAAATAATATTTTGTCGTTATGGCTTAATTATAGTCCGATTCGGAGGATGAACTTTTATTAACATCGTTTATAATAATAAGCGGTTCAACCATTTCTTAGATTTTCATATCTACCTGCCACATTTTGGCTTCTTCTTCTTCTTCTATCACATGATCGATACACTTTTTCCACTTTTCCGCCCTGATTTTACCCACAGCTTCATTAAATAGTGTTTTTAAATCCACCATTTTATAAGTCGTGTTTTATTTGAGGCCATATAAGTTCGATCGGGTTTAATTCGCAGTTGGAAGGAAGAAGTCTGAACACAGATATTCCTCATAACTTTGCCATTTCATCGACTACATATTTTTGAATGCATTGTTATGTAAATTGGCTAGTACCAATAGTTCTTTTTTTAAGGAATTTAATGGAAATTCCATTTGTCTTAAACTTAGCCATTCTGTTATTTCACTTTTGCGCTACGCACTTGTCGGTAATTTCCCCGTCAGCCTTGCATTATTCAATACAATTATTGCATCTTTTGGTATAAGATCCAACATTTGCTTAAACCATTCTTCAAATACATCGGCATTCATATCTTCATGATAGCCTCCTGTATTTTTAGATTGGAACATCAGTAGACCACCTTTAACGAAGCCTTCAGAACTTATATGGGTTGTGATAAGTCGATGTCCTTTTCCAGATAGCGGTCTTAATCCTGTGGACAGCTTGCCTTGAACTTTTAATATTTTTATCCAAATTTTAGTCACAGTGTGCCCTTCATTTCGTCATGTTTCGTCTAGGTAAAATATTTTTTTGTTTCCTTTTCTGGCTCTTCCGATGTTTCTTAAGTAATTTCTTCTCCAACAGACGATATTGCTTCTGTCTATTAAAATCTATTGCTTATTATGGTTTCTTCACCGAAAACCTTTTTTTTTTAATAATTTCCCAAGTGTATTTCTACACATAAATGGGTAGTCCTGGTCTTCTCGGATTGAGGATAAAATTTTGTCTTTTAATAGAATCGTAACAGTTAAGAATTTTTTTTTCATTTACTGTACAGGGTTATCCAACCAAGACTGGACAAGGCGATTTTTTGACTTTTCCTGTACTTTTATAAAAAAACTGAAATAGCCATCTTAAGTCATTTTCTTCCGCGAATTCGAATATCTTCAGCAAAAAACAATTGAACATCAAACAACATTTCTTATAATACTTTTGGATTGCACATAAAATATCAATTATTTTTTAATAAGCACACTATAAGTCTAAACTTAATAGTTTCTGAGATATCGACTTTCGAAAAATTACATTTTTGAACTTTGACAGCTTCTAGCTCTCTAACGGTATATCTTAGAGCAAAGCGTCTTACATGTCCCTATCTTACTTTTTTATTATCTTCCCAAAAATATCAACTTCCGGTTAAACCGGAAGTACTATATTTCCGGCTTTTGAGTTACATCCGGTTTAACGGGAAGTTTACACTTCTGGGAAGATAATAAAAAAGTAAGATAGGGACATGAAAGACGCTTTGCTCTAAGATATACCGTTAGAGAGCTAGAAGCTGTCAAAGTTCAAAAATGTAATTTTTCGAAAGTCGATATCTCAGAAACTATTAAGTTTAGACTTATAGTGTGCTTATTAAAAAATAATTGATACTTTATGTGCAATCCAAAAGTATTATAAGAAATAGGGCATCCCATTTAAAAAAATATCAAAGTGACCCCTAGTACTTTTGTTTGATGTTCAATTGTTTTTTGCTGAAGATATTCGAATTCGCGGGAGAAAATGACTTAAGATGGCTATTTCAGTTTTTTTATAAAAGTACAGGAAAAGTCAAAAAATCGCCTTGTCTAGTCTTGGTTGGATAACCCTGTACCTACATGGACCGACTCTAGGGCGTTTAGGCAATTGTTGAAAATTCTCCATATTTAAATAAAAAACACGGACACTTTACACTTTGACTAGTTTCATGAGAAATAAACACCCAAGGTAGGTATGTATAGATATAAATAGGAGTATTATTCCAATAGAGGCACCAATAAAGGCATAATAACCACATAATTAGCAAAGAGGTAACCAGGATTAGGTACAAAAAAAAATAAAATGATTAGAGCAGAAACGAAATAAGTACCTAAACTCTAATTAGTTTTAATAAAATTGCTCTCTAAAATTCCAGGTAAATGGTACATAATTTTAAGCTTAAGAAATTTAATATTAAAATATATATTTGAAGACAAAACTTGAATTTAATGCCGATACTTGTACTAATTCTGCACAAATTTAAAAATGCAGGCCTATTAGAACTATACATGCCGAAAATCTTGCACGCCCATGGAGAAGACGGTTTTGATTGATTTATACTTCGCATCATTTAAAGATAGACTATAAATTTACACAAGGCATTTTGTTGCTCCATTCAATCACAAAATAATAAAGAAAAATTCAAAAATAAAGTACAAGAGTAAAGAAACTCTGAAAATCCACTTACACAAAAACAATAATAAGATAGATACTCTCGTGAAAGGTGTGTTTTATAAACCGAAAAATCGTGTTAGACTCTCGAATCCATACAGGGTAGACAAGATATTTCGTCAGTTTAATTATAATTTAAAAGACCCTTAATAGGGCCGTTAGCCGAGCGGACCCGAAACCCAGCGCTGGAGACCGATAATCATCTCGAAACTCGATAGATATTATCCAAGGCCGGATTTGGTTTAAAAATTTGAAATAAATAGGTATTATATTTCGATTGGCATATATTAAATGAATTTTAATAAAAAATTTGTTTTCTTAATAAAGTAGTAGGGTAAGCGGTGCCTCCATAGCTTCCGTATACCGCACGTCCCTGAACACTCTGTACCCCCTTAAATCTAAAATTAATTTTAATTAAATTATATTAGTAAATAAACGCAGATTGCCATAAAAGCCTTGGAACGTACCAATAAATTTAATTTAAAGGCGTAATAACAAACTAATTAGGAAATATAAAACACTGTAGGTAGTAAGTGTCCCTTAAATACAATGTACTAATATATTAAAGAAGCAATTTCAAAGGTCAATGTTTCATTTAATTTTGAACTTTAAAAATAAATTATACGAATTAAATTAAATTTGGAATTTATTATTATCAAATAACTTCACTTTGAAGGTCTACTTGAGGTCCTCAGGCAGGATTTTTAATTACCCTTTGTGCCTTTTAAATGTTTAATTTTGTCTCATTTTACAAAGGTAAAAATTACAAATTTATAATGCTTTTTTAACCACAGCGGGAGTCAGGAGCTCATTTTTAACCGATCTTCTAACAGGACAATTTCCCACATTTTACCTTTATGTGGGTTTGCTCATTTTACCGGATGGAATAATAATAATATTAGCAGGAGGGTAATAAGAAGTAGGTTAAGTAAGTAAGAAATACCAAAAGAAACTAAGAACACAGGTTTTTAAAAGAGTCGCTGTACTAATTATTATCCGCATGTGTCAGAAACTGCCAAACACTGACAAAAAGGTAGACAGAGTCAAAGACAGAAATTGCAAAATTATTATTAATTTAATAGGAAAAATTAGACACATTACGGGTTGGCATTTGTGTCTAATGTACAACTGACAACATACAACATTAACATAACATTACACCTAACATGAGCGATTATTACAAAAATTGTTGAAAATGGCCCCCTTCACTTAATATGCATCCTTCCGCCCTCTTTCCCATGGAATTGCGCACTCGTTGAAATATCCCCGAAGTATTTCTTATTCTATCAGATGCTGCAACTATTCTTTCTATTATTAATTCCTCTACAGTGCATATGGGACTTGTGTACACTAGCTTGTTAACACGTTGTCCCACAAAAACAAATCTAAGCTGTTGAGATCGGGGGACCTTGGTGGCCATTCCAATTTAACGATTTGAATAAGCGGTTTGTAAATAATTGCGAACCACTACACTAAAATGTGCTGGTGCACTATCGGGCAAGTACCACATATGGTTTTTTATTACTATCGGAACGTCCTCCAGGGCAGTTGTTCTTGAAGAAATTGATATAAGGTTGTCCGTCAAGTCATCTCGATAGGAAGAATGGGCCAATAAAAGGGCTATAGCCTGTCCAAAGATATAAGAAAGTTACACTTTGCCTATAAATGGGATTATCCAAGGGTGGCCATAAATTAGGATTTACAGAGATCGGCAAAGGCCGATTATTTACTTTGATGAAACCTGGTTTGACACATATGATACCCCGGAAAAGGGTTGGGTTGACTCAAGCGGCAAGTGTAAAACAAGCGCGCCATCAGCAAGAGGTAAACGAATTACGATTTTGCGTGCTGGATCTAGAGACGGATGGATTCCAAATGGACTTTCTCTGTCTGCAAAAAACATTAAATATTCTTCTCTGGATTACCATGAGGACACCACTGCTGATTTATTTAAAGGTTGGTTTAAAAACAAGCTAATTCCAAATATACCTCCGAATAGTGGGCAATTGACCAAGATTCCCTCCTCAAGTGACACAAACGCAACAATCCAAAACTACATGACATTTATTTTCAGGAAGATTATACCAAAAGGCAATTAATTAAGGTTTTACAAAGTTTAAAACTACAAAAGGAATACTTCTGTGATAATTATGCAAAAAATCTAGGGCATACAGTTTTAACGCTTCCACCATATCATTGTATATTTAATCCCATCGAATATGTTTGGCACCAACTGAAATCTGCCTTTCGTCGTAACAATATTTGCCCTACTATTAACTCCAGTGTACTTGAGCTTAAAGAAACTGAAGTTTTTAATATCCCTTTACAAAGTTGTGCAAATTCTGTTACACATGTTAAAAAAGTAGAATAATCCTATATCCATATAAATAATATGGCACAAATAATAATTAGAACAGATGATGATAGCGATAGTGATATTGATATATTAAGTGAATAATTATTATAAGTACCGAATAATTTGTATATTTTTGTAATCATAAATATAATTTTTAAAAATAGAATAACTTTTCATTTCATATTTAAACATAAATAAAATATTATTTAAGGTCTTACTTATTTTTATTACAAACCATGATTAAATTCTAAGCGAAATACGGACCTGTTCGGCCATATTTTAATTTTACAGCTGGCCCCGGTCTTTCCTAATAGGGATCAATTAGTCACTTTCTTATATCTCTGAACAGACCTTACCAATAATTCCTGCCAATACGTTAACCGAAAGTTGGTGTTGGAAATGGGTTTCGGTTACGGCATAGAGATTTTCTTGCGCCCAAAAATGATTGTTGTGGAAATTCTGAATGGAATTCCTTGAAAAATTAGCTTAGTCAGTAAAGAAAATGTGTGTTTGAAAATGCGGATTTTGTGTAATATTATGATGATATCACTGACAGAAGGTCACACGCCTTGGAAAATCTCTGGGAAGTAATGCCTGTACTCTTAAAATATGGTACGGATATAGTAAAAAATCCACTAAAATTCTCCAAACAATTTGATGGCACATATTCAAGTTTCTAGGAATCTTCCTCCTACTCGTTTCAGGATGTTCTTCGACTTCGTGCAGTACCGCTTCCTTAATTTTAGGTGTTCTCACTCTTAGAGGTATATACCTTCAGATGTATCTCTTCGGACACTACCAAGTTCAACAAGACCACAATGAGTATTAGAAAAGGTTCGAATATCTGGCAAGGCACGATTGGGATATGTCAGATGATAAATATGCCTGCATACATTTCCGCCATTTCTGCATTTGAATAATTCACCATTTTTAACAAAATGGTAAGAATAAAATGAAATAAATAATACACAATGCAGATACTTGAACGACAGCGAATTACTATAAATGCCAGATGTAAAAAGCAAGTGACATATTCCATGGCAACTAGATTTATTGCAAAATTTTATTCAATAATTATTAGAGTAATTGTCTCGGACAAAACAACGGTTTTTATTCCTTTACTCAAAAACAGCACATCGCAGAAAAATAACTCACCAGAGTTCTTATATATATTTCAAATTAAACGATGAATTCAATTAGCGTACCATTTTCTAGTTTCACAAAAATCTTAATTTAGTAAAGTATTTAGATAATTTATTTAAGTGTTTCATCGCGGAGCGCTCTAATTAAATTACAAACAGCCCCATTTTTTTTTTAGCTCTAGCCTACGTGGAGGTGAAATCCAAAATAATGGCGAAATAGGTGAACTATTCAAGAAAAAAGACATATTGCATGAAAAATGTTAAGAATTCTTTGCAGAATTAAAAAATTAAGTAATATTTACTCAAGTGGGCAAGGGCCTAGCGACACCTAAAGCACCGGTTCCCGTCAGATCACCGAAGTTAAGCGGTGTCGAGCGCGGCTAGTACTTGGATGGGTGACCGCTTGGGAAACACCGCGTGCTCTCGTCTTAGGGAAGAGTGTAAAATGAATCGACATCAAAACCATCCTATTCACGCCGGACAGGCCGGATGAGATCGGATATCTCGTAGGATGATGGTGCCGTTTCACACTCCCCAGTCGGTAGACCGCACGATTAAAAACCGTACGGTCGATGACCGGTTCTAGATGGCCTCAGATACGCCGACGAAACGTAAAAAAGTAAAATAAAAAAAAAAAAATTTACTCAAGTCTATATCATATCTATGACCAAAATTTCAAATATTTATCCGAAGCCATTTTAAAATGGTGACCTGGCTAGTAGCTTCGTTGTCACCCGGTATGATTATTTAAAAAATCGCTCTAAAAACAAAACCAAAACATAACAAAAATTATAAGAATTGCTTTCTTTTTTACCTAAATCGGAAAAAGCATCCATTTTTCTCCAAGAGACTTATATTACAGTACAGGGTTATTTTTTAGTAAGTACATTATAAGTCTAAACTTAATAGTTTCTGAGATATCGAATTTTGAAAAATGACTTTTTTAACTTTGACAACGTCTAGCTTTCTAACGATACGCCATATAGCAAAACGGCTTACATGTCCCTATCTTACTTTTTTATTATCTTTCCAAAAATGCCAACTTCCGGTTAAACCGGAAGTACTATATTTCCGGCTTTTGAGCTACATCCGGCTTAACCGGAAGTTGGCACTTTTAGAAAGATAGCAGAAAAGTAAGATAAGGACATGCAAGCCGTTTTGCTCTAAGACGTACCGTTAGAAAGCTAGAAGCTATCGAAGTTCAAAAATGTCATTTCTCAAAACTCGATATCTCAGAAACTATTAAGTTTAGACTTATAATGCACGTACTAAAAAATAATTGCTATTTTATGTAGAATCCGAAAATATTGTAAGATATAGGGTGTTCCACTTAAAACAATATAACTTTTCTATGGATCTTCTTTTTGGGACATATATTTCAAAATCTTTTTAGATGCTATAAAATACTGCGTTGAGAGTGGGCCACCCAGTATAATATACAAATATTATGAATAACGAAAAATAAAGAAACACAAAGTGCAGTCTCAAATTTTTTATATAAAGTTTTTATCCGTTAAGGCATCATTACAACCGTTATATCTATTAATTATTGTTGTGGTGTCCAAAGATTTAAATTTTATAATGCCTTAATGGACAAAAAGACTATGAACAAGACGATGTTTATTTTCTTGACTCCAATATCGGCAATTTTGAACATTTGGTTCGTTGCTGAGGGTGAATGTACATTATTATACATTCATCGGCAAAACAAATATGTCTCAAAAAATCATTATTATCATTATTTGCTCTTTCCATTACCTCAAAACAGAATACCATTCTCCGTTCTTCGTCACCCTGCCGTAGCTCCTGATGTTTTTCGTTCTTGTTAGGAAAATATTTATGTTTTTTTAAAGTGCGCAACACTGTGGTTTGATGTTTTCCTACGGCTTGCCCAAGAATCCTCGTGCTAATCATTTTATTTTCCTTCACGCGCAGTAAAATATGAAAATCTCTATTATCCCTTTCTTCAGCTCTATTGACATTCTGAGTTGGGCATTTACAGTTATTTATTACAGTGCCCTCGGACTCAAACTTACTGATGATTAGTTTAATTAATGAAATGGAAGGGATAGGCTTATCAGGGAATTGAACTGAAAACATTTCCCTGCTCTAAAACTGTTTCCTATATAATACCACTTAATCATAGTTACTTTTTCCTTAATGGAATAAACAATAGCGTCATAGAAATTATTTGCTGGTGCTTGCTGTATGATATAACTATGAAAATTTCGTAATTTTGCCATAACATTTAATTGAATAAGTTAGGATTGGCTTATTAAAATTTATTGAAACTTAGCACATGGGCCTCTTCAAGAAATCACAAGATAATTTTTCTCTAAAATGTACAGGGGAGCCAATATTTAGCCACCTCAAAGTTTACATGGGATTTCCTATGTTCAACTAAGACATGCATCACCTGGTAAAGCCTATAATTAATAAATATACCAGTTAATTTGTTAACTCGTAGCAACCATTGAAATAAATGAAAAAAATCATACCCTTTCCATTTTTATGAATTGTAGTCTACTAAAATCATTAAAAATATCCAAATTTCCAATAATTATCGTGTGCATTAAATTTCTTTTTCTACTGATTATAAGATCAGATATTTGAATTGAATGACCTGTGACAATTGATAATACTTATTTAAGACTGTTAAAATGTTTATCTTTTGACCCACATTTTATTATAAAATTAATAATATTACATAACTAAATAATATAACTTTTAAATAAATAAGTTTTAGACATTTTCCCATGCAAAGCAATTAATTTTAAAAAAATGGATAAGAATATCAGTCTTGGGCATTTTATGGACATACAACGTTACCTGCAAATGTAAGCACTGACAGTAAAGAAGACACTTGTACACTAATCATTATTAATTTTGAGAAATATTAATTTATCCCAAATAACTGGCAAACTAAGTTTAAGTTACTATAATTGATTTTAATATCAAGATGAATTAGTGCGTGAAATAAATAATTCTCTAAGGGGCGTTATCTCCAGAGACCCGAAATTTGTTATTTAAATGTGGGATCTTGTAACTCGATATTTATTTGTGAATGACTAAAATTACGCGAGCGATGTTATTGTTCTAACAGATACACAATTGGGATGGCGAATAACATTAAATCTGGTTAAAGCGACATGGTCAGAATATGATGCATCTTAATTAGTAAGTACATGGTATTGAAATTGTGTTATGTGCAGGTTTGGCTCGTATTAAAAATAAATTAACTAAAATAAAAAATTAAGGTCTCGCAACCGATGAACTGGCTTCAAAACCTCAGAGAAAATAGGAACATTTCTGTTGTTTCTTAAAAAAATTGCAAATTTTATGTAAATAATGCTTTGATTTATTAGAAACATAACAAAATAATTATTACTATACATTCTAAAGATTTTTTTGCAAAACCTTTTGCATTTAAATCAGAACTCATCAATAACACAAAAAATTTGTTAAGATTTATCTTTACATAAATTCGATCGACAAAAGTGAAACATTGTAGATATACCGGGTGTTGCATCGTCGAGCGGGACATAGGAAATCCCATGTAATTTTAAATGGGGTCAATTATTGGCTTCCCTAATTATTTTAGAGAAAAATTCTATTTAGGTTTATTAAAGAGCACTAAAACCCACATTCAAAAGAATAACTTTAGATATTTTTGATGAGCCCGTTTACGGGTTATCGCCGATTTCTTTTTAACTATTTCTCCTTTTTATGGCCCCGTATTTGCGGGCACCAGTCAAGGTAAAAGATGACTGTCAAATAAATTTGTCATTTTGAAATGTGTGCTTTATTGTTATAAAAACTCGTACATCGAAAATATTATTAAAAGTGTATTTATGAGTACAAATTAATCTGAATAAAACTAAAATAAAGTATCCAATTACAAGGTTAATTATGACATTTTACATGTTTCAATATTTTACTGTTAAATTGTTAGAACTTTAGGATTTAAGAAGATGTTCAAATATTCCTCCATTGACTGCTAGACAATAACCGAGGCGATCATAAAATTCTCTTCTTACATTCGCTAGTTGGTAAACTGAAATTCTATTGCATTCGGCAAAAATAGCATTTTTTAACTCGTCTAGATTTGGGTATTTTTTATCTTTGTATATCCTGTTTTTTAAATGGCCCCAGAGAAAGTAATCATTTGGCGATAAATCAGGAGACCTGGCTGGCCAATTTACTGTATGATTTAAGCCAATAACATTTCCATTAAAAGCACTGTTTAAATATTCCCGGACAGCCAGGGTACTATGTGCCAGGCAGCCATCCATTTGGTACCAAACTTCCTGATTTTCCCTGGCGGCATCATGTAAAGTAGGTAAAATATGATCTTCAAGTAGTTCCAAAAAATATTCTGCATTTAAATTTCGTGTATGAAATAATGGCCCGATAATATTTTCTCCGAAAATCCCAGCCCATACATTAACTTTTTGTGGATATTGCGTCCTTGTTTCCACAAACCTGTGTTGGTTTTCTTTGCTCCAATATCGATAATTTTGAACATTGGGTTCATTGTTTAAGGTAAATGTGCATTCGTCAGTGAAACAAATTAAAAATTCCCTATCCATGTTTGCTCTTTCCATCATACCAAAACAAAACTCCTGTCGTCGTATTTCGTCTGTATCTCTTAGCTCTTGGTGCCTTTCATATTTGTATGAATAATATTTATGTCGTTTCAAAGCTCGTAACGCTGTGATCTAATCCTATGTCATCCTCAAGTTTCCTTGTGCTGATCTTCCCATCATTTTCTTCCACGCACAATAAAACTTGCAAGTCCCTATCATTTCTTGCATCTCTTCTTTGTTCCTGCCTTTCTTCACATCTGCAGTTATTTATTACAGTGCCTTTTGTCTCAAATTTCTTGATAGTCCTTTCGACTGTAGATTTTGCAGGTATCGGTCTATTCGGATACAGAGCAGCAAACATGTCTGACACATTTTGATAACTATTTCCTTGATAATACCATTTAATCATCAATATTTTTTCTTCAGAAGTGTAATTCATGGCTAATATTTTCGATGTACGAGTTTTTATAACAATAAAGCACACATTTCAAAATGACAAATTTATTTGACAGTCATCTTTTACCTTGACTGGTGCCCGCAAATACGGGGCCATAAAAAGGAGAAATAGTTAAAAAGAAATCGGCGATAACCGGTAAACGGGCTCATCAAAAATATCTAAAGTTATTCTTTTGAATGTGGGTTTTAGTGCTCTTTAATAAACCTAAATAGAATTTTTCTCTAAAATAATTAGGGAAGCCAATAATTGACCCCATTTAAAATTACATGGGATTTCCTATGTCCCGCTCGACGATGCAACACCCGGTATTTAGTTTATGTAGGATTCCCATTTCCACAAACCACATCTTAACTATAATTTTTATAATTTTGAATATTGCGTTTACAATAAATTATTTTTATGAGAAATGTTTGTATGTTAGGCCTTTTAGATTCTATGTAAAATTAGATGAGGTATGTACAGGGTTATCCAACCAAGACTGGACAAGGCGATTTTTTGACTTTTCCTGTACTTTTATAAAAAAACTGAAATAGCCATCTTAAGTCATTTTCTCCCGCGAATTCGAATATCTTCAGCAAAAAACAATTGAACATCAAACAAAAGTACTAGGGGTCACTTTGATATTTTTTTAAATGGGATGCCGTATTTTTAATGAGCTTATCCGATTTCTCATATAAATTTTGATCTAAAATGTTGGATTTTTAATTCAAAAACGCCTTTTTTCTTCAGTTTTAAATTCGGAAAATGTTCGTCTATCGTAAGATTTTTTTTTTTTTTTTTACATTTTAGATCAAAATTTATATGAGAAATCGGATAAGCTCATTAAAAATACGGCATCCCATTTAAAAAAATATCAAAGTGACCCCTAGTACTTTTGTTTGATGTTCAATTGTTTTTTGCTGAAGATATTCGAATTCGCGGGAGAAAATGACTTAAGATGGCTATTTCAGTTTTTTTATAAAAGTACAGGAAAAGTCAAAAATCGCCTTGTCTAGTCTTGGTTGGATAAACCTGTACAGGTAGCATGGAAGAACTCCTAAAGAATGCTACCGTTTATGCAATGTTACAATAACTTTTATTTTCAACTATTTCTGTAACTTGCTACATAATAAATATTTTGCAATTGCTTCCGACCACTCCTAGGAATTAAATTGACGTCATTGCATTTAAACAAAAAAATATGCGTTGTTCTCAAATCTTCTCAGCTTGTGACGCATTTTGTTTTTAAATTAATTTCTTTGTAAAATTGGATTTTTACCATCAACATTAAATTTTCAAAAATTGTCAAATCTTCAGTAATCTTACAACTCACTTGTGTGGGTCATCACACTAGCGCCCACGTGATTTTTATTACTCTGTGATGAAGAGTATTGAATTCCACGACAAGATGATAACATCAGGATAGTTTCTATTTTTCATTAATGACCTGGTGCATATTTACAGGGTGTCTCTAAAAGGTCTGTACAAAATCTGGGCACATATTCCTGAAGCCAAAATAAGGCGATTTAAAGCAACTTACCTTTGTCCGAAATTGCTCCGTTTCCGAGATACAGGGTGGTAAAGTTAAAAAATAAAAATCGAATTTTTTAAGATTAATCAATATTTTTTAACGTATTATTTTAAAACTTGGTGCCCGGGGGTTTTTTGGAATGCGAAACACGAATACGGACACCTTCTCACTGTGGCCATTAGAGGGCGCTTCACAATGCACTTCTTATGGTTTAGAAGGGCCATAACTTTTTTATCAGTATAGTTTTTTCCTTTTCTTGTTAGAAAGACTAATTTTTTAAACATTTTGAAACAAAAAAGGTACTCTTGTGAAAATCCGCTAAAGTAAGCCGTTTGTGAGATATTTCGGTTTTTAGTATTCGATGCCGCACCGGAATATTTAAATTATTTTGAATAAAAAATTCCGCTATTAGCAGGAAAAAATGTTTCACTTGGGTTAGTTACAGCAAGTTTTGCAGGAAGAATTTGAGTATGGATTTTTTTTTTAATAAAATGAGGAACAATTTTATTTTAAAAGTAAATTTAATTAGCATAAACTTTTAGAAATTGTTCAAAATGACCTCCGTTAACTTAAGTACAAAGATTAACACGACGTAAAAAGTTTAAATTTACTCTTTGCATCAATTCCGCATCGTTCTTTAATATGTTGACTGCATTTTGAATTCTTCCCCACAATTCCTTTTCATTATTAATCGGTCTGGAGTATACCATCGTTTTTAAAGACCCCCATAAAAAATAACCCAACGGAGTGATATCCGGTGAGCGTGGCGGCCACTTTACAGGAGCGTCATTACCTCTACCGATCCATCTGATTGGATAATTGCGGACATTTAAACTAAAATGTGGTGGAGCACCGTCATGCATAAACCACATATCTCGTCGAAGTTGTAATGGCAAATCTTCTAATAAATGTGGCAGCGTATTTTGTGTATGTTCTAAATAATCCACACCATTTAGTCGTGGCGGTAGTATGACAGGACCAATAATGAAATTGCCAATAATTCCTGCCCAATTAATTCTAAACTCATGTTGATAATGAGTTACTTTCGTGGCATGCGGGTCTTCAGTAGCGTGACCATGTTCGTTATGTAAGTTAGTTACACCACTTCTTGTAAAACATGCTTCGTCAGTAAATGAAATGTGCTTAGCAAAATTCACATCCTGTTCGGTAATGAATCGACAGAAGTCCAATCGTTGATCGAGATCCGGAGCCAAAAGGTCTTGTACCTTTTGGATATGGTATGGATGAAGCTGCTGTTCTTTTAATGTTCTATAAACTACATCCTTGGATACTCCTACCTCTAAACCTAAGCATCTGGCGCTTAATTTTGGATCTTCAGCAATTCTTTCCAAAATTTGTTCCTCAACCTCAGGAGAAGACATTACTTTGGGATTCTTACTTATGCGAAAGATCACAATTTCTTAAAGTGAATAATAAACAGCGACTATTAAAAATCAATTATGATGGACCTATTTTTGTATTTACTCTTTTTTAATGATTTAGTTGCATTCTTAAAAAGTATATCTTCTACACCTTTGCTAGTATATTACGCCGAGAATACAAATGTTCTTATGGCCAAAACCAACGAAAAGTCTCTAAAAGACATTGCAGAGGTTACCTACAGACGGAGCTACGAGTAACTAACAAAAAAATATACTTCAGGGAAATACTGAAAGTAACTAAGTTAAAGCTTGTCCAGAGATATAAGAAAGTTACTCTTTGCCTTTGAATGAAGAGGCTTGAAAAAGATAAAGCCTGCGTTAAATGTGGCAGACCAACGTTATGGAGATATATCCAACACATGGGGTTTAGATTTAAAAAAATTAACAAAAGGCGAGTTTTAATGGAATCTAGTAGATTTCGGGAACGGCGATCCGAATATCTACAAGAAATTAGGATTAACAGAGATCAGCAAAGACCGATTATTTACTTGGATGAAACCTGGTTCGACACATATGATACCACGGATAAGGGTTGGGTTGACTCAAACGGCAAGTGTAAAACAAGCGCGCCATCAGAAAGAGGTAAATTAATTAAGATTTTGCATGCTGGATCTAAAGACGGATGGATTCCAAATGGACTTTCTCTGTCTGCAAAAAACATTAAAGATTCTTCTCTGGATTACATGACATTTATTTAAAGGAATATTACACCAAAAGGTAACTAATTAAGTTTAAAACTACAAAAGGAATACTTCTGTGATAATTATGCAAAAAATCTAGGGCATACAGTTTAAAGGCTTCCACCATACGTAACAATATTTGCCCTACTATTAACTCCAGTGTAGTTGAGCTTATAGACACTGAATTAAGTGGCGCTTAAAACTCAACCATATATCTACACATTGTAGTTTTACTGGCAAGGACCCTACTCAAAAGAACCACCCTCGTTTACAATTACCACGAGCTTGAGCTACCTGAGGTAGGTGGTAACCTTAAACCCTATTTAATATTTAAGTTCCATCCTTTATATTTTGTTACCATCTAATACGGTTATGGCATCACCAATGTTAATAATTAATTATTCAAGTTTTTATATTTTTATTTTCGCTCTACAGTTAAAAATTCCTGTTGCATCATTTGGCGTTTTACATTTTAACAAAGACGCCTTTAAACGCCTGATCTATATGTCTTATATCAAGAGAATAACTTTGAGACAAGAACATTTTACCAGGATAAATTGAATGAAAGATAATTATAAACCCAAAAAAAAATCAAATCTTACAATTATGTTAAAAGTACCTACACAAATAAGAAGTACCTAAAATTGCTAGATTGAACTTAGGTTTTAGTTATCGTTGCCAAATGTGACTGTTCTCGATATCAGAGCCCAAACCGAAGGAAATTCTGAAAATGTAAAAATTAATATTTTTCTTTTGAAATACACATTTTATTAAATTAAAATTCGGCGACAATGTTAAGAAAATATATCAATTTTTTAAAAAGGCCATTTACTTGGATCTATTCAAAGTGGCGATGTAATTTGTTCAAACAAAATATCCTTTTCTTTTCAGCGTATAATTCCTTATTGAGCTTAATACGTTGAATGTGGAGGATCTCCATATTTATCATAAAGAGTCTGATAAAATTTCCAGTCGGTTTCACCCGGATCGCTATTTAAAGATAGGGACGAATTAACGCTGAGGTAAACGACACTGTCACTTTTTATTTTATTCGGTGCATTGGGCATCCAGGAAATTCGTTCAAGTGGTGTAGGAGTGGGGTTTCTGAAACAGAAAATGTTTAGAATGCTTATAAAGTTGAAAAAAGTATCTGCTCTCGATTGGGATCTTGTAAACGGTAAAAGATACAACATCTTAAAACTTCGTATCTCACATTTTGTAAAGAAAGCCTCGTAAGACCTAAAACACTTTTAATTTCAAAAACTCGTATCTCGCATACTTTACCAAAAAAAGTAGGTAATTCCTTTTTCTGAGTCTTATACGCATACCTATACAATAAAAAAAAAACATTGGAAATTGTATTTTAAGTATAGAATGTTTTTTGCCATTTTTAAAAATATATTAATTTTAAAATTCGAGGTCTTGACTCCTTAGCGACGATATAGCCTCTACTGACATTCTGCACAATATAAACGACTTTTTTCATTGACCAATTAAGAAACAATTGACAATGTCTTAGTGCAATAAAATTGGTTTAATGTCTACCATATCGGGTGTCCACCGAAGGTGGCTCGCCCCTATAACTCTTTTGTTTTTAGAGATAATGAAATGAAATTTGGAGGATTCGTATGCGATATAAAACTGCATTTCTTGACGGGTGATTCAACTTTATAGAACTTCCGGTTTAAACGGAACTGACATAAACTTTCGATTTTTCAATGAGACACCTGGTATATTTTTACTTTCTTTAAATCCATATGACATTCGAAATACAACCATGTCACTTGTCACTTTTTGTCATAAAATAAATAAATAAATTAAAAAAAAGAACTAAAAATCTACATCCACATATTTATTAATTTTTAGGGTTGCAGAATGCAGATGTTCAAAGTGACCTCCATCTTGTTGCTGACATAGTCGTACTTTTTCTACTGTCGCTCTTGAAACGTTTCTTAACTGCTGTGGTGTAATTCTATGAATAGCTGCTCTTACTTTCTTGATTTCCCTCTTGCATCAAGTGTAAATTTTTGTGAAACCAATATCGCCTATTACACTGGGAAACCGCAAAAATATTTCCGACCCCAAAATATCAAAATCTTATTTATTTTAATATACTAACTAACAATCTGACTTGCAAAAGTCTCAGTTAGCTTCGGTTTTATAGATCCATGCTAATTTTGATAATTACCTACCTGCCCCTAATGTATGGGAAAATTCGACTATTAAATGAGAAGTACCTGGATTTATTATACCAGGTGTACTTTATAAAGGATTTAAATACATATTAACATAAATCCTAAATAGTTAGTTAGTTGTATTTCAACCACCAGTTGATTGAGAGCTGTTCTTATTTGAGAAATTAGCGAGTTTTGAGCAACATGTCGCGAGCTTGTTTAAATAAGCCGGATCATTTTTGTTATATAAGTGGTGAAGTGATTTTTGTGAAACAAAAACGTACACTTAGCCCTTTAATAGAAAAGGCTTACCACTTGTATTTTGGCTGTAAAATTGGAAATCAGGATAAAAATTGGGCTCCATATATCTGCTGCTAAAAATGTGCGTCCAACATTCGCGGCTGGCTAAGCGGGAAAAGGCGTAAGATGCCCTTTGCTGTTCCTATGATCTGGCGAGAACCAAAAGAGCACATAACTGACTGTTACTTTTATTTGACACCTCCCATCAAAAAAGGCTTTTCAGAGAAAAAAAAGGTCTGCGATACAGTATCCAAATTTGCAATCCGCCATACGCCCGGTGCCTCATAGTGACGAGTTGCCTGTACCTAATCCACCTCAGGAATATAGCCTTGATTCTGATGATGATCCAATGGATTCAAACAGTAGTGTACTGGAAAATGTCGCCGACCCATCAACCTTGCAAGACTCCGATTTTGTCTGTGAACCTCCCAGTAAAAAGCCTCACAAAGTAAGTCAAAGTAAATTAAGTGCCCTTATAAGGGATTTGGAATTGCCTAAGAAAAAATCCGAACTATTGGCCTCTTGATTGCGACAATGGAACTTACTCCAAGATAAAGTAAAAGTTTCTGTGTACCGAAGCCGTCAGAAAAACCTAACACCATTTTTTAACATGGAAAATAATTTGGTAGCCTGTAGGGACATTGAGGGATTACTGGCAGCTTTAAATCTCGACTATGATCCAAAAGACTGGAGACTTTTCATTGATTCCTCAAACGTAGGTCTTAAAGCTGTGTTACTCCATAATGGAAACAAGTCGCCTTCACTCCCAATTGGTCATGCAGTCCACATGAAAGAAACGTATAGCAATTTGAAATTGTTACTGGAGACCATACAATATGAAAGATATAATTGGTAAATTTGTGGCGACCGAGAGAATCTTTTGAGCCAGGAAAGAAAATGTAGTCGGCGCGCCATTAGTTCCCCCAGAAAAGATTTTACTAACGCCACTTCATATAAAATTGGGACTTATGAAAAATTTTGTGAAGGCCATGGACAAAGAAGGTCGTGCTTTTCGTTACTTAAAAGAAAAGTTCCCTAGAATCAGTGACACTTAAATTAAAGAGGGAATATTTGTGGGTCCCCAGATTAGGAAACTTTTCGGAAATGCGCAATTCGATTCTATACTTGAAGGCAAGGAAAAGGACGCTTGGAATGCCTTTAAAATGGTTGCAGCAAATTTTTTTGAAAACATAAAAGCAGAAAACTATAAAGACCTGGTTGCCCAACTTCTTTTACGTTACCAAAACTTAGGGTGTAATATGTCGTTGAAAATTCATTTCCTGGATTCTCATCTGGATTACTTTCCGGAAAATTGTGGTGCTGTAAGTGACGACCGCGGTGAGAGGTTCCACTAGGATATTTCAAACATGGAAAGAGGTATCAGGGAAAATGGAACTGTGAGATGTTAGCCGACTACTGTTGGACTATCACGAGAGATGCCCCCAAGGCTGCTTTCAAAAGACAGGCTAAGAAGCGTAAAATGTCTAAACTTTAGACTCACTAATTAAAATGTGCTATTTAATTGCTATTGTTGAACCAACAACATATTGCTTGTATGTTCATTGTAAATGCCTATAATTTAAAATGATAGGTAGGGCTGTGTACACTATTTTTGAAAAAAGAAGGAAGGAAAGTCGTTTTTTTGTGTATTAAGTGTATAATCTTAAAATTATTTTAAATTTGCAGAGCGCTTTCGGCCTTAGGCCATCTTCAGTGCTTCTTTGTCAGGAAACAGGAAACTTCATTGACACAATTAAATAAGTGGGCCATCATCAGCACAATGTAAAAAACTAATTAGTAAAAACAAATAACATGTAAAATTGTAAAAAGACGAACTACTGGGACGAACCACTTTTAAATTTAGTTAGTTAACCATCGTTTTTTATTATCTTTTTCATAATTAAATTTTTACTACACGTGGAACGTGTTTTTGAGTCGAAATTTGAGATAACCATCAATTTCTGACAAAGAAGCACTGAAGATGGCCTAAGGCCGAAAGCGCTCTGCAAGTTTAAAATAATTTCAAGATTATACACTTAATACACAAAAAAACGACTTTCCTTCCTTCTATAATTTAAAATGTTCATTGTATATGCCTATAAATTAAAATTTTGTAACAAATAATTCAGATTTTTTTTGCGAGCTAACTAAAATCTTTAATAGATTTTCCTAAGAACCAATTGCAATACTCAAGTCTCCTTTCATTACCGTTTGGGTACTGGTGCTGATATAGTTGGTATTTATATGAATGGTATTTAGGTTTATGTAAAATATTGCCGGCAGAAGACTTACAAATGCCATATTCTAGCGCGTTTTCCGTGAGTGACGCATTGATATTCACTTGCACGTATGCCAGAACATTTATTTCTATTTCTTCACTCACAATAATTGGATCGTTTTCATTATTTTCAGGCTCATTTCGCATTTCCTGAACCAGTTTTGGATAACAATGCCGGGTTGGGTGACGGCGTTCTGGATATCACTGTGCGTAAACACGTGCAGCATCGGTTGAGTTTGAGCCCACACTCTCCAAAAACTAATAGCATATCAACTTTTTCGCTCCTTTTATAGATATTATTATTTTCCATGATTTTTAAACAATAACGTACACGGCAATTACCTATTACTTTTGCAGAAGCGAAGTTCCGTAAGATGTTGATTTATCAATTTTTGACAAGACATCTTAACGTTTTTGTTTTTATCAGTTGTGTTGGTCACAGGCTACTCGATTAATTCTTATTTTATTCTCGAAAGGCGCTTTATTTTAGGAAAGTCGTACATAACGTAACATTTTTACAGTTTTTTAAGGGAAACTTGTTTAAAACCTAATAACGTGTGGTATCAAATTAATCGTAATAAAATGCTCTTTTTTTTCTAACCAGATGAGCCACCATGTTGCCATTTGAAAAAAATGAGTAATACAGGTTTCAAAATTTAATTTGACACAGCAGATAGGTTTTGACCAAAAACAGTAAAGTTGTATTTTGTCAAAAACGTTAGGACTGAAATTAGTAATTTTAACGTATTCATAGCTTTCTAGATTAAAAAAAGAATTAAAAAAAAAATAAAAAATGGACAAAAAAGACAAGTGACACATGGTTGTATTTAGAATGTCATATGGATTAAAAGAAAGTAAAAATATACCAGGTGTCTCGTTGAAAAGTCGAAAGTTTATGTCACTTCCGGTAAAATCGGATGTTCTATAAAGTTAAATCACCCGTCAAAAAATGCAGTTTTATTTCGCATACGAATCCTCTAAATTTTATTCCATCATCTTTAAAAACAAGAGAGTTATAGGGGCCAGTCACCTTCCATGGACACCCTGTATAGACACATCAAATAGTAATGAACAACGGTCAGTGTTCCTAAATTTATTTTTACCTTAAAAACTCGTTAATGAGAAGAAATATTATGTACCAGGTCCCTATATAAAAGCAATGGGCAGTTAAAAGATTTAGAGAGGTATTTTCACTATTGTAATAACATTTGTGTATAATTACCCATATTTCGCAAAATTAGACCATAGTTCCAGAAGCCTCATGCGTACTAGCACATCTTCGTTATTTGCATTGGCTTTATTAGCAAAAATATAAAATATGTCTTCGAAATGTCCAACACCTGCAACAGAAAGAAAAATTTAAAAATGTTGATATAAGAATGAAATATGTAAATCAAAATGATAAATACTATTTTCTTACCAGCAAAATCATTTTCAAATTCTCCCAATGAGCCTCTATAAGCAAATTGATAAAAGTAAACGTCAGTGTACTTGGACATCCTTTTAACTGTTTCTCTAATCGGTCTGTTGAATTGATCAACACTTATAAACTAAAAGCATTTTTATGGGCTTAAAACTTTTTAAAACCTAAATAGGACAGACAAGCTTACATACTCTTAAAAAAAATGTTACAACCTAAATACGTCAGAAAATGTTCTTATGCGTTGAAGAATAATTTTGGAAAGCTAGATAACGTCAAAATTATCAGTAAAATGGCTAAAATATACAATTTCAACTAGCTTGGAGGCTATTTTAACCCTGTGTCAAAGTTGAAATGTTTTCGAACGTTTATACAGTAAAATCTCTCAATACCGCCCACCCTCGGGGAAACAAATGTTGGTCGGTTAATAGAGAAAACTTAAAAGAACTGGTCTGCATTTTACTGTGTTTGTTTGTTAATCTATAGATAGTATTAGTATCTATAGATAACTTAATAGTTTTTAATATTTTTGTTTAAATTTATCAGAACTAAAATTAAATAGGATGAGGTCAATTTACCAATATGTATATACTGCACGTGCATACTAACATATACAGTGTGTCCCAAAAGTTCCGCAATGTCCAAATATCTCACGAACCTTTTGGACACGCTTTATGAAATTTGGAACCTAGAGGGAATACAACATTCTGCGTTCGCTGGAAGTACCGGCGACGTTGCCAGATGTTCCACTTTTGAGAAATCATTGTCAACTTTTATTTTTAAATGGTATACCCACTTTTTTTTTTTTCTTAATTTGCTCTATGCTGGTGCCAAAATATCAGGTTCCGAAATTGAAAGTAAGTTCAAATAAATGGTTTTTCTCAGAGCAGGTAATAGGTACCTATCCCGTTCTGACATCTACCTTTTCCAATGTGTTGCAGGTTGGACACTGTGACAATTGGATTTGACGTATAGGTAATTTTAATAAATAATTGTCACAACGGATTAGGTTAATAGACAAGAGAAAATTCTTTCTATTTCTGAGAAATCAGATTGAAAAAAAATCAAAGGCTTCAAACAATTTATTTTAAAACAATATCCAAAAAATCTGTAGGTAACAAAACAGTAACTTTAAAACGAAAACTATTTTATTAAATGCTCAAAATGTTTTCCTTGTACTTCTTGACAATACGCCAGGTTATAATAAAATCTCTGAAGAACATTTTGTATAATTTCTTCCGTAATTTGATCAGCTTCATTTAATATTCGCTGCTGCAAGTCTTCTATATTTTCTTTTCAGGTTTAGTTTCAAATACTTTATTTTTTAAATGACCCCAAAAGAAGTAGCCTAAAAGTGATAGGTCAGGGGACCTAGCGGGCCATTCTATGAAACCTCTCCTGCCAATCCATCTATTTGGAAAAGTTAAATTTAAATAATAATCACGAACCTGTCGACCATAGTGTGGAGGGGCCCCATCTTGTTGAAACCATACATTTTGGTAGTTTGGACCAGCCAAATTTCTAATTTCAGGAATAATTAAGTTTCGAAGCATTTCTAAATATCTTTGGGAAGTCAGGTTTCCTTTAATGAAAAACGGACCAACTATGTCGCTTCCAAATTTTCCAGCCCACACATTAACTTTTTGTGGATACTGGGTACGCACTTCCCGTAGCCAATGGGGATTTTCATCACTCCAGTATCTGCAATTATGTCGATTTACAACGCCATGGAGCATAAATGTTGCTTCGTCCGAAAACACAATGTTTTTTGAGAAGTTGGGATCTTGATCAATTTTGTACATCATTGTCTCACAAAATTCAACCCTTCTGTCGAAATCGTCTTCAAAAAGTTCCTGTACTAGGTGAATTTTGTAATTGCGAAATTTATTTTCAGCTAAAATTCTTTCAACCGATGACTTACTAATTTCTAGGCCGGTTTTTCTCAATGAACAATGGGGATTTTCAACAAAAGACTGTAAAACATCTAAGCTTCTTTCTTCATTTGTGGCTGATTTTGGGCGGCCAGATCTAGGTCGCTCTTTTAAGCTGCCAGTATCCTCAAACCTTTTTACTATTCTCTGAACGGTTGATGCAGCGATTGGATGACGATTTGGAAATGAATTGTTAAATAAAATAGCAACCTCTGTGTATGGCTTCACACGATCTGCATAACCGCGCATCATAATTAATGTAGTTTTCTCTCTTTCAGTTAAATGAACCATTTTAGACCGTGATTTTAAACACGATAATTTTAGACAATTATTAATGTTATGTATTATTAATGTATTTTGATTGTCATTGTCAGTGTCCAACCTGCAACACATTGGAAAAGGTATATGTCAGAACCTATTACCTGCTCTGAGAAAAACCATTTATTTAAACTTACTTTCAATTTCGGAACCTGATATTTTGGTACCAGCATAGAGCAAATTAAGCATGGAATCCACTAAAAAAAAAAAAAGTGGGTATACCATTTAAAAATAAAAAGTTGACTATGATTTCTCGAAAGTGGAACATCTGGCAACGTCGCCGGTACTTTCAGCGAACGTAGAATGTTGTATTCCCTCTAGGTTCCAAATTTCATAAAGCGTGTCCAAAAGGTTCGTGAGATAATTGGACATTGCGGAACTTTTAGGACACACTGTATATGCATGTGTTCGTTTCTCCTACAATTTACGTAAGTTTGACCATATTTCAGACTGTTTTAGAGAGTCCCACTGGCTAAATTTGGATGAGCGGTTTCAAGTACACATGATGTCTGATTTATAAAATTAACAAAACCCAAAAGCCCTTATATTTATCGGAAAAGTTGATACGGAGGGTTGATGTACATAATCGTTTAACAAGATCATCCTTGCACTACAGTGTTCCCAGACATTTTTCTGCTATATCTCAGCGATCATTTTCTTACAATTCTGTAAAAATCTTCAATAGTATCCCAGAGGACATAAAGAGATCCCCTAGCGTTCAGTCCTTCAATAGTAACCTAGTTGAGCATGTTCTGGGAGGGCGTGTGTGACTTTGTGCCCATAGTACTTGATTAAATTTGTCTCTACAACATAGTATGTAAAGTCAAGCACGTATCCAGGGGGGGGGGAACGGGCCCCCCCCCACCCCGAAATCCCGAAATTTGAAAATTTTTTGTTTATTGTTCACCTTGTACTGCATCTTTTTATTGCACTATAAATAATAATGGATTGAACGTCACATAATGATTTAAGTTTTAATGTGTGATTTGCATTGCTCTGAATTAATTAAAATAGGTCCACATTTTTGAATGATTTTCGTCCTTGGCCCCCCCCCCCCCCCCCCCCCGAAACGAATTTCTGGATACGGGCCTAATATAGAGTGTCATTTATTCATTTTATTAAAATAGTTTTTGCCTTTTGTAGAATATACCATTAATAATTTTTGTAATTTTATAGTACTAAATTTATTTTATTAAGAATTTTTTTTCTTTTTTCTGATGGTTGCGTGGAAGAGCATTCATTTGAACGTCGCCGTCGCTCTATAACTTTTTGTAATATTTATTTAATTTATCAATAAAGACATTTTGTATTGTATTGTATATTATACAATGTACTGTATGTTTGCTTTAAAATTCTTATTTTTTAAAATAATCAGAAATTAATGGTTGCTTGATATTTTTCATTTTATTTTTATAAAAATCAGATTCACATTTTAATAGCAATTGAGAAATATTTGCAGACTTGTCAAAGTTGTTAACATTATTAAAAAAGTTCAGGTTCCTCTTCTTCTGTCTTAGAGTTGGGAGTAGTTTCATCCATTTCTTGGATCTCTTCAATACATTCGATGATAGTCAATTCTGCACTTTCTGTTGGCAAATCGTAATCAATAGAGGCAAACTATTTCAAGTTCACAAATGTGTCCAATGTTAGGAAACAGTTGGGCGAGCGGAATATTATCTTCTTCTTCGAAGTCTTTAATATTGATATCGGCTGATTCGCCACATATTTTCTTGAAGGTAATATCGTGCCGACGAAGGAATTTTTCTAACCATCCATTTGATGCCTTGAAGTTATCTATTCCTAGACATTGAACAGATTCTAGTGCTTGAATTATGAGCCCGGATATTGGTAAGTGCTTGTTTCGCGCCTTACAAAACCAGTTAAAAACAACTGAGTCCACTGACGGTCCTTCGATTTTGGTAAATTTTCTTTATTGTTTACCGTTGCCACCTTCTTGAAACCAATTTCTAACTTCTGCTTTATTTTGAAGCAAAATAGTCACTTGGGTCTTACCCACTTTAAATTTTTGAGCCCATTTCCTGAACCCAAACCAGTTTTTTCACTTTCCCCGATTATTTCCTTTTTCCCGCCATCTTCATATATTCACATTAGTTCCAAACACACAAAAAATGCTTTGTTGCCAGTTCTACCTCTACCGGATACCACCTTTAGAATTTTTAATGCAATTATTCGATTTTTTTAATTCTGCGGTTAAATCTAAATAACTTTTAGTAATTATGGCCCACATCTATCTCCCATTGTTCCTTAGATATTAATTATTTTCTTATTTTTTGCGGCCAAAACAGGAGTAAAAAAAATCAAATATCTTAGTTATCATATTTATAACTCAAAATATTTAAACAATATACAGGTATTTTGGCAATACAACATACTTGAAAAATATTTTATACAGGGTGCCCAAAAAATATGTATCGGTGGACCTTTCCAAAAAAATAGCAAAAGTCACTTTTTCAAATAAAACACCCCATATATTATTAAACCAGACGACAGGCAGAAAAATCATGTTCCTATATCAACCTATTTATATTAATTTCAAATTTTTAGTAGCCAACATTAATTTCTTATCAATAGAAATCCTCATAAGTCAGAAACGATTGAACATAGGTACAGGAATATGTTAAACTGATGCATCTGTTCTGTATGGAACGAAATATTTAACGTATTTACGCAAACTGTAAAACACTGAAGTGCAACTTCGTGCACGTCTTAACCAAACACAAAGAATGTAGTCTATTTAACTGCGAAATTTACGGTACTTTTAAAACAATAGTAACCTCTGTTACCGGGCACGCGTCCCCAAAATATCACTTACTTTAACATTAGAGAATCACTTTAGATCAAAACACGTGCTATTATTGTTTTAGCTACGTGGAGCATCTGCTTATGTTGAAGTCTAACAGGACACTGAGTTGTATATGGTGCTACAGCGCTGTGGTATGGGACGTCCACCAATCATATGTGGTCACGTGGACCTTATTGACCAACCAACAAGAAGCGACCGCTGAAGCATTCAAGTGATGTTCGCCCGTTGTCGGTTAAAACGTCACAGAACCTAAATTATATACTCCAGAAGCCGCAAACCTATTGGAAAGCTACCGATCAACGGTTTTCGCAGGCGTGAATTTAATATTATTTAGTTTAGAATATCACACGTTTTTATGTTTACAGGAGACTTGATGTTTTCTGAGAATTATAATACTGAGGAATAAAACACTAACGATTTTTAACCATAGGCTAGACATTTGGCGGTTTTGCCAATAAAATAGAATAGAAATATCTTGTCGCTATGCTAAGAAGACTGAAGGACTCTTGAATACAGGCGGTGCTTTTTCTTTATTGCAACGTTGCCGATTCGAAGATGTCGTTGCGACGTTGACACATTAATTTATGTTTATTACTTTGATTATTAGAAAACGTGTTTCCCAAACAGGTAATAAAAGTTACTTAGGCTTAACTGGAGAATCAAAAAATCGAATAATGTATAGAGGGTTGCATTTATAATTCTAAAGTTATTATCCAGTAGAAAAGGAACCGGCAATGACGCATTTTGAAAAATATTTTTAAGAGGCTAGATCGCTCTGTCTTATTCAGAGTTTCAGCACGATATTTATATTCGTTTTTTAGATTCTACTAATGTAACATTGAGTTATTTAACTCAGACATATTTTAAAAATTCTTTATAGTTGCATTCACGTCATAATCATTGTTGTTCAGTAAACTTACGTGTATGATATTTGCCGATGACCGAGTTGCGATTGGTTGCTGACCAAAATAATGTTTCTTAATTTCGCCACCAGCCAAAATTCTTTTCGAGATATTCCTTGTTAGGTCATAAGGGGATAACCTTGCCATATCCAAGTCATATCGAGTAAACAGTGGCTTAAGTACATCTAAAATAAAAAAATGAAATAAAAAGCGGTTGTGCAAAATAAGTAAATCTTTACAGGCTGAGGCTAAGACAATTACTTTTGGTGCTATTTATGTGCTCCATGGCTTCTATAAATAATATGAAAGGCACTATTTACTTACCAATAAAAAGCCCTAAAAACGATTTAGCTTCATTTGAGTTGAGTCCGATCAATATCGGGACCTTATTGAAACTGCCAGTTCGAAGTATTTCATGACTTTTGGCTGTAATCACAGCATCATCGTGTTCGGGTTCTTGAACAGGCCCCATCGGTAACCCATTAAAAGTATTGTCTATTGCAATTGCCTTAAATAATTTCACAATACATTTATTTTAAATCGAGGGACCTTCAAGGATCTGTCTTTTACTTTTACGCCTTTTAGAGAATAAAATTTCATGACTTTTCTTATTAAAGAAAATAACGACGAATCTAAGCTTTCCTCAGTATAGGTACAGGGTGAGGAATTTAATGTGTTACATTGTTACAATCACTGAACTCCCACCAGTAGAAAAGCAAAGCCAATTGCCGACCGATCTAAAAATGCCCCCGGCATGCGTGATTCTTCGGAACTGTGGCTCATGTGCAGTACGTCGAATTTTCACGATATTTTTTTATGTAACGTTTATATTATCCAGAGCCGGTTGTCACTTAAGTAATTCTTTATTTACGCCACAGTTTCTGGCGTACTTATTGTGAGACTTCTTAGCGTTGTTTTCAGTAAATTTTAGTTATTAATTAATTATTGCCCACCCATTTGATGTCAATAAGAAAACTGCAGACGAAGAATGGTTTAGGAACTTTTGAATAAGACAAGATATGACACTACGTCAGCCCGAAAAATGCTCAATGGGGAGAATTATGGGATTTAGATGGATGGACAGTAGAAACGTTTTTTAAAAACCTATAATCCTTGTACGAAAATACAGCTTTCCTCAAAATCGTGTTTTTAATATGGATGAGACCGGTTTGAGCACGGTGCCAAGTAAATTGCCCAAAGCTATTACGAAAGAGGAAAAAGGGTGGTTGGAAAAGTTACTAGTGCAGAACGTGCCCAGTTACTTACCGCGGTTTGTTGCTTTAACGCAGGTGGAGATTATATATCTCCTGCATTAATTTTTCTGCGAAAAAGAATACGAGAGGATCTTTATAAAGATGCCCCTAGCGGAACCCTTAAAATGATATCGGACTCAGGATTTATTCATTTTGATCTATTTCTTGTATGGATTCAACATTTCAAAAAGCATGCTAAGCCTATAGTCTATTTCAGAAAGGTGTAGAGTAATAAAAGCTCATTAGGTATGCAAAGGACTACAGAGTGACCCAAACGGTGCGCCACCCCACTTTGCACCCACTGTTCGTCATCATTTGGACCAAACGTTTCCAGGACAATGGATTTCGTCGACATCGATTTTCTTTACATCAAGTACAGGTAGTACCACCCGGGTTTGGGTCAATTAATGGGTTTTACCTATTGTTATTCATTCACAAACCCTGAAAATGGTGTGGCAAAGGCGTGCCGGTAGGATATTCGTAAAAAGTAGCTTAACGTCTTTCATTTTGAATGTCGTGTTTTGTCTTGCTACAAATCCTTTCACTTGCGCCCATATAAGTTCTATAGGATTTAGTTCGCAATGATAGTGGCGGTGTGCGCAGCACAGTTACACTATGTTTTCTGCTATATCTTCCACGGCATATTTCATGCATGAAACGATGTTTGTATAAAATTTGCTATAGCTAATAGTTCCTTCTTTATCAAATTATCTTCAAATTCAATACTTTTGGTGGTTAACCAGTCGATAATTTCTTGTTTTCTCCAAGTTGGTCTCTGTGCGTCGTGAATGATAGCTTGCGTTATTCATAACTACTACTGAATCAGCTGGAAGATATTTTATCATTTCACCAAAATAGTCCTCAAAAACATTCGAATTCATGTCCTCGTGGTAATCTCCCGTATTGAACGACTGAAAGGTTAGCAAACCTTCTTTTAAAAATCCCTCTTCGCTTCCAATATGGACGATTATTAGTCTCTTCCCTTTACCTGAAGGCACCTTAATACCCGTTGACAGGTCTTCTATGAGAGCTTGCCGACCACTGGTTATATTTTTGTCTTGCCACAATTTTGGTACTATATAACCTTCATTAATCCACGTCTCATCAAGATAAAAGATGTTCTTCTGCTCTCTTCTGTACTGCTTTGTACTTCTCAAGTATTTTCGTCGCCAGCAAACAATTTTATCGCTTTCCAGTAAAAGTGATTTACGGTTATGCTTTTCCCAGACAAAATCCATATTTTTTAAAGTGGTCCATAAAAGTTTTCTAGTTATAAACGGAATACTTTCATCCTGGCCAAGCTCCATTAGAATCTTATCTAGGGTGGGTATTTCTTTTTTAAAATAAAAAGAGTGAACTTTTCTTCGAACTACACTTTTGGTGTCTTCATCAAGGACTTTTACTGATCTGCCTGGACTTTTCTTGGGAGGTTCCATTTGACCTGCTGTCTTTCTCTCCCGCAATATTTTAAAAACTCACTGATAGTGGAGAATTCTTGAAACATCTTTTTGTTGGTGTGAATGTCGCCATTTTATTACTAATCCTATAATACTGTGAATACTATATACGGCTTAACAGCAAATACTGATGCGTTAAACTAAACAAATATACTTATTAAGGTCATACACACACACGATATATGAAGTTTATTCCCAATTACCACCTAGTTATATGATTCAGCCAAAGAGGCCAGAGCCAAACTGGTACCTGTTAAATGGTACCTAACTGTTAAACGCAAAACGTAACTTTATAATCTACTACCTAACTAATCCCTACACAATATTTCGATTTTGACACTTCAGGCCAGAAAACATACCTTATCCAATCCTCTTACGCAATTACTTGAAATTTTAATATTACAAACAATACTATTTTATCTTAATACCCGTTAACCTAATTCTCTAAAATGTTTGGTTAGTTGTCATGAATAATTTAATGCACAAAGTTTACCTGCGCCTATGGCCGACACCGAAATTGAGCCGAACTGGACGGAATTTCCCATTTTATTACTCCACACCTTTCTAAAACAGACTATAGTTAAGAAGAACACATCCTATTGCTGTTTGACAATCACGTTTTCCATCGCACCCTTAACGTAGTGTATTACTGCCGTAACAATTATATTCACCTTTTGTCACTTCCTCCACATTCCAGTCACCGCCTCCAACCCCTGAATAAAGGTTTTTGTGGTTCACTCAAGACCTCCTATTCCCAGTTTTGTGACAATTGGCTGGTTTCTAATCCGGGAAAGGTTATCACACAGTCGGAAGTATCTGGCTTGTTTCATATGGCCTATCATAAGGTTGCCAATATGGAAAAGGCAGTAAATTTATTTGCGTCCACTGGGATTTATCCCTACAACTCAGAAATTTTCGGTGACGAAGACTTTGCTGGTTCGGTTCAGAGAGAGGAACTCGCGGAAAAGGAAAAAGAACCATATAACGTATCATTTAATGAAGGAGAAAACGAAGAACCTCCTATAAAAGATTTCACTGAAGCCTGTAATGATGTGGCAGTGAATGATGCATCATCAAGCAACAACAAGATAATAATTGAAGTAGTTGTTCAAGCAATTAGTGTTCCATCACCAATTGAGATAATTGAAAAACCGGTCAAAGTCAACATGGATCTTGGACCTTGAAACCATTTTACTTGTTAACGGCGACAAAAATAAGAATGTTATCTGTAATAAAGACCCTAGGTCATGTTCTGCAAATAGTCATTCTTCTCGTGTTGTGTCTCCGTACCAAATTAAACCTTTGCGAAAAATGGAATTTACTGGCACACAAGAGCGGAAGGCACAAAAATCCGAAACTCTGACAAGCAGTCCCTTTAAAGAAAGCCTCCAAGAAACAGCACCGGTTAAAAAAGTAAAGACTGTACAGAAAAAAATACAACTTAAAGATTGTTCTTCAAAGACATTACCAATAAAGAAAAATAATTTGGTGAAGTTCACTAAAGAACCCCAACCTTCAACATCCTCTAAAAAAGATGCCGAAAGTGAAATTTTTTGCCAGAGAAGGTTAGGGACCCACCGGATGAAGACTGGATTCAATGTTTTGAGTGCACCCAATTTTCCTGCGATTTCTGTACTTAGTTTACACATGCGTACTCTTGAGCATGCACCTGCGTACTCTTAAGGTACGCCGTTCTCAAGAGTTCTCAATGTAAAATGTTTTAAAAAAATAGAAATATAACGTTTTAGTTAAGTTCAAACTTTAAACAATTTGTATTTAAAAAAAATAAATGTGCAAAGAACTTATTAGGTGCGTACTCTTAGGCCACTTCCCCCTAATGCGTTCCTAAACTGTTAATATTGTAAATTTGTTTCTCTAGAATCAATAAAACATCTAATTTTTATTTAATTTTTTTTAAACAATTATTGCCCTAAAAATATCCCCAAAGAAGCTGGAGGTATGTAACTCTTTAATAAATATGTAATTAAATTTTAGATTGTAAAACTACTTGCCACATAATATACATCGTTGTCAGCTCTCTTTAATAATTGATAATCGATTGTCCTTAATGTTTCCACAAGTTCTTTAGTATCAGGTGTTAAAATTCCCAATCTTGCGCCAATTCCAAAAGCTACTTGTCTTGCTGTTCTCGTTAATGCCCATAAACATAAACTAGAACCGCTTTGCATTATGGCTGCCTGGTATAAATCTGCAATAAGAAAAACATTGTAATTGATTAGGTAGGTACATGAAAATAACTAGTTTTTCTCCATATAAAAAAAATTTCCGTACAACCTATTTCCACAGCTTAAATTGTTATATTAAGCTGTGCTATTTCTTTACGTTGTCGCTAAGATAGGTGTGTACAGGGTTATCCAACCAAGACTAGACAAGGCGATTTTTTGACTTTTCCTGTACTTTTATAAAAAAACTGAAATAGCCATCTTAAGTCATTTTCTCCCGCGAATTCGAATATCTTCAGCAAAAAACAATTGAACATCAAACAAAAGTACTAGGGGTCACTTTGATATTTTTTTAAATGGGATGATGCCGTATTTTTAATGAGCTTATCCGATTTCTCATATAAATTTTGATCTAAAATGTTGGATTTTTAATTCAAAAACGCCTTTTTTCTTCAGTTTTAAATTCGGAAAATGTTAAAAATTAAAAAAAAAAAAAATTAAAAATCCAACATTTTAGATCAAAATTTATATGAGAAATCGGATAAGCTCATTAAAAATACGGCATCATCCCATTTAAAAAAATATCAAAGTGATCCCTAGTACTTTTGTTTGATGTTCAATTGTTTTTTGCTGAAGATATTCGAATTCGCGGGAGAAAATGACTTAAGATGGCTATTTCAGTTTTTTTATAAAAGTACAGGAAAAGTCAAAAAATCGCCTTGTCTAGTCTTGGTTGGATAACCCTGTACATACGTTATTTAATAACACGCCATTTTGTTTTTTTGAAGAATAGCACTTACGCCGTCATTTTAAAAGTAAATGTAAGCTTGATGTACCGGGTGTCCAAATAAGAAAGGACGCCGGCTATATCTCAGGAACTATTCGTCCCAGAGCTTTCAGGTAAACATTTTTTGTACAAAATAGGCCATAAAAAATTGCTGGAAATAATTTTTAGGTTTGGTACTCGTCCGCTAGGGGACACAACGAACACTCGAAAACATAATTCTGTGCTTATCTCCAAAAAGACATACTAAAAGTGTCCTAAAAACACAATATTTGAAATCTTGATGAGATTATGAAAAAATTTAGTTTGCCGTTACTCTTCAAACATGCTATTAACAAATGTCATACAACTTTTTTGTTTTTTAACCGATTTCAGTGATATTGGCATCATTTAAAAGAGCCTTTTCTGTTTAATAAAACTCATAGTAAAAACAACAAAGTTAAATGATTTTTGTCGCCGCTAGGGGGCGCTATTTCAAGAAGTCGACAATTTTCCCATTTTCCTAGGAAATTTCAAATGTAATGAGGTACTTGTTACATTAAGATGGAAAGAGGATAAAAAAATAAGGAATTTAGTGAAAACCGCAAGTCGATATCTTAATCCTATCCCAAGATATACAAGAATATTTTGGGAAAAAACTTTTTGCCTTGCGTTTTGGGTAAGTACGCCTGGAAATGCAAAAATTAAACAAAATATCTGTAGTTGTCACTAAGGCTTATTTATCCGAGGCCATTCTTTGTCGTTGTTGTGGTATTGCAATTAAGCTTAAAACAATGAGAATTTCCAATGAAATAATATTTAATATACTAGCCGTTTAGTTTGAATGCTATCAGAACTCAACAATAGCAATAGATCAACCGTGGATAACATCTTAAGAGACCACAGGTTTGTTCAAAAATTGAATATTTTGTTGTGAAAAATAAATATAAACACTAAATATTATTAGGTATTTATGCAACAAGTGCGTAAAGTAACTCTTTTTTTATAATTATTATCGCATGAGGCAATCCCATGAATAAAACAAGGTACTTTACACATGAGTTTCGATCAAGTTTTTTAGTGTAATAAAACTTTATTATTATTTTAGGATGCATCCATATCACATTGTTCTCCATCAAGAATTAAAGGACACAGACTTTGATAACCGTCTGAACTACTGTTACTGGTTTATTAACATGATGGAAGAAGATCCCCACTTTCCCTCAAACATTTTGTGGATGGACGAGGCAACGTTTACCAGTGTTGGTAATGTTAACCTACACAACATGCATTATTGGGTACCAACAAATCCTCACTGAATGCAAGAGGTTCAATACCAAGGTCGGTGGTCTGTTAACGTCTGGTGCGGGATAATAGGGGAAAGAATTATTGGGCCATTTATATTTGACGAGCCCCTCAATGGAAATACTTATTTACATTTTTTACAAAACAACTTACCTGTGTTGCTCCAAAACATTTCCCTCCTTACTCGTGCTACGATGTTTTTCCAGCACGGATGTCCTGCGCATTTTTCCCTAAACATGCGAAACTATTTGGATATGATCTTCCCGGATAGGTGGATTGGTCGGGGCAGCTTATTTCCTTGGACCCCACGATCCCCCGACTTAGCTTGTTTGGATTTTTATTTATGGGACAGACTAAAGGACATCGTATATCAAACAAAGACCACTACAAGGGAAGATATGATCGTAAGGATCAGAAATGCCATTAGAAGCATATCTATTGCCGAAGTGGAAGCCGCTATTAATGTAACAGAACGAAAAGTGTGAGATTGTATTAAATGTGATGGTGGACATTTTGAACATCTTGAAAGACATTAGCTGATTTATTTTTTTTACATATTTTATTTTAGTCCCAAATCTTGTGTGTTTAATTTTGCTTTTATGCTAAATTTGGTACTGTCATTTTCTCGTAGCCGTCTGGTCAATCTTGTAAAGGTTCTGTTATTATATCGTCTCTATCCAGAATACCTCATCGCATATATTCTTGATGCTATTGTTAAGTTCTGGTAGCATTCAAAATAAACAGCTAGCATATTAAATAGAATTTCATTGGGAATTCTCATTGTTTTAAGCTTAATTGCAACGACAAAGAATGGCGTCGGATAAATAAGCCTTAGTGACAACTACAGATGTTTTGTTTAATTTTTGCATTTCCAGCCCTACTTACCCAAAACGCAAGGCAAAAAGTTTTTTCCCAAAATATTCTTGTATATCTTGTATATCTCGGGATAGGATTAAGATATCGACTTGCGGTTTTCACTAAATTCCTTATTTTTTATCCTCTCTCTATCTAAATGTGAAAATAACTCATTACATTTGGAATTTCCTAGGAAAATGGGAAAATTGTCGATTTCTTGAAATAGCGCCCCGTAGCGGCGACAAAATCATTTAACTTTGTTATTTCTATTATGAATTTTATTAAACAGGAAAAACTCTTTTAAATGATGCTAATATTATTGAAATCGGTTAAAAAACAAAAAAGTTGTATGACATTTGTTAATAGCATGTTTGAACCTTCCCCCACCCCTTATTTGAAGAGTGATGGCAAAAAGTCCCAAACTAAATTGTTTCACAATCTCATAAAGATTTCAAATATTGTGTTTTTAGGATACCTTTAGTATGTCTTTTGGAGATAAGCACAGAATTATGTTTTCGAGTGTTCGTTGCGCCCCCTAGCGGACGACTACCAAACTTAAGAATTATTTCCAGCAATTTTTTATGGTCTATTTTGTACAAAAAAATTTTACCTGAAAGCTCTGGGACTAATAGTTCCTGAGATATAGCCGGCGTCCTTTCTTATTTGGACACCCGGTATGTCGTTAAAAAGGTTATTTTGAGAATACTTCGAGTGAGCAATATAAAACACTGGTTACCATTTAAAAATTAAAATATGGGGGAAATTCCGGTGTTGCTATGTAGAATAAGGTAATTTACACCTGGTATATAAAATCGTGCGCAATTTCCTAAGTAGTGACAGTTAAGTATAGGGGTTCTTCTATAACACCTAATCAGGGGCGTAGTCACGGTTTTTCATTGGGGGGGGGGGGGGACATTTCACATAAATATATCATATATATATATATCGTCCATGCACACGCTATATAAAGGGTTTTTCAATAAGAACGATATAATTTCAAAATGAAATAAAATTAAAATTATTTCAGATACAATAAAACTTTTTATATTATCTTAAAGTATAGTTGATAACATTTATGTTTTGAATAACACATCGTTTAAATGTCCTCCGCGACTTCGTGTACACGAGCGAATTCGACGAACCCAATTTTCGATGACTTTATGCAATAAATTGGGCGTGATCTGACGAATGCAGGGTTCAATGTTCAACCTTAATGCATCAAGTGTTTGTGGTCTGTTTGCATAAACCTTAGATTGCAAATAGCCCCAAAAGAAGTAATCTAAAGGAGTTAAATCACAGCTTCTTGGAGGCCACTGAACAGTAGCATTCCTTGAAATTATCCTTTCGTCAAACTTTTCTTGCAGTATATCGATAGTTTCATGAGCAGTGTGACATGTGGCACCGTCTTGCTGGAACCACATATCCTCCAAATCAAGTGCATCTATATTTGGCCACAAAAAATTTCTTAACATCTGTCGATATCGTTCACCATTCACTGTAACTGCATCTCCTGCCTCATTTTGGAAAAAAAATGGTCCGATGATGCCACCATACCATAAACCACACCATACAGTTACCTTTAGCGGATACAAAGGCTCCTCATGAATCTGTTCTGGATTGTTTTCACACCAAAAACGGCAATTTTGCTTGTTAACGTATCCACTTAACCAAAAATGAGCTTCATCTGAAAAGATAATTTTTTTTGGCAAAATTAGGATCCCTTTCAAGTTGTTCTAAACTCCAAGCAGCAAATTCTCTGCGCCGACGATGGTCCAGTGGCTTAAGTTCTTGGGTCAAAACAATCTTATACGGGTGTAAATTCAAGTCTTCTTTCAAAATACGCCAAGTTGTCGTTTTTTTAATCCTTAACTCTTGAGCACGACGAGGAATTGATAAATTTGGATACACTGCAACACTAGCTCTTACAGCAGCAATATTCTCAACAGTTCTTGCGTTTCGATGTCTTCTTGGTGTTTTTGTATCGTAAAGAGTAAAATTATTTTCAAATTTCTCAACGATGCAACGAATGGCAAGCAAAGAAGGACGATTATTTACACCAAAGTTTTCGCGAAGTGCGCGATAAGTGTTCACAAAAGATCGTCTATTTTCATAAAATTTTTGGATAATAATCAAACGTTCTTGAAGCGCGTATTCAGCCATAATAAATTGTTATAGTTTACTGACCATAACTGACAACTGGTGACAGGTATAACTTTATTACCATGGTTACCATATCGTTTCAAAATCATATCGTTCTTATTGGAAAACCCTTTACATGTATGAAATGTGGTGCGGTTTCGAGGCACTTCTACGCACGACCGTCGAAAATATATGTATTTTTTTTTAAAGGAATATAGCAACTCGGTTTGGGGGGGGGGGGGGACAAATGATATTGTATCCCCTCCGTCATTATTTGGGGGGGGGACAATGTCCCCCTGCCCCCCCCCGTGTCTACGCCCCTGCTCCTCATACTCATTTGATGTGGCCCCGCGATTGTTTTCTTTAACTGTTACTGAACGCTATTTTTTAAAGAATATTAATATATGAAGTTATCACAAACTACCAATAAATACACTCAGTATTAGTCTGAGAAAATTACAACCACTTAGAAGAATAAGAATAAAATGGCATTACCGTATTTACCGTCCCATGCCCTAATTGCAATTTGCTAACGTGAAGCTCTTACTAAATTAAATCTATTAGGTAGGTATGTCAATCCCATTTCTTTTAATCGAAGTTTATTGCGCATCTAAGTACTAATTGTTTGGGAATGAAACAAAAAGCAATATTAAATAATATAACATTTAAGTATTTTGTCGACCAGTTTTTACTGCCCGACGAAGTTTGAACACCTCCCGTTCTAGGCGGTGTTTATTTCCAAATCGGCCACCAGATGGCATCATTAATCATATCAATATCATTAATATTTCTTTTTTTTTAAGGCAAGGCACAGCACTGCAGGATTAATCCTTTATGGCGCTCTGCGAGCGGTGTGTGTACGCAGGAAACGATTCACGTTGATCTTGAATCTTTGGAGATTATACTCGTTGGGGAACACGACCTCAGGGAGGTTGTTCCAGAGTGATGACGTTCAACTCGTCAACCTGTCTTCGATGTTCAAGGCTCTCGAGATTGTTTGTTAGATCATGGTCACCAATCAAGCTTATGGCTCTTCTTTGAATGGAATCTAGCAATCTGCGATGGTCGAATTTGGGCTTTACAGGGCATCACAAGTTGTTGGGGTATATAGAGGTTCTTAGTTCGGAAAAGTATTCCAAGCTTCTGCGAGGCTGCCTTAGCAATGGCCGGAACGTGGCTATGCCAAGACCAATGACTATCCAAATTGACTCTCAATAAATGAATTGATGAAGCCAAGAGAATCGGGTGTCCCGCCATGACTATATCCGGTTCTTTAACATTAACTTTTTTAGAAAAACTGCCGCCTGGGTATATTTAGCATTAAATTCTACTTGGTTACTGTCACCCTAAGACAAAATTACTTCTAGGTCTTTGTTGAGATATGAGACCTCTTACTGCATGTGCATTGGCAGCCGATGTCCGAGCATCCAAAGTAAAAGATGAAACAAGTGTCTGTCATCGGCGAAGCTATATACAGGGTGTCCGGAAAATCCGTGTACAACGTTTGACGACAGACTTCTGACGTCAAAATAGGTCGATCTAAGCCGACTTAGTTATATCCAAAATAGTCTCGTTTAGCCGGTAAAGGGCGTCAAAAATTTGTAAAGATATTGGTTTTTCCTAAATTACGTAAAAACCTGCCAATCGATTTTAATGATTTTTAGTATGTAGACTAATACTATAAAACGACGTTTTCTAGTAGTATAGTCACCGGCTGTAAATAAGTGAAAGTGTTATTAAAGTCATATAATCCGTCAACATTTCTCCTGATTTTCTATATCAACAGCGTTATGACAACCCAGATATTTTTGTCGAGTGACTGGATGTATTTGGAAGCTATTTTACCTCTTCAATATTTTTCGTTGGATGAGCTGTTTTGCTAGAAAAAAATATTTAAAATTAACTGCATACATCAATTATTAACAGTAATAATAATAAAACAAAGTACAACAAAGTTCGAAGTATGTATTAAAAATATTGTAAGAAACTAAGTAAAATGAAAACATTACTTAAGCAAATGTGTAGAATGATCGCCATCTTGCTGAATACACATATTAACACTCCTTAAAAAATGATATTGGACCCTATTTAATGTCTCGGGGTTATTAAAATGGTTGCCTGCATTTAAAATGCGCGTCAATAAATCATGGCGTGTGTTTACCGGAGTCTTGTAAACTTCTGTTTTAATAGCGCTCCACAAAAAGAAGTCACACATATTTAACTCCGGAGAACGTGGTGGCCATTTTACTTGTGCATCATTGCCGCTTCCAATCCATCGGTTGGGATATTGATGGTGTAAGTATTGTCGAACGGCAACGGAAAAATAGGGCGAGGCACCATCATGCATATACCACATTTCCCTCCGAAGTAAAAGGGGCAAACTTTCCAGAAGAATTGGTAATGTGTCTAGCAAAAAATTTTATCTGCCTGGAATAACAATAGGACCAATAAGGTAGCGATCAATAATACCTGCCCAAATATTTAATTTAAATTGATGCTGATGATGTGCAACTTTAATGGCATGTGGATTTTCATCGGAACAAATATGTTCGTTGTGCAGATTGGTTAGTCCAGATCTTGTAAAGCACGCCTCGTCAGTAAACAATATTTTTCTACAAAAATTTGGATCACGGATTCTTTTGTTTCTAATATGTTGACAAAATGTAAGCCGCATGGGGGGATCAGTCGGTAAAAGTTCCTGGACTTTTTGCACGTGATATGGATGTAACAACTGTTCTTTTAAAACCTCATTGAAAATCGTTTTAGGAATATGTAACACATTAACACACGTTCTAAGCGACGGGTACTGGTACTTGGTTCTTCTCCAACTCTTTCCAGAATGTTCTCTTCTGTTTCCACAGTTCGAGTTGTTCGCATACGACCCCTGCCTTCAAACTTTTTCTCAAAGCTGCCCGTTTCCCGAAGATGACGCTCGATATTGGCAAATGTTTGGTGGTTTGGTATTCGACGGTTAGAAAATCTCTCCATGTAAACCCTAACACTCTGACGCCCATTTCCTTGACAAAACCCGTTTACCAGGAACATGTCAACCTTCTCAGAGTTCGTATAATTTTCCATGTTTAATGGTAAAATGAACTTGTAATTCAAGAATGTTGATCGTATACTTTAGTCAATTTCATAGACTGGTGACAGTTTGTCAATAATTATTAAATGCCATAGCAACAAGGTCACTAAAGGAATTATTTTTACAGGTAATTTGATTTTAATTTTATTACTAATGTTAATAATAATTGATGTATGTACGTAATTGTAAATATTTTTTTTCTGGGAAAACAGCTCATCCAACGAAAAATATTGAAGCGGTAAAATAGCTTCGAAATACATCCAGTCACTCGACAAAAATATCTGGGTTGTCATAACGCCGTTAATATAAAAAATCAGTATTTATTAATTTATAGTATTAGTCTACATACTAAAAATCATTAAAATCGATTAGCAGGTTTTCACGTAATTTAGGAATATTTTTACAAATTATTGACGCCCTTTACCGGCTAACGAGACAATTTTGGATATAACTAAGTCGGCTTAGATCGACCTATTTTGACGTGCGGAGTCTGTCGTCAAACATTGTACACGTATTTTCCGAACACCCTGTATAGGATTTTTAGTTTTTTTCAAAAGATCGTTAATGTGTAGTAAAGAGCGGGTGGGCTACAATATAGAACCTTGAGAATTATGTTTGTAAAGCGAACATAAGTACATTCATATTAAATAATTAGTTATCATGTAAATATAAAAATGGCTCTCACGCCGCCATTTTTATAGTAAATGCTAATTTTAACTTGACGCTGTGGTGCTACACCCGGTATAGGTAGTCGTTCTGAATAATGTTTAAAATGGAGCGAAAATTTTAACGAACTTGAAACAAAACACTGACTAACCTAAACAATTCGATTTTTTTTTTAAATTAAAACCCAAGCACTTGTTGCCTTAGGGGAATGAAAATAAAATTTAATTTGTGACTGAATACAAGATTTTCTTTTACAATTTGGTTGTAGAAGTCAAATACCCGCAAGGATTAACAGTTCGCCGAATGTTTCGATTCTAAATTTAAAATGCTAACTGTATTTGAATCTGGAATAACTCTAAATAAATATATACAGACTATAATACCTTGTGTCTTATTATTCTGTAAAATGTAACCAACAGATACGGATCCAGCACTTTGTCCAAATATTGTTATTTTATCCGGGTTCCCTCCAAAAGCCTTAATGTTCCTTTTAACCCATTTTAAGGCTAAAATTTGATCTTTAAGTCCCCAGTTTCCAGGGCAATTCAAATCTTCTGTGCTCAAAAAACCAAATACTCCAAGCCTGTAATTAAAGGAGACGAAGATAACGTCTCGCTCCAGAAGGAAATCAGGGGCGTATGAGCTGTAGTCTGATCCTCCTATTGTGAATCCACCTCCATATATCCATACCATTACCGGTAAATTACCGGTAACCTTAAAAGATCAGCATGAAATTACTAAATAAATTCAATAAGTCATTTGATTAGATTGCGTTACTACTCACATTTGTCGTATAGACATTAAGATAAAGACAATCTTCAGAGCCATCAATTATCAATCCTAAAATCCCAGCTGTTTGGACGCATTTACTTTTTTCTTGTGTAGCATTTAGTATACCTGGCCAAGGTTCATTCTTGATTGGAGCCTGTAACATAGTTTACCATTGGTGATATGTAATCTAACGACCATAGAGAGAGAGAGAAAGAGAGCTGGTCATAATTAGAGAAGTCGCCAACAGGTAGAATTAAAAGCCAGTGTCGTTTCCTTTCGTCAGATCCTAGCCTCACTAACGACTCTAACTGCCGTGGTGCCGTGATACAATGAAACGGGTCTAAGCATGGATCTGTAGAAAGGAAGAAACTCTGAAACGTATACTCAAACTCAAAAGTACTTCATTGTCTGAAAAACAATATTCTTGTTGATAAAGTAAAGTTATTATTCCCTAATACAGTAAGTTAAGCTATAACAAAAACAAAACATGTTCACAATCATAATGGACCTATATTATCTACATGACACAATATATCTAAGCTGTTAATAATATATATCAAAGAAAATTATAGCTACGCAATGTACAGGGTCTTCCAACGAGGACTGAACAGGGGCTCATTTTTGAGCTTCCTTATTGTATTTAAAGAAAAATCCAAAATAGCCAATCGATGTACTTTTTCCTGCAGAATTCAAGAATGAAACCAAAAATTTATTTGAACCAGAAACAAAAGAGTTACGCTATGGATAAGGTGTTTTTTAAATGGAACATAGCTTTTTTTATACGATTTTTGGAACTAGTGATTTTTTTTTTGTCCGTTCTGATTAAAATATTTAATATTGTGACAGCTATTTTTATTAAATTTTAATGTTTTATCCAGTATAATTTAACTACTACTACAAATGCCAAGAAAATGCAAGAGAAGTAAGGAGAAGATTTATTGCAAATTTTCACAGAAATATATCCGTCAATACTATTCTAAGGATAAAGAACCTATTTGAGGAAAATAAAACATTACATGACAGAAAAAGAAATCCAGAAAGGAATAGAAATCGAGACCGTGCCATTGTGAATTATTTGGTTGGATTCAGTCGAAAATAATTCACAATGGCACGGTCTCGATTTCTATTTCTTTTTGGATTTCTTTTTCTGTCATGTAATGTTTTATTTTCCTCAAATAGGTTCTTTATCCTTAAAATAGTATTGACGGATATATTTCTGTGAAAATTTGCAATAAATCTTCTCCTTGCTTCTCTTGCATTTTCTTGGCATTTGTAGAACAAGATAACAATCTGCAATCTCTCATCTAATGAATATTTCATTTCGGCAATATTATAGTAAATTTGTCAAATTTTTTGACTTTGAAGGATTCAAAGGTGATTATACCTTTATTACCTAGTGTATGTTTCAAACAGGTTAAAGTTAAATTATACTGGATAAAACATTAAAATTTAATAAAAATAGCTGTCACAATATTAAATATTTTAATCAGAACGGACAAAAAAAAAATCACTCGTTCCAAAAATCGTATAAAAAAAGCTATGTTCCATTTAAAAAACACCTTATCCATAGCGTAACTCTTTTGTTTCTGGTTCAAATAAATTTTTGGTTTCATTTTTGAATTCTGCAGGAAAAAGTACATCGATTGGCTATTTTGGATTTTTCTTTAAATACAAGGAAGCTCAAAAATGAGCCCCTGTTCAGTCCTCGTTGGAAGACCCAGTACATATGAAAATATGAAGGTAAGGAACAGTCTAAAGACCAAAAAAAACTTTTGAAACAAATAACATATTCACTAAGATCATCACTGATTTGTTTAGAAGGAGAAATAGGTAAGCTTAAAAGAAAATATTCGCGCCTATTATAATGAGTAGTAGGCTACAACAGCTCACTTATATTTTTTATCAACAAGACATGCAGCCGCCAAAATAAAGATACAGCAATATTGCATGCTTTATAAATAGTGGGCGACAAGACTCCCTAACTTTAGCGATACACCTATCTCTCTCTTTTGTAGAATAAATACAGGGTGAAATAAATATTGGGATAACAGATAATTACGCATCGCACCACCCTTTCATCCTGTCCAAATCATTGCTCATATCAATTTTAAGCTTGCCAAAGTCTGTTCCATTCCATGCCCAAACATGTTGGTATCATCAGCGAAAATAGTGAATTTTCCAGATATTGGCAAAAGAGACACGTCGCGCGTCGTTAAAGTAGACTAAAAAGAGTAGAGGGGCCTAAGATTGATTTTTGTGGAACACCCGTGTCAGTGCTAAGCTCATTAGAGCTGTTGTTATCAGGGACGCCGTCCATATGGGCAAGGTCGTGCGGCGCACGACGGCGCCAAGGCCTTAAAGGCGCCAGGCCTTCAACACAAATTAACATAAAACTAAAAAAATTATCTATAAATACCGGTGGTGGAAATTCATTATCCACCAACACTGACCGCCGGTCGGCGACCAGTACTAGTGGTGAAATTTTACTACTCGTCTTCCTGTGGGGGAGCGAAAATCCGCGTGCCTTCGGCGCGCTGGTTTAAACATGCAGAATTTTGCGTGTTCGTAATAGATGTAGCAGGTTAATTTTCCATTCTTGTCTTGATAAGCGCATAAGACGTATAGAGTGCCTTATTTGCTATTACGTATCTACCGCAATTGTGAAAGATAATTACAAATAAGGTAAGTAAGTGATTAAGTAAATTAATTAACAAGGATGCAAACAATTGTTTTTCTTTTTAATAACTGTTGTTTATAAAACAAATAAGGCTTAGTGTTTAATATTTTTTATTTATTTTATTTAGATGGCTAGAGAAGAAAAAGAAATTGTCTGGTTACCAAAACTTGCTTAACAAGCGAAAACGGGAGGAAGACTTGGAGGAAATCAATTTCAAAATTAGTAACTTTTTTCGAAAGACCACACAAGTCACTACTTCTGATAACAGTGATTTTCTACATTCAACAAAATCAAACTTGCCATCAGAATTAGAAAAGCAAGGTAATGAGGATGAAGATCTAAAAGAATTAGATCCTGATACGTTTCAGTCAGTGTCGGTACCATCATGTTCGAGTAAGCAAGACGAATTATCCGAAGAAGCGCCCCTTTCTAACGATCCAGGTCTTTGGCCGAGTGTATTGTCTCCAATCCAGGTTCAAGAACTTGTTGAAAAAGGTCCAATGCATTATCAAAATAAAACTATGTATCCTAAAGACAAAAGTGGGCGTAAGTTTTCCGATATATATTTTACTTGAATTTTGTTAAATAATAATAATAATAATAATAATAATAAATCGACTTTTATTTAAAGAATGTTACAAAAATTACAATTACGATAAAAAGAGCTATAAAAACACAATGAACCCAAGGCGAGATTTAGCTGTAATAGCTATTCTTACATCTAACCTTAGGTAGCTGTGAGTTGATTAAAATTAATTCACTAATCCAAATACAAATGCACACAATAACAGAACAATAATAATGATATTAACTTAAACTATTTCAAACTATAAGTATATAAACACAAATATCTACTGTGATTCTAATAAAAGACGCCTATACCGGGTTTTGAATACTTGCGGCGCAAGTGACTTAAGTTCATTGCTGAGTTTATTGTAAATAGCTGTGCGGAATGATTTTAAGTGCTGTCAACTTGATCTATCTTGCTTTCAAAGGTTAGTTCCAAGCGTTGATGTCGGATGTAAAATATTTCTTAATCATCAACCATATTATTTCTTTGCAATCTATATTCAACCAAGTACTGTCATAGAGCGATATGTCCAAGTGTTTGATTGCTTTGAGTCATTAACATACCTCCATAATAGCAATACTGTCGTGATTGGGGACTTTAATACACATTTTCAGCCATTGGAGGTAAGTCATAATTTTAATTTAAATACTAAACTCTCAACTTTGCATGAATTTTTGACCCTATTTAATCTCACACAACAAAATAATGTCTCAAATAGATTTAATAGCATGCTTGATCTTGTTATAACTAATGTTCCATGTGAAGTCTCCAGGGAAGCATCACCACTGGTTCTGGAGGATGCCTATCACCCGGCCCTTCAAATATCATTGCATGTCGCAGGTCGCTTATCTCAAAAAAATTTTCCTATTACAACCTCAAATAAAAGGTACAATTTTGGTAAGGCCAACTTTGCTCTTCTTTATAATTTAATATTGGATATTGATTGGGAGCATCTTTATCTTTTACAAGATATTGATGCAGCAGTTGAATGTTTTTACTCCAAGCTAACAGATGTGTTTGATCGTTCAGTTCCCATCCTGAGGTTGAGAAAATCGGGGTACTCCTATCCAGCCTGGTACACAAGGGATTTAATTCAAAGTATAAAAGAAAAGTCAGCATTGCATAAAAAGTGGAAATCCACCCATTTGGAATATTATTACGAAAGATTTAGCATGGCTAGGTCATATACAAAACAGCTAACAAACAAGACTTACAGAAATTACATAAATTCAATTCAAAACTCTATCAAAGATGATCCAAAAAACTTTTGGAAATTTATTCAAAATAAAAAAAGGAAATCACGAATTCCGTGTTCCATGCTGGATGGCGAGACTGAGCTGGACTCACCCGAGAGTATTGTGCGGTCGTTCTCCAGATACTTTAAGAGTGTGTTTTCACCTGCCAATGATGACTATGAAGCTCCTAACCCAGAACCCGGAATATGTCAGAATATATCATTAAAATGCTTAAACGAGGAGGAGGTGCTCAAGTCTCTCAAAGGAATAAAGCCCAAATTAACCTCTGGTGTAGACCAGATTCCAGCATTTATCATTAAAGATTCTGCCCATGTCCTGGCTAAGCCGCTCTGCTTTTTATTCAATCTGTCTCTCAGAACCTACAAGTTTCCAGATTTGTGGAAGATAGCACGTATATGCCCCATATTAAAGTCAGGTCAGTCCAATCTTATTACTAACTATCGACCGATTGCATTGCTTTCGAACTTTGCTAAAGTCTTCGAGATGTCTGTATACGAGCGCATTTTCTATCAAATCAAAAATCTAATTTCCTCAGAGCAACATGGTTTTTATCAGCAACGATCTACAGTGACAAATTTAGCATGTTTCACACAATTCATTTATCAATCGTTTCATGATAGGAATCAGGTGGATGCGATCTTCACAGACTTCTTTAAGGCGTTTGACAGATTGGACCATGGCATAACGCTAAGAAAAATGCGGGAGTTGGGCTTTGACGAGGGCTTGGTTCAGTTTTTTAAATCCTATTTAGCAGATCGACATCAATTTGTTGAGTATTCGGGCTACAGATCGGACATATTCGACGCTACAAGTGGAGCACCGCAGGGCAGTAACCTGCCTCCGCTTATTTTCTCAATATTTATTAATGACATTACAACAAACATAACGAGTGAGAGGCTGCTCTTTGCCGATGACTTCAAGATATTTCGCCAAATTTCAGATCCCAGGGACTGCATTGAACTTCAAAAGGATTTAGACACGATATGCGAGTGGTGTATGAGGAACAAACTACCCCTAAACATAGGTAAATGTAAACAGGTAACATTTTCTTTAAAACCCGATGACTTTAACTTCCACTATAGATTAGATGGGATGGATTTGGAGAGGTGTGATGGTATTAAGGATTTGGGTGTATATATGGATAAAAAAATGTCGTTTTCCCAACACATTCAAGACACAACCCAATCAGCTTTAAGAGCTCTAGGTTTTCTAATGCGCTCCGCTAAATCATTTCACGATGTGACCTGTTTAAAAGTTTTATACACTGCCCTTGTAAAATCGAAATTGGATTATGCATCTTTAATATGGTCTCCAAATTACAAAATCCATATAGACAAATTGGAGTATGTACAGAGAAGATTCTTGAAGTTTCTGTGCCTCAAGATGGATGGTTACTACCCAGTCAGGGGTTTTAACCACGTCACTCTGCTCGAGCGCTTTGATATGAGTTCCTTGGAGGATAATCGAAAATATTTCTCTTTGATATTTCTATTTAAGCTAACTAATAATCTAATAAACTGCCCTAAATTACTTCAGCAGATTAATTTTAATATTCCGGCATATCGCTCTAGACAGCATGATCAGTTCTACCTTAATGTACCATATACAAATGTTGAGAAAAAAGCACCATTATATCAGGCTTGTAACAACTTCAACAACATTGGGGCTGGTTCAGATCTTGATATCTTTGGCAATACCCTCGATACATTTAAGAAAACAGCAGCACGCCTTACTTTGCGTCGAGTTGTTTAATTTCCACTTATTGTTACTACTATACTGTAACATTGTCAAACCATTACAAAAATTTCTTGTTTTTCCTTTTTTAAAACTAGTCTATATATACACACATTTATAATGAATGAAATTGTCATGTACTAATAATGCTCAGTTTGTTGAGTATTTAGTTTTAAGTAGATACCTTTTGGTTTAGTTTGATTGGTTTGATTCTTAGCTTAATTTAGGTATATTAATTACTTTAATACTATGTTGTGGCATTTACTGATAAATTATCTTATCATTAGGTAGGTTTTCTACCTGTTGGATAATAAACGATAAATAAATAAATAAATAAATAAATAAATAAATAAATATGAGTAGCTTGATAGCTGAAGCATTTTCTAAACAAAGCTGTCGAGTGTTTAGGGATGGTAAAGAGACCCTTATTACGGGTGTCCCTGTGATGAGTTGAGCTTCTCGGAGTCAACAAATTATAGAGGAAGGAAGGAGTACCAGAAAGCATTATTTTGTGGACAAACCCTGCAAAATGGAGATCTCTTCGGCCACTCATATTGATCCACTTGAGCTGACGAAGTGAATCCGTTATATGGTCATACTTTCGCAGCGAGCAAACAAAACGACAACAAGAATTCTGCACTCTCTGGATCTTTTTCTTCTCGAGGAGATTGAGAAAGGGACCATAAACAAAGGAACAATAATTAAAGTGGGACAGAACCAATGACTCAGTTAACATCTTTCTAATTCGCTTTGATAAGATGTGTCTATTAGCATACAACATCTTGAGACTGTGAAAAGCTTTTTGAGTTGTTTTGTTAACCTGGTCCATAAACCTTAAATTGGAGTCAATCCAAACTCCCAAAGACTTTGCGACGTTTCTTACAGGTAAAGGTATACCCTCAATATGCAGCTGCAGAGCCCTGTCAACGTTTTGCAAATGCAGAAAAGGTTTAGCGTCATTGGTTGCTATATTCTATTAATATAACACCAACAATCCATTGACTTTTAAAAACACTAAATTAAGTAACTAAGACGGTTTCAATGATTGGCATCATTTAAGCGAACATTTGAAAATTCACGAAAAAAGTAAATCTCATTTTTAAAGTTTACGTGTCTGGTCAGATTTACTAGAAAGATTAATAACTAATAGAACCGTTGATTCGGAAATCAAAATTTATTAAAAAATGAAACTAAACATTGGCACAGTGTCATTGAAAGAATAATTTATACTATTCAATTTTCGGCTGAACAAAATTTGGCTTTTTGTGGTCCTAGTAACAGATTATTTGAACGAAATAATGGAAATTTTTTAAAATATGTAGAAATGATAGCAAAATTTGATCCAGTCATGTCTGCACATATTAATAGATCTCCAAAAAATATTCCACTTTACCTTGGAGATAAAATTCAGATTCAATTAGAAAAGTCCAATTTTTGTAAGACCTCTCCATCATGTATCATGATCATGTATTATCTGTTTCAAAACAATTTTTTTTTAATATTTTAAATTAATGTTTTGTAGCTTTGTTACTCCTTTTGTTTTGTTACTGTTGTTTCGTATTTTTTGTGGACTTTCTATTTGTCACAAATAAATATAGACATTAGTACCAAAAAGTATAGAGTTTTTTTCAAAAATTTCAACGATAAACTATGAGAGAAGGGTGGTAATTTTAGCTCAATATTATAATATTGGTTAAAGGCGCCTATCATTATTTCGCACGACGGCGCCGAAAATGCTTGGCGCGCCCCTGGTTGTTTTTAAACACGACTGTCTGCACCCGGCTCCTTAGATACGAGCGAAACCACACGTGATGGTTCCTCTTATTCTATATACGCCTACAATTTTAACAACAGCATTAGGTGATCCGCGCAATCAAATGCTTTCGATAAATCACAAAAGATAGCTTCCTGAGTTTCGAAATGGGTAGATGTATGTTAAATTTGATCATTAAGGCAACTTAAGTTTTTATTGTTTAATGCCTTATTAATTTCAGGAATTTCTAAGAGATCTAGTTCGCTTCCTTTATTGCAAATGTGTATAAATATATTTAACACTTGATTGAGGATGAAATTGGTGATTATTAGTATGAACATGTCTAGAGAAATTAGATTTGATTTTTGAGGGAGAGAGATTCTGATTTTGGGCCTTCTCTATTTCTTTACAGTGTTCTTTGATTCGAACTAAAAACTAACGCCCTGTTTGACCTATGTAACATGCATTGCAATCTTCCATTGAACAAGCAATGCTGTAAACTCCAGATCTGTTAGAGATTGGAACAATATTTTTGGAATTAGTTAAAAAAAATTTTAAGGTATGTTGAGTTTTAATAGTTATTTATGTATTAAGGGCATTATGAAGATGTTTATGCCTCCGAGGGCAACCATCTTACAAAGCCGAGGGCCTTTGACCCGAGGATTTGTAAGTTGCCCGAGGGTATAGACATCAAGTAATGCCCGTGGTACCTACATACAATATTTTATGTCCTACTTCAGATAAATTCCAGGTTAAATTTAAAAAAAACTAAAAATCACGGAAGGTTCTTTACCTATATAGTTGCTAAATAAACAAAGGTAATAAGTGTTCGTTGTTGTGCTGTGTCAAAGTCAAAACTGAAATTCATATAATATAATGAATTTTCCGTTGATTCCGGATAGAATTGCTGTGAATGCTGCCAAAGCTTTGGATAATCTTGTCCCAAAGAAGTCTAAAGACGCCTATGATAAGGAATATCAAAGGTTTGGGAATTGGATGAAAAATAATAATGTAAAAATTATCAACGAGACGGTGCTACTCGGATATTTACAGAAATTAGTATGTTAAAATTGCTGTTGTAAATTATATTGAAATACTGATTATGTATATCGATTATAGTCTGAAACATTCACTCCTAATTCCCTATGGACGAAATATTCAATGTTAAAGAAGACATTAATAGTTAATAAAAATATAGACATTGCAAAATATTGCAAGTTAGGCCAGCATCTTAAGCAAGCATCCAAAGGATATGAAGCGAAGAAATCGAAAATTTTGACTCGAGAAGATGTGCTGAAATTCATCCGTGAAGCTCCTAATGAAACTTTTTTGATGTACAATGTGGCTCTGTTATTTGGTGTATTTGGTGGGTGCCGCCGCGAAGAGCTAGTTAATATGTTGGTTGAACATATGGTAGTAATAGTTAATATTCCCGATACAAAGACCGATAAAAAGCGTGTCTTCACAATTATTGATGAGAAGGAGATGGGTTGTTTGAAGCTACTGAGAACTTATTGGTCTTTACGCCCGACGAACTGCAACATCAATAGATTCTTTTTGTGTTACCGTAACGGTCGTTGTTTTTCACAGCCAGTTGGGAAGAACACCATAGGCAAGATTCCTTCCATTATTGCAAAATACCTGGGTCTAAGCGATGCGGACAAATATACTGGTCATTGTTTGCGCAGAACCTCTGCAACTTTATTGGCGGGCGCGGGGGCAAACATGACCACATTGGAAAGACATGGCGGTTGGAAAAGTTCAGCTGTGGTTGAGGGATATTTGGAAGACAGTATGTCTTTTAAAAACAAAATTTCGAAACTGATAGCTGTAGTACCATCAACGAAACATCAAAAAACGTTCAATTATCGTCAATTTCTGTTAGTGAAGATCACGAAACAATAGAGAACATTGACTTATCAAAAGCCGGTAAATTCGTTTGTCTGGGTATTTTCATAACTGTTCATTAAATATAAATGATAAATTAGTTTTTCGTTAATAAAAAGTTGTTACTTTGATTTTTCCTATTTATTTCTCTTGATGCCCGAGGGCATTAGAAACTTCCTGAATGCCCATTAAAAGTGTCTGGTAACTATGGTATTATAAAACAATTCGAGTAGGACATAAAAACTATTTCAATATTAAAAGACAAAGATATTTTTGAGTTTGTATGAAATTGGCCCCCAGTATGGTAAGGAGTAAAATTTTTTGGTAGTTTTGTCTGTAAATAAAAGGTTTTTGTTGAGATATTTGATAAGATGTTTGCAGTATATTTTCTTGATGATATTAAAAGGAAAACTGTTTTTAGTTGCTATTTGTCTAATTAAGTTGAGTTCAGATTTAAATTCGTTACTTTCAAGGAGAATTGTGAAAAGTAAAAAAAGAATGAAAGGAAGAAAATTTCTGGCAGTAGGGGTGGTAAGAATGGTAAGAAATAATGCAATCTGTACTTGTAGGTTTATGATAGATGGAAAATTTGATTTTGTTGTTTAATCTGGTTAATTTTAGGTCTAAGAAGGGGATGGAACCGTCGATTTCTGTTTCAGAAGTGAATTTAATTAAAGGGTGTAACGAATTTAGGAATTGTATGAAGAGAGGAAGGTCTCTTTAATTTCCATCAAATACTTCAAAAATATCATGGAACTAACGCCTTATGGAAAAGATATTCATGAACAAAAGGTGTGATTTTATTTTAGATTATATATTTGACATAAAAATTTTTGCTAGAAGAGGAGATAAAGCTGAGCCCATAGCTAAGCCTGCATTTTGTTTGTAAAACAGATGCTCAAGGAACCTACAGATGGCATCGCTCGTACCCTTCGAAGCTTAAAATCCAAGCTGTTGGATGGATAAAAGGTTGTGTTGATTTAGAAATGACATCAGCCGCAGTCTCATAATTTTTTCTAAAAATTTGGATAAGGTGGGAAATAATGGAATTGGTCGAAAATTTGAAGGGGTATCATGACCACCACCCTTGTGAAGTGGGACAACTATAGCCTTTATAAGTTTAAACGCAAAAATGCCTACGAAAAAGGAGAATTTACTGCTTCAGCCAAATCCTGCAAGACCCTTATTGAGAGCCCATCCGAATTCGAAGCATATTTATTTTTGATTTGACCAAACATCGCCCTAGTTTCCATCGCAGATGTTTAATGTATTTAAATAATAATCGGCAAAGTTGAGTACAAAAAAAAAATTTTGCAATAAAGTATCTAGGACTTACTCTAAAACGAAGATCTCTAACAGGTGGCTTGGCATATGGTATTCCTGTGTAAGCGTAAAAAATGTTGCCATTACCGACACTTCTATGAGCTGTTCCTTGTAGTTTGCCATCTTGAGTTGTAATTACAGGACTCTAAAACCATAGTGATGAACTCCCCTTTCTTAAAAACACTTGTGAATACACTTACTTGACTGAAGACTGCACTAACAATAAAACAATTTAGGTATAAAATAAGGAACTGCATTATACTTATCAGGTAAATTTCGCAAAAACCAATAAATTTTAATCCAACATATAACTAACAACTATTTAAATATGGACAAGCAATAACAGCATTTTTATTGTATTTAATTGTTTCATTTAGAAAAAAAAAAGTATATGCATGTCTACACCTACTCTTTTATAGAAAGAAAAACGTTAATTACTATTCCTTTACTGTATTATAACCTTCCTGTTAATACTTCTTATATAATTTATTTAACAGTTATTATAAATCACACGTAAAAGTGAATGTATTTCTATTATTATAAATGCTTTATTGTCGGCAAAAAAATACAATGTTAATTCTTATTGACAAAGCTACCGATTCTAATATACGCTAAGAGTAATTGTATACAAAACGTAGGGCTAGAATATTTAACAGACATTTAAAATATACTATAAAGTACAAATACAAAAGCGGTTCCAACAATACATCATATGAAAGAAACATTAACAAAACATGCAACAGATAATAAAACTTCAAGTTTTCTGACCCAAGATATAACAAAATTTATGAAAAGTTAAAAGTAGTAGAGGAAGCTAAAAGCTTAGACTAAAAGCTGTCTTGGTAATTTTTTTCCAGGTTATAATATGCCCTACTAGTCAAGAATCTAGTTCTGCGAAACTGTATGTATTGCAACAATCTGCAATTCGTACTTATAGGTGGTTGTGAATATTGACGCTTTCATAAATAATAATTGGATAAAGTTAATCTGGGGATTGGAAGACAGATATCAAAACTTTACCTGGTATTATAGGCATTCTAAACGTTATTTTAACTGATATCAGCCCTATCACCAAACACACAAGTTAACTTTTAACGTACCGTTTCCATGACAACAACAACCGAAAAAAGCCTACTTGTTAATTTTTCACTGTGGTTCGGTAATTTTGAAGTTAACGCCTAGAGTTAACTTATGTGTTTGATCATAGGGCTAATTACCAGAGTATTTCTGATGAGTCAATCAACCATTGCCAAAAGAAACAAGAACACTGAACCTAATAAATAAGGGTTTACAATGATCCCTATATTTTATTCTACACACAAATCTAAAGGCTCTTTTCTGAATAACAACACAGAATTCAGCAGTTGCTAATTGCAAAAGTCACAGCACACAATGTCGAATCGTAGATCGGATTCAACAAAGAGTCAGCGGTTCACCATTCTCGCCGCTGAACAACCAAGTTCTAGACACACCATGCACCCTAATAGCAAAATAACTGGATGCCAATATCTTGCTAATTCAGTGACATATTTTTCAAATTTAAGCTTTAAATCGATAAAAGTCTATGGTTACTTAAGAGAAAAGGATGATAAGGAAATACGATTGTCAAAATTCTAGATTTTTTTTACATTCGCATGAAGTTTTTCATATTTTTTAATTGCTTTTGGTCTTTAAGTGTCACAAATAAGAGAGTTGTGTCGTCTGCAGATCATTCAACTACATACAACAAGAACAAATCTGGCCCCAGCACTCAGGTACCCAAAGTCTACTCCAGATGAACCAAAACAGTTCCCGTCTGCGTCTTTTCCAACAGATATTATGAAAACCAGCGATGTGCTGTGCTGTATTACGGCGATGCCTTAGCGCTAAAGCGTTAATTGAAAGACAGTAATCTTTCAATTAATAACTAAAACTTCTGCAGAAGTAGGTACTCGATGGTTAACACAGCCGAACGCCATAGCCAGATTGAAAAATACCACCGCACGAACCTCGCCCTCATTGAGAATGAGAAAGATATTTTCGAAAAGTGAAAATATAGCATCGCTGGTGTTTTTTGATGCTTGAAAGTCAAACTGGGAAGGAGTTAAATGGCCATTTTTTGTGAGGAAATGAAGTTGTCCCGACTTCACAAAATTTTTAATTTCTTTGGAGGGTGGCAAAGAGAGATATGGGCTGGTAGTTGGAGGTATCATCAGAACTACCTCCCTTATGCAAAGGAATTACAAAAGCTTTTTTTAAGCATGAAGGAAATTCGCCTTTTAGAAAGGACTATACAGAAAAATAGTGTAGATTAAAGTTGTGGAAAATTTAATTTTCTACAACAAAGACATTTATTATATAATGCACCATCTATGAGATAAACAAACCTGCAATAATTCCCATGCAGCTTTTTAAGAAACACAGTTTTTACACTTCGGCGGTTTCAATCAAGTTTAGGCAGGGTTAATAAATGAAATACTTTTGTTCCGTATGTTCCTTAACCATACTTTTACCATACCTTTACCATAACTTTTTTAATACACTATGAAATCGATACAAATTCTGGTAAGATATAGTTTAACGCATTCTTACTAGGTAGATTATAAGAAAAGTTAGAAGAAGTTAAGGAGAAATTTTCTACGAATTTTTAAAGTGAGACCTGCATTAACCAGATTAAAAAAAGGGTTAAGTTAGAGGGCCCTAACTATTTTAATACTTCATGAAATCGATCCAAACTTTGGTAAGATTTATTTCAACGGATTCCTCTCAGGTAGATTATGAGAGAATTAAGAAGACGCCAAGGAGAAACTTTCTACGAATTTTTAAAGTGAGACCTGCATTAACAAGATTAAAAAAAGGGTTAAGTTAGAGGGCCCTAACTATTTTAGTACTTCATGAAATCGATCCAAACTTTGGTAAGATTTATTTCAACGGATTCCTCGTAGGTTGATTATGAGAGAATTAAGAAGACGCCAAGGAGAAACTTTCTACGAATTTTTAAAGTGAGACCTGCATTAACAAGATTAAAAAAAGGGTTAAGTTAGAGCGTCCTAACTATTTTAATACCTCATGAAATCGATCTAAATTTTGGTAAGATTTAATTCAACGGATTCCTCCTAGGGAGATTATGAGAGAATTAAGAAGACGCCAAGGAGAAACTTTCTACGAATTTTTAAAGTGAGACCTGCATTAACCAGATTAAAAAAAAGGGTTAAGTTAGAGGGCCCTAACTGTTTTAATACTTCATGAAATCGATCCAAATTTTGGTAAGATTTATTTCAACGGATTCCTCCTAGGTTGATTATGAGAGAATTAAGAAGACGCCAAGGAGAAACTTTCTACGAATTTTTAAAGTGAGACCTGCATTAACAAGATTAAAAAAAAGGGTTAAGTTAGAGGGTCCTAACTATTTTAATACCTCATGAAATCGATCCGAATTTTGGTAAGATTTATTTCAACGGATTCCTCCTAGGGAGATTATGAGAGAATTAAGAAGACGCCAAGGGAAACTTTCTACGAATTTTTAAAGTGAGACCTGCATTAACCAGATTTAAAAAAGGGTTAAGTTAGAGGGCCCTAACTGTTTTAATACTTCATGAAATCGATCCAAATTTTGGTAAGATTTATTTCAACGGATTCCTCCTAGGGAGGTTATGAGAGAATTAAGAAGACGCCAAGGAGAAACTTTCTACGAATTTTTAAAGTGAGACCTGCATTAACAAGATTAAAATAAAGGGTTAAGTTAGAGGGTCCTAACTATTTTAATACCTCATGAAATCGATCCAAATTTTGGTAAGATTTATTTCAACGGATTCCTCCTAGGTTGATTATGAGAGAATTAAGAAGACGCCAAGGAGAAACTTTCTACGAATTTTTAAAGTGAGACCTGCATTAACAAGATTAAAAAAAAGGGTTAAGTTAGAGGGTCCTAACTATTTTAATACCTCATGAAATCGATCCGAATTTTGGTAAGATTTATTTCAACGGATTCCTCCTAGGGAGATTATGAGAGAATTAAGAAGACGCCAAGGAGAAACTTTCTACGAATTTTTAAAGTGAGACCTGCATTAACCAGATTTAAAAAAGGGTTAAGTTAGAGGGCCCTAACTGTTTTAATACTTCATGAAATCGATCCAAATTTTGGTAAGATTTATATCAACGGATTCCTCGTAGGGAGGTTATGAGAGAATTAAGAAGACGCTAAGGAGAAACTTTCTACGAATTTTTAAAGTGAGACCTGCATTAACCAGATTAAAAAAAAGGGTTAAGTTAGAGGGCCCTAACTATTTTAATACTTCATGAAATCGATCCAAATTTTGGTAAGATTTATTTCAACGGATTCCTCCTAGGGAGATTATGAGAGAATTAAGAAGACGCTAAGGAGAAACTTTCTACGAATTTTTAAAATGAGACCTGCATTAACCAGATTAACAAAAAGGGTTAAGTTAGAGGGCCCTAACTGTTTTAATACTTCATGAAATCGATCCAAATTTTGGTAAGATTTATTTCAACGGATTCCTCGTAGGTAGATTATAGAATTTACAAGAGATTATGGAAAAATTTTCTACCAATTTTTAATGTGAGACGACCTGCAAACCCAAAATTTATATTTATAAAAGCTACCCAATCGCAACTATTCGATTATAGTAGGTATGTCAAATTGGTGACAAGAGTTATTTGACATACAAAATGAATTAATCAACGACACGCATTGCAAAGCTTACTGGGTGATGGTTGTTTGCTTTTACGTTATTGGTTCTCAGGAAATCACGTAATTGTATTCAAAGAGGCACGGACCAAGTTATTAAACAAGAGACTAGGTATATAGCCCCAGATAAATCCACACCAAAGGCGAAAGAATATCAATTCTCTCGCTCGCTGACTTTGTCCTTGGACGCGCGAGTTGCGAATGACCTGCACCAACAAATATTTGGAAATCTGGAATTAATTAATTAGTTAATTACTGAAACATTAAACGAGATTAACCCTACCAACACAAAATAATCATTGTAAGAATAAATTGTTAATAAAAAAAATGTCTTTGCTTTTGTCATTTGTAAGCAACCGCTGAACCGATTTTACAAAACAAACCGGCGTTAAATAGAGGTTCAAAATACCTTTCATACGAGGTGTCACTAGACCCTCCACTCCATTTAAAAGTTTCTTGTCGACAACGCCCTTTGTGGGGTGAGTTGAGTAACACATGTCATTTTTATGTCAGAAAGTATTAAACATAAATTGCCATTCTATTTTGTTTTTACCCTACGTTGATATCTCGCTCCGTTTAAACGTTAAAAGATGGGGGGGGGGACTATTTGCGGCCACACTGTATAGTAAAACCAACATACCTTACAGCAGGGATGCACATACCGCGGCCCGCTGTCGATATTTATGCGGCTCGCCAACGAATTTTAAAAGCGATATTTATGCGTATTCTACTCGCCGCGCTCCGGTCTAAGCATATTGTTACAAGACTAGAAATCACATCGCATCAACTAGATTACTTTAAGATTCGCGAAACACGTCGGTAGTATCCCCTAACAAAGTGGAAGATTCTCGATGTTTGGTAACTCGTATAAATATGAAGCATCGCCAGCTACCGGGGCAGTTAAGTTTTAACTACGGACAAGCGAACGTTATAATGATTGAGAACTGTAATCTGTGACGAGTAAATATTTCGTCGTTCGAACTTGGCTTCTACCTCTACGTAACAATATAATATCAATTTTGATATGGATAAACCAGACCCCAGTAAGAAACGTAGCCGTAAGGTTGAAGATGAAAATCGACCGTTTCAAGATATTTGGACCGAAAAATACTTTTTTATTTCATCGCATAACAAAATTGTCTGTTTAATATGCAAGAGTAGTGTTTCTATTCCGAACGAATATAATGTGAAAAGGCACTATAGCACTCGACGAATCTACATATATAAGTTCCACTGCTCAACTCTTATTATTTTTACGAGGTGTAACGCAAAATTTTGAAGTGAGTGAAGAACTGATTGGTATGAGTTCTTTGGCAAGTCAAACCAAGGGGAGTGACATGCTCAAAGCTCTTCTGGAAAAATGTTCTATAATGGATTTGGATTTAACGAAAATATCTAGATAATTACGACTGACGGAGCACCTTCAACGGTTGCAAGTACATCTGGGATAGTAAATATTTTAAAAAAATATTTGCAAACTAAAAACATAAATACCAAGGAATTAATGCAGTCTCAATTGCATTATACTCAAGAGACCCTCTGTTCAAAATTATTGGGATTTGAAAATGTGATGAAAGTTGTAATACGTACCTACTGTAAACTTATATTTGTGAACAAACGTTTTCAGTGATGAAACTAAACAAAACGAAAAACCGAAATCGTCTGGCAAATGAAAATTTGGAAGCAATTTTACGTGTGGCGACAAGTAATGTGGAGCCAAATATAAAAAAAACTTGTTAGTTCAACGCAATGTCATGCATCAAAATAATAAAACATGAAATATTACATTGTAATGATTAGATTACCTTACGATTACATAATTACAACAAACATTTTTGAAGGTTCTTTTATTTTTATTATTGTATTTTATACTATTTAAAAATAAAAAATTTTGTGTTAATAAGTAAGTATTGTTTGTAGTGGCCCGTCCTTGGCTTATATTTTTCCCGAGTGGCTCCTGTTCCCTATAAGTCTGTGCATCCCTGCCTTACAGGATCTTGAGATAACTTAAATAATGATTTTTCGCCTTCACTTCTATTGGAAGTTAAATAATATTTGATTGAACATTGAAAGTGAAACGACTTAGTCTCGCACTATATAGAGTGACACCACACCACTCGAATCTAAAATACATTTCAACTGGTACAGAGATGGTTGGCCATCCCAGGTGGGTGGAGCTTGGAATAAATCCGAGTTAAACTTATAGATACATACGCATTCGCAACTGGTCTGGGTTTTCTGGCCTATAAGCCTACATTAAGTCTTAACGCGTTTAAAAATTAGGAACCATATAATAAAGGAAAGAAGTTTGTCTGTTTTCTTTTCATCACACCCAATCCTTGGACGCGTTTCGCCGCATTACAGCTCATCGCTAAGGCTTTAGAGTCAAACGAAAAGGAAAGCGACCTTACAGTGCATTTCAACACATAATGTAACGATACATAGGTATGCGAGATGTTGCACGTGGCGATTGAGCTATCCACCCAACCAGACCAGCGAGGACTTAGAGAAGACCAAACGCTGGAGTGGAACCCGGATCAGCAGGTATCTAATGTCAGGTGGCGCTGAAAGTCAATTGTCGGTTTCTGTGAACCGAATGTAAAAGATGTAAAAGAAATAGGTTTGTTCCTTTTCTTTTCGTCAGACACAATCCTTGGTCGCGTTTCTATATCTATAGCCTTGCCGATGAGCCGTAATACGGCGAAACGCGTCCAAGAATTGGGTCTGGCAGAAAGAAAAGGGACAAACTTCATTCTTCTACAACGCGTTCTCGGTTCGCAGAAACCGACAATTGGCTTTCATCATCAATCACCTCTTGGAAATTTGACAAAGTATCACCCTGTATAGAAGGAAATGAAAATCAATATAATTGCTTCACATTTTTATTTATTCCAACAGGCAACAAATTCCTTTAAATTAATTTTATTAAAATAATTTCAACCTCTATTCATTAGTTTTTTTTAAACCTGATATTGATCATGTCCACCTAGATTGTTTCTAGGTCTATTATCTACATTTAAAATAATAAATAAATAATGTACTTAGTTTTGCTAAAAGTTTGACTATTCTTACATCTAACGCATAAAATACTTTTATGGTTGCTCTTTATACATCTGAAAACGAAAATACTTCTAAATACAACATAAAAATTATGTATAGTTGCATGCTACCTGCCCTAACAATATAACAGTTTTGGCTTTACGCCAAAAAAGTATTTACATTAACTAATATTTACACTGTTTACTTACTAAGAGCACCAAAATCATTTAAAATTTTACCAATAAGTTTTGTGCCGATGTAAATAAAAGAGAACCACGAACAAGTTAACAGGTTTAAAAAATGTCTGGTTAAGATCCAACCAAACAGTAACTCAAGTTACTCTTGGATCCAATTTTCTAAATTTTATTATTTTAATGGGTTCACAATTAAAATTTATAAGTCGAAACATAATTCTATTGCGCCTACATTTCTCTGGTCAGAGGGTAAAAATGCTTAAGTTCCTTTGGGTATATGTATTTTAATATAAAACTTTACTTATCTCCGGGTCCTTTCTTTTTGTAAAGAATACCAATATAGTACACACTTATTATACTACTTAATAGTTATTTAAACATAACATTTGTCGAGGTCCAGACCCAGGTCTATACCCGCAACAGAACCCTTAGTTTCGCGCAACCTTTAAGCCTCTTTCTCCACAGCTAGACGATCTTTTTAATGGGGCAAGTCGAATTAAGAACAATAAATAAGTTTGGAAAAAATAGTTGAAAGTATGGGAACAAAAAGAAAACCAACACAAGTTGAATAAAAAGAGTATTCTTTTCTAAGGTCAACATATTTCGAATGTAGAAACGTTCATTAGCAGGAGACAGAAAAACAGAGTTAAAATGTTATGTTGCTGTTGGTATTAGCCAGTGGCGGCTCGTCAGGGGAGGCAGTGCCTCCCCAACAAAAACTTACGAAATAACATTTTATTTTTTTAAAATAACTTTATTCATTTTTGAAAATGATACTTTCATATTCTTATATTCTCAGTGTATCAAAAATTCTGAATTAGCTACTTCTAGAAAAACACTTTCTATATAATATAATATTTTTGTTATTGCCGCTCAGCTTTAGTACTATTAGGTGGTGTCTGCCCGCATCAGCGAATATGCGCCTAGACTATTATCAACGGAGGCAAGCTTCCGACGGTTTAATTTTTTAGCACGGATAACAATGCAAGAACCGAGCGTCACGACGACGCGAGTTGTTTTTGTCACGTGAAAAACTGATAGCCAGGAGGCAGAAACGCCCACAAATATTTCGCGGGAAGCCGGCGCCGGCGCGGCGGAAGCCCGGAAGCCCCGTAGTGTGTGCCGGCACAGTATACCGAACTATTTTGTTTATTTGTGTGTGGTGTTTGATTTTGGCGATTTTTTTTGTGCACAAATCATACTTTTATGTAAGTTATTATTATTTTATTGTTTATTTATTAATTTTATCTCTATATTATTATAAAAATGGAGGTAACTGAAATTGGCGAATATAGTAGAAGCTGTAATGCTCGCTGTAATGCTAATAATGATGAAATAAATGTTCGAAATTGCAAAGATATCGTCGAATACTTGATAAAATATAGATTTAGTCGACTGTCTTACGACGATAAATTGTTTATAAAAGACTTAAAGTAAAATTAAGGTTATATTTTCAAGATCCGGTAAGTTTTAAGATTTCTTTATTATGTTATTAATTATTAAACGCTAAATTTTATTGTTTTAAAAAAATATAAATCCGGTTCATGATATTATTCTCTCATACCTATTTTTAAGGAGAAACGAAACGGAAAAAAGACAGATATTATGTAGTCGTCCGACACCAAAAATTTCGGCAATATTTAACGATAAGAGACAGGGTAAGCAATATTCAAGAGCTTTTCAGGTAACTTGGTACGAAACCTATAAGTGGCTGTGCGGAAGTATTTATAAGGAAAGCTTATATTGTTGGCCTTGTATTTTATTAGGCAGCGTAAAAAACAATTGGAGTTCAGGAGGTGGGTATTCTGATTTAAAAAAATTTTCACGGGCGGTAAAATCACACGAAAGTTCCAAAGAACATAATATTAAGAATTATGTGGCGCTTACGAGAGTAGAGCAAAATAGAGACACAATAGCGGATGCACCGAGAGAAGTTTGCCCTGACCTTGCAAATTGAATATTTTTCTCGTGAAACCTAGTATTTCAAAGTAATTATATTGCTGGTTGAATTCCTAACTATTCATTTTAAGCCAATGACCTTGAAATCGCGACAAATTTTCGCCTGCGGCGCTATTTTCTAGCCTCCCCCCCTTATACACCCACGAGCCGCCACTGGTATTAGCAATAGAGAAAATGATAGGTGGTATAAAACTTTAATAGACTGGAAATAGGTGAAATTATCTAATATATGAACAGTTGTGGAAAAATTGGTTGTGTAGAAAGAAGATTTAGATTTGTTCAATAGTCATGATCAACTGATTAAGAGGGAGGAGGAAAATTTATATTTAGGGTAAAGATTATAAAATTCAGGTTAAGTTTGCAGACTTAAAAATATGAAAAAAAGTTCCTATAATCCTATATCAGAAAATGCTTTAATTCGGAGATACACGGTGTTAAAATTCTTAAGAGGAACCAAAAATATGTACGCCACTGCCGTTTTCTCTTTTGATAACACTGTTATGTAGGCAGTTTATTGGAAACTGCCAAGTACCTTTTGATAATTTTTTGATGTCGGCTTTGTTTAGGAGATAAATGCAATTTTATCAAACTCGGATATGGGCCTATCGATATGCAAATAAATGTCATTTATATTTTTACAATTCTTTTGTAATATGCCTTTTTCACGTAAAAATGATAGAGAAATCTAATTTTTTGCCTAAAAACGTAATACAAGCACGCATAAAAAAATCACCTCAAACGAGTAGACATCCCAGACGACACACAACATCCCTTAGATATCTAATGGATAGCCTTATATCCACTGAATGTCCACATCCATGGCATATATCCATTAGATGAACATTGTATATCTTTAACGGATATTAAATAAACATAATATGGTTCGAAATTTTATACATAGACTAAAAAAACAAAACTTATAAAATATCCTGCAACTTTGTACTGAAGATAAGCACTAAAATGAAATTTAAAACCTTAATGTCTAATGGATATCTCATAGATATGTATGGATATCCTATACAGCGTGTCCAGAAACCATCTTAACATATGGGAAACTTTTTTATTTTTAACTTTACGAAAAAAAATTATTCTTCATAAAAAGTTCTGCTTGTTGATAAAATAACATTAAAATCAAAAGTTTTGAGCCAGCACATACGGGGTGTTCAGAAAGTCAATAATATTAATACCGTAAATGGAAAACTATATTTAATAATTTTAATTACAAAGTACAATAATGAAATACTACACTATATAAGCTTCAACATGACCACCGTTTTTTCCATACAAACGGTTGTACGTCGTGAAAATTCCATTACTGCATTTCTAACCATCTGAGGGGAAATTTCTTGGACACATTCTCTGATAATTCTCTCTAAATGGTCTATGTTCTCGAAAGGTCTGTGAGTATACACTTTTTGTTTTAAAAATCCCCATACGAAAAAATCCAGAGGTGTTAGATCAGGTGACCTTGGTGGCCAAGCAAATTCTGATCTTCGTCCAATCCATTTCTGTGGAAATGTCCGGTTTAAGAATTCTGTCACTCTTGCAGAGCTGTGGCATGGAGCGCCGTCATGTTGGAACCAAAGTGTTTGTCTTATATTCATTGGTAGTCCATGAAAAAATTCAAATAATTCCGTGTCCAAAAAGTTCAAGTAAATTTCACCGGTAATATTTTCTCGAAAAAAGTACGGCCCTACAATTTGGTTCCTAAAAACGCCGCACCAAACATTTGTCTTGAAAGAATACTGGTCACGACACTCAATTACAAAATGGGGATTCTCATCACTCCATCACCTACAGTTTTGAGAACACACTACTCCATTTGAGGTGAACATCGCCTCATCTGAAAACAATATTTTTCTTGCGAATAGTGGGTCATCTTCCACCTCACCTTGAAACCAAGAGCAAAACAAAAATCGTGAATCAAAATCTCTAGGCTGCAGTTTGTAAAGAAATTTTGGCTTGTATGGGTAAAAATTATTTTTCCTTAAAATAACTTGGGCAGTGGACTTTGTAACAGGTCGTGGAACAGTTTGTGAAATATTTCTCAATGAGATTTTAGGATTTTCCACGACAGCTAGCAAAACATTCAATTGGGTATCTTCGTCCGTACGCCAAACCTGATGCTTGTCAGAAAATTTATTACTTACAGATCCGGTATTTTTAAATTTATTAAAAATATCTCCAACCGTTACATGGCTAATATTTGGATATCTTGCATTAAAAATTTGAGCAGCCTCTCTGTACGTCTTGTAGTGGTCTCCAACAATTAACACTATTTCAACTTTTTCCTCGATTGTAAATTTAAGCACCATATTTAATTAAAAGGAAACTGTCCGCCTTGACAAATAAAATAATTAGTTGTCATGGTTTCATTTAGTTTTCCAAGGCGTGCTGGACCTACTAAACAAGAATGAATACCGCTTCTTAAAATCTTGCTCGCCCTTTTCTGAAAAATTCTGTGAGATAATTAGAGAAACTATGGAATCAGGAAAAACAACAACATTACGCCACAGTATCTTTGTTTTAAGCTAAGTCGCCTTTCGAATGGCAACTTTAGACCATTTATTATATTTTTGACAATATCGAAAATTGTCATTAAAAAAAATTGATCAGAACCAAAAACCACGTTTAAATTACAATTAGGTAATGCAATGAAAAATTAGGTTTTATTATTTTTTACGAATTTTTCTTCCACAATCAAAACAATTTCAATTTTCTTTTGACGGTTGCTGTCAAACATTTCTTGCTATCAACAATTAATTTGTATGTTACAACCATCCTAGATTACATGTAACTACAGTTAAATTTGCATTGTTATTGTAGACATACGTTTCAAAAAAGACGAAATAATTTTTTCAAGGTAAATGGGCGTAATTTCATATTTGAACGTGGTTTTTAGTTCTGATCAACTTTTTTTAATAACAATTTTCGATATTATCAAAAATAAAGGTACTTTACTTTTAAGCCAAATTCATATTTTTTGTCTTACCTCGTATACGCCTGGGAGAATTTAATATCTGATAGTTGCATTTTAGGTTTTAGACCATGCAGAACTTTTTATGAAGAATCACTTTTTTTGTAAAGTCTAAAATAAAAAAGTTTCCCATATGTTAGATGGTTTCTGGACACGCTGTATAAACGGAATATCGATGACATAGGAGAACATCCACCAGAGATCCATTGTATATCTCTGTGTTGAGGGGATGTTAAAAGTTTAAAAAAGTCCATTAAAGAAAAGTATAGAAACCACAAAAATACGTATATCAAAATGTGTATGAATTTTATTACTACCTATTACTTTTTATAAATAATTTGAAAATAAAAAAATTAAACATTTTCCCCAATTTTTTAAATTAAAATTTTTATTTGCATATTTTAAATATAATAATGAATCATAATTATTATAAATTTACTGTTTATAAACTGGAATATTGTAGTATGAAAAATTTGCTTAATAAATTGTTTTTATAGTTTGTATATACCTACTTGGTGAATATTTTGCTGTTATAATTCTGATATAAATTGTGTCCACCATCATTGTTCATTATATTTGGGAAAACATTTTATATTATCAATTTTTGAAAAAGTTTTAGTCTACAAAAGTTTTTGCTTGATCTGTTTCACAGTTACTAAATTCGGGATCAAATATTATAGACTGTCTATAAATTAAGAAAATGTGACGTCACAAAACAAAAAATGAAGTATTAAATTTGTGAGACAGCCAAATTAAAGAATACCAGGATATTTTGCTTGTAGCAAAAGTATTCCTGTAGGTTGAAGAGATTTTGAGAAATAGATAGTTGAGAATCGTATTTTACGATTATTTTCTTTTCTGGCTTTTTGTGTTAATTTCGTAAAACCTATTCGACTCACAAAACAGTTCGTAAAGATGTTTTGCTTGTGTTTTGGTACTTACTCTTCAAATTGGCTGTCTCAGAAATTTAATATTCATTTCTTTTATTTTGTGACATAATAACATTTTCCTAAATTCTAGATACCCTCTATATTTGAGCTCACGTTTATTAACTTTATACCTATTTTTTTAACAAGCAATAACTTTTATTAATAAAATTTTCTGACAAATTAAAAAAAAATACCATATTATGTAGCGAACGTTATTATTTTAATGAATACCTATTAGATATCCTTTGGAAGATACATGATATATCTAATAGATCTAACGGATGTAGGCAAGACGTCCATTCGATTTTTTTAGGGCATTCATTAAATATTTGTATTATATATCCTGGTTATAGGCGGACATTTGGATATCTACGAGTAGTCTATAAGACATCTACATATATCCATGACAGATATCTTTTAGACATCTAATAGATATGTGTGTGTCGTCTGGGATGTAGGTGGCGCCCTCTACAAATAGGAGCCATACTAACACCAAATTCGAATTTCGCATTTTAAAAAACTCCTCGATACCTCTTATTAAGCAGTCTTACCGTCTGACGACAGATTTATTGATGAAGGTATTGTAGGTTACATATTAAAAATATAACTTAGAAAGTATTTAGTATAAATAATAAATATAATAGCTTTGTTCGCGGTTGCAATTCTGAACTAGTTCAGGGACCATGCGAATAGAAGTTATATTAGATTCGCGGTTAACAAAACTCATTTAGTTTAGCAGTTTTAACAGTTTGGGTGTCGAGTATCGTTCGATGTGAATTAAAATCGTGAACTAATAAATATCTGAAAATAATACTCCGTATTCATTCTGTACTCGTTCTGTCTGTTCTAAAAAAGATCCACGAGCAAAGCTAATATTTGTACATAATAAACATGCGCATTTGAAAAAGTAGGCACCTATTTAAACAACCATTGTCTGTATATTAATTAAGACATTAACACCAGCGGCGGATCTAGGATTTGATGCTGAGGTGCGACATGTGGGAGCAGCGATATTAGCGTCAACGCATGAAATAACAAGACATACCTCACTCTTTTTATTACATGCATGCGCCAACTTAATCGCATTATTAAACTTATTAAAATAGGAGACCACTTTTGAAATACAATCATCAGTTAAACACAAGCAACAATGTTTCCAATTTTTTTAAATGAGATTACACGGGAAAATACTGAGGTGTGTTACGGAACTGATTAATCAAAGACTTTACAAACAATATTGCAAAGTACTGTAGGAATAATTCAAAATCTGCTTGACCTGTGGATCCGCCACTGATTAACACAATATCATAATAATACCATAAAGTAGTAAAACAGACTTAACAATGCATTATTTCATTATACTTTTTGATAAATATGAACTTTTAAATTTTGAAGAAAAAAGTGCTAACCTGTTCCAAACGGCCTTCAACGGTAAAATTGTATTTAAAAAAACGTGCCGCACGGGACTTCAACTAGCCTTGTCTAGATACAAAACAACTAATATCACCTTATAATGACAAAGTGTAGTGTATAAGATAAGACAATAGACAACCACTGTATTCGCGGGATAGAGAGGTGAGGTTAGGGCAACCTTATCGGCAAATAAACTGAGCTACTAGATGGCATGGGCCATATCCACTTTAATCTAATCCTCATCCTAATTTCTCGGAAAAAATCCTACAGTGCCCCTTAACGGAGTTACAGAGCTCTCTAGAGCTAGAGGCTCTAGAGTAGAGTTAGAGCCAAGATCCTAGAGAAAGTTAGAGCCAAAAAAGTAAATCGCTGGGTACCCCTTTGGGGCTCTGTATCTCCGTTAAGGGGCACTTTAGGATTTTTTTTATCTATGACAAATTGGGATTATTTTGACCTCCAATGCTCCCGAGAAATTAGGAGGTATTATAAGTCTTAAGCCGACCCCTCACGATTCAACGCCACAATAAAATTTCGCTGAATGCGACAAAATCGAACGTAATTTGATGCTCCACACACTAATCTGTAGCTATCGAAAGAATGCGAGCAAAATAATTTCATAGGTTTACGATGTTGCCACATACCGTTACTTAATTACGGTGCTTTTCAACAGCGGAACTAGAGTAAACTTTGTGCAAGGTCAAAAGAAATTTTTAAGCCGAAGTAATGGTATAGCGTGTACGAAACCAATTGAAATAACTAACTTCGCTTATGGGCGGCATCTCTTTTATAAAACATGGACGTACTTCCAAGAACAACACCAACCACAAAGTGAAATATTAAAGGAAAGTTGAACGCAACAATGACTAAGTTGAAAGCAAGACACGTCAACCAAGTCTGAATTAAACAGTCCGTAAACTTCCCACAAACGAGAATTTAAGACTAATTATTTTGAACATTTGAATCAAGCTAAAGAAGGAAGTACGGGGTACCGCACCATCGTCAGTCGCGTAAAAATCATAGGATTACAATTATTCTCCTATGTAGTATGCAACCCTTTTTACACATTAAATTTCGACAATGTCCAATCAAATGCGCTGGTGGGCTTCTAATCCCGCCCACAAATTTTCTGTTATACAAAGTGCCGATGCCGCTAAGTTTATATTTTCGTTTGTCATTAGGAAATATTTCTACTGCAAAAAACCAACGTTTATTCAACAAAATCGTTCTGTAGCGATGGATCGTGTGTGCCCGGCTTTACACAGTTAAAGATAATATCCTTCTAAATCTGGACCCATAACAATCCCGTAGACCCGTGGTTGACCATAAAATGTCATTCACCTGACTCGTCAGAGTAGATAGTTACCTACTCTGACCAATCGGATGAATGACATTTATGATCTAGTAATGTTTGAAGCGAAGTGGTTGTCTGTGTATGTGTGTTACATAGTTTTATCGGGTTTGTACACATACAGTTTTTTGTGGCGAGTTTATGTCTACGTATTTTTTTTGCTCAAATTCTCAAACAACCTTTTAATCAAAGTAAATAAATGGCAGAGAAATCATGATTTTGGTTCCCGTACAAGCGCTGTCAAAAATAATAAAAGAAAAATTATTACAAGGGAAAAAAATTGGTACAGGTTGCATCGAGTAATATTTATTTTATGAATGCTTTCCACTGAAAGCACAGGTAGATGTACTTGCTTCCTCTACTTTCTACAGTTAATAAGAGACAGAAATAATATCGCACACTGGTTTGTTCAGTGGAAGACGCCAAGATATAAGTTTTATATTCACCAATGGAGTGCGTCTACGTCAATTAATTAGGAAATTTATAATAATCCAATATTTTTAAGTATATATCTGAAATTTTCAATATATCTAATCAGAAAAAATATCGCTATTTGCCTGTTTTCTCCCTATAACTCTGCACCATAAATAGATCACTTGCAGCTATCTCTCCAGCTACATGTTAACCTAGCAAGGCTAATCGCAGACACTACTAAGTGTCCTAGTAACAATCAGACCTTATATCACAATACGAACCTCCGAATTTAAAACATTAAAGAAAAACGGCACAATGCGAAAACCAGTGAACGAATGTATCCGTCTTTCTCTAGAGACTGAAATCCAACTAGCTTTCTCTTCTACTCTTTTCTATCTAGAAGAGCCCTCCCTTTCTGCCAAATAGCAGGCTACTAAGTGTTCCTAATGTCGACGTATGTGCTTGAGCTTGTTCAGGTTCAGGAGTTTTTCGCGACGAGACCGTTCCTAAATCCGGCCTCGTCTGACCTGTACCAGCTTGTCTTCGTTGCTTGCGAGCATTTAGCTGGTCCAATCGGCGGTTGAGGGCGCCACTACCAGGTCTGCCGGGAACTCCTAGGTCTGTTTTTGGTTTAGTCACTGCAACGAAAAAAATAAAATAAAGATAACGGGATAGACACAATTTTGTAGGAAGATTTCACTAATTTGTTTATTTAAAAATTCGACAGCACTTGAGTTTGTGAATTTTTTTCACAGTTACATAATTTCCCATGACCAAGCTATCTACGCTATAATGAAATCCAACAGATGTCAAAAAGTGACAGTTACGACGCCATTCTGAATTTTTTTAAATGGCAACCCTAATAAAAACCGGTGTTTTCGGCTTAAAAGGTATATTTATTAAAGGGGTGAGACACTTAAAAAAATGTCCCTGTATACATAAAAAAAATATACAAATAAATTATAAATGCGCGAATATAAATAAAAATATTGTGCCGACAATATTTCCGGCTACGTACCAAGTAAATTACATTAAATCTGCACTTTCTTTAAGTTCCCGGACCTTAAAACAAAAGGTTTGACAATGTTCTTTAATTGCTGTCAATAGTATGTAGGAAAAAGGTTAAATTCATATTTTCCCAATACTTTTAAGGCTTAGAAGTTTAACTTTTGCGAATTTACTGTACGAGGGACGTGCGATAAGTAACTTATTATATATATATATTATAAGTATATTATTTGATTCGTTGGTAAATGTCAAAGTTGTACGCAATGATCCGGAAGTTGGCTTAAATCTATATCTATTTTAAGTCTATCATCAATTTGGGACACCCTGTATAAACAAAATCAGTAAAATTATCTACCCAATAATTATTTTACCCTTGTATTTTCTACCCGAAACCGATAAACCGCTTCTCTTCTTTTTTATAATTTAAAACTGATTCAGTGCCGGTGTGTGGTTTTAATTTTTTCTCTCGGAAACGAGGCAAGATTCGAAAACAATTTAGGGAACAAAAAAATTGTATTATTAATTGGTAAATCCGAAAAAAATATAAAAATTAGAAACAAGTCAGTGGCGCACCTTTTCTTGTCAATAATATTTAGTAATGTGCTCCCCGAGACGCCACTGGACTTAATAAATTTAATCTAGTTAGGGCTAATTAAGTCCCTCATCATTATGAATAACGGTACCAAATTTCAATAAAATCAGAGAAAGATATTTTAAAAAATTATAAAAAAACGATTTTTTTTAACTTTAACACCCTGATATCAAAAACGGGGCAACTCCGGACACATATTGTTTATATGAACTTTTTCTCTTAGAATATCACATTGAGATGCTACCTCAATGGAATATCACAAGGAATCAACCCCTTGAGTTACGTACCGTACTCTCAAACACCCTGTATAACATAACGCACTTGTACCATAAATAATGTCCCTAGAATTTTTTGGTTCTGTCAATCACATTGACAACTTGTCAAAGTGCTATCTTTCAAATAGTTTGCAGAGCATAATAGACCATTTAAGAACATATGATTTTGACAAGAAATATAACCTAAACTTGTGACTTTGCCCCCCAGCAAATATAGCCGTTGCACAGCTTCCTTTACTTCCAAGCTATGAAAAACAAAGTCTGGCAACGTTGCAGGTAGACCGATGATTCTCTATTTTTGTTTGTGCTCTTGTCACAAAATTGTAAACTATTTTACAATTTTGTGCTCTTGTGCTTGTGATCTTATCTGTTTTGTGCTTGTGATGTGCATCGACAAGTCTTGACGCATACGTTGTTTGTTATTTTCCCGAGTTTTAGTTATCAATGTTATCATTATAGGAAAATCTTAAGGTTAGTTCCAATGTTTGTTTAACTGGCAAAATGTTTTTATTTGCGTGCGGCAAGGTTTAAAAAAGGGACGATTGAACTACCCCAATATATTTAAAAAAGATTTGAAGGTAAACTAGCTAAAGAAATTTGTGACTTGGCTTGATATATGGCATAACGATCCAGAGGGGGTGAGTTTAACTAGGGACACTTATGATGCTATTAAACGTAGTAGGTACCAGAGTACCACAGTTCTAATAGAAATTATAGAATACTCATTTATCCATTTTGAAATAAAATACATTTTAGCTGGTAAATTTTAAACAGATACCCTTGAAAAAAGATTTGGCCGATATAGGAACCTTTCTGGTTGTAACTGTCATGTATCATTTAAGTGGGATTTATAAACTTGGTCGCAACGCTCAGTTCAGTTCCGCGCAGTCCAGTTCAGTTCCGCTGATTGTCGTTCGACTTTAAACAAACGAAAACATACCAAACCATTTATAAACTCTCAATTCATTCGCAGCGGTACGCCCAGTCGCGCAGCGAAACGCTCGGCTACGCTCGAGATGGCCAAGTTTTACCTTTTGACGTTGCAGTTCGTTGTCGCAGGACTTTTAAGGTGCCCGCTCACTTGGGCGAAGCGTCGCGTCGCGTCGCGAAGCGTGGCGAAGAGAAGCGTCGCTTAGGTATGGTCCGCGCACTTAGGCGACGAGAAGCGTAGCGAAGAGTCGCGTTGTTGATTGATACACTACCCAAAAGATTTATTTAATATTTTATTACTGTACCTACCGTTCAGTTTGTGCAATGAGTAGTTCTTCATCAGACGAGGAGCTTTTTGTGCTCAGCCTTATTGGCAGTATGGAGGAAGAGACAAAAAAAAATTGGGTTCACGAAATAAATAAAAAGAGGGGTACTTTTGGTGAATTCCATCACCTTTTTAACGATTTACGAAATTATAAAAAGAAGTTTTTTAAATACTTTCGGATGTCTGAAGAAAAATTTTTCGAACTTCTTGGCTTACTGAAGCATTCAATAGAACGGCAAAAGACAAAGTTTCGAAGAGCTGTGCCAATTGAGGAGAGGCTTGCTGTTTGTTTAAGGTAAAAACTATATTTATCTAAAAAAATATATAACAGAGCAGAGCCCCAAACTATAGTACTGTGTGATGTGTGATGAATGGAGTCAAGCACTTGTAATAATATAAATTATTTTTAATTTGGTGGTATTAACACAAAAAAAATAACATAGAAATAATGTACTTTATGTCAACTTTATGTAGATAGCGAAAATTCGTCTCCAGAAATGTCTTGGCATTGTTGTGATGGTATATTGGTTCTTCCGTCCTCTTCGTCGGTGTTACGTTGAATGTGATCTGATGTATTATATGGCTGTGGTAACCTGTTATAAAAATCAGATTGTTCGGATAAAGATGATTGTACCGAATTGTTGAATGTTCTCTGTTCTTGTATTGTACAAGATGCATCTTGTGAATGTACCGGAGTTCTGAATTTCAGTGTCTGCAAATATGAGATTTGTGGATATGGCTGATGTTTTTTCTGCTCCTGTGGATGATAGGATGACGTTGGTTCAATAACCATGTCAATCATTTTATACCCACCCAAATTACAGAGTATTCCTGGATGTTATTATTTGTCTAAAAATTGCTGGGCAATAGTAAAAAAACACACCGTACAGTTGGGTTACGATCGACAACTCGCGAAAGGTAACGAATAACAAATATTTCGGATCTTCTCTTCGCTTCGCACCGCTCACTAGCGCGGCGCGAAGCGTCGCGTCGCGTAAAACTTCGCCTGGTTGCTCTCGAGACTTCTCCCGCGTCGACTGACGCTTCGCCACGCTTCGCGCCGCGCAAGTGGGCGAGTATACATTTACCTACATGTTAAGCCGCAAACACACTGAGCTCACGTCATGTGCGGTCACGTGCTATCATGTTGTCATGATTTAACCGTGAGAGCATACTAGAAACACACTACCATCACGTTTTATGATGTGGTATACAAATTGATATATGAATTCGGGCAGTCTTTCTTTGATTTCACTGTGTTTGTGTTGTTTGTTTATTTTGCGTAAATTATGGAAAGCGCCAGCTCAATCAGTTCTTCGGACAGGGAAGAGGAAATAGAAACTGTGGCTGCCTTTATCGTTCTCAAGGAGGAAAATAAAAAAACGAGGAAACCATGGGTTCATGACATAAACATGAAAAGAAAAGAATTGGGCGCATTTCATCGTTTGGTTCAGGAATTAAAATTCACCAACAACACACCAGCTCTCTACAAAACCGCCTAAACGAGTGCTCACGTGAGACGAAAAGTGTGGATTTGCAGAAAATAAGCACATGCTAGCACGCGTGCCGTTGGGGATGTAACGTAATACGCATGAGATGACTTCAGTGTGGTTCTGATGTATTAACATACTATGTAAAACAGCGCTTCACACTTTTTGTCTGTAACATAATAGCACGTGAGCTTACGTAATGTGACGTGACGTGAGCTCAGTGTGTTTGCGGCTTAAAGGTCGATTCTCATTAGAGCAGCATCGAGCGGCGCGATGCGGCGCGGCGCGAAGCTGGGCGTAGCAGCATTTTGTACGGGGTATTCTCACCTAAGCAGCATTTGGTAGCGAAGCAGCGAAAATCTGTTTATTTGTGAGTTTAGTAACAATGTATTCGTACACGCCCGAGAAGGATTCTACATCATCATCGTCATCATCATCAGATGATTTTGTGCTTGTAACTGCAATATGTCATGAACATGAAGAAAAGAGAAGAAAAAAAAGCGGCAATATTGGGTTCATGACATATTATTTCGTGCAAGGCTAGAAGAAGGTGAATTTCATACACTCTTTAAGCGACTTCAGCTGGATGAACGTAAATTTTATAAATATTATAGAATGTCTTCAGGAAAATTTAATCAATTGTATGAGCGCGCCGCCGCCTTGCTACGCTTCTCGATTCCCACTTGTCCGTCAAGAGGCAGAAGCGCGCTTTTCAAAGCAGCAATGCCGCGAGTCAATGCTTCCCGATGCGTTAAAAATTTGCCGCGCTGTACCGCGCTGTACCGCGACGCTCGGCTCTGCACCGCTCTGCCTAGGTGTGGACGGGACCACTTAGTTACATGAAAACAATTGAGAGCAGCATTTTGCCGTGCTGCGCTGCGCCGCCCCGCGCCGCTCGATGCTGCTCTAATGAGAATCGGCCTTAACTTTCTCCTGCGGAAAAATTACGCTTCGCGACGCGACGCGCCGCTTCGCCCAAGTGAGCGGGCACCTTTAACCAATGAAATGCGAAAGTTGAATAACGTGGTGGTTGACAGGTGACGGTTGCCGCAAGTTGACCAATGAAATGCAAGACGACATGCGAACAGCAGCTAAGTTTATAAATTACAAACTTGTTTACGGCGAACTCGGGCGAACTCTGGCGTACTGCGCTGCGGAACTGAACTGTGCGTAACTGAACTGAATAGTTTATAAATCCACCTTTAAACAGATTCTCGAATCAGAAGAAAAAAAATTAGACTTCAAAGTATTGTAAAGTCAGGGTTAAAAATTTTTACAGTGTTAAAATCAAATACTCTGTTAAGCATGATATTGAAAGTACAGAAATATTAGAGTTTCCTTACATATTTCAATCGGATTACATATCTTAAGGATTACCAGTTGGATGAGTCTGTTTAAATGTATAGGTATATGTATTATATAGCCAATTCTATCTACAAAAATAGGAAATTAAAATGCATGGGTTGCAAAAACCTTATTATAAATAAAACAATGCAGTCTTCCTCCACAGTTTAATAATTAAACTGTGGAAGAAGATTGCATTGTTTTATTTATATTACATTGACTCCACTGAAAGTATGGACTATTTTTTCAACTTTGAAAACCTTATTGTTCGAGTCATAGGTTTAAATGTGGGGGATGAATATTTTGATTATTTGCAAAGGGGGGGTTTATGTCTTGCTACCAATGAAGTAAATATTATGTACTTTCATATATTTGCCGCTTTTCAGTTTATTATAGCTACTAAAGAACTTAAGCTTAAATTTTTGAATCGGCAAAATCACCAAGTTCTTTTAGCTAAACTAGGTTTGGCTAGTTTAGAAAGTGGTAGCTTTCTGATACCGCTTAATGAGACATGTCCCTGTAAAGAAAGCTATCGAAAAATGTTTTATAAAGTAGCACTTACTCTTAGCAATATATTACTAAACAATTACACAAAAAACAGAAATGACCTTCAACACCAAAATACATCATCAAAAAAAAGAAAGCTCTTTCCACTTTAAAATAGGTTTTAAAATCACTAATTTTAAGTTAATTTAAATTTCCTATTATTATATTATTATATTCTTGTTACTTATTAGACATATCTATACTGAAGTAAAATCCAAAAAGTTTAATAAATAATTTCAAATAAACCGTAATTTTTATCGCCTAAACGGGCGAATCTGCACGGAAGTTGCGTTAGTTACTTATTAAAAATCGGTCTACCTCTGACAGGATTTGCGACGTTGCCTTTCTTACTTCACGGCTTGGAAATGTAGGGGGCTATGGCCGTTGTCAAATATGTAATGGTAATTTCATGGTTTTGACATAAACTTTAACCTAAATTTGTTAAATTTGCCCCCCAGCGACGTCATCCTTAAATGGTCAATTATCCTAGAAAACTTAACCAAACAAAAATGACACGGAGCAAAATTCATGGCCCTGTATTATCGGTTGCCTACTTGGGGTGGACATTTTGCAATTATAAACGTCAATCGACTACAGCTAATAGCTGACAAACTGACGCTTGTTTGCTGATTTTTGGTTATGATTTGTCACTGTCTTTTTGAGTTGTCACTTGCATTCAAGTAATTTTTGAGTTCTGTGCACAAATCAGTGGTTCTGTGTAATAAAGTTTGGCTAGTGTTTGTGAGATTTTATAAGTTTTTTGTCGAGACTTTGTGTTTTAAATTATATTTGGGGAATATATACATTTTTGTTCCTTTAACAGCTGTATGATTTTGTTAGAACTAGAAACATTGACAGCACCTGCAGAGCTTTTTATCAAGATTCCGTTTATTATATATTTTAAAAACATTTAAATATTGTTTAAGTAAGGGTGGGGTCATACAGCAAAATATCATAACATAAAATAAAACAAGAGATCGTTATCTTTAAACTTTTATGATATTTTTATGTGAAGGTCGTTTCGCGCGTGCGTCGAAATATAACCATTTATCTTTCGGCAGATGCATTTTCTGTTGGGTTGCCTTTTTATTTAAATGTTGTTTTAATTAGGACCCTGTAAAAATAAACGATTTGATAACGTGTGTAATATTTTGCCGCTGAAAAACAATAATCAATAAAAAAAAATAAGGTGCTGGATCTGCTTATTTTATTTGGTGATGTCCGTAGGCTTGCTCCAACCCGACCAAAAACCATACTACGACCGTCCCTGAACGGTCGCTTAACAAATTTACCACTGTAACAATCGATTGCCAAATTCAAAATTTAATTGACAAACTGGAAATGATCGTTCGGCGACGGTAATTTGGCTGTAATGGAACAAACCTTTGTATGATTGTTTATAAGATTGAACAAATTTGAAACGCTTAATTATTCCAAAGGAGAAATGCGAACTAATAAGGACAAGAACAGCAGAAAAGCTACACAAGTTTTGTTCAACTGGAAAAACTACTTTTTTGCAGTGTACGTTTTAAATTATTGGTATTTTTCGATAATTTTAACTTTCTTCCAGTGTACCAATTAGGCGAAACGTCAATGTCGTCAATACGTCGGTAGAAACCTGGCGACAGGCCGACGGCTTGTGTCAATTCTGTTTCGTTTCGTTTTCTGGGATATTATTATTTAAAAATGTATTTTTTTGTTTTCCCTGTATATAAAAATAAAACATTTAAATATCCCGGTTAAACAAGCGAGTAACAATAATTTCATATAACCTAAAATGTCCCTAAAATTCTTTGGTTCTGTCAATCACATTGACAACTTGCCAAATTGCTATCTTTCAATATCAAATAGCTTGCAAAGTCCATTTAAAAATGTGGCCTGCATTTCTGTATATGTCGAAAGAAGAGTCGATTAAAACTGTAAGGCAGTTGGAACTTGAAGCATATTCTTTGCTGGTTTCGGTTTTTAGGGCTCAAGGACCCCTGACTCAAGAAAAACGAAAAATCCTAAGAGAAATGAGTCGAATCTTAAATGTTACAATCGACAGGCACAAAACCGAAGTAAGAAGGGCAGTAAACGACGAAAAGCTCAACACGATAGCGTATCATATACATGGACCTGGCATAACCTCGGAAGATTGGTGCCAAGAAGGTCGCAGAGTTTTGCCGATGCTGCAAAGGATTTCACCGCAGACGCTGCACCCTATAATAACGGACACATTTTCCGGTGGTTTGGATATACAACAAAACTACCAAGAAATGGGAAAGCCTACTTTTGAACGAAAAAAATTGACTGGTGAGGGACACGAACTTCTGTTTAAAAAATCGGAGAAGATGGATTATTCGCCAGTGTTTACAAGTGACGGTGATCCAATAAAGGATCGTGAAAAAGATCCACCATCGTTAAATACCGATTATCCGATAAAACATAGGCCTTTGATAACTAAATCGAGCTTTTACAGACAATCCTCCGGAAGCCCGATCCGAGATCCCAAAGGGATTACAAAAGTCTGCTCCAGCAAAAAATTACCAAACAAAAACCAGCACCTGATGATTGTATCAAATACTCAAACTATTCCTACCAACAGTATTTTGCATAAAACCTTGTCAGTACCTATGAGCAAAGTCACAAAACTAAATTTAGACAAATTTAAGATTGTATCCGCCACCTCCCTTCCTTCTTCTATTAATGTTTCAAGCTTGACGAGTAGTGGTGACAACGCAGGCAGTTCGAAACACAAGTTTATCACCAGTAAGAGTGGAAAGAAAGTTATCCCGCTAGCCCAACTTCAAATGCTAAACCATAAATTAGGGTCTAAAGGCATTAAAGTCTTGCCGTTAAACAGTAAACTTTTTGGAAAAAATATTACCGTGACCCGCATAACACCGGTGCCAAACCTGAACAGCACTGCCTCTTTTACCTTGACATCTACCAGCAGTAAAGAGGTAATGCCGCAAGAATGTGAGAATACTATCAAGGAAATAGAAGAATTTGAAAGACGTGAAGCATCAAATGGAAAATCAGGTGATCCTGAGAATTTAGAGGAACGTCTTGGCACATTCTCCGAAATAAAAAGTGAAGCGGTAGATGAAGATTTTAGAGTCAAAGAAACAGAAGGGGAAGATTCTAGAACTAAAGAAACGAAAACTGAAGATTTAAAAGCTGAAGAAACTGAAAGTGAAAAGTATATAATTGAAGAAATTGAAGATAGCGACTTTAAAACTGAAACAAAATGTTCTGAAACTAAAGAAACCGGTGTATATGTTGAAACGGAAGAAAATGAAGAAAAGGAACTTAAAAATGAGTCTGACAAAAACTTAAATGACACCGAAAATAAAGATCACAAAGCTGAAGACGATTTAGCTGCTTTAATGGAAATAGATTCTAGTGAATTCATAGAGCCCGAGCTAAAGGAACCTTTAGAAGTTAAAAAAGAGCGTAATGTGTAATAATATTGAAATAATTTATTTATGTTGTAGTATTTTTTTTATGCTTATTCAGAATTAAAAAAATATTTAGTAGATTTATTTAAAATTATTTTACTGCAAAATATATGTTATAACATGGGTTTTCATTTAAATTCTTAAGTCAGGTCATTGCCTTTTACTTTTATTCTTCTTAAGTTGGCGTTTCAAATAATGGGAGGGAAACCGGTCAACTTCTGCCCCTATAATACAGAATGTCCCCCAGGGCTCCATTCTGGGTCCTGTGCTCTTTCTGTTGTATGTGAATGATATCTGTGGGAGTTTCTGGGGGGTGTAGTCTATCAGTATGCGGATGATACGTTCATTGTACTGTTTAACCCGGACCTTCTGGGCCTTCCCGTCGCTAGTTTGCATGCAGTGATGGAAATGAGGGATTGGTGTACTGCTCACGCTCTAAAGCTTAATATCACAAAACGGGTCTTCTTGCCTTTAAAAAAACGTCAAATAGAAGCAAGTCATTGTATGTCCAAGGTGAAAACACGTATGTTGGGTGATAGATAGCGTCAGGTCTCTGGGGATAAGTTTAGACTCATCACTCAAGTGGACCTGCCAAACAAACTCTCTAGTTTCTAAACTACAGAGCTTCTGTGTCCTAGCACGTAAACTTCAAGAGGTAGTCTCTTTAAATACCCTTAAACTTTGCCTCTGTGCAATTACTTTTAACTTAGTGTTATGTTCTGGGGTTCCCCACTAGGCACTGTATCTGTTTTTATCGCAGAGTATGGTAGGTAACTCTAAAATTACGTTCTGCCACCCAGGGCCTTACCCAAAGTCGACCGGTTCTTTTTTTTTTAATTTTTAACACTAAACACATTGTAATGACGGCATCACTCATCGCTGCGCAAGCTAATGCACGTCTTTCATTCATTTTTAATTACAATCAAGTCGCAATTTCCTTAAAAAATTGATAAGAACGCTAGTCTTTAGGAATTAAGTATTCAACAAATTTTTTTTTCATAGTTTTTTTGTTGCTTGTTTTTAAATAGACTGGAATTTTATTGTACTAGTACCTATGGGCCTAAGTAGTCGATAAAATTTTGTGTTTGAGTTTTGTTACATTGTGTAGTATGTAAATTTCTGTTTCAGGTAGATCTGGTATTATAGGTGGATAAATAGAATTTAGTTGCTTTAAGGCTAGTCGAATCATATTCTTTGCTTCCAGTTTAATTTGGAAACAAAAATAAGTCTCAGGTACTTCATCTCCTGGCACCAATTTACCTCTATGTTTAAAATGTATCCTATGTACCTCTATGTGTAAAATAAACTATGTTAATATTGTTTTACTTACCGGGTGATATTACTTGATCAATATTGGGTAACGGTTTTTCGCTAATACTTGTTAAATTATCAGTACTATGACTAGAAAGGAGGCATGTTAACTGAGTCATTGGACTGGTTAAGGCAGGCCTTGCGTACATTCCACCAGATATTGATAGAGCCCCTGGTCCAGCCATTAAATTGCTAATGCCCATTTTTTCTATTTTTCCAACTAAGCTCTGCAAAAAAAAATCTTGGTTAATTGAAAATTTCGTTACTAATTACAAACTACAAATAAAAATATATTATTGACCAAGTGTAAGATGTAACACAAAGCGCCATTTAGTGGCGCTCAAACGCATAACCTGGCCCGCACCAACAAGAACTTAATAAAGTTCAGAAATCGGAGAGGGAACCTGCAAATACCGTGAATCACAATGGGGGCTATTAGGCGGATGAAGGCCACTAGAGCGCGGCATTGAGACGTGAGGTCCAAGTGAATATCAAAATGCGTTTTAAAGGTTATGTTGGTTTAGACATCGTCTAAAGTCTATTTATCTCATATACAGACTAAGTGTAAACAAAATCACGCACTATATACGTGATTGTCGCTGTATCGTATTGGATTGTACCGCTGAGCACGTGCCGTCTCCTCCGAATTGACTAATAAGGACCGCGCTGTCCACCTGCAGATCCACGATCACGCATCGAGCGTTGTTTTGGTTTATAAGATTATATATATATGTGAAATAAGTAGACTTTAGGTGCACATAGGTCGGAAGTAAAGAGGGGGCTTATATCTTCAAATTGGACTTGGACCTCACGCCTCAGTGGCCCCAACTAGTGAACCAAGATATGCTCGCCCTCATTGCAAGAGTACTAAGACGAACGTTCTAGAAATCTAAAATATTTGCGTTCCCCGTTTGACGCTGAGTAGCGGCGACTGTAACTAACGATCTTTGTATGTTCCCTCTCTGACTTCTGAACTATTATAAGTTCATGTTGGTTTGGGCCAGGTGATATCATTTATATCTTGTGCAGATAGTACACTTTATGCTCTTTTCCCTCGCGCCAAATTCTAGCCTCTCTAACGAGCCATGATAGGACGAAACGCGCCTGGATTTGGCGAAAGGGAAAAGACGAACCTTCTAGAAATTACTCGTAAGTCAATAAAGCCTAAAAATCGTCAAAACTTCTGAATTCTCAGCAACAGCTGCGATTTTGATAATTTTTTTTTATATTTCTTTTTATTTTCTTAATATTATTCAAAGTCAGAAAAATTCCAAGTGGCGCAAATAATTATTCATATTATTTAAATAATAATAACAGGATTTAGAGGAAAAAATGTTTGAATTTTTTTTCCACGATGTTTGAATTTAAAATTTAAGTTCAAAAATGTTTTTAACAGTCGGGGTTAATAATTATTTATATTGTTTAAACGATAATAACAACGCTTTCAGAAAAAATCTATTTTTTAATTTTCTTTTTTGCGATATTCATGAGAAAAAATTGTTTTTATTGAAAACTTGGTAATTATGCAGTATACCGTTTTCTGCTTATGCAAATATGGTTGTAATGTGATGCAAATTAAGAATTCCGATGATAAAATTAGAAAAATTAAAAACGCTAACCATGCTCCAATTCACCTTTTAGATGAATTAACCTGGTAAAATTGAAACATGGTTAGCGCTCCTTATTTAAATAATGAATTTTCAATTTTTCACATTTACTTTCTTTTAAGAAAAATTGAAAAAAATTAAAATAAAAACAGGTACAGTTGTGTAAGAGGATCTGACGCACCGAATGACGATATTGGCGTTGTTGCCAGCTTTTTGTGTGTAAACATTAAAATAAAAATCATACTTGTTAAAAAATTTTTAAAAAATTCGCCGGTGGTTGACTGTTTATATAATATAGCGTCCTAACAGGTTAGTAAAAAAGTTTTTAAAAATTTGCAAAATTGACAGAAAACGGTATACTGCATAATTACCGAAACTTTAGTTTGAGAAATAATCATTGTGCAAGAATTTAACAATTGAACCAAAAACAAACTACTTATCCTACATGGATAGTATTTTTTTATGATATTTGAAAGTCACATTTTTTTACTTCTATTCTGATGAAATAGATGATGTAGGTAAATCACGTTTGGTAATGCCTTTCAAAGTCCAGATAAATTTAACAATTTTTTTTGTCGCCATGAAATATTTGTTAGGCGAGAGATTACAGATTGTTACCATGTATTACAAAAGCTAAGAAAACGCACGAGAAACAAGAAGATGTATTGCACATTTTCATAGAAATATATCCGTAAATACCATTTTATGGATAAAAAACCTAATTGAAAAAAAAAAATTACATGACAGAAAAAGAAATTCACAAAGAAGTAGAAATCGATACCAATCTATTTTAAATTATCTTATTGTGAATCTCTCCAAATCAATTTCGGATGCAGTTCGGGACATTCAGTACTTGCAGTTTATTTCTCAAATTATATTTCGACAACAAAACAACGATCCTAATTTATTTTTAAAAAATTGTATGGACAGACGAGGCAACATCCACCACATCAGGCTTATTTAATCGACACAACACTCATTATTGGGCTGCAGAAAACCCAAAAAAATGTCAAACCATTAAATGCCAAGGAATGAGTTCGATTTATGTTTGGTGTGGTGTCATAAATAATATAATTTTGGGTCTAATATTTTATAACGGGTCATTAAACGGACGGGGATATCATACGAGTTTCTTTAAAACGAAATTAAAAACTTTTTAGATGAATTACCCTGACAAGACTATCGGAATTTCATTTGGCAACAAGATGGGGCTCCTCTGCATGCCGTGCGTGATGTAGTTCAAATTTTAAACCAACACCATAAAGAATGGATTGCACGTAATAACCATTCCTTGACCACCCAATAGCCCTAACCTCTCCCTTTTAGACACATTTCTTTGAGGCCATCTAAAGAACATGGCATACCAACAAAGGAACCAAAATATTGAAGAGATCATAGAAAAATTGTTACTGAAATACATCGACTTAACCAAGAAAATTACAATATAACAGCGAACTTGGGCATTATTTTGACAACGAGCTTGCCCCTTATCCTCTTTCCCTATTTAATAGTGCCGGAATGAGAAAAACGACCAAATCATCGCTATAAAATATCTTTCAACAATGTACAACGGATGTTAATGATGTCAATAAATTCTTCTACATCATTGATGGTGGCATGTTACTTCACATATTGGAAATAAATTGAAAAGGTTTCTAGCATTTGTCAACAATACTTTAGATATTTACGTAATACTAATGTCACTAATATTACAGTCAGAGAGACTGCCTTGATTCATTATTTATTTGATGAAATAATATGCATTTACAGACAACTAAGGAAAATATTTTAGCTAACGGCAATAATAAAAATAGATTTATTAATCTTCTTTATATGTAAATGATTGTAAATAATTTTGAGTGCACTCAAGCAGATAGTGATGCCGATCGTTTAATTGTTCAAACACCTCTAGATTGACTTGTTTCTCATGCAGGTGTTGTAGCTGAGGACATTGATGTTCTCGTATTATTGATGGCTTTATCACCAGATAATAAAGATTTGTATTGTTTGAGACCTTAAAAAAACAATTTATTGCCGAGAGTTTACTCAACAACAAACAATTTTAGAAATATCAAAAAGGAGCATCTTCTTTTTATTCGTGCATTTACAGGATGTGATACAACATCGGCTTTTTATAGAAAAGGTAAAAATTATTTTGAAACAAATTTCAATGAAGATGAAAAGTTACGTGCAGCAGCTGAAGCTGTTGTGGTTGAAGATCAACGTGAAGAAATACTTTTTTAAGAAGATATATTTTGTATTATTGCTTTGTATGGAGCTAAAACATCCGTAAATTTAAACGAATTAGGCATATAAACGATTCATAACACTTGCCTCAAAAACCATGAGTGTTCAAATTCCGTCACTACCTCCAACAGAAGATTCAGCTAAGCAGCATATCACAAGGGTGTATTTCCAAGTTCATCTTCCTTTTCAACTTTTGCAAATTAATAAATTATACTTAAATAATTTTTTAAGATATTTCTTGTACTGAATTTTCAATAAAAACAACTCGATGATTTATAAATATCGCGAAAGAAAATTTTAAAATATTTTTCCTGGAAATATTGTTATTGTTGTTTAAACAATATCAATAGATATTTAAGCCACTTGGGATGTTTCTGATTTTGAATAATATTATTAAAAACACACATTTTAAAAAAAATTATCAAAATCGAAGCTGTTGCTGAGAATTAAGACGTAAAAACCCTCATTGATCCCACTAAGTGTTTGGTAAACTATATTAATTGAAACCCCCACCCTCACTCCTCTGTATAAGTTCAAAATCCAATTGTTTACACACGCTAAAATTTAAAATTGTAACCAAATTTAAATAAACAATGCTAAAATTCCCTAGTTTCATGTTGGCAGCCCTGTATGCAAATAAAAAAGTTATGTGGTTATTCTGGTTTAATGTTTAATTCAATAAATATGCTATTGATCTTTGATCCAGTAATTTGCGTTTTAATAAGTAGAATTCATTTAGGTCAACAAATCATAAAGATTATTAATTGAAAGGAAATAAAACGCGTTCTATTGCTTAAAGATAAATAGTTTATTTCTAATTATTTTAAAACATAAATCGATTGTAACGACATTACCAACTGTTGATAAAAAAAAAAGTAGGACGGTGGTAATTTTACTAATATTTAAGGAACAACTGTTGTTTGTCTACATAGCCAGGATAAGATTTATGTAAATTATACAGAGTTAAGCAGTTCAGCAAGCGCCCCAGTAGCTAAACTTCTAAATTAGCAATTTTTTTGGTATTTAATAGCTTTACGAATTTAATTATAATTACACAACAACGAAACTGCCTTATGTCCGATTCCTTGAGGAATATTTTTCAATTTTTCTCGAGCATTTGACGTTGCCTGCTAAATTGAATAGATATGGTGTTCGGAGAAAGAAATTACTTTGGGATTCTTACTTATGCGAAAGGTCACAATTTCTGAAAATGAACAATAAACAGCGACTATTAAAGATCAATTATGATGGACCAATTTTTGTATTTACTCTGCAAATGATTTAGTTGCATTCTTAAAAAGTATATCTTCTACACTTTTGCTAGTATATTACGCCGACGATACAAATATTCTTATAGCCAAAACCAACGAAAACTCTTTAAAGGACAGGGCAGAGGTTACCTACAGACAGAGCTGTGAGTAAGTAACAAAGAAATATACTTTAGGGAAATACTGAAAGTAACTTAGTTACCTTTTTCATGATCGAGAATGCAAGTTACTATTAATAGTATATTATATAACTTAAATATTATACAGTAAGATAAAAAGAATTCTTTTAAATCAAATAATAGCTTGGAACATCTAAGCAGATCGTCAGCCTAATATCCTTCAGAGAACGGACCACAGATTGTAGTCTTATTAAAATAGTCACAACGTGTATGCTTGGATAACACATTTCATGATTTATGTCAAAACGAGCTGTTTTTTAAAAGAAAATTCTATAATGCTTCTTGTAGGACATTAATCAAGAAATATGACTTGTCACCAAATTAAACCAAGAAAAAGCTGTTACTGTGACATACAAAATAGTAAACTTAATTTGTTAACTGTTATATAGCGTTGTTTATTTTTTGATTACCTAATTTAATTTAGATATAATAATTTGTTTCATAAAAACATCATCTTTGAATTGAAAATGTTTTTTTCAGCAAATAACGTAGCTAATGAAATACAAATTTAAAAAACCGTCTTACTATTTTAATCCATAGTTGTAAAAATTGAATCTTTGAAGCTGTTACTAGAAAAATAAAAATATTAGGTATTATTATTATTAGAGTAATAGGTATTGAAAGTATAGGTACTTTTTTCTACCCTGTAAAAAATATTTTTAAAACACGAAGAAAGTCAAAAATTTGGAACTTACAATAAAATAAAAACACTTTTTTCGAATAACTGCAAGACAGATATATATAGGGCGATGAAATACGAAAGTGTCGGTTTTATATTAAACTGTAGAAGGCTTGTTAAACATTTTTTTATTTTAGAAATCGAAAGAAGAATAATTTTTAAGGCAATTTCATAATTTTTGGATTTTTATTCGGACATTTAAGCCCTTAAATAAATTACCAAAGTTAGACCGAGACTTTGCAGATGCTGATCGGAAGGCAGTCGAGATTTACTAAGCGTGTGGCGCGCGTTATTGTGTTTTTGTTTGGAAAATTGGAAACGGCGTTTGATAGTTAAATTATATACTTCTTTATCTTCTTGCTGGTTTAAAATGAGCGAGAAAAAAGTTTCTAATACATATTGTGTAGTTTCTGAGTGCCCTAACACTCTCAGAAATGTCCCAGAAAAACTGTTTATAAGCGTGCCTTTGGATCCTGCAACTAGAAAAGTTTGGCAGAAAGCTATGCGTAGGGATGTTTTTGTTTCTGACAAATCCCACGTTCATTGCTGTGAGAATCATTTTAACGTAAGTTTAAGTATATGCCAATGAGAGCTGACTACAAAATAGATATTTATAACATATTTTAGATAAAAGAAGACATAGAAAATTATATGTACATAAAGACAATGAAGAAAAGAAATATCAGACTTAAGCCAAAAGTTGTACCAAGGTTTCTTGATCGTCACGAAACCATAGTCGAGGTTCTTACAAAAAAAGGAAAAGCAATCTTTGATTAATAACTTATTACTTCCTGAAACTTTAAAAATGTCCATTGAGAATGAGGACGTCAAGCAGGAAAATTGAATGAAAATCGAACCAAAGTTTAAAGATATGGGTGTTCCAAATGTTAAGGCTGAAGTTCGCAGCAAGGGACTCCAGTGTATTAGTGAAGATGTGCCATTGTCAAAAATGGAAAAAAAGAGAAGATGTCCTTTAAGGGAAAGAGTTCCGAAGGACATGCGGTTGGACGGAAATAGTACCGATTCAGTTTGTAGTAGTAACGGCCCTACAACAACATTTATTTTATCAGAACAAAGCTCGTCAGACTCAGTAGAAAACATAAAGATATTCCAAAAGAAATACAAAAAAGAACATCTTTCTTGATAGAAAAAAATCCAAAACTTTATTTAGGTTTGCCTAGCCATTCATTATTTATTTTAAATATGCTACCCCAAAAATGTAAATTGGATAAATTGGATATTTTTTTAACCCTAAACAAGATTGAACTAAATTTATCCTACAGAATATTAGCTGACGATTTTAGTGTAAAAGTTGTATGTAATATTAGTCAAAAAACGGTACCTTTACTAGCAGGTTACCTTTATCAATTTGTTCAGTTTAAATCATTATCTGAGGTTCAAGAAAACTTCCTATTCCCTTTAGGCACAGATATAAAAATGTTTAATATATTATTCACTGTTTTAAAATCTCAATACAAAAACCAAGTAACCTGATACTACAGTCCCTTTGATGGTCATTATATAAAGGTTGTTACACCATGAAATACTTAATAGCATGTACACCAAATGGTTTTATTTTTTACATTACTTCTGGTTTTGGTGGTAGAAGTATTGACAAAATGATAGTCGAGGAATGGACATTTTTAAATAAATTAAGCCCAAGGGCCGAGGTAATGGCCGACAGAGGCTTTAAGCATCAAGAAGATCAACTTGCAGCCAACAATAATCAATTTGTTAGACAACCGCCTGTCTTATCCAGTCAAAAAAAATTCTAAACAAGAAGTTATGGAATCAAAAAGGATTGCAAGCTTAAGAATGCATGTTGAACAAGTGATTTCTAGGTAAGGGAATTTGCTATTCTTCCGCCACAAGCTACGATTCATTTAAGCTTGGTTAAATATTTAGATTTAATAGTGCAAATAGTTTATGGCGTAATTAATTTACAAGATTATTTAGTGAAATAAGCAAAAATCATAATTTACTTTATTTTATTAAAAATGTTTTTCAGCCAAAAATTCATCAAGTTGTTTTATTACAGATTTAACAAGTTTTTCATAAAAAAAAATTTGAAAATTGGAAAAAAAACGACGTGCCGATCTTTTGACGAGTAGTTTAGTTATTTTGATTGAAATTGTTGATAGTGTTATTTTAATTGTTAATTATTATAAAAGGATTTTGAACTTGTGTTGGTTGGTTTCAGAGCATCGAGATAAGAGTATCATTTTGCAAAAAAGATGTTAATTTTCTTAAAAATTACCCCGACAAAAAAGTTCCCTAAAATGTGAACATACCCCGTTCGTACGCCACTGGATACAATCTGAATTGACTATTACCCTCAAATAAAATGTTAATAATTTTAGGTCAGATTACATGTAGACAAAAAAAAGTATTCGCAAATTTTATGGCAACGAGACCAGTTGTTATTTAAACTAGGAAATTACCATCGCCTACTTAAAAAATCAAAAAATTATCGTATTTCCCTTAACCAAAATAGCCAGATAACCTTCTAAAAATACCAACCAAACCAATATATAAAAAAATATATATATAAAAATATCAGTCAATCACAGCCAACTGTTTATCGTTTACCACTATCACAATCAACTATATTTCAAAAACAGATTCAAAAATAGTCATCTTCAACAAAGGAAAACAATCAATTACCTCTTTACCATGCCTGCTAGATCTTCTCTTCGTTTTACCTAAGCCAGTCTTATCCTTACTACTACCAGCCCCCACAGTATCTCTTAGGAACTGAGGCACTGAATTTAAGAGATACTGGGGTAAGCTAAATGTTTCGTAGGGTTCGGGCGATGACGATCGGGTACTAGCAGGGCTTCCATCGGGGCTGTTGTGCGGTGTGGCTGTAGGAGTAAAACTGTTGGCGCCGCTAGGCGTATTAAAAGCAGACGGTGTAGCTGCTTTGATGCCTGCAACAAATGAAAATAAAGGTAAGTAACTTCCTGAAGTACAGGTGATGATAATTTATTTATTTTATTTACTTAACATGCTTTATTGTCAAGAATACATTATAAATAGTAAGAGAATACTACTTGGCAAGTGGTAATCATAATATGACATATAAATATGTATACATGTGAGAACTTATTCTCTAGTCTAGGCTAGGCAGAACAATATTGTGGCTATAGGGTGTTTCGATTTTCCAATGGTAGGTGTGCTCGTTTGTCATGCCTGCCCTGTACTGACGAGAACCAAAGAGTTCGAAACCGGTCTACAGGTAGCAGCAGCGTAGCAACCTATCATTGAAAATAAAGATTCATTCTTTTCTTTCCCGGTAGTTTCTGCAATCTGAGTTTGTATTTTAGTACTAACAGTGTTAGTCAAAATACGCCAAATTTTGCTATTTAATTCAGAACTCGTTGGGGCATGTAGCCCAGAGAATAGCTGTTTTAGCATAATTTGGTTAGCATAAAGTGGCTAGAGAACAAAGTTCTCACATGTATACATATTTATATGTCATATTAAGAATACATTACATATTATAGACAAACAACTAATGCTAAATTTATCCTACGATCTAAAACGATGTCAGAAGGTAAAAAAATCAAAAATAGACAAAATACAATTTAGAAAAAATAGATATCAGAAAGTTTAAAAAAAATAAACCAAACAACAATTTAAAATAGTTTGAAAAAAAAAATAGCTTAACTTAAAAAACATTATAAACTCCACAAGAAGTGTCAAATTGCATTCCGATAGTACTCATCCAGGCTGTAATACGCCTTTTGTGCCAAAAGGTCTCTCACCGCTCTGCGGAAACGCACATAATCCAAAGATTCTATACTCCACTCTCAAATGATTATACACTTTAATGCTTTCGTAAATTAGAAAGCGCTTAGTCAATGTCGATCTAGGAATTGAAAGCCGAAGGTTAGAGCTTTACCTGGTGCTGTATGCATTTTGAGAATTGTTGCTTGAAGATTTCTTATGTATTAAACATACCGTTTCTAAAATAAATAGGCATATAACCGTTAAAATACCAAACTTTCTAAATAATGGCCGACAATGGTCCCGATATTTTGCCCCCCTCATATACCTAAGCGCCCTCTTCTAAATAACGAAAACAGAATTTAAAAGCTGTTGATTTCAGAATGCCCAAAATGCAATACCATATCTCATATGGGACTCAAGCAGCGAGTGGTATACCATCTTTGCCGCTAAACAACCTAGTTCTTGTGACACCACTCTAATAGCAAAGCAACTCGATGCTAACTACTTGTTTAATTCAATGACATGTTTCTCAAATTTAAGCTTGGAGTCTATAAATAGTTCAAGATATTCTATGGTTGCTTTACTTTCAATTTGTTTGTTATCCAAAACAAGATCATTATAGTCAAAGCCAAAAGTCAAACTATTAGTTTTCTTAACATGCAAACAACATCGCAAAAGCTTTCGATAAGGTCTGGCATGATGGTCTAGTTCTAAAGTTAATTAGGTTAGGTATGCCAAACATTTTAGTCAAAATAATTCAATCATATCTCGAGGCAAGGTCCTGCGTGGTGTCGTCTGAGGGGACTCTTTCATCAGTCATACAAGTTAAAGCAGGCGTGCCGCAGGGTTCGCCCTTAGCGGCCGTTCTATATAATATTTACACCGCTGATGTTCCCAAGTGTCAGCGAACTTCGTTATATCTGTTTGCGGACGACACTGCGATTACTGCCACCTCGAGATCGCCCTTGTATGTGATTTTTTGGCTGCAACGCCACATAGCTCTCTTTTCTCGGTGGTTGGCGGAGTGGAAGCTTTGCCTCAACCCGGAGAAGACCCAGGCTATCTATTTTTCGAGGGCTAGGCTCAAGTTACCAAAAAAGACGGTTCAGGTAATGAACCAGAATATTCCTTGGTCCCACAAGGTTAAATACTTGGGCCTATCCTTCGACAGAAGGATGACCTGGAGGTTCACGGCTGAGGAGAGGCTTCTTAAAGCTAGGAAGCAGCTCTTTGCCATCTACCCACTCATTAATAAAAAGAACAAGATCTCTTTAAAAACAAAAGTGAATTTATACAAAATCCTAGTAAGACCAGTCCTGACGTACGGGGTGCCTACATGGTCCACTCTCTGTGCCACTCAGCACCTAAAGCATCAGAGACTACAAAATACAGCATTACGAATTATAACCGACACACAAAGACACTTTCCTGTAGACCTGCTTCACAGAGACATGAAAATAGACAAACTAAAGCAATTTTATGACAAAATAATAGACAATTACTTTAAACGGACTGACGTATCGACGAACAATCTAATTAAGGCATCACATATAAGGTCAGCTCAGAATGAGAGATACCGCTATCCAAAAGACTGGAAGCCTCCTTGATCGCGATTTTGCAAAAATTAAAATCTTTAAAAATTTTTAAAATTTAAACTATTAATTAATCAAAAATCAAAAGTTCTTAAAAATCAACGTAAGTAAAGCTCAAAGAAACAACAGCAAAGAAAATTAAATTATTGCAACAAAACCCAATTTCAAAATAGAAGTAAAGGAGCCATGCTCCAACTTAAGAAAATACCTATACAACGGAAAGAGAATTGCAGTCGCACCAAGTTTTAATTGTTTAAAGATTTTGATTTATGACACTCTTTAAGAGTTCACCACTGCTTGAATGCCACAGAAGAGTGGTGTCATCCGCGAAAAGTGTAAACTGACCACTAATTGCTATACTTGTAAGGTCGTTTATATACAATAAAAATAAGATAGGGCCCAACACAGAACCCTGGGGCACCCCAAACTCAATACTAGACAGAACAGAGCATCTTCCATCAATGGACACAACCTGCGATCGCCCACAAAGATATGATGAGATCCATCCATGCGCTGTGTCACGAACGCCATAGTGCTAAAGCTCTCGCAGCAGCACTCGGTGATTCACACAGTCGAATGCCTTGGAAAAATCACAGAATACTGCCGCGACAGCATCGCTATCATTTAAATCAATAGAAAATGTCCATCGGTCACTGTAGTAAAAATACAGTCTTTCACAATATATTTTACTCCAATAGTTATGGCATCTTTTTAAAAAAGCTAGACGAAATCGAATTTATAAGCATAACGCACGATAATTTAGGTTAGTTAGGAGATGAGGCTAGCCCAGGAGATTCGAGTGATAGTGTGATTTTTCTCAGATATTTAGGAATCAGCTTCCATACTTGGTATAGCGCCTGAGATCTAGTTGCGGGTTGGCTTTCCATTCCAGGACACACCAACCGATTAAACTCTTTTCTATTTTCCTCCGCTCACCGTGCGGGAACGGCTTGTCATGCCATGCTGACTTCAGAAATGATTTGCTTTCGCCTGCCTACTGTTCTCCTCTCTCCTTCGTTTCCTTGCTTTCCATAATAATTTTGCTCTTTGATTATGGCTGCACTGATATGGCTTTGATGACCTCAGTTTGAGGCTCTACCTGGCAGACCATAGACAGACACCTGTGCTTTGCTGACGATACTGCAATAACTTCTGTTTCAAAGTCACCGAAGATACTGATGTCTAGATTGCACAGACACATTAGATCATTAGATAAATGGCTTACGGGCTGGAAGATTCGTCTGAATCCTGCCAAGACGAAAGCTATTTTCTTTTCGAAAAGCATGGTCAGAAGGTCTGAGACCATTCTAAGGGTGAACGGTAACCAAGTAAATTGGGTTCAAGAAGTCTAGTATCTGGGTCTACTTTTTGATTAAAAATTGAACTGGAAGAAAAATTCCAAGACAAGACTTAAAAAGGATGGAAAGCAGCTAGTCTTTTAAATTAAAAGAGTAAAATATGATATAGAATTAAAGTAAACTTGTACAATACTTTGGTGAGGCTGGTCGTGACTTATGATGTGCTAACATGGTGCATTATAAGCAGGACCGAGCATCACAGATTCCAGATATTTCAGAACAAGGCTTTAAAAATTATGGCGGACGCTCCGAGGTATGCTGTGAATAGGGTAATACATAGAGATTTTGAGATTCCCACTTTAACTGAATTTTACAATAAAATAATTACAAACTACTACAGACGTACCGGCAATGCTATTAACCCACTTATCAGACAAAGACGCATACCATTCTCCGCCAGGCTCCACTTATAAGCACCCTTAGAATTGGCTACCTCCAGTTATAATTGCGAGGCACTGAGCTGGAGGGCTTGAGGAAAAATAATATTTTATACAAGAAAATCAGTTTCGAAAAGAAACAACGATAACAATAAGCAAAATTGACGTACTCTCGAATCAGGCCATTGCCCAAACCAATTTCTTACGTGAAGTGCGGCTCATAAAGCCACAGATGATCGAATAGAACTTAAAGGCATAAAGCCTGACTAAGAAGACAAGGAAGATTCCTAATTAAGAGAGGCTAGTAGGTCTTGCGGAAAGGTGCATACAGTCGGGTCGGAATTGATCCTGCTATGACCTGCAGGGCTTTAGCTTAAGCAACCTTATTTGTGCTTGCATATTTTCTTGTTACTTTTTCTTTTCAAGTGCCTTGTTCCATATGGGGACTGCATAAGTCCATAGCGCACTATAGACTAAGTAGGTTACCTCGACTTGGGTTAGTTCAGGGAAGGCAGGGGTTGAGTCTACCACGGAGTCCGAGGGAGGACCTGAGAGGACCTGAACTAACGTAAACAAGTTATTACCAATTTTTATTAACAAAAAACTATCCGACCCCAAATAATCCCTTGCCCATTCCCAAACTCATCTTCTAAGAACTAGAGGTGTACATTTTTGGTCAATCAAAAAAAATGTTGCTAATAACTGTTTGTCTTTTAAAATTAACCGACAGATCTATGGTTGCACAGGAAATGGCCTTGAGATGGTTCTACAACAATGAACTATTACTAAATACTGATATTGTACTCATTCATTTGAGACAACTTACATTAACAGTTTCACTCAATTCGATGTTAGGTAAGTCCCACTTAAACTTTTACTTTATATTAACTGGTCGTTCCTAACTTTGTACTATTATTTTTAGCATCCCCCGAGGATGAACGCTTAAGCGTTTGAAACATGCAGATAACTATTTATTTGTTTTTACACTAATTAGGATAGCATTTTTGATGAGAAACCTGGACAGAATAAACCCGGATGTTCAGAGCACTAAATTCCTGAGAGTGCATGTCGACCGGCGACTCTTATGGGATACCCATATTCGCTTGGTCGGATCGAAACTGGCGGGAAGCCTGTATCTCCTCCGTGGTCTGGCTGGCAATGTTTCTCTAGGGGTGCTGAGAACAGCTTATTTCGGCATATTCCACTTCTATATCTCGTATGTCACCCTTGTCTGGGTCATTCTTCTGGCGCTGACCTTCTTTTCGGTTTGCAGAGAAGTCATTCGAATTTTAGCGGGTTTGGGATTTGGGGCGGATTGTAGTGTGAATCTGGGTATACTCGCCCTTCCAGACATCTTTATCATGCAAAATATGTTATACATAAAGTCCAACCGGCATCTCTACAGCTCTCACAAAAATATTTATCAATATGAGACACGAAATAGAGAATCTTCCGTTTCATAAAAACTCGAGGCTTCCTCGCTGAAAATGCTTTCTACCGCATTAATCAATTTTTAAATTTCGATCTTAATGTGTAGTGTTGTGTAGTATTGTGTAGTATGTTTAGTATAATATTGTAATTTTAAAATTTTTTGAATTTTTAAATTTTAGAAATGAACATTTTAAATTGTGACGTATGTGAATTGCTGTATGTATATTAACATGAAAAAATAATTTAATTGAATTTAATTGATCAGGAGCAGGAGCCACATTCCCTGACTTTTCCGTGGCTTCTTGAAATATTCCTTATATTTTCTAAATTCCCTGAGTTTTCCATACTTTCTAGGTTGGTGTCAATTGGAGAAAAAATATATCACATTGCAGAATTGACAATACATTATATATATTTTAAGGATGCAAAACAGTACAATACTACACAAAGATAAAACTGACAAAACCAACAAAGCATTTTTGCCCTTTTTGAAAAGCGTCGTTTTTTCTGCGTACTGTTATAACAGAAATAGGCAGACTTAAACATAATTATAGGTGCGCTTACCCTCTTTTTAAATATACAGGGTGCTGCATAATGGCATGCACTTATTTTATTTTCACGTGTTGTTCATTATATTTTTACTTAAAGACGATTCAAGATACGAAAAAGTCAAGGGATCTTTATTCACTGGTTAAAATTTAAAGTTCGATTTTTTCACAAAAGATGTGTCTCTTCTCTACACGTAGTTTAGACCCACCGACTTTTATAAAAATAATATATAATGTAGTTTCAGAGCTAATGAAAAATAAAAACTTCGAAAAAAAAACCTCGTTATAAAAAGAAAGCGAAAACGGACCTTATGTTTTTTATATGAACTTTTTGCTTTAAAATTATGCAGATTAATCCCCTGCAATATTGAGATTCAATTATGAAACACCATGTATAACAGAATATATTTTCGAAGTGATATTTACAATTTAAATCCGCGCAAATAAAAATTAACCATTCCCAAACATAAAAATGAACTCCCAATAAACTCAACTGATTTAAATTTAGCATAATATACTTTATCATGTCAAATAAGAATGTTAAAAACTATTAATACAATAGCAATGTTGCCATATACAATCAAAACCGCTTCTATTTGTTTTCCTTCCTATCTGTGGCTTTTCCTTTTGGATTTCCTAGTCTTCAAAATTCATTTTTCAAACTTTCGCAAAAATAAATCAAAATTTTGTAATAAGTTAAGTGGAACTAATCTGTTTGGTTTTATTGACCATAGTATTATTTTTTTCCTTCTTCTTAAGAAAATGTTTTTTTTTTAGTTATATTTAGGCCACTTTATTAAAAAACAGATCTGCAAATGACTTTTTATTTTAATATTTGAATATATTTTACGTTAGTGTATAAAAATTATTATATTTAAATATTAACTAGCCAGAAACCTTTGAAACTTAATTATCTTCCCAATAGTAGCCGTAAGACAAAATGTAACTATGTTGACAAGCTTGAAGACATTTAATATATTTTAAATATAAAGAAGAATATTAACATATTCAGGGTGTCCTAAAGGATATAGTCAATAATTAGGGATGGGGCTAAAATAGAGTCCGCAGGTCATGAAACATTTTATTCTATATAATCTTCCATACCCGAGCTACAGGCATCCAAAGGAGACCCTTTGATGTTTTTTTCATAATTATTTCGAAAATAATAAAGATACAAACTTGAAATTTAGCTATTCTAGTAAACTTTACACCCCGAAGAAAAAGTTCATATGAACATGTGTCCGGGGTTGCCCGTATTTGATATACAGGGTGTTAAAGTTTAAAAAAAAAATCGGTTGCAATCGTGTTTTTTATTAGAAGGTGGCCATTTTCAACATTTGCTTTGATTAACTGTTGCATTTTTTTTGGTATCATTATTTAAAAAAATAATTTTACTTTAATTTAAATGTTTTAATTAACTTTGAAATACACAGGTATTTTTTTTCTACGTGCAATAAAGTGGTTTTTATTTTTTCTCTCGAAAACGAAGCAAGTTACGATAACAGTTCAAGGAACAAAAAAGTTGTATTATTACTTGGTAAATCCGAAAAAAATATCAAAATTAGAAAAAAATTTAATCTAGTTAGGGCTAATCAAGTCCCTTATCATTATGAACAACGGAATCAAATTTCAATAAAATCGAAAAAAGGATACTTATTTAAAAAAATTATAAAAAAACTTTTTTTTTTAAACTTAAACATCCTGTATATCAAAAACGGGCAACTTCGGACAAATGTTCATATGAATTTTTTCTCTTCGAATATCATAAGGAATCACATCCTTAAGTTACGTACCGTACTTCTGAAACACCTTGTATAGTACCTCATTAATGGGGAAATTTCCCTAGTGTCAATTTAACTGGAAATTTTACACGGAAATTTTAAAAAATTGATAAGTGGAAATTGCATCCGTTTTGAAAATTACATCTGGAAATATCCCGGGGATAATTGCAGGGTTGGCATGATATATATTACTGATATATATCATGATATATATCACGATATATATCAATGATATTTATAGCTCGATATATATCATGATATTTATTATTAAAAAATAAATTTTAATTTACTGCCAAATTTTGTATGGTTTAGGTTGGTATTACGGTTGGTAACACTATTTAGTAATTTAACTGGCTTGGTACATAGTTCCTATGGTGTGGTGGAAAATAATTGTTATTGAGGATGAGGATTGCCCAAATAAAAAAGACTTCCTGTCTGGCTTTATGTGAACAACTGCTTACTGCAGTTGCGTCTACCGCGTCCATCATTTGGACTCGTGCAATCGAAACTACGCAATAGGCTTGAAAATGAAAAAGCTGGAAAATTAACGTTTTTATTTAAATACTCTAATCAAATAGAAACAAATAAAAAAGAAAATATTGATTGGATTTGGGCAGGAACTGTACCAGAAGAATTACCGGGACGTTCCATCGATTCTGACGAATCTGACGATGACTTACCATTGATAAGGCTGATGGTTATTTATATTATTTTTTTTTCGGGATTATTTTTTGTTGTAGGCATTCACCCTAGGTAAATATCTGTTGTCTAGGTGAATATCTGTTATTATTATTTTGTTAGCTTTTATGCTTGTTCCGAGGCTTGTTCTGTTTAGAAATAATATTTATGTTTTAATAAAAATATTTACTCAAATATCTACTTCTTGATTTTACTTGGCTCTACTATAAGTATGATTTTATCTGTTTTGGCTGAAAAAAATTATTTGATATATATCAGATATATATCGGATATATATCGGATATATATCCGATGTTTGATATTTATATAAATATTATGATATTTGCCAACCCTGGATAATTGTCATTTTTGACATTTATAGTTTCAAAACATCAAATAAATAAATATATCAAAATCAACTTTTTAGCAACTACCTAAATAAACTTTTATCAACTCGGGAAATTTCCGATCAAAACATAACACGTGCCTAAAATATTTCCTAATGGAAAATTTTCAAAATTTGGTCTTCAGCCAATTTAAAAAAAAAAAAACATTCGTGCATTGCACCAAAGAAAAAATAAATTTGCATTGCACCTGAAAAAATCCCTCACCCTGCGGGTTCGGGATTTTTTCAGGTGCAATGCACTCATGCTTTTGTTAAAAAATCGGTTTCAGGAAAAATTTTCAAAAATTTCCGGAAATATTTTATGCACTAGTTATATTTCTACTGGAAATATCCGTCTAAATTTTTGAATGTGATATTTCAAACTAAGCTTCTCATTTTAACGACAATACTTCGATGCTGATTATAAAATTTACTTCAACACCTAAGTTTCAAGTTTGTATCTTTATTTACTTTAAAATTATTAAGAAAAAAAACATCTTCAGGGTCTAATCTTTGCGAGGCTGTAGCTCATACGACAAAATGTTGCATAACCTTCTGACCTTATTTTGACTCGATCTACTTCTGCTCGGTCCCTAATTATTGACCATACCTTTTACGGCACCCTGTATTTATCAGTAGTAACATAGCTTTCCTGCAAGCAATATAACAGGCAAATACAAACAAAAGCAACATACCTCTTTCATTAAGCATCTTAGCAAGACCCATTGTAGTCGAAAACGTACTACACGAATTCCTTCTGCTTAAACCCACGGGAGTTTGGGGAGGGGAATTTTGTATACTGCTGCAAATAGATACAACTCGGCTACCTCTATTGCTGGGAGTGACGAAGGTGCCGTCGTCTGGATGCATTATCGTGCTGTTGGTATATGTATACGTGTGAACGGACGTCTCGAACATTTTCCCCGGATTCATATATTCGTCGTCTTCTTCCAAGTCGCTTAGGCCGTAAGATTCGAGTCCCATTTCTTCTAATTCCTTACCACCTCTGAAATTTCAAAAGACATCACGTAACAAGACTGTTAGAGAAAGGTATATCACTAGAAAATTTTCAAAAAGTCATTTAAAAGTGTAGACAATACATTTTGGGATTTAAAAATTATATTACCTTATTTTAACTCCCGGTCTTTCTTCCAATAATCCTCCGAATGTAGGTTGTGCGAGTTGTGACCAGTGATGCAGTGTCTGAGACCCTTCCATCGGTTTGACAATTTGTAGTTTCTCAGGTAGCTTCCAGCCTCCACAATAGTAATTGCTAGATCCGGTTGACATTAAGCTATCTGGTGTTCGACACCCGAAGGGCAAGTAAGTGTCCCCGTCGTACCCTCCATAAGCGGAGCCCGTTTGAAGATTGGCTCTCCTTGCTAGCACTGCGCCTGGGGTAAGCCTTTGGAGGGCTGCCTCGAGCTCTGTAGCTCCTGGTACACCTGGAATGCCTTTTTGTGGACCACCACTGTAAATTATAACCAAATTTGAATATTTAGTCCAGGTTGGGTGTGGTCAAAAACGTGTAACACAACTGTACCAACACTCATAATAATTCTTTGTACTTGAGAACAGCTGATATGGACAAACTTTTGACAACTCTACTAAACTTCAAAAATAAAAAGGCCCGTAGAAGAAGAGTCATAACAGGACTTACTTCATTCGCTACACTTCTTAAAAAAATGGTTACCAATGGTTACCATTATTTATAAACGATTTGAAAAATTATTTAATACCAAATAGCAGCTCTGCAAAACTAATATTAAATGCAGATGATGCAGCAGTAGCTATATCTGCTTCTAAACTTAATCAACTAGGTACTTCAAATAACTTGTACAATTCTGCTAAGATTTTCTGTTTGGTGCCAAACAAATCACCTAGTTGTTAACATTATTTATTAAGTTACATTGAATTATGCCATTGTCAACTAAAAAATCTTTATGAACCCCAAACAATTATTTAATATATATTATGCTTTGGCCTACAGTCACTTAAGCTTCCTTGTGCTTTACTAGGGACAAACAACGAAACTTCAAAGATTGTTCAATCTACAAAAAAGAATTATTTGTAAAATCTACTCCTTCAGCCCACTTGATTCATGTAGAGAAACCTTTCGACAGCATAAGGTTCTCACACTTTCTAGTATTCTGATTCTTAGTGCACTGATGTTTGTTAAAGAACACTCCTACAACTTTCAATATACTTCAGATATACATGACCATAACACTGGAAACTCAACTAAATTTTATATTTCAGGTTACAAAACATCAACATATTGGAAAAGCCCTTTCTGCTTTTGCAGCAGATTATATAATGCACTACCAGAATCCCGTGGAAAAATTTCTCAAATAAAAAAGTTTAAAAAGAAAAGTTAATTGATATCTTCTTGAAAAAAATATATTTGACATACATAAACACCATAACATTGTCCTGTAAGAGCCTTATGATGTATCACTTTAGATCTCTTATTCTTGAATTTTTTACAGTGTCAGCCGTTTACATTGTAAACTTATACGGCTGTATATTTAATAAACAAATAAACATTAGGACAAATCACAGTAAATATTGTTTAAAACATATTAACTTACGGATATCCATCTTCTGAATCGGTGGTTGGCATCGAATCACTATCCGACTGTCCCGTCGAGTCTATACTGGGATATCCTAGTGAACTGCTACTGTAAATAGAAGAAGACGACCTTCTGTAATTCTGTCCTCCTCCTTGCGATCTGACACTCATACGTGGCCCGCTGTTTTGTTGCATACTAGAACTACTGACATATCCTCCTATTGATGAATGCAAACTACCTAAGCTTTCTGTACTGCTGAGGGAATTTTGGGAAGCACATCGGACCGTTTCAAAGACTTTCTTATATTGCGGCCTAGAAGATTAAAATTGTATAGCCTATATAAGTATAAGGTGTTACTTAATTGATGTGTATGATGCGTGTGTTGATGAAGTATCAAGATAGGCTATGTTTTCCACCCCTACCCCTAATAAACGTAGTACCCCACTTTGCCGCTTCCGAAGAACGACTCTCATATAGTCGATCTGGTTGAGTAAGGTATCAAACTTCTTATTACGAATATCTAATTTTGTCGGCTCTAATCAATATGCATATTCTGACTTCTCCAGGCTGAACTGAACCCGAATCTAGTTATCTTTTTAAATGAAGCCCATTCTTGGTTGACTGTTGACTGGATGTGCCATAAACAAAATTATCGTTTTTGGTGTGAAAACAATTCACAGGAGATTGACGAGCAGCCCGAAAGGTGTAATTTACGAAATTGCGACATCATCAGAACATTTTCTTCTCAAAACAAGGTTAGGGACAGGCGCAGCTGGTCCATAAATAAATGCATTGAAATCAAAACAGAAACAAACATACGCACTTTAAGGAAGATAAAAGGACGAAATCGTCGATGACCTGCAAATTAAAATTTCTTTCGGCCGCGTCGCCGGTTCTCGGGTTTGGGTGCCAAACCGCTCGGTGAAATAAGCTATTACAAAACATTTTGGTGAAACAAAAAAAACCTATAATTACCTCATAATACGCATTGCATTTTTATAGTGTATGTATAAAGTCTGGAAACGGCTTAATAACATCACAATTTATTGGCCGATTTAAACCAAATTTGGTACAGTTGTGTAAGAGGATCTGATGCACCGAATGACGATTTGGCGTTGTTGCCAGCTTTTTAGTTTGTCTGGAATTCGAACGAATTTTATATTTTTGAATGTAAGGCCCTGTATATTTTTTCATTTATACTTTTTACTTTAAATTTGTTACACTTTTGGTATAGCATACTCTGTTTCTAATATCAGTAGTTTTCGAAATAACGAGTACAATTTAGAAAAAATATATTTTTTATATTAAATGTTCAAACTGTTTTCCTTTACAGCTTGACAGTGTGCTAATCGAAAATAAAATTTCTCAATTGTGTTGTAAATCATTTCTGGCGTTATTAATTCAAATTCGTCCAAAGTTCGACGCTGCAAATCGGCCAAATCTTGAGGTTTTGTGGTATAAACTCTGTTCTTCAAGTGTCCCCATAAAAAGTAGTCGTTAGGCGACAAATCAGGGGACCTAGGTGGCCACTCGATTGTACCTCCTCTACCGATCCACCTATTCGGAAAAGTGTTGTTCAAAAATTCGCGCACGTTTCGACCAAAATGGGGAGGAGCTCCGTCCTGTTGGAAGAATGTACTTGCATAATTTGGACCCATCACATTTCGTATAGTAGGCACTATTTGCGTTTCCAAGAGCTCAAGGTAAAAATGTGATGTCAAATTTCCATCAATAAAAAGTGGACTGATCATGTGGTTACCCAGAAGCAAAGCCCACACATTCAATTTTCCAGGGCGTTGTGTATGACCTTCTCTCATCCAGTGGGGATTTTCATTTGCCCAAAACCTACAGTTGTGTCTATTGACTTTACCATTTAACATAAATGTTGCTTAGTCCGAAAATACTATAAATTTGAAAAAACTGGTTATTTGGGTCAAACCTTGACATCATATCACAAAAAATTCTTCGCCAATAATCATCTTCTGATAACTCTTAAACTACATGTATTTTGAAAGGGCGATATTTATTTTTTATTAAAACATTATGGACGGATTTGAAGCAGACGTCACTTAGTTGAAAAAATTCTCTTAATGAAGAAACAGGGGTTTCAACAACATGTCATTGTTGTAAAATTTCTAAACTTTTCTCTTCATCTACTACTGCTGGTCGTCCTGATCGTCGCCTATCTCTATAATTTACAGACTCTTCGAACCGTCGGACAGTTTTTAGAACAGTTGCCTTTGAAATGGAATTTCGGTTTAGAAATGCGTCATTAAATAGATTTTTAACCTCTTCGTAAGACCTGACCCTATCACCATATCCTCTCATCATAGGAATTGTAATTCTTTCACTTTCAGTTAAAGACATTTTTGCATGTAAAAATGACAGCTTTTATGACTTTCCATCAAAACTGAGCTGGTGTTTTATTTATTAATAAATAAAACACAATTTGTTGATATTTTCAAAACACGTCGTTATTTCGAAAACTACTGATATTAGGAACAAAGTATGTTATACCAAAAGTGTAACAAATTTAAAGTAAAAACTATAAATGAAAAATATACAGGGTGTTACATTCAAAAATATAAAATTCGTTCAAATCCCAGACAAACTAAAAAGCTGGCAACAACGCCAATATCGTCATTCGGCGCGTCAGATGCTCTTACACAACTGTACCAAATTTGGTTTAAATCGGCCAATAAATTGTGATGTTATTAAGTCGTTTCTAGACTTTATACACACACTGTATTTATTTCATGGCACCTTCACTTTACTTATTACACTTATTAGGTCTTTTTTGTTGCTAGATGCTTATTAGTTTAGATTTGAGATGTTTTGGCTTTCTTAATTTTCTTTCCTTGTGCAGTAGTATAGTACTTACTACTCATAGTACCTACTCCAGTACTTGAATTAGTATGGGCTTTAACTGACTGCGGTGGAAAATATGCGGTGCAGTTTAGTTTAAAAATGTATCTGGTTTAATTATTATTAGTTGTAAAAAATCTCAGGGACCGGTCTGGATCCAACGTGCAAAAACACAATAAGTAATTTGAAAAAATAAACTCCTTACTCATCAAAAAGGAATCCCTATCCTATCAATATCTTCTATTTGTAAAGGGGTTACAAAACGCTATTAAAGCGGTCTGTAGACACTTATGTGGTGGAGAGAATTTAAGATCTAATTGCTAGGATTACTAGTTTCAATATTGAACATAAAGAAGAAGAAATAAGTCAGGAATGGGTAATTGTTTGTTAATGTTATTGTCTATGATGAACCATCACGTAAAGTAAACCCGTTATGATTATTTTGTATTTTCCGGATTAATGCCAACAGTAACCCTACAGTTACTAATGATACAATAAGAAAAACCGATCTATTTGTATAACTTACATATTATCCATGGTGTTTGATATTCCAGAATCCACACTTAATTCGGAATGCATCGACATTTCCAATTCGCTCTGCAAACTGTCATAAGGCGCGGTTCCAGTGGCACCCAAGGAAGAAAACAAACTTATTCTGGCACCAGGCATTTGCTTCTTCCTAAGTTTTCTGATTTGATCTTGGGCGTCTCGTAAAAGTGCTTCGATTTCGTAATATCTCGCCTTAAATTCCGATAATTCTACCGCTAAGCTGCCCTGATTTTCTTTAGTTATTTGAAGGAGCCCATGCATTTCGTCGTTTTCCGTTAGTAACTGCAAAGAGCAAGATCCCTTGAAGTTAGTTAACTGAACAGATCCAAAGTCAGGAATTGAATGCGTCTTATTTAAATTAGTAAAATATATGCGTTCCACGTTAACTCGCATTGTTTGTTACAATATTAAATCTCTCTTCACTCTTAGTATACACAGGCAGTCAAAATTTTTAACCTTAAATTATATATATAATGCGAAAAAAATACAAAAATTGCAAAAACATGAGTGGCGCACATTTTTTTGTCGAAAATCTTAGTTAAGGTGCCTTCCGGGACGCCACTGGACTTAAAATATTTAATCTAGATAGAGCTAAATTAGCCCCTTACTACCCTAAATAATACTGCCGAAATTCAACAAAATCGGCTAAAGGGTATATAAGATATTTACGAAAAAACGATTTTTTTTTAAAGTTTGACACCCAAGCTGTATTACCGGTAGTGATCGACCGATATGACTTTTTTAGCCGATACCGATAATCGGCCGATACCGATAATGTCTTGGCCGATAACGATATATATCGGCATATCGGCCTTTTTTAATTGATAACATTATTAATGTCTAAAATCTGAATATTCTGTAATATAATTTATAATTCTTTAACGTTCAATTTAAAATCACAAAAATAAAAACAAAAATTGCACTTTGGCAACACAGCAATAGGCGGTAATTTATGTGGCTCAGCGCCAAGTCATTGGTGAATCCCCTTAATTTGAATTTCTCGGTGAATCCCGTGCGTTTATTGCCGTGCATTCAGTATTGCATTCTTAAAGCAGATCGTTTTAAGTTCGATTATTTCTTGGCGAAATTTAGCTAATCTTTAACAAAGACATAATATTAATAGTTAATAATAATCCTATTGGAGTTTGGTGGAGTGCAAAGTAGCGAAATGGATGGAAAAAGTATTTATTTGAAATATTACTTTAAATTTAAATATAAAAAAAATGTTTTAAGCTGCTATGGTTGTTTTTATACATCGGCCGATATAGCCGATATATCGGTATCGGTATCGGTATCGGTCGATCACTAATTACCGGACCTATGTTCATATAAACTTTTCGTCTTAAAATCACTCAAAGAATCACGCCTCGAAGTTTGGCCATGCACTTAAATAACACCCTGTATTGAGGCTAAGTCTAGGGTGAAAAACTCCCGGCTTAACTGTTAACCAAATTCGTGCCTTAGTATCTCAAGAGTTCAAATGTATCAGGATTTATTGCAGGTTGTTTAAAATGGACATCTCGACAACAGTAACAGATAGGTATAGGAAAATAATAAAGAAAATTGTTAAGAAGGTACTACAGATTGTAAAAAAGGTTAATATACAGGGTTATGAGGAATAAATAAGATTGGGAAAGTTCTATCACCTTCTTTATTTAAAAATGTAATTCCTACGCGTTTCGATCAATAGATCATCCTCAGGGCGAGTAGTCTGTAAGCAAATGTGAACTAGTTATAATTAAACGTACATTATAGAATCTTGTGGAAGTACTTACAGGTTAGAACGAAAAATTATCAACATTCAACAATCAGTAACGCACACACATAGTCATAGATTAAAATCGGTCAAAGTATTAAAATACATACATTTAAAATCGAGTTTAAAATTAAAAAAAAAAATTAAAATTGCGAAACAAAACACATAACTACCACAAAACAAATTAAAACTATTAATCAGAGGTAAACTATTTTTCAGTGTCGTTTCTGCTGAACCGTATAGGTTGTATAGAAAAAAATTCAGTAACTTTTTCAGCTTGTGTTGGTAAAACTTTTTTCATCTCTTAAAGATAAAATACAAAACTTGGACAAAAGTGGAGTCTAAAGTTTGTGCGTTTTAAGAAGTCCGATATCGGATTAAATCACCAAGGGATGTTATCGCTTTTAAAACAGTAAGTCGGTTAAGTTACAATATCTTCGCACCTTCGCTATACTTGATCACACCAAACATCCCACTGGTTTACTGTATTCTATTACTGGGCGAAATCAGAGGTTTCAAAACAAAATTATCTTAGAATTACGCGTTGAGCATAAATAATAATTAAATAGATAATTAAATTATTTTGCTATTATTATAGTTAAATCTAAATAATAATCGCTATTTTCCAAGAACCAATTAAAATTCTATTCTATTTCTCTATTCTTGAAAAGATAAAGCAGAAAAAACTTTGCGATATTGGAACTAACAGTTTGTCCATCATCTTAAAACATATGGGTTTCAAATATAAAAAAAAACGAACAACAGAAAACTGCTTTGCGAGCTGTCCAATGTTGTTTCGAAAAGATGGCAATTTTTAAGGGATTATTTAAACAACAAAAAATCGTCAAGACAAGTTGTTTTTCTTGACGAAACATGGGTATTTGCAAACGGAACTTCAACAAAAACGTCTTGGCAGGATGACTCAAAGCATTGTTATTCAAGTACCCGTGCAAGTAATGGAAAAAGGTATATTATATTACATGCTGGTAATGAAGAAGGTTTTGTTTTAAATGCCAGTTTGATATTTTCATCAACAAAAAAAACTGATGATTATCACGGCAATATGGATGCTGAAATTTTTGAGCATTGGTTCGAGGAAAAACTTTTAAAAAGTTTAGAAAAACCTTCCTTAATTGTTTTAGACAATGCCTCTTACCATACGAGACTCGAAGAGAAATTCCCTACAAGCAGCTGGAAAAAGGAAGAAATAAAAGAGTGGTTGTTAAAGAAAAACATAAACCATGAAAATTTATATTTATAAGTGAACTTTTAAGAAAGTGTAAAGAGCAGTCATTTAAAAAAAAGTATGTTGTTGACGAATTAGCCCTCAAATATGGACATCAAGTTTTGAGATTGCCGCCCTACCATTGTCATTACAACGCAATTGAATTGGTATGGGGTATTAGCAAGAACTATTATGACAAACATGCCTGTAAAAATATCGGTAAGCCTAGCGTTATAAAGTTATGGGAGGAGGCGCTTAGCCAAGCGGGCAAAGAAGAATGGCGGAAATGCATTGAACACACAGAAAAAATTATTTTTGAATCTTATGAGACAGAACAGGTTATAGACGAAGTAAGACCGTTAATTATTACGAATGATGATGATGATGACGATGATGTTGATTCTGATGAGTCTGAAAGCATGGGTGAAATTTCAAATGCAGAGGAAGACTACTTTTAGTAGTACCTGTCTACAAGTAGGTACGTTCTGTCGCAAGACTACAAAATCGGTTCTTTTTAGAACCAAAACTTTATAAAAAAGAATTCGTAAAACTAATTTGTCTGAATACTACAAAAGCTAAAAAATTATTATTTTTCTTTACCTAAACTAATTTTTTATTTACTTTAAATTATTTTATTTAGAAAATGTAATTCATCAACATCCAAAATTACCTTCAATATAATTTATTGTTTGAGAGCCACCGACATAATGCTCAAGAGGTTTTATGGCTTAGCGGACTTCTTAAAACGCACAGACTTTACTTACTGTCATGTGATTCTTGCCCTGCTGAATATGTTGGCCAAACTGGCAGATCTTTCCATACAAGGATAAAAGAACATCTTAGATCCAAAAAACTTCAACACGACAATAAGTCACTCTTTGGAACCCACCTTAAAACCACCAGCCATGATTTCGATCCAGAGAAGAACTTTAAAGTTTTACACCACCGAAATAAGGGCAAAAGGCTGGATATACTTGAAAATCTCGAAATAAGTATATCTCAATCACGTTCATCCCAAAATCTCAACGATCATTCAAACCAAACCTATCGTCGATATGTCTCAGCTGCTAAATTATTTAATGACCACTCCACATAATTTGGAACTTCGATGGTCCAGACCGGCCGACCCATATTTACCAACACAAGCTGAAAAAGTTACTGAATTTTTTTCTACACCACCTATACGGTTCAGCAGAAACGACAGTGAAAAATAGTTTACCTCTGATTAATAGTTTTAATTTGTTTTGTGGTAGTTATGTGTTTTGTTTCGCGATTTTAATTTTTTTTTTTATTATTAATTTTAAATGTATTTTAAGACTTTGACCGATTTTAATCTAAGACCATGTGTGTGCGTTACTGATTGTTGAATGTTGATAATTTTTCGTTCTAACCTGTAAGTACTTCCACAAGAGTGTATAATGTACGTTTAGTTATAACTAGTTCACATTTGCTTACAGACTACTCGCCCTGAGGATGATCTATTGATCGAAACGCGTAGGAATTAAATTTTTAAATAAAGAAGGTGATAGGACTTTCCCAATCCTATTTGTCCCTCATTAAACATGCCCCTTCTGGAGAGCAGTTTCGGCTTTAAATATACAGGGTGTTCCGTTTAAAATATCAAAGTTGCTACTACTTTCTAGTAGAAGCGGCAACATCGCATTGGCGAAAATAGTTTAGCTGGGTGCAGACACCAATATATGTGAAAGTCAGGTCACGACCATCACGAGTTAGCGTGGAATGCCCCCATATACAATATAAAAGTTAATTAATTTTATATTGATATGTCTCCTGTATCACCGGGTATATGTAAAAAGTGGCAAAAGATAAATTATTATTAATTAAATGCTTACTTTCCGTAATTTATCCTCGGTATCTTGTAATTGACCCTGTAACGCCAATATCTGCTCATGCTGCATTTGATTTTCATCCTTCACTCTATCTATTTCGTCTTCTAACAAGCCCATGCTTGAATTTGCGCAAGCTGAAAATAAACAATAAATATTACACAGGTTTGGCAAATAATTATTACAGTCATCAGCTTAACGGGAAGAAGAGAGAACGTGATGCACTCGTTATAAGTTAAATAAAGAAAGAAAGCCTTTTCCACTATCAGTCGGTGTAAATCTGTAAACAGTGGTTCTTTGCCGGTGCGTCGCTACTTACACGTGACTAAAACCATATGAATCTAATCAAAATTACGAGGTTCAAAAAGTCAAAACAAAGTCTAAGTTCATAAACGTCAAAATTTTCGTGGCTAGCGCTCGGACTTAATAATAATAACAAATATCCATAATTAATTACCGCCAACACTACTAAAGTACGATAAAAATGGCTCTGAAAAGAACAGACATACCGGCAAAGATCCACCGTACAGACTTTATGTAGGTACTTCTTAGTCTTGGTAGGTATGTTGCATTTAAAATTTACATTAATAATATGAATAGTCCGTAATGGGCCCTGGTTGTAAAGGTTCATTAATCTTAATTAAAGCAATCTCAAAGTAATATACACGCAGTGTGTGTATAAAGTCTGGAAACGGCTTAATAACATCACAATTTATTGGCAGATTTAAACCAAATTTAGTACAGTTGTGTAAAAGGATCTGACGCACCGAATGACGATATTGGCGTTGTTGCCAGCTTTTTAGTTTGTCTGGAATTCGAACGAATTTTATATTTTTAAATATAACACCCTGTATATTTTTTCATTTATAGTTTTTACTTTAAATTTGTTTCACTTTTGGTATAACATACTTTGTTCCTAATATCAGTAGTTTTCGAAATAACGAGTACAATTTAGAAAAAATACATTTTTTATATTAAATGTTCAAAACCTACCGTTGTGTCTATTGACTTTACCATTTAACATAAATGTTGCTTCGTCCGAAAATACTATAAATTTGAAAAACTATATAAATTTGTTACACTTTTGGTATAACATACTTTGTTCCTAATATTAGTAGTTTTCGAAATAACGACGTGTTTTGAAAATATCAACAAATTGTTTTATTTATTAATAAATAAAACACGAGTACAGTTTTAATGTAAAGTCATAAAATGTGTTTAACTGAACGTGAAAGAATTATAATTCTTATGATGAGAGGATATGGCGATAGGGTCAGGTCTTACGAAGAGGTTAAAAATCTATTTAATGACGCATTTCCAAACCGAAATCCAATTTCAAAAGCAACTATTCTAAAAACTGTCCGACGCCGACGGTTCGAAGAAACTGGAAATTGTAGAGATAGGCGACATCAGGACGACAAGCAGTAGTAGATGAAGAGAAAAGTTTAGAAATTTTACATGTTGTTTCTTCATTAAGAAAAATTTCTCAAATAAGTGACGTCTGCTTCAAATCCGTCCATAATATTTTAATAAAACATAAATGTCACCCTTTCAAAATACATGTAGTTCAAAAGTTACCAGAAGATGATTATGAGGAAGAATTGAATTTTGTGATATTATGATGTCAAGGTTTGACCAAAATAACCAGTTTTTCAAATTTATAGTATTTTCGGACGAAGCAGCATTTATGTTAAATGGTAAAGTCAATAGACACAACTGTAGGTTTTGGGCAAATAAAAATCCCCACTGGACGAGAGAAGGTCATACACAACGCCCTGGAAAATTGAATGTGTGGGCTGGGCTTCTGGGTAACCACAAGATCGGTCCATTTTTTATTGATGGAAATTTGACATCACCTTGAGCTCTTGGAAACGCAAATAGTGCCTACTATACAAAATGTGATGGGTCCAAATTATGCAAGTACATTCTTCCAACAGAACGGAGCTCCTCTGCATTATGGTCGAAACGTGCGCGAATTTTTGAACAACACTTCCGAATAGGTGGATCGTAGAGGGGGTACAATCGAGTGGCCACCTAGGTCCCCTGATTTGTCGCCTAACGACTACCTCCTATGGGGACACTTGAAGAACAGAGTTTATACCACAAAACCTCAAGATTTGGCCGATTTGCAGCATCGCACTTTGGACGAATTTGAATTAGTAACGCCAGAAATGATTAACAACACAATTAAAAAATTTTATTTTCAATTAGCACACTATCAAGCTGTACAGGGACAACAGTTTGAACATTTAATATAAAAAATATATTTTTTCAAAATTGTACTTGTTATTTCGAAAGCTACTGATATTAGGAACAAAGTATGTAATACCAAAAGTGAAACAAATTTAAAGTAAAAACTATAAATGAAAAAATATACAGGGCGTTACATTTAAAAATATAAAATTCGTTCGAATTCCAGACAAACTAAAAAACTGGCAACAACGCCAATATCGTCCTCTTACAAAACTGTACCAAATTTGGTTTAAATCGGACAATAAATTGTGATGTTATTAAGCCGTTTCCAGACTTATACACACACTGTATTATAAATTAGATTTAAAAAATCAATTGGAAAACAATTAAAAAAAATAATTTTATTTTATATCTACAAACTTTTTGGGCTTAATGTACGAACAATATTGTTTGCTTTAGCAATAGTATCTTATCTGAGCTATAACTACATATTGCATAGACTGTATCTTATACTTTAATTTTATTTCACACAAATATATTACCGATTTATTGAAGATTAGGATCACTATAAAATGCAATTTAAAGCACCATAAAAACATAAATTGTACCGCAATATAATTGGATATTACTTACTTAATTGTCCAGTCAGATCTAGCATCAGCCTTTGCTCTTGTGCTTCAATTTCATCCGCGGTGGATGCCAATCGACAGTATTCCGATTTCAACGCTTTATTCTCATCTCGAAGAGAGGCTGAAAAAAAAAAACACTTTGTATTATTTATATGCATTATTACTTTATACTGCATAGATTACATATTTGGTAAAGACACATGTATATTTTTGTTGTATTAAGCCGACACTCAAACCAACATGGAATTAAATATTTATGTTCTATGGATTCTAAGCGATATGTTCGAAATCACGTGTAATTTCACTTATTATGAAACAAACCTCTACTTGGCAGATACGGTGTCCCACTAAAAGCTGTACCGTTCTATTAATGATATTTTTTATCTTTAAATTTCTAAACCATCGAGTAAATATCTTAATGTAAACAGATCTGCTTTAACAGAGTTAAAAATAAAATTTCGCGTAACATCATAATTAAATCTAATTGTATGAAGGTTAATACAAAATATTATATACATTTGGGAATATTATATATTAAACATTGATTATGTGAGTAATGTGATAACTTTGTCTGACTTTTACAGATATGGAGGAGCTGCAAGGTATCTTTAGGCAAATAAAGAATAAATGTTCGGCTGGATCCGATGGCATTTCCATAAGGGTATTGGAGTGCTTGCCAGAGGTCGCAATTCAAGCTCTTGTCCATTAATGTTCCTTTTCTGCGGGGCGAATTTCCTTCCTGTCTAAAAAGGGAGAATATTTTGCTTTTGCCTATTATAAGTGGTTCTTTCTTCTCACCGTCCATATTTGCACAGAACCAAATTGTTTATCGTTCTTTTGCTGTTTTTTTTTAGTGCACTTGTCATCTTTCAATGTAATTCCTTTACATAAAGGGGGAAGTTCTAAGGATCCTATCGACCAATCTCGCTCCTGTCCACCCTTTCCAAAGAAATCGAAAGAATAGTAAAATTTAGACTACTTAACTTTTTAACAACTAATAATCCTATAACTTCATGTCAGTTTGGCTTTCAATCATCCAAAAATACTAGTGATGCAATTTTCTCACTCGTAGAGAATATTTTCCTTAATCTGTGATTTTTTGAAGGCATTCGACTGTGTTTATCACCGAGTAATGCTGCAGAATCTTCAGCAATATGGAATTCGTAACACAGCACATGTATGGCTTTCATCGTATCTCTATGGGAGATCGCAGGTTGTGTCCATTGATGTAAAATACTCTGGTTTGTCGGATGTCGAGTTTGGGGTACCTCAGGGTTCTGTGATGGGCCCTATCTTGTTCTTATTGTATATATATAAGTATAGATATTAGTGGCCAGTTTACACATTTCGCGGATGACACCACTCTTTTGTGGTGAAGAGTGTCATAAATCAAGATCTTAAAAAAATCAAAACTTCAGATCGCTTGTTTTTTTCCATGTTTCGTTTATTATCAAGAACCTGTTAAACTTCGCGTTTAAAGCTCAATCAACAATTTTTATTACTGAACCCATAGGATGGAGATTGGGTTGTTATAAAACGATCTGTTATTTTTAAGTAACGGGTAACAGTCGCAACTATTACTTAAAAACAGAAGCTTTGTCCATCACTAATCCTGGGATTCCGAAAGTTACTTATTCTGCCCACCACAAGCGCTTGCGTCGGACTCCGTCCCCTTGTTTATTTAGACTGTTTTAATTCGATGTGAATGTTGTCAACCTGTTCGTGGACATAGAAAGTGTCAGATATCGCTGCTCATTCACTCGTCGTATACACGAATTATTGTATTATACTAATACAGTTATTTAACAAAAGAAAAAACTAGAAATTTAGTAACGTTTTACTTTACCAATAGTCATGGTAAACTAAAACATAATTGTCTGTCTCGGAAAATATCTAGGAAAAATAAACTAATATTCTAGGTAAGTATTCTTAGTTAATGTTATGCATTTCTATTTTAAAATGCCAGATTGACGGATAATTAGTAAAAACTGTTCATCACAGCTAAAAATACAATCACAAAGTGCAAAGCGGAAATTGTCTGAAATTGATTTTAAAATAAATAATAACTCATTATTTGCAGTGTGGTAACTGTCACTTTACTGCACTAGATAAACAACATTTACTTAAGACAATAAACTAACTATATAACATTGATTATGGTGACAATTCCTCGACCTATGTATCAAACACTAAACTAGCAAAGCATTTACTTTTAGTGACATTTTCTAACTGAATTTTTTTATAACAATACTAAAGCTCTGAGAAGATTCTGGGGTCAATATTTTATAAATTTCAACATTTTGCACTAAAATGAAAAATATGCTTTTTGTTTACAAATGAAGTAATCAGGTTCTTTTTTGTTTTTCTATATCAGGTCAGAACCTTTAACATCTATTCATTGATCCGTTTGATTTCTAGATATTTTCGCTTAAATTTCAGCGCCCTTTTTTCAATAACCTGGGACTTCACCACGAAGGCATACCATAAGTCAGAACCGGCCTGACCAGTACCTTGTAGAGGTTTACTTTAGTTCGACTACTAAGTCTACTCCGCCTGTGAAGCAGAGGGTAGATTGCACCCATAGACATGGTTACTGATCATTGATTGCAAGCTTGATTCTACTGATTGAATTCAACCTCCAGTTTAGTCTCTGGTCAAAGATAATAAGATGTTTTAACTCGTTGGAATTTAACATTTGGAACTACTGGAACGTCTAATGAAACAAAAACAACCGTAAATAATTTTACATCAAATCAGTGGAGTACTGCTGAAACTTGCTTAAAAATACTTTGGCTATTTGAGGAAATTACAAGGAAAATAAGTTCATCGGAATCTAATATTTAAAATTATACCGGCTGTTACACTTTTAAAGCGATCTTTACATACTCAAGAGTTTAGTGGAATAGAAACCATGAAAGAGGAAATATTGAACAACTTATTAATAAGATTCGAAAAAAATTGAGTTTGATATATGCTATGTGTTGCTACTTTAATGGATCCAAGATTTAGGAAAGAAATTTTTTCACCAAATAACAAATAAGTCTGTCCCTGTAAAAGATACATTCGATTATTAATTGTAAAAAGTAAAGAATTTGTTTTCTTTAATTTTTAAATGTACCCGTTAATAAATTATTTTTATTTTTTAGAGAGGTCATTTAAAAGTATTGTATTGCTGCTAAAAACAACAATAAATATGTTTGAAAATAAATCATCTACAAGCTCAAATAATAACGAAGAAGAAGATATACCTTTTGGGGAAACTACGAAAGAAGTTGGCCGGTTAGAATTTAAAATTCACACATTTGATCTATACAGCTTTTTAAATGGTCAACCCACGCAAAAAAAGGTAAAACGTAATGAATCAACCACATTCTGGGATTAATATTTTGAACACATAGTTTCCAAGATTCACATATTCCATCGGATATAGATACCGAAATGCAAAATTACTTAAGTTTGCCATTACTTAATAAAATTATAAACCCAATCCGATGGTGGAAGGACCATAAAGCACTGTATCCAAAATTGTCACTGGTGCTATTCAAATTTCTATGCAGTCCAGGGAGTAGTGTTTATAGCGAACAATCATTTTCAGAGGAAGGTAACATATACAGGGTGAGTCGGGAGGAATGGGCCTAACTCTAAGGGTGTAATCTATGCATCAAAATAATAAGAAAAAACTGAAATGTTGTTATCCAATATTCATTCGTTTTCATGTTATAAGGCAAAAGCAAAATATTGCATTAATTTAGCTTTTCTGTAATAAATGTTATTATTGTTTGCTTTTGATTGTTGTGCTGTCACTATCCTATTAGTGTCAGTATAAAATGTTACATTGATTCACCGTTAACTTTCGGATCTGTATCATTTTAATTTTATAAAATGCCACACATTTATTCACATCTCGAATACGCCAATATGGTTTTTATTTATGGTTTGTGTAATGGGAACTATACAGCGGCTGCTGAAGAATATCGTGAACGATTTCCACATGAAAGAACACCGAACAGAAAGGCCTTTAACAGAGTTTTCAACAAACTTTGCGAGACCGGAACGCTTCCAAGTGCTAATGTAACATCCGAACGAGCCATTCAAAAGGATTTAGAAGAAATAGAAAATGTTCTAGCTTTAGTAGAAGAAGATGAGACGACAAGCTCACAAAGAATTGGAATTCAGTTGGAGATTCCCCAAAAAAGAGTGATCAATACGCTTCACGAGCAAGGCTTATACCCGTACCATGTACAGCGTGTACAGAATCTTTAACCTGGAGACTACGCCAAGCGTATGCAATTTTGTGAGTGGATAATTAATAATCGTCATCTTTTACCGCACATACTTTTTACATTCACCCGTGACGGCATCAATAATAATCGAAACTCCCATGCATGGTCGGACGAAAATCCTCACGCAATAGTCGAAAGTAATTTTCAACACAGGTTTTCAGTAAACGTGTGGTGCGGCATGATCGATAATAATTTAATTGGCCCTTTTCTTTTGTAAAATCGCCTAACAGGGGATCACTACTTAAGCTTTTTACAAAATGAATTGCAAGGACTACTGGAGGAGATTCCTTTAAACATCAGAATTGAAATGTATTATCAACACGACGGAGCGCCTGCCCGTTTCAATCGTCGGGTCAAGCAATATTTAGGCCAAAGGTTTTCAGGGGTTTGGATTGGTCGCGGTGGTCCTATTAGTTGGCCTCCTAGATCGCCAGACCTCACGCCGTTGGACTACAATTTAAGGGGTTGGTTAAAAACTGAGGTTTACAAAGTAAAAGTAGATACTAGGGATGCATTAATTAGACGCATTAAAAATGCTGTACTCAATATTAAAGAAAGGCACGAATTAATTAGAAGATCCACACGCGCCCTTCGTAAACGAAGCAGGAAATGTTTGGAAGTCAATGGCGGTATTTTTGAAAATTTACCAAACCAATGATTTATTTAAAACAATGTTAATGTTGGATATTTTGGTTTAACAATATTATTATCTTATTTAACGCTGTAACTTGAAAACAAATGAATATTGGATAACAATATTTGAGTTTTTTCTTATTATTTTGATGAATAGATTACACCCTTAGAGTTAGGCCCATTCCTACCGACTCACCCTGTACAAAAAGCAAAGAGAAGCAGACTCTTACCGAAAAACGCAGAACGTTTGCTTTTTCCTCACCTACATTTACCTAAGATAAATTTTAAATACTAACTGTTTCATATTATAACTTGTTTAACGCCGTTGTATAAACATTACATAAGTACTTATTTAAAAAAATATATATTTTTAAGCTTATTTTTTATTTAGATTTGATCTTTTTTTCCTACTTTAATTTATTTTGTCGGCAAAACAACTGATGTTTGGCCGAACATTGCCCGAAAAAAAAAACAACAAAAAATTACTAAAATTGCTTAAATCAAAGCCAATTTAATCTTCTCTTAAACTCATATCGCTGATTTAATGTAGGTACAGGGTAAGGTAAAAAGAATATTCAAGGAAATTAAGTTGTTTCCTTAAAAAAAAATATTTAAAAAAACTTGGTAATATACTGCACAAATTTGTGGGTCAGAAATTAAGGATAATACGGACATGGAGAGCTTTATGTAGCAGATCTTGCATAACTCGAGTGCCAAAGGTATTTAGCACCCACAATCAGCTCACTTACAGCTTCGCTTGTATACTATTAATTAAAACAATCAATATTCTTGCCCTTCTAGTTCTCAATTAAATCCTCTTACCAATTCTCTTCTGCATAAGGTCCAAATTGACTCGTCCTGACGATCCAGCATCGAACGGTGATTCGTCCATGTCGTTGGTAAGTATCTGGATAAGTTCAGTCTTCTTTTGCACTTCATGGCCAAGCTGTGTGAGTTTTTCATGTGCTGCTTTCAAATCTGTTTCCAGCGACGCTACTGTATTCTCTAGTTTGTTGTTGTGTTGTAACAACTCCTTGCCAATCCTAGCAGTCAGTTCCAAATCTTTTTCTTTCTATAAATCATTAAATAAATAAATATTTTATTGACAGTTTCAGAGTCTCATTCGAAGTAAAGTAAAACACACTGTTTACTAATTATCTAAATAAAATATTTACAATAATATTCAACTAGTTTCGCTAGCACGGTAGCTTTTTCAAGAATGAATAATTACATCTAAAGTATAATGAGGTGCAAGTTTCGGGCTTTTCTCTTGGTAATTATTGTAAATAGGGTATTAAAATAAATTTCACAATGGGGTCTGTTTGGCAATTCAATAAACAATAAGAAATTAAAGTACTAGAGAAAGGTTTTAAATTTAATAACCACAATAATAATTATTTCGAACTATTAGGAGTAGAAACAGAACTAGCTCTCAACCGTGTTTCCCCATCTCTTATTCACCTAAAATATTAAGCAACTAACATCATCAAAAAAAACTTTATGAAAAACCACTTTTCTAAACAAGACACTAAAACTTTTCAACCAATCAAATATAAATCCATAAAAGATAATATAATTTTTACCAAAGCTGACAAAGGCCACAATATGGTAGCTATTTCTAAACATGATTATATTAATAAAACTCTTGATTTCATAAACCCTACTAAATACAACCAACTCAAGAAAGATCCAACCGAAACAATAATAGAAAGTTCTAAAAGTTTGTTTAATCAAAGGGATTTTAACAGATTGACAATAATGAACCCCTAACCTCCAAAATTATATTCATTACTTAAACTCCACAAAACAGATAACCCTATCAGACTAGTTGTTCCCTTTTTCTCTGCTCCCTTATATCATTTATCGAAAAAACTAATTGATATTATTAATCAATCTACCGACTTTCTTGCTAGATTTCAAATTACAAACTCCACTGATTTAATTAAAAAAATAAGTATGTACTGAGTCATTTCACATCAAACCAACTAAAATAAAAGGAGGTTTGGCAGATCACCTCACCGATTTTGATAATTTTTGGTACAGTTATTCTACCCATCTAGTCGAGCATCTAGTAGACGAAAAATCCAAAATTTCAAATTTTTCTGAAAAGTAGTTTTTTTTTAATAATTGATTTTTAAAAATCAAAAAAAGTGACTATTTTCCCTAAACATATATTAAAAGAAATCAAGATATCTTAAGAACCACTTATATCAGAGCAGTGATTTATATCTCATTTAAAAGGTTTTGAAAATATATTTCAAATGAGGTACCACTCAATGTAGGTGATTAGAAAAAAAAAATGAAAATTTAAAATAGTATTTTTTTATTTTATTCAAAAAATTATATTATTTTGGTCAACATTTTAGCAATATATTCACCAAGTTTCGGGATGGAGAAATGATAGGTTCATAGGGAAAAAAAACATTAACAATTTGAAAACGCAAAAATTACAAGTGTTTTTTTTTAATCTCAAACACCATTTTTCAGAGTTTACTGAGGTGTTTACAAAGTTTGGTTAATTGTTAACTTCCTTTCGTATTTTTAAAGTAAAGCCTAAACAAAAACCTAACCATCCTACCACCCATTCTCCTCCACATTCCCCCCCCCCCCTCCCTAGAAAAAAAATTCAACAAGACCAAAAGTTTCGATCTTTGCTATTTTTTTCAAGCAGTAACTTGTTAAAACTTGCTGACACGCGCGCATCTAATTTGGTAAGTATCCTTCTACCTCCCCCCCCCCTACCACCCTTGGTTGTGTATTCTGCAAGAAAATACCTGCAGTATTCAGACACTGCGGTCAAATTGAATTTTTTTAATTCTCCCTTCTAATCTAAGCGGAGTGGCATTTCTTCGCTACTTCACACGGAAAGAGCGCTTGCGATGGCCTAGGTGGTACGGTAAAACGTTTGGCAACCAAGGCCAGTCTACAAAGGCCCTGCGAGGATCAAATTATAACGCCAGAACAACTTTTCGAATTTGCAAGAAAAGATTCCAGGTATCAACTTTAGATTTAGTAAAACTGCTGATTATGAAAGGCACGCAATTTATTTGGAAAAAAGGTTTGCTGAAACACAAACCATTCCTGGAACTCAAAAAATACATTCGGTTATTCCAGTATCAAAATCAAAGATTATAACGAGAAGCTTTTCATTCAGCGTGGAACCAAAAACCCAGGAACTTGTGAGGTGTTCTGAAATTACAAATAATGAATTAATGTTTCTTCAATCTGGTTTTGTGACTGTTCAGTATAACTTGTGGTGGTTAGCGTGTATTATTGGAAGAAATGAAGAATCTAATAAGCTTAAAATCAGTTTTTTTGCATCCAAATGGACCATCTAAGTCATGAAAAAAAATTTTTTTTTCAAAATTTTAATTTTTTAAAAAAACATCGAGTGGTACCATAGTTCTAATGTCTTTGGGTACCTCATTCGAAAGGTATTTTCAAGAACTTTTAAATGAGATATAACTAACTCACAGCTCTAGTGTAAGTAATTCTTAAGATATCTCGATCTTTCTTAGTATATGTTTAGGGAAAATGGTAATTTTCAAAAATCAATTAAAAAAAAAGCTACTTGTCAGAAAAATTTGAAATTTCAGATTTTTCAAATTTGATATGAAATGGCCCTACTATAAAACTTTTTACAAACGCCAAACTCAGCAACCTATTTCCCAGCATCCCAGCACAAGAGTATGTTAACCTAATTAAAGAACTTCTCTCCTTAAATCATATAAATGTCATTATAAATACATGATATATCAAAAGCACTCACAATATGCTTAGAACAAAATTATTTAGAATTTAACGGAACGGTCCATTCTAGTAGAGAAGGACTAATTGTGGGTAACCCATTGAGTCCACTATGAGCAGAGATATTTATGGACTCTTTGGAAAATAAAATAAATAAACAGTCACTTTTTAACAAATTTATTTATTGGCACAGATACGTAGACGATGTTTTAGCTTGTTTTACCGGTACAGATAGACAACTAACACTATTTCTTGATTTTATAAATGATATTCACCCTAATATAATTCACTATAGCGTAAGGAAAAGATAATTCGATCAACTTCCTAGATTTAACAATAACAAGAGAAAATAATAAACATGTTTTCTGTGTTTTCCATAAACCTCCACACACAGACACCATTATACATAACTCATCTTGCCATCCTAATCAACACAAACATGCAGCATTCTATAGAATGATCCATAGATTAATTACAGTGCCAATGAACTCAACATAATCAAACTAATAGCTAAAAACAATGGTTACATCACTCACTATTTTCAACAAAAAAACAATATAAAAAAGCCATCAACATGATTTTTCCTTTCACCAAAGAAAATACAGGGACTTTAAATTAATCACTTATATCGGACAAGCAAGCGAAACCATCCCTAAATGTCTTAAAAAACTATTGCATTTAAGACCAACAATACGAGAGGTAATTTCATAAAAAAATTATAACACTAGATTGAAAATGATTTAAATTGTAAAGGCTGGGGCCAATCTGGGAGAAATTTTTCTAAGATAATAAAAGAATATTATTGAAGCTACATCCAGTCAAAAAAAAAATTCCAATTATGCTAATCATTTAATAGAAACCAACCATAATTTTGACCCATACTTTAAAATATTACACACAGAGTAGAAAATAAACAAATTATGTCTGTTGGAATCCCTTGAAATTAATAAACTTAAAAAACCTAAATCGATCCCCATTGTTGAATTCATTTTGATATCGTATTTACAATATTTACCAAAAAAAAAACTTGCACCTAATTGTACTTTAGATGTAATTATTCATCCTTGAAAAAGCTACCATGCTAGCGAAACTATTTAAATTTTGTAAACTTTGTAAGTTTTTAATATAGTAGAATTAGTCAACAGTGTGTTTTACTTTTCTTTGAATTTATTATTGAACTCCACGAAGTAACGGCAGAAACAGTGCAACAGGTTCAGAGTTTATAATACCGCAAATTCAAACCAAGCAATCAAACGTAATTATTCTCACTATTTTGATTAATACCATCAATGAATATAAGAGCGAAGTACATCTAACCTCTATTGAATCAACAAAAATCAGTTGGAACTTCTTCGTAAATGGTCAGGTTAGTGCGACATAAGGTCTTGGATTTTTTACAAAGCGATATTGTGCTGACCCAATTGAATTTGAATAGGGTATAGATTTACTTTATTACCCTGTTGAGTTTCCATTCATTATCAAGTAACTCATTTTAAAACTTACCTCTTCAAGAAGCCTAGTGACAGCTTCTATGTCATCGTAGGTTTTTGTCATTTGGCTCACGCGGTTACTACATAGAACTGGAAAAATAAAACGTAGTCTTTACTACTCTTAAATGTAATTATTGTCATTAATTAATTGGGTAGATATGTACGTGCATACGTCAACACCAAAAAATTCAGTCTACTTTCATTGTCTCAGATGAAAAAAAAAACGAACTATATTTAAGTTCCTATATACAACTTATATCGTATCTGTCTAAAACTAAATCTCGCACGCTTAAATTTCAGCCATGTTTAAAATAACAGGTAAATAGCAATATCTAAATTGTTTATTTACTGAGTTTATCACATGCAAAATGTCCGCTAAATGATTTTATTTCATTATTTTGAAATACTGAATTTCCACCACTTATACTTATACAAATTCACTAGTTTACAACCAATTTACAACAATAATTTAAAAGGCAGTATTTTAACCAGGTTGGGTTGATACGTGTGGTTGCCACGAGATGTAGCCACGTGCTGCAACTCTCATTTGGTTATTTGCATTTCTGTGTGAAAACACTTTGAGGTCCCTTACCTTTTCGTCAGACCCGGAGCCTTGCTGAGGAGCCGTAAACGGCGAAACGCGTCCAAGGATTAGGTCTGACAGAAAGGATAAGGGACAATTCTATGCACGAACTTATTTTTATTATAAGTTTGTGTTTTTTGAGGCAGTATTTTGTTAATTTTTGGTTTCTAAATGCGAGAATGATGGTAAAAACTTTCTAACACGTAAGATTTTTGAGTTATGGTTTTTTTTAGCAAATACTAATGAGAAGTTTAATCACATTATTTTAAAAAGTAATTTGTCACCGTACCGGAGCGCGACGTTGTCAAATTTACGTTTTCCCTAAGTTAGGCAAAGTTGTGCACAATCTGGCAACATCGCGTGGGGGTGTCCAGTGATGACACCTCAACCACGAAGTCTCAACCCTCTAGGGCTTAAAATGTCGGAAGTACCCATTTAAACCCAATTCCGGATATTCCCTCAGCAATAAAACCGGTTCTTCATGGAGAAGGTTTACCAGTTCAAGCGCCACCGGCAATTTGGGAGGAAGATTTAAAAATGTATGATGATAAGGCAGAACCCGATAATGTATCAGATAATAATTGTTTTTTATTCTTGGTTTGAACTTATGTATCAATATTATATACAAATGTTTGTATAAAATAAAAATATCTGATACATTCTATAACTCAAAATCTATACGTGGTGGAAAATTTTGGTCGTTGAATTCGCAATCAGGATGCGTTAACCCCGTACAGCCATTATAACATCAGTCGCAACTTTCTTTTGTATTTGTTGACTAGTGTATTATTCTCTATACTTCGCAGAATATTTTTTAACCCCTTAAGGGTTACCTTAATTCAGAGTTTTTTACTTACGAAAATAGTTAAGCGTTTCACGGATTTGATCCGGTGATAATTTGAGGTCTGCTTCGTCCACCTGAAGTGCCGGAGATGGTATAAACCAGTCTTGGTTCTCGTAACCTAAAAAGATCCAAAATTTAGTATGGCAAGGGGATTTTATAAGCAAACCTTTAATTATTATGAAAGTTATAAAATTCTTAAGTATATCATGCTCATTTTGTCACCAATTAATTGATTATTCAGCACTTAAACTACCCCTTTTAAAAATCTTAAATGGTAGAGTATTTTATGGGTAAAATCATAATCATCTCATTAGCAATATAATATGTAGCAAGTTTGATCATTTTGACTAAAATCAGTAGAAAAAGAACATAGTTAAATGCACACACACAGCCAACCTGTTTTTGCAAAATCTTGACAGTTGTCCAGCGATATATTCTTAAAAAATTTTTTGTAAAAGTTTAAAGACATTTTCAGATTTTTTTAAACTTTGGAAAAACCAAATATTTTTGCACACAATTCGGATGATTTAATTCTTCAAAATTTTGTTGTAGATAACCCCTATAAAAGCTTAAAGATATTTTGTTGTTGATTATAGAGGATTGCTGTCTGCGACCCTTTGCTTACATTTATAAGGTCACATCTTTTTTGCATCTTAGTGTGTTCATGTCTTGTACGAAAATATTACTTTTCCAATCTCTATTAGGTAAAAAAAAAATTGAACTAAAAACAGTAAAAAGCAATTTAAGTTTCCCTCCCCCGAGTTTCAAAACAGAAGAATGGGTTCTAATGTTTTATGTTCGTACTCATCATTTTAAACTTCTAGCTCTTAAACTTATTGGTGTCTAAGAAAGTTTATATAATTAGGTACCTTTTAATTATTTGGTTTATTTTTGATATAGCTGATATAGCTGTAGTAAACCATGGGTATTAGCACTAACACACACTCTAGGTTTTAAAAAACAATGCTGAAAGCCATCGCTTACGCAAAAAGTCAACAATACTAGGCAAATATATGTCGTTCATTTTTAACATCGTTCTGCGAAAAGCAACACCGGCAACAAGGCTAACAAACCTGAAAATTGACTATAATAAAGCAAGCAATTTGACCGCGTGTCGTTAAAAAAAATTATTTGAAAACCTTGAAAAATTCGTAAATTTTACCGCAAAATTAAAAAAAAAACTATTTGGTAACAATCAGTTTATGTACGCTAGAAATTGAAGATTTTTATGGTTTATAAAGTAAAGTAATAGTATGTAATGATTTGATAATTATTGGTAATCTATACTCTCTAATAAGAAATAATAGACTGTATAATAAGTTATTTCCAACAATATTTTTTCTGCTATAAAATAAATAATATACCATAGGTATATTAAATAAAAAAGGAATTTGTTTGAGTGGCAAAACTGTTCTTAGGAATATACCAACTTCGAAGTTTAACTAAAAGCAAACTAATAAGATGTACAGGGTGTAAATTCGAAAAGAAAAGGCATGTTATGTTTCTTCGACTGATGACACTCATTGGGTAAAGCACATCAATTTAGATCTGAACAGGGACAACTTTAGAGATATTTCTTGTATTAAATTCAACATCCTTACTCCAGGGCACCTATAATCTTTAATGGCAACCCCCACTTATCTGGTCATTTTTGAATTCCTTATGTAATTAAACAAGTCCTCGTTTATTTTTTTTGTCACACAATTGAGTATAGTCCAACGTACGAGTCTACAGCTACGAAAGGAATTTAAAGAATGTGGTCCAAAAAATAAACATTGTTGCCGTAATACTCTGTTTAAATTTCCATAAAATATTAATTTGTATGTAATTCAATATATTAAATACTACAATATTAAGAAATATTAATTAATCATTTATATTGGTAAATTTGGCAGCCCACGTCTAATACAGCGCGGATTCCTGAGCCACAAATTATCATCTGTGCCTTGATACTGGGTTTGTCCTTTTCTATCGTATACAATATGGAATTTGTGGAAAGGTGCTTGTCATCATTAAATCATTAGAAATTTTACAGGCATTGGCGGAGTTTAGAATTATATTATTTAATTTATAATAATTAATAATTATATTTACACGCATATATGAAAGGCAAATTTATCCATAGTCAAGCTTAAGGAAATATTTGCCATAGTTAATCCGCACTTGGCTGCTACATAAATAAGAACATTGAAATTTAGTTCATTTATATTGTTTTTAGATCTAACAATAAAAATTAAATGTAATTTGTATTGCATGAGGGGGGGGTTTAAAACCCCTACCTCCCCCCCCCCCTTACATACATCCCTGGTTGTAACCCCCAAGTCGGCACAACTACTTATTTTAAAATATTGAGTGGAACAGTAGGTTAAGTGATAAGATATTTCAAAATTATGTCCCTTGTTTACATTTTGTCGCTTCTAAACACAAAAATTTTTGGCGTTGTTTTGCTTATATCTTATTGTATTTAGGGGCGATAAAAATACATTCCTATTTTTGTCGCAATGTGTCAATTTATGCATTTGATGTGTTGTTGATTGGTTCGACTAGTGAAAATAAGTTCTAGCAAGTATCACAGCAGGTGTGTGCGCTTAATAGTTTTCGATTTGTTAGTGCTGTTTCATTTTACTTTGTCCCACTTTAACATGGCTGTAAAATACTCATATTTTGAGCTAGCAGGTTGACTAAAAAAATAAATTGTAGGGTTTTGCATAAAGTTTTATGCCGTTAAGTTTAATTTTATAAAATGTGAAATGTCAAATCTATTGACATAACTTACTTTTTTCTTAAATGGAAATAAAATGGTATATTATTAAATAATTAAAAAGACGTTCTTTCTCTAAATTCGAATATATGCCACACATGCCCTTTATTTTCTTTAGTTTAGCCTAAATTAATATAAATATCATTAAAATTGGATTACATATTAATTTTGTTTCCAATAATAATTAATTTATTATCATAGATTTTAGTTTTATACTTTTAAGACATGTATTAGGCAGATGGAAGATTTTCTGGTTTGTAAATTTACATTTTAGTTAATTACTCAAAACTAAGAACAAGAAATTTATTTAAAAACAAAATAAATCAAATTTACAAAAACCAAACAATTAAAAACTTTTTAACGGAACGGATTTATTTTTTTTTATTTGTTATTCATAAATTTGATTAATTTACTAAAAAACAATATAGCCATTTTATTGTAAAACATACAGAAAAAGGATATATATTAAGTGCATTGAAAATGCAGGACACGTGGAGCAACACTTATATATGAAAAATAATAATCCAATTTTAATGATAATAATATTAATTTAAACTTATGAAAAGAAAGGGCATGTGTGACAAATATTCGTATTCAGAAAAAGAATGTATTGTAAAGTATTTAATAACACAATTAAAAAAAAGTAGATTATGTGAATAATTTTGACATTTGAGATTTTATAAATTAAAAGCTCAAAAAATAAGTATTTTACAGTCATGTAAAAGCACTGTACAGTGTATCCCTTTCTTAAAATGGTTTACACGATTGCCAAACGTGTAGAAGTATTTTTTCTTTGCAATGACGGTGACTGTATTTAATGGTAGACCTCCAGGAAAAAATGTCCGACACAAGTACATCCTAGAGCTAGTAGCAAAATTAGAAGAAACCGGACCTGTTTCCAATAAAGAACGAAATGAACCCAGATTGCTTGATGAAGTCAATCAGATTGAAGTTATTGGGCAGTTTGCAATGGCCCCCACTATGTCACTTCGTGTAGCTAAAACGGTAACCGGACTATTGCAGGAATCAGAAAACTTATGAATCTTCACCTATTTCGTCCAGCAGCTCCAAATACCACTTTCTTGTCTCTTAATATTTTTTCGTATCTTACTTCGTTTTCGAGAAAAAAAATAAAAGCGACTTCATTGCATGACGAAAAATTGTTTTTCTCGAAAACGAAGTAAAATACGAAAAAATATCAGGAGACAAAAAATTTTTACAAGTTAGTGGCGTACATTTTTTTTCTTAATATTATTCGTTTAGACTGGCCCCCGTTAGTTAGTTAGTGCTAACTTAGCGTCTTGTCACAACGAACAACGCTGCCAAGGTTCACGAAAATCGGCAAAATGATCTTTGAGATATTAATAAAAACCCGTTTTCTTTTAAACTTTGACACCCTGCATCTTGAAAACCAGACTTTTTAGGACATATGTTTATATGAACTTTTCTACTTGAATCTGGTTCAGAAAAGCGCCCTTAGAATTACAGCCTATCATTAAGTATTAAGTATGTATGCGAATTCCTGTTGGTGGCGCACTTTGCAAGGTACATCAAAACTGTTACCAGATCTGAATCTTGCATACAAATTTCGGGCATATTTTGCTATTAGTATTTGGCAAAAAAAAAACATTATAACATTATATTCCGGAAACTATCAGCTTTTGGACTAAGGTAAGTAAGTAAGTAGATTAGAAAAAGAAAAAAAAAATTAAAGGCGAATTAGAAACTCGTTAGCAATATTTATTGGGTGTAAATTTAATTTAGGTAGGTACTGTCAAAATATGTATTATCTCATTTTACATTAACTGTTATGTCTGTATAAGCTACCTCAAAAAGGGCCAAATTCGGAAACGCCCTTTGTATTATACGCTGTGGCTCTGCCGGCTTGATAAACATTTTATACTGACATACAGAACCGCTTTTTGCCTTAAGTACCAAATGTAACAAAATAAATCATCCTACCCGTTTGCCAATCAAATACCAGATCTATCATGGATCTGGAAAACCGCCGTTTCAACCTCATTTCGGATTTGTTATTATTTTCTACCAGCACATATTTTATTAATTGCACTAAATGTATCTTTATTCAACTAAAAATTAAACTTGACTTCAGCAATATTTATAAATATCAGCGATCTATATAAACAGCAGGTATTCTTATCTTCAAGGCAACAATAAAGAAGATAACTAAGTTATCATTAATTGATCACGTAGCAAACTCTAAACTTTTTAAGCTTCCCTATCTGAAATGGCAAAAAGAAAATCCTTGATTTTAGTGGCTTGTTCGTTTATCTTGTCCGCCTGTCTGTTAAGAAAACATCATACTTAGGTGGTGGGATTTTAAAGCATTCGACAAGGTCTACTTCTAAAATTAGTAAGACTTGACGCTCCGAAATATCTCATCAAGATAGTGGCTTTCTTTCTGGCCAACCAAAGTTTCGCTGTTTCGTCGGAGAACGCGCTCTCAACTACAACACATCAGGGCTGGGGTGCCGCTCCCCTAGCTCCGATGTTGAGCAATATATTTACTCATGACATTTCAAGAGGCAAACACAGCTCTATCTATTCGCCGACGACACAGCAATAACATCAACATCCAAACAAAACGAAAAAAAGCTTTCCGCTTGGAAGATCCGCCTGAATCCTTCCCAAACGAAGGCCATATTTTTCTCAAAAAGTCGTGTCATGACAAACGTGTCTGAGACTAGGCTCAGTGTAAACAGGGTTCAAGTGAATTGGTGTCAGGAAGTAAAATTCCTGGGACTTATATTTGATCAAAGGCTGAACTGGAGGAAAAATTCAGTAAATAGAGTAAAGCTTGCATTGCACCAATTAAGGTGACGGCCTGGTCGCGTGGCAGCGTTCTCGCTTCCCATGCTACAGGTACCTGGTTCAAGCCCGGGCTGGCCCAGCAGACTTTCTTCAGTTTGCAGGGCCCAGGTCACCATACTACGTAGTGTTGCGTATGCAACACACACCGACAAATTCTCAACGGCACTCTAGTCTAGTAGGTAATCTAGAAACGGTTGTCGAGGGAGAGACCCTTGAGCCAAATGAAGGATGACAGTGGTGCGGATGGTGTATCTCGGGCACTGCCTGATATTCGTATGGTCGAGGTAAAAACCTTGACCAGAGAATTGGCGGCGGAGTCTCGAGTGCACGGGTCTGATGCTGTTCCGGATGGTTCGAGGGTCCCCGCGACATACATAACTCTCTTAGCTGCACACAAGGACGTTTAAGGGCCGGCTCGTCGAGGTTTGTGGTGAGCAAAAAGACGTTAATAATAACAAGACCGTAAAACTATTGAGCCGAGAATAACATCTGTCGGTTATATTGTGGTTCGGAACCCACGTTAAAACTGTAGGTCCCGTCTGGCCGACATTACCCAGACGTTAAAACGGGGTTGGCAAAAAGGGTCAAAACTGGCCTACTTGCTTGGCGTCAAAGCCTCCCCGTCCATGACTGCTACTACTACTACTGCACCAATTAAGCTCTATCTACCCCTGCTCCACAGGAGGAGTAGAATTTGCATAGGACAAACAACCTCTATAGTCAGGCTGGTTATAACTTGGATTGGAGCACCTTTTTGGTATAACATAAGTAGAACGGAGTTAAATAAGTTCCAGGTAATACAGAATAGAGATTTTAAGCTGATACTACAAATGGACTGACATATCGACAAACAAACTGACCACACATTCACATACAAGAGCAAGACCTAACTAGAGTTACAAACTACCCAAAGACTGGCTCCCTGTTGGATTAAACCAATAGTGGAGAGGAACTAAAAACAGTAGAATAGCACTAACAATGTCATTAAGACAGAAAAAAAGCAATAATGAAAGCAGCAAAAATTACTAGAACACACGTGCACATACACGACCCCAACCAATAAGGTTTATGCCGCTAGCACTCAAAATTAAATGAAAAAAACTGAAAAGTCAACGATAACCCAAGAGACGTCAAAGATTTAAAAACTCAAAGAAGAACCCAATGCCACTAAAATGAAATGGTCTAATGTATGTGATAACGAGTAAACAACATCAAATATGCGGACGATACGACTATCATTGAAGACAGTTTTAAAGATTTACAAGAGAGCTCATGAACAGAGTTAGAAAAGTCAGTATTGAACTCAATATTAAGTTTGTGTATTTCGTCCACTATGTATTTATTTATTGAATGAAACAGATTTTCAGCTTTTTTAGACAGTCTCTATATTTGTATTAAAATAAACACCACCTGTGTCATCTTCAGGACCATAATGCTCTCTTTAGTCTTAAACAAAACACAAGGACCACACCATCATAACCAGGGTTATAGTGATACTGGTGAACCAGTTATCTGACCGTGTGTCGTAGGCTGTTAATTTTGATACAAATATAGAGACTAAATCTGAACATTTCTTTCATTCAATAAAATCTAAATGTAGGGTGGGGCAAAATAGACCCAGTCATATGGAATATTGTTATAATTTTGTTATTTCCTTAATAACTGTTAATAGTGAAGTTTTAAATCAAAGTAGAAAGATGCAGAATTTTGTTATGGAGCGTTATTTGCCTCAAGAACATGAAGAACCCCAACGTGCTTTTAGGAGAGCGTATCCTGGTCGAGGAGCTTCACACGGAGAAACAATTTAACGTTTAGCAAACGCATTTTTAGAAAATGGCACAGTAAGTGATGTAAAGCATACTGGAAGACCTGGTTCTGGTCGTTAAAACGAAAATATTGAGATTGGTCGGGCTGACGTTCAGGCAAAACCAAAAACTTCCACAAGAAGACATGCGGCGCAATTAAGGTTGACTAAGCGGACTTTAACAAGAATTTTGCACTTCGTCTATACAAAATTCAACTTGTGGGCAAACTACAGCCAATTGATATTCAAATACGTTTTCAATACACACAAATCATTACAAACTTCTTTGACTTTCTGGTCGTGTTAACATGCAAAATGATCGTTTTTGGGAAACAGAAAACCTTCGTTATATTTAGGAGAACGTGAAGTTTGATCAAAAGTTGTTGTATGGTGCACAATATTATACTCCTGGACCCTTTTTTTTTAAAGATGCCAGGGGCAATGCCTTTACTATCAATGGAGAACTGTATCGAACAAATGATTCGTGACCTTCTGCAACCACACTTGGAAGAACTTGACATAGATAACTTCTGTTCCAGCAGGATGGTGCTACATGCCACACAGGCGTGTAAAACGATCGCTGTTCTTGGAGACATTTTTCAGGCTGTTCTTAAAAAATGGACATACTGAGTGGCCGCCTCATTTCCCTGATTTGACGGCACCAGATTCTTTCCTGTGGGGATATTTGAAAAGTAAAGTCTATATTAATCGCCCACAGACGTTAAAAGACTTAAAGGCAAATATTCGTGAAGAAATTAAACCTAAAATATTGCGAAGTTATGCTAGGCGCTCAAAGTAGAGTTGGTCATTGTCTGGCTTGTCGTGGCGGTCCTGCACTCGATGTTGTTTTACATAAATAATTTTACATGTTTTAAAAAACAGTTTTCATAAACAAATAATTCTTTTTGCCCTAAATTTGTTTTTATTTAAGGAAAACTTAGTTGGGTATATTGTAATGAAAATAGGCCTTTTCCAAATTATTATTTCATTCTGTACATTTAAATCATTAATTTACGTTTCTTAGCCTGGTGACCCACAAATTTATTAGTTTACTATTTATTATTTTACTATTTAAAGCACAACGCCGAATCTGCTATTTATTGATGTTATAGAAACATTCATAATAACAAAATAATAAATGATTATTAGCCAATCCACAATTGATATAAATAGCATCCTCGGTGATACAGAATGCAGCTATCGAAAAGCTCTCATCAAAAACCCATCACAAAGCTATCAGCTGATAGCAGATAGTAGCTCGGTAGCTCCGTCGCTCAGTCACCCTAGTAATTTTATACCCGCGCCCAGAGGGCACATAATAATGTAAGTTTGAATTAAGTTAAGTGTTCCTGTCAAGTGCTTATGGTAAGAATAAAGAGTTTTGCTTTTTAGACCTGTGTCTTTTTATTTGTGTCACACTTTTTGACCAATATCAATTTTAAAGGTGACACTATTTTCCGCAGCCCATAATGATAACCAAAAAGCAGATTCCAAATGGTATCTTCTAGTAAACGACAAGAAGATAGACAGAAATATGCATACCTGAGTACAGAGATGAATGGTAATGGAATCATTCAATAGAGACCCGAAGTCGCATCGAGAAAGCAACGAAAGCAAGAGCTGTGTTTTTTCTAAATTGTCACCAACTTTCAAAAGTCATGCCGTCAGTGTCACACACGTCAACGAAAATAAGGCTCCTACGATGATATGTCTTTTCTGTTCTGCTTTATGTGGTCGAGTCGCGGAAGCAATTACCAGGAACTTCCGCCAAATGAAGAAGTGTTTCGTAGGATCAAGAAGAAAATCGAAGCAGTAATTTCAGTAAAGACGAGGAGGCTCGAATATTTAGAACACAACGTTTTATCTTCAAAATAACTTGGCTACCCAATGCAGTTTAGATGTTCGAATTGAAAAACTAGTTGCCTTTGACAAAGTGTTCCGGCAAGTGTTAGAGGAAAACATGTTTGTGCCTAAAGCAGCTGTCTCTTTTCTTAGAAAGCGGGAGTTTCTGGTTTTAACAGAATTTAGTTAATAAAATATATCAAAGAACAACTTAATTTTTTGTATGTATTATTCCCCATTATCTGCAATAAACCGCTACCTCTGATATTGTAGAAAATGTCCAAGGTGGCGCAATAATATGTAATTTTCAATATCTAGCTGAGTAATAAAAACGCAAATAACACGAATTCGATGACTCAACGCAATATCTATAAAAAAAAATTGCAAAAAGTTTTCGCTAAAATCGAAAAACAATATTAAACTTTGGCACCTTATGTCTCGGTTATTGTGAAGTTTTCAACTAAGGCAAGTGTACATACAACACTTTACTACATAAAGCAATCTGTGCATTTGCTGTGTACCATTAATAAGCGCACACCATATACAAATATCATTATGTAGTTGGTTGCTGATGCATCAGTCCGGTAAGATCCGTGCTAATGCTAATAGTTAAAGCCGCGGTGACAAAAATGCCTTGGAACTCCCAAACGGATGAGAAGCACGTTTTTGTATAGTTCGAGTGTCGTTCTCGAAATCCGTGTAGTCGAGTAGGGGGTCTGGCGCTCGGCGGTGAGCGGCTATAATATCTTTTTAAATTTTGACCCGCGGTTTAAAAAAACACTTCCCAAACGGATGAAAATTACTGGCGGGCATCTAGGCAACCCCCCAATTACCGGAAAAATATTTTCATCCGATTTGATCCTTGCCGTAACCTCATCTTTTTAAATTTTGACCCGCGGTTCAAAAAAACATTTCCCAAACGGATGAAAATTACTGGAGAGCATCTAGGCAACACCCCAATTACCGGAAAAATATTTTCATCCGATTTGATCCTTGCCGTAACCTCCAGTACAATTAAATGGACCAAAACTCCGAAATTAAAAAAAAAATCAGCCGTATGCATGCAACCGGACTAAAATCAATCGTTATTATTTATGTTATTAAAAAAAAAGTTTTCATCCAAAATGAGCCTGGCTAAACTAAGCCAAATAACAAAAAACCTGGCCAGCACGCGTGATTTTGATCCCGGAGTTCTCCGTAAATTTTCTGCGAGATTTAGATGGAAGTCTCGTAAACTTATTTGTCTCTGGTTTAAAAATATTAAAAAAAATGAAATGCTCCCGAGAGGCGGTAAAATGTTGAGTGACTATTCAATGGTAAGTAAAAATTCTCATGCATGGTCTGAAAGATCTGGTCTTGGCCGCAATAAATTTGGATGAAAATAATTCGATGTTCTGTAGGTGTCAAAGAACCTGTGTGCAAATTTTCATCCATGTTGGAATTACCTTATCAAATTTTGCCCATTTAAATTTTGAAAAACTGTTATATAAAGCGATGGCGACACATGGAGCAAAAAAAAAATTTTTACATATTCTCTGACACGAACTCTAGCTCCCTGCCCAATTTCAAATTTAAATGAGCAAATTTCCCCCCCCCCTTTTTTCTATTTTTTTTTAGCTCCTGGAAGAGCTCTTTGCAAAGATCAAATCGGATGAAAATATTTTTCCGGTAATTGGGGGTTGCCTAGATGGTCTCCAGTAATTTACATCCGTTTGGGAAATGTTTTTTAAACCGCTGGTCAAAATTTGGAAAAAATATAGCCGCTCACCGCCGAGCGCCAGACCCCTACTCGACAACACGGATTTCGAGAACGACACTCGAACTATACAAGAACGTGATTCTCATCCGTTTTGGAGTTCCAAGGCATTTTTGTCACCGCGGCTCTAACTATAAGGTCTCAGGTTAGAGAATTCTGAAGGCATCAATGTAATTAGCAAAATGGCAGATTGGGTCACTTAATACAACCTCATTTAATATTTTTCTAAATGTTGGAATTATCATACTAGAGAAATGCTTAGATTTACAAAAACTAGCCAATTAAGGTTAAGTATGTGAAAATAAATAGGTAAATAAAATAAACCTTGTTGATAAAATATATATTACACGTAGGTATGTATGTATTGTGACAGAAAAACAATTTGTTTTTGTCATTATTATCGACCTGTGGCATGTCTTGGTTTAAAATTGCGATAAACTTTAAAAAAACAATACATCATCGAGGGAAATTTTTGGGCACTTCAAACACGGATTTTAGCAGGTGGAGATTAATGCCACGTGCATGGCATTAATTTAGTGGGTTAAAAAGAACTTTTTTGTGATTGAAAAAGGGGGCCATCCGCCAATCAGGCCTATTCCCGAGGCACCTTAGTAATTTAATATCTGATATTGATGATGGATTTCTTTGCCATTGCCACCCTGAAAACTTAAACTGTCTGTCGGCATGGGAACTATTGCAACTATTCGTTAATAACCACCAAAATATGAAATATAAAGTAACCAATATGCTGATTGTTCTTATGCCCTCAATCAACAACTTTTACAGAAAATTTTACATTTATATAAATATTAAATATATTGTCACGACCTAAGGCTTGTTTGGTCCTAACGGGTCCTTCAATTCATATAAGGCTAAAATCAAGGAATACTTTTATTAATATCTTTACCAGCGGTTTTTACATTAAAAGAACGAATAATAGTTAAAATCGTATACCATGGAATTCGGAAACGAAACCCTGAACTAACCACATTGGATACTGCAGAAATATATGGCACTTAAACTAAACTTTTCTCGGGCACTGTGTTTAGGGTTTTGAAAGGTCATCATCAAGAAAATGACCAGAGAGAAAATAGTCGAGGAGCCCAAACAAGAAAAAGGAAAAAAATAATCCTGGATGAAGCCACAAAATGCATCATTCGTTGCAAAATCCATGGATTTTTTTTCCTAAATAAAATATCTACAAATACAAAAATGATGGCTGAGATTAACAAGAACACATCTTTACCTAAAATATTATCAAGAGTTTTCAAACGAACTTTAAAAGAAATTGATTTTAGGTAGGTATACGAAATCGAAAAAGCCTACTGGTTAGAAAAATTGAAAATATTTGGAAAAAATACGGGAGTTTCGGGAAAACATTGTATTACACCGACAAAACATGGCTCAATGAAGGGCACACAGTTGAGAAGGTATAAATAAATAAATAATCTTGATTGTATAATGCCAAATTACAAATATGGTCATATACAAAGGTGAAAAGTACCGCTAAGCGGATTTTAATAATCACCCTTAAAAAATAAGAATGAAAAATAAAACAGTTAATTAAAATTAACAACAGAGAAAAGCATGGTAAGAGGTAATATAAACAGTATCATTAACGTTCATCATCACAATACAATTTGCAAAATCTAGAGAGAAGAAATCCTAGTGGAAAAGGTCGTCGTCTTATAGGATCAGGTTTTAAGGGTTAATGCAATAAATTCAATTTATAAAAATGTATATGAGGTTCAAAAGAAATTTTTTTTTAAATACACACGCCACTGGAATGCATTCTCCTGACGTTGCACAACCCGCAGTTCTCTATATGCTAGTGAAAAGTCACGGACAAACATTTTTTAGGAATTTAGGAATTGGAGGCTGGTGACCAGAATATGGTAATATAAAGCAAGGGAGACCTAATTTATCAAGCATTTGGGTAGGAAAAAAAAGGAGGGCTACTGTAAACTGTCGTAGTCATGGACACCTTTTTGATATTAGCTTGTCAAATGCTTTGGTTGGTGGTTCATGAACCTTAAACAGCTACCCGAAAGATGTTCGCTGTATAATCGGATTAGCTAATAAACCTGTACTAGAAATATTTAAATTTAAATAAATTCCCTAACGAGACTATCACTGTCTCATTGATTGTATATTTCCAATTTTCTTAGCCTGGAAACTGGCCTCCCTCTACTTAAGATGTAAATAACAAAATGCTATTAATAATTTTATCTAAAGCGATCACTGAAAGAAATCGTAAATTGAATTCCCACAGATACCTATTGTGATTGATACTTAAATAATAAAACTACTTTAAAAAAATGTCATTGTTATCAACAATGTTTTGCAAATTCAGTTTAATAATAATTATAGGATGAAGTCACTCTAAGATAACATAGACAGAATCAATTTTTGCGGCAGCAATCTTGAATTCCATAAAGATTTTCCACTGTTGATGAATGACTGTCTATAAAAACAACAAAGTCTTTGCAAAAAACTTTTTAGACGTATTTAAAATGATTGAAACTTCTTAAATGTGAATAAGGTAACGTTTCTTGTGATCACGCTATAAAGGTGAATCCTTGGGTCTGACAAAACGGTTTGACTACGTTTGGATTTTAGCAGTTCGACATGGCGTTGCAGTCCGACGCTATGCAAAATATGGAAAGAGTGGCAAATGTATCAACATTCCAACCCACGCCGGTTAGACGCCAGATGAGATCGGATATCTCATAGATACGTACTCCCCAGTCGGTAGGTCATACCTGACAGCTTAAGCCGCACGAAACCAAGGGTTGTAGTTTTCGTTTGTGTAAACACCTTCTAAAAAGTCACATTTTGGCATACATCCATATTTAGTGTCAGGAGAATGACTAAATAAATAGTCGAAACGTCGACCCAACAAACCACCACCACTTAAAATAAAGATGAATACTTGGTCTGTTTTCCCTGCCTGAGACGCCGGCGTTGTAAAAGGTCAAGAATGGGTAGAATATTCAGTTTAAAAATTTTTAGAAGATTCCAAAAGCAGTGCACATAACCCTCTTGGGAAAACATTGTTTAATTTTCAAATCCCTTTACAACATTTTATATAAAGCTCAGCCATGTATTTAATAAACGTTTTCCTTTAAAAAGGTTTAAAGTTAAAAACAGAAAACCTTGGATTAACAATTAAAAATTAAAATCTTCGGTACAAATTTGAGGTTCCTTGACACTATAAAGAAGTTTTATCTTTTTTGTTAATTACTTCAATCGATTCCGCCGAATATACCGACGGGTAATAATTAAGCGTGCCAAGAAGCAATAACTATAGTAAGCAAATATCGAGGTTCATAATTAACAGCTTAAGAGGAAAAGATAACTCTGTACATTTCGCTGTAACTTTGGAGCCAGATACATTAAACAAATTTTATTGCTCTATAGCAGGTAAGTTGACATCAAACTTATCTTGTCAAGTAGAGCCTTTTGACTTTCTCAACGACGTATGCTTTCCGAGGGATTTCTGTCTCACTTTTACTAATATTGACGAATTTCGAAGGATTATTTTCAAATCGCCGAAGCACGTCTTCCTCAAAATCCGGGGTTCGCATGGTCCTTTGCGCAGTTTTACTTTAGTTTTATTTTTGCGGAACCAGTTTCCCTTAGCCGTCGATTGACCCTTTCAAACAGTGTGTGAGCTGGGATCCGCCTTTCAGGAGACTGCTCTTCATATAGTCGAGAAGCGGCTCTACCATTACATCGAACTTCCCCATAAATTAATAGCATGTCCGCGTATTCAGCGAAACTTAACCGTGACACTAATAAAATTTAATTACAAATTCTTGAGAACAGTGAGTTTACCTGATTTCTTAAGACTTCAATAATTGATTTCTGTATCTTAACTTGTTTACAGTCCATTTCCGAAGAAATGGTGATATTTAGCGACGTTTACAGAGAGTATTCTTTTTATATAAGGCATAAAAACATCATAATCTGATGTCAAAACGGCAAGAAAATGAAGCCTAAGAGGAATGGAGTTACATTTGCCATAATACCCTCCTGGTTTGTACGCCCCTGGTTAAAGTTAACATGTCCAATAGGCTCAAATAGATGAACAGTAATTTATGTCCCAAAATTGATTGCGGTAGCTGAAGTAGTTCTGGAACTACAAAACGGAAACTAGTTTATGAAGGTCAGCTTCAAAGGGCTCTAGCTCCCTGAGTAAGCGTTTCCAGACCCATGCTCACATGAACTTTATTTGTTTTTCCTGTGTTCTATCTACCCTAGAAGTTTGTGACATGATCACATTAACACCCTGTATAGTAATATTTTAAATTATTATTTCGATATCATGTTTTCCGAGAAAATTTGAGGAAATATTGAATAATCTGGTAACGTCGTATAAATCGATAAAAAAAAAGTGTATCATATGTAAAATTTTATGAGATAAAAAGAAATGGGTGATACTATAAGAAAAAATACTTCATGTACACTCACCGACATAAAATTCGGGACAACCAAAATTTAGATCAAATTTAAGGTATGATAACTTTTTCTTCCATAGTCCGATTTCAATCTTTTTTTTCAAAATGTAGATAATTGTTTCGGTTTTAATTAACTTTATTCAATTTTCAAAAATACAGTTTACGTGTTGAAATATACAGGAAAATAAAAAAGTATATTTTTTCTCTTAAGTTTGTAACACTCTGTAGAGTAATTTTGCAATCTTAACTACACTGGATATGCTTTTCTGCAGAGTTTAATTCATTTTTAACATTTTGTTCTTTTATTCTTCTCGGTATCGTTATCGGTTTAAGAGATATGAATTTTTGAAATAAACATGAAACATAAAAGTAGGGCGTTTTAAAAGTTAGTACCTCGTGTTACCTCCTCTAGCTCCTATAACAGCTACTGAACGTCGATTCATTCCTCTAATTAGGTTTTGGATATCCTCTTGTGGAATAGCACCCCATTCGCTTTCCAGAGCATTTCGGAGCTGTTGGAGAGTGAATAACTGTCCTCGGCGTTTCCTGATTCGTCTACCTAACACGTCCCATACATGTTCTATCGGATTAATGTCAGGACTACGAGCGGGCCAGCGCATAACGTTTATCCCAACCTCTTCTAAATATTGGGCCACTATTCTGGCAGTATGTGGACGGGCATTGACGTGCATGAAAACGAATTTGTTACCGATAAATTGTGCAAAAACAACAACATGTTCTTCCAGAATTTCTTCATTGTACCTTCAGGCAGTTACAGTTCCTCTGTCAAAAAAAACAAGTTCTGTTCGAGCGTCAAATGAAATACCGTCCCACACCATAATGGATCCACCACCAAAGCTAACCCTTTCGCTAAAATTACATTGGGCGAATCTCTCCCCTAGTCGTCTCCATACTCTTTCTCGTCCGTCAGGAGACCTCAGGCAAAATCTGGACTCGTCTGAAAATAGAACTTGCCTCCACTCTTGAAGGTTCCAGTTAATGTGCGAAAAAAGAAGTCTATTAACACGATGCTGTCTGAGGAGCTCTGGTCCAGTTGTCGGCCTTCTGGCCCGTACATTAACTTCATTAAGTCTTCTTCTTACTGCTATTTCATTGACAGCAACTTGACGAACTCTTTGGAGTTCATTTCTTATCACTACTGCACTGGTAGCCGATATTTTAAAACTTAGACTGTAATGAAGCGATCATCAAGGGAGGAAGTAGCACGATTCATTCCAGATCCAGGTCTTCTACCATAACTTTCAGTCTCACGAAACCTTGCAACGGCTCTTTCCACGCTAGATTTTATAAAACCTAGTATATCCACTATCTATAGGAATAACCAACCTCATGAAGAGCAACGGCTCCAGCTGAATCTTCAAGGCACCGTGAAATAAAAAATAAATTCGGAATTCACTCACGAAACGTTTTAAATGCTCTAAATGTCTAATAAAATTGTTTGACAAATGCAGAATACGTTTCCAAGGAAACCTAAACATTCCAAAGAAATCAACAGTGTTTTCATTGTTTTCAATAATTGTTGCAAAAAGTGTAATGTCTATTTCAAAAATTCATATCTCTTAAACCGATAACAATACCGAGAACAATAAAACAGCAAAATGTTAAAAATGAATCAAACTCTGCAGACAAGCATATCCAATGTAGTTTACATTGCAAAATTACTCTACAGAGCGTTATAAACTTAATAGAAAAAACATACTTTATTTTCCTGTATATTTCAAGACGTAAACTGTGTTTGAAAATTGAATCAAATTAATTAAAACCGAAACAATTATCTACATTTTGAAAAAAAAAATGAAATCGGACTATGGAGAAAAAAGTTATCATACATAACTAACCTGAACTAACCCGAATTTTATGTCGGTGAGTGTATATCCAAAAATATTTTTAAAATGTGCCCTATTCTTTACATCTATATTTAATAATTTTCGATATTTCTTACAACAACAGAGATATTGGAATTGCTTGCACCAATCAGCCCTATAGATACGGATTTTCAATTAAAAACAAAAATTTACTGCCCCCAACCCTTCAAGCAAATTATTGAGTCGATTTTAAAATATAGGCCAGACTCTCGTAACACCCCGTAATAAACTTACCTCCGAATTTCGTTAGAGTATCAGCCCGCAGCTTATAACGAGGGATCTGCTCCTCTAAAAGGCTGATGATCTCTACTTCAGGAAGGGATTCACCACTGCACAACTCTGAAAACAACACACAATTTTAAGACAACGAAATTTTAAAAATATTAATAATAAAAACGAGCAATCTTTTTCATCAGGCTTTATTGACTACCGACGCACACGGTCCAATGCCAATGGTTCTTCGCGCTTTACAAAAATATAGAGAAAATAACAATAAACAAAGAACCGGTGTGATGCCGGGAAAAATTCAAACTAAAACACCGGGGAACCGGCCACGGACAATACGGTGAAACTTATTAAATCAATTTATTACCTAACGCTACATAGAAAGTAATAAAGAATGAGCTTTCCTAAGAAAGTAATTTATTTATGGGAGAACAAAAAAGTCATATCTTGTATACGGAAAAGAAAAAGATAGAATTATCTTTCAGGTTATCTTATATGGACATGTATAGTAAAATCTCTCAATAGCGACCACCGTCGGGGAATCAAATATTGGTGATCGGTTAATAGAGAAAAATTAAAACAACTGGTCTGCATTTTACAGTGTTTGTTTATTAATAAGTATACATGTAAATAATTTTCAACATTTTTGTTTAAATTTATAAAAATTAAAATTAAATGAGATGAAGCCAATTTATCAATATGTATACGTGCATACCAAAGACATTAGAACTATTAGACGAAACGATTCATTCATAATTCCCATAAGAGCATCGACTATTATTGTTTTAAAATAATTGGTGAGTGCGAGAGAGAAAGGCAGATCTCCTTGGCCCGATCGGCAACATTGTAAGCCGTCCCTTGGTTTTGATCGCCAGTGGTGTAGAGGTTAAAACCTAACAACAATGTATGAAAATAATACTATACATTTTTTTGTAGCAGAATTTTTTTCCTAGGAATGGAAATAATAGGCTACAAGAAATATACTACAATAAAAAAAAAATGTAATCACATTGCTTGTTTGATTTAATTGTTTTTCGTCTGAAATCCTTTTAACATATTGGATTAATTCCGAATCTTGAATTTCAGAATCACAAATTCACCTTTAATATAAGATTCCGAAATTTATCTTTTCCTAGATGTAGCATTTTCTATAGCTGCATAATTTTCAATAGGTTGAAATTCTCCTACTTCCGAGGCAGTTTCGGTGATTGAGGATGACATCTCATCAATGTTAGAACTGTTTATTTTCAAAATGATAAACTAGTTTACAAAAATAAATTGTGTTAATTAAAATTGATAAAGATGTAAAGTTACCTAAAAAGAAAATATGCTTACCCAATTCCAGAAGGACCAGGAACTGACATTAAATTTGGAACAATATTTGTATGCCTAAAATAAAACGAAGAGATGGATATAGAACTTTTTTCTAGATTCAACAGAAAAATAAAAGAAAAAGCCCAAATAGCATTTTTTTTTATGATTAACATTTCTTTGAACAACTTTTGTTTGCATAGGGCCTACGTACCTTTGAATATTAGGAGAATTATAAATAATCTGGTAAGGCTCATCAGCAACTCGATCAGCATCATCTGATTTAACCAATATATCATCAAAGCATAGCTTAGACATCCTAAAAATGAATAAAATGAACTTCTTATTAATATTAAAAGGGTTTCATAATGAATGATAGGTACCTATCACACTTATTATAAACCAAACGTTTTATTTGTCATAAATGTAACATTACTAATTTTATTATTAATATATATTACTTACGCCAATGGTTTTTTTGCGGCAGGTGGTGTTTCAATAACGGTTGACTCAGAACTAAAAAACAAACAAGGATATTAAAATATTTTAAATAATTCTATTAGGCAAACCAAAACTTGACCCCTCCCAATCTTACCTGTTAGAGAGGTCGTCTAGAAATAAGCCTTCACAGTAACGAGGGTTTGCTCCCTTTCTAACATATTTAGCACCATTCACCCTTACTAAAATATCTGCAGGAAAAAAATGATCCGAGCACAACTTTGGATTGTTTCGTAAAGGTTGGTTATCCAATATTTGTTCGTCTGAGGTTATCCAGAATACATACTAAAGAAAATCAAAGTTTTCTTTTTTCAGCATGTTGAGGAAACCTAAACAGAATGTTTATATGTTATATATAAAACATCTCAATAAATAGGTACCTAATTAAATTTAGGAATAGGATTTCAATTTTACAGTATTTTACTAGTCGATATCTTTTTACTCGTTTACTGTTAAGTAGCTACCATGAGTTATTTATCAGTATCTACTCTTAATTGTTTCTAAGTATAACAAAACTTTTTTCATTGTGCATAAAAGTTTTAATAACAATGGTGCTACCACAACATTAGTAAACAAACCCATAGGCTACACCAATGCTTTTTATAAAACAATAACCTAACCATACTTACCGATGAAATGATAAATTTGTATTAAAATTATCCACTTTTTACACACTACACAGGCACGAACCATGATTGTTCATTTCTACACTAATGTTTAGGCAAATACACAAGGAAATCAAAAATAAACTGCAATAAAGGCACAAAAACACAAGCTAGCTGCTGTGACTCGCTGGCAACATCGTAATCGCTACAGTCATTCAAGGAATCTCTCCAGTTGTAAAATCGTATTACAATGTTGCCGTAGTGCCTGATATATATAATAATAATTTCAATACTTTTTAAGGTTTTTAACAGTTTTCGATAAAATATTCGCATAACATTGCAAGCATGAATGCATAATTTGATACGCACACCTTAATTTTTTTGTATGTTAGGTTCTGGGCGTTACTGCAATTACTAACTCAATCTTTTAAAAACAGTTTTTCCCTAATATTTCTAACAGACAGATGAAGCCGGCTAAGGTCAAATTTTGAGCGACAGAGATGAATAATAAAGAGGGAATGATGATTTGCCACATCAAAATGTAAACAATTTGGTCTAATAGTTCTAATGTCTTTGGTGCATACTAACATATCGATACCCTACCGGCAGAACATCGTAAGTGACACTTTTTGATGAATTGACATTTTCGTGGAATTGGAGCCATCTTATGTGTATGTATGTACTGGCAAACTATCGTATCGTAAATTAATGTGGAAATACGAAAAAAACGCTAAATAACTTTATCGTAAACGACGTTTATTTTTCATCCAAACCATTTATAACCAACGAAAATATCGCACGACTCATAAGTACCGGCAGAATATCGTAACGTCAAGTCACGTGGTACAGTTATTTGTCACTTACGATAATGAATTCTACTTTAGTGCTGGTTATGTGAATAAGCATAGAAACGTAAGTTACATTTTTTTTGGTATTTTACTGATTTAAGTGTGAAAAATTGCTTTATTTTACTTTAGTTTGCTGTATAGTAGTGTATAGTTCAACGGAGTTACCCTTGTATTATAAAATACTCAAATTTTGCCGGAAACTATTTACATAACCTATAATTTCCATAATTACAAAAGTGAGTTTATGCATTGTACAGCTTTAATTATTACAAAGTTAAATTTCGCTTTTCTGTCCAATAAAACGAATAATAAATAATAAAATAATAATAAAAGAAGTAGGTATAACGTTAATAATAGGTTCGCCACGCTTTGTGTGTTTTTTACAAACGTTTTAAACCGTTTAGATCAAAACAATTTTTTAAATTTCATGAAAATGGCGCTGCCAAAAAAGTAGGTCACTACATTAAAAATAAAAAAATTGTACACTACAAAATTATCTGTTAAGGCCGATTCTCATTAGAGCAGCATCGAGCGGCGCGGCGCGGCGCAGCGCAGCACGGCAAAATGCCGCTCTCAATTGTTTTCATGTAACTAAAGGCTGAGACACAATCAAAAACTTAAGGAATAAGAAATAAGATTTATGATATAAGAATTAAGATTTAAGAACGAACATATGGTGTCCTATGTAAACAACGCACAATGAAATTTTTGGAATTAAGGAATAAGGTTTAAGATTTAAAAAACCGATTTGTTGGTTTTAAGAAATAAGGAATAGGAAATCAACCAATCAGAAGTCGGCATGTTTGTTAGGTTTGACTTTTGACAATTTAATAACCTCAAAATTGTATTTTCAGTTTTTCACTTTGGTTTTTAATAAAAGTAAGAGTTTCATGTAAGTCATGTATGACCAAAACTTTCACGATTACGTTCTATCATTAAAGTTTCCTAAGAATTCTCTTTGGACATTAATAGGGCGAACTCACCATCTCCTGTTGCGCCACCTTATTGATCTCCGTTTCTTAAGGTAATAATAAAACGCTGCCGACATGCAAACATACTACTCAAAAGAGTTAAGGACTTTTTTGGCAAGCCCTCCATATTTTTTAAAAGTATAGGCGAGTTCACGGCGAGTTTGTTAAAGTTGTAAAAATAGTATTTGTAAACAAAAAAGTGGGGTTAGGACAATAGTTTAGAGTTTAAAAATCGCGCCGTTTTTAAGTAACCGGATTGGTTAAATTTAGGTACTAAGATTTTAATTCTGTCTTGTACTCTTATTCCTTAACGCCTAAATCTTAAATCCTATTCTTTATTCCTTAAGTTTTTGATTGTGTCTCAGCCTTAAGTGATCCCGTCCACACCTAGGCAGAGCGGTGCAGAGCCGAGCGTCGCGGTACAGCGCGGCAAATTTTTAACGCATCGGGAAGCATTGACTCGCAGCATTGCTGCTTTGAAAAGCGCGCTTCTGCCTCTTGACGGACAAGTGGGAATCGAGAAGCGTAGCAAGGCGGCGGCGCGCTCATACAATTGATTAAATTTTCCTGAAGACATTCTATAATATTTATAAAATTTACGTTCATCCAGCTGAAGTCGCTTAAAGAGTGTATGAAATTCACCTTCTTCTAGCCTTGCACGAAATATGTCATGAACCCAATATTGTCGCTTTTTTTCTTCTCTTTTCTTCATGTTCATGACATATTGCAGCTACAAGCACAAAATCATCTGATGATGATGACGATGATGATGTGGAATCCTTCTCGGGCGTGTACGAATACATTGTCACTAAACTCATAAACAAACACATTTTCGCTGCTTCGCTACCAAATGCTGCTTAGGTGCGAATACCCCGTACAAAATGCTGCTACGCCCAGCTTCGCGCCGCGCCGCACCGCGCTGCTCGGTGCTGCTCTAATGAGAATCGACCTTTACTCCGATAAAGAAAAAAAATTTGGAAGAACTCTGCAAAAAAAATGTTATTCCAAGAAAATATCACCGAGAATATTTTGATATGAATACATCAGACGAAATCCCTGATGTGTTACCTGAAACTGACCATGAAGATGAGGTAGAAGAGCAAACTGACTAAACGAACATTATTTTAAGATAATACCTAACATTAAAACTATTGTAAAAATTTCTTTGTTCTTGTTTTTTGTATGTTGGATAAAACCATGTCACTGTGTTTTGTATTTTGATCAAAAATAAAAAGTTATTGCATTACCGTGGTTTGTTATCGCATGTCAAAGTCATTACTAACAAAACATCGTAAGATGCACACGTACGATAAAAGTGTTATAGTTGGCTAAATTTAATACTGGCAAAGTATCGTAAGTGACTGTCTCAGCAGGACGATTCAAACTGAAACATTAAATTTAATTGATTTCAAAACATTATAATATAACAAAACAACTCACCAAATTTGGTAAAGTTACTAAGGGAAATTACTGAAATAACCAAAAAAAACCGTCTACTGTAAAATTTGCTCTATGGTACATACGATGTTCTGTCGGCAGGGTATCGATATATAGGCAGGGTTTCTCTAAAAGGTCTGTACAAAATCTGAGCACATATTCCTGAGGTCAAAATAAGGCGATTTAAAGCAACTTACCTTAGTCCGAAATTGCTCCGTTTCCGAGATACAGGGTGGTAAAGTTAAAAAATAAAAATCGAATTTTTTAAAACTAATGAACATTTTTTAACGTATTACTTTAAAACTTGGTACCCGGGGGTTTTTTGGGATGCGAAACCCGAAAACGGGCACCTTTTCACTGTGGCCATTAATTGAGGGCGCTTCACAATGCACTTTTTATGGTTTAGAATGGCCATAACTTTTTTATCAGTGTAGTTTTTTCCTTTTTTTTGTTAAGGAACTAATTTTTTGAACATTTTGAAACAAAAAAGGTACTCTTGTGAAAATCCGCTAAAGTAAGCCGTTTTTGAGATATTTCAGATTTTAGTGTTCGATGCCGCACCGGAATATTCAAATTATTCTGAATAAAAAATGTTTGCTGTCATCTTTGAGGATGAAATGTGGTTAGTGAATTAGCAGTGGAAAATGTACTTTTTTTTAGATACTTTTTTGGAGTGTCACATCCAAAAATCCTCGGATTTTTTACCTGTTTGATGACCTTTAATTTTTTTTTTGCAACAGACTATTTAAATGTAAACATTTTTCGTATTTTAAGAATTTTCAGTCTATGTTGTTTACAGTAAGTGTTTCAGTAAGAATTTGCCAATGCGAGAATAAATAAGGTGTTTAAAACGTGTTAGTTAAATTTTAAATTGACTGTAAAGATGGCTGAAGGATACAGTTCTGCAGAAATGACGGATATGCTATTGGTTTTTGGGTATTGTGAAGGAAATGGCCGCGAAAGTGTTAAGGCATACAGGGAAAGATATCCAAATCGGCGCATACCAAACCATCAAACATTTGCTGCTATTGAGAGACGCCTTCGCGAAACCGGTAGCTTCACTCCTTTAACTGCCAATTATGGACGGCAACGTGCAATAAGGACTCCTGAGCTTGAGGAACAAATTTTGGAAAGAATTGCTGAAGATCCAAAATTAAGCACCAGACGCTTAGGTTTAGAGGTAAGAGTATCCAAGGATGTAGTTCATAGAACAATAAGAGAACAGGAGCTTCATCCATACCATATCCAAAAGGTACAAGACCTTTTGGCTCCGGATCTCGATCAACGATTGGACTTCTGTCGATTCATTACCGAACAAAGACAACAGGATGTGAATTTTGCTAAGCACATTTTATTTACTGACGAAGCATGTTTTACAAGAAGTGGAGTAACCAACTTACATAACGAACATGTTTATGCTGATGAAAACCCGCATGCCACGAAAGTAACTAATTTTCAACATGAGTTTAGAATAATTAATGTGTGGGCAGGAATCATTGGCAATTTCATTATTGGTCCTGTCATTTTACCGCCACGACTAAATGGTGTGGATTATTTAGAACATTTACAAAATACGCTGTCACATTTATTAGAAGATTTGCCATTACAACTTCGACGATATATGTGGTGTATGCATGACGGTGCTCCACCACATTTTAGTTTAAAATAAATGTCCGCAATTATTTGCATCGACAGTATCCAAGCAGATGGATCGGTAGAGAAAATGACGCCCCTGTAAAGTGGCCACCACGCTCACCGGATATGACTTCGTTGGATTATTTTTTATGGGGGTCTTTAAAAACGATGGTATGCGTTGATTCAAAATTGATGCAAAGAGTAAATTTAAACTTTTTACGTCGTATTAATCTTTGTACTTATGTTAATGGAGGTCATTTTGAACAATTACTAAAAGTTTATGCTAATTAAATTTACTTTTAAAATAAAATTGTTCCTCATTTAATTAAAAAAAACACACACTCAAATTCTTCCTGCAAAACTTGTTATAACTAACGCAAGTGAAACATTTCTTCCTTTTGAAAATTTACTAATAGCGGAATTTTTTATTCAAAATAATTTAAATATTCCGGTGCGGCATCGAACACTAAAAACCGAAATATCTCAAAAACGGCTTACTTTAGCGGATTTTTACAAAAATTCGATTTTTATTTTTAACTCGGAAACAGAGCAATTTCTGACTAAGGTAAGTTGCTTTAAATCGCCTTTTAGGCCTCAGGAATATGTGCTCAGATTGTGTACAGACCTTTTAGAGACACCCTGTATATTATACAATGTACTGCATGTTTGCTTTGAAATTCTTATTTTTTAAAATAACCAGAAATTAATGATTGCTTTATATTATTTATATCAGATTCACATTTTAATGGCAATTAAGAAATATTTGTAGAGTTATCAAAATTGTTAACATTATTAAAAAAGTTTCTCAAACTTGCGCAGGTTTCAGATAAGCTTCATATTTCGACACTGGAGCAAGTTCAGATTCCTCTTTCTCTGTCTCAGAGTTGGGAGTAATTTCATCCGTTTCTTGGATCCCTTCAATACACTCGATGATAGTTAATTCTGCACTTTCTGTTGACAAATCGTTATCAATATTAGAGGCAAATTGTTTCAAGTTCACAAATGTGTCCCTAATATTAGGAAACAGTTGTGCGAGTGGAATATATATCTTTTTCTTCGAAGTCGTCAATATTATCTGTATTAAACATAAATCCGGCTTTAATTAAGCATTTTGTAATTCTCACTGGGGACAAATTGCGCCAGGCCACCGAACCCCATATCAAGGCGTTGCGTTGGTTATGGTAATATTATTTTCGATTTTTTGAAAAGGGAACAATCACTGTCTATTAGGGTGGTCCTTATTTATATATAGCAAAATAAAAAATTATTTTTTTTTCGTGCTACCTTCTAGAATGATTCTCTACAATGAAAAAATAATGTCTATAAATTTTCAGCTCTATTCTTTGAAATTAACCCGTGCCGCCGAAAGGAGAAAAAATTACACAGCGATTTCATTATATTCGCATTGCATATCAAATTAAGCAACCGTGGAATGTTCTTAATATTTTTATTATTAGTTACAATAAATGGGCTTACATAGAAAGGTTTACAATGAAGAAGTTAATGTTTGTTTTTTAAAATCAGGGTAGCATTTTCTATAGTCAGAAACCACTTGTAAAATAAATTGCTTTTGATCTTCTTTTGTACTTAACTTGTCATTATATTCTTCTATTAGTTTCACTCCTCTCTCAGCTGTATCATTCCTCACTTTAATTTTATCAATTATATCTTTGCCTCGCTGATATTCCTTGTTTGTAAACCATTTTGATGGATCTTCACTTAGAAAAGAGGAATTTATATTAAATCGAGTAAAAAATCTTTTAGTACCCGAACATACGAACTGTTCCAAACCTCTATTCACAATATCTTCTACATCAGAATATTTTAAATTTACCTTTTTACACAAAACACGTTCTTCATCTGACTCATCTTTTTCGAGAATTTTTTGACACATCTTCCGCTTTACTTCGAAAGGAACATATTCATCAAAAAAAGAAAACGCTATAGCCTCGGGACTTAAATACCACAAATGACGTAAGCATTTTTCTAAAGCAATTTTAGATATGTGTTCATTCTTTTTTTTGTACTTGTGCAAGTTTTTAATCAAGTTGAGATCAGATCGTGGTGAATGTGCAGAAAACGTAGACGAAAACCAGTTTTTTGCGTAAATTTTCACAATAAAAATACATATTTCAGACAAAGCTTTCTCTACACTTGCTTGTAACTTAAATTCTTTTCTAAATAAAAATATTTTTAGCGAATAAATAACTTTAGCCATCCAGCGGGCGTGGTGCATTGCCCCTGGGTAGTAAAAAAATATATTTTCTGTCTGAGATTCTCCCAGGAAAATCATACATAATTGTGCAAATACTTTATAGTCATCACGTGAATGAGTTACTATTGTCTGTAAATATTTAATTATTTCAGCCTTATCATCACTGAAATTTTCAGAAATCTCTTTCTCTGCAATTCCAGGTAGAAATTTAGTTTTATCGATCTTTGGCCAAAAGTCTTGAAATTTTTTAAATAATGGAACACTTGGACCCGATGTTCCGGGAATCCCTTGTTCAAATACACTTTTTATAATAATTTCCAGAATATGATGTCTACAGGGAAGATAGAGTAGGGTTGTTTCTAGCAATTGTTCAAGTAGGACGCAAGCACCATTGTACGGACCAGTATTAGCAGCAGTGGTATCAAAACAACAAGCTTTAATTGTATTTTCCAAACCCCAATCGCGCAAAACCTCAAATATAGCTTCAGCCTGTGCTTTTCCTGTACCATTTTCCAGTATTGGAACGTGAAGAATCTGTTCAATATCACCATTTGTAATAACAACTGGCAGTCGATCAATAGTTTCTTTTCCTGTTAACGCAGGTAAAAGCTTTCCATCCCAATGTATTACTGCTGCATTAAGTGCAACATTTTTAAATTCTTCTTTTATTTTTTCAGCTTTCTTTTTTCTTACATCTTGACGACATAATAGACGATCTGTTAATTACTAAAGTGGTTAAATCCTCTCCTAAAGCCTCTGCTACAGCACAAATAATATGAACGGCCTGCCTATCGCTTACTTTGCATTTATCTAGAGTAGATACCAGACGTTCAGTAATTACCGATTTACGACCTCGAGATCTACGTTCTTTTGTAACCATTTCGGGGTTTTCCAAATTCTGGTTCTTAAAAACCGTTTCTGGGAAGCAAACAGTATCCTCTAATAATAAGTCCTCTTGTGCATCAAGAATTTCATTACTCGCACTACTTGAAGTATTAGACTCCATCTCTATTTTCTCACCTGAAAATAATATAAATTTGTTTTATTTTTTTTAATTTTTTGATAGGATTAAAAAAATACCGCATCTAAATAATTAATTTTTATCTTACTTAATTTATCTATTTCCTCAATTTTCCGTTTCTTAAAAAGATCCATTTTTTCAGTCCGTTCAAGCAATCGTTTTTCCTGCTCTGCTACATTTTTGTCTATCCCACACATATATCCACTACGTCCTTTTTGTCGCTGTTGTTTAAGAAATTCTTTGTCTTCTTCTATTTTCATTAGACTGAAGGCATTTTCGTGAGCAATGTCAAAAAGATCGTCAAGTTTTTCAACAAACATCTGCTCTTTTCCTTTTTGTTTATGAGAACATTTATTAGAACTTTTTTGAATACTTCGCCACTTTTCATACAATTTTTTTAACTTTGGAATACAATTTTTTTCACTTTGGGTAGGTATTCTTGCTTTTTCCCAAAACACAAGAGTCTCTTTTACGGCTAACCGCGCACCATCTTGAAGTTTAAGTTTGACTTGTCATAAATTAAAGAATAATACTTTTAGAATCTGTCTATTTGACGGTAGTTTATTGCCAACAATTTGAGGGGAAAAGCTTCCTATCAAATAAACATCACAATCCTTACGCAAAATTGTTTTTGAAGACGACGCCATTATAACCAATATAATATCAATGCACGCCCGGCAAAGAAAATAGTTAAACTGACTGATCGGCATGATTTATCTGTTATTAATAGTGGGGTTGCGTTCTAGAGGTTACGTGCGAGTCTCGACTTGTTTGATCTTAGGTAAATATTTAACAAACAATGCAGAAAGCACTATTATAACAATATGCGTGCGTTTTATATAGGAAACAGCATGTAAAAATTTTCAGAAATCCTGTCGCTCGGCGGCACGGGATAACGTAGTCGGGGGGAGCTGAAATTTTGCACACTTTATTTTCTTATGGTAGAAAATCGTTTCAGAGGGTAGCACACATAAAATTTAGACTTTCAAAAATAAGGACCACCCTACTGTCTATACATGTTAAAAGCCTCTTAATAAGGTACCTTCTGTAGAGCATTTCAAAATTCTGAATAATGCCTTGGTCCAAACGTTGGCAATGTAAGGTAATATTGGGTGGAAGAAAAATAAGTTTGACATTATCCAGTGTAATTTTGGGATGAGGATGAGACGTTGCATTATTTAGAAACAATACCACTCTTCTATTCTGCTTCTTCATCTTGGTATCAAATCTGTGAAGCCATGTTGTCATGATGTCTGCTGTTATCCACGCTTTTTTGATCGAGACCCATTTAAGAGGTAACTTATCGATATGTGCGCCCTTAAAACAGGAAGACTCATCCTGAATCTTTTAGCAATATTAATGAATCACCCTGTACTATAATACTCAATAAGATTTTTGTTTTTTTTTTAGTTATAAAAATGTCTGCAAAAAAAAGTATAGGTATTATGCCTAATGAGGTTGTGACTAAAAAAGTAAAATGTTACTAACTAGCTTCCTGAGCATTACACAAATAAATAAATAGGCCTTTATTCATATGTAAATAGCTGCAGGAAGAAACCAAATCAATTCATCATTCAATTTAACTAGCAAATCATTACTAAAAATGCATTACTTCTTATTAAAGTTATAACTAAAAATACGACTAAGCTGACAAAATCTAGTTCAAAGTACTTGTCAACTACTTAAAACTTGGGATTAAACACTGTTTGAATTGTCAACATTAAAACAACATTTTATCTCGCTCAATTACAAATTTTTGGCGACCTATTTGGAAAACGGATGAAGCTATAGAAACTTTAGGAGGACACTTTTATCAATTGATGTCCGTTGTTTGATAAGTAAATTTTTCTCAGAACTAAAAACCAAGAGTAGGTTCCCCGCAATTAAAAATATTTTCGTTTTTTATTATACCTTTCAACGATATTTTTATTAAGCAGAACGGTCTTAAAGGATAACTTTTTCTCTTAAAATTAAAAATAAAGAAAATTCACATTTCTGGATACCTACTCTGTATTTAAAATATTATGCTCTATTTCGGAAGAGCTAAAAATAAAAAAAAATAAAAACAAAACCTGGCGGAAGCCGTCTAAAATTCCAAAATATAAAAAATCGGTCCAACAGTCTTGTCAAATCCAATAAATCACTTTAAATACTTTTATAAAAATAGACGCCCAATGTTTCCAAGTTTAAAATGAAAGTGACAGGGGCTAGTTGTTTTCAGTTCAGTCGAAAAATCGACAATGAAAATAAACTTTTTAAAACGATAAACAGAATTACGTCCGAAAAAGATTAGGAAACATACGTACGTCTGTTATGCAACTTTTGCTTCCGGAAAATCAATGAGTTTGCAAATATTTCCCAAGTATTTGTTGTTTCCGACTCTTTTTTCTTGTTTTAAAAGTTTATACAGTGAGGACCAGAAGTCCTGCATAAATTCGATAAAAAATTAGTGATGCATTTTTCGGAAAAAATGCTTGAATACGTAAATTTTTATTTTCATTTGCGCATTTTTTGACGTGAAAGTTTAGTATACAGGGTGACACATGTTAAAGATATGACGTAATTTGTTATTTTTTCTTATGGAATGTATATTTTTCGATTTTTCAATTCCATTAAACATTCTAAACATATCTGGTATAGCATACTCTATGTCTAAAGTGTAAGATTATCGAGAAATTTTCGATTGAATTATAGTATTTTTAAAGTCACCTTGAGTTTTATTATTTAAATAGGCATAGACCAGGCCTTCAAATGTGTTGTCATTAGTTGTCAGTTTATAGCTGACAGCTATCAAGTAACATTTAAGCAATCTTGTCTCATGCAGCATTTCGTACTACTTAACTAAATAAAATTGAAAATTCACAAAAGAAAATTGTTAAATTGACTGAAACTCAGAGAATAGATGTTTTAATTATGATAGGATGTGGTGATCGTATTAGGACTCAAAGGGAAGTTTGTGAACTATTTAATATAAAATATCAAGACATTCAGATATCTCAGTCCAACGTATGTAGAATCGAGAAGAGATTTAGAGAAACGGGACAGGTATACGAGATCTTCCTAGGTCCGGTCCATTGAAGAAAATCCACAAAACCTACTCAAGAGCAAGCATTGGATAACGAAATTGGAAAATCATCTGTAAAAAGAATTTAAAAAAAAGAGAAATATCATCCATATAAAATAAAATTAATCCACGAGCTTACCGAAGATGATCCAGATCGTCGCTTAGAGTTTTGCGAAACTCTAATGAATATTTGCAATAATGATAATTTTTTTGCACGTAGGATTATATTTTCTGACGAGTCGACCTTCTGTCTGAATGGGGTGATAAACAGACAAAACTGTCGTTACTGGTCTTTTACTAATCCACACTGGGCTGTTGAAGCTCACACCCAGTATAAACAGTCTGTTAATGTTTGGGCGGGTATTGTGGGCGACAGAGTCATAGGACCGTATTTCTTCGATGGCACGCTAACAGGTCAACGTTACTTGGAGTTTTTAAGAAATGAATTGATCCCCCCTTATGACGTTTGTTTCCAAATGCGAACAACCCTAATATTCCTGGAGATTTTGTTTGGTTTCAACAAGATGGCGCGCCTTCGCACTTTAGTAGGGAAGTGCGCGAATATTTAAATTACGTATTTCCGGGTCGTTGGATAGGGCGAAGGGGGCAAATAGAGTGGCCTGCTAGGTCGCCGGACCTAACTCCAATGGACTTCTCTATATGAGGCTATCTTAAACATAAAGTATATATGAACAAACCCAACAATATCGAAGAATTAAAAAATAAGATCAGATATGAAATTCAATTAATAACCCGTGAAATGATTCATAACACTTTTGAAGAGTTTGAATTGCGGCTTGCTTGCTGTCAGGAAGTCAATGGAGCACAGTTCGAACATTTACTAAATTAATGATTAGAGTACTTTTTAATATTTAAAGCTTTGATACCCCCAATTTAATAAATATTTTTATAACTTAGTCTTTTTTATTCAATCGAAAATTTCTCGATACCCTTTCAGTTTAGACCTAGGGTATGCTATACCAGATATGTTTAGAATGTTTACTAGAATTGAAAAATCGAAAAATATACGGGGTGTTTCATAAGAAAAAATAACAAATTACGTCATATCTTTAACATGTGTCACCCTGTATACTAAACTTTCACGTCAAAAAATGTGCAAATGAAAATAAAAATTTACATATTCAAGCATTTATGCAGGACTTCTGGTCCTCACGGTATATTGTTGTTTTCCCAACGGTAAGCATATCTGCTGTTAATTGCACTGCATTGTCAACACTCAAATCCGCATTCTTTCTTTTAATAGAATCGTAACAGTTAAGATTTTTTTTTTTTTCATTTACTGTACATGGACCGACTCTAGGGTGTTTAGGCAAAGGTTGAAAATTCTCCACATTTAATTGAAAAAACACTGACACTTTACATGTTGACTAGTTTCACTGGGAAACAAACACCCAAGGTAGGTATGAATAGATATAAATAGGTGTATTATTCCAATAGAGGCACCCATAAAGGCCTAAAAACCACATAATTAGCAAACAGGTAACCAGGACTAGGTACAAAAAAAAAGGACTAAAATGATTAGAGCAGAAACGGAATAAGTACCTAGACTCTAATTAGTTTTGATAAAATTGCTTTCTCAAATTCCAGGTATGGACGGCTGCACATAATTTTAAGCTTAAAAAATTTAATACTAAAGTATATATTTGAAGTCAAAACTTGAATTTAATGTCGATACTTGTACTAATTAAATTTAAAAATTCCGGCCTATTTTAATCTATACATGCCGAAAAATCTTGCACGCCCATGGAGAAGACGGTTTTGATTGATTTATTACTTTGCATCATGTGAAGATAGACTATAGGAACGGCTCCCTGAACAGTCTTAAACCTTCTTCCTTATATGCATAAATTAATGTTTAAGCGTGTGTTCAATTATTGGTTAACTGACGGGCATTGTTCAGTCTAAGAAAATATTCGGAAGCAAGCCTATTCCCACACCAACCTCGTGGGATATTCACATAGATAATATTATTTGCGTAAAGCGTGAATTTTCTCCGCAATTAATTTTAAATGGTAATAATTACATTTTTAATTAAGCCCCTATTAATTCAACTAATAAATTGTGTCCTGGATAATTTAAGCCTTCGAAATAGTGCGATGTTTTGCAGAAGAAAAAAAAAACAATTTTATTGTTTCATTGTCAATGGTGGAATATTCTCGGCAGGGTTGCCATATTGCAGATTTTGCAACGATAAGGATATTTTGTTACGAATCTCAACACCGTAAAAAAATATTTTTTTATTACCTGTAAAGTTACTGTAAATATTACAGTAAGTCAGTGGGAACTAACTAACTAACTCACAAATATTTAAATAGCAAAATTACAATATTTTCCAGAAAAAAAATGTAGGTTCCAAATAATTTTACATTTCTATCGGCCAAATTAAGCAAGAAGCGACACCTCGTGGCGTTCTAACATACCAACCGGCCCAATCTAACAAAAACTGGAATTAGCGATACTTTTCTACAGACCGAGCTGTTATGGCCCTTTAAAGTGCTTTTCCTTGTCATACTCTAGCCTCATTGACGAGCCACGGTACGATGAAACGCGTCTGAGCATGGGTCTATTAAAAGGAAGATACTAACTTTTAAACTTCTTAATTCTACAATCGTTGGGCATAATTATATCCCTTACACGTCAAAGAGAATAGGTTGGTAAATGCTGTGTGCGTGCGATTTCACTCTCTGCTATTTTAGGTTGTAACTTAACGCAGTGATTGGCATTCAGTCACGCAGCTAATCAAACGCTTATACAGAGTAAGTCGGGTGGAACCGAGGATCGGATATGGGATTTTTAATATTGTTTTCGTGTGTATAATCCACCCCTTGAGTTTGGTCCGTTTCTCCCGACTCACCTCAGCATTATATGTTCCGTGTCCGTCTTTCTTGGGGAGAGAAGACGAGAAGTCACATTCGAATGATGATGATATGAATGAACAGTCAAGTTAAAAAAAAATATATTAAGACTGAAAATAAAAACAAAATTAGTAAAAGCCACAAAATCATTGGAGCTTCAACATGATGAATATCCGCCAGTATCTGAAACCGTACAAAATAAATCAGATTTTAACCCTGAAAGCTAGTCAACTGAAAAAATAAAATGATAATACTGTATTTATTGGCCAAATTAATAAATTTTACGCAACGCTACCATCAAAATACCGTGCTTCTTAAGTGCATAATGTATAAAGCTGTCCGAGTGAATCCAGTGCGGATTCAACTAAAGTTTCAATCGTGAAGATCACGGTGTAATGTCGATCAAGGGCGTCTACACTGCGTTGGCTAGCAAGTTATACAGATGAAATTAGTTAACAATAAAGTATTACCGTAGAGTCGTGTCACTGCCATTCAAGGTGACTTTACTGAAAAAGACACTTAAATTTTAAATATAGTAAGGTTTGGTACCCAAAAAGTTCTCGAACCCTCCATGGAAGCCGATCAAGACAGGTTTTATAACAGCGTTCGTTAAGTTTGCCAGTGATTTAACATCTGACCCTCTTAATGTTTTTACTTTTCATGCTACGTAAAACTAAAAAATATGAGTATGTAGGGTATTTCAAGGTTTGCACCGTTCCTTGAAGAAAACCCGTCATTGAAAGAAAACACAAGTAGACAGAGAAGCGTATGTTTATGAATTTGTGGGATTTTCGATGAATAATGTGGAAGAAAACGATCCAAATGTGGAAATAAAGCAGCTAGTCGAGCTGTCTTCGAGTTCTATCCATTTTCCTCCACTGTACATATTTCGTGTTAGAGCCTGTCTGTTGTCACTGCCCCCCCCCCCTCCCCCTTTCTACCGCTGCGAAGTGTACTGTTCTTATGTCAGCTTGTCGCTTTACTCTGTGCTGATCACATGTTGTTTGTGGTTTTATGAAGTGGTGTTGTTTTTAAACAGTTTAATTAACCAGATTGTTTCTGCTATATTTGTGGTAACTATTCAGTTAACAAGCAACAAAGAAAAGTCTACTTCGCATATTTTGGCATTAAGTTAGGTAATTAAGATAACCCTTGGGCCCCGCATAAAGTTTGTTTCGTCTGTGTCGAAGAACTAAGACAGTGGTTCCAGGGTAGTTTTGGAATACCGATGGTTAGGACAGAGACAAAAAATCATGGCGACGACTGTCACTTTTGTTCTTGTAACGTGCAAGGTTTCAATTTAAAAAATAAAAAGGAGATTTCTTATCCTGTCATTTCATCTACCTTCTCCTCCAGATACTCCGGATGATATTTTAGATGACCCTGAACCAATTCCTCCACCGTATGATAGTGATGATGACGGTGATTGCTACAATCCTGACACAAGCGAACCGACTTTTTTCACTCAATCTGAACTGAATGATTTAGTGAGAGACTTAGGGCTTCCAAATTTTTCCAAATTGGCATGGAAGTAGAGAAAAAGAATTTATGCATTTTTTTCTCTCAAGAAGGTGGCCTTGATGTTCCTGAAGTTATGTCAAGTTTTAGAATGGAGTATAAGCCAGAACAATGGCGACTTTTTATTGATTCGTCTAAAAGAAGCCTAAAAGCAGTTCTTCTACACAACGGCAATAAGTATGCTTCGGTGCCCGTTGAGACTTTCAGTCAATTTCAAAGGATGCTATTAAAATCTTGAGCTGATCTTGAACACAATTTGTTACTTAGATCACAAATGGACGATATGTGGCGATTTAAAAATGATTTCCATGTTGCTTGGCCAACAAAGTGGCTACACAAAGTTGCTTTGCTTTCTCTGCGAATGGGATAGTAGTGATAGAAAGCAACACTATGTCAAAAAAAGAATGGCCACTGAGAAAAACCTTGCAGGTCGGAGTTAAAAATGTTGCGAGGGAGAGTCTTGTAGATCCTAAAAAGGTATTACTTCCACCACTTTACATTAAATTGGGGTAATGAAACAATTTAAGAAGGCATTACCAAAAGAAGGATAATGTTTTACATATCTTTGTGAGCAGTTACCTGGTTTATCCGAGGCAAAACTAAAAGAAGGAGTGCTCACTGGACCTGACATCAGTAAACTCATGAGGGATGCTTGCTTTGAGCAACAAATGAATGCAAGAGAAAAAACAGCTTGGGTATCTTTCAAACTAGCTGTAGTCAATTATCTGAGAGAAAAAAAACTACCAAGCAATCGTCGCTGACATGCTGGACAACTTCAAGAAGCTGGGCTGTAACATGGACATAAAAGTCCATTTTCTCCACTCACACCTTGACTACTTTCCTTCAAATCTTGGTGATCTCAGTGAAGAGCAGGGCACCAAGAAAATGAAAAGAAGGTACCAAGGAAAATGGAATGTCAATATGACACCGGATTACTACTGGATGTTAAAAAGGGACGACCCTGAACGTGCCCACAGCAAGAAGAGCACTAAAGAAGCATTGATGGGAATCAAAAGCGTTTCTATAAGGACTCTTCACTAATGAGAATTTAACATTTTTCAATATTCCGTTGTGTAAATGTAAACTTTGGCACCTCTCACCTGTTTAATAAAAGCTAGAACCTTAAGAACAACTGTAAAAATTGCGTTAATTTTAGTTTTTTACCCAAAATAGGTCCCTTTTTTGTGAGATAACATGTCGTGATAGAAAAAAATGGATTTCAATTTTGAAATCGCTGGAAATTACATACAAATCAGCTATCAAAATACAAACAATTTTCAAAAAATTTATTTCGCAGTCCTGTGTTATTCAATAACCAATATATTAACTTTTCTGTTAATAAATACTTTTTAAATCCGCCTGCCACTTAAGATAATGTATTCCAACTATCTAAATGACGACCCTTTTTGTTTTTCTTAACTAGGTAGTTACTGTTGGTTTAAGTATTTATTATTAATACGCGTTTGTATAATAATACTTTTTGTTTTAGCACAACTGGTTTTGCCAACCTAACCTACTTTGTTGGCGCTAGAGTTATTTATAAACCTAAAAAATGAGTTCAGGATAGCTTAGTTCGTTAGATTCAATACTTCAAGATAAAAAAAAATTAAACAACACTACGTCGCCATTTTGTTACCTTCTTCAATTAAAAATATGTCCTATATTACTTGGGACATCAAGACGAACCTTAAAATACACACCACACCCTTTGTAGCATTCAGCAGATAATTACCAATTTTTACGCTTTTGGTTTCTAACCAATACAATTTGAAAATAAAAGGAGTTAAATAATATCATACCTAAAATATTAAAAATTGGATGCACCTAAACCTACCTTACAATCTACATCGTCTACACTTTGAGAACATATGCTGTACTAAGATTAAAAATTTAAATATCAGTTTTTTTAAACAGGTGTCGTTATCTAATCGAAGTGATTAAATACATTTTAATCTGTTCTGTCGTTTTATAAATTTCGCAGATCATTTCTTTGTTAATGCAAAAACAATTCACAACAACCCTTTAAGATTTATAAATACTTCAAAATATAAACAACAGTCAAGTCAGATTTTTTCAGTTGGCATAACTTCAGAGTATATTAAAAGTTTAAATTCATTTTTAAAAATATAGAAGATTTTTCTAAAACTATGCCCATTGGCATCCTTATAAGAAGATATTGAACCTGAACTAAGTGAAGATACGTTGCTTGTTTTAAAACTGCCGATAAAAGCTTATCCAGACTAAAGCGTTAGGTGGCATAAAAATTATTCAAAAAGTCAGAAATCTTAAAAAAAAACTTCATAATATTCAATAACTGATAACTTCAATGTTAGGTTTCAAGTTGTTCTTATAAGTTTACAAATGGGTGTTCTTTCGTGGAGATTACATATAATAATTATATTTCCTTTTGACTATTAAGTATTTATTATTGACCTTTTTACCATACTACAGCGTGTAACTCATGTAAAAGAAAAATAGTTTTACTTTCGAAAAATACACCTACATATAACGGTCGTACAAAGAAATGCTTGGAGGTTAAGTATCAATACAAAAATAAACATGACTTCATGTCAACTTAAATTAATATTTGTTGCGAGACGTAATGGTACTTACCGATTAAAACTTAGTAATTAAAACGGAAAACCCATTGTCAGTAAAACATTGCATAAATTATTATGCTATAAAATTGAACCAGGTAGGTAATTATTAATAAAACTATATTATGTGGTATCTGGGAAATGATTCGCAAACATAAATGAAAAGTTTAAATATAGGTGTTTAAAATTAGCATGGTTTAAGAATATCTTACGTTAGAAAAAATATTTCAATGCCAGTGTATTATAGGTTATAAGTATAATTTACTTTTTAAAGAGGTATTGAAGGAAACTACCGATATCTATTAGTGTTACATATTACAGATACATACAAGGTCCGCCACATAAAAGTATGTGTGCGACATACCAAACCAAATTTTAGAAATGTACCAATATCATGGTAGAGGAAATTAAAGTCTTACTTGTTATATTTCACAATTATAATTCAGTTGCCTGACAAGTGTTTCGACCCTTGCGGATCATTATCAAAGGAGTACTTCATCTCTCGTGTTTCAGAATAAGATGCTGATCCTTAACGGTGTGAATCCTTAGGTGATTTTAAGAAGAAAAGTTCAAATTAACATATATCCTTAACCTATCAACTTTCGAACTACAGGGCGTTAAAGTTTTAAGAAAAAAAATCGTTTTTCTATCATAACTTTAACAACTTTCCAGCTATTTTTATGAATTTTTCACACATGCCCTCTAAGCATCAATAGCCATTTTTTGGTGTAGAAAAATTTTAAAAAATTTTAACCAGTGGCGTCCTGAAAGGGTTTGGACTAGACATTTTGGAAAAATATTATGTACGCCACTGCTTTTTCCCAAGATAAAAATTATTTTTAAAATACTCATTCATTTTAGGCCAAATTTAATATCTTGCCTTTTTATCGTCCGACAAACAGTTTCCGACAAAAAAAATAAAAAGCATTAAATGCGCATTCGCTATGTGCCTATGGTTTCTGACAAGTAGGCTATGAACTTTTTTAAGGGAACAATGACAATAACGAAATATTTAATGCCAAATAGTTTTGACAGCTATTTATTTATGTACACGGCTTTCCACTTAACTTAAATTTTAAAAACGTAAAACGTAATTACGTTTATTTTTTAACATTAAATTAAAACAACTAACATTAAATAACGTGTGAACAAAAACGAAAATAATTTAGATTAGCTGTTGAAAGTGGCCACCACCTGCAAGAATGCATGCTTAGTTATGGTTATGCTATAGTTAGGTACTGTATTAAATAGGCGAAGTTCATCCCTTACCGCTAGAGGTAAAGGTTGGTCTCACACTTAACCTGAGAAAAAAAACCTAAACAGCACTTCTACTTATTTAAATACTCAAAATAAGAAAAAAAAAATTTGTAAAAACAAAAAAAAATAAATAAAGAATAACAAAATATACAATCGGTACACCTAAAAAAGAGTTAATCACGGAAATAAATGTAGTAAGTATTGATATGACACAATAAAGAAAAACAGCAAAAAGTATGTAATAATAGTATATACCAGAATTAAAAGAGAAATAAAAGTTTAATAACTATTCTATAAGTAATATACCCTTAAGCTTCCTCTTAAATGCAAATGGGGACAAGCTTTTCATACTATTCGGGATTTCATTATACATTGCCGGAACGTTATATGTGAATGATCTTTCAAAAAATGTTGTTCTATGAAGAGGAGGTGTCAGGTGTCAAATAACTTTGAAGAATTCTCCAGACTAGGACATGAGTAATATTTAAAATATTCCCAATTTTTCTGGAACTTATATTAGGGTTTTGTTCCACTAAATTTAAAACAGCTTCTTCGGTTTCCGGTGTTCGTGTAGTTTGGTGTGCCCCTTTTAAGTAGTTTTTTGTTTCAAAAGATCCCGTTTCACATAACTTTCTGTGAGTTCCTGAAATCGTTCGTGCATCCGGAACTATTCTATTTGGATAACGCTCTTGGTATAATCGTCTGACTTCGAATGCATTGCCGTCAGCAAGCCCGTACAGGTAATGCATATCCGCAAACTCGACATTTGTAAAATTTACCATGATACTTATACGTTTAAAAAGTATTACGTTTTTAAAATTTAAGTTAAGTGGAAAGCCGTGTACATAAATAAATAGCTGTCAAAACTATTTGGCATTAAATATTTCGTTATTGTCATTGTTCCCTTAACAAAGTTCATAGCCTACTTGTCAGAAACCATAGGCACATAGCGAATGCGCATTTAATGCTTTTTATTTTTTTGTCGGAAACTGTTTGTCTGACGATAAAAAGGCAAGATATTAAATTTGGCCTAAAATGAATGAGTATTTTAAAAATAATTTTTATCTTGAGAAATAGCAGTGGCGTATATAATATTTTTCCAAAATGTCCAGTTCAAACGCTTTCAAGACGCCACTGGTTAAAAAATTTTAAAATTTTTCTACACCAAAAAATGGCTATTGATGCTTAGAGGGGCATGTGTGAAAATTTTATAAAAATAGCTAGAAAGTTGTTAAAGTTATGATAGAAAAACGATTTTTTTCTTAAAACTTTAACGCCCTGTAGTTCGAAAGTTGATAGGTTAAGGATATATTATGTTAATTTGAACTTTTCTTCTTAAAATCACCTAAGGGTTCACACCGTTAAGGATCAGCATCTTATTCTGAAACACCCTGTATATTAACGTTGTAACTACACGTAGAATTTAGTATTGTCTTGTACTCCTTTGATAATGATCCGCAAGGGTCGAAACACGTGTCAGGGCAACTGAATTATAATTGTGAAATGTAACAAGTAAGACTTTAATTTCCTCTACCATGGAATATCCATTTCACCAAGCATGTAGCCCATCAAAAATCAATTATTTACCAATATCTTTAAAAGTGCCAAAGGGTCTCCTAAAAAGTTTTTTCTGTACATTAAACCAGTGATAAAGCGGAGTTCATATTAGCGAAGGTACTGTACTTCAAGTCGCTTGATTCAAGTAACTTAAAGCGTTATTAATTGCACTTGAATTATTATCCTTTCAAGTGTGCTTTAAGTTTCAAGTGCAGTAAAGGTTCTTTCAACTTTTTATTTGCCTGGAATACAACTTGTCTAGTGAGAACTGACGGGCTTCCGGAAACAACCAACTTGAATTTTAAACGTGAGGTTATATTATTATTGTCATACGCCAGACATGATCTAAAAATTAAGTAATAAGTGGAGTAATGAAAATAAGTGAATTTCGTGAAATTTACGAGAAGTATACCTACGCTAAATAACGTATATAATGTGATTTCCAACGTTATTCTTGGTGATATTGGTTTTCTAAACCATGTCGACCAGCTAACTCTTTGAATAGAGTTGAGGATGCACTAAGACCATTTGTTCTGCTAATCCACTCCCTCACCTATATCGACCATTTCCTTGTACTGTTTTTTTCAACATTTCTAATAATTCATTGATAATTTTAGTTGTTATGGATGAAACTTCAATCAACTTATTCACCGCCATTTTAATTATATACTTGATTCAATTAACTTGTATACCGGGTGATGGCTTAGTTGAACATAGGAAATCCCATGTAAATTCTGAGGTGGCTAAATATTGGCTCCCCTGTACATTTTAGAGAAAAATTGAATTATAATTTCTTGAAGAGGCCGATATAATAAACCCATAATATGCCAAGTTTAAATAAATTTTAATAAGCCAAACCTAACTTATTCAATTAAATGTTATGGCAAAATTACGAAATTTTCATAGTTTAGGTAATATTATAGCAAACACCAGCAAATTATTATTTGGCATTGACAACATTTTCATTGAAGGCGCTTTAATTATAGCTAAATAAGAAGTAACTATGATTAAGTGGTATTAAACAGGAAACAGTTTAAGAGCAGTGTCTGAAATGTTTTCAGTTTAATTCCCTGATAAGCCTATCCCTTCCATTTCATTAATTAAACTTATCATTAGTAAACTTAGGTAAGTTTAAAGGCACTGTAATAAATAACTGTAAATGCTTAACTCAGAATGTCAATGGAGCTAAAAAAAGGGATAATAGAGATCTTGATATTTCACTGCACGTGGAGGAAAATAAAATGATTACCACGAGCATTCTTGGGCAAGCCGTAGGAAAACATCAACCAACAGTGTTGCGCACTTTAAAAAAACATAAATATTTTCCTTACAAGTATGAAAAACATCTAGAGCTACGGCAATGTGATAAAGAAGTTTTTGGTAGAATCACAATGCATCATGTAATTTTCAAACTTGCGTTATAAAAATAATAAACATATTTGCTCGCATATTTGTAAACTTTTAATGATTTCATAGTAGTTAATTTGAGTTTCAACATTTTTTCGTAGTTTCACAAAAAAGTATTGTAAATCAAATTACAAAACGTTTTTGTAAATTTTAAAACCTTTTTGTTGAAAATTAATCAACGGTTTGAAAAACTTACAACACGTGTAAGAGAAATAAAAATTTTTAGTAGAATTACAACGCATCATGCAATTTTAAAATTTGCGTTATAAAAATAATAAAAATATTTGTAAACTTTTAATGATTTCATAGTAAATTGAGTTTCAACATTTTTTCGTAATTTCACAAAAAAAGTATTGTAGATCAAATAACAAACCGTTTTTGTAAACTTTGAAACCTTTTTATTGAAAATTAATCAACGGTTTGAACAAATTAGAATACGTGTAAGAGAAACAAAAATTTTTGGTAGAATTACAACGCATCATGCAATTTTAAAATTTGCGTTATAAAAATAATAAAAATATTTGTAAACTTTTAATGATTTCATAGTAAATTGAGTTTCAACATTTTTTCGTAATTTCACAAAAAAAGTATTGTAGATCAAATAACAAACCGTTTTGGTAAACTTTGAAACCTTTTTATAGAAAATTAATCAACGGTTTGAACAAATTACAATACGTGTAAGAGAAACAAAAATTTTTGGTAGAATTACAACGCATCATGCAATTTTAAAATTTGCGTTATAAAAATAATAAAAATATTTGTAAACTTTTAATGATTTCATAGTAAATTGAGTTTCAACATTTTTTCGTAATTTCACAAAAAAAGTATTGTAGATCAAATAACAAACCGTTTTTGTAAACTTTAAAACCTTTTTATTGAAAATTAATCAACGGTTTGAACAAATTACAATACGTGTAAGAGAAACAAAAATTTTTGGTACAATTACAACGCATCATGCAATTTTAAAATTTGCGTTATAAAAATAATAAAAATATTTGTAAACTTTTAATGATTTCATAGTAAATTGAGTTTCAACATTTTTTCGTAATTTCACAAAAAAAGTATTGTAGATCAAATAACAAACCGTTTTGGTAAACTTTGAAACCTTTTTATAGGAAATTAATCAACGGTTTGAACAAATTACAATACGTGTAAGAGAAACAAAAATTTTTGGTAGAATTACAACGCATCATGCAATTTTAAAATTTGCGTTATAAAAATAATAAAAATATTTGTAAACTTTTAATGATTTCATAGTAAATTGAGTTTCAACATTTTTTCGTAATTTCACAAAAAAAGTATTGTAGATCAAATAACAAACCGTTTTGGTAAACTTTGAAACCTTTATATAGGAAATTAATCAACGGTTTGAACAAATTACAATACGTGTAAGAGAAACAAAAATTTTTGGTAGAATTACAACGCATCATGCAATTTTAAAATTTGCGTTATAAAAATAATAAAAATATTTGTAAACTTTTAATGATTTCATAGTAAATTGAGTTTCAACATTTTTTCGTAATTTCACAAAAAAAGTATTGTAAATCAAATAACAAACCGTTTTTGTAAATTTTAAAACCTTTTTATTGGAAATTAATCAACGGTTTGAACAAATTACAATACGTGTAAGAGAAACAAAAATTTTTGGTAGAATTACAACGCATCATGCAATTTTAAAATTTGCGTTATAAAAATAATAAAAATATTTGCAAACTTTTAATGATTTCATAGTAAATTGAGTTTCAACATTTTGTCGTAATTTCACAAAAAAAGTATTGTAAATCAAATAACAAACCGTTTTTGTAAATTTTAAAACCTTTTTATTGGAAATTAATCAACGGTTTGAACAAATTACAATACGTGTAAGAAAAATAAAAATTTTTGGTAGAATTACAATGCATCATGTAATGTAATTTTGAGCGTTATAAAAATATTAATAATATTCGCAAACTTTTAATGATTTCATAGTTATTTAACAACATGTTTTCGTAATTTCACAAAAAAAGTATTGTAAATCAAATTTTAAACAGTTTTTGTAAATTTACAACCTTTTCATTGAAAATTTACCAACGGTTTGGAAAAATCACAATACGCGTAGGGTTACTACATAAAGATTCCAAAATTACAAGTCAGTAGAGTAGGTCTGTTCACATGCCTTGGAATATTACTCGAATTGTATTATATTATGTATTAGCAACACGTTGATTTGTAATTTTGCTCATAGTTTGTTTTGTAAAACAATTGTAATTATACAACAAATTTTAACAGTGAAGATCCGCCAAACGGCAACCCTGTATCGAAATTGAAATAAAAGTCTAGAAGACTAATTTAATAAATGAATATGGTCCCAGTATATGAACCTTGAACTTTGAAGACGTTTTTTTCTTAATTATTTGATAGCTTTTTTTAAATTTAAAATAAAGGACTTAATATTTATTATAGTATTTTAGAGGGCGTGACAGGGCCATTCCAAAAAAAAATTACAAAAACCAAATAATTTTTAAAAAGTAGAACAAACAAAATACTTTTTAAAATTGTGAATTAAATTAAACTCGGCCTTAAAAAAGCGTAATGCACTTCAGGTTCTTCATCAGATACGAAAAATTGCACTGTAAATATCTAGGCTACGGCCCATTTAATATAAATTAAGTACTTTACACCTTTTTGTTTTCAGTCATTGTACCTTATCTGTGTTATGTGATAATCCCACAGCTCGTACCACATAATTTACACAAAATAATCACATAAAAAAGATATTTTTGGCAATCAGTATAATAATTATTATAATAATTGTTCTACATTAAAACGTTGTTAATGATAATTTAAACCGGGATTAATAGCGTAATATAAACAAAACGAGAATACAGTATAATTTTAAATTATTAAGGTTTCCATGTTGGGTCAAAGCTTGTGCAAGCACATGCGAAAGTATTAAATTAGATTTCTTTTAAACAACAATAAAAAATAAATTGCAATTGTATATAATTTGTTAGGATGGCATTAGTTTATATTTTAAAGGATTTTCTGTTTGGAATCTGTGTGGCTATTACCCATGAGGATAAAGTTTGCGACACAAACTGTAGACGAGTAAAGTATTTCATCCAAATGAGTAATAGCTAGGACATGTAAAATTAATATTTTATATATACCTCGTATACGAAAAAGTGACCTTTATGAAAGTTGTTCAGTAAATTATTCCCCACATTTCTACCTGTCATATGATTGCATATTTGGATTCTACTAGAAAAACTCTTTCTTTTTTATTTCAAATTTTTACCTATCTGCAAGCGTTTCCGAGATAATGACAGCTTCAAAATGAAAAACTTCCTAATTATAATTATTCTTACCTAATACCCACCAGTTGACTCAAGGTGTTTTCATGACGGCGACCTAATAGGTGTCAATTTTGAGTTCCTGTTTAATTTTCTGTTGTCTGATTTCTAATTTGTTTGCACTATGGTTCATCTGAATGAGAAACGAGTTGAAATTTTAATAATGAGCGGTTACGGAAATATGAGGAGATCGCAAGATCACGCTTGTCAACTTTTCAATGAATTATATCCAAATAGATCTCCAATAAATCAGTCAACGGTGTGTCGAGTGGTAAAGAAATTTTGAGAAACAAACAGTGTTAGGTAAACCGCTAGATCAGGTCGACCTAAAACAGCAACCGGGGGAGACAAAGCTTTGGATATTATGCTCTCAATGCATGAAAATCCAACACAATCATCCAGGCCAATGGCAATGGATTTTAATGTGTCTCATCAGTCTGAAAAATTTGTTTAAGCAGGAGAAGTTGCATCCCTACAAGATAAAGTTGGTGCACGAGTTAAACGAGAATGATTTTGATAGAAGAGCTGAATTTTGTGAGCTAATGATGGAAAGATGCAATAACGATAATAACTTCGCAACAAATATCATTTTCTCGGATGAAGCTACTTTCCATTTAAATGACATTGTTAATAGACACAATTATCGTTATTGGTCTGCTAAGAATACTCACTGGTTCCAGGAAAGTCAAAAAAGTTAATGTTTGGGCGGGCATAGTTGGTAGACATATTGTGAGACCTTTTTCACAGATGGTAATTTTAATGGCGAAAAATATCTGGACCTCCTCAGGAATCACATAATTCCGAGCATAATTCCTTCTTGCAAAATGATTCTAGCGGGTGTAAATAATGGCATAAACGAACAAGTATGGTTCCAGCAAGATGGAGCACGAGAGGACTTAACCCCGCTCGACTTCTTTTATCTTTAGAAGTCAGAAATAGTGCTGAAATTCGGGTCTTTCGAGAGGACTTCCCTTTAAACGTTGTAGACAGGTTCAGGGATCGACTGGCGCTCTGCTTAGCAAAAATAGTAGTCATGCATTTTGAACACCTGATCCACTGAAAAGGTTTCACTTCTTTGTTATTCCGATGTTAAGTTGTTCAATATTCTCGGCATTTATTTTGCTATTATAAGGTTTGTTACAATTTTAAATAAATAAAAATTTGAAATACAAAAAATTCCCAGTAGAATCCAAATATACAATCACATGCAGTGTTCCATTTAAAAAAAGGAAGTTGGTCTCTATGGCAACCAAACCAGAAATGACAGAAAAAATTCATGCAGGTAGAAATGTGGGGAATAATTTACGGTCACTTTTCGTATACGAGACAATTTAAAAGTTACAGAGATTATGCGCGACTTTCTTGCCACTCTGTATAAATGTTTAAAGGAGCATAAAGAACCTATTAAAAAAAATAAAAACAAAAGTCGAATGAATGAAACCCATTTTGATGTGAAGAACTTTGCCAAGTTTTAGAAAAAATGTTTTTAAAAAATAGTTCTATTTAGCTACTTTAACCACGTAAAAATGCTTTCTGATGAATAACTAATAAAGTAAATCGGAGTATGTTAACTTTTCCCTCGCAAGTTCACAAAAATCACGCGCTTGACACACAAGACTTGCAAACCCACATTCTCCATAGTAACGGCGTAAATGCTTATAATAACGATGCATTTATAAAATTTGGTGGCATACTTATTATAAATACGAATGGCTGCGACTTTCAAGTTATAATCGTAACAAAACCTAATTATCATAGTCGGAAAAAGTTAGTAAACTGAATGAACCATCTCTAATACTTATTTATTTTAATTTAAAATTTGGGATCAATTAGCAAATTAACTAATATATCCAATAAATTCTATATAATTGAAATTAACTTTTACTAGGTAGTTAAAAAATATACAGGGCACGTTTAAAATGAAAAAAGTTACTGCATACAGAATGTATACTAAATACTGGGCCACAGCAAACACTTAGATAAAAATATGAGTAACCAGATTTACGTTAGTCAAAGTTTAAAGATATTTTTTGATTTTTTAAAATAACTTTAAAAATTAAAGGATTTTGCATCAAATTTGGTTATCCTAGAAATGTTCACGTGGATTGCAGAGGGCGCTGCTGACCCTTTGCTTGGCCACACATTTCGTTCAGATGCTGTTAAACAATCTTTAACATGGTCAGTAATACTACAAAATATTTATTGCATGACATTAAGTATAAATTTCATTGTGATGTGTAATGTGTGTGTTCATATTATATTACCTAATGTACAGGGTGTCCCGTTTTCGACACTTTTATAGGGTATCTCCGTAATTGTTAGTGCTATCAAAAAAGTAATATAGGTGTCATGTGCTCTTTTTGGGTCAAACTTAAAATGCTAAAATGAAAATTTGAAAATTTAGATACGGGGGAAAATCAAAAAATTGACAATTTTAAAATTACCCGATATTTTCTTACTTAGTAGCGAAATAGAGAAATGTTTTATACAAAAGTTTCTTTATAATGATTGTTGAATAATCTGCCGTTTTCAGAATAAGTATACGGGGACAGGTAAAAAAGTTATAGGACCTAACCTCATTTTTTTAAATGGAACACCCTGTATATTTGAATCTAAAAAGGTAGCATTTTAAATTCTCTTTTCAAATATATAACACACCATGGATGATATTGGTTTCCTAGGCGATTTATTTAACCTTTATTACTTTAAATCACAGTAGGCCATGAAACAAAAGTTAATATCCGAGAAACAACTATGTTGACATTCTAGTTGTTATTAGCATTTAAAGTCAATTTTATTTTTACATATTTGTTTGTGAAAATGACTTATCAACATTTTAAAAAATTTATATTGAAAGTGGAAAAAACAAAGAAATGGCGCAAAATCTATATTTTGTTTTTTTTGTTTATCTTTTACGATGCCGAGATCAGGTAATATATCCTGTGATAGCTTCGAATAGTAGTAGCTCAACTTTTATTGAAGTGAAAACTTCTTTAGGAGCATTTAGCACTTTTAGTGGGTATTGAATGAGACTGAGCCGTCAGATTCGGCTATGCAACGCTCATAATGCAGTCGGGAAAAAAAGCAAGATACTAAAATATGACCAAATGCATAGTGCAGTTGCTTTTTATGGATCGATTCTTTAAAATCACTTTGTAATTTTAGGAACAAAAATCCACCTCCATCAGAAACGTAGAAACTGAAACTGGAATTACAAAATCTAAGGCGCAAAGAATTTTGACGTCCAATAAATATTTTCCCTATGTTGTTAAAATTACCCAATATTTGCATCCTGGTGATGAAGTGAGACGATTGGAATTTTGTCACTGGTTTTTAAATAAATCTAACGAGGATCGTTCTTTTCACCAAAAAATAATTTGGTCAGATGAATGTCGAATTAGAAGTTGCGGTATTCATAACCGACGTAATGAATGACATTGGAACTCCACAAATCCCCACATGGTACGACCTGTTCAACAAGGTCGACTTGAGGTAAATATAAGTTGTTTTTTGTTTCAAAACAAACTGGCGTATCGCTTTTTTGACGAAAATTTAAATGCAGATAGATATCTGGACATACTCCAATCAAACCTTTTCGATGTCCTTGATGATGCTCCTTTAAATGAAGTAATAGAGATTTACTTTCAACAAGATGGCGCCCCTACCAATAACGCTCTTATTCGAATACCTAAGAGAGTATTTAAATCCTCACTTTAGAAACCGTTGGATAGAAACACATGGACCTATAAGGTGGCCACCACGATCTCCGGATCTAACACCCCCAGATTTTTTTCTTTGGGGAGTGTTGGAAAATAAAATTTATGAAGAAGTCATTTTAACCCGAGAAAAAATTGATCAAAAAATTCATGAGGCCTTTGCAGAAATAAAACTATTACACATCATGAATGCCTTAAAATCCATTCGAAAAAGATGTCAAGAGTGCATTGAAAACAACGGAGGAGCTTTCGAACATTTGCGATGATTCCCGTTATTTTTCACCTTAATCCAGCCATGTCAAACTCAAAATCACTGGTTGGCCAAAAGCATGAAGACCATAGACTAGGTGGGCCGCAAAACCTAATCTTAAAGAAGACAAACTACTGAAAATCTTAACGAAAAAAAGTACTATTATGTTAGATTAGAAGTATATTTATTAAATTTCCAATAAAAAGGACATTACAAAAACTTACAAACATTAACTTCTTTTGCCAGATATTTGACATCTTTTGTCTTTAATTAAGTTGTCTATTTGTGGCGTGAATTTATCGGCGGAAATAACTTTTAAAACTGCGTCCAAGTGTGCGTCCGTCAATCGCGATCTTGCGGGAGATTTGTTTCCTTTCATCAAAGAAAATAATTGTTCACACTTATAGGTACTTCCAAACATTGACAGGATTTTACAGGCAAATTTTCTCATTTCTTGGTATTGAAAAGGCAAGTACTTATAAAATTCGAATGTACCAACACTATCAAATTTTTCTTTTAAATGGGTTTGACACTGAATCTCAATCACTTCTATCTGCAAGTGAGGGGGAACTTTATCAATATCGATAGTGAAAAGACCAGTAAATAAAGAAAAATTGTTTTCTTGGGACTTAAAATCCTGAAAACGCTTTTCAAATTCTGACAGAAGGCTTCCCATTTTCTCTGTATACATTTTGTATGATATTGGGCCACTTGTACTTTCCTGACACGCCTTGCAAGTCGGAAAATGTGACAGATTATCCACCGCTAACTGGTTTTTCCACAGCATCATCTTACACTTGAAAGCTTTAACATGATCATGCATATCTGTTATAACTTGACGTGGTCCTTGCAATTTCGTATTTAAGTCCGACAAGTGTTTTGTGATGTCTACCATAAATGAAAGATCTTGTAAAAAAGGTACGTCGGATAATAAGCTGACATCTTGTTCTTTCACTTCCATGAAAAGGCGTATTTCTTCTTTGAGTTTCCAAAACCGATCGAGAACCATAGAACACGAAAGCCATCGCACTTCTGCATAATAAGGTAAACCAGTGTACTCACTTTCTAAATCACGTAAAAACGCAGAAAACTGTCGCTGATTCAAGCCACGTGACCTTATGAAGTTTATCATTTTTTTCACTGACTTTAAAACGCTTTCCAACTTGATCACTTTTGAGCATAAAACTTCTTGGTGGATTATGCAATGAACATGATGAAAATCTGGTTTGTCACTGCCCGTTTCTCTGATCTTTGTTTGTAATATTTAAATGAAGCCATTATTTACTCCAGTCATTGAAGGAGCTCCGTCTGTTGCAACGGAACACAGTTTTGACAAATCTAAATTGTACTTTTGCAGAAGTCCATAAACAGCATTGAAAATATCCTCCCCAGTTGTTGTATCATGCAATGGTACTAATTCCAGTAATTCTTCATAAACGTTGATATATCTATCAACAGCACGAAGAAAAATAGCGAGTTGCGCCACACCACACACATCTGTACTTTCGTCACAGGCTATAATAGAAAATGCAATGAAAGAGTCTGATTTTGTTTTTATCTGTTCGCTTATATTGGCAGCCAACTCGGTAACTATTTTAGCGACAGTATTCCGGGACAAGGATAGATTTTGACAAGCCTTCACGCTCCCGGGACTTACAATTTCCGCGGCCTTTACAAGGCACTCTTTTATAAATTCACCTTTAACAAATGGTTTTGAGTGTTTTGCGATCAACTCCGACAGTACGTAGCTCGCTTGAACGGCAGATTCATTTTCTTGCTTTGGACGTGTAAACATAAGCTGTTGATCTTTTAACCGTGATTTTAACTCTTTTAACTTTTCGTTTCTAATCATGCCTGTATACTTGTCAAACTTAGTTTTATGACTATCATAGTGACGTTTTATATTATATAATTTTGGGACACCGACTGTACTGTTACAAATCAAGCAAATAATTTTGTCTTTCACTTCACAGCAAAAAAACTCTAATTCCCACTTTTCTTGAAAGATACGATGCTCATCTCCAAGTTTCCTCTTACTTCCACTTGGTTTTGAAACAGACATGTTAAAAACTTTATCCGAAACAAATAACAATAAGTACTGTTACGTGTTGTAACAATAAGTACGCAACTAAAATCGCAATTCTATCGCAACTGACTCATAACTAACTGAACAACTGAACTCAATCGAGCGGTATTGGCTTATATACGGATTGTGATTTCTCGACAGTTCTTTCCAGAATGTTCAGGTAGCGTCATCTGTATTCTCGCGCGATAGAACTTTCCGGAACAAGCCAGGCTTTTAGGTTGAGCGCGCATCTTAGTTCATGCTCCTAAACATAGATGGCACTATTTGGGCCATTTTTTACCAATCGTAACAGTACTTTATTTTCGGTTTTTAACAGGCTCGCGGGCCGCATTACATGGCTGTTTTCAAAATTGATTCGGGGCCGCAGGAAAATGCTCAGTGGGCCGCATGCGGCCCGCGGGCCGCATGTTTGACATGGCTGCCTTAATCTGAATCTTTTATTTCGTTAATAAAAAGTAAATAAAGTTTAAATAAATCGCCTAAGAAACCAATATCATACATGGTGTGTTATATATTTAAAAAGATAATTTAAAATGCTATCTTTTTTAGATTAAAATATACAGGGTGTTCCATTTAAAAAAATGAGGTTAGGTCCGATAACTATTTTACCTGACCCCGTATACTTATTCTGAAAAGGGCAGATTATTCAACAATCATTATAAAGAAACTTTTGTTTAAAACATTTTTCTGTATCTCTTCTAACTAAGAAAATATATGGTAATTTTGAAATTGTCAATTTTTTTATTTTCCCCCGTATCTCTTAAGCGAGCGAAAATTTTCGAATTTTGATTTTACCATTTTAAGTTTGACCCAAAAAGAGTACACGACACCTATATTACTTTTTTGATAGCACTAACAATTACGGAGACCCTATAACAGTGTCGAAAATGGGGCACCCTGTGCATTAGGCTGGGCCGAATTTTTTTTTCTCAAATGTGATATGTCCTGGGTAACCAAAAGTTGTCAACTTGATATAGTATTTATGATACAAAATTTGGGCTTTCTGGGATAACATATTCAGGTGCCTACTTGAGGTCAAATTTGAGAAAATTATGAAAATATTCATAAACTTTAAATGAGTGATTTATCTTGACTTTCTCCTCTATATAGCTGTGTTGATAAAAAAATTGCCACTAATAAACTCATAAATTCATCGAAACATATTCATCTGAGCTCAACCGTGCAAATGCGCAAGTAGTGTCGCGCAGCTATATCAATATCACGTAAGTACGCCGCCGCAAGTCTGCCTTTCCTGTACACTGTACCGACAAGGAATGCGAGGTGTTTGGAGCACCAACAGAACCATAGAAAAAAGAAACTTTGTTTCTTTTTTCTATGAACAGAACTTAAGTGCAACATACTTCCGACTTATAGCGATGTTATGAGAGCATATTTGTGGCACAGGCAATTAATAAAAGACCAGAACAATGGCAAAGACCCTAGCGTAAGTGATGTTTCTAAAAAAGTTATATCTGTATTGAAAAACATTTGGCAAAATGCTTCTTTACAAGTGGTGAGTGAACAAGAGATTTATCGATTGATTAAAGACTATGTTGTGAAGTTTCGGAGTTTAAAAAAAAAACATTGGGTCCGTACATAATAAAAAGTGTTTAGAGAAGCTAGAAAAATTCAGACAATTAAGTGAGAAACTTTTTGATATATCGACGTGCAAGTGTAAAGATTTTGACTCATGCAAATGCAAAATTAAAGTGCTTAAAACAGAACAAGAATTTTTACGAGACCAAAGAACAGAAAGAAGAATGTTTATTGGAAATGTTGACATTAAATTGACAAAGGTTTTAGAAAAACGTATGCAAAGAAAATTCAAAGCAAAAAAACAACTAGAGGACCAAAGCCGCCTAGAGCAATTGAAAAATGTAGGAAAAGTGAATGTTCTAGAAACAACTTCCTCCCCACTGGAAGAAAGTGTGTTTCTGGGTGAAAGTTCTACAACAAGCGAGTTTAAACTTCAATTAGATAGTCCATCAACTTCAAAAGCAAGAACAGACCTTCGAGGGGTGGATTTCAGAAATTTAGCAGAGGCTTGCGATCGAACGGGAGTTTCGGATAGATGTGCTTCTTTTTTAGCGAATGCTGTTCTGCAAGATCTTGGCGTTGTCAGTAGAAACGACCCTTCAAAATTATTAAACCGTAGTAAATTGCGGAGAGAACGAAAGAGACGAAGAACGGAACTAAAAAAGGAATCAACAGGAAATTTGAAAATTACAGGGATCTATTTTGACGGTAGAAAGGACAGCTGACGGAGAAAAAAGGAAGCACTTATCATAAGAGATACGTTTTGCAGGAACATATTGTTCTTATTGCAGAACCTGGGTCTGTTTATCTCGGACATGTAACTCCTACTTCAGGAAATGCTAAAGACATAAAATCAAGTATTTTCGATTTTCTAAACAGTAACTTGGGACCTGTTGAAGAACTTGCTGCTGTTGGCTGTGACGGAACTGTTGTAAATACAGGTTTCAAGAATGGGGTTGTTAAGCAATTAGAAGTAGCAATTGGACACTCCTTACAATGGTTGATTTGCCTACTGCACGCCAATGAACTTCCACTTCGCCATTTGATTGAGAAAATGGATGGTAAAACTAACGACCCAAGAGGATTCTCAGGAACGATTGGAAAGCTTCTTCCAACATGTCAGAACCTTCCAATAGTTAAATTCAAAAAAATTGATGGGGAACTACCAGAATTCGACCTAAATGACACCAGTACCGATCAAGTTTATTTGTATCAAATGTGTTCGGCAATCGCAAGAGGTGATGTCCCCTCAAATTTATCAAATCGTGATCCTGGAAAAATGTCACACTCAAGATGGCTGACAACGGCAAATAGGATTTTAAGACTTTATGTAGCTTCAGAAAAACCTTCGAACGAATTGAAAACAATAACCGAATTTATATTAAAAGTTTATGCTCCTGTTTGGTTCGATATTAAAATCAGATCATCGTGTACTGAAGGCACCAGACATTTGTTCTCTCTGATAACAAGATCGAGATATATGCCAAGTACAGTTAAAGATGTGATTGATCCGGTCATACAGAGGAATGGATTTTTCGCTCATCCAGAAAATATTCTATTGACAATGCTTAGAGATGTTCGAACGCCTATTAGAGAACTTGCGCTAAGAAGAATTCTCAAATGTAGAGTAATGAGTCTTCAGAATTTTGACGCTCAAGACTACACTGAATTGATAAACTGGCAGTCAGTTAGCGTAACTGAACCACCACTCACAAGAACAATTTCAGATACTGCATTGCAAGAGATGATTCTAACAGTTCCTGACGACATCGAAATTTTCAAATACCCTTGTCACACACAATCTGTTGAAAGATGTATTAGGACAGTCACTGAAGCCTCTGTTTTAGTAAGCGGAACAGAATCAAGAGATGGCTTGATTCGAACTCGGATTGCCTCCAGAAAAAAAATTCCGAAAACTGAGACAAAACAGCAATTTTTAAAGGCTTTAGATCAATAAATTGATAATTTTCATTAATAAGACGAAGGTCGGGAGGGAGGCGGGGAAGAACTCGACATGCAGCCACCTCCACGTGGTGAGTTCTGGGTTATTTCATTCAATTTTTATTAAGTGAAATAAGCGAAGAGCTGCATATTTCAGTAGTACGCGTTGTGGAAAATTCGAAGCGAACTAGGCACCTGAAGATGGCGCTTGTCAGAGCCGAAACTTTGCATGAATGATCAACAATAGTAGTGACAACTTTCTAGCACCCAGGGTAATTGAGATCTCACACTTTATTTTTTTCCTTATATAGATCGACCCACCCTACTGTGCATACTGATTGTTTCCGAAGAAATACTAGAAAATACTGAAAGCACCTGATAGTTCAGGCTAGTGCCCGCTTTGCAAGCTAAATTGATTACATTCTAAAAAGAATCATTTTACTGTAATCTTCGAGTATGTATAACAGCATAGTATTTGTTCTTCGATTAGATAAAAATCTAACCGTGCTGCTCATACAAACTTAAGACTAGAAACCCCGTCGCAAATCAATTATAATTGTTTAAGGTTCTTAACGTTCCCAAATATAATAACCATGAAAACTTTTACTATATAAATAACTATACCGTTTTATTCAAATGTCAAAATCATGATATTGCACACAGTTCAGTTCGAAACAAGCACGACAAAGAAATACCATTAAAGCTATTGAATTTAAGGGCTCGCCATATAGATACCGGACGGCACATAACGTAATATACGTAGAAACCGGCCAAATAAAACGAACGGCTTTAAGAGGCCCCCAAGTCATCAGCATAGTAAAGACAGTATAGCAAAGGTGCTTTGGTTATTTAAGTTAAAATTTAACACCCTGTATCTCCAAAACGAAGCGTTTCCATACATAGGTTTATAGAGACATTTTTTCATCCTCAATTTTTTAGCAATATTAATGAAACACCCTGTATATGGCAAAACACGCCGCCGCGCACCTTAAACTTAAGTATAAATTTGGTAAAAATATTTAAAAACTTAAAATGATTACTTAACCTTTCTCTAATTTTAGTTTTTTGTTTAAATTACTTTGTAGCAAATAAATCGTGAGTTAAATTAAAACATATCCTTGTATTACTATGTATTTACTAAAAAAAAAAACTAAAACTAGAGAAAGCTCCTTTGTTCCCTTATCTTTTAGATTAGATTAGTTCTTACATTATTTATGCTCACTCCTTGCAAAAAAAAAATTATATTTCTAGATTTTTGATTTCGTGAGATGGTTGCTGACAAACAAAAGTTCTGATAAGTTATACAGAGAGATGCAGGTGTTATAGGTTTAAATCTTATACACTTACCAATCACTTTTTTTCTCTGTAGCTTATTTTGTAAGAATATATTCACAACTCTCTAGCTCTGCCAAACCGCAGTCTTGATAACATCCCTGAAAATGTAATCAAGTTCGCTTGGGAATATTAACAATAACTAAGGTATAAATACACCAGAATCTCGACACCGTTGACCGTTGGGAGCTTGCCGCCTTTTCATTTGTTTTTTTGTTGTGGAAACCGTCCTTTTTGCATTGTAGCGCTGTAGTTTCCAAAGCTTTCTTGGCTAATTTTTAATCCACACTAATTGATAGAAAATCAGCACCATATGAGCTTCTTAGGCTCACACAGCTATGTGACAACTTTAGCACTACTTGGGCCTAGGTTGTATTGTTCATTTAGTCAGTTATCGGGATTTAGTGCGTTAGTGTTAATGTTCCCAAGCGAACTTGATTACATTCTGAGGGATGTTATGAAGATTACGGGCTAGAGAGTTATGAATATAATCTTACAGAGAAGTAAAGCGGTGAAGCCTAAATAAATTAGGATAAATCGTCATTCCCTTCCCCAAAGGGCGTGTCTGACTAGTTATAATAGTGTGTATGTTGTGACCAAAGTATGTATCTGAATCTACTATATTTTTAACACAACATTGACTTTTTGTTTAGGTAAATGAATAATTATTAACATATATATCCCCTTTTCAATTTTTTTTGGGTTTTTAGGCCTTTTCCAAAGAGTGTTTTAAATATTAGAAATGATGGCGCTTCTCAGGAATTTGGTTAAACAATAATAGTAGAATTCGCAGTTAGGAAAAACGAGCTATATAACTTTCTTTTAAAACAAATCACTGGAGAACTGAGTGTTACATCAATTTTACTAAAACGCCAAACATCATCTGCTTTAAATTCAAATGTTTCAAGTTTGTACGATGCTGCACCTCCAGTTATGGCTGCAAAATATTATGACTCAATGTCACACCCCTGATTCAACTACCTAAACATAAGGAATTTTACCGTTCTTTACCTTAAACGATATTTTATAATGGTTGTACTCCTTAATGATTTAATTTTAATATTTTGAGTTTAGTGTTAGTTTTTCAAAAATAATGTTTCGAGTTGTAGAGCTTTATTTATTACTTTTGCAGGCCAAACAGAAACTAATTATGATAATTGAAGCAATATTTGAAGGGCTTAAATGTTGTTTAATACTAAATGTAAATATTTATTCCGTCACCAACAGGCGTATCTGAATAAAAAGAAGCGACCACATACTGCCATTATGAATATTTTTACTAAAATAGAGTAACACGTTAAAAGCCCAATCAGTTTTACGGTAGTTATCCGTTACGCGAACTTTGACGCTCCAACAAAATTTTTAAACAACTTAAAAAATTCCAATTATTCAGATACGCCCCTTGGCGACGGGAACGACGAAATATGAACAAAACTTAAGACAAGATGATGTAAATTAAAAAAATATATAATTTTTAAATAATTTAGTAAAATTTATTACACTTATATTATTACGTCACTGTTCAATTCAAAGAATGTATTGTATATTTAAAATGAGTTTAAAAAATTATCCAAACAAAAAAATCAATTAAAAAAAGTAATAAATTGATTTCTTTTTGCTAATTCATACAAATCAATGAAAGTTTGTCCTACCTGAACATGTTCCGCTCCCTGTACAGAATAATAACAGGAATTAAGCAAATGCCACTATTTATTATTAATCAAATACCAAGGCAAATCTTTATGACCGTTTATTTCGTTTATTCAACTTGTAAACACTGAACTTCGGTGGATGCAAGTAGAAGAAATTCTTGAAATTCTCATACAGCGAGAAAGGTAATGAAATAACATTAGTCTGTAACCGGTATGGCGCAAGAGGTTCCAGTGGAACCAGACGATGGGGAATAATAGAATTGATTTTTATTTGAATGGATGATGGAATGGGCAAAATATCGGGATAGTTTGGGATACGTATGTAAAACTTGTTGCTGTAAATTGACTAGTCTCCTTTAAAAATGATAAAAGTATCAGTTTGAAAGCTTGGCTGTCAGGGAAGCTCTTACCATGCCAAATATATTTCTTACGCGATATTTTTGTCCGTTAGTGTAAAGTAGGAGCTTTTCTATCAACGCTGCTTCTTATTTATCGATTAATCTAAACATCGTTTAAACGCTGAATAATTGTAATTAATTTGATGATCTCAAATCTTAGTGAAAGATATTAGGAAACGGCAATTTACGTGACTCACTGTTATTCTATTTTACCCTCCACCAAATAAAATTTAACTTTTTACGACAATTGCAGCAGATGTAATTTAGTATTTAAATGATATGCAACCCTATGATCAAACACACAAATTAACTTTTAACGTACCGTTTCCATGACAAAAACCGAAAAAAGCCTACTTGTTAATTTTTCACTGTGGTTGAAAAACAGGTAATTTTGAAGTTAGCGTCTAGAGTGTGTGTGTTTGATCATAGGGCTGAAACAGTCAGAATAAATCAACTATTATATATTTTTATTTAGTATTCTAATATAATAGTTGTAGGCCCAAAAGTCACGACACCCTCAAAATTGTACTGATGTAATTCTTTATCGTGGTACTACATTCAGAGGTAAATGTCCCTGACATTATGGTATGCATGGGCTCGGACTCTGGTCAGGAAGATCATATTCGAACAAACGATTAAATCAGAGATATGTATCTCCATGTTGTTAGTGGCCATAATTCCCGAACTGAAAAACAGATCGCTGAAGGGAATATCATTCGTGTGGCAGCAAGAGAGCGCTTCCCACACTTCGGGCTTCCAGTAAGAGAAATCTTATCTAAAACTTGAACGGCTGTCGAGTGTCCAGCTAAATCGCCTAACCTGGCGCCATGCGATTTTTGTATGTGGGACATTATTAAGGTATTCAATCAAAAAACGAATAATTTGAATATTCTGCGCAGCTACGTTAAAAAATTCAGCGCAGATTGTCATTTGTAAATCGGTTACAATGCGGTGTCAACTGCGTATATGGTATATATATATCCACGGATGGGGTAGACAAGAGGACCAATTAACCAAAAGGTAAAGTTAGTTGCTTGTTTTAAAAATAAGATCTACGATACCAATTTGTTTTTTTTTTGTACGGGTTATGCAAAAAATATAAAAATGTAATTTAAATAAAACAGTTCAGTCTTCTTCCACAATTTAATATAAATATGTAACAGTGGCGGCTTTTCAGGGACGGCGGGGTCGGCAGTTATTATTTATTTACATTAATACACGATAAGTGTATCGTGCATTAATATGAATTTTTAATCACTCACTACCTTGCAATTAATTAAGCTACCATTATTTAAAAGTAGCTTAGCTACAGGTGCTAAGCTTTTTTAAAAAGCTACATAGTTTTAAAAAACTGCGTTATATTCAAATAAGTTTATCTCTTTTCTTTTCGTCAGACCCAATCCTTGGACGCGTTTCGCCGTATTACGGCTCATCGGCAAGGCTACGAGATGTCGCCAAGTGCAACATCTCGCATATGTATCTTTACATTATGTATTAAAATGCACTGTGAGTGTCCCTTTCCTTTTCGTCAGACTCTATAGCCTTGCCGATGAGCCGTAATACGGGGAAACGAGTCTAAGGATTGGGTCTGACTCGCAAGCTGCCAGCTACCAAACTACGTTAAGCCGCCATAAAATAAATTGTTTTCATTTCCAAGTAACCCAATCTAGGGTCGGCAAGCCTACCCTGCCATTATATTGAGCGGATTTAGGATAGGCAACCAAACATACATATATAATATATAGTAACATCACGGCCCCCGACGGCTGTGGTAATATATTTAAAAACTTCACCGTATCAGTACAGTCCTTCGAACGGTCGCACAACTAATTTACCACTGCAACAGTCGATTGCCAGGTTCAAAGTTTAATTAACAGGCTGGAAATAATCGTTCGGGCATAGAATAGCGGATTGGAACAAACCCTAAAGAAAGTAAAATTAGTTAGTTAGTTCAGGTTAGTTATTGTTAATATTTGTTGGCTGTTACACTCGTCAATTATCGGTTTTTGTTATTATACTTGAAAGAAAAGGAATAAATTAATGTAAAAAAAAGTTTTAGCGCGCTCTAGAATCTAAAGCTCATTAAAATATCACATAACTAAAAATCAACCTTTGTTGTATCATTGCACCTTTGAAAACTGTGATGTATTAATTGCTCTAAGGTCCAAATTATCAATGTCCTGTTAACTATAACTGCAAGATAACTTCTAAGGACCATTTTTAAAACAATTGTTTTCATGGAAGCTATGTGGCTGCTATAGCTAACGAGACATTGACAATTTTGGGACTAAAGACGACATCTTTCTTATTTTGACAACTAAATCACAGTTATCAAAGGTTAAATTAAATAAACAAAAGTGAGAATGTGAATTTCAAAGACAGTTATAATGTCTTTGGTGAATTTTGATTTTAAAAGCATAATTTGGAAATTTCAAATTTTTATTTGAATATGTGGAATACGAACTCTGTAATGTAATATAACATTCTTATGGACCTTATTTTTAAAGCCAGAAAAAAAATACTTTTTCGTTTACTTGTCCTCTTGTCAACTCCATCCGTGGATATATTGCCATTATAATTATTATTACATATTATTTATTACTTAAATACATTACAAACATAACTATAGCTCGACACATTTATCTGTAGCTATCGAAAGAATGCGAGCAAAAAACGTTCAGCGGTCCACGAAGCGGTCACAGTGTTGCTACATACCTTTATTTAATTTTATTTTAATATTTGTGATAGAAAGGAAACGCTAGCGTTAAATGTATTAATTGAAAATAAATAGAAATATAATTAAGAAAGTAAAAGTATGTTATTATAATTTCTTCATTATTTAAAATTTCTTCTTATCCTATTGATGTTCGTATTGAAATGGCATGGAAATATGGCAACATAGAGTACGATCAAAGGAAACAGGTAGCTATCATTAATTCTATTGGTTAACACGCGCCTTGCGCGTGTCGCAAAAACAAGCCACCGCTGTTTGTGTATGGCAGTGGAGTAGTGATACAACCGACGGAAGGTATTTAGTTTTTATAAATACGTTGGCGTCTTTATATCATTCTTTAAATTAATACAACCAAAACTAAAAAATCATTATCATGAAGCTATGCTTTTTTCCATGCTGAACTATAATTTCCTATTTTTATTACATTCAAAACATACCGGTTTAGCACGCTTATACTATGTTTTAAGATTGTGCTTCCCCTTACCACTACGTCGAAGCCACAGACTCGTATGTACACCTGTACATTTCCAATTTACATAAATCATTTTTCAGTGGCGTGACTTTTGGGGCACCCTGCACATATTGCATACTCGTACAAGTAAAGCCATAATCAAATAAAAATATTACCATTATTCCAATTGGTCAGCACTTCTCCCTGTTTTTGCCAATCCCGAATATTCACTGGTTTACCAGCTCTGATTCGGGGCCTCCTTGTACCTCCTCGTTGCATCCTGTTGATAAACGTGACCGAAACGAACACTATCAGTCATCGTGACACATCACTGTCGTTTATTACCGGACGAAAAGATTACATGCCCTTTTCGGGGCTCACTTGTGTTCGTTAAAACCTTTTTTAGTTTAGGGTTAGTTTCCCGTTATTCCGTTTGTACATCGGCTAGTTAAAAATTTAAACATAATTTTAGTTTTATCTTCTCCAATTTGTCCGCAACATATTTTTACACTAAATATAATTACTTAAATCATTGTGTAAATATCGTTAAATTTAAAAAAAGCACTCAAAGTACGCCGTGGATCAATCACGAATGTCTTAAATTAAAGGTATAGTTTAGGTAAAAGGTAAAGCTGTATAAAAAACAGAACTGTCAAATTCTGAAGTTTTTATTTTTCAGAAAATTAAATATAGTAATCATGACAGAACAAAAAGCTTTTATGATTGAAAGTTACTTTGCAAATAAATGGTGAAAGGGTAGATGACGGTTTATTCAATACGGGACGCCATTCAGGATTTTCAAGTACAATTTCCACACATATACCGTGCGAGCAAGAATTATTATCACCAAAGTGTGCTGTGCATCTAAGACCGTACTAGCGGTTGAGCTTAATACCTGTTGGGTGTTCAGCTTTTACCCATTACCCAGGTTACCTTTCAACAGTAATAATTCAAGACATGTGTGATTGATTCCACGGCAACTATTCGAGGACGTTTTTTTTTTATTTTACGTTTATTATTATTGTAAGATTTGAATATAGTAATAACAAGGCGCATCCACCAACTTGTCAGGTAATATTCCGTACTATTTGAATATTGGATGTGTTTTGGCCGTGTACTAGAGGTCAACCAAGTGTTATAGATAGATTTATTTAATGCGAGTAATATATCAGAACATAAAAAAAATCACAACGTGGACGTATTTCTGCGTGTACCTACATTACGAATTGTATCTATCTACAGGGTGTTACTTAATGATAGACCGTAATTCCAAGGACGCATTCCTAAACCAAATTCAAGTAGAAAAGTTCATATAAACATGTGTCCTAAAAAGTCTGGTTTTCAAAATACAGGGTGTTAAAATTTAAAAAAAAATCGGTTTTCTATTAATATCTCGAAGATCCACCAAGACATAAATCAACAAAATATAACTATCGATGCTAATGACTATTACCAAATAGTACACTCTCAAAAAAATAGCGCTCCAGGCTCGGATAATATTCCATGGACCATAGTAAAGCAGTTTGAGGTACCGATACATAAGCACATAATAAAAATCCTCGAATACTGTCTCAACAAAAATTGTTTTCCGAACCAGTGGAAAAGAGGCACAATAATAAACATCCCAAAAACCCAAAAGTGATTATAAACTAACAGAAAACTATAGGCCTATTACTATATTACCAGTCATTGGAAAGATATATGAAAAACTCATACGTAACACACTTTCAATCACAACTAAGGAAAAAATACCGAAACATCAGTTGGGCTTTAAAGAGCAATGTTCTACAATACACCCTCTAACAATACTAGCTTTAAACGTTGAAACAGCCAAACAGCAGAACCTCAAGCAGCGGCACTCTTTCTAGACATCGAAAAAGCCTTCGACAGCGTTTGGCACAAAGGCCTACTCTACAAGCTAAATGCTATCAAAGTTCCCAGATACATTATTAATATCATAAAAAACTTCTTGGAGAATAGGAAAATAACAGTGAAAATAAATAACAAAAAATCAGAAGAATTTACACCACAACAAGGAGTTCCTCAAGGCTCCCCACTGTCGCCATTGCTCTACAACATTTCTGTTACGATATATGTGAAAACATCAGAATAGACCAGTCTAAATACATCCTCCAATTTGCAGATGATACCGCTCTAATAACACATGCAAGATCAAGTAGCGACGCCTCGACCATGCTCCAACACTTAACAAACGACATAGACTCATGGTTTGAAAAATGGCGCCTAATCCCAAATCCTTACAAATCACAATACCTCCTATTTAACCACTCAATACAAGTTAGCTCACCCCATATCAATCTATCTAACCAGGCTATTATACCAAAACCATCTGTAAAATATCTTGGTATCGAAATTGATTCTAAACTTAATTTCAATAAACATACAAAAACAATTAAGAGCAAAACTATTAATCGAGTCAAACACTTTAGATCACTAACTTACAAGAACCAAGGAATAAACATACGAACAGCTTCAAAGATTTATAAATCAGTATGCAGACCCATTTTGGAATATGGCCACGTATTATTTTTAAACCTAAAAGCTCCAGCAATGAAGAACATCAAAGTAGCGGAGACAACAGCGTTGCGTGCAATAACAAAAATTAAACACCCTCAGAATCCACTACATAACCCCACCAATGAACTGTTATACAGAAAAACAGATATTCAGCCAATCGAGAGAAATGAAGTTCGCCTCAAGACCTCAGAACATTCAAACAATCGAACCCCATTGCAGAAGAAGAGAAATCGGAGAGTCCAAATACAGATTTCCAACCCGAAAAATTTTAGAAAAATTGCTGGATTAATAATTTTTATTAATTTCTTTTAATAGCAAGAATACTTACCTATATTATATTCCTTTTTTTTTTTTGTTCCAAACAGATTGTGTTGTAGTACAGTTGAATCAAATTATTATAAATTGTAAAATTATTATATTGTCAAATTTACCAAGGCTGAAGGACTTCGGTCGATGGCCATTCGGGAAACCAATAAAGTTCTTTTTAATAAAAATAATAAAAGTCTCGAAGATCGTTTTGCCGATTTTGGTGAAATTTGGCAGCGTTGTTCGTTGTAATAAGGCGCTAAGTTAGCACTAACTAGATGATAATTATGAGTTCCAGTGGCGTCCCGGGAGAAATCTCACGAATAATATTGACAAAAATGTACGCTACTAACTTGTTTAAAAATCTAATATTGTTTTCGGGTTAGGCAGCTAAAAATACAACCTTTTCCTCGATATTTTTTCGTATCTTACTTTGTTTTCGAGAAAAAAAAATTTTTGACATGCGATGAAGTGGATTTTAATCTTTTTTCTCGAAAACGAAGTAAGATACGAAAAAATATCAAGGGACAAAAAAGTGTATTCTTAGCTGCTTAACCCGATAAAAAATTTTAAAACAAGTCAGTGGCGTACATCCATTTGTCAATATTATTCGTGAGACTGCTCCGGGGCGCCACTGGAACTCGTAATTATCATCTAGTTAGTGCTGACTTAGCGTCTTATGACAATGAACAGCACTGCCAAATATCACCAAAATCGGCAAAAGATCGTTGAGATAATAAAAACCGATTTCTTTCTTAAACTTTGACACCCTGTATCTTGAAAACCAGACTTTTTAGGGCACATGTTTATATGAACTTTTCTACTTGAATTTGCTTTAGGAATGCGGGTTGGAATTACGGCCTATCATTAAGTAACACCCTGTATATTATGCCCAACATATACAGAGTGTCCTAAAAGGTATGGTCAATAATTAGGGATCGAATACATTGCGTCAAAATAGGGTTAGAAGGTTATGTAACATTTTGTCGTTTGTCACCCTCCCCCCCCCCCCCCCCAACCCTGAGCTAGAGCCTCGCAGAGAGTAGACCCTAAAGATGTTTCTTTTTAATATTTTCGACACCATAAAGATATTACAAAAAAGATTTTTAAAATTATATTTAATAAGGACTATCTTTATCCTTCACAAGAATTATATTCAGAAACAAAAAAGATGAACGTTATACAAATTTACATTTATATTATTTTAATATATAATTTTAAAAATAAAAACATTATACAATTTAAAGACCATAACCATAATACACGTTATAAAAATGAAATATCCATAAAACCTAAAATGAAAAAGTCCGCAGGACAAAAAACTTTTAAATATTTATGCTTTTATTTAAACGATTATTTACCAACAAATATGAAAAAAGTTATTTCATTAAAAAAATATAAAATTGAAATAAAAACATTTATATTGACAACAAACGCTTTAAAAATATTTTTGGAAATGCTATAACTAATTAATGTTATTTAATATTATTGTGAATCAATTATATAATTAATCCTTTTCAGAAATTTAATAATCTATCATCAAGAAAGTAGCGTTTATTAAATACTTGCAACTTTTTATAGAAATAGTCTTAAATATTTATAATTTTAAATACTTTTAAAAAAATTCTGGGGGGAATTTATGAATAAGTTTATTCGGGGGTAATACCACGAGTGCTTAAAAATTACCGATAATTTTCATGAAAGCTTGTTATTTATAATTCCACGAGTTCGAAGAACGAGTGGAATTAGTATAACAAGCTTGAATGAAAATTATCTGGTTAATTTTTATGCACGAGCGGTATTTAGGGAGAATATTTCTAGAATGAAATATATATTATTTTTTCATTTATGCCATAATTATATCTTTGTCGTTATCTGTTGAGAGGGTTTGTTTTTCAAAAGCAATGAATTTCCCGAAGGGAACTCATAACAATAACGATCACGTCGCAGTAAAAAGGTAAAAAAAAAACTGTCTCGTCAAATAGGTTCGATTGTTGTGTGTTGGATATACAACGTTGTCTAGGCAACGTTGTATATCCGCTGATATTTTTTTATTTTTAACGTTTCTTATGGGAAAATTTATACATGAGTGAAATATTCAAGAATATCATATTAACATGTTTATTATATTGTAACTATTTGAAATAAACTTATTATTATATTGGTATATAAACTTGAAATTTAGGTATTCTAGTAAGTTTTACACGCAGAATCGAACTATTGTCCTTAAAATGTTGACAATTTACAAGCAGCGTCAGAAATAGGGGAGGGCGAAGTTAAAATATGCCTTAACTTTCAAATTGGTTTTTACATTTGTTAATATCAAATTCGAAAACTTTATTGCAAAAAAAAAGTAATATTAGGTGGACATGATTTAGAGCGTCGTTTTTGAAATAAATCGATCAGAGAATTATCTTGAAAGCCAAAATTATTGTATTTAGGTAGTGTAAAAATAGCTGAATGTCAAAAAGTGATAAAATAAGTAAATATTAATTTCTTTTAAGAGGAACATACTCTAGGAGGAATTTAGTAATTACATTTTTATTAAATGAGATAATGAAAAATATTAAAATTTGGGTAAGCAATCTTAAGTATGTTCTCTTTGTCGCACGCAAGGTAGTTTTTAAATGGAATAATCTCAAAAAAGATTATTTAAATCGTGTCCAACTAGGAGTAACTTCTTTTCGCAAAAAACGTAAAAGTTTTATAACTTGAGGTAAAAAAAGATATACAGGGTGTTTCAGAAGCACGGTACGTAATTTAAGGGGGTGATTCCTTATGATATTCGAAAAGAAAAAGTTCATATGAACATGTGTCCGGAGTTGGCTCGTTTTTGATATACAGAGTGTCAAAGCTTAAAAAGAAAAATCGGTTAGTTCTAAATTTTTCTAAATATCCTTTTCCCGATTTTAATAAAATTTGGTACCGTTATTCCTAATGATAAGGGGCTTAATTAGATATAACAAGATTAAATTTTTTAAGTCCAGTGGCGTCCCGGGGAGTACCTTAACGAATATTATTGATAAAAATATGTACGCCACTGACTTTATTCTAATTTTAATATTTTGCTCGGATTTACCAACTAATAATACGAGTTTTTTATTCCCTGAATTGTTTTCGGATCTTGCTTCGTTTTCGAGAGAAAAATTAAAAACCACTTTATTGCATGTACAGGGTTATCCAACCAAGACTAGACAAGGCGATTTTTTGACTTTTCCTGTACTTTTATAAAAAAACTGAAATAGCCATCTTAAGTCATTTTCTCCCGCGAATTCGAATATCTTCAGCAAAAAACAATTGAACATCAAACAAAAGTACTAGGGGTCACTTTGATATTTTTTTAAATGGGATGCCGTATTTTTAATGAGCTTATCCGATTTCTCATATAAATTTTGATCTAAAATGTTGGATTTTTAATTCAAAAACGCCTTTTTTCTTCAGTTTTAAATTCGGAAAATGTTCGTCTACCGTAAGATTAATACCTGATAGATGGATACCCGTTTCACCTGTTCACCCTTTAACCTGCTTTAAAGCGTCCGTCAGTTAGACAAAATAATCAAGTTTCAAATTTCTATATATTTTTCACGAATTAATTACAAATAATGAAATATTCTTTAGAAGAACGGCTAAATGTAATAAAATTATATTACAAAAGTGGAGAGAATGCTCGACAAACACAAAGAACATTTTTTGAGAGTTTCCAGAGACACATTTCAGTGGATACAATTATCAGAATTAAGACCCTATTTGAAGAAAGTAAGACATTGAAAGATAAGCCAAGAAAGATGAAAAGACGGAATATAAGGGATCGAGCTATTGTTCAATATTTTACTATAAATCCGAAGAGTTCTATTCCGCAAGCGGTACGAGAAGTAAGGTATGGTCCAGGGCTCCGGAGAGTAAGCTATGGAACAGTTCACAGAACTTTAAAAAAATGTGGTCTAAAACCATATTGCATCCTTCCCGTTCAATACTTAACACAGCTTCAAAAAGAACTGCGATTTCGATTTGTTGCTTCAATGCTGATGAGAGAGCAAGACGAAGATTATAATTTATATAATAAAATTCTATGGAGTGACGAAGCGTCATTTACAACATCGGGGGTATACAATCGGAAAAATACAAGATACTGGGCAGCAGTTAACCCTCATAGATATGAAATGATAAAGTTTTAAGGTTGGAGCTCACTTAATGTTTGGTGTGGGATGTTAGAAAATCGAATTATTGGACCACTATTTTATCGTGGCTCTTTAACAGGCCAAAGATACCTCCATTTTCTTCATAACGATATCGAGGATTTCTTGGAAAGGTTGCCATTGCAAGCCTACAACAATATCATTTGGCAGCAGGATGGTGCTCCGCCTCATGCAGTTCGAGAAGTGGTAACATACCTAAACGAGCGTTACAATCAGTGGATTGGCCGTAACGGAACAATTCATTGGCCACCAAATAGCCCCGATATCACGCCAATGGATACATTTTTATGGGGTCATTTAAAAAATGTAGTTTATCAACGACCCAACAGAAGTCTGGAGGACATTCGGCAAAAAATTATAAATGAAATTAATAGACTTAACCAGGACCAAAATATTGTAAGAGATTCTTTGGAGAGATTGAAAAGGGGGCATCGGTCATGTTTTGAAAATAATGGAGGACACATAGAACAATTATATTTTTGAGATTAAAGTTATTCACTTTAGTTTATAGTTTTTTCTAATATGTCATACTTTTTTTATACGTAAGCAATAATAGATTTGCAAAAACTACTAAATTTGTAATTAATTCGTGAAAAATATATAGAAATTTGAAACTTGATTATTTTGTCTAACTGACGGACGCTTTAAAGCAGGTTAAAGGGTGAACAGGTGAAACGGGTATCCATCTATCAGGTATTAATCTTACGGTAGACGAACATTTTCCGAATTTAAAACTGAAGAAAAAAGGCGTTTTTGAATTAAAAATCCAACATTTTAGATCAAAATTTATATGAGAAATCGGATAAGCTCATTAAAAATACGGCATCCCATTTAAAAAAATATCAAAGTGACCCCTAGTACTTTTGTTTGATGTTCAATTGTTTTTTGCTGAAGATATTCGAATTCGCGGGAGAAAATGACTTAAGATGGCTATTTCAGTTTTTTTATAAAAGTACAGGAAAAGTCAAAAAATCGCCTTGTCCAGTCTTGGTTGGATAACCCTGTACAGGGACATTTTTTAAGTGTCTCACCCGATTGGCCATTTTCCTGATAACTGTAATAAAAAACAAACCACATATTTCTTAATGATTTTCGACAAGGAAGCCGAATTTAATGTCAAGAAATATATAGGTGCACAAATTTGACAGATACGACGCCATTTTAAATTATTTTAAATAGCAACCCTCATAAATAACCACACGAGTAAATTGCACTTGGCGATCCGATGTGTCTAATGCAATTGCAAAACTGACAATAAATGATTTTGATTTGATTTGATTTGATTTGATTTCAAATATCTATAGTTGTTAATATTTACTTTCAGCCTTTCGGACATATGGGGGTTCCTAATTTGCCTTCATCGATTTTGTCCTTCCTACGTATTTCAAAGTTAATTAAAACATTTAAATTTAAATAAAATTATTTTTAAGTAATAATACAAAAAAATGCAATAACAGCTAATCAAAGCGAATGTTGAAAGTGGCCACCTTCTGATAAAAGGTATTTTTTAAAAGAATTTTAACATCCTGTATATCAAAAACGGGGCAACTCCGGACACATGTTCATATGAACTTTTTCTCTTAGAATATCATAAAGAATCACCCCCCTTAAGAGACGTGCCGTACTTCTAAAACACCTTGTATCAAAATCAATAAAAAAAAATCATGTACCTATATTTTGACTCCGTCCTCTCCTATTTCTAGCGCTACTTTTGGATTGTTGATATTTTAACCACAATTCGTTCGGCGTGTAGAGCTTACTAGAATACCTAGAATACTAAATTTCAAGTTTGTATCATTAATAGTTTCGAAAACATTAGGAAAAAACATCATCAGTCTCCCCTTTAGAAGCCTGTATGAGGGGATATCGGACAAAATGTTACATGACCTTCAGACCCTATTTTCAACGGATCTACCCAATCCCCAATTGTTGATCACACCTTTCAGGGCACCCTGTACAATATTATGTTAATATTACATACAAACTTTTGTATTTTTTAAAATGCGGCTTAAACAACAAATATTTCTTAATATTTTGTAGTTAAATAAAACAAGTTTCTTACCCACAGCAGTTCTTATACTTGATTTACTTTTTCTCTCTTAATCTATAAACCTTATAAACTGATAGTGATAAAAAAAAAAGGTTTTAACGTCAATATTTGCGAGTTTTTATGTAGTTTAGTATATTTACTCACGTAATTTTAAACCGAAACTTGTAAAAAGTGTTAAGTCCCGATTATATGAATGAATCCTGGTTCTGCCAACAAAACTAACTGAGAAAAGTTTCGAGGATATCGGACGTCGTTCCCTGGAGAGCAGCCAAAATTCGAAAGGTATACAAATGCATACATCATATACAAAGGTCGTTGATAAAATTGTATACAAATTAAAGATAGCATTTAAAAAGTTAAAACATTATTGTTCGGTAGGTATTACTATTTAATTACGTATCAGGTCCCCAAATTAGTGTAAGTGGTTATTCGTGCCAAAAAAAAGCGAACCATCTGTGGAGAGATTCTATTAATCATGGCAAAGAGAGCGTAAAAATTGCAAAACTTTTTCACTTTTTAAGAAATTGAAGTAAAAACATACAAGGTCAATAAAAAGTCGGGCAACGGTTTCGTATGTCAAAAGCTATCAAACGTAAATTAATAAAATTTGGTATACGGGGATATAAATTCATCGAATTCCAATTTTTCGAACTCAATTCATCGACTTTTAATTAATCGAAAGGACTATGAAAAAATGTAATCACTTCTTAACTGATTTTTGCAAGAAAGGTAAATCTGTCTTTTTTTAGAGATATTAACATTAAAATTTAGGTATTTGGATAGTCATATGTCTTGGCATAGTCGCGTTGCGGCCATTGCTAAGGCAGCCTCGCAGAAGCTTGGAATAATTTTCCGAACTAAGAACCTCTATACACCCCAACAACTTTTAATGCTCTATGAAGCCCAAATTCGACCATCGCTGGTGTACGGCTCGCATATCTGGGGCTCTGCTACGCTGACAATATTAGATTTTATTCAAAGAAGAGCCATTCGCTTGATCGGTGACCACGATCTGACAAACAACCTGGAAAGCCTTGAATATCGAAGGCAGGTTGGCGACTTCAGTCTATTTTATAAATATTTTCATGGCAAGTGCTCAACTGAGGTTGCCCGCTTTATTCTACCCAGAGCGGTGTATGTTAGAAATACACGACGAGCCACTGCATCCCACCCTTACGTGGTTTAGCTTAGTGTCTCTCGAACGACACTTTTAAAAATTCTTTCATCTGGAGAACGTCATCACTCTGAAGCGACCTCCTTGAGGCCGTGTTCCCGAACGAGTATAATCTCCAAAGATTGCAGACCAACGTGAATCATTTCCTGCACACACGCACCGCTCGCAGAGCGCCATAAAGGATTAGTCCTGCAGTGCTGTGCCTTATCATAAAAAAAAAACAATGGACAAATTATTCCATTTTCATTATTAATCAATTAAGAAGGAATTAACAACTCATTATTGCGAAGTATTTTGAAGAAACAGATTAAGAAGGGCCAGCTTAAAAGCAGCCAACAGCAAGCAGATTATTCAGTTCTTCAATAGTTGATATAAAATTCGTAGCAAGCGACAAAGGTCAACGCAAATTGCTGGTCGAAGGCTATATGTTCATAAACGACAAGCAAGTCTAAGAAAAAATGTATTGGAAATGTGATCATATTTGGTCAACGATTGTGTTGCTGATTCTCTTTTCAAAAATCCCAACGCACATAACCATGGAGGAGACCCCGCAAGTGTTGAAGCAAGCAAGTTTATAGAAAAAGATGGAACTGCTACTACTTCAAGAGACATGCATCGTTATGTCATATCGTTAGTGTCGCTGGACCTAAGAAGTTATGTTCCCAAAAAAATTCCAGAACAACTAACCTGAAAGGAACGATTTTTACCAACTTCACCACGTGTGAATATTTGGCAGAAAAATGATGGGTTAGGTTTCTCGCACCACGCTTACTATTAGAGTAGAATTTTGTAAAAAATAATCTTGTATGCAAGCAAAAGCTCCGTAAAATATGCTAGTACAAATTCCCAAGGCAAAAATATAAGTCAAAGTTCAAATGTTTTTAAGCTTTTGTCTATCTACCTATCGTGTCTATTATTTATCAACTAGAAAGCTATATTATCAGAAATATCTACCATAGCGTCATAGTCAAAAAAACAGAACCAAGTTCTTGCTGTATCCCAGCGCCATAAGATTTTTCCTGCAGTGCAGTGCCTGATAATAAGAAAGAAGAAAGTGTGTGGATGAAATTATGACTTTTGAAACCTAAACAAAATACTAAAATAAGAGAATCCGTCAGTGCAGAAGAACTTGTATTTGCAACTTTAGGGTTTCTGGCAACAGGAAGGAATTATGAAGATTTCAACATAAGCATTAAATAATTCCAGATACTAGAAAGCTTTGTAACTTCCTCATTGAAAACTCCTTGCTCGAATTTTCCTGCACACCAGGACCTCTATCCTCAAATCAGTAAATACTCACATTACGTGATATACCTATTGCAGTTTTGCGTTTTTGCAAAGACAAGGACCACTCACATAACACTTCCAAAGTCTGTAGCAGGAAAAGTGTGAATGATCGCCCGTGAAGCATATAGGTAAATATCAATGATCTAATAACCATAGATAGTACAAGTCATTCATAAATGCTATAAAGATGTGCTGATAAAATAATTTGTAGGCGAGACGACGTGAGGAGTTAGGTGGAAAGTGAGGATTACACTGCATTTATCTTAGAACGTGACAATACTAAGCCTAACCTATAACTCAACTTTCTGTTTACTCCACTAGGAAAAGTAACTGCAGGATTATACTCCGATTCGTCGCATACTTTACACTGCGACGCATTTTAATTAGCCTCCAAATAAAAATATCACAACACGCTAAACACACAGCAATAATTTCAAAAGACCGGTAAACACTTGAAACGCCAGAAAAACCAACAGAAAACCGCTGTCAAAATTAGTCAAAAATGCATGAAACATCGTCATGCCGAGTTGAAGCGGACGGCCACGAAAACAATGGATCTGGGCGGATCCCTTACTGCTGCGTTGCCATACACCAAATGTTTTTACAAGGATTTAGACAATGTTATAAATTTCTCACATCAGGTTATTCATGTTAATATCTTTAACAACGTAAGTTTGCCAAACCAAGTCGAGGGGCACAACTTGCATGTTGATTTACTTTAGACTGGAATACCTTGATGTCAATACCTTTATTTGTTATTGTTGTATCTACAGTTATTAGATCATTGGTAGTTGTAGACCTTGGTGGTTGGATGGGAGCGATTTCGCCCGGTAATCTAGAGGTCCCGGGTTCGAATCCCGGCTTAGACATGAACGTTTTTAAGTGTTTGTAAATATTATATTTGTAATTTATAAATATACAATAATGACTGGTCGCATAGCTGAACAGTGCAAGCCAACTTTAAAAAACAAAAAAAAAAGATCAATGGTAAATTGCGTGGCTCAGACGAGCATGTTGACGAGCCTCGCCACACACAGGCGATCCTTTCCGCTAACTTATGCTCAACATGTTGCGCAACAAATTCGCTATTGAGGGGCCCGCTTAAAGTTGGTATGATAATGTATTTTATTTCTGACCGGTATATTATTAGCCTATAACGTCTTAGTTACGCGGGAATTATAAGGGTCATAACTCCGTTGGGATATTAAGAAAAATTTGACATAAAATCAAACGATTGACATCTAATGTCAATTTGATTGTCATCTATTGAAACATTTATTCCACTTTAAAAATGAACAAAATGTTACTAAAATCGGTCAGAAATAAAATTATCTATGTATCACTGGAATTATAAGGGTCTCAATTACCTCGGGCAATTGCTGTCCCTCGGGCCAAAGGCCCTCGGGACGTAATCTTTGCCCTCGGTAATTAAGACCATTATAATTCCCTAGATACATAAATAACTATTAATTGCGATGACAATGACATTGCAGTGTACTTAAAAACAATTTTAAAATATATTTTCGCCTAATTTTTTTTTAAACGGAACTCTCACTAACTGCTGACGCAAATTGGCAAGAGTAAACATCATATTAAGACGTTGCTAGCAGTTTAAAAAAAAAACAAAGATAGCACTTGAAAAGTTAATACATTTTTGGAGGATTATTTGCATTACAGTAATCCGGTTTTATAAAAGAACTTAAAATTTTTAAAGCAACCGATTTACCAACGTTATTAAATTTTGTTAACATTAATAAACCCTCAAAAAATTCTTTAAAATTGTATATTCTCCCTGCAGTTCTATAGAACTATAGAAGGTGTAAGGGCAGGCGTTTCCTAATTCATTCTTATAGAATGTGTTTCATCTTCTAATAAACAAGCTTTCGATTGATACATTTTTATTGTGCCTAAAACTACAAATAACTAAATACCGACAAGTCGCCATTATCGTTTAACCAGTAAAGACTATATCATACAACTTAAATAAAGTAGAAACTTCTAATTTTGTTATGGTTTACAAGTTTAATATCGATAATAAACTATTAAGTGTCGACATTGGTGAAGTTGTATAATTTTGATCCAAATCAACTCAGTGTCTCTTTTGACCCCCAAAAATGACCGCCCAAGTTCTTAAGTCTATTCCTTACATTATACGTCCCTGTCTATGGTCCAGCAATATCTCTAGCTAAGTAACTACGCCTAAATCCTCCATGTGAAACGGCCTTTAAGAAAGTTGTTAGTCATAAGACACAGAGAGACAAATTTGATGCTATAAATTTCCGTCTTTCCAATTTTAGTTCAGAACACTAAAGATACTATCAACCCCTTTGAACTGTCATAGCTTCTTATTGTGACTATCTTAAGTCAATCGAGACAGTGAAAAATTGGTAATATAAATCCGCTTTACAAAATACAAGATCCACCTTTAAGTTACCTAACCTGATCTTGATTTTTGCTGAGGAAGTGTCTGGTGCTTTAATGCAATTTGCAAGAAATGTTTGCCAACCGATTTTTTTGTTTCCATTGGGGTTGGTTAACATTTCTTTTTTATTATTTGAAACCACTGGTTTATAAAAACATTTTTTTTTGCATCAGAATAACCAAGACCTTTTTTATTATTTTGCCCAATCAGCTTTTGTTTGCAAACATGCAAAAATTTAATGTATGGACTATTAATCATTTTTGCACAAATTTACAGATTATCAGATAAAAATCAGTTGAAATTAACGCGGAAAGCCCAATAAATACATTTCACCTTCTGAAGGATGTAGGACTCATAATGATAAATAAATACTGTCAACAATTTTAATTAGAACAATTTATGTTTATTTAATGTTTCACGAAAAACACACATTAGCATCCTTAATTACATGAAACGTTTTTAATTCGCAACTTACAACATAATGCTTGTTAAATACTGAAATCAATTACTATATTTTTGACCGTAACATTAGACACTGTGTTTCGTAAAATATTGACAGGCTAGGGAGTTGCAGGATTTTTTTTTTGGGATCTTGCCGTTAATATTCTCTAACTTCAAGACAATTTTCATCCTATACCTTTAAAATGTTAATAAGTGACAATAAAGACAGTACAGCGTGTACATAAAGTAAGGAACAAATTCATTATTTAATAATCTAAAAACATTTCATAAAAATCCTCGGACACGTATATAATAATTTTTAATTGCGCATATTTTGACTTATAAATTTATTATACAGGGTAACTCATGTAGTAGATATGACATTATCGACGTTTTTTTTTAAATGGAAACCCCTATATTTTAGTTCAGATTTGAAATCTCCAAGAACAGCTGATTTCAAAAACCTAAAACACTTAGGGCCTAAAAGTGATAGTTTCGTAGCTACACGGTAAAAAAAAAATTTTTTTTTAAGTATTTTTAATTTAAAAAAAATAAAAAAAAATAAAATAAGCTATTTAATTAAGTATTGAAATTGACCTCCTTCTTGTGCCTGGCATTACCCCAAGCGATCAATAAACTCTTGTTGGACTTTTATTATGGTTTCTTCTGAAATATTCCTGCATTCTGTTGTTATTCGATTTTTTAAATCGTCAATATTGGCAGGTCTTATGTTATAAACAACCTTTTTCAGGTGACCCCACAAGAAGAAGTCCAGTGGTGTAAGGTCTGGAGACCTAGGCGGCCATTTAATAGGCCCACCATCCAATCCACCTGTTCGGAAAAACTTGATTGACATAATGGCGCACTACTGCTGCATAATGTGGAGGTGCGCCATCTTGTTGGTACCACAAATTTTCATCTAGAATTGCAGGATTATTTCCACTCGAATATAATAAGTTAACTAGCGTAGGGATAAGAAAGTCTTGAACAATCTGGCGAACGCTGTCATGGGGATCTTCTTCTATAGCCAATAAAATATTTAATTTTTTATCATCCGGAATCGCTGGACGGCCTTTCCTGGGAAGATCTTCCACAGAACCCGTTTTTCGAAATTTTGTTACAAGTTTACTCACAGTTGATCTAGTGATTGGTCTTTCTGGGTACTTAGCGTTGAACAAAATGCAAACTTCTTGTTGGGTACGAATCCTATCACCATATCCAATCATCATAAGAATTTCTATTCTTTGTGTGGGAGACAAACGCATAGTAACTAAATATTAAAATTAATTTTATTACTGCAACTAAACTTACTAGAAAAATTCAATATAATGACAGCATAATGTCATTATCAAAATACCATAGTTACATAACAGCAAATAAGCCTACTTTTAAAAAAATGTATCTTAAATAAAATTATTTGTTCTACCCTGTAGCTACGAAACTATCAATTTTAGACCCTAAGTGTGTTATGTTTTTGAAATTGAAAATTTAATTTATATCGAGTCTAGAAACGAAACGAAGTGATGAAACTTTTTCATTTTTGAAGTTAATGCCATAAATAATGATGTTAATATCGAATCTAACAAAACTAAAAAAAAAAAAACACGAGTCGAAACTGCTTCAAGATTAGTTGTTTGACTGATTCCAATGCCAATTATATCATAACGCTCACAATAGCCTGCTCCTATATCGCCAATTGGCTAATCTTGGATTAAATATTTTAGTTACACCATTCAAATTTCAAACTAGATTAGTTAACTGTAAAAGTTAATTTCGTAACTAACCTTATGGGAAATAAGTTTCAGTATTTAATGTAAAACTTGACGGCTTTGTTGATTGACGAAAAGCGAGAACCCTAATTACAAACATGAGCAAACCAGAGTAATTTTCTCTGTAAAAAACAGTGGTAGAGCTAATAAAGCTGTAAAAAAAAATTGGAACAAAATTGATTTTCTAACAATTCAATAAGTTTTCTCTGCTTAAAAGAACTATGAAAATAAATAAAGAAAATAAACAATTAGAAAGCAAACAGTAGAACAAAATAAAAACTGTTCAACATTGGAAGAACCCTTGCTGCCCTAAACTCGGAAATAAGCTTGCAATGAAAATTTACTTGGTATTATTAAAACCAAGTCTATGGACTTAAAAATAATTTTGATTCTAATACTGAACCCATCAGTAATAATTCCATCCGTATAACGAAGAATCAAACAGTTGTAGGGACCAAAGATAAAAATTTTAAATAAAGAAGAAAATGAATGTAAAGTGCCTACCTTTATTTTTGACGTAACTTTGTAACATAGAATATGAAATCAGCACTTCTTCAAGAAAACTTAGGACATTTTCCTTATACTAACTGAACTTTCTGAAAAAGATGTTCTTCAAAATAATCCTGCTGTTAATTTACAACCCTGCTTTTAATCATCGAATACCCTTTAAAAATATATGAGTTTTAAAATGACCATGACCTTAATTTGCTAAACCGCGACCGTTTAATTAACGATTTTAGAGGTTTCCTAATCCAGAAAGAGGTAATTTATCTGAAAGAAAATACAACAATAATACCAAATCATTAACAGGTACCAAACAGCAAACAATCATGATTGTCACTTACCAAAAAAAATTGTTTTTATAATTGGAAGCAAAGAAAAAGTTAACAGCTTGAGAAAAAAGATTTTAGCGATAGACGGAAAATTAAAAATATAGAAATTAGAATGGAAAACTGAAATTAAGTAAAATTGGATCCTCAATAAATAGTGCAATTAGAAGAAATTAAAGAAATAAATTGGCACAATTATTTAGAGACTCGTTAAGCGTCTGTAAAAGAGGAGAAAGATAATACAAAAAGTTAATTGCTGGTTAAACAAAAATAAAAAGGAATCTGGAAAACAAGAAAATGATCTTAAACCAATAGCTACTAGTCGGCCTGATAAAGAAGCAGACATATCAGTTGAAGCAGAAAACGGTAGACATGAAGACAAACTTCAGAAAATCCTGTTAAGATAAACTATAGATACAGAATTATCTTTTTTCCCCGGAAATGTTAAAGATTGGCCCAGTTTTTATAGTCAGTATATAAAAACGACAAAAATACTTGACTATCAGAGGAAGAAAATGTATGTAGATTAAGAAAATGCTGGAAAAGGTTATTCACGAAGATCCGTAGAAGGTTTATTAATTTACACATCAGTTGCAGCAACGTGGAAATAATTAAAAATAAATATGGAAGGCCAGAGGTTATAGTAAGAACTTTGTTAAGTGAAGTAAAATTAATGCCCATAGTTAGAAGTAAATAAGTTTGAGTAGTGATGCAAAAACTTCCCCATAGGAAAAAGTAGCGAGAAATCATGGAAGTTACAATTTAAAAGATCTGAAGAACTGGATTTATGATAAAGTTCAGGCAGCCCGTTATATTCAAGGGATCACAGGTCACCAAATTATGAAGTTTAAAAGAACAATAGTACTCACAAAGAACGATGGATGAAAGATATATTTTGAAGTATGCACTTTATGCAAAGGAAAATCATAACTTAGAAAAAATTGTACCTTTATTAGTAACAGAAACTTTTGAAAACACAAATGCTTCTCAATGGAGATGGACTTCTTCACAAATTTTAATGTAGCTTTTATATAAAAACAAATTAAGTTAAAACTGCAGCAAGATTACATAATTGTTTGGTTCCAATGCCGATTGCGATTATATGATACAACGATCTTATTTATTATAATTATTTTATAAACGAAGGCAGTCCTAAATTTGTCAGACACTATTTTGCAATAGACGAAGAAATTTTAAAATCTGAAATGCTAATTTCAGGAAATGGTGTGACAAGAAGTAACAACTGACCTCACAGACCTTTAAGAATATTCTCGATCCCAACGATTTTAGTACTTACCACACACTTTATAAAGTTGATCTTACCTGCCAGTTAATTTAACTGAGAGAAAACTTAATAATTATTGGACCAGACAAGAGACTTGTCAATAAATAATAAGAATAATGAATTAGCAAAGAAGACTGACACTAAAGATATTCTGAATGGATTTATCCAAAGACAAAGAAACAGAAAAATGCCACTGCAATACAAATTAAATTTTCTATTAAATATATTTCTTTCTTCTAACTTTAACAAACTGGTTTTTAAAAAATTGTTCCAATAAATAAACGTCCTTTATTTATGTGCCCGTATTCTTATCTATTATTACTTATAAAATCCTAGCCGACATACTAAATAAACTGTTATGCAACTGTCTGTTTAAAGGACTATTTCGTTTGCAGCAAAGAGCCATCAGGTATATGCTTAAAGCAGGAATTAGGGACTCAACTAAACCGTTGTTTTTGGCAAATAAAATGTTAACATTGTTGTGCTTGTTTCTGTGAAAGATATGTTGCTTAATTTTTAGAAAATTTAAAAATACCCACCAAATACATAAGATAAACTAACCCATTCCCACTTCTAATTAACTAAGAACTCCATCGTTTACAATAACCCTATTGACCAACCAACGAGAAGCGACCGTTGAAGCATTCAAGTGATATTTGCCCGTTGTCGGTCAAAACATCATAGAACTCACTTTACATATTCTCGAAGCCGCAAACATATTGTTAAGCTACCGATTAACGGTTTTGTTGTGGACGTGAATTTAATATTATTTAGTTTAGAATATATCACGTTTTTATGCTTACAGAAGACTTGATGTTTTCCGAGAATTAGAATACTGCGAGATAAAACACTAGTTTATTACTTTGGTTATTAAAAAACATGTTTCCCAAACAGGTACTATTGAAACAGTTTTAGTACAATCACGAAAAACAGTAAATACACTATTTGTGAAAAATGCCGAAGCATTTAAATAGTCGGTGCAAAGAGCTAATAGCTTCTCTAAGAAGCTATTTTCAGGAAGAACTTAACACCAATGGCCTATTGTTACACTTGATAGCGGTACAGAGAAGTACATTTAAAGAGTATGTTAAGGTCTAGATATTTTATTTCTACCTTACTAATTTTTAGCGTGTAGCAGCTGCCCTAAATTTAAACACCTCCACTGTAAGCGCAATTTCGATAACAGTTAAGGATAATAAATTATTAGAAACACTTTAAAACAAACGTTCTAATTCAAAGAGAGTTGTAAATGTGTGAAGATTGGATATAAGTTCTATCCGTGACACTATTTATGGAATGTACGAAACAAGTAAGTAGTATAATTTAAAAATCATAATATTTTACATCGGTTATTCATAAGCTGTAACTTTTTAGAACATCATGTAACTTTGACAACTTTAAGTTAGAAATTAAAAAACAGAGAACTGTTTGATGGTTGTCTTAACTCTTTAAAAAGCCTCTTCAAGAAAATAGGCTTCGAATGGTAAAAAGATGAACTGAGGCGAGGGATTATGGAACTTTCCCATGTAGCTAGCTTTCAAACGACTGGTATTTTTGAAAGATTATAAAGGGTGTTTCAGAATAAGATGTCCTTAACGGTGTGAATCCTTAGGTGATTTTAAGAAGAAAAGTTCAAATTAACATATATCCTTAACCTATCAACTTTCGAACCACAGGGCGTTAAAGTTTTAAGAAAAAAATCGTTTTTCTATCATAACTTTAACAACTTTCTAGCTATTTTTATGAATTTTTCACACATGCCCTCTAAGCATCAATAGCCATTTTTTGGTGTAGAAAAATTTTAAAAATTTTTAACCAGTGGCGTCCTGAAAGGGTTTGGGCTAGACATTTTGGAAAAATATTATGTACGCCACTGCTTTTTCTCAAGATAAAAATTATTTTTAAAATACTCATTCATTTTAGGCCAAATTTAATATCTTGCCTTTTTATCGTCCGACAAACAGTTTCCGACAAAAAAAAATAAAAAGCATTAAATGCGCATTCGCTATGTGCCTATGGTTTCTGACAAGTAGGCTATGAACTTTGTTAAGGAAACAATGACAATAACGAAATATTTAATGCCAAATAGTTTTGACAGCTATTTATTTATGTACACGGCTTTCCACTTAACTTAAATTTTAAACACGTAATACTTTTTAAACGTATAAGTATCATGGTAAATTTTACAAATGTCGAGTTTGCGGATATGCATTACCTGTACGGGCTTGCTGACGGCAATGCATTCGAAGCCAGACGATTATACCAAGAGCGTTATCCAAATAGAATAGTTCCGGATACACGAACGATTTCAGGAACTCCCAGAAAGTTATGTGAAACGGGATCTTTTTAAACAAAAAACTACTTAAAAGGGGCACACCAAACTACACGAACACCGGAAACCGAAGAAGCTGTTTTAAATTTAGTGGAACAAAACCCTAATATAAGTACCAGAAAAATTGGGAATGTTTTAAATATTACTCATGTCCTAGTCTGGAGAATTCTTCAAAGTTATTTGTTATATCCGTACCATATTCAACGGGTCCAGGCCCTACTTCCTAGGGATTTTCCATTATGCATCAATTTCTGCCAATGGTTTATTCAAATGGTTACCAAAAATCCCCAATTTGATGCCAGAATTTTGTTCACGGACGAAGCTAATTTTTTCAGGAACGCCATACAAAATTTTCATAACAATACCTTCTGGGCAGAAGAAAACCCACATGCCATTACGGAATCCAACCACCAAGAGCAATTTTCTGTAAATGTTTGGGCTGGAATTATTGGTGATTATTTAATTGGGCCTTATTTTTTACCAGCCAGATTGAACGGAATCAATTATCGCCAATTTCTTGAACACACTTTACCAAATTTGCTAGACGACGTCCCTATTTTAACCCGACATCGTATGTGGTTTATGCACGATGGTGCACCTGCCCATTTCAGTCTCTTAGCACGAGAGTTTTTAAATCAACATTATAGTAATCGATGGATAGGGCGCAGAGGAACACAATCGTGGCCACCTAGATCCCCTGATCTAAACAGTCTAGATTTTTTCCTGTGGGGACATCTGAAAACGTTGGTTTACAGCATCCCAATAAATACTGAAGAGGAGTTGAGAAACCGCATAATAGTTTGTTTCGACACTATCAGGAATACTCCAGGAATTTTTCAAAGGGTACGAGACTCAATGAGGAGAAGAGCTGAAGCATGCATTCTTGCAGGTGATGGCCACTTTCAACAGCTAATCTAAATTATTTTCGTTTTTGTTCACACGTTATTTAATGTTAGTTGTTTTAATTTAATGTTAAAAAATAAACCATAGGCACATAGCGAATGCGCATTTAATGCTTTTTATTTTTTTTGTCGGAAACTGTTTGTCGGACGATAAAAAGGCAAGATATTAAATTTGGCCTAAAATGAATGAGTATTTTAAAAATAATTTTTATCTTGAGAAAAAGCAGTGGCGTATATAATATTTTTCCAAAATGTCTAGTCCAAAACCTTTCAGGACGCCACTGGTTAAAAAATTTTAAAATTTTTCTACATCAAAAAATGGCTATTGATGCTTAGAGGGAATGTGTGAAAAATTCATAAAAATAGCTTGAAAGTTGTTAAAGTTATGATAGAAAAACGATTTTTTTCTTAAAACTTTAACGCCCTGTAGCTCGAAAATTGATAGGTTAAGGATATATGTTAATTTGAACTTTTCTTCTTAAAATCACCTAAGGATTCACACCGTTAGGGATCAGCATCTTATTCTGAAACACCCTGTATTAAAGAAAAAGAAGCATTCTCGAAAAATTCGTTTTCTTGGATAAAACATGGATTTTTCAGAATGGTACCATTGGTCGATCTTGGCAAGATGAAATAAAAGAAGTGTTAGATCTTCGAAAGTCGATGGTAAAAGGTATTATGCAGTAAATAAATATATAAACTATGGGAAATCTTTGTATATTTATCTTGTTTTTATGAAAAAAAACTGTGTAATTCCCTCACTCGGATATTTTGGTTACAAGCTGGCAACACTGTCGATAACTGATGTCACTCGAAGGGTATGACGTGCATCGGTGTTTGTTCTGCAAAGAGTATATACTTATTTTTTTATATGTATAATTACCACAAGAACTACAGTAGGTAACATAAAAGTAATTTAAATATTACAATACAGTGAGGACATAGTCTGGAAAAGTATCTTTTTCAGGTAAGGAAAGCACCTGAGTAAAAAACGTTCGGACACGTCGATTATTTTATTTTCTACATCTTTTGAGACTTCTGAAAATTATACAATTATACATAAGAAAATCTAAAACTGATAAAGACGATTAAAAAATCAGGTGAAGGCTCAGGTAAAGGCGTATTACTCTGTGGACGAGTATTTTGAGAATGCCCTCGTGTAATTTGAGAATTAATTGCTGTACTGTTGTTATCTTTTTTGTCTTGTCTATTTGTCTTTGTTACTGTCAAATATGCATGTAATTCTTTCTTTGCATCTTAGTTAGATATTTTCGATTTTTATGACTGCTTATTGTATTTAGCTTAGTTTAATGTTCATGTGTATAATTAATGTACGTACTGTACTGCTTTGTTAACAAGAATTATCTTCGGACAATAAAGCATAATTTGAATTTGAAAAATTTGAATTTAAATAGGGTTTAGGGCACTTTTGAATTTGAGTGGCTAACCACGCCCAGGTATCCTTCACAAGTGCGTCAATTAATAGTTTTATCTTTTTAAGTAATGCATGATTGTTTATTGACAAAACTCTGAATCAAGTAAACCCATACAGAGCGATTCAAAAGTACTCTGACAAACTGCGAGAGATAAGCGAGGTGCTGGCGGTATTTATATATGTGAAAGAAAGACGCTAAGGTGATTAGCTTACTGAAACTTAATGTCTTAAAATAAATCCAGGAATCACATCCTCAAATTTATCAAAGTAGGTATTATTTTTTGAATCATCGTGATAACTAAACATTGACTAATTAGTTTCACGAACGATTCGTCAGAAATGAAGCACTCACAGACATCACAATCTCATGAAATAAAATACGCCACAAGTTATCGAGTTTTTCAATCCTTAAGCAGGGTTCACTCTATCCGGGCACCGCACTGCACAAACGCGTTTATTTTTTAGATTGATAATTTTAACTGTACGCGATGACTTCACTTTCTAAATAACCGACAATTAAAATAACCAGGCTACCGTTCGCGAATCACTAACGACTGACTTGAATTTTAAGTATTTTTTTTACGTAACGTTAACAAAGATGCACTCCATTGCAGATTTCATCTATTGTATAAAACGATAGCGAACGGTAAACGGATTGGTTAATTGAACGTCAGGTCGGTTGAGATAATTTAATTATCATTTATTAAGTAACTTAGAAAAGATAATATTCCTATTAAGGTAATTTGCGTATTATAGTTACTGGTTAAAATGTATCAGTACTAGCTGAGATGAACGATGAAAATCTATTAATAATTGAAATAAGAAGAGAAAAAATTATCTTTTATCTCAAATTCATCGTTACAACTTCAATTTATTGTAATTAATCGAATGCCAATAGCAACTTTGACTGCCACCATTAGCTGATGCTAATAGTCTGAACCAAAGGACTTTTAACTGCTATACTTGAGACAGAGGAAGAGGAACCTGAACTTGCTCCAGTGTCGAAAATATCAAGCCTATCTGAACTAATACAAATTATTTGCGTCAATATTATTACATTAATCGAAAACTACCCAATTAATATCAACCTTATTAATGGTAAATTATCGTCGGATTCGTTAGAAGCGATTGAATGTTCTTATGATACTTCTAAAAGCGCCACTACAAATGGACTCTGAATTAATCTTATTTAAATAAGTATATGCTTGATCTCTTTGGTGGTTATTCAAACTTTTACCAATAAATCGATAGTCAAGCATAATAGCTAGGTAATGTGGAGGATTCAAAGCCATGCCTCTTCAAAATTCAACTGCAACGGCAATAGTCGTTTTATCTCTTTGAGCTCTGTCCAAAGCGACAGCTATTGGTGTTAGGTAACTAAGCATATGTATAGCATTCATTACAATACGTATGTCATTTATAATTGTACTTAGGTGTGTCTGGATCTAGACATCTTTGTGGTCTGGTACAGCTAACCCAGGTTACCTCGATTATCTAAGAATGACTTGATGGCATCGGTTATCGTGTTCCAACGAACGTCACGGGGGTAAAATAAGGTTCTTTCCTAGTATTTCCTTTGCAAGGGCATCAGGAAAATTTTTATTTCGAAAATATTTCATTACACGTAAAATATGACCAGTAACCGCACAACAGAAAGTCCAATGCCGATTTAATACATGTGCTGAACATCCATACCGGATTAACTGCTTACTTTCTAAGTATGTTCTCATTTTAGTAACATTACTAGCATTATCCATAACTATGTTCTGTACTGATACTCTAAATTTTTTAGTACCGTTAGAGATTGATTCCTAATTTCCTTTAAGTACTCTGACGTATCAGACTTACCAGATGTATCAACAGTATCGATAAGAACAGATTCGCTGTACTGAGGTAAAAGATGCGTGCATACTATTGGCTTGTTATGTATGTTACTCTATCCATCCACTGTTAACAGTTTTACTAACTTTAAAGTAGGAATAGATATTTTTAAGTTAATTTGTATAAATATCAAGATATATGTCAAAGGTATAAATATCGTGATATACATCAATGATTTATATCGCCGATTGTAGATACTACGAAAGCATAAATCACTAAACGTAAACAACATCTGATAATCGGCAAAACAGCGTATCAAAAAGGGGTTAATCCCCAGGTTGATATAACAAATATTGAAAATAAAATTATTGTTGGAATTGCTTAATAACAAAATATTTAATTTTATCATCCCTATAATTCTTCTCAGCAATCCTTAAATAATGGGTTTTCCATCTTCTAAAAATTCCATTTAATTCTGTACATTTAAGACTTGGAAGCCATAGAAAATTAATAACAATCATTATTTTAAATTAATTATAACAAGAAGAGCATTTATTGTTGTTAGTAGTAAGATTAAATAAAAATAATTTTAATGCTTTTCTATATTTTTAATTTTATGTGAATACTTAATTATTACAAATAAAACAATCAAGTCTTCCATCACAAAAATTTTTTAATGTAAAATGTTAGTATTGTTCCCTACATATTTCGGGCGTCTAGACGTCCATCTTCAGGGAATACCAAAATCGTGTTAAATAAAAATGGTTTGAGTTGCCTCAAATTAATGAGTGCAACTGGAAGTAGGAACTTCAAAAAAAACATTGTTTTTTCCAAATTTCCTTTACTTCCGAGCATGTCTCCGAAAATTATTTTTTTTTTCTTTCTTCACAATTTAATTTAAAAAACCATCATATATTTTATAATCAATAAAACTTAAAATGTCCTAATTTAAAAATCTTTAATTACAATAAAATCTTTATACAATCAACATGACAATTTTCACAATTTAATTTGCAAGTGCACTCCGTTTTGTTAAAAAATTATTTTGAAGTTCCTACTTATAGTGATATGCAAATAAATGTAATTTACTTTTTTAATCGAAAACCGTTGGTAACACAATGAAAAGCCTGGGGACCATTTTTACTGAGTGATAAAGCGCAATTTTGAGAATAATATTTATTTTGAAAAAAAACAGTGCCGTATCATTTTTTCCGTCAAAAATATCAAAATACACGAGAACGCCACTGGTAGAAGTAGAGCAAATATTATTTATAAAATTAATGTGTTCTTATGCTTAGTTAGCACGTACCAAAATTCGAAATGATATCTAAAAAAAACAGTCGCAAAGATATTAAGGAAGAATTATTTTTTTTATTTGTATCTCAAAATTAAAGCGACTGCGGAAGTTGAAAGAAACTATTATTTGTCTTATTTTTGGGTAAGGTAAGGAATCACCACACGAGCTATGGCACATGCTTTTTGAAACACCCTGTATGTAGGACTGATACTGGGCAATAACTTTAAATCCCTATTATATTATGATATGTATTTATTCCAGTTTAAGAGTTATTCTCGATTAAAAAGCAGAGCTATATCATTCCATTGATTCAAATTGATTGCCATCAAGGAAAGTTCAAGTAATAGTATTAGAAATGTGTATAAATATCAATAATATCCGATATCGAAAATGATTTGTCCCCAACAAAAAACTTTGGTCGTTTCTGATCTGCTTTATCAAAAATTAGGAAACTAAAATATTCAGGGCGTCAACCGAGGCGTCAACATTAAGCATGTGATTGTGCGAATGGGTATTTATTTGTGTATGAGATAAGTTATAACACTGTTTACAACCTTTAATCTATTTAAAAAGATGATTAGCATCAGTTGTTAGACGGCACACTTTGGATTAAACGTTTGATTTTATATTTCCAATATTTTTGTTAGGTCGTTATACTTTTTAAAAATAACTCGGTTAGTTGTGGGCTGCTCTGACCCCAAAATATGATGTTCAATTAAATAATACAACAACTGAGTCTGAGATACTATTGTAAACTAAGTTGAAAATACAATAACTTCCTGAAAACAATTGGAACCTTCTATTTGGAACTTACTAAATCTAATAAAAGAGAATGAAGTAGTTTCCGACAGACAAAATATAATTATTTTTAGCAACGCATCGCGCCAGGAAAAAAGGCTCTTAATCTCGAACTCCTTCGAGAAAACCCAAAACAAACCCACCAACCGCATAACAAAAAAATACACAAAATTTCAGACATGAGACTTCCGCTGCACCGAGTACATACAAAACGCCGAAAGAATGTCACTTTATTTTCCTTTGTAATTTAATTTTAGACGCTCTCGGTTTTTAGATGTCTTCACTAATAACTTTAATGAATTTTAAAATAATTTTCATAAAGCCTAGATTAAAATTGTTAAAAAAGGTATTGTACAATGGTTAGGTCAGGAATAATTATAAACTAAATCGTAAATTTTTTAGCTATAATAGTTAGGTAAATTTACTATTCATTAAAACAATTAATTTCAACGGACCAAAATTCTGTGTCATACTCCTGTGCTGCCTTAAAAAAATATTACAGATGGTTAGAAAAAACTTCTGTTGGCAACTCGGAAGCCAGTGGTGGTGATGAGGATTTTTTGGAGGTTCTTCAGCCCTTAATCAGGGTCTAAGGGTTACGCTGTTTTTACTTAACAGAGGTAAAACTAGAAAGTTTAATTTGCTTTTAGAACAATAAGCCTGACGTGCTCCTTATTATCGAGCATTGGCGGAGGTAGGGAGAGGTAATATGCTTGCCGAGTTATGGAGCGGTATTATGGTGGGCCATAACCAACAAGTTAAGAGGAAAAAATAGTTCTTTACATCCCTCGGTTGATTTGGAACCCGATGCGTTAAACCAATTCTACTGCTCTGTGGCACGAAGTTTAACCACCGACTTACTCTGTCAGATGAATCCTCTCGATTATCTTAACGATATGTGGTGCCCACAGGATTTCTGTCTTACTATTACGGATATTGACGAGTTGCAGGGTATCTTTAAGCAAATAAAAAACAAATGTTCGGCAGGAGCTGATGGTATTTCGGTCAGAATATTGGAGTGCTTACCGGAGGTCTCACTTCATGTTCTTGTCGATGCCATTAATGTTTCTTTTCTACAAAGCCAATTTCCTTCCTGTTTAAAAAATGCGATTGTCGTTTCCTTGTTTAAGGGGGGAAGTCCTGAGGATCCTTCGAACTATCGACCTATTTCACTCCTTTCCACCCTTTCGAAAGTAATTGAAAAAATAGTAAAATCCAGACTACTTAATTTTTTAACAACTCTTATAACTTCATCTCAGTTTGATTTTCAGTCATCCAAAAACACTGGTGATGCTATTTTCTCACTCCTACAGAATATTTTCCTTAATTTAAATGATGGTGATGCTGTCGCAGCAGTATTCTGTGATTTTTCCAAGGCATTCGACTGTGTGAATCACCGAGTGCTACTGCGAAAGCTTCAGCACTTATGGCATTCGTAACACAGCGCATGGATGGATCTCATCATATCTTTGTGGGCGATCGCAGGTTGCGCCCATTGATGGAAGATGCTCTGGTCTGTCTAGTATTGAGTTTGGGGTGCCCCAGAATTCTGTGTTGGGCCCTATCTTATTTTTATTGTATATAAACAACCTTACAAGTACAGCAATTAGTGGCCAGTTTACACTTTCACGGATGACGCCACTCTTCTGAGGCATTCAAGCAGTGGTGAACTCTTGAAGAGTGTCATAAAGCAAGATCTTCAAAAAATTAAAACTTGGTGCGACTCTAATTCTCTTTGTTTGAATGTTAAGAAAGTAATATTTTGACTTTTGGCTTTGACTATAATGATCTTGTTTTGGATAACTAATAAATTGAAAGTAAAGCAACCATAAAATTTCTTTGGACTATTTATAGACTCCAAGCTTAAATTCGAGAAACATGTCATTGAATTAAATAAGAAGTTAGCATCGCGTTGCTTTGCTATTAGAGTGGTGTCACAAGAACTAGGTTGTTCAGCGGCAAAGATGGTATACCACTCGCTGCTTGAGTCCCATATTAGATATGATATTACATATTGGGCATTTTGCAATCAACAGCTTTAACATTCGTTTTCGTTATTCAGAAGAGAGCGCTCAGTGAGTGGGGCAAAATATCGGGACCATTATCGGCCATTATTTAGAAAGTTTGGTATTTTAACGGTTGTATGCCTATTTATTTTAGAAACGGTATGTTTAATACATAAGAGATCTTCAAGCAACAATTCTCAAGATGTATACAGCACCAGACAAAGCTCTAAGCTTCGGCTTCCAATTCCTAGATCGGCATTGACTAAGCGCTCTCTAATTAACGAAAGCAAAGTGTATAATCATTTGAGAGTGGAGTATAGATCTTTGGATTATGTGCGTTTCCGCAGAGCCTTCTTGCACAAAAGGCGTATTACAGCCTGGATGAGTACCTACTATCGGGATGAAATTTGACACTTCTTGTGGACTTTATTATAATGTTTTTTGAAGTTAAGTTTTTTTTTTTTAACTATTTTAAATTGTTGTTTGGTCTATTTTTTATGTTTGTTTTTATTTTTTTAAACTTTCTGATATCTATTTTTTCTAAATTATATTGATAAATTTACCATTAGTTGCTTTGTCTATAATATGTAATGTATTCTTGACAATAAATCATGTTAAATAAATAAATAAACATGTTATACTGAGTTATTATTGTAGGTCTGAGTCTCTTAACGAAGGTACAATGATATTACTAAATGACTCTTTTTTAGTAAATAACAATTTTCAGTGTGTAACAAATCAACTGTTTGAAAAATCTGTGTATTTTTTGTATTTACCGCTCACCCTAGGCAGAGGTAGACGTGTTTTTGTTAAACCTTGACTCGATATTAGCACAAATATCAGATTCTGCACAAATAATAGTAGCGGGCGATTTTAACATTATTTTTGATAACAAAAGCTCCCTTAATACATTAAGATTGTGCAATATGCTGACCGGCCATAACATAAACATGCATGTAGAACATTGTAAGTTCTGCAACCCGGTTTTTTCAACTTTTATCATCTACTATTGACTAAGCCATTCATAATTCACATCGTTATAGACAGGTCTGTGATGGTGGTTGTTGAAGTAGTGCTTTGAATTCACCTGACCCTATCGACTCATTTCATGTGCTGCTGACAAATTCGATTAATAGAGCCTTTCGAAAACAAAAAATTACTTCATATGATTAGAAAATTTACAAATAATACGTATTTCATCATTACTTCAATAAATACCGCTCGATTTACTGTAAACTGATAAGAAAGGATAAAGATATGTATTATGCTGAGCGACTTGAGAGATCGGGAAGTAGACACAGGGAGAGTTGGTCTATTGTCGATGACGTCTCCCACCGGGGGAAACACACTCAACTGTCTGAGGGACCCCAACTACTAACAACTATTATTGCACAATTGCTGGTAAATTAACAAGTAACTTAAATCTTGAATCCTGCTATTGAACCAATGACGCATTTAAATAAAGTGTCAGTAAAAATCGTTTAATTTTTTTCCTACAGATGTATATGAACTTAAAAAAACGTTCACGGAAATAATAAATACAAATTCAGCTGGGGAAGATGAAATATCCATTAGAATATTCTTAAACTTGCCCGAAACAGCGCTGAGGGTGTTGGCTTTAGGCAATCAATGTCTTGGGAAATGAGAAATTTTTTCTCTCATAAGGGAGGTGTCTCCAAGGAGCCATCTAATTATCCCCCCATCTTATTGTTATCGATCGTTTCAAAAATAATTGAAAAGATGATTGAAAAACGTTTAATATCATTATATATATATATATATATATACATAAAAATACCAATGATGCTATATTTCGTCTTTTGGACGATGTGTTTTGTGACTTATCAAAGGCCTTTGACAGCGTGAGTCATGGTATACTGTTGCGGAAGCTTAGTTGCTATGGTTTCAGGGGAAAAATATTTAACTGGTGTAAATCCTATCTTGAGGGCAGAAATCAGAGTTTTAAAGGGTTCTGTTTCATGTAATTGACTGGGGATTCTATCAGTTCTCTTTCTTCTGTATATTAACGATACCTATCGACATTGGGGAAGAATTTACACTTTTCGCTGACAATGCTATAATATTATGGCACCTTAACGATGCTCTCATGTTAAAGATATTATTACTTCAGATTTGGTTAAGGTCAAAGAATGATGTGATTCGAACTTGTTGTGTCTAAACGCCGAAAAAACAAATGCAATTAGTGTTAGGTTTGCTATGGAAGGATTGGTCATTGGTGACTCACCGCTTGAGAGTTGCCCTAGTACTGTATCTGTGCCTTGTCATTGATAGTGGCCTCAAATTTAAAAATCATATCAGGGCAATGAGCAGAAAATTGGCTTTGGGATGTGTTGCAGTCAATGAAATTGGTTCAAATGTTGCAAAATCAGTTTACCACGCGCTTATAGAATCTCGTCTCAGATATGGAGTTGCATTTTAGGGGTTTTCTAGTCAGCGGTGTTGTTTGTTTTGCAGAAACGCGCAGTAAGATATATTTGTCGGGCCAAAGCCATTTTGACTCAAATTCTCGCCTGTGACACTTTTTCCGCTGCGATTAAAATGTTTTTTAAAATTGGTCATCATTAGGTTCGCGTTAAAAATGAAATTACCCATTATACCTTCGCTGTTTATCCTCCCTGCGTGTTAATTTTAAAAGCTCGTATAATTCTTTGCCAGCACTTAATTTTTCCTTGCTTCATTTTTTCATTTTTTTTATTTTAATAACAGAAATAATGAAGTATCCCCTCCTACCCCGCAAATTTCGGAATCCCAACTGATCAGCGTCCAAATCGACAACAATGTGAACTGATTATAATTATTATTACTTTTAATGGGGAGGAGGCTTGATTACTACTTCATTTTTATTATAAAACATGTAGAAAAAAACAGTTCTTCATTTATTCTCCGATTTATATTATGAATTTTGCTAAACTCTAAAATATTTTGGGACACCCGGTACACTTATGTCACTCAAATATTTTAGATGAAAATCTTTCATTATTTTATTATAATTACCTATTTTTAGAAAAATCTACTGACAATTGAAAATTCTATTATAACTTTTAAAAAAATTATGATTTTTTTTTGTTTTAGATAAAAATTTCAACCCAAGGCCTCGGCCACGATACGAGCGGTAAGCGGTGAGCGGTGAGCGGTAGGGCGGCTGAGCGGCGATGCAAAGTTTAATGTTTGTATTGTGCATACGGAGAACGCCCGACACTGGCCACGACAGACGTGAGCGGCAGGGCGGCACCACACGGTGCCGCTGATCCGCCGCCCGCCGCTAACTTCAGACATTAAATTTTTCTCCTGCCGCTCATCGCTCAGTTCATTCTGTCACTTGCTGTGCATCATGTCGGACCCAAATGTTCTTGACTCCGTTGTTAAATCAACTAAAAAGGCAAAGTTAGGAAGAAAGCTCGTGGGTGCTAAATATGAAGTTCTCATTTCTGAAGTTCAGTCAAGACCTCCTCTTTGGAACGATTGTCATAATGACTTCAAGAACACAGTCAGTTTCTTAAAGCAATAGCAGATTTGCTCGACCCCACCGTGCCAAGTCTGCTGGAATAAAGAAAAATGAAATTGAAACAAAACTGATTCAGTTGGAGGAAAAGAAAATTGATGCAATACTAAAAATGCAAAATAAAAATGACCAAGGTGAGGACTACCATTTTTTCATGAGTTTGATGCCTTACGTAAAAGTGTTACACACACTTGAAAAACTACAAGTCAGGTCCAATATTCAAGCTGCTGTAATGAAAGCATACAGAAATCACGAAGCCCGGAACACGCAGCAGTATTACCCCAGGCCTTCATCATCATTCAGCGCTGGTACGTCAATAACGTCCAAATACTCTCGACAACTCACTCCAGTGGACACAGATGAACAAATAGACGATATGAACGATGTTTGTGGCGTCGGTAACGCTTTTGTGCAGTTTCATGTGCCCTAAAATGTTTTAGATACATCTCTTAAGCAGATACGTTATTATTGATGCAGCACATTATTATGCTTACGGGATATATTATTAATACAATTACATTTGCGTTTAAAATTACATTGTCCTAATTAAACCAGTTAATGAATTAGCCAATAACCTGCCTTAATGTTACGACTAGCCTCTCCTCTGGATTTACTTGCTGCCGCAAACCCACTCTTTTCTTCTCCAAAACGTGTCTTATCTTGCTTAATATGTAGTCAAAAGTTCCAATTGACATTCTGGTGTACTCAAAAAACCGGGTTGCATCTATTCTCAAATCGACAAACAGATGATGATATTCACCGAACAAACTCTAAACCTGTTTATAGGGTGAACACCGTACATTTTACGCCTGTGTAACCTATCTAACACACGTGTTTTCAAAATGCAGTTTTCACTTAAGCACAAGAGTTGGACAACCTTATTCGGAGACTCCATTTCGATGACTAAATAAAAATTTAACTCAAAAACACCGCTTGTATCGTGGCCACTACCGCTCTGCCACCTTACCGCTCTGCAGCCCTGCCGCTTTACCGCTTACCGCTCGTATCGTGACCGAGGCTTTTGTTGAACACAAATATAGAAGAGCTGCGGAAAAGGGCTGCCAATACAGCTGTAGGTATTTTTAAATGTCATAACATCATTGTTTTCCGTTACAAACAATATCTTGCGTTCTTCAAATCTGTATTGAAGGCAGTAAAAATTTGGATTAGATGACTGATTGTTTTATTACCTGGAAAAAATATTCCTAAACCCAAAAAATATTGATAATTTCACCAAAAATTATGTAAGAACACGAGGTATTTTTTATTGTTAGGCATTGACATTGAATACATAAAGATTAGAGAAATATATTACTTAACCAACGACTTCAATAACTCTAAAACAGGACAGTTAAAACTTATAACTTAATCTACCTACTTGAATATCCGCGATAAACAAAAGTACTACTTGTCAAAACTTTTGAACTACACATTGTACACACGAATTTATAAATGATACTAATTATAAAGTTGGTAATATTCTCATGTTGAAAATACGTTTTTAACTGATCTTTCACGACGTCTTTTAACATAACTGATGCATCTAACGCGCGAGGGTTGAAAAACTTTACTAATCAAAACTAGGTTAGCCCTACCTGAAAGCACAATACCTTACCACCCTTATTTATTCGCAATCAATACTTTTCCTAAAATAGAACAGTGATACTATATCATTAAGTCTATGAAAAATATTAGTATATAAAACTATTTTCATTTTATATACACAGTTCACCAGCAGTTTGAACATTGACTTTTATGAAAGGTGTATACTGAGTATAGTAAAATTGACATTATATCGTTGATCTTTTGACTGCCCTAAAACCCTAATCAACCCGCATAAAATTTCCCAAATTTACGTCTTTACGGGAAGAATCGGAGTATAAATTACCTGCATCCCTAATTAGGTACTATACCATTTTAAGTAGGTATAAATACCTAATAACATATAAATAGCAAATTAATTTTTATTAATTTTAGTACCAATTGATTTTCCGACGAGTGAATTTTGTTATATTAGTGTTTGGTTTACCGGCGCGTGGTAATTTTTGTTGTATTCGTGTTAGAATGTGGCGTTCATGGGCTTGTACTGAGAGTGGGGCATCTTGCACTTTCAGAAAAAAAAGCATTCATCTCCCGATGCGAAAAAAATAATTTAAAATGTGCACCAATCTTTGCTGAAAAGAGATTTTAAGTCAAGTGATGCTTTAGCCAAAACTTGGTCAACTTCTATTTATTATATTTTATAAAATCTCGCAAAATGAAATTGTAATTATAAAAAATTTGTATTCTACAAGATTATGTTCTTTCGATACAAGCGTTATTGTACAATATCCATAACTATGTAAAGTTGTTCCAAGCTTAGTTTGATGACATGAAAAAAGCATTAAACTGGTGACCATAGGCGTCGCTTCCACCAAATAATTAAAATGCGGATTGTTGAAAATTTTTAATACGACTAAATAGTATACGAACGAGATAACAACCATAATCGGTCTAGAAAGTTCTATAAAGAAATTTCAAAAATTAAAAAAGGCTTCAGACCTAGAGCGGAAACCATACTTAGGAAGGAAGATGGCGGCATAACGACCAACAAAAATGAAATAGTGGACGAATGGAAACAGTACTTTGACAAACTTTTAAACATAAAACAACAGTATGAACAGACTACAACCGTGTACCAAACTGCAGAACCGGCAGTGGAACAACCAACATACGAAGAAATTATCAAAGCTATTAAAAAGCTTAAAAGTAAGAAAGCTCCAGGAAAGGACAACATAACAGCAGAGCTGCTTAAGTATGGAGGAGAGGCACTGCATAGACAGCTACATAGACTTATTACCCTTATATGGAGTCAGGAGAAGATACCAGATGAGTGGAAGGAAAGCCTGATCATTCCTATCCATAAAAGGGGAGACAGAACAAATTGTAGAAACTATAGAGGGATATCCTTAATCAACACAGCGTATAAGATCCTTGCAAACATACTTTTAGAACGACTTAAACCCATCGTAGAGTCAGGCTTGGGAGACTACCAGTGTGGATTCCGTAAAAATAGGTCTACTGTCGACCAGATATTTACAATAAGGCAAATGCTAGAAAAATGCTGGGAATTTAATAGAGTGATTCATCAACTATTTATCGACTTTAAACAAGCATACGATAGTATTCTAAGAGTTAAGCTATGGGACGCAATGGTAGAGCTAGGAATTCCAAAAAAGCTAATCAAGCTAACAAGTATATGTGTCAACGGCTCCAGAAGTAGAGTAAAAGTGGGGGAAATACTGTCAGATTCGTTCGAGGTGTCTGGTGGATTAAAGCAAGGTGATTCTCTCTCCCCTATATTGTTCAATATTGCCTTGGAAAAAGCCATAAGAGCGGCGGAACTATCCACGGAGGTCTTTGGTATGGATGGCCCAAGGCTCCTCCTGGCTTTCGCAGACGACATTGATGTGGTTGGAGACTCCGTAATAATGGTAAAGGAGTTATTTAATAAAGTAGAAAGACAGGCGGAGGTAATGGGTCTTAAAATTAACGAGGACAAAACGAAATATATGTATGTTGGTAAAAGAACGAGAAGAGATAGGATAGGGCAAAACGTTACAATGGGAGAGTACAATTTCGAGAGGGTAACAAGTTTTGGGTACCTGGGAGCCACAATCAACGAGGAAAACAGTATATCCGACGAAGTCAAAATAAGAATCCAATGCGGTTGTAGATGCATGTGCGCACTAAAAGAAGTTTTTACCAGCAAAAATGTATCCCGAAGGTCAAAAATTAAGGTATATAAAACAGTCATACGACCAGTTGTCATGTACGGGAGTGAGACTTGGACACTTACCAAGGAAAACGAGCGTAAGCTGAAGTGTTTTGAACGAAAGGTTCTGCGTAAAATCTTTGGACCATGCAAAGACCTAACAACAGAGCAGTTCCGACCAAGAACAAACAACGAATTGACTGAACTCTATGAGGAACCAGATATTATCAAAGTAATTAAGGCCGGACGGCTGAGATGGGCTGGACATGTACACCGACAACCAGGCTCTCGAGTGATCAAAACGGTCTGGGAACAGAATCCGGAAGGGCGAAGATCTCTGGGGAGACCACGTATGAGATGGAGAGACAACATCGTTGCAGATCTGAGAGCGATGGGAATAGAATACGATCCTGATCTGATGCAAGATAGAGAAGGGTGGAGAAGGATCGTGCAGTCAGCCAAGACCCACCAAGGGTGGTAGAGCTACAGAAGAAGAAGAAGAAATAGTATATATTACAGCTTGTTCATTATAGTTTATATCGATAAAAAGTTTGTGCCGTGACTTCGCCTGCAGAGAATATTTTCAAAATGGTCTTTCGGTAAAAAAAAAAGTGCTCATTTTGCCGAAAACAATTAAAAAAAAAATTGTCTTTGTCCAGCTAGGACCTCGAGAAGGTATGAGTTTTCCTTGTCAAAAAAGGATTGGGGTAGGTACTATGTTAGTTGGAATATACAGTTATTTTAACAACAAATTGCGGATCGCATCAGCAGAATCACAGTAAACGTTCTCTGATATAACAAGTTTTTAAGATACATGCTGAACGAACATAATTAATTTAAAATTCATAAACAAATTAATGACTGGAATCGTCAGAACTTTCAGAAGTAGAATCGTTCCCATTTTCTGTTTTTATAACATGAGCTACGCAATTTTTCCATACATCACTACTCATTTTTTTATTACCTGCCAAATATTATCAAGGACAACTGCGCTTAAAGTTGGGGATTGATTATTGAGTGATATTCTTTGCTGACAAGAGTAACACATTAGGTACAAAGCCATCTTTACTTCCGGCATGATAATGTGTTTTCCTCTGGAACACGGTGTACCAAAAGTACAATTTGTACTATCTACCCAACCTGTATTATAATATTGTACCTATATTTTAACATTTTTATTTAAAGATTTATACAAGAAGAAATCCAATAATATTTTTAAAAGTAGTTGAATACGATTTGGAAAGGAATATTCTGTTGGAAAACATTGAAGTGGAAAAGCTGGAAAGCTGGAAGATAAGAAATTTATTTAAAATATTGTGATAAATTTTAGACATTTTATTTGACATATTATAATGACAAGAAAAAGTACAAGGAAAACCACCAGTCAAAATAAAAATGATGAGTCAAAAATAAACCTTGAAAATCAATCAGATGAAGAAGAAGGGTATTTACCATTAAAATATCCAATAAGAGAAAGTCAGAATAAATGTACAGAAAAAATACAAAACTTTAAGATCAGTATAGAAGATAGAAAAGAAGCGGGATCGTCAAATTCAAAATTTTGTGATGAATGCAAGAAAATTATCAAACAAAATCAAGATTATGTACAATGTAAAGGAGACTGCAGAAATTGGTACCATTTAAAATGCTCAAAATCAAATATTAAATTATTGGACAACTTTATTGAAAACAAAAATGGAATAAAATGGATATGCGAAAAATGTACAGTTAAATCGACAGGTAATTTAATGAATTATATTAAAGAAATTGAGAAATCAATAAATTTTTTATCTGAAAAATATGATATAATATACCAAGAAAATAAAAATGAAAATATAATAAAAATAAAATTAAAAAATGAAGATCTCAAAAAACAAATTTTGGAGAAGTCAAAAAAATATTTTAAGACTAATGGAAAATTAACAACATGCGAACTTAATTTGAAAGGAAATCAAAATAATATTATATATATCAATGAAGAATTAACTCCAAAAATTAAATATCTATTTGGAAAAACAAAGGAACTAAAGAAAAAAGGCTTTAAATATATATGGATAAAAAATAGAAAAATTTTTGTAAGGAAAAATGAAGAAGAAAAAGTTATAAATATAAATACAGAAGAAACATTGAAAAACTTGATAAATTTGAATAGATGTTAAATTAAGTTTATATTTATTTTAAATTTTATTTCATTATTAACGCCCTAAAATATCTTTACCTACATTTTTAAAATCAATCAAAATGGACTATTTGAAAGAACTAAAAATAAATAATATTCAAACAAATTTGGTAAGTAATAAAAATGAATATAATGATTTTAAATTTAATAATAAAACATTTTCTATATATCACAATAATATACGTAGCATTGCAAAAAATATTGATGAAAGTAAATTATTTATTTACAATTTAGAAGACAACTTTGATATTTTAATATTTACTGAAACTTGGAAAATTTTAGATACAAATTTGTTTAATATTCCTAATTATAACTTAATATATAATAATAGTATTTTAAATCAAAACGATGGAATTGTTGTATTTATCAAAAATAACCTTAATTATAATTATGAAATATTACCTATTGGTGAATTAAAAATAATATACATACATTTATTCATTACAAAAACCACGAAAATTAATATTATTGCAGTTTATAGACCTCCATCAACTTGTATAATAAAATTTAATAATGATTTGCAATTATTTTTTAATAATCATTATAATAACTTTAAAAATGATGATACAACAATTTTTATTGGGGATATTAATATTAATATACTCTCAAATAATATACATACTAACGAATATTTAAATATTTTAAGTGAATATAATTTTACATCTTTTGTAAACGATGTTACAAGGAAGGTAAATAATCAAACTTCATGTATAGGTATAGATCATATTTTCATTAATACAAAACAAAATTTATCAAATTTTAAATCATTCATATTCCAATATCAAATAACAGATCACTATCCAATTATTTTACAAAATTTTTCAAATATAAATCAAATTAAAAACCATGATTTAATAAAAAATAAAACTTACATTGATTACAATAAATTAAAGAAATCTTTAAGTAAATCAAATTGGGATAAATATTTTTTATTAAAATCTTCTGAAGATTTAAGTAATTTTTTAATTAACGAAATTCAAAATAATGTGGAAAAATGTAAAGTCAATATTAAAAATAGAGTAAATATATCAAAAAAAGAGTGGATATCAAAAAGCTTATTAATATCAATAAATAAAAAGAATGAACTTTATAAGAATCTCAAAAATTCAGATAATCAAAACCTGTTAAATGAATATAAAATTTATAAAAATAAATTAACGGAAATTATTAAAAAAGCTAAAATAATTTATTATAAATCTCAAATAGAAAATAAATGTCAATCAGCAAAAGAAATATGGAATTGTGTTAAAAAATTATGCAATGAAAAATATAAAAAAAATAATTCAATAAATTACATGACACTTCAAAATGGAGAATTAACTAATGATCAAAATGTAATATCTAATAATTTTATTGAATATTACTCAAAAGTTGGTGAATCATTGGCTAATAATATATTAAATAAAAATAAAAGTAAAATTTTATATGAAAGTTTATCAAATAACTTAAATTCCTTTTATCTAGAAGAAACCAATTATTATGAAATTAAAAATATTATAAATAATCTTAAACCTAAAAAATCTCCTGGAATTGATGGAATAACATCAGAGATATTAAAATCAATTAATTCAGAGATATCTAAACCGTTAGTTTATTTAATAAATACTATATTTAGAACAGGAATATATCCAAATGCTTTTAAAATAGGTTTAATAAAACCAATTTATAAAGATGGAAACAAAACAGAATTTCAAAATTATAGACCTGTAACATTAATTTCATCATTAGCAAAAATATTTGAAAAAGTTTTAAAAGATAGAATGGACAAATTCTTAAATAAAAATAAAATAATATCAGCGAAACAATTTGGCTTCAAAAAATATAAATCAACTCAAGATGCAATTTGTCAACTAACAACTAAGATTTATAACTCAATGGATAATAAAATGCAAAGTATTTGTATTTTTTTAGATTTAGCAAAAGCTTTTGATACTGTAAGTCATGAAATACTTTTAAAAAAATTAGAAAATCTAGGTTTCCGAGGAAATGTTTTAAATTTAATTAAAAGTTATTTAAATAATAGACCACAATATGTCAAAATTGGTGAGACGATCAGTATACCAAAAATTTTTAATTATGGAGTCCCACAAGGAACAGTTTTAGGACCATTATTTTTTAATATATATTTAAATGATATATTTACTCTAAATTGTCAAGGAAAATTACACAGTTTCGCAGACGATACTGTAATATTTTACGAAGGAATGAATTGGAATATTATAAAAGATATAATTAAAAATGATTTTATAAAAATTAATGAATGGTTTAATAATAATTTATTAACAATAAATTATAAAAAAACAAAATATCTTCCATTTACTTCTTATAAAAATAATTTACCAAATGCAACAAATACACTAAGAATTAATGAAAATATAAAAATAGAGCAAGCAAATTATATTAAATATTTGGGAATAATTATTGATAAACATTTAAAATGGAATTTACAGAGCGAATACCTTACTAAAAAATTAAGAATGCTTATTCCAAAATTTAAACATCTTAAACAATTTTTAAATATAAAACAGTTGGAAATAATATATTATTCTTTAGTACAAACTCAAATAAATTATGGAATATTAGGTTGGGGTGGAATAAACAAAAGTCATCTTTATAATATAGAAGTCATTCAAAAACGGATTTTAAAAATTATTTATAATAGAGATTATTTATATTCCTCTGATATGCTTTATAAAGAAAGTAAAAAAATGGATATCAGACAATTATTTACTTATAATATGCTAATTTATATGTTTAAAAATAAAAATCAATTAAATTTTATTAGTCATAAATATAATACCAGAAATAAAAATCAAATTACATTAAAAAATAAAACCAACAAAATTATAGGACAAAAACATTTTTTAAATATAATTCCTTATATTTTTGATATAACACCAAAATCAATTTTATCAATCAGATCAATAATAAAGTTTAAAAAGGAAATTAAAAAATGGATAATTACTAATCAAAGATATATCTTTCATAATATAATAAATTAAAACATTTATTATTTACCTACCTATATTATTGTGATAAAAAACATAAAATTAGAAAATTATATTCATAGATGATATAAAATATAATAATTACCTATACTCACAACAAGTTTTCTTCGTGAGTTAAAACAAATATTATTTTTGGTTTATTCAAAAAATCTTTATATACATATTATATTATACTTAAAATATTGTATTTATATATGTTTGAATAAACTTTTTTATTATTATTTATTATACTTAACAACATCATAAGTATCGAACCAAGTACCAACCTGTACTTGGTTGACTGTAAAAACTTAATTTTTAGTGAAACGAATAAATCTGTATTTCAGTATTTCAATAATTTTTATTGTACTTATTATGTCTCATAATATTATTATTATAATAATTGATCTTTACTTTCGTTCGGTTTAAAATGTCTCTTTGATTCAAAATAAAAATAAATCAATATGTAGACAGCTATATTTTAAAGCCGACCCTGCACCCAGTTATTATGGTTTGAAGATGACCTACACAATGGGGTTTAATCAGGTAGTTGATTTATTGCCGTAAAGGTTAACGATATAATGTAAACTTTACTATACATGTACTATATGGTCTAAGGTCCTTGATGTTGCCAATCTGCTATAACTATTTGCCATGCGAGGTCAACATTCAAAGTGTGACTGAACCTGACTGAACCGATTTGATTAGATTTTTTGATTAAAACCAAAAGGAAGTGATCTTTCGATTGATTCATTGTTTATCAGTACCTAATCGGAACATTTAAATTAACATTGTTTTGCACAATATTGCACAAAAAAAAAATCACTACTATCGAATAATCGAATCGTATAGATAAAAATCGATAAGATATCAGTAATTGCCAGGAAGGTTAAGGTTTAATGACTATGTCGTTACGTTCAGAATCCCCCGACCTGAATATGTGTCAACTAACACGTAACACATTCGCCTAGCATTATGGTATTTTTTGCTTAGATGCGACATCGTAATCCAAAATTTCCGGCTTATAAGAATGCAAAATACTCTAGTATTTGAGAATATCCCATTTTTGTCAAAAGTACAATCACAGTGACGCATAATACTTTTGAAGTCTGTATTCTAATCTCACTCAGCCCGACCCAAAGGTACAGGGCAGGAACATTAAATTTGGTTTCTTGTAAGCACCCAGCCAAAACATGCGGTGTGACCGCCTTTAACGGAATACCATATAAAAACTTATTATACCTACATACGCACTTACAAGCTTTAACTTTCGATTTAACTAATAGCAATAGATAATTAGCCCTATTATCAAACACATAAGTTTACTTTTAACTACCGTTTTCATGACAACAACCGAAAAAAGCCTACTTATTATGCTCCATTCCACAATAATTCCTTGATTTCCCGACCGCAATAAAATTTAAACCCAGCCATAAATAAGTGCCTTTTGAAAAGGTACAGGTCCTGATTACCTACTAATTTCAATAGTTTAGGTTAGCTATTTTCAACAAAACAACAAATATAAAATAATAGGTAAGTATCCTTATTTTAATCATGTAATTAAATAGCTATTAATATTTTTACAAAAATACTAATCTACAATATTATAATATCATCTATGCCTAAACTAATTATTAAGGGCCTTCGTTACTATTAATTATGTTATTATATTGGTATATTAGGTAGGTTAATGGCAAATTGCAGGTGTTCAATATAAAGCAGAAGCTTTTCATCTTAGTTCATCAGTCGTTTGGTGTTTGTCAAGTTGTGCGTTAAAGGTATTTTCGTGTGTGTTATCGAGTATCCAAAATATGTCAGATCTGTGTGAAACTTCAGATAATATTGCTTCCGGAAGTTATGATGTAACAAAGAAAAAACATTTATCACTTGATGCCAAAAACATCATAAAGAACGTTTACTGTACCCTTTTAGAAAAAGGAAAATGACCGGAAAGTTTTAGTGAAACGAGTATTTTGACCAAAGTTGCATTAACGACAGTAAAAGATATAATGATCAAACGCATCCATCCAATAATTAATAGTAACGTAAGGCCCTTAATAATTAGTTTAGGCATAGATAAAGACGATGGTGATAGTGAAACAGAGCTAAATATAGAGTAGGTTAAGTTAAATATTGTATTATTATAATATTGTAGAATAGTATTTTTGTATAAATATTAATAGCTATTTAATTACATGATTAAAATAAAGATACTTACCTATTATTTTATTTTTATTTGTTGTTTTGTTGAAAATAGCTAACCTAAACTATTGAAATTAGTGGGTTATCAGGACCTGTACCCTTTCAAAAGGTACGGTGCCTACACAATAGATATTTCTCAGGCAACTTATTTATGGTTGGGATTACGACTGAGGGTTGTCAAATCAACGAATAATTGTGGAATGGAGCATACTTGTTTGATTTTTCACTGTGGTTGAAAAACATGTATTTAGCGTCTAGAGTTAACTTGTGTGTTTGATCATAGGGCTGATTATCTATCATTTAGTTAAATATTTTATTCACTTATTAGCATTTCAAAAAATCAGTATTGGATTTTAATTGTGTTGAAGATTTGCTGTTTAATAATTTCCGTTTTTTATTTTTCTCGGCCGTTACGCCCTCTAGCAAGAGCCGCTCTTATCTGAACACTCTGTATAAATAAAGTTAAAACTTACCAGTTAGCGTTGACTGATCAACCCTGGAAATCGAGTTAGCAGCTGCAGCGCACTGGGCGCCACTAGTACCCTGGGCTGCCAGCTTGGATAACAACACTTTTCACTATGCCTAAAAAAACGATTAGGTGTAAATATAATTTATTAAATATCGTGTTTTTTAAATCATTACTTAAAAATTCAAAATTCTCAGTTTACTTCAAGCCTGATATTTCTTTTGTAATTTGAGTAATTGTTATTTTTAATAAATTCCTGGACGAGTTTGCCAAATTGGCATCTAAAATATATCATAAAATGCATAGCTGTATATTTTTTAAATATTCAAAACTGGGCCTGATTTTTTGGATTTGATATATGAACAAAGATATATTGATTTCATGCCATTACCAAGTATATTCAGGCCAACTTTGAACATTTACATTAGACACTTCATACTTGGAAATGCCATTTCATACAAGTTTTAGACAACACTTGCTCTAACACTATTTTAGAAAAACGAAATATTATTAAAAATTATTTTTTTCTCTCCTGTCGATATCCGTTGTCCAGCAATGGAGAAAGGGCGATGTGTATTTTTATTTTTTTATTATTATGTTTTTTTTTGGCGTAAACAACGGCAGTGAGCGCGACCCGACTTACTATAGGAGTTAGTGACGTCACACACCGGTTTTCGCGAGTCGATACTCGTAAATTGTTTTAGAGGCGTCAGAAAATTAATTTTTTTTGCAGTTTGCACTAACATAACAAAATTGTCCACAAAATTTACTTTAAAAAAATGCTAAAGGACTCCATTCTGGGCATAATACATTTGTTTATTTTTCTTGGTGCTAATTTAGGTCCCAAAAACTCGATTTAACCTATCTTATGGTATGGTTTTCCTCCTCTTTAGTTTCCCTTTAAAAAACCTTAATTTTTTTTTAACATACGTCCCTGTATCCCAGGCAGCAGACTGATGTCATATTACGTCAATATAACGTCATATTGACGTGATTTACGTCGAGGGTCTAAAATATAACGTATCATAACGTCATTTTGTTACGTCGCATAACGTAATAAATAATGACGTCGTAAAAGGGCGTTAATTGACGTACTTTGTCGTCGATTTTCAACCTATCAAGTTCGAAAAGTTCTATGTACCAAACCATGACATAAAATAACGTTATATAACGAGATTAAAGTGACGTATGGGTACTGACGTTATCCAACGTATTGTATCGTCGATTTCAAAACAAAGTCGGGCAACGTTGTGAACTTCTAAACTGCCAATTTAAATAAATTACACGTTCCGTTAAGCCGACAACACAAAATTATGGAAGCTTCCCTTATTAAAGTATGATCCTTCAACGTTCAATTTACGTCATAATTCGCAATTAGGACGTCAATGTTAGGTCCAGTATATTGTCAATGATGACGTAATTACACGTAATTATTAACGTCACTCGACGAGACTTTCTCCCGTCAGTAGGACGTCATGCAACGTCATTATAGACGTCATTTTGGTTGGTCCTGACGTTACTAAGACGTCGATACGACGTCTTTCTGCTGCCTGGGATAGTGTTACACCTATACAACAAATTAACCTAACTCCCAATTTTTCGACAAAAAGAAATTATTGTTTGAATAAAAAAAAACGACTTGTGATTGGAAAAATTAGTTTTTGTATCCTTACTTACAAAGAAGTAAAAATATTAATTCTACCTACACTAATATAAACTACATTTATCTCTCATCTTTAAGGAAAACCGCATTATAAAATGTTAGGATACTTTTTTTTGGTTAAAATTCAATTTAATTAAGCCAAAAACAAGACTTTCTTTGAGTGTAGTTACTTAAATATAAAAAAAAAATATATATTTAAACTGTACATTTCTTTGTTGGCATATTTGGGTTCTAAAAACTCGATTCAGCATATCTGAGAGTTGAAAAAAAACCTTTTATTTAAAACTGAAAATTTTTTTTACATATTTCAGTCCTAAAATCTGGATTTTTTCTTCCCTTTTAGTTTCCCTATACATATCATTGGTTTTCAACCTTTCAAGTTTAAGCCTATATGAACAAAAATAACGTAACATAAAAAAAAACTACCTCGTAAGCCTTCCAATTTTCTTGTATATCGTTGGTTAATTCATTTTAGGTATGTATATATATGTAAAATAAATTTCTCCTACGACCACCCATGAAAATAAAGGCTCGTCCAGAGTGGACGTTCCCACTCTGGACGAGCTTTAAGCAAAAAAGGTACAGTTGGCAAGAGAACGCCTTATATGACACGCGTGTTAAGAGGTTAATTTGAAAAGACTTATCAACTATAATGTTGACAGCAAGAGAATTAGATCAGGCCAAAAATTAGGGCTTTTTAGTAGATATTTTGTGGTTGTAGGAAAATTAGCGTGCATTACTTATGAAAAGTGTCACTTTCTGCACTTGATATGTAATATACATGCGGAACAACTTCAAAGCTCATAGCGAGGTAGTTCTTTTAAATGTAAATAAATTTTTATTTTATAATATTCTTCTGTCTACAGGGTGGGTCGTTTGGCTGGAGTAAATACCAAATTTCGTTTAAATGGAACACCTTATATTTTTATATTATAAGATTCTTAAGTAAATTTAATGTTTCTATATTTTTCAAAAAATTCGCAATTTTTGTTGAGGGATAATTTAACTTACATTCAGATGATGCAACGATGTAAGCTGCTGCTTAAGAAATGTTTTGTTTTATTAATACCTAATGTGTTTTTTTCAACTTTAAAAATTGGCATTTAATTAGGTACCTACTTAATATTTATTTTGGAAATTGATGGCATAAAAGGCATTAAACTGGTGACCATAGGCGTCGATTCTACCAAATAATTAAAATGCGGATTGTTAAAATTTTTTAATATGATTAAATAGTATATATTACAGCTTGTTCATTATAATTTATATCAATAAAAGGTTTGTACTCGTGACTTCACCTGCAGAGAATATTTTTAAAATGGTCTTTCTGTAAAGAAAAATGCTAATTTTTCCAAAAAAAAAATTAAAAATATAGTTAATATCGATAAGAGGTTTGTACCCGTGACTTCGTCTGAAAAGAACACATGAATTTAATATTTTTAAAATGGGTTTTCGGTAAAAAAAATGCTCATTTTGCAAAAAAAAAACAATTAAAAAAAAATTGTCTTTGTCCAGCCCGGACCGCGAGGAGGTATGAGTTGTCCTTGCCAAGAAAGGATTGGGGCAGGTACTATGTTAGTTGGAATATACAGTTATTTTAACAACAAATTGCGGATGGCATCAGCAGAATCACAGTAAACGTTCTGTAATATAACAAGTTTTTGAGATACCTGTTGAACGAACATAATGAATTTAAAATTCATAAACAAATTAATGACTGGAATCGTCACAGAAGTAGAATCGTTTCCAGGTTGTATTACTACTGGCGCTATAGGCGGTAAAACAGAATATCCATTTTCTGTTTTTATAACATGAGCTACGCAATTTTCCCATACATCGCTACTCATTTCGTTATTACCTGCCGAATATTATTAAGGACAACTGCGCTTAAAGTTGGAGATTGATTATTGAGTGATATTCTTTGCTGACAAGAGTAACACATTAGGTACAAAGCCATCTTTACTTCCGGCATAGTAACGCGTTTTCCTCTCGAACACGGTGTACCAAAAGAACAGATTGTACTATCTACTTAACAACATCATAAGTATCGAACCAAGTTTCGTCTGAATGTTACTCCTTTATTTGGCGCAAATAGTCCTGTCGTAGTTCAATGATACGCGGGGATTCCATTATAACCATTAGATTATCTAATTTTTTATGTTTAAAGTCACATTTTAATTAAACACCACGCAATCACGCAATGTCTCTAAAGATTGGTACTTATAATTAACCTCGCAAATCATCACGAACCAATTCTAAAGTTGTTTCGATTTCGATGGCCGACTCTGGCACCAACTCATATTCCTGTGATAATTCACCTTGACTTTATGTTTCAAATTGTCGCCAAAAAGCCATACTGATATAATTAAATATAGGTACCAAGTAAATACTTACTTGTCTAAAACCACACAGTTATAGCAGAAAATGAAATATGTTAATTACAGTAAATCGTTTTAACCAGTCACGCCGCTGTCCGATTCCCAATATCGCATACCTCAAACATCAAGTGATTTTAAAGCTGATAAGGGATCACCCAATTGGGAGAACCTTTAACTATTTGCTGTTCTTGTCTATAGCATATAAATTTGTATTTATATTCTGCTCTATTAATTTTTCCATCCGGAAAAAATAGTTCGCACTTTAAAGGTGTTCTAAATTGCGTATGGGCGTCGACGGTCTATCGCCAGGGTGTTCGAAATTATTATAATATTCATGAATGGCTTGTTCCTTCTTTCTTTGACATTAAAAATTTCTTGCTTCAAAGTACATTTGCCAAACTAGCTTTCAAAGAGAGTCACCGACTATCAATTAAATACTGATATAAAAGAACACTTTTAATAATAAAAACTGAAAGAATTTTTAAAAAAAGATCTGACAACCCCGATTATGATGCCGGTCCCTTTGAAGCCCGGTCGAAGCTTTTTTATGTCCTTAAACTGACTTTGGAAAAAGTATACTTCTGCGGCGTTTTCGCCAGCGTTTAAAACGCTTATACACTTTCACCACACACAAGCGTCCCAGTAGTTCCCGATTCATTCAATTGGAATAATATTGAAAATGTCGCTTAAGCACAAGGAGTTAGCAAGAAACGCATTAGTTATTACTGATGAAAACAGAAAGTCCAAAAAGAGTGGGTGAAAGAGTTGTTAAACATTAATTAATTATCCCCTATAAATTTCTTGAATGAACTAGAACTACATCCAGATGACTATAACAACTTTCTAAGAATGGATGAGGAAACATTCAAATTATTATTACATAAAGTCACATCACTATTTTTTGCTTAAATAACTGAATACAAGCAAATCAAAAAAAGTGCCCATATTTCTCTAAGAGACCTGAATATAATTAATATTCAAGCAAAAGAACCAACACAAAGTCCCGGTCTCAATAAATGAAAATGAAATGAAAATTTATTGGGACCAAGACTTTGTGTTGGTTCTTTTGCTTGAATATGAATTACAAGCAGAAATAAATTCTTCGGATTGTCCAAATCGTTAATTTACCGCCATCCCTGCACATACACATGCGCTTTCTACACGTTTCGCTGACGTTTTGATCGACAAGTTTGAGCTTTCTGAGCCGCCCAGCGGGTCGTTAGCGCGGCAGCAAATACTCACAGATAGGCTTTTTCCGTGCGACTTTTGTGCGTCTTGGACGCTGGCGACAACGCCAGCTGCCAAAACGTCGCAAAAGTAGCTTGTGTGTGTGGGCCGCATAAATGTGACATAAAATCTTAGTTAAGAAAAAAACATGGATGTTTTTTAAACATGGATGCCTAGTCTCGATGTTAACATCGGTGCTCAACATCGATGTTTTTTTCGTTGTGTCCATCCCTAGTCTGATGGCCGAGGGGACGGCTAATAACAGGACGAGTCAAATTACTATGTACGAGAGGCGTACAATTTATGTACAGGGTGTACATGATTTTGAAAATTACGCTGCAACTTATCAAAAAGGTAAAAAATGAATTTATTAGTTTTCTTCACGTAGAATCCAGTGGCTTGGTCAGATTTTTTCTATGTTTACTTGTATTCGAGAAAAAGAGCAAACTTGCATTTTTTTTTAATGATACACCCTATATATTTTTAGCTATTATGATTCAGTTTATCACAAGCTTTTCAAAAATATATAATACTTCATAGCTGTTTTCAATGTGAAGCTCAAAATTTACATTTTTCAACAAATTTACATTTTTTTAAACGGCACACCGTATAAATTTTAAGATTAAACAATTGTCACAAGCTTCTCACAAATATAAAACACTAATTTTAAAAATATATACCTATAACAATAACTTTTATAAATATAAATAACAATTAACTCAGTTGTGTTATACGTTCAAAAATTAAAAGCTACAATTATTTGATGACACTGATTCGCCTCAGTGCATAATAAAAGGCCGTGCCTATAACTCCCTAAAGGCTCTTTCAGTGGCTTCTCTTAAATCTGCCCTCGTTTGGTACTGGACGGTATAAATATAATTTTTTTAGGTATCCCCACAAAAAAAATCCAAAACCGTTAAATCGGGTGACCTGGGTGGCCATCTTACAGGTCCATGTGTTCCAATCCAGCGGCCAGGAAAATTATTGTTAAGATATGCTCTTACAATTTGAGCATTGTGAGCGGGAGCTCCGTCCTGTTGCAAATATAAGCTATTAAGATGAGCTAGGGGCACGTTATCTACTATTCCAGGCACAATGTTTACCAAAATTTTTAAATATTTATTTTCAGTAAGACCGCCTTCAAATATATTTATATAAAATTTTACTTCCCAGTATGAAGCATGAAACGCTATATAACATGTTGATTTTCCTGGCACCAAAACCTAGTATTTTGCCGATTAAATATACCGGCACTGGTACAATGACTCTCATCAGACCATATAATCGTTCTTTCAAAATGATTTTCTCTATTTACATTTTGTAAATACCAATTACAAAACTCTACGCGGCGCTCTGCGTCACCGAGATGTAAGTTTTGTACGACATGAAATTTGATTTTGTAACACCGACAGAACCTTCCACTGTTCTACAAGAACTACTTTGATTTGTTTTAATTGAAGCCAAAACGTTTACTTCATCAATGTCCTGGTTTTCCTTATTGTAAATACTAGGTCGGGGTTTGGAAAATGAACCGACTTCAATTAAGTTTGATTTTATTTTTAAAAATATTCTTTTATCCGGCTGTCTTCTTTCTGGGAATCTGCGAATATTACGTTTTTATAAATTTTAAAATATGATGAAAAATATAAAAGGATACACTAAATATAACAAACGAACATATCGTACTTTTCATAATTCTCGAATTTTGCATTCGCAGCCATAATTAAGAAAAAACTGCTATTTATCGAAACTGAATAGAAATAAAGAACAGAAAATGGATAACCTATTCTGACAGTAAATAAAGATTTTTTCAGAGAACAAGCCTGTCATCTTTTGTTTTCCTAAATAGGTACCAGTCATGGCCTACTAAAAAAAAATTTAAATTTGTTGAAAAATGTAAATTTTGAGCTTCACATTGAAAACAGCTATAAAGTATTATATATTTTTGAAAAGCTTGTGATAAACTGAATCATAATAGCTAAAAATATATAGGGTGTCCCATTTAAAAAAATGCAAGTTTGCTCTTTTTCTCAATTTTTAAGTAAAACAAAAATATATATGCTACTGCCGTTTTCTGTTTTGATAACAGTTTTATGTACAGGCAGTTTAATGGCTAATGCGAAGCACCTTTTCATAATTTTTTGATTTCGGCTTTGTTTAGGAGATAAATGCAATTTTATCAAACTCTGATATGGGCATAGCGATATGCAAATAAATATCATTTATTTTTTTATTATTGTTTTTCTTGAGAACGGTTGCTCTTAGCGACTTCTACAAAATATGCCTTTTTCATGTGAAAATAATAAAGATATATATATTTGTTTGCTTAAAAGTGTAATAGAAACACGTATAAAAAAGTTATGACTCCCTAAAAGAGTAATAAGACCTGTATGTGGCGCCCTCTACAAGTGGGAGCCATACGCCATACTAACATCAAATTCGAATTTCGTATTTCAAAAAACCCCTGATATCAATTTTAGTTGAAATAGGTCATAACTCATCATGAATTTTTTCGCAATATTAATGAAAAACCCTATATACAAAAATAGAGAGATCTGTAGTCTCTCCCCCGCAAAGAAATTCTGGCTATGCATTTATAAATAAGCAAAACAAAAGGAAATATATGCGTACTTATAGTATCTTTTGTTTACTTATATGGCAAATACAAATAATTCTGTTACTCACACAAACAAAATATCCCACCACAGAAAAATAGCAAAAGGTCACTAGAAATTTAATAACTTCACTTAATCATTTCAAGACGTTTTGTTATTTCTTAATAATATGTGTTTAAAACAATTACTGTTACGGAATCATTTATGATTCTCGCGCTTGCAAATTGTGCAAATTATGTTCGTTCGACGGGATTCCGTTGAGACACCGTCTGAAAGTTCAAACATACCTTATATCAGATAAATTAATATAAATGTATGCATTAAACCCTTATCGGAACTCAAACAATATAGATTAGGTAGTACGTAGGTACATTATGTAGATATTGGAGAGATAATATAGCATTTCATTAGAAACCCTGGGAGAAGACCAAAAGTATTGTAAATATTGTTAAAAAAAAACTAACTATCCTGAACTAAGTCCTTTGAAACTAAAGTAAAATGATGCTCTAACGATGTATGTGAGCCTGTAAAACATATTATTGGTCATTGGACCATTAGAACTTCTTAATTATTGTTAAAAATGACTTTTAACTAAATATATTAATTACTACGTAATTACAGGGCATTTGAATTTGATTAATCTAGAAGCCACTTGAATTAAATCAATTCTATTGAAATATTGAAGTGGCGTAATATCTTTAAAACTTAGGAATTTTTGTTTTGAAAATTCCATTTTCATCATACTGAACAATTTTGAAGTCTCGGGAAACAGCTGATTTTTTTATTCCACAAAAAATATTATGCACTGAAATTGTCAGAATTCAACTACACCATAAAATATAAAAAGGGGACATTACACAAAGACCTCGATTGTATGTCCAAGAATCCAGTATTACACCTGGATAAAAACCCTGATGAATTTGAGGAAATACCAACATTTACCATATTAAATAACAAGAACGGGACGAAGAAGCAATAAAACTGCTGATAAACATACTCGAAAATCCAGGCGAAGAAGAGCTAAAGGATATACAGACTTATCAACGGCACGCTACACAAAGTAACAAAAACTATGACTGACCCACAAGAATTCTTGTGACAGGACTACTAAGCGTACCAGTAATACTGGAACCCATGGTGGAAGAAATCATGTGAGAGCGTCAAGCAGCACCAATAGGCGGACACTTAGAAATCACGAAAATCACAAATCCGATATATACTAGGTACTACTGGACAAATATGGCAAAAGACATCGAGATATACCGGGTGATGCACGGCTTAGTTGAACATAGGAAATACCATGTAAATTTTGAGATGGCTAAATATTGGCTCCCCTGTAGATTTTAAAGAAAAACTGAATCGTAATATTTTGAAGAGGCCGATATAATAAACCCATGTTTGAATAAATTTTAATAAGCCAATCCAAACTTAATCAATTAAATGTGATGGCAAAATTACGAACTTTTCATAGTTTGGGTAATACAGCAAACACCAATAAATAATTTCTATTGTCAAAAATTGACGTAAAGCCGGACATAGCAAATAATAGTATATTATTAACCAAGGTTTAGACAGCCATCATTATTGAAGACGCGAGGGCTATAAGCTGTCTAAACCGTGGTTAATATAATATTTTTTCCACTACTACAAACTTTTATAAGAAATTTATCTTTATAGTATTAATAATTATAAAAAATTATAGGTAGGTATAAGTATATTTTTTAATCAAGTTACCTGCGCTTTGGAACTGGCAAAATATTTTGTTGTTTTGTCAGGTGGCTTTGTTATTACGACCCGAATCTGTCCTCCTAATGAATATGGCGAATTATTGTCTCTTATACCCTATATTTGTTATTGATTGTATCGATATTTTACAATGTCAAGCATCTCTAATAATCTAATATGTATTAATAATTATCTGGTGCCTAACCACAAGAAATCACCTTTCAGGTTATTCATGTTTATGAATTTATGTTGTAGAACTAAAAAATCAAGTTACCTGCGTTCAAATAAATTCTTAAGATCGGTCAATAATAGATTTCAATGCCTTATTATTGACCATGGTCTTATAAGGTAGAGAAAAACGATTTCTAACGTTAATAATCGGTTAATAATGGCGATGTTATAGGTTAGTAGTGAAAAAATAGTATATTATTAACCAAGGTTTAGACAGCCATCATTATTGTCCGAGCGGCAAGTTTAAATCACGAGGAGAGGAGCAACGAGGGATTTAAGACGCGAGGGCTATAAGCCGTCTAAACCGTGGTTAATATAATATTTTTCCACTACTACAAACTTTTATAAGACATTTATCTTTATAGTATTAATAATTATAAAAAAATATAGGTAGGTATAAGTATATTTTTTAATCAAGTTACCTACGCTTTGGAATTGGCAAAATATTTTGTTGTTTTGTCAGGTGGCTTTGTTAACGTCAATTTTTGTTTATTTATGTCATCAGATTTCACGAGTTTTCCGTTTTTTAAAAAAATGAGCGAAGAAAATGTTAGTGATATTATTATGTGTACACCTCCAGAATTAAGGATGGAAGCATAAAAAACGTTGAATGTATCGATACTTTACAATATCAAGCATTTCTAACAATCTAATATGTATTGATAATTATCTGGTTGCCTAACCACAAGAAATCACCTTTCAGGTTATTCATGTTTATGAATTCATGTTGTAGAATCAAAAAATCAAGTTACCTGCGTTCAAATAGATTCTTGAAGATCGGTCAATAATGGATTTCAATGCCTTATTATTGACCATGGTCAATAATAACTTATAAGGTAGAGAAAAACGATTTCTAACGTTAATAATCGGGCAATAAAAATCCAATCCAAAATAAAAGACACCGTTATGTTTTCCTTACTAAGCCTTTAATTTAACATAACATACCTAAGAGTTGATATTGAGAAATTCTGTCACATTCTAACGAAATACAGTTTTTAGCTGGTCTAGATTTTCAAACTTTACATCTTTATAAATAAAATTTTTAAGTGACCCCACAGAAAGAAGTCGTTTGGCGAAAGGTCAGGAGACCTGGCTGGCCAAAGGATTAGATGCCGTGGACCAATAATATTTTCGTTAAAAATATTTCGCAAGTATTCCCTAACCATGAGAGAATTATGGGCAGGACAACCATCTATCCATTTGATACCAGATCTCCTGATTTTCGCGTACATTTTCTTCTAGTGCGGGTTCAATTCGATTTTGTAGTACTAAGTCCAAATAGGTTACTGCTGTAAGGTTGCCTTCCATTAAAAATGGTCCAATAATGTAATGTCCTACAATTCCCGCCCAAACATTTACTTTTTGCGATTGGCGATTTTCCTACTGATGAAAATAAAAAACAAATTACATATTTTTCAATAATTTTCGACAAGGAAGCCAAATTTGATGTCAAAAAGTATATAGGTTCACAGATTTGACAGAGACGAGTAAATTGCACTTGGCGATCCGATTTCAAAAACCTATAGTTGTTAATATTTATTTTCAGCCGTTTTGAAAATACGGGGGTTCCTAATTTGCCTTTATGGATTTTGTATTTTAAGAGTTTCACCCCTTTAATAAATAGACCTTCTAAGCTGAACACTTCAGTCTTTCTCACAGCTACATAATCTCCCGTGGCCAAGCTATCTACGCTATAATCAAATCCGACAGATGTCAAAAAGTGACAGATACCACGCCATTTTGAATTTTTTGAAATGGCAACCCTCATAAATAACCACACAAGTGAATTGCATTTGGCGGGGTAAATACTCTTTAATGAACCTATGGGTAAAAAAAGTGGAAAAAGTGTATCGATCAAGTGATAGAAGAAGAAGCCAAAATGTGGCAGGTAGATATAAAAATCGAAGAAATGGTTGAACCGCTTATTAAACGATATTAATAAAAGTTCATCTTCCGAATCGGACTATGATTAAGCCATAACGACAAAGTATTATTCGATTTTTGAAAATGCTTTGTTTGTAAGATTCTATATTATATCTTGTTTTTGTAATTATATTATGTAAAATAGTACCACCCATTGTTACTTATTAGTTAATACGATTTTTTAAATGTTTTCATATGTTACAAATACCTACAAAAATAATATAATAATAAATCTTAGAACAATAGGCATGTTAAAGATTTTTTATTTAAAAACTTCCCCAATACGCGCTCCTGGCTAAGAGATTTTCCCAATACCAATGGTAAATCCTCAAATATAAAAATAGCTTGCGATAAATTCAGGGTGGACCTACCTAAAGAATGCTCATAATTGGATAATTGAATCCTTTAATGTAAACACAATAGATTTTAAGGGATGGTGTTAAAATTGTTCTTGATACCCCGGTATGCGTTTTGCATATTTAATGAGCAATTATTACTTCGCGCCAGTTAAAGATATAGGAGTTACATAATTTAACTAAAATAATTTTTGCACTACGTGACTAGTATGGCATACGCAAGCTTGCAATAATTAGCACTTGTTTATAGAGTAGAAAAAACAAAAAAACGTTTGGGACCCGCCATTTTGACTATTACTTAAAAGTAATCAAATCAGCATAATAGTTTTAATAATAACTACACACCTTAATTTGAAAGTTCCAAAAACCTGCACCGATATTCAATCAAGCCACCAATTACCAATCAAGCAGTGAAAAAAACAAACAATAAAAAAGCAAAAATAAAAAGACCACTTACACAAAATAAATAGGGGCCACATCTACAAGATGAAAAAACAGGTCAAGAAAACACTTCAAATGGCAATCAGACTTCTCACAAGAATTAATTTTTAATTTTTAGGCTTAAAATGCCATCAGTAAGTTTTCACATACAAACAAAATTTAGTAGACACAAGAGATATATTCGCAAATTAACTTTCTTCTTATCACTGTTCTTATTCAGCAACAAATAGTTTAGTAATTCTAGTTTCTAACGTAAACAATTGTTGTAAGATGAAGGACACAATTTCGAATTTCTACCTAACCCAAGTGGTGGTATAAAAGTTAGGTGAACCTAAGCAAATATTAAATGAATGGAATAGCGTTTCTGAATCAATTAGTATGAATTTAGTTAGCAGGTACTTAATCTTATTAGTGACTAGGATAAATTCAGGTGTGAACCTCAATATTATGCGAGCTTCTTTTATTGTTTGGTTATTCAAAGTATACTGGTCAAACAGGTCGCAATTTTTAAAACTAGAATTAAAGAACACTTAAATTCACAAAAATCTCCAAACAATAAGAGATCAGTGTGTTTGGCTTACATCTTCAAGAGGAAGACCACAATTTTGATACTAAAAGGAACTTAAAAATGCTACATAACTCCCAAAATGGACAAAAACTCAATATTTTAGAAAATATTGAAATCACAAAATTGGAAATAGACCAAAACGTAAATTGTTTAAATGAACCGGTAAACTTTTGAGAAGCGGCCAAGATTATTAATTTAAGTAGTAAACTTTGCGTTGTAGTTTTTACCTTCTGTCCAGTCGCTTAGATGTTAATGCAAATCTCAATTTGGCATTAAAAGGGATTTTTTTTGGGAACAGTGTTTTTTGGTTTTTCATGTGTATATACAGAGTGGCAAAAAAGTCGCGCATAATGCCTGTAACTTTTGAATTACCTCGTATATAGCTACATTAATAATTGTAAAAATCTAAAGCAAGTATTTAATAAAGAAAAAGAAACCCTATGAACAGCAATAAAATACATCTCTGAATAGATAAATATTATAATTGCACTATTCGAGACCATATCGCACCTTGCACCTCAGAATCCCACGCGTGCAGTACTCCTTGAAAGTTGAGAAATTCTTGGATACTATAGAAAGCATTCCGCACTACAAAATGTTTGATGTTTTTATTAAAATTATCCACAGATAGACTTTTTAAATGAATCTCGGCAGTCCGAAAATTCGCGCAGCATGTACCGAGTGTCCCCAGGCTAAGACGTCGTAACAAGTCACAGACTAAAACACGCCATGAAATGCCTGTAGAAGGCTGAACCCCGGTAGCGCCCTTTTTAGATTTTTCAGAAGAAATATGGTTTTTGAAAGACAGTCAGCCATTTTGTCTATGTGCTTATCGAATTTTAGGGTTACATCTTGCATCTAAATAAATTCACAAGAATTTCACAGCATCCAAACATAATATGTTCAGTCTCTGCCTCATTTGAAGCCAACCCCTCACTCAGCCTCTCCTTGCAACTGCCAGACTCTGTAATGGAGGTGTCAGCTGCAAACAGAATGATCCGCGAGGATGGAACTGAGGCGTTTATGTCATTGATGTAGATGAGAAACAGTCACGGGCCCAATACTGACTAGTATGGCTAGCTTGGCTATTGAGCAGGAAGTGACTGATTCAATTGACATCGATTATTAAAGAGTATTGCTCCGAGAAATAGAAGGAAACTAAAATTTTAGTAAGAAAGACGTTTTATGTTTGTCCCCCGAAATGTTAAGTTTTGTTTTTCAGAATTTTTCAAAAAGAATAGAAATTTGGTTGGTTGGAAAGTTAAAAAAAATCTCATTTTGCAAAACGCAGTTTTATTTTCGATATAGTAGGTACCTACTACACTTTAATATACTATTTAACAAATATTGCGAAATGGTCTCGCTTTTAGTATATAAGCAAGATAATGCTCAGTTTTTTGATGATCTTTGATGAATTTTAGGCATAGCTTTAAGAACACATCACATAAGTATAAAACACTAAAGTAATTATTATAAAAAGTTGTTTGATCCAATCCTTGTAGACTATCTTAGCTAAAGCTGTGTCTAGGCTTGTTAGAAGCTTTATTGTTAATAAATCAGTTAAAATCAAAATCAGTGTAGACTGCATTGTTAAATTGCTGTTAATGTCCAAATAAATGTATGAAATTCTATGATGATGGGTGATTAAGAATAAAACAACAGCTTATTTATCTATTAAAAACTACGCAAAACAAAAGATAATAAAACATGAATTATTGCTCACAAATGAATTTAATATGTCCAAATAAGCTTAATTATTTAAGGCTAATTTATGACCAAGCCTAACATTAGATCAAAATAATATTATAGTATGTAAACTAATAGGCACCCAAGTTAAAATTTATTGTTTTGTTATGTATAGTTAAATCCTATTGAGAGTCCAGAGTAAATACAGCTTCCAGTTCAGCAAGACCTAGGAGTCCCAGAGCATCAGTAGCATATCGAGCATAGAGCAAATGTGCAGGGCTAAGCTCTGTATTCCTGATTCTTATAAATTGATTATTAATTAGGCATAGATAAAGCATATTGGATACTTCTTATCAAGTGCTTACATCATAAAATAAATATAGGTTCAAGTTTGAACTTGGCATTGATATATCAGTCAGTGCTTTGGTGAAGACTAATATTATGTACCTACTACCTACTTACAGGGAAAGTAAAATATCTGTTTTTCACCATGTAACCCCTGTTATCTATTACTAAAATTAAAACACCAAGACAATGCATTATTCTTATATTGTGGCAAATCTAATTTTGTGGGTTTGTTCTGGGAACTCTGTTTAAATTGAATGTGCTCAGCTGTAAATAGTAGCTAGTGAGGTAACTAGTAAATGCCAGGGTAATGTGGCCTACATGAAACAAAGCTACATTAATATATTTAGCTACGTATAATCTACATAAATATCTGTAGATTTAGGAATTAAGTTTGGTTCATTACAAGGGAATCAGAATGAAGGCCATCCTGGCGAGGTTAATATGAAATAAACTGGCATGCATAGAACCAGTATGACTCACATTTTATTAGTTAAGCATGCAGCGTTAGTTAATTTACATGCAATGAAAACTTACTTTTATACATTTCATATTTCGGAGTCCTATAACTATTTTAAAATATTACGAAAAAGAAAACAATGCCAAAAATCAATAACTTCACAAGACGTCGGTATTTCACATGAAATAAAAATACCAAGAAAGCTATCGTGAATGTATCACTTCTGGTCTGACATTTTTTATCTAAAAAACGGAATAAATGTCTACATAACCGAATAAAATCAAATTTTGGCTAAATTTTCCAGTTCGAAACCGACAAAATTAACTGCACGGACATCGGTAGGCAGACTTCGGATTTTAACGTTTAAATGACAATGACGTAACGAGTAAAGACGTAAGTCTGACAGCCCAGCTGTTTTTTTGTCGAAGGTGTATTCGAGATTTATAGAAGCTACTAGACTTGTAACAATCGTTTTTGTGATTGATTCTAATTTTCTAATTCAAACCCCGCGAGGTCCTTGGACTAAACTCCATTTTATGGATAAATCTGCTTCCGGGTTACGTTACAAGCCTAGTAGCTTAGTCTTTATTGATGGCATGGTGGCTGGAGGTCTGCACTCTGCAGTACAGTACAGTTCAGAAAAGCAGAACGAGGCACGCCCCAATTAACTTTTGACATTTGACAGATATTCCAAAAATATAAACAAAAGTTTAAAAGTTTACCATTTTAGGTCATTTTGAACTATTTTGAAGCAATTATTTTAGAAAACAATTTATTTATAATTCATAATGTTTTTTTCAACATTTGTCTCCATATAAAATAACATTTTTCTTGTTGTTAAGACTTAGAAAATAATGTGCTTAGAATTTTTTGAAGAAATAAAATTGAATGTTCTTAAAATAATCTTGCCTGCATATTAAGAAAAGGGTAAAATATTTTATTTTATACAATAAATAAAAACTGTAATAAGGTATTAAGAGAAAAGTCAAACACTGACCAACAGGAGAATTTCTTTTCCTTGATTGGTCATGGCAGAAATAATATTGATTTTAAGAAAATAAAAAGATAACTTCTTAATTTTTCCCATCAAGTCAAGTCCCTGTTTCAGATCAACATAATGAACAAGAAAAATTTGAAGAAATATAAGTTAAAATAGAAGGTATGGCAGACTTGGATGACCAACAAAGTGACCAACACTTTTGTCTAAGATGGAACAATTTTCAAGCCAACATTACATCACAGTTTGAAACATTACGATATGATGAAGATTTTACTGATGTGACTATTGCATGTGAGGGCCAAAGGCTACAGGCTCATAAAGTAGTTCTGTCAGCATGTAGTCCATATTTTAAAGAGCTCTTTAAAGTAAGTTTGTATTAAGGGCTTTTAAACTAGTAAGTATGTTCCGTCCTTATTGACCTAAAGACTATCTTAGATAAGAATATTGGTAGGTACACTAATTTTAATTTTCAAATATTTCAGACTAACCCTTGCTCACATCCAATTGTCTTTATGCGAGATGTAGAAGCTCGTCATATAATTGCTCTTATGGAGTTTATGTATGTTGGGGAGGTAAATGTATCTCAAGCTCATCTATCCACGTTTCTTAAGACTGCTGAGTCCCTTAAAATTCGGGGATTGACTGATACTTCCTCAGACTCTGATGCTGTGCCCAAGGAGAACAGCTTGTATTTGAAGCCGCAACCAATAAGGTTGTTAAGGTACTTTTTTTTTATTTATATACATTTATACAGGGTGTCACTTAATGTAATGTTGGTACTTATTTTAATGGATTATTCCTAGAACAATTTTAAGTTGAAAAGTTCATATAATCATGCAGGGTGATTCACAGTGAACATTTATGGTGAACCAGTCAATAATGTGGTACCTATTTCCGCTTGTACCAGAAATATGTAGTAGCAACTTTTATTTTTTAATGGAATACCCTCTATATAAGCTTATTTTTGCAAGCTCTATTAGTTTCTTAACAATTTTTCTTATTTTTTTTCAAAACTGTGACTGACTAAATGCTGATATTTTTAAACTCTGAGATACTAAGGCACTGAAGGAGTTTATTGGATATACAAAATAATAATGTAAATAACTTTAAAAATTTACTAATGATAAATAATTATTTCACTAAAAGTACAATAAAATTGGTCATGAATATGCTACTAGAGTAACTCCTGATACTAAAAGTTTGATAGATTATGTACTGGAAGATCAAATAGGTAGAAAACAGTAAATATAATTTGAGCTATTGAAATATATAGAAATAGTTAATAGAAACCACACTAGTCAACACTGCTCCTCGCTTGCATTGGAATGTAAATCTTTATTAGACCATATGAAATTGATATTTAGCATTCAGGATAATGTAAAAATATATAAACCAAAAATGATATACAAAACCAAACATGTGGATCATAGAAAACTTAAAACGCTATTCAGACAAAGATCAAGTAGCAACATTTAGATTTTTCAAGAGGTAATAGTTCAAGTAGAAAGGAATCTAAGTACCTATGTAGAGAAAAAAAGACGCCACGAAACGATAAATCAAAGACATTATGTCTTTGGGATAAATAATGAACTCTTGGACTTAATATCGGTTAGGGATAGGTTCTTTACATATAGGTATCCTGAAAATACTGTGATTAATTAAAGTGCTTAAAAATCAATATTTTACAAATAAATGGAATGAATACGGAACTCTCTAAAAAACAATGGAACATCAGATAGATATGATAACTAATGAGCTGAACAAACATTTTTGTACTGCAAGAAAAAATATACTAAGAGAACTAAATAATGAAATACATAGTTTAAATACTCAGCTTTTTGAAAAATCTAAGATTTGAGGAAATTTACTGTGAAAAAACATAATTTTTAAGATTGTGCAATGAACAGGAAGTTGTAGATATTGTAGTGGATTTTAAAAAATCCTCTACTCCAGGCAACAATCAGATTACTTTTTATGATATTTAATGATGATCTCATTTTAATTTTAATTGAACTTGTCAATATAAGTGTCTTGAAACAGCTATTTTTCCGGAAGAGGTAAAATCAATAGAGCGAGCCCTATATTTAAAGTCCCATTCTAAATATGATATCAGTAATTATTGGCCACTTAGTGTAATAAGTACTTTTGCAAAGATATGGGAGACTGTAATAAAAGATAGGATGATGTCTTTTATAAATAAGTGCATAGTTTAGTTTATTTTTATTGGTAACATTACACAATAGTGCTTTTACAGGTCAGTACAAAAAAAATAGAAAAGCTTAAAACTTACACAAATTTCAATGCCAGTAGTAAAACAAGTACTACGCACAGCTAATTAATTATACACTACTGAGTATTATTTATAGAGAAATTAACATATAAAAAACTTAAAATATAAAAACCAGAACACACATATTTGTAATAAACGTTTGGATGATTAAAATACATTTAAACTAACAGAAGACAATTTTTAAAAGTTTAAAATGTGAAACTGCTATTGAGGTATTCCTCAAAGGAATAAAATGCGTTTTTAATGAGATATTTTTTTATTTTCCTTTTGTATATATTTTTTCCAAGAGATCTAATATCTGCTGGAAGAGCATTAAAAAACTTGATGGCATAGTAGTCTGTGCCTCTACGTGTCCTCTCTAGTCTGTGGTAGTTATGTATCAGGTTATCTCTATTTCTTGTCCCCACAGAGTGAATATCTCTGTGAGTTCTAAAGAGTTCTTGATTTTGTTTGACATATGCTAGACAGTTAAAAATAAAAATGCAGGTAAATATCAGAATTTTCAGATTTCTAAAGCAGTCTACACAACAGTCCCGGTACCTCAGGATGAATACCTCTGGATGAATACCAGTATGGTTTTATCAAACAGAGTAACACTCTTAAGCCGGGGACACATTATTGTCACGTCACGTGAGCTCACGTGATAGCACGTTAGGCATGAGACGCGTGAAAATACGCATCGGAGACAGATGTATATCACGTCACTCCTCTTTTATGGTGTCACGTCTCATACTTATTGGTTCAGTTCAGCGTTTGTTTTATTTCAAGTAATTTAACAAAGAAATGGAAAACAGCTATTCAAGCAGCAGTTCTTCTGATTCTGAAAAAGATATGGAAAATTTAGCTACATTTATGTTGCTATACTTAAAAACCTATAATAGGTCAATATGGGTTCATGAGATTATTCAAAGAAGAGAAAGAGAGAAAAAGTACCTCATGCTGTCTAACTTTTTCAATTAATAGTTTATCCATGTTTTAAAGTACCTCTTTGTCAACAAAACGTAAACACAACTCGTAGCACGTGAGCCAAAAAATCTGTTCTGACATGAAATCAAAGACGTGCTAGCATTGGTGATAAGTATAACATACCGTGACACGCGTGACGTGACAACAGTATGTCTCTGATCGATTTAAATGCATGGAAAAATATTGAACTACATCTTGCAAGCGCCACGTGAGCTCATGTGATATTACGTGAGCTCACGTGACGTGACAATAATGTGTCCCCGGCTTTAGTGTCGATGTTTATCTTATGGACAACATCACAACCAAATTAGACACGGGTAAAATCATAGTTTCAATATTTATAGATCTCCAAAAAGCATTTGATGTAATCAGTGTAGATATGTAGATACCTATATTGTTAAATATAATATAATATATGACATAATTAAATCGTATTTATCAAATAGGAAACAGTATGTAAAGTTAGGCTCTAATATTAGTGAAACTGAAATAAGTAAGTGTGGAGTGCCACAGGGTTCTGTTCTTGGCCCCCTTTGTTTTATTCCCTTTATGTACTGAGTTAAAAAAAACGCAGGATTGGTAGCAAATTATTATACATTTGCTCAGATGACACAGTTTTGCTGTAGAGCTTTGAAAATGCAAGCGGAATAGAGAAAATTGTAAATTCAGATCTTAGGAGATACTGGCCTTTGAAAAATAAATTAAAAATTAACATAAGTAAGTGAAACTAAATATATATCATTTAAACAAAAAAATAAAACTGTATAAATACCAAAGTTAAAAATAAATAATAAACAAATAGAAAACGTCTCAAAAATAAAATATTTAGGATTTAGGAAGTCCAGCTTTCTTAACACTGATGTTGAGATTGGTGGAAAATCATCCAAATGTGTTTAGAGACGAAAATTCCGGGTCTCACGATTGATAGAACTCTGAAGTAGAATACTCACCTTAAAGAATTGAAACTCAATAATTTATTCCTTACGCTGCTTGAGAGACATTGTCTCAACATCAATACTTAGAAGTGTGTAATATGGCTACTTTCACTCTCGAATATGCTATGCGGTACAATTTTGGGGTAGTCAAAGTGAAAGTATTAGCATTTTTCGTACTCAAAAAAGATGTATGCGTGTAATGAATAAACTAGATCCAAGGACGTCATGTCGTGAATATTTTAAAAAAGATTTTAAATAATGACTCTGCCATGTTGTTATGTCTATAGATTGCTCCTGAATGTACATAAAAATAATATTAGAGGAGGTTACCCATCAAGTCTTATTACTAACACATATAGCTTCCGGAAAGATTTGTTACGTCCTCCCTTTTCAAACGCCCTCTCTTTTCAAATTCCTCATAATATCTGAGAAATTACCGCGGTATCACTCTCTACAATCTGTTACCTGCATATCTTCAGGATAGTAGCATTAATGTTTTTAAGAGATTGAGATCTTTAACTCTTGTATGATTGACTTACTGTCTTATTGCCTTTTAGCTTATGATTGTGATGAAACTATAAATAGCTTTATACCATTATCCTATCTTACAGTAAATTTCATTTAATTCCAACAGTATACTATTATATGTAATTAGTAGGTATTCTATGTAACTAATTACTTGTCAAACGCTGTATGCAAAACTGACAATAAATGTTTTTGACTTGACTTGACCTTTACTATTATTGACAATCAACTTTGTTGGATTGAACTAGTGATCGACCGATATGACTTTTTTAGCCGATACCGATAATCGGCCGATACCGATAATGTCTTGGCCGATAACGATATATATCGGCATATCGGCCTTTTTTAATTGATAACATTATTAACGTCTAAAATCTGAATATTCTGTAATATAATTTATAATTCTTTAACGTTCAATTTAAAATCACAAAAATAAAAACAAAAATTGCACTTTGGCAACACAGCAATAGGCGGTAATTTATGTGGCTCAGCGCCAAGTCATTGGTGAATCCCCTTAATTTGAATTTCTCGGTGAATCCCGTGCGTTTATTGCCGTGCATTCAGTATTGCATTCTTAAAGCAGATCGTTTTAAGTTCGATCATTTCTTGGCGTAATTTAGTTAATCTTTAACAAAGACATAATATTAATAGTTAATAATAATCCTATTGGAGTTTGGTGGAGTGCAAAGTAGCGAAATGAATGGAAAAAGTATTTATTGGAAATATTTCATAAAGAATAAATTATCCCCAGCAGATAAGAAATCCACCGCAAAATGTAAATTGTGTGACATAACCATTTCATTAGGGGGAGTGGGAAAATCGGCGAATACCTCAAACATGAAATACCATTTAGAGAAAGAAAAAACATCCTCAAGAATATTATAAATTGAAAGGGACTGATTCAAGCTCAGGTTAGTACTAAATTTTTATTTTCCAGTTCACGTTATAAAAATATTTACCAACAATAGGACCTGCTCATTCAGGATTATATTATTATATAGGATTGAGGGGCAAACCACCCAGGAATTTTTTGCTAAAAATCTAGGGATTTATTTTATTAGGAATTGAGGGAATTTTAAGGGAATTTGTGTAAAAAAATTACTGAAAAAATCTGAAGAATTAAGTAATTTGTTGGGAATTTGGGGAAATTAAAGGAATTTGTGTAGGAGGGGGGACATTTTTCTTTTTCATCACTTTAAATCGTTTCATTAACAATTAACACCTACGATATGATTTTATTTAAAAACAAATTTCCCCGTTTATTTCAACGTTTTGACTTTTGATCACCCTGAGTCTATTTTTTTTAGAAACGGCTGGACCTACTAGTAGTTCTAGTAGTACTTCTAACTCTAACTCTAAGCTATTGCAAGTCTCACTGGCTGACTCTTTCAAGCAAATGCAAAAGTGGGACATTAATTCATCCAGAGCGAAGGAGTTTCACTACCTTATAGGTGAAATGATATGTTTAGACAATCAGCCATTCAGCATTGTATCAGATGATGGCTTTACTCGGCTACTAAAGAAAGCTAAAATGTTTTAAGCTGCTATGGTTGTTTTTATACATCGGCCGATATAGCCGATATATATTTACATCTATCGGCCGATACCGATAATCGGCTCTCGGCCGATATAGCCGATATATCGGTATCGGTATCGGTATCGGTCGATCACTAGATTGAACAAAGGCACTCAATTCCAAAACTGCTTTAATCCATAAAAGAAAATAAATGAGTTAGCGGTGGCGCTGTTTTTTTTTAAATGACGTTTATCTATGTGTAAAATATGGTTTATGAAGACCTCTTAGATCCCATTAAAAATTGCATATAGTGTGTATCAGCAGGTATCAGCCAAGTTGAATACATTCGATAATACATACATGGGGGCGTGTCCGAAAAAACGCTCGGACACGTCGATTGGTATTTCTAGTTGCGCATTTTTTTTATTAAAGACTTTTTATACAAGGTGTGTCATGTAACAGTGGCCAATACTAACTTTCTTATTTTAAATACAACACCCTGTATATTATTCAATTTTTGGATTCTTCAGAAAATTTTAGACATATTTCATGTACAATATCCTATACCTATCTTCAACCGTTTCGGAAATATTAAGTGTTTTTAGATTTATTGCAAAAATTAACAACACACTAAAAAACTAACAAGTAATACTGTTTTTCCACTACTAACCTATAACATCGCCATTATTGACCGATTATTAACGCTAGAAATCGTTTTTCTCTACCTTATAAGTCATTATTGACCATGGTCAATAATAAGCCATTGAAATCCATTATTGACCGATCTTTGACCTTAACCGAATTTTGTTTCAACGCAGGTAACTTGATTTTTTAATTCTACAACATCAATTCATTGTGGTTAGGCAACCAGATAATTATCAATACATATTAGATTACTTGATATTGTAAAATATCGATACAATCAACATATCTCAGACTGAGCAACCTCAGTATTTGTTTGAAAAATTGAGAAAAGGTAGCAGTGTTCATCAGATAAGCACTCGTCACAGAGATCTTTACCAGGTTCCTAGGCATAGCACAGCTATTTTTCAGCGGTCTTTCACATACACGGCGATAAAAACCTACAACTCATTGCCAGAGAACATTAAATGCTGCTCATCAATAACGAGTTTTAAAAAACATTTGAAAATGTATGTCTTGTCTCTGCGTACAGGGATCAATCTTTTACATGTGACATAGTGCTCTATTTGTTCTTACTTTGAGCATAGGGTAATGGCTCATGTAGTACACAATATATGTTATATTCTTTATAGTACATAGTAATTAATATTATTAATAAAATATAATTTTCATTTCTCTCTAATGTTTCGTTTTTTCTCAATTATGATGTTTAAATTTTCTTATTAATATTCTCGTTTTGGCGATATTATAATTATTGTAAGTATAAGGGTATTTAGTTGTTATAAAACCTTTTTTTTTACAGCATAGGTGTTTTAAATTAATTCTGGATTTAGGCATTTTGTTTTTATACAAATTAATATTACCATTGGGGTGGTTAGATAGAATAGCTATGCTAGATCTCGCCACCCATTTACATCAGTATGTATTGTATGTATGTATTGATTATAAATAAAAGGCACTTTATTATTATTATTATTATTTTTTCTGCTTCCATCCTTAATTCGGGAGGTGTACACATAATATTATCACTAACATTTTCTTCGCTCATTTTTTAAAAAAACGCAAAACTCGTGGAATCTGATGACACAAATGAACACAAATTGACATTGACAAAGCCACCTGACAAAACAACAAAATATTTTGCCAATTCCAAAGCGCAGGTAACTTGATTAAAAAATATACTTATACCTACCTATAATTTTTTTATAATTATTAATACTATAAAGATAAATCTCATATAAAAGTTTGTAGTAGTGGAAAAAATAATATATTAACCACGGTTTAGACAGCTTATTATAGCCCTCGCGTCTTAAATCCCTCGTCGCTTCGCTCCTCGTGATTTAAACTCGCCGCTCGGGCAATAATGATGGCTGTCTAAACCTTGGTTAATAATATACTATTATTTCTTGATAATGTAAAAAACAAAAAAAAAACATTAATGTAGGAGATGTTGAAAATTGATGTTAAAATGGTTTTACTGATATGAAATAAAAAAAGCTATAAATAGTTTTGTTTACATTTGTTTTAAACGCCTGACCTTAGCAAATTGTTGTCTGTCTGCATGACAGTAGTTGTCAGTGTTGTAGTCCTTAAGATTTCGTTAACTGCATATCAGAAAAATGGTTTATTTAACAGAAATGCACAAAATAAGAATTATACAGATGATTGGTTATGTAGATAAAACACGGACACAAATGGAAGTTGCTCGCTTATTTCATGAAAAATTTCCAAATTTGCCGCCTATAACTCAAGGGACAATTAATAAAATAGAAAAGCAGTTTCGCCGGCTTGGACATGTAAAGCAGATAAAATAAGTAGCTGCTAATGCAATAAGTGATGATACCAAATCAGATATTATGCTTGAGTTTCAGGAAAACCCACATACTTCTAGTAAACTAATAAAAATAAAAACAGCCCCAATGTTCGATGTTTGCCATTTATCGATTATTCGAACATTACAAGAAAATAAAATGTATCCCTATAAAATGATACCTACTTATTAGCTCATGGAAGACGATTCTGATAGAAGAACGTATTTTTGTGAACAAATGATGGCAATGTTAGATAACAATGTGATCCAATTAGAACATGTTTTGTTTTCTGATGAGTGCACCTTTACACTTCACGGTCATGCTAATCGTCAGAATTGCCGCTATTGGTCTAGGAGTCTAGGGAAAATCCTCACCGGATGAGAGAAGAACATACGCAATATCCTGAAAAGGTGAATGCTTGGGCAGGAATTGTTGGAGATCATATCATAGGTCCCTTTTTCATTAATGGCAATTTAAATGGCGATAATTATTTAGCACTGCTCCAAAATGATGTCTTGCCAACTTTGACAAACTTATATCCTGATCCAGCAAACCCACAACTTCCAGCGAATATGATGTGGTTTCAGCAAGATGGAGCAGTTGAAGATATGTAGGTATAGGATATTGCACATGAAATATGTCCAAAATTTTCTAAAGAATCCAAAAATTAAATAATATATAGGGTGTTGCATTTAAAATAAGAAAGTTAGTATTGGCCACTGTTACATGACACACTCTGTACAAAAAGTTTTTACTGAAAAAAATGCGCAACTAGAAATACCAATCGACGTATCCGAGCGTTCTTTCGGACACGCCCCCATGTATTTATATATACAGTGCGTTCATAAAGTCTTGCACAAATTCATTTATAATTCAGGTATTTACTTTTTAAAAACGCTCGGACACGTCAATTAGTACTTTTGTTTGCGCATTTTTTAACGTAAAATGTTTTTATACAGGGTGTCGCACGTATGAGGTATGAGGTCATCAATAAATGTGTTTAAAATAAATTTTCAAACGTCAATATTTCGGAAACCGTGATTTCCAGAGGTGTTAAGTGTTCATCATAGAATTCAAAATTGATATAATATACAGGGTGTTCCATTAAAAAAAATCCTTGATGACCTCATACCTCATACGTTCGACACCCTGTATAAAAACATTTTACGTTAAAAAATGCGCAAACAAAAGTACTAATTGACGTGTCCGAGCGTTTTTAAAAAAAGGAAGCCTCTGAATTTTAAATGAATTTGTGCAAGACTTTATGGACGCAGTGTATACAAAGGTTGTTGCGAATCCCTTATTTATCCTCTGCAAATACTGTTTAATTTAATTCTTGACACGTCAGCGTTTCCGGATAGGTGGAAAAACAGTAAAGTGATTCCTGTTCACAAGGGTGGATCTAGGCAAGACATAAAAAACTATAGGCCAATAACCATTGTCTGTGCAGTTTCAAAAATATTTGAGATGATTATCTTTGATATGCTTTTTACTGAGGTCAGGGGTAAAATTACCTTGAACCAACATGGTTTCTTGCCAAAAAGATCCACGTTTACGAATCTGACCATTTTCTCACAATTTATTCATGAAGCATTAAATAAAAAGTCACAGGTTGATGTTGTTTACACAGATCTTGAAAAGGCTTTCGACAAGGTGGAGCATGGCATAATTTTGGATAGCCTGGAGGATATGGATGTGCCCCAGTATATAGTTAATCTAGTTTATTCATATTTGGGTACTGACCAAAGTAAACGGTATCAGTATGTTGAAATTAAGGGCTGTAAATCGGTGGTTTTCACCAGCACATCGGGTATTCCACAGGGGTCAAACCTGGGTCCGCTTTTGTTTTTAATTGCATTTAACAAAGTATTGTCAAAAGTAAAAAATGTTGGATCACTGGGTTTTGCTGATGATTTTAAACTATTTTTTGAAATTACGTCAATTACGGACTGTGCAGTACTTCAGGCAGAACTATCTGTTGTTGCTGCAATGTGTATTGAAAATAGTTTTAAACTGAACCTAGATAAATGTGTGTGCATGTCATTCACACGTAATAAAAACCCTATCGCTTACGATTATTCTGTGGGTAATGAAAAACTAAAAAGGGTGTCTGAGCAAAAAGATTTGGGAGTTATTTTTGATTGTGCTTTGTCTTTTACAGGACATATTTTGTCAAAGATTTCTAGTGCTCAGAAAGTATCAGGTTTCATTGCAAGAAACACAAAATGTTTTAGTACTGACGTTAGTTTAGCCCTCTTTGACAGTCTCGTTTTGCCCATCTTAGAATATGACAATATAATATGGTCACCCCAATACCACAATTGGGTTGAAATTATAGAAAATGTGCAGCGAAAATTTTTAAAATGTATGTACTACAGAAAGTTTGGAGTGTATCCTCAGCGTGGTTGTAGTAATGAATATTTGTTGGGTGTTTTTAAAAGACTTTCACTGGGGAAACGGCGAATAAAAATATTTCTGTGCACAATGTATAAGATTTTAACCATAAATATTGACTGCCCGGGTATTTTGGAACAGCTTCCTTTTTCTGTTAACCGAATGAACTCAAGGAATAGAAATATTTTTTATTTAGCCTACCCTAGAACCAATCTTTATAAGCGTTCACCTATCTATCACTTATGTGATATGTTTAACCTTTACGCCTCAGATGTAAATATAGATACTATTAGCCTTAAAGCATTTAAAACAACAATTGATAAAAAACTGTACTCATCCTAAGGTTGTGTTTATTTTATGTTAACATTGGCTTGTTTTGCTAGGATTGTATAATATACAACAATTATAATGTACAATAGGTTATCTGTATTATTGTATAATAAGTCAGTATCTGTAATTGGCTCTGCTGTTGATACTTTGAATAAATAAATTAATTAATTAATTAATTAATAATAAATATAATAAATTAATAAATTAATAAATTAATAAATTAATAAATTAATAAATTAATAAATTAATAAATTAATAAATAAATAAATAAATAAATAAATATTTATTATCGAATTTATTCCATTTGGCTGACACACACTGTATAAACCTTGTCTATAGTTCCAAAACAATTTTAATCTATCACACGTACTGTTCCAGAACTATCTACATCCAATTATAAAATTTGTTATCAGAGCTCTTTATTTCCATTGCAATTGTAATGCGCTGAATTTTGTAACAGGGTTATCCAACCAAGACTAGACAAGGCGATTTTTTGACTTTTCCTGTACTTTTATAAAAAAACTGAAATAGCCATCTTAAGTCATTTTCTCCCGCGAATTCGAGTATCTTCAGCAAAAAACAATTGAACATCAAACAAAAGTACTAGGGGTCACTTTGATATTTTTTTAAATGGGATGCCGCATTTTTAATGAGCTTATCCGATTTCTCATATAAATTTTGATCTAAAATGTTGGATTTTTAATTTATTTTTTTTTTATTTTTAACATTTTCCGAATTTAAAACTGAAGAAAAAAGGCGTTTTTGGATTAAAAATCCAACATTTTAGATCAAAATTTATATGAGAAATCGGATAAGCTCATTAAAAATACGGCATCCCATTTAAAAAAATATCAAAGTGACCCCTAGTACTTTTGTTTGATGTTCAATTGTTTTTTGCTGAAGATATTCGAATTCGCGGGAGAAAATGACTTAAGATGGCTATTTCAGTTTTTTTATAAAAGTACAGGAAAAGTCAAAAAATCGCCTTGTCTAGTCTTGGTTGGATAACCCTGTACATTATCAAAACTGCTTCTATCCTTTAGAATATTTTACCGCCCAAACTGTTTAAATGCAGAGACCAAGACTGAGCTAATATGCAAGTTATGAGTGCATAAACTAAAATCAAAGGCATTTTATGAAATGCTAAAGTAGCAGAAGAAAAGGTAATTAAATTAAGTTTTGTTTGCCAAAATAATATGGCACTTCCTAGGCAGCTACACCTGTACAACTTTACCATTTGTGAGGGGCATTCTACTTGTAAACATCAAATAAAGAGTGCCATTACCAGCTATACGTGGGCAGAAAATATAAGATGGAAAGGATCTAATGAAACTTCATCAATGGTATATGCAAAACTGAGTTTTTTAAGTCTTCAAAATGTTACAAGCTTAAAACTTTTTTACAATGGATGTCCTGGGCAAAACAAATATATTACTATGATGGGTATGCTTATGCGGTAGCTATATTTAGCCAACTCAACCGTCAAGAGAGATTCATGTAACTTTTCCTATAGTTGGTCATTTATATTTATCACCTGACAGAATTTCTGAAAAAATTGAGAAGATAATACGAAAAAGGAAGTAATAGTTGAACCCAATAAATATAGAGCTATCTTTTCTGGATATGCATCAGTGTTAGATATGCAAAAAGACTTTGGCATTTTTGATTGGAGAAAAGCGGTAAAAGCAACTATCAAACTTCCTACTCAATGACATTTTCAGTTCTCATTAGCTAAACGAATCTCGATTAATAAAATCGAGAAATCAGCGGCAAAAACTGTATGGTAAAAGGTGAGGTCAATTATTGAAGTTATTTAGGACAATACAAGTCGGTACTGAAAAAAGGAAAATCTTTTGCATTCGTTAGTCCGAGAGGAATAATACAGTGATCATATCGTATTTTTCTTTATTGACTAAATTATTTTCCAAAAAACAAAATAAATATATATCAGAGGTTTTTACGCTATGGCCAAATTTTAGTTTCAATATACACGGTGATCTGAAAATTCAGGTGTTTTGGATACTTGAAAATTTGTCTAAAATCATAGTTGTTCAAATGAGACACCAGGTCAAAATGTATTTTTTATATCAAAATAATTTGTGCAATAATTTACTTGCTATATCGAAAACCATGCATTTTAGAGTATTGATCAAGGAATCACTCATTAAAATAAGTACATAACATTAAATAACACCCTGAATGTAGGTATATTATAACTGGCTAAGTTTTTAATAAGGTTGGTAAATTATGACATTTAGTCCTCAGGGGTAAAAATAACGCATGATAACCTAGACGTTTTTAAATAGGTTCGTTAAAAAAAATCTTAATTTATTTTGCTATTCTTTTACTAAATATTAAATATTTTCAGAAATAATTTGCTAGTCAATAAAAATAAGCCAAAGAATTTACAAATATTGTCAACAAGTACAGTAACTTCTAGTCAAGATTTACCTTTAGATATACCTAGCTTAGTGATGCCAAATATATCTAGTCCTGCGCCAAAGAGAAGTAAATCTGAGACTGAAATAAGATTAAGAAAAGATGACTCAATGACTGTCAATCCTTTTGCCATACAAAACGATTCTAGAACTCAAATTGACTTGAAGCCAAAAATGGAACTTCCTGAATATATAAGTGATGATGATAATGAGCCAGATGAACAAGATGATAGAGCTTTTAATTTTTTCTCTGGGAATGATGGCAATGATTTATCAGGTATTTGTTTTACCAAGAAATGTATACCAATCTAATGAATCTTGAGTAGTAGCCAATGTTGTTAAATACTATATTTATTTTAGCTGGTATGGATATTATTCCTCCAATCACCAGTTTTAATGGAAAAGATATTGGAGCAGATTTAAGTCCCCAAGGTAGGCATTAGTTTAAATTTAATTATTTGTAAATAACCTTTAGGTGTGCTAAGGTAAATATTTCAGTCACCCTGTAAAGATAAAATATAACCCTCCATTAGTAATGGACGATATCCGGAGATTGAGCTAATTATGGCTGAGTAAAATGTTGCTAGTTATTTAGATATCGAACAGTTATTTGAGAACTATTTATCGTTCTTCTAAAAATGCTAGATTAATGTCATTAAATATTGGAAATAAAGATCCGTAAATATTTTAAAGTTACTTCTAAAGGGCTTGTAATAGGAATGGGCAGAACGGGCAAAATCTCAACTCATTCTGTAGGTGTAATGTTAAGTCTCAAGGCACTTCTAAAAATGGCGCTAGTAGTTCAGTCAGTATCAGTATTCATACTCTTACATATTTGTAGGGGGTTTATTCTGCTCGTTTTTTTTGAGTTTCCTCTGTCAGCATTTCCTATTATTAAAATTGACAAGTGAAAAATGAACTGTTGTTGAACCCACGAACTTCGGTAGTTGAACGGTCATACAAATTACAAAATACGAATAATAAGCATTATTATAATTATGAAGTTGTGGCGTGGGTTGTTTGTTTGTGGCATGTGGGATATTGGTTGGTCTTGTTTTGATTTATTAATACCTATTGTGTTTCTTTCAAGTTGTGAAAAATTTTAAAGGTGCCTTAGCATTCCTATAGTCTATTTCAGAAAGGTGTAGAGTAATAAAATGGAAAATTCCGTCCAGTTCTGCAGTGTGCAATAAATTATTTATGATAACTAACCAAAAATTTTAGAGAATTAGGTTAACGGGTATTAAGATAAAATAGTATTGTTTGTAATATTAAAATTTCAAGTAATTGCCTAAGAAGATTAGGAAAGGTATGTTTTCTGGCTTGAAGTGTCAAAATCGAAATATTGTGTAGGGATTAGTTAGGTAGTAGCTTATAAAGTTACGTTTTGCGATTAACAGGTACCGAGTTTGGCTTTGGCCTCTTTGGCTGGATCATATAAATAGGTGGTAATTTGGAATAAACTTCATATATCGTGTGTGTGTATGACCTTAATAAGTATATTTGTTTAATTTTCTGTCATCTTGATGAGACGTGGATTAATGAAGGTTATATAGTACCAAAATTGTGGCAAGACAAAAATATAACCGGTGCTCGCCAAGCTTTCATGGAAGGCCTGTCAACGGGTATTAAGGTGCCTTCAGGTAAAGGGAAGAGACTAAATAATCGTCCATATTGGAAGCGAAGAGGGATTTTTAAAAGAAGATTTGCTAACCTTTCAGTTAGTGATCGACCGATATGACTTTTAGCCGATACCGATAATCGGCCGATACCGATAATGTCTTGGCCGATAACGATATATATCGGCATATCGGCCTTTTTTAATTGATAACATTATTAATGTCTAAAATCTGAATATTCTGTAATATAATTTATAATTCTTTAACGTTCAATTTAAAATCACAAAAATAAAAACAAAAATTGCACTTTGGCAACACAGCAATAGGCAGTAATTTATGTGGCTCAGCGCCAAGTCATTGGTGAATCCCCTTAATTTGAATTTCTCGGTGAATCCCGTGCGTTTATTGCCGTGCATTCAGTATTGCATTCTTAAAGCAGATCGTTTTAAGTTCGATTATTTCTTGGCGTAATTAATTTAGTTAATCTTTAACAAAGAGATAATATTAATAGTTAATAATAATCCTATTGGAGTTTGGTGGAGTGCAAAGTAGCGAAATGGATGGAAAAAGTATTTATTGGAAATATTTCATAAAGAATAAATTATCCCCAGCAGATAAGAAATCCACTGCAAAATGTAAATTGTGTGACATAACCATTTCATTAGGGAGAGTGGGAAAATCGACGAATACCTCAAACATGAAATACCATTTAGAGAAAAAACATCCTCAAGAATATTATAAATTGAAAGGGACTGATTCAAGCTCAGGTTAGTACTAAATTTTTATTTTCCAGTTCACGTTATAAAAATATTTACCAACAATAGGACCTGCTCATTCAGGATTATATTATTATATAGGATTGAGGGGCAAACCACCCAGGAATTTTTTGCTAAAAATCTAGGGATTTATTTTATTAGGAATTTAGGGAATTTTAAGGGAATTTGTGTAAAAAAAATACTGAAGAAATCTGAAGAATTAAGTAATTTGTTAGGAATTTGGGGAACTTAAAGGAATTTATGTAGGAGGGGGGACATTTTTCTTTTTCATCACTTTAAATCGTTTCATTAACAATAATTAACACCTACGATATGATTTTATTTAAAAACAAATTTCCCCGTTTATTTCAACGTTTTGACTTTTGATCACCCTGAGTCTATTTTTTTTAGAAACGGCTGGACCTTCTAGTAGTTCTAGTAGTACTTCTAACTCTAACTCTAAGCTATTGCAAGTCTCACTGGCTGACTCTTTCAAGCAAATGCAAAAGTGGGACATTAATTCATCCAGAGCGAAGGAGTTTCACTACCTTATAGGTGAAATGATATGTTTAGATAATCAGCCATTCAGCATTGTATCAGATGATGGCTTTACTCGGCTACTAAAGAAAGCTATTCCTTCTTCTTCTTAGAGTACCGTCTTCATTTCATTGAAGGTTGGCAACAATCGCGGAGAACGTCTGACGATCTTGGGCAGTTCGAAACAGGGAGTGAGCATCCATACCTGTCCAGTCTCTGATGTTTTTCAACCAGGAATGTTTCTTTCTACCTATGCCTCTCTTGCCCTCGATTTTACCTTCCATTATCGATCTTAAGAGGTCATATTTACTTCCACGCATTACATGACCCAGATAGGCCGTCTTTCGTTTTTTGATCACGTGTAGCAATTCTCTCTCGTACTGCGCTCGCCCCAACACCTCCTCGTTTGTGACATGAGCCGTCCAAGGTATCTTGAGAAGCCTGCGAATTGCCCACATCTCAAAGGCCTCTATCTTGTTAATGGTGTTGACCTTTAAAGTCCATGCCTCGCAGCCATACAACAAGACTGAGTGTACAGCTATTCCAAATTATGAAATTCCTTCTGACAAATACTTCAGAGAAAAAGTTGTACCAGATATTTACTCAAGATGTAAAGCACAAGTGACTCAAAAAATTTCAAATATGTTGGGAAAAGCATCTTTTACTACAGATATTTGGACGTGCAAATATACAAACAGTTCTTTTTTGTCTCTCACAATCCATTTTTTTGAAAAAACATGTTTAAGTTTAAATCAGAGATCCCATTTTTCACTTGCCTGCAAGAAGTTCCCAGGATCTCATACAGGAGACGCCATAGCTGAAGCATTTAATTCTTTGTTACAAGAATGGAATATAAAAAGGGAACATATTCACTTAGTATTAGCAGACAATGCTGCCAATATGAGGAATGGTTTTGTTAAGGCAAAAGTAAATTATGAAGCATGCTTCATTCATTCTTTACAACTTGTAATACAGGATGCTATACAAAGTCAACGTTCAGTCAGTGATTTAATAGCAAGATCAAGAAAAATCGTTTCGCATTTTAATCACTCTCAAACTGCTTGCGATAAACTAAGTAAACTACAAGAACAACTAAACCTTCCCAAACACAAACTTTTCCAAGATGTACAAACACGTTGGAATTCCTCATTTAATCTACTCTCTCGCCTACTTGAACAAAAACAAGCAGTAAATTTATATATTTTGGATTATGGGACTCTTACAGACTTGACATTTTCCAAATGGGAATTAGTTGGAAGCATTTTAAATTTGTTAAAGCCATTTGAAGACATAACAAAAATTACAAGTTCTTCAGACTGCTGCATATCTGAAGTCATTCCATTTGTTTCGACTATCACTGCCTATCTTAACAAAGAAAACGCTAATTTTGCAGGAGTACGTACAATGAAAGAAGAATTGAAAAACAGCTTGAATAAACGATTTCAGAATATATTTATAAAAAAACATTATACCATCGCGACTTTCTTGGATCCTCGCTTCAAAGACAATTTTTTTACAAAAGACCGTGATTTTATATGCGAATACATAACTACAAATCTAAAGTCCCAAATAAAAGAAAACAATACATATGTAGAACATTCCAGTTCCCCTGACATTTCGGATTACATTCAAGACCATACAATAAATGAAACTATAGATTCTATAGAAATTGATAGTGATGACAACGAACCACTTGCTAAGTATGTTCGAACTTCTGAACCTGAGACTAGTCGAACATCTGGCCAAAATCTGTTTTGGGAAATCTACGAAGAATTTGCCGGAGAAGGGATGAGCTCCACAAAAACAAAAACCATTCCAACAACATCTTCTTGTGACACAAAATCATCTTCTAGGGCATCCATTTGTGAAGAAGTGAATGCTGAAATTACAGAATATAAGAAACATCCTCTTCTTGAAAAAAAAAGCGATTCCCATTTCTTGGTGGCAAGAAAAACGAGAAGTTCTACCATTATTATATAATCAAGCTCTTATATATTTATCTGCACCAGTTGGCAGTGTTGCAAGTGAGCAAATGTTTTCAGAAGCTGGAACCGTAAATTCGGCGAAAAGGAATCGGCTGAATCCAGAAACAACCGAGAAACTAATATTTTTACATGATAATTTGCCTAAACTACATTATTCATATTAAATGCCTATTTCATGTTATATCTACCATAATTTCTTAAGATTAACTTATTTCAAATATTACTTTAAATTTAAATACAAAAAAATTTTTGTTTTTATACATCGGCCGATATAGCCGATATATCGGTATCGGTATCGGTCGATCACTACTTTCAGTCGTTCAATACGGGAGATTACCACGAAGACATGAATTCGAATGTTTTTGAGGACTATTTTGGTGAAATGATAAAATATCTTCCAGCTGATTCAGTAGTAGTTATGGATAACGTAAGCTATCATTCACGACGCACAGAGAAAACAAGAAATTATCGACTGATTAACCACCAAAAGTATTGAATTTGAAGATAATTTAATAAAGAAGGAACTATTAGCTATAGCAAATTTACACAAACATCGTTTTATGAAATATGCCGTGCAAGATATAGCAGAAAAATATAGTGTAACTGTGCTGCGCACACCGCCATATCATTGCGAACTAAATCCTATAGAACTTATATGGGCGCAAGTGAAAGGATTTGTAGCAAGACACAACACGACATTCAAAATAAAAAACGTTAAGCTACTGTTTAATCAAGCCATTATTAAGGAAGTGACACCAGAGAACTGGCGAAAAGCAGTCCATCATGTCATTAAAGAAGAGGAGAAAATTTGGGATCTTGACCACCTGATCGATCGGACCGTCGACCCGTTAATTATAACGTCAAGAGGAGATGATGAAGAATATTATAATTTAATTTCTGTATAATGTATTTTTTGTATTTTGTATTTTTTTGTAATGTTTAATAAAAAATAAGTGTACCTAATACTATGTACATAATGCCTAAATTTTATTCTGTTAAAATGAAATTCTTTCCTTCTTACGAGTATAATTTAATTTCTGTATAATGTATTTTTTTAAAAATGTTTAATAAAAAATAAGTGTAGCTATAGTTGGAGTCAAGCAAATATTTGACGCGTGACACTTTCATCTTGTCATATTTGTCCAATACTAGTTATTTCGATTTCACCAACTTTATTACAGCTGATACTTAGTCAGGGCCGGACTGACGAATATTGTTATTTATAAACCTTTGCAGAAAATGATTGCTGGGAAATTGGTCTAAGAATATGAATTATAATATAAATAAATTTGTTTTGATAAATTCTGTGCATTATAATGGTGGGATTCAGGATTGACCATTAATATCACAGGTCTTAACAAAAGCAATCTTAGTAGTGTATAACGATTAGTAGTGTATAACGATTAAATTAATATATAAAATGCGGATCTGCAGCCCATATGATTTAACCAAATCGACTCGGTTTATGTATATCTCTTTTTAGTCATATAAAAGGATAAAGATACAAATACTTCGAGTGGGTGGTAATTATTATAATATAAATTAGCCATTAGTAACTTTTATATTATGAGTGGCCTGCCGTATTTGACACCCATGACAATATGGAAGTGTCACGCGTCAAATATTTGCTTTACCCCAACTATAATACTATGTACATAATGCCTAATTTTTATTATGTTAAAATAAAATTCTTTCCTTTTTACTAATATCCTACCGGCACGCCTTTGTCACATCATTTTCAGTGTTTGTGAATGGATAACAACAGGCAAAACCCATAAATTGACCCAAACCCGGGTGGTACTACCAGCACTTGATAAAAAGAAAGAATTTTGCAATGAAATCAATGCCAAATTATGAAAGTGGCTTAAATATTCGTTGGGTCGCTCTGTAGCCCCTTTGCATACCCAATGAGCTTTTATTACTCCACACCTTTCTGAAATAAACTATAGGAATTGTTTTGCAAAAGTAAGAGAAAAGAGGTTTAAAATGTGCTTTAAAAATTGGTCTTTGATTAGTTAATTTTTAATTTGAAAATCTATTCAAGACGACCTAATTTACCAGCAGGTTTTTTGACATTGAGACTACATTTATAAGCTAGTATAGAAACTAAAAATGTCCCCAGATTCACACAGAGTCGTAAAGTCCGCGCAAAGTCAAAGTCAAAATATGCTTTATTGTTTGAAAGAAATATCTTTATCGACAAACCTTTCAGAAATTTAAATCAACAATAAAATATAATACCTATAGCAAAATTTGAAACATTAGAATAATAAGATGCGTGATAATATATACCGGGTTATGCATGGCTTAGTTGAACATAGGAAATCCCATGTAAATTTTAAGGTGGCTAAATATTGGCTCCCCTGTACATTTTACAGAAAAATTGTATTATAATTGTTTGAATTGGCTGATATAATAAACCCATGTGCCAAGCTTGAATAAATTTTAATAAGCCAATCCTAACTTATTCAAGTAAATGTGATGGCAAAATTACGAAATTTTCATAGTTTAAGTAATACAGCAAACACCAGCAAATAATTTCTATGACGCTATTGTCAAAAATTAACGTAAAGCTGGACATAACGAATAAAGATCATTTCACATTAAAAACACATTTTCGTTTCACCAATCCGGCAATCACATCCAAAATAAAAGACACCATTATGTTTTTCTTTCTAATCCTTTAATTTAAGATAACATACCGAAAACTACAGATTTTCACAAAAACATAAATAAATTAAATGTTCAAACAACCCTCCATTAACAGCTAAACAATATCCTAACCGATCATAAAATTTATTTCTAACATAACTGAGTTGAGAGATTCTGTCACATTCTAACGAAATACAGTTTTTAGCCTAGTCTAGATTTACAAAATTTTACATCTTTATAAATAAACTTTTTTAAGTGACCCCACAGAAAGAAGTCGTTTGGCGAAAGGTCAGGAGACCTGGCTGGCCAAAGGATTAGATGCCGTAGGCCAATAATATTTCCGTTAAAAATATTTTGCAAGTATTCCCTAACCATGAGAGAATTATGGGCAGGACAACCATCTATCCATTTGATACCAGATCTCCTGATTTTCGCGTACAACTTCTTCTAGTGCGGGTTCAATTCGATTTTGTAGTAAGTCCAAGTAGGTTACTGCTGTAAGGTTGCCTTCCATAAAACATGGTCCAATAATGTGATGTCCTAGAATTCCCGCCCAATCATTTATTTTTTGTGGGTATTGCGTCCGAGTATGAACAAGACGATGTTCATTTTCTTGGCTCCAATACCGGCATTTTTGAACATTTCTTTCGTTGTTGAGGGTGAATGTACATTCATCGGTAAAACAAATATTTTTCAAAAAATCTCTATTATTATTTGCTCTTTCCACTACCTCAAAACAGAATACCATTCTCCGTTTTTCATCACCTTGCCGTAGCTCTTGATGTTTTTCATACTTGTAAGGAAAATATTTATGTTTTTTTAAAGTGCGCAGCAAGCATTTACAGTTATTTATTACAGTGCCTTTGGACTCAAATTTACTGATGATAAGTTTATTTAATAAAATGGAAGAGATAGGCTTATCAGAGAATTGAACTGAAAACATTTCAGCCACTGCTCTTAAACTGTTTCCTGTATAATACCACTTAATCATAGTTATTTTTTCCTTAATGGAACAGCTATTCTAGCTATAATTACAGCGCCTTCAATGAAAATGTTGTCACTGACGCTACTTCACAAATCACCAAAATAAATTTAGATACGCAACTGGACTCTTAGAACTGTCAAAAACTAATTGGCGCTGATGTGGTAGTATTTGCGATCCAAAACACGCGAGAGAGAAAGAAATCTGTTTGGCAACTATGGGTAAAAATAAAGAAAACTGTTTTACCAACTTTTGATGAAATCTGTTTTATCGGTAGATATTGGTGCCGCTCTAAAATTTAAAATATTCCCTGGTTTAAATATTCATTTTTTTCTGCTTTTATTTTTAGTTCAGGGATACACGTTATTTGTAACTCTTGTTTTTAAGTTTGGGGTAAATACCTTGTTAGTAAAGTAACAAATAACGTATATCTAAGAGCTCCAATAGAAAGCAGCAAAAAAGGAATTATTTAAACCAAGCAATACCTACCTATTTAAACAAATACAGCTGACTAAAATAAAGCGAAATAGGTAATAAAACATTATTTTTATGATCAAAAATTATCGGATCTCTTTTTGGCAAGCGGTGTCGCATGCCATGTTTATTTAAACAATTTGGAACACAACATTTTTTAGGTTTTAACGGAGGTGCGTAGTCTTCCATAACGGAAATAAATATGCGAACTTTAACTAAACAAACCGAAAACGCACTAAAACGAAACAAAAAGTCAAAAAACTATCAAAAAACACGCTAATAGTACACACAGAGACCGAACGATCACAAACCGGATTAAAATTCAACACAACTTAAAAGAAAATCGAGAATAGAAAATTGACAATACACTTCAAACTTTTGACAACAACGAAATCTGGGAGGGTGCTTCTTCTCGATGGCAAATCGCAAATGAACGTGGTACCATCTATACGAGCTTAACTAAACCAAATTGTGCGATGCCACTATCGGCACCATCTACGAAATGCGATCCAAATAATAATGTTTGGCGGGAACGCCCAGCTTACGTATCTAAATTTATTTCGGTGATTTGTGCGCTACTTTTCGTTTTGTCAATGCCAAATAATAATTTGCTGGTGTTTACTGTATTACCTAAGCTATGAAAATTTCGTAATGCCATCACTTTTAATTGAATAAGTTAGGATTGGTTTATTAAAATTTATTCAAGCTTGGCACATGAGTTTATTATATCGGTCTCTTTAAAAAATTATAATACAATTTTTCTCTAAAATGTACAGGGGAGCCAATATTTAGCCACCTTAAAATTTACTTGGGATTTCCTATGTTCAACTAACCCGGTGTATGAATATATAAAGTTGTATTATACAGGGTGCAGGGTGATAACATTATTACACTTATCTCGATAACCATGTTTTTCACTGTGCACTTGAGTTGTCTTGCTTGCAACGAACACAAATATTTATCCTAATATCTTTGTTTGTTGCAGGCAAAGACAGCAGAAGGCTGCATTCGTTGGATCCACGGCCATGTGACGAATGCGGGAAGGTTTACAGCAATTTGTCGAATTTACGACAACACATGAAACTCATTCATTATCCAACTTACGTCCGGTGCAATCAGTGCAATAAACAGTTTAAAACTGATTTATATTTGAGGCGACATGTCATTAGTTCACATAGGGATGGCGAATTATCCATTCCCAGTTCGAGTTTTAATTATAAATTTAATAAAAATCTTAATTTTAGTAGAAGATCTGTCAATATGAGTCGTGATAATACTTGAGCTGTTTATAAAAATGCTTCTTCCTTTATCTAATAAAGTAATTTATGAATTAAATATCTATGTTTTGAATAGTGACATAATTACCAAATACAACAACAGACAATATTATATGTAGATACATTTTTATTGGTAATAATTACACAAAGGTGCTTTTACAAGTGAAAAAGTAAAAATGAAATAAGGTACAACCTTATAATAATAACACTGAGCGATAATTTTTTTTATATATTCTATATAGTTACCTACAAAAAAGTACCGTGTCAGGAAAATAATTATTACATTTTAACCCAAGTCAGTTTCACTGTCACTGTCGTCATCCAAGCTCACAATAATTCTTTCTCTGGGCAACAGATTTATATTTACGTATGATTTTTCTACTTTTTGAACATGCGCTACACAATTTCCCCAGCTTTTGTTTGGAATATTTTGCATCTCTGACTGTTCTAAAGCTATCACAGAATAATTTAAGGTTGGCGAAACATTATTCCTCCTTACCGACGCTTTCAGCTTGTACCATAATATATTATGTTCAATTGGGTTGAACATTAGGGTGGGCCGAAAATCAAGGAAAAAAATTTTTTTTGGAAATATAAATTGCGGTAGTGAAAAAAAGTTGTCTTAGATGAAATAAAAAGCAGAGAAAAAAATTGGATGATATTGACGAATATCTGGCCGCGCCCCTGGGGGTTAAAAGGGGCTCTTTTTTGAATTTTACTTTTTTCATTACGGACGGTAAAAAAACGTTTCGCTCTTTTGGCAAAAAAAAATATAGCCCTACTAAACATTACAGTTTAACCGCGACCCTATTACTTTAAAATTGTTTATTCGGTATAAATAAGTAACATATACCTATTTTATTTTAGCTGTGCGATGTGCAGCTCTTCGCCTAGTTAAATATTCATCTTTTAATGACAGTTTTTTTAGTAGGATTTATATTTGAATATTTAACCAGCCCAGAACTCACCACGGGGAGTTGGTCCCACCTCGAGTTTCACCCTCCCACCCTTCCCTTCTTATATGCATTAGTTGAGATTTGCGCTGTAGTACTGCCCCTTATTTTCGAAACTTGGCAAGTCTGTTCTAGCTAGAAGCTTTGCCTCTATAAATTCGTCGCGAGATTGAGCTCCGCAGACTGTAGAAGAAGCCTCCGTTATTAACTTTTTATTAACTTTACATCCCTTTCAACTGCCTGGGTATGACAGGGGATTTTTTTTAGTCGGAACTTCTTCGCGAATCATCAGCTGAAGATCATCGTTTGCAATATGCATCGTTAATGGAGGTTCTGTTATATTTTGAGTCCAGTCAATAAGATTCATGTAATCAGCAGCGTCAAAGTTTATCTTTGGTATTCTAAAAATTCTAATGCCACTTTTTGTTTTATTTAGTCTTGCCTTTAAGATTCTTTTCTCGGCAAGTTCTCTGATATGTGGCCGTTCATCTGCCAACATGGCTATCATCTATATATTTTCTGCATGGGCAAAGTACGCGTTACCTGTTATAACCTTATTAATAATTGCCTAAATATTGTCAGGAAAATGTCTAGAGGCCCGTATTGTGTCCCATAAATGTCGTGCACCATATTGAACGACTTTGATTTAATCTTAAACCACATAAGGTACATAAACTTTTAAGAAGAATTTAACTATCAGAAGAAATGTATTCCGTTGGTTCCTCAGTGGAAATATACAGTCGTAGTATTCGATTCGCAGTAGTCAACCATCTTGCGTGACTCATTTTCCCAGGATTTCGGGAGGCAAGATTTTCTGAACAAGAACCACAATTTATTGATTGCGAAATTAAATATAAATATTTTTGGTCTGTACTAAGATCTTTTTTGTCTATTTCAGGCAAATCAACCTTCTGCTTTGCTGCTGGTATTTTCGTTTCCTTGCAACATTTGCAAGTTAGGGGACTGAAACATTTGCAAGAACAAATATCAAATAATTTTTGCGCATCGGACTAGAATTTTTCCAGCTTTGCTGATAAAAAAAAGGTGTATCACGGTTTTTAATAGGTTTAATGATTTTTCTGTACTTGCCATAATATGCTAAAATCATGTCTACTATAGGTTTATTAGTTAGGGTTGGAAGTGATGCACGTTGCCATATAATTTCAAGTTTTTGTGCCACAATGGTTGCAATTTCACTAAGAGGTTCCTTGCTTCCGTCACCTTTCAGTTCAAGACGAACATTTTGAAAACATTTAACAATCTGTTCATATGTGGGAAGAAAAAGCACATCGTCTGAACCAAGATCCTCTGCATTGCCAAACAAACAAAGTCTATTACAAGTACGAGTATTTAAAGTTTTTCTAGACATAATCACATAAATCACTATGTTTTTAGATAAGATTTAATAAAAAATAAACGACTAAATATTGCTCAGAAATTACGTCCAAACCAAATGAGCTTAGGTATTAAACTAATCCGCGGCCGCGCGTCGCACGTTATTTTCGAGTTAAGGCTTGTTAGAAGTGAATACGCTCAGCGCTCAGTGGCGGGAAGCGCAGCGATAAAGCAAAATAAGATACAGGGGCGCGGCTAAACATTAATATTAAATGCGCAAAATTTTTATACGTAATGAGAGAATAATAATAAATATTTTTATGACTACCCCTCCCTTAAAATATATATGTACAAAATCATCTCCTTTTACCCCCCGCGGGGCGCGGCTGAACGTTAATAGAAAAATCCTATTTTTTGCGTGCGTAATTTAGTAATTCTAAGACAACTTTTTTTTACTACCGCTTTAAGAAAAAAATTTTTCGGCCCACCCTATTGAACATGCAATGATAAGGAGGAAGTCTTAACACGGTATGACCCATTTCTGCTGCCAAGATGTTACAATAATATTGCTTTTTTATTGAAAATGATTTTAAAATTTCGAGCAATTGGTTTTTTGTGTAATTTTCCTCAAAAAACATATTATTTTCAATCATATAGTCCTGGATGGTAACTTTTGTGTCATCGGAACACGAAACTTTATTTAATAATAATAATAATAATAAACGACTTTATTTAAATATGTTACAATAATATATATCCATTAAAAAAAAAGAAAAATATATATACATATTCCGCTAATCAAGAACAAGGCGCTATTTAGCTAAATTTAACCTACGACTGTGGTAGCTCGCATGGTTGGTTTTTATCACCACCCGTAGATCCACCTGGCGTACTGGTTTCTTCCCACGGACGAAACATTCTTAGATATCACGTTTAATTGGCAACAAATAACTTCTTGTCTAAACCAATAGAAACATCTAACTGAATTTTAAAACCAAAAATCAGCATATTTAAATAACTAAAATAAACCTATTTTATTTTACCCTAATTATTTTAAGAGGATTACTGAGAAAATATAATAATATAATATTCAAGAAGTAGTCCATTTTCTGTGGCGAGATTATGAAAGAAAACAAGGTCGGTCTATACCACCAAAGTAAATATATTTGTCCCTCTAGGGTGAAATCAGGGTTAAAGAATATACATAAGTTAAATTAGAAAGTTGGTTGTACTAGTTTCGACTTTAGAAAAAGTCATCTCCAGCAACCCAGTAATTAAGAAATATTTTTTAGGATATACCTAAATAAACTAACACAAATTGGAGGAGGGGAAAGAGTGGTTCAACAATATACGGTCATAAAATGTACTGTGTGCAGCCAATGGATTCGACAGTAGATAATTATGGACATGATGCTACTTTAAGCAACTAAGGAAATTAAATGTGAATAAGTAATGGAGGCCAATATTCTTAATGGAATAATTTATAGTTATGTTATGCTATATAGATGTCAACAACATGTCAAATGAAGAAAGTTCGATAAAATAATATTGTTTCACGGAAACAACTCAGTGAGGGGACATGATTTTATATTTTGGTGGGTCAGAATTTAATAAGAAAAGGGGAGGGAAATTAAAATTCTTTTTTAAAACCAGTTACGTCATTAAAGTAAAAATTGGGAGGCATCAAATTGTCAATATTCCATAGCAAAATTCTTTAATAAATTAAATTTGGACGGTTTAAATAAAATAAAATGAAGCCTATGAAGGCGATTTTCTTTTCTTCATTTGGCAATTGAGACATACATTAGCAACATGAGTTAAAATCGATGCTGTCTGAAGCAAATGTGGTAGTAGAAAACTATTTTATCGAACTTTCTTCATTTGACATGTTGTTGACATCTATATAGCATAACATAACTATAAATTATCCCATTAAGAATATTGGCCTCCATTACTTATTCATATTTAATTTCCTTAATTGCTTAAAGTAGCATCATGTCCATAATTATCTACTGTCGAATCCATTGGCTGCACACAGTACATTTTATGACCGTATATTGTTGAACCACTCTTCCCCCTCCTCCAATTTGTGTTAGTTTATTTAGGTATATCCTAAAAAATATTTCTTAATTATTGGGTTGCTTTTCTAAAGTCGAAACTAGTACAACCAACTTTCAAATTTAACTTATGTATATTCTTTAACCCTGATTTCACCCTAGAGGGACAAATATATTTACTTTGGTGGTATAGACAGACCTTGTTTTCTTTAATAATATAATAGTCTTTAAATAGACCGTACCTGGAGTCCCCAGATCGGGTGATCGAATTTTACACCTCACACAATAGGTTATTATGACGGTAAGGAATTAGCATTCATAATGAGTTTTTAAGATAGATAGACGGACTCTAGAATGAACCTATCTGAATACGAAAATGGCAAAAGAAAAGTAGCATGTAAGATTTTCTTGTTACATTAAACAAACCACATGTAGAACGGTACCATTTAATATTTATTAAAAAAATGATTTTACAAGTTTTTTAACCCTGTTTATCGACTATATTTATCAGTAACCATAATTTTTCCTTTTTCTTTCCCATTTTTTCGTTCCACGTGAGAACGTGGTTTCGAGTCAGAATTTGATGGTTATTAATAAATTAAAAATAATTAAAATAACCATTAAATTTCGACTCGAAACCACGTTCTCACGTGGAACGAAAAAATGGAGAAGTGATAAGTCCCAGTTATTCATCATTTACAATTTTACGCGTTAATTGTTTTATGTAATCAGTTTTTACATTGTGGTGTTGATAACCCACTTAATGAAAAAAGATATTTTATCAATGAAGTGTTCCTGTTTCCTGACAATGAAGCACTGAAGATGGCCTATGGCCGAAAGCGTTTTGCTAATTATTAAATTTTGAAGATTATACACTTAATACACAAAACGATTGTTGTTTCCCTCTTAAGAGCTCTTATCAGTGACCTCCATTAAGGTGAAAAGGTTTGACAAACTACAAGAAAACTATTGAATAGAATTTGTTAAAATTTTGAATTTAGATTCGCAATTTGGTGCTGTATGACTATGTGGTCTTGAATTTAAAAAAAAAAAAAATATTTTTTTTTAAAACGATAAATATAGTTGAAGCTGAGAAAATGTTCCCATACAGTCTTTTTTGAAAGTATTTCCTCAACTATCTACAATTTCAATTAATTTTATACCTTTTTTTAATGTGAGAAAACGTCAAACCGAGTTTTTGAGAAAAAATACCTAAAACCGGAACTATCTAAAGCGATTTGGCAACACTGCGGTTTATCTAGCCAGTCCTGACCGCCACTCGCCGCTCGGAGCCGTAAATTATATTAGTCTCGCGGCGCGGCGACGAATGTAGGAATAGCCATGTTGCCTGATTGTTCAATAACACTGACTTATCCTCCTTCGCGGCAAATTCCCAAGTCGGACCACGCGGTTCACTGAATATGCCCCTTAATTCAGAAAAGTGTACACATCCCCACCTTATCTTTCACTTACTATTCTGTTTCGTCGGGCTATTTAAATAAAAATAAAATCTTTAACAAAACACAAATTAAATTTTCCTAATTTTAAGGTAAAAAATATGTTTTCTTATCGGAAATAATTTTCACCCTTAAGGTTTGAGACTAAGAAGGCGAAGAGTTTCCGATCACTGGTTGCCATATGGTCTTCATCAGTCCAGTGGTTTTGGAAATAGTATCTATGACGTCCCTAGAGTATTTGAGAAAAGGGAACCGGAAAGAAGGAATAAATTGGTAAGGTTCTTACGTTTTACTTGGGCAAGAGATCAGCTACAAAATGAATAAAGATTGAAACTAACAACAATGTAAATTTATTTACTTGTGCACTCAATAACATAATATCTTATCCAAAATTCAAACAAATGCTATTTTATATTTCATGAAGTTAAAAAAAAAACACATTATTAAAAAACTACTTTTGATTTCCTTCGATTTGAAAAATTTTAAATTAAAAATACCTTTTCATAACACATGTTTTGAAAATATGACTTTCGATGCCGACGGAGCGAGTCGAAAGTTGAGTTTTCGACCCTAGGGTCCGACATGAAGAACAGCTGATTTTTAGTGCATTCCACGACGAGTTTCTCGTTGACACGTTTAGACCTTTTCATTTTTGTAAAAACCGAATGGGCATCCTTGTCTGATTTCCGGGCAAAACAAGGATAGATTCGTGAAAGTATATGCATCTTGCTCTCTTTGTGGTCACTCTCTTTTTACAAATAAACTTTAATGGAATACTGTTGAGATATAATTATTTAGCAAGACTAGTTCTGTTCGCGTTGCTACAAGATACTTACTCGGTTGTGACAATGTTCATGTTGGTCTGTCAGAAAAAGAAAGCATGTCTGAATAACAAAATTATGATCTGTTTCTTGTGTTGGAAGTGCCTGTATTATATTAAACGGTAGGTCATTTAATATATCTACTAGTAAGCATTAAAAGGTACAGGTTATATTATCTGTTGTAATATATTTAAGTTGTTATAGTTGCCATATTGTTTCTGGCGCCTTTTGTATAATAACGTTTCACACTATATAAATAAGTGATTGTTGAATAGAAAGGACCTGGGTTTTATTCTGCATCTCTACGAGTGTGAGTCCAACAATAAGTAATTAACATCAAATACACATAATTGCGAGGCATCTGAAGTCATATTTTCAAAACATTTGATATGAAAAATTGTATGCGCAACTCGGGCGATTTAACGATTTCACGAGTGTGATATCTGCCCTCGCTTCGCTTGGGCAGCTAACTTCTCACTCGTGGAATCGTTGACTTTCGCCCCTTGTTGCGCAATATACTATTTTTTTGTCTAAGGTGCAAGCTACCCATATTTATTTTTTAAGTCTTTATCATACAGGGTGTTAAGAATTTAATCATTAAGTGGTACAGCTTAGTCCGCCCCTGGTAAACTTAAAAAGCTAAATATGTTTCAAGGACACTATTTTAAGAGGCACTTGCTAGTGGCGCATCACATATCCCCGTAGGGAGGGCATGTAAGAGAAAATTTTATTTTTTCATGTTCTATCTAAATCCAAGAGACTTCCCACATTTTTCCGGGCAGCGTGTTTACAATTAATCTTTGTGTATAGTGTGTGTGTCTTACCAATAAGATACTTTTAAGCATGCCACAGAGGCTTAACTTAATACAAAAGGTTAGTTCCAACACAGTTAAATTACCGTCCCTGAACGACCATTTCCAGTCTGTCAATTAAATTTGGAATTTGGCAATCGATTGTTGCAGAGGTAAATTAGTTGAGCGAACGTTCGGGTACGGTCCTAGTACGGTTTTTGTTCGGGTTGGAGCAACCCTAAACCAATCAATTATATCCTACAAACCCTGTTATGTCTGTGATGTCAGCATAGCATGGATTACAGGAAAAATGTTGGCATTAAAATTATAATACGTAATTTTAATTAGGTTAAACTTGGTGAAGGAATAGAAATCTATGAAGACCAACTCCGAAGTATAAAGTGGAGCGATTATAGAAAACTAACGAGAGGGTTGGCTACAATTTTATTTAGCCCTGCGGAATTGGCTACTTGCTCTGTTACTGGTCAAAGATGGAGTCGTGCAGGGAATGGAGAGAGACCTGTTAAGCCGGCTTTAGATAGAGCCAAAGTGCAAGCAATAATATGTAAGTATCAAATTAAAATGAACTTTTTCCTTGTGTTTGTTGAGGTTTACATTTTTATCATGACACAGAGTAAGTACATGCCAGTGGCGGCTCGTGAACTCTATTAGTAGTTGTGTTGCATAAATAAAAAAAAATAACGCGGCAGGGAAAAAATTTTTTTGAAAAATTTTAAATTATAAATTTTGTCACGACTTTTACCCGCAGTTTTAATATTTAAATAGAGCATAGGGCGCCCACGCTTTTCCACAACTACGTAAGTTTCAGTGGGTCTCTGCTATTGCTGCCAGATTTAAAGTACATTTTGCGCCGCAAAAATTTTTGGATGCCACGCCCTTTTTTGTTGACGAATCTTGCTTTTCAAGTAGGAAAATTAATAATACCTAGATAAAAATATTAACATATTTTAAAAAAAAATACTAAACTTACCTATTTTTTATAAATTAAGTCTATCCTACGTTCTTTTCGGTTCGCAAATCTTGTAATCACTTTGTCATTAAAATTGTCTATTTCGGAAATAAACTTTTTTTCAATAGATAGCATGCAAAGAGCTGTTAAACGATCTTCGGTCATTGAATTTCTAAGAAACGTTTTGATTCGTTTTAGTGTGGAAAAACATCGTTCAGCCTCTGATGTTGTCAAGGGAGTTGTTACCACAATTTCTAATAATTTTCTAGTCTCCTTCAACGTATCTCCTAGATTGTTTGTTATTAAAAATTTTAGAAGGGGTAGTGCGCCATTTAAAGTCCTGCGATCGTTTCTTGAATAAATAACAGACAGTTCAGTTCGCAATCGTTCTTTATCAAGTGTGGGATAAAAGGAACATACATATTGATATATTTTCATTATGTCTGTGTACATTTATCCAATAAGCGGAATCTAATTGAGCCATAATATTAGTTGACCCTTGTAACGCAAATTCCATGCAATTATGAAGATTGCTTTTAGAGTTTTCGTGTCTTTATATCTTCAAACTCAAGTGCTCTAGATCGGTGACCCCTATTTCCGTCCAAGCTTTATCGCCACCAAAAAGTAAGCAGGGAAAACAGTATAAGACATTTTTGTTGTTACATCCACAAATCCATTCATTTTTTAAATAAATGTCTCTATTAAATTTACGTGTATAGCTTTTTTCTCTACTTATTCAAGATTTTTCAATAATAATATCTGGTAAATGTCTACCTTTTGCTTTTAATTCTATCTTTTCTTCGTATGAGTATTTAAAAAATCCCTTCACATTAATTAAATTGAAGACCACTTCCATAGTACACTACACAGTTAATAATTGTCACAGCAATACACAAAAACCACCCCCGCACTTAATTATTATTGTGTTTAAGTTCAATTCGCCGTATACTAAACAGTCGCGTAAAAATTCGTTCGATACTATTCAATACCGTATCCCGCGAACCGCACTGCGCTGGACTAAATGCAGCGAACTCTCCAGTTAAATCACGGTTTTATTTTAGACCGTTACGGGGAAAGCGGAGTGCGCGCGGGTGTTCGAAGGAGCTCACCGACCCCGATCGTGTTGCCCAGATCAAAAATAATTCAGCGACAGGGTAGTGTCGGTAAACGATATGCCATTCGTCGACTTTACTAAGGCGATCGCCGCGGTATGTTCAGTCCGCCACACATTACGAGTCTAATAGAGCTGGGAAAACAATCCGAGCAAGAATTAATACAATTGAAATGAAATATTTTTTATAGACTATGTAATTATTATTATTTTTCTTTATTTTTTGGGGAGCTCTGCAGCACTGCAGCGCTTATGTACCAGCCGCCACTGGTACATGCTTCAACGACGTTTAGAAATCATTTAATTTTTTAAATTAAATATCGCGCTTGGTTACGGCAACTTTCGATCATAATCATCGTCGATATAGGACAACCGTTTTGTGTTTAGTGGCAAAGTTCCAGTATTCGTCTAAGATTTAACTCAAAAGCTGAAGCGGCACGACAATTTACCGAGACGATTTCCACCAATGCAATGGATCGATGCATTGGCCGCCTCATTCGGGTGATTTAACACCTCTAATACTTTTTTCGTTGGGGCTACGCGAAATCATTGGTCTGTGCGAATAAGACTTTAGATACTCAGGGACAATGCCAACAAATCATGGAAAATTAGCTTCTGCTCATCCACTCTTCCAAGCGCTTCCGTGGAAAACATTTAAACGATATTTTGTTCCATAATCTTTGGATGGTTCGTACTTTCATATGAAATAAATGGCAAACCGATAATATTTTGAATATCTTAAAAAAAAAACAAAATGCTGCGTCCCTATTGAGAGCTTTTTAATGGGTTTTTAGGCTTAAAAGAGTTTGAATCATTTAATTTAACGTATTATTTAAACCAACTGTTTTTTTTTTCAATTATAATCAGAATTTTTAAAATGTGATAATTAAGGATAATAAAATATAGTTTTAAATTATAAATAATGGTTTATTTTCCAAAGTGTAAAAGTCAAAAACAACTTGTTCAATCCGAATATCGTTTAATATCTAGCAGTAGATTAAACTAAATAAAAATATACAAATATAAGATATTAGGTACAGTGTTTTAAAAAACAAAATCCATAAAATGACAAGGGTTTGCTTTTTCCTTCTGCCAGAACCATCCCCAGACGCGTTTCGCTGTATAACAGCTCGTCTCACTCATTTATTCCAGTTCTTTGCACTACCTAGTTTGTTTAGGTCAATTGGGGCCAATGTCGGAATATCCTCTGGTTCTACTTGGTTGCCCTCGCAGTAGCAGATAATAGGCTGTACCGTTTCACTTTCTCGCCCGCATAAACCTGCAGCTTGGGCCTCCGTTGTACAGTTGCATACGGTGCAGGTGCTTCTTTACGGTCATGTGTCCTGTCAGAATTCCTATGATAATTCTCAGCTGATTTCTGTTCATCAGAAGTAGCTGCTTTATTAGTTTCGGGTCTGGGTCCCCAAGGAAAGATTTGCTATGGTTTAACCCCGTCTGTTGTTCCAGTAGATTTTGTGTTGATTCCTTGTCCATCGTTTTATGACATCTCTTACTGTGCACCTTGGTACTTCGAGTGCCAGTTCTGGACCAATGAATGTTTTTTCCGACCCCTTTCTTGCAAGTTCGTCGGCCTTTTCGTTTCCTGTAATACCTTCATGTCCTGGTATCCGTTGTAGCATTACTTTGTTGGCTTTTGCTAGGGCCACTTCACCTTATTGCATTATAACGCTGTAAGGGCTGCTTGGCTGTCAAAGGATTCTTTTATAATGCTGTCGGTTTCGATTGTCTTCTCTGTCAGTTCTGAAAAATGTGGGTCATTAATTTTATATATCTACGGGTTTACTATACTTGTCAAGCTGTATAAGGGGGTGGTGGATTTTCTTGTTCTTGAAGGAGTTTGCAGGAAGGGGTAGACATATATTTATTTCATTGACAAGTTTCGACAAGAAGTACCTTTATTAAAATTAGAGAATTGCTGGGAAGATCGTTAAAAACATGTGGAATTCAGTAGCTTGTATTATTTACAAAGGAATCAGAAAAAATAAAAAAAAGTAGTGATTTTTGTATTCTTTCAACCCTGGCTAATATTGATAAAACGTCATACAAATCTAGAAAAATTAAATCAAAATATAAATTGAATTTTAGATTTAGTGTTAATCCTAGTACATTTTAATAAAAAAGTATATTTTTACTATTAGACATAGCAACATTGTCGCTAAGGGTTATATTTTTAGCATATGTGGCTGCAAGGTTTCCCATGGTCGAGATTAGTCGAATTAAACAAGTTTTAGCCTATAAATGCAAAGAAAATTCTACAGCATTTAAAATGAAAGCAGTGCGATACTACGGACATGGGTAAGTAATTACATATAAAATATACTGGGTGTCAACGAATTTATTGCACCTGGTTTGACGAAAAAATATTTTTATTAAAAGTAGCCAAGGGAAATTGCTGGAAATAATTTGTAAGGTTAACCGCTAGAGGGCGTAACATAGGTGACTAATTAGAAAAAAGGTTGAACTGAAATTATTTAGAATTTTCTAAAGATTACAATGTAAATATTTTCAATATACCTAATCTGGGCAAATTAAGGAGAAACCCCGTCTTTTTCTAATTGGTCATTAGTGTTACGCCGTCTAGCGGCCAACCTAGAAACTTATTTCCAGTGATTATTCTTTGCCACTTTTAGCAAACATGTTTTTCCCCAAAGTTGTGCGATTAACAATACGACACAACAAGTTGACATTCACTTTTTAAATGGCGGCTTAAGAGTAATTATACAAAAACCAAAATGGCTTCTATTACAATAATTGAAATGGAAAACTAGTGATAAAATCTGCTTTCATAATTTTTTAAGCACTGACATTTACATTTTTTTGCAAAAACTATTTCTTCTGTTTTAGGGAACAGCATAATAACTAAAACAGTGCAATATTTTAACCACGATATATTAATAAAGTATCTAGTGAGAAATTAGAAACCAAGTGTCAAGATTACATGGTAATTGTAGAATAATATTATATTTGTTGATTTTTACATGTTTTTCTGTATCTAATGAAGTTATTTAAGTCTTAAAGATACCTCAATAAGATCTAAGATATACGTAATTTTAATATTTATTGTTAATATTGATTTTTATTTGTTATTTGATGTTTGTTAATTTAACTCTAATAAAAGATTTTTCCTCGCCTTTTAATTCTATGTGTTTTGGGTGAATGACTAGAATTAGTTTTGTTCACATTTTTTAGCCAATGTCAATAATAAAGACAATAAAAGTATTTTCTTATGCTGTCCTCTGCACCTTGCACCAAAATTAAAAAAGGAAGAATTTAAATATATACTCTATTATACAGTGCAGGTCTCATTTCGATATCTCATAAACTATCATAGATGAGGAAAAACTTTAAATATAAAAACTGATATTGATGTTTGTTTTAAAAATATTTTTAAATATACAGGGTGTTTTACAAAGGCGGGGCCGATTCAACTTAAATATTTTCAAATAAGACCAAATTTAGCGGGGCTTGGTGTCTGTCTTTATTTATTGTTTGTTTTTTATTTTATTTATTTTTAATTGCTTTATTGTCCACATAAAATACAATATCTATTCTTGTTAACAAAGCTACTAATGCTAATATACTCTAAGTGGTGCGTAAAGAACTTGTGGTGGACTGTATATTAATTTTTAACTACATTGCTGGTACGAATGTGATTTATTTTAACTTTAACACATACTTTACTACACACGATGTTTACTCTGTAAGTTAAGTTCTTGTTGTCTAAGAGAGAAAGCAGGGTTGTCTTTTTTCGCACTACACGTGTCACAAGGTTGCCAAATGGTTTATTGATACTGAACACTAAGAGTTATATTTTTAAAATTTTATACACGATGCCTAAAATATTCAACAGACATTTAAAATATATCGATAAGTACAAATACAAAAACGATTCCAACATTACACCCTGTGACAGAAATATTAACAAGACTTGCAACAGATAATAAAATTTCAAGCTTTCTGACCTACCAGAGGCAAATTACATAATAAGTGAAAAGCAATATAGTAAGCTAAAACCTGTCTTGGTAATATTCTTCCAGGCTATAATATGCTCTACCACCCAACTCTACCAACTGTGTGTACTTCAATGATCTGCAATTTGTACGTAAGTAGTTCTAAATCCTAATGCTGTCATAAATAATAGAACGATTGGTTAAAGTTAATCTGGGGATTGGAAGGCGGACATCAACATTTTGCCTGGTATTATAGGTATTATGAATGTTATTTTGACTTCCGATGAATCAAGCAAGAAGAAACGAACACACTACAGTTAATATTCTGAACCTGATAAACAGTGGTTTACAATGGTCCCCATATTTTGCTCTACAGATAAATCTAAGGGTTTTTTTTCTGAGTATCAATCAATCAATCAATCATTTATTTGGTGCTTAATACACATGGTGTTTACACAAGTCAGTAACAAATACAGAGTGGCAAAAAAGTCGCGCATAATGCCTGTAACTTTTCAATTGCCTCGTATACGAAAAACTGACCTTTATGAAAATTGTTCAATAAATTATTCCCCACATTTCTAACTGAATGATTTTTTTTTCTCATTTCTGGTTTGGTTGCCATAGAGACCAACTTACTTTTTTTAAATTGAGCACACTGCATATGATTGCATATTTCGATTCTGCTGGGAAAGCTCTGAAATTTTTGTATTTCATATTTTTATTCATTTGAAATTGTAACAAACTTTATAATAACAAAATAAATAGCCTAGAAAATTGAACAACTTAACATCGGAACAATAAACAAGTGAAACCTTTTTCAGTGGATCAGGTACGTGTTCAAGATGACCACCATTTTCTGCTAAGCAGAGCGCCAGTCGATCCCTGAGCCCGTCTACAACGTTTAAAAGGCAGTCCTCTCGGAATGGCCGGAATTTCAGCACTAATTTTGACTTAAAGATTCATTCATTCAGTCATTTGAAATGACTTTGTTCTTTAAGTGTCCCCACAAAAAGAAGTCGAGCGGGGTTAGGTCCGGGGATCGCGCTGGCCAGTCAATAGCACCTCTTCTGCCTATCCGACGTTCTGGAAATGGTTCGCTTATGTACTGTCTAACATTTGCCGCATAATGCGCAGGTGCTCAATCTTGCTGGAACCATACCTGTTTGTTTATGCCATTATTTACACCCGGTAAAACCATTCTGCAAGAAGGAATTATGTGATTCCTGAGGAGGTCCAGATATTTTTGCCATTTAAATTACCATGTATGAAAATCGGTCCCACAATATGTCTACCAACTATGCCCGCCCAAACATTAACTTTTTCGGGTACGACCTTCCTGGAACCAGTGAGTATTCTCAGCAGACCAATAGCGATAATTGAATTGAAAAGAATTTAAATGAAAAGTAGCTTCTTCATCCGAGAAAATGATATTTCTTTCGAAGTTATTATCGTTATTGCATCTTTCCATCGTCAGCTCACAAAATTCAGCTCTTCTATCAAAATCGCCTCGTTTAACTCGTGCACCAACTTTATCTTGTAGGGATGCAACTTCTCCTACTTAAACAAATTTTTCACTGACTGATGAGACACATTAAAATCCATTGCCGTTGGCCTGGATGATTGTGTTGGAATTTCATGTATTGAGAGCATGATGTCCAAGGCTTTGTCTCCCCCGGTTGCTGTTTTAGGTTGACCGGATCTAGCGGCTTCCCTAACACTGCCTGTTTCTCGAAATTTCTTTACCACTCGACACACCGTTGACTGATTTATTGGAGGCCTATTTGGATATAATTCATTTAAAAGTTGGCAAACCTAATCTTGCGGTCTCTTCATATTTCCGTAACCGCTCATTATTAAAATTTCAATTCGTTGTTTCTCATTCAAATAAACCATAGTGTAAACAAATTATAAATCAGACAACGGAAAATTAAACAGGAACTCAAAATTGACACCTCTTAGGTCGCTGTCATGAAAACACCTTGACTCAACTGGTGGGTATATTAGCTAGGAATAATTATAATTATGAAGTTTTTTATTTCTGAGCTGTCATTATCTCGGGAACGCTTGCAGATAGGTGAAAATTTGAAATACAAAAAGTTCAGAGTTTCCCAGTAAAATCCAAATATGCAATCATATGCAGGGTGTACCAAACCAGAAATGACAGAAAAAATTCATGCAGGTAGAAATGTGGGGAATAATTTACTGAACAACTTTCAAAAAGGTCACTTTTTCGTATACGAGGTAATTCAAAAGTTACAGGCGTTATGCGCGACTTTTTTGCCACTCTGTATAGAATTGAGCAGTTGCTGATTACAAAAGTCCCAAAACACAATATCAGATGGAATTGAAATAATGAGTGGTACACCATCTTCGCCGCTAAACAACCAAGTTCCAGAGACACCACCCGTATTGCAAAGCAACTGAATTCTTGTTTAGCTCAGTGATATGTTTTTAAAATTTGAGCTTTGAGTCGATAAAGTCCAAGAAATTTGGTATCACACTTGTTTTCTTTTGGTTGGTCATTTAAGAGGAGGTCATTATAAGTGAATCCAATTGTCAAAATACTACTTTTTTTTACATTAAAAGACAAAGAGTTAGGGTCGTACCAAGTTTTCATTTACACATTTTCATCAACTATATTTTTCAATTTCTCTTGGATTTTCGAGTGCCACAAGAAAGTAGTAAGGTCAACAAAGAGTGTAAACCTTTCCTAAATGTCCAAATTTGCAACGTCGTACAACAAGAGCAATACTGGCCCCAGCACTAAACTCTGAGGCACCACCCTAGATGAACCAGAACAGTTCCCGTCAATCACCACGACCTGCGTCCTTTCCAACAGATATGAAGTAAACCAGCGATATGCTGTATTACGGATGCCATAGCGCTGACGCTTCTGCAGCAGTACTCGATAATCAACACAGTCAAACGCCTTAGAGAAATCGCAAAACACCGCCGCAAGAGCCTCGCCCTCATTGAAATTGAAAAAATTATTTTCGATAAGTGAAAATATAGCATCGCTTATGTTTTTTGGTGCTTGGAAACCAAACTGTGAAGGTTATTTGTTGCAGTGAGGAAATGAAGTAGTTGTGACTTTACAAGCTTTTTAAATACCTTGGATAGGGTCGCAATCCAAACAATTTTTTCCTATCTGTTGCGGTCTTGCTAGGGTATTAATTGTAAATGATTCGAAATTTACGTCTTTGAGGCCTGTGACACACAACGAAATGTGTGAAATATCAAATAAGTTAAAAAATAAACACAGCAGCGGTATTGACGAGATTTCAACAAGCATTATTAAAGTAGCCGCATTATTAAAGTAACCCTGATGCATCTGTCTGTAAAAATATGTGTTAAAATTAAAATTAATAAATCATCTATGGCATTTTCTTGCCACTGTTCAAAAGCAAAAACTTATTAAGACAGTAATTGAATCACTGATTGCAGAATAGAAACATCCTAACAGTGCGGAAAATGACAAAGGTGGTATTGTTGCTAAGTACTACATTGGAATACGCTTTCACTACTAATGCCAGGTATTATCACAGCCAACTTTCTAGTAGAGGATGCCATCCCCCAACGTAAAAAATCCTATTCCTGTGAAGAAAATAGAATATATCAAAACATCTAAAGGTTAGTTGCATGATTCCTTTCGTCGTATCACGACTCGTCAATAGGGCTACAGAATCCAACGAAAGGAAGCAACACTGAAGAGTCTACATGACCCTAAAAGGTGGATGATCGACGGCAGATAAAATTTAATATTTTACTTGTTTAGATTTTGATAGAATAATACATAGATTGTATAGAATGATACATTGATTTATGAACGTCCCGCTAATATAGTATCCGTAATGTCCCTCATAAAATAAGTCCCGTTGGCGTTGCCGCGCTGTCAATTGGCGTTTAATAAATCTCCGCGTAGCTATATCCGTCTTTCTCTAAATACTATGGGATCTAAAATTCGCTCTTCTTTTATTTCTGTTGGTACAGATTTTGTGTGCCAGGCCATTTTACAAGCGTTGTTTGGTTGTGTTGACGCATGTGAATTTTTATTAATTTCTTAATTTTTGTCGGTGGAACGTGAAAGAAAAGTGCGAAATATCGAGAAAGTAGATACGGTAGGGGATCTCATTCTCCTGAAAAAAAGCATTGACATTTTTAGGGGAATCTTTAGAACATTTTTTAAATACTCGCAATTTTTTTTAAGCATTTTTAATATAATATACATTTTATCATTTTATTTATAATACACATTTTTCGTTACCTAATGAAATTTCGAAGAGTTTCTGTCTTGTACAATGAGTAATTGAGTATTTAATCAGATGCAAACTAATAGTTGTGTTAAGAACAGTTAGGTGAGTTCCAGAGATAAAAAAATTTAATTTGCGATTTCGGGTAAGTAGCTTTTTACATATATTTCTTAAAGCTCGCAAAAGTCATAAAAGTGTCCTGTAGATATTAAATTTTTGCGCGATGTCTTATCACTGGCGGATTATAGATAAAAATATATTTTAATTACGTACGTTTTATAGTATTATAGTACCTATCATATTTTCTTGCCTCCGATTATCGATATTATTTAACTACTTAATAAAACTTATACCTGTTAATGATATTATATAGCTTTCTGCTTTGTTGAAAGTTGGTTTAGTCATACTACTTAACTAACTAAAGCAGGCAGCTATATACTGTTTTATTTTTTCATTCATTCTTGATTCATTTATTCCCAGTGGCGGATCCATATATAAATATTCTCAAAACAAAATAACGAAAACTGAAATATTGGCAAAGAGCTTGTCTAAAATTGTAGAAAAACTTGACCCTATTTTAGGCAATCCCTCAATCTGTCTTTTTAAAGAGATCTACTTCCACCATTAATCGTGTGATTGAGTCAATCACACGATTAATGTTGGAAGTAGATCTCCTTAAAAAGACTATGTTCAAGAAACTAGATTAATAACGTTTTAGATGCTTTAGAGGTCTGTGACAAGGATTTGCCAAATATTATAAATATGTCCGGCGATGTGGTAGACAAGATGGCAAACGGACAAAAAATTTAATTTTTCAAGGGAAATTCCTTCTTTATAAAAATTTTTGCTTGCTGAAAAATATGATAAAAATATTGTATATACAGGGTGTTTCAATAAAAACTCCCAGGCATAAGTTCCTGTCATCGAAAAAATTCTTTGCACCATGGCGCCACCTACATCTTGTATTATTTAAACACATTTTTTACACAGTTGTGAAGCCAATCATAGAGGCTAAAAACTGGCGTTTACAGAATTTACATGTCACTTATAGTTTTCGAAATAATTGGCCTGGGAGTTTTTATTGAAACACCCATATTGTATATACAGGGTCGTTGGTATGTATGGAAACGGTCGATTATTTCTTAAAGTAAAACAGTTAGCAAAAAGTATTTAAGACAAAAGTTTCGGGGTTGCTTAAGGTCTATTAGAATTTAAAAAAAATAAGTATACAGGATGAGTCAGAAAACCGTAGAGAAACAAAGCTACTTTTTTTTTAATGGGACACCCTATATCTTAGAACATTTTTGCATTTGAATTAAATAACATTATTTTTCCTGAAGAGCATTATAAGTCTAAATCTAATAGTTTCCGAGATATCGACTATTGAAAAATTACATTTTTGAACTTTGACAGCTTCTAGCTTTCTAACGGTACGTCTTAAGAGTAAAACGGCTTACATGTCCCTATATTAGTTTCTTATTATCTTCCTAAAAGTGTTAACTTCCGGTTAATCCGAATGTAACTCAAAAACCGGAAATACAGCACTTCCGGTTCAACCGGAAGTTGTTGTTTTTGGGAAGATAATAAAAAAGTAAGATAGGGACATGTAAGCCGTTTTACTGTAAGACGTACCGTTAGAAAGCTATAAGCTGTCAAAGTTCAAAAATGTCATTTTTCAAAAGTCGATATCTCGGAAACTAATAGGTTTAAACTTATAATGCACTTATTAAAAAATAATTGTTATTCTATGTAAAATCCAAAAATGTTCTAAGATATAGGGTGTTCCATTGAAAAAAAAGTAACTTTGCTTCCCTACGGCTTTCTGACTCATCATGTATATTTATTTTTTCAAAATTCTAATAGACCTTGAAAAACCCTAAAACTTTTGTCCAAAATATTTTTTGCTAACTATTATACTTCAAGAAATAATCGACCGTTTCCATACATACCAACGATCCCAAGTTAAAGATTCAAATTTTTTACAAGAGTAAAGTACCCTTATTCTAAAGTTTTTAACAAAATGCTATTTAAGAGAATTGTTTCAAATCATCACACCTTTTAACATATTGGTTTTCATTAAGCTTGGATAGCAATAATATTTTTGCTTTAGATTTGCATTTTGCTGAAAAGTGTCGTTGGTGTACGATTGATTTTGTATACCTCCTTTAAGTATTATTTAGTCTTTTGAATAGTTTAGGTCTCCATTGCAGTATTTGCTTTGTCCATCTTGTCTAGCGATGTGGCACACACAGGTCCATTTTAAAGTGGTAATACGTTTTATCACGTGTTCTACCTTTATAGGATGTCGTATTTCTTCGTATCTTAGGTGGTCTCGAAGTGATACTCCTAACATAATTCGTTCTATTGATCTTTGCACGCTTTGAAGGTTAGTTCAGGTTAGTTTGGGCTTTTTATGGGGAGATTATTTTAGTTTTGCTTTGGTTCATCCTCAATCCGACTCTTTCCCAGGTTTCTTTCAACTCTGATAGCATTTCGTGTAGTTCTTCTAGGTTGATGCTTATTAGGACCAGGTCATCGGTAAAGCGAAGGTGACTAAGATATCTACTATCTATACTTGTTCCCTTTTGGTACCAATTTGGTTACTTAAAAACATCTTCCAGTTCCAATGCAAAAAGTTTTGGAGAGATTGTCTAAATTGTCTTACTCCTCGATGAATGGATGTCTTTTGCATTTCGTCTCACATTTTTTGTAGGGTTGCTTTTGCATAACTAAAGCTTGAAAATGTTGACAAATTTGGATTGACCTTAAGTTATGGTACATTTGAACTACACACCAGCAGTCACATTGTGTGTATGTATTTTATGACAGGTTTTTGATATATATCATAAGTACTGCAAAAGTTTTGAAAAAGAAAACGTTAGGAGTATACCCAATGATTTCGTATTTTACAGTAAAGCACGCAACGTATAACGAATCAATATTTTATCCTGGAACCTGCGTACTCCAGAGCATATTAAAACAGGGAAAATAGGGTAGAAAATATCATCGTGAGCTTAACGGAAAAAGATGCTGTCTAAGTATTTTAGGAGCTCTGTGTTCACATATAAAACAATTTATTATGCAGGTAAGTACAGGGGCTTATTAGCGGAAAAAAGGTTTTTGTTTTTAAAAGTATATTTTCTTAACTTAACAGGTTATACTTCAATACGGTTTTCATCATGCTCCCCTTTTTCTGGGGAACCAGCGGGACCCTATGTAAAAACCTCAATTCCTGGACCCAAGTCTCTAGAGCTATTAGCCGAACTAAACCAAATCCAGGTAAAATACATACAGTGAGGTCAAACTAATTTTAATATTACTTAAGAAAGATTATTAGTCTTTATAAAAACGCCTGGACAGTCTAGACTGGTCCCTATTTTGACAATTCTTAAATTTTTGTGCTCATAGGGTTCGAAATAAATTTTAAAAAATATTCTCCAGGTTTCTATCTTAATATTAACCCGTGCTGACTTGCAATAAGTTGGAATAACATGGAGTCTTCGGCATTGATTAATGAATTTTTTATTTCAGCCGAAAAAGTTGTTAAAAAAATTTGAAACTGGGCACACTTCAACCTTATAATAGTAGCTATTGCTTAGAATTTTCACAGATTTTTGGCTATTATAATTTTGGAGTTTCAGCTACTTTTAGATGAAAATTTTTTTTGCAAAATTTATTCAAAAATTAATAATAAATTATATTTCATTCGTAGGGATATAATGCTTCGAAGAATATTGTCAGTTTTGCATATGTTATCACTGATCTTTGAATTTTGGAGAAAATAAAAAAAACTTTTTCATCCAGCTAAAACTCTAAACAGTTAATTTGGCCACTACTTATTAAATGAAAAATAAATAATTTTTTTTAAGCAAGCGAATTCAACCCAAATTTTCGTCAATTACGATAAATCCATTGGAAATTATATGGTCGATGCTGATGGAAACGTCTTTCTAGACACTTTTACGCAGATTTCTTCTATACCCCTTGGGTATAATCATCCAGAGTTGCTTAAGGCATTTTGTAACGAACATGATTTGGTAAGCTTACTATTTTACTTACCTTTTATACTGTTTTCGCCATTCATAAAACCAATTTATTTCTAATTTCTACACCAAATCCGGCCCTGCTCAACAACACCGACAATACGAGGACTCGGTGCTTTGTAAGTCTTTAGTTTACGGCTTTTAGATGAGTTAGCCAACTCGTCGTTAGATTTTAACACAGTAATTTTTTAGAAGAGTGTTTACTGTGCATTTCATTACAATCGTTGCTATATAAATAATCGTATGAATAGTACATTTACGATCGACACTACACCAAAATGTCTCAAGTATTTCTAAGTATGCGGACTTATTGTTTGAAGGATAGTCTAAAATCCTAGTATTATTTGTGTAACGATATATTGCCTTGCTTGATGTATGTAATTTTAGTTGCTCAGATTTAAAAGCTAAAGCAGAATTATTTTGAAAACTTTCTTCTCTCTAATCTGCATCTGACAATTTAACACTAAAGAATCTATCCAATTGAAATATGTTTTAAACACTTTTATGTTCATCCCGCTTTTTTTTTCCTATTTTTTGTCTACCTATATTAAATATCAAATCTTTTACTTCATTCATATTAAGTATTAGAGATAAACGCTGTCTTTAAATCAGGGTTTAGTATAATTTTAAAATATTTTTGTTTTTTGCAGTCATACAAAATTATTTCTACGTTAAATCAGGATTTATTGTTACAGAATATGTTATTACAGCTCTAAAAGAATATTTTTATTTAAACAATGTAACTTCTTGCAGATCATTAATTTTAAACCAACATTCAGGTGGCTTAAACGAGGTAAAAACAACAAGAAACTCTTGAAAATTGGTATACGAAAATGCTTTTTGATAAGTTACCTCAGTTTTACTATTTTTAATCGCTTTTGCAAAATTTTGATTTTCCAGTTCTTGAAGTTTATCTTCCCGACTGTGGCGCAATTTTACAGTTTTAAATAAATATAAGAGGAACAGTTGGGGAATTGAGTAGGTAAAGCCTGTCCAAAGATATAAGAAAGTTACACTTTGCCTTTGAATGGGATTATCCAAGGGTGGCCATAAACAAACAATGAATGAATGAATGAATAAATGCAAATTATGGTCCGTACCTAAAAATGTCTTAAAGTAAACTGCAAATCCGGAAGACGTAATTTCATTATTAAAGTAATAGTTTGGTGATTTTAAACCGATTTTTACCTGATTCAAAATAAGAGGGTTAATCCCATAAAACAAATTATGTTCTAAAGACTGTATATACAGTGATGGGCTAAAATATGGAACAAATTCATTTAAAAATCAGGTATTAATTTTTTGAAAAAACGCTCAGACAAGTCGATTATAATATTTTCTGCCGAATTTTTTGCCTCAAAAAGAAATTATACAGGGTGTGTCAAAAAGTAGATGTAGCAAAAATTTTTTGTATTTTAAATAGAACCCTATTTTTTTCAGTCGAATTTTGAATTCTACGTCAAATTCTGCGCATAATTTATGTAGCATACCCTATCCTTATCTCTAACGGTTTTAGAGAAAAATTACATCATAAAACGAAATTTTTCTTTTAAAAAAGTTACATGTACCTACTTAAAGGTAAACAGGTAAATTTAAATGAATTGTCACTACGATAGCAAGTCATGTGTCAATCAAAAATAATTTTACGTATAATTTTGAAAAACGGTGATTATGGTGCATTTAAATGTAACTCAAAGAATCGAAATTTTAATTTTAATTGGATGTGGAGACAAAACAAGAGATCAAGAAGAAGTTTGTAACTTGTTTAGCGCTAAGTATCCAGAACGACCGATTACAAGATCTACAGTGAGTAAAATTGAGAAGAAGTTCAGGGAAACAGGGAATGTAAAGGATCGTCTACGGTCAGGTCGTCCAAAAATTAGTGAAAACACAAAATTGAACATTTTGTTAGAAGTTGAAGATAATCCCCATAGTGCATCCACTGAAGTAGCCCTTAATAATGATGTGAGCCGACGATCTGTTTTGCGGGTATTAAAACAAGAAAGGTACCATCCGTACAAAATTAGGTTGCTGCACGAGCTAAACGAAGATGATCCCGACCGCCGACTACAGTTTTATGAAACTATGATGGAAATTTGCAACTTTAATCTATTTTTCCATCGCAACATACTTTTTAGCGATGAAGCCACGTTTTGTTTGAATGGTTCGGTAAACAGACAAAATTTTCGGTATTGGAGTACTAAATGGGTTGGGTGAGAGAACAGCACACGCAAAACCCACAAAAAGTAAATGTTTGGGCAGGGATATTAAATGATAGAATTATTGGACCTTTTTTCTTCGATGGAAATCTTACAGGATTTACAATTTCTTCAAAATGAATTAATTCCCACACTAGCAGCGGATTTTCCAAATCCGAATCAGCCTAATCTACCAGAAGCGTCTGTTTGGTTTAAGCAGGATGGTGCTTTGCCTCATTTTGCTCGACAAGTACGAGAGTATTTGAATACTGTATTTCCCGAACGATGGATAGGTAGAAGAGGACCCATAGCGAATGGCCTGCAAGATCTCCCGATCTTACACCAATGGATTTCTTTCTTTGGGGTTATTTGAAATCAAAAGTGTATAAGGATAAACCAAAAAATTTGGAAGACTTAAAATTTAAAATTAGATATGAAATTAGGCAAATTATTGAAAATACTGTAAATAATGTTTTAGAAGGGTTTTTAAGTAGATTGGCATATTGTCAAGAAGTTAATGGTTGGCATTTTCAACACTTAATAAAATAATTTTCGTTTTATGATGTAATTTTTCTCTACAACCGTTAGAGATAAGGATAGGGTATGCTACATGAATTATGCGCAGAATTTGACGTAGAATTCAAAATTCGACTGAAAAAAATAGGGTTCTATTTAAAATACAAAAAATTTTTGCTACATCTACTTTTTGACACATCCTGTATAATTTCTTTTTGAGGCAAAAAATTCGGAAGAAAATATTATAATCGACGTGTCCGAGCGTTTTTTCAAAAAATTAATGCCTGATTTTTAAATGAATTTGTTCCATATTTTAGCCCATCACTGTATAGCCACTCTAGTTAGTTTTAGGCTTAGTAATTATTCTTACTTCGTGTGTAATACAACGTTTGTTTAATCGTGTGCGAGTCATGGAAAATATATGCGAGCTCAATGTATCTCGGGAGATAACCGCGTCGAAAAGCAGAAAACAATTTTCTGTGGGAACTAAGGAAGTTATCAACAATGTTTATTCAACTGTTATTGAACGTGCGGTCAGCAAGCAAGCAGCGTTAAAAGGAACGGCCACATTAACAAAAATTCCAACATCAACTGTATGGAAAATTGTGAATAATCCCATTTTAGCGAGGAAAAAAAGAACCGATACTGGCATTTTCTCGAAGGTAGATGGAAGTAATCAAGATATAATACGGCGTAAAATTTACAAGTTATACGAGGAACAAAGCGTGCCTACATTAGATAACTTAATTAAGAGGCTTGAGAAATATGAAACCGGCGTTAAATGTGGCAAAACAACGTTATGGAAGTGTATCCAACACATGGGCTTTAGATTTAAAAAAATTAACAAAAGACAAGTTTTAATGGAATCCAGTAGAATTCGGGAATGGCGATCCGAATATCTACAGCAAAGGCCGATTATTTACTTGGATGAAACCTGGTTCGACACATATGATTCCTCGGAAAAGGGTTGACTCAAGAGGCAAGTGTAAAAAAAGCGCGCCATCAAAAAGAGGCAAACGAATTACGATTTTGCACGCTGGCTCTAAAGACGGATGGATTCCAAATGGACTTTCTCTACTACACAAAGCAACAATCCAAAACTACATGTATGGTAATGACATTTATTTTCAGGAAGATTACACCAAAAGGCAATTAATTGAGGTTTTACAAAGTTTAAAACTACAAAAGGAATACTTCTGTGATAATTATGCAAAAAATCTAGGGCATACAGTTTTAAGGCTTCCACCATGCCATTGTATATTTAATCCCATCGAACATGTTTGGCACCAACTGAAATCTGCCATTCTTCGTAACAATATTTGCCCTACTATTATATAGTTGGAGTCAAGCAAATATTTGACGCGTGACACTTCCATCTTGTCATATTTGTCCAATACTAGGTTATTTCGATTTCACCAACTTTATTACAGCTGATACTTAGTCAGGGCCGGACTGACGAATATTGTTATTTATAAACCTTTGCAGAAAATGATTGCTGGGAAATTGGTCTAAGAATATGAATTATAATATAAATAAATTTGTTTTGATAAATTCTGTGCATTGTAATGGTGGGATTCAGGATTGACCATTAATATCACAGGTCTTAACAAAAGCAATCTTAGTAGTGTATAACGATTAGTAGTGTATAACGATTAAATTAATAAATAAAATGCGGATCTGCAGCCCATATGATTTGACCAAATCGACGAGAAGGTAACTCAGTTTTTGTATATCTCTTTTTAGTCATATAAAACGATAAAGATACAAATACTTCGAGTGGGTGGTAATTATTATAATATAAATTGGCCATTAGTAACTTTTATATTATGAGTGGCCTGCCGTATTTGACACCCATGACAATATGGAAGTGTCACGCGTCAAATATTTGCTTGACCCCCACTATAACTCCAGTGTACTTGAGCTTATAGAAACTAAAGTTTTTAACATCCTTTCGCAAAGTTTGCAAATTCTGTTACACATATTGGAAAAGTGGAAAAATCCTATATCCATATAAACAATATAGCACAAATATTAATTAGAACAAATGATGATAGCGATAGTGATATTGATATATTAGGTGAATAATTATTATAAGTACCGAATAACTTGTATATTTTTGTAATCATAAATATAATTTTTAATAATAAAATAACTTGTAATTTCACATTTAAACATAAATAAAATATTATTTAATGTCTTACTTATTTTTATTACAAACCATGATTAAATTCTAAGCAAAATACGGACCTGTTCGGCCATATTTTAATTTTACAGCTGGCCCGGGTCTTTCCTACTAGGGATCAGTTAGTCACTTTCTTATATCTCTGAACAGACTTTACTGCATAGCGTTTTGGTTCAAAAATTTTTAAAGTTAGGTACAGTTATAGTTTCGCCGGTACTTGATTTTGAATCCGTTGCTGTAGAAAAATTTAATATGTTTTCTTTACCAAAATATAACTAACAGACCCTACTGAACTTGGATGGAATAAAAATGTCCCTGTGAGCAGCCCTTACTTACTTATCAGACATGGTTAAATCCGTTGAAAAACGAAATGCGTGTATCTTCGGTTCATTACTATAATTTCCCTGACACCCCAGTACACAACAGGACTACAGCATTTTAAATGTACCTATTAATATTAATTATTAATTAAAACTCGAGCAAAAAGGGAAGAAGTTAACCGCTTCATTCACTCTTGCGCACTAGAAAATAATGGCGGGTGGCTGAGGATATCAGGCGACACGTACACCTCGCTGTGTCTACGGCTTTGACGTCAGAGCACCGAGTCTTTGTATTCTCGGTGTTAATACTGTGCCTCCCTAAGCTGATTGCCCAGCGAGGCGCTGTATTACATGCCGCATATTATATCGAGATCGATCGTGTGTTTATAAATAGGTTTCCATTCTCTTTCTTCAGAAACTATGATACTTAAGCCACAATGTAAACTTACCACAGAATTACAAACCGAGTTTCCATTTTTAAAGAAAGGAAAACTAAAAATGCAAAGTAAAAATGTGTATAAGTAGTAAGTATTCCGTGAGTCCAAAAAAATGTTCATCTCCAATCTCCAGCAGTTTGCCTCCGTCGCGTGCAAGGCGTAAGCTACTGATATTATACTATATATACTTAGATAAATACTTGCTTTGTTTCCAGAAAAGTTTAATCAATAGGCCGGCTTTAGGAGTATTCCCTGGAGAAGACTGGCCCGAGAGACTCAATAATCTTATGACAATGGTAAGTTTTTTTTTAACAAATTTGTATTTAGTAATAGAGAAAATCCTTAACTAACTTGACAAAAATAAACAGCAGTGAGTATCTTCACGCTTTACGTATTGATTTTTTTAACTGTGTTTTTTATTGCCTAGGTAGCTCCCAGTGGTCTAAACCATCTCAATACGATGATGTGTGGAGCTTGTTCCAACGAAAACGCATTTAAACACGCATTTATGGCTTACATGCGAAAAAATAGAGGCGACGACAATTGGAGTGAGGAGGAACAGCAAAGTTGTATACGTAATCAGGCTCCAGGTAAGTTTAACCTTTTATGTTTTTTTTGGGACAACTATTTCTATTCTTAGCATCAAAATTCTATGATACGTATACAATTCACTGAATCTTCCAACATTGAGTAAATCGATATGTATGATACACGGGTTCTTGTTTGTGTTTTCATGCCAGGTCAGGACCTTTAACATCTATTTATTCATCCGTTTGATTTTTACATATTTTCTATTGCCTAGAATGTAGTGTGTCGTGTCCAAAGATTGTCTTTGGTCGTCTCTATAAAGTCTTTGAAGAGTTTTTAGTAGTGTTGCCAACTTAGCGGTTTTCTCGCTAGATCTAGCGGTTTTTGTCAGTTTAGTGAGTAAAAACTTCATTTATCGGTTTTAATTTTTGAAAAAATCATATTTTTCAACACAAAATTTCTCAAATTTCTGTTCATATAAACGTGAATTGCGAAAATTGGCACAAAATCAATGTTTAAACTTCAAAATCTGCGAATTCGCGTGTGTATGAATTAAGATTAAGACTGCGGGATAGTAAACATTAAATTGCATGCAAATGCAACTTTTAAGGTTGAATTCAATACTTGTCATTCGTAATGGATTAAGAAAAATTTTTTTTGTTGTAAAGATTTTGTAATTCCCAATCAATTAATAAAAATAATAAAAACTAAAATTATACTTTTCAAATAATGATGAAGAGGATGATAACGATTTCGAATTGTCAACTTGAAATTTTTTTATGACTCTATACCTAGAATGTGTATTTTCTCCTTTATTTATAAAAAGTTACAATGATCTTATACTGGTTTTTGTTTTACTTCACATATTATCCAATTAAAATGGCGTATATTATATTAATAAGTTCCACTTTTAGCGAATTCTAGCGTTTCAAAATAAGAATCCAGGAGGAATGCGTCGTGTAATGTTGGCAACACTGGTTTTTAGGGTGCATTAGTTTGACGCCTTTTTGTTGGATCACAACTTATGGGTGTTAGTGCCTCTCAACTGTTATTAGTGTTTCTCTGCCATGGATACCTACCAATTGGTAGGTAATTTTTCGGGAATTTATATGTCGCGTCTGTAATAGTCTGTAATATTTTTTAAGAAAAATTAATTTATTGTTGGTATTCTAAAATATTGATGTGTGTACCTAGAGACATTTGCAATCAACTTCAGCGCCCTATTTTGAATAACCTGGAACTTATACAACTCCGTCCTGCTTATGTTGCACCACGGGGGCATACTATAAGTTAGAACTGGCCTGATCAGTACCTTGTAGAAGTTTACTTTAGTTCGATTACTAAGTCTACTCCGCCTGTGAAGCAGGGGTAGTTTAAGCCCAATTGGCACAATGCAAGCTTGATTCCATTGATTGAATTCAATCTCTGGTAAAAGATAAGTCCCAGGTATTTGACCTGCTGGCACTAGCCTTTCGGTCTACTTACGCGACTTCTGGAGAAAAGGATGACCTTCGTCTTGGCGGGATTAAGGTGAACATTCCAAGCCGAAAGCCATCTTTTCAGCTGAGTTACATGGCGTTGTGACCGATTGACGACAAGCCACGGTTGCTTGGAACTAGTCGTAATTGTAGTGTCGTCAGCGAACAAATAGAGCTGCGTGTGTCCATCGCGCGGAATATCATTTGCATAAATATTATACAGCGTCGGAGAGAGAGGTGAGCCTTGCGTCACTTGCGCCCTAATGCTTTTTGTCAAAGAAAGCGCGTTCTGCGACGAGACTGCAAAACTTCTATTTTCCAGAAAAGAAGCTACCACTTTGATGAGGTAGTTCGGAGTTCCGAGTTCTGTCATGAGACCGTTTATGCCAGACCTTATCAAGGGCTTTACAGCATCAAAGAAAATCGCTCCTGTATGTCCTGTTTGTTGAATCCTTTTAATATGTTTGATGCTGTGTGATATGTTGATGTGAACGTGTTATCTGCCTGACTGTGTAATATTCCGCCCTAAGCCCAAACTATTCGTCAGGCGGCACAATGCGATCAAAAACGAAGTCATTTAGGCGGCTTAAAATAAGCCTCTCAGTGATATTTTCCAGGCTAGAGAGTAGGCTCATAGGCCAGTAGCTAGTCGTTGCAGTAGAATCTTCACCTTTTTTGCATATAGGTATGATTTTTGTATGTTTCTAAGCACATGGAATGTGACCTTCTTCAATTATCGCCTGAGACAAGCTTATTATATTCCCTAGAGCTCGGTCTGGTAGATTTCGCAACGCCACATTTTTTAAACTGTCGACTATATGCCAGTGTCTCCCAATCTTTATTTCTGAATCGACGATGCTCGATATTTTTAAAAGTTGTCTAGATAATGGTGCCATTTTGTAGGTACATATTTTTAAAATGGTAAATGATCAAATTTTGAGCCTAGTTGAGAATGTACAGAGTGTTTCAATTGAAATGACAAAGTTGTCGTATCTCTAAAAAAATAGCTTTTGCAGGGTAATAGGGGGCAATGGCGGTCAGTGGGTAATGCCGGTCATAGCTGTTTTTTTGTATAGGAATGAGATCCGGCAAGAGTGCCCCTCGACAACATTTGCTTTCACTTTGTTTTATTCGATAGCCTAGAGTAGTTCAGTCAGTCAATCTGTATATGAAGTCCTATGCCTGTGAAAAAATAACCATCCATTGTTTTGAAAAGCATTTGCTATTGCTGCAACAGTCGGTAAAGGATAATCAGGTTTTGGAGCAACAGGAATATATCCTGTTGATCCTTTTGTATTTAAAAACGAAGAATTCTTGGCAGCTGAAGCTTTATTATATGTTCCTGAAAACGTCATTGCTAATGAAATAAAAGCGTCTCCAAGACTAGAAGCAATGCATAATCCTAACAAAGTCTCTTCCTTGTCAGATAGTTCTACTGATGAAGCGGCAACCATTTCGTTAATTTTCGGAAAATCCACTTTCTCTCAGGGAATGTTCAAATTGAAGATTTCAATTATGAAGAACTTGCGATTCCGTCAACCTCAAAACAATCCCCTTTTTCCCTTGACACGAGTGTTGAAAATCTATTGCCTAATGCAAAACCCAAAACAAATAATGGAATAAAGAAAAAACGAAGAGCTAAACAACATTCTACTATTTAACGGCAAAGAGCTGCTGGAAGATAAAAAAGAAAACAAAATGTAAAGAATAATAGGAATGTACGAAATACATTAAAAGGCCTAAAACAAGCCAAGAAAAAGTTTTTGACTTGCCCGAAAAGGCAACAAGAAAGGAAAATGTGAGGTCGGAGAGCATAAACAAAAAAAAATTCAAAGACAGGTGAAATCTACCAAAAAGAGATCAGAGTCCACATCGTCCGATTCAGATTTTGAAACAAATGATATCTGCAGCGACGATGAAAATAATGAGGTGGATTTGAATTTATGTATCATCTGTTATGAGTTCGATGCAGACCATTAGTTGTGGTACAGATGTACAGTATGTGCGCAATGGGCACATGTCCAATGCTCTGGATGGGATTTCCATCAGGATATATTTGCGATTATTGTCGAAGTTCTAGCTGACCGTCATTATCCTCTCGTTGACCAGCATTACCCGAGTGTGAGGGCAATGAGGGTCAATGACACTTTTTTTGTATTGAATAATGTTAGAAAATATATTACATTTAGGTATTTTTTCGAGTTGTATGCCAAAGAATGATGTTTGTATTTTTTTACCTTTATAATAAGATAACTTTTTGTATAACTGACCGCCATTGCCCCTTTTACCCTACTTTTTAGCTATCTCTGATAGTTGCAAATAACTAATCGACCAAAAGAATACCTCAGAGTCACGTGAACTCTCTGTGAAATCCGCAACTCGAAATCTTTATTCGTGTTCAACTTATAATCATTAAAATTGTGTCAAAATACATTGCTGGGTCTAGCTGGGTTTAATGTAAATTATTTACAGGTTCTCCAAAATTAGCCATACTTTCTTTCATCAACGCTTTCCATGGAAGAACTATAGCAACATTATCTGCTACTCGATCGAAATACATCCAGAAAATCGATATTCCAGCATTTGATTGGCCCGCAGCGCGCTTTCCAGAATATCATTATCCATTAGAGGAAAACGAACAGTGTAATAGGGAAGAAGATAGCCGATGCTTGGCGGAAGTTGAAGAATTAATGGAAAAGTGGGAGAAGAAAGGAATTCCAGTAGCAGGGGTAAATAAAATATACTTATTTGGATTGCGGATTTTTCTATAGTTTAATTAAAATCAATTAAAATATGAAAGAGGTTTTCAGCTTTTTTGGAGGAGGTCAAGATAACCCTAATTTGTCATAGAAAAAGATTCCCAAATTGCCCCTTAACGGAAATACAGAGCCCCAAAGGGGTACCCAGCGACTTACCTTTTCTGTTCTAAGTTTGACCCGACATTTAATGAAGTTTTAATATTTTATGTAGGCCGTAAAGACTCATAAAACCATACATACTACAGTACGTCTGGGAAGTCAGGAACGGACTTGCCACCACACTTGCTGGACCAAGATTTTGACAGATGTCATTTTACAGAGCTAAAAACTGTTTTTTTAAGACTAGATCATACCTAGACCACAATGAAGACTTGGAAATTACACTTAATATCACCACAGAATTTTAAATGCACTTCGAATCCACCACCGTACATTTCATTTTGAATTTTTGATTATTATACTTTTTAAATGAAATGAAATAAATTTATTAATTCGAAAAACATCATAAATTTTTTGTTACTCCTTTCAATCGACTTTATATTGAAACCATGCAAACTTTTCAGGTGATAATTGAACCAATTCAATCTGAAGGCGGCGACAACCATGCGTCGGCAAACTTTTTCAAACGATTGCAGGGCATTTGCAAGAAAAATAAGGCAGCTTTGATCATGGACGAGGTTCAAACTGGAGGTGGTCCAACTGGAAAGTTTTGGTGCCATGAATATTTCGATTTAAGCGGACCTCCAGATATTGTGACTTTTAGTAAAAAGATGCAATTGGGTGGTTATTTTTTTAATGACGATATGAAGTAAGTAGAGTGAAAGGTCAACAACTCGTAAAGTACAAGGACAAGGTGCTCATTTGTGACGTCAATAACCGGAGGCCGACGAATAAATGAATACGCTATAATATTATAGGATTTTTGTTGGATTTATGATTATGTGTAATTTCTAAATTTACCTATGCGCTTTTTTAGACCATTGTTATTTAAGTATTTTAAGCAAAGAATGCGTTACTATGGCTAAAAGCATAAATGATGATAACTCTAAGTAGGTAGATACTGTTTTTTGAAATAACGATTTGAACTAGGTACCGGGTGTTCCACCTAAGGAGGTAATCGGCTATATCTCAGAAAGTAATAACACTAGAACTTTGGAAAAAATTCCTCAATGAATAAGGATTTTCTCAAAAAAATCAAATGTTATGATATGACTTTTTCATCATATTTTATTTTAGGCTTATAAAGGCTATTAAATAGTGGAATAAAAAATCCAGGTACGTATTTAAAATAAAAAAGTTGATGATGGTCGCTCGAATCCGAAACGTCGGATTAAAAAACTAACCCCATCAGCTTGTAGAGGAGGAAAAGTTACTATAAGGAACTGAAAACTGCAACGTGATATCTTTTGTTAAACCAGAGATTTAATTGATTAATTAATGTTTTAAAAAATGGCCTATTTTTCCATATTAATTATTATTATCCCTAATTTCTCTAGTTTAACAAAAGATATTACGTTGTGGTTTTCAGTTCCTTATAGTAACTTTTCCTCCTCTACAGGCTGATGGGGTTAGTTTTTTAATCCGACGTTTCGGACTCGAGCGACCATCATCAACTTTTTTATTTTAAATACGGACCTGGATTTTTTATTCCACTATTTAATAGCCTTTATAAGCCTAAAATAAAATATGATGAAAAAGTCATATTTTGAGAAAATCCTTATTCATTGAGGAATTACGGAAAAACGCCATCTAGTGGCCACCATTGGAATCAATATGGTACAGTTAATAGATCTACGTGTAGAGGAAAAGAAGGGCTTTTTTTCAAGACCAAGTTGAATAAAATCGGTTTATCCAAAGCAGAGATATCAGCGTTTGAAAGAAAAAAAGTTTGACCTTCTCCCACCACTTTATTATTGAAAATAGAAAAAAACGATTCCCAACATAAAGTTGCATAATTTTATGAAGAATACAATGCTTATATTTTTAACATATTTTTATTAAGAAAAATCAAGAGAAAATCGGCATTTCTATTTTGAAAGTTCTCTTGCGCCCCCTAGCGGTAATTTTTCGAACTTGAAAATAATTTCCAGCATGTTTCTTGGCCGCTTTTATCGATATATATTTTTTCCCAAAGTCCTAGTGTTATTACTTTCTGAGATATAGCCGATTACCTCCTTAGGTGGAACACCCGGTACATAATCTCTAGGATATTGCAAGGTGCCTTTGCCTAAGTTAGTTATGACTGTTATGAGATTAAAATAGATGGACAGAAACAAACAAGTAAAATAACAGTATATTGTATAACAGCAGGAAGTGGTCATTCTGTGCGAGTTTTACACCATACTTTTTCTACGACGAAGTTATAATATACAATGTAAGCAAAAAAGCTACAAAGTTTACTCACGAGAAAATAAAATAGGGTTCTTTTAACAAGATAATTTGAATTGTCATTTATGTTTGCATTGTCTTCGTGGTTACGGTGATTTTTATTGGTCGACGCCATCATAGTTGAAAAATTTACCATAGCTTTTCCATTAATTGCATTATTGTCACTGAATATACAAAAAACTTTATATCCGATAAGCATCTAAACCAGATATTATTGTTTTGGGAAAATGGAAAAGCAATTCATAATTAGTTTTAGATATAAGTATAGGCAATGTGAACAACTTCTTTCAAATTTGAACAAATACTGGTAATCATAAACGTGTAGGTATGCAGTTGTTGCTAAAAATTCATTATTATTTTTACTGATGTTCATCACATTTTCCCCTTTATAGTCTAAATAAGGATTCGTATGAATTGTATCCATTAGCAGAGAAACATATATGTCTTGCTCATTTAAATATTTAAAACTATTTTCTGCATAAGTCAAAAAAATTTGTGCCACATCAATAATAGTTCAAAAATGATTACAGACACACTTGATAGTTTCAGGATGGGGTAAAATGATGAGTGATTTCTTACATGTCTGTAGGCATGTGGACTGATTGTATATTGAAGTTGTAGTAGAATATCTGTATCGTTCTTTTGGCAAAGTTCTTTGATTTATTTATTCGGAGATAAATTGCAGTCCTTTTAACAAATTGACAGAAACGATCTCCCCCGTTTCCGTGTTCTGTTGGGAAGTCTGCCAGATAAAATCCTCCTCTGTAAAATGAGACCGACACGCTCTGGGATAAAATTGTCACGACTGATCGCAATCCTCACTTTTTGGATAACGAAGCACGCGCACTGTTGGGTTATTTAGGTAATTACGGCATTTTAAAATGATTTACCACACTATTTAAACCCATAATGCACTGTATTTTTCGGTATTTTTACACTAAATCGCCAACAAATCTATCGAAAATGATTTCTCACACTATTTCCACTATTTAAAATCGATAATGTACTGTATTTTTACACTAAAATAGAAACAAATTCACAGGAAAAATGCCGGCAATAATACTGTCAGCTAGTGCTACGTTGCCAGCTCGCCTTTAGCGTTTCGCCGCTGCACTTCACGTTTCCTAAAAATTGTTATTGATATTTTTACTTAACTCCGCAACAATCCAAATTAAAAATGTTGTGAACTTATATTAGACCTGTATACCTAGGTTAACGTAGCTATAAACCAATTACGTTAAGAAAACTTATTTCAAAGCTCATCCTACCTATAAGGAACTTATGGATAATCTGATTTTCCGCTTCAACAACAAGGCTCTAAAACTCTAAAGCCGGCCATACCAAAATACATGTTGACCTCGATCGGCCGCCGGGCCGTGACGTCACTAGCAAAATTCGCTTGAGCACTTTGTCCTTGTATTGTAGGAGTTGTTGGGAAGGTGCGTCACCAAACGAAATATATGGGAAATCCTATGCGAATTTAAAATTGATTAAAGATTGATCGCCTGTTTGTTTTAACGTAAAAATATCGACCTGTTACATTTAATAATTTAAAAAATGTTTTGCTAATAATAATTTAAAGTAAAAAATATAGACTTGAAATGTCTAACTAAAGCGGCAATAGCAAATAGATTTGATTAATTAGTTGTCAATTTATTTAAAGGTTTTTCTGTCCACTCAGTGTTAAAAAAATGATTGTACAATTTTACCGTCATGAATTGTTTTAGTTAATTCATAACTATAATAATTATTGTATTAAACTGATAACATTTTTATTATTTTCAGACCTTGTCAACCATATCGAACTTTTAACACTTGGATGGGAGACCCCGGAAAAGTTGTGCTTCTCGAGGCTATTTTAAAGATAATATTGAGAGACAATTTACTAAAACTCGTTCAAAAAACAGGGAACTACCTGACACATCAGCTTCGCGATTTGGAACGAGAATTTTTCCCCATTTTTCATTCTACAAGGGGTCGAGGGACGTTCTTAGCTGTAACTGTCGAATCTCCGGAGAAGCGAGATGAAATAATTGAAAGACTGAAATCAAAAGGTAAGAGTTAACTGTAAAACATGCATATACATATTTAATATCCATGCTTGCTTATGCTTTGAACATTAGCATTTGTGAACAAACTGCGTCAGAGGAGTAAACTGAATACAAAAATAAAAACATTGATTTTTTAATAATCTCGCCACAGAAAATGAACTACTTCTTAAATCTTAAAAACATTGATGTTCACAATAATATGAGAAGCTTCATGAGATGGTGTGTATGCATGTATTTTAATTTTAATATAGCTGAGTTACCTAGCTATGTTTTTTACGACTCAAACTTGTTAAAACTTTTGATAAAGTAGAGATATTTCCACCCTCGCCTATTAAAAATAATAGAAGATTTACAGCCTCTGGTCTAAACGAATGAAATGGAGCTTGTAATCTTTTTAATCGGTAATAGGTATTTATTTATAGTATTTATTTTAGGTATTTGGATAGGAAGCTGTGGATATGCCAGTATACGTTTAAGACCAACTTTACTATTTCAAAACCGACATGTAGATATTTTTCTTGATATCTTTAGGATAGTTTTACAAGAATTAAAAAAACGTTACTAGTGAATTTGTTTTAATTACTTGTTTTTAATGTTGTGACATGACGTCTGTTAATTGTCCTGGATATCACGAACTTCTAAAAATAACAGGTGCTACACTGGATAAAAAGATAAAATTTGTAAAAATAAGATTAAGATATAAGTTGCATAGCAACAAAAAAAACAATTTAAAATCATTATCAAGCCTTATTTATGGAGTACAGAGTAAGAATATTAATTATAATTTAAAATTGATAACTAAACTTTTGATTCTTACATTTTTATAGACAGCTGTTTTTTATTTAGATACACTTAATTTCCATCGATGGCTATTTTTGCAAATATATCGAAAACAGATACGAGAATAGTGTAAGAGACCAGAATGCTAAACAAAGGAACAGAGAGTTAAAAATTCATACAGGGAGCTCCAAAAAAAAGTTCTGGAAGATAAAATTGTAGCCGATTCAAGAAAATGTAACACACTGTATACTGCGACCGACAATTTTGATACTTTATTTTAGAGATTCTAAAAAATGGTTGATGTTCCAAATTTGAAACAATTATCACAGAATATAAGAGAGAAAACGCAAAATACGGGAAAAAAAATTGAAACTTTGCCATCCTGTATATTTGCATTTTTTTCTTATTTTGACGAGTACTATCACCCCCTGAAATATCTGCATGACATTAATTAACACCCTGTATATCATATGCAAGGTGCCTACTAGCGCCACTCGCGGGAAGTAGCATAATTATTGGAATCCTAATTTCTTTGATAATAGATACCTATTAGCTGGTTTGCCCTTTTTTCGTAAACATAACACTTTTTCAACACAGCCGTCTTTATGCTTTGTAAAAACTTAAAATCTCACCTCATTCCCGTTCAAACGTCAGGACTCTACTTTCTTCTAGATCTCATTGACAAAACTCAGTTTACAATTAAAACAATTTTCAAAATAAATGCCCGAAAAATTTGGGTATTCACAAATAAATTAGGAAAACCTAACCTTGGAGGAACACGTCAATAGCAAATTATAATAATAATAAGAAGTTTATTTAGGGACAAATGTTATTTATTTAAAATTATAAATATTTGAGAATATTTTTATAAAAAGATGAAAGTATATTCAATGAACGCTACTTTCTTGATGTTAGATATATTAAAATTCTGAAAAAGATTAATTACATAATTTATTCACAATAATATTAAATAATATAAATTAGTTAAAGCATTTCCAAAAATTTTTTTTTAGATCGTTTGTTTTCCATAGGAATGTTTTTATTTCAATTGATCAATATTTTTTTGATGAAATAATTTTTTTAATATTTGTTGGTAAATAATCATTTAAATAAAAAATAAATATTTAAAAGTTTTTTGTCCTACGGACTTATTTATATTACGTTTTATGGATACTCATTTTTTGTATAACGTGTATTATGGTTATGGTTTTAAACTGTTTAAAGCTCTTATTTTTAAATAGATATATTAAAATATTATAAATGTAAATTCATCTAACGTTCATCTTCTTTGTTTCTGAATATAATTCTTTTGAAGGATAAAGATGGTCCTTCTTAAAATATAATTTTCAAAAATATTTTTTGTAATACTTCTATTTTGTTAACTAAAGTTCTGTTTATTCCTCCCCAACCTAAAATTCCGTAATTTAAATGAGTTGCACATGCATAATATACTCTTTTTAGATGTTTTATATCCTGAAATTTTTTAATGTATTTAAAAATTCCAATTTCATTTACTGTCGAATATTTTACACGATTAATTTTTAAAGTAAAAATAAGATAATTTGTTTTATCAAAATGAATGGTTAATAAATTATTATCAAACTAATTTTTTACAAATTTTAAAATATATAAATATTAAAAAATGATGGCCCTAAAATTGTTCCGTGAGGAACACCATATTTAAATTAGTGATCGACCGATATGACTTTTTTAGCCGATACCGATAATGTCTTGGCCGATAACGATATATATCGGCATATCGGCCTTTTTTAATTGATAACATTATTAATGTCTAAAATCTGAATATTTTGTAATATAATTTATAATTCTTTAACGTTCAATTTAAAATCACAAAAATAAAAACAAAAATTGCACTTTGGCAACACAGCAATAGGCGGTAATTTATGTGGCTCAGCGCCAAGTCATTGGTGAATCCCCTTAATTTGAATTTCTCGGTGAATCCCGTGTGTTTATTGCCGTGCATTCAGTATTGCATTCTTAAAGCAGATCGTTTTAAGTTCGATTATTTCTTGGCGTAATTTAGTTAATCTTCAACAAAGACATAATATTAATAGTTAATAATAATCCTATTGGAGTTTGGTGGAGTGCAAAGTAGCGAAATGGATGGAAAAAGTATTTATTGGAAATATTTCATAAAGAATAAATTATCCCCAGCAGATAAGAAATCCACCGCAAAATGTAAATTGTGTGACATAACCATTTCATTAGGGGGAGTGGTAAAATCGGCGAATACCTCAAACATGAAATACCATTTAGAGAAAAAACATCCTCAAGAATATTATAAATTGAAAGGGACTGATTCAAGCTCAGGTTAGTACTAAATTTTTATTTTCCAGTTCACGTTATAAAAATATTTACCAACAATAGGACCTGCTCATTCAGGATTATATTATTATATAGGATTGAGGGGCAAACCACCCAGGAATTTTTTGCTAAAAATCTAGGGATTTATTTTATAAGGAATTTAGGGAATTTTAAGGGAATTTGTGTAAAAAAATTACTGAAAAAATCTGAAGAATTAAGTAATTTGTCGGGAATTTGGGGAAATTAAAGGAATTTGTGTAGGAGGGGGGACATTTTTCTTTTTCATCACTTTAAATCGTTTCATTAACGATTAACACCTACGATATGATTTTATTTAAAAACAAATTTCCCCGTTTATTTCAACGTTTTGACTTTTGATCACCCTGAGTCTATTTTTTTTAGAAACGGCTGGACCTTCTAGTAGTTCTAGTAGTACTTCTAACTCTAACTCTAAGCTATTGCAAGTCTCACTGGCTGACTCTTTCAAGCAAATGCAAAAGTGGGACATTAATTCATCCAGAGCGAAGGAGTTTCACTACCTTATAGGTGAAATGATATGTTTAGATAATCAACCATTCAGCATTGTATCAGATGATGGCTTTACTCGGCTACTAAAGAAAGCTATTCCAAATTATAAAATTCCTTCTGACAAATACTTCAGAGAAAAAGTTGTACCAGATATTTACTCAAGATGTAAAGCACAAGTGACTCAAAAAATTTCAAATATGTTGGGAAAAGCATCTTTTACTACAGATATTTGGACGTGCAAATATACAAACAGTTCTTTTTTGTCTCTCACAATCCATTTTTTTGAAAAAACATGTTTAAGTTTAAATCAGAGACCCCATTTTTCACTTGCCTGCAAGAAGTTACCAGGATCTCATACAGGACACGCCATAGCTGAATCATTTAATTCTTTGTTACAAAAATGGAATATAAAAAGGGAACATATTCACTTAGTATTAGCAGACAATGCTGCCAATATGAGGAATGGTTTTGTTAAGGCAAAAGTAAATTATGAAGCATGCTTCATTCATTCTTTACAACTTGTAATACAGGATGCTATACAAAGTCAACGTTCAGTCAGTGATTTAATAGCAAGATCAAGAAAAATCGTTTCGCATTTTAATCACTCTCAAACTGCTTGCGATAAACTAAGTAAACTACAAGAACAACTAAACCTTCCCAAACACAAACTTTTCCAAGATGTACAAACACGTTGGAATTCCTCATTTTATCTACTCTCTCGCCTACTTGAACAAAAACAAGCAGTAAATTTATATATTTTGGATCATGGGACTCTTACAGACTTGACATTTTCCGAATGGGAATTAGTTGGAAGCATTTTAAATTTGTTAAAGCCATTTGAAGACATAACAAAAATTACAAGTTCTTCAGACTGCTGCATATCTGAAGTCATTCCATTTGTTTCGACTATCACTGCCTATCTTAACAAAGAAAACGCTAATTTTGCAGGAGTAGGTACAATGAAAGAAGAATTGAAAAACAGCTTGAATAAACGATTTCGGAATATATTTATAAAAAAACATACCATCGCGACTTTCTTGGATCCTCGCTTCAAAGACAATTTTTTTACAAAAGACCGTGATTTTATATGCGAATACATAACTACAAATCTAAAGTCCCAAATAAAAGAAAACAATACATCTGTAGAACATTCCAGTTCCCCTGACATTTCGGATTACATTCAAGACCATACAATAAATGAAACTATAGATTCTATAGAAATTGATAGTGATGACAACGAACCACTTGCTAAGTATGTTCGAACTTCTGAGCCTGAGACTAGTCGAACATCTGGCCAAAATCTGTTTTGGGAAATCTACGAAGAATTTGCCGGAGAAGGGATGAGCTCCACAAAAACAAAAACCATTCCAACAACATCTTCTTGTGACACAAAATCATCTTCTAGGGCATCCATTTGTGAAGAAGTGAATGCTGAAATTACAGAATATAAGAAACATCCTTTTCTTGAAAGAAAAGCGTATCCCATTTCTTGGTGGCAAGAAAAACGAGAAGTTCTACCATTATTATATAATCAAGCTCTTATATATTTATCTGCACCAGTTGGCAGTGTTGCAAGTGAGCAAATGTTTTCAGAAGCTGGAACTGTAAATTCGGCGAAAAGGAATCGGCTGAATCCAGAAACAACCGAGAAACTAATATTTTTACATGATAATTTGCCTAAACTACATTATTCATATTAAATGCCTATTTCATGTTATATCTACCATAATTTCTTAAGATTAACTTATTTGAAATATTACTTTAAATTTAAATATAAAAAAAAAATGTTTTAAGCTGCTATGGTTGTTTTTATACATCGGCCGATATAGCCGATATATATTTACATCTATCGGCCGATACCGATAATCGGCTCTCGGCCGATATATCGGTATCGGTATCGGTCGATCACTAATTTAAATACTTCTGAATAGCTTGCTTCTTTATCTATTTTAACATAGTTGGTCTATCTTTTAAGATAGTTTTAATTGATTATAATTGCTTTCCTCTAAATCTAATATTTTCAATTTTTTTTAATAGTAAATTATGGCTAACCGTATCAAAGGCTTTTGCTAAATCCAGAAAAATACAAATACAAGGTGTTTTATTATCTAATGCATTATATATTTGTTCTGTTAGATAACAAATAGCATCTTGAGTCGATTTATTTTTTTGGAACTCAAATTATTTGTTAGAAATAAAATATATTTTTTCTAAATAATTATCATAATTTACTATTAAAAAAAATTGAAAATATTGGATTTAGAGGAAAGCAATTAGAATTAATTAAAAACTATCTTAAAGATAGACCAACCCTTGTTAAAATAGATTAAGAGGAAAGCTATTCAAAAGTATTTAAATATGGTGTTTCTCAAGGGACAATTCGTCGTTAATTTCACAAAGTGTCGTATCTCATTTTTTGTAATTTTTCAGGACAAAGGTTTAAAGATTTTCACCATCTTTGCCTTTCGATAAAAGTTAAAAATCATTTGCTAAATTATATTTAATTGGTTTTGTTTTATCGCTTCAGGACTTTATTTTGTAGTTTCATGATATATTTCGTGATATTTTTTTTTTACCTTGAGTTAAAAAAAAAAACTAGATACGACCATTTGTAAGAATAAAATGTATCTGTATGTTGAGATATGTCTTTATGTTTTATGATAAAATATATTATTTATGATAGAAAAATAAGGCAACCCCTTCGAAATAAACATTTTTTATTTGAAATACTTAAACTAAAATACAAATAATGCTAAAATAAACTTGACATAGTATGAAAAACAGATTAATAAAAAATGAAAGGCATCTTTATGCGAATTTTAAGGCTTAATTATTATTAATTATTAGCAAAAACAATCAAAAAAATATAAAACCTGGAAATAGGTACAAAATGAAAAATTCATAAACATTGAATAAAGGTATATTATTCTTTTAATGTGGTAGTGATCGATAAAACTTTTTACGTTCTTCAAGACGGATGACTGGAGTTTCTCCCACATACATAGATTGTAAATCTGAATATTTTATTTGGTTGGGCATTCAAACGATTTGGAACCATCTTTCTAAGTTCAGCTGTGCCGAGACGTTTCAAAGATAAGACCTTGAAGTCATCTGCAAGATGACTAGTCTTGAAAAAAATCTGTTGTGGGTGATTTTTTTGAAACTTTAAACCCCATAATTTCAGTCCATTTCACTGGATCTCCAGTTTCGGTTTTCTTCACTCTCAACTCTTTCGTTAGTGTCTTGAAATCCAAGAAGTCGTTGTATTGTAAGGGGCAAACAGTGTATGGATGTTGTCTTCTGGCTAGTTTAAATACTGATACAGTTGGGATGCTCGAGTTAGGTCAGTTTGTGAGATTTATAAAGTTCACTATTATGAGATTCGTCACCGACCAAATGATAGTTACGAGATAAGTATACCAGATAGAGTTACGACTCTTTGTGAGATGAAAAGGTTTTATATAGGGTAAAAGTTTTTTGTCCTATCTCAAATTAGGGTTTTTTTGAGATACGTCACTTTGTGAAATTAACGACGCATTTTAGAACCATTATTTTTTAATATTTATATTAATGATTTATTAAGTATAAATTACGATGGCAAAATTCATAGTTTTGCAGATGATACTGGTATTTTTATAGCGATACAAATTGGGACAATTTAAATAAGAAAATTAAAAAAGATTTTAAAATTATAAAAAATTGGTTTGATAATAATTTATTGACAATTAATTTTAATAAAACAAATTATCTTTCTTTTACTTTAAACCTAAATGGAAGTCCAATGGAAATAAACATACTAAAATAGGTACTGTTATTTTTCATAATTTTATAAAAGTAGCAGGTACAATATTTACCTTTTAACTCACTATTCTTTTGCAGGAATTATTTGTGGAGGATCACATCCCCAAACGTTACGTCTTAGACCATCTTTGACTTTTACAAAGACTCACGCCGACATATTTTTGGACAGACTTCGCCAAGTGTTGCTAGATATTAAATAAACAGAAACGTACTGTTTCTTTTAAATAATTATGATTTGTTTAGGAACAAAAGTATTTTTCTAACTTATAATGTATTAGTACCAAAAATAGGGCCATCTCAGTACATTGTCCTACTTAAAGAAAGATGTTTGTCCGTCAGACCCAATCCTTGGACGCCTTTCGCCGAATTGCGGCTCCTCGGCAAGGCTATATAGTCTGACGAAAAGAGAAGAGACCTTACAGTGTTTTCAACACATAATGTATATGTACATATACGAGATGTCGCCACGTGTAACATCTCGCATATGTATATTGTCCTACTTGTTAGGGTGAATACCTAACTCTAGCTAGTCAGACATATAAGTAAACATACGCAATATGCTTTGCTGTACTATTTATATCGTACATGGGGATTGCAAGCCCTATATAAGTCGAAAAATAGATTTGTCGAGTTGTTCGTCCAATCCATTAATTCATTCATTCATTTTTTGTTGAAGATACTTCCCACAATGTAATGTTGGCTTGTCCAAAGGCACTTTTTGTTTGAATGGGGTCATTTGGTCAAACCCCAAATTTCACTCTTTACCTAATTTTTATGAAGGATTTATAAGGTATGGTCAGCCCTGAAAATTTAAAGTCGACCCAAAAAATAGTTTTCGAAATATATGAGATCAAAATAAAATAAAATGACGTCATTACCTCCCACAGTTCATCCGCTTCAACTTGCGCAACGGTCTTTCTGTGTTTTCTGGCTTTTTTTTGCAGTTCGGACTAATATTTCAAAATCTTTCAGAAAATGTAGTAAAAAAAAATGCTAAATGACCCATTCCGGCAGCCTGGACCTAAAATTTGAATGTGATTATATGTCTTCCAAATATATTCTACACTATACTACGGTCTCAAAATAATTGGCAAAACTGTTCATATAACCATTAACGGTGTGCGGCAAAAATAATTAACATTGATTCGCCGCCAAACTGCTTGGGACGATTGTGCATAAATAGGTCATTACATGTTGCCAAGTTTTAATAGATTTCACTGAAATTTCCATAAAATTTACCGAAATCGGCATGTCATTAAGGGCCTTTTCACCCTACGGTACCTGCTTTACTTAATTTGGCAACGCAGGTACGAAAAGCCCATGTCTAAAGGCGCTCGCACGCTTTCTTATCCCTCTAACCAACGTTCAGTGTCGTAGACAAGTTTCAATCAAGAGGATATTAGCAATTCCGTTTTAGTATTTTGGTGGTTATTCAAAACAGCAAATATTATAATGCAGGCGAGTTCTTCAAGTGATAGTAACCAATAAGTTACAAAACGACGTCATTTAAAACCTTGGGAGCGTACAATGGTAAAAAATGTGTATGAGGAAATTCTAAGTACACACAGTGGAATATCATTCACTGATGCAGCAGAACTTTGTGCCAAATTGACTAAGACATCTTTCCGTACTGTTTATAGAACTATCAAGGACAATAGGAATACTAAAAGAGTCCGATCAGAAGGAAACAAGAGAACGGAAAAAGATTTATATTAATCAGCAAACAAAGTTAGCCATTCGTCGGAAAGTGCATGCATTTTTTTTTCGAAACGAACTTCCGAATTTAAAAAAAAAATTCTGCCGAAATTCAAAGGGATGAAAATATGCAAAAAAATTCACGAAGAGTTCTAATGCGTACACTACAAAAATTGAATTATCGATTCTTAAAACGAAATCGCAAAAGTATTTTCGTGGAAAAGGAAGAAATCGTATTGTGGCGTAGAAAGTTTTTATCTAGAAGAAATACAGCAATATCGCTGTGCAGGGAAAATAATTTACTTTACGGACGAGACATGGTTAAATGAAGGACATACTGTGAATTACATTTGGCAAGATCTCAACATTAAAGGAGCACGTAACGCCTTTATCAATGGACTGTCCACTGGATTGTAAGCTCCTTCAGGAAAAGGTCGTCGGTTAATTATAACCCACATCGAGAGTGATTCTGGTTTTCTTGAAAGTGGGTTAAACGTATTTGAATCTCGTAGAACCGGTGAATATCATGAGGATATGAACTCGGGAGTGTTTGAAGATTGGTTTAAATCCATCTTACCGCGTATTAAACGGGGGTCGGTAATCGTGATGGATAATGCATCATACCACAGCCGTCGGGTGGAAGCTTTGCCAACTTCTGCGTGGCGAAAAGGAAAGATTGTCGACTGACTCGAAGAAAAAAGTATTGCATTTGGCGAAAAAATGCTAAAAGTGCAGTTGCTCGATCTTGCAAGACTTCACAAAAAAAAATATACGAAGTATGTAGTGGATGAAATGGCTCGTGAACGAGGTGTTACAATATCACGTTTACCGCGTTACCATTGTGAACTAAATCCAATCGAGCTTATATGGGCACAGATAAAAGGCGAAGAGGCTCGTGAAAATTAAACTTTTAAATTAAAAGATGTTAAAGAACTGTTAAAAACGGCAATAGCGAATGCACAAGCAGCAGATTGGCATAATTGCTTATTACATGTCGAGGGCGCAGCAAAAAAAATGTGGGACTTAGATGTACGCGTTAAAGTGATAGTGAATAATAGCTGTAATGGTAATAATGAATTTAAAATTGTAACGTATTGTCATTATAACACTTTTTAATGTCGGCGCGGAATATAATTTGTCAAATTATTATCAATTCGTGTTCATTAGGTAACAATAATTAGGAAATTTATAAACATTTATAATTTAGGTTTAGGTCTTGCCCTTAATCCACTATTATATGTTTTTATTATTATGCAGTATAATGAAAACAATATAAAAATAGCATAAGTATACCGTTTGTATTATTCTTTTTGGATTTTATACCTGCGTAATTTAGTTTCTCTAATTACTTCATTAGATCACCAAGTGTAAAAGCTTAATTTATTTTTCAGTTTAATTTATAATGTTATATTTATTATAGTAAATGTAAATATATTATAATAATAAACAAAAAATTCATATATTTTTTGATATATATTATTGTTTAAAATGACACACCACTGGAATTGGCGTTCTCCTTACGTGTTGCACTCCCCGATAAAAGGGAGTCACTGCCAATTATTTTGGTACCGGAGTATACCTTCCACTGATAATAATTAATTAATAATAATTCAAGTGCATTCTTCTGGTGCAAGGATAGTAAATAGGTATATGAAAAAAAAAATGATTCGAGTCACTTATAATGTCTTCCATGCTATTTTATGGGTAATCAAATATAATACATACATGTTGAATGTATTTTTGTTTACTTATATACCTATCCTATCATTTTTTCTCCTGATTTCTACCGGCTATACTACGTGGTGATAATACAAGCCACCCATCTCACACAGCACAATCATGTTTCAGTTTCGTGTTATAAGGCAAATAGTTTTCAGAAATATTTCAAAAAAAAATTCTTGTAATATTTCTGAAATTATATAAAATGGAATAATATATCATTCAATATCAAGAACACATTTATTAAAAAAACATACATACATACAAAATAGGATGCTTATTTATCTCTGAAATTATTCTTTCTATGAGGCCCTGAAAATAGAAATTTAAAAATTAATAATTTTAATTATGAATCATTAGAAAATTATGTGGTTATAAAGGTGCATTTATAAAAGTTTTTGTCGTCGCTCCCGCTCGTCGCCACTGTTCCCGTCGAAACTTAACCTAAACGGGATATTGTATGCATTTATAAAAGCCGCAACCGCTCCCGGTCGTAGTTCCAACATTATTATTTTATCTCGCTGACCTTGTGTTGTTCGTCGTTTTTTTGACACATTATATAAAAAGGTGTTTCAGAAGTACGGTACGTAACTTAAGAGGGCGATTTCTTATGATGTTCTAAAAGAAAAAGTTCATATGAACATGTGTCCGGAGTTGCCCCGTTTTTGATCTATAGAGGGTTAAAAAAACGGTTGCAATCGTGCGCTTTATCAGAAGGTGTCTGTTTTCAACATTTGTATTGATTAACTGTTACACTTTTTTTCTATCATTATTTAAAAAAATAGTTATATTTTTAATTTAAATGTTTTAATTAACTTTGAAATACATAGGTATTTTTTTTGTACAGGGTGTCCCATTTTCGACACTTTTACAGGGTATCTCCGTAATTGTTAGTGCTATCAAAAAAGTAATATAGGTGTCATGTGCTCTTCTTGGGTCAAACTTAAAATGGTAAAATCAATATTTGAAAAGTTTCGCTCGTTTAAGAGATACGGGGGAAAATCAAAAAATTGACAATTTCAGAATTACCCTATATTCTCTTAGTTAAAAGAGCTACAGAAAAATGTTTTATACAAAACTTTCTTTATTGTGATTGTTGAATAATCTGCCGTTTTCAAAGTAAGTATACGGGGTCGGGTAAAAAAGTTATCGAACCTAACCTCATCTTTTTAAATGGAACACCCTGTATATATTAATCTAAAAAGATTGCATTTTAGATTCTCTTTTCAAATATATAACACAATATGGATGATATTGGTTTCCTAGGTGATTCATTTAAACTTTATTACTTTAAACCACAGTAGGCCATGAAACAAATGCTAATATCCGAGAAACAACTATGTTGACAATCTAGTTGTTATTAACATTTAACGTTAATTTTATTTTTACATATTCGTTTGTGAAAATGACTTATCAACATTTTAAAAAATTTGATTTGATATCAGTTTATATTGAAAATGGGAAAAACGAAGAAATGTCGCAAAATTTATATTTTGCTCGCTATCCGGACAGACGGCAACCATTTAAGGTCATATTCCGACGACTGGACCATAATTTAAAAACATACGGCTCTTTTACGATGCCGAAATCAAAAACTTATAATAAAGAAAACAAGGAAAATGAAGAAATAAGCGTGTTAGGATTTATCGAGGCCAATAATCAGGTAATATATCCTGTGATAGCTTTGAATAGTAGTAGCTCAACTTATATTGAAGTGAAAACTTCTTTAGGCGCGTTTAGCACTCTTAGTGGGTATTGAATGACACTAAGCCGTCAGATTCGGCTATGCAACGCTCATGATGCAGTCGGGGAAAAAAGCAAGATACTAAAATATGACCAAATGCATAGTGTATTTGCTTTTTATGGATCGATTCTTCTATCGTCTTGAATTTGGATGTTAGATTGTGAAAGGTTAATAGAGAATCTCGTCTTGTGGTCTTAAGCACACATCCTAATTTTCTTTTCTCAAATCACTTTGTAATTTTAGGAACTGAAATCTACGTCCGTCAGAAACGTAGAAACTGAAACTGGAATTACAAAATCTAAGGCGCAAAGAATTTTGAATATTTTCCATATGTTGTTAAAATTACCCAATATTTGCATCCTGGTGATGATGTGAGACGATTGGAACTTTGTCACTGGTTTTTAAATAAATCTAACGAGGATCGTTCTTTTCACCAAAAAATAATTTGGTCAGATAAATGTCGAATTACAAGTTGCGGTATTCATAACCGACATAATAAAAGACATTGGAACTCCACAAATCCCCACATGGTACGACCTGTTCGCCAACACGGTCGATTTGGGGTAATTATAAGTGATTTTTTTGTTTCAAAACAAACTGGTGTATCGCTTTTTTGAAGAAAATTTCAATGCAGATAGATATCTGGACATACTCCAATCAAACCTTTTCGATATCCTTGATGATGTTCCTTTAAATGAAGTAATAGAGATTTACGTTCAACAAGATGGCGCCCCTACCCATAACGCTCTTCGAATAAGAGAGTAGGTATTTAAATACTTACTTTAGAAACTGTTGGATAGGAACACATGAACCTATAAGTTAGCCTCCACGATCTCCCGATCTAACACCTCCATATTTTTTCTTTGGGGAGTGTTGGAAAATAACATTTATAAAGAAGTCATTTTAACCCGAGAAAAACTTGATCAAAGAATTCATGAGGCCTTTGCAGAAATAAAACTATTACACATCATGAATGCCTTAAAATCCGTTCGAAAAAGATGTCAAGAGTGCATTGAAAACAACGGAGGAGCTTTCGAACATTTGCGATGATTCCCGTTATTTTTTACCTTGATCTGAATCTTTAATTTCATTTTAAAGTAATAAAGTTTAAATAAATCGCCTAGGAAACCAATATCATCCATGGTGTGTTATATATTTGAAAAGAGAATTAATGCTATCTTTTCAGATTAAAATATACAGGTTGTTGTTTAGAAAAATTAGGTTAGGTCCGATAACATTTTACCTGACCCCGTATACTTATTCTGAAAACGGCAGATTATTCAACAATCATTATAAAGAAACTTTTGTATAAAACATTTTTCTGTATCTCTTTTAACTAAGAAAATATGGGGTAATTTTGAAATTGTCAATTTTTTTATTTTTCCCCGCGTCCCTTAAGCGAGCGAAAATTTTCAAATTTTTATTTTACCATTTTAAGTTTGGCCCAAAAAGAGCACATGACACCCATATTACTTTTTTAATAGCACTAACAATTACGGAGATACCGTATAAAAGTGTCGAAAATGGGACACCCTGTACATGCAATAAAGTGGTTTTTATTTTTTCTCTCGAAAACGAAGCAAAATATGAAAACAGCTCAAGAATCAAAAAAGTTAATTTATTAGTTGGTAAATCCGAAAAGAATATCAAAATTAGACAAAATCAGTGGTGTACATTTTTTTGTCAATAATATTTGTTAAGGACGCTACTAGACTTAATAAATTTAATCTAGGTAGGGCTAATTATTCCACTTATCATTATGAATAACGGCTTTAAATTTCAATAAAATCGGGAAAAGGACATTTAAAAAAAAAAAACGATTTTTTTAAACTTTAACACCCTGTATATCAGAAACGGGGCCACTCCGGACTCATGTTCATATGAACTTTTTCTCTTAGAATATCATAAGGAATCACCCCTTTAAGTTACGTATCGTACTTCTGAAACACCCTGTACAGGTTCATTTTTGGAACCACCATAAAGAAAGAAAAATATTTTACTTTTTACACTCTCGCACTAAATAATCATAATTCATTAGTACCTATAAGAGTAGTAGTAGGTATTACTTAGAGATAGCATATAAAAACAATACTAACAAGTTCTGTTAGTTCTAGCAGGATGGATAATATCATATTAAATATGTCTTTGACTGCATTAAAAACAGGTCATAATTTTGATAAGCAAATCACTAACATAACTTTGTGATTACAAATAAGGCAAAACATTATAATTTTTATTTTAAAATAATTGCTGCACACTGTGAAACAGTGGAGTGACTACAAAACTTATAATTTACTTATTGCAAAGAAAATTATAGCTACGGTTACACTCAAAAGAGGCCTGAGGGACGAAAGCGAGGCGACAGGAACACTCGATTCGTAGCGTCTTCTGCGTAGCATTGCCATTATTTGATCGCGTTATATTCTTGGTGTATTTTATGTGTATTTTGAGCTTCATTAATATACTTTGAAATTTATTTCAATTAGTAGTTAGTTAGGGGGGAAGGGGGGGGCAGCCCCACTGACAGTTTAAGTTCTGACTGTCATGTAGTGATGTAATTGTAACGTTTATCTATTTTTTGTTTTGTTTTATATTTTGACATTTTTATTATTTTTGAAAAATTTTTTAAATGTTTTTTTGGTGTATCAGGTCTGATGATGCCTTATAGGCAAAACATGTAACCCATTAGTTGTGTTAAATATTAAATTTATTGAGACCGGGACTTTGTGTTGGTTCTTTTGCTTCAATAGTGATAAAAATGTTATATAAATGAGAGGGCTAGGCACCTTGTTATATATTGTTGTCCAGTACCGACATAATCCAGCGTCCCACACCTGCTAAAGCAATGTGAATACACCCCCTAATTCGCACGCCACTGAATATAATCTGGATCGACTATTACCCTAAAATAATATTGTTTCTTGGTGGTAACTTATCGTCCAAAACTTATCCCTCTTCTTCAAAGTGGTTAAAAGAAAACATTCATTTAAAGTCATCTTCAACGACGCCTAGCTCCGTTGGGGTTCATTTGCGGACCCATGTTTATGTGGAACTCTTGTCTTATTTTCCAGTCGACCAATCAAAGTGCATCTTTATAGAGGGTAATTGGGATATAATTACCCTCCCCCTCCCCCAGGATTTGATAAATTAAAAAATCATATCACAAGGAAAATTTCAGCTATGTTATTATCCGATTTACCCTTCCTAACAAACATTTGTAAATACGCCCTTGTCTGCCCTTAAAGTTAAGTTCCTACTACCAGTCCGAACACCCGGTACACTGCAACAAGAATTTTGCAAACAAAATTGAACGTTTACGTCACTGAGAGGGGCACAGGACACACACACCAATTGAAATATTAATAAATCCAAATTTAACCTTATCATATCAGCTAAATTTTATTATCAATAAAAATAAAATCTTGTTATGAATTAATTTACAAGGCATTGGCGCAGTATAAGTAGTTTTTCAATTTATCTTTGTCTAAACATTCGCTGCTATAAATCTTTTGTGGTATAGAACGTGTAACAATGTAACAAATGGGATTTTTAAAATTCTTTATTTTAGCGAAACAGGATTTCTTGATCAAAACTTTTGCTGATAGAAATCTTCTTTAGCCATAATCGAATGTTCCAAATATTGTTGAGAGTGGTCAAAAACGAAAAGATGCTAAAATAACCTAAAAACGAATAACCACCATTCCGCCTTGCTTACCTTACAAGATATAAAGATACTTTGGACTGAGACCACGACCTTGTGTCACTATCTCTTAAGATTATTAACGCAGATATCTTCAAGTAATATGAAGTACTTCTTTCAATACTTTTAAGTCTGTCTTGCTTCGAGTGGAGAAAAAGTTTTTCTCTCAATTTCAATTGATTTTTTTTATGTAACGAATGACTCGTTCTTTTAATTGCATGAAAAAATGTGAATTCCTTCTCTATTATTTAAACTTGATAGGCGATTGTTCATTGTTCAAACCCAAAATATCGATGCATTTTTCAGTAGAATTCATAAAGCTAGATAGATCTAGCAAGCTAAACTATATTAAAAGCAGAAAGCAAATCCACATGACACACAAGCTGCAGCAGAATTTAACAATATAAAAAAATAAAATAAACAATAAAATTAAAAGTCTAAAGAACCGTCATTTCCGCAACAAATGGGATGAAACCAAAAATTATATAAAAAGCAATAGAAATTTGTTAATTCTCTATTCAAAGACACAAACAAGAAATCAGATATAGAAATCCTTACAATCAATAATACTGAAATTAAAGATCCTAAGGTTATTGTAAATAAATTAAATAAACATTTTACAGAAGTTTGAGAAAATATAGGAGACCAAATAAATACTGAGATCCAGAGAAATGGGTTGAATTATAGTTTTAATCAAATAAACTGTGATAATAGTTGCTTTGTGCAAAAAAACGACAGAATGACAGAAAAGGAGGTAACGGAAATATGTAATTATTGGGCTCAAAAGAACATCCGCCCCAGGAGATGATGATGTAGCATTTCGTGATCGAATAAACATAACGAACACCTAGTAAAAATAATTGCAAGACTAGTAAACAAAACAATGTCCTCATGAATGGCAAATTCCCCGATGAGTTAAAAGTCATTAAGATAACCCCAATTTTTAAAGCAGATACCAGAGACTCAATAAATAACTATTGACCCATTTCTGTGATCAGCTTGTTCTCAAAAATTGTAGAATCTGTGATACAATCTAGAATGCTATAATTCATAGACAAATATATCGAAAAAGATTTGTATCAATACGGCTTTGTCAGAAATAATTATACTTTAAGTGCAACGATGGATCTCACAGATAAAATAGCATCTTTTTTAGATAATAATAAGGTAGTGATAGCTGTGTTTGTAGATCTCAGCAAGGCATTTGATGGGATTTGCTTGGAGCTACGGTTAGAAAAGCTTAGTGATATGGGATTTAGAAGTAGTATTTATAACTTAATTAAGACATATTTGGTGAATAGGAAACAGTATGTTAAGATTAATGGTAATAAAAGTTGTGATATGCAAAATTTTTGCGGGGTGCCCCAGGGGTCTGTCCTGGGCCACTACTGTACTCGCTATATGTGTTAAGTTTAAAATGTGCAAATATAAGTGGTAGGTATTTCACATTCGCGGATGATACTGTGCTGCTATACATGGGTGAAAATACGAGACTTAGAGACTGAGGTAAGTAATGATCCTTGCCTATCTTAACGAAGGCTGGGTTTTTCGTTGTAGCCCATCCTCTTTGGAGTGTGTCTGATGTTCTACAAGATTTACCTGCCAAGTTTTACTATTATACTAGTCATTAGTTTCGAGGTTCCTTAACGGGTCGGTGCATGGATATCCTTAAAAAAAAAATTTAAAGCCTTTTAAGAGTATATTAGAACTAGAGTACTACATTGAGTCTAAATTTGTTTTAAACTTTATATTTAAAAGCTCATTAACTTTATATTTAAAAGCTCATTAAAGTCGCTGCAAGTCCTTAAACCCATTTTGTTAAATTAGATACGACTAAATTTTTAAAAAATATGAATTTTTTCTGTGCGTGTGTCCAATGCGCTACGCCAATGGAATTATATGTTATGTTATGCGATGCGGGTTTACATTGGGTACCTTTCGTACTTGAGCCGCTGAATACAAACAGTTTACGTTTTGTGCCATAGATTCGTGCGATAAAGATGTGGACAAGGCAGTTTAGTGGGATTTTTAAAAATGTTACCAAGGCAGGTAGGAAAAGTTTTTAATTGTAAGTACGTAAGCTTAATTAATTATTTACTTAGGTACTACTTTTAATTAAAAGTAATATAACCTGTATAATTAACCTGATTGCATTACTCTCGACCTAACTTATTTTATATTAAGTGTAAGGTTTATTAAAATCATATTAAAATGGCATTTTTAATATTTGGTAATTTAATATCAAAACGCAATTTTTTTTAAATATAGCCGGAAAAAGATTATTGCGCTTAAGTGTACTTTATTGTTAATATTTACCCATTGTCCATCAGTGGCGTCTGGACGGTTGATACATTATTGATTAACAATAATTTTAAATATAGAAAAGGAAGACTATTAAGGGGATTGTTGAGCTAATTGTAAGCATAATACTACCAGCAGGAAACGTCAATTCTAACATGTGACTGTTATTTGTAGTTTTTTTTTTTTTAATTACCTATCATATGTAAGTCGTACTATTATTTCACTTTTGCCTCTTTTACGGTAAATATTTGGATATTTCCAATACTCGATACCTACTCTGGATATTCTTGATATATATTTTATGATCAAATTCTTTTAAACCGCAAAATATGTTGATATTAAATAGCGCCCTCTATATAATTTCCACTGTAAGAACCCAAAACGACTGTATTATAAATACGGAGATAATAAAAAAAAGGCTCATTAGACTCTTCACAACGAGACCAAATTATTCGCTTAATTTTATCAAACCAGACCCGCAAGCTATCAATATTTTTTAAAACAATTGTTTAAAAAAGGATCAAGATTTCTATTTTGTTTCTCAACAACAACGTGTGATACGAGAGGCATTGAAACAACAGAAACGTTTCATTTTAGGTTGTTTAATCCAAAAAAATACAAAAACTTAAAAAAACGCAGTCCAACGCTATCCCGCACACAAACGCTGAAATGAGGTGGTGCCCCATCGTGTACATGTTTCGGCGGGTTTCTAAATAAAGTAATAAAGTTGTTCATTCAAGCGTTCCGGCAATACGAGTGGTCCAATCAAAAAATTGCCAGTGATTCCTGTCTAAATATTAATTGATTAAAACTGATGTTAATGATGCGAAACAATAGTGGCATGAGGATTTTCATCAGCCCATACAAGTGTGTTGTGTAAATTGGTGATACCATTTTTAATAAACCTTGCTTCATCCGTTAAAAAATAATGCTAATAAATTTTACATTATTTCATTGCTGATCCTATAGCCAGTTTGCAAACTGCATTCTACGAGAAAAATCATCAGGAATCAGTTCATGTACTTTTTGCAAATGATATGGATATAACAGCTGTTCTTGAAGAACTTCGTGTACTATTGCTTTCGATGTATTAAACTGTGCTGATAATTTTCGAGCATTTAAAATATATTTCCTCTAATTGCGGCGTACCTACTTTTTTTCATGTTCTTAAGTAGGGAAACTCATCCTCAATTTTTTCGCAATATTAATGAAACACCTTGTATATGCTATCAGAAGTTTGAACAGTACCTATATTATTAGTTTATCAAGGAATGCGTACATCTTTCTTGTAAAATTAACAGTAAAGAAGTTTTCCATAATTATATATGTGGCGATCTTAAAAGTAGACACGCCGTTAAATAAGAAATCATTATCGCCAGTCAGGTCTAGGTATATTTAATAAACAATTATTAAACTCTTGGCTTTATAAGTCAAGGACACTGATACTAAAATAGATTGCAAAATAAAAATTTGAAAACGAGCAAAAAACGAATTTGGAATGATAGCGGATGTTCAACACTTACCAAAAATAAGTCGCCTATATTATTATGATACATAGTACAGCCATAAGGAATTAAGACCAAGAAATTGGCTGTGAAACACTATTAGGTGCTTACCGACTTTAAAAAACAATAGTCCATCATAATAAGAACGGCATAAGCAAATTTTCAATACTCCAAAATTACAATTTTAAAACACATTGTCAAAAATACTTTAATTTAAAAATAATATACTCCCACAAAGCAGTTTCCAATATCAAATAATCATAGACGTATCAAACAGGGGACAAAGGTGTGACAGAATGACGTGGTGGAGATAGACTTGGTTTAGAGAACGTGGTAGCTTGGAGATCAAGTCCGTACTATTCCGCACAATTTAATGGAGACGTTTCCTTATCTATCCTATAATCTGAATCGGGGCAAAAGCACTCTTGAAGAATCTGAAAGACCAGATGGTATCTAGACGTATCTCGAAGTTCTGATATCGTCGGATGTAGCCATTAATTAATATTGCTAGTACCTATTCAGATGCACTTACCCACCTGGACCTCGTCTGAATCTTACAGTCAGTTGTAGCTGGGGGAAGGATCCCTTACTCCTCTGGTCAGCTGATCAGCAGGCACATGTATAATATTATCCGCGTCCGCGAGACTATAGTATTTGTAGAATTATATCGTTGATCTTTAGACTGCAATAAAACCCTTATTATCCCTTTGACCATAAAATAAGTAAGGAAATCCCAAATTTTAAACCCTTTTCGAGTAGAGCCGGACCAGGTACAAATTCAATTTATACCTATGCCTGATGCATATATAAATACAAACTGATTTTTAATAATTTTAGTCTTTAGTGGTTTTCCGGCGAGTAATTTTTCTTTGGGCTTATTAGTGGTAGAATGTGGCGTTCTTGGAATTGTGCTGATAGGGGGGCATCTTCAAGTGTCATTTTTAAAAGAAAGCATTTATCTACCGGTGCCAAACTAATAATTAAAAATGTGTATCAATCTTTGTTGAGTAGAAATTTTAATTCGATGGATGCTTTAGCAGAGACTTCTACTTTGACAAAAACTCCTTTATCTTCGGTAAGAGACATAGTACTTAAACCTGTTAATCCTAGAAAAAATCGGAGTGATTTTGGCACATTTAGAAGCATTGACGAAAATGACATGGATTTATTAAGAAGAAAGATTTACCAAATGTATGAGGCACAAACTGTACCCACTTTGATTTCCCTCAAAGAGCGGCTGATTAAAGACGAAACAAATATATCTTGTAGCCTTTCAAGTCTTAGGAAAATATTGCATAAAATGGGTTTTAAATACCGAAGCATTAATAAAAGACAAACATTAATGGAATCTCAACGTTTACGGGAATGGAGACTTAAATATTTAACAGCTGTTAAACAATTTAGAGAAAAAAATCGTCCAATTATTTACCTTGACGAAACATGGTTCGATACCCATGACACTCCAAGAAAAGGTTGGGATGATTCTTCCAATTGTCAAACCAAGACACCATCAAATAAAGGCAAAATAATCACAATATTACATGCTGGTTCAGAGAACGGCTTTGTTCCAAATTGTCTGTTGCTTTCAGCTAAAAACATAGCAGATTCTTCTTTAGATTACCATCAAGATACCGACGCACAACTTTTTGAAGATTGGTTTAAACATAAACTCCTTAAAAATATACCTGAAAATAGCGTCATTGTAATAGACAATGCTAGTTACCATAGTCGGCAAGCAAAAATCATTCCCAATTCTAATAATACAAAAGCAGAAATTCAAAATTTTATGATTGAAAATGATTTATATTTTGAAGAAATTTACAAAAAACGAGAACTGCTAGAAGTATTAAAAGCATTTAAAATAAATAAGGAATACGAGTGTGACAAACTTGCAGCAGAAAATGGACATACAGTGTTGCGTCTTCCTCCATACTATTGTATATTCAATCCTATTGAGCTAATATGGCACCAATTAAAATCCAATATTAGGAGAAATAATATTTCTCCTACATTAAATGCATCTGTAGTAGAATTAATCAAAAACGAAGTAAGAAAAATTTCTGCAGACAGCTGGAAAAACTGTGTACAGCATGTACTTAAGGTGGAAAATTCTTACAATTGTATGATTACAAATGTTCAACCCTTAACTATAAGTTTAGGCTTAGATGAAGATAGTGATAGTGATACAGAGTTAAATTTTGAATAAATTGTCAATAGTTTTTAAGAATTTAATTAATTTTTATTGTACTTGTTATCCTATTAGTTATACTTTGAAATTATATTATTTTCAATTATCATTAATTGTTATCATTATTTTACATTTATTATAGGTACCTAAAACTAAAAATACCTGTCTATTTATTTTAAATTATAAAAATAAATCATGTGGTGTAGGTACATTTTCAAGCCGACCCTGATCCTATTTATTCAGCTTTGAAGAGGTTGAGGCGTATATTTTTTTCACATAACAAATAAAAACTTTTTGATGCCTTCGGCAATAACATGTCTGATACGTGCACTATTGCTCGCCACATTAATAATTCGTTTGTATTCTCGCCCGCTGAGTTGGCTGATGTACAGGGTGCAATTGTGGGTCTAAAAAATGTAAAATCTGTTGGTGGTGATGGAATTAGCACTAGACTTTTAAAGGCAAATAGTGATTTGATCGCGGGACCATTGACTTACTTAATTAATCATTCGGTCAACATGGGTCACTTTCCCAATATACTAAAGTTAGGAACTATTATTCCAGTTTTAAAAAAAGACGATCCAACCGATATACATAATTATAGGCCTATTACTATATTGAGTGTTCTTGCGAAAGTGGTCGAACGAGTTATGTACGATAAAATTGTTAAGTTTATAAATAAGTATTCTTTGTTAACTGAAAATCAGTTTGGATTTAGGGCTGAAATGTCAACAGAGACTGCCGCTAATTCTTTGCTGGAATTTACATATAAAAAACTGGATTCGGGCTATGAGACTGCTGGTTTGTTTTTCGATCTGTCAGCTGCTTTCGATACCTTGAATATAGACTTTATGTGTGACAAATTATTCGCTCTGGGATTCAGAGGCAACATACTAAATTGGTTGCGTTCCTATTCAAGTGATAGAAAGATCTGTGTTAAAATTAATGGTGTCGAATCTAAGAAATGTGAATTGGATGTGGGAGTACCACAGGGGTCCGTGCTGGGACCATTGCTTTTCTTGATTTATGTAAATGATTTGCCGGCCTGCATCTCAGCAGAAAAAATTGTAATGTTTGCCGATGATATGTCTTTTGTAGTCTCAGCGCGGACCGCTGAGGAACTTGAGCTTAAAATAAAAGATATTTTTGGGGCCTTTTAGGAGTGGTGTAGATCAAATTCACTGATTTTAAATGCGAAAAAGACAGTAGCAATTAAGTTTTCACTCCGGAGTTGTGTCCATCCAGGTTTTCAAGTCGATGAGAATTTAAGGCTTGAATCTCAAAAAAGCGCACGATTTTTGGGTATATACCTCAACAATACTTTTGATTGGGTTGAACAAATTGATAGTGTTTGTAAAATAATAAATAAGTCGTATTTTGCCTTATCCAGAATGAAAAAGCTTCTGGATCATAAATCCTTAATTGATTTGTACTACTCTTTAGTATATAGTCATCTGACTTATACCATTATACTTTGGGGAGGTGCTAGTATTGTAAATAGAGTTTTTGTGTCCCAAAAAAAGTGCATTCGACTAATATTTAATCTGAAACCAATGGACTCGTGTAAACCCATCTTTATTGCTAATAACATTTTGACATTGCCATGTATTTATATACTCAAATGTTTGCTATATGCTAGAGAAAATCTACATCACTATCCAAAAAATAACATAAATCATACTTACAATACTAGAACTGGCCCCTTACTGAGGGTAGTTGCGCATAAAACTAGAAAGTATGAAAATACTCCATCTTATGTAGGCGTGAAGCTTCTCAGTAGACTTCCCAGTGTCTTAAGGGATAGGACATTATAGAGCTTTAAAATTGAAATTAAAAAACTCCTGGCTTCTAAAGCATATTATTCTGTGACTGAATTTTTAAATGACAGTTTTTAAAATAAATGTTTGTTTGTTTGTTTAGTGAAATGTTGTAAAATTTATTTTAAATTTGTTATTTTTCTTTTTCTACTGTTTTAATTGACGTGTACATCCATTGTAATGGCCTACGTATGAATAAAGGATTTATTATTATTATTATTATCATTATTATTATACAATAGGATTTAATCAGGTAGATTATTTATGGCAGTAAGAGTCAACGGTATAATTCTGCAAATATTATACCGCGAACCGCAGAATCCTCGTTAAGTGAAGAGTTATTATTAGCCAAATAAAACAACTACTTTCTCAAAATACTTAAAATCTATTACAAAGAAAAAGAAAGTGATATTTTACAAAGAAAGCCTTAAATATATTTACAAAGGAATATTTACATCTAGCGAGAAAGAGAGGTCTCGAAACTAAAGCCCAACTATCTAATTATTCACTATTCACTAAATAATCGACATGCGTCTAATGAAAATCCACAAATAAAAAAAATAAAAAAAAAATAAAACAGAATGATGGTATACGTCTTACCTCAAAACACTGATTAATAAACGATAAGAGCTTAAATTGAACTTTATAAAATTAAGAAAAGGATCACTTTACACGAGAATTAATTAGTAAGTCGACCAGAGAGTTCGGTAAAAATCTCGGAACTGATTTTACTGCGTTCTCGAAAGAGAACTTGTGACCATAGTACCACACCCCTTGGCTCCTAAAACTCCAACCTTTTAACTTTAAACCAATTAAAAATTCCCAAAACAAGTAATGGTCGTTCCCGCGTCCCATGACTGATGGTGCTTTGACCAATCACCAGGGTAATTGCAACCCTCATTGGCCACACCCTTAATATTCTTAGGCTGTTCGCCGATAGATGGCTCACCTAGCCCACGGAAAGGATATAATTGAAAATATTGATTTCCACATAGAAAATGACTTATAAACCTATAATTTCTACAAAACATCAAAGTCCTAATCTAATTATACTTAAAAATGATAAATGATAAAAAAACCTACAAAGTCGTTTTTGCTTGTTTCCTGTGTTCGAAGTTAAGTAGGAAAAATAACTTTTGTACAACGTGTATAGGGCAGATACCGGTTTCAGTCTCAAAATCGCAGCTTTTTCTATTTTTCTTTTAATATTAAACTATATGATTCAATTCCCGCGCATTCTCTGTTTTCGAGAACCGTTGCATGTGGTAATAAAACCCATGTGTTCTCCAACTTTCTACACTAAACCCTAGAAAGTAAGGATAATTTCCAAGAAAGGTTCTGTTTCGAGCAAATTTATTTGTTTTTAGTATCCAAAGAGCATATTTTCTGTTAAATTCAAAACTTGTCGATCATAGAAATATTTATGGTTATTTGCCTTGAAGTCGGGAAGTACCATAACGAATGAAATTAGATCCAAAAAGGAGTTAGGTCTATATTACAGAAAATATGTTCTATAGTTTGATTTAGTGTTTTAGCTTTTAAAAGACAATAAAACCCTTGCTTTCCCCCAATGCGTGCCACATGTTAACGTATTTCTTGGGAAAGTTTCTTCCAGTAAAGCAAGCTTTTTTAAATACAAATAAAATATTCTATGCTGTTACAAATGTATGCCATTTTCTTTTAAATAATTGTACTAAGATTAACATTATAAGTCCCAGGTGTTAAACTATTTACTATACTATACTGTTTCAAAATTCATTTTGCGAACAATACTTGATGCGTCTTAAAATTTAATAGGAAATGTACGTACTGCTACATCTTTAGTACCAGGGGAACCCAATGGACCAAACATAGTAACAGAAATACCTGGTCCAAAATCGAAAAAACTTTATGCTGATTTAAATTCTCTATCTGTAAGTATACTCAGAATTTAGGACTAAGTACCTATATGTTCTAGGCACCTTTTGGTTGCCGGAACTTTCTTGAAATCATCAAATTTAAAAATTTCAGCAAGTTGGATCGGTACAGTTCTTTGGAAACTACGACAAATCAATTGGAAACTATCTAGTTGATATTGATGAAAATGTTTTACTTGATGCCTTTACTCAAATCTCCTCTATCCCAATAGGATACAACCATCCAGAACTACTTAAAGTTTTCAATGATGACCACAAACTGGTAAGTGGTGTCGTTGATCCATTTAATTGTATAAAATATATCTTTATACAACGTCAATTACGATACGCATTACCAGAATTCCGTAACGCCATGAGCTGTGATTGTTTTTAATAACATCATTTTTATACCACCGATATTTCTTCAATTTTAGAGATCACTTATAAACAGACCAGCTCTTGGAGTATATCCTAGTTATGACTGGCCAGAAAAAATACGAAGTGTTTTGATGTCGGTATCTCCAGGTCTACCTCAAGTTTTGACAATGATGTGTGGATCATGTTCCAATGAAAATGCCTACAAAGCTTTGTTTATAAGCTATCGTTCAAAAGAAAGAGGCGAAAATGTCGATTTTAGGTGATGAGATTCCGTCATTTTGAATTATCTACTTCTGATTTTTTACGTCGTTGGTGAAAATATACTGACTTGTGTAATTAATTTTTAGCGAGTTGGAAACAACTTCTTGTATGGTGAACCAAGCACCAGGATCACCACAGCTCTCTCTCTTATCATTCCATGGTGCTTTTCACGGAAGGACCATGGGAACCCTTGCCACTACTCACTCAAAAGCTATTCACAAGTTGGATATTCCCTCTTTGGATTGGCCAATAGCACATTTTCCACAGTATGTATAATTCAATTCAATAGCAAAGTAAAAAGTTGGATAAGGCATAAAATCCTACTTGTGATCAATAGGTACAAATATCCATTAGAAGAAAACGTAAAAGAGAACAAAGCCCAAGATCAAAAATGTCTTGCAGAAGTTGAGGACTTGATTGAACAGTATAAGAAAAAGGGAGTTCCTGTTGCTGGTATTGTAGTTGAACCGATTCAATCAGAAGGTGGAGACAATGAAGCATCTCCAGAATTCTTTCAGGTACGGAATATTAGTTGTTTGTTAAAGTGGATCTCTATTATTGTCTTATAAGTCACGACTGACGTTGCAACGTCCTATATGAAGTTAACCAATAAGTTGAATCGCTATGAACAATATTTATTTGTTAGTTACTTTTTATTTTTAAAACAGCCTTGTTTTATGATTGTTTTAGGGTCTTCAAAAAATCGCAAAAAAGCACGGAGCCGGGCTTTTAATTGATGAAGTGCAGACAGGTTGCGGGGCAACAGGGAAAATGTGGTGTCACGAGCACTTTAACCTTGAAGGCCCTCCAGATATTGTGACTTTTAGTAAGAAAATGTTAACTGGAGGATACTTTCACAATCTTGATATGAGGTAATTGAGGGGTCAGCGAATTGAAGTTGTGTTTTGGGCTTTGGCATTGTTTTTGTTATATATATATTATATATATTATATTCAATTATTTATTATATTTAATTATTTATTACAGTGCCGGTGGACTCAAATTGATTAATGATAAGTTTAATTAATGAAATGGAAAGGAGGGGTTAATCAGGGAATTGAACTGAAAACATTTGGGCCACTGCTCTTAAACTGTTTCCTGTATAATACCACTTCATCATAGTTACTTTTTTCTTAATGGAATAGCTCATATTCAGCTATAATTAAAGCGCCTTCAATAAAAATGTTGTCACTGACGCTACTTTTCGTTTTGTCAATACCAAATAATAATTTGCTGGTGTTTGCTGTATTATCTAAACTATGAAAATTTATTGAAACTTGGCCCATAGGTTTATTATATCGGCTTCTTCAAAAAATTATCATACAATCTTTCTCTAAAATGTACAGGGAAGGCAATATTTAGCCACCTCAAGATTTACATGGAATTTCCTATGGTCAACTAAGTCATGCATCACCCAGTATAGGACTTTCATTTCCAAACGAAACGCCCTAAATATCTTTTCATTTTGAGGAAAATAAGATTTGACAAAAAAAAACACGACAATTTTTATTACACATTTTGATACAATTTTATTATTGACCTCCACACGTCCAGCCAACGTGGTTGTATTTAATCTTGTTCCTCCAATTAATTTCTGCATTGCCCCCTCGGGATAGCTTTGTGATAGCTTTTAAAAAGTAAATTGCGTTGGTTTTGCCATCATTAAGACAAAGTCTCCAAAAGTCCAACCATCTCTGAAGAACATTAATATGGCGTTGCAAACAAAGGAGTCAAAGGACTACAACCCAGGTTACAGTAATCACAGTGTAGTGCCTACCTTCTATCCTCAAATGGGACTTACTCTTTAATGACCTCATTCCTTGAAGGCGGCTACAAAAATCATCAACGGGGTTCGCAGTACTAGTGTGTTTTATACCAAATACATCCAAATAGTTGTTGAATTGAAGTATGTACTTTATATTTTTCTTTTTAAAGGGAACAATATATTGTTGAAAGGGAGCAATATGTAATCGTAAAGTAAATGAGCTTACTTCTAATTTCTAGCAGTAAAACCACAAAGTCACTATCAGTTTCACTTATTTATTAAAATATCAAATATCTGTCGGAGCCACCAACAATAAGATTTAAATTCACAAACAACTCTTCACTTACTTTTTAAATTACATATTATCCTAACGTCGACACTGACTTTTAAAAATGCGCTCACTTTACGCTTTATTCAATAAAACTTTTCGCGTTACCGTGCCAAATCAAGAAGTAAAGATTTTCTACAGCCGAGACGATACCTTACTATCTCCGTGTGACTTCGAGTCGACGCACTTTCAATTTCCGAACTAAACTTTTCGCGATCACACTTGACTATAACGGCACGGCAACTTTCAACGGACGACGGTACTAACTTTGTAGGTATTTGAACATTACGACGGTTAAAAATGAACTAACTTTTCCTCTAGCAATCCCACCTATTTTTAGGGGAAAATTGATAAAAACAACACCTGCAAGTGCTCGCAGATGTTTACCTACACAAGTGTTCCAGTTTCTGGAATCTCTTTGTCGGTATCCGAAAAACAAAATATTTCGGCATTTTACAAAGGCAATTATCTTAATTTATTTGACAGTTATTAGAAAACAGTAGCAGCTGGACGGCAGATGTTCTGCAAGTGTTACTTGTTGACACCAACGCGACCAGTCACCATTCCATGATCCAACCAGATAAAACTAGTTTGAGTTGAGTTTTGACCAATTAGGGATCGTACTAGCGCGTCTTCTCCGAGGTGGGAGAGAGATTATTTAAACTTTAGCAGCGCCTAATTTCATCAGTCTCTCTAGTACGGCACCTTTAGCTCGGTCAAATAAATAGTCGGAAATAAAAAGTGAAGTGAAAAATAAATTAAAATTTTATTTAATTTTAATTTATTCTGTTTGAAATATTTTTGTTAATTTGTGATGTGTTCTGTTAATAAACCCCTTATTGGATTATTTTATTTTATAAACGTGAGTTTTCCAAATATTTTTAACTCACTGTTATTTTCTTTAATTTTTATAAAATAATTTTTAAGTTGTCTGATTCCTAATACCACTTTTGTGGAAGATTAACTTATAAATTTTATTTATTTAATTTATCCGAAAATATTTACGATATAGGAGGCCAGTGGCAACCCCTCCCGCCTTAATGTTTCTGATGCTCGAAACTGTATTTTCTGATGATACCGCATCCTGTAGGTCCTCGAGGTATAAAATCAAAAATTTTATGAGATAATTAGGCATACCCAACTTTATCAACTTTAATATGAAACAATGATGCCAAACTTTATCGAATTCTTTGAAACGTCAAAAAAGACTGCTCCTGTTGATTTAGTAATGCAATTTGACATTTCAAAGTAAAGCTGATTAGTGAAGGTGTGAAGGGCATCAATAGTAAAATTCTATCACATGTGTAATTAAACTTCCCTCTCGACAGGGTTGAAAAGATTTAAATCATGATTTAAATTGCGATTTAAATCACTTTATTTTTTCAATATAAATCTTGATTAAAATCAAAATTTCTGATGTTATAATTAAGAGAAAATGAAAACTTTCAGTTTTAATTAATGGTTTATTATATCAAAAAAATAAAACCACTGTACCTAAATAATGTTTATTTTATTTCTGACCGGTATATTATTAGCTTATAACGTCTTAGTTACGCGGGAATTATAAGGGTCATAACTCCCTTTGGATATTAAGAAAAATTTGACATAAAATCAAACGATTGACATCTAATGTCAATTTGATTGTCATCTATTGAAACATTTATTTCACTTTAAAAATGAACAAAATGTTACTAAAATCGGTCAGAAATAAAATTATCTATGTATCACTGGAATTATAAGGGTCTCAATTACCTCGGGCGATTGCTGTCCCTCGGGCCAAAGGCCCTCGGGACGTAAACTTTGCCCTCGGTAATTAAGACCATTATAATTCCCTAGATACATAAATAACTATTAGTTGATTGTAGTGCTTGTGCAAAAAAACTAATTTTGCAGCTTTTTCCGTTCCTAATCGATTTCTGAGTTTGCTAATCGATTTCTGAGTTTGAAATGGACTAAACCAAATGTGGAAAAAATTCTCTCGACTGATGCGGAAGAAGCAGCAGCACAAAGTAATAATTGTCTAATTATGACGAACTCTTTTTGAATAATGGGTATATTTTGTTGCGACTTCCACCAATGTATGGGTTTTACATTCTGAAGAATTATGATCATGAAACAATATCAGTGAAAGGTTCTGATCTGGCAAGAACTTGACTATGAGTGGTAGTAAACCACTATTTGGATCTAATTTTTTACCAGCTTTTATAGCAACATTTTTTTCACTCTCTGTTAGTGTTTGCTGAGTTTTTGTTGAGGCAAGAAGATATGCCAACAAATGATATGGGGTTATACACTGTTCATAACGCGTCTTAAATTTTTGCAGTTGATTTAAAGTTATGTTCGTTTTGTCAAAATAAGTTAGAGCGGACGCATCTTTATATAAATAAACAGTAGAGAATTTTCTTGTTCTGACAGGAATTTGCAGCTCTGAGCGTTTTTCGACAGGAACTATCTTCATTAAAATTTGAAGAACGGTGAGAATAAAATCAAAATCGTGTTGAAAATAGCAACTCATTTATAGGAATAATAGATAAAAATAAAAATAGAAAAAAAAATCGAAAAAATAAAAAAAAAATCGCGATTTTTGATGTTTTTCAAAAAAATTACGATTTTTTTCAACCCTGCCTATCGATATGAAAATGGACGTGCTTTTGTCAAGTCTTATTTTCCTCAAAATCAAGAAATATTTATATTTATGAAATGAAAGCCTTGGACATACTTCGTAACTTTTAACTAATGAGTGTTTCGTGATTTGTGGTATTGTAAATCAGTATATTTATCTCTTGAAGATGACTGGACAACGTATCAGTTAAAACGTTGACGCGAAATAATCAAGTTCTGTAAAATATAGTCCAAAATTCAATTTAACATACTAGTCCTGTTGTGGTGCCAGTGGCGGCTCTTATATAGGAGCACTTGAGCACGTGCCTCCCTAAGATTCAGCCCCACATCGACAAATATTCACTATAATTTACATATTTAGTTTACAATACAATGTCAGTTACAAAGCAATTCTAACATGATTTTATAAGCTCCCTAGTCAATTATCGTCTCGCTCACTAAATATTTTGTAGCAGGTCTCTTATCCCGAATCCTTATCGCAGGAAAAATGTGCTCCGTGGCTATCGCTACTTGATATGGACGGTACGCTTCCCGCACCTTGTCGTCCCCATCCCTTTTTAGCGCACGGCTATAAATGGGCTTTCATTCCTCTCAAATGAGCACGCTTTTGCTGTGCTGCATGCCGCCGCCTTGTTTCCGGATGGTTTTTGAGAGATCGTTTTATATGTTTTGCTGATCCGTGTACCGCGGTAAAGCCCTCCATAAGCACGGCATAGCTTGTGTATGTCATGCAGTGTTGCCAGACCTTCTGTTTTAACAGGAGATCTCCTGCTTTTGTCCTCAGTCCTGTTATTCTTTTAATTCTATTGTGCTAATGAAGCTACGTAATGCAAAATGCTACATCGAGCATATCCATTTTTGGATAAGACGAGACTACACACTGAATTGGCAATCATATATCATAAAAGACCAGATTTTAGAAAATTATCAGGGGCTGTACACTGTTTAAAGTTTATAATTGAGAATAATCTACAGACTGTTTTCTCAGCGACATTTTGTCTTTTACAAATAATTGTTGCAATTCCTATGACAACCGCAGAAGCCGAAAAAAATTTCCCAACACTAAAAAGAATAAAAACGTTTTTAAGGAGTACTATGAATCAAGAGAGACTTTCTGCCCTGGCAATGTTGTCGATAGAGAAAAAAATGATGAAAAAGATATTCCTAACTTTAAGGACTTAGGTACTTACTGAGAAATTTGCTAAACTTAGACAGAAGAATGCATTTTTTGTTTAGACACTGTGTTTAATCAATTCTGTTTTTTAAAAATATTTTTAGTTTTTTTATGTTGTCGTTGTTGACTTTTCTAGTTACTGCTTCCCAAGTATGCTGTATATTGGTAAGTTTTCAATTTAAATTTTAAAAAAGGACATAAAAATTAGGAAAGCCTTTTACTCGTAAATTTGACACTTAACTACACAATATCTTGTGGTTGGAACGGAGGGGTGAAATAAAAGAAAGGGGTAGTGGTAGGCGGAGATATGCGCAAATTTTTCCTTCTTTTTTTTGCCTTGCTTGATGCTTGTGAACCTCCACAAACTTCCGTCACGAGCCGCCACTGTGTGGTGCTCAATGATACTAACGACTACAATCCGTTCCAACTGGTTTCAAGCAGCAGTCCTTGACAGTTTCAAACTATTAACTAGTTGTAGGACAAGGCATCCTGGGCTCTCTATGTAATATTCATCTGGTAGACTTTGATTAAAAACTAGTCCCGGACCGCTGGCACTGATTGTAACAAAAGAGATCAGATATTCCAGAAAATAATATTATTATTTGTCAAAGCACCATATAATTACTAGAAATTTCTAAACAGGATGCCATTATCTTTTTGCTATATCTTTTCTGTGCTATAATGGCGAAAAAGTGGGGAAACCTGTTATCCGACGCATCACCTCTGATAATTCTGAATCTTATATGTATATATTTTTAGACCAAAACAACCCTACAGAATCTTTAACACATGGTTAGGCGATCCAGGAAAAATCTATTTATTGGAGGCAGTTCTCAATGTCATTAAGCAACAGAATTTGCTTGATCAAGTGGTAAAAACTGGAAATAAACTGAAGTCTGGACTTTCGTCGGTGGAAAAGGAACACCCCGATGTATTGAATTCCACTCGTGGAAGGGGATCATTTTTGGCAATTAATGCTGCAAACACTAAACTGAGGGATGGTATTTTGGCCAAATTAAAATCAAAAGGTGAGAAGGTATATCAAAAAAAGGACTTAAAATTAATTACAATAAATACACTAGCTTGGCTCGCCGTCACGTACATAATGTAACCCATTACACATGTTCTTAGGATACCACCAAAGTGTAACCCAAGTTGGGTTATTCTTTATTGAGATATTGAGACTACCTAATAAGTTGCCTTACGGAACCGGGATAAAAACTAGCCTAATAAAAATAAGCTAGTCGTCAATAACAGGATTTATCAAAACCCATTATGTTATTTCACTGTAATTTCTTATTTCTTTGTCCCGGTAATTGTGAAAATTTCAAAAACTAATTAACCACTTTTGGTAAATTCCATTTTTTTTCCATTTTAAAATCTTTATTTTCATGTTTGTCTTATATAATATTAAGCCTATGTCTAAGTAGTCTAGCTAAAACTAACATGTTTTGGGCGCATATGAGCCGTAAGCATACGGCCCAAAATGCGCCCAAGAAACCGAGCAAGCTCGGCGGCCGATATTTTGGCCTTAGGACACACTTAATATTTAAATCTCTAGCGCATTTCACTCGCGTCCCGGCAGTGCCTTAACGGGTATTAACGAGTTTTTATTACCCCGAGGGGTGTAATCGTTAAGTTTGCAAAAAATTTCGATGAATTGACTTGGAAAACCAAAAAGCTCAAAAAAAAACAGTAAAATTAATTCAGGTACTGAAATTTTGTGCCCGCCCGCAGCAGGCAATCGCAATGCAGTGGAAATGACCATTCAACCGCCATGCACGGCGGAGAGAGGCCTTTTATTCGGTGGGCGTGTCTAGTGTGTAGCCCAGTGTCGAGTCTCCTCCCACTGGCGTTGTCATTGTTTGTGAGTGCGTGCACTCCTATACTGGGCGCTCTTCGATCTCAGTGCGAAATCAGGGAGCTCCCAGCACAGGAATGCACTTTGTTTGTTATTATGTAAATAGTGAAATAGATAGATATTCTAGCGATATAAAAAAAAAAATTAAAGGGCTTTAAGCTATCTAACCTTTATAAATAAAAGTTTGAAGAAACCGTGAAAACATATTTTTGCTTTTCGAATTCTATTACGGGTTGAATAATATACAGTAAGTCCCAAAAGTAATGTCTAAATTCATTTAAAATTAAGCGGTAATGTTTTTTGAAAAACGCTCGATGTATTTTGTTTTTTTTTTTCAATTCTGGTATTTCTGAATGTTGACTTGTCACCGTTTAGTCCCATAGAAACTCTATGACAGTTTTACTTCAAATAAGTAATTATCAAGCGTATTTGCCAAGCTGCGGTGTTCACAATGGTGAAGTTAACGGAACTAGGAACAATTGAAATTCTATGCATGGTTGGGTTTGGTGATAGAATACGTACTAAAATAGAAACAGCTCAATTATTCAATGAAATTCATCCTGATCGTTCTCCCATATGTCAAAAGGTGGTGAGTTGAATAAAGGCTAAATTTAGAGAATTTGGTCATGTTAGATATTTGCCTAAATCTGGTCGTCCTGCTCGAGATAAAAATGAACAACTTGACGTTTTGCTTTCCTTCGAAGAGAATCCATGTACTCCTCTGTTGTATTGGGGCCAATTAACACATGTGTAAATCTGTTGTTCACTGAATAGTTCAAAAGCACAAACATCACCTATATAAAGTTATTCCAGTGCATGACCTATTTAAAGACGATTTCGATAGGCGAAATGAGTTTTGTGAACTCATGCAAAATGTATGCAATCTAGATAATAATTTAGTAAAAAATATCATTTTTTCCAATGCAGCTACGTTTTGTTTGAATGGTAATGTGAACAGACAAAATTGTCGTTATTGCGCAACAGAAAATCCGCATAGGATGATGGAGGTTCACAGCCAATACCTTCATTTGAAAAAATGTTGATGGTCCTAACTTATTTTTGGGCTACCCTGTATACATGAATTTACCATAAAAAAAACCATTAAGAAATAAAAATCGACGGGTCCGACCGTTTTTCCAAAAAACACACCGCTGAATTTTAAATGAATTTAGACATTACTTCTGAAATTCATTGTATAAATAAGTAACATACTGAATATAAATGTTACCATGAGTTGGTGGAAATTGCCGAATAATTGTATGAATTAAAAAACCTTCGTCTAAAAGAAAATTGCTGTTTTTTAGTTTTTTTGTAGCAATCCATTGAAACCATTTTAGTGAACTAGGATGATTAAATTAGTAACATCTAGGAACTGTGAAAAACTAGAAAAAATGACTTTAAAATGTTTTTTTTCAATATTTTAAACCTTTTTAGGTCTTTGTGGCTCGCCACTGCTTTAATAAAACTATTTTTTATAAAATAGATTGTGTAGAATTTTATTAGCTATCTTTTTTTCCTTTTCACTTTTTCGCGCAAAAGTAACTATACCCGAGGTAATTTTAAAAACCTACAAAAATGTACATTGGGGGGTGAACTTGGAGGAACTTTTAGTATAAGTACGACCGCAAGAACTAAACATTCCCGAAATACAGCTTTATGTGATATTGTCCCAGCATACCACATAAAATTTTATAACTGCTTAACTTGTCCATTCTTATATTACGATTTGTTGCATTGATATCACACATTTAGGTCCAAATTATGAATGTCCTGGTAGTTCTAACTACAAGATAACTGTTCAAAATTCAATTTCTCTTATTATTCTTTCTCACGCTAGTTTTAGGACATTGTAAAACCTCCCTGTTGTAAAACATAATATTATTATATTTTGCTTGAACTATAATAAATGGAAATCCCAGTTAAATTTTAAAACTTAATCGCCTTTAGCAGGGGATATTTATTTTTATGGTAGGTAGGTACCTATAATGACCAGAGGGTCAAACTTTAAAAAGAGTTACAATACAGAGATCAACCCGGACAGTCGGGAAATATAGTTCAACTCGTACACTCGCCAACTACGGCACATCTTTCATCAGTTTTTTTTACTTTTTCGCCGTGTACTACGGGACACAAATAGTTAACAGTTTTTTTCACGTTGTACTCACCGTACAACTTACACCACTATTTATAGTGTTTCTTTTTTTACAACTATAAACCCATTTTTTTATAAAGAACTACTTACTACTTACTTTACTTTAAAAACTCTTTATTCGTAAAATTTTTACAATGCTTGCACACTTATGACCACTTTAGTTTAAATTGTTTCCAACTATGAATATATAATACACAATATATAATAATACATAGAATATAAAATACAACACAGTTACAATATAGAACGAATGAGAGTTTCGCAGATACAAAATATAAGGTATTTTCATCTGGAGAGCGCGTGTCTAGTCCGGGACGATTTTAGTCCGTGCTAGTCCAAGTGTCTGTTTGTCAGTTAGTTGTAAGTCTTTTCCGGCGTGACCTTGCAAAGACTATTAAGGAGTTGTGTTTTTAGCAAGGATAAAGTTTGATGATTTTAAGTAATGACTTTAGAGTTTACTCACAGATGGCACAGGAAAAAGCATTGAAAAAACCTGCTTGCTTTAAAAAGGAACTTGCGGTGGCATAATTAGTGGTATTTACCCAGGTTTAGATTTACTTAATTTAGTTTTAAATATCATTCATTCTAGTCTTTCACATTCCCATTCGTTCTTCATTCATTCATTGACCGTACTATATGTACCATGTTTGTGAAGCATGAGATTTTAGTTAGGATGGGAAATTTGGGATTGTATGTGTTAGTCAGTTGTAAGTATAGAGGAAGGCGTGCCCGCAAATGTGTGGGAAGAGTTCGCCTCTTGGGCGGCGCCCCCACACAGATGCGGGCTTGAGGTGAAAAATGAACTTTAATTCAGGGATTTTACGGCTCGTAATAAATTGGAAGTCGCGAATAAATCGGTTTGTGAGTTGGCTGATCCGCGAAACGTGTCTGGAAGGTGTTTGCTGTCAAGATCGAGGTTTGTGGCTTGGTTTTATAGAATTTGCTCGATACTTCGCGGACATAGTCCCCGAAATATGGAGTATTCGCCATTGCATGCAAATCATCGATCCTGGTGTACCTTCCAGACGACGTTATGTTCCTTAACATTTTATTTTGTATCCGTTGCAGTCGATTCATCTGTGTATCAGACATGCTGCACCATATGGGCGCTGCATATGTGAGCACAGGTTTAATAAAAGAATTATAAATCGTTAATTTATTACGAGGGGAGAGAGGGGATTTAGGAGCAAGAAGGGAATAAAGGTTTTGCGTTGCTGCAAAGGCTTTTTGGATGACAAAGGATGTATGTTGGTGGAATTTTAAACGTGTATCTAGGGTTACTCCTAGATACTTCAGTTTTTTGGTTGGTATGATGGGTACATTGTTTATTTTTAGGGGTACGTTTATATAATTGTTGGTACGTTTTTGGGATAATATAAAACATTCACATTTGGATTGGTTTATGTTCATTTTCCACTTCTTATACCAAGGAATTAGGGTATTTAAATGGAAATTTATATGTGCTTTGGCCACGTTTGCGTAGAACGAGCTGGCGTAAACCAGCACGTCATCCGCAAATATAGCCAGTTTTGTGGAGGGGTAGGTCGGAATGTCGGCAGTATAAAGGTTGAATAGTTGGGGGGAGAGAACTGTGCCTTGGGGGATGCCGGAGTGGACTTTTTGTACGTTAGAAAGCGTGCCTTCCACTTTTACTTGAAAAGATCTATTATTTATATATGAATAGATTAAGGTAATGATATAGGGTGGGAAGTCATGCACTGATAATAATTTGAAGATTAAGCCATTCTGCCACACCGTATCAAAAGCTTGCTTAATGTCCAACGCAAGTAAAACTGTGTTTTGTTGCATGTTCATTTTGTCTATGGCTTCTTGTACCACTTTCGCTACCAACAAGGTGGTATCGTCGCCCTTTTTGAACCCGAATTGTGCATCTGGTATATTTTTTAACAATTTTAATTTATAAAGCCGGGAAAGTATGACTTTCTCGGCAACCTTTGAGACTCCGCTGAGCAGTGCAATGGGTCTATAAGACCCTAGTTCAGCGGAGTTTTTGCCAGGTTTTAACACAGGAATTATAATCGCTTTTTTCCAATTGCTTGGGAAGTGCTGGTGTATGAATATTGCATTTATGATATACATCAGTTGCACAATTACTTTAGTGGGTAAATTTTTTAGCAAAATATAAGAAATTTCGTCAACTCCGGGGGCTTTGTTGCTGGGGAGGGATTTAATGATGGATTTTAGCTCATTGGGGGAGGTAATGAGCTTGGAGAGAACAGGAGGGGGAATAGGGTATTTGGAAAAAATAATTTTATTTGCAGTATCAGTTATGTTGTTTTGTTCTATGGTTATATTAGGTGATCCTCTTGTTACGTCAGCTAAATGTTGGGCCAGAGCATTAGCTTTGTCTTTGTCTGTTTGAGGTCGGTCTGTGTCAAACGAGGGAATTTTGTTAAATTTATTTTTGAGCCGCCTGGTAAGCTTCCAAAGAGAATTGTTTTGTGTTGATAGTCCTAGTAGGGTAGTCTGCCAGGCTTGGTTTTTGTGTTCGGTTATTCGTTGTCTTATAGTATTTTGTAGGTCCCTCACGCGCACACCATCCAGTCTATTACGGAAGCGTTGCCATCTTTTCCGCACAAGATTTTTAAATTTAATTAAGTTTATAACCTCCCTAGGTAAGCGGTCTTCAGCGGGCTTTACGCTAACCTTTTTAGCGATTTTATTTCTAGCTAACTGGATGTTATTGGTCAGTTTTTGTACTTCCCTCTCTAAGGTTTCTACGTCCGTAATGGTGCTGTTGATTTCTGTTCCTTGGTTAAGTTCTTGTCGAAATAATCTCCAGTTAGCGTCGGTGTATATCCATGACGTCGGAGCTCTCCCATTCTAGCAACAGAGGGAGATGGTCCGACGATAGCTCGTTCAAGACTCGCAAATCCGGGAGGTTAAGTATATTTTTATTTATTACCAGATCAATGTAAGAAGGTGTCATATTATTAACTGGATAATGCGTGGGTGAAGTTGTTGACAGCAGTTGTAGGTTGTTATCTATGACGTAATCGTGCACTAGGTTACCATTCCTATTATTGCGCCGGTTACGCCATAGTTGGTGTCTAGCGTTGAGGTCACCTAATAACATTATTTCCTGTCCCAAGTTAAATATGTTGTCATAGTCCATATTACCGAGGCGTAGGGATGGCCTTGCATAGCATCCACAGAGAATAACACCATTCTCTAATTTTATATTAACATGTTCAATTTGTGTATTACTATTGCGTAATCGTATATGCGAAATATTATTTTTGACTACAATGGCCACACCCCCACCTCGGTTGTTGCGATCAGTTCTATGCACAATATAGTTTCTGAGTTTAAGTTTTTTGTTTACAACTAATTTAGTCTCAGAGATCACCATTATGTCTACCTTAAGTTTATTAAGAAAATAAATTAATTCGCCAAGCTTGGGCAAAAGCCCGTTGGCATTCCATATTACTATTTTTAGTTTCCTTACAGAACTACTACATTTTTAATAAAAACAGTTATTATTGTCGCGACCGACGCAACCTTTCGGCAGGTACTCTCTAATAAAATAGTTTACCTACCTTTATTGTTTTTAGCATTACCCTTTATATACCATCGTGGCAAATTGAAATAAGTTTTAAACTTGAAGAAGTAGTCCATTACAGTGGAGTTGATATAATCAAATAAAACAACGGCAGTCTACCTCCACAATATGTGAAGGTAGACTGCCGTTGTTTTATTTGATGAAATAAGTTTTGTTTAAATCAATACCTCAAACGATCGCTTTCTGATGCAAAACTTGAACTCGTGTCATATAAACGATTCGGATTCATAGTGATCGTACCCAAATACAAATCACAAAGTACCACTATTCTTATTCAACAAACGTCAAATTTTGGTTTGGTTTGCGATATAAAAGTGGACTTTTTTATAAAAAAATTACCAAATTCGGGACTGTACGAAAAAGGTCACTCTTGCGTAAACCTATCTTTAAAAGTCGATTATGAAACAGAATTGCTACTTTAAAGGGCACTTTTAATATTAAAGAAAGCTTTAGTTTCATTATGAAATTGGCTGTTAAACATTTGAAAATTAGACAGAGCCACTCGACTTTTAGCACGAATAAATTTGTTTCAATAAAAGTCGGGAGCTCTCAAAGTTGAAAATTGTCCCAAGTATGGGCGATTGACTGTACTTAAAGACTGCTGGGGCTACAACATGCGAGATAATGACCAAGAAAACATTTAAGAATTGACGAAAATTACTGTTCTTCAAAATGTCATAATTTTGATTTGATGATGAAATTTGCACTGAGTCTCCTCAACCAATTACAAGGGACAATCAGTCCTAACCTGAATGAACTCCAAACCCCTCCTGAAGGATAAATAAGAACCTAATTGATCTCATCGTGCATGAAAAATTACGAAGTCGTGGAAATACTGTCTTTAATTTAATAATCCCAGGAGGTTGGAGGATAATTTTGTGATTTATTTTTTATTCAATCTTTTACCCTTATAACAATACATAAAAAAATTGATGTTTTAAGTGAGAGTTTTTTGCAGTGCAGTACATTTCTGTGACAAAATTATCGCGCGAATAAAAATCGTCGTGTGCAAGTCAGCCTTAGATAACGTAATGTATTAGGATCTCTCTATTCTCGTTCATCAGAACTGATCAGAACATAGCCCTGCATCATATTGGGTGGCTTCTGATACTGAATGAGAGTGTTAAAATTTTACGCTATTTTTTATAAACACCCAGTATATTGTTATATTTTAACAGGTGTTCTGGCGGGTGGCTGTGGAGATTACGCTATTAGACTGAGGCCTTCACTGACATTCCAGGAGCATCACGCCGACATATTTTTGGATACATTTAGACAAGTTGTAAAGGAAGTTAAATGAAGCACTAGTTAATATATTTTGTACAAATATTGTGTTTTATTTTTGTCATGTCTCGCAAGGAAGAGGAAAATAACTGAAATATTCAATTAAAACAACAACATTTCGTATTTTTAGATATTTTATTTGTCGATAACACAATTTTAAGAGGTCTACCGACTAAATATAAAAATTTTAAAATATGTGCAAACAAAAATGGAAATCTCTTTGTTAAATTAAACAAAAATGAATACCTATGTAATATCTACAATGGCACTAAACCTAATTGATAATAATTACATAAATATAAATACTTTAAAACATTTCAGCTACAGGTAATTAAATTAAATATTGTATCCAAAGTATTATTACACTTTATTACAGACTTTGAAATAATTGCCGACAATCGCTCTAAACCACAATAAGCGCCAAATAATTACAAAAAATATATATTTACATTTCCCATTATGTATATACAAGTAACCAGACTTCTGGCAGATTAACACTAAATAAATTCTAAAAGAACTAGAAAATTTCATAGAGTAAAGCTGAGATCGATTAAACCTGCTAGAAATCCTGGATATAAGCTTAAAATTACAATGTCGAGATGAACGTTGTGAATTTTCTATTCAATTTACATCGAAAACGGCTTCTTGGTTATTGTTAACAAGAATTATTTCTTAAACTGGTTTTACACTTAGAATTTCTTCATGAATTTATTCAGCGCATATTCTATGTTCCCGTGAAGTAAGGATGGCAACTTAAAAATTATTATTTATTTATTTTGATTTGGGCATTTTGGTACTTTCCTAAATTTCTTTTTCTGGTAAATAACATCATACCAAAATAATTTTTCAAAAGTCCTGCCGTACAATCAAAAAAACATAACTAGTAACTGAAGAAACTACCTTTTTGGTTAGACACATTTTAATTTTTTTTTAAGATTGGTCTCTACGCCCTTAAATGTTACATCTACATCACAGATTACTCCTACTAGGACAGCTATTCTCGAATTAGGTAAAGGATCACATCAAGAAAAGTTATATTATACAAATCTAACCTAAATTGTATTCTTGGCAGTGAAAATGACTGCTCATCTCCATCAAAAGTTAGGAGAATGCATTCTCTCGGAATATTCTAAGAGAAAGGTGAAAAGTGCGTTGAGAATCATGCGTATTTAGTAACAAGAACATACGATGTGAGCATAGTATGATGTTCCGTCTCTTAACTTTGAGAATAGGCGTCCAGATGCGACTTACGCTTTATTTACCATAATCCATTTCCAATAGACACTCGCGTATTTTTTTGCAAATGTAAGTGTGGTTTAGCAGGTAGATTCCGCTTGAATTGAGTTTGGGAAAGTTAGCGTTGGGTGAATTGGCCATCATTCCTCTAAAGGGGTGAAAATTGCCCCTCAAGAAAAGAAAAGTTCTTTTAAAAAGCACAGAATCGGGTGAGAATGGTCGAAACCTTAGAAAAGCATAAATAAAATTAATCTGGGGGTCAAAGTAAAAAGTTTATAGTTTATTATACTTTTTTTCTATTTTCTTGAGTAACTAATGTCTTATTTTATTGATTTTCTTTACGCTTAGAAAACCACTTTCCCCTGATTCCCCGTGTTTTTTAAAGACATTTCTTTCCTGAGGGGCATTTTTCACCTCCTTGCGGAAATGATGGACAATTCACCTCCGCTAACTGCCCCAAACTCATTTTTATGAAATTTTGCACTTATATTTTCAAAAAAAAAAACGTCAGTTTTGGCAATTATTTGCTGAAATCACCCCCAAAAGGGAGTTTTTTGGGTTTGTAGGGATGGATTCTCAGTCGGATCGCTTTATACTAACCTGAAACCCCGTCCGTCGGTTTCTACGGTTTTTTGTAATAATTTCCTCATATTAAAGGATTCGAATGGTGGAAAATTCCGTTCTCGGAATGGACGCTCAAAGCACTGCACTGCCCGTGTCGCCAAAGTCACGAAACGTGGCAAGGGCAATTTATCAAGAGATTTACATCTGGTAGGAATGATTCTTTCAGACTGTCTTAATTAAATTTTTTTGTTTAGTGTTAAAAATGTTTTTTTTTTGCTTGACATGACATGCTTTAACAGGTAAATACCTCTATTTCCGAACACCCTATATATATTTTAGTAAATCTGCAAAAACATAGTAAGTCAAGTTACTATGTTTTTCGTGTGTACAGTAGTGTTGGTAAAAAATTTTACGGGCATCTGGAATATTAAGAACTTCATCAAGTCGATGACCAGTATGAAGTCAACACAAATTGATGAAGAAAATCGCGAAGAAATTCTCAGCGAAAGCCAGCATAACTGGCCGTTAAATAAAAACGCAAAAGGCAGTTACTAGCTTGACGTCAACCTATTAAAATTAGGCAAATAAATGGCTTTCAACCAAAATATGTCAACTAGTATAGAACGGAAAGGTTGTGCTACTAGGAAAATAACTGTCAATTGGGTTAAATTAAAATATATGTAAGTAGTTCACCTCAAAGCTATAAAACTTTGCTTTAAAACTTTTAAAAACACTACTTAGGGGTGTCAAAGAGCTTGTCCCTCAAACATTTGATTTTATTTACGAAGTAAGCTTCTAGCGACTCTGCACATTTGAAAAATGGAGATTCTTTGGGATTGTAATATCTACAGTTGTCGAAAATCTTCGTCATATCTCCTATGAATTCGCTTAGCTTGCTGTAGACTTCATCGTTTATTTTACTTTCGATCATTTGGAGATCTAAAATGATGATAAGAAAATAACGTCTTCCCGTTGGTTTAATAATTTAATCAAAACTAAAATGGTACAGGAGCGTCACCAGCTTGAAGACGTAAAACGTGTTCTATCTCACTTTCACTTTAAAATGTTCTTGTCTCGTGTCGCTCGAAATCGGTAAATCTGTGACGTAAGCGGGTGACGCTCTGTACCATTCTAGTTTGAATTTTAGTTTAAAACAGTACGATATCTACGGTTACACGCAATATTTTGAATGTGTTAGGTATAAGACAACACTTTCATATTGATTAATCTCTGTGTAAAATTTTTTTGGCATTAAAACAATTTCTTTTTGTAACTGTAACTCGCAAACGGTTGTAGATAAAATAGTTTATACAAGGTGTCTCAAAATTGACGCCTGTGATGTCGATAATCAAATCAAGGAACTAAAATAAATCGAAAATTAAGTTTAAAATTTGATGTGGTTTCTTGTTATCAAGTTATTGATAAAAATGCAAATAATAAAATTTATGGCGATGTAAAAAAATTTGAAAGGTACAGGAGCGTGATGACGTAAAACGAGTTCTATCTCACTTTGACTTTAAAATGTTCCCGTCTTCAGAAATTCAAAATTACAAAACTGTAAAAAATGTTGCAAAATTTTTACCTAATCTAACAATACTAAACACATTTCACGTTACAATTAAAATTTTAAATTCAATAATTCGGTGATGTAAAAAAACATTTTTAGCAACGATGCCATGTATTTTCCTTTTAAATTTTTGAGGTGGGAGATTCCTTACGTCCTTAATAGTAGAGACGGTCTGGCTTTCGAAACAGCAATGTTTTTTTTTAATTTTTTTTTTTTTAGTCTTATAAAATCGGACTCCCTCTACCACCTGGTGACATATTTAAACCTACCGAAGACGTTTTGGGGGGGAAATTGGCATGTGAAATTTTTTTTTAGGCTTAGAAATTGGTTTCTTGTCCATAACTCGGCGAGTTCGATTCTGATTAAAAAAATGTTAGGTCGTAAAATGGAGGGCTCGCGAATACGCATAAATTGAATTTTGTTTCATCGAAATCGGTCAAGCGGTTCTCGAGATATCGCGACTTAAAGGTACAAAAAACCCGTATGCTAAATTTCGCCGCGCGCCGTGTGCTGAGAGCCGTGTTTGGGTTTTTTAGCAGGGAAGAAATTCAGTTAGAGACTCTATTTTTTTTTCACCGATAGATATTAATGATCTGAATAATGTGTCCAAATTTCGAGTCGATTGGTTAATTAGGGGGGGGGGGGGAGGGAATACCGTAAATAAAATTCAAACTGCTCTAACTTCCGCAATTTTGGTCGAAAACCGCGTACCTCACGGGAGATGACGCATTAGGATGCTTGTCTTGATTTGGCAAATTTTTTTTTTCAAATTTGCAAATAATAAACAAAATCTGGCCAAAAAACCGACTTTGATTTTTTTTTTTGTTTTTAAGTGATTTTTTATTATGAAGGCATTTTTAAGACTAAAAAAAAAAAATAAAAAAAAAACATTGCTGTTTCCAGGGCTTTTTCTTGCCAGATCGGCTCTACTATAAGCAGTTTGCCAAAACATTTTACAGCCCAAAATCAAGGCCCACCTTGATACCTCCCCAAACGCCAAAAGTCCAGCACAATGTCGCCTCTATTTCGCGTCTCATATTGATGAATGTTCTCGTGAGTTCTGTTATTATATTATTATTAGTAAAGATAGAAGGATACGGTTTTCGCAACACTGTGCTACTTTTTTGTGAAACAATAGTTGCCGATTTTTCTAGTCCTCCGTGTCTTTGATATGCGGGATGTTTTTGAAAACTTTACATTTCGGACACCCCCCCATATTTAGATTACCCTGTAGCTTATCCAAGAGAAAACAAATGTTCTTTTTGTAGTTTTTTACATAGATGCAAGTTATTGAGACCCGTTAAGGGCACGTCTTCTATTATTTCCGGCACAACGTTTTCCAGAATTTCAAAATATTTATTTGCATTAAGGCTGCCTTCAAATATATTATAAATTATTTTGCTTCCTAGTATAAAACATGAAACGTTAAAGCCAAACCTGCCTTGCCGTTTGAGTACAAATATTACATGCTGATTTTCCTGAGACCAAAACCTCGTATTGTGCCGATTAAATAATATACCAGCACAGTTTTCTTTCAAAATTATTTTCCCGGTTGATTTTTTGTAAATACCAATTACAGAACTCTATACGGCGCTGTGCATCACCAGGATGTAAGTTTTGTACTAGGTGGAATTTATATGGCTTAAAATTGTGTTTTTTTAGGATTGTTCGAACTGTTGATTTAACTACTCGGACCTAACCTTCAACCGTTCTGCAAGAACTAGTTGCATTTGTTTCAATTGAAGCTAGAACATTTATTTCAGCAGTCTCGCGATTTTCCTTGTTGTAGATTTTAGGCCGAGGTTTAGAACATGAACCGTGTTCAATTAATTTGATTTCATCCTTAGAAAAATTCTTTTATCCGGCTGGCGTCTTTCGGGAGATCTACAAGTAATTTAAGAAATTTAATAAATCTTCATAGAGATACTACAAAAAGGCGTATATTTACCTATTGAAATACACTTCTATTGCGGATTTAAAGAACGAACATGATCCTGTACACTTCTAAAGCTTCATCTGCATTTTCATTACAATAGATATAACAAACGAGCATGTTGTATTTTTTATTATTTTTAAAGTTTACGTTTTCTGCCATAATTAGGACAAACTAATTTTTTACTATTAATTAGATATTTTAATACCACTTAGAGAGCCGGAATACTCCGAACACAAAAACTAAACAAGTTTTTAATATGACATAAATGACTTTGTTCTTTTCTTTTTTTAAATAAATTTTTTTAATGTATATTTTTTATTAAAAAACGTAAATTTCGTGCTTAATATTAAAAATAAAAATAAGCTGTTATATATTTCTGAGATGCTTGTTATAAACTAAATTATATTATTAAAAAATATATAGGGTGACCCATTTCAGAGAAAAGCAAGTTTGTTTTTTTCCTCGGAAACTATTGAACGTAGAAAAAATCTGAGTACGTCACTGGATTCTACGTGAAAAACTACAAAAAGAACATTTGTTTTCTCTTTGATAAAACTACAGGGTAACCTAAATATTGGGGGTGTCCAAAAATGTAAAATATTCAAAAACATCCCGTATATCAAAAACAAGAGCTAGAAAATTCTGATTGCAGCATCTTTTGTTTTACAAAAAAGTAGCACAGTGCTGCGAAAAACGTATCCTTCTATCTTTACTAATAACGAAGATACCTCGTAAAACCATCGAAAACTGGACACTCTGTACATAAGCGCAGAACAAATTTCAGCAGCTATTGAAATCAGAGAAAATATATTTGTATGTATGTATATTATTAAATAAGTCGAAAGCGGAAACAGTACTTCTGGTTTAACCGGAAGTTGACACTTTGGGAAGATAATAAAAAAGTAAGATATCTGAAAATTTTTAAAGCGTTTGCGGAGCTACGATAATAGGAACTATTTGTCTTATTTTTGTGTTGTGTCATGTTTTTTGAAACACTTCGTATATTGAGGACAAGGTCATGATAGTAAGGTTAATTTAAATGTCTAATGTTCCATTCACCGGGAATCACCCTGTATAAATAAACAAAAAGTATGCATTTTAATCATACTGTACTTACCCATGGGCTCCTTAATAACTTTGTAGTAGTCAGGAGCTTCTGTAGGGTCAACAGGTTCCATAAATGGCCAAGCGCTCTTGTGCATCTGCAGCAAAAATTATTTATGACACGACTATTCGGATTTTTTACATTTTTAAACGTATTCAAAGATTTCCAAATCAGTCATTAAACTCTATCAAATTAATGATAGGCGATTACTAAATTTGAACAGAACAATTCAGTTTCTAAATAAATTATTATTTATTATGTATTCATTAAATCTTACTTGAATTTGTTTTATAAGCTTCTTCAAATTTTCAAAATCCTTGTGTGTCAGATCTTTCATGTTTGCATAGTTCACCGAGCTGTTCTTCTGACACCGCGGGCAGACGTATTCGTCAATGTTATCCGCCTCCGATTGTAATATTCCCACGCATCTACCATGGAACCAGTCTTGACAGCTGTCGCAGCAAATGTAAAATCTACAACAAGAATAGATATTTAAAAAAATAGAAATCAAATTAATTAATAATTAATTTCTAGGAGCCATAACGTTTCTGAATGAAACTTAAAGCTGGCATTACATTATGCAATCCTAGTACCTTTTTTAGTAATTTCGTTACGAAACATTACCAGAAAGCATTGTTTATGGATATATTTTGTTGTGCTCTGTGGCTTGGGTTTCTCATCATGCCAAATTCTTTAACAGCGTTTAAAACATGAAAAAGCGCAAAGGCAAGGCGATTTAGATGTTAGTTAGCAACACTGTCACTGCTGTCAACAACCAACATTGCATACACATTGCCTGTTCGTAATCGATGTGGCAGGTTAATTTTTCATTCCTGTGTTGATAAGCGCATAAGACGTATTTGCTATTACGTATCTACCGCGATTGTGAAAAATAATTACAAATAAGGTAAGTAAGTGATTAAGTAAATTAATTAACCGGGATGCAAATAACCGTTTTTCATTTTAATAACTTTTGTTTATGAAACAAATAAGGCTTAGTGTTTAATATTCTTTTTTTATTTTATTTAGATGGCCAGAGAAGAAAAAAATTAATTGTCTGGTTACCAAAAATTGCTTAACAAGCGAAAACGGGATGAAGACTTGGAGAAAACCAATTTCAAAATTAGTAACTTTTTTCGAAAGACCACACAAGCCTCTACTTCTGATAACAGTAATTTTTTACATTCATTAAATCAAACTTGCCATCAGAATTTGAAAAGCAAGCTAATGAGAATGAAGATCTAAAAGAATTAGATACTGATACATTTCAGTCAGTGTCGGTACAATCATGTTCGAGTAAGCAAAACGAATTATCCCCTTTATACGATCCAGGTCTTCTATTGAAAAAAATGCAGTTTTCTGCTTCTGCTGTAAAATATTCAATGATCCTAACCCCAACAATCCATTGACTTTTAAAAACACTAAATTAAGTTAAAAAAAAAAAAAAAAAAAAAAAAAACTAAATTAAGTAACCAATACGGTTTCAATGATTGACATCATTTAGGCAAACATTTGAAAATCCACAAAAAAAGTAAATCTTATTTTAAAAATTTACGTGCCTGGTCAGATTTACTAGAAAGATTAAAAACTAATCGAACCGTTGATTCGGAAATGCAAAATTTATTAAAAAATGAAACTAAACATTGGCGCAATGTCATTGAAAGAATAATTTATACTATTCAATTTTTGGCTGAACAAAACTTAGCTTTTCCTGATCCTAGTAACAAAGTATTTAAAAGAAATAATGGAAACTTTTTAAAACGTATAGAAATGATAGCAAAATTTGATCCAGTCATGTCTGCACAAATTAATAGATCTCAAAAAAATATTCCACTTTAAATTGGAGATAAAATTCAAAACGAAACCATTAAATTAATAGGTGACAATATAAGAAATAATATTTTAAACGAAGTTAAAAAAGCAAAGTATTTTTCTATATTACTTGATTGTACTCCTAATGTGAGCCGCCAGGAGCAGATTTCTGTTTGCTTAAGATACGTTAATTTAAAAAACAATAAATTTAGTGTCGAAGAACGTTTTGAACATTTCGCTCTATAAGTGATACAACAGGTGAAGGCTTAACCAACTTTTTACTAAAAACTTTGGAGAATTATGGTTTAGACATTTATAATATGCGCGGCCAAGGTTATGATGATTGAAGGGTAAACATTAAGGTTAAAGAATTTTAGACATTAATCCACGAGCAATGTTTGTACTTTGTTGTAACCACAGTTTGAACCTTGTCATTAACTGTTCAAGAATTATATAATTTTTTTTCTGCCTCAACCAATCGGTGGTCTGTTTTAAAAAGTAACATTTCAAGTCTGACATTAAATCCTTTGTCAGATACTAGATGGTCTAGCAGAATTGATGCAATAACCCCTCTAAGATTTCAGTTGGGCGAAACTTACGATGCTCTTTATGAAATTTTATCCAAAAATAATTTTGACTAGCTACCGCCCTAGGAAAAAAATTAAAAATTATGAGTTTGTGTGTATGGTAGCCTTGTGGTACAAGATTCTAAGTAAAGTGGATGTTGTTACTAAGATTCTGCAATCAAAAACATTTAATATTTCCCAAGCTTGCGAAAGTTTAAATAACCTCAATGAATTTGTAAAACAACATCGATCTGACAAAGGCTTCAATGCCTTATTAGTAGATGCCAAAGAACTAGCTTCTTGCTTAGAAGTTGATGCAAAATTTATATCCACAGAAATTTTAAGGCCACGAAAGATTAAAAAACAATTTTCTTACGAAGGTGAAGACCAGCCGATTGAAAATGAAGAAATGAAGTTTAAAGTAAATTGCTTTTTCGGAATGCTAGACATTACTCTTTCATCCGTACATGAAAGATTTAAACTATTATCGTGTCATTCTGATGTTTTTAATTTTTTGTGGAATGTTGAGGATTTCGGCAAATATTCTGAACAAGATCAATTTAATTTTTGTAAAAAACTGAAAGAAATCTTAACTGACAAAGATCAAAACGAGAAAGATATAGACGGAACAGAACTTTTACACGAATTACAATTTCTGCAAAATAGCGACAAAAACGCGACGACTGTAGTAAAAACACTGAATTATATTGCAATAAATAACCTAACCCACTCATTTCCAAACATTACGATTACATTGCGCATATTATTAACCATTTCAGTTTCTGTAGCTACAGCCAAGAGGTCATTCTCTAAATTAAAGTTGATTAAAAATTATTTACGATCTAGAATGGGCCAAGAGCGGTTAGAAAATCTTGATATTATTTCTATAGCGTCTGACTTTTTAAAGCAACTTGAAATGGAAAATCTTGTTAATGAATTTGCAAAAAGTAAAGCTAGAAAAATCCAATTTTTGTAAGACCTCTCCATCATGTATCATGATCATGTATTATCTGTTTCAAAATAATCGCTATTTTATTTCTTTATTTCTTTTTTAATATTTTGAATTAATGTTTTGTTACTTTGATACTGTTTTTGTTTTGTTACTGTTGTTTCGTATTCTATTAATATTTTTGTGTACTTTCTGTTTGTCACAAATAAATATAGACATTAGTACTAAAAAGTATAGAGTTTTCTTCAAAAATTTCAATGATCAACTATGAGAGAAGGGTGGTAATTTTAGCTCAATATTATAATATTGGTTAAAGGCGCCTATCATTATTTCACTTGTTATATTTAAAATTACTAATTTATTAACATTTAGGATTTAATCCTAGAAATAAGGTTTAAATAATATGTAATATGTAGAATGCAAATGCTGGTTGGGTATTGTCCTGTTAGTGTTCTAAATAAACAAATAAATTGCAGACAAGACTTACTGAGAGTCATCATATGGTTGCTGACACAAACAATACAATTTCTGTGTTTCCCGAGCCTGTCGACATTCTTCACAGATGAACTCCGTTAATGTTTTACTGCTCTCCTCAGTTATACCGACGCAATCACCGTGGAACCAATTATTACATAGGTCACACCCAACATAGAACTTTGTTTCGTCGTAAGGTGTTCGACATATACAATAAACCTAAAACAATACCTCAATTAGATATATAATAGTACTAGATAAAAGACGAGATTCTTAAAAAAACGAGTTTATTTAAAAAAAAAATGGAAAAATTACAAGTATTGATCTTAAACTACCAGGACCAGAAACAAGTATTTACATAAATGAACATTTAGCAACCAGAAACAAATTTTTACTTGGAAAAGCTAAAGAATTGAGAAAATTTAAATATAAATTTGTATGGTGCAAAAATGGAAAAGTAATTGAGAGAAAAAATGAAGAAGAAAAGATATTTCATATAACAAATGAAGAAGGAATAAAAAAAGGGGGTACATTTTATAGCCAAATTATATTGGATTTTATACTTATTTTGAAATTTTTAAATTTAGTATATTTTATTTTTTGTACTATAAGTACAAATTTATATATTTTATTTATTTCATACATAATTTTTTAAGATCTTTACTTTAATAATAAATGAATATATATCAAATTTTAAAATAACAAGTATTCAAACGCAACTTATTGAAGAAGAAGAATTTTAATAATTCAATGATAAGCCCATTTAATAATTTTTCAATATACCACAATAATATTAGAAGCATTTCAAAAAATTTTGACGAAACCAAAATATTTTTGTGTGAACTCGACCATAATTTTGATGTTATTATAGTGTTACAAAAACTTGGTTTTTAATTTCGACTTATTTAGATTAAATAGTTATGATATAATTTATAATAACGGAGATTTCAATAAAAGTGACGGTATTATAGTGTATGTTAAAAATAAAAACAATTACTCTTTTGAGATTATCTCTTTGGGAAAAATAAGAGTAGTTTTTTTAAAACTATCAATTAGAAAAGAAAAAATTAATATTATAAGTATATATATAAACCTCCCCCACTATATGCTTTTGAATTTACTATAAATTTAAAGAATTTTTTTGATAATATCAAATATACTTGTAAAAATGAAACGATAATTCTAAGTAGGTAATATAAATATTGGTATTTCTTCAAAATCTAAAGAAAGTAATGAGTATCTAAACTTGTTGAGTAAATATAATTTTACATAATTTATAAATGAAAATACGAGAGAAATAAAAGAACATGCCTCTTGTATTGATCATATCTTTGTAAAAACAAATGAAAATTCAGATAATTTTAAATCAATAATCTTTAAATATCAAATAACGGATCATTACCCAATAATTTTACAAAAAAACTTATTGGTAATAACGGTAATAAAGAACCTTTATTAACGTATAAAAAGTATGTTAATTACTATAAATTAAAAGAAAATATGGCAAAAACAGATGCGGCAAATTTCTATTCTTATTCTGAAAGAAATTACTAATAATTTAATAAAAGAAATTCAAAATAATATACAGAAATGTACAAGTCAAATTAAAATAAAAAATAAAAAGAAAAAATAATGGATTACTAGTGGCTTACTAAATCATATTAAGACAAAAAAACGAGCTATATAAAAAAAAAAGAAAAATAAAAATGATCGATTTTTATTATATAAATATAAAATTTATAAAAACAAATTAAAGACACAAAAACTAATTTTTATAAACATGAAATTGATAAATATGTCAAAATTCTAATCGAGATATGTGGAAAACCATTAAAAAAGTATGTAATAAAAATCAAAAACATAAAAGTATAAGCGAAATTAAAATTGAGAATGAGTCAATTACGGACAAGAAACTAATAACTTTATTAACTATTTTTCTACAGTTGAATCTAGCAAATAAAATCAATAAATGTAGTAACACATTTTTAAATAAGAAAATGAACAATATTGAATCATTTTATTCCGAAGAAACTAATCATCAGGAAGTTGAAAATATAATTGATAGCTTAAAATTAAAAAAATCTCCTGGTGTCGATGGTATAACCACAGAAATATTAAAATGTATTAAAACTACTATTTCTAGGCAACTAACTTTTCTTATAAATAAAATTTTTAAAACAAGTATATATCCAGAAGCTTTCAAAATTGGTGTAATAAAACCTATTTTTAAAAATGCAGATTTAAGTAAAATTAGTAATTATAGGAAGTCAATATCCTGACTTTTTCAGTGCTCGATTGTTTAAAAGCAAGCAGCCTCATTTTTATTGTTTTAATTAAATTTAAGTTAAACTATACCTTTTCCTTCTTGAACTTATTACCAGCTGAATTTGGCGAATTATGCGACCTAGAGTTCTTTTTACTCTTGCCTCCGATGGTTTTAGGCACAGAAATAGCAGCAGTGGTCGCTGTGGCAGCAGATTTTCGTTTACTACTTCCTGTCCGAACCTCGTCCTGCTTCGTACGTTCAATTTTAGTTCTAGCCGCCAATTCTTCGTTCACTTCCTTCTGAAAGAATTAAATCGTTTATAAAAATGCAGACGATTCCATTAGTTCCACAGTTGTATGCCACAAATTGTATGTATTTTTAACCTAATGGCTAAAAATTCAGGATGTGATTCCGACGAGTTACATCCTACATCTGTCTGTAGCCAATAATAATAAAAAAACCTTGATAAGTATTACTACTACTGACCTGTATTTCATACTGCAACTCTTTTTCCAACAGCGCCCTCTTCCTCAGTATATCTTTCTTAAGTAATTCTTTCTGCCGATACAAGGTAACCATCACTTTAGCCTTTACGTTTGTCAGACGTTCGGCGTCTTTGCTTTTCGTTCGAGCCCTAGGCGATAACGCCTTTTCCTTGTGTACAGGTTCGGGTCTATAATAATTAAGTAATCAAAATGAAGAAAGTGCTATTGACTGGCGTTATTATGATTACATGGTTAGATAGTAGACTTCCACGTAGGGTAAAATTGTTCATTACGTGCCCTCAATCCAAGTTGCGCAGTCGTCCGCTTGCGCTCGGCCATGAGGAAACGTCATCTGAAGTGATTCAGTGCCGTAACCTTGTTACAGGGTGGCAGATAATCATAGGGAGCGAGCGTAGACAAATCACTCGCAACTTGGGCCGAGGTCATTTTAATGTAGAGTCAGAATCAATCATGTAAGGTAAAGTGTGTTCAGAAATATAAGAAACCGACCTAAATGACTGCTATTATTAGGGTATTCAAAATATAATAAACAGCATTAAACCAGCTCTGTAAAATGATATGGGCGTAATAAATTTTAAGTGATATTGGAAAATCAAGAACGTTGGACCAAGGGGACGAGGAACTTATGCGACGAAAAATTAATAAAATGTATGAAGAGCAAAGTGTGAATGAAAAGGCTGACAACAGAAATTAAATGCTCAAGAACGACATTGTGGAAGCGCCTTTAACACATAGGCTTTAAGTTCAAAAGGATTAATAAAAAGCAGACTTTGATGGAGTCCAAGCGTCTTCAAGAATGGCGGTGGGAATATCTGACAAAAATAAATGAATACAGAACTGAAAGTAGGCCGATCATTTATTTAGATGAAACGTCCTTTGACACCCACGACACCCCGTCAAGTGGTTGGGTCGATTCTAGCGGCAAATGTGTGACACGTGCCCCGTCAAACCGTGGAAAAAGAATAACAATCTTACATGCTGGTTTTGAAGATGGGTGGGTGCCGAATGGTCTATCTCTCTCGGCAAAAAATATTAGTGAATCATGTGTTGACTACCATGAAGACATAACAGCGGAGTTATTTGAAAATTGGTTTGAAACTAAATTATTGCAGAACATTTCACCAAATAGTGTCATTGTTATGGATAACGCTAGTTATAGTAGACAATTAAACAAAGCTCTTTCTTCAAAAGACACTAAAGCCAAAATTCAAGAATATTTGTTTGATAATGATATATATTTTCATGAAAACTATAGAAAGAAAGAAGTGCTTAGAAGTATGTCTATTCAAAAACAATATTACTGCGATGAACTTGCGAAAAGCATGGGGCACATAATATTGCGGCTACCGCCTTACCACTGTATATTTAGCTCTATTGAACAAATATGGCACCAACTTAAAGCTGGAATTCGTCACAATAATATTTCATCCACACTTAATTCTAGTGTATTAACTCTAATTCATGTTGAAACTAGAAAAAAATTCTGAGGTGAACTGAAAAAACTGCGTACAACATGTAAAGAAAGTAGTAGAATCCACCTCCAAAATACTATAAACTTGAATATTAATTTGCGAACAACTGGAAAAAGAGGCCGAAAACTTTATCAGACTTGTTCAGGAAGCTGCGTTCAATAATACTAAGCTAAAAGAAGATGGCAACAGACGAGAGACCCATATCTGACAGGACCATTTTGAATTAAAAAACCCAGAAGCTCAGAAGGAAGATCAAAAAGCTCAAGGAAGAAACAATAAGCTCTTAACAAAAAATCAAGGGTATGCTTTAAGAATTGGTGTTCTTTACCAGCACCACGAGATGGAGCCATCTGGCTTCATTCTCCGTCTCAATAAGCTCTTATTTACAAAATCTGTCTTCAGACAAGAATACTAACTATTCTCTCTGGAAAGCAACCAGAACGGTCAAGAGACCAATAACTTCTATACCTCCTATCAGGAAGGGTGTAGGTATATGGGCCAGGGATAATATACAAACGGCGATCCTATTTGATGGGCATCTCTTTGGACATTTTTACGCCTAGCCTAGTACAATACAGTACAATATCTTGGCCGAGATTGACAACTCAAAATCAGAAAACATTTCTCATGTTACCCCAAAGGAAATAGCAGAGGAAATTAAAACAAACTTAAATCCGAGAAAAGCCCCGGGATTCGACTTAATCACTAGCGAAATCTTGAAGCGGCTACCTAGAAAGGGTATGGTCATGATTACAGCCTTCAGATTAAAACATGTACCTGCTTGTTGTAAAGTTGCAGAAGTAATAATGTTACCAAAACCGAGTAAATCACCTACCAATATTACCTCTTAAAGACCTATTTTCCTTCCACCAATTATTTGAGAATCTACTACTTAAGAGACTACGGCCACAGCGCTCGATATCCGCATTGAGGTTTGATATACAAAATAAATAAAAACTTCCTAAGCAGTATGTAGAGATCCTAAATCCTCTATCTCTGATCGACGTTTTAGAATCAAGCAGGAGGACGAATATTCCGACTTAAAAGAAATAAGAGCCGGCGTGCCCCAAGGAAGCGTCCTAGGCCTCACTGTTTATTTGTTATATGCCAGTATCGGAATAAAATACTATGGCTATTATATTCGCTGATGACACTGCTATTCTCGCAGTTGATCAAAATCATGAAAGCTCTACTAGAAAACTCCAAATAGCAAGCAACATGGTAGCTGATTGGACAAGACAATGGAAAATCAAGCTCAGCCCCTTCCTCTAGATGTTAACGGTACAATTGTGCCCCATGAGATGAATGCTAAATATCTTCTCATGACTCTTGATGCTAAACTTCGGTGGAAAGAGAATGTGAAGAAGAGAACTAAGCTAGATTTACAATATAAACAACATTATTGGCTTCTGGGAAGAAATTAAAAAATTATCCATATACAATAAAATGTTCATTTACAACCAGGTTTTTAAACCATTGTCACAGCCGCCTTTACTAGGGCTGTGCCAGTTTGGGATTTATGGTTTTCAGCTTTGGAACTGTACCTGTGATAGCAATATCAAAATGATAGAGATGTTTTAGAACAAAGTGCTGCGTAACATAGTGAATGCTCCTTGGTATGTTTGCAACTCTGATCTTCATCGAGACCTTCGAATTTCAACAGTGAAAGAATAGATCAAAAGGTGTGCCGGCAAGCATGAAGCCCGGCTTTACGTGCATATCAACGCAGAAGCTCTACAGCTGCTGGACAATCAACATCACGTCCGAAGACTGAAGAGAACCAAGACTTTAATTGATAAGTATATTTAGTTTTTAAGATTTATTAGAGAAAAATAAATGGTTAGTCTTATAGACTAGTTTTAATAGATTACACACCAGGTGATTTATTAAAAAATAAATGTAAGGTACAATGACGTAGGTGACGGAGGAGGAAAAACTTTTAGTTAAAAACATCTATCGTCACTCATTTAATAAAGATAAGAATACAAATTCGGTCCATGAGACGCGACGTTGTCCTAGCAATAGCTGATCGCATTAAAACCAGGGTTGGCAAATATCATGATATTTATATAAATATCAAATATCGGATGTATATCCGATATATATCTGATATATATCAAATAATTTTTTTCAGCCAAAACAGATAAAATCATACTTATAGTAGAGCCAAGTAAAATCAAGGAAGTAGATATTTGAGTAAATATTTTTATTAAAACATAAATATTATTTCTAAACAGAACAAGCCTCGGAACAAGCATAAAAGCTAACAAAATAATAATAACAGATATTCACCTAGACAACAGATATTTACCTAGGGTGAATGCCTACAACAAAAAATAATCCCGAAAAAAAAATAATATAAATAATCATCAGCCTTATCAATGGTAAGTCATCGTCAGATTCGTCAGAATCGATGGAACGTCCCGGTAATTCTTCTGGTACAGTTCCTGCCCAAATCCAATCAATATTTTCTTTTTTATTTGTTTCTATTTGATTAGAGTATTTAAATAAAAACGTTAATTTTCCAGCTTTTTCATTTTCAAGCCTATTGCGTAGTTTCGATTGCACGAGTCCAAATGATGGACGCGGTAGACGCAACTGCAGTAAGCAGTTGTTCACATAAAGCCAGACAGGAAGTCTTTTTTATTTGGGCAATCCTCATCCTCAATAACAATTCTTTTCCACCACACCATAGGAACTATGTACCAAGCCAGTTAAATTACTAAATAGTGTTACCAACCGTAATACCAACCTAAACCATACAAAATTTGGCAGTAAATTAAAATTTATTTTTTAATAATAAATATCATGATATATATCGAGCTATAAATATCATTGATATATATCGTGATATATATCATGATATATATCAGTGATATATATCATGCCAACCCTGATTAAAACTCGCAATGAAGTCGGGCAAGTTTAGAAAGAGACGGCTATAATTTTCTCAACAATATCTCCGCCGTCACCTACGTCATTGCACCTTCGATCAAAAATCACAAAATATGCAAAAAATGGATATACAGGGTCGTTGGTATATATGGAAACGGTCGATTATTTCTTAAAGTACAACAGCTAGCAAAAAATATTTAAAACAAGAGGTTTTAGGGTTTTTTAAAGTCTATTAGAATTTTAAAAAGTTAAGTATACAGGATGAGTCAGAAAGCCGTAGAGAAATAAAGTTACTTTTTTTTCAATGGAATACCCTATATCTTAGATAATTTTTGGATTTTGCATAAAATTACAATTATTTTTATTTCTTCTTTATGTGCCATGCTCATTCGAGCGTAGGCGACCTCTCGCATATACCTGTGATGTGTGCCTTTTTCAGATTTTTCACAGGTATATGGGACCTACAGTTTATCGCCGGTTCCGAACGGCACTATTTGAGAGGTTGTACTAGGCAAGTTACTGCGTGGTGGTTTGCCATTGCCTTCCACGAGGTGACGACCGAATAAATAAAGATCGATGCATGGTCCCGGGATCGAACCGGGGACCTTCGGCTTAGTAGTCGGACACACTAACCACTAGGCTGCGGTCGCCACTATTTTTTTTTTTATTTAGTGCATCATAAGTTTAAACCTAATAGTTTCCAAGAAATTGAGTTTTGAAAAATGACATTTTTGAATTTTGACAGCTTCTAGCTTTCTAACGGTACGTCTTAGGGTAAACCGGCTTACATGTCCCTATCTTACTTTTTAACTCTCTTTCTAAAAGTGGCAACCTCCGGTTAAACCGGATGTAGCTGAAAAGCCGGAAATATAGTACCTACTTCCGGTTTAACCGGAAGTTGGTATTTTCGGGAAGATAATAAAAAAGTAAGATAGGGACATGTAAGACGTTTTGCTCTATAGCGTACCATTAGAAAGCTAGAAGCTGTCAAAGTTCAAAAATGCCATTTTTTAAAAGTCGATATCTCGGAAGCTATTAGGTTTAGACTTATAATGCACTTAATTAAAAATAATTGTAATTTTATGTAAAATCCAAAAATATTCTAAGATATAGGGTGTTCTATTAAAAAAAAGGTAACTTTATTCCTCTACGGCTTCCTGACTCATCCTGTATACTTATCTTTTTATAATTCTAATAGGCCTTACAAAACTATAAAACTTTTGTCTTACATATTTTTTGCTAGCTGTTTTACTTTAAGAAATAATCGACCGTTTCCATACATACCAACGACCCTGTATATGCGAAATGCATAAAATCCGGTCTATAAATGATCATGTAAGTACATTCTCCTCGCAAAAGAGTTAAAAGAAGATGTAACAATATTGTTTGGAAAACACGTTTTCTAAAAATCTAATTCATAAATACAAATCAATTAGGCAACGTAACAAGCTAATTTTAGCTCAAGGTGCAAGTCGGCAACGCTGTAACAAAATAGATCCATCCTCATTTCAACTGACTTCTAGCCATAGCAATAGCTAAATGATTTGTCCAACGAACCGCGCGCTGATTGGTTTTAATCTGACAGGGACTTCAACGCGAAAGAAGCAAAGAGTAGTAGCGTCCAAGACTCGAAGGGAGAAGCTGCTCCTCGTTTCTGACACAAGGTGCCACTCTAGTTCGATCACAGTAAAGTGATATTCTTATAAAAGGTGTTCTTTCGGCCAAAAAGGCAATTACGAATATAATTATTTCTTAAAGGGCCCACGAGAATTGCAGTTTCCCGATGGCAGTGATTAGTTATTCTGTCATCTTAGTAAAAGAAAGATGTTGTAGTTTAGCTCTCAGAAATAATAATCATTGTTACATGGGACCTGCAGATGCTGCTTTCGGAGCAGAACATGTAACCAAGCAAAATACAAACAGTGGACGCCCAGTCTCAGTTCTTGTAACTTTCTAATTATAAGCTCATTAATCATCTCATAACAGAAGTAGTACGGAGTTTGTATCGTAAAAATCAAAAAGAAATCCCTGCCTTTTCAACTTATTTTCCAGACTTTTTTAACAAAACATTAATTATTACCAATCATTTTAGTTTTATTACTACTTCTTTTTTGTAATTTTAACTCAAGGCATGCATTTTTTCAGGCATATATTGTAACTGTTTCACTAGGATGCATGTAAATATGAACACATATCAATGTTAAATTCCAAGAAAAGTAAAACACACTGTTAACTAATTCCACTATATTAAAAACTTACAAAATTTACAAAACTCAACTAGTTTCGGCTAGCACAGTAGCTTTTTCAAGAATGAATATTTACATCTAAAGTATTATAAATTAACAGTGTTTTACTTTTCTTTGAATTTATAATGAAATTCCACCAAGTAACGGCAGAAACAGTGCAACACTGTGTTTATATTTTTTTCAGAAGCAAAGTGAAATCCCGTAATATTTTCACAAAATTTTACGATATTCTCCCACTTTTGAACTCGTTAAATTCCATAACATATTTTCCAGTAGAGTACTTGCTGTTCATTCAGGAACGATTTTTTAGACTTTTGCTGAACCTTTACTTAGTGTACAAGTGCAAATAAAAAATGTTACTCAGGTTGAATATTCAAGGGTTCATAATATCTCCGGAGGAGAAATTGGCATGAAAAAATGTACATCATGAACTTATGACGCTATTTTCATACGATTACCCAAATCCGAGAGATCTGTAGAATGAAAAATATAGAATAAGTAAAGATGATAATTATGCACTCATAATTTGGTTGGCAATAAATCCGCATACGTACTAATACCCCCAAATCGACCAAAATCCTCCAAATAAGCAATACTTACTGTAAACTATTTTCAATCTTTTTCACTTCGTTGATTTTATTAGGCCTACTCCTCTTTGGCTGGTCCATAACCCAATCTACATCGTCATTTTTAGAAGTACTCGGCGGTCTCTTACGAGTGTTAGGTGGAAACCTATTGATATTACTAGGAACTGTGACAGTATTAACTTTAGGTATTGGCGACGGGCATTCAGGTTCCTGTTTCATATGCTTCTCCTGATACCGTTGCAGTTGCAAAAGTTTCTCCTCGATTTCGGGATTCAGGTTCTCTTGCTTTAAAGCGTTTTTGATTGCTGCAAGGGTGGATAAACAAAAAGTAAAAAATAAAAACCGGGAAATTAAAAAGCAACTCATAGGAGACTAACAAGCGGAAAGGACCCAAAGCAAAACGACTGCAAAATAATAACAAATTAGAAGAAGTGCAAGGGTTTTTCATAAAAAAAGGCCAGTTCGATTTTGTAACAATTTATTACATAAATTTTGCATACAATCTAGTTACATTTTACAAGTATTGCTGTAACTAATCAATGAGGATGAAGGCAAAAGTTTCCAAACACATGCACATACTTTATACGCCTCGTTAGAACTAAAGTACAAAATAGAGTGATGTGTTACAAAGCAATATCTCGATTAAAATGTTTCTCTGTAACACAAAACCCACTTGCGTACATCGTGTACATTAATGTAAACCGCAGAATTGTGCTGTTTCTCAAAATCTAACTCGTTAATAGAACAGAAAACAGGGTGTAATAACACTGTTTTCGCTATTTTCTATAAAATTCTCTTTTCTCTGTAAGATTTTTTACGAAATCTATTCACGAATCCTTCGGGATAGCATTTTTGATAAAACATTTTGCCCTCCCCCTAAGGGTGGTTTTATGTTGGAGCTGCGATAAGAGCGAGGATAGTAGCACGTAATAAAAAAAAGGCGGTGAGACTCAGTCTTTTTATTACATGCATTAATGCTAGTCTAGATGCACTTGTCGTTTACCACAGCTCAACATAATATTACCAAAGGAGTGGCAGTTGATTTACACGTCTGAGCCTTCATGAGTTTATCCCTATATACTGGATTTATATTTATACCATTTATACTTTAATTTAATAGACTTTTGATTAACATAACACAATGAATTTTACCTACAAACTCTCCCTTTGCTATTCGAAGCATGTGCACAAAATTGGATACAACTAAAATATTCAGTCTTTCGCGCCAAATATAAAATGCAAAATATCACAGAATAAAATTTAAAAGACGTTTAGAAACTTTTGACTTCGAGAAACCCTTGCATATCTCGACTAATGTTATTGGAAACAAATAAAAATAAAATCTTGTAAAAACTGTCTGACGGGACATATTTAACAGATCTCGGATTTGGAAATATAAGAAATGTATCTACATTTAAAATATTTAGAATGATTTTTTTTCTACACTTTGAACTACAATAGTAGTTTAAAGTCTTTTTAAGGCATTTTTACACCTAACGATTTAAAAACTGAGTATGAAGTAAAAAGTAATGTGGTAGGTAGGTACCAATACAAACAAAAATCAAAAAGACAAAATGTGTTGTAAGTTAAAAACAAAACAGTTTGACTGTTGCCGTAAAAACTTGTTAACTATTCCGGATGTATGAAAATAAATAAATCTTTGAGGAAAAGTAAAAACGGTTTCTTTCATGATACATAAGCTGTTTTAAAACGTGCTATTACGTTCGTTTTCCTGTTAGATCAAGTTTTCAGCATAATGTTAAATTTTTATTTGTGAAAGCATGCCGCCAAATGGCCACACAAGTTGCTTTTCTGTTACAGGAACATGTAGGTACAGAAAACATAATAATGAGGAAGGCATAATATTTAAATAAACCTAGCAGTTAGTTAAAGAACAGGCAAAAATGTTGATTTACTTTTCCTCAATAAATTGATACTCTACCATTATAAAAACATATTAATTTTCTTTTTAAAAATTACATAATGTATTTGACTAGATAAATAAACGCGTTTCGTTTTGCAGGAGTACATACGGTTCCGGAATCCGTTATGGGACTAAAATCAGTCAATTAAAAGTGCTTTACGCCATGACTGTGGGCGGGTTTTAAGTTGTTAATATTAGTGTATTTAATTATAAAAATTTTCAGCTAAACTCTATTTCTTGAGGGTCGACAGCACTGCGAAGATCTTTAGTCGCAAAACAGCAATAAACCATAGGCGTGACAACGACAGATACCTGGTCTTAAATTACACAGGTACCTTATTTCATAATAGAATATTTCCAACTTACTTAGTGCAGTTTTCAACGTGTTGTCGAAAGATTCTGAGTCTACTATAAAAATGGCAAACAATTACTCCTCAGTAAGGGTGTGCTTGACGTAAAAGCAAAGACAATCGTTCTAAATATACTTGACGCACTTGTACACCAAACACCCTCTAGTAGGTACTGTTCGAAACATAGTATCAGCATATGCTAATATGCCACAGGCTTCTTAGGGAAAGAAAATCTGGAACGGTAGCCCCTCAGAAACAGTCGCCAGGAAGGAAATTGATGAGGATGTTAAAAGGGCCATAAGAAGAAAAGTTCATAATTTTGATTTTAATATGGAGATCCCAACGTTGGATAAAATTAATAATGTTATAAGAGAAGATGAGAATTTACCCAACCTAGGAAGAAAAAAACTGTGGCAAATTTTACATAAATTAAAATTTTCTTGGGAAAAATACAACCGAAAGTCAACCCTACTGGATAGACGAGATATTATTCGTTGGAGACGACGTATCTAAAAGATATTGGCAGATATAAAAGTGAACAATAGAACATTTTATATTTAGATGAAACCTGGCTCAACGAAGGTCATTCGGTGCAAAAGATATGGCAGGATAAAGCTCTCGTCAAGAACTTATAGAAGGTTTGTCTACTGGCACAAATGAAAGGTTATGTAGCAAGAAATAACACTACATTTAAAATAAAAGATGTACGTGAGTCATTTAAAAATTCTTTAACAATTATCACAAGAGAAAATTGGCAAGAAGCTATAAAACATGAAATTAAAGAGGAAAAAAATGTGGGACTTAAGACAACATGATGGAAGAAACGGTAGAACCACCTATTATTTCAGTTCACTCCACAGACGAATCCTTCGAATTTAGTGATGGTGAAGACACCTTTTTAGACCTTTAATTGGTAAACTCTGGTAAATGTGGTCTGTACAGGGTGGCTTTTTTTCGTTGATATTATAGGGTATAGGCTAAACGGTAAGAGATACAAAAAAACTAAGATATGAGTCCCGTTCTCTTTTTTACTGTTTAGGTTAATGGCGCAATCAGATCTACGGTTGGTTTAGAAGATACAGGGTAATTTTCAAAATCTGCGGTTTTCGTTATCTCTTATGACTCGGTTATTTATGGAGATAAAAAGAAACTTCCAATACGAAAGTTTTGTGACTGTTTACGTAGAATCCAGTGGCGTATTAGAAAAAAATTTAGATGTGTTAATTTTTGAGGTATTATCGAAACTAGCATTTTCTTAAATAGAACACCCTGTATCTGGGTGTCTCAAAAAATTAAATTTTTTCTTGCGATTGCAACAATATAAAACACTTAATATTTTGCTTTGTTCTAAATAGCTAAAATACCAAAAAACAAAAATTTTTTTAGTTGGCCATGGATTAAATTTTTTAAGCGTTTGCTTTTTTTGTTACATGTCATAAAATTTATTCAAAATTAAGTATTGGTTTTAACATTCGTTGTTAACGAAATATTTTCGATTATATTTTTCTAAAAAAGGAATCTAAAATGAATACTTTTCAAAACTATGAAAAATTAAACATGTTTCAGTGCTATATTGAGAGTAATAAAAATAAAGACGCAGCTTTAGATCTATATTTTGAGCGTTATCCGGAACGACGACAGCCAGAAAAAAAAACAATTATTTCAAAGGTTATATTACAATTTAAGTGAGTATGGATCATTTGGAAAACCAAGAGGTAAGATTTACAATAAGGAAAATAGAGAAAGAGATGAAATAAATACATTAGCTTGTGTTGCTGCTGATCCGACGGTATCTAGCCGTAATATTCAGAAAGATATTGGCACATGTAAATTAAAAGTTTTAAAAACGTTAAGAAAGCATAAGTATAAACCGTATAAAATAAGAAAGGTTCATAACTGACATCCTGGAGATAATGAGCGCCATTTAGAATTTTGTCATTGGTATTTGCAACAGATTAATCGGAATCCCAATTTTTTTCAAAATATAATATGGACTGACGAAGCTTTTATATCTAGCGAAGGAATTTTTAATCGACATAACAATCGATATTGGTCAAACATTAATCATCATCAGACGGTCGCCAGGGTACAACAAGGACGGTTTGGGTTCCATGTATGGGTGGCGCTAGATCAAAACAGAGTCCTTAACTACAGGATTTTTAATGAAAATTTGAATGCTAAAGGATACATCCAAATTTTGGAAGAATGTGTAATAATCGAGTTGGATAATCTGCCATTAGCTGCAAGAAATAATGTTTATTTACAATAAGATGGTGCTCCAGCACATAATAGCCATATGGTAAGGCACTTACTAACTGCCAATTTTGGCGAAACTTGGCTTGGTACATATGGACCAAACAGATGGCCTCCGCGTTCCCCCGACCTGACACCACTTGACTTTTATTTTTGGGGATTTATCAAAAATGAAATTTATAAAACCCGAAGTAATACTATAGAAGAACTTAGAGCAAATTTTATTAATTGCATTGGAAGAGTGTCAAATATTCACATTTATAACGCTACTCGTTCAGTTACAAGTCCAAAAATGCATCGAGCAGAATGGAAGACAATTTGAGCACATTTCGTGATAAGGCACCTATGCTAATTGTTATATACAGGGTGTTCATTTGAAAACTTCCCACCACGGATTTATCGAAAACCACTAATTAAAAGAAAAAACGCCGAGACACGTCAAAAGATTTGCCAAAGAGGACAACTTTTTAACCAAAAACTACTTCACCCCCTTTTACCCTCTGCCCCGCGGAGTCATCCCCTTAAAAATTCTAAATGACAAGGGGTATCAAGTAATAGCTTGTTTGAAAGGTCTTTCAAAGTGCTTTATCTTGACGTTTGATTTTTTAAAATCGGTCGATTCGTTTTCGAGAAAATTAGAAAAATCTTTATTTATCTTAATTTGTTCAGATAGAAAAAAAAACACACGAAAATATCACTTTATATTTCAATAAGTGTTCAAAAACCAACATAAACAGCAATTCGGAAGATTAGACGTGGCAGCAACCAAATAACAACCCGACTTTTTTTCAGCCATCTATTTATAAACACAGATAACATGGGCGAGCTGTATTTATTCTTATACCTGTTTAGTTTTTTATAGTTGCTAAGGAAAAGAAAGAATTTAATTTGCTGTCAGTTACCTTTGTGACAATCTTGGGATAGTGAAAATTAATTTATTGATTCAGATTTTGCTTCCAAAATGGTTTACACACTAGCCGAAAGAGTGGAAATGATTCTAATTTATGGTGCCCAAAATCAATGTGCTCGGCAAACTGCCCGTCACATTTAACGCCAGACATCCGGAAAAGATAACTTCGCATAGGTATGTTTTGGACCTTGTTACTAAATTTACTCAAACTGGATCTGTTGCAAATAAAAAACGTAATCATCGTAGAGTTTTGGATGAAGCCGCTCAAGTTGAAGTTTTGGGTCATTTTGGCATAAATCCTAATACTTCATTACGCAAAATTGTTGATGCGACTGGTATTTCATTAGGCTCTGTACACACAGTTACTAAATTACATAAATTTCATCCATTCAAAATGAAAATATTGCAAGAGTTAACCGAAGATGATTTCGATAGGCGAGTTGAGTTTTGTGAACAAATGACTGCAGCGATTAATGATAATACCATTCATGGAAAGAATATCTGCTTCAGTGATGAATGCACATTTTATCTAAATGGATTTGTTAATAAGCATAACTGCAGGTATTGGAGCAATGAAAATCCTCATGCTTTTGTAGAAGGGCACTCAGTACCCCCAAAAAATTAATGTATGGGCAGGCATTTTAGGAAACAAAGTGATTGGGCCATTGTTTATTAATGGGAATTTAAATGGAGGCATTTATTTAGATATGTTGGAAAATACCATCAATCCGCTTATCACTAAAACCATTGAAAACCAAATCGAAGACGATGGAAACCCTACACTTGATGAGGCTGAAATATATTTCCAGCAAGACGGCGCTCCTCCTCACTATGTTCTTCCGGTTCGGCAATGGCTAGACGACGAGTTTCCAGATAAATGGATAGGGCGAAGAGGGTCTATAGAGTGGCCTGCTAGGTCTCCTGACTTCACGCCATTACATTTTTTTCTATGGGGCCATTTGAAATCTATTGTGTTCACTCCCCAAACTGAAAGTTTGGATGAACTTCGTCAACGCATCATCGAAAGCTGCCATGATCTCCCACAACATGTTTTTGAAAATGTCCGTCAGGAATTTGAACATCGCCTATATCATTGTTTGGCCAATAACGGGCAACATTTTGAACACTTATTGAAATAAAAAGTGATATTTTCGTGTGTTTTTTTTTTCTATCTGAACGAATTAAGATAAATAAAGATTTTTCTAATTTTCTCGAAAACGAATCGACCGATTTTAAAAAATCAAACGTCAAAATAAAGCACCTTGAAAGACCTTTCAAACAAGGTATTACTTGATACCCCTTGTCATTTAAAATTTTTAAGGGGATGACCCCGGGGGGCAGAGGGTAAAAGGGGATGAAGTAGTTTTTGGTTAAAAAGTTGTCCCCTTTGACAAACCTTTTGACGTGTCTCGGCGTTTTTTCTTTTAATCAGTGGTTTTCGATAAATCCGTGGTGGGAAGTTTTCAAATGAACACCCTGTATAAACTTTTTGTAGCTGTTGTTGTTTTAGTTTATCAATGTTCTAATATTCCTGTTAACTGAATTTTTAATATACCTATTATAAAATAAAAGAATAATGATTCAATCCATAGCCAACTAAAAAAATTTTGTTTTTTGGTATTTTAGCTATTTAGAACAAAGCAAAATATTAATTGTTATATATTGTTGCAATCACAAGAAAAAATGCAATTGCTTGAGACACCCAGATATAGGGTGTCCCATTTAAGAAAATGCTAGTTTCGATAATACCTCAAAAATTAACCCATCTAATTTTTTTCTTAATACGCCATTGGATTCTACGTAAAACGTCACAAAATTTTCGTATTAAAAGTTTCTTTTTTATCTCCATAAATAACCGAGTCATAAGAGATAACAAAAACCGCCGATTTTGAGATCACCCTGTATCTTCTAAACCAATCTAGTTAGCGTAGATCTGATTGCGCCATTAAACTAAAAAGTAAAAAAGATAATGGGACACATATCTTAGTTTTTTTGTATCTCTTACCGTTTAGCCTATATAGTTAAATCAATAGCTTTTTTGAACACCATAAAAGTTACATGCGTATTAATAGAAACTCAATCGTCAACCACTGTCGTAAGATTTATCCTAAATTATCGGCTTGTTATAATTTTCCGACCCTATTGTGAAAGATAAAATTACGGGTGTATCGATCTATACAATATTCAAACTACCTGTATTGTAACTGAAAAGATACTCTTAGGTTAGGTTACTTGGGGGTCCTAATGTTCTCAGGAGAAAGACAGAATTTCCACACCACGCATGAAATTTTATTCTTGAATACACTACGGGACTTTCGTCTCCTACTGGTTTTGTAGGGAATGTGAATGATCCTGTGAAAATTCTTTCATTGGTTCCCCAACTTCGAGAATAAGGACCCTAGGTACTTCAGTTCAAAGTACTTTTGTTTTTTAAAATATGGTTTAATATCAACACCACACGTACTAGCGTAAAAGTAAAGTGACAAATTTCTTTTCTGATTGTGATAGAAATTTATTTAGAAATGGGAGAAAAACAACTATTTAGATATTTAAAGTTCATTGCATTCTAGTATTACTACCGTTCTTTGTCATAATTGAAAATTAAGGTGCTTGTGATATTTTTCCAAACTATATCAATGTATGTAAATATACAGGGTTGGAAGTTTAACTCGAATGAACTGAAATGCACAGTTATGATGAAAGCACTTCAATAGGATGATTATAGTCCCATAACGGATGCCGGGGCTCGATAACTCTTGCTTCAGTTTTCATCTTCCCATTTCCATTGAATTATCAATGCAATGCGAATTGTAACCTAATGGTAATACTGGTAAAGATATTCGACTGGTTTAGTCATGTGTGTGCAGTTTACGTATCTTAGAAACTGCTAATCAGATTGTAATGAAATAAAAGCGGTAACGTTGAAACATGTATAGTAATTTTGAAAATGTTTTGATATACAGTGCGTTTTTTTTAACCCAGGGCCTAGGATCCCGAGTGTCTTTCAACCGTGCTAGAGTCCGTTTTTATAAAGCAATAAAACAGGTAAAATTTAGGGCCTCAAATTTAGGAAAAGTTTATCTTTCGCCCAAAAACTTCCCGATAAATACCTTTAAAATTTATTTTTCCGATAGAGACTAATCTACTTTTTGTGCACCTCTTAACATGCGTCTCTTCTCTTCAGTGCAGAGGTAGAGGTGACATACCGGTATTTATAACAAAATAGTTTATAAATTGGTGCATTGAAAGTGTCTAAAATCTCTTCTAAAGACGTATTCATAAGGTCTTAAACATCATCAGAGGAATGTCGCCCCAAGTTTACAAAAACTCCAGAAAGTTGATACAAAGCTATTAAAAAAGAGAAATACAAGTATTTTAAAGTCAGGAAGAATCACTTTGTCTACCAATTATTTACTTAGAATGCCGTTTTGTGGACAGTGAAATATTATTCTCGGATGACAGTACTTTCTGTACAAATGATAAATACTGTCAATTAACAAAACACAAGAATATGGGCGCGAAAAAATCTCTACGTAATTCAGGAAACACATGCCCAGACAAGGCAGAAAGTAAGCGTTGGGGCAGAATTTTTGAAGACAGACTATCTTTCATTAAGGGTAATCTGAATATTGAAAAATATTTAACCCTGCTCCAGCATCACATTATTGCAGAGTTGGACAATGCTGATCAAAATGACAGGATAATTTTGCAATGTAATGGAGCAGCTGTCACCGAGTTTGTGAATGCCACGTTTCCAGTTGCTTTTTATTTGGATATTTTTATTTATATTTATTATACGAAATTACAAATATCTCTGAGGTGAGAATGAGACGCTAATCATATTTTTCTTGGTTGGAGAATGGTATTAACATAATAAATGAAAAAACTTGATCGCTGCAGTGGCGTTAATGTCATTGGTTTTTTATTTTTCATTTTGATGGTATTCCTGTTTATTTTATACGTACTTGGTGTTTCAATGGTAGGAATTTAATAATATGATAAATATGGGTCAACGCCCCAATTATGTCAGTGTATGAATACACCTCGTTTTTTCGTTTCGTTCCCAGTTATTATTCCCTTATTTAAGTAATTTTATCTAATAAGTATCTGTTTTTGTTCTGATTTTCACCAGGGTAGTATTTGTAAAAATCCAAACACCTTGCTGACTTTTAAGAAACGAAACGTCCTATTTAAGTAAGTTTATCAAATATGTATCTGCTTTTGTTCTGATTTTCACCAGGGTAGTAGTTGTAAAAAATCCAAACACCTTGCTGATGTATTTTTAAGAAACGAAACGTCCGAATGACATTTAGAAGACGTTTCTAATAAGCGTGAAACTCGTTGAAAGTGATTGCGTTTAAGTTGAGGGTAAAGGCCCCATCCATCAAGTCGAAGTTCTAATCCATCTTTCTTTAAATCTAATAATAATTCCTTTACGCTACATTCCTCACTTGTGGTCAAACTCGGAACGCACCCAACAGTTACGCTTCCGTTTTCTCGAATCATCATCCAAAAATATAAAAGCGGCGGTAGCCATATCAATAAGTCACAATAACTTACACCTTTAAAAAGCAGTGTAGACAGAACGTCGCATTAAGTTGTATAAAGATGCAGCAAGTGCAAATATTCTTTAAATTATGTTGACCAGTGTGGACAGTTTGTTGATAAATGAATTATAAAAAGTTATTGAATATTGCTGCAGTGTGGACGTACCTTTACAACGGTGGCACCAAAATGGATGGAGAGCATGGAATTATGGATAGGCGTGTTTCTTTATATGATTTCCAGAACATATTTCTGGGAACACCATGGTGCATGGCAAAAATTATCCTTTAATAGACATCAGCTTACTAATCACCAGAAGAATCAACTGTGAATATATTGTACCAGTTCAATCAGTAACGACTAATTTGCCCATGCCCGTTAAAAATGATCTACCAACTGCCCCAAATCAGATTGAATGTGATGAGTATGAGGACTCGACAGCTCAAAGGAACAATTGGTTATTACAACTAGATGGCGATCACACGCCGCTCCGCTAAAATTGTCTCAAACATGTGAAGTTAGGAAGATTGACTTTTGACAGTCTACAGCTTCCAAAAGTTTCGTTTAAGGCCATAGGGTTTTATTAAAGTTTTAATGAACGTTTTTATTTCACCCAAAGGAACTTTAATTACCGTTTTAAAACTTAATAGGTTTATAAATGCTATGTTAAATGCAATGGGTCCTAACATGTCGAAGTATGTTGGCTCTATTTGGTATTCCATAGAGTGCAATAAGTTTTATACAAACTCCTCCATATTTGTTACAGAAGTAGTATATCGGCCATTTTGGGGAGACAATAAATATTTGTAATTTTTAGGAAAATTACTAGGTAATCTTGAAAATTACATAATTTTTTTTAACTAGTGTACTGTTTCAAATAATGTTTTCTGTGTTCTTGGCCCAAAAATACTTCCAAGTATAAAATTAATATATCAAGGTTATGCATCACAAATCGCGTAATCTTAAAGGCGCGCGTGATTTTTGGGCCTATCTTCGGCATTTTTAACAGTAAAGTGGCCTTCGTTTACTTTTGCTTACTGAACCAAAAAATCTTTAAAAATAATGAAATCAGATCATAGTGCGCCATTAAATTTATAAAACGTCAACCCGTATTATTTTAAGAGTTCGTTTTATTCAGTTCCTCATTGGCATCCACCACAGTAGTATATATTAGTCTCAAAAATACTTTTTCTATTACATACACAATTTTAAGCAACTGTTTTATGAATGTCTTTTAAATAGCTACAAATCCTTTTCTAAGATACCTGTTAGGTTTTAAGACAAGCTTTAAAAAAAGGCTCTAACAGACATTTTAAGGGTGGGCCCTTTGGGTTTTATGAATGGTTTAAAAGAGTTTAATAGCAGTTTTTCCAACTAACTAGCATTATCATAAGAATTTATATACAGTTCTATAGCTACTTTTAGCACTTTTTTAAATCCAAAAATGTTACTTGGGTATATTAGGGCACATTTTAAATAATTATTGTTGTTATATTTAGATTGAAGAACCCTCAATCCATATTTTCAAAAGTATTAAGGCAGGAATAAAAAAAAATATTTATTAAATTTCCTTACAAAATTTTGCACGTCACGTGTTGATTGATTGTCAATTGATGTCAAACAGTGTTTTGAAAAAAATTATTGAAGCCTGTAGTTAACTTTTGACAGTAGCGCCATTTATCAATTTTATTAACAAAATGGCACAAAACCGGAGAGTAATTCTTACAACTGACGAAAAAGTGGAAATTGTTCGCTTAATTGGTGATAGTGAAAGATCTACGCGTCTGATTGCCTAAATATTTAATCAGCGTCATCCTGATCGGGAATCAATTTGGCACAAAACCATTGGTGACATCAACGATATCCAGATTACGAACGCATCTTAGCAGAATCTTGGAACAATCCAAATGACAGCCTTATGGGCAGTTGCAAGGACACCAAATTTAATGAAAAATAAATTATGGAGATAATCGTAACGCAATAGAATTAGGGCATTTAAGTCAAAATTTTTGCATACCCTGTTATGGGGAATGGTGGTTTGAATTTTGCCTTTGGTTGCAAGGTAACTATTTTAACAATAGAATTTTTTTAAAGAAAATAATGTTTACTGACGAGGCGACATTTACGACAAATGGTGTGGTGTCCAGCCAAAACTGTAGATATTGGTCACACGAAATTCCCAACCTTGTAAAAGTCGATGCAGTGAAATGTGTGGTGTGGCATATTAAATAACACAGTTGTACTTTTTTCTGGAATATCCTCAACCGAGAAACTTTTCTACAATTATTACAAAATGATATTGAAAATTTATTCATGGAGTTACCTTTAGCACAGAGAGAGAATTTATACTTCTAGTTAGATGGTGCCCCCGTACATAATTCTCTTATAATCAGAAACTTTTTAAATGAAAATTTCCCTATGATGTGGATAGGTAGAAACAGCCCTTTAGAACCGTGGCCTCGTAGATCACTCAGCAGGTCGAGAAACTGCTCCGCAAACTTTGACTAAAGTGAGGTAAATGTTAAGAAGAATGGTTGAAAAGTGTGTCGTATTAGAAGGTGGATTTGTTGAACAGACCAGAATTTAAAAAAATTGAATTTGTTATTGTAATGAAATAAATAAGTTAAAAAATCATTATTCTTTCATTCCTGCCTTAATCAGTTCTCGAGATTTTGAAAATATGGATTGAGGGGTTTTTTGGAATGTTGAATTTAAATATGACAACCAAAATTATTTAAAATGAGCCCTAATATACTTTCTTGAAAAATCGACACCTTTCTACTCCCTAAAACAGTACGCCACTGATAAATGTAAATTTTTACCGTAGCAAATATCTCATTTTTCCTACAAACAATTACCACCCAAATTTGAAGAAAATTGCATTATTAATAACAGAGAAACTATGGTGGCTTTATGAAAAGCGGGACACACTGTATACAGGTGACCAAAGGAAAACAGTAGAATCTGCATCGGAAATTAATACTAATTTGTTTAATAAACAAGTATCGGAAATTGCCCCTTAAGGGAGCCACAGCCCCCTAATAAGGAACCCATAAAGATGGTATTTTTTAGATTATTCCCAAACAGTTGAACATAGAAACATGAATTTTTGGTATTTTAGTAACATTTTATTTACGGATATTGCAATGGTAATGCACGTGTCGCTGTACGTGAGTACCAAAGACGGTTTCCGAGAAGAAGACTGTCACATCGAATAGTATTTAGCCGTGTCCATAGAAATTTAGTAGAAAATGGATCATTTAGGCGTTCCCAGAGACAAGGCCGGCCTATGGAAAATTATGATTTCGAGGGAGCGCTAAATAGAATTGAGGAAAATCCTCAAATAGCAATTAGAGCGCTGGCAAATATTATCAATATCCCCAAATCAATTGTAAGTATCTAATATTTATTAGAATTGTTTTCACAGATAACAGATAGCAGCACGTGAATTGTTTAGAAATATTTTTTAGCTTGGAAGAATGACCCAAATGCAGGGACTGCATCCGTTTCATTATCAAAGAGTACATGATTTAAGAGCCGAAGATTTTCAACCTCGTGTAGAATTTTGCCAATGGATTTCCAACCACCAAAATACGTTGAGAAAAGTTTTATGGTCGGATGAAGCAACTTTTTCAAGAGACAAGGCATTTAATAGCCATAATACTCATTCTTGGGCTCAAGATAATCCGAATGTGGTTCAAAGGACTAACTACCAACATAGGTTTTCTTTCAATGTATGGGCAGGGATCATAGGAGATGTTTTAATAGGTCCTATTATTTTGCCAGATAGATTAAATGCCCATCATTATTTAAGTTTCCTCCTAAATGAGCTGGCAGAATTGCTAGAGGATGTTCTTCCAGCATGATGGGGCGCCAGCCCACTTTGGCCAGCTTGTAAGAAACTGGCTAAATGAAAATTTTCCCAATAGGTGGATAGGTAGAGGTGGTCCAGTAAACTGGCCAGCTCGATCGCCTGATCTAAATCCTTTAGATTATTATCTGTGGGGCAATATGTGCAATATTGTTTATGCCACAGAAGTAGATAGCCCGGAAGAGCTTTTAAGACGAATTCATGCAACTGGAAATTGAATTAAAGAAAACCAGTTCGAAATTCTTCATACTACTCAAAATATTAGGAAACGGTCCAGACTGTGTATTCAACAAAATGGAAATTTACTTGAACATTTACTCAAGTAAATTAGTGTTGTTGTTAACTTTAAAAAAATTCATAATTTTAATTTGATCCGTGTTTGCTAAACAATGTTATCGTTAAGGACTTTTTTTTCAGAGATGTTGCATCTGAGCGAAGTACATCAAGAGTACCTTTTTTGCCAGAAAGCCCTAAACTTTCATAATTCCAGAAAAAAAATGAAAAACATTAACTTAGAAAAAAGTTACTTTTGTTTTTGTTCCTCAAATGTTACGCCCATGATTAAATTTTACTAAGTTACTAAAATACCAAAAATTCATGTCTCTATGTTCAACTGTTTGGGAATAATCTGAAAAATACCATCTTCATGGGTTCCCTATTAGGGGGCTGTAGCTCCCTTAGGGGGCAATTTCCGACACTTGTTTATTAAACAAATTAGTATTAATGCAGATTCCACTGTTTTCCTTTGGCCACCTAATTTCGGGACACCCTGTATATCGGATAATTTGAAAAATTTATTTGGAACAATTTTTAACCTTTACTGTTGATATTTAGTTATAAAAAAACGCACTGTACACATTAAAAAACTGTATTATATTGTACCAGTATGGATTTATCAAAGCTGCTGTGTGTAATTAGCGTCCTCTAGAAGAAATCTTAAAAATATTTTGAGATTCTTACTTCTCACTTACAAAAAAGTTTCCCAATTTTGAATTTAATACCCCGAATTATTTATCAAATTTCATCATATCAGTATACCTATTTTGATCTCTACCAACAAAGGAGCAAGATTATGTTAAGTTTTAGTTAAAAAAGTCAAAAATGTTTATCAGTTGGTTTGGCAGCATACTCGTTACGACTTCACAGTCAACACGATGTTGCTACTCCCATACATTCTATTACAACCCAATTAGCATTTCCTAAAATGTTTGACCATTCGCGCACCATTAACGTACGCTCTCTTATTTATTTAGTATAATACCGTATGCAACCAGTGTCGTTTTGCAGTGGGTAAGCACAGTTAGGGTTATAGACTATAACAGATGGCTGATAAACTAACATACTTTGCTGAATATAGTCGGGCGTCACGACGAACTCCTTCTTCGGATCGGTTGAAGTCGGGACACCAGACTGCGGCCGTTGCTGCGCCAGCACTTGAGAAGGTTGACTCGCCTCCATTTTGGCCTTCATAGCCTGGAGGAGGGCGGAAGTTTGCGACTGCTGTCCATTGGCAAGAACCTGGCGGATCGCGGGGTTGACAGAGTCGGAAGCCTGCAATGTGCATTCAGACTTAGGTGTTTCCTAAAAAAAATATAGTGGGAAAAGCCAAAACATGCTTTTTAAAGCCGTGCTAGGAAGCGGGAAGCAGTTACTCTATAGAGCCTCGCAAAATTTTAAAATATATGCTTTAAGATGGCAAGGATGATCTGTATGTATATAATTTCTTAAGATCCAAATTATCAATGCCATGTTAGTGGTAATATCCATATAACTTCAATGACAACAATGGTTCCTAGTAGAAGTTATCTCATACTTAAAGTTAACATAGAATTGATACTTTGGACCTAAGGCTACCATCTCCTTTACAATTATGCGTCCATTTATCATGCATATGATATAGTAAAGCATTTAATTCAAACTACTCTTCCGTTTTGTTTGAGGTTGAAGTACCATGCGAGCAAAATTCATTATTATCAAAGTATGCTTTGCATCTAAAGCCGTACTGCTTAGCGATAGAGCTTAATATCTGTTGGGTGTCAGTAAATCCCAGCATTATCAATCAATCAGTTATCCCTTCATCTTTAACAGTCGTTACCAGTAATATAATTCATCGCTAATTTATCCAATTTCTTGAATAATTCATTCAATGGGTTTTACGGAACATCACAAAGAATTCATGGTTGAAGCGTATTTTCGAAACGGGGTTAGAGTAAATGGTGAGTAGCAATACAATCAGGCAGCTTTGGGAGTCTCTCTGGACCCCTCGAAGGCATATGACTGCCTGAATCGAGAACTTCTGTTAAAGAAACTAGATTTGTATGGAATCAGAGGCATTGCATTAAAGTAGTTTGGATCATACTTAGAAGGTAGAATCCAGAAGACTAATTAGGAAGGGCAATATTAACTATAAGTCGGAAAGTTTGCAAAATACAATAGAAATCCCACACGGTAGTATTTTAGGACCAATTCTATTTATCAAATTACGAAATAGCTAATCCTAATGCATCGCTTACTTCCTAAGCAGATGATACCAACCTATTAGTAACAGCAAAAGACTCAACTGAACTGACTGACAACACAAAGATTTTTTTCACAAACCACCTCATGGTTTAAGAAAAACAAACTTTTAATCAATAAAAACAAAAGAAACTTACTACTGTTCAGAACAAAATTAAGCAAGCTAGAAAAGCCAGAAACAATTCAGATACAGATTGTAACCTTCAAACTAAAACAAGGTTCTTAGGCGTATATATGTCGTAGGCTGATAGTGAAATCCGTCATTTCATGAAAAGCCTAGTCACTATCAGCCTACGACATATATATTGTTACAATTAAAACAGAAGATATATAGACTTATATTGGTTAAACAGCGCTAACACGGCATCTAATCCACCTTTTTGGTTCCAATTTTGGTATTTCAAGGAAGAGGATTAAGTAATTATGGTACTCATGAAAATTATAGAAGAATTTGCGATGAATTGATGTGTTTTTACACAATATGCCGACGCTTCATGATGTGACTAGGCTTTTCATGAAATGACGGATTTCACTATCAGCCTACGACATATACAAATGAATTTTTAGACTGGACAGAGCAAATAGAATCGCCGGGGAAAAAATTAAATAGGATAAGTTATGGCATTAGAGTAACGTCAAAGTACGCATCAGCTGGTGCCCTGAGGATTCTATATTTTGTCAATTTTAAGGCTGCAGCAAGATATGGGATTATATTTTGGGGTGGAAACACAAAAATTCAAGACATTTTTGTTATACAGGAATGATTAAGAAGAATAATGCTATTTAGGGAAAGTCGTAGAAATGTTTTTAAAGATAAATTTATTTTAACCATATATGGCCCGTATACAGGGTGTTTCCTAACTACGGTACGAAACTTCAGAGGGTGATACGTAAGGTCGTTTTAAGTAAAAAAGTTCCTATGAACATATTTGTCCGGAGTTGCTTCGTTTCTGAGATACAGGGCGCGTTGAAGTTTAAGAAAAAAAACGGTCATAAATATCCTTAAACCGATTTGGTTGAAATTTGGTTCAGTTATTTGAAGTAATAAGGCGCTTATTCCTAACTAGATTAAAATTATTAGGTCCAGTGGCGTCTCAGTGGGCACCAAAGCCAATTATTATTGAGAAGTTTTTTTATTTGTTCAGATTAAGCAACTACAAATACAACTTTTTGGTCTCTTGTGTTTTTTTCATATCGTACTTTTTTATCACCCTCTGAAGTTTCGTACCGTAGTTAGGAAACATCCTGTATATTTGATATGCTGCGTATGGGGAGGGGTCATCATTATAGCACTCGCACAACTGATGTTAATTATCCTGCGCACCGTCTGTCCATCCTTGAAATTGGACCTTTTTATGGAGGGGTTCGCTTCTTTAATGATGAATAAAGTGTAAATGTGTTCAAAAGAAAATGAAAAGCTTTTAGTGCTACTGGAACCATACAGCCTAAGGGACTACATGGAGAGTTAATGCTCTCACTTTTGTGACGTCAATTCTTTACATGTTGATAACATCTATGTAATTTTTAATAAAGTTTATTATTATTATTATTATCAGCGCAGCAGTGCATGAACGATTTTTGGGAAAATTTCTATAATTTTTATTTTCCTTTCTCTATATTCTTATTTTGTTAATTTTGTAAACAACAAAAATTAATTTGTATTTGTTTACTTATTTTAATATTTATCAGTTTAGCATATCATGTCTTAATATTTTAACCTAGATTTGGTTAGATATATCGTCACAATTATTGTGCTCTAAACAAAGCCCTACATTTTTCAGTCCAAGCTCTCTCGGATGAAAATAATTTTTGCTCGCACAGTGCTATCGTGCGTATAGAGTAGGCCACCCTGTATAAACACAAAGTGCATATTTTCAACTACAATAAATAAAAAAGGGATTGTAATATCCAAAAATAGAAAATTTCCTTATATTTTAATCCAAAGATTAACGCAAGGAATTTGAATGCAGGCATTCTGTTAAGTTTTTCGCCTACAAAGGTATGGAAATCAATATTGGTTTTCACCAATAAATTAGGTAGAAGTTTGGAAACAACAGTCAAGTAGAACTGAATTTATTCATTTTCTTTTATGATGCCTAGGGAAGTCGCATATCCGCGATATTTATATAAAAACAATGATTATAATAATAAATTATAGAAATCATTGTATAAAAGGGGTTTACAATGGCAATATGCCAACACTTCAAAATAAGCGCAAAAAAGCATTTTCAATGGGACGCTCCAAAAGTTTGGTATTTGGCCTTACGGAACACTCGGTATATAAACTTATTTTTGGAATATCTTATTAGTTTCTCAACAACTTTCCTTATTATTATACCTATCTGTTACTGTTTTCGAGATAAATAATTTTCCTTTTTTTAACAAAGTGATATTCTTGTACTCTGATATATTGAGAGTTAGTTTGGTTATTTGAAAAAATGTCGAAATGTATTTTTTCTAAATAGAACACGCTGTATATTATAACTATAACTAATTTAAAAATCCATATACCTAACTAGGTAAGTTTCAGACTTATAGGCATATATTTGTATCTCTTATGGTTTGAATATTCTAGAAGTTTTACATGCACTTTGTAAATACTTTTAAAAACTATGGAAGAAAACCATTCAAACGCGGTTCCTATGAATTTATTTATATTGCTTGCAGAATATGATCAAATGATAAACAGGACATTGAAAGTTTAATATACCCAAATCTGGAATCTACTACCATTGAACCTTACGAATTCAAGACAATTTCGTTGCTTCTGGTTGAACTGAGTGGTGAAGTGCATGGAAATATGCTAACACATTAATCTGGTTGTCTTCGTCACAAAAAGTTTTCATACATAGTTGTGTTAATTCCACCATGCCAAATTTAAATCGTTCACTTCCCCAAACTGCACTAGCAAAGAATCCTATTTTTTATTAAATTAAAAAAATATATAATCACCTCCATCAATCCTTTAGAATAATTCAATCATTAAATCTGTTTAAAGCCCAGTCTCTAATAACCTGTAGGAATAGTATAATGATTAATTGTAATTATGGCAAGGTAAATATTTTATAATCGTATTGTTTTTCTTTCTGGTTTAAATTATTCTTTTCTAATATATTTTAATTAGCCCTGCAATTTTAAATTTGATCTTTTTAACTCTTCCCTTAAACTTGTTTTGTTATATGATTACGTTCCAAAATTGTATCCATATCAAGTTGTTGAATTCTTTAGTTTAGTATATTGGTATATTTACAGTATGGAAATTATTTTAATATTCATGAATATTTATTTACTTTGTATTCTTAACAATTATCCATACTTTTGGTTAACTTTGTTAATGAGAACGTAACATTATTTCAGCAGCTTATCAAATCAGTAATAATAGGAATTAGCGACCGGATGAATAAGAACGAAAATTGGAAAAATAAGTGCTTAAAAAGCACCTTACTTTGCCAAAACAATAAGCACAACATTTTTGAAAATAAGCACTAAAAAGGCAATCTTGCCATTAAGCAAATCAATAAAATCTCCTATATAAAAATAAGTATCAGAGGTAAAGAAAACGGGTTCTTTTTTAATAACATAATATAATTTCTATAGCGATTTAAATATAAAACATACAAAAAAAAAGGAATATACTAAATGCTCCTCTATATGTATCATAGCAAAATTGTATTTTATCATCTAAAAGATATTTGTATTTAAAAAAAATCCTCACCACATCCATACGTGTAATAGCGGCGTATTTAAATTGTGAATTTATAGTTAAGTGAATTTTAAAATCGGAAGAATATTCACTAGTTAGAATTGATAAATTTTAACCAACGCTAACAGGTTTCTGTTTAATGGCGTTTCCGATTAGCAGGTACAACCGAATCTACCAAAGAAGCTCGCTGCTTCTCAAATGATTTAATTGATTGCTGACACAATTACAATTGCTTTTAATTATGGCTAGATTATTTTGAAGTTTATTAAATTTAAGGAACGTCCCATTATCAACTTGCCTATGTTTCCGGGAAATTCAAAAACTAGCTCTTCAAAGGTCTGAAAATTCTGTGCATCATAAATATCAGCATCAAGACAGGTGCCCAATTAGGTTAATGTTGGTTCTGGTGGAAGTGGAATATGTGATAATTTTGTTAAAACCAAATTTGTGCCAATACGTGTTTTGTAATTTGAAAATAATATTTTTATTGCAAAAGACTGTTTCTTAAATATACAGGGTGTTTCATTAATATTGCGAAAAAATGCAGGACGAGTTTTATTTTTGTTTTTTAATTTTTCAAATAATGTCGATATTTGAACTAAAATTGGTAGCTAGCGGTTTTTTAAAATTCGAATTCAGTGTTAGTATGGCTCCCACATCGCTATGCCCATATCAGAATTTGATAAAATTGCATTTATCCCCTAAACAAAGCCGAAATCAAAAAACTATCAAAAGGTACTTCGCATTAGTCATTAAACTGCCGACATAACAGTGTTATCAAAAATCAAAAGAGAAAACGGCAGCATATTCTTTGTTCCACTTAAAAATTGTAATACCCTGTGTGTGTATCTCAAAAACGAAGCATTTCCGAGCATATATTTAAAGGACCTTTTTTTCATATTCCTAAGCATGGAAACTCATCCTGGACTTTTTCCCAATATTAATGAAACACCCTGTATTGCGGAAAAAGTTTAAATATCAAAAATCACAGCACACAACTTAAGCCGCCATCCCACAGCGCGTGTATTAACGAGTCCAGCTCGTCAAGGCTCGGCTCGGTAATCAAGACTATGCAAGATCGAGATCTCACGACGCGTAGTGTTCATAGTGTCGAGAGAGATGGCGAGCCCATCTTGCTCTAGGGTTCTAGGGGTAGAGAGGGAGTGGCCTATACGAATGCGAATTATGCGTCGGGCTAGGTAGGATTGGATTAGACGGACGAGATTGGAGATGACCCAGGGCAATCATCTTGTGAATCAGTCCGTTGTGCCAGAGGGTATCGAAGGCTTTTTCAATGTCGAATAAGATCATACTGACGTACTGATTCTAGTTGAAGCCCTGGGTTATGTACTCAGTGAGTCTAAGGGTTTGGAGTTCATAGTGTAGGCTAGGCTTCATGTTTTTATACTTCCCGTGTGGTTTATAAAATTAATTAAAATTAACATGAACAACATATCATATTGGGTTGTTTGACAATAACTCCAATTCCATATTGTGGGACCGCTGCATTTTCAAAAGTATTAGTATTTAATTTTACAATTATCCAGAAAAAAATTATTATTCTTTATCATTTCGATATTTACTAAACGCTACTGGAACTCCACACGACGATCCAATGATCGTTGGATACAAGCCGAGCCTGAAGACTGAAGAGGCCAGCAAACTCGCGTCACATTTACCGACAAGATGCCAAAAGTCCAAGCAGCGCCAGAATTAATTGACGAGTAAAGCTGGAACTCAAAAAGTTCACAAAGCTGAGGTTCATCTTACTCACTTTACTCCCTCTGACTGGTGACCTTTGTTAAAAAAAATCATGAACTCTTTAAAACGAATCACTCCAATCAGTCTAATATGTCAATGCTAACCAGAAGCAGGGACGCCCTGAGTATTCCTTCTTACAGTTTAACTTATTTCGAGAATGGCCCAAAGTATAGAGCCATCAAGGCATACAACAGCTACCACATGACTTGAGACAAATACAGAGCCTGCACAGCTTTAATAAAGCAGTCAAATTGTTTCTATCAGAAAAATGTTATTACTGTTTTAGATTTAATTGTTAATAATTATATACTTTTTACACGTTTATTAGTCTATTAGTATTGTCTGGTCATTTACACTACACGTTTTATTTATATTTATTTTTAATTTGGCTTTAGATATTTAGATATTGTGAAAATTCAAAGCATCTCCACTTTAGCCCAAAGTTATAATTTAGTATAGCTACCCCTGGTGGCACCTTTTTTGTTGACTTTGCTTTGTCATATTGTATATGATTTTGATGGCAAATAAAGAATGTTAAAAAAAAATTAAACTAAAGGGAACAATCAGTTCCATTTATAAACTCAGTCCATGCAAAGTTCAATAGTTTCGAAAAGTTCCCGGGTAGTTTGAGATAATCAATTTTTATGTTCGGAGTTCGGAAAGTTCGTTCCGACCAATGAAGACGCTATTTTAAAGTCATGTGGTTCGTTGCTTACGTTGCCATCCCGCAATTTGTATTTGTATTTTCTTTTTGTTTTAAGGTTAGTCTTGTGTTTTGTGCCGGAAAATTGGAAAAGAAAAAATGGATAGTATGTGATTCCCCTAATTTGTTGCTACACGACTTTATTTAAAATTATGAAATATTTTAATTCATTCTATTGGACACATACTTCAACCAATCAAACTTTTCGAACTTCGCTACTGACTTTATAAATACCATTTTCTGAACTGTCAAAAATCGAACCTCACCAACTTGAACATAACTTCAACCTCGCCAACTTTTCGAGTTTATCAATCCAGCTTAAGCTCAATACCACAGCGCGTGGGATTATGTCGGCTACGGAAATGAGCAGAAAAATTAGAAAAAAAAAAATACCAAATTATTTATCTTTATAATTTCATGCAGAATTCAATATTAATTGTTAGTGCTTAAATATTTAAGCGTAATAAAAAAACGTTAAAAACCAGTTTCTAATAATAATTATTATAAAAAATACGTTTAGACATTTTTCCTAGTGACCACAATATCTGTACTTTTAAAACACCTTCGTATCTAAGTTCAAAAATATCAGCATTTATTATTTTTCGAAGAAAGAAAATTAATTAATATCTCGAAAATGGTAATAGGTAGATATAGGAAAATAATAAAGAAAGTCGTTAAGAAACTACTAAAAATTCTAAAAATAGGTTGGTATATAGCGTGTTCGGTTTCAAATATGAAAGTTGCTACTACTTTCTAGTTAAAGCGGCAGGCCACCGTGTCAAAAATATTTTATCTCGGTAGATAAAAAAAAGCTGCACTGTATTGTCCCTTGACCCTAAATAGCTATAATTAGGGGAATATATTAAAGTAAAGAAATGTAATAAATGAAGAATCGAAAATGTAGATTAGTAACATATTAGTTAAGAGCCCCTATATAAAGCAAACAACATAAAACAAGTTGTTATAATTTTAAAGAAAAATTTATTAATAAATTAAAACTTTAAAACAAATAAAGCACAACAAATTACACAACACGCAAACTAATCAAAGTTTTGTACCATATTCGAGTCGAGCAAACTATTCAATACAATGAAACTGATCAAAATTAATACAATATAACAAAAAATAACAATCTTAAGAATTACAAGCAACAGAACACAATAAAAAGCGAATATCTTAAAAATACTCTTGAGATCCCATGCATGATAGGATGAGCAGGGTGTCTACTAGCTATGATTAGAATAGAAACAAGAAGTCACATTCTAGGTAAAATTCAAACCAAAAGTTCATGTATTTTTAAACTTACCAGTGAATAAAATTTCGTTAAAGTCTTAAAATTCTTATTTTACGTACAATTTTTAAAAATAGTACTTAGTCATATAAAAATAATAAAATCACCTAAAATCAACGGGACACTAGACTCAAAAATTAGTTTTTATAAAAATGAACTGTTTGGAAACCAAGAAATTGCACAAGAAAAATTGGTTACGAACAAATCTCAAACTGGATTTCAATAAAATTGTGTTTATTCTATTCTGTCTCACAGAAATAAATGACATTTAACTACTGATAACTCATTAAAAACGAAACCTACTGTCAAATATATACAGAGTGGCAAAAAATCGCGCATAATGCCTAAGCCTAAAACTCTTGAATTACCTCTTATACGAAAAAGTGACCTTTATGAAAGTTGTTCAGTAAATTATTCCCCACATTTCTACCTGCATGAATTTTTTCTGTGATTTCTGGTTTGGTTGCCATAGAGACTAACTTACATTTTTTAAATAGAACACCCTGCATATGATTACATATTTGGATTCTACTGGGAAAACTCTGAATTTTTTGTATTTCAAATTTTCACCGATCTGCAAGGGTTTCCGAGATAATGACAGCTAAAAATGAAAAACTTCCTAATTATAATTATTCCTACCTAACACCCACCAGTTAAGTCGAGGTGTTTTCATGACAGCGACCTATGAGGTGTCAATTTTAAGTTCCTGTTTAATTTTCTGTTGTCTGATTTCTAATTTGTTTACACTATGGTTCATCTCAATGAGAAACAACGAGTTGAAATTTTAATAATGGGCGGTTACGGAAATATAAAGAGACCACAAGATCAGGTTTGTCAACTTTTCAATGAATTATATCCAAATAGGCCTTCAATAAATCAGTCAATGGTGTGTCGAGTGGTAAAAAAATTTCGTGACACAGGCAGTTAGGGAAGCCGCTAGATCAGGTCGACCGAAAACAGTAACCGGGGGAGACAAAGCTTTGGATATCATGCTCTCAATACATAAAAATCCAACACAATCATCCAGGCCAAGGGCAGTGGATTTTAATGTCTCATCAGTCAGTGAAAAATTTGTTTAAGCAGAAGAAGTTGCATCCCTACAAGATAAAGTTGGTGCACGAGTTAAACGAGGACGATTTTGATAGAAGAGCTGAACTTTGTGAGCTGATGATGGAAAGATGCAATAATGATAATAACTTCACAACAAATATCATTTTCTCGGATGAAGCTACTTTCCATTCAAATGGCATTGTTAATAGATACAATTATCGTTATTGGTCTGCTGAGAATTCCAGGAAGGTCATACTCAGAGGCCCGAAGAAGTTATGTTTGGGCGGGCATAGTTGGTAGACATATTGTGGGACCCTTTTTCATAGATGGTAATTTGAATGGCAAAAAATATCTGGACCTCCTCAGAAATCACATAATTCCTTCTTGCAGAATGGTTTTACCGGGTGTACATAATGGTTAAACGAACAGGTATGGTTCGAGCAAGATAGAGCACCTGCGCATTATGCGGCAAATGTTAGACAATACAAGCGAACAATTTCCAGGACGTTGGATATGCAATATTGACTGGCCAGCCCGATCCCCGGACTTAACCCCGCTCGACTTCTTCTTGTGGGGACACTTAAAGAACAAAGTCTACGTTAAAAGTCAGAATTAGTGCTGAAATTCGGGCCATTCCAGAGGACTTCCTTTTAAACGTTGTAGACGGGTTCAGGGGTCGACTGGCGCTCTGCTTAGCAGAAAATGGTGGTCATTTTGAACACCTGATCCACTGAAAAGGTTTCACTTGTTTATTATTCCGATGTTAAGTTGTTAAATTTTCTAGGCTATTTTGTTATTATAAAGTTTGTTACAATTTTAAATAAATAAAAATTTGAAATACAAACAATTCAGAGTTTTCCCAGTAGATAATTAACTGAATTAATTTACTGAACAACTTTCATAAAGATCGCTTTTTCGTATACGAGGTAATTCAAAAGTTACAGACATTATGGCGCGAGTTTTTTGCCACTCTGTATAATTGGAAGACTTATCGCTCAATAAAATTTAACGTAATAATTATTAATAATGATGTGAAAAAAATTCGTATTTCCAATTATCACCAATGACAAGAACTTATTTTCCTTTGGAAGTGCGAACAAAAAAAATTACACACAAAGTATACTTCCAGCAACATTAGATTATGTTAACATCTTTTGAGGTACTTAACAAAAATTGAACCTGTCGCAGAAGGAATAAGGAATAAAGCGAAATATTTTAAATAACTTTTTTTTGAGGTTAGACATTATTAAATAATAATTATTACATAGGAATTTTTTACCAGGTAAAAATGGTCAAAAAATTTAATCAAAGAAGTAAAGCTAAGTTGTTTAACAAAGAAAAAAACACAACTAAAATTAGTTTTGCAATTTCGTACTTATGTAAGTATGATACTTTATTTGCAACGAGTAATGAACTAAACCAGGCTAATAAAACCAGAATGTGTCCCTTTTTAAGAACATAAAGTTAGTAGACACCCTAATTAAAGTTAGATAGGCAAAACTCCCCTACCAGTCAATCAAATCAAGTAAACAGAGCCTGCGGTATAGCCTGCACTATAACCTTGGGTTTTTGATGGGTTTTGCATACCTGAACTGGCGTACTGGCTGCCTGCTTTATAGGACTGGGCGTAACAGGCACCACGGGCTGTTTATGGGGCGACGGCTGGTGCTGTTGCTGCACAAGCTGCTGCTTCAAGGGACTTTGGTGGACGGGGGCCAACGGAGGCGGATTGGTAGATGTGGGTTCGTTGGAAGGTTCGGGTTGGTTGGGTTGAACAGCGAGGTAGATTTTGGTGGGCCCCAGGACGCCTTGTTTTCCGGTAGAAGCTTGCGCTGAAACAAATATATAAATGAGTAAAGTTTAAAGGGTGATTGTTAAATAATGTGATAAATTCAAGTTGTGTGTTCACCCTTTTGACACAAATGTTCTAGACTGTATCCATTCGGAGTTACAGCCCCCTAAAGCAGTGAATAGACCAGGAAACATTGCCGGCAATTTTTGAATGACAACTTTACAACACATCTGCCAGGATTGTATATACCGGACGATAATCGCCGCTGCACAGCAGCAAGCCAAGTTTCCCGGCGAATTTATTTTATTTTAAGACCACCCTGTGCATTGCAACCAAGATTTGGCCATAGCCAATAATATCAGCATTTATTGCAGGGCACGTTTTTCGAAAAAAGAAATTAATTAATATGTGAAAAACGATATCAGATCGGTATATACAGGGTGATTCAGGAAGAAATGTCAATATTTAAGGTACGTGTTCGGAGACCGAAAATAAACATAAAAGTTCCTATAAACATGGGTCCTATTCCCGGCCGTTACCGAAATACAGGGGTAAACAATATCCAAATTAAAATTTTTTAAAAATTATTTATAAAAAGTAAGCTATGTTTTATATTAAATTTGTCTTATAGTTTTCAAAAAGCATGTTCTGTTGCCTTTGCACTGTTGCTTAGCAATAGCAATAGTAACCCCCTTAGGTATTAATAAGAATAAGATTGGGCACTGTCAAATCGTGTTCAGCATTTCTATTTTCTGACAATTTAAACATAAGATTCATTCCAATATGCCTGCGATATTTTCTCATCGTAAATATGGTGATATGATATTCGTTTATGGCTTCTGCAACGGGAGCTCAAATCTTGCAGTCGCCGAGTACCAGCGTCGATTTCCGAATCGGAGAGTACCAGATAAAAGGGGTTTTCAACAAGTTTTTACTACTGCCGGAAAATCTGGTTTGTTTCCAAGTGCGAGAATTGTATCTGAACGGGAATCGGGACTTGATGTTCAACTAGAAGAGGCTATCCTTAACGCCGTCTAAAATGATCCAAGCTTAAGTACAAGGCGAATTGCCGATACTTAAGTCAAAGTCAAATTCAAAGTCAAAAAAGCTTTATTGTACAAAGAATCTTTACATTCTCATTTACAAAGCTGTAAAAATAAAAAAAAAATAAATTGTTATCAGGTTTTCAATATGCGTTTGGTGCGCCCCAATCCTAACGAATCCTAAAGTAAAGCGTCAACATATCAAATTACACAATCGTCTGCTTGGAAGGATCTTCACAATAATTGTTTATACCCATATTACTTACAACAAGTTCCACATTTGCAAGATGATTTTGCGTTAAGGATGCAATTCTGAAATTGGATTAATGCAAATCGGAGACTGTATAAGTATGTTCTGTTTACTGATGAAGCACAGTTCACTCGCGATGGTATTAATAATCTTCACAATGAACACCGATGGTCCTATGAAGATCCTCACGCTACTGTAGAACATAACTTTCAACATAAATTCAGCATTCATATGTGGTGTGGTATGTTAAATAGTCAATTAATCGGTCCATTCATAATCGACGGTAATCTCACAGGACAAGTATACTTAAATTTTCTACAGAATCACTTGCAAAACCAGAAGATGTTCCACTTAATGTACGACAAAACAGTATTTACAACATGATGGAGCCCCTGCACATTACAGTTTACAAGTACGAAATATTTTAAACAATAATTTTCCAAACCAGCGGATTGGCCGAGGTGGTCCGCATAATTGCCAGCTAGATCGCCAGACCTTAATCCTCTGGATTATTGTCTTTGGGGGTGGTTTAAATCATTGATATATTTAAGTAAAGTAAACACTAGAGATGTATTACTCGATCGAATAATAAATGCAGCGGCAAATATAAGAAACATACCCGCATCCATTCATAGAGCGACCCGAGCTATTCATCAGAGAGCTGACTTGTGCTTAGAAGTAAACAGTGGCATTTTTGAAAACTATAAAACCTAGCTTACTTGTTATAAATAATTTAATAAAAATTTTAATTCAAATATTGTTTACCCCTGTATTTCGGTAACGGCCGTGAATAGGGCCCATGTTTATAGGCACTTGATTTTACAAAGGAGTTATTATATACAGTGTAAGTTTGTCAATAAGATCAACAGAACTAAATTTTACAACAAAATATGTAAGAATTTGCCAAAATTCAACCATACTTTGCTTCCTGGGGATAGGAAAATATACGATCCGATTTTTGTCATTGGATTATGGGAGTTTTTAAAGACAATAAACATAAAAAAAAATCGTTTTTTAAAGTCATCCGCAAATTAAATAAATAAACTCCTTTATTTCAAATCTTTCACAAAAAGTGAAATGACGTCAATATACAAAATTTTACAACATTTCTTGCAATCACAGTTAAAGTAATCAGCTATGATTCTAATTTGATTAACACTTTTTTTATGTTTTTCTTGAATTTGCCTAAGCTACTTAGCAATGTTATACAAGTTAGTAACTAAGTTTTAATATTCATATAGTTTGCCACTACCTTAATTCCATAGTCAATACTTCCTACCTTTAAACTAGTTTGTTTTTATGTGAGTTCCCCAACGTAAGAATTCATCTATGTGTATTCCCAAAAACATAGTGACCTTATTTACTGGATTAATTTGGGATTGCTTGATTTGAAATAAAATTAAATTAGTTTTTGAATTATCTATAATCAATTTTTAACCACTGTTCAATTATTTCTTGTAGATCTCTCCCTGAAATTAAGAGATTAGTACAATCTGCGTAGCTTGTTATTGAGTAGTTACTTAGAGCCATAGTCAGGTCATATTTATAAGTTATAAATGGAATTGGACCAACAATACTTCTTCTTTGTGGTAGTAACTGAAATATTTGATTTCATATCTATTTTTCACCTATTTAGAATAACTTGTGGCCCTCTATTGGAGAGGTACGATTTTATCCATTTATTTGCTCAGTCTCTTATACCGTATCTTTCTAGTTTTAATAAAAGATGTCCATGATTGACACAGTCATATGCCTTACTTAAATCTAGGAAGAGTCCTACGGCTAAATTTTTATTATCCAAATGATGTATGCATTTGTAAATTGATATATTGTTGTATTGGTTGATCTACCTTTAAAATATCCATGCTCTGGGAAATTGACAAGACAGGTGACACATATTCGTAAAATTTAACAACCTTAAACACATTACTAATTTAAAAAATTTTGAGAAAGCCCGTAGTATACTTATAGGCCTGTAGTTATCAAGATCTTGTGGGTTTCCCTTTTTATATAATGGTTTTATTATACGTAAACCCACAAGAGCTTTTTTTTTATAGGATAAACTTCTATTTTTTACGCAAACTAGATTGCTTAGAAATTTAACGAGAACAAACGAAATGATAAAAACGCCGCAGCGAAGCTGGAGCGTTTTTATCTATTACCATTTGTTCAGTTTGTTCGAGTTTAAATTGCTAAAAAGTGATCTAGTTTCAGTTTAAAAAATAAAAGTTTATCCGATCTTAAAAAAAAGATCCGAGTGATTTTTAGAGAAATTCACGAATTTTGGCATGAATAGATAGTAAAAAAGAATAATACTTCACTAAAAAAATGTGTGACAGCATCAAATTAATTTGTAACAATATGTCAGGTTGCCGAGCAATGAAAAAGAAAAGCTACTCGATTTTGAGCTGGAGAGGCGTTTACCATTTAATTTTTAGCTGGAGAGGGTTTTATCGCGATAAAAAAGGATGCACCCTTTTTTATCGATTTCAAAGTGATAAAAATGCAAATGTCAAGTGTGAATTTATCAAAGCAAGTTTTAGTTGATCTGTAAAAATTGAATATTTCATTGAATTATTAATAATGTAACATAACACTGGTGCAAGTTCTGTTATCGAAAACTTAACAATACTTGATGGAATACCATCGTAGCCACTAGAATATTTACTAGTTTTAGATACATTGACCTGTTATTCTTCGCTATGCTACATTTAAATGATCTATGCCCTTATTGGATTAAAAGATCTTGAACAACTGTAACTAAATGTTTATTTAAATTGTTAGCAAAAGATGTTTTATTTTCATCGAAATCATTAGTCATTGTTTTTAATCCATCCTGTCAATTCCTTGCATGTTGCTCACATAAATTTAATCTTAGAGTCTGAGTTCTTAATCCTATTCTCATAGGATCTACTTTTTTCTGTTTTTAAAAGTTCGTCGTATTATTTGTTTGATTTACTGTACTGGGTTTTAAAGTATGGGTTGTTTTTAAACAACAACATCAATGTATCCAACCCTTGCTTTTTTTCTACAATCTGCTTATTTTTACCATATTTTGGTTTCCCATTTTTATATACCATAGTCAGTGGAAATCATGAATTAAATATGGTTATAAGATTGTTAATAAAGACTCGCCATTGCTAATTCACATCGTCTTGGTCAATAATGGACAAATTGTCCCACGTTTGAATCGCCACTTGACCAATAAAATCACTTTTATTTCGCTCATTAAAAGCCTCTTATAAGTAAATTCTATAGCATTGCATTTAATTAAATAAAAATCTACCTTCTGTGCCAAATAATCCAATATATGTGCATTTAAAACCTTTGTGTATGAGGTAAATTTACTAAATTTGTTCAAATAATGTCTACGATTTTACGAATTTTAAGTTATTCTTGTATTGTTAACAATTGTGGCTATTATCGCATAAAAATTAAGTAAAGTAAATAATCTATTTTTGTTATTGTTTTCTTCTAACATTTCGAAATCCCCGGTAAGAAAAGTACTTTTACTGGGATCAACTGTTGTGTTTAAAATATGGATGTAACTCATCTAAAAGCATAAAATTTTTAGCTATACACATAGACCAACATCTCGATTGGATAGATCAAGTCGCAAACGTCTGCAAAAAGGTTAACTCGGCCTTTTATTCCTTAAGAGTCATGGCAAGGTACTTAGATCACAACACACTTCGTGATATATATTTTGCAAATGTGCATTTGATTCTAAGGTTTCGCATTATATTTTGGGGAGGGAGCACTCATGCTCACAGGGTGTTCATTGCACAAAAAAGGGCGACACGTGCCTTGAAATCCATGAAATAGAGACTCGTGTAGAGGTAGGTTTAGGGAGCTCAACACCTTTACACTTTCGGGACTTTACAAATGTTACATCATACAGTTTCTTATTTAGAAACGAGTTATCAGTTGAATACTAGATATCAGGGCTTACAGGTACCGATGCATATATTGGCTATTACACTATTACGGAGAGAGGACCAGCATATGCCTGTATAAAATTCTATAACAAATTGCCTGCGAATTATAAGGCTATGACTAACTTTAATGAATACAAGAAATCATTAAGTAAACTAATTTTAGAAATAGTCTGATTTTTAAATCATCAATTTTAAACATATAATTGTTATAAATTTTCTGTTTTGATTCAATGTTAGTAATTAGGGAGTATTATATTATTCTATTATTATTATATGCATATGATGCAACAGTAGTCATATCTGCTTCTACACTTAACCAACTACTTGAAATAACTGATACAATTCTGCTTAGATTTTCTGTTTGGTGTCAAACAAATCACCTAGTTGTTAACACAAATAAAACCCATTACATGGCATTATACAAACAAAAACAGGTCCCTGATTTAAACTTAAAATTAAATAATAATTCATTACAAGAGTAGAACAGTGCAAGTTTCTGGGTCTTCACATAGACTCACAATTAAAGTGGACAGCTCACGTAGACAATGTTGCTGCAAAATTAAACTCTGCTTATTATGCCATTGTCAACTTAAAAACCTTTATGAATCCCAAACAGTTATTAAATATATATTATGCTTTGGCCTACAGCCACTTAAGCTTTTTTGTGCTTACTGGGGACAAACAACGGATCTTCAAAGATTATTTATTCTTCAAAAAAGAATTATTCGTAAAATCTACTCCTTAAGCCCACTTGAGTCATGCAGAGAAACCTTTCGACAGCATAAAATTCTCACACTTCCTGGTATTCTGATCCTTAGTGCACCGATGTTTGTTAAAAAACACTCCTACAAGTTTCAATATATTACATTACATGACCGTAACACTAGAAACTGAAATAAAATCTATATTTCAGGCTACAAAACATCATCATATCGGAAAAGCCCTTTCTGCTTTTGCAGCAGATTATATAATAATAATGCACTACCAGAATCCCTTAGAGAAATTTCTCAAGTAAAAAAGTTAAAAAAAAAAGTTAAGTGCTATCTTCTTGAAAACAATATTTAGGACATACCTGAATACCATAACATTATCCTCTAAATGCCTTATGACCGATCACTTTAGATCTCTCATTGCTTATTTCTTGACGTTGTCAGCAGTTTACATTGTAAATTTATATGGCTGTATATTTAATAAATAAATAAATAAATATATTATTACTGTATTGTATATTGTGACGTCGCATCTTTTAATTGTCGGTTTTACTGTAAGACTGCAATTTATTGATTAAAGAGATATTAATAAAAATTGATGTAGTGATAAATCATTTCGATTTGTCCATCAAGTCCTCTTTAAAACATTTTTCCCGCATTTTTCTTATTGTAATGTCGTGGTCCAACCTATCAAAGGCCTTTGTAACAAACGTCGATTTGACAGTTGTTATGAAAATATTTATGAATCAACCGAGTGTAACAATACAGATTGGTTACCACGGATCGTTGTTGGTAGAAGCGTGTTAACAGTTATAATGTCTTTGTTTGTTCTAATAAAATTACATTTTTATCTTGATAAAAGACACGTTCCTAACGGATATCTCGAAAACCTTGAAAAATTGATAAAAACTTAAAATAATATGTAAGTGTGTTAAATATTTTATTGGTATACAATATATTGCCAATAATTTAATTTAATGTTTTTAAATGGATCAACTTGCTTTGTCCATAAAATAATGTATTTTTTAGAAAACAATTCTAGTCTTTATTTGTTTTTCCATTCTTCCAATGTCATTATGTAAAAACTCTTGATAAATAAACTTTAAAAAACTGTTTTGCAAATGATGCTAATGTTGCTTACCTTTCAGCAGCTGCTGTTTGACTTGCTGCTGTACAGCGGCAAGCTGCTGTGGCGTAAAGTCAGCGCCCTGCAACCCTTGCAGCACTATCCTGGGCCCTTGTTGAGTTTGTATGACTTGAGCAGTAACACATTTAATAACTGTACCAGGCGGTTGGCCAGCTAAAAGATGGTCCATCGTAGCCTTGTCGATTTGATTCTCGTGTTGAATTGGTTTTTGTGGGGTTTGGGTTTGTTGGGGTTGTGATTGGATTTGTGGGGTAGACACCGGCTGAAATTATATGAAATTTTATGAATTTGTGCTCACCATTAAATTATTTCAACAATATGTATAGTAGGGTTGGCAGGATATATATCCGTAATAAATATCCTGATAATATATATCTTGATAAATATCATGATATTTATGCGACGATATTTATCCTGATATATATCAATATTTTTTTTCTTCTAAAATTCTATTAATCAGTATAAAAATATGGCACCGCTGGCGTTACGCCGGCAACAGCGTATTATGCTGCTTACGATGAGGTGATTCCCCTTCTTTCCGAGGCGTTGAAGCCGAACCACCTGTTACTTTATTCTTTACAGCGTGGCATTTTTATTTAGTTCCGATTTCTGATTGAAGATTGAACGGAGCAATATTTTGCTTTATTGTTTTTTATTTTATATTAGAAATATTATTTTATTATTTTAGTTGTTGTTTTCTTTTGGCTGTTGTGCTGATCTCAATTTTTGTTCTTAGTTGAACCACAGTTAAAAGCAAAAATATATGTGTTCATATTCATAAACTTGTATTTTTTACCTACATTTTACATTCCTATGCCTACATAGGAGTTTCCTATACATAGGAGTACTTAAAAACTGTCATTAAATAGAATATAGAATTCAAATACAAATTTACATATTTATAACATTATATTAAATTAAGTAATTTTGAATTTTAAAAATAGAAAACAGATGAAATACAAAATAATTAAAAATATAAATAAATATCCAACTTTTGATATATATCGGATATATATCGGATATTTGGATATTTATATAAATATCATGATATTTGCCAACCCTGATATACATTGTTCTTTATTTTTTGTTAGTTTTGCAATTTCTTTACCTGCTGCTGTTGAGGTATAGCAGTCTGAGTCGCAGCCGGTACAATATTCCTCACAGGCGTCGAAGGATGAGTTTGTACAATTTGATTGGCGCCCTGGATAGATTGTGTAATACTTCCAGGCGTAAGTTGAGCGATCACTTGGGCCTGATTGTTGCCCGTCGGTCTTATTAACACCTGCTGACCATTCACCGTTGCCACTTGTACTTTACCAGTGGCCAGTTGTTGAGCCAAATTCGGATTGTTTACAACTATCTGATTGGTAATAACCTGAAAATACAAAATCAATGGTATGTAAAGTCCCGCACCAGCTGATAAATTTTAAAAATTAGACAAGTTAGGGCTTTCAAAAATCCACAAATTGGTTAGAATATCCAAGGTTCAAACTAGATGATCAAAAAAATAGATTTAACTACATGCAACCACATATTATATTTACCTGTTGTCCTCCTTGAGTCGAAATAACCTGATTGCTTCCAACTACAACCTGCTGCTGGACAACTTGCTGGCCGCTGCTAACAGCCACTCCAGCCTGAGCGATCTTCTGCAAAATCTGCGCTCCCCCTTGCTTAATCAGCTGCGTCTTCGGTTGAAGTATGGCCTGTCCAATGACCGCTTGCTGCTGAGTCTGCTTCGGGGACAAAAGCTGCTGCGTCTGCGTATTAAGCGGCTTCAGCTGCGCTAGTTTACCTGCCGGGGAAGAGGTGGTAACGGCCGATTTAATGATAGGTTGTTTGGTGGGTGTGTTCGGTGCAACTGTCGGTTTAGGAGCCGGCACTCCCTGTGTAGGCACCTGAGTGGTCGTAAGAACCTGCAGCTTGCCGTCGGGAAATTGCACGAGCTGTTGGCCGGGCATCAGACCTTTAACGGTGATGCGACCGTCGGGCGTCCGCATGATTTGGACGCGCTGCGGGTCCTTGGTTGGTGTGGCGACGGGTGTGTTTGTTGGTGTTGATGTGGTTGCTGCACAAAGCAAACGTTTTTAGTAGAAATAATGACAAAAAAAAAAATTGGAGAAAAAAAATATCGCTTTAATATCGCAACATACTCTATTGTGTTTTGCTAGCGGGTTCGCAGCTTTAAAGCAGCAGCATCAGACAGTATTAAAGTTTGTGCTTTCATTTCAAGACTAACAACCCTGTAAAACAAGTTTTCATCCTAACCAATTATAAAGGCAAATTACTGATCGTAGGTGATTTTGACATTAACTATTTAGAGAACAGTTTGTACTCCATTAAACTAAAAGGAATTATAAATGTTAGGATCAATTAGTACTATTACCGACAACATGCACCAATCTATCCCGCTCTCTTATCAATCTTGCTCTTTCTAACTTTAAACCAGTCTGCAAAGTGCATAATTTGCTAAAAATAACTGACCATTCAGTATTATCTTTTAAGTTAAAGAGCACAGAGAGGACTAGAGAATCTCAAAAAAAGAGGCTTGCTTCGTAATTTAACACAGGCTAATCTTGATAAGATTAATTTAGAACTTCTGGAGGTCGAGTGGTCCATTTTACTAAACTCTGTTAATGTTAACGTAATCTTAGATGAAATTAAACATACTATCATGAGGTTACCTTCAAGGCTAATAACCTGCCTTGGATTGATAGGGAACCTAAGGTAAAACGCATATGTTGTTTTCAAAAAATGTAATCCTACTGATAAAAATACTAAGTAATTACTCTACCAATCAACTAGAAATTCATTTCTTAATCTGCTTAAAAGTAAGAAAAAATAGTATTACTACAATAAAAGTGATAGAAATAGAAGCAACAGCAAACTAATGTGGAAAACACTGAAAACACTAGTCAATGATACTGCAAAATGTGCAAAAGCATTTACACAAAAATATATCAAATTTTCATCTGGCGACTCAGGTGATCGCGAGGAAGGAGCATGAAATTGCGGAGAACTTTAATATCTTTTTCGTATTAAGTATTGACAAAATAAGACACACAATACCAGCGTCTAATGCGTGGTCTTCTGGCACATTGCCTAACATCAATAGCAGATTTTCGGAGTTCAATTCTCTATCTATGAGCGATTTAAAAAAAAATTATTTACTCCCTAGATAACACATACAAAACCGAAGACATACTGACTCAAAAGTTCCTTTAATGTGGTAGGTCATATATTTCTAAAATATATTAATACCTCATTGGAAAGAGGTCAATTTCCAAATGAACTAAAAACTAGTTTAATAACACCTATACCTAAAGTGGTCAACAGTACTGATCCCTCTGCCTATCGCCCAATAAACACTTAGCCCGTAATTGAAAAAATTTTGAAACTAGCCATTTATAATCAACTTTACGATTACTTTGACTCTAATAAATTACTCTATATTAATCAATCAAGATTTAGAAAGAACCATTCTTGTGAATCAGCAATCCAACTGACTGTCTCCACTTGCAACGAGCTCATTGACCAGGGTTATATTGTGTCAGCAGTCTTTCTTGACTTTCGTCGCGCATTCGAAACCATTGACCATAAGATTCTATTAGAAAAACTCAAATATTATTATTATCGAGGGTACAGTTCTAAAATGGCTTGAAGACTTTCTCAAGGGTAGGCATCAGATTACCAACGTCAACAATTTTAAATCTAGCAAAATAGCAAATAATTATGGGGTACCTCAGGGTACCGTTCTGGAGCCTTTACTTTTTGTAATATACTTAAATATTATAAGCCACTTTGTAAACCCTAATTTCCTAAATTTATTTGCTGATTATTCGCTTTTGTCTTGTAGTGATAAAGATTTAAACTCTGCAATCAACAAAACTAATATGGAATTAATGAGAATTGAAGGATACCTCAATACAAACAAATTAAAACTTAATGTTGATAAAACCAAAGCTACTAAATATAAATATGCTCAATTAAACTCAGATAGAATTAATCTAATCATACATAATTCAAGAATCGAGATTGTTACAAATATCAAGTATCTAGAGTTTCACATTGACAATCTATTACCTTTTAAAATGCACTTTGAATACATTAAGAAAAAAATATGTACAAAGTTATTTTTCTTCTCAAGAGTCGCAACTGACCTCTCCATGAATTCTAGGCTGCTTGTAAATCAAGCAATAATTCAGCAGCATTTTAATTACTGTGCTAGTCTTCTCTACCTCCTTGATGGCAATAGCAAAGCCACATTATTTAATTTATTAATATCCGACGAAACAAATGTCTATGCATAGATCCATATTGTGAATAAAATAAATAAGGAAATATGCATATTAATCCTAACGCTGCCATGTCTTATATCTGGTTTTGCATATAAAAAAGCGGGAGAGACACCTGTTGATGAGCGGGAATATTCATAACCATAATACCCGTCATAGTAGGGATCTAAAGAAGCTGCGAAGCCGGTACCAAAAAACATATTATTAAAGCATTTTAAGAGTTTAAAAGCACTGCTACCTTCAATTAATTACATTTACTACCCAAAAATTAATAATCTAGAAACAATCGAACTATTATGTATTTTAAAATTGGTTAAATTATGTTACTTTCTGTTTGCAAGAGGACCAACGTTTGTGTGTTAGATTTAAAAATTTTAAAACTCATATTTTACAGTTAAAACTTACCTTGTTGCTGCGGTTGATGCTGCTGCTGTACGACTTGTTGCTGAACTGCTTGAATTTGTTGTCCGTTAGTGGTTTGAACCTTAATTAAACTCTGCTGTTGAGGGCTTTGTACCGTTTTAGGGACCACCAAATTTGCATTGCCCCCAGTAACCACTCTTGTAGTTCCATCGGGTCCTTTAGTCATCAAAATTCTTCGTCCAGCTATCTTGTTGCTGCTGGTCAGTAAGGAGGTCAACGTATTTTTGCCGCTGACCACAGACTGGTTTGGCACTACCACGTTCTTTACTATCTTCATGGTTCCCCCCTCTGTGGTGGTAACTAAAATAAAACGCCGTCAGTGCCATTCACAGAAGAAGCGTTGATTGATCATAAAGCCGAACCCTAACGATGAGCCGAGTTCAAGCTGTATTCGGTAATATCTCAGGTTACACCATTGGTTTCCCGTGAAATTGCCCAAGAACCGCTTTAACGTGAAAGGTATTTACGGGTTAGAGATGTCATCTGTGTAATTCTCAGATCTAAATTCCTTCTCTTAAAATATTGGCTTGAACTCGATCATACTAGATTCTTTGCATTGCATTGTAAATAAATAAAATACGTTTACTACTTCATGCAAAAAATAAAATGTAAAAAGTAAACAAAAATAAAGTAACCATTCAACCACAAAAAAACTGATAATATTCACATATTATCAATCCTACCTTTTGGTTGAATCGGTTTTAAAGGCGGATTAGAAGTAGTGGCTGGTTTTTCACCAGGAGTAGTAGTAGTACTAGTTGAAGTAGTAGTCGCCGTAGCTTTTAAAAAAGAAAACGGCGGTTATTACCAACAATATTTCACAACAAGAGTTTTTTAAAGCTTTGAGTTAATTTATTATAAACTAATCAGTTTTCTAGTTAATACTTTAAAAAACCCGCCAATTATATATGTACACCGAGGGTCATCCACTATTGGGAACCGAGGTACATTTTTGTGGGAATCAGAGAAGCTTGTACCTAAGAATCCATGGGAATTGCCTAAGAATCCATAGAAGTCACCTAGGAATCCACGGAAATTAGGTAGCAATTACCTCGAATCGAGTGGGAATTAATCTGGAAATTAGTAGCCACCTAAAATATTCGGCAATTCATGGTGCACTTGTTTGCGGTAACCTCCAATAACATCTGTTCACTAAGAGTTTTTACTTTTGAGGATTTTCCATTATAACTTTCGTCGATCCTTTAAGATAACGGTCAACAAAATTAATTTTTATAAAATTTGTTCTCATTGTTATTTCCAAAGATGTAAACTGTGGCAAAAAATTTAAAACTTTTCTGTTCCACGAATCTGTGATTTATCTCATAATATAGTAAATTAGTAATATTTTGATTTTTTAATAGCGGATACTTCAACAATGGATGAAGTAATTCTAGGCAACTCATATATTTTTGAAAAGAGAATTTTAAGCGCTATCCAATAAACACATAATATATAGGGTGTTCCATGAAAAAAAAGTATACAATAAGTCAAAAAGTTCACCAGTGGTGCTCAATTGTTTCTTTAAGTAGTAAATTCAAGCTGTTTGGATGATACCCTATAATTTTTATCTGAACAATTTTTTTCCATCTGGAATAATAAAGTCGCTAGAAGCTGTCCAAATTTGAGGAAACACCCTGTATTGTCTTCTACTCGAAAAATTGCAAGTACTCTGAATGTAAGTAATGGGACTGTTTGGAAAATTCTTAATGACTATTTGTTGTACCCACACCACGTACAACGCGTTCTTCCTGCTAATATTCCTCCACGGATTGCATTCTGCACACGTTGGTTTAAATCCCTCAACTACTGAGGTTGATTCTTTTTACCGATTAATCGAATTTTTCAAGAAATGCAATAAGGAATTTTTACAACAACCATGTGTGAGCTGAAGAAAATCCACGAGGTACTTGAAGATCGTTTTCAACATCAGTTCTCATTGAACCTAACACCCACAAATGTTGGCGAAATTAAAAATATATTTTCTATCATAAATAATAAACAAGCCACAGGATGGGATGAGCTATCGATACAGGTATTTTTGCATCTGCCAGATAATGCTCTAGCAGTACTTGTGGATTGTATAAATCACTTATTCGTATCAGGAATTTTCCCACCTTGTTTAAAAATAGCAACTATGTTACCCTTATATAAGGGTGGCGACTCTAATTGTCCTTCCAATTTTAGACCAATATCTTTACTGCCTACTCTTTCGAAAATAATAGAAAAATTGGTAAAGAATCGGTTACTTTCTTTTTTAGATAAATATAACTTAATTTGCGCAGAGCAATTTGATTTTCAGGAATCGAAAAGCACAAATGACGTCATTTTTTCATTTCTTGAAACTTATACTTGAATCTTAATGATAGTGAGGTAGCCGCGGCAGTATTCTGCGATTTGTCGAAGGCATTTGACTGTGTTAATCACAAAGTTCTGTTATTCAAGCTCAAAAAGTACGGAGTGAGGGGAAGAGCACTGGAGTGGTTTAAATCATATTTAGTTGGACGGTTCCAAACTGTAAGTTTCAATAGTAAATATTCCAATCAATTGGAAATTAGATCAGGAGTGCCACAGAGATCTGTCCTCGGTCCCCTATTGTTTTTAATATATATTAATGATTTAACAAATATTGAAATAAAGAGTAAATTTACTCTGTTTGCTGATGATTCTACAATACTTTGGGCAGGTAAAAATCTGAGTGAACTTGAGTCAGATGTAAAGAATGATCTTGTCGTGGTTAAAAAGTGGACAGACGCCAACTTTTTATCTCTCAACATAACAAAAACATACATTCTTACTTTTAAATGCAATTTCAATGAAGTTATAGTTGGAGACCACGTAATAAATAATGAAAAAGTAAATAGATTTTTAGGGTTATACGTGGATGATAAATTAAAATTTGAATCACATATAATTAACCTCAGCAAAAAACTGCTATGCGATTAGGGTAATTTCTAATAACTTGAATTTCGCTGCTACAGTGACCGCAATAATTGAGTCGCATTTAAGAGATGGCATACGTTTTTGGGGCTGCTGCTCCCAGCATATATTTAACGTAATATTTGTCTTGCAAAAAAGAGCCATTAAATGTAGTGTAAAGCCAAAATTAGAGACTCTAGCCGACCACTATTTCTATAACATAAAATTTTAATTTTGGCCTGTTTGTTTTTATTGGAGACATCTTGCTTATATTATAAGAAATTTAAGAGTGAAATTAATTCAACCCCAGTCAAATTAAAAATTCTATATTCTACAAGGGTAAGAAAATATTTAATCACCTTCCGTTAAAAATTAGTAAAATCCAAAATCTTAAAAAATTTCGAAAAGTAAAGGCTCTGTAAGTTTCTAAAATTTATTATACCGTAGAAGAATTTTTCTGTGATATCTCCTAGTGTACTGAAGTCTGTTTCTCTTGTCTCATTGTTCCTTGTATAGGTGTGATTTTTGTATAATTTTATTTTTCTGGTAATTGTGCAACTTTACTTTTAATTTAACAATCTTTATGTCACTTTTTTAATCATCTTCTTGTTACTTTTAGCTGAAATTTTAATAATGTTGTGTGTGGTAAACTTTGGGTGATATTGTACTGTTCCTCGAGTGTGGTAATGGTTTGCCCAAAATTTTAGAATATTGTCTGAACTATTTTAATTATTTGAATATTATTTATTGTGCTTTTGATTTTTAGCAATTTTATATAGCCAGTTAATTTAATATGTAGTGTTTTAGTGTTTATTCGTTTGTTATATTTTGTTATTTTGGCGCTTTATTTTAGGATTCGTTAGGGTTGGGGCGCACCAAACGCATATTGAAAGCCTGATAAAAAAATTTTTTTATTCTTACAGCTTTGTAAATGAGAATGTAAAGATTCTTTGTACAATAAAGCTTTTTTTGACTTTGACTTTGAACGTTTGGGTTGGAATTGTGGGTGACTTGCTAATTGGACCGGTACTTCTACCAGGAAGACTAACCGGCGAGGTGGACTTTTTGGAACAAATGCTACCTCAGTTTCTGGAGGATGTACCATTGGCAACAATAAATGCAATGTGGTTTATGCACGATGGTGACGCCTCGATGTACTCGATAATTTCAAAAACTAGACAAGTTTGCGAGAAATGTTTAAACATTTTTCTCTAACTTCTTTATACTTTACCACTTCTCGTACTTTATTATGAAACTAGATTTTAGTTTATTTCATAAAAAATTCACATAACCTGTCGCTTATAAAAAAAAAAATAAACTTACTTTGTCCAGTAGTGCCAATCATTTCCAAAGCACTGCCTGGCTTAACGTTAAGACTCTTAATCTCCAACGCCCTTTTCTGTTGATGCGCCGCCCTTTGCATGCGCAGTTGCTGTTCCATTTTTTCCTTAATTTCTTCGGGAGTAGCCTTATTAGTCACGGTGACCTTGCTGGGTTCAATTGTATCCGCAGGTACTTGAATAGTTGGCCGTGGGGGAGGCAAGTTGCCCGTCCGACTCCTAGTTACAACTTGTTGGTTAGCCTTTTCGAACCTGAATAAACACACGCGACACAAGCGGTTAGTGAGGGTAAATACATGCAAAAACACGGGGATGAAGCGAAATTAAACTAATCCCCCTATATTAAATGTTTAACAACAAGCTTAAGCCCTTGTTTAAAGGAGTTATTTTTAAAACAAAGACGCTCCTTATTCTTTAATGTGTGACTTCGAACTTTGAGATCACAAGCAAAACAAAAAACAACATTGGGAAATACTTACTTTTCACCATACTGCTTAATTTCCCACAATTCCAATTTTTCCTCATCAACCCATTCTTCAGTAACCTGCGGATCCATCGATTGAGGCGATTCTGGTCTCTTTCGTTTTCTTAACCCACTTCTGATAGATGTCACTTCCCTTACAGTTTTAGGAAGTTCCAAAGGTATCACTACTTTTCTTCTCAAATACTGAGTTTTCTCCAGGAATTGACCAGTATGCCTGTGCTTCAGTAGTTCTAACGAAAGAATTTCTGTTTCTGTAGTTATCTGATGTTTGCCTTCAGCATTTGGCGGTTTTGTTTGCATGTCGTCCCAACGGAGGGTAGCCCACAAAATTCTTAACTGTAATGCAGCTGCAGCCAGAGACCTTAGATTAACAGTACGGTAAATCCAGCAGGTCTTAAATAATGGTCTAGCACAAGGGTAAGGCCAAACGGCATTGTTTTGTTTAGCCAGCATGTTAAAACCTGGTACTTGAATTCTTCCAGCATTCCTAGACAACTTCCTTACATCATGTTGAGGTAAAACTAAAACGGAGTGGACCCCTCTTCTAGCTTGGAAGGTAGAGCAGGCTGGGTACTTTACAACTTGACGTTTTTTGCGTCTGAGGTCAAATTGATTGGGTATTTTCTTAAGGAATATTTTCCCTTCGGTGGAAGTTGTTGAATAAACTCTTTCACTGCCATCCTCAGCATGTTCTGTTTTAACAACTTTTTCCTCACGTTTAATTCCAATTTTATAGCCACAAAATCTTCTGTTTTGTTGTGCAGTGTACGTTGCAGTTTGGGCATTTGAGGTATGCACAGTATGACCGGCTCCGTTAATAGACTTAACTGTCACAGAATTTGAAGAATTTTGAGTAGCCGACAGAGTTTTTATTTTCCCATCAGAAGATCGTGTAGTAGTTACTGATGTAGTAGTAGTAGTGACAATTTTGGTAATATCTGATTTTGATCCAAGTATCATTTCTTTAATGGCATCAGGGGACATGTCTTTCATATCAACATCAACAGCCTCTTCTTCATCATCCCCTTCAACTTTTGATTTCGTTTTAATGGGTGGAGGTGTACAAGTTGTATCGATTTCCATGGGTTCATCTTTGAGTTCGGAATCTTCCCGTTTTGCTTCAACTTTAACATCTGTTTCTTGTTTCACTTCTTTTTTAACTTCTTCTTTAACCTCCTGCTTTGGTTTTTCTGTATCTTTCGCAGGAACGTATACATCTTGTTTAGATTCGTCTTCTGCGCTCTCGGCTGTTAAAACAGCATTGATCAGATCCTTACAAAGACTAGCTTGTGTTGGTTTTTTCTCTCCTTCGTTGTCCTTATTTATTGCTGATGATAGAGCAGAGCTACCTATTTGGGGAGCTTTTAAAGTCTGTTCCAATATTGAGGGTTTCTTGCCAGATATTGCAAGAGTGTTGGCTACCTGATTTGATGAACAAATTTTAAGAGGATTAGGACTGCTGGAGGCTACATTAGCCTTACGAAGCAGCGTCAATAAGTCTCTCCTTATTTTAACTCTTTGAATACATAATGGAGAATAACAGGTGTTTTCAAGCTGACTGCTACTGGCAGAGTTACATCCTTTAACATAACATTGGAAGTCTTTCGCCACTTTTGAAACACTTGAATACTGGGTCCTCAGGTTGTTAATTCTTTTGGCGATATTGTTTATCACCTCCCGATTTACAACTGGTGTTCCAGGATTTGATAGTGCAACTTTTCCAGAGAGCATGTTTTTTAACTGCTTTTCAATGCCTTCAGCATGTGAGTCGTCTTCACCCTCTACTTCAACATGCTCTTCTTCTTTCTGCTGATGTTGATCACCCGCTTTACTTTGAGCAATTTTTCTTTCTTCCAAAACCTTTAATTGTAACCGCCTTGCAAGCAATTCATCCAAAACTCCCTTTTTAGCAACTTTGGGATATAATAAGCGTCCAGGCGTCGTTAAAGCTTTAGATACATCTATTTCCTCAAACTGATTTACTATATCTATAATCTCAATGTTCTTTAAAACTTCAGGGAAAGTTTCTTCAATCTTTTTATCAGTTTCGCTAACTTCTTTATTCTCGTCAGTATCTATTTTATCTTCATTTTTCAGTTTGTTCATTAGGAACCTGTACATATTGGGACTTAAGGACACAATTTTCTTTTGACCTGCTTTGTCTCGTATTTGAAGCATAAATCTTTGAGGATCACCAGATAAACCAAGTGTTTTAGAATCTACATGTTTAAAGTTCCTTGGTATTCTTATCCAGAGCCAACCCCACCTTCCATGAATTCTGTATTCTTCACCTTTCTGTTTCCATAACTGATGTTTAAATCCCATAGTATACTTTACGTAACTGCTTATAATAAGTCTATTTCGTTCTTCCTCTTCTTCACGCTCTTTCTTCTCTCTTTTTTCAATCTTCTTCCGCTCTTCCCGTTCTTGTGCTGTTATTCTGAACAGTTTCACATGTCCCAGCTGGTCATGCCAAACATTCGCAAAACAAACTGGCTTAATACAAGCTTGCAAAACAATTAAGGCCTTAGCAAAATCTTTGGGTATCTGGCAACTGCCGACTACGTTTAACCAATGCTTTCTAACCAAGTGCCAATTCGGATGCATAAAGGATGAAGGGGCAACTTGTTCTAATTGAAGAATGCTATGCCTGAGAGTATTCATTAGAAGAATCCGTGAACCATTTGTACCACCCACCCACTTAAACTCGGACGCTGGTGTAAGCGAAAACTTATGTGACAAATGACGTTTCTTGTCCCTTTCTTCATTTCTTTGAGGTTTATTTAAAGCTATTATGTTTGTAGTAAACTGGTTAACATAACTTTTAAAGGTATTTTCCATTCCCAGTTTATATAAATAGGTGCCATTGGCCAGCTGATTGGATCTTAGACGTGTGATTCGGGAATCATCCTTTTCGTCGTCCTTAGATGAAAATGACAATGATTTTCTTTTTAAATCCTCCAAATTATAAGTTCGTGGCGTTAACGACCCAGTTTTGGACCTTGTTAAAATATCCTTATTTTTGTCATCTTCATCCTCCAGACAACCTCCTTCGATGGAAGACTTTGTTACCGTCGATGTAGTGGTAGTAGTGGCCGTTATCATAGTTGATATCTGAGTCCCTTGATGCTCAGTGTTAACCTCAGTTGTTTCAACAGAAGTGCTCACAGTTTCACTATGAACAACTGAGGGAACCTCTAAAGCTTCTTCATGCATTTTAGCAACCATATCTTCAGCATTTTGGCGTTCTTTCTCTTTCCTCTGTTCTTCATGTCGTTCTTCGCGCTCTTTAATGCTTCGAATAATAGCCGCATTTTCAGCATCTAAGTAAGTCTTTTTGCTTCCTTTTAGCTGGTTAGTCAATTTCTCAGTCAGCTCCATTTGCCTAACAATTTCTTCTTTAAAATCATGTAGATCTCTATATAATGCAGCTTCCATGTCATCTTTATCAAAACTTTGCAATAGTTCCTCAAACTGGAGAGGGGATGAGTAATAGAAAACCTCGCCGTCTCGGGTTTCACTGTTAAAATAAGAAAAAAAAAGTATTTAAATTTACTTACCAAAGTGAACTTATTTATTTAGTTAAATTAGAAGTTAAAATACAGGTTTACCTAATATTTTTATTAATTTTTGTTATATCATTATAAATGCACCACATGAATTACAAAGGCAAAGCTGGGGAATTACTTTATTATAAAATTTATTGAGATTAACTGATGATGCAGATTTTGTTGAAGACATACAGATCAAGACAAGATTTATTTCTTAATATGCTATCAGAGGATTTCAGGAAACGCTTTAGATAATCTAAACAAGCAGTACGCTTCGTAACTATTCAAATCTCTGATGAAATAATTTCACCTGCGGAACAGTAAAGTATACATTATTATTTTACTGGCTGAAATACCCTGATGTTTATATTTAATTAATAAATTTGTCTGTCATATCAAAATTATTTTAGGATCACCCTCACTGTGCAATGTCTCAATGTGCAATTTAAAAATCAAAAATCAGGGATTGACATCTGAAATCTGATTTTATATATATTCCGCACTTTTCAGAAAATGAAGGTAAATACGCATGCGCCAAGTACTACCGACATCATATGTTCGCTTTGAGGTTGGTTTTATAGAACTGAGCTTAAATATCAAATGTAAACTGGATTTCATTTTTGAACCTATACTCCAAGTCCAAAATTTCTGTCGGTGACTCATCACTAGCATGTAGAGAGCTTCGGGTTGTGCGGCATAAGGGAAATGAATTCCAGTGACGTGTGCATTTCAAAAAATATTAAATGATGAAAATTCGTCGGAAGGTCATATAATTTTTAAAAATTAAATTTATTTCATAAACCCTTAAAACCTTATCATATAAGACGACGACCTTTCCACTAGGATTTCTTAGTCCTTGCAAAAACCCATCCATAATGTGTGCCCTTTATTGAGCCATATTTTGTCGGTGTAACATAATTTTTTCCGTTTTTGATCATCCAGGATTATTTTTTTCCGTCCTTTTGTCTGAGCTCCTCTACTATTTTCTAGCATGAAGGCCTTCCAAAACCCTGAACAGAGTGCGCGAGGAAAGTTTCGTTAAAGTAACACATATTTCTGCAGCAACCAATGTGGTAAGTTCAGGATTTCGTTCCCGAATTCCATGGTATACGTTTTCAACTATTATTCGTTCCTTTAATGTTAATTGCATTTTTTTTTGTAGGCGGATAACTAGTTGAAGGTTCGTTAATATCCATAGTTTACCCGATTAAAAGCAGTTAACAACACTAATAAAGGTTAATAACTATATATTTATACAAAATAATGTCTATGTGAACGACCCATATACTATGAAAACTGAAAAAACTCACAAAACCTATAGATAAACCAATAATAAAAACACAAACTAATCAAGCAGTGTGAAAACCCTGCCGGCACACTTATTTTAAACTCTTTGAAGTTGTGAATTCCGGCTCTATGTGTTGCCACATTTATTTTTTCCGCGATCAGAAGTGTGACAACTCGCAATTAAGTTAACTGTAATTGTTGCGGCAAAGTTTATTATATGCATAAAAAACAATACAATATTTTTATTCTGCCGCTTCCTAGATTTGGTGATTGGTTTTAAATGAGTCACTGACAGAAATTGTGGACTTTGGGTATAGTTCCACTTTAAGCAAAGTTTAGTTGAACTTAGTCCTAACTGTATTGGTACAACCGGGCCTAAAAAAAAACAGGGGCGTACCAATTTCCTTTTAAATAAAAGTCAAGAGCGTAACTGTAAGTCCGGTACTGTAAATTACATGCATCCGATTAATATCGCAGTTGCAATGTTCCTAATAACCCAAATTTAATTTAAATCTCATCAATAGTGTTTTTTTATATTTAGAAAATAACCCTTTATTTGTTAAAACTCTTAAATCAAACCGATGTTCATACGAAAAAATAGTCGTCTTTTTATGTGACGAATATGATCGGTAAACTCAAGGCATTCCTCGCGGAATTTCATAATAGAGGTCAGTTTGGATTTTTTTTCTAAATAATATGTCCTATTCCAATTACAATTCGATTCAATATATCCATTAATATACTAGATTCCTTGGAAAAGGGACAAATCCCCCCTATGGCTTTTTTTGGATTTATCAAAGGCTTACGACACATTGAATTATAACATATTGTTTAAGAAGTTAGATTCCTACGGTATCAGAGAAACAGCCCTAGATCTAATTAAATCTTACTTATTTAGAAGAAAACAACAAGTGTTAATAAAACAGGACAATCAGAAATTTTTATCAAATGAAGTCTCAGTCAATATTGGAGTACCGTAGGGTAGTGTTTTGAGACCAATTATTTTTGTTACATATATGAACAACATATCAGAAATATCTAAAAGCTATAATGATTGGTGTAAAATAACGAATTATGCAGATGATACAAATATATTGGTGAGTGACAACGATGTGATGCTTGTTGAAGAAAAAACTAAAAATATTATGATGGGTGCAAGTGATTGTTTGCAAAAAATAAATTAATATTAAACAATAATAAAACTAACACATTAATATTTAAAACAAATAGGTCTCGTGTGGAAGAACCACAAATAATAGAAATTGGCAATAACTCGTTAAGATTAACTGATAAAGCAAAACATCTAGAGGTTATTTTGGTTGATGTTTTGTCTTGGGAGCACCACATCAATTACATTGAACAAAAATTGAATGCAGTTTGTTACAGTCTTTGTGTCTTGGCAAGATACACAGACTTTTAAACTAAGAAGGTTATATATCATTCGAATTTTGAGGTTCCCATCCGATATTGTATATATATTGCATAACATAGCAAGGGAATAGCAAGGATGTAGAAAAATTATTTGTGTGTCAAAAACGGGCTTTAAGAATTATATTAGGGCTAAAATTTAGAAAATCATGTCGAGGTAAATACAGGGAAAACAAATTGCTAACTGTAACTGCTGTCTATATACAAGAATGTATAATATTTTTTTTACAAAAATAGAGTTATTTAGAAATAGTGCTCCACAAACCATCTAGACATACAAACTACAATTATCCTAGCATAGATTAACAATCACCGAAAAAGGAGCACACTCTAGCTGTGTAAAGTTCTTTAATTTTATTTGCCAGCAACTATAAAGGCAATTGATAATATTAATAAGTTAAAACAGAAAATATTTGAATTGCTGGTAAGGATAGAGCCTTACAATGTTATTGGATATTTTGAATCTGTCAGAAATTTGTAGAATTAGAAATTGTTTGTTTTGGATATTTATTTATTTTTGTTGACGTTATTTCGTTTTATGTTGTATCTTTATGTAACATACTTTTGAAATATAGATTGCTTATTATTATTATTCCGAAAATGCTTAGTTTTCCAGATATTTTAAAGTTTTTAATTTTAAATTTAAATAAATACAAATTTTATTCAAATGTAAACATGTGGTTTTCGTATTTGTGACACACGTACTTAATTATTTCTAAAATAGTAGTTTGCAAAATTATAACAAAATTAAATAGAATATCAATTTAATTGTTAAAATCTGTTTACATTAGGCGCAAAAAATGTCATGGAAAGTATTGCTTCTGCAAAGAATTGCATTGCGTAACCGTGTACATATCATGCAAGTAAAGGATGCAAACATTTTAACAACCAATTGTACCAATAGCATTAAATCATTTGTATTTATTTATTTCTTCGGTGTTTATATTCTTCTGAAATTATATTTTTAAAGTGAAGAGCAACCACGGCACTGACTAAACACGTTTGCAAATAAAGAAATATTATAGTTTAGCTTGGCTTGGCTTTGGTCCGCATGGATCAATGGATATTTTATATTGGTGCCTATGATTTCACACAAAAATTGCATGCCATGTGACATAAAAATAGCGCGTGTTCTAAGGTGATGCAATGCAAAGAAAATTGCAACAGCTGATTTCAAAGTCGCAAATGCGCATTCTTATGCAATGATGAGTACATTACTGATCCTAGAGAAATCTGCAGTCATTTTTGTTCATTCTTTGTTTCCAGCATAGAAAGCCTAATTTTGCAATCTTTTGGCTCAAGCCAAGTCCACAACTGTACCAACACTCATAATAATATAAATTGTATGTCCTTGAGAACAGCTGATCTGGACGAACTTTTTACATTTCTGCTAAACTTCAAAAAGAAAAAAAAAAAAAGAAGAAAATTCAAATTATGCCAAACATTTGTTGAGCGAAAACCATAATTTTAATGACAATTTTAAAATTTTACACTTAGACAACAAAGGGAAGAGATTAGATTTATTGGAATCATGGAAATAAATATAAAAATGCAAATTTACTACTGAATGAACAGTTGGATCTGGGGCATTCTTCCTTATTAAACCTTTTTCATTAATATAGGTAATTTTATTACATGGTAAACGACTAAAACCCCGTTATTAAATCTTATTTATTAATTCTATTGCATATAACTTCTAATTAGATACTTAGGGTTGTGTAGTATACTTTCGTGTTATATTCATTCGGTTATAAACATCTGAAAAAGGCAATTGTCAAAGAAAAAAAAAAAAAAAGTTAGTGTAAATCTAGAATTAGGTGTTTCATTCTATAAAAATACACTTTGCCTTTAAACTTACAAGGCGACATTATCATACAAGGCATAATCAGCTTAAAGCATTTAAAATAGCACGGCGATTCCGATACTCGAATTCTGATCGCGGAGAAAATAGATGTGCCAATACACAGACCCAATTCACAACTCAAAGATTTGAAAATAAGCGTGTCTGCAGGGTTTTAACACTGCTGAATTAATTTGGGTTTTTATTATTAAATTATGGATAGATTTTGTGAGTTTTTCAGTTTTCGTAGTATATGGGTTGTTCACATAGATATTGTTTTGTGTAAATATAGAGTTATTAAACTTTATTTAGTGTTAACTGCTTTTAATTGAGTAAACTATGGATACTAACGAACCTTTAACTGATTGTATGCCTACAAAAAAAAAATTCAATTAACATTAAAAGAATGAATAATACGTATACAATGAAATTCGGGAACGAAATCTTGAACTAACCACATTGGATGCTGCAGAAATGTGTGGCACCTTAACAAAACTTTCCTAACGCACTGTGTTCAGGTTTTGAAAGGCCTTTATTACGAACGTGGCAAAAAAGAAAATAATTGAGAAGCCCAGAGAAGAGCACGGAAAAAAATAATCCTGTATGAAGCCGTAGTGGCTTCGTCGGCCATTCGTCGCAAAATCCATGGATTCTTTTTCCTATATGAAATATCCACATAAAGAAAAATTATGGCTGAAATTAAGGGAACTTTAACAGAAATAAATTTTAGGTACCTATTATTAAACGAAATCGAATAAACCTGCTAATTGAAAAAAACGACGAAACCGGGCCCAATGAAGGGCACTAAAAAAAACGACGAAACAGGGCTCAATGAAGGGCAGTTAGTTGAGAAGGTGTGGCAAGATTCAAATATTAAAAGTTCAGCTATGGATGGACTAAAGAACCCTAGTGGAAAAGGTCATCGTCTCATAGGATAGAATCAGGTTTTAAGGATTTCATTCCCGTGACGTCGCACAACCCGGAGCACTCTCTATATGCTAGTGACGAGTCACTGACAGAAATTTTGGATTATAGAAGATAAATAGAGGATAAAACCTTGAAATGAAAAAAGTGTTAGATGGCTAGAGAGGGAAGTATTTGCAAAACATTTTTAACAAAGAACTTGTCGACATGAAATTAGGAGTTATTAATTCTAATAAAAAAAAGAGTTACAAAATACAGACACAGTTGAATCCAGAGTTTCATTACAGCTGATTTAGAGTTATGTTATCTGAAAGTGAGCGAAATTTAATACCCTTGTAATGAAGGCTTTCCTCAAAAAAAAAAAAGTTAGGAGTAAGAAGAATAAGAAGCTCAGCTATACATAATATGGTAATAACTAATAACCGTACTGCCGAACAAAACCCTGATAGCCTAATAAACTACTAGTTTAGAACATATATTTATTTGTAAATGAGTTTAGATAAAAACACATGAATTATACCTCTTTTCACTAAACTTAGTAAGTTTGTTTAACTTGAATTATTTTAAAACCATTTCTTTCCAAGAGTCTGTATAATTTCTATTAAGAAATACCTAATTACTTTTCTCTTTGAGAGCCATTTAACCTCAATCATGGTTAAATCCCTTTGTCCTTTAATTTCAACTAGTATTTACGCAATTAGAGACAGATCATTAAAATTGAGCAAGACTTTTTCAAAATAATAATATAATAAAATCAGACAGTCAACAAATATTCAAATAATTTTGAAAGTGCTGGAGGTAAATTAAAATTTCAATAATATTTGATGTAGGTACTTATTAAAAATACAGGTACTTACACAAAAACTCTTCTGCACAAGAAATAATACTTGCTACCATGTCTATCATAGCCCAAGGGCTCTTGCCTCGACAGTTGTCCTTGCTTCTCCAAATCAAGTACGCAGTCGACGACGCCGGATACTTTGTGCGATCGGCATATGCCGCACTGCCAGTCTTCTTCAGGTACATTTACTAGGGGGGGATCCACACACTCCAAGTGATAAACGGCTGGGCAGGTTTCACAGCAGAGAAGGTCACCAAGCTTGTGGCATACTCTACAGTGATCATCGTAGTGCATAGGCACTAAAGGAGAAAAAAACACATTAGTAACATATGTAATTTATTAAATGAAATAAAACCTTACAAAAAAAAAGTATTAAACCTTTACCCACTTTCTTGCACCTAAAAACTATAATTAACTTATAACTTTTGATGAAGAATATCTTAACAAATATACAGGGTCTCTCCTGATAGCTAAACAGATTCTGCAAACTGTTAAGAGATAAAAGTGAACCTTTTAAATGAAAAACAATTAGGTAAGTAACGCACATTCATACTTTTAACGATTCCATATATTCACACCCTGTGTTACTTAATATTTTGATAGGGCTTAAAATTCTCCTTTCAAAAATATCCTACCTTTTCCGAACGATATGCCTCGTGATATCCTAATATTTCAGGGTGTGATTCTTGGGATCATTATGTTAAGTTCCAACATTTAGTTTAAACCTCAGTTTAAACTGTGTTCTCCTTGGCTACTGTCATAAGTATATTTTGAATAAAATTAATTATATAACCCTTTAGCGATTAGTGGCAAATATGAGCTATTCCAACATGCCGATAAGTACGACTTTTGTCTTAGTACCGTCGAGATAGTTCGACGGCATTTATAGAAGCTACAGGGGTATCTCTGCCCTTTTAGGACTTAGGTGGCTTCAATGTTTGCCACCAACCGTTCCAGGTTACTGGCTCATTTTAAAATCGGATGATGTCTGTTTATATACATGTGGTTTTCTTTTCTTGTGTTTTGAATTAAAACAGGTATGAGGTAAACTTCAGGTCTCAATTTATGTATATGTATGTGTTAATCTTCCATTCTTCTTTGTTAAACTAAGTATTTGTCCTAAGGAGATATAGAAAACTTTATGACAAATTAGGTCTAAAATTATTTTTACAATGTTTTTTTTTTTAGATTTTTTGATTTTTAAGGCAGTAGCTTGAAATAAAGAGATTCTAAACACCTATCAGTTATTCAGCAGCCTGCAGAATAAATATTATATACAATTTTATTGAAGAAAGTACTGATACTATATGGTCCTAAATTCTGATACCCCTGGGAAGTAAAAAAATATTTAACTTTGAATTTACTGCTCACCTTTCTTGCTTTTTCTTCTAATGCAAGAGTAATGTTTTTAGGTTTAGGCGTTATCTGCTTTATTATACTTTGTTAATAACCTGTTAAAAAATATTTTTAGTGTTTTATTTAAAGAAATTATATAACTGGCAAAAATAGAAGCCACCAAATATTGGCTGTTATTAGAATGCAAGAAGGGTTAGTGGCATATATAGAAGCCACCTCAGAAAAAATACTTTGGTGAGAGATAAAACCAAAAATCTTAGTTTAATGTTATCAGATCTGTAACATATTTTTAAAATCAAATTTAAATAAATAAAAAAAAAATTGGGGGTTAAAGGGTAAAAACAGAATTATATATATATAACGAAATATTTCAACAAGGACTGAAGCAATTATACAAATATATGTACACTTTTAAAAAGAGAATTTTAAGCAATATACATAAATATATCAAAATATTCAGTAATATACAGGGTGTTCATTTAAAAATATATAATATGAAATGTTTGAATATGCACTCATAGGTACATTACTTAAAATTGTAACAGCTGGTGACTTAGGTCCAAGTCCACTTCTCTAACTCTTATTTAAAAAGTTTTTCTCCATCTATAACAAGGTCAGCAGAAGCTGTTCGATTTTAAGGAAAGACACCATGTACATTATTGTACATACCTATTCTTTTGTTTAAATTCAAATTGTTGATTCTTGTTATCATTGATAAATTAGGTACCTACATCAATTTACATACCCTCAACATGAAATACAATTGTTAAATGTAAAAGTAGGGTGAAGTGAAGTAAATGTAATATCAGGGCAAGTGTAATCAGGCACCCTGTATTTTTTTTCATGACGTTTTTGGCATTTTTGAATTTAAAACTCAAGAATATAACCTTTCCCTTACCCATCTGTGGATTATTGGCCCTTTTCGAGATCTAGCTGCAAAATCTCAGTTCTTGTTTCAATTAACTGTATTTATACTTATCTTGTAAGTGTCATTTAAAGTTTTTCATTTTAGATTGCTATCACAAATATTACATAGGGATCTAATATTTTGCTCTCTTAGCTTATTTTATAAGACGAATCCAGTCCTGCTACCAGATTTTGATTGAATGAGGACAAAAAAATCTACAGCAGTGATTGCATTTACCCCCGGAAAATACACACAAGGGGTAAGTGTAATCATAGGGACTGGGGTAAATGTACTCACTGATTACATTTACCCCAGCCTCTAATATTCTTCTATTTTGTTTCAGGTTTTTAATAAATATTGTATAATACCTAAACATTTTTGTAAAAATACACCGAAGTTTAATTCCTTACATATGTAACCACAAAAAAGCTTGTAGCTTGCTTATTATAAAAGATAACAAAGCTCTTTTTTTTTATTAAAATCAGAAATTTTCATTCTATATTATGCTTGCACCAGACACATTAGCATGACAGGCATAGAGCAGCTACGAGCCGTGAATACATTTGCCCCAGCAACTGGGGAAAGTGTAATCAGCGAACATGGTTCAATATTTTTATTTATATAAAAAAAACTTAGGCAGTAACGAAAATACAAGCGAAAATATTTTTACTTGCGTTTCTTTAACAATTAAATAAGCAATATTCTGCCAAAAAATGGAATATGTACCTTTATTGGTGGTCTAGGTATTTAAGTTTAAAGTTGAAGTAGGTATTACTTTTTTGATTAGACTTACCCCACTTCACCCTAATGCGAGGAGGAAATAGTAAATTAGTAACTCTATTAATTCATAGACCTGAGCTTACCACTGGCTATTTTGTAGAAACACCTGAACTCTTGAATCATTTTAATGAGGTCAATTTTCTTTTCAATTAGGTGTTCATTTTTCAGCAAATCTGTTTATTTTTTTTAATATAAGTAGTACTTACTTAGTGTCCACAGAAATCTTTACACAATAGGTATGGGAATTGGCTTTATATGTAGAATTTTAGAAAAGCAGTTTCTGGCCTTAGGTTTTAGTATTTTAAAGCCTCAGATCTTAATTCAATTAACTAAACACCTAAGTATTAACAAAAACCCCAGAAAAAAAAATTGAAAGAGCCCTACCTTCTTGGTACCTATAGGAAATGAACAATAATAACTAAATCTATTTTATTCTAACACTATTACATATTAAGTACATTGGTGTTAATAGGTTAATACCAACAATAACAAAAAGGAAGTGCTAATTACCTTCACTTAATAGATCCTCTCTTACTGGGTTTGTAATTAAGAATTGATCTGTTAGAAATTGTAGAACTTTAATTCTGTCCTCCAGGCTTGAAAAGGGGTAATCGGAGGTGGTTAGAACCTGAAGAACTTTTTGATCAAAACTTTTATCACTTTCAACAAAAGACCTTAGAATTTCTGGATATGTGATATTGTCAATTAAATACAATGCAATATTTACACTGTCCTTTTGATCCAGTGGTCCAAAATGTGTTTGCTGGGAATCTTCTTCTCTTAGTAAAGCTTTCAGTAACATTATATGGATTTCTGAGAGTAAACTACTTTGATCTTCACACATAATTGCAGCACAGAAATCTTCCAGTCTGAATGGAGATAATCGTACCAAGTTTCTAAAGTGCCTTAACACCTCATAAATACTAACCACCTCCATGCTCCTTTCCTTTGGAACCAGTAAATCATCAGATGATTTGGGCAGAGGTAAAGGTGGAATTTCCCGGTTTTGCAACCATAATGGTTCAGGGGTAGGCACCCTATTTGTTGTCACATTTAGTTTCCGAGGTGTCCCACTCATAGTACTAAAGCTACTTAATGAAAAATCACTGTCACTGCTTGGATCTCCCACAGACTCTATGTCACTATGGCTTAAAAGCTCATCCTCAATTTCACTTTTTTCACTAGATTCATCCCCAAAATCTGAACCGTAGTGGTATTCTGAATCGTCATAATCATTATAGGCAGTATTATATCCTCTGCGTTGGTAAGCAGAACCTGCACCACCAGATTTTCTACCAGCTCGATGTCCATCTTTGCCCCTTATCCTTGTACTACTTCGTCTGTGGGATTCACTGTCTTGTGGAGATGACGCCCTGGAGGCCGATGGAGTGCTAGACTGAGAGTCTAGGTCCTTTTTTTGGTAATTTAACAAGTATTTTGGTTTTTTAAGAAGATGGTATTGAAATTTTTTAGTCCTCTCAGCTACCTGCACCTTGGGGGGGCGTCCCCTCTTTTTAGCACCTCTTGTTGACATTGTGTTATTAAACTGTCATACGGTAGTCCTAATCCACGTGGGATATTACAAAAACAAACTTGTGTACAAATACGAATGTCAAAATTTTACTTAAAATTACTCACAGTCGTTGATCGCACTTTCGCCATACTAATCGAATACGTCACGTGACAACAATGGGCTTTTTTCACATTTTACCAGCCTCTTTTGTCAAATTTTTAGGTAAATCAAGCTAGATTCGAACATGTCCAACAATTTCATCACTCATGGGTGTTTATAGCACTTATTTTACCTCAAAAAGCCTCAAATAAGGGATGACGCGTACCCAAAGCGATAAAGAACACTCAATAACCGTGGCATCCAGCGTTTCTATTGGTCGGCTGTGAACGCCGCCATGACAACTTGCAACAATTTTTTAAATTTTCACAACCTATGCAATATTTTCATCACACTTGCAAAATGCACAGTTAAAAAAACCGAGAAAAAGTGAAAATACTTATAAATTTGCCAAAAATATCAAATAAATCGTAAAATTTTCGAGAAACGAGGCGTTTGGCTACAAGCTTCTTGGCAAGTACGAAACATTGATAGAAGATGTCGTGACTGTCGAAAATTCAATAATTTTATTAATTTGCCCAAAAATAAAATAAAACAAAAATTTGAGAAGATGATAATTTAAGTTGGATTTTTACATAAACTTTCTCATCATTTGTTGTAGATTTTTTGCAAATTTTGAAAAGATTGCATAAGACTTCCGGCGCAGAAGCGCCACCGGAAGAAGAGAGAACCATTAACAAACATGGCCGCCTGTACATGAGCGACTCGTTCCAATAAAAATTATATTAATAAATTAAAATTAAATTACTATAAAAACAAAAACAAAATAATCAATGTTTAAATATTTTCTGTCTGCAATATTTTATAATAGGATATTTGTGGAATATGCATTGGTGGTTAAATTATAAGCTGCATCATTTCTAATATTATGGATGGATTTCGGTTCATTTGAAGGCTACAGAAACAGTACATTATTAGTACATTTAGAAGAAAAACTGGATGTATGCCACTGTCTACCTGTCAGTTGAAAGTTTTCGTGACAGTCGACAGGAGAAAGGAAAGGAAGGGCGGAGGACCGGGCGAACAGCTAAAGAAAAGTGTGGGGCAACCAGAAAAAAAATAATTTGATATTTATTTCCAGGGCATTTAAAAAAAACGCCTTAATATGAACGGTCTTATGAAAATGTATCGAGTGAAGCCAGTTATAAATCATGATTTTGCCGTAGAACTACCCAAATGTATGTACAAGATAAAAAATATTCACAGCCAAAGAAATACTGCTGATGGCACACAAGATCACGTTTCTTCGCCGGACAGAAATTTGGATATTTTCGACCAGGTTAAACAGTTTTTAAAGGTTTTATTTCATTTACTTATTTATTATCTGTTTCTGCTTTATTTTATACACTTTGCTTTAATTAAAATTGCCACTACTTACCCAAATTTCCTTAAAATTCACTTGCATGATACCCCAGTTATCAATTTTTGTGAACAACTGTCAAATAAAACTGAAATAAGTATTGAAAATAATGGTGGAAAATTAAAATGTCCTCTCAAACTATCAATTACAAAGTTTGCACTAAAATACCAAATGTTTTTATCATTACCATAATTTAGTTCATTCCAAACTTATTACATCTTTTTTCTAATTCAAATGGGTTATTTATTTAAGAATTTTAATCTAGAATTGCCAAGAAATACCAGGAATGGCGGAATTAGAATCTAAACAAAATGATATACTAGATCAATTAGCTCAACTAAAGAAGCAAATTATTTCACTAAAATCTGATCTGAACATCCAAAATGATTCGACTTTGAAACCAACAACTGTATCTATACAACGATTAAAACCTGTACGTAAGGTAAGTACCTACCTATAGCATATAAGTACTGTAAATCCACATCAGTTTTCTTCATTTTCCATAGTCTACAGAAGAAAACTAAGATGATTATTTGTGTGGAAGCCAAAATCATTGCAAACCTATTCTTTTAGATAAATTCCCTTCCTGCGAGTCTTGTAATCAATGCAAATCCCACTAGCCCACCCTATTCGCTACAAATTCTTCAAAGACTGCTACAAAATCAAATTGGATTGGGTGTCACCTCTTACTTGCATTCCTCAGTTGCTTCTCTGTCAGAACCAGCACTCCAATTAAAAGAATCATTGGGGAATTTCAAACCTAAACCAGGCGTACCAGTTATCAATATTGAACTTATTTGGAAAAATAGTAAGTATCTACCTGTGTTTTAGCTTTTCTCAATTTAAACAATATAAATAAATTAAGGAAAAGTTGTCAATATTGTTTCAGATTTAAGTAATTTGTAGCTAGAATTCGCAGGTGTTTTTAGGCCTCATAAGATTAATATCTTTTAAAATTTAATTTGTATTCACCAGAATTACACTTAGTTTTTTAAGAAAGCTCCCCTTGGTCATAAAATAGTATAACATAACATTGGAGTAAAGCTTTCTGTCTTGGAAAGAACTGTAACTGTATACCTCAAAAAGTTTTTTTTTAATTCTAGAAACTATTGGTCTTTTTTAATTGATATATTTCATTTTGTATACACAGGCAGCTACCAACGTAAAGTAGTGCAGTTAAAAATTAGAAATTAGACACCATTAAAAAGAGGAATACTTTAAATTATTATGGTATCACTAACTTGACCCTGATCCCATTTAAAACTTTTAGGGGTGTTGCCCTCCCCTGCTAAAGGGTTGAAGTTACAAGTTTGAAAATTTAGTAAAAGGTTTACCCCTTCAAACAAAAGTGACAAAAAATATGAAAAATAGGGCTTGTTTCGTTGTGACAAAACCCCGTGTCGTGACCGCGTCGCAAATATTTTACTGACGGGGCGAACGTCGATATCCTCGTCGCGTGTCATCGTTGCGTATCATCGTCGTGAATTTACGTGCGCTTCGCTCATTTTTATAAAAATATTCAACGTCGCTCATTAAAGCGCTCCAATGATACGCGGTCCCATCCAGACTTGGCGAACCAAACCGCGTGGCATCCCTTTGACGCGACGCCAAAAACCCGGCGACGCGTTGCGGGTTCCGTCCAGACTACACGCGACGATGTCACGACATGGGGTTTTATCACAAGTCTGGACGCACCTTTAGGGGGTCAAGCAGGGAGGGTATAGAAAACTGAAATTTACGGGCCCGAGCGTTTTTCGATTTATTAAGTTAGAAGGAAATATACCTGGATGGAGAGTTTTCAGTGTTTCATAGCGATATTATTATAGTATTAATCACAAACGAGATATTTTCAAACGTTGTAAATGGTACAAAAAAACTGTGGAAAATTGAACATAGTATAAGACAATTTTAACGTTCGCGTTGACAAGGGCATTACACCATCACTAAATGACGTCTCCCTCTTCTGACCACTATACTGGCCAGGGGATTATTATACAGTGTGTCCACGTAAGTTGGCGGCATATGGGAAACTTCTTTATTATTAATTTTACGAAAAAAAGTTATTCTTCATAAAAAGTTCTGCATGGTCCAAAACCTAAAATGCAACCATCAGATGTTAAATTTTTTCAGTCATATACGAGGTTTGTCAAAAAATGTGATTTTTGCTCTAGAGTAAAGTACCTTTCTTTTTGACAATATCGAAAATTGTTATAAAGAAAAGATGTTTAGAATTAAATATAGCTTTCAAATATTCAACATTGTTTATTTACATTAAAAAAATATTTTTTTCTACATTTCTTAAATTTCCAACGTAATCGCAGTATATATTTATATGACCTTTTTTTCTTATATTGACCTCTAGAATACCTCATTAAAATATTTCCCTTTCCTCCCGAAACACCCACAGGGTGTTATTTAATAGGTGTCTGAGATTTTACAGGACGATTCCTCAGTTATTTATAAGGTGAAAAGTTCATATAAGCATGGGTCCCGCAAGCCCTTCATTTTTGAGATACAGAGTGTTAAAAATTTATTTTTATTTTTGTTTTTTGTAAAAAATTCTTGAAATAATGTCTATATTTGGACGAAAATTGGTATCTAGAGGGTTTTTGAAATGCGAAATTCCAATTTGATGTTAGTACGGCCCCCACTTGTAGAGGGCGCCACCTACGTGTCTTTACTCTTTTGAGGACTCATAACTTTTTTATACGTGCTTGTAATATATTTTTAAGCAAAAAACTGGATTTCTTTATCACTTTTACATGAAAAAGACATACTTGGTAGAAGTCGCTGCGAGCAATCGTTCTCGAGATAAAGAATAATAAAGCAATAAATGGCATTTATTTGCATATCGCTATGCCTATATCAGAGTTTGATAAAATAGCATTTATCTCCTAAGCAAAGCCAAAATCAAAAAATTATAAAAATGTACTTTGCATTAGCCAATAAAGTGCCTACATAACAGTTTTATCAAAAGAGAAAACGGCAGTGGCGTACATATTTTTTGTTCCTGTAAAAATTGTAACTCCCTGTATTTCCAAAATGAAGGGCTTGCGGACCCATGCTTATTTCAACTTTTCACCTTATAAATAACTGAGGAATCGTCCTGTAAAATATCGGACACTTATTAAATAACACCCTGTATAATTATGTAGCGATACTAGCCTGAACTATAACACCTTAATTTACTTTTCAGTCACTTCCAACGCAGAATTCTTAATCTCACATACGCCACTGACAGGGGAAGTGAACCTTCTACGATTTTTATCTCGATTAACGAACTCCGAACTTAGCTACGATTCTGATGAAGATTCCGTCCAAGTCGACTCGATTTTGGATCAATGCTATCTTTTAGTCAGAGCTAAAACAAAGACCGAGAGGACTAGCATACTACAAATATTTAATAAGTCCCTTAGTAAGTCACAATGGCTCGTAGACAAAAGTCGGCCAGGTATAGCTGACGTTGCCGCATACTCTGCTATTAAACAGTGTTTGGCTCCTAACGAGTTAAGTGTCAATTTAGGAAAGTGGTATGGCAGGTGTGAAACTCTAGTTTCTTAATAATTATTTATTAATATTAAGCCTCAATTAATAAAATTTCAAAAATAGTTTTTGGTTTTTTTGGGAAACAACTACCCTAAATATTGAGGGTGATGATAATAATCATACCCTTGAGAATGTGACAACCAATTAAAAAAAAAGTTTGTATAATAGAATTGGGATAAAATTTTATGATTTATTGGAATATAAAATGATATGCGTTATCACAACCCAGCCCTATGTTTAACAATTTAGTGTATGATTACATTGAATGCCTGCGATTTTTTTTTATGTTACTACATGGTACGACTCATAGTCAGTCTTACGATTATGTGGTTACACTGCCTGTGATTTGTTGGGTGCATAATTTAAACTAAAAATGAACGACGATTTGCTCATTTTAAAAAAAAAAGAAGCAAGCAGTTAATGATATATATTTTACGCCTACACACGCTTCTCTCACTGTTATGTTACTGTGTTGTGACAATCTTCGCATTTTTGAACGCACAACGATATTGTAGGCAAACTTGGTATTTCTAAATTAATGTTTGTAATATTATAAAAAATTATTTTAATTAAAACTAAATTCGCTCGATAACTTGTCTCCCAAATTGTAGGCAAAGGAAAACAAACATTTATTTTGATTGGACGCTCGACATTCAGTTTTCTTCCCACTAAATTAAACCAAAATATATCTCATAAAATTAATAGGTATGGTATACCGGGTGATGCATGGCTTAGTTGAACATAGGAAATCCCATGTAAATTTTGAGGTGGCTAAATACTAAATATGGGCTCCCCTGTACATTTTAAAGAAAAATTGTATTAAATTTTTTTAAAGAGGCCGATATAATAAACTCATGTGCCAAGTTTGACTAAATTTTAATAAGCTAATCTTAACTTATTTAATTAAATGTGATGGCAAAATTACGAAATTTTCATAGTTTAGGCAATACAGCAAACACCAGCCAATTATTATTTGGCATTGACAGAACAAGAAGTAGCGTCAGTGACAACATTTTCATTGAAAGCGCTTTAATTATAGCTAAATATGAGCTATTTAATTAAGGAAAAAGTAACTATGATTAAGTGGTATTATACAGGAAACAGTTTAAGAGCAGTGTCTAAAATGTTTTCAGTTCAATTCCCTGATAAGCCTATCCCTTCCATTTCATTAATTAAACTTACCATTAGTAAATTTGAGTCCAAAAGCACTGTAATAAATGACTGTAAATGCTCAACTCAGAATGTCAATAGAGCCGAAGAAAGGCATAATAAAGATCTTGATATTTTATTGCACGTGGAGGAAAATAAAATGATTAGCACGAGGATTCTTGGGCAAGCCCTAGGAAAACATCAAACCACAGTGTTGCGCACTTTAAAAAACAAATATTTTCCTTACAAGTATAAAAAACATCAAGAGCTACGGCAAGGTGATGCAGAACGGAGAATTATATTCTGTTGTAAGGTAATGAAAAGAACAAATAATAATAGGGATTTTTTGAGAAATATTTGTTTTGCCGATAAATGTACATTCACCCACAACGAACGAAATGTTCAAAATTGGCGGTATTGGAACCAAGAAAATAGACATCGTCTTGTTCACACTCGGACGCAATATCCACAAAAAATAAATGTTTGGGTGCGAATTGTAGGACATCACATTATTGGACCATTTTTTATGGAAGGCAACCTTACAGCAGTAACCTATTTGGACTTACTACAAAATCGAATCAGATCTGATATCAAATGGATGATTGTCTTGCCCATAATTCTCTCATGGTTAGGGAATACTTGCAAAATATTTTTAACGGAAATATTTATAACGCCAAACGACTTCCTTCTGTGGTGAAAATTTTATTTATAAGATGTAAAATTTGAAAATCTAGACCAGCTAAAAAACCGTATCTCGTTAGAATTTGACAGAATTTCTCAATATCAACTCGGTAATGTTAGAAACGAATTTTATGATCGGTTAGGATATTGTTTAGCTGCTAATAGAGGGTTGTTTGAACACCACCTTAAAGTTAGCAGAGCAAGGTCAGCAGATCAAAGGTTTCATAAGATCATAATTAAAGGTTAATTAAGTGCGCAAACCGCGATTTAAATGCTTTTCAACTTTTTCCGGAAATTAGAGATCTCCTAAACGCCTTTTTATTTTTTTTTTTAATTTAGGATCTGCTAACTTTAGATAAAGTTAGCAGATCATAGTCGGATCGGCATCGTTGTCAAACCTAATTATTAATTAAAGGCTCATTAAATGCTCTAAGAAAAGGTGCAAAACATTTGAAAAAAAAAATTTTTTTTCGACAAAGTTTCAACTTGGCAGATTATGGGAGAAAATCTTAGTATACAGATCGGGATCGTTGTAAAACCTTATTGGTAATTGAAGACTCATTAAATGCTTTGAAAAAAAGTCAAAAATTATTTGAAAAAGATTTTGAAAAAAAAATAAAATATAATAAAATAAAGTTTGGCTATAGCAGATCATTGCTGAAAATCGTAAACAAAGCGGGACCGTTGTAAAAACTTATTAAGAAATGAAGGCTCAATAAATGCTCAAAGAAAAAGCGCACATCAATCGAAACGCCTACTTATTTTTTTTTTGAAAATTTAGTATCTGCTAACTTAAGATAAAGTTAGCAGATCAGGTTTTACAACGATTTCGATCTGTATACTATGATTTTCGGCCATGATCTGCTGAGTTCGAACTTCGTCCGAAAAAAATTAAAAAAAGAATTTTTTTTCCGAAATGTTTTACACTTTTTCTTAGAGCATTTAATGAGCCTTTAATTAATAATTAGGTTTTACAATGATTCCGATGAGTATACTACGATTTTCGGCTATGATCAGCTAACTTTATCTAAAGTTAGCAGATCTCTAATTTCCGGAAAAAGTTGAAAAGCATTTAAATCGCGTTTTGCGCACTTAATTAGCCTTTAATTATGATGTTATGAAACCTGTGATCTGCTGACCTTGCTCTGCTAACTTTAGGGACATTGTTTGAACATTTAATTAATTAATGTTTTTGTGAAAATCTGTAGTCTTAGGTATGTTATGTTAAATTAAAGGCTTAGTAAGAAAAACATAATGGTGTCTTTTATTTTGGATGTGTGATTGCCGGATTGGTGAAGCGAAAATGTGTTTTTAATGTGAAATAATCTTTATTCGTTATGTCCAGCTGTACTTCAATTTTTGACAATAGCGTCATAGAAATTATTTGCTGGTGTTTGCTGTATTACCAAAACTATGAAAATTTCGTAATTTTGCCATCACATTTAATTGAATAAGTTAGGATTGGCTTATTAAAATTTAGTCAAACTTGGCACATGAGTTTATTATATCGGCCTCTTCAAAAAATTACAATACAATTTTTCTCTAAAATGTACAAGGGAGCCAATATTTTGCTACCTTAAAATTTACATGAGATTTCCTATGTTCAACTAAGCCATGCATCACACAGTATATATATTCAACCATTACAGCATGACCCCGCAGTATGTAAGTTTAAAATCCCCAACGATTTATTAACTGGTGAACAGTGAACAGTAACACAGCGACTCTTAAAACTGACTGTCTAGGAATTCATTCACCCTATAAAAAGCTTCAATCAACAGATGATTCCTAACAGCACCGAAATCTTAAGTTAGGTAGGTCCTTGATATTTTGCGACAGTTTATTGTAGAACAGTGGCGCGTAGTAGTTTACAGAGAACATAATTCTGCCTAGTCTTAAGAAATCTAGCCTAATATCATTGCCCTCCTCTAGTAGGATGTTCAGTATCTGTATTTTTGTGAGCAAAGAGAAGACATTTGATAAAATATCTGCATGGTATTGTTAGAATCTTAATCTCAATGAAACATCTCACTCCCTCACATACCACTCTGTAACTGGTTTAGATCTTCACCACTGTTCGTCAGGGTGGTGTCATCCGAATGGCCTATTTTGATAATGTTCCTGTAATAACTTTAACGTTTTCTCATATGTCGATGCCATCATTGAACCAAGCTATGTTTTTTTGAGATTTTCTTGGACAAGGGAATGCAAACTTCATTCCTCTAGTCGAGTCTAGTCATTATACTTTTGAATTCTCTGTAGAAATCAAATATAATTTTTAATAATAACCAAGAATTGTGTCCCACCTTGTTATAATTATTGCTTACGACATTGATGCTAAAAAAAAACAACATAAATTCTCGTAGAATCACAGATTTAATTTACAAACAGTAGTTAATAATAATTCAATAATAAATTATAGTAAATAAAGGCAGTGTAGATAAAATATACCTAAGAATAATAATCAGTACAAAAACTGTATATTGTTTTTTGTGTAGAAATTGTTTTAAAAAAATCCCCATAAAAAGAACCGCGCGATTCTCATTTGCACTTGTCATAAAGCCATGTCACACAATTCTTCACTTTCTAAGAGTAAAAAGCAGGAAAATAATTGATGGTGAATATTTTTAAATAAATAGATCAATATTTTTTTAAAGGTATGAAATTTATTCCAGCAATTAGTTTCCTTTGTTACAATTATTTGTTTGTGCTTTGATTGCGTTAGATCATAAGAAGATAACAGATTTCTACTGGATATTAAACAATCTGCAAAGAGTAAAATCTATCTACTATTATCTACACTAATACATTTCTAACGGTCGTCATTATATATTGTAGTAGTGCGACACGTATATTTTGAGTCTGCCATGTAATGAAAAGAAAAACTTATTACGTATCTTATATGAAAAAGCTGTAGAAATGTATGTAGGTGGGTAATTGACAGTGATACTTTATACAATATTTAATATTATATTCCTAAATATTACCTACTTCGTTTAAAGGCAAAATATGAACAATTCGAATAGTAAAAAATATTATTTACAAAATTTATTTAGATTCAAGTCTTTTATTCATATTATTAAACATTTTCGAGTTTCCTCTTTAAATTATCATTATGGCCAACAGTAAGTTATTTTACGCAATTAATACTAAACTATTATTTACAATTTGTATCTAGTACAATGAATATTTCATTAAATTTTATTCATAGTTTTCAAAAAAAATATTTCTCAATACAGTGTCCGAAATTGATGACGACTGATGACGTAATAAGCAATCATTCCTTAAAAGAAAAAGTCTTTTGAGTTATGTTAGTACTTTATTGGCGCTTGTGGATCAATTCTAGTTTTTGAGATAATTTGAAATAACTGATTTGTTGCATTTTCTTAAATCGGTCGTAATTATTTTATTTCTCAATTTTTTAAAAATCTAAATAAATTTTCGTATTACTTTTTTACATAGAGTACGCCTATTTAGTTATATTTCGGTTACAATTTACAATACAATGTTTTAATTTTCTGGAACCATCAACAACTTGGCGGCCATAAGAAAAATAAAGTTGATTGATTTGATAATATTGAAAATGAGCTTAATTGAATCGGTATTCATTTATGACATAAAAATATTTAAAGGCGATTTCCTCAAAAACCATTCAGCATGTCATATTATCTTAATGTCAAGGGCAACTAAGGCCCTTTGACATTGAATGATATACGTCTGATTTCGAAAAAAAAAAGAATATCAGTAATAAATTTTCCAAATTTAAAGAGAATTGGAAAAAATATCAAAAATCCATAATATCCCAAAAGTATTGATAACTTGCTCTTTCAAGTAAAATTTCAAAAATTGTAAAATGTGCAGTTGGAACAACTCACATTTCAGTAAAAAAAACATCGTAGCACCGTACATTTTGATTTGTGTAAAACTTATTGCGATTTCCTGATTTCGTTACAATTGCACTCTTCTCGTTATTTTTTTGGATAAAATTTTTTAATTAGTGGTAAAAATTCCCGGTTTTTCCAATATTTACCTTAATTTTTTTGCAGAATTACCCCTTCAGTTTTTTGCTCATCATCTCTGAAAACCAAAAAAGTTCCTAAACCAAGCTAAATATTTATAAATAGCAAACTTCTCGATGAAGCCCAAGTAAAACTTTTTAAATTGGAATGAGAGCACTAAATGCGTCTTAATTATTAGTAGATTGCAATTTAAAATTGGATAACGAACGAAAGATCTCTTCGTTTATAAGAAATATGGCTGTCACATCATGGCTGCATAATCCTAAAGTTAAAAGCTAATTAATATAATAAAAGCTAACTGTAAAATAACTCACTGTTGAATATTATATATATTGTTATTAAATTTTAATAACATGGGTCTTTGCATTTTTAAAAAGTATAAATAGTCTGATTTTTGTCTTGACAGTTGAAAAAATGTCACGTTTAGTTTACCTTTGTTCTATTACTAAAAAGAGAAGAATACAAATTACACAGAAAGGTTCAAAAGTTTCCAGCCTGAATCTGTTAAAACAACATAATATGCCAGGCCTAATCCATATCCTTGTGTTCAAATAACCTAACGCTAAAGTCAGTAGTAGTTGAGTTATAGGCCTGAAAGGACGGGTTGCACAAATTTGTCTACAATGTATAAATTGGAATATCCAACTGTAATGAAATTTTTTAGTAAATAAGGCGACCCTTTGCTTTCATTCGACGGTCAAAAAATAGTATAAACAGACGCTTAAAGAAAGATTCGATTAAAGATGATCCCTGTTTAGTATATGTGAAAATTTAGTTTTTTTAATTTAAGAAACGAAATACCCGGCAAAAGTTGGGGTTTATGGAGTGTAAATAGTAGTGTTTTTCATATGTACAAAAAAAAATTCCCTTCACCCCCGCAACACCCATGAAAATGTATTAATTTTCTTTTATGTGAGAGGAATTAACATTTTTGTCTTGATTAGAACTAAATTTTAAAAATATTTAAAAAGATAATTGGTTTGAATTTCTACCCCGGCAGCCCTCAAAACTTTTTTCTTAAAATAATTTACAGAATTCTTAATTGCATTTTTTTGTCTGGCCTCATTTTCCAGGCGCGCCACTATCATTAACGCAGAAGTGAGATGAGCCAATTCGAGATTTATATTTTGATAGTCGTAGCGACCAAACTACCTCACTATCCGAAGACAACACGTCGAAGGTCTAATGTAGACGCACACATTGTTTTGATCGGGGAACCGGATTCTTGCTATCCAGAACAGGTGTCATCAATATCGTCCAGTGCTTCACAAATATTTTCAAAAGCATTTTTGAATTCCACGATTAAGCAATTTGGTAGTTATTGGCTGCGATGGGATCGTTAGTAATGCAGGGCATAAGCCTAGTGATATTGAACATTTGGAACTGCATATTAAAGCTCCTGCTCAATGGTTCATTTTGCAACTGCATGCAAATGAACTTCGTTTACGACACTTAAATGGCAGTACAAGAAGAAGTTTTGTCAGAAATAATAGGAAAGACACTTCAAAAATGCCCTCTACATTGCCAGATGTTTCCAGAGAAACTTTAATCCCGGACGTGTATTCATTTGATATTTGCTAATTGGTTTCTACCAGGTTATGCGACGAAGACTTACTAAAAAGGCAATCCGCAAAATTTAATTCATTCTCGATGGCTTACCCCATTAACATCGAAGGCTTTTTTGCGACCTTTGTTGTGAAGGTTTAGGCCCCGATGTGGTTTGCAATCAAAACTAAATCATCTTGTGTCTATGGTGCACAATATTTGTTTGATACCATTAAATTAACAAGGTATTTACCCCAAAAACTATTAGATGTGATCCATGCGGTTATCCAAAGACAAGGGTGTTTTAGACACCCGGAAAATGTGTTATTAGCATTGCTAACGGACCCCAGTAGTCATTCGAGAATTAGCCTGTCAACGAGTTTTTAAAACTCGCAAGACACATTCTCAAACAGGTTCGTACATTTGTCCTACCAAAATTTAATCTCGAAGCAACTGGCCACTGTAGTATTCTAGAAGACTGACAGGGATTTTCTCGTACCGGTCCACCCCTTTTAAAAGACATATCTGAGAGAAGTTGTTGAGAATCTATTTGATTTTTTGCGGAGGTGGAAAAATAAGTAATATATTTATTTTTTAAACAGTCATGTAATTCTAATGTAAAAACCAGAGAAGTAAAACCACACAAATCTTCAGTGGTTTGGGACCACTTTAAATACAAAAATTCGGATGGTTTTTCTTGGCGGCATTAAGAGACTAAAAAGTGCATTAGGCCGCAAATTTTTGGACCTTACCACGTATAACAATAAAAAAAAATAGGCATTTACCTGATAAACGCGGGTTAGATCAGCAGTCAAGTGCGGAAAAAACACTTTCCGTCCCTGTTACCTAGGTACTTTCCGCATGTTTGTAGGAAATTAATTTACAATTCCTTAATAAAACAAAAAAATGCCAGGTTTACAGGGGCGGTCATATCAACATTTTGAGGGGGGGGGGCCATGCAGTGGCGGCTCATGTCAATTTAGAGAGGCGGTGCTAGGAAAAGACTTAGCGCCGCAGGCGAAAAATTTTTGGGTGCCACGCCCTTTTTTGTTGATGATTCTTGGTTTTCAAGTAGGAAAAATACGCAAAAAACGGTTAAGTAAATTTTAAAATTATAGATACCTATATTATATTATACCTACTTACTTAATTATTTTTATTAATATTTTTTGCGTTTAAATATTTTTAAAAAATTAAGGGTTTGACACGATTGGTCAATTTATGGAGGCAGGGCTTTTATAATGTAAATCGACGCCAAGGGGGGGGGGGCCATGGCCCCCCCCCCCGTATGACCGCGCCTGCAGGTTTACCGCCGGAAATAGTATACTGTGTATCTAGGAGAAAGAATAACATATTCTCGAACGAGTATATGATTTTCCTACGATGTGCACATACTATTTTTTCTGAAATCGAGAATAAAATAGAATAAATAAAATTAAATTAAAAGAAAAACGAAATTCTGTACGGGAATATGTGCCTAGACCGATAAAGTGACTTTCTTGTACCGTTTCTTTTATTGTTGCTCAGCAACAGACTAACATAATAGAATAGAGTATTTTGGGACTTACATTGCGTCAAAAAAGTTGACATTTTTGATCGATATCAGCGAAAGTAAATTTCCAAAAGGGGTATTAGAAGAAAATATATGTTTGTTTAACTAGAAAGAACTTTACTCTGATGTAAAACATGAGTTTTCTAATACATCCCTCAAAAAATTATTTAATTGATGGTTTCTTTATTTTCTGCTCTTTTTTCGCCTAGTTTAAGCTCGGCACAAAACCAGAAAAAAAAGAACCTTTGGTTTAAATCAAACCTATAATACCGACCGTTAAAATTAAAACGAATAAATCATTACGTGAAAATTTCTTGAATATTTACTTTTTCTTCCTTGAGAAATAGTACCTACATTGTATACCTAGTAGGAAAAGCCACTTTACCAGACTCCGTATTGCCAGTCGTCCGGGAATGTGGCTTTTTCTACGAGGTTTATTCAAAGGACATAAATTATTACAATCAACGACTAAGTGCAAGGAAATATTGATTTTTTCTTTCAAAAAATGTATCAATAGTGTCAATATTTCCGATAGATTTTCCGAAAAAATAATTTTTATTCCTCGGGGAGGAAAGTGCACCTTTCCCTAAAACTAGGGAAAGTTAAATTTTCAAAAGAGAAAAAAATAAACTTCAGTTTGGATTCAGTTTTTTAAAATTTATCCTCAGCTATTGACTTTGATTGTTTGTTAATTTACTTAATATAATAATGTATAAAATACAACATAATTTAAAATTAAAACGAGTCAATCAATACGTGATTTTACTGAATTTTTACTCCTCTACCCTAGGAAGGAATTGCAAACTTTCAAAGGGGGTGTTCGAAAAAAGTGTTTTAAATATTAATTTTTTTAGTACACCTTAAAACATTTGTAACAGTTGACATAACTCCTCAAAAACAAAAATCTGACTATATACAAATAAATTTTAGCACCTTTTACAACGTTTCTTCACATTAATCTCTTATTTATTTAAGTGCTTTTTAATTTGATTCATAATTTTTTCCTCTTTAAAACATAGAGGACTGGGTTTAACTTAACTTGTGATGTTAACAAGCACGAGTGTCTATTAAATACATTTTTGTGATTGTGATATTTCGGACAGGGCACTTAAACATCAATAAAGAAAAATTCAGCTGCATAATGACCCATAAATGTAATTTAGATCTGAAAGCCCCAACTTTTGAGATCAGGTAATAAACTTCTACATTTGGTCCAAAAAAGGTAAACCTATAAAGATAAACTAAGTATTTACAATTAAATATTTCTTAAGTAGCTACGCATTCACAGATAGACCTATTTAAGAAGTATAAAAGGAAGTTAAAGCTTCTAGTCTATGGGCCAAAAGTTAAAAAGGTCTTTAAATAATCTGCTATGAAATTAATAAAATTAACTTGTGGCTCAGAGACTCAATTAATGCATTATCTAATAATACCTAATTTTAACAATTTACACAAAGGAAGAGAAACCAGGAAGTGGCGCTCTGGACCGTGCCATATTGTTCAATATAATTTGGCCGCCATTTAAACTAACTACCGCACTACCTTCCGGTTCAGAGTCTGTATAACTTGAGTAGTTTTTCACTGGCTTCTGCCTCTTCCACGACTGTCTGAGCGTATCGTTGACGTTCGCATAATGGTTAACAAAGGAGTGAGGATCAGAACGAACACTTTCGTTCTCGCTTTCAGAGCCCTGTAACGGAACGTGATTTCTTATTAAAAGGCTTTAAACAACATTTTTTAAAACTACAGTTAGCTACTTTAAAATCAATTTCTATGCATAAAAGTTTCTAGTGAAAATGTAACTGAAGAGCACAGGGAGAAACAAGCAAAGTCGCCAGTGACGTAGCTACATCCCCGCTAGCCCACCCATCGCGGGTAAGGGAGACCTTTTTAGACGAACCACGGTTTTAATGGTATTTCATAGATTTGGCGAGAGATCTTGATACAAATCGATAATTATTTTGCAGTTGTATTTATTTTTTATATAAATACACAGGCCAGCAAATTTAACCGAACAAGGAAAATTATATTCTTCGACGATTAATGTACCGATTTCAATAAAAATACGACAAATATGTAGCTTAATATATTTTGGGTCTTCTTAAATTCTCGATGTTAATAAAATATACTGGAATTTCTTGTTATACAGGGAAAGAGAAAACAGGGTTTTTGAGCTGTGAAAGAACGTTATGTTAACTCTCACATTAAAGTTCCATCCTTTCCCAACATGTTTTTTTATTCACTTCGAAATCTTCCTAATTAAGTTGTATTGCTGAACCCGAATTGGCAATAATTAGCCCTGAAGGGGATAATGGTAACACTCAGTATACCGCACTCCTCGAAGTACTTAGTACTGTATTCGATGCAACACGAAGGTTTAGAGAAACCGCTTTTTACTTAAGAAAACCTGAATAAGGAAGACGAACAGCAACAAATGCATTTCAAGATCGTTTTCTTCGAATCCGCGATTTCCGTCAACGAAATTTTGGTGCCACAGCGTTGCCTTGTTGCCTACGAGTTTGGCAGATGGCCATGGTAGCATTGTTGCATCCAATACTCTACCAAGAAGATTGCGAGAACAAAATTTAACCTGTCACAGGCTGTTGGACGCAGATCATTGAAGGCAGCGGTTGCAATTTGCTCGAACTCATGAGGATTGGCGACGTGTTCTCTTCACAGATGAGTTTTGCAAGATATTTACTGACTGACGCCAATGGGTGTGCAGAAGATCCAGAGAATAACGATACACCCAGTGTTTCTTTTCTTCTTTAGGGTGCAATTTGGCCGTGGAGGTGTGATGTCACTACATTGTAAAGAGGTAGCATCAATGCTGAAAGGTGCGGAGTGTTTGGAAGAGCATGGCGGGATAACTCGCCAATACCTTAATTATGGTGGTATTCAGTTACTAGGATGGCCAGCCACACACAATCGCTGCAAAGTCAGTGGAAGAAAATCCCGCAAAATTAAAATGTCTAATTCAAAGCATGCCAGAAAGAATGAGGGCTGTTATCGAAGCTCGAGGGGGTTGGTTGGTTGGTTAAAGGCGGGGGTTAGGTTAACCTGATCTTCCTTGCACTGCAGCCTTACGGCTTATTGTGCTCCCCTGTCTTGTTAGAAGCGTCCGGTTCCTTTGGTTAGATCCAGTAGCTTCCTTCCAAGATTTTCATATATGAGAGTGGCCCTATGTTCAACTGCTCCAAATATGTTTAGCCTTCTGCGAGTCAACGCATCGCAGTTGTAAATGATGTGCATGGCGGTTTCCTTCTTTTCACCACATAGTCTGCAATCTATGGGTCCGGCGTGAATACCAATCCTCTGCAGGTGTTTTCTCAAGGCACAGTGCCCTGCTAATAAGCCTATGAGCGTGTCTCCGGCCAAATATAGTGGTCCACCGGTTTAGATGTTGTTGTTTTTTCGCATAATGTTTATTAATAGCATTCTTTAAAATTTGTATGTCTTGTTTTATGGGCCATAGGAACTTTAGTCTATACTCTATACAGGGTCTCCTAAAAGGTAAAGTCAATAATTAGGGATCGAGTAGATTGGGTCAAAGTAGGGTCAGAGGGTCATGTAACATTTTATCGTACGTTTCCCCAGCCTCGAGCTACAGCTTCGTAGAGAGTAGACTCTGAACATGCTTTTTTCTTAATATTTTCGAAACCAATAACGATACAAATTTAAAAGTTAGGTATTCTAGTAAGCTGTACTAGTTACAATATAGAAAACTTTTTTTAAAATTGATTTTTATATTTTTTTATGTCAAATTAAAAAACTTCAACTTATTTGCACATGAAAGGTAGTCTTTGTTAGACATGATTTAGGGCGTCGTTTTCGAGATAAATCGATCAAAAGATTATCTTGCATGCCAAAATTATTGTATTTAGCTAGTGTAAAAATAGGCGAATGTCAAAAAGTGATCAAATAAGTAAATTTCAATTATTTACGAGGATATATTGTGGGAGGAATTTAGTTTTAATAAATGAGATCATGAAAAATATTAAAATTTGAGTAAACAATATTAATTATGTTCTCGTTTTCGCATGCAAGTTAGTTTTTAAATCGATTTATCTCGATAACGATTCTTTAAATCGTGCCCAACTAGAAGTAACTTTTTTTCGCAAAAAACGCCGAAGTCTTCTAATTTGAGATAAAAATCGACATAAAAAAAGTTAGGTACATTTTTACTCTGTCCTTCCCTATTTCTGGCGCCACTTTTAGATTGTTGATTTGAACCAAAATAGTTCGATTCGGCGGGTAAAGCTTACTAGAATACCAAACTTTCAAGTTTGTATTCTTTTTAGTTTGGAAAACATTAAGTTAATGCTTTTCTTCAGAGTTTTCCTTTAGGAGCCTGTAGCTTAGTTATGGGGGACAAAATGTGACATGACCCTCAGACCCTATTTTGGGCAGATCTACCCAATCCCCAATTATTGACCATGCCTTTTAGGACACCCTGTATAAGGGTATATTCTTAAAGTCCAAAATTGGAGAATAAACAGAATATTTGTCGGGCTAAATTTGCTGCCCACTGTGCATAACGTAATTACTATTAGGAACTGGTATAAAACACTTTAAATACATTGTTTAACAGCTCTGTAAACTTAGTGCATTTTTCTCTACCTGTACAGAATATCGTAAGTTTTAACAAAAACCAAAACTTCCTATGAAAAGTAACTTTTTTTCGTAAAATTAAAAATTAGGAATATGTCCATATTTTATGTCTATACATTTTTTGGGTCACGGTCAAACCTTCTGTTATTGTTAAAAGTTACGGGAAGGGGGAGCAAAATTTGTAAGTACGCCACTGAAAGTCACAAATTAGGTGTACGTTTTGTTTAGAAATATAACTGTACCGGAGAAAAGCTTAAGCAAAGAGGTACAAGATGAAACCTGCTACTATTAATAAAAATTTGACTTCATTTTTGTAAATAATGTACTTTTTCCCTTGTTCTCTTCAACTCTTCGATACGCTTCACGTTATACAGGGTGTCCAAAATACGGTGGGCCACTATTGCTATATCCGAAACGGTAAGAGTTACGAGGTCGTTTAAATTAGAGAAAAGTTGCCTTTTTTAGTGATCATTTATAATGTGCTTACAGCGTTGCCAAATAGTTTTTAGTTCTAGAGATATTAAAGGATATGTAAAAATTCCTCAAATTTTTTTCTACAAATATCTCGAAAACCACTGATTTTATCAAAAATTGTTTAATACAAAAAAGTTATGGTTTTCCATTCTCTACCAAACGCACTTAACGTTTTCTTAAAATGACGTTTGACGTTTAAGATATTGCTACCAACTCAGTTATTTTAAATACGGACCTGGATTCTTTTTTTCATATCTCGAAAGAGCATCCAATTTGCAATTCAACAGTATAGACACAAGTATATTTTCTAATGTTTTGAGACGTAAAATGCATCATCAACATTTTTTTTTATAAACGCCCTTAATACGGTTCTGCCCTTTGGTGTTTATAATGAGATTATATCAGATCTTAATTAAAGTGTAACAATTGATATTGATAAGACTTAAAACGGATTTAAAATAATTGAAAATGTTTTTTTTAATAAAGTTTAAAAAAATGCAGAAGCAGGCTTGGAAAACAATTGAAGAAAATAGTTCTACCGCGAGACTGCTTTTCAGGAAAGATTCGGCATAAATGTATGGGCTGGGGGTACTAGGTACAAAAGTAGTGGGTCCCTTCTTTTTTGACGAACATTTGAATGGCGCAATGTATCCTAATTTCTTAATAGGCACTTTTCAAGATCTTTTAGTCGACCTTCCTCTCGACGTAATAAGAAATTTTCTGTACAGGATGGCGCGCCAGCACATCGAGCCCGCCGTTGTACAAGGTTTTTAAACAACTTTAAACCCAACCATTGGATTGGCAACAACGGACCCATAAACTGGCCAGCGCGCTCACCAGATTTAACCCCCATGGATTTTTCCATATGGGGTTTGATCAAGGATCAGGTGTACCATAACACACCTCGTGATTTAAATTACTTAACTGAAATAATTCAACAGGCTTGTAACAAAATTACAGCTACAACATTACGATGGTGGCCATTTCCAACACTTGGATAAGTTGTTTTTATAACTGTATTTTTAAGTTTCTGGAGCAGTTTCTTAGAATTAAAGTTTAGTAAAATTGTTGAAATTTGAATCGTTATGGACTCGTATTAATTAATTTTTAAACTTTATTAAAAAAACACTTTCAACTATTTTAAATCGGTATTAAGTCATATCAATATCAATTGTGACACTATAATTGAGATCTGATATGTTCTCACTATAAACACCAAAGGCAGAACCGTATTAAGGGCGTTTATAAGAAATAATGTTGATGATGCACTTTACGTCTCGAAACATCAGAAAATATACTTGTGCCATATACCGTTGAATTGCAAATTGGATGCTCTTTCGAGATATGGGAGAAAAAAATGCAGGTCCGTATTTAAAATAACTGAGTTGGTAGCAATATCTTAAACGTCAAGCGTCATTTTAAGAAAACGTTAAGTGCGTTTGGTAGAGAATGGAAAATCATAACTTTTTTGTATTAAACAATTTTTGATACAATCAGTGGGTTTCGAGGTATTTGGAAGAAAAAATTTGAGGAATTTTCACATTTCCTTTAGTATCTCCAGAACTAAAAACTATTTGGCAACGCTGTAAGCACATTATAAATGATCACTAAAAAAGGCAACTTTTCTCTAATTTAAACGACCTCGTAACTGTTACCGTTTCGGATATAGCAATAGTGGCCCACCGTATTTTGGACACCCTGTATTGCGTTCAAAACAGAATAATTTATGTTAATTTTGGTAAAAACTTTTATGCGTGTAAGGAAGCTTTTAATATCGGTGGGTCCCCTAATTTTTTGGCAACTCTTGTATAAGAATTTTAAGCCGGGTGCATTTGAAAACCAAAGCGTCGTATTCATTGGTAATTTAAATGCTGTACTTGTTAGGAATAAATAAAATAAATGTTTATGTTACTTCTTCAGAAGTTTTAAATAAAAATAATACTTTAAAATATGGAAGTTCAAATATAATAAGATTTACAATCACATGCATAAAATTATACATGCCAAAATTCGTAACCCCGTCATATTTACGAATAAATAAATTAAGGGGCTTTTCAAATCCATGTGTATCCACCACTCTATCAAGAAAACGGTAAATTTAAAATTTACAGCTTTTATTTTTTCAATAGCAAATGTGTGAAAGCTGTTGGTGAGCTCTAGAGCGGCATATGCATACCTTTGTATAAGCACACTAAACTATAAAAATCGGCACACAGCATGCACTGTTAAAATAAACGGATTTTTAATTATATTGATTGATCCAATAAAATACCTTTTTTGTGAGCTTGAAAAAAAAAGGAAGATTTCATTTTGATAGAATAGAATTCATTTATTTTATTTTTTTAATTGCACCATACTATATACAGGGTTGGGCAAATGTTCCGGAACGGCTTAATTACAAGCGAACGAAAAGTGATATCGAATCGGGGTTTTGGGCAATCTATAGGACAAAAATTTTACTATTTGACTGGTATACCATATGTCAGTAATGTCACCAACTGTCAAGTGTCGACGATATTTTTTTATTTTTTTAAATGGAACACCCTGTATATTATCAGATATTCTAGATCTTCAATAAATTACAAATATTTTTCATATAGCATACCATATGATTAAATTCAACTGTTTCGGAAATACGGGCAAATGAATCTAGAAAGCCCATATTACATTTTGTTTAAAAATCAAGCAACATATTTCTTTTATTATGACATTCCAAATAAAAGTCTCAGTTTCCATGACTCCCAAGTGTCACTCTGACACATTTCCTATTTAATTTTTATTTATTTGTATTAAGTGAGTTGTGCGAGTTTTTTATTTATCGACTAAACCTCTGATATAACTGATAAAACTATGGTTCAGCTAACTGAACAAGAACGGATTACTCTGCTTATGATGATAGGATATGGGGATAGACGGAGATCTTTTCAAGAAGCAACCGACCTTTTCAATCAAAGTTTTCCTGTTCGAGATCCCATTTCTAAATCAACTGCTAATAGAATATTCCATAACTTTGAGCATACGGGTACGGTAAAAAACTTGCCAAAAACAGGTCGTCCGAAAACTGCTACAAATGACGAGAAATCCCTGGATGTTTTGCTTGCCCTGCAAGAAGAACCACAGACGTCAGTTCCAAAGCTTGCTCTTGCACATGAAAACAGCGAAAAATCAATTAGAAGAATCCTCAAAAAAAATAAAATGTTTCCTTATAAAGTCAGCTTGCTTCAAGAACTATCAGAGGACGATCCTGATAGGCGTATGCAATTTTGTCAAGAAATAATGGACTACATAGACCTACAACCTAACTTTGTAAGTCGTATTTTATTTTCTGACGAGGCTACATTCTGTCTTAATGGTTTCGTCAATAGGCACAACTGTCGATACTGGTCAGACCATAATCCCCATTGGATGATTGAGCACCGTACGCAACACCCCCAAAAATTAAATGTGTGGGCAGGTATAATTGGAAACCATATTATTGGGCCTTTCTTCCTTGATGGAAACTTGACATCTATTTACTACTTAGATCTGCTTCGAAATAGAATTATACCAAATTTGATTAATTTATATCATGATCAGGTTAACGATCAAATACTAGCGAATGACATTTGGTTTCAGCAAGATGGGGCGCTAGCTCATTTTGGTATACATGTCAGAAATTATTTAGATCAAACTTTTCCTGGAAGGTGGATAGGTAGGAGAGGGTCCATTGAATGGCCTCCTAGATCTCCAGATTTAACACCTCTAGATTTCTACCTCTGGGGTCATTTAAAGACTGTCGTATATCGTACACAACCTAAGACTTTGGAGGATCTTCAAAACAGAATTTTAGATGCTGTGCATGTTATTTCTCGTGAACATTTGCAAAACGTGCGTTCTGAATTTTCCGACAGGATTGGACACTGTCAGGTGGCTGAAGGACGACATTTTGAACATTTAATTAAATAACCATTATTTTATATTATTGTGTTTTAAAGTTATTACCTTGGTTTTGTTTAAATAAAATGTACTACATTCATTTGCCCGTATTTCCGAAACAGTTGAATTTAATCATATGGTATGCTATATGAAAAATATTTGTAATTTATTGAAGATCTAGAATATCTGATAATATACAGGGTGTTCCATTTAAAAAAATAAAAAAATATCGTCGACACTTGACAGTTGGTGACATTACTGACATATGGTATACCAGTCAAATAGTAAAATTTTTGTCCTATAGATTGCCCAAAACCCCGATTCGATATCACTTTTTGTTCGCTTGTAATTAAGCCGTTCCGGAACATTTGCCCAACCCTGTATAAAAAAATAGTACGCAGCGATGGACATGAGTACACAATGACTTGTACGGAAAAATGTTTTAAAAGTACAGTAGCAACCAGATACAAAGATGATAAATTAATAGCAGGGTAACTCATGTAAGATGACCTGGTACCTTATTATTTTCCCAAAAACTGGAAGAGGTAGAAAGAAAACTTGACTGAACTAACTAGCCGATTTTTATTTTATTACAATTTTATGTTGTTTGATTGGGGTTGACACTAACCCCTATACCGGGTGATGCATGGCTTAGTTGAACATAGGAAATCCCATATAAATTTTGAGGTGGCTAAATATTGGCTCCCCTGTACATTTTAGAGAAAAATTGTATTGTAATCCCTGTAGAGTGCATTCTCATCCGGGACACCCTATATAATAATTTAACAATTAATTAACAATCGATCAAATATTCTTTCATAACCCTTACAGTTTCCAAGATAAGGCCCAGGCTCACCATACGTGGGCCATATTTGAAAAGTAATTTGATCTTAGTAATTTCTAGCTCAAATTTTAAATTTATTTTTGGATCATCGCAGATGAACCCAACCATGATTTTTTTTAAATTATTTCATTTAATTGTTTAGTGTCATGCAAGGAGGAAGAATCTAAACTTTTCGGATTTTTTTAATTCCTTCAAAAAATACCTAAACATATTATCCTGCCACATTTTCATCTTCCGCGTAATAATTGGATGGGCGAGTTTATGTATCCTATAAAGTAGAAATTACGCACAATTACTATTTTTTAACACATTGGATGCCAAGGAAAATCTTGTTTCTGGCAATAATTTATAAGGAAACCCCAAATTTTCTTTTACATCTTCAGGTAAAGACGCCAAGAAAACAAAAATATAAAAGAAAATTTAGGTACTTTACATTACATTAGTTTACCCATAAGTAAAAATAATTTTTAATCCTAGATTTACCTTAGCATGTGGAGACTACAGAGGCCGGATTGCAATGAAAATCCTCATTAATTAGTACAAATATAACAATTAAATTAAATACACTTATAAATAAAACTCACCTGCTCAGAAGAGCTCATCTCAGAAGGTTTCTCAGTGACACTGCTGTCATCAGGATTTTCATCGTAGCCCTTCAGGCTTTCTTCGTCAGAATTGTAAGGCACCGAGGCAGGAGATGGTCTCGGTGGAGATTTGCCTGTAACAAATTAAACATTTGTTTTATATTTTTAAATACAATGAGCATCGAATAAAATTAAAACACCCAATGTAGCTGTCCCACCCCTAAGAAAATCTGATGGTAAAGTGTGTTCCCAAATATAAGAAAACCGACCTTGACTGCTATTATTAGGGTATTCAAAATATAATAAACAACAATAAACCAGTTCTGTGAAATGATATATGCGTAATAAATTTTAAGTACCGTACTCAGGTAAATAAAAATGCGGATAAACCAGGGTCCTTTTTGATTTTAGTCTGTCAACCGTGCACTGTTGAGTTTAGTTTGTTTTTTGAAAATGTTTCGTCCTTGGTGTTCTAGTGAGATTTGTGAAAGCAATGAAACTGAAGTAAATAACAGAGTGCATTTATTAACAGATGCCAAACAGATCATAAAGAATAGACAATAGACAATAGACAAACTTTATTGAAAAGCAATTCAGCTGTACAATTTGACCTTACAAACTATGTTACAAAATATGTAATAAAAAATTAAATTAAAACACAGTCTAAAACTAAAACCAAAATTTGCTATCACACACATTTCGTTAAATAGCTCCAATACAAGTCGTCATGGATGTAAGAGTAATGGATTAAACTATATGATATGGGAAGCAGGGAAGCTAAGCAGTTTGCAGCAAAGGCATTGTATTGTCAGTGAATTCGGTAAAGGAGTAATTAGCGCTGAGTAGCAAACATTTTTTAATTTTATTACTGAACTGTCTAGTATTTAGCTGTCTTATTCCCAGAGCAATACTGTTGTAAACTGTTTTTCCCAAATGATAGATAGTGTTTTTAGCTAACTCCCTTCGAGACTGAGGAACAGTCAAATTACCTCTGAACCTTGTAGCATAGTTATGAATATTATCTCTTGTCTCGCAGTCCAATCCATGTAAGTAGGTTAATGTTTCAAGTGTAAGTAGATCATATAAAGTAAGGATTTTGAGTGACTTAAACAGCGGTTTACAGTGCGCAAGTGAGTCGACCTTACAGATTATTCTCACGGCTCGCTTTTGTAGGAGGAAGAGAGAATGAAGGCGGGTTGTTGAGGCGTACCCCCAAAAAATGATACAGTATCGAAGATTGGACTCAAACAAGGCATGGTACACTTCTAGAGAAATTTTTCTGTCACTCAATTCCAGGGTTACAGTCCTCAGAGCAAAGAGAGCAGACGCCAGACTCTTTGAAAGTCTATTAAGATGAGTATCCCACTTCAAGCCCTGGTCCACCATCAATCCCAGAAACTTGTAATGAGACACCTTTTCCACTATGTGAGTTTTCATCCTCAGTGATAAAGGCCCCTTATTGAGAAAGACCATATATTTGGTTTTTTTTATATTTAATGCTAATTTGTTAGCATCAAACCACTCCTGAATCAGATTTAAATCTTTATTGACTACCCTCTGCAATATTTCCAAGTCAGTATCGGACCAACACACAGAGGTATCGTCCGCAAACAGAATAAATGAACCACCGATGTTTAAACATGCTAGATCGTTTATGTAAAGTAAAAACAACAAAGGACCCAGGACTGAGCCCTGAGGAACTCCATCAGTGTTGTCTAAAAATTGAGATCACACCCTTTCTCCATTCGAGTCCAGTACCTGAACTAGCTGTTTACGCCCCAGTAAATATGATCTGAACCAATCCTGTGAAATCCCTCTAAATCCATAAAAGGCAAGCTTCTCCAAGAGTATTTCATGGTTTACGCAATCAAATGCTTTTGCAAGATCAAAAAACACCGCCGTAGTGACGCCTCCATCATTAACACCATTATATACGTTATCTAAAAAGCCAAAGATGGCATCCCTCGTACCTTTATTCGTTTGAAATCCAAATTGAGACGCAGATAAAATTTGAGATTTATTAAAGTATGAAGTAATACGGATTTTAACTATAGTCTCGATTATCTTTGAGAACACTGACAAAAGGGATATAGGTCGGAAGTTAGAGGCATTTTTAATTTTACCGCCCTTATCAATTGGAATAATCAATGAGTTCTTGAGGACACTAGGAAAGATGCCCTCAGTAAAAGAACAGTTTATTATTTCAGCAAGCTTATCATAAGCAATTCTTGGTAGCTCCTTCACAATCTTCACAGCTACCTCGTCCAAACCAGTAGATGACTTGTTTTTGAGGCCCTTGACTATGTCCATAACCTCCGGAGCGGTGGTTGGTGCTAAGTAAAAACTATTAGACGTGCCCCTGTGCAATTGATGAAGAAAACGAGAAAAATTAGTGGCATCATTACAGGTAATAGTCCTAGTGGTGTTCGTGGCAATACTAGTATAAAAGTCATTTAAGTGGCAAGCAACCTCATGAGGGTCAGTAAGCTCTTGAGAGTCAAATTCAAGTAACAATTGTTTATTTGCTTTAGATGTATTCCGACCAGAGACACGATTAACAATATTCCAAGTTTTTCTCTTTGAGTTTTTAGAATTAGTAATTTCCTGTGCGTAATACAGTCTCTTTGCCTGTGTGATTACCCTTCTTAGTATATCTTTATATTTCTTAAAAAATATGTGAAAATTTAGATTTTTTGTAAATTTGCTAATATATGATAAACAACGCTTATTCTTACAAGATACTCGAATTCCTAAGGTTATGAAGTCTTTTCGTTTATGTTTATGTTTCTTATAAGGAAATGAGGAGTTTATACAATTTACTATATGTTCTTGAAAAAGTGTGAATCTATCAGATGAAGAAGCATTGTTAGTCAGAAAAGACCAATCAGAGTTTATAATTTTGTTCTTAAAGTTTGTAATGTTCCTTAATGAATAATTGCGGAAAACAAATGCACCTTCAGATTTTGGATTAAAATCTTTTAGAGAAAGTCTTCCTATAACCGCCTCATGATCGCTTAAATCACTGTGGCTAGTTTGCACAGAAATTACCTGGCCTTCTAGGTTAGTACAAAAATAATCGATAATAGTTGCGCATTGTTTTCCAATTCGCGTAGAAGAATTTATATGTATTTTAAGATTGAAAGAAAGGAAGACACACTTCAATTGAAGCAAATCCTGTGATTCTCTATTAGCATCAATATTGAAGTCACCCGTCAGAATAATGCCAGATTTCCTTGGTAAAGCATTCAGTACATTTAAAAGATTTTCACAAAATATATTGACATTGCCCGATGGCGATCTATACACGTTTATTATGTATATATTTTGAGTCTTAAGGTATAAACATGAAAGTTCAAAGTTTTTTTCACTATTAAGATCGTCAAATTTATCAATATTTATAAAATTTAAACTTGTTCTAGTCAAGATAGCAGAGCCCCCCATTCCATAAGTATTCCTTATAAAACAAGATACAACAGTATACCCAGGCACGACAATAGTTTCTCCGGGTCTTAGATGATGTTCAGTGAGGCAGATTATTTCCGGTGATTTTAATTCATTGACAAAGATGGAAAACTCTGCGCTTTTATTCCTTATGCTTCGTATATTCATAGAAAGAATGGTAAAATTTGAATCGCGGATCTCCAATCTACCGCCTGATATGTGAGGCGCTATATAGGTTAATCCATCACTATTTTCGAACTTGCACCCATTTCTAAAAAACTATTTCTATCTACATTTAAACTTAATCCTATATTACCATTACCATTATCAATAGTATCAGAATTTTCCTCAATAGACGCAGTATTATTTATGGATATTTGACCACTGGGTGCAACATGCATAACCTGAGAATCTGACACTTCCGATTCCAACGAACGACCAGTGCAATCATTAGAAAAGTTTTGCATCCTAACAAAAATAATGTTTTTGTGGCCACTACCGTTGCGTATAAAATTCACAATCTCCCTACATGCTACTTTTTTGCCTACTTTAGGTCCGTGACCCGAATTAAAATCAATACAGCCAATACCATTTTCAGAAATTCTATTTAGTTTAAATAATGTGTCGCTTAACTTAATGTTAAATTTATGTAATTTCAAATTTATGTTAAAATCGTAGAAATAAGGTACAGACAAAACTATTATGTTTGTATGAGCACAGCTTTTAACTTTATCAAGTAGTAGGCCTAGAGAGGGAAATTTATTATTTTTAAAATCATTGTGTGTTTTTGACATTAATGTCGCGCGGAAATTTGTGCCCCAAAGAAGTTGTAAAGGAAACGGCTTTACTTACAAAAAAATTCTTTTCCACAGTTTGGGAAATTCCACAAGGGCCAATTTTGGAACGCAAAAAAAGAAGTGATATTGGAAAATCAAGAACGTTGGACCAAGGGGACGAGGAACTTATACGACGAAAATTTTATAAAATGTATTAAGAGCAAAGTGTACCAACGTTGGACAATTTAATGAAAAGCCTGACAACAGATGAAACAGAAATTAAATGCTCAAGAACGACATTGTGGAAGCGCCTTCAACACATGGGTTTTAAATTCAAAAGGATTAATAAAAAGCAGGTTTTGATGGAGTCCAAGCGTCTTCAAGAATGGCGGTGGGAATATCTGACAAAAGTAAATGAATACAGAACTGAAGGTAGGCCGATCATTTATTTAGATGAAACGTACTTTGACACCCACGACACCCCGTCAAGTGGTTGGGTCGATTCTAGCGGCAAATGTGTGACACGTGCCCCGTCAAACCGTGAAAAAAGAATAACAATCTTACATGCTGGTTCTGAAGATGAATGGGTGCCGAATGGTCTATCTCTCTCGGCAAAAAATATTAGTGAATCATGTGTTGACGATCATGAAGACACAACAGCGGAGTTATTTCAAAATTGGTTTGAAACTAAATTATTGCAGGACATTCCACCAAATAGTGTTATTGTTATGGATAACGCTAGTTATCATAGTAGACAATTAAACAAAGCTTCTTCTTCAAAAGACACTAAAGCCAAAATTCAAGAATATAATATGTTTGATAATGATATATATTTTCATGAAAACTATAAAGAAAGACTTATTAGAAGTGCTTAGAAGTATGTCTATACAAAAAGTATATTACTGCGATAAACTTGCGAAAAGCATGGGGCACATAGTATTGCCGCTACCGCCTTACCACTGTATATTTATCCCTATTGAACAAATATGGCACCAACTTAAAGCTGGAATTCGTCGCAATAATATTTCACCCACACTTAATTCTAGTGTATTAACTCTAATTCATGATGAAACTAAAAAAATTTCTGTGGTGAACTGGAAAAACTGCGTAAAACATGTTAAGAAAGTAGAAGAAAGTTACATTTGTATTAGGAATGCAACAGAAAGGTTTATTATTACTTTAGATGATGATAGCGATAGTGAAGTAGATTTAGTTGGGTAATTTATTAAATAATGTAATAATTTAGCATTATAAGTATAAGTGTAAGACCATAATTCTATTTTTATATTTTGAATCTAATAAACTTAAATAAACATAAGTTTCATATTTAGTTGCTGCTAAATTGAATATTTCAATACTATGTATTTTCTAAGGCGGACCTAACTCAGTCGGCATTGTGTCAATACCCCTACTATTTAGGTAGAAATAAATAAGAGTCATTTGGTCAGTTTCTTATATTTGCGAATACACTTTACCAATGGAAGAAAGAAGACTAAACCGAAACTGGCCATAAGTTTTATAAAATAAAATCCAAAGGGCCGTTATCGAACGGTACCTAACTCACCTATCCATGTGAACCCATTTACTTATTAATCTGTAAGGTAGTAGATTATAAATTTGAATTTAATAGAGTGAATAAAAAAAAATAAATTAATATTTTCAAATGTATAGGTACCTACCTAAAATAGGTGGAGGCTGATTGTGTTGCTGTTTCCTCTGTCCGGTTCTTTTGCTTAAGGTTCCCATTGCACTTATCGTTCCGTTGGTACTTTTTGATCTATAATAATCCAATGCTAATTCTTGATGGTCTCCCAGTGACATTGCCATTGATTCTTCTAGTGTTTTTTGTGCCTCTTCTGCAAAAAGTATATTTGTTGTGTTAGTTACTACAACCAAACCTTAAATTTTTGAATTATGATATTTTATAGAATAATATGTTTAAATACGACTTAACAACATACTCACGTTTGTATTTGTAACTTTTACTTTTCACACAAAGTATAGCGATGATCATAATGATGATAACTATCGAAGTAGCCGCCAGCGCCACCATGAACCATGTCTGTCTGTAAAAGGGGCGGTGTTGCAAATATCCATATTCCATATATAACTTAGACGGAGTCAAAATGGAATCTTGCGACACGGCCGGACAGCTAATTCCAAACTTATTGTAAGGAATCACCCTGAAGACATAAGCGGTGGAAGGCAACAAACTTTGGTACGAAATTGTGAAGTCCTGAAGTGGCCCGTTGTTTGTTTTCGTTACAGTCTGCCATTTCGTATCTTCTAAAAGGGACAAGGCCATTAACAAAATAAAGTAGGTGTATGTAGCAGTACGTTTTTTCAGTCAAGGCGTAGTTGTTATTAATGCAAAAAAACCAACCTTTTCGTAGAGATTCGATGTAGTATCCCAGTATAGGTCCTTTCCCTGTAGGTCCGTTTAACCAGTGCATATCCACGCTAGAAATTGTTTTTATTACAATGAGTTCTTTTGGTGAACCAGGTGAACCATCCTGGGAACCAGTTGTAACGTTATTCGATGTGAGTGGACCGTAATCAATGGTCTGAGCTCTAACAGTAAAGGTATATGTGATTTCTTCCTCCAAACTTTGTACTTGCAAGAAGTTCGTCGATACCTTTTGCTTTACTTGTTTGCTAAATCCTAAAAATATATGAATTATGTGTGTTTTTTTTTTTTTAAATACCATTAGCAAGTGCAGAATGCGTTGGAACTTTTCCCGCGAAATTGCCCAGAAGTTAGAAAATTTTAAAATTTAAATATTAACAATTTTTATTTCGGCTATTTTGAGGAATCAGGTTAGGTTATACGTACAGGGTTATCCAACCAAGACTAGACAAGGCGATTTTTTGACTTTTCCTGTACTTTTATAAAAAAACTGAAATAGCCATCTTAAGTCATTTTCTCCCGCGAATTCGAATATCTTCAGCAAAAAACAATTGAACATCAAACAAAAGTACTAGGGGTCACTTTGATATTTTTTTAAATGGGATGCCGTATTTTTAATGAGCTTATCCGATTTCTCATATAAATTTTGATGTAAAATGTTGGATTTTTAATTCAAAAACGCCTTTTTTCTTCAGTTTTAAATTCGAAAAATGTTCGTCTACCGTAAGATTAATACCTGATAGATGGATACCCGTTTCACCTGTTCACCCTTTAACCTGCTTTAAAGCGTCCGTCAGTTAGACAAAATAATCAAGTTTCAAATTTCTATATATTTTTCACGAATTAATTACAAATAATGAAATATTCTTTAGAAGAACGGCTAAATGTAATAAAATTATATTACAAAAGTGGACAGAATGCTCGACAAACACAAAGAACATTTTTTGAGAGTTTCCAGAGACACATTTCAGTGGATACAATTCTCAGAATTAAGACCCTATTTGAAGAAAGTAAGACATTGAAAGATAAGCCAAGAAAGATGAAAATACGGAATATAAGGGATCGAGCTATTGTTCAATATTTTACTATAAATCCGAAGAGTTCTATTCCGCAAGCGGTACGAGAAGTAAGGTATGGTCCAGGGCTCCGGAGAGTAAGCTATGGAACAGTTCACAGAACTTTAAAAAAATGTGGTCTAAAACCATATTGCATCCTTCCCGTTCAATACTTAACACAGCTTCAAAAAGAACTGCGATTTCGATTTGTTGCTTCAATGCTGATGAGAGAGCAAGACGAAGATTATAATTTATATAATAAAATTCTATGGAGTGACGAAGCGTCATTTACAACATCGGGGGTATACAATCGGAAAAATACAAGATACTGGGCAGCAGTTAACCCTCATAGATATGAAATGATAAAGTTTCAAGGTTGGAGCTCACTTAATGTTTGGTGTGGGATGTTAGAAAATCGAATTATTGGACCACTATTTTATCGTGGCTCTTTAACAGGCCAAAGATACCTCCATTTTCTTCATAACGATATCGAGGATTTCTTGGAAAGGTTGCCATTGCAAGCCTACAACAATATCATTTGGCAGCAGGATGGTGCTCCGCCTCATGCAGTTCGAGAAGTGGTAACATACCTAAACGAGCGTTACAATCAGTGGATTGGCCGTAACGGAACAATTCATTGGCCACCAAATAGCCCCGATATCACGCCAATGGATACATTTTTATGGGGTCATTTAAAAAATGTAGTTTATCAACGACCCAACAGAAGTCTGGAGGACATTCAGCAAAAAATTATAAATGAAATTAATAGACTTAACCAGGACCAAAATATTGTAAGAGATTCTTTGGAGAGATTGAAAAGGGGGCATCGGTCATGTTTTGAAAATAATGGAGGACACATAGAACAATTATATTATTGAGATTAAAGTTATTCACTTTAGTTTATAGTTTTTTCTAATATGTCATACTTTTTTTATACGTAAGCAATAATAGATTTGCAAAAACTACTAAATTTGTAATTAATTCGTGAAAAATATATAGAAATTTGAAACTTGATTATTTTGTCTAACTGACGGACGCTTTAAAGCAGGTTAAAGGGTGAACAGGTGAAACGGGTATCCATCTATCAGGTATTAATCTTACGGTAGACGAACATTTTCCGAATTTAAAACTGAAGAAAAAAGGCGTTTTTGAATTAAAAATCCAACATTTTAGATCAAAATTTATATGAGAAATCGGATAAGCTCATTAAAAATACGGCATCCCATTTAAAAAAATATCAAAGTGACCCCTAGTACTTTTGTTTGATGTTCAATTGTTTTTTGCTGAAGATATTCGAATTCGCGGGAGAAAATGACTTAAGATGGCTATTTCAGTTTTTTTATAAAAGTACAGGAAAAGTCAAAAAATCGCCTTGTCCAGTCTTGGTTGGATAACCCTGTACATACATATAAGCAGAGCTGCGAGAAATACTCCAAAAAAGCATCTATAGTCTATTTCAGAAAGGCGTAGAGTAATAAAAGCTCATTAGGTATGCAAAGGGACTACAGAGTGACCCAAAGAATATTAAAGCCACTTTCATAATTTGGCATTGATTTCATTGCAAAATTCTTTCTTTTTATCAAGTGCAGGTAGTACCACCCGGGTTTGGGTCAATTTATGGGTTTTGCCTATTGTTATCCATTCACAAACACTGAAAATGGTGTGACAAAGGCGTGCCGGTATAGGATATTCGTAAAAAGGAAAGAATTTTATTTTAACAGAATAAAAATTAGGCATTATGTACATAGTATTAGATACACTTATTTTTACTAAACATTTTTAAAAAAATACATTATACAGAAATTAAATTATACTCGTAAAAATTATAATAAATTAAATTATACTCGTAAAAAGGAAATAATTTTATTTTAACAGAATAAAATTTAGGCATTATGTACATAGTATTAGGTACACTTATTTTTTATTAAACATTATAAAAAAAATACAAAATACAAAAAATACATTATACAGAAATTAAATTATTAATAAAATAATACATTTTTCCCGATTTAAAAAAATTAGCGGATAAGCCTTGCATTTCTAACTGGTTTTCTACGTTAAAAAAAATGTATGATTCACAACAGATTTTCCAAGAAATACCTACTTATCATGCATGTACAAATGTTTTTTGTTTACCAAATAAATCAAGTTCTTTTAAATTGTCGTACAGCCGCACGACGGATATTAATAGTATGTATATGGAAAAACACTATTAAAAAACTATTAATTGACATTGAACCATATACATTAAAAGATTTCTTAGACTGCGTTTTTTTTTAAAAAAAAACAAGTTGATTTTTTTTTGACGTCATTTCATTTTATTTGTTGCCTGTTTACTTGTAACTGTAACTGTAATTTTAAATAAAGAAGTATTGTTACTATTATTATTATTAATGTTTTTCTTTTTGATTTGAAAATAAAATGCATGTTATGGCCAATTTACAAAACAATGTTAATGTGTCGTGGGACACAACCACCGTTTTTAATTTTACTTTGTTCATCAAATGAAAGAGAAGACATTCATATTAATGTAGATAAATAATAATATTATACTATCTGTTGTCTGTTTGACACTGGATCGGCACTGTCGACCCTGCCGCCCCTGAAAAACCGCCATTGTTTGAAAGTATCTTAACAATACTCTGATAGAATTTAAGTTACTCGAAAATATCTAAAATACTTTTAAAGGTAACTGGTTATTGTTTAAAAGTATGCAATATCTACTATACTAACTATATTTTAGTTACGTTTATTAGTATCTAAAATATAGTTCAGGTTAGTTCAACATGACATTCTCAGTCATGTAAAAAGTTTCTTAGTTGCATTAAATTACTTTTAGTAACATGCCATAACAGTAAAGTATCCTTTTTGGAATTAAAGTTAATCACAGCTCTGCATGGAATCATGGAAATCTACTAATTTACCTCATAACTATTCCATTCCTATCCAACGAAGTAAAATTAATAATAATTAAACACTTACGTTCATTTTCTTCCGTCGTCTCGTACGTTACAATGTATCCTATTATATCACCGTTTGGTTTCTTGGGTGGATCCCACATTACAACCAGACTATTCATTGTTATCTCTGCAAATCTTAAATTTACAGGGGCACTAGGCAGACCCTGCAGCGTTTTTACTGTTATCGGATGCGACCTAGGTCCATCACCGGCTGGATTAAAAGCAAGAATCTGAATTTTGTACTCGGTGTATTTGTCGAGGAAAACTAAGCTGTGTGAAGTAGTCGACGCAGGTACTACCTCAATTTCTTCTTCCCATTTTTTGCCTTCTTCCAATTCCTGGGGCGAGTTTATCACTAGGTAGAAGATCTGTAAGATTAAATTAAATTTATATACCTACTTCAAAAGTCTTAATAATATTTTTAATCATCTTTCTATCCACTAACTAAACTAAAATGATGTAGATAATAATATGGCTACGTCTTGAATTTATCTTTACAAATTTAAATGTTTTTTACCTTGTACCCCAACAATTCTCCATTTTGCATATGCTGTTGGGGCGGTTTCCATCTCAACCTGACCTCAGTGGAGGACACTGGTTCCCCCTGCAATCCTCGTGGTTCCCCTGTAGGCACTGCCTCCCCCACGTAAACCGTAACCGGAGGACTAGCTGGACCTTCTCCTTGGATATTGAATGGTACTACAATTATTTCATAGTTTCTGTCTTGCAGAAGTTCGCTTAGAACCATTTTACTTGCCTAAAAAGAACGTGAATCATTTATACACCTGAATTGAAATAGCAAATAATACATAGCTACGTTACATAGTAGAACTAAATAATAAACATCGTACATTAATTCCCATAACTTCTTCTTTTGGTGTTGCTTGCAGAGCGGTAGGAAAATCAGACACTGGTTGAAAGACAACTCTGTAACCACCGGTTTTCGTATCCCCGCTCCAAAATTGCTCATCAACTGGTACCCAGAATACTTCCACGCTTGTTGTAGTTATGGGTACCGCTTTAAGGTTGGTTATAGCTTTACTTGGAGCTACAAATTAATACGATATTTAGAATAATTATTTGGATCATAAGAATTACGCTATATGTATTATGCCGTGCACGGAAAAAATTATTATCATCTTTGCATCCAAGGCCGTACTGCTCAGCGGTAAAGCTTAATACCTGTTGGGTGTCAGTAAATACCAGCATTATCACTCATATCCAAAATTTGTTGGAAAAAAATGATTTATTAGATCCGACATTTTTTTCTGATGAAGCCTGATTCCAGCTCACCGGTGTTGGTGTCAAATTGGCTGTTTCCGAAGAAGAATTGTTGGTTATATTTTATTCCATTACAGCACAGCGGTATAAGGACAATATTGTGAATCCATTTGTGGAGCAATTACTTGACGATGAACTACGTTTTGATTATTTTCAACAGGACGGTGCAACCGCCCATACATCCACCGAAACTATTAACTACTTACGCAATTTTTTCGACGACAGATTGATCAGTTTTCTAACATTTATTTATTTATTTAACATGCTTTATTGTCAAGAATACATTACATATTATAGACAAATCAACTAATGCTAAATTTATCCTACGATCTAAGACGATGTCAGAAGGTAAAAAAATCATAAATAGACAAAGTACAATTTAGAAAAAATAGATATCAGAAAGTTTAAAAAAATTAAAACAAACATAAAGTTTAAAAAAAAAAAACACAATTTAAAATAGTTAAAAAAAAATAGCTTAACTTCAAAAAACATTATAATAAAGTCCACAAGAAGTGTCAAATTTCATCCCGATAGTACTCATCCAGGCTGTAATACGCCTTTTGTGCCAGAAGGTCTCTCACCGCTCTGCGGAAACGCACATGATCCAAAGATCTATACTCCACTCTCCAATGATTATACACTTTAATGCTTTCGTAAATTAGAGAGCGCTTAGTCAATGTCGATCTAGGAATTGGAAGCCGAAGGTTAGAGCTTTGCCTGGTGCTGTATACATTTTGAGAATTGTTGCTTGAAGATCTCTTATGTATTAAACATACCGTTTCTAAAATAAATAGGCATATAACCGTTAAAATACTAAACTTTCTAAATAATGGCCGACAATGGTCCCGATATTTTGCCCCACTCATATACCTAAGCGCTCTCTTCTGAATAACGAAAACAGAATTTAAAAGCAGTTGATTGCAGAATGCCCAAAATGCAATACCATATCTCATATGGGACTCAAGCAGCGAGTGGTATACCATCTTTGCCGCTAAACAACCTAGTTCTTGTGACACCACTCTAATAGCAAAGCAACGCGATGCTAACTTCTTATCTAATCCAATGACATGTTTCTCGAATTTAAGCTTGGAGTCTATAAATAGTCCAAAGAAATTCTATGGTTGCTTTACTTTTAATTTGTTTGTTATCCAAGACAAGATCATTATAGTCAAAGCCAAAAGTCAAAGGATTAGTTTTCTTAACATTCAAACAAAGAGAATTAGAATCGCACCAAAATTTAATTTTTTGAAGATCTTGATTTATGACACTTTTCAAGAATTCACCACTGCTTGAATGCCACAGAAGAGTGGTGTCATCCGCGAAAAGTGTAAACTGGGCACTAATTGCTATACTTGTAAGGTCGTTTATGTACAATAAAAATAAGATAGGGCCCAACACAGAACCCTGGGGCACCCCAAACTCAATATTAGACAGACCAGAGCATCTTCCATCAATGGACACAACCTGCGATCGCCCACAAAGATATGATGAAATCCATCGATGCGCCGTGTTACGAATGCCATAGTGCTGAAGCTTTCGCAGCAGCACTCGGTGATTCACACTGTCGAATGCCTTGAAAACATCACAGAATACTGCCGCGACAGTATCGCCATCATTTAAATTAAGGAAAATATTCTGTAGGAGTGAGAACATAGCATCACCAGTGTTTTTGAGTAGTCTGGATTTTACTATTTTTTCAATTACTTTCGAAAGGGTGGAAAGGAGCGAAATAGGTCGATAGTTTGAAGAACGGACATTGAATTCTCACCCAGATCACCTTGCTTGACGGTTATGGATTACTTCTTTTTTCCACATTTGAAGAACAATATTTTTAAAACGCCAGTTAAAAATGTAGAACAGTTACAAGAAAGGATTATCCAAGAATGTGGTAACATTTCTCCACAGATGCTGGTCAACGCTTTCGAAAATATGAAGAGACGTGTGAATTTATGCTTGGAGCATGGCAGTAGCCAATTTCAGAAATTCCATCCACAAAAATAAATTTGTATTTGGTTACTTATTTTAATATTCATCAGTATATGGATTTGACACAATTTGAACCTAGATTTGGTTAGATATATCGTCCCCTTATAATTGTGATCTAAACCAAGCTCTACGTTATTTAGTCCAAGCCCTCCAGGATGAAAATAATTTTTGCTCGCACAGTATTATACCTGGAAAGATCTGACATGCCTATTGGAAAAACCCTTCATAAATAATAATTCACTTAATTACCTGCAGGATATGTTCTTACTTCCACAGATTCAGGACTAAATCTGCTGGGGCCGATATCATTGGTAGCTTGTATTCTGAACAAGTATTTCGTGTAGGGTTTTAAGTTTGTTACTGTATAGGATGTCAGTTGTGGATCAACTCGTTCAGGAAGGGATTGCCAAGGGCCATTACTTTCCATTTTTTGCACAGTGTAATATCTAAGAGATTACTTTTCTTTAGTTTCTTAATTTTAACATTTCGAATATGAATATTGCAAAAATTCGAATATACCTTCAAAACAATTTCGTTTCAACACCAAAATCTCACCCTTTTTTAATTGATATTTACCTGAGGGGAGCAAATCCATCTCTTCCAGGAGTCCAACTGAACGTTATAGCCCTACTCTGTATCTGGGATCTGCTAATCTGAGGCACAGACGGTGGCTGCGGCGGCTCCCTATTATTTGTGGTATATACCAAGGCGTGAGCGGTTTTCCCCCAACCTAGCCTAGTCTGAGCCGTTACTGAAAACATATAGTACTTTTCCGCTTCGAGTTGGGTAAACCTAAACGTTCTATCTGACGGTGGGAACTCTTTTGAGTATTTGTTGTTGGTATTCACGTTATTGATGTGGTAGATCACTTTGTAGGCTAATATTTCACCATTAGGTTCTTCGGGTACGTCCCAGATTATTCTGGCTGAAGTAAAGGATACGTCGGGAAAAGATACGTTGGAAGGTGTACCGGGGACGTCATCGAACGTTCTGACACTTACTGCAGGTTTGCTAGGTTCGCCGTCACCAAGTCTTGTGTACGCCAACACCTACGACATAAACATTTTTCATTCAATATTCATACAATTGGCACTCTATGTTAGATGACAGTTTGGATATTACTGTTGATTGTTGAAACTTATTCTGTCGCATTCAATTGTGTTGATATGTTATATTTTCATTTCTTACCTGAATATGATATACAATATATTTCCTCAGCTCAGTTAAAGTTGTGGTGAACGTCAAGTTATTTGTTATCACTTTATAGTCCACCGAACTCTTTGATTCTGCAGCATAGTATACTTTGAACCCTTCAATCAGCCCATTCTGATGTTCCTTTGGTACATCCCCCCACTTTACCACTATGGTAGTAGATGATGTGGCATTGGCCATAACGTTCATGGGACCAAAAGATGGTACTGAAATAAAATTTAATTGTAACGTGTACAAAACCATTTGAATAAATATGTATATGTAAAATAATATACCTGACTCTCTCGTTCTTTCAAGGGCTTTGGGGCCAGGTAAAGAACATCCAACGTCATTGCAAGCCTGCATTCTTATCTCATACAAAGCAAATTCCTCCAGTCCAATTATAACATGGGAATTAGCCGTATGATCTTCTATTGTGGCACTGTAGGTAAAGCCAGTTCTTTGCTCAATGTATGTTATGTTGTATCCTCTAGGATTGCCAAACCACTCTATCTGTTGTAATGGCTGTAAGGAGAATAGCAAAAATATTTTTTAGTTAAGTATGTATAGATGGTATAGATGGTGCAATTACTTTGCAGTAAGAAAATAAGAATAACATCCATGTAGAGGGTGTTCAGTTTTTGAGGATTTTACGTATCTCCGTTATTAGTAAAGATACAAGGATACGGTTTTCGCAGAATTGTGTTACTTTTTTGTGAAACAAAAGATGCCGCAATCAGAATTTTTTTAGTCCTCCTTGTTTTTGATATACGGGATGTTTTTAGGTTACCCTGTAGTCTTTTGCGTAGAATTCAGTGACGTACTACGTGATTTTTTCTACGTTCAATAGTTCCCGAGAAAAAAAACAAACTTGCTTTTTTTTTAAATGGGTCACCCTACATATTTTTTAATAATACAATTTAGTTTTTAAAAAGCTTTTCAGAAATATATAATATCTTATTTTTATTTTTAATATTAAGCACGAAATTTACGTTTTATTAAAAAATATAAATTTTTTGTTAGTAGGCCATGATGGGTATTTAAAAAAACTATTACGGGTATGATAATTACTGCAGAAGAAATATATTTTGGACTCCTTAATCTAATTAGCAGTTCTATTTCAGTAAAAATAATAACAATGCATAAATCGAGTTGTGTTTGAGTACGTAAAACATTAGAAACAAAAGCTGAAAATTTATAGAACTATCTCATGAATATTGCTCAAATTGTTCTCCATTAGCGCATTGTGAGCGGGTTCTCCATCTTGTTGCAGATGCGTCTTCTATTATTTCCGGCACAACGTTTTCCAGAATTTCCAAATATTTATTTGCATTAAGGCTGCCTTCAAATATATTATAAATTATTTTGCTTCCTAGTATAAAACATGAAACGTTAAAGCCAAACCTGCCTTGTCGTTCGAGTGGAAATATTACATGCTGATTTTCCCGAGACCAAAACCTCGTATTGTGCCGATTAAATATACCAGCACTGGTAAAATGAGCCTCATCGGACCATATAACGGTTCTTTCAAAATTATTTTCCCTGTTGATATATTTGAAATACCAATTACAGAACTCTATACGGTGCTGTGCATCACCAGGATGTAAGTTTTGTACTAGGTGGAATTTATATGGCTTAAAATTGTATTTTTTTAGGATTGTTTGAACTCTTGATTTAACTACTTCGACCGAACCTTCAACCGTTCTGCAAGAACTAGTTGGATTTGTTTCAGTTGAAGCTAGATTATTTATTTCATCAGTCTCGCGGTTTTGCTTGTTGTAGATTTTAGGCCGAGGTTCAGAAAATGAACCGTGTTCAATTAAATTAGATTTCATCCTTAGAAAAATTATTTTATCCGGTTGTCGTCTTTCGTGATATCTACAAGTAATTTAAGAAATTTAAAGAGATACTAAAGGCGTATATTTACCTATTGAAATACACTTCTAATGCCTCATCTGCATTTTCATTACAATGGACATAACAAACGAGCATGTCGTATTTTTCATTATTTTCAAAGTTTACACTTTCTGCCATAATTAGAACAAACTGATTTTTTACTATTAATTAGATATTTAAAAACAACTTAGAGAACCTGAATACTCTGACAGAAACTAAAGAAGTTTTTAATATGACATAAATTACTGTGTTCTTTTCTTCTTTTAAATACCCGTCATGGCCTACTAACAAAAAATGTACCTATATTTTTTAATAAAACGTAAATTTCGTGCTTAATATTAAAAATAAAAACAAAGGTATTATATATTTCTGAGAAGCTTGTTATAAACTAAATTATATTATTACAAAATATACCGGGTGTTGCATCGTCGAGCGGGACATAGGAAATCCCATGTAATTTTAAATGGGGTCAATTATTGGCTTCCCTAATTATTTTAGAGAAAAATTCTATTTAGGTTTATTAAAGAGCACTAAAACCCACATTCAAAAGAATAACTTTAGATATTTTTGATGAGCCCGTTTACGGGTTATCGCCGATTTCTTTTTAACTATTTCTCCTTTTTATGGCCCCGTATTTGCGGGCACCAGTCAAGGTAAAAGATGACTGTCAAATAAAGTTGTCATTTTGAGGAATATTTAAACATCTTCTTAAATCCTAAAGTTCTAACAATTTAATAGTACCTACCTATTAATTAGTAAAATATTGAAACATGTAAAATGTCATAATTACCCTTGTAATTGGATACTTTATTTTAGTTTTATTCAGATTAATTTGTACTCATAAATACACCTTTAATATTTTCGATGTACGAGTTTTTATAACAATAAAGCACACATTTCAAAATGACAACTTTATTTGGCAGTCATCTTTTACCTTGACTGGTGCCCGAAAATACGGGGCCATAAAAAGGAGAAATAGTTAAAAAGAAATCGGCGATAACCCGTAAACGGGCTCATCAAAAATATCTAAAGTTATTCTGTTGAATGTGGGTTTAAGTGCTCTTTAATAAACCTAAATAGAATTTTTCTCTAAAATAATTAGGGAAGCCAATAATTGACCCCATTTAAAATTACATGGGATTTCCTATGTCCCGCTGGACAATGCAACACCCGGTATAAGGTTACCCATTTAAAAAAAAGCAAGTTTTTTTTTTTTTCGGGAACTATTGAACGTAAAAAAAATCTGAGTACATCACTGTATTCTACGTGAAAAACTACAAAAAGAACATTTGTTTTCTCTTTGATAAGCTACAGGATAACCTAAATATGGGGGTGTTCAAAAATGTAAAGTTTTTAAAAACATCCCGTATATCAAAAACAAAGAAGACTAGAAAAATTCTGATTGCGGCATCTTTAGTTTTACAAAAAAGTAGCACAGTGCTGCGAAAACCGTATACTTCTATCTTTACTAATAACGGAGATACCCCGCCGTAAAACCATCGAAAACTGGACACTCTGTACATTATTTATACTAAAACCAACTTACAATCCATCTAACTCTCAACTCCGTTGCACTCATAGCCCTGACAGTGACGTTCTTTGGGGGATGGGCGGGGGGAGCTTGTATAGTTTGAAACTCCTTCGTCGCTTCAGAGGGGGCGCTAGCGCCAACTACATTATTAGCAATCAATCGTAGCTTATACAAGGTAAACGGTACCAAACCAGTCACCGTAATAGTTGTTGCATCAGGATCACTTATCTCATAAACCGTAAACCACGTGGCGTTCCGTGCTGTCTGAGCTTGCACAGTCCATTTGGTAATAGATGAATTCCCATCGAACCCAGGAGTGAACTGCAGCACAACCGAAAACGCTTCTATATTGGACAGAGCTAATTTAGATGGAGGATAGGGCAACACTGGTTCGACTCCCGACTGTATAATAGCGACCTTGGGAGGACCAGGACCTACCGCAGTCCAGGCTGTAACCTCGAATTTATAGTGGGTTGTAGCTTGAAGTTCGGTGATTTTAATGCTACGTGTATCGGATGATAAGTTTTTGATGCGGTTGGTATCGGGCATATCTTTAATATGATACTGGATTTGGTAGCCAGTTAAAATGCCGTTGATTTTCTTGGGTGGCTGCCAAAGTACTTTGACGGCTCTGTCACTAATGTCATCAAACTGCAAACTTGAAACTTCATCTGGCACTGAAATATATTATTATTGAAATCAAAGTTTGGGACAATGGACATTATCATTAGTAGTAGTTTTTTCTTACCATCTTCTTTGGTTTTAACACTGGCAAAGTCACTGACTTCTCCATCTCCGGGATCGGTAAAACAAAGCACTGTAATATTGTAGTCGGTAAACTTTTCCAGATGAGTCATAAGAGCAGTTTGTTCAGCATAAGGATCCAAAAGATTTGGATGAACTGTCATCATACTTGCTTCCTTGTGACCACGGCCTGTGAGCCAGCGCCACGCTTGGATTTTATAACCTACAAACACAGAATCATAATAATATAATAAATATTCCCAAAACAAGTACACGTACCCTGATTAATTCCATTTATTTTTTGGGGATCCGGTGGGATCCACCATATTTGCACAACAGTGGAGTTAAAAGCATCAACTTTTTGGATTATAGGTGGCGCTTCAGGAACTCCTTCTTTTGTTTTAATTTTTGCGCCATCTGTGAAAACGCCTACTCCCTTATTATTATATGCTGCTATTTGAACTATATAGTCTTTCCAAGTGATCAGGTCAGTGATTAGAAAGTTCCTCTGTGCCTGCAAAAAATGCCATTATATACACGGTGTTTCATATTTGCATGCAAATACGCTTGTGTCGTCATCCTGTGACAAATGTAAGAACCATTACTTTCTGACATTTCAATGATCCCCATGATGAAAGGCACACAAAGTAAGAAATAGTATCATCAATACACATTTATGAATAAATTTACATATTATGACCTAATATTAAAAACAAAGGTTAGGACCAATCATAAACATGTGTATTTTGTCAAAATATTTTATCAACGTGAAATAAAATGGCGCTGTCTTTTAGAAACCATTCTGTTTAGGTATAGTGTTTGTTAAAACTATTGTTGCTGCATTAGAGACAAATAGCGTACCTCATTGGTAATATTTCTAATAGTCCAGGGACTATCATTATATCCGTATAACCTATACCGAATGATATACCCCAAAATCTGTCCGTTTCGGTGTTCTTCAAGGGGCGGTTGCCATTGTGTTATAATTTCCGAAGAACTTCTAGCGGATCCAACAAAACCGACTGGTGGACCAGAGGGCGCTGAAAATAAACGCAAAAATAAATCAACAGTCATTATTAATAATTATTCTAATTTGAAAGTGTCAAGAAGTGTAGAGAAAATAATGGAAGTTTGTTTGCGAAAAGCGTAGGGAGTAAATACACACTGTACCGGGTGTTCCACCTAAGGAGGTAATCGGCTATATTTCAGAAAGTAATAACACTAGGACTTTGGGAAAAAATATATATCGATAAAAGCGGCCAAGAGAAATTGCTGGAAATTATTTTCAAGTTCGAAAAATGACCGCTAGGGGGGATAAGAGAACTTTCAAAATAGAAATGCCGATTATCTCTTGATTTTTCTTAATAAAAATATAAGCATTGTATTCTTCATAAAATTATGCAACTTTATGTTAGGAATCGTTTTTTTCTATTTTCAATAACAAAGTGGTGGGAGAAGGTCAAACTTTTTTTCTTTCAAACGCTGATATCTCTGCTTTGGATAAACCGATTTTATTCAACTTGTTCTTGAAAAAAAAGCCCTTATTTTCCTCTACACGTAGATCTATTAACTATACCATATTTATTCTGATGGTGGCCACTAGATGGCGTTTTTCCGTAATTCCTCAATGAATAAGGATTTTCTCAAAAAAATCAAATGTTATGATATGACTTTTTCATCATATTTTATTTTAGGCTTATAGAGGCTATTAAATAGTGGAATAAAAAATCCAGGTCCGTATTTAAAATAAAAAAGTTGATGATGGTCGCTCGAATCTGAAACGTCGGATTAAAAAACTAACCCCATCAGCTTGTAGAGGAAGAAAAGTTACTGTAAGTAACTGAAAAACGCAACGTGATATATTTTGGTAAACTAGAGAAATTAGGGATAATAATAATTAATATGGAAAAATAGACCATTTTTTAAAACATTAAATAATCAATTAAATCTCTGGTTTAACAAAATATATCACGTTGCGGTTTTCAGTTCCTTATAGTAACTTTTCCTCCTCTACAAGCTGATGGGGTTAGTTTTTTAATCCGACGTTTCGGATTCGAGCGACCATCATCAACTTTTTTATTTTAAATACGGACCTGGATTTTTTATTCCACTATTTAATAGCCTTTATAAGCCTAAAATAAAATATGATGAAAAAGTCATATCATAACATTTGATTTTTTTGAGAAAATCCTTATTCATTGAGGAATTACGGAAAAACGCCATCTAGTGGCCACCATCAGAATCAATATGGTATAGTTAATAGATCTACGTGTAGAGGAAAAGAAGGGCTTTTTTTCAAGAACAAGTTGAATAAAATCGGTTTATCCAAAGCAGAGATATCAGCGTTTGAAAGAAAAAAAGTTTGACCTTCTCCCACCACTTTATTATTGAAAATAGAAAAAAACGATTCCTAACATAAAGTTGCATAATTTTATGAAGAATACAATGCTTATATTTTTAACATATTTTTATTAAGAAAAATCAAGAGAAAATCGGCATTTCTATTTTGAAAGTTCTCTTATGCCCCCTAGCGGTCATTTTTCGAATTTGAAAATAGTTTCCAGCAATTTCTCTTGGCCGCTTTTATCGATATATATTTTTTCCCAAAGTCCTAGTGTTATTACTTTCTGAGATATAGCCGATTACCTCCTTAGGTGGAACACCCGGTACTTGTAAAAGTACTTTGAATAAACAATAGGAAAAAAAGAACAAAATATATAATTTTAATAAAGTTGTATCTAACCTAAATGAAAAAATACAATTAGGCAATCCAAACCACATGACAATATTGGCTGTCAAGATGGCGCCAAGGGCAAATTGTTCTATAAAAACGTAAACAAGCTGTTTTGTTATGAAGGGTTTTCTATTGTATTATTTTACCGAAAGGATTTTTAAATGCGACGCAAATTCGCATTAAGTTTTTATAATATGTTAAAAGAAGAGTTGCATTTATTTTTTTAAAACAGTAGACCATGACCCAAATGCGGCGTTGCCGAGCATTATTAACTTTTCACTGAAATGCGATTATGGTTTTGGTCCAATTATTAAGTAATATTAGGAGTTTGAATTGTGTTAATTAGACTTGAAATGCACATGCATATTTCTCCAACAGAAACAACTTATTTGTTTGCCCTCGGCGCCATATTGCCATATTGACAGGTCGTTGGATAGCGTATTAGAAACTGAAATGAATGAAATGATGCACAGTGGTGACAATATTTGATTTTTCTATTAGGTTAGAGATCCAACAAAACCGACTGGTGGACCAGAGGGCGCTGAAAATAAACAGAAAAATAAATCAACAGTCGTTATTAATTATTATTCTAATTTGAAGGTGTTACGAAGTGTAGAAAAAAGAATGACAGTTTGTTTGTGAGAAGCATAAGGAGCAAATGGAAGACACGCTGTACCTGTAAAAGTACTTTGAATAAACAATAGGAAAAGAATAACAAAAAATATAATTTTAATAAAGTAGTATAATATCTAACTTAAATAAAAAATACAATACACTAAATTGATGCACAGTGGTGACAATACTTGATTTTTCTATTAGGTTTGAGAAAAAAAAGAGAAAAAATGCGACTTGACAACATATCATGCAAAGAGAATAATATTTTGAACATCCCACCTTTAAACAGAAATGTATATGAGCTGCCTGCATGATGAAAATAAATAAAAACAAGTTACTGTATTCCTATGGGTAAAACATTTGTACAAAATTAATTACGTAATTTACGGTGATGAGATGATGCACAGTTTAACTTTGGTGAAATTTATTTATACTCCAAGTCCAAAATTTCTGTCAGTGACTCATCACTAGCATATAAAGAGCTCCGGGTTGTGCGGGGTCAGCGGAATGAAATTCAGTGGCGTGTGCATTTCAAAAAATAATAACGGATTTTTTATAAATTAAATTTATTTTATCAACCCTTAAAACCTGATCCTATAAGACGACAACCTTTTCCACTAGGATTTCTTAGTACTCGCGAAAATCCATCCATAAATGAACTTTTAAGATTTAGATCTGTATACCTTCTCAACTGTGTGCCCTTCATTAAGCCATGTTTCGTCGGTGTAATACAATTTTTTCCCGAAACTCCCGTATTTTTTCCAGAAATTAATCGCCGCTTACAATAAATTCATTCTTTTCAATCAGCAGGCTTTTTCGATTTCGTTTATTATACCTAAAATTAATTTCTTTTAAAGTTCGTTTGAAAACTCTTAATGATGTTTTAGGTAAAGATGTGTCCTTCTTAATTTCAGTCAATTTTTTTTTAATATGGGTATTTCACCTAGGGAAAAAAATCCATGGATTTTGCGACGACCGTCGTATTTTGTGGAATCATCCAGGATTATTTTTTTCCATCAGCTGTTTTCTTTTTCGTCATTTTCTTAATGAAGGCCTTTCAAAACCCTAAACACAATGTGCGAGGAAGGTTTCGTTAAAGTGACACATATTTCTGCAGCATCCAATGTGGTTAATTCAGGATTTCGTTCCCGAAGGTATACGTTTTAATTATTATTCGTTCTTTTAATTTTAATTGAGAACAATTGAGACAACTAGTTGAAGGTTCGTTAATATTCAGAATTTACTCAATTAAAAGCAGTTAACAACACTAAATAAAATTTAATAACTATATATTTACACAAAATAATATATATGTGAACGACCCATACCTATACCACGAAAACTAAAAAAAACTTACAAAATCTATAGATAAATTAATAATAAAACACAAATTAATCAAGCAGTAAGAAAACCTTGCCGGCACGCTTATTTTCAAATATTTCAAGTTGTGAATTCGGTCTCTGTGTGTTGTCACATTTATTTTCTCCGCGATCAGAATCCCAGTGTAGGCTAATCGCAATCGCCGTTTGCTGCGTGCGACTTGTATAACAACGTCGCCTATTAAGTTCACTGTGTTCAATATTTTTATTCTGCCGCGTCCTAGATTTGGTTAAATAAGTCACTGGCAGAAATTGTGAACTTTGGGTATAGGTACAGAGTCTTCCAACGAGGACTGAACAGGGGCTCATTTTTGAGCTTCCTTGTATTTAAAGAAAAATCCAAAATAGCCAATCGATGTACTTTTTCCTGCAGAATTCAAAAATGAAACCAAAAATTTATTTTAACCAGAAACAAAAGAGTTACGCTATGGATAAGGTGTTTTTTAAATGGAACATAGCTTTTTTTATACGATTTTTGGAACGAGTGATTTTTTTTTTGTCCGTTCTGATTAAAATATTTAATATTGTGACAGCTATTTTTATTAAATTTTAATGTTTTATCCAGTATAATTTAACTTTAACCTGTTTGAAACATACACTACACTAGGTAATAAAAGTATAATCACCTTTGAATCCTTCAAAGTCAAAAAATTTGACAAATTTACTATAATATTGACGAAATGAAATATTCATTAGATGAGAGATTGCAGATTGTTATCTTGTTCTACAAATGCCAAGAAAATGCAAGAGAAGCAAGGAGAAGATTTATTGCAAATTTTCACAGAAATATATCCGTCAATACTATTCTAAGGATAAAGAACCTATTTGAGGAAAATAAAACATTACATGACAGAAAAAGAAATCCAACTCTAAGACTACACCTTATCCATAGCGTAACTCTTTTGTTTCTGGTTCAAATAAATTTTTGTTTTCATTTTTGAATTCTGCAGGAAAAAGTACATCGATTGGCTATTTTGGATTTTTCTTTAAATACAAGGAAGCTCAAAAATGAGCCCCTGTTCAGTCCTCGTTGGAAGACCCTGTACCTACACATTATAGAGTGTGTCCAAAAAAGTATGCAACATATGGAAAACTTCTTTATTATTAGTTTCTCAACATATTTTATTCTTGATAAAAGTTGGTGCTTGCCTTGAATCAATAAATAAGCCTTTTAGATTTCATGTATGGCTTTTAGTGCGGGAGTAAATGTCATTTTCCGAAATCACGTCAACAGTAAAGTACCTTAATTTATAGAGATACAGCAAGATCTTATAAGAAAAGTTATTCCAAATTAAAAAAATAATCTAAATATGAAATTTGAGTTAAGTATCTCAACTTTTAATTTTTCTATTTTTTTTCTCGATTTTTCCAGAAAAGAGAAAAATTGAAAGTTAAGGTAATCAATTTTCATATTAGGATAATTTCTTTAATGTGGAATAACCTTTTCTTATAAGATTTTGCTGTATCTTTACAAGTTAAGGCACTTTACTCTTGACGCGATTTCGGAAAATGACATTTGCTCCCACACTAAAAGCCATACATGAAATCTAAAATGCTCATTTATTGTTTGAAGGGAAGCATCAACTTTTATCAAGAATAAAATTTTCTGAGAACTCAATAATCAAGATATTTCCCATATGTTGCATTTTTGGACACACTGTTTAATTAAGAATACTAATTATACAGATCATTTTTTAATTGTTGGCTAATGAGGGATGTGATTAGCTCACATTTGGATGGATTTTTGTGGATTAGGTTCTATAAGAATATAAATTTAGCCTATCCGTGTTTCAATTTTTTATGGGGTCATTTAGCATTTTCTTTATTACATTTTCTGAAAGATTTTGTAATTTTAGCGTGAACTGCAAAAAATTTTAATTTTCTAACGCCTCTAGCGCCTATAAAGTAATTTAAGGACATCGACTCGCGGAAACCGCTGTGTGACGTCACTAAGTCCTATAGTAAATAGGGTCGCGCTCGCTGCCGTTGTCATAGTTTAAAGAATAAATTATTATTATATTATATTCTTTAAACTATGCCGTTGTTTACGACTAAGAAGACAGGTGGCCATGCAAATCGCTATTTATCCCTTGCTGGGTAATAGAGTTCACATCGACAGGAGAGAACTTTTTTTTTTCCTAAAATAGCGTTAGAGAAAGTATAGTCTAGAACTGGTATGAAATGTCATTTCCCAGTTGGTATAGAATATACTAATCAAATGAGAGTTGCAGCACGTGGCTACATCTCGTGGCAACCACACGTATCAACCCAACCAGGACAGCGAGAATCCATATAGGTTCAGGTTAGTTTGAAGAGCCGTAACGGCGAAACGCGTCCAAGGATTGGGTCTGACTTATTATAAGTTTGTGTTTTTTGAATTTTCGGCTTTCGGTAGGCTGAACCGACACATTGGCTTCCAGCGACACCCAACGTAGTTTGCCCGCGATGGGCCGCCTTGCCAGTGTTTGAACCTATATGGATTCTCGCTGTCCTGGTTGGGTTGATACGTGTGGTTGCCACGAGATGTAGCCACGTGCTGCAACTCTCATTTGGTTATTTGCATTTCTGTGTGAAAACACTTTGAGGTCCCTTACCTTTTCGTCAGACCCGGAGCCTTGCTGAAGAGCCGTAAGTGGCGAAACGCGTCCAAGGATTGGGTCTGACGGGAAGGATAAGGGACAATTCTATGCACGAACTTATTATAAGTTTGTGTTTTTTTAATAGAAATAGAATATACTATTAAAAAAAGGTAATAATAATAAGCTTCTGCTGCAACCGAACAAAGAAACAGTAATCGCATCCCCTTGTATATGCATAGAAAGACCGTTGCACAAATTTAAATCGGACGAACTGTAGGACTTAATGATGTCAGCGTTTTATCTGATTTTGATCTCGTATATTTCGAAAATTACTTATCGGATTGACTTCAAATTTTTCTACCTTATAAATGCTTCATAAAAATTAGGTAACGAATGTAATTTGAGATTTGACGAAATGAGCCCAATATGTAATTCTTCTTCCAAAGAGTCCACGGTGAAATACAAAATTTGAGAACTATTTAAGGTATATGATGCAAAAATTTTGAATATACAGGGTGTTTCGGTAATAAGGTAATTAACGTCAAAGTTGAAATTTTAAAACTTATTATTGTTGCTCACAAGGGTCTTAATTTGTGATTAGATTAAAACTTCTTGTGGTTCTAGAAAATCTTGGCCTACTAACCTGAACTAACCCCTATTAGTTTTGAGCGAGATTAAAGAGTTACTTTTAATATTATACACACAATTGCTAACCTAAACCAATTGCTGATTTTTAGTAGAATTTTAATGTAGTAGTTTATTAATATTGCCAAAAAGATCAGGATAAGGTTCACTGCTTAAAATATCACAAAAAGTTGCTATGAACTTATGTCCGGAAATGCTTGGTTTCGGAGATACAGGGAGCAACAAATTTTAAGGGGAATAAAAAATATATACGCCACTGCCGTTTTACCTTTTGATAATACTGTTATGTAGGCAGTTTAATGGTTAATGCGAAGTATGCCTATGAGTTTTCAGACGCTTTAAATTACCACGTTTTACCGCCGGAGGAGCCCACGCATTGCTTCGCGCGAGCTTTTCCGGAAATCCTGGATATTATTGTGCTAAAACATGCCATTCATTCATTTCACAGCCATCCGTCATATGCGACCTGAGTTCTGATCACATACCAGTCATTCTAGAAGTGGACAACCCTCTTGAAAGAGGTAGAGGTTTTGTTACCCACACCCAAACTGGCAAAGCTACAATAAGTAATGTAGGGGCGTTACAACCTCTACAAAGCTCAGCAGATATTAACCACGCAGTAAAGGAATGTCAGTGACCAGGTTCTCGAAGTACGGAGCCTTTACCAATGAAATTAAAACTCAGATTAGAATAAAGAACAGACTTTTAAATCGGGCGTATAGAATTGGGAACCCTCGCATAAAAGTAGAAGTGAAGAGGGTAACTCTGCTAGTTCACAGACTTTTACAGGAACAAGAGTACTCCCTGTGGGAAAACAGAATCAAAGATCTGAATACTGATGATAACAGCATCTATAAGATGACGCGGGCTCTGACGAGCGGTAGCAAAAAACCTATGTCCTTTGTCAGGGACGTGAATACAAAAATTTTAGTTTCAGATCCTAGGGATAAAGTTGAATTGTTCGCGGACAGTCTTCATGAACAATTTAGCGAGAACCCAACGACGAATCCGCAGAGAGATGCGCGGGTAACCATAACGGTACAAATTTACAAAACCATTGAAAATCCGATCCAAAATTTGCGTTATCAGTTACAGACCAATCAGTCTGCTGTCGCGTCTTGCCAAGGTTGTTGAAAAACTTATACCAAATCGTATTAACGATTTTGTATTCGACGACAACATTTTACCACCAGAGTAGTTTGGTTTTCGATCTGCTCATTGGTTGGGTTTGCCAAGTTACCTAATATAGGTTATTCACTCTTTTTTGGAGGACAGAATTTTCGCGGTTTCGTCAGAAAATGCGATACCGACAGTGAGACACGTTAGAGCCGGAGTACCGCAAGGCTCCCCCTGGCGCCGGCCTTGTACAAAGCTATACCTGCGATATACCAAAATTTGGTCAAACACAGTTATACCTGTTTGCTGACCATACCGCGATCACTGCCACCGCCAAACAGTCCAGGCTAGTAGTCTCGAAGTTGCAGTAAAGACTTTAATAAAACTTTTAGAGTCATGGTTGGATAGGTGGAAAATTCGGTTAAACGTCGCGAAAACCCAAGCCATCTACTTCTCAAAGTCCAGAGTTAAATTTTCTGAAACCTGTCTGTTGGTCAAAAACTCTAAAATAAATTGGAGTGATAATATTAAATATCGGGGTCTCTGCTTCGACAAGCGGATGGCTTGGAATAAAAATGCTGATCAGCGCTTGAAAAAAGCAAGCGGTGCCATTTTCTCACTCCCCAACAAACAAAGCAGAATCGACTTACATACAAGGACTAACATATATAAGACTATTGTTCGACCAGTACTGACCTATGAAATCCCTACCTGGTGTACTCTTAACAAGACACACTTCAAGAAACTACAGACATTTCAAAACAAAGTACTTATAATGATCGCGGATGCACCACGGTACACGATGACTCATGTCTTACACAACGATCTACAAATGCCGACTCTGACAGAACATTTTAACAAACTGATTAAAGATTACTACAGATAAACGGACGTCTCGCAGAACGAATTCATTACACAATCACATATACATTCAATTCCGAACAAACCATATAAACTACCTAGGGACTGGCTGTTACCTCGACCTTAATGATTAGATATAATCAAACAATTCAATAATTAAAAGTAGCTACTTTTCACGAACTTCTTCAGTTAAATACAAATTTTGTCAAAATCAAACCCGTCTAAAGAAGATCTGCTTAAGATGTAGTACTAAGAAAAATAGAAGTAATAGACGTATGTCTCACTTAAAGAACATGATCCAAGAAGGTCAATAATTTCATAAATGCAGCGTTGGCCCAAGCATCTACCACAAAAACCAGGTTTTCAAAATACGGGGTTTTGACTGATGAAATTAAACATCAGATTCAACTTAAAAATCGGTTAAAGAACAGAGCGTATCGTACTGGAGATCCTCGCATCAAGGCGGAGGTCAATCGGCTGGCCCAGGTAGTCAGGCAATTAATGATCGAACGGCAATCGAACCTGTGGAATGACAGGGTCCAAAGTCTTTCTATGGAGGACAATTCTATGTATAGAATGACGAGGACCCCTGAAAAATCAGGAAACAGGTGTTATCCTAATTAATGCCAATGATAAAGCTGAATTGCTCGCAGACAAACTCTGTGATCGATTCAGCGAGAACCTGACAAATGACGCGTTTCGAGATTAGAGGGTTTCAAGGACGATACAGATTTACAAAACAATCAATCACCCGTTTCAGGCCTTTCCACAAGTCGCCTTAGACGAGGTAAAGACCCTAGTTAACATTTTAAATTTTAACACAACTCCAGGTTTTGACGGTTTAAAAAACGCGGCGTTGCGGAATCTACCCGATTAAGCTTCAAGAAATACAGTAAGCATATCCCAGGCGATTATCAAAGAAGGCCATTCCCCCGCTCCTGGAAGCATGCAATAGTAAGTTTGATTTATACAAAAGGTAAAGATCCTACTACCAGCCAGCTATAGGCCAATCAGCCTGCTGTCAAGCTTCGGTAAAATCACCGAAAACTTTTTTAAGCAGGGGCAATTATCCTGCATTTTTTTGCAATATTAATGAAATATCCTGTATAAATACTTAATTTTTTTACACTACGTATATACATAAAAACACAATTCTTATAACCTAACATAACTCTTACCTTCCTGCGGTAACATAACTTGATTGCTTGGCTCCGAAGGACTTCCTTCCCCCACGCTGTTTATAGCGCTTACTCTAAACTGATACGAAGCAGCTGCTTTCAGATTCGTAAGCAGCGTCCATCTTTGATCTCCCGATACGTTGCTAAGTTCCGTCACCCAGTTCAGTAGAGGATCTGGTATGGGGCCTGTAATAGGTGGTACTTATGAAACACAATAACACTGTTAAGATATAGGGGTGGGCGGGGAAAATTTGAAAGTAATTGCTGAGCATGCGCTGAAAAGTAAATCTGGTGAAACCAAGCTTTAAATAATAAATAAATTGGCCAAAAATATAAGTGCTAAAATAACTTTGAAAATTATAGAATTTAAAAAAAAAATGTTTTTCGCAATTTTTTTTATCATCTTGGGGCAAATATTAGGCTCAACTCACAGTAGAAGTGGTTTTGCTATAGCTGATGGTCGCATAAAAACCATAGGTGACAAAATAAATAATCACAACACAATAAGTTAAATAAATGTTACTGTCAGTAAGTGTTGTAAAAGAAGTGTGCCTTGTGTTTTATGTTTTTAACACCAGAGAGTATTATAACAGGTCCTGCAAAAGACACAGACAGTGTGTCGAAACGTACATCGTTGATTTTAATTTAAATATTGACCTGGTTAAAGTAATGGAATATTAGGATAATTGAAACCAAATCAAAACTAGTAGACTTCACCTTAAAGAACAAACTATGCCTCTCAATCAACCAATATAACAACCAGGTTAACATGGAGGGATGAGAAGAATCAAGAGGACATATTTGCCTAAAGATTAAAGAAACTATTTGGCTCAATACTTTATTAAGTTTCTTTGACAGAAGTTCACCTCATTGGGATTGGGTGCGATTAGTTCGCGCATTGTGAAAACAACCCGGCTTGTTTATACCACATTTAGCAAGAGCTTGTTTGAGCAGAACCAGTCTTTGGCTCTCTTCTGTGCAACCATAGTATTTCACTTTTAAGAGCTTTTAATGTAGTTGGAAGATGAGAAGTCCCCATACGTAAATTATTTTTTCGATCATGTTTGGCTTCTGAAGCTAGGTTTTGTTGCTGATATTTTCGAACAATTAAATATTTTAAACAGTAATTTGCAAGGTCGCGACGTTAATATAATTGCAGCCACAGATAAAATTAAGGGATTTATAAGAAAAATTGAAATATCAAGTGATGGAATGTTGAAGCTTGAGTTTTTTTCCCAGAACCCGGATGAATTTTGGACCAAAAGGATGCAGGAATACCCTCAGTTGGCTAATGAAGCTGTCAAATTTTAGGTTCCATTTGTAACATCACATTTATGTGAGTTAAGTTTCTCATCTATGACTGCCACCAGAACAAAAGTGAGAAATCGTCTCGTACTTGAAACGATATTATTGTGTGTGCCTCAAATACAAAGCTTACATTTGCAAAACTGGTTTCAAAAAAACAGCGGCATGGGTCTCATTAACTTTAAAATATTTTACTTTATTTTTCTCTTTTATTTCTACGGACTTATTGTTATTTAGTTTTATGTTTCATGTGATCCAATTGTTAATTTTTATTTAAATAAAAAAAAAAACATTATTTAACAAAGTGTTTTTGTTTTATTTTGAGGGAAATTTCCGACTCCCCAAGTCGCGATCCACACTATGGGAAACTCTGATATAGAGGTATCTATATGGCTGAAGTGGTTGTAATTATTATTATAATGTGGACAGTAATATTCTCAGAGTTTCTCAGAGAGACCTTCGACATAATATGAAATTTTACAATATTTCTTATCTTCGATGGGGTAATTTCTTGTTTAATTTTGGTATGGATTTTTAAGAATATTATGGGTAAAAGTAGGATAGTTGTTTTTTAATAAATTGGTCTTTATAAGGTGTAAATTTTTTTCTCTAAAAGTCAGGTGTGAGTTTTCCCTTTTGTTTATGTTACTATTTTCTTTCTTTGTACGAAACAGTAAGTTTTAACCGCATTCCCTTAACATTTTGAAAAGCAAAAAAAAAGATAAATTATAATAATTACAACCACTTCACCCTACCTACAGATACATCTATGTCATTGTCTGTAAGTCAAAGTTTATAATGTTAAATAATTATTTTTATTCTGTAATGTGTATGTGTATAAAATGTCTCTTGGAATTATATTAACACGTTGAGTGCCATGGTGGGATTAAATTAACGACTCTGAGAAACCAACTCCAACGTTTGGGTTATATGAATTTTTTTGAACGATAAATGCATGTAAATGGTATTGTAAACTAACCTTGACCATTTTCATGGTCGTCAGTAGATGTCCAGTGAACTGGACAATGAGCTATGAACATACTTTTACCCTATATGTCCCGCTGTTCAGTTAACTGGACATATAAATATTCTTCTTTAAACTACAAAAATAATGATTTATTCTTAAGCTTTATTGAAAATAAAAATGGAATACATGTTTGGCTTAAATACTACATATTAGACGCTCAAGTAGATTTTGCATGCCAATCCTTGAAACAGGGATAAACACATAGACCTGGTTTTTCTAGACAAACTGAACAGGAATATCTAGTTTTCTTTTGAGCTTTTGTTGTTGTACACTGACGGCATCGTCTCATTGCACATTTTTCTTTTTCTGTGGGAGGATTCGGCTCTAGATAGTGAAATTTGCTTTAGTTTCGACCTCATTTTCTACTTGCAAATTACTTGGCTCATTGTCGTCATTAATAAGTTTCATAATCCCTTTTTCTCGAAATTTTAAAAGTCTAATACTTTTCTCTTGATGAAGATTATATATGTAGCAGGCATTCCACATACACAAATCTATTAAATGGAAAAATATTTTGCGGTACCATCCAACGGTTTTAGCAGGGGTAGAGTAGTAAGCCATCATCTGATCTGATCGGTCATTTCCCGACTTGTGTTTATTGTAGGCGATAACGCATGCAGGTTTTATTTTCTTGTTATTAGCTTTCTCTCCCTGACTTTCAACCATCGAATGTTTGTGGGCAGTACTTATCATCCTAACATTCCTTTTGTCCTTCCAGTTAGTAAGTAAAACTGGTTCCTTTCTTTTACAAACTGCTTCACCTTTCTTTAGCTTGGCTTTCATAGTTTCTTTATGGTTCCCCTTGCTATTTACAAGCAGAGTTCCTACCAACGCCGTTTTTTTCCTATGTAAAAATTCAGCCAACGAAACACTGGTGTAAAAATTATCAAGGTATACTGTGTGTCCTTTTCTAAATAATTTTTCATCCACACTTTCAGCGTGTGTTGAATCTTCTGAAACTTATGTTCCCTTTCCCGTGTAAACAATCACGTCAAGAACAAACCCATCATCAGTCTTCAGTTCATACAATTTTTTCCCATATTTATGGCTCTTATTTGATATATATTGTCGACATGATAATCTACCTTTCCAACCAATCCATGGCTTCATCAATCGATAAGTTTCGACCAGGACTAAAAACTCGTTTACCATTTCGCAGTATTTTTTTTTAAATAGGCCGAGTTTTAAACTACTTATCATTCACTTCGATCGTAGCATGATATACAAATCTAAGGTTCTTTAGAATTATTTGGAACCGATTTCTGGACATGGTTTTTCCAAATACGGGATGAAAATATAAAGGATGGCGACTCCACTGCTTGACTAAAAGAGGAAATTTAACGGTGCCAGATAGGCAACACAAACTGCTTGTTGCCATATTGTGCTCGACCCGATATTGCTGTCAAAATCGTTAAACCTATGATTTATTTTTTGACTATAGCCCGCACTGAACATATTCAATTAATTCCCGTGACCCGCAAACAAATCGAAGTATATAAACCCGCTGTTCAATTGCGTCAAGTTAACTGGACGAGGGCTATATATAAAGAACTTGTATGTCCAGTATACTGGACGATGGCACTCAACGTGTTAAGTTTACAAAAGAAAATTTATACTACGCGATTAGAGGGGAAAATGCGAATTAGGCTTCACCAAGCTTATTTATACATATTAAAAATCTTCTTTCTCTCTCATTATGTTACAGAGCCCCGAAGAAGTAAATATATATTTTCCGAAGGGTCGGCTAATTAAAACTAGATTTCATTTACTTCCTGATCCTAACAATTCATAAACCAAACCTTAAATTATACAACTTTCAAATTAATCGGTCTAGTTTATTGTCGAATATCCCCAGTTGATCTATGACCCATTAGTTATGTGAGTAAATTAGCTTGCTCATAGCCTGATAGATAATATGATAAAGATAGAAAGCTCCCCTAATCAATTAAAATACTTACATTTTAATATAAATATTGGCGCGGTTCAGTTAAAGTAATGTGTAAACTAATCAGACTGTGTTACCAATTACAATATTAATTTAAGCTTGGTATGGCTGTACCGTAACGTAAAATGTAAACGAATAAAAATATATTAATTAAAAAAATAATTTTCATTTAAAATTGTAAAATAATAAGAAAGGTCCAAAGCCCAAATGAAACCAATGCACCTTTTCTACATGCTCATGCAGTTAAACAATGTTTTTGTGTTGTTAAGTTAGTGTACCAGGATATTTATGTTAACAAAGTCAGGAATGGATAAGGGAAAAAACTAAAATGGAAATGGGCAGTTTACTTATAAGAACACATTGAGAAATGAAGTGGCTGAGTGGAGACTTACGTTGGGCAAACGAAGTCGAGGAATACCACTAACACGATGGAAAGGCGATATATAGCAAACAGCATATCGCAGTAAACTGGAAACAGCTAAAGAAGGCGCATGTCCAAAGATAGAAAACAGGGCGGAATATGCTGTCGATGATGATATTTGTAGGAACGGGCTGGTTATCATTAAACTTGTTACAAATTTGAACACCTTTGTCTCTTTTCCTTTTTGTCAGACCCAATTCTTGGAAGCATTTCGCCGTATAGCGGCTCATCAGCAAGGCTTAGGGTCTCAAGAAAGAGAGCTCTGTGTTACTTCAACACAAAATGTAAATGAACAATGTGAAATGTAGCCATGTGGTGACATCTCGTGGCAACTATCGATCCTTGCTGGTTTGGTTGCCACGAGATGTCGCCACATAGCTACATTTCACATTGTTCACTTATTACAAATTATAAACGCTATTTAATTATATTCCTTTCATATTTAGGGAGCCTATTTTAATAATTGACAGCCGCTTAAGTTTTATTTTTTTAAATATATTTGATCTGAATGTTTATAATATTATATATAATATTTTTTTTACGGTTTGATTTGACATAGCATGAAACTTGTGTATATGTTTCCAAATAAATATTTATTAGACAATTAAGTTGGTATAAAAAGCACTTGATAAAAACAGTCAGACATATCCTAGATAAGTAAATATATTTGTAAACAATTAACTTAATCATTACTTTCCAATTAATTTTAATAATAACCACTACCGGGTTAGATCGGGTTAATTCATTTATAAATATATAAAAAATAAATAATGCACTGAATAATTTGTAGAAAAATATTGCTTTTTGGGAATTGAAAGTACCAGAAATTCAGTAAACAGACTAGTGGGTATAAAAACACGTCAGCAGCTTTATATTGTCATTTTTGTGTGGTTGATAATCTACTTGGTAAAAAAGGGATCTATTTTTGAGAAGAAAATATCTAATAGTTTTAGGTGATCTAAATTATAAAGACAGTCAGTTCTAGAGGTTTGCATACACCTGGAAACTTTTTTTGAGACACTTATGCAGGCCCATAGCCAGAGTGGTACTTTAGGGGGGGCTAAAAATTAAGATGATTGCACACATATTTTTACAATGCTAACAACCTATAGCACCAATCGATAAATCGATATCATATAATCCTTATGCAGCATTGGTGGTATATTATAATAATTTTAAAAATTAATTATTTCTTGTTATTCTGTTCACTTTAAATGACCAGTGATGACATCTTAAAAATTATACATTTTGTATAATAATAATCTGTTTTTATCTGTAGACAAGAATGTTAAAGAAATAATACCGGGTGATGCATGGCTAAGTTGAACATAGGAAATCCCATGTAAATTTTGAGGTGGCTAAATATGGGCTCCCCTGTACATTTTAGAGAAAAATTGTATTACAATTTTTTGAAGAGGCCGATATAATAAACCCATGTGTGAAATTTGAATAAATTTTAATAAGCCAATCCTAACTTATTGAATTAAATGTAATGGCAAAATTACGAAATATTCATAGTTTAGGTAATACAGCAAACAGCAGCAAATTATTATTGGGCATTGACAACAGTGGCGTAAAAACCGCCCCCGCAGACCCCGCATTGCGAGGGGGGGCGCAGCAAACCCAGGGGCGCCCTCAAGTTCCTTGGTGAAAATAATAAATCAAATGAAAATCGACGAAAATAATAGTTTCATTATCACAATATTAAAGTTAAAAATAAACAATAATACATAAATACATTCCAACTTTTAACTAATTCTAATTCCCCTTTCATACATATTTTAAGACTTTGTTTTCTTATCTCAGTGAGTACACAACTTTTTTGTCTGTTTTAATTATAACATTGTTTTTTTTAATTGCAGTACATTATTTTAAAATTTCATTATTTTTACAACAAAAAATTGTTCTTTGCTCTCTAAACAACGCTTACAAATGACAATCTTTTTTACTATAGTGTAAGTGTGAAGGATTCGGACAGGTGCCAAATAGCAGGGCACTTTCAAAATTTTGCGGGGGGGGGGGCGCACATGCCCTTAGTTACGCCACTGATTGACAACACGAAAAGTAGCGTCAGTGACAACATTTTCATTGAAGGCGCTTTAATTATAGCTAAATATGAGCTATTCCATCAAGGAAAAACTAACTATGATTAAGTGGTATTATACAGGAAACAGTTTAAGAGCAGTGTCTGAAATGTTTTCAGTTCAATTCGCTGATAAGCCTATCCCCTCCATTTCATTAATTAAACTTATCATAAGTAAATTTGAGTCCAAAGGCTGTAAATGCTCAACTTAGAATGTCAATAGAGCTGAAGAGAGGGATAATAGAGATCTTGATATTTTACTGCACATGGAGGAAAATAAAATGATTAACACGAGGATTCTTGAGCAAGCTGTAGGAAAACATCAAGCTACACTGTTGCGCACTTTAAAAAAAACCATAAATATTTTCCTTACAAGTATGAAAAACATCAAGAGCTACGGTAAGGTGATGAAAAACGGAGAATGGTTATTTGTTTTGAGGTAATGGAAAGAGCAAATAATAATAGGGATATTTTGAGAAATATTTGTTTTACCGATGAATGTATATTCACCCTCAGCAACCAACCAAATGTTCAAAATTCCCGGTATTGGAGCCAAGAAAATGAACGTCGTCTTGTTCTTACTCGGACGCAATATCCACAAAAAATAAATGTTTGGGCGGGAATTGTAGGACATCACATTAGTGGACCATTTTTTATGCAAGGCAACCTTACAGTAATAGCCTATTTGGACTTACTACAAAATCGAATTGAAACCGCACTAGAAGAAGTTGTACGCGAAAATCAGGAGATCTGGTACTAAATGGATGGTTTTCCGCCCATAATTCTCTCATGGTTAGGGAATACTTGCAAAATATTTTTAACGGAAATATTATTGGCCCACGGCTTCTAATTGTTTGGCCAGCCAGGTCTCCTGACCTTTCGCCAAACGACTTCTTTCTGAGGGGTCACTTAAAAAAATTTATTTATAAAGATGTAAAATTTGAAAATCTAGACCAGCTAAAAAACTGTTTCTTAGCTGTATTTCGTTAGAATGTGGCAGAATTTCTCAATATCAAGTCAGTAATGTTAGAAATCAATTTTATGATCGGTTAGGATACTATTTAGCTGTTAATGGAGGGTTGTTTGAACATTTAATTAAAAAATGTTTTTGTAAAAATCTGTAGTCTCAGGCATGTTATGTTAGGCTTAGTAAGACAAACATAACGTTGTCTTTTATTTTGGAATTTTGGATGTGTAATTGCCGGATTGTTGAAACGAAAATCTGTTTTTAATGTGAAATAATCTTTATTCGTTATGTCTAACTTTACGTCAATTTTTGACAATAGCGTCATAGAAATTATTTGCTGGTGTTTGCTGTATTACCTAAACTATGAAAATTTCGTAATTTTGCCATCACAGTTAATTGAATAAGTTAGGATTGGCTTATTAAAACTTATTCAAACTTGGTACATGAGTTTATTATATCGGCCTCTTCAAAAAATTATAATACAATTTTTCTCTAAAATGTACAGGGGAGCCAATGCATCACCCGGTATATAAAAAATTAAAAATTTGTTAATTTTTCCTAATTTTCTGATATCCCTTTGTTTAATTTTCTTCTGTTTTCTGGCGGTTCAGTTAAAATCCTACAACTCCCACATTTAGAGTTTTTTTTGTACCCCTTAAAGTGTAGGCTATAAACTTTTTTGTTCTTACACCATTGCATTGCAACTAATCAACACTGAATTTACAGGTGTATGCGAGCCCTAAGAAGATTATAATATGAAGGACTAAGTGTTAGTAAGAAAATAAGGTATTTTACACAAAAACAATGTTTAAGAAACGCAGGGTTAGCCGAATCCCGCTAAGCTTACCAAACTCGGGCACTTCTCTTTTTTGTACAATATACTGTTTAATGGGACTATTCCCGTCAAAACCTGGAGTCCAGCTGACGTTGACAGCTCTTTGACCATCAGTATCCACCCTATAACAATAAATAAAATAATGAGAACTAATTGTCTATAAGACCCAGTGCGACTTACCTTTCTGCTTTAACATTTGTCGGTGCAAATGGCAATTCTATAACGCTCAATTTAGCAGATCGTGTCTCGTTTCCCCCAGGCGATCTTACTGCACATGTGTAGTATCCAACATCAGATGCCCTTACTGCTTGTATTTCCAACATGCCATCCGAAAGAATATTGATTCTTTGGCTTCCTTTAGGATTAATCATTCTATAAAAAAATGACTAATGACTATCTTTGTCTAAATAAAATTCGTACCAGCTGTAACATTTCAGGCTTTCAAAAATCTTTTTTGTAATACTTCTAATTTTTTAACTAAAGTTCTAATTATTCCTCCACAATCCAAAATTCCGTAATTCAAATGAGTTTTACCTAATGCATAATATAACATTTCCAGTTGTTTTATATCCAAAAAATATTTTCTTCTTAATTTTTTAATCAAATATTCTACTTGAAATTCCAATTTAATTTATTGTCAAAAATAAAGCTGGATTTATAAACTCGAAAAGTTGGTGAGGTTGAAGTTATGATCAAGTTTGTGAGGTTAGATATTCCGAACTCCGTCGGATTAATTGGTTATCTCGAACTACCCGGGAAGTTTTCGAACCTTACATGAGCTTTACATGAACAACATGAACGAGTGTATAAATGGAAATGAGTGTTCCCTTTAGTTTAAATTGAACTCCTATTTCCAACACCAACTGAACCTCAACCTCGCCAACTTTTCGAGTTTATAAATCCAGCTTTATTCCTAAATATTTGACATGATTAACTTTTAAGATTTGAATGTCATCGCTTGTATTAATACGATTCATATTTTGTGGTATATTATCTAGGTTTAAAGTAAAAGGAAGAAATTTTGTTTTATTAAAATTAATTATTAATAAATTATTGTCAATCCAATCTTTTATAATTTAAAAATCTTTTCAATTTTCCTATTTAAATAATTGTCCCAATTTGTATCGCTATAAAAAATAGCAGTATCATCTGCAAAACTATGAATTTTCCCATCGCAATTTATGGCTAACCGTATCAAAGGCTTTTGCTAAATCCAGAAAAATACAAATACAAGGCGTTTTAATATCTAATGCATTATAATATATTTGTTAGAAAATATCATTTTGCGTAGATTTATTTTTATGAAACCCAAATTGTTTTTCGAAATAAAGTTTATTCTTTCGAAATAATTATCAATTCCTATTTTTAAGTTTTTTTCAAAAACTTTAGCCAATGAAAATATTAATGTTATAGGTCTATAATTACTAATTTTACTTGAATCTCCATTTTCAACACCAATTTTGAAAGCTGCTGGATATACAGGGTGTTATTTATTAAGTGCCCGATATTTTACAGGACGATTCCTCAGTTATTTATTATTATTAAGGTGAAAAGTTCATATAAGCATGGGTCCGCAAGCCCTTCATTTTTGAGACACAGGGTGTTAAAAATTTCTTTTTATTTTTGTTTTCCGTAAATAATTTTTAAAATTATGTCTATATTTGGCCGAAAATTGGTGTCTAGGGGTTTTATGAAATGCGAAATTCGAATTTGATGTTAGTATGGTTCCCACTTATAGAGGGCGCCACCTACGTGTCTTCTTACTCTTTTGAGGAGTCATAATTTTTCTATGCGTTATTATATTACACTTTTAAGCAAAAACATGAATTTCTTTATCATTTTTACATGAAAAAGGCATACTTGGTAGAAGTCGCTATGAGCAATTGTTCTCGAGAAAAAGAATAATAAAGAAATAAAGGGCATTTATTTGTATATCGCTATGCCCATATCAGAGTTTGATAAAATAGCATTTATCACCTAAACAAAGCCGAAATCAAAAAATTATGAAAACGTACTTTTCATTAGCCAATAAAGTGCCTACATAATAGTGTTATCAAAAGAGAACACGGCAGTGGCGTACATATTTTTTATTCCTGTTAAAAATTTTAACACTCTGTATCTCAAAAATGAAGGGCTTATATGAACTTTTCACCTTATAAATAACTGAGGAATCGTCCTGTAAAATATCGGACACTTATTAAATAACACCCTGTATACTTGTTTTAAAAACTTTATTTATAAGAAAAGTAAGTGGTTTAATATTTCTGTAGTTATACCATCGGCAACAGAAATTTCTTTTATTTCTATCAATTAAAATTTAAAATTTTTGATGAATAACTTTAAATAAAATACGTCTATATTGTTTATTTTTTTATAGAAAGTAGTGTATTTACATTTATTGACTTTATTAGCTATATTTTTCTTGTCAGTAAGTGACTTATTTTCAATTTTAATTTCATTTATATTTTTTGATTTATATTACATATATTTTTTTTGGTTTTGCGCATATTGATTAGAGGTTTCGTATTTATCAATTTAATTTTTATAAAAATTGGTTTTTGTCTCTTTAATTAGTTTAGTTCATTTGTTTTTATAAATGTATATTTATATAAAAAAATCGACGATTTTTATTTTTTTGTATTTTGTTATGAAGTTCTATTTTGTCTTAATAGAATTTAGTAATCCACTAGAAATCCATTATTTTCTCTTTTTAATTTTTATTTTAATATGACTTGTATATTTCTGTACATTATTTTGAATTTCTTTTATTAAATTATTAGATACGTTATTTGTTTCAGACTAAGAACAGAAATTTGTCCAATCTGTTTTTGTCATATGTTCTTTTTAATTTGTAGTAATTAACATAACCTATATACATTAAAAATTCCCCTTCTGAATGACACCTACCATTTTATCATAAATAAATCAGGTTAACGTATTTGATATATTTACTTACTTCCTTTCTTTATTTCAAATTGCTAACTAACTACAACTAATTACTAATTACGAACACAAAATTATAAATAACATCATAAAGTAAAAATCTAGACGTTTTCAATTGCGTACACTTAATCATAGACCTACTAAATTTACATATTTCTAAAATTAGGGTTCTAAATCCAGTAATACTTTTTTAATTTTAGCTCTTATCCATTCTTTTAATTCTGTCAGGTAACTTATTGTACAACTGGGTTGAACTTTCTGTTAGAGTAAGTTTATGTATAGGATAATTAATATTGCCAACTCAAACAGCTTTGAGAAACCTGTCAGTAGCCTAACAGGTCTGTAATTGGCCGTCAGTTCTGGATCACCTTTTTTAAATAGAGGTTTTCGAGCGCGACCTTTAAGTGTGTAGGGAATATTCCATGTTTAATAATATGACAATAATGTTAACCCCACAATGTAATCAATATATTGCTTTAGTGAAAAATATGTCCCATACTTGATGCTTATCAACACTGATTAAGGTAATAATAATAATAGAATCAATAAAAATATTCAGCCCACACCAGTTCCATCTTATTGTGTTGATGTTAAAACACCTGAAATTAACTAAATGTGGACAATTTGTGACTTTCACAAGAATGTGAAATGTACGTTTGAAATATCTTATTTTCACAAAATACCAGGAAAAACTTACAGCTTTTCTAGAAACCAGTCCAGTTGATATGGAACGGCAGGATCCGATGATATTTTGCATTGTAGAGTTGCTGTGTGCCCCAGTAGAACTCTTGTATCAACAGGTGGCTGGACAATTTGTGTTCGTACTAAAACATATTTTAAGTTAAAATTAGGACAAGTATGAATTTTTTTGACTGATGCTAATATTTAAATATTTGTGTTTACCTAGAACTGTTAAATGAGCCGACCCTCTTACTTCGCCAGCTTCGTTGCCTCTCAAGCACGTGTACTGACCGGCATCGCTTTCTCTTACTGCTGCAATAAGTAAATCCCCAGTTTCGAGGATTTGAACTCGGCTAGAAGTCTTTACCTCTTCCTCGCCTAAAACATTATAAGTTACTGTTGCTTTCTTGCAAAAGAAAACAAATAGACACAGAAAATTTAAAACTATTTTAACAATTCAATATGTGGCCAAACTTCCTTACTGAAATTTAAAATAAAAAATTGATACAGGGTCAGTGGCGTAGCTAGCATTTTGAGGCAGAGGGGCGTAGACTGCGGAGATAACGCGCCGCATGCAAAAATTTTTTGGGACCACGTCCAAATTTCGTAGGGATTCACCTTTCTTATGCTTCCTTGGGAACGGGGGTCTGGCCCCAAACAAGGTGAAAATCCTCTCTACGGTCTTTCATGGAAATAAATGTCTCCAAGACTTTTTCTTCAAATCATTTATTTCATGTACTTAATTTCTGTTTATGGACATCATAGCAAGAGCATTTTTTAGTCAGCCATTTTCACAGCAATGTTTTTATATGTTTAAGGGTAAAAGTTCTATTTTGTGCTTTTACTAACTTGTCAGGTTTAAATCTTGCTTGCTCAATACTTTAATTTTTAATTTATCTTCTAGTTGAAGATTGACCAAATTAACATTAAAGTATTCTACTAATATACAGGGTGTACCAAATTAAGTGCGCACCATTGCTAACTTTTTTATTATTGGAGATACAAAGACGGTTACATTAGCAAAGTAGTAGCATTTTTTTTCTGGTAATTAAAATGGTGAAAGCAGAAAAACAATTGGACATAACGTTTCTGAATAAATGAGGAAAATTTATTTGTTTTAAATCGCACACCCTGTATATTTTTTACCGAAACGTTTGCAAATCGTATACGGAATAAAAAAGTTCATATGCAATATTGGCCTAAAATTGAAAAAATATCAACACAGCCATGGAAATAAAAAATGGTTTGCCTTTGACGTTTTCATCGAGACCGCCATGAAAACAAAAACGAATTAACTAAAGTGGCCTCGTTTTGGGTAGCCATTATTGTTAACGAAGCCAAAATGTTCGTAGTTTTGCGTTAAGTTATCTAGTTTTTGCTTTTAAATATTACAAAATGGCGTTCACGCATTTAGAACATTGCGATATGTTAGAAGTGTATCTTGGTTGCAGAAAAAATAGTCTCGAGCAATACGGTCAAATGTATCCTGTACGTGAGCAACCAGACAGAAGGTATTTTCTAAGGCTCTATAGAAAATTTAGAAGTAACGAAAGAGTTTTTATAAAGACAAGGACTAAAAAACAGTTTATAATAAGTGAACAAGTAGAAGTAAATGTATTGGCATATTTTGAAGCGCACAAAAGTAATTCAACTAGAGATTTGGTAATAAGAGACAGTGGTTTCAGTTTATTTACAATTTGGAGGATTTTAAAAAAATATAAGTTTGTACCTTATAAGTACCGACCAGTGCCAACATTATTACCTGGTGACACTGAAAGAAGATTCATTTTTTGCCAATGGTTACAAGATACGAAGTACGTACTTCCCGGACTAGTCCGGAAAGAATCACATCGTTGTTGTCATTGTGAATATGAAAATCTTGGTAGGTATGATTTTGATAAATGCAGTTGAACATTACCATAGCAACGAAATAACGACTGACAGCTATCTGAAATGAAATTAGTTGACATTTTAATTTTCGAAAGTTTGCATGGTTTTTGGTCGCAATTGTCGCAATAAACTATGGAAAGCAACAGCGATAGTGAGTTTGAAAATGTGCCTTACGAAATTTCCAATGCAGCAGCTGCTGCTACAGCACAATTATTGCCTGACAAATCAAAGTCCAGGTACGAAAACGTTTATGATTTGTTCACGAGATGGATGGATATGAAGAAATGCAAAACTATTACAGAGGATGTAATTTTAGCTTACTTGGCGCAAAAATCTGAAACTGTCAAATCCTCTATCCTGTGGAGCATGTACTCTATGTTGAAAAGTACCATTTTAGTGAAGAAAAATGTAAACATAGCCACTTTCCCAAAGGTAATCGCATTTCTTAAAAGGAAGAATGTTGGTTATAAAGCAAAGAAATCAGAAGTCTTCAGCAGCGAGCAAATCAACAAATTCATTAGAGAAGCAGATAATGAAACATATCTAATGCTAAAGGTAATTTTAACAAAATATTACCATTGTAGGATATAAAAGTATCAACTTAATTTGCTTCATTTTCAGATAGCAAAAATTATTGGGTTAGCCGGTGCGTGTAGACGGGAAGAACTAACAAAAATGTCAATTGATCTAATAAACGACAAAGAAGACATGTTGCTTGTGAAAATACCAGATTCTAAAACACATATTGAGAGAAATCTTGTTGTAATTGGGCAAGAAAACCTGCTGTTGTATAGGCAATATTTATCTTTACGGCCATCCCATACTCCACATAACAGATTATTCGTGAATTACAAAAAAGGAAAATGTTCGATTCAGCCCGTTGGTATCCACAGTTTTGGGAATCTCGGATTAAAAATTGCAGAATTTTTAAATTTACCCAATCCTAAAAATTACACAGGCCATAGCATGCGTCGAACTTCAGCGACGATATTTGCTGATAATGGTGGAAACATCACAAATTTGAAGAGACACGACGGTGGCTGGAAGTCTACCAATGTCGCTGAAGGATATATAGATAATTCACTAACAAACAAAGTTAAAATTGCCAAGACCATTCAAAAATTATCAGATGAAAACAATCAATATGAAACGGAAACTTTACCTTCTTGTTCTGACTACAAAAGGCATTTAAATTTACCAAGCATTTCAAACAAATTAAATCCTTTCAATATTAGCAATTGCTCAAATTTTAATATAAATATTAATATAAATAAGAATTAGAATGTTTCTGTTAGTACCTATCTTCTGTTCGAATTTCAATATTTAATACAAATAAGAATTAAAATGTTCGAAATTTTGTTCTACAAAGAAATATAATAAAGAAATGTGTCTCTTTGATTTGTTATTCTACATGGTTGCCGAAAAAATAGTGTACGCAACACGTCCGAAAACAGTTTTTTTGAACTCGCAAACTTCCAGGACTCGCCTACGGCTCGTCCTAGAATTTTGTCAACTTGTCCAAAAAAACAGTATTTTCCGGACTTGTTACGTAAATTACTATTAACGTACTTTTTTTAACACCCTCCATCTTGGAACGAAAGCATTTTTCAGAAGCCCAAAACTGATAATTTCTTACGTTGAATTTTCCGTTTTTGCAAAATATCGATTCAAAAGTCGATACAAAAGTACATATCGACAAACTTCGAGAGAGATGATGCTGGCGTTATTGTAAGACGAAAAATTCGGCAACTATTTGGAACACAATTCCTACATAAGCTTCAAGAAGCGAGTTTTTTACTAATTTTTTGTATATATCCTAATTGGACCTCGCTGATCACAACTTTTCAAATGATTTTTATCCGGAAATGCCTAGTTATTGAGAAAACAAATTAAATCCTTTCAATATTAGCAATTGCTCAAATTTTAATATAAATATTAATATAAATAAGAATTAGAATGTTTCTGTTAGTACCTATCTTCTGTTCGAATTTCAATATTTAATACAAATAAGAATTAAAATGTTCGAAATTTTGTTCTACAAAGAAATATAATAAAGAAATGTGTCTCTTTGATTTGTTATTCTACATGGTTGCCGAAAAAATAGTGTACGCAACACGTCCGAAAACAGTTTTTTTGAACTCGCAAACTTCCAGGACTCGCCTACGGCTCGTCCTAGAATTTTGTCAACTTGTCCAAAAAAACAGTATTTTCCGGACTTGTTACGTAAATTACTATTAACGTACTTTTTTTAACACCCTCCATCTTGGAACGAGAGCATTTTTCAGAAGCCCAAAACTGATAATTTCTTACGTTGAATTTTCCGTTTTTGCAAAATATCGATTCAAAAGTCGATACAAAAGTACATATCGACAAACTTCGAGAGAGATGATGCTGGCGTTATTGTAAGACGAAAAATTCGGCAACTATTTGGAACACAATTCCTAAATAAGCTTCAAGAAGCGAGTTTTTTACTAATTTTTTGTATATATCCTAATTGGACCTCGCTGATCACAACTTTTCAAATGATTTTTATCCGGAAATGCCTAGTTATTGAGAAAAAAAAATATTGTTTTTTTTTTAATTCGCTGGTAGGGTAATTCCAAAATGTCACAAGAAAACCTTTGAAAAATGTCGAAAAACGTAGTAATTTGTAAGAAAACAGAAAAATGTAGATTGTCTGACAAAAACAGCTGACGACCGTTCGACAGCTGGCCGAGGCGCTATTGCCATGTGTACCTATAACGATATTATTGCTAAATCCCGAATTTTAAACAAGAAGACGGATTAGAAACCGATTAGCAGCCTTTTAACCCGCGTTAACGTTTAATATTGTTTTTCTCAGAAACTAGGCGTTTCCGAAAGACTTGCTGTTTCCCGTGTTCCAAATAATTACCAAAAATTCTAATAAACTACTCGAAATACCTTACAAACTGTTAAAATAAAAAATAAAAATATTTTTTAAATAACTTCCAATTGCCTTAATTTTTTTTTAATTTAAATTAGTGGACAAATAAAGAAATAAAAAATAATATAAAATGGAATGTGCTAATTTGGATAAAATAGATCTGCACAGTAATAATTTTAACCCCTGAAAATATGTTTTAGGTTAGTTACCCACCGTCAAAGATCCATGTAACATTTGGTACGGGTGCACCAGCAGCCCTACACGTCAAAGTAGCATCTTTTCCGTCAAGAACTGTTAAATTCTTTGGTCCGAATTCCATCACAGGTTGAGCGGCTAAAAACACAAAACTCGGTATAAAAACGGTTAAAAACACCATGTTTGCTATTGCGACACGCATGCATGGTAAATGCAAACAAAACACAACCGGTGAACGTAATTAGATATGCATTATCCTGGTGGTGTGGTGCGAGGGGTGAAGGTAGGCAGGCAGGTAAAAATGGCCAGGTACTCAAGGCCGGGGGTCGGGTATTTATGCAACCTCATATACGCGAATAAGCTTGGTATGCCCCATTGTCCTATTTAAAGGATCTGACGAGAATAACAAGAATTTGTTTTAAATAATAGATAAAGGGTTTTAGAAATATTAGAAAAGGATCATGTCTCCTTATAATTTCAAATGAATAAGTTGCAATAAAAATTGGGGACACGATAAGATAAACCGTATCTAATCAAACATACCAGAATTAAAATAAAATCTCAATGTGTACCTACCTACGATACAAGTTAATATAGCTAGCTACTTAACAAGTGCGGAATGTGATACTTTTCCGCACGCGACTGCAGTTGGCTGAACAACACAAAGCGGAGTTCGGTCAGCCGTCCAGTGCGGAAAAGACACTTTCCACACGTGTTAGATAGAACGTATTTTTCTACGAGCGCAAGGAAAATTGCGATATAGGTCGATTTAGTATGTAGCTACGCCATAGGTTAAGCACCTTCAATAGGGACAATCCAGGGCGTGCTATCTTTGTCTACGTATTCTTTAAATAGTTTTGGTAAACACAGATTAAAACGACGGCCTATAATTGTTTGTTGATGTGTTGTTTCCCGTATATGTGAATAAACTTTCAGCACACAAATTAGTGTTGTTAAAATAATCACTAAAGGGCGGAATATATGCAAAGTGCATATATATATGCATTATTTGCATATTTTGTCAATTTTATAATAAAATGCATATTTTTCCCAGATTATTATTTTATGAGCATATTTTTATGTCTTCAGCTTTATCAAAAAATTAAAAACGCCCGGTCATGAAAACTCGTAGAGTCATAGGTTTAATGTCCAGTCCGGCACTTGTTTCAGGGATTTTTTCCAATCTGAAGATAATTATATAATAATTAACTTTACATATTTATTGGGGGTTTCCGGGGTTTGCAGGTATATTTTGTTAGGGGTTATTTATTGTCATTTAATAATGCCTTATTATTAACTAACCTGCTTAACAAACTGTATTTATATCGGGTTGTAATACGTACTTCTGTTTGTCGAAAGATTTTCAGTGTGAAACTAGTGATTTCAAATTTGTGTTCAAAATGCCTAAAGTGGCGAACACGTCTTCGTGGATTAAAAATTTACCAGAGTTAGAGTTTAGTGGAGAAAAAGTCTTCTGCAAAGCTTGTGCAAAAATTATGTTTGTGAAACGAAGTTCCAAATTGTTCAACATTTGAAAACACCGCTGCATAAATCACAGTTACAAAAAATGAAATCTGAGCCAGTTCAGCTGAGTGTAAAAAACGCATTTCAAAAAGTTGGAGAAAGATCGAAATCTGAAAAGGAAATTTTTCAAGAAGACTTATGCAAGGCTTTGGTCGCAGCAAACATACCCTTAAAAAAATTGTAAAATCCGCGATTTAGAGGATTTTTGCAAAAATATTGTCAACAAACCATTCCTGATGAATCCACGCTTAGAAAGAAGAATGTTTATTCAGTAAACGAACCCGTATTAGAAGAAATTAGAGCTTCACTGGGTGATAAAAATTTTTACATTATTGTTGATGAAAGCACAGACGCTTGTGGCAGCACTTCAAGAAAGATAAAACAACAAACCGATACTTAATAGCTTCTAAGCAGCAAGACAAAACTAATAATGTGACCGTAACCCGATTTATTCAGCAGTCCCTATCGAGCTTTTTCTTACCAAATCCAGTCTTAGATGAGAAGTTTTTAGTGATTTTGTCTGATGCAGCACCGTATATAGTAAAAGTAGGCCAAAACTTAAGAATCTTTTACCCCAATATGGTACGTCCCAAGTAACATTTTAAGTTTTATCACAATCTACAAGAGGTTATTAAGTCTATATAATAAAACTGATCGTAAAACTGTTTATACTAGATAACATCTTCAAAGCTCCAATAAACTCAGCATAAAACCAAAAAGGACCTTTTGTAAAGGTTATAAATATCTTCCTTAAAAACTGTCAATAAAACCAACAGTACTTTTAAACCCAAATCTGCAAGATGTTTTTAAGTCTACCACAAAACATTTTATAAAGTCTTCTTAAAACCGTTAGTACTTGCAATCAAATTTTATGCGTGATTTGAAACCATCATATATAATTTTATTATTATTGTGTCTTTAATAATTCTTTGTCAAAGACTTGTTGCACTTAAATTGTCAATATCAAAAAATGTCACCAAGTATAGTTAAATATGTCTGCCTCGATTGAAATATCTGCATGTGCTAACATTTTATAATTTGATATTAATAAACCTAGTAATAAAAGATTGTCAACCCCGGCCACTTTATTGATAAAGTATATAAAAAACTTTTAAAAAAATCACGCGCCTTTCATTTGTTAGCTTATTAATTATTATTTACAATTAATAAAAAAAATTGTAACCCTATTTTTACCTTAATCAGTATGATCTTGGGCTATTTAGGGGTTTATATCACATATTAACATATTTTTGATAATTGCAGGCTAAATGTAAACAGTTAGAATAAAAAAAATATAACCAAACACACTGTTGCCCTAACTTTGTTTAAACATGTCTGCCGTAATTAACGGAAAAAAACATGGCTGGAAAATTAATACAACCGTTTATTTTAATAGAATTATTAAGAGCTTGTGGGTTTGTGAAATATTTTTATAAAGCAAAAGGTTTTGTTAAATTCCAATTGCTCCACTTTATTACCATTTTAAAACCTGTAAGACTTTACCCAGCCTTAATACTCTTCTTTAAAACACTTAAGATTTGTCTCTGATTAAATATACTTAGATAACATAACCTAAAAAAATATTAATTTCGTGACTTCTTCGTGAATCCTCAAGCATTTATCCAAAATAGTAGACATTTTTACTAAGTAAGTGCATAAAATGCTGCACTGCACTGACACTAACTAGAATTAGTAATCACAAAATGGCGTTTACTATGCGTTATATGCCCCCTCTTTCAAAGTGTAAAGGCGTAAGTGGGGGAATCAAAGGATTTATAGGTGCTTTGTCAAAACCAAAAGGTTTTAACTTAGCTTACTAAAGCTACCAAAAAACTATTAGGTTTCAAGGAGCCTTTACCATTTATCGTCAAAAGTAAATAGTATTTATGATAACATATATTAAGGGCAAGACTACTTAAGAGTTATTCGTTTTATTGCTTGATCGTAAGGAGTACTTAAAAACCATATTATAAAACTCCTATAAAACCCAAAGATTTATAGATGTCTACCACAAAACTTAAAATATTTAAAATTCTCTATAAACTCTAATGAGTTTATTGTGATTTTGAGTAATGCAGCAATTAAGTGGTTATATAACCAATAGGTCTTAAAGAGCAAAAATATTTAACAACTTGCTTTAAAGATAACTTGAAGGCCTTTTTTTAAGTACATATTATCTGCAGATAAATTGGTATGCACAAAAGAAATAATAATACTCACTTCGGTTTATTTACCTTCTTAAACTTGTGATAAAACCCTATAAATACTTGTTGGCATTTAAATTGTTACTTGGGATGTGACTTGTCTTTAGCATGGAATAAACCGAGTCGCAGAAACCGTCAGAACTGAATATCCTTTAGTAAATAAATTAATTTCAAATGTAAAAAGTGTTTCTAAAAGCACCTCTAAGAGTGCAGATGTATATGGAGAGATTACCAGGAGTTAGTTTACCTCCAGAACCTATAATTACCCGGTGGGGAAGATGGATTAAGGCCGCAATATTCTACGCAGAACATTTCGAAGCCATTAAGAACTAATTTTGGATGTAGATGACGATTCGCAGTGTGTTGTGCAAAGTAAAAAGTTGTTAAAAAGTGCAAGTGTAGTTAAAGATCTTGTTTTGATTAAGGTTAATTTCGGTTCTATACCGGACATAATATCCTCGTCAGAGAGAAGAAATTTACGTTTAAGAGACTCAATTAGTATTGTTGAAACTTTTGCGCTAAATTTAACAACATTCCCGGTAAAGTAGGAGGTCAAGTAAGGAACAAATTGGATGTAACTGTAAAAAAGGATGAAGGATTTAAATACTTAACTGCAGTAAAAAGCATTTATGAAGGTAAATCATCCAACGAAGTTGTATCTTGGCCTTATACTTTACTACCTAAGTTGCAGTATTGTCCGATTACATCAGTAGATGTTGAAAGAAGCTTCTCTTTGTATAAACATATTTTTACTGATAGAAGAGAATCCTTTTTAGTTGAAAATTTTTAAAAATATTTAGTAATAAACGCCTTTTATACAATTTCAGGTAAAAAATTGTTAACTTTTATTTTTCTTTGTTTTTTTTTTAAATAAACATCTTTTTTGGAACCCAGTGTGTTTCTTTACCTTATTTTACTGTAATAAATTAAGAAATATTGCATACCAGTATGCATATTTGGTCAAAAAAATGCATATAACTGCATATTTTAAACGCAAAGAAGGCATTATATGCGCCTGTTTTGGCTAAATTTAAGTGCATATATTCCGCCCTTTACTAATCACTTTCTGCACGCTCGTAGAAAAGGCCTTTTTCTTGTGATATTTTAATAAATTATGGTTTTGTTTTGTTTTTCAGAAGTTTTTGGGGATCCCAGATTCTATGGTAATATTTGCTGTGTGGTCCCTCTTATTTTTATTGTAATCAATTCAGCGTCCCAACGTCAACAAAACCCCTAAATTTCAAATCTCAATTCAACTTGATTTTTGAAATATGGCAACACGGTAAACTCGGCAACATTGCCAATATTACCATTGAATCGGGCATCCCCAAAAACACCCAGGGAGTAAATTTGTAACTTCTTTTCAGGTCAGTTCTGTAATATGATCCCGTTTCTATGCACAACGATCCCTGCGAGCAAAAATTATTATCATCAAGGTGTGCTTTGCATCTAAGGCCGTACTGCTTAGCGGTAAAGCTTAATACCTGTTGGGTGTCAGTAAATACTAGCATTATCAATCAATCAGGTATTCCGTCATCTTTAACAGTCGTTACAAGTAATTTGATTCATCCCTAATTCATCCAATTTCTTGAATAATTCCCGCAATGGGTTTTACGAAACACAGAGAATTTATGGTTGAAGCGTATTTTCAAAACGGGGTTAGAGTAATGTTTGTACTGTTTTTCAATCATAGTAAAAAATTAACAAGCAGGCTTCTTTCGGTTGTTGTCATGGAAACGGTACGTTAAAAGTTAACTTGTGCGTTTGATCATAGGGCCAAAAACCGGTTAGGTCTTGATAAATGCCGATCTGTTTACCTAAATACCACATTTGCCGTGTGCCGTCCACAATAGAACATGAAATTCAAAAACTAAATGAGCATTACATAACAAAAGTTTCAAAACTATCAAAAATAATTTTTACACACAAATAGAGTCGGTGTATGCAAAACAACACTATTTAAGTGCACAATAACGGCCGATAAAACACCAAACATAAAAAAAATAAAAAAAAAAAATAAAACAAAAAAAATAACAACACTCAAATTTGCAATTGGTAACAGTTACGGACTCTCATTATACCATAATACCAAACAAAAATGATATTTCAAAAGTGTATCAATTTATGCAGCTCTTTGTAAAACCTTTGCGTTTTTAGTTTAAAACTGTATATTGTAGGGGGAGAGGTTCGTAAGCATGTTTTTATTTTGGCCATTAAATTCGAATGGAAAATAATTTCGACGCTGGACACCTAGGTTTAGCAGCTAACTTTCGTAGAAGAGTATCTTTTGATATCACCGAAAACCTAACCGAACTACAGCTGAGATTCAAAATAATTGCAAATCGGGAATGTCGTACGTTAAAAAGGCTACAAAAAAACTAAATATCGCGGATGTTTTGCTATTTTATATTTTACAATAATATTTTTGTCTCAGTAAGCACAAAAATTCAAAAAATGTAATACATTTTTAAAAAAAGGTATAGTTTGAGTCACTTCGAAGACGACAAGGGTAGAGAATATAACGTTCATCAATGTACAGTGTGGCCCAAATTGGGCCTACATGTATGGGGATCTTGGAAACTATAGAAGATAGAGAAACGGTTAAATGGGGAAAGTTTTTGACAATTATATTTCTAACTGAAAACCGTTTAGTACGCGGCCCTATCTTTTTTGGTTTTTGAAATATGTTGAAAAAACCAAAAAGATGTATTTTCGAAAATATGCTGTAGATTTCTTATTATTAACTATTTTGGCAATCTGTAAAAACATTTTTAAAGCAACTTTTTAAGTAGATTTCAGTTCTGCAATTTAATTTTGAACACGACGTTTCAGTTATTTTAGTGTATAGTATTAGTTAGTGTCAGACTTTTTCCAAAAATTGTTATGAACCTGAGAAACCATGGAAGTTTTGAAAAACCGCGGCCCAAGAGTTACGAAAAAGCAGGTAATACCGAGCGTGACGAAAATGTCAGAGCCTATTTTAATGCCGCTCCGACATCATCTACAAGAGCGTCGGCAAGAAACTTACCAACCCCGCGAAGTACCATACAAAGAGTCCTTAAGGAAAATAAATATCGACCATACAAGCCAACTATAGTTCAGGGTTTACGAGAAACGGATTATCCAAGAAGAATGCAGTTTTCAAATTGGTATGTGAATCAATGCGAATAAAATCATGATTTCAGTCGTCTTGTAATTTGGACCGATGAATCACATTTTACCAACTGCGGGGTATTTAATAGACATAACCATCATTTTTGGGCAACAGAAAACCCTCACCAATTGGCTCAACGAAGACTGCAAACCCGATTTGGTTTTAATGTATGGTGTGGTATGTATGGTAAGTAATGTCACCTAGCTTGCTAAATACATAGCAGGTATTAAGTAACCCAGCTTTACTTTTCTCCTTACATTTTAGACAACAGACTTATAGGACCATTCTTTTATAATCATACGTTGAATGGCCAAAGATACTTGGAGCTGTTAGAAGATCAAATATTACCGGCAATTAGAGCAAGAGTTCCTCAAGATCAATTGAATAATATTTGGTTTCAACAAGACGGTTGTCCCGCACATAATGTTCGGGAAGTTCAAACTCTCTTAAGACAGATATTTGATGACAAATTAATTTCAAACGGCGGACCAGTTAATTGGCCTGCTAGATCTCCTGATATAACTCCTTTTGATTTTTATTTATGGGGTTATGTAAAAAATGAAGTATATGAGTTTGAACCCCCGGAATCTGTACAAGAATTAGAAGAGAGAGTGAGGAATGTGTTTACGAGCATAAATGGCAACACGCTTCGCAGGGTCATCAATACTGTGTTAAAAAAGTGTCAAAAATGTATTAATAAAAACGGCCAACATTTCGAATAAGTATAGTAAGTTAGATATTTTTTCTTATTTTCTTTTCAAAACAATAATTATTATTCATTGCGTTTTTAGTTTTCTTTATTTGAAATGTTAATATGAGATTTTTAACCATAAGGAAAAAATAAAATAATGTATTATAATATTATGATATTTTAAACAAATTTAACCCTGCCTAATGTGTTCTTCTCAAATTTGACGTGTTGCGAAAATTAATTTTCTTTATTTTTCAAGTCAATTTCATTTATTTTTCAACAAATAATACATCGTTGAAAAGCGGACGTCATAAGCTACCTTTTAAGTATAAAATACAATATGGCGCCCATAAGAAAAAATGAACCTGATGATGGTATAAAATAACTGAAACGTCGTGTTAAAAATTAAATTGCAGAACTGAAATCTACTTAAAAAGTTGCTTTAAAAATGTTTTTACAGATTGCCAAAATAGTGAATAATAAGAAATCTACAGCATATTTTCGAAAATACATCTTTTTGGTTTTTTCAACATATTTCAAAAACCAAAAAAGATAGGGCCGCGTACTAAACGGTTTTCAGTTAGAAATATAATTGTCAAAAACTTTCCCCATTTAACCGTTTTTCTATCTTCTATAGTTTTCAAGATCCCCATACATGTAGGCCCAATTTGGGCCACACTGTATATACAGGGTCGTTGGTATGTATGGAAACGGTCGATTATTTCTCAAAGTAAAACAGCTAGCAAAAAATACTTAAGACAAAAGCTTTAGGGTTCTTTGAGGTCTATTGGAATTTAAAAATAATAAGTATACAGGATGAGTCAAAAAGCCGTAGAGAAACAAAGTTACTTTTTTTTAATGGTACACCTTATATCTTAGAATATTTTTTGATTCTACATAAAATTACAATTATTTTTTAATAAGTCTATTATAAGTCTAAACCTAATAGTTTCCGAGATATCGACTTTTGAAAAATTACATTTTTGAACTTTGACAGATTCTAGCTTTCTAATGTTATACCATAGAGCAAAATGGCTTCCATGTCCCTATCTTACTTTTTTATTATCTTCCCAAAAATATCAACTTCCGGTTAAACCGGAAGTACTATATTCCGAGCTTTTGAGTTACATCCGGTTTAACCGGAAGTTGACACCTGTAGGAAGATAATAAAAAACTAAGATAGGGATATGGAAGCCATTTTACTCTAAGACGTACCGTTAAAAAGCTGGAGGCTGTCAAAGTTCCAAAATGTAAGTTTTCAATAGTCGATATCTCGGAAACTATTAGGTTTAGACTTATAATGTAGTTATTAAAAAATAATTGTAATTTAATGGTAAATCCAAAAATATTTTAAGACAGATAGTGTTCCATTAAAAAAAAGGTAACTTTGTTCTCCTACAGCCTTCTGACCCATCCTGTATACTTGTTCTTTCAAAATTTTTATAGACTTTAAAAAACCCTAAAACTTTTGTCTTAATTATTTTTTTCTAGCTGTTTTACTTTAAGAAATAATCGACCGTTTCCATACATACCAACGACCCTGTACATAAATATCAAAATTAGGGTGGTTGCGCTAGTAAGCCGGCCACCTCTAGTAGTCGGTTAAAAATGACTTTAATCACTTATGATTTGAATTTCTTCTTCTACTTTCCAAGAAAACATATATCAATAGTTCTTTATTATAAGTCGAACCTTACCTCCGTAAATTGGCGCGAAAAATTAGGTGTTAGTCATTGTATCTCCAAAAACAGTTTATAAAAGCCAGTGAAGATAAAACAGGGCAATTTTAAAGGTAAGTTAAAGTAATTCTATACTAGATATGTTTACCGGAGTAAGATTTTTTGGAAGAATATATGTTTAAATGACTAGTAACGAGTCCCAAATATGTTGATTTTTATTTTTAGGTAAAGGAATAATACGGCCGGTTATTAATCTAACGAAAAAATGTTTTCTTTACATTATAAACGATCCCACGCAGGCCAAAAAGAAAGTTCCATAGATATTCTCAAGAGTTCTTAGAAAAACCTCTAGATTCTATAAGAAATGGAGCTAAAATTCAAGAAACTTGCCGAAACTATGGAATACCACGTGCAACTCTGCAGGACCGGCTCGCAGGTCGTGTCGCAAGCAATAAGCCTCGACGAATGGGCACCAGACTCATATATAAACACATACGTAGTCATCAATAATCTTACATGCAAAATAGCCGACGCCGACGTCCACCTACCCAGCTTTTAAAAAATATCTTAAATACCCTAAGTCAATTCTAAAAACAAAACGTTCGAAAACTGGACCCTTCCACAAGTGCCATTTCGTCCAATGTTTGAAGAAAATATTACATGGAGAAGGATATAATACAAAATGAGAAAGAAGAAGCAAAGAACAGGAAAAGGGATGGGTTAGAATGAAAAAAAAAGCGAAATGATTGATGAAAAGAAGAAGAAACCCCCAACGAAAGAAGCGAGATTCTAGAAGAATGCTTTGAAACAAATCTTGTGCTAAATGTGAAGGTGAACTAGAAAGCGATGCAGAAGCAGAAGGTGATAAGAATGTGGGATGCGACTGGTGTCCCAGGTAGTTTCACTAAGAAGCTTGCAGGAAGGCCATATAATGTATATACCTATACTTTTAAAAAATGCGTTTGCACATTTTATGTATTTTTAGCAGCTACATTTCAGTGTTTATTTTTAAAATCTTAGAAATTTTTGTGTTTTTTATAATATGTTTTTCCTTTTTCATGAGTATTTCTATCCTTTTCAACCGCTTATTTAATGTTTATATTTGACAAGGACACATATATTATAATTTTAGGTATCAAATGAACAGATTTATTTAAAAAACAAAAATAGAATGATCAAAAAAGGCCGACTATTGGCGCAATCACCCTATTCGGGGAATTTTTAGGACAATAAGTTTGAATTTGTTAAAATTTTTGATGTAGCTTATAGAGGGAGCTGTCGGGTAGTCTTTGCTTACGTTAAGAAGGTCCTTGCGCTTTAGTGTATTAATGTTCTGAATAAAAATATGTATAATATGTGAGTAAATATATTACTGCTCCTATCTGTATTACATAAAAAAGATATACCTTGTAAATGTCGCTCATATTAACCGTTGTGGAGCTATTGGCGTTTAAGTGTGCTCTTTTAAATTGTAATTTGTAAAAATCACATTTTTCTTATAATCAAAAAAATCACTCTAAAATAATTACAGCAAATGGTCGCTCTTGCGGCAATTTCTGAAATTTGAAGTTATTTTTAATAAATTTCTCAATTTCGCAATCTTTATACTGGTAGCTTTTTTTCAAATCTGTGAGACGTGTCGTTTCCGAGATAAGGCCGCTATCTATCCTTATCCAGACACCCTGTATAGTAGCCCCATCAGGGGTAACAAGGCAAGAAATGAGACAATGACGGTGGCCTAACCTACACACCGGCCCAAACTACGGACCTCTCCCCTACTTAAAAATCAGGTTTATTTGTTATTAAAAAAAACTGCATTACTTCAACATAGCGAAATAAATATGAACAACTGTATCCAAAAGTCTAATGATTTCCAATGGAAAGCCAAGTTTAAGAAAAAAAATATACTTGCATAACTTTAACACCCTGTACACGAAACCAAAAACGCTTAAATGCATTACAGAGGGACCGTGAACAACAACAATACCAAAATAACATCTAATCTACTGGTGCATAAAAAGTGAAAATTAAATGCAATCAAAATTTGTTTCTATTTTCTTACGGGGTGACATGAAAATAAAATTCTTTTTGCCGTGTCGCTCTCCTGAAGCTCTTAACCTCACTAATTTCGCAGCTATGCTACGAGCATTCCTGTATTCTAGAGGACCATAAAACAATATCAAAATATTATTTTACATTTAGTTCAGGTTAGTTTTTAAAATTTTTCTAATTAAATAAATAACGTGTTTTCACTTACTTTTAACTCGTAACCAAGTCGATAATGAACTCTCTCCGGCCTTGTTTCTTGCAAAACACTGGAACATGCCATTGTCTGTAATAAGTAACTTCTTAATCAGAAGAGAATTGTCCTCCTCCACAACATATCTATAAAATATACATATATTTTAATATGTTTATCGTATCTACCCGTTTGCTAAAGTTTACTTTAGGTTTCACAAAATCATTACTTGCATACCTCTTGTCAGTTAAATCCAGTTCTTCAGAGTTCCTATACCATGTGACGTTAGGTTTTGGTATTCCGATTACGTCACACGGTAAGCTCTTCTGCGCTCCGTAATCACCTAGAGTTTCAGGCTTGGCGTTGCTAAAGAACCTTGGCTTCTCTAATACCACTACCTAAAAATATACATTGTCTGCAATGCCAGAAAATAGTTAAGATATAGAAGACGTATCGATTCGAATGTCGAAGCTAAATGGAACTAAATCCCAAAGGTATTTAAATTGACCTCAGTTGCAAGGTGTCTTATGTGTCAAAATGAACATAATAAGTTGTTAATGTGAAAATAATACAATATTTAATTGATGTAAACATCAAAAAGTTACCAAATCGTGGAATAAACGAAATATGGTGTGCTCGCTTGTCATGCTTGCCCTGTACTGACGAGAACCAAAGAGTTCGAAACCGGTCTACAGGTAGCAGCAGCGTAGCAACCTATCATTGGAAATAAAGATTCATTCTTTTCTTTCCCGGTAGTTTCTGCAATCTGAGTCTGTATTTTAGTACTAACAGTGTTAGTCAAAATACGCCAAATTGTGCTATTTAATTCAGCGCTCGTTGGGGCATGTAGCCCAGAGATTAGCTGTTTTAACATAATTTGGTTAATCCTTATTGTATAAGGTCTCAGCAAGTGGTTTGAGAACAAAGTTCTCACATGTATACATATTTATATGTCATATTATGATTACCACTTGCCAAGTAGTATTCTATTACTATTTATTGCGAAATATGTTAAAGTAATAATGTGTTTTATTAATTAGGTAATATTTCACGACGGCGCCGAGGCCTTAAAGGCGACAAGCCTTCAACATAAAACTAAAAAAATAATCTATGAATACCGGTGGTGAAAATTTATTTTATTTAGATAGCCATAAAAGAAAAAAATAAATTGTCTGGTTACCAAAACTTGCTTACCAAGCGAAAACGGAAGGAAGACTTGACCAATTTCAAAATTAGTAACTTTTTTCGAAAGACCACACAAGACACTACTTCTGATAACAGTGATTTTCTACATTCAACAAAATCAAACTTGCCATTACAATTAGAAAAGCAATCTAATGAGGATGAAGTTGAAGATCCAAAAGAATTAGATCCTGATACGTTTCAGTCAGTGTCAGTACCATTATGTTCGAGTGAGCAAGACGAATTATCCGAAGAAGCGCCCCTTTCTAACGATCCAGGTCTTTGGCCGAGTGTATTGTCTCCAATCCAGGTGCAAAAACTTGTCGAAAAAGGTCCAATGCATTATCAAAATAAAACTATGTATCCTAAAGACAAAAGTGGACGTAAGTTTTCCGATATATATTTTACTCGAATTTTGTTAAATGGTGAAAAGTTTTAGCGTCATTGGTTGCTATATTCTATTGAAAAAAAATGCAGTCTTCTGCTTCTGCTGTAAAATATTCAATGACCCCAACCCCAAGAATCCATTGACTTTTAAAAACACTAAATTAAGTAACCAAGACGGTTTCAATGATTGGCATTATGTAAGCGAACATTTGAAAATCCACGCAAAAAGTAATTCTCATTTTCAAAACTTACGTGTCTGGTCAGATTTGCTAGAAAGATTAATAACTAATCGAACCGTTGATTCGAAAATGCAAAATTTATTAAAAAATGAAACTAAACATTGGCGCAGTGTCATTGAAAGAATAATTTATTCTATTCAATTTTTGGCAAAACAAAACTTGGCTTTTCGTGGTCCTAGTAACAAATTATTTGAAAGCAATAATGAAAATTTTTTAAGATGTATAGAAACGATGGCAAAATTTGGCCCAGTCATTCCACTTTACCTTGCTTGGAGATAAAATTCTAAAACGAAACCATTAAATTAATAGTGACAATATAAGAAATAATATTTTAAACGAAGTTAAAGAAGCAAAGTATTTTTCTATATTACTTGATTGTACTCCTGATGTGAGCCGCCAGGAGCAGATTTCTGTTTGCTTAAGATACGTTAATTTAAAAAACAATAAATTTAGTGTCGAAGAACTTTTTTAACATTTCGTCCTATAAGTGATACAACAGGTGAAGGTTTAACCAACTTTTTACTAAAAACTTTGGAGAATTATGGTTTAGATATTTATAATATGCGCGGCCAAGGTTATGATAATGGTTCAAATATGAAGGGTTAACACACACACACAAGGTGTATAAAAAGGAATTTTAGACATTAATCCACGAGCAATGTTTGAACCTTGTTGTAACCACAGTTTGAACCTTGTCATAAACGATGCTGTGAAATTTAATATTTCTAGTATAAATTTTTTTTCAACTGTTCAAGAATTATATAATTTTTTTTCTGCCTCAACCAATCTGTGGTCTGTTTTGAAAAGTAATATTTCAAGTCTGACATTAAAGCCTTTGTCAGATACTAGATGGTCTAGCAGAATGATGCAATAACCCCTCTAAGATTTCAGTTGGGCGAAATTTACGATGCTCTTTATGAAATTTTATCCGGAAATAATTTTGACAATACTACAAAACATCTAGCTACCTCAATTGGTAAAAAAATCAAAAAATTATGAGATTGTGTGTATGGTATTATTGTGGTACAAGCAAAGAGTAACACAATTGGTTGTGTTACTCTTTGATACAAGATTCTAAATAAAATGGATGTTGTTACTAAGATTCTGCAATCAAAAACATTCAATATTTCCCAGACTTGCGAAAGTTTAAATAACAACAATGAATTTGTAAAACAATATCGATCTGACAAAGGCTTCAGTGACTTATTAGTAGATGCCAAAGAACTAGCTTCTTGCTTAGAAGTTGATGCAAAATTTATATCCGCAGAAATTTTAGGGCCACGAAAGATTAAAAAACAATTTTCTTACGAAGGTGACGGCCAGCCGATTGAAAATCAAGAAATGAAATTCAAAGTAAATTGCTTTTTCGGAATGCTAGACATTACTTTTTCATCCGCACATAAAAGATTTAAACTATTATCGTGTCATTCTGATGTTTTTAATTTTTTGTGGAATGTTGAGGATTTCGGCAAATATTCTGACCGAGATCAATCTAATTTTTGTAAAAAACTAGAAGAAACCTTAACTGACAAACATCGAAACGAGAAAGATATAGACGGAACAGAACTTTTACACGAATTACAATTTCTGCAAAATGGCGACAAAAACGCGACGCCTGTAGTAGAAACACTTAATTACATTGCAATAAATAACCTACCCCACTCATTTCCAAAGATTACGATTGCATTGCGCATATTATTAACCATTCCAGTTTCTGTAGCTACAGCCGAGAGGTCATTCTCTAAATTAAAGTTAATTAAATATATTTACGATCTAGAATGGGCCAAGAGCGGTTAGAAAATATTGCTATCATTTTTATAGAGTCTGACTTGTTAAAGCAACTTGAAATATAAAATCTTGTTAATGAATTTGCAAAAAGTAAAGCTAGAAAAGTCCAATTTTTGTAAGACCTCTCCATCATGTGTTATCTGTTTCAAAACAATCGCTATTTTATTTCTTTATTTCTTTTTAATATTTTGAATTAATGTTTTGTAACTTTGTTACTGTTGTTTCGTATTCTATCAATATTTTTTGTGTACTTTCTGTTTGTCATAAATAAATATAGACATAAGTACTAAAAAGTATAGAGTTTTCTTCAAAAATTTCAACGATCAACTATGAGAGAAGACTGGTAATTTTAGCTCAATATTATAATATTGGTTAAAGACGCCTATCATTATTTCGCACAACGGCGCCGAAAATACTTGGCGCGTCCCTGAAAACACCTTGCCCCATCATCAACTGCTGTACAAAACTACATTGAACAAAACTGTACCTGAGCTAAAGCATTGGCAGTAGGGAACCCTCCAGATCTCAAATTGACACTACACTCATACTGTCCACTATGACTCGTATTGATGGACACCAACGCCAAACTTCTGTTCCATATATCGTTGAGTGAATAAGAGATTCCTGCGTTTTCAATAGGAATGCCATCTTTAAACCATAACGTCTCTAATTCATACAAAGGTCGTGCGGTAGCTATGCAGTCTAAGGTCGCTTCGGATGATCCTTTGACGATTTGTAGGTCGTCGGGAGCAATAATGATTTCAGGGGCGATCTCTTTGTTATCAGGCGAGTCTTCAATGGTCAGTCTTATAAATGCGCTATTTTCTTCTTTGCCTTCTTGCGAGTTGATTGCACGAGCCCTAGAAATAAGGTGTAAAATATTAAGGGTCAGCGGTTATTTTGAACTGATTGACTAACAATAATTTGATCTGAAAGCTATCAAGAAAGAAAACCAATGATTGATAGAAACTAAATTGCTCTGACCAAAATATCGTAAGATAAAAAAAATGTCCTCAAGGTACTTATTCCGTGGAATCAATCAAGCACGTCTTAAATGTATTAGTCTTGAAAGGTAATCTAGGTAAAAGGTAAAGGTGAACGAAAAATAAAACTGTCAAGTTCTTAAGTTTTCAGATTTAAGAAAATAATTATATTATTGGCATTGTCATTACATAATACAGAATTAAAAAAACATAAACAACAAATAACCTAAAAATTATAAATTTATACTTGAAACGGCCCACAGACGATACAATTTATTGTACAACCTTGGTTGCTTCAACCGTTTGAACGATAATTGCAACGTATGGCGTTGTAGTTCAACTAATCGTACGGCACGGTTGAATCATACGAAAGTATATCATGCTTAAAATTCTATAGTATAACTTGGTTTATTACCGGGTGATGCATGGCTTAGTTGAACATAGGAAATCTCATGTAAATTTTGAGGTGGCTTAATATTGGCTCCCCTGTACATTTTAGGGAAAAAATGGTATTATAATTTTTTGAAGAGGCCGATATAATAAACCCATGAGCCAAGTTTGAATAAATTTTAATTAACCAATCCTAACTTATTCAATTAAACGTGATGGCAAAATTACGAAATTTTCATAGTTTAGGTAGTACAGCAAATACCAGCAAATCATTTCTATGACGTTATTGTCAAAAATCGACGTAAAGCTGGACATAATGAATAAAGATTTTCACAAAAACAATAATTAATTAAATGTTCAAACAACCCTGCATTAACAAGCTATCCTAACCAATCATAAAATTCATTTCTAACATTACTGAGTTGATATTAAAAAATTCTGTCACAATCTAACGAAATATAGTTTTTTAGCTGGTCTATATTTTTAATTTTAAATCTTTATAAAAAAAATTTTTAAGTGAAGTAAGAAGTCGGTTGGCGAAAGGTCAGGAGACCTGACTGGCCAAAGGATTAGATGCCGTGGGCCAATAATATTTTCGCTAAAAATATTTTGCAAGTATTCCCTAACCATGAGAGAATTATGGGCAGGACAATCATCCATTTAATACCAGATCTCCTGATTTTCGCGTACAACTTCTCCTAGTGCGGGTTTAATTCGATCTTGTAGTAAGTCCAAATAGGTTACTGCTGCAAGGTTACCTTCCATAAAAAATGGTTCAATAATGTGATGTCCTACAATTCCCGCCCAAACATTTATTTTTTGTAGATATTGCGTCCGAGTATGAACAAGACGATGTTCATTTTCTTGGCTCCCACTCCGGCAATTTTGAACATTTGGTTTGTTGTTGAGGGTTACTGTACATTCATCAGTAAAACAAATATTTCTCAAAAAATCACTTTTATTATTTGCTCTTTCCATTACCTCAAAACAGAATACCATTCTCCGTTTATCATCACCCTGCCGTAGCTCTTGACGTTTTTCATACTTGTAAGGAAAATATTTATTTGTTTTCAGTTTTTACAAAGTGCGCAACACTGGTTTTATGTCTTCCTACGGCTTACCCAAGAATCCTCGTGCTAATCATTTTATTTTCCTCCACGTGCAGTAAAATATGAACATCACTATTATCCCTTTCTTCAGCTCTATTGACATTCTGAGTTGAGCATTTACAGTTATTTATAACAGTGCCTTTGGACTCAAATTTACTCATGATAAGTTTAATTAATGAAATGGAAGGGATAGGCTTATCAGGGAATTAAACTGAAAGCATTTCAGACACTGATTTTAAACTGTTTCCTGTACAACACCACTTAATCATAGTTACTTCTTCGTTAATTTAGCTATAATTAAAGCGCCTTCATTGAAAATGTTGTCACTGACGCTACTTTTCGTTTTGCCAATGCCAAATAATAACTTGCTGGTGTTTGCTGTATTAGGTACCTAAACTATTAAAGTTTCGTAATTCTGCCATCACATTTAATTCAATAAGTTAGGATTGGCTTATTAAAATTTATTCAAACTTGGCACATGGGTTTACTGTATCGGCCTTTTCAAAAAATTATAATACAATTTTTCTCTGAAATGTACAGGGGAGCCAATATGTAGCCACTTCAATATTTACATGGGATTTCCTATGTTCAACTAAGCCATGCATCACCCGGTATACGCCAAGTTCTAGCATGGATGCTAATTGTCGACTTGGTGGTACGATATCATTATTTTAAAACAGAATTTTAGTGCGTTATGGTAAGTTTTTTCTGCAACTTGAAACAATTTGTCTATATTGATAACAATCTGCCAACAGAAAGTGCAGAATTTACAATCATCTAGTGTATTGAAGAGATTCAAGAAACGGATGAAACAACTTCCAACTCTGAGACAGAGGAAGAGGAACCTGAACTTGCTCCAGTGTCGAAAATATCAATCAAGCCTATCTGAAGCCTGCGCAAGATTGAGGGACTTTTTTAATAATGTTAACATTTTGATACGTCTACAAACATTTCTCAATTGTTATTAAATGTGAATCTGAATATTATAAAAATAGAATAAAAAATATGAAGCAATCATTATTATCTGATTATTTTAACAAATAAGAATTTCAAAGCAAACATACAGAACATTGTATAATATATATGTTAGTGTGTACGCGCAGTATATACATATTGGTAAATTGGCTTTATCTCATTTAATTTTAGTTCTGATAAATTTAAACAAACATATTTAAAATTATTTACATATATGTAGACACTTATTAATAAACAAACACTGTAAAACGCAGACCAGTTGTTTTAATTTTTCTCTATTTACCGACCACCCCTGTTAACCGACCAATATTTGATTCCCCGAGGGTGGTCGCTATTGAGATTTTACTGTACTTTGATATATTTTTTTTGATCTTAAACGACCAAACTTATAATGCTTATTTTTTTTTACAACTAAGTAACAACATCAACATAGTAACCCATTTATTTATAATAAATTACATTAAATCGATAAAATAATAATTGTCTCCATTATCCTATGAAGCTCACAGGAATGGACCGGCGATCAATGTGAAAACTTGTATTGATGTCCTAGCGCCAAATTAATTATGATGAATGGTTTTTCAAACTATTACGGTAACAATACACAGTATTGAATTAACATTATTAATATCGATGATAAGAGTTTCCCAATTTATTTACTGAATTTAGTTACTGTGGACGGTCTTAATTAAAAATAATGATCCAGTGCATGGGGCTTGATAGTTCAATGTTCGCTGTATTCATTATACACAACCACTAATAAATGGAGAATATATAGGTAAAGTGCAGTTATAAATATAGCTAATGTGGTTTTAACCATATACATTTTTGATATACCACTGTAGCTGGGGGATATTTTAAGTATTTTTATTAATGTTAATCAAAAATGAATTAAGGTGAACTCGAAGAAGTGCGTAGCAGATTTTAAATATTTATCTTTGCAAACGTAGTTATAGTGCATTACGTTATTTAAATTGCCAATGATTTTTCTTCTGGATATCTACACTAGTGGGAGTAAATTCCTGCATTTTTTTTGTGTTAATTCTAAAATCACATTTTTCTGTATACATTTTTTTAAAAACTGTCGTTGTTACGCTCTTGCCTCTAAGATGGGGGAAATTGCGTAAAAGTTTAGTTCTTGCACAATAATCTGGGGTTTACAGAACTGAAATAGCTTTATTCATTGCATTATAAATTATAATGAAATCACAATCTTCAAAAAAATCCCCTGAATATTACTTCTCCTCGTCGTCCAATATCGGGTTTTGGCAAAAATGAGACAATATCTTCCTCAACCACTTTATTTATACCGGGTGATGCATGGCTTAGTTGAACATAGGAAATCCCATGCAAATTTTGAGGTGGCTCCCCTGTACACTTTAGAGAAAAATTGCCTTATAACTTTTTGAAGAGGCCGATATGATAAACCCACGTGTGAAGTTTAAATAAATTTTAATAAGCCAATCCTAACTTATTGAATTAAATGTGATGGCAAAATTACGAAATTTTAATAGTTTTTAATTTTATGATCGGTTAGGATATTGTTTAGCTGTTAATGGAGGGTTGTTTGAACATTTAATTAATTCATGTTTTTGTGAAAATCTGTACTCTTAGGTATGTTATGTTAAATTAAAGGCTTAGTAAGAAAAACATAATGGTGTCTTTTATTTTGGATGTGTGATTGCCGGATTGGTGAAACGAAAATGTGTTTTCAATGTGAAATAATCTTTATTCGTTATGTCCAGCTTTACTTCAATTTTTGACAATAGCGTCATAGAAATTATTTGCTTGTGTTTGCTGAGTGACCTAAACTATGAAAATTTCGTAATTTTGCCATCACATTTAATTGAATAAGTTAGCATTGGCTTATTACAATTTATTTAAACATGGCACATGGGTTTATTATATCGGCAAAAAATTATAATACAATTTTTCTCAAAAATGTACAGGTAAGCCAATATTTAGCCACCTTAAAATTTACATGGGATTTCCTAGGTTCAACTAAGCCATGCATCACTCGGTAAATTCCTGGGAGGAATAATGAAAAACTGTAACGTCTTTATTTCCCGAGAATTTTTTGACAAACCTAAAGAGGGCTTCACCAAAAGTATTGAAATTATATTTACTACAAAGTACGTGATAGTTCTTTAGTGTACAGTTTGGCAATGCACCAATCGCCAACTTCTCTTTCTAGTACTGTCCTAAACGTTTAATTCTTATCTTCCACTTTCTCTTCCTTACTTTGTAAAATAGATAAAGGTAAATGATTACAGGGTGAAGACGAATATTTAAAGTCTGAGAAATACTCATCAAATTCACAGTGTTAAATTTGGTTTGTTTCGCATTTCGTTTGTTATTAGGTTGAGGTCCATCATGAGTATAAAATCAGGAGAGTATTCCATTTGCTAAACACTTGTTGTTAAAACATTTGGGCTATTAGATGATGTTTAACGTTTATTTTCACTTTCGCAAGTATTAAGCTGTTTCCAGCGTTGAAGAGCTCTTGAATCATACATTATTCCTGGAATTATTTGAGTGCTGTATAGAACTATAACCGCTTTCTTGAAACCATTTATTCGAGTCCCATCGATTTTTTAAAGATTTCATGACAGATACGTCCAAGGGTTGTAGTTGTTGTGTGGCGTGTATGAGGGAAAGTTTGAGACTAATAATATCTTCATTCCTTACCATTTCGACAAATGTAAGACTTACATGTGTAGAATAACCATCACAAACCACAAGAACTGGTCTTTGGGTTCCAACTGTTTTTGAACCAATTTTCAGAAACACTCGTTTCCATCCATCCATTGGAAGTAGCTGCGTAGGTCGTTTCAGGAAATCCTGCATGTTTGGGTGCCATAAACTGGTCCCACACATTTTTGCCTTTGAAAATTATAAGCGGCGGAGCTTTCTCTCCGAAGGCATTGCATGCTAGTAATACAGTTATATTTTCTTCACCTGGTAAACTCGTAGTTCGTGTCGCAGGAAGACCTTTTCTTCCCACAATTTTTGTTTTTGATGGATCTTTGCAAGAACTTGCCTCATCTAAATTCCACACCAGGTGTGGCTTCCTCTTTAGGTCAAATTCAGCAAAAATTTATTTTAAAAGGTCGAAATATTCAAAAATGATAAATGGATTGTAGGCTTTTTCCTAGCATGCTCTACACTTTGTGGTTGAACAAATTGTTTCTCTTTTTATACGATATAGATCTGTCTTTAAATGGAATTCCATCTATAAAGGGAGTTTCATTCTTCTTCTGATTTACATAGTCTTCCACCAATTATAAAACTTCTTTCCTGCTTAAACCAAAACCATATTTTTTCATGTATCAAAGTCCTTCTACCAGTTTCTGTTCCTTCTCCTTACTTAAAGCAGTCGTTTTCCCAAAAGAGTCTGATTTTTAGCCACGTCTTCTTTTCAGATGATCAACTATAGTAGTCAAAGGAATATTATAATTTTTACTGGCTCTAAATGCTGTGTATATTCCAGACCTTACTTCCCGCACGGCTTTTAACAAGGTTTCTCTGTATTCGTCTAACGCACTTACCCCATTTACGCACTTCCCCGAGTTCACCTTACTCGGAATTTGTAAATAGATTTTTGTTAGTTAGTTATTTGCATCAGCTGACTGGCCAGTGACTAAATTTTATCTTTAAAAATTGCAGGTATTCGAGAGGAGATGTCAGGTGGATGCGGTGTACAGACTTTTTCAAGGCGTTCCACAGGGTTAATTATGGGGTTTTGTTACATACAGCGTATCCGGATATTTCCTTGATTGTATAAAGGATAATCTGTGATCTGTAATTGATGCCTCTTCTGGAGTGCCTCAGGGGGGACATCTTTTGCCACTTCTCTTAAATATCTTCATCAATGACTTATCCTATTGTATTATTACTTTAAATTTCCTCCTTTGTGCACAGTAATTATTAGAAGAACAAATGAAGAATTATTTTTTGCGCGAAAATATCCAAAATCTCGAGAATAAAACATAAAATATTGATATATAAACTTTTAATTATATCATCATTGCACCAGACGTCGATTACTGGAACCGACTATCGTTTGTTGTGTATCGGTAAGTGACATGCTCATTTAGGTACATAGGCCATAACGATATTTTCTGTTAGTTACTTAACTAAATTAAAGAAAATTATACACGTTTGCCGAAACATTAATGATAATTTACACATCATCGCAATAAATTGTTGTTTTTACGCGATTACTTCCGTCCATCTTCAAATATTTTTCGAATCAAGCGATATTTTTAGTTCAGGTATTTAATTTCGTACAAAAATCATTTTAAAATTGATTAATTTGATATATTATTAAAAAAGCTTGAGCTTTATGGCTTTAGAGGTATATCGTTTAAATGGTTTAAATCATAATTATCTGAAAGATCTCAAGTAGTATTGTTAAATGGTAAGAAATCAAAAAGTAATAAAATTGATTGTGGAGTACCTCAAGGTTCAGTTCTTGGTCCATTACTATTTTTAATAGGGTAAGTCCGGGAGAGTTGGCTCACCTTTTTTAAAAATGGAATAAAATTGAAATCCAGAAGGATAAATGAACGCAAAATATTTATTTAACATAAGAAATAGTATAGTAGTAGGTTATAAATATTATATAAGAAAAAACTGAAACAACTAGCTTAAAAAACATTTTTTTTCAAAATAGCTATCTGGGCCAACTCTCCCACATACTGTGGGTTAGTTGGCCCAGGCATGTAGGGTGAGATGACCCATGGTAAATTTTATCATTCAACACCTTTTTTTTATAATGTTTTGCCACACAGGTCGCAAAGGTTTAAATACTTTGAACAGCTTTCGTGGAACCACCTCTGGCAGTGTATGCATTGAATCCAATCATCGTTTTTCGTGATAGCATTATATTTTTCACCACACCCAAGGCATTCGGTCGCGTCTTCTTCATCAGGGCTATCGTCAGAGTGAGTCTCTAACTCATCTGACACATCTTCATCCGTAGATGATTCTATTTTATTAATTTTTTGTATTTTTCCTTTATTCTTTTTTATTATTAAGGTCTTTCGCTTTAATATTCTTTTCTGTTCTTGTTCTTTTTTGCGTTCAATCGCAGATTTTCTTTTTTCAGTATGGTCCGAAGACGTCAAAACAGCAGCTACTTGTTCTGCACTTTTTTTTACTTTCTGGATGTTCGCTGATGATGTGTTGGTGCAAACCCGTGTTTTTGTAGTTTTTCTATATGAAATTTTAGTTTTGATTTATTCTGGCTGCCAAAAACAGAGGGTGGCCCGAGAGTTCTCTTCTTAAAATCATTATTTTTATATCGTCTTCGAAAGGTTGGAGGAGGGATGTTGTTAAAAGTGCGACACGCTTCTCTAACGCCCATTACACCATTTCTGACTACTTCTGCAGCTTTAACCAGATCTTCCTCAGTCCACTTTCCTCTTTGCACCGTACCTTTTCTATTATATTTTATTGGCATGATTCTAAAATTAAAAATATACAGTAATCACAAGAATTTTAGTTTAGCTATTACAGTCCGGGATATATGGCCCGTGAGCCAACTAACCCGAATAGACGTTGGCCCGTCTCTCCCAAAAGTCGGGGACAGATGGCCCACTCAATATATCCACTGTTCTATGTAATTTTAAAACTTTCGAGTTATTAACATAACCTCAAAGAACTATATAATAAAGATTAGCAACAATTACGAGCAAAAAATACAATGGTGAAACAAAAAAGTAATTTTATTATAGACCTTAAATATTTTCCTTGCCTATAAAATAATAGTTTCAACATAACTTACCCAAAATTGCAAAAAAATCAACCAAAAATGGTGTACGATATACACTTCACGTTTAAAACAGGTGGCTAAAGTTACACTAACCTGGATCTAAAATTTCGGTAAATATTGAACTGGGCCATCTCAACCGTTGGGTCATCTCTCCCGGAATTACCCTATATATAAATGACCTTGCGTCAATTTTTATAAATGGTAAATTTACCATATTTGCTGATGATACAACAACACTTTGGCATAGTAAATATTGTAATGAATTAATTAAAATAATTAATGAAGATTTAATAAATGTTAAAAAGTGGTGTGACTCTAATCTACTCTCATTTAATATCACTAAAACAAATATATTAACTTTTAAGGGTACACTTAATAATATAATTTTTGACAATCTAATAATTAATAACCCCAAATTTATAAAATATTTAGGAATCTATATTACTCAAAATCTTTCTTTTAATGAACATATCAAAAAGTTATGTAGAAAATTAGCTTCAGGATGTTATGCCCTCAGAGTACTTTCTAATGAAAAAGTTTATTTTGCTTTAATAGAATCTCTTTTGAGATATAGAATTTGTTTCTGGGGAAATTCAAGCCAATATCTTCTAAATTTAATTTTTACTTTACAAAAAAGAGCTATCAGATATTTGTGCAAAGCTAGATCTAGAGATTCTTGTAAAACTCTATTTATCTCACAAAAAATTTTAACACTAACTTCAATTTTTATATTGGAAACAGTTTGTTTAATTCATAAAAAGCATAGAAATAGTATTAATTCACATACTTATAATACAAGAGAAACCTTCAATATATGTTTACCTATTCCTTCTTCAAGTCTTGTAAAAAAATCCATAATTTATGATTCTAAAAAAATTTTTAATTTCCTTCCAGTTTTTATTAAGAAAATGTAAAATTTTAAAATGTTTAAAAAAAATGTTAAAAATATATTATTGGAAAAAGCTTATTATACTCTAGACTATTAATTCTGTACCTTGATCTGACACAATTGTCTCAGGTATCCCATATCTTAAGATAAAGTTATCCACAAAAGATTTTACTCTAGATGAATATTTTGGTGATACTCTGTCATAATTGTTTGCCTTTTTTTTTGTTTATTCCGATATTTTAAGTTTTACTATATTATTATATTTTATTGTTAATTTAATTTTAAAAAAGGCTTTGTCGATAAAAATAATACTTTATGACAATAAAGCATATTTTGATTTGATTTGATATATTTAGCGAAACCATGTCGATCACTGGCGATTAGGGATGTCGATCCCGAAAGGTTTTCTTAATCCCGGGATTTTCGAGATTTGGACGACCAAGCCCGGGAAAAATCAGATAACATTCAAAAACTTTTAATGTATTAACTTGAATCACAAAATCTAACAAAAAAAAACTCCTAAACGAACTTAAAAAAGTGTGTTGCAAATACTAACAAATAGTTGTAAGTTTATACATTTTTTAAAAAATACCGCAAAAATATTGGTGCGTTAAAGTTCCTTCTCCCAGCCATGAACGTATTTTATGCAGGGTTGGCAAATATCATGATATTTATATAAATATCAAATATCGGATATATATCCGATATATATCTGATATATATCAAATAATTTTTTTCAGCCAAAACAGATAAAATCATACTTATAGTAGAGCCAAGTAAAATCAAGGAAGTAGATATTTGAGTAAATATTTTTATTAAAACATAAATATTGTTTCTAAACAGAGCAAGCCTCGGAACAAGCATAAAAGCTAACAAAATAATAATAACAGATATTCACCTAGACAACAGATATTTACCTAGGGTGAATGCGTACAACAAAAAACAATCCCGAAAAAAAAAATAATATAAATAACCATCTTAAATCAGCCTTATCAATGGTAAGTCATCGTCAGATTCGTCAGAATCGATGGAACGTCCCGGTAATTCTTCTGGTACAGTTCCTGCCCAACTCCAATCAATATTTTCTTTTTTATTTGTTTCTATTTGATTAGAGTATTTAAATAAAAACGTTAATTTTCCAGCTTTTTCATTTTCAAGCCTATTGCGTAGTTTCGATTGCAAGAGTCCAAATGATGAAAAGATTCTCTCAATGGACGCGGTAGACGCAACTGCAGTAAGCAGTTGTTCACATAAAGCCAGGAAGTCTTTTTTATTTGGCCAATCCTCATCCTCAATAACAATTCCTTTCCACCACACCATAGGAACTGTATTTTTAAACTGAGATCCTGGCTGATACTGGCTTTATGATGCCCTATAGACTCGCCTATAAGTGATGATAATATTTCATCTTCATGTTGCTCAGTCTGAGTTCCTGAACATTTAACGTAATGATCATTTAAACGTTTTGGTATGCCTTGCATTTCTTTCTTACACTTCTTACATTTTGCCCATTTTCCACTGTTTCCAACCTTTTTTGTTTCTTTAAAATATTTCCAAATATTTAGCTTACGTTTTGGCATTTTAAATTTAAAAACAGATTAACTTTGTAATAAAAAAACCACACACGATGCACAGTTGCATCGACGAACGCTTCAGTAATGAGAAATAATAATGAAATAAATAGGGGATTCCTAGAAGCGAACCCGAAACAAATTCGAAGAATTAAATATGTACCAAGCCAGGTAAATTACTAAATAGTGTTACCAACCGTAATACCAACCTAAACCATACAAAATTTGGCGGTAAATTAAAATTTATTTTTTCATAATAAATATCATGATATATATCGAGCTATAAATATAATTGATATATATCGTGATATATATCATGATATATATCAGTGATATATATCATGATATATATCAGTGATATATATCATGCCAACCCTGATTTTATGACATAAAAACCCTGCAGAAGAGAAACATCTCTCAGATTCCACGCTTGTATGCTGAATGGTTAATAAAAATTCAAAGGCTTTTTGAAGATTACGTCCCCGACTATCACCATTTGCGTATAAATCAATTTCTTGAGTAACGATGTCTGGCAGTCGCGACTTATTACTTTTTTTGTCTTCCTTTGTATTGACTCTAAACAATGTTGTAATGCCTTCTGCAGTTTAACCTTTAAGGGTTCATTTTCTGCTCTCAGAATTTCCGCAACGGGAATCAGATCCACGTCGCTGTCGTCGCTGGTTTTTCTTCCAAATGCATCTTCATTGTCTAGCCTGATTCAAAGCTTTTCTAACTCAGATTTAATTAGAAAAATATTTGATGTTTTGAAGCAATCATCTGGTTCAGAATTTATAAAGTCGGGATCTGTGACAATTTCAGAATAAATGGTTCTGCGTTGCTTAATCCTTTTTCTTAATGAGTCTTGTAGATCTGTGCTGAGTGGTGTTTTAATTTTGGATAGTTCTTTCAACATGAATTTTAATGCAGCATCCGCTTTATATTGACTATGTCGCGTCGGCAGGCTTCGACTGTTAATTTTATTGACTGGAGCACTTTTACAACGCCATTGATAGTTTGCCATTCTGAGTTCAAACATGGTAACATGTTCAGATCAATTAGGGTCTTCCTTTAAGGAATTCTCTAAGAGGCTAAAGCATACAGGTTAACAGGTTTAACTCCGGTATTTTCGAGACAGGTTTTCCTTTTCCGAGTTCCGGGATCCCAGAATTGACATCCCAACTGGTGACTTAATAAGATTCTAAAAAATAATACAACAACAAAACTAATCGGACAGATAGGTTGTAAGCTATCCTTGTTAGATTGCGCTAACTGAACAAAGGCAATATGTAACCTGGCTGGAATAGTGCTTCTCCCATGCTGCCGTTGAAGTAAATTGACAATTATTAGTATCAAACACCAAGCAACCAACTGTTTCTTACTGCCTAATAAGGTCAGCTTCAAAAATTTATATGAACTTCCTTTATGGTAAGAATGACCCCCTGAAACTATCGTTTAATAAATTTATAAGAAACATGTTGAATTTTTAAACAGCAGAGCAGCCAGTTGTTCCAATAAAATTGCATGTTGGAAAGCTTAGAAACGTCCATAATATTCTGTTATTTATTTTCTAATCGATCAATATTACCAGTAGATAGAAAACGGACAACTATTTAAAATAAATACTTTTACATATTGAATGAATCATACTTAGTGAAAGAAAAGAGTATAATGTCTTTAAAAATGCGTTGTTATTTTTTAAGCAAATCAGTTTAAACGTGCATTTCATTTGAATACGTCTCGTAATTGATCATTTCGTATATGTCGAATTTGTTGAGACTGATTGACGTTTTATTGTTTGACGTGTATTTTCTGTCTTTTACAGTTAAACTTTAAAAAGTTTTAAGTTAAACTTTTGCTAGTGAAGTCCTCTATATCATGAATCGCTATACGAACGCCGAGATGACTGATATGCATTTCATTTACGAACTTGCTGATGGCAATTCATTACAAGCTAAGCGGTTATATATATATATATATAATTAAGCCAAAATTTATATTTTTCTTTTTTGAAAATTTTACATTTTGGAATAATTAGGTTACCCTGTAGCTTACCAAAAAGAAAACAAATGTTCTGTTTGTAGTTTTTTACGTAGAATCCAGTGACGGACTCAGATTTTTTCTACGTTCAATATTTTCCGAGCAAAAAAAACAAACTTGCTTTTTCTTTTTTAAATGGGTCACCCTATATATTTTTTAATAATATAATTCAGTTTATAACAAGCTTCTCAGAAATATATAATACCTTATTTTTATTTTTAATATTTAGCACGAAATTTACGTTTTATTAAAAAATATACATTTTTTGTTACTAGGCCATGACGGGTATTTAAAAAAAGAAAACAACACAATTATTTATGTCATATTAAAAACTTCTTCAGTTTCTCTTAGAGTATTAAGGTTCTCTAAGTTGTTTTAAAATATCTAATTAATAGTAAAAAATCAGTTTGTCCTAATTATGGCAGATAATGTAAACTTTGAAAATAATGAAAAATACGATATGCTCGTTTGTTATGTCCATTGTAATGAAAATGCAGATGAAGCATTAGAAATGTATTTTAAGGTAAATATACGCCTTTTTGTAGTATCTCTATGAAGATTTATTAAATTTCTTATATTACTTGTAGATTTCCTGAAAGACGACAGCCGGATAAAAGAACTTTTCTAAGGATGAAATCAAATTTAATTGAACACGGTTCATTTTCTAAACCTCTGCCTAAAATCTACAACAAGGAAAATCACGAGACTGATGAAATAAATGTTATAGCTTCAATTCAAACAAATCCAACTAGTTCTTGCAGAACGGTTGAAGGTTCGGTCGGAGTAGTAAAATCAAGAGTTCAAACAATCCTGAAAAAAACACAATTTTAAGCCATATAAATTCCACCTAGTACAAAACTTACATCCTGGTGATGCACAGCGCCGTATAGAGTTCTGTAATTGGTATTTACAAAATATCAAAAGGGAAAATAATTTTGAAAGAACCGTTATATGGTCCGATGAGGCTCATTTTACCAGGGCTGGTATATTTTATCGGCACAATATGAGGTTTTGGTCTTACTAAAATCAGCATCTAATATTTCCACTCGAACGGCAAGGCAGGTTGGGCTTTAACGTTTCATGTTTTATACTAGTAAGCAAAATAATTTATAATATATTTGAAGGCAGCCTTAATGCAAATAAATATTTGGAAATTCTGGAAAACGTTGTGTCGTAAATAATAGAAGACGTGCCCTTAGCGGGTTTCAATAACTTGCATCTGCAACAAGATGGAGCATGCGCTCACAATGCGCTAATTATCAGGGCCTACTTAAATAATAATTTCCCAGGCCACTGGATTGGAACTAATGGACTTGTAAGATGGCCACCAAGGTCACCCGACTTGTCGGTTTTGGATTTCTTCTTGTGCGGATACCTTGATAATAAAATGTATTATATTCAATACCAAACAATTGCAGATTTAAGAAATGCCACTGAAGGAGCATTTCTTTTTTAGGATTACGGCGAATAAGAAGTATGTGTAAAACATTTCTAAGACATAACGGAGAACAATTTGAGCAATATTTATGAGAAAGTTTTATACATTGTCAGCTTTTGTTTCTAATGTTTTACGTAGTAAAACACAACTCGATTTATGCATTGTTATTATTTTTACTGAAATATAACTGCTAATTAGGTCAAGGTGTAAAAAATATATTTCTTTTGCAGTAATTATCATACCAGTAATAGTTTTTTTTAATACACGTCTTGGCCTACTAACAAAAAATGTATATTTTCTAATAAAACATAAACATCGTGCTTAATATTAAAAATAAAAATAAGGTATTATCTATTTCTGACAAGCTTGTTATAAACTAAATTATATTATTAAAAGCAAGTTTTTTTTTTCTCGGAAACTATTGAACGTAGAAACAATCTGAGTACGTCACTGGAATCTACGTAAAAAACTACAAAAAGAACATTTGTTTTCTCTTTGATAAGCTACAGGGCAGCCCCTTGCGTATTTTTCATAGTAAGTTAGGTTATAAAGTTCATTAAAAACGCTGACTGGCATTTATAAATTAGAAATCACTCCAATAGGGGGGGGGGGGTTGAACCCCCCAACCCCCCCTACGCACGGGCCTGCTACAGGGTAACCTAAATATGGGGAGTGTCCCAAAGACTAAAATTTTCAAAAATATCCCGTATATCAAAAACAAGGAGGACTAGCAAAATTCTGGTTGCGGCATCTTTTCTTTCACAAAAAAGTAGCACAGTGTTACTAATAACGGAGATACCTTACATTGAACGATTTCCCGACCGTACTGTTAATAATAGAAAGGCCTTCCAAAGCATTCATCAACGTCTTCATGAAACAGGCACATTGAAACCAAGTGGGGAACCAGGAAGGTCAATGACAGAAGTGGAAGAGAATGTGCTGGACATGACAGAGGAAGAAGAAAATCCACATGAGGTACTTGAAGATCGTTTTCAACATCAGTTCTCGTTGAACATTTGGGTTAAAATTGTAGCTAATTGGACCGGTATTTCTACCAGGAAAACTTACGGGCGAGGTGTATCGCAACTTTCTGGAACAAACGCTTCCTTAGTTTCTGGACAATAAATACAATGTGGGTTATGCACGATGGTGCTCCAGCGCATTTTAGTGTAGTTGCTCGTGAGCTTTTAACAGTAACATATAAAGATCGCTGGATTGGTCAAGATGAACCTCACTTATGGCCTGCTCGATCCCCGGATTTAAACCCCTGTATTATTTCCTATAGGGCCATCTAAAGTTATTAATTTGAAGAAATAGTCCATCCTCAAAGTGGAGTTGAAATATAAGGAAAGGAAAGAAAGTCAAAAAGTATTTCTCCACTAATTTAATAAGAGCAATCAGAGGCTCAGTTTTATGAAAGCGCGCCTACATGTTTCGAAGGTAGTAACCTTCATCTTCAGGAGAGAAAAAATAGTACTGCAGTTAATATTAGTAGTATAGAGAAAATTGTAGGTGAAAGGTGACGTTGATGGAGCTTTAAAATTTTTTTTCAAAATGTGTCACGTAGTGAATGCAATCAACATACTGACAAGAAATTTTGTTAGTAGAGGTAATAAATTCAAAGATAATTGTGAAATTTAGAAGGTCATAATAGATATTTATGTTATAAGGATCATAATAACGATCATTACGGTACTAGCCGTGAGTATTATTGGACGAGGCGTCAGCCGAGTCTAATAACACGGCGTGTACCATAATGATTGTTTATGATCCGAATTTCATACAATATTTTATATTCCGACGATTTTTGTGTTTTGATGAATTTTATATTTTCGTCAGTAAACTAATAGCTTGATTTTAATAAATCCAGGTAACCATAGAAATATTTGTTTGTATTGTCATTGTCAGAATTGAATTTTTAATTTTAACGTTTATATAATATAATATGGATAATTTGCCATCAGAAATCGAAGAATTGGCCAATAAAGCAGTTGTTGGTTTGTTGCCCGAAAAGTCTAAAGGCATATATGAAAAAACTTATGCCAATTACAAAACTTGGTGTTCCCATAAAAAGGTTGTCAATATCGTACACGAAAAGGTACTTTTGGCATATTTCAAGGAAGAATCAATGAAGAAAAAGTCTTCGAGTTTATGGAGTTATTACTCTATGTTAAGGAGTACACTATTACTTAAGAAAAACGTCGACATAAGTAAGTTCAATCAATTGATAGCTTTTTTAAAACGAAAATCTGATTCTTACACACCAAAAAAATCCAGGATTTTGACTAAAGAAAATATTGCAAAGTTTTTACAAGAGGCAGACAACGAAACATACTTGCTATTAAAAGTGTCAATGATAATAGGTATAAGTGGAGCATGTCGAAGAGTTAAGTTAAAAAACTTAAGGATAGAAGATGTACACGATGAGGGGGTTGTTTTTCGAATTTTCATACCTAGTACAAAAACCAACGTTCCCCGAGAATTTTACGTAACGCCTGGCGATGTCGAAGGAATAAATATGGTGCAGCTTGTTCGGACCTATGTAGCAATGAGACCCCCCGATGCCGAAGTTTCTCGTTTTTTTCTATCATTTAGAAACAACAAATGTACAAAGCAACCAGTGGGTATCCATACTTTCGGAAATATGTGCAAAACGATCGCTGCTTTTTTAAAGTTACCCCATTCCGCCGAATACACAGGTCACTGCTTCCGGAGGTCTTCAGCTTCACTGCTGGCTGATTCAGGAGTCGATCTTCACACTATTAAACTCCATGGTGGCTGGAAAAGTGACACAGTTGCTGAAGGATATATAGAGAACTCTTGCGAAAACAAGAAAAGAATTTCAGCAGCCATTCTCGGGAAGAAATCATCATCGAGTGTTTCATCGACTGTCGTTCCCTCAGACGAAACATTCATTTTTGCGTCTATTTTTCATTATAGTACTCAGTCCTATAATGAAATCATTATAGTACTCAGTCCTATAAAGTATGTCATTTTGACACTGAAAATGAAATCCATAATAATGTCATTATGACACGTCGGAATATAAAGAAATACATGTTCTTCTTATTCAGGTTCAAGTAAGGATACATAAAGAAGACTTTCGAAGTTCTTATTCATATTATGATTTTGTATTAAAAGAAAGGGAGAAAGAAAGAAAGCATATGTTATCAATTAAGTAAATATTCCATTTTGTAAAATATTAAGCACATGTTGTTAGAAAATTTTTGTGTTCCGGGTGCTGGAGACCTAAGTTATTAGTTTATACTACTCCATTGGAGAATGTGGAAGATTTAAGAAATTGGATAATTGCTGGGTGTAACTCAATAAGAAACTACCCTGGTTTTTTTGAAAGAGTTCGGCAGTCAGTGAGAAGAATATTGGATTCTTGCATCCTAGCTGGAGGTAGTCATTTTGAACAGTTCTTGTAGATTCAGAAACTTTACATGCATGTAATTTTTGGTAATAAAATGTTGGTATTGTCGATAACTTTTCTCGCTCTGTATCTTCGAAACAAAGCGGATTTTCAAAAATCATCAAAGGACTAAATATTCTTAGAATAGTCCTGGGAATAACCCCTTCAATTTTTGCCGTATGTTTAATAAACATCCTGTATAACGTAATAGTTCAAAATAAAATAATAATTCCTTTTACTAACCTGTATGGTTTCTGGTCTGATTTATCGGTGGATAAAATAATAAGTTGGTTTGTTTTTGATTTCGCATATTTCTGGGCGTAAGGCAAGACGCCGTCGTCAGTTTGCCAGGTGACGTCAGGTGCTGGAACCGAGTCGATTTCAGGAAGATTAAGTACAGCTGCTTCTCCTTCTGTAACTGAAACGGCGGTTTCACTTTGATTCTTGAAAACACCCATATCTGAAAAAAAAAGAAGATTTTTAATGTGTATGAATTGTGTAGTATTTAAATTCGATATTATTTCTGTGCGTAAACAAAATTTGGGGCAAACAACAAGATGGATTCCCAAAATGCCGTATTTTGTTTGGCGATGCACTGATAAAAGACCATGAGAATAAATTATCTTGACTTTAAATTACTTAATCTGAAGGTAATAATCTTATTTAGAGTAAATGTGTTCTTAATATATGATTTTTTGTGTCTTTGGTCATTTCTGGTTATGTCCTTGGCGGTAAAATTCCTTGTTTAAAAGCTGGCGTCTCTGAAATTGTACCGTCTTAAAATGGTATTTTTAACAAAGATAAAGTTCTTTGTGCCAAAGTAATTGGCCCTTGTCTTAAGAGTATGGTATAGGTATTTACATCCAATTCGGTATCTGCGTGGTGTCACATCAGTACTCCAGTGACCGAAGAACTTGAGGTTTCTATAAAGCATCTCGGCTTATTTTTATACCGATCATTTTTTCTATGGCTTAGTGGATGTGGATTGTGGATGGTTAAATTGGATGCGGATGTGTGCGATTTTTTAGTTTAGTGTTTCGACATCGTACGACTGATAGTCTTGCAATTATATGACTAGATTGCTTGTAATTTGTTACGTGCGTATCCATACATCTATTTATAAACGAACACTAAACCTCGCTAAAGCCATCCAGGTGTGTGTACGTTGACTGAAAAGAAACAGATTCTTGCAACAAGTCATATTATAAACTTAAAACAATTTCATTAAAACTTTCAACGAAAGAAATTACGAATTTCTTTGTCTTTATTCGAGGATGCCGTATTTGAGTGAAATCAATAACAAAGCTGTGTGTCCTTCTGTGTGTCCTTGAAGCAAAGACACATATACTTGACAGAAATAAATAAATACTTGTACACAGTACATTCAGACTTGAAGGCTTCTATTCAAGGATGTCATCTCTTGGACCGGGAGAATATATAGTGAATGAACTTAACTCGAGGCTATGCTTGGAATGGTTTAAATCTGTTATTTCAGTTTAAGTAAAGTTTTCTTTCCGCTAAGATAATTACGAAAATTGGATCGGAAAAAGGATGCACCTGACTCTTATCAAGGAAATATTCATTAGAACATTCGTTTCGCTTTACTTTAAGATATCCTTTTTATCTGTGTGGCGGGGTGAATCCAAATTACAACCAGCTTCCATATATTTTTACCTAAAAGGTTTTGCTGCAATTTATTATTTTTTAAACCACAAGTCTGCTTTCCCTGGCAAAGTACAAGTATTTTGAGAAATATATTTATTATTATTCAGATTAAAAATTTGAAGCAACATCTCTTGGATGGAGATCATACTAGACCTAGACTAAATTTTTAACACCAAGGTATAGGAAGGGAGCTGCATTATCAACTAGCAGCGCGGAAACGACAGAAAATTTAGAATAAGACCAGGTTAGTGCTGGTTAAATTTACGAACATGTTGAACTTTGAAAATAAATGTCCTTAGATGCTTATTTAACTCACTAAATTTTATGAAAAAAAAAAAAAACTCGTTAAGGAGTTATTTAGAAATGATTACTATTTCTTTTAACATTTCAACACCCTGTATCTCCGTAACGAAGTCGCCAAGGACCACTGTTTATAAGAACTTTCATCTTAAAATATTGTCAGCTATTACCTCCCGAAGTTTGTCAAAGTACTTTTGAATCACCCTGTATATTTTAATATGCACGTGCAGTATATACATATTGGTAAATTGGCTTCATCTAATTTAATTTTAGTTGTGATAAATTTAAACAAACATATTTAAAATTATTTACATATACAGTGTGTTCACGGATAGAGTTCGGAAGAGGAAAAACTTTTTTATTTGTGGGTTTAGAAGAAAAAGTTATTTTTTATAAAAACGTCTGCTTGTGTTGAAACTACAATTTCGAATACCAAATTTACGATTAGTATACAGGGTACATCAAAAATAACATTTTTAATGATTTTGATTTCGATTTTTTTTCGAAATTATATGAAAATATTTTCAAAACCGTGATTTATTACACCAATTGTGCAAAAAAGTCTAATAAACATTTTTCTCAAAGTGGTTAATTTCATCATTTAAACGAAATCCAAAAAACTTTACCAAATTTACGATTACTATACAGGGTTAGCCAGAAACAACATTTTTAGTTTTTTGGATTTCGTTTAAAATAAATTTACGTAAACTATTGTTGCTTTCCTACTTAGAATATAATTTTATATCTGGCCGAATAACGATTTTGTTGTAAGACAACTATTTCTTATTTGTATTTTTATTATTACATGTCATAGGTATTTCTTCATTTTATTTAATCATAAATTATAAAATATTAAAATAAATAACGTTTTATTCGAACGTGATACCACCGAGTTCAGCGCATAGTTCAACTCGATATCTGAATTCCCGATAACAATTCCTAATTTGCTGTATATTGGGATATTTGCAATGACTTCTCTTATTTTTTCTTTCAAGAGATCTAGGTTATTATTGAAATTGGTTTTATACACATGTTGCTTCAGATATTCCCACAAATGAAAGTCCATAATTGTGAGATCGGGACTCCTAGGTGGCCACTCATTTGGACCATACCTTCCAAACCATTTGTTACCAAACTGATGATTCAGCCAATCACGAACAATTATCGTGGAATGAGCGGGACAGCCGTCTTGTTGGAAATGTAATTTTATTCGATCAGCTAAAGGTATATCTTGCAAATGATCATAAAAAAAAGTGTTCAGAAGATGCAAATAAGTGTGTTGATTTAAATTGTTTTCAATAAAATATGGTCCAATGATTCCATTGTAAGTAATAGCACACCACACGTTAACTTTTTGTGAATACTGTCTTCTAGAGCGGATACGAAAATTAGGATTGTCGCGGCTCCAATAGCGACAGTTTTGCGAACTAACTACTCCGTTCCCCTACCAACAAACAAAAATCCAAACGCTTCATGTCGTCATTTTCTTCCAGAAAATGATTAAATTTAGGTTTGTACGGACGAATTTTATTGAATTTTATTATTTTTTTTACTAGATATTTACTCACATTACCAATTTGAGAAGATCTTTTTCTTAAAGACAGTTTGGGAAAATTTCTAACTGAATCCATTGTCACTACAGTTACAGCATTATCTTCATCATACTTTTTTTTCTCCCTTTTTTTATTTAAAATACTACCAGTTCTCATGAATTTTATTACAATTTTTTTTAAACCCTTGTCCGTGAGAGAAACAGCAGGCCATATCTCATGGAATTCTCGAAGAACTGCCATATAGCTTTTTTCATGTCCTAAACCATAACTTCGCACAATATAAATTCTAGGTTCTAACGTTAGCATTTTCTAATTTCACTATTATACAGATTTATGAGAAAATTATGACACAAATATCAACAATTTGAAAGATGCAAAGTAACTATAGTACATTATTTAACGAGCGTATAATGAAGGCTATATTACACGAGATTTTAAAACACGAGCCGAAGGCGAGTTATACGCGAGTCAAATACTATACTTTATCTACGACTATTCAGTATTCAAGAAGTTAGAAAATGGATTCAGAGCAACACATTTTATTACAATAGGATTATTATTAATGGTATTTCTTAACTAAAAAATACAATTCAACGATGTTAACCATAATTAAACAAAATACAATTGCAGCCCGAATTTCTGCAGGGGTACTTTGGATTTCGTTTTCGTCATCCGAAATCATGATATTTTACTTTGAAATCAACAACAAAATGTCACAGCGAAACTTAAATGACTGAGGAAAAAAATGATTCGTTTACTTGTCAATCGGTTGCTATGGTATTAATACCATTCACGCCTGCTTAAACTAGATCTGGTGCGTTTTTATCGTAATTCAGGTAACTTTGTTTTGTTGGGACCGTGGAATATGAAATCTCATATTTCACGGCTGTGGAATATGAGTAACTAAGGTAATATGAACCACATTATATATGTACTAACAAACACATTATGCTTCTATTATTAAATAGTCGTAGATAAAAACATTTAATTTATTTAGAACAGGCTACTTGATATTTTATTATTTTAATAGTAGCTTTGAAATTAACCACTTTGAGAAAAATGTTTATTAGACTTTTTTGCACAATTGGTGTAATAAATCACGGTTTTGAAAATATTTTCATATAATTTCAAAAAAGAATCGAAATCAAAATAATTAAAAATGTTATTTTTGATGTACCCTGTATACTAATCGTAAATTTGGTAATTGTAGTTTCAACACAAGCAGACGTTTTTATAAAGAATAACATTTCCTTCTAAACCCACAAATAAAAAAGTTTTTCCTCTTCCGAACTCTATCCGTGGACACACTGTATGTAGATACTTATTAATAAACAAACACTAAAAAATGCAGACCAGTTATTTTGATTTTTCTCTATTAACCGACCAACGTTTGATTCCCCGAGGGTGATCGCTATTGACAGATTTTACTGTAGGAAAGTAGAAAGATAGTCTAAGAATATTGAATTAAATTATTAATTAAGATTATTGAACCTTATAAAGATTAAAAGAGCGGATTGGAATCGGAACGTGGTAAAATAATATGGCTGCTGGTGATTTTGAGTTTAACGCTTTTGTCAAATATGCTTCTCTTACTAGTTAGGCTTCAGGATAATGCTTATGGCGACGATGAACTTCCCACGTCATCAGGGGCGTGCGGTGAGTTATGAAGAAGGGGAAGCACCGCCGGTAGGCCCGCCGGAGGCGAAAAATTGTTTGAGGACCACGCCCAAATATTGGCAATTTTTCGACGTTTAAATACAGGTAGAATACTGTCATGTAGGTACTGTCGAAAATGTGTGATTATGTACCTATGATTTTTTAATATTTCTTCTATTTTCTAAATGGCTAGGTACCTATGTTTTTTTTTTATTGATTTTTACGTAATTTGCCCGTCGAAAACGAATTCTTTAGTGACCCAACCCTGCCTAAGAGTCGTTAAAAACAAGTTAACAAAATTTCATAACAGAAACTAATACAGAAAACTATCTATACATTTTTACTTTGAATTCACAGTTTGATTTAATTTTAAACGGATTTTTAAGCCGCCTTCACTTCTGTCTTTAAATTAAAATCTGGTGTAGGCCTACCTGTTGCAATAATATTCCTTTTTTCATCAAAGAAAAGCGTTAAAAATCCTTTTTCCAATAACTTGCATACAGAACAGATACACTTTACATTTCCCGAACTCGATGGGCCGGCAATTGGTTGCTCCATGACAAAATAAATCAAGAAGTAAGATAAACAAAGTCACAGATCCTCTGCCGTGTAGCGCTTATTCCTGGCGAAAAATCGCGACAAACAATCGTAACATTCGTAACTGCCGAGTACAAACACGTGGAAACTAAATATTTTGGCGGCTTCGTTCCGGCGTCGAATCGCGGCGAAGGAAATACCGAAGTCTAACGATTTACCCTTTACTTGGCACGGCAGACCATATTAATTATTACTCGTATACGCGTATAGAGTGTGGTATACACGTATTGAGATCACTTCGTCGATACATTTAATATTGCGTTGGTCAAGGATGCATACAGGGCCGGATTTGGTTTGGAAATTAGATAGAAATAAATACTTGGGTATTTTAATTGTATGGATAGGTATAGATTAATATAAAATTTGTTTTGTCTTATGTCTTATGAAAGCGGTAGGGGAAGCAGTGCTTCCATCGCTTCCATGGACCGCACGCCCCTGCACGTCATCCATATTACATTGCCACCCCTAAAATAATTTCTTCCGGCGACTCTGTCAGGTCAAGACTGGCCAAACAACAAAACTGTTTTTTACTTTTATAATTCATAAAGAAAAATCATAAAAATAGAGCTTGCATGTAAGAAAATAATTTAAAAGCTGAACTCGACATTTATTTTGTTGCTTTTTAAGTGCTGCTATAAAATATCAAACGTTGCGTGGTGGCTAAATTAACGCTCTTTAATGTAGAGTTAACGGGGGTTAGCCTTTTTTTTTTGGTTTGTCGATTACCAATGAACATGTTTAATCCCTTAAACTTCTACTTTACGAAACAAAAACGATCAAATGATATTTCAATGTTGGTGGTAATATCGTCACCCTAGAATAATTTTGTTCAATATCCATTTTTAGGGGATATTGAGATATATACACCAAAATTTAAGTTAAAATTGGCTTGTTTAATAAACCACAACAAAAAATGTTTACAGTATTTTTATGTTCAACATCCAGCAAGAATAAATAAATAAAATACGGTGTCTAGATATTCAATATCCGGATGTTGAACGCTCCAATACTAATATAAGAAAAGTTCTATTATAAGTCAGTGTTGTTTTGTTCAATATCCATTCTAACCAATTGGAGCTACGTTTCACGTCACGTGATTAATATTTTGACGGTTCGAAAACAAAAGTAAACACCACTCTCTCTCCTCCTTCCATTATCCTATAAAGGATGCAGTGACACCATTCATATTTAATTCAGCAGTTGATTCCATGCTTGCCTATCTTGTGCAGTCCTTTCGGCATCATGCAGTCTCATATTTATTAGGGGTTTTGTTTGGTCTACCCATCTAGTTAGAGATCTGCCTCTTGGGCGTTTGCCCTCTACTTTTCCTTCTATGATTAGTCGTTCCATTGTTCCTGATCTTTTAGCTATATGCGCAAGGTACTGCAGATACATGCGGTTTATTCTTATTCTGGTTCAAAGACATTAGAACTATAGTTCTAATGTCTTTGTTCTGGTTCAAAGACATTCTTTGTTCTGGTTAGTAACCTTGTACTCGGGCCAATTTCTTGCATTACGGATACGTTGGTTCGGTGTTCTGTCCAGGATACTCGTAATAGTCGTCTATAAACCCACATCTCGAACGCCTCTATTCGGTGTTTATCTGCTCTGTTTAAAGTCCATGTTTCCGCTGCGTACGTTGCAATGGGGAAGATAAGAGCATCAACCAGACGGAGTTTCGTTGTTTTGGTGATAGATTTGTCTTTCCATATTTTATTCAACTCGGTAGTCGCTGACCTTGCCATAGTCAGACGACGACGTATTTCGCTTTCACATTTCCCAGTGTTTGTAATTAAGGAACCAAGATAGTTAAAATTGTTTACCACTTCATAGCTTGCAATTTTTTGATATTTGTGGAGAATTGTTGTCCTGTCTATTCACTATAATCATCTTAGTTTTGGATTTGTTTACTTTTAAGCCATATTTTTCGCTAAAAACAGCTAGCCTGCCCATGATTTCCGTCATTTCTGGTATGGTTGACGCCATGATCAGTGTATCGTCGGCATAACGCAGGTTGTTGATCCGCTTTCCTCCAATTGATATGCCGCCCCGCCATTTATCTAGAACCTCTCTCTCATGACGTATTCGCTATAAGCGTTAAATAAGGTAGGTGAAAGAATGCATCCCTGTCTAACTCCTGCGGTCGTTCTAAAGCTTCCAGAGTAATTCCCGTCTATTCTGATTTTCGCGCTGTTTTTCTGATAGAGGTTCCGCACCAGTTGAACTAGGTGTCTTGGCGTTCCCATTTCCTCAATTATGGTCCAAAGATAGTTCCACTTTACTTTATCGAATGCTTTTTGATAATCTACAAGGCATAGATACAGTGGGATATTAAATTCTCTAGCCTTTTTAATAAGTTGCCTGACATTTAATATTTCTTCCCTAGTTCCTTTTCCTGGGACAAAACCTGCTTGTTCCTCTGAAAGCTGTGGCAAAAGAAATGGTTTGAGACGGTTATGTATGATATGCAGGAAGATCTTACTAGCATGAGAGATAAGGGACACCGTTCTGTAGTTGCTGCATTCCAAAGGCGAACCTTTTTTGAATATCGGAATAAACAGTGACTCCCTCCAATCTTCAGGCCACTGCCTCGTTCTCCATATCAGATTACAGATTTTGTGAAACACTTCTATTCCCTCCTCGCCCAGAGACTTTAAGACCTCTGCCGTTATTTGATCCGCACCTGGTGATTTTTTGTTTCGGAGAAGTTTTATGGCATTTTCGAGTTCCAATCTTAATATATCAGGCTCTTGAGGGGTATTTATCTTCTGGGGGTTGTTCTAACCACTACTACGTTATAAAAACAAGTCGAAATTCGAATCGTCAAGACGTTAGTTTGTGTCATATAAAGAACGATTTTTTTCAAAGCAAAAATGTAAATTACTAATTTTAATTTTGAGATGACAAAAATCCAACCTACTTTAGCTCGCCGGAGCCAGAAATGGACAACAATTTAAGACGGTAGGTACCTAGATCAAGCGTAAAGTTACTTTTAACATTTTTTAAGCATAAATGTGCGGCTTAGAACTTTGTATTCAAACAATTCAAAACATTTTATACTTTTAGCATACTTGATGAAATAGAATATCAGAATCAGTAGTGGTTGCTAATAATAATCATTCTCAACAACTAAACTCTGTGCGAATTATTATTATTAGGTATTATTATTATAAGTTATTATTATTATTATTATTATTATTATTATTAATATTATTATTAATACCAAATCTAACGGATGATTCGAAATTTGCAAAATACAGCGTTTATTTAGCGGATTCATTTAAATATTTTGAAACAATAATACGGAGGCAATAACAAGTTTTATTAAGTTTACTATACTACTAAGATAATCAATGTGTATTGGCCAATCTAAAAATTCATCCATATGAATAGCAAGAAATTTTGTACTTTTTTGTAGGGAGAATTGATTATCATCTACTACAACTGAATCAGGTATTTTCCTTCTAGACTGCTTTGTTCGAAACAATACTATATTGGTTTTTTCTTTGTTTAATATTAGCTAATTTATTTCAAACCAACTCTTACATTTCTTGAAACTACTTGCAACATTATTTACTACATCGTCAATTTGTTCACCTCCCGCTAATAGGTTGGTATCATCAGCATATGTTGTTATATTACAATAAGGATGGTTGATTTCAAAATTTAAATCGTTGACAAAGATTATGAATAAAATTGGGCCTAGTATGCTTCCTTCCGGGATACCCACTGTATTTTGCATTATTTCTGATTTCGAGCTGATGTGCCCTTTCTTACCTCCATCCAGACAATCATACGCCTTTGATAGATCCATAAATAAATAATAATTAATGTATGTTGCTCGATGGAAAAAATTTTTTTTTTGGATTCTGGTAAAACTATTAAAAAATTGCAAAAAATTATATTCGATCTTATTCTATAAATAATTATGGGCCTTCACCTGCTTGTGACACCAGGACCCCGCACCTTTAAATCCGGCCCTGAAGGTACTATAACGCACCCTGTATACAAGTATAATATCTTTAAAGTAGCTACTCGCGAAGTTGCAAACATCAAAACGACCGGAAATATAATTACTTTAAGACATTAAAGCCCCAGATATTAATTATACATGCGCTTATAATTACAACAACAATAAAATCTCGTATTGCCTCACTTCATTAAACATGAAAGGAGATATGGGCTTTTGTTTCCTATGGAAAAAATATACAACAGTCATAAAGAAAGTGGATTTATGGTAAGCCTCAGAAGTATTAAAAAGATTGACGTATCCGGACTTAAGAGGTTTTTCCGATTCTCACGTGACGGAAGTTTGGAACTGGAACGAACCATTTAGCTTTGCTTTTAAAGTCAGTTTGTCTAACCATGAGTCAGCCTAGGTTTTGCACAAGAATGAAACGACTTTCTGAAAGAAGGGGGGTTGAAGTCTGGATGCCCGCATAGAGGAACTCGCTAAATTCAAAAATGGTATACTTTTTTCAAAGTCAGTTTAATGACATAAAAAGCTTGGACCGGGCTTCAAAGGGGTTGTCAGATCTTTTTTTAAAAGTTTTTATTATGAAAAGTGTTCTTTTATAGCAGTATTTAATTGATAGTCAATAACTTTCTTGTAAGCTAGTTTGCAAATGTACTTTGAACCAAGAAATTTTCAATGTTAAAGAAAGAAGGAACAAGCCATTCATGAATATTATAATAATTTTTTTAGTACTTCAGAAATATTATTTATACAAAAATAATTTAAATCAAACTAAAAAGGAATTTTACTGTTGTTAAACAAAAAAAAATAAACAAATAACAATCCCTTGCTCTTCCTCACACTTACGAAAACTTTGTAGAACTGGCAACATCCTGGCGATAGACGCACATTTAAAGTGCGAACTATTTTTTCCGGACGGGAAAATTAATAGAGCACAATATAACTACAAATTTATATGCTATAGACAAGAACAGCAAATAGTTAAAGGTTCTCCCAATTGGGTGATCCCTTATCAGCTTTAAAATCAGTTGATGTTTGAGGTGTACGATATTGGAAATCGTACAGCGGCGTGACTGGTTGAAACGATTTACTGTAATTTACATATTTCATTTTCTACTATAACTGTGTGGTTTCAGACAAGTAAGTTAATAAGTCTGGAATTAAAAAACAAAGATTTACATGCTCAATATCAACACATTATTTTAAATATGTACGCGTGTTTAAAAAAAGTGAATCCGGAAAACCTAAAAATGCGCTTTTTACAAGAATGTACTTGTAATAAATTAACACAACTTGGGTTTTATAAGAATTTATAACGTAATTAATTTGGGGACTGTAACCGGTCATTCCATAAAGCGTAAACCAATAAATCAAAAACTAAATCAAAAATTCAAAACGGCTGACAATACTACAAGGGATTTTATTTTCTATATATATTTACAACTTTTACGAGGATAATATAGTGCGAACTTTAGAACTGGTTCATGATAAACTGCGAGGTTACCCTAATTATAAGTACCAATCTTTAGAAACATTGCGTGGTGTTTTATTAAAATGTGGCTTTAAACATAAAAAATTAAATAATCTAATGGTTATAATGGAATCCCCGCGTATCATTGAATTACCACAGGACTATTTTCGCAAAATAAAGGAGTGACATGAATCCGATAAAAGTATAATATATTCGGACAAAACTTGGTTCGATACTTATGATGTTGTTAAGTATGGTTGGGTAGATAGTACAGATTGTCCTTTTGGTACACCGTGTTCGAAAGGAAAACGCGTTATCATGCCGGAAGTAAAGATGGTGGTAATGTGTTACTCTTGTCAGCAAAGAATATCACTCAATAATGAATCTCCAACTTTAAGCGCAGTTGTCCTTGATAATATTCAGCAGATAATAACGAAATGAGTAGCGATGTATGGAAAAATTGCGTAGCTCATGTTATAAAAACAGAAAATGGATATTCCGTTTCACCGCCTATAGCACCAGTAGTAATCCAACCACATGGAAACGATTCTACTTCTGAAAATTCTGACGATTCCAGTCATTAATTTGTTTATGAATTTTAAATTAATTATGTTCGTTCAACATGTATCTTAAAAACTTGTTATATTACAGAACGTTTACTGTGATTCCGCTGATGCGATCCGCAATTTGTTGTTAAAATAACTGTATATTCCAACTAACATAGGACCTGCCCCAATCCTTTTTTGCCAAGGACAACTCATACCTCCTCGCGGTTCTGGCTGGACAAAGACAATTTTTTTAAATGAGCATTTTTTTTTTACCGAAAGACCATTTTAAAAATTTTCTCTGCAGGCGAAGTCACGGGTACAAATCTTTTATCGATATAAACTATTTTAAAGAGTTAGATAATTTAAAATGTTAAATAAATGTTATAAGCACTTTAACACCCGGTATAGTCTAGCATTGACAAAAACAGTTCAATGAGTACAAACAATTTATTCAAGAAATAAACAAACGACACTGACAAAAATTATCAATTTAACGAAGCAAATAATGTTTGTGTGAATCACACGGACGCTCTTGGCTTCAGGCTCGCCAAAAGTTAAGTGTCCCGCCGGTTCCGCAGCAATCACCCTGCATTCCCGCCAACGGCGCCGGGCTCCAAAATTGCTGACTCTAACACGGCCTGACTGACGGATGCTTCGCTCTCGAAACATGTACCAATTGCAACCATTGCGGCGTCTTTATTGTCTGTAAATTGTAATAAACAACATTTTATGATTTATCAAAAGGAATTGTACAAACACAGGCATCTTGCTCCATTGCCAATGAATGTACTTCATGAGAGTATGCTGACCTCATGCTTCGAAATATCGTTTCAATCTCGGCTAACATAACAGAATATGCCATGGGAGTATGCTGACCCCATGCTTCGAGATATTGTTTCAATCCCGGAAAACATAAACAAAATATGCCATGGGAGTATGCTGACCCCATGCTTCGAGATATTGTTTCAATCCCGGAAAACATAAACAAAATATGCCATGGGAGTATGCTGACCCCATGCTTGGAGATATTGTTTCAATCCCGGAAAACAAACAAAATATGCCATGGGAGTATGCTGACCCCATGCTTCGAGATATTGTTTCAATCCCGGAAAACATAAACAAAATATGCCATGGGAGTATGCTGACCCCATGCTTCGAGATATTGTTTCAATCCCGGAAAACAAACAAAATATGCCATGGGAGTATGCTGACCCCATGCTTCGAGATATTGTTTCAATCCCGGAAAACATAAACAAAATGTACCATGGGAGTATGCTGACCCCATGCTTCAGATCTCATTTCAATATTAAAAAACCCATTTACTGGTAAAAAAAAATCTTACTTTACCTTTGGTTTCAAACGGATTCATTAATTCTTGTAAATCAGTTCCTAACGACCATTCACTCGGCCAAAGTCGTAACTGTTCCTTGGCTGCTTTTATTATTTTGTGTTTGCCTACACCGACTCTTTTTAACTCATACCTGCCTTGTTTGGTAATGCTTACAATTTCATAAGGTCCAATAAATTCAAAATTAGTTTTGCTAACGTGCATTTTGCTCGCCCTATATAACAAAACAAAATCACCGACCGCATACTGCACAGTATCGCGCCTTTTTGTATTCATCTGGCTTATGACATCATCACTTTTAGATTGTAATTTTTCGGCGATTCTTGCCCGGTCCAACTTAAGGTTGCGGACAGGCGTCAAGTCTTGGGATAGGTCAGTGAGAGCTGCCTGTATTAATGGAGTTGTCGCTTCTATGCCAATTAGAGCTTGTAAAGGGGTGCAATTTATTGAGTTTTGAAATGTTGAATTTAAAACCAACTGAATCTTCTGTCAGGGTAAGTAAATTTTATAATACGAAAATAATATTATTCAATATTGAAGTTAAACTCGCATCATAAAATCTAAGCTTTAACGAAGAACGGGTCACAAGAAGAGGGCCGGAAACTAATGGTGTTAATATAAACAAACCAATATCGATGCAGATATGATTTTGTAAACATTCTGTTTGGGACTTCACGAACCATTCGGGTGTTGGCTATATTATTTTATGCTGTAGGTAGAATAGGAAATAAAGGCCAAAATCGCTTATAATGTCTTTTTCATACCAGCTCGAGTTACGTTGCGTTGGTCCCCAGTTTCTTTTATAGGGTTATCATTATTAAATAGAACAAAGTCGTGTTAAGTACTCTAACGAAAGTGTTGTGATCTGTTTTGTGGAAGTTAAAGAATAAGATCAGCAATAGTCTAGGTGAGTTTATCTCACGGGGTAACCAATTTATATTATTTGTGGATTTGTTTATTATAACTGCTGTCTTTTATTTTACTCTCTTAACTGGTAAATAGGTTTACACCTATATATATTAAATAACACATAAAACAAATAACATATTTCTGTAGTACGTCGCGAGTTGACCCTTCGTACTAAACTAGTTGAAAGGAGTGGATACTTTGCGAGTTGACCCTTAGTATCTTAGTGAAGGCCTATATATTATACACTGTTATCATGATAATACTCCAGACTAGTAATGTTGCGTTCTTGGAGAGGTATTTTGCGAGTTGACCCTTAATACCAACGACCCGAGAAATGCTTGACTTTTGTTGTAGGTTAATGTGTTGTTTGTACAATTATAAAGTATATCATTTTATTTATTGGGTTTAAAGATATGTGAACTATGGATTACGCTAGATTGACATATCGTACTTTTGGAGAGGTGAAACATATACCTAGGACCCGAAAGATTGTTTTGATATGTGATTTGGTAGGGTTCATGTGTTTATATAACACTAACTGTCTTGTTTGTGTTGGCAATCATGTTATTATCAAAATTCCGTATTATTTTAAACTTATGATTTTAATTTCATAATTTGTAAATTGGTTACTCAGGTATTCTTTTCTATTTATTTCCAGGTGTGTCATCTCGAGCGCTTTTCCTGACAGACGCTAAATTTTTAATTTAATGTTAAAGTAGAAATAGTAAGTTTACTCTCCGTATATTTTTCTTAGATTGTTTTATTTTTATGTTTCTTTTTATTTTCTATTTTTATTTCTTTTATTAATTTTTTTTTATGAGGTTATTGCTCGGAATGTTTATCTTACCTCTTACACTTCCATAGAACGTTCGGCCATTCAACCTTAAACCGCGCTTCAATTCTTATGAAATTCATAATAGTGCGCATATACCGTTCTACTTGTCCATTAGCTCTGTGAATATCAGGTGTAATGAAATGATATTGAATATTAAATTCATCAAAAAATTTACATAAATTGAGGTTCTGAAAATTCGTTCCACTATCCATTACAAATACTTTAGGCGTGCCAAAACACGAAATAAACCTTTCTAGAGCTTGCCGTGTCTCATCCGCCTTTACTGATTTTAAGGGTATCAAGTTACAGTATTTTGTAAAAGCGTCGATTATAACCAACACATACTTAAAATTATCAGCTGTTGATGGTAATGGACCTAAACAATCAAGATGTATTGTATGACAAGGAATTATTGGTTTTGGTGGTGTTAATATCTTACCTTGTAATGGACCTGTTCGGGTCTTTTTAACTGCACAGACAAGGCAGTGCTTTACATAGTTTTTCACAAAATTTCTCAGACGAGGAAACCAAAAATGCATTAGAATTGATCTGATTGTCTTTTCCGTACCTATATGACATTGTTCATAATGAAACAAACGTAAAAGACCTAGCCTACTTTGTCTGGGGACAAAATACCTAAATGTTTTTTGATTATTAGGACCATTTTGTTGATGACACAAGAGACCATTTTTTGTAACGTATTGATTTGAATCAAGCTTGCCTTCCTCCAAATCTCTTAACATTTGTTGAATCTCCGCATTCCCTTTCTGCTCAATATGCAACCAAGAACTATGTTTCGATACTCGTAGAACACTTACAGGGTTTCGACTAAGGAAATCCACATGACTTAAAGATGAGCCTTTTCGATATACAATCTCAAAATTAAAATCCTGGAGGTATGTCCACCATCTTGCAATGCGAGGAACAATTTCGCGTTTATTGACAGTCGCCTTAACAGAATTACAGTCAGTTATTATTTTAAATTTGATGCCAACGAGGTATACGCGAAAACGTTTTAGTGAATTTATTATGGCTAGAGTCTCTAACTCATATGAATGATATTTGGCTTCCGTCGTTGAAGTGCGTTTACTAAAGTATGCGATAACTCTGCTTTCCGCATCATATTTTTGAATCAATATAGCTCCGTATCCCACGGAGCTTGCGTCAGTATGTAATTCAGTAGGAAGATCAGGATTAAATACTACCAAAAGTGGTCGTGAAGTAAGACAATTTACAACGTACTTTTTAGCTTCCTCGTGTTCATGGGTCCATAAAAATGGAACATCTTTTTTGGTTAACATGGTCATACACGCCGTTCGAGTTGCGAACTCCGGAACAAATTTTCGGAAATATCCCGCGACACCCAAAAATTGCCTAACTTGTTTAACGTTGCTTGGTGACGTTATTTTCGTTAAAGCCTCTATTTTTCTCAGTCCTGGTCTAATACCTTCTGCAGAAATTTCCTGACCGAGATAATCAATATTGGTTTGTAAAAAGGAACACTTTGAAATATTTAGGGAAAATCCTGTCGATTTTAGAGCTTCTAAAACTTGCTCTAAATATATCAAACCCTGTGAAACAGTATCCGATGGAATCAGGATATCATCCATATACACTAACGCCACGGTGTGTTTTAAATTTCCCAAGGCTTTGTTAATTGACCTCTGAAATACAGATGGGGCATTTGCCAGTCCAAAAGGCATTCGAAGAAATTCGTAGTGCCCATCCGGAGTAACAAAGGCAGTCTTTTCTATCGAATCAGCATGGATGGGTATCTGATAAAACCCGGAAGCCATATCTAACGAAGTGAAAAATTTACCACATCCTAGACGATCAAGTTGATCATCTATCCGTGGTAAGGGAAATTTGTCCTTAACCGTATGAGCATTAAGTTCTCTAAAATCGCAACACATTCGGTAAGACCCTTCTTTCTTTTTCACCAGCAAAATAGGGCTGGAATAAGGAGAAGTACTTTCCCTAATAATGCCATGATTAAGAAGATCATCAACAATATTTCGTACTTCCGCTCTTTCACTCATTGAGAGTCGATATGGTCGTCGATTTACAATAAAGTTATCAATTAAATTGATTTGCATAAAACAATTGTTTACGGCAGAAACCGAAAACCCTATAGACAACAAATCAGAATATTTTTTAATAACATTACATAAATCATCCCGATATTCTTCAGGAACTTTTAACTGATCTAAATTACTTTCAGAATCTTCTGAAATCCTTAAGACACCCGGTAACTGTCGTTTTATAATACACGTGCCATCACAATCTGTTACAGCAGCAAGCCTACTATCAGCAAATAAATTACAACCTATGATGACATCATACTCTAAATAATGAGATGGCACTAACATAAACATTAACTTCGTGTGCTGACCCGTAATCTCGACATCAGCTTCAAGTTTATATTTTGAAACAAAAGTATCACGAGTTATTCCTGTGATAAAAAATTCTTGTGAAACTAGTCTTGATTTAAATTTGTCAGCAAATTTATCCGACATCAAAGACACTTCAGCTCCGGTATCAATTAAACCCATATAGGTTGACTTATCAATGTTTATTTTGGTGGGCACACTGTTTTTCTCGCTTAAAATAAAATTCACATTTCGGCGTTTATCAATCGAATTTTTAAGAAAACAATTTTCAAGTACGTGACCCAACTTAAAACAAAAACTGCATTTGTTATTTTTAGCTGAAACAGTATTATCGGTAAAAGTTTCATTATGGATAGGTTTTATAAAAGAATTAACTCTTACATTTTTATCGGGTTTAAAATTCAGAGAATTGCTATTGCGAGATCGGCAATTTCGCTTAACATGACCTAAGCGACCACATTTATAACAAGATATTTTAGACTTTGTTAACTCACATTTTTCATGACGAATATTTTTTGGAGAAACAATTATTTCTGAAGTATTAGCATTATTTTCACTAGATACACATTTTGGAATAGTACCTAAATAAGCAATCAAATCCGAAATTGAATTGAAATCTCTCATAGTTACAGATTCTTGGATTTTGTTATCTTGAATTCCATAAACAATCAATTCAATTAAATCAGCGGAATTCCAATGAGCACGCAAATTTTTCAATAAAGCAACCTTTTTATGGACATAAGCAATGTACGTATTACACATTGAGCTATTAAAAGTAGAAGCTTCACTCAATAAACGACCAAGAATTTTCTTTTGGGGAAACGATTCTAAAAATTCATTCTTAAAACTGCCCCAGTCTCTAACAGACGGCGACCAATTTTCATACCAAATATGAGCATCCCCTAATAAAAAGCGACCAACTCTTACCAATACCTGCAGATCAGACCAGTCAAATTCCCTTTTTATCTGGGCGACTTGTTGAATCCACACAGTCGAGTCATCAATATCAGGGCGAAAAAGTGGCAAATCCACCTGCTCAGGAGCAGTTCTGCTGCGTTTCAGACTTTCCAACATCTCCGACAATAAAGCTTCCATGACGTTGGTTTTCTTTCTTCCACAAAAAGTATGGAACGAGGGCACAATCGCACTTCTGATTTAAAGAGTTAGATAATTTAAAATGTTATAAGCACTTTAACACCCGGTATAGTCTAGCATTGACAAAAACAGTTCAATGAGTACAAACAATTTATTCAAGAAATAAACAAACGACACTGACAAAAATTATCAATTTAACGAAGCAAATAATGTTTGTGTGAATCACACGGACGCTCTTGGCTTCAGGCTCGCCAAAAGTTAAGTGTCCCGCCGGTTCCGCAGCAATCACCCTGCATTCCCGCCAACGGCGCCGGGCTCCAAAATTGCTGACTCTAACACTATAATGATTAAGCTGTAATATATACTATTTAATCATATTAAAAATTTTCAACAATCCGCATTTTAATTATTTGGTAGAATCGACGCGTATGGTCACCAGTTTAATGCTTTATTATGTCATCAAATTAAGCTTGGAACAACTATACTTTATTTCAAAATATCATTTTGGATCAGCGCTAAAAGAGTGGGCAGCCACTTGGTGGATCAAGCAACGGTACTGGACTTTAGGCTGCATACAAGAATTTCGTAACATGCCCTGACAAGTCCAAATAAAAGTGATTTCTGAACAGAAGCCGAATTATCCTCATTATCCCCTTGTTGGAATCCTTACAGGACATTGCTGATTGGGGAAGCACTTGATAACAACTGGTGTTGAACTACTGATGGAAAACTGTCGGGCAATTTTTTAAATTTCATTTCCTCCTTTTGTAGATCCTCCCTTGGAGGATCGAAAACAGTTTGTGGATTATGGTTGGGTTAGATATATTGATTAAAAACATAATAGAGCGACTGCGGGATTGCGCAATACGTCCCGAATTCAAAGTAACGTGCTAGACAGAGACAAAAGATATTTGGAGATTTGTCCATTGATGTCAAAGTCATCGTTTCGATCTGTCAACTTCAACAAGTTTTTAAACGTTTTTGTGTCTTGGAATTCAATTAAGGGGAACCCGGGGCAATATGGGGTACCGGGGTATAACGGGGTACCGTTATTTTAACGGAATTCCGCTCCACTGAAACCGCCAAATCGTAGATGTACGATCCCTACTACCAGTTAACTTAACTGCAATAGACGTGGCACGAATCAGCCCAGCGTTAGTATATATTTGTTTGGCAAAGAGCGATAAGCGCTGTGTGCTGTAAAAGTGGCTCCCGCATTTGGCCAAGGTATGTACATCTTTCGAAAGATTAGTTTTACTTTGTTTATATTAGATGATTAGTGGCTACATATAGTATGTCTTACTAAACGGATTTCCTAAAAAAATAATTATCTCCTGTATTATATTTTGAGAGAACCCATGGTCCTGCCACTAACAACCTGTACTGCTTGTTCCATTGGCTGTGCATACCAATTTTATTTTGACGAGTTGTTTTTCTTTTGTACTTCCGTACCATCTGAAGCAAGATAAGACATATAGAAATGATAATTCAAGTTTCCTATCTGGGGCAAAATGGGGGCCCCGTTTTACCCCGTAATTTACGCCCCGTTTTGCCCCAGATAGGAAACTTGGATGTCTTATCTTGCTTCAGATGGTACGGAAGTACAAAAGAAAAACAACTCGTCAAAATTGGTCTGCACAGTCAATGGAACAAGTAGTACAGGCTGTTATTGGCAGGACCATGGGTTATAAAAAAGCAGCGCAACAATTTAAAATACCTCAAACTACCTTAGAACGCTATGTTGGAAAAGCTAGAAGAGATGAGGCGTCACAATTTCGAGTAACACAGATGGGAAACTTTAGAAACGTGTTTACTGAAGCTCAAGAGTTGCAAATCGTCAAGTATGTGATAGATATGGAATCAAGGTTATTTGGCTTTACGATGACAGAATTAAGAAAGTTTGTTTACCAATTGGCAGTGGCAAACCATGTTGCAGATAGGTTTAGCCAAGATACTCAAATGGCTGGTCCTGACTGGATGGAGCATTTTCTTCGGAAACACCCGACTATAACCTTAAGAAAACCGGAAGCTACATCGGGAGCGAGAGCTATGGGATTCAACAAAGTGGCTGTAAATCAATTCTTTACCTTGCTTTTAAGTATTATCGATAAGTATAAGTTAAGTGCAGATAAAACATACAATTGTGATAAGACAGGTATTACCGTGAATCCAAAAGGGCAGTCGAAGATATTAGCTCCTAAAGGTAAGCGTCAAGTCGGTATTCTCACTTCTGCAGATCAAGGTGAAACAGTAACTGTAGAAATTTGTTGCTCAGCTTCAGGAAGATATATCCCCCCTTGTCTAATTTTCCCAAGAAAAAGACCAGAATTTGAATTTGGTTTGCCACCGGGTTCTAAGGTTGAAACTAGCGATTCAGGTTGGGTGACAACAGATATTTTTTTAGATGGTTTCAGCAATTTGTGCAATGTTCTGGGGCTTCGAAAGATAACACTGTACTTTTAATATTTGATGGTCATGTGACCCATACTAAAAATCTTGAACTTATTAATTATGCCACAGAAAATGGGGTGGTTTTACTTTGCTTACCGCTACATACCTCTCAAAAGTTACAACCTGTTGACGTTGGATCTATGAAACCCCTCAGCACCTACTACGAAAATGAAGTAAGAGTATGGCTACGAAGCAATCCCGGAAAAATATTAACACTTTGGCAATTATCGAGACTCTTTGGCTCTGCTTATCTTAATGCAGCCACAATGAAAACTGCTATCAACGCTTTTAGAAAAACTGGAATTTGGCCCCCGAATCAAAATGTTTTTGAAGAAAGTGACTTCTTACCAGCATCTACCACAGATGTTCCTCTAAACAATGAAGCCAATGATAACATTACCACCCAAATTAGTCAACAAGAAAAACAGCAACATTTAGGCGAAATTGTCCATCAAACGCCACAAAAAGCTGTGATTCAAAAAAATATAGTAGAGGAAACCACTCCACCTTTAGATTTCTTCAAGGCAAATATCAATTTGATTCTCCTCCTGTCCGTAAAGAATCTCAAAATAATGGAAGAGTTTTGAAAGAGTCAACGATTTTTCCTCTGGCATCGCCACACGATTTACAACCGAATCCTAAAGTAGCTTCTGTTATAAAACGCCCTCAGCGAAGACGGGGAAAAACAGCGATTTTAACTTCTACTCCTTACAAAAAACAAAAAAGAAAGATAAGTAATACAACACAAAACAAAAAGTAAGAAAAAAGTAACTCAAAGGATTAAGAAAGAAAAAGCAAAAGAAAAAAAATGATAAAGAGCCCTCAAGTGATGAAGACGACGAGATATGCTTTCACTGCGACGAATTTTATAGTAAATCCACTGAGGGATGGATTTCATGTCGTCTCTGCTACAAATAGGCTTAAAATTCGTGCGCAGGAATCGACAGCGATGACGATGATACTGTTTTCCACTGTGAATTTTGTATGCAATAATTTGTTATGTTGAATTTAACTATTTTTCCGATAAGGATTTCAAATAACAGTTTATATTTTAATAAATAAATGGTCTTTTAACACATTACCTAATTCCTTAATATTATGTACCTCATTTTACCCCGTATACGGGGCAAAATGGGAAAAAGCCTACTTTTAACAAAAAAATTTAAAAAATTGCGTTCGCATTTTAAATTGCTCCTGTATGTAGTTAAAGTGAAAAGATAACATATTTAACCAACTACATTTAAAATGACGAATTCAATTCAATTCATGTTCTAAAAAAATCAGGGTTATGAAATTAGGTACCCCATATTGCCCCGGGTTCCCCTAATCTTATAAACTGTCCTTTTTAGAGTTATCTTTTTCGTACTTTGGTGTTGGGGGTAAGCAATTGTAGATATTTGTAATTATTATTAAGTCAGAACGCTAGACACGAAAATTTTGACGCTTATGAACTTAGACTTTGTTTTGACTTTTTGAATCTCATAATTTTAATTTGATTCATATCGTTTTAGTCACGTGGAAGTAATGAACCACCGTTTCGACTGTAGATATAGATTATTGAAATACTAATTGTTGCGGAATAATAATGAACGTATTGCTGTAATTGGGTTTATTTCTCAAATAATTCCATCACTACTAACAGAAACAAGCATTATTTACTGTTTATTAACGTAAAAGACTGTTTCCATCCATTATCGATCGACCTAGGTTTAGAATGAAAACAGTTGAACAACTGTCAAAGGCAATGATATAGGTATAAACATGAAATACTGCATAGTAAGGTAACTCATGTAAGATAAAAAGAAAACGTCCTTAAAGTATGACGTGAATTTAATTATGAATGTCTTGAATTATTATTAATCTTAGACCCAGTTGTATAGGTATATGTTCACTCAAAAATAGGAGTTAAACCGAGGGTTAGTATAAAAAGGCATTGTAGAAGTGGAGGTTATTTCCAACCCTACAATTAACCTTCAACTCGTGGATCGGGTACGAGTTAACCTGCAGTCCTACTTCCAAGCGTATTGGTTTATGAATGGGGTTTTGCGTCAGGGCGTCCCTTTGACATCTTTTCGTTCTTCGAGTACTTTTTAGGTATTTTCGCATATAAACTATTGGTATCGGCTCTTGCCTTTATTAACCCTTTAAGTATCTTTGGGATAATAGCTTCCCACCCATATGTAACGTTAAGTGCCATTGGATTAGTGTATCCCCACCTGGGCGGGCGGCAAGAACAGACGTGAATAATCTCAGAATTCAAATATAAACGGTCAGTGGTGTTTCAGAAGTCGACAGTGACGGTTGATGTGTTTTGGTGGGAACATAATATCCCAACGGAACCCAAGGTAATAAATATATTAGTGACTATTGTAATATTTTTTTGTGATATAATTTTTGATAAATCAGTGAATGTCAGCAACGTAAAAATTGTTAAGTGTTATAAAGAAATAATTAGTTTTTAAAAATATATTATTTTCAAGAAGAAAATGTAACTTTTACTACAAAAATTTATTAGGAGAAACATATAAACTAAAATTAATAGAAAAAAAACTAGTTTTCAAAGTAAAAAAAAAAATAGTAAACAAAAATAAATCGGCTGCTTTCTATAGATAACTTGATTGTGTATCAACCTACTTTGGAACCACAGTAAATAATAATATGAGAATAAGTACGGCAGACGTAATATTTGACATTTCTCCAAAAAATCGTCTTGTGTGAAAATGTTACCATTACGAAATTACATAACTATAGCTTCTTTATTATTTCGTAGTTATGTTATCCAATTATTATATTTTTAGATCTAATGGCTGCACTTTCTGAGGAAGAACTCGAAAGAATAGTAAATCAGCTAGCTGAAATAAACGATGAGCAAGCTGTCAATTCGGATGTGGGCGGTGATTCTGACGCGGAAGATGACTTAGTTATACCAAGGAATACATCTTCTACATCTCAAGGTGTATCTAATAGGCCTTCCACTTCTTCAGTTGAAAATGAAAAAGATACTGTTGGTGATAAAATGGTCATAAAACCCTATAGGAGGTGTGCCCAATGTAGTACTAAGGCAAAAGAGAAACGCAGCAACATCCTATGTCCTGTTTGTAATGTTGCACTATGTAAAGGCTGTTTTGCCGATTTTCACAAGAGCAATTAATTAGTCTTTGTTGTTTGTTTATCTTTTAGCCTCTTGAAAATCCGTATGAATATAGATATTTTTTTATAGGGTGGTTATTAGATCTCATTTGTTATAACATGTAAAGGATGTAGCGCTCTATATATTATTTTAGTTATAAGCATTTTTTTTCTTTTTAATTTCGTTTAGTTAGTTAGTCCTAATGTTTGTACATTTATTTTGAAATATATTTTTTTTTAATTTGAATTCCAAACTGTTTTCGTTAAGTGGGAAAATAATATCCCAAAAAAAAATGGACCTTAAGAATCTTTGGGATTATAACTTCCCACCAGTTTTTTGGGAAAAACTCGACGCTGGAGTTAAATTTTTAACATAAACAGGTATTTATATGTTTAAAATTATCTTACTTTTCATACGTGCAAATAAAATCAAAAAAAAAAAAAAGGTCTTTTGCGCCTTAAAGGGTTAAGGCGCCGCGCCGTGTGTTTTCATTTAAAATTTTTGGGTTGCATGCATATTCTTGGCGCCTTTTTCCGTTATCTTGGAAGGCGATAGTGCCTCTCTACTATTAGTGCTTCTCTACTATTGACCGACGGGGAGCCAGTCTTTAGGTAGTTTGTAGGTCACACTTTGTCTCGCTCTTGTATGTAAGTCAGTAATAAGTGGGTTTGTCGAAATGTTCGTACGTCCGTAATAGTTGGTACTTCCAAACGTGTTCAGCGAAAGGAGACAGATGCGTAAATCTATCGCGCGGAATGTTTTTTTTTTAATGTAAATTATATTCTACAATATGAAAAGCAACGGCATTCCTGCTCTCATCCCTGTAATTTAGTCCAGTGACAACTCTTATGGCTTTGTGCTACAGTCCAAAGGCCCTGGAGGACCGCCCTCCCCCACTTATTATTCTTTAGTCGAAAGCGGGTCGTTGATTGATTGAATATTTGGGTTATAAATAGTTACTACTACTACTACTACTACTACTACTACTACAACAGAAAGACGATAACTCATTAATTATTTCATAGGAGAAAATAAAGAACTAGTAAGGTTAAGAACTAATACGATGAAAGAATGGCAGCAAAGGTGGAAACAGAATAAGGAAAAGGGGACACGGACTAAGAAATTAACAAGGAACATTTTAGCATGTGTGAATTGTAAACTATGAGCAAAATTTGATCGGACACATCCTGTTTTATACAAAGGATCAATGAATGTGAATATTACTGAAACAGACACATGCGTTTAATTTCGCTTGATGAGGCGCCAGGATCCGTATAGTAATCAAGATCTTTTGGTGTGTTGTTCGGCAGTTGGAAGGACGCCGAAGGAGGAATTGTGATATGATATAAGGCTGAAGGGGTAATAAATGTAATTTCCAAAATGATAGAATCAGAACAGAAATGGGGAATAGTGAATGAAATAACAAAAAATACGGGAATAACTTGACAGATTGTGAGCTGATATCTTGACAGAAGGCCGTAGAGAAGGACAATAAGAGACAAAGAATGAAGAAACGAAGGAAAAAAGAAGGAAGGAACAAATTGCCTGGCAGAGGTCAGAACACAAGAGGTAAAAAAAGAGAGGTTTTAGTATGGGTATGCACGAGCGGGAGCACACTGCCATGCGCGGCTAAACAAATCCGCAGTATACATACTTATCGGTAAAGAAGAAGCTGCAACTGCTACTGTTAATCATCTAACAAATATATATACAGAGTGGTCAATGCGGAAGTGTACTTACACGCAACTACAATCCTAATTTCCTCACTGAGAATCGAGCCGATCTTGTTCGCAGCTATACAACGGTAACTTCCACCGTCTTCGTTTCTGGCGGAAATAATTTTGTAAAAAGGGTCCGTCGAAAATTCTGTGATGGGCACGCCGTCTTTCAGCCATTTAAATTGGGGTGGAGGGTTTCCTGAAAAAGTAAAAGAAATTGTAAGGAGAAATTTTGCACTCACCTATAAAAATAATTATTCAATCATTTACAAAAACTGTTTACAAATCGATAGCCAGATCACTCGCTAACCAGCAAAAATATTTTTCTTGTCGTTCCCTTTTGTTGGTTCTTTCATTTTTATAATTATTTTTTAGACAAAGCCCCTCCCTATTTAGGTTTAAGGCCTAAACCACCTCTGGCAGCAGATATTATTTGCCCTACTTTATTAATTAGGCACAAATACTTTGGGAATGTTCTAAATTACTAAAAACCTAATAAAGCCCTTTATTCGAAATAAAGCAGTCCTTTTTACCCAAATGGAAATGTATTTTTTTTGTAATGCGATATGAAAAACAAAATAATGTAGGGCTGTTAGGGATTATGGACCATAATATAACATTTGTATGAACTTCTTTTTTTTATTAAAGGAGGATTTTTGTTCCCTCGTAAAGGATTTTATATTTTTACCTATTCATAGTGTCTTTACTAAGGGAAATACACGGTGTCTGAGTGAGTTGCGGTTTTCACAGAGGAATTCACGTCGCTCTGAAGTTGTTTTGGGTAAATTGATTATTTGACAATATACAGGAAAAGATAAAAAAATTAAAATGCCGTTTTCCAGGGATAGGGCAACTTTGTTATATCATTATTAATGGCAGGGACTAGTCAGGTGTGTATCATGGTATAGGATCAAATTTTCAGCATAATTAAAAATACCGATGTCCTTCGTTAAAGACTCAAGCACATGCATTAGTAGACCCACTGAAAAAAAGCTGAACTGTTCGCAGATGAACAGTTCAGCAAAAACCCAAAGAAAGACCCACGGAGAGAGGATTTCCAGAACAGTCGAAATCTACAAAACAATTAATCACGGAGCTTGGGGAAGTCAAATCCGTGTTCAAACTTCTAAACGCAAAAAAGGCACCCGGGTTTGACGCCACAAAAAACAAAGCATTAAAGAATTTGCCAGGAAAAACAGTTCTGGATTTGGTAAATATAATCCAGGCTCTTGGAGAAGTCATGGTAGCACTGATACCTAAGACCACTCAGGACTTAACGCTGGCGGCCATAGTTATAGACCTTTAAGCCTATTATCCAGTTTAGGCAAGATCGTTGAAAAGTTAACACTTCATCGGATTAACGATTCTGTATTGAACAACAATATTCTACCACCGGAGCAGTTCGGTTTTCGGTTTGCTCAACAAGGCTAAGAGAAAATGTCCTAAAGGGTTTTAATGGCTGCCTTTCAACGGAAGCGGTCTTTCTCGATGTTTCGGAAGCTTTCGATAATGTCTGGCACGATGGACTGAAATTGATAAGATTAGGTATGCCAAAGTCATCATCATCATCATCAATCAGCCCTCTGCATCCACTGCTGGATATAGGCCTCCCCCATTCTTCTCCACTGTCTCCTGTCCTGAGCGTTACGTATCCAATTGCAAGTGATCCTTTTGATGTCGTCGGTCCATTGTGTAGGCGGTCTTCCTCTATTTCTCCTATCGGCTCTTGGTCTCCATTCAAGCAATCTCCTCGTCCATCTTCCGTCCTCAATTCGGGCAAGATGCCCAGCCCAGTTCCACTTAAGCCCAGCGATCCGTAATATGATATCAGTGACATCAGTTGTCCTTCGCAGATCTTCGTTTCGGATATGATCTCTCAACGACACCCCAAGCATAAATTTCTCCATTTTTCTTTGGGTTGTTCTTAACTTCTTTGCAGATGCGGTGGTCATGGTTAGAGTACCGCACCCTATGTCATAACCGGCAGAACGCACTGATTAAAAACTTTTCGTTTTAGTGATATTGGTATCTTGGTTGAAAATACATCTTTCAGTCTTCCGGAGGCAGCCCAGAAATGCCAAAGTACTTCATCAAAATCGTAGTTTCGTTTCTCGAGGACAGGTCGTTCGCGGTGTCGCCAGAAAACGCAGTGTGCAGTGTCAAGGTTGTCAAGCCGGGGTCCCGTAGTCCTGTACTATATACACTAGCGATATTCCCAAACACAACTTTATCTGTTTGCTGACGACACGGCGAGAACCGCCACCTTAAAATAGCCTTGAATAGTAATCTTACGCATGCAAAGACACATGCATGTTCCGAAAAAATGGCTTGATACTTGGAAGATCTCTCTAAATTACTCCAAAACACAGGCCATATTTTTCTCAAAATCACGCGTCAACATACCAGAGAGCAGAGTCAAAGTAAACAACAAGGAAAAAAATTGGTCGGGAACGACAATGTTGACCACCGGTTAACTTGCGCACCAACTCAATTATGTGCAATGTACCCTTTGATAAATAAGAACAGTAGAATAGATACCAGGACCAAGCCAAACATTTACAAGATAATAATTAGACCGGTACTGATATACGGTATACCGACCTGGTGTACCGTAAACAACACAAAATACAAAAAGCAAATGTTTTAAGATAAAATTTAATAAATAATAACAGACACACCAAGATATACACCTGCTAAGAGTACTGCACAATGGCATGCACATAGATACACTAAACCAGTTTTTTGATAAAATAATCACAAAATATTACACACGGACAGACGTTTCGGACAATGTACTAATAACATATACTCACACTCATACGCGCCCCATCAGACTACATACAGACTTCCCCGTGACTGGTTCCCACCCTGAAGGTGATAACCAAGGCACCCAGAAACTTTTAAAAATCCAAATTCAAAATCACTCTACAAGCTAGAACATACCATGATATTAGCAAAGCCGAATAACAACGACAAGGAGTAAAGAACATTGTTCATTCAACTTGAAGAGTAAATATGTCATCATGAATTAATAATTTACAGGGTGTTCCATTTGAAATATCAAAGTTGTTATATCTTATATCCCAAAAATACGTTTAAAGCGACGCCGACGTAAACTGCTCGGTGAAAACCACAACTCAAAATATTTATTCGTGTTAAACTTATAGGCATTTAAATTGTGGCAAATACCGTGGGACACCATGTCAATCTTAGGTATTCGTGAAAAAATTTGCCTGGAACAACTGTATTATTTAACGAGTGATCTCTTACACGGCAGCGGCAATATATAGGTAACTACAACCGACCCATATCGTAAAAAATGTAATCGTAGTTTTAGCCTATAACATGCAAAAGTGCAATGATATTAAAATCACTGGTGAATTCCCTCATGGATACCTATAAAATTCCCACGTTATGTGTGTCGCAACAAGTGTCTTAACAGAGGCAGTGGCGGCTTTTCAGGGTCAGCAGTATCAAACGGACAACATATAGTATATTATATTATGTATCTACATCAATTTAACATTAATGAGCGAAAAACCACTCCACTTTTTAAATCGCCTTTGTAACCCCGGACATTATATTGTTAGTCGCAAACTACAGCCGCCACAAATTAAATTATTGTACTTTTCAAGTAACCCAGACTGGGGTCGGCATGCCTACCCTGTCGTTAAAATATCGGTAACGAAGAATAAGAATTTCAGGCTTGAGACAGGCAAACAAACATTTTAAGTCAGTCTGTGATTGTGCTCTTTGAACGTGATATATATTATATAATATTATATTTAAATTAAAATATAGAAACAAATAAAAGTTCTGTAAAGTGCCAAATGAGAGTGCCTCTTATGAGGATCTTGTTAAATTGGGTAAGCATATTAACGAAATTTAATAGAAACCTTACTAATAAGTACGCCTTTTTTAAGAAACTAAGTAGGTATTTACATTGCTAGAGTTTTCCCTTTAGCTTTTAAATTATTCTGATATAAGCTTATAATATAAATGTATTTCTTTTTTATATAAATACTTAGGTACCTACCTACATATTTTACTTCATAGATCTCTAAATAAATATACGATTAATATAATACTCGTCATTTTCATTCTTTAATATTGTTCCAAAGCATACTTTTATTTACTTGTTTAGTGTTCTAAGTATACATATATTTATTATGTTATTTGTTTTGTTAAGCTTAACAATGAGGTACATTATACGTAGATATATATGTATGTTTAATTTACTAAATTGTTAACTATATAATAGGTGTATCATTTTGTTCAACTAGTTATAATAATAAGTGTAAAAAAAATTACAGGGTTTTTTCAGTTCTGTTGTAACCATCATTTTGTTTATAAATAAACGATAAATAATACTCAATAATTTCAGTCATTTAACAAACCTTTTTCAAGCGATCTGAAGATGTATATACAGGGTCGTTGGTATGTATGGAAACGGTCGATTATCTCTTAAAGCAAAACAGTTGACAAAAAATATTCAAGACAAAAGTTTTATGATTTTGTAAAGTCTATTAGAATTAAATAAAGATAAGTATACAGGATGAGTCAGAAAGCCGTAGAGAAATAAAGTTTCCTTTTTTTTAATGGAACACCCTATATCTTAGAATATTTTTAAATTTTGCATAAAATTATTTTTTTTAAGTGCATTATTAGTCTAAACCTAATAGCTTCCGAGATATTGACTCTTGAAAAATTACATTTTTGAATTTTGACAGCTTCTAGCTTTCTAACGGTACGCCTTAGAGCAAAACGGCTTACAAGTCCCTATCTTACTTTTTCATTATCTTCCCAAAAATACCAACTTCCGGTTAAACCGGAAGTACTATATTTCCGGCCTTTGAGCTACATCCGTTTAACCGGAAGTTGACACTTTTAGAACGATAATTAAAAACTAAGATAGGGACATGTAAGCTGTTTTACTCTTAAGGCGTATTGTCAGAAAGCTAGAAGCTGTTGAAGTTCAAAAATGTCATTTTCAAAAGTCGATATGACGGAAATTATTAGGTTTAGACTTATAATGCACTAAATAAAAAATAATTGCAATTCTATGTGAAATCCAAAATTATTCCAAGATATATATATATAAAAAAAGTAACTTTATTTCTCTACGGCTTTCTGACTCATCCTGTATACTTCATTTTTTAAAATTCTAATAGACTATAAAAAACCCTATGACTATTATCTGAAATATTCTTTGCTAGCTGTTGTGCTTTAAGAAATAATCGACCGTTTACATATATACCAACGACCCTGCATATTAGGGGCTACTACTTTCGGCTTTGATTAAGTCATTCAGTCATGTATTAAACTAAGCAGAGGTAATAATGTAAAATATCTTGATTGCATAATTTTTTACATTTTAATTATAAACGCCCGGTTAGTTTGATACGGGATTAAATGACTTAAACAAAGTGGAAAGTATTCTAGCCCTGGGTAGATTATTTCATTACACTCACTATAGTAAAGTCACACCCAAATAAAATAAAATTTACACTACAATAATATGATATTAACACTAATTAATCACAAATTACCATTAAAAAATGGTTTACTTACATCTCTCATTATTTCTTTTACATCCTAGAAGGATAGGTTTACAATCTGTGAGTTTAATTCACGCTCGATAGTGTTAATGTACCTACCCATAAATAAGAAGAATTAACACTCATCAAAAAGTAAAAAAAACATTCAAAAATATCTTTTTTACCAGATATACTGATTGGTTAATATACCATATTGAGTGTGGTCCTATATGTACCATTGCACCCCCATTGAGTGTTAAAATTAACACTCAATTTTTTACTGTGTATAGCCACAACACACAATCACATTTTTTCCACTTGTACTTTAACAACAAGCATACACATTTTACACCGACATCAATACTTACAAGGCACTTATTGGTTTTAACATAAACTATAAACGGAGAATCCCGCACTTCGGTTTCTTTTGCCAACGGCAAATTCGTTATAAAGATGAAATTTATAATTAACTCCACTTTATGAAAAAAGCATCGCCACAGGTTAATTAATTTTTTCTTACAGGTATTCAGAAAATTTAAGGAAATTGATATGACAAACAATGCTATAGGCATGATAAAATAAAGATTTGTGGTATTTTAACATGTGTTTAATTTTTGATCTACGTTAGTGATCTACAAAAGTACTTCTGCGACAACGATATTGCTCCAGCGCGTCCTTGTATCTTTGCAGCATTTTACAATAATATATCCAAAGTGAAATCGTAAAACTTTAGCCAAACGGGTTTTCAAAGTATTACATGCAAAAGTGGTATTAAAATCACTGGCAGAGTCCTTTATATAGACGGGCATAAAATCCCCAAGATCCGTGTAAAGCAACAAGTTCCCGAATAAAAGGCCAATCCAAAGTCTTAAATGGTGTATATAATACGGGAGGGACATTTCCATTCTTTTTCCATTTTAAACCGGAGAAAATAAAAGTTTTCGGTAATCTTATAAAACTATGAAACTTTTTAATTTCCAGAACATTGAAAAACTCTTATGTAAAATAAATGTATAAGTTACATTATTACGCCACGATGAGTCTAAATTAAAATTTTCTTGATAACACGTTTTCTATTTTTCTTGCTAGGGATGGCATTAAAGATTAAAGTTAACTGTGCATTGAGTCAGAAATTAATTTTTCTAGAAAAGAACGAATACGAATGTCATATCTTCATACGTCATGGGCTGCCTTATTTATCTTCGCCACTGAGGCAATTATACAGTTATACACTAAAACAACTAGTTCTTTTGGGGTCTCACATTGGTCCAGTATTTTACGATATAGCCATTGTAGCATCGCAAGAGTTTTTAAAATGAAATTTTTAAAGCATAACATGCAAAAAACAGTACTAAAACTGCTGGTAAATTCATATACAGAGCGGCAAAAAAGTCGCGCATAATGCCTGTAACTTTTGAATTACCTCGTAAACGAAAAAGCGACCTTCATGAAAATTGTTCAGAAAATTATTCCCCACATTTGTACCTGCATGAACTTTTTCTGTCATTTCTGGTTTGGTTGCCATAGAGACCAACTTACTTTTTTTAAATGGAACACCCCGCATATGATTACATATTTGAATTCTACTGCTTTGAAAAGGTTCTCTCAAATATTCCATATTATTTCTGAAATAAATGAAGAGGAACCTCATCTTGTTGTGTTCCAAAAATATGACATATATAATATATTATGTTGATGTCTGAATTTAAGTTGATCAATAATGACGATGATTTTTTCTGTTAAAGATGTCATTATTACAAAAATAAGATTCGTCTGTCTAGAGGATATTATTGGGAAAATGACGGTTTTCATCGCATTGCCTGGTAAACCACTGGCAAAAAGTCATTCTGCACTGGTAATCGCCTGGAAGTAAAGTATGACAGATGCGAAATTTATAGGGACGGTATTTGTCTGCCTAAAGAATTCTTTACGATACTGATTTCGGAACAGTATGCTCCTTTTCAATTGTCCAAAGTCCTACAGTATAATCTTCTTGTAACAAGCAAAAAAGTCATTTAGCCCTATGATCAAACACACAAGTTAACTCTAGACCTCGCTCTAGACGCTAACTTCAAAATTACCTGGTTTTCAACCACAGTGAAAAATTAATAAGTAGGCTTCTTCCGGTTGTTGTCATGGTAACGGTACGTTAAAAGTTAACTTGTGTGTTTGATAATAGGGCTGATTACTTGTTTAGGGTCATCATATTTTCGCGAGGTAACATTGGTTTGTCAAACGCGTCATGCTCTCTTAAATTTGCAACTAACCTCTTAACAATTCATCAATTTGGTTGACGCTCTGTTCAGGATATATTTGAAAATAATGCATCTCTGCTTGCGCACAACTCTTGTCAAGTTCTTCTTCGTAAGAATAATGTTCCAATATTTAAATTTTACTGGACAATACAAAAGTTAAAACAAAAAATAATAATTATCAATTTTAAATCAGGACAGGTATTTGTAAATAAGTGACAGATCTAAACAAATTATTATTATTAAGCTAAAAGAGACGTGATGTCCGAATAGGATGCGTTTTTTGAAAATAATTTATATTTAATAATAATTATAATTTAAATAAGGTGCTCATTTGCATTTATAATAAGCTTCTTAGTCCGAAACGTCTAACAAAAATAAGTGTGATATATCGTTGGATTCAGAATAAAACGTAGAGTTTATAAAGCGAAAATAAAATTTTTGGACTACTTAAAAAAAAACCAAGGTTGTTGATGGTTGTGAAAAAATTAAACTTTGGATTGAAAAATTAATTAAACCTTGTTTGTTGTAAAGGATAAAAAGTGACAATGAGAACGTAAAATTTATTTTGACATATTATCTCGTCAAACAGAATTAGAAAACAACAAGAGCGATATCGCAAACATTCGGACTTTCCGGAATATCTTCGGAATTTGTGAAATTTGAAAACATGACGTTTCAGAGTTCAGTAATGCGCAACTTTTCTCTAATTTAATCTGTCCGATGGTTTACAAGATACCTGTAGAGTGCATTCTTAACTGGGACATCCTATATCCGCATCCATCTAATATCCCCAAACGTATCCGTCTAAAGTCTAAAGCAATGAAGGATAAAAGGCTAATTCAAAATTCTAAACGGTATATACCTAGCACGGGAGGGACATTTCCATTATTTTTCCATTAAAACCGAAGAAAGTGAACCTTTAGAAAGTTCTCGGCAATCTTATAGAGGTACGAAACTTTTAATTTCAAGAACGTTGAAAAACTCGTAAGCAAAATATGTTTCAATTACATCGCGACGCCACACTGGGGCAAGAAACCACCAAAACTGGCATTAAATAGAAAACTCAAATAAAAATTAGGCATATTCTCTTAATGCGGTTTACAAGACCAGCTATCAGTACGCACAAACAAGATATTTTTATGCTTCACATCGCGCGCAATGGCCATGAATTAGAGCTATTGCAGTAGCTTATCAGCATTATTATAATAAGCGGCGCGATTTAAAGTTTTTTATAACTAGTTTCGACTTGTGATTTTGTGCTAAATAATCAATATTAATATTGTTGAGCTATGGAATCTTCATCTTCAGGTATGTAACTAATTTTTGGTTACTTTTAATTTATTTCTAAGTAGATTAATATACGATAAAATAGGCTTAACTAATATGATCTCAGTTTTTTTTTTACGTCTGACAAAATTTAAAATTATTTAACATTTTAGTTATGTTCCAAGGTAGTTCGAGCGACATACATTTTTTTAAGTCTAAGAGTTGAGTTGTAGGAATACAAAGATCTTTAAATTTTTTGCTACTTTTCGCTACTTTGACAGTTAGACATGTTTTTGTAGCAAGTCGTAAGTAATGTTTTATAAGTTAAGCCACATAATGTCTGATTTATGTATTATTTTGTTTTAGGAACGGCTTTAAATACCCTTTTTAATACAAGAAGAGAACTTCTTGATATAATGAAACGTTCTGGAGCACGTAATTGCCAGACGTTTATTTCAAAATTCAGAACTTTCTGCTCAAATTACAAAAATTGATTTAGAATTAATCAAAAAGCTACATTTAATTATGATTGTGGTATCCAGTGGATTTGACAGATGTAGAAAAATACCGTCTATTTGCGCTTGATACAGCCAGATACTTCGTGTTCAAGTACCCTTGGTGTAATATGCCTTTAACATTACACAAATATTTAATTCGTGGCTCAGAAATTATATCCTCTGCACTTTTACCCATAGGACAATTGACCGAAGAAGCACAAAAGGCAAAAAATAAAGATTTTAAGAGGTACAGGGAGCATTACTCCAGAAAATATAGCAGAGAAAAAACCAACACGGACATTTTTAACTTTTTCTTATTGACTTCTGATCCGGTGATCACCAGTAAACAAAAGACACCGAAGAGAAAGCTGCAACATCTGCCAAGAGAAGCTATTGAGTTGTTAAAAGTACCAACCGTTAATACATCTAGTAATAGGGATAACGACAGTCAAGATGATACCTACGGTGATAGTGATGACCAGGGGAACGATAGTGATGATGATACCCTACGATTTATTAGTTAACAAGACCGACATTTCTGTTCATTTTTTTTTTCAATAAAATTGAAATCTGGTTATTAGTACTACTATTATGGCCGGTTACCATCCATTTATTTGCTTTTGTTTATGCTATATCATCCCAAAAATAATTATGAGACCAAAAATATTGTAAGAGGTAAATTGGATTTAATGCCAGTTTTAAAGGCTCCTTGCCCCAGTGTGCGACGTCCAGATAAGTTCAGTGACATCAGAGGGTGGCTGTTGCCCACGGATGAATTTTAAATATTCGCAAAAAAAAACCTTTTGTTGGAAACTCAATATCTCAATATATTCAAGGGTATCGAACATTAATGATGTGTTAAAAATATCGAGTAGGTAGTAATAAAAAGTGTTTAAGTGAGAAGAATATTTTTTTAATCATCAAAAAGTTTAGGTTAACAAATGAATTATTAAAGTTTATTCGCTTTATCCAAACTTTAAAATTTTTGATCTGCTGATTGAGCAATTTGATATCTTCATATTATATTTTCAATTTAATTTGCTGGGAATTAACTTAGCTGTGTTTGAAATAAACCATCGTTTTCCTAAAAGAAGAAAATGAGGGGTAATTTCTCGCTTGACTAGCTTTATGTCTCTCCGTCACTAAGCTAATTATATAACAACCTTACTGTTTCGGAGTCTTCCTGTAATATGTTTCACAAAATAATCCACTTAATAAGAGCATTGCAAAACGTCATTTTATCGGGTTTTCAACGCATTGCATGCAAAAGTGGCATTAAAATCCCTGGTGAATTCCTTTATATAAAATTGTATCAAATCCCCACGTTTCGTGTAAAGCAACAAGTTTCTAAATAATAGGGCGATCCATAATCCTGAAAGGTATATGGCGCTGATGGGACGTTTTTGCTTTTTTTTATTGTAGACGGAAGAAAATAAAAGAATAGCTGCTAAAATATAGAACTTTTAAATTTAAAAATGTTGAAAAAGTATTTGTATACTCTGCAGGACATTCTCCTAAAGATTTTAATATTTAATTTAAAGAAATAGTCCATTCTCGAAGTGGAGTTGTAATATAGGGGAAAGAAAGTCAAAAAGTCTTTCTCCACTAATTTAATAGTGAGCTATCAAAGGCTCAACTTTAAAATTAAAACGTCTTTACATGTTTCGAAGGTAGTAACCTTCATCTTCAGGAGACAAAAGTAGTGCTGCAGTTATTATTAGCAGTAGAGAGAAAACTGTTGGTGGAAAGTGACGCTGATGGAGCTTTTTTTAAAAAATATTTTGACAAGATATTAAAAAATTGAATGTAATCAGCATACTGAAATTGTAAATGAAATGTTATATTTAATTCAAAATTTATGTGAAGACTCTGTCAATTTGTGGTCGAATTAAAAAAGGGAAGAATTCGTCATTTGAAAGTCATAAGTTAGGATATATAAAAGGAATCTTTTGGACATTCTAGGCCATGTTATAAAAGTTTTTTATTTTATTTTGTAGAAGAAAAGAGAAAGATTTTTGTTAGCGTTTTATGAGAAATTCTGTAAAAAGAACGAAATTTGCAATTAGTAATGAAATAAAATTAATAATAATGTCTGTACTTACATAATGTTGAAATTTCATTTGTAGAATTTAATTACTGGAGACTTAAGGTCCTGTCAACTTGCGTTATGTTCGTCCCATTATGTAGGGAAAATAATAGAATTAGATTTAAAATAAAATTAGTAAAAAACACACAGATCTTATATTTTATGTACCCTCAAAGACTAAATAGGGAGACGGACACAGTTAAAATGAGAACGGGAAAACGTGTTCACTGTCATTTTATAGTCGACCGTTGACGGTTGGAGAACAAAATGGTTGATAATGTCAGCATAATTGCAGTAACGAAAAACGTTTGAAAAGCTCAATCATCGTTCTTATAGTCAGTCAGAAAAACGTACATAAAACTTGAATACAACATAAAATACAAATAAGGTATTATAATAAAATTTTTCCACAAGGTTGGGGAATAAGGGTCCTAAAAGATTATTTTAACTAACCTGAACTAACCTAATTTTATTTGCCCTTATTTTGATTTGGTTACAAAGATAAAACTTAAAATTTAAGAATACATTTTAAAACTGTGTAAAAAAAGTTTAAAAAACAACCAAGTCCAAATTATTGATATTCTCTTAACTGTTAACTATAAGATAACTTTTAGGGGTAAGGGGCTATTATTGTTAACAAGGCATTGATAATTTAAGCCTCAAGGATCTATTTTAAAATATAGGTACAGTTTCGTAATTGAAAAAGCAACTTCGATATTGGTCTTCTACATTAAAAAATTTACAAACAAAAATAAACTCCTGATCATACCCTGATTGCTTGATTCCATTCAAAGAAGAGCCATTAGCTTGATCGGTGACCATGATCTGACAAACAACCTGAAAAGCCTCGAACATCGAAGGCAGGTTGGCGACTTGAGTCTATTTAACAAATATTTTCATGGCAAGTGTTCAACTGAGGTTGCCCGCTTGATTCCACCCAGAGCGGTGCATGGTAGAAATACACGACGAGCCACTGCAGCCCATCTGTACGTGGTTCAGCTTAGTGTCCCGAGAACGACTCTGTTTAAAAATTCTTTCATCTGGAGAACGTAATCTCCAAAGACTCAAGGCAACGTGAATCGTTTCCTGCGCTCACGCACCGCTCGCAGATCGCCATAATGGATTAATCCTGAAGTGCTGTGCCTTGTCATAAAAAAGGCTGTTTACTTATTTTAATATTCATCAGTTTGGCATATCATGTCATAATATAAAATTGCCACAGTTTTAACCTAGATTTGGTTAGATATATCGTCCCCTTAAAATTGTGATTTAAACCAAGCCCTACGTTTTTCAGTCCAAGCCCTTTTGGATGAAAATAATTTTTGCTCGCACGGTATTACAAGATGATAATCTAAAGGCAACATAAGCTATTCAACTGGGCCACCGTAACCATTTAGTTGGCGTTCTCCTTGGTTATGCCACAGCGCATGTGTGATAAAATCCAAATTGTTTTGGTTTAAATTCACAATCTCATTATGAATGAGTTCCATAAGGTGATTAGAATTTGCTATATTGTTTTTATATATCTTATCTTTTAAATAACCTCAAAGGAACGCATGGGTTAAGATCTGGGTTACTAGCTGGCCATTTGATTGGTCCGTTTCTTCCAACCAGTTGTACCAATCGTTTGTTAAGGTGATTAGTTTCTATACGTACATTACGTCGTGGCGCCCCCTCCTGCTGAAAAACTATGTTTCTTAGTATATTCAGGGGTAATTGGCCTAGAAAATTTGCAAAAACTGTAAATAATTTTCACTATTTAATGTATCCTCAAAAAATTGCGGACATAAACTCCCTGCAGCAATGAGAATTGACAGTTGACCTTAAGCTCGTCAGACGAATTTGAAGAAAAAATTGAAGAATGTGTTGCGACTGTTATTTGTTCTACATTACCCAACAAAAGAAATGTTACATTTACATTTTTCTCTCAGCGAAAACCTCGTATTTGCTGTTAAAAACGTTCTGATGCTTATGTCGGCGTCTGACGAAAATCTGGTCGGCCCGGATTTCATCACGATACAACAACACATCAGGACGTTTCAGGCAGCTTAGCATCAGATAAATAACGCTCACTTAAATATAAGAAAAAAATTTTCAGTCTTTTACAAAGATGCAACCGGGGAGGACATTGAAAATGCCGAAGCAGAGTGCAACGCTTGTGACTATTGTGAGATTTGAGATCCGCAAAAACTCATAGATTTGAATGTAGTATTTAGGCAGTTGATATAAGTTTTATTGATTCATAATATAAAAAATAGTAAAATAAAGGTTATAAACTCTAACGCGCCTCTAAAAGGTATGGTTTCGCTGGAGCAGTCAGCGGCCGCGGCTGGCGTTCGCGATCGAGCGTAGCAATCGGCCGTCGCCATAGGGTGGTTTGGTTGGCGCAGCTGGAGCAGCGCGCTTCAGTTCATATTCGTATTTCGTAGTGAACGCGCTTATGTATGGTTTATAATGAACACCGATAACATTAGTTGCATGCTGTTGTTGGAGGAAGAAGACGAAGAGGAGATGTTAGCCCAAATTGTGAAACCCTTTAATAAAGCATCAGCAAGTTCTGATAAAGCAAAAGCCATCTACAATTTATAGACTAAGCCGGGCACGAAGAGTCACTGAAAATAGTTTTGGGGTGTTATGTCAGGTATTTAGAATATTTTACACGCATATAGCTGTGAAACCTGAAGCTGGCAATGATTTTATAATATCTGCATGCTGTTTACATAATATGTTGAGAGAAGGATACCTTGAAAAAAACGGACGTGCATATTACGTGTATAATCCAAAAGAAAAGCAAACAGATATATTTCAGAATTTAACCAGAGCGGGGGTTTTCAGGATGCCGATGGCTTTCAGATAAGGGACGCTTTTACGAATTTCTTCAACCAAGAAGGAGCTGTGCCTTGGCAAAACGTACATGTCTCTAAAAATAAGTAGAGCAGCACTGCATCAAAAAAGGGATTGTCAAAGTATATAAACTCCTCGATTCCGACAAACGTCATATTAACACTTGAATTTATACTATACCATATTTAAATCAAAGCTGCAGCATACCAAGTAAACAAATCAATTTGATTAAGACGTCAAAGAATCAAAACATTTTAAAATTGTATCATTAGTTGGTAAATCCGAAAAAAATATCAATATTAGAAAAAGTCAGTGGCGTACATTTTTTTGTCACTAATATCCGTTGAAGTGTTCCCCGGGATGCCACTGGACTTAATAAATTTAATCTAGTTAGGGCTAATTAAGCCCCTTATCATTATGAATGACGGTACCAAATTTACTCCAGCGAAACCATACCTTAAGGTATGGTTGCGCTGGAGCAGTCGGCGGCCGCGGCTGGCGTTTACAATTGGTAGCTCGGTACTGGTTTAATGCGATTTGTATGTACACGGTTTCACTGCCGCAGCTCGGCGACACAGCGTACGCCGTCGATTGCAGCGGCTGCGTTCGGGCTGCTAGAGGGACCAAAATGTTATAATAAAAGAAAACGCATGGGAAAAGTAGCAGCAAGTGTAGGGGAGAACGGTAAAGTGTACAAAACCATTCTGTTTATTTTTCAGCATTACATTACAAAGCTTATAATTATACCATATTCAAATCCAAGATGCATACGAAGGAAACATTGATCAGTACTTAATGACAACCGTAACTCTATTTCGATTGGTCAATCGGCAATAAAACTAAAAGGCCCTAGGCGGCAGGGTTGTATTCAGTTTACCGGTGATTTTCGCATTATTGCATTGTATCGTTTGGTGTTATTGTTTGTTATCGATATTTTGATCTAAATATTTGTGTTTTTGACCGTTGTATTTGAATGTATACAGGGTGTTTCAGAAGTACTAACCTGAACATGTGTCCGGAGTTACCCCGTTTTTGATGTATACAGGATGTTAAAGTTTTTTTTAAAAAAATCGTTTTTTTATTATTTTTGTAAATATCCTTTTTCCGATTTTATTGAAATTTGGTACCGTCATTCATAATGATAAGAGGCTTAATTAGCCCTAACTAGATTAAATTTATTAAGTCCAGTGGCATCCCGGGGACCACTTTAACGGATATTACTGACAAAAAAATGTACGCCACTGACTTTTTTCTAATTTGGATATTTTTTTCGGATATACCAACTAATGATACAATTTTAAAATGTTTTGATTCTTTGACGTCTTAATCAAATTGATTTGTTTACTTGGTATGCTGCAGCTTTGATTTAAATATGGTATAGTATAAATTCAAGTGTTAATATGACGTTTGTCGAAATGGAGGAATTTGGGCTAACATCTCCTCTTCGTCTTCTTCCTCCAACAACAGCATACAACAGCATGCAACTAATGTTATCGGCGTTCATTATAAATCATAGATAAGCGCTTTCACTACGAAATACGAATATGATCTGAAGCGCGCTGCTCCAGCCGCGCCAGCCAAACCACCCTGGCACTCCCTTCCCCGTCATCATCGCGTAGTTCCGCTTGTGGATCATTTTAATTCGGTGTGACGTATGGGGCAAATGCAACACAAGCATTTCGTTTAATTCCGTACCCATACTAAGGTGCCCGTGCAATAATATAAACATTTTCAATGTTAATAAGCTGTATGATCCATGTAGCATCAGATCACAACACATCCAATCACATCAGAACAATGTGTCCCCGGTTTAAATGTCATTTATTGTTTTATTATTCTTTTTCTCGAAAATGGTTGATTGTAGCAACTTCTACCAAGAATTCACGTAGACATGATGGAGAAATCTATTTTTTTTGCTTGGATATGTAATACAAGCACGTTTAAAAAATTTATGACTCCTCAGAAAAAGAAAAAAACATGTAGGTGGCTCCCTCTACAAGTAGGAGCCATACTCACATCATATTCGAATTTCGCATTTCAAAAAACAGTAGATAAGAAATTTTAGTTCAAATATCAACAATATTTCACAAATTATTTAGAAGAAACAAAAATGAAAATAAAACTTTAACACCCTGTACCTCCGAAACGAAGTATTTTCGGACATAGGTTTATGAGAACTTTTTTTCATATTTCTCCTTCTGTATTTTCTTGCAATATTAAAGAAACACCCTGTATAATACTACTACTATAAGTTGGGTTTAATTTAATTCAACATGTTCTTGATAACACAACACGAGTGACAGTGAACACTAAACAAGTTTTCCACAAATGTTTCCAACTCTCTGCTGGTCACTGTCCAAGTTAGGACCTGAAACCACTGATCAATCAAATAATTCGAAATACCTTTTTGTAAATATGTAAACTAAAAGTAAAAAGGGCTAACTTTTCAATTAGTTACAACTTCCTGAAAATTTGAATTCAATGAAATTGGCGGGCTAAATTTTAATTAGTTCCAATCGATTAATAAACCTAGTCAGTATGCCTAAATATAATTATAATGCTAAATTAGGTTGGCTCTAAAACTTTGAAATCCTTTGTTCGTAGGAATTTGATCAAAATGACCTCTGACGATATTATTATATATACTGAATATTTTATGCGATTAATAATTATTATAATAATTTTTTTTTGTACCTACATAAATTTGAAATATCACCCTGTACGTTTTAAAAATATAATATAAGACATACCGTTTTGTTAAAGGAAGAAAATGATGCATGTGTTTATTAGAAACACGTCCTTGCCATGATTTTTGCTTACTCGGGAATTTTGAAACGTGATTAATCTAACAAACCCTTTTCTACAAAAGAGTCAATCTTTTAGGGTGTAATGCTAAATAAAAAATACAGAGTTTGCGTTTATATTTAGACCTTCGTCTAAAGCCAAAACTATAAGCAAGAGAAAAATTTGAATAAAAAGTTCTTAGGTGTTTACTAAATCTTAGGAAAAATTAACTCAAATTAACAAAACAGTTAGGAAGATCTTACACGTACTTTATTAATTTTTTGTTGATAGCTCAAAGAGTCAATATATTAAAAAAAAAATAACAATAACTTAACAATTACATTGTATAAACATACGGGGCATACTTTTAACTATCAAAATGAACAGAAAAGTGGAGTGGTTTAAATTACTAACTTCTTTTAGTCTGCATCAGATTCTTACTCCTTCGAGACTGATAGCTATCGATTAATACTAAAAGTGTTTAACATAAGCACTGATTAGGGCCCAAATAAATAACTTAATAATAATATTAAAAAAAATTAAACACAAGTAAAAATTTCCGTTTTGCGCCTAAAACAAGTCATATTTTTTCATTGTCAAAATGGCTTCTTAAATTATAGAGTCATAAATCTTGGCGGGTAACAAAAATGAAAAACCGTACCATTTCTTAGACATGAAATGTGAAAAAATTTTCATTATATAGGTAGGCACAGTCAGTTTTCTTGGTGAACAGATTTTCATTGGGATTTAATAGTCAGTATTATAAGCAGGCCTTTTAAGGAAATACAACGTTATATATGCCAAGTTAAAAATATACTGATTGTTAATAGCATATATTCAGGAAAAAAACCCGAAAAATACGCTTTATGAAAGAAGAAAAAATATATATTTTTGAAGAATATTTTTTTATTTTTGAAGTAATTATAGTGCTACCATAGCTATTAGATCATTTAAAAGTAAGTTCTTCAACGAAAATATTTCCTACCCAAGAAAAGTGCAAGGCTGTCTTGTGAAATCTGAAGCAAAGCAAATGAAGTGCCTTGCTTCCCTTGATCCTACCAAAACTTACAAAAAGAAGATTCTTCGTTTTCGACCGGAGTAATAAGTTGATTGATTTGTTCTCTACCCGATACATGACATCATAAATTCTGATCACATCATGACTTTGTAATGAAGCCCAGGTTCTTTTGTAAAATTAAAAACGAAGGAAATGTCCGTGTCTACAGCTTTTTTTAGGCACGCTGTGTAATATACTATTTTTAAACTAAGAGTTGATACACTTAATTATACTGAAAAGTCCGTCTATCTATAACTTATACCTGTGTGAGGTGTAAAATTCGGCCACCTGATCTGGGGACTCCACGTACGGATCTATTTAAAGACTATTATATTATTAAATTTTCTCAGTAATCCTCTTAAAATAATTAGGGTAAAATAAAATAGGTTTATTTTAGTTATTTAAATATGCCGATTTTTGGTTTTAAAATTCAGTTAGATGCTTGTATTGGTTTAGACAAGAAGTTATTTATTGTCAATAACGTGATATCTAAGAATGTTTCGTCCGTGGGAAGAAACCAGTACGCCCAGTGGATCTACGGACCGTGGTAGAAACCAATTAAAGCGTGATATTTTATCAGTTGACACAAAAAAAGTAAACTTCGACGTTTACACCACCCTTCTTGAATGATGTTTTTCAAAATCTGGTGCAGTAAAGGAAGTGGCAGCTTTGACACGCAGGCCAGTGAGCACAGTGTGGTTTGTTTTAAATAAACCTATAGTGGAGAGAAGAAAGAGGAAAGACTCTTTTACTTTTAAGAAACTGAACAAGACGGATGTCGATATAATTCGTAGAAAAATATATGCCATATACAGGGAACAACTGATCCCCACTTTAGAAACCCCACTGCAAAAAATAAAAAAAGATGATACAGGAATAGAGTGTTGTGAGATTCTAAGGAAATGTATTTTAAGAAAAGTTTTAAAATGAAAAAAATTAACAAACGACAAGTAATTATGAAATCGGCCCGGTTAAAAAGATGGAGAATGGAATACCTAATTGCAGTCCACGGATATAGACAGAATGGAAGGCATATTATTTATTTGGACAAGACGTGGTATGACACAGATGCAAAATATTCCAAACAAAAGCTGGGAAAATTGTGTAGCGCATGTTCAAAAAGTAGAAAAATCATACGTTAATATAGATCTGTTGCCCAGAGAAAGAATTATTGTGAACTTGGAGGACGACAGTGACAGTGAAACTGACTTGGGTTAAAATGTAATAATTATTTTTCTGACACGGTACTGTTTTGTAGGTATATGTATATTTAGTTTTAATTAATAACCGTCCTATATGTTATAGGTAATTTTAATTATTTCATATCTTATAACTGTTATATTATTATTTTATTATTATTACATATTATTAAATTACGTTTAAAATATGTTATTGCGTTTTTTTTCTAACACAAAAAATCAGTTCGACACTTTTGTTGCATACAGGTAGATAGAAAAAAATATTTTTTTTCTATTATTATCTTATAAACTATTTACTAATATTATGTATGTGTTTGGCTTTGCATATGCTTGTTTCTTTTTCATTCATTTTTATGTCAATAGATTAGTGAGTTTAATAGTAACATATATATTTTTTAGAAACAATTAAATGTTGCCTTGAATTATATAATATGCAATTTTTAATTAAACTATTATGGACAAGAACAATATTTAAAATTTTTATTATACCATTTCAGTCGGCATCAACGGATTAAACATACTAATAAAAGGTAAAAACAGCTGCAGCTGCTTTTAAAATGTAATAAAAATTTACGGCATGGTGTAAAATAATGTTCGAGGTTTTAAAACTTCATTAGGTTACTTTATGCAATGACTGATTTTCTAGTAAAAACTTGAAATGCGTTTCAGTTTAAAATTCTGATATTTCATTTTATTTAATATCCCGTCTTTGTACATCCCATATTAGGCCGGTGCAGTTATAGTTGTTGCAAAACAAAAACCGATGCACGTCATACCCTTCGAGTGACGTCAGATATCGACACTGTTGCCAGCTTGTAACCAAGATATGCGAGTGAGGGAATTACACAATTTTTTTTTTCATAAAAACAAAATGAATATACAAAAATTTCCCATAGTTTATATATTTGTTTACTGCATAATACCTTTTACCATCAACTTTAGTAGATTTAACACTTCTTTTATTTTCATCTTGTCAAGATCGACCAATGGTACCATTCTGAAAAATCCATGTTTCATCCAAGAAAATGAATTGGTACAAGAATGCTTCTTCTTCTTTAATATATTTTTTTTAAATACCAGTCGTTTGAAAGCTACATGGGAAAGTCCCATAAGCCCTCGCCTCAGTTCATATTTTTACTATCTGAAGCCTATTTTCTTGAAGAGGCTTTTTAAAGGTTTTTTTTTAGCCATCAAACAGTTTTCTGTCTTTTCATTTCTAACTCAAAGATGTCAAAGTTACATGATGTTCTAAAAAAAGTTACAGCTTATGAATAACCGATGTAAAATATTATAATTTTTAAATAATACAACTTACTTGTTTCGTACATTCCATAAATAGTGTTACGGATAGAGCTTATGTCTAATCTTCATACATTTACAACACTCTTTGAATTAGAACGTTTGTTTTTATGTAATTCTAATAATTTATTTTCCTTAACTGTTGTTGAAATTGCGCCTACAGTGGAAATATTTAAATTTAGGGCAGCTGCTACACGCTAAAAATTAGTAAAGTAGAAATAAAATATTTAGACTTTAACATGCTCTTTAAATTTACTTCTCTGTACTGCTGCCAGGGTAACAATAGGCCATTGTTAAGTTTTCCTGAAAATAGTTTCTTAGAGAAGCTATTAGCTCTTTGCAGCGACTATTTAAATGCTTCGGCAATTTTCACAAATAGTAAACAACGTAATCGACAGAGATATGTATGTGCACTTTTGTTGCTCTTAATAGAACAGTCTTTATTGCTATTTATGAAAAGATCTGGAGCTTTTGTTAAAAAATAGACGCACAGCAACACGGAACCACGAACAATTAAGGTTAGTTTTGCATGAAACGTCAAACCAAACCAAACCAACGAACGAGCTGGCGCCACCGCACCGTTTACAGTTGTGTTGCCAACTATCGGCCAATAAAATTCAAATTATATTAACTTTTACGAGCTTAAATAAACAAAATATTTGCTATAAGTGGGTTCGTAGCAAAGAAGAATACTTTAAGTTTGTAGTAAATTCAATATCGCATAAAGTTTTAATACTTTTTGCCCAAATTTAATTTCCTCGTGTTTTCTTGTGGATTTACAATTATCAGCTGACTGATCACGTGCATCGGTTTTTGTACTGCATCAACTATATATATGCTTCGACCAGGTAATCATCAAAACCCCACAAAGTAACCGACGTAAAACATCTTCCAGAAAAACTTGGTCCAATGAGATCTGTAATAATATTTTGCCATGCAATATCTGGATGTGACACGTGACACCACCTCAGCCTTTCATAAAGAGGGTAATATCTTCGTCCAGATTATTAGAAAAAAATAAAGCCCTACAAGAAAAAGTTATATTTTTACAGCCAAATGCAGAAAATGATGCTATTATAAAGACCGGTGAAGACATTTTAATGTCCCGTTACGACGCAAATAAGTCAACAAAAGATTTAAATGAACTTCGTTATTTAAAATTTACTATTGGCATAGCACGACGATGTTTAAATAAAAATATTGAGTTAGCATGTTTGGCCTCCAACATCAGATGCAGCACGTTACCACAATTTACGAGTTTACCATCAAACTCAGGAAAGGATGGGTAAAGTCATTCTATCTATCTTACAAGCTCATTCTCAATGCTAATCCATTATCGTCATAATAACCTATTGTGTGAGGTGTAAAATTCGGCCACCTGATCTGACTCCAGGTACGGATCTATTTTAAAGACTATATTATTATATTTTCTCAGTAATCCTCTTAAAATAATTATGGTAAAATAAAATAGGTTTATTTCAGTTATTTAAATATGCTGATTTTTGGTTTTAAAATTTAGTTAGAGGTTTGTATTGGTTTAGACAAGTTATTTGTTGCCAATTAAACGTGATATCTAAGAATGTTTCGTCCGTGGGAAGAAGCCAGTATGCCAAGTGGATCTACGGGTCGTGATAAAAACCAATTAAAGCGTGATATTTTATCAGTTGTCACAAAAAGTAATCTTCGACGTTTACACCACCCTTCTTAAATGTGGTTTTTCAAAATTTAAACTATAAACAGACAACTAATGACAACACATAGGGTATGCTATACCAGATATGTTTAGAATGTTTACTAGAATTGAAAAATCGAAAAATATACGGGGTGTTCCATAAGAAAAAATAACAAATTACGTCATATCTTTAACATGTGTCACCCTGTATACTAAACTTTCACGTCAAAAAATGCGCAAATGAAAATAAAAATTTACGTATTCAAGCATTTTTCCGAAAAATGCATCCATAATGTTTTATCGAATTTATGCAGGACTTCTGGTCCTCACTGTATATTATTATCTTAAAGCAGCGGAACCTTTTATTCTATCAGCAACGAGTGCGTGTCTGCTTTCACCCGCTTGGTCTTATCGGAATGAGGGGTTAGCATTGATTAGCATTTATAATGAGTTTGTAAGATAGATAGACGGACTTTAATTTAATATCTCCTACTACTTGGGGTTGGAAAAAACAGGAAGAAGCTATACAGCCTATACAGACCCATTAGCCAATAGCTCCGGAATTTATCCTTAAACTAATTATTTGTAACTGCAAGACCGACTGCAGAAAGGCAAACCTAAATTGCTCTAATCTATGTTGACAGTGCCAAGGCAATGCATTTCAGAAGTACGAGGATGCTTTATTGGAAGATAATGTCTAGTATTTTCCTCTAACTCTGGTAAATATTCGTACTTTTTAAGTCACTTTTCCCGAAAGTTCAATATATATTTTTACTTTTTCAATGCATTTCTTAATCTTAATTAATATACTTTAAATCCCATTTTAAACAATAATAGAACGCTAATTTATTAAATACCTATGTTTAAGATTTAAAATGCTAGTTTAATATTGGGAATTGAAAAAAAAAACATTAATAATGTCCAAAACATAAAGTTTTATTTTTTTAAAAGTATTATTTCACTGTTTAAGCCTCTGTTTCAAAAAGTTTAAAATTTAATGAAGTTTATTTTTTCCCCTCTTCACCTTTTCTCGCAAAATTACCCGTAAAGGAGATAATTAAAGAAAAAACAAAAATGTACATTGGGGGGGTTTGGAAGGGTTCCCCACCACGGAGGTTTGGGGACTTTTAATATAATAAGCAGGACGGCAAAAACTAAACATCCCCAAAAAACAGCTTATGCGATTTTGTTCTCAGCCAAGTACTAAGTGTACCGGGGAAACAAACAGAAGCTATTTCCCAACAATGCGATTGATGGTTCATGCACACATCAATTCAGAAGGCACTAACCCGCACGTAAATTTGTTTCCTTTTTTTCTTATACAATTCCATATATCCTTTCCTTACTTTGTCATTGAGTATGTGAATCCCATCCAACTGCAACTTAAATTAAAATTGACTTGACCCATATTATAAAAGAAGGAATTTCCTTTATTGCAACAGCTTAAAATAAGTAAAATTATGAAGTTTATATTGTTCCATAGGTGCCTCACAAAACATGAGTTTCGAGGTTAGTACGTACAAAATATCTACCTACATTGTAAAGTTGATTGGAAAATCAATTTCTGACCGCTACATTTAGACATTTCATAATTCGACTGGCAGAAGCCAATATCTGCCATTGCTACTTCAAATTTTCGTCGACGGAAAACGAAATTACAATTTAGTTACCGGTAAATTGAAAATTCGGATATTGCGAAGGTAACGATCACGAAGTACATCATTTGGACGGCCCTTGGCGAAAATTGAAAAATGTTTACAGGTTTGCATCGATATGTGTTTAACGAAAAAGTATTGGCTGTTACAAAAAACTTTTACTACTAGAAGTAATTCCTATACCTGACTTGATAGTTTGTTTACAACCAACACTAGAAGAATACGTTGAAAAAATTACCGAAATCGTGTATTATGTAGAGCCCAAATTACTCAATGTCAATAATGTTTGGTAAAAGTGGCAGAGTCGTATGTATATACAGGGTGACCCATTTGTGTGACAAATTAATATATACGTTCCACTATATGAGATATAAAAAAAGTTTATAGAAAAGTTTCAGGATATTTTTTTTACATATTCGAGTTGCACGTGGCAATCGAGCTATCCACCCAACCAGGCCAGCGAGGTCTTAGAGAAGACTAAACGGTGGAATGGAGCACGCATAAGCAGGTATTTATATCCGACTGCCACGAGATGTCGTCACGTGTAATATCTCGCATATGAATCTTTACACTGTAAGGTCCCTTTCCTTTACGTCAGACTCTACAGCCTTGCCGAAGAGCCGTAACACGGCGAAACGCGTCCAAGGATTGGGTCTCACGGAAAGAAAAGGGACCAACCCCTTTTTTAATATTTTTTTTTTCTTCTGAGGGCCGTCCAAGTGCCGAATGCACTTGCCATTGTGCTCACTCTAGTTTGGTCTTACACCCACTTATTTACTCCACTTTCTTGCACTAGTTTGTGTAGGTCAACTGGGGAAAGTGTCGGAATATCCTCTGGTTCCAGTCTTGGTTGCCCGAGTATTTGTTTCAATTTCCGATTAAATGATTTGCAGTTGCAGATAAATATGCTGTACCGTTTTACTTTCTCGCCCGCATAACCTGCAGCTTAAATTTCCGTTGTACAGTGGCATATAGTGCAGGTGCTTCTTAACAGTCATGTGTCCTGTCAGAATTCCTGTGGTAATTCTCAGCCGAGTTCTGCTCATCAGAAGTAGCTGTTTCGTTAGGTTCGGGTCTGGGTCCTCAATGAAATATTTGCTATGGTTTAATCCCCAGATGTTGTTCCAGTAGATTTTGTGTTGATTCCTTGTACATAATTTTATTACATCTCGTACTGTACACCTTGGGACTCCGAGTGTCAGTTCTAGACCAATCAATATTTTTTCCGACCCCTTTCTTGCAAGTTTTCGTTGCCTGTATATTCTCTTGGCATTCCCATACCAGTCTTGATGTTACCTTGTTGCATGTTAGCGCTTCAAGAGCTGCGTGGCTCTCGGAGTGTATGTGAATCCGCTTATTAAGATTTACCCAGGGAGAAATAAGCACTTCTCTTAGGTCTTACTCTGTGCATCCCTGCTCCGGTACCCTCATTGGTTTTCAAGCCGTCTGTGTATCGGATTATTGCCCCAGAAGTATCTGGGGTTTTATTGTTCCACGCATCCCGTTCATCGATTACGGTCTTGAATGGTATGTCATAGCGATATGTGGAGTTTATGTGGTCTGATCTCATATTTAACTCAGGTCCCCTTATGGTATCGCATAAGAGTGCTTGTCCAGTTCTATGCCCCCCAGAAAGTGACGTAGAACTCTGTAGTCTGTATACTCCCATTTTTGCGTCTACTTTACCAAATAAAGTGGAGGAAGGTCTAAGATGTTCTTCATTGCGGCTGTACGGGTCGATTTAATGGCCCCTGTGATGCTCAAGCAGGCCAGTCTTGGTAGGCTTCCTAACTTTGATATAGTGGTTTTCTGCTATGTCTGTGGCTACTAGACCAGCCTACATGCGTGATTGCAGGTGTTACTACCCTGGTGTACAACCAATGTATCAGCTTGGGTGAGAATTTTTCCGTATATCCGTCCAGTAACTGCCAAGGTTACTTTCGACTTCGGAATTGTTTTTTCCTCGTGTTTATTCCAGGTTAATCTGGAGTCCAAAGTTACTCCCAGGTATTTGACCTCTTCCGACAGTGGAATGTTTATACCTTCCCTCACTCCTTTTTTCTGAGTTTTGTAAAGGAGATTATGACAGTCTTTTGAGTCCTGTCTGCCCTACCAATCTTTCCACGATATTAAGAGCCCCTTGCATTCTCTCTCTTACGGTCGTGTTGTATTTTCATCATTTCATCATTTTTGCCAGGTTGTCCGCATAACCCACGATGTGATATCCTCCTCTGCTGAGTGAGCGTTGCAGCCTGTCCACAACGAGGTTCCAGAACAGAGAGAACCCCTCCCTGCGGTTTCCGCCCTGCACCCGCACTGCCAAAGTCTCACCAAGCAGATCCGTATAAACGATTCTGCCTTGAAGCATACCTTTCATCTACCTGCAGCAAGTTTCCTCTAGTCCGATCGCCCTAGTGATTGATGCGAAGGATGTGTTGTCAAATGCTCCTTCTATGTCCAGAAAAGCTCCCAGTAGAACTTCACTGTTTTCTAGATCCTTCTCCACCCTGCTGACTAGCTGGTGAAGGGCATAAGCAAATATACATGTTCTAAACTTATTGGGAATTATACAGGGTGGTCCAGAAAAGTAGGTCAGTAAAAAGAGTAGGGCATATATTTTTTTAATCCCTATATCTTACAATATTTTTGGATTCTATACATAAAATTACACTATTTTTTTATTAGTGCATTAAGTCTAAACTTACTATACTCTGTAGAGTAATAAAACGGGAAATTCCGTCCAGTTCGGCTCAATTTTGGTGTCGGCCATAGGCGAAGGTAAACTTTGTGCATTAAATTATTTATGATAACTAACCAAAAATTTTAGAGAATTGAGAAGGTTTGCTAACCTTTCAGTCGTTCAATACGGGAGATTACCACGAGGACATGAATTTGAATGTTTTTGAGGACTATTGTGGTGAAATGATAAAATATCTTCCAGCTGATTCAGTAGTAGTTATGGATAACGCAAGCTTTCATTCACGACGCACAGAGAAGACTCCAACTTCATCTTGCAGAAAACAAGAAATTATCGACTGGTTAACCACCAAAAATATTGAATTTGAAGATAATTTGATAAAGAAGGAACTATTAGCTATAGCAAATTTACACAAGCATCGTTTTATGAAATATGCCGTGGAAGATATAGCAGAAAATATAGTGTAACTGTGCTGCGCACACCGCCATATCATTGCGAACTAAATCCTATAGAACTTATATGGGCGCAAGTGAAAGGATTTGTAGCAAGACACAACACGACATTCAAAATGAAAGACGTTAAGCTACTGTTTGATCAAGCCATTAAGGAAGTGACACCAGAGAACTGGTGAAAAGCAGTCCATCATGTCATTAAAGAAGAGGAGAAAATGTGGGATCTTGACCACCTGATTGATCGGACCGTCGACCCGTTAATTACAACGTCAAGAGGAGATGACAGTTCCTAAGATGACGAGGAATATTATGATTTTTTATAATTTAATTTCTGTATATTATATTTTTTGTATTTTGTATTTTTTTTGTAATGTTTAATGAAAAATATGTGTACCTAATACTATGTACATAATGCCTAAATTTTATTCTGTTAAAATAAATTTCTTTCCTTTTTACGAGTATAATTTAATTTATTATAAATTTTATGAGTATAATTTAATTTCTGTATAATGTATTTTTTTAAAAATGTTTAATAAAAAATAAGTATAGCTAATACTATGTACATAATGCCTAATTTTTATTCTGTTAAAATAAAATTATTTTCTTTTTACGAATATCCTACCGGCACGCCTTTGTTACACCATTTTCAGTGTTTGTGAATGGATAACAATACGCAAAACCCATAAATTGACCCAAACCTGCACTTGATGAAAAGAAATAATTTTGCAATGAAATCAATGCCAAATTATGAAAGTGGCTTAAATATTCGTTGGGTTTCTCTGTAGTCCCTTTGCATACCTAATGAGCTTTTATTAATCTACACCTTTTTGAAATAGGGTATAGTTTCCGATATACCGACTTTTGAAAAATTACATTTTTAAACTTACTAAACTACGTCTTAGAGCAAGACGGTTTACATGCCCCTTCGGTTAAACTGGATTTAACTCGAAAACCAGAAATATAGTATTTCCGTTTTCACATATAAATATATGTGATTGGTTTAGAAAAAATCCTCCTTAAGAAACCACGAAAGCATTTTTTTACAATCAATCTCCATTATTAAGATCATCTGAAAAGCAACAATGTAGAGAAAATTTTAGAAAGTTAAAGTCCAGAACTAAATGAGAAAAAAATCAATTAGGGTATTAAAGTAACATACGATCGAGGTTTAACCTTCCAACTATCCATTCGTAAAATGAACTTTGGGGGAAGCAATGATAATTTATTAACCTAATTGATGTCTCACTCGTGGTCGTAGCAATGCGAGTTGCAGCGATCACGTCTGACTGATACATGGCTCGAATGCGGGCTATTTTAAATAATTTGTAAAGATGACGAAGAATTGATCAAGGAAAAAAAAATTTATAAAAAGAACCAAGAATATAATAGAAGTAACTATATTTTATAGTTTTATATAGGACAGCCATATGGTATATTAAGGAAGACTATAAAATTATAGTAAAATCGAGTTAATATTTTTAATAGTTACTACAAAAATATAGGTATAGGAATAAAAAAATTCGTTCCAGTAAAAACGATTAAACAGGAGTGCAAATAATATAAAAATATGTTGTTGCTCTTTCTAGCTTCTATTGTTACGATTGTAATAATAATTTGTAAAAAGTACCAAGCAGTTTTGCACATTTTACTAATGAATATTGGAAAATTTGTAATATTTTTTCGTAAATTCTATTAGTTTTAGTTGAATTTCTACCACCAACTTTTGTAATACTAATTAAATATTTTAGTAAATATTTAAAACTCCTTTTGTAGTTTCATTTAAATATTTTTGTAACATTTTTTATTTGCTTTTACACAGGATATAATGAAATATATTTGGTCTTCCTTTCTTGGTCGAAACTAAGTCTTCCAGATTCCCTTCTGCTAATAAATCAGCCAAACTCCACATAACAGCACCATAATACCTTAAAACACAAAATCAGAGACAAAATTAACCAGTTTGAACCTAAAACACATAAGAGTAAGAGTTATAGGTACTTTGATGGCATAACTGTAAATGCGACGGCGCGGCTTTGACTATTCCTGTCAATTATTTAGGAGTTTCTACTATATTCAATTAGTAAAATACGAATTTTCCTACGCAAATTTTTTAAGCGCTTCTATATTTTTTAATATTTTGCAAATATAGAGTTATAAAAATTCAAATAGTTTATTGTTAAACAGTCCCACTATAATTACACCCTTCTAGATTCTATTAAAAATTTTAGTAAAGAAATATAGTTTCGTTATAACCATTTTTTATGATTGTCTCTTCATGTAAAAAAAATTATAAAAGCCACAAAAGGATTTAGTAAAATTCACATTACAGTTTCTTACTTTAAACTAAAAAAAATGGTTATTCAATTTAACCAAAACGCATTCGTAAAATGTTAGTAGTGGCATAATTATACTAAGTTATATAAAAAAGCTAACCATATTTTTATATAAATTTAGTATACAATTTAATTTTGGTAAATACTGATATACAGATTTATAGTTATTAAGAGGTTTTATAGGGAAATATGCTATAAAACTCTTAATAAACTAAATTTACAATACTGTTTCTTCCGCGTATAGGTAAACAAGAGTTTAAGGGTTGTATTTAGATTATTATTTAAATTTTTGTTTAGTATACGGTTTCGTCACTACAGTGTGACAAGGTCACCCTAGTCACCCAGAAACAAACAAGCACAGAATTTTAAAAAAATGTACAAATAAGTAAATTGGAAATTAAAAAATTATTATAAATCGTTAAAATCAAGAAAATACAGCAGTAAAATGTAATACGCGATAAAAAGATTGCCTTGCAATCCGTCCCTAGGATCCATAGTAAACTTAATACTGACGAGAATATATAGGGTCTTTGATTATATGTTGACCCCTCTTTGAAGCCTTTAATATTAGAGATAGAAGAAAATGTTATCTACAAAAGTGTTGAGGTTTTTCTGTATTATCTTTTGAAGTAAACAGAAAATCAAAATAGATTTCAATTTAAGAAAAACGTTCTTGAATAAAAAATATTTATGGTATAATAAGCTTTTTTCAATATTAAATTAAAATTTCTTTTACCATTGTACCAACAATAGTATAATCTATACTTCCAATTATAATACAGAAAAAACCTAAAAACGTCCAATTAATAAATCCATTTCTATTAAATAAGCTATTTTGCTTGTAACTTTCAATAGCATGATATTATTAAGTACATACTACACTCGTAATATACATAGCTATTATATAATTTATTGCATTTTTTATGTCTTTAATAATAATAAAAGGTTATATGGGATCATATTCAATTTCGAAATAGAAACGTTATAAAAACGTTTTAATATTTTAGGAGCAATATCGTATTAAATATTAAAATATGATTTATGCCAAATAGGTACAGAACATTATCACATATTTATGCACACGTTACGAACACAGGGTGGAATTTTATTAAATATGAAGTCAAATTAACCAGTGAGGCGTATGCCGAATATACCTAATCTCTGATAACGCTACTCTGAGATCAAGCATCACTACAATACAATTCTTATGCGCAGACTTTATAAAATATTTTTTCTACTACTGCGCGAGTAATAAGGAGGGACATAAGAAGGTTTAAGACAGAAGAAATAAACGATGTTATTGAAAACAACAAAAGCCTGAGGGACCTCCGAAGAAATCTTGCTCCCGGCACCACGATGATTTGCAAACTTCAAAACAGAACGGGCCAAACCACATCAAATAGAGAAGAGATTGTAAAGATAGTGGAAGAGTTCTATACCCAGCTTTATAAAGAAGAAAACTCCTCCCCCACAGAAGATATGCCTCGCTTACCTCACGTCCAAAATCAGGGCTCCGAAGATATACCAGATATTACCTGGGATGAGATAAGAAAGGCACTGGAGGAAATGAAAAATAACAAATCCCCAGGAAACGACGAAATCACCATAGAATCAATCAAAGCAGGCGGAAGCACATTGCTTAAGGCTATAAGCATGCTTTTTAACGCATGTCTTCAAAAAGGGACAATACCTTCTCAAAGGGATAACGCAGAAATAGTTAGTGCCCAAAAAAGGGAGACATTTGAAGATTGGAAAACTATAGACCTATAAGTCATCTGTCACATATTTACAAACTCTTTATGAAGATAATAGCAAAATGCTTGATATCTAAACTAGATCTATATCAGCCGCGCAAACAAGCTGGTTTTAGAGTAGCTTACGGAACAAATGACCACCTTCAAACTATCAAGGGCCTGATAAAAAAAGTCGATCGAGTATAATCGGCCGCTCATCATGGTCTTTGTGGATTTCGAAAAGGCATTGGACCGAGTAAACCATTACAAAATGTTGTTAGCGCTGGCGGACGCTCGTGTTGATCATCGATATACCTCACTGCTGAAGAGCTTATACGAGCGGGCAACGGCAAGTGTAAGGCTGCATACAAACACAAATAAATTTCAAATTGGAAGAGGAGTCCGTCAGGGCGACACAATATCCCCAAAACTCTTTACTGCTGTATTAAAGTATGCCTTTAAGAGAGTGAACTGGGAAAAAAGGGGTATAAACATCAATGGAGAGTTTCTAAGCCACCTGAGAGTCGCCGACGATATCGTCATAATAGCTGACAGTGTAGACCAGGCAAAGAGTATGCTGAAGGACCTTCACGAGGTGTGCCAAGATGTAGGATTAAAAATAAACTTCTCAAAGACACAATACATGACTAATCTCGTCTTGAGTGAGGATATTTCGGTGGGAAACAGGCGTGTTAAGCAGGTGGTTTCTTATAAATACTTGGGGCATGAGGTGCAGATGGGCAGAGATAACCACACCTGCGAATTAAAAAGGAGGATGGGCTTAGCATGGGCGGCATTTGGCAAGCTTAGGGATGTCTTTAAAACAAACATACATATGTCTCAAAAGGAAAACATTCGATCAGTGTGTCCTGTCAGTACTGACTTATGGGGCAGAGACGTTGGCGCTTACAAAGAAAACAGCGTATCCTGTCAGAGGTCTATGGAACGATCGATGTTGGGTTTATCCTTGAGAGATAAGGTGCCTAATACGACTATATGTCAGAGAACGGGAGTCACGAATGTGATAGAACAAATCGCAAACCTGAAGTGTAATAATTTATCCCGTTGATCAATTTTATATAGTTAGTTAACCTGTGTTCGCCATGGTGAACTTGTTTGTGTCCTTAATGTAAAGTGTGTAAATATATTATATGTAAGTAATACCTAATAATTTTGATTTTGAATCGAGACTATTATATAAAAGAACTTTTTAGACAGCCCTTGAAAATGGCTTAAGAAACCAAAAACCGTAGAGCAAAATATTAAATATTTGTGAAGATTTTTGGATTTTTTTTTCCTCTTCAATACGAATAATATTCACCCCGGAGATATCTTTGATTCAATTAACTATTATTAATTAATTTAAAGATAATCGGCACACTAGCAAAAAAAGTTATCAGGCAATCGCAGCCGAATAAGAAATTTATGATTTTGTTTAAAAGTTAATTGAGTAAAAAAAAACAGTCCTATATAACTATTTTTAATTTACTGTAATAAGTGTGCAACAGAAATAATAACATCTTGACATTGAGTTGATAATATACAGGGTGTTACTTAATGATAGACCGTAATTCCAAGGGAGCGTTCCTGTACCAAATTCAAGTAGAAAAGTTCATGTAAACATGTGTCCTAACAAGTCTGGTTTTTAAGATACAGGGTGTCAAAGTTTAAAAAAAAATCGGTTATACTCTGTTGCTTAATGCGAGAGAGTAATAAAATGTAAATTTGCAATGACAGGACCCATTAAGCAGGGTGGACAACTTAAAGGTTACATTGTAAACTTCAGCTAAATTACAATGATAGTTTTAAAAAATTCCGTATTTTAGATATTTAAGACCTACAATCCCCGAATCGATCCTAAATTAGGGTCACCCTTATTTGCATAGAAAGACGAGTTTGGTGAATGAAAGTAAGGTGACAGCGGCGTTACTACATGTAGCTTATTAGAATAATAAGTATAATAATAACTATACTTGATTATAATTATAAAGATTGAGATATTATTTATTGTAATATTAAGTAGATAAAAACTTATATAGAAGTAAGAATAATATGAAAATAGATCAATTGGAATAAATATTAATATTTATGAAAAAAATATACTATGAACTATCATCGTTGGGGTCCACAGAAATAATAAGGGGCTCTAAAGTGTTTTCTAGCATGTTATCAGCTTCTCACATTCTTTCTTCTATTTCTATCACATGTTCAACGCACTTACTCCATTTTTCACTATCCACTGTCTTTATTACGTCTTATAAGAGGTTTCCAACGTCTCTCATTTTAAAAGTGGTGTTATGCCTTGCTACAAACCCTTTTACTTGCGCCCACGCCAATTCTATGGGGTTTAATTAACAGTGATATGGCGGAAGGGGTAGTACCGTTATATTTCGTTTTGAAGCGATTTCGGCGACAACAAATTTCGTACAAAGAGGTTTATTCAACTTTACAATCTGCAGTAGCTTCTTTTTCAGCATATCTTTATGGAATAGCTTCTTATTTACAGTAAGCCAATGAATGATGTCATTTTGTTTCCAAGAAGACGTTGGTATTTTTTCGGATTCTCTTGAGTGGTAGCTTGCCTCGCGCTTTGTATATGTTTATCCTGCCATATTTTACCAACGGTATATTCTTTATTTAACCAAGTTTCATCCATATAACATATTCCTGTTTTCCCTTCGAAACTGTCTAACTGCCCTTAAATATCGTCGGCGTTTTTTTATAACAAAAATTCATTTCCTTCAAAGTTTTCCATATTTTCTTCTTACCCATGGGTGGAATGAAATCATTCTTTTTCATTTCAGACATTATTTTGTCTCAGGTAGGTATTTCTTTTTTTTAAGTAAAACGAGTGTATGATTCTGACGGCAGTCTTTTCACCCTCACTTATTATAGTGTCTTTTGTTCCTGTACTTCCCTTTGGTGACCTGTCGGCATATTGTTGACTGTCCGACTCCAGTCATATTCGAACACATTTCAACTATTTTTGCAACTCCGAATGTTGAATTTAGGTGGCGAAGAGCGTTGAACACATTGAAAATAATAAATTTCTCATTTTTAGAAAGCGCAGTTTTACTAATCCGTTTCTCAGCAACAAATTCAGAAGCACTAGCCATTTTCAAGAACGAATTTTTCAACAACTACCGGAAAGTAACTAAACATTTCAAATTTTTGAAACAGTGAGGCACAGGTAGGTAAACTACCTAGCCGATCTCGGGACCCCTGACAATAAACATAATTAAATAATAATAATTGTACTACACCTATGGAATACGGCCAAGACCACTGGGTTTTATAGTTCAATAATGATTTATTACTCTCTCGCATTAAGCAACAGACTATAATTAATAATATCTCAAAGATCTTTTTGCCGGTGAAATTTACTTATTTGTCTCTTGACACTTTTTCGTATCGTACTTCGTTATTGAGATAAAAAATAAAAGCCACTTCATTGCATGTCGAAAAGTTTTTTCTCTCGAAAACGAAGTAAGCAAGAGACAAAAAAGTGTACTTTTATTTAGCCGGTTAACCCGACAACAATATAAAATTTTTAAACAAGTCAGTCGCGTACATTTTTTTGTCAATATCAATATTATTCGTGAGACTGCCCCCCGGGACGCCACTGGAACTCATAATTATCATGTAGTTAGCGCTAACTTAGCGTCTTATGACAGCGAACAATACTGCCGAATTTCACCAAAATCGGCAAAAGGATCTTTGAGATATTAATAAAAAAACTATTTTCTTTTTTTAATTTTGACACCCTGTATCTTGAAAACCAGACTTTTTAGGACACATGTTTATATGAACTTTTATTTGGTTCAGGAATGCGCCCTTGAAATTACGGTCTACCATTAAGTAACATCCTGTATGTGTAATGGCGAGGTAGTGCCGCTTGATGATATTCCAGGTCTTCTGAGACGCTGTACGGCCCACGATGTTCTGTCACGTTCCCCACACACAAAATTTTTGTCATATTACAATTGTTTTACAAAACAAAATATGAGCAAAATTACAAATCAACGTGTGCTAATACAAAATATAATACAATTCGAGTAATATTCCAAGACATGTAAAGAAACCTACTCTAATGAGTTGTAATTTTGGAATCTTAATGTAGTAACCCTACGCGTATTGTAATTTTCCCCAACCGTCGGTGAATTTCCAATGAAAAGGTTGTAAATTTACAAAAACTGTTTGAAATTTGATTTACAATACTTTTTTTGTAAAATTAGGAAAAAATGTTGGAACTCAAATTACTATAAAATCATTAAAAGTTAACAAATGTTTTTACTATTTTTATAACGCAAGTATGAAAATTGCATGATGCATTGTAAGTCTACCAAAAATTTTTATTTCTCTTACACGCATTGTACTTTTTTTAAACCGTTGATTAACTTCCAACAAAAAGGTTTTAAAATTACCAAAAACGATTTGTAATGTAATGATGTAAAGGCTATAGAATCCGACGAAAGGAAGCAACAGCGTAGAGTATACTTTAGCCTGATAGTTGGATGAATAATGGCAGATGTAGCCTTCAAGCGATACGCTTGTGGCAATCAAATGCACCACCTGGTCCGTCTAACAAAAATCAGTCAGAAAAGGAGAAGCAAACTCTTGCAAAGCTCCGGCGATACATATCGCGTGATGCATTTGATTGCCACGAGATGTCGCTTGAAGGCTACATCTGCCATTATTCATCCATCTTTCAGGGTCAAGTAGACTCTATGGTGTTGCTTTTTTTCGTCGGATTCTATAACCTCACTAACGAGCTGTTATACAGCGAAACGCGTCTGGGGACGAATTCGGCGAAAGGAAGCAACTAACCTTTAGATTTCTGATTTGTAATTTGATTTACAATACTTTTTTTGTGAAACTACGAAAATTACTATGAAATTATTAAAAGTTTACAAATATGTTTATTATTTTCATTAGGCAAATTTGAAAATTGCATGATGCATTGTAATTTTACCAAAAATCTTTATTTTTCTTACACGTATTGTAATTTTACTAAACAAATCGCTGATAAATGTTTAGTAAAAATACTACAAATATGTTGTAATATTTTTAAACTTAGTATAGAAATGAATTGTATAGTAAATTTACAATACATCATACTGAAAAAACCAAATATTTTCAACAGAATTTAATTGATAAAATTACAATATTTGTATTGTAATTTTGCTAAGCGAATTTCCGATAGTTGTTTAGTATATTTCAACAAATGTTTTGTAATTTTTCTAAATTAAGTTGGAATAAATCATGTAGTAAATTAACAAAACTGAATTTTATTATTACTCTATTGTTGTGCGTAAAAGCTTCCAACATTTTTTTTGCAAAATGACTACAGAAATTGTTAACAGTGCAGGGGACGGAGGTTGTAGAACGCCTAAACTACATCTACTCAATCCTGAGATGACTTATTAACATCAGCTAATGAAAAATTTACTCTGCCTATTATAAATTTTAAACTGAATTGTCTAGATTTTTCTTTACGCCGGGCTAGTGTATACACAATTTTCTAGTTTTATTCGAGTCCTAACTCTATGACAGACCTTAAATTAAACTTGCTGATTTTGAATTCGGTCGAGGGTGGTTTGTACGTGTATGAGAAAACTAATTATAAAACTAAAATGAAGTACAGTATTCAGGTGACCCTACAAGTAAATGCACTTTGCTTGCACCGGTAGAGTGCACTATTTGTCGAGATTTTAACATAGTAATTTTACTGTGTAAAATTTTCATTAATTTTTTTTCCACGTGAAAAAAGGTGCATGCATCTGTGTTAGTGCCTCAGTTAAAAGGCGTGAATGTACACTGTTGGTCGATTTAAAGTATAAAGTTGCTTAATTGGAACAAAGGTCGCGTAGGGTACCTACCTAACTGAAAAAAGCATTTTGTTTAAACAAATAAATAATTATTTTAGCAGAACCTATACAATTTCATTGGTTTGTATTTTACTAGCAAATTAAATAGTCAATGCCAAAAAAAAGGAGCCCTACAAGTTTAGTCTAGGCCATACTTATTAAAATATAAACTTATAGTATATATAGAGAACGTTCACTAGTGAAAGTTTGTAACCATAAATATGTAGTAGAAGTAATGAAGTGTCTGTGGTATTTTCTTTTTATTTATGTTTATCTAAAGGTAAATGTTTTTAACTAATTAGGACCTACTGCATGTATTTTAACGCCAAGTTCATAACTCTAAAGATGGTCTTAAACTTAAACTCTATATAACTCTGACCAATAATAATTAATCAATGCATCATGGAAACACATCCATAATGAAATATTATAAAATAATGTGGTTGCATGTTGCACTCATCAGTCACAATGGCTTTTAAAAACGATCAACTTTCCACAAATATTTTTATACGCGTGTAAATATTGATGTAAACAAGATTAATACATTTTAAAAGTATTTAGTGCGTTTATACTAAAAGTATTAATGTACTGTCGATACACGATCTGGAGTTCAAATTTTGAGTGATTTATGTTCTTCCGCACTTGAAGGCTACATTCTTTGTTATTTATTAAATATTTAGCTTTTGAAATTGGACCATTATAATAACCACCTGAATCAGTGTACATGAAAACAACAAGTCTCATACTCTAAACCTCTATCTGGATTGCAATTAAAAATAATAGTTAAATGCACTGAATCTGCTCTAGATTATATATTCTTCACAATATAAAATTTTACGATGCACAGTTTCTATACAAATCGAAAGTATTTCATTTAAATTTAAATAATTCAACCGATTTCGCACTTCCTAGGTCGCCTTAAAAGTATCTTATATTTTCCCATTTGGAAGAAAAATATTTCTCGAAAACACGTAAATTAAGTAATGCAATTTCGTCAGAAGCCGATAAAACATTTCTATTAAATCACATACTTCAAGCATATTTGTAGCGATTTCTACATAATACACGCAATTTTCCTAAAAGGTTTTTTTCAAATATTTACAATAACTCTACTTAGGACATTAATGATTTTTGCCTTAAGTAATTGATTTAATTGCAGTGATGGTAATGATCCGAATACAAGTCTAATGGTCTCCTAAAGCAGTGGTGGTCAATGTAAATGAATGAATATAGGTTCTAGTTTGTGCCTCACTAGGGCTACGTTTATAGTGTAAGCGAATTTGCGCGAAATCGTCAGAAATTGCGAAAGCAACCAAACACGCAAAACTAAAACCGTAAGAAAACATGAGGAAATTAAATTTGGGCAAAAAGTATTAAAACTTTATGCGATATTGAATTTACTACAAACTTAAAGTATTCTTTTTTGGTACGAACCCACGTATAGCAAATATTTTATTTATTTAAGCTTGTAAAAATTAATATAGTTTGAATTTTATTGGCCGATAGTTGGCAACACAACTGTAAACGGTGGCGCCAGCTCTTCGTTATCTTGATTTGACGTTTCATGCAAAAGTAACCTTAATGGTTCGTGGTTCCGTGAGTCTATTTTTTCACAAAACTCCAGATCTTTTCATAAAAACTGTTTTATTAAGAGAAACAAAAGTGTACATACATATCTCTGTCGATTACGTTGTTTACTATTTGTGAAAAATGCCGAAGCATTTAAATAGTCGGTGCAAAGAGCTAAGCTTCCCTAAGAAGCTATTTTCAGGAAGAACTTAACAACAATGCCCTATTGTTACCCTTGACAACAGTACAAAGAAATAAATTTAAAGAGTATGTTAAGGTCTAGATATTTTATATATCTAATTTTTAGCGTGTAGCAGCTGCCCTAAATTTGAATATCTCCACTGTAAGCGCAATTTCAACAACAGTTAAGGAAAATAAATTATTAGAATTATCTTAAAACAAACGTTCTAATTCAAAGAGAGTTGTAAACGTGTGAAGATTGAATGTAAGTTCTATCCGTGACACTATTAATGGAATGTACGAAACATGTAAGTTGTATTATTTTAAAAATTACAATATTTTACAACGGTTATTTATAAGCTTTAACTTTTTTTAGAACGTCATGTAACTTCGACAACTTTAAGTTAGAAATTAAAAGATTAAAAGGTTTGATGGTTGTCTTACTGCTTTATCTACTGCCATCACTTCTGCTTGAAAGATGCTGCAGTAGTCCGGAAGTCTATATGACCTCTGTATTTTCATGCTCTCATAGAAGATACCAGCTCCCACTCCGACGTCCATTTTTGAACCGTCTGTGAAAATTGAGTGGTCTGTCTTCATTGTTAACTGATTGCCCTCCCACTCTTCCCTAGTCGGAATGAGCACAGAAAATCCCTCTCCGAAGTCTGTTAGTGGGACGATGTAATCAGTCGGCTCTTGCAAATTTTGGACTGGATATGTCATTAGTATACTGCTGTGCCCGTAGTTGGTGTCGCTCCAGCATTTCGACTCTTTAAGTCGTAAATCACTCTTTGCAAGCCATACTTTTTCCATAAATGTCCACGGGCAGCAGATGTAACATCAGTTCTAAAGCCGCCGTCGGTGTGGAGTAAAGGGCACCAGTTACTCCTAAACAACCTGCCCGTTGTATATTTGTTAGTTTCTTTGTGTGTACTGCTTTTTCCAAAGCAGTCTACCAGACCAGGACCCCGTAGGTTAGTATAGGTCTTACAATGGCCGTATAAATCCAGTGTACTATATGGGGTTTCAATCCCCACTTTTTACCGATGGCTTTTTTGCAGACATAGAACGCAACTGACGCCTTATTGACTCGTTCTTGTAAGTTCATGCCCCAGTTTAGCTTGGAATCAAGTATCAGTCCCAGATACTTTGCTCTTGCTTTCAGCACCAAAGTACTGTTGTCCAGGACTGGGAGCCTGAAGTTCTCAATCACCCTTCTGCGTGTGAATAGAACTAGCTCCGTTTTTTCTTGGTTAATTTGCAGGCCACATCTCGAGGCCCAGCGTTGAAGATTTTGTAGCGCTGTTCCTGTTAGATCGCTGATGGTGTTTAGAAATTTGCCTGACACTAGTATAACTAAATCGTCAGCATATGCAACCACTTTAATTCCAGCTCTTTCTAAAGTTATAAGAGCTTTGTTTAAAACTATTAGCCAGAGTGTTGGTGACAGCACCCCTCCTTGCGGAGTTCCTCTTCCGACAAATCTGACCATCTCACTGCTACCCAAACTGGAGTAGATTTGGCGGCCTTTTAACATCTTATAAATCCAACGGCAGATTTTATAGCTTTACAAAATCGTTGAAATATTTGTGGTTTTTTAAAATGCTAGCTGATAATACAGAATTTGTAATATATTAATCCAAATCGCTTTTACAAACGAATTTATAATCTAACCTAGAGCCCCATACAGAAGCAAAATGTTTTATGATAGGAATTTTATGACGATATGTATATGAAATAACGATTTGGTCTTCAAATAACCAATTTATCCCAAAATGTGGGGTTTTAAGAAGAGCCCATATTTTTATGATTGGCATATTTTTCTAAATTTACATAAAACAGCAGATTTTCGCACTTTAAAATCTTGGCATTTTGTTAAACGTGTAGGAAAAGTATTTTTAAGAACACGAGCTCTAATCAATAAAATATTTCATCGACAGGGAAAAGTAATTTTAAAACTCTAAATCTGAGGTATGTGATATGTAACATATAAAATACATATCATGTAAATATTTTAAAAAGGAGTTTTATTTGTACAATACAATGAACGAGAATATATTTCCAAGTGACCTAATTTATTTCCATACATTTTTACAGTTTACAGTATTATCTAGATCTATTTGGAGTGGTTCCAATGGAGAAGATAAATAGCCCATAAAATAACATCTTGTAAAAGTGGTAAACACATTTTAGTCTAGAGGTCCGAATAATATACTTATAATTTAAATAGTTTGTAACATGCTTGGAAACAGCATTTACTTAAAATAACATTATAATCATTGTTCTACAAAATATCACCTCTTTATTTAACGAGAAAAAGTCACACAAATTATAACTATATTGCTACGACTCTGTATGTGGGTACTTTAGAAGCGGTAGAAGGGTTGATGGACAGTGGGTTAATTCAGCACGAGACGACATTCAGGAATTTCACACATCGTCCTGAATTTCGACCAGCTTCGCCAAGATTTGACTATAGTTGACGCAAAATAAAAACCGATGCACGTCATCAATCGGCTGATAATTGTAAATTCGTAGAAAACACGAGGAAATTAAACTTGGGCAAAAAGTATTAAAACTTTATGCGATATTGAATTTACTACAAACTTAAAGTATTCTTCTTTGCTACGAACCCACTTATAGCAAATATTTTGTTTATTTAAGCTTGTAAAAATTAAAATAATTTGAATTTTATTGGCCGATAGTTGGCAACGCAACTGAAAACGGTGCGGTGGCGCCAGCTCGTTCATTGGCTTTGATTGACGTTTTATGCAAAACTAACCTTAATTGTTCGGGGTTCCGTGTTGCTGTGGATGAGACATGGTTTTACCTCTCTGTTTTTTTAGATACGTAACAAACGAGAATGTGGAGTTGTGATTCTAAAAATCCACACTTCTTCATAGAGAATATCAAAAATAAGGTTAATCGGATCGATTTTCTTGAACGGATTATCCATTCGGCGTAATACCCTCATGAAATTTTAGAAAATTTTGTAAACGCATTAGACGATGATGAGATGCGACAAAGCTACTTCCAGCAGGACGGTGCAACAATTCATACACCTCTTGGTAATTTAAATTTTTTGGAAGAATCCTGTTACCTCACGCTGTGTAACTTCTTTTAATATAACAGACGAGAGTTACAGCAGGTGGCTACATCTCGTGGCAACCATACGCATCAACCTAACCAGAACCGCGAGAATCCATATAGGTTCAAACACTGGCAAGGCGGCCAATCGCGGGCAAACTACGTTGGTTAGCGCTGGAAGCCAGTGTATCGGTTTAGCAACCGAAAGATATATATTAAAAACAACAAACTTATGTAATCTACGGCTCATCGGCAAGGCGGGTCAGACGAAAAGGTAAGGGACCGCAAAGTGCTTTTGATACAGAAATGCAATTGAACAGACGAGAGTTGCAGCACGTTGCTACATCTCGTGGCAACCACACGCATCAACCCTTTGCCGATGAGCCGTAGACGGCGAAACAGGTCCAAGGATTGGGTCTGACGGAAGGATAAGGGACAACTCTGTACACAAACTTATTTTAAGTTTATTGTTTTTTAATTATATTAATAAGTTTTATGTATATATATGTCGTCAACAGCATGTTTTACATGCTGCCTTCAACATACAATTTTATCTTTTTCGAGTAATTGAAACTGATTCTGTTTTCCCCATTTAAAATTCAGTTTCCGTAGAATTTTCCAAAGCTTATCCCATTTTATTTCAGGTATATCTTCTTTTATTGCAAGTGAATCTGTATCTAAAGTGGAAATTTAGTTTTTAAAATAGAATAAATGTCCTTTCATTCTTATAATATTTTTTTGGTCTTCGTCTAAGGGCTTGCTATACCTTCCTGACGATGGTTTTGATTAATTAACGGTTCCACTCCTTTCCTCACGTATGAGCCTGTAGATAGTCTAATTTTCACTACTATACAATCGACACTTTTGCAATATTTTGGTGCTAAAGTGCATTAAATACGTTAATTACAATTAATTTTTCGTTGATAGATATTGCACATTTAGTCGCACGTTTAACTGGAATGAATCCCGAAAGACTCCATTTCTAACAACATTAAAAAAAATATATAGGAGTATAATACGCCACCAGCACTGATACGCATACAGGTTCTTACTTTACTTAAGGTACCAGTTAACTTAAGTAATAAAATTAATGTATCTTTGTAATTAAGGCTATATAATTCTTCTACGAATTATTATTAAATATGTATACGATTTCTTAAATTCTTTATTATGCAATAATAATAACAATAATGCACTTTTCTTGAAAATAAAAACTTTACCTTCACCTAGCTATGCAACAAATTATCCATTATTACTTCATGGTCATGTCCAAGTCATACACAGTCGTAATTATTATAAATTCTAATAGCCAGAGGAGAATTTCAGATACGCAAAATTTAGGTAGTATAAGGTAATATAGTGGTAGTGACCCATTAATTTACAATTAATTCCTGCAATTTTGATGGTTCTCCAGATTCAGGATAGGGTTATGAGTCTTAATTAAGTTTAACTAGGTATACTTGTAGTACAAATTAATGTTAATTGTTTATGTTATACGTAATGGAGGTTTAACCTTTCAGTTTTAAAAAAACTTAAATATAGGAATAGGATTGTAATAACTTTTAGGATTTAAATAAACCGCCGACAGAATCTGACAGTTTGACACCTCCACTTCACCTGAAAATTCAAACATAGATCTAGAACCCTGAATCAGTCATTTGCTGACACCTTGCTGCCGCGGAACACTTCGCTATATAAAAACACTACCAATTTAATTTTTATAACTCTTGTCATTTAACAAAACAAGAGGGGAAAAAAAGAAGAAGAAAACTGATTTCATAAACAAAAGTTTTTGAATTCTCCAATTATCAACATGGTAAGCTCATAATAAATCGTGTAACTGTTCTATTATCCCAGATTGATTAACCAATTTCGTGGGTCGTATACTTTCCAACAAAACCTTATATCTTTTTATTTTCAGCTATGGAACACCCACTATATTCCTATGTTTAAAAATAAAACTTTTTCAACTCACATAAAAATATAATTTTCATTAAAACAAAATTACAAATGCTTAAGTACCTCTATTACTTTTTACTGTAGACAAAACAGTTTCTCCTTCTGTCCCCAACTAAAATTTTCTACACTCTTAGGTCCCTAGATGTTCTTATAGTCCAACTGCCATTTTTATCTTATTACAAGACATAATTACTTAGGTGTACTACCACCAAACATTGAAACTGAATTAATTTTTTATACAAAATACAGAAAGTTTAACCTCCTTCTTTAAACTTTTTCCTTGTTTATGTGAAACAATGTTGATATTATACTATTATACTTATCTCACCTTATATGTCAACCCACCTTGATGTTTAACTACTCTTAAGTTTATAAACTGCACCCATGTTCATGTCATAATTGTTGTTATAAAAATTTTTTGCGATCTACTATTTTAATGTAAAGATTTTTCACCCCCCCCCCCCCCTTGTTTTACGATTAAATAAATGTGTGGTTTAAGACAGCCTATCGTTTCTACCACTTAAATATAGCGTAAATAGATGCACAGGTAGATAAATAAAGATCTGTAGAACTGCGTTAACGTATAAACCGTCGTGTATATATATATATATATATAACTTAATAAAGAAGCAGCATGTCATCTAAGACTAATTTATTATCTCTACAGCAAAGAAGACATGATCGTCATATATTGACAAATAATGAAAATCTGTAATTTTTACAAATGAAAGTGTATCATACATTATCAAATTATGGCACGGATTAATAAATCAAAAGATCGTTTATTAAACCAATCGTATTGTACTAAATCCAAAACAATAAAGGTTTATCCTCTACATTCTACATCATAGTTTGTGATGAGATGGTTTCACAACTCAAAATGAAAAAAATTAAAACCATGAGAAACAGTAAAGTTAACACTTTAGTCTTCATCATAATACGCAGATACTGGATATATCGGTGAAATATTTTTGTAACAAAAAAAAAAGTAGGTACATACATTCGGTTATTTTGTGCTACCTACTTAAACGATTTTTTGCTACACACGTTTCAAACATTTGTATCTGCATAATTAAATTCTTGAATAGTCCATGTGTAAATCTGCAGCAGAACATCGAAAATAAACATGTCAATATTTTTAAATGCTTCGCTTTGAACAAAATCCTACCAGCGATAAAAACAGAGTGGGACATTTAAAATAGATCGCCCGTAAAAATGTTTCGCTTTTATTACGTTGGCATAAGGCTTATTAAATTGACCTTAAAATTTAAAGATTATCTTAATATAGCATTAAAATAAACGTAAGTAGTATGTCCGCCTTGAAAAAGGCGGAAGTTTGGAGCATCGTACAAATTTTCAATAAAATTATAATAAATAAAATAAGAGGAAATCGCTTCATATCGCATTAATAAAGTAAGCTATAGTTTGCTTTTTTAACTTTTGCATTTGCTTCAGTTTTATATCTTTAATTTCTTAATAATCTTTATATTTCATCCAATTGAAAAAAAATATCGGATAAAGTGGATATCTAGGGAGAACAACAAGGTTTCCGGCCAAAGATTTCCACATTAGATTCTACAGCAACTGATAGAAAAATCACTAGAGTTTAATAAGCATATATGTTTCTTCTTCTGGAAATCTCTCTCTTTTAAGTCAAGCACTGCCTTTAACTTCTATTAGTCATTGGAATTCTTGTTGGCCAAACTTCACATAAGGATATGGATCTGAGCGAAACCCCGGATTTAAAAGGGGTTTTAGACTTATTCTTGTCTCAGTTCAGAAAAGCTGGGTTTGTCAAGACTTCCATCGTTAGTGCCTCTCCACTGTAACTGGAGACAGCCAATTCTTAGGGAACTTGTAGGTGGAATACGTTGGTAACTGCACATGTGAAATCGTAACTAGTGGGTTGGTGGATACGTCCGTACGTTTGTAGTAGTCCGTTATTATTTTGTCATAAAATTGCGTCAGTGTCGGTATATCAAAGTCTCTGTGTAGTACTCTACTTACAGTACAACTCCGAGCGTCCGCAATTATTTTTCACGCTCTATTTGGCTACATGTTGGCACTCCATAAGTCATAATCTAACTGCTTGCTCCTTTTATTTCACAGACAGTTATATAGAACGAAGCTGCTTTTTCAATCTCAATTCGGAGTTTCTTCTACAATTTCTCTCTCTTAGTCATAAAAAACAACTCCCAAGTACTGGACCCAGTTTACCTGAATGCCGTTAACCAAGTAGTCTCTGCTCTTCGAGAAGAAAATGGCATACGACTTGGCAGGATTCAGGCGACTCCTCTACCTCAAAACCCACTTTTCCAAAACTCCTATGTGCCTCTGCAATCTAGCCACCACCAGCCGCGGTTGATCTGAAACTAAGGTAACTGTAGTGTCGTTAGCAAATAAGAACAGTTCGTTAAATCTGTCCCTCGGGATATCATGAACGTATATATTGTACAGCATCGTAGCGAGAGGAGACCCTTGCGGGACTCCAGCCCTGATACGTTTGGTCTTAGAAAGGGCGCCTTCTAACGAGACTTCAAGACTCCTTCTCACCCAAAAAAAAAGCAATAATCTTAACAAGATAGTTAGGAGCCTCCAGTCTCATCAATTGTAAGGCCGGGCCGCAGTGCCAGGCGTTATCAAAGCGTCGAGGAAAACCGCTCCCGTGTGTGCTCTTCTATTGAATCCTTGCAAAACTCTAGTCGTCAGTCCAGTCGCTTGCCTTACTATACAGTGTTCACTCCTAAAGCCAAATTGCTCATTGGGGAGAACATTACATTCATGACAATGTCAACCAGATGACTGAGTATTATTTTTCCATTAATTTTCACTAGACTCGACAACAGACTTACTTGCCTCTAACGTACCACCTGTCTTCGTTTTGTTTTAGGGTCAGTATAACTTTTATTTTCTCCACACTTTAAATATTATCTGTGAAAGGTTTTCTATATCCCTGATACTGTTGTTTGGCAGATTGCGCAACGCAGCATTTTTAATATCTACGAAACCGGGAACCTTCTTGACATTTAAGTTTCCAATAATGCTTTCTACCTCATCTGTCGTGACGCTTGAGACGTTTTGAACAGGATGTACCCTATATGTTTTTATATTTCACGGACCTGAAATAGGCATTGGATAGAGTACCTACACACAAACATCACCACAGATATCCGACAAGGAGCCTTAGTCAGTGTTTATTTAATATGATGATAGACAAAGTAATTGCAAGCGTAAACCAAGTCAATCTGTATACTGTGGGTAATCGCACTATGTTATGCGTATACCGCTGTTCTTACAGCTAAGAATAAAGATGTTCTATAACGCCTGTTTCATACGTTTAAAGCAATAGCTGATAATGTGACAATATCATCTGAGAAAATTGATGGTATTATCTGAAAACCCAATTAGATGTAAAGCAGCAATAAACTACCGCATACTAAATCAGGCAATGAACTTTATATATCTGGCGATAGAAACATCAAGCGACAAACAACTGTGGTAGAAAGTGAAACAACAAGCAAGCAAATAAGGCAGCTCGAATATCAGAATTCTTGTCAGATACGAGTACAATATGGCGGAACAAGTATTTGAGCAGAGAAAGCATATAAATTAGTCTTGAGCTTACTTACGCTGCTGAGACAAGGGCCGATATGGGACATTCTTTTACAAATCGAACACCTTTGTTGACTTTACAATTTTGATTGGTCCCAAAAATTTTTTTTAGAGTCTATACTGAAAATAAACAGACACGTATACGAGGTTTTTGTTCAAAAAAATTTTTTCTCGAAAATATGACCATTGTGAATTTCAATGCTTTACCCAATTCTGTTACATGTTAAATTCATTATCTGTGGTTTTACAAATGCTATCGGTACAATTTTTTTTTTATTTAAAAGGTAATAATATCAGCTTTCAGTCACGTGAATGTTGTACCTTCAACTTGAGTACCTTATAATTTAATAACAAATTAATTGTTTAAATAATAATATCATAATGTTAACCACAACGAAATCGATTGAAAAAATTACTATCGTATTTGTTATGTTTTTAGCTATAAAAGCCTTTTTTCAGAAAGATGGGGCCGTTACTAGTTTAAGAGTGAGAAAATAATTTCAACTGCGCTTCACGTAACGCGGGCAGCGCGCGACCAGTTAAAACGTGTTGGAGCGTGTCTGAACATTCAGTCTCGAACTGCTTACACAGTTCACTTTGGAAAAGCGTAGTACGAGCACACTTCTTCCTTTTCGGCTTTTTTTATTTCTAAAAGTGAGTAAGAAAAATCAAGTTAGGAAAATTTGCACGTAAGAAAATGTCACAACCACCACGATCATCGGTACTAGCAAAAATTCGAAAGGATAGGTGTTTTAATCCCTTTGGTGTATCTCCTCATCCGAAAATTCAAAACATAAAAAGTCTCAGGAAAGCACGAAGAGAATATTTAATTTTATTGGCATTAAATAAGCCCGTAACAGAAGAGTCTCTTGAGCAGAGAATTTGTGACACGTGCCGTAAGAAATTGCCGGAATTGCGTCAGAACACTGAAATCAAAAATGAAGCCAAAACAGAAGAGCAGGTACTTATCACTACATTTAATTTCAGTAAACGAAATTCATGAATTAATTATATTATTTATTTGTATTTAAATTCTAAAAAATTTCAATATATATTTTTTTGCTTGAATTTATTCATTTTTTGTTGAAGGACAGATAAATTATATTATTATATCTTGTGATTTATACTGTCGCGAATATGTAAAATTGTTTTGCAATGTAAATAAATATATTTCGTAGGACCAAGAAGTTGATGATGTTGACCCTAAAGCTTCGACTGACGATGAAGTGGAAAAGCCCTTAGCCCAACAAGTCCTGCGCCGTATGAAGAGGAAAAAGAAGTAATTTCCGAAGCAATTTCCATGAGGAGATAAACCAAAGGGATTAAAACATCTATCCTTTCGAATTTTTGGTAGTACCGATGATAGTGGTGGTTGTGACATTTTCTTACGTGTAAATTTCCCTAACTTGATTTTTCTTACTCACTTTTAAAAATAAAAAAGCCGAAAAGGAAGATGTGTGCTCGTACTACGCTTTTCCGAAGTGAACTGCGTAAGCAGTTCGAGACTAAATGTTCAGACACGCTCCAACACGTTTCAACTCGTCGCGCGCTGCCCGCGCTACGTGAAGCGCAGTTGAAATTATTTTCTCACGCTTAAACTAGTAACGGCCCCATCTTTCTGAAAAAAGGCGTTTGTAGCTAAAAACATTACGAATACGATAGTAATTTTATCAATCGATTTCGTTGTGGTTAACATTATAATAATATTATTTAAACAATTAAATTGTTATTATTTTAAAGATACTCAAGTTGAAGGTACAACATTCACGTGACTGAAAGCTAATATTATTACCTTTAAAATTAAAAAAAAATTATAACGATATCATCAGTAGAACCAGAGATAATGAATTTAACATGCAACAGAATGGGATAAAGCATTAAAATTCACAATGGGCGTATTACCGAAAAATTTTTTTTTTGAACTAAAACCTCGTATACGTGTCTGTTTATATACAATAAGAACTTCGTAAAAAAACTTTGAGGAAATTTGGAGAGGTGGAAATTTTTTTTGGTCCAAATCCGTACGATTTGTAAAAGAATGTCCCATATATCAAAAACAAAACAAATAATGAGAATAATAGAAATGAAAATGACTTGTTTAATTTATATTAATAAGACCCAAAGTTGTCAAATTCTAGTGAATAAATGTTTTTTTAGATTTAATTAAACGGGCTCTTAACAATAAAGAAAACTTTAGGGACATGTTACTATTGGTTTAATCCGAACACATCTACATACATATTAATAACAATTAACTCGAACATAACGACAAGCTGTCATTAAAGTTTACTGGTGTACAATAAACCTACATGATAACAAAACCCAATAATTTAATAATACTTTAATTCGTCCCTGACATGTATGTTATTGAATACTCCACCTACGCACACCGCCACTCAGCAGGATCAAAGATTTTCATCGCAATTATATTGATTTGAGATATTTGATTCATTAATTATCCACATGCTTATATTTTAGGGCAAAAAGTGTAATAAAAACAACGGACAATAATTATAGTAGGTTATATAAATCGGCACATTACATCGGCTATCAATTTAAATATGAGAAGTTATAATAAAAACCATGATTTCTATATTTCTATATTTTGTGTTTATATCCACGTGGCGTTTTGTATTTATTATACAGGTTGTTCATTTGAAAACTTCCCACCACGGATTTATCGAAAACCACTGATTAAAAGAAAAAACGCCGAGACACGTCAAAAGATTTGCCAAAGGGGACAACTTTTTAACCAAAAACTACTTTACCCCCTTTTACCCTCTGCCCACCGGTGTCATCCCCTTAAAAATTTTAAATGACAAGGGGTATTAAGTAATAGCTTGTTTGACAGGTCTTTCAAAGTGCTTTATTTTGACGTTTGATTTTTAAAATCGGTCGATTCGTTTTCGAGAAAATTAGAAAAATCTTTATTTATCTTAATTTGTTCAGATAGAAAAAAAAACACACGAAAATATCACTTTTTATTTCAATAAGTGTTCAAAAACCAACATAAACAGCAATTCGGAAGATTAGACGTGGCAGCAACCAAATAACAACCCGACTTTTTTTCAGCCATCTATTTATAAACACAGATAACATGGGCGAACTGTATTTATTCTTATACCTGCTTAGTTTTTTATAGTTGCTAAGGAAAAGAAATAATTTAATTTGCTGTCAGTTACCTTTGTGACAATCTTGGAATAGTAAAAATTAATTTATTGATTCAGATTTTACTTCCAAAATGGTTTACACACTAGCCGAAAGAGTGGAAATGATTCTAATTTATGGTGCCCAAAATCAATGTGCTCGGCAAACTGCCGTCACATTTAACGCTAGACATCCGGAAAAGATAACTTCGCATAGGTATGTTTTGGACCTAGTTACTAAATTTACTAAAACTGGATCTGTTGCAAATAAAAAACGTAATCATCGTAGAGTTTTGGATGAAGCCGCCCAAGTTGAAGTTTTGGGTCATTTTGGCATAAATCCTAATACTTCATTACGCAAAATTGTTGATGCGACTGGTATTTCATTAGGCTCTGTACACACAGTTACTAAATTACATAAAATTCCATCCATTCAAAATGAAAATATTGCAAGAGTTAACCGAAGATGATTTCGATAGGCGAGTTGAGTTTTATGAACAAATGACTGCAGCGATTAATGATAATACCATTCATGTAAAGAATATCTGCTTCAGTGATGAATGCACATTTTATCTAAATGGGTTTGTTAATAAGCATAACTGCAGGTATTGGAGCAATGAAAATCCTCATGCTTTTGTAGAAGGGCATACTCAGTACCCCCAAAAAATTAATGTATGGGCAGGCATTTTAGGAAACAAAGTGATTGGGCCATTGTTTATTAATGGGAATTTAAATGGAGGCATTTATTTAGATATGTTGGAAAATACCATCAATCCGCTTATCACTGAAACCATTGAAAACCAAATCGAAGGCGATGGAAACCCTATACTTGATGAGGCTGAAATATATTTCCAGCAAGACGGCGCTCCTCCTCACTATGTTCTTCCGGTTCGGCAATGGCTAGACGACGAGTTTCCAGATAAATGGATAGGGCGAGAGGGCCTATAGAATGGCCTGCTAGGTCTCCTGACTTGACGCCATTAGACTTTTTTCTATGGGGCCATTTGAAATCTATTGTGTTCACTCCCCAACCTAAAAGTTTGGATGAACTTCGTCAACGCATCATCGAAAGCTGCCATGATCTCCCACAACATGTTTTTCAAAATGTCCGTCAGGAATTTGAACATCGCCTATATCATTGTTTGGCCAATAATGGGCAACATTTTGAACACTTATTGAAATAAAAAGTGATATTTTCGTGTGTTTTTTTTTCTATCTGAACAAATTAAGATAAATAAAGATTTTTCTAATTTTCTCGAAAACGAATCGACCGATTTTAAAAAATCAAACGTCAAAATAAAGCACTTTGAAGGACCTTTCAAACAAGCTATTACTTGATACCCCTTGTTATTTAAAATTTTTAAGGGGATGACCCCGGGGGGCAGAGGGTAAAAGGGGGTGAAGTAGTTTTTGGTTAAAAAGTTGTCCCCTTTGGCAAATCTTTTGACGGGTCTCGGCGTTTTTTCTTTTAATCAGTGGTTTTCGATAAATCCTTGGAGGGAAGTTTTCAAATGAACACCCTGTATACATACCAAAAAACATCAATACGTAAGTATTGATATTTAAGCAAAATGGCAAAGCAAGGAAGAAAGATACATTGTCGAATTAATCGAATCAGATTAGCTTAGACTTTTATTACATTTGGAGTGACCTGACACAGTTTTTATAGGAAACGATCACATGTAATCATTTGTATTGGGATCTGATGATTGCGAATAGATAAATCTATATATCTGAATATATTTCTGTTGGGGAAACGTGCATCAATACGTCAAAGAGAATGGGTTGTAAATTATAAAAAGGGTATAATTTGTTTGCGCAGTTATAACGTCATTATTGGGACGCTAGCTTCCCATTGGGCAAAATATGTGGTCAGATCGTATCGCGCGCCGGTCGATCGAGAGACAGGAAGCACGGCGCAAAGGGGAAGATAGCAGTCTTGCACGATAGCTCCGTGAAGCAGGTGCTCTTAAGTACGCTTACAATTTTAAGGCCTTTTTGGGCACCACGTCTTCCACGATGGTTCCGTGAAGCCAGTGCACTCCACGAATTTAAGGCCTTTTTGGGCAATTAAGTAGTCTTCCATGATGGTCCGTGAAGCAAGGGCTTTTACGTGGGCTCCACGAGTTTAAGGCCTTTTTGAGCTATTAAATAGTAGATTTCAAGATGGCTCCGTGAAGCAGGTGCTCTTATGTATGCTTCACGATTTTAAGGCCTTTTTGGGCAATTAATGGTTTTTTTTTTAAGTAGAACTAAGCATATAGCGATTCCGCGTTATCTGACGTAAGAATTTGAACTACCTTCGGGGCGTTTTTGTGATGTACTTTTAAGTGACACTTAGAAAAGAAATGTAAATAAATAAGCAGTTAGTAATGTAACGTTAAGCTAGACCAGTGGTCCGTCCACACTAGCGTGTGTCGTCCAAGTTAATGTTTGTTTTTGTTATTAACCACAGCGGTCCATACTCAACTTTTATTTTTAAGAGTTCTGGGTACCGCCCACTCTGCGGCGGATCCGGAACGAGAGATTCAAGTGAAGTGTATATTCTCTTAAAGTCGAAGCATCATATATCTTTTTCCTTGTTTCAGCACCCGTTCCTGTACAAATTGCAACAACACATTTTTTTCTTTAGTGTTCCTAATGTATCACAAATTAAACAATTTTTTTAAATATCAAACTGAGATTTAGATTTTTTATTAAGATTGCACGAAGGCGCACTTGCATCTCCAATTGCATTATTTGCTATAAGAAGATTGATTGCAAAAATAATGATTCGGATAGGATATCGGGTAGGATGAGCAAATAGGTTCTCTAGCTCTAAATTTCTTTTAGGAATAGCATCGCAGCGTCTCTCCGTTCTAAAGTCTCTACCAAATTGAAACAATATTTCTTAATAATTCTTTTTTCTAAAATGAAAAATAGAGGTACTCTACTCTTACCGGAATTTTTAATTTTTGACTCTCCCTCGTATACCATAAGACTTTTACCGGATTTGTTGGGCGTTATTCTGGTTTGAGGATATGCAGAACTTTTCTGAAATAAATTAAATTTACTAAATTCATACACTGAAAAAATAAAGGGCTTTTGCCCAAAGTCCCCAACGCTCTTGGGTTGCTTTTGAGCGTCACTTCTTGTAGACAAGAGAAAATATTTTGCTTTAAGCGAATGTTATTTGAATTAATCGAATCAGATTAGCTTAGACTTTTATTACATTTGGAGTGACCTGACACAGTTTTTATAGGAAACGATCACATGTAATCATTTGTATTGGGATCTGATGATTGCGAATAGATAAATCTATATATCTGAATATATTTCTGTTGGGGAAACGTGCATCAATACGTCAAAGAGAATGGGTTGTAAATTATAAAAAGGGTATAATTTGTTTGCGCAGTTATAACGTCATTATTGGGACGCTAGCTTCCCATTGGGCAAAATATGTGGTCAGATCGTATCGCGCGCCGGTCGATCGAGAGACAGGAAGCACGGCGCAAAGGGGAAGATAGCAGTCTTGCACGATAGCTCCGTGAAGCAGGTGCTCTTAAGTACGCTTACAATTTTAAGGCCTTTTTGGGCACCACGTCTTCCACGATGGTTCCGTGAAGCCAGTGCGCTCCACGAATTTAAGGCCTTTTTGGGCAATTAAGTAGTCTTCCATGATGGTCCGTGAAGCAAGGGCTTTTACGTGGGCTCCACGAGTTTAAGGCCTTTTTGAGCTATTAAATAGTAGATTTCAAGATGGCTCCGTGAAGCAGGTGCTCTTATGTATGCTTCACGATTTTAAGGCCTTTTTGGGCAATTAATGGTTTTTTTTTTAAGTAGAACTAAGCATATAGCGATTCCGCGTTATCTGACGTAAGAATTTGAACTACCTTCGGGGCGTTTTTGTGATGTACTTTTAAGTGACACTTAGAAAAGAAATGTAAATAAATAAGCAGTTAGTAATGTAACGTTAAGCTAGACCAGTGGTCCGTCCACACTAGCGTGTGTCGTCCAAGTTAATGTTTGTTTTTGTTATTAACCACAGCGGTCCATACTCAACTTTTATTTTTAAGAGTTCTGGGTACCGCCCACTCTGCGGCGGATCCGGAACGAGAGATTCAAGTGAAGTGTATATTCTCTTAAAGTCGAAGCATCATATATCTTTTTCCTTGTTTCAGCACCCGTTCCTGTACAAATTGCAACAACACATTTTTTTCTTTAGTGTTCCTAATGTATCACAAATTAAACAATTTTTTTAAATATCAAACTGAGATTTAGATTTTTTATTAAGATTGCACGAAGGCGCACTTGCATCTCCAATTGCATTATTTGCTATAAGAAGATTGATTGCAAAAATAATGATTCGGATAGGATATCGGGTAGGATGAGCAAATAGGTTCTCTAGCTCTAAATTTCTTTTAGGAATAGCATCGCAGCGTCTCTCCGTTCTAAAGTCTCTACCAAATTGAAACAATATTTCTTAATAATTCTTTTTTCTAAAATGAAAAATAGAGGTACTCTACTCTTACCGGAATTTTTAATTTTTGACTCTCCCTCGTATACCATAAGACTTTTACCGGATTTGTTGGGCGTTATTCTGGTTTGAGGATATGCAGAACTTTTCTGAAATAAATTAAATTTACTAAATTCATACACTGAAAAAATAAAGGGCTTTTGCCCAAAGTCCCCAACGCTCTTGGGTTGCTTTTGAGCGTCACTTCTTGTAGACAAGAGAAAATATTTTGCTTTAAGCGAATGTTATTTGAATTAATAGAATTTATATTGGAACAAGAGAAATGGTTTTCTTGAAACAAAAACGAATTTCTCTTGGATGTTTTTTACTCCAGACAACATCCAAAGCTCTTGTCTTAAAATCGCGGATATTAACCATTCCATTCAAGAGATAAATGCTTTCAATTAATTACTAAAGCTTCTGCTTTAAAATCCTAGGCGCTGTTGGGAAAAGTGAAGTTTTATTAACCACAAGAGAAAATGGGAAAAGTTCAGATTTCCAGTCGGCCGCTTTTGCCACAAGAACAACAATCCCCACTACAACTCACAATTTGGTACGACGCGACACCGATACAGGTGCATTGAATAGAAGTGGGTGTGGTTTCGTGTGTGCAAAGGGTACGGTATAATGGCGCCTGTGAAAGAATTTTTAGACCAGTTCCATCGGGCCCATTTGCTGTCAAAATTTGAAGGGTTGTTTATTATCTTTTAATAAGTTTAATAGAGATAACGTTTATTTGAAAATGTAGACTATACCGGGTGGTGCACCGCCAGACTGGCCGAAGGAAATCCCATGTAAATATTACTCCCTTCAAATATATTGGCTCTCCTAATAATTTTACAGCAAAATTGAATTGAACTCTTCTGAAGGTCTTGGCATGATGAACTCGCACACCAAATTGTATTTTTTTCTGATATAAACCAAGTAAAAGTGATTTAGAAAAACTAAAATCGATAAGAAAATGACATACAGCTCAATTATGATAGTGTCATGTCAAATAGAGTGTAAAATTTTAATGGACGTATTACTTTTATCGATTTTACGAAGAATTTGTTCTAAATAACCTTTAATAAGCTTATCAAAAAATAATGAAGATAAATAATGGAATGCAAGTTCAACATACAAGAACTTTCAAAAAAGTCTAATACAATTCTGCTGTAAAACTATCAGGGAAGCCCAATTTACATGGGATTCTCTATGGCCATCAGTTAGGCGGTATGTTTTGTGAAGTAGTTTTTTTATACAAAACGTATAAACAATTTCAATTTTTGTAATAAATTAGTTTTTCAAATATCAATTTCTTTTTCTTTATGGTATTTTTTTTGAAATTTAAAAAAATTGCCTGAGGATTGTTTCACTACAAGCCAAAACGTAGTAAGCTACCCTCTTGAAACAAGAACAATTTTTTTTAAGCTTAGCCCGAAAGCTCTTGGCACTTGATATTTAATGCTATTGGACTGAGAGAAAGATTTTAAATTAAAACCAATCCCGTATTTGGAACAATAATAATTATTTTAAGCCAAGCCCGAAAGCTCTTGGTCTAGATATTTAAAGGTAATGGATCAAGAGAAAGATCTTAAGTTGAGAACAAATTTCATTTGGTTGTTCTTAGAACAAGAGAAATTTCGCTATAGAACCAATAGAATGGGAGATCCTCATAAAAAATAGTCCGCGATTGTTATTAAGAGAGTTAGGGATTTGGTTTAAGAGACTTCGCATTTAGACCTATTCAAAACCGAAAAACTCTTGGCTGAATATCACAATTCCTTGGTTCAAAGGATTTGTTTTTTCAGTGTAAATAAAAAAATTTCCCATTGCTGCGCGCTTTCTGTCGGTCACTGTATAATGTGTTTTCAACAGTAATATACCGATAGAGGAGGCGTCTTATCGGTAATACCGATGTTTTAACAAGAAATCGATTTTCTGACAAATTTTTACGAAATGTAATTTTTACTTATAATCTGATATGATCCCGAGAGCTTTAGCTCGAGGGTCTTATCTTTGATAATTCACCTCACTTTTATTGAACCAATCAAAACGCTCATTTTCATAGCAACCACCTTGGTAACGGTCGTCTTACCCGATAAGACTACCGCTAGCTCGAAAAGACGCTTTCGAAAAGACGCTTGTAGCTTTTTTACTTAAATAAAAAATTAGTAACACCTCTAACTTGTATATTTACCTTTATCAGACGGCCTTCATTTTTATGTTCAGTAAATTATCCAATAAAATACACCTCTAGAGGCGGTTTCTTATCTTCATACCTTCGTTTTTCACTCGAAACTCGATTTTCCAAGAAAATTTTCCCTCAATGTAATTTTTACTTATAATCAAAGATAAGACCCTCGAGCTAAAGCTCTCGGGATCATATCAGATTATAAGTAAAAATTACATTTCGTAAAAATTTGTCAGAAAATCGATTTATTGTTAAAAACATCGGTATTACCGATAAGACGCCTCCTCTATCGGTATATTACCGTTGATTATAAGTAAAAATTACATTGAGTGAAAATTTTCTTGGAAAATCGAGTTTCGAGTGAAAAACGAAGGTATGAAGATAAGAAACCGCCTCTAGAGGTGTATTTTATTGGATAATTTACTGAACATAAAAATGAAGGCCGTCTGATAAAGGTAAATATACAAGTTAGAGGTGTTACTAATTTTTTATTTAAGTAAAAAAGCTACAAGCGTCTTTTCGAAAGCGTCTTTTCGAGCTAGCGGTAGTCTTATCGGGTAAGACGACCGTTACCAAGGTGGTTGCTATGAAAATGAGCGTTTTGATTGGTTCAATAAAAGTGAGGTGAATTATCGAAAACATTCACTTTATGATATTTTATAGGACTAGGTAGGTAATTATTAGGCATTTAACTTCCCCAAAATATGTATAATGGTAGGGGCTTAAACGATATTAATTTGCATAATAAAGTCATAACAACCGAGCGCGAAGTGACCAATTAAACTGTGAAAAACTTCGCTCGAATCTGAAACGAGCTAAAACGTACAAAACAAAGCCAAGAATTTAACCTTCATTTAGTTCGGCTTAAGAGGCCGCGGATGCATTTAAAATGATATATTAGCTGATATAGAGAACTTATTAAAATTTATCTTCGCATAGGTTCGTTTCCGCCCGCCTTCATTGTCTCTTTAGCCCTCAAACAAGATCGTTATTGCCAAGTAGTGATATTACTTCAACAGTTTTATGGTTTTCGATGATTTTTTGATACATGTATACCTCATTTTGAGATTGAAGTATTCTTCGCCACTTTTGAGTCTGAAGAATGGGTCAGTGATGCATGCCAAGAATTTGGTTCAATTGTCGGGGAAAATATTTTTTCAACTTATGTTCCAGGCCCTAATTTTACACTAAGTCGAATGCTTGGGCCATAACAAGAAATCTGTATCTACTTACTAAGCAGGGTATACACAGAAAAGAAAAAATCGTAACATTATAAAAAGTAAAAAAAAACTTTATAGACAGAACAAAACTGGTCTACTAAAGTAATTTACCGGGGCAATTGAAAGAAAAAACGTGTAGCAAAGCGACCCTGCCGTACCTGTCATGGATAAAAATATCCAGTGAATTAATGGAAAAATGCAGTACAAAGAGATAAAATGCATATACCGGACTGCGGGCATGTTCCAGATCAAAGAACAGTTTAAACGACAGTTTAATAATAAATGAATGTTATTCTGCACAACATCTTTGTAGGGGTTTAAACACCTATAAAAGATTGTGTCGAAAATACAAGCGATTGTTTTATAGATTAAACGTCGGGTGATATGTCTAATACTAATATTCGCGTCTGCACTATTAAACAAACGAAATACGATTTTCTTCAAAATGCACTTTAATTTATTCTAAACACATCTGCAGGGTTTAACAATATTTAGTAATAACGGGAAGGGTCATACAGTTCGTGGAAAGGAGGGAATGTCTATACTAATACTTTTAGCCTATTTGGGTCAAAAAAATTTGACAAGCAGCATCGGGAAGAAAGCATCAACAAAGGAAAAATATGAGTTTCATATTGTTATAAAGTTCCTCACGAAATAACCTTAAACCATTTGTTGACGCTGCCGTTATACAGTGTCACCATTAAAGTCCGCACCATATGGAACTTTTTTTTATTAATGAGGTTAGTTAAAATTAAATTTCGGCAATCGTTTTTGCTTCAAATTAGACTAAAAATTATATAATCAAATGTCACCATCTGTCATTCGGTATCTGTCAAAAATTACATTTTAAACAAAAAATGCTGAAAAATGGCATTGTTTTACCGAATTTCAAAAAATTTTATTAGAAAAAGTTGTTTCTAGTACAATTCTTGGCCTAAATACAAAGTTTCAGTTTTCTAGCTCAAAGTTGATTTTTTTGCCATTTTTTCTAATTAACTTTTTTTTTATTTAATGTAAGTTCGCTTAATGGATATTAAACTATTTGCTTATACCATACTCAATATTTTATTTAGTTTGTATGAGCTTTTTTTTCCTAGAATGCCATTTTTTTTCGAAATTTAAAATTTGAGGCAAAAAAAATTGACACAGGTGGTGCAAAGTTATCCTAATTTAAAAATTTTAACAGATAGACGTCTGATATTCCATTTTTTTGATAGTACATACACCTAAGAAGTTTAAAAAACTTATAATAAAATTCCCAGATATCAGATTAGTTCAAAATTTAGACACATTTTCTTTTTATCCACAATAAAATATCAAGGCAATTTTGAATTTTATAAGTAGGCTATGGGAAAAAAAACGAATTAGAGTGCCGAATAAACAAAAGAAATGTCATAAATTTGAATATTTTCGCAAGTTATAGTTTTCAGTGTTATCACCAATGTTGTCCATTCAAGAAAAAATAGAAATTGTCTTAATTTGTGGAGAGAATATGCCTCACCGGCAAGTATCTGCCATTTTTAATGAGAGGCATCCAGAAAAAAATTTGCAGCATAGCACTGTTTCAAGAATAATGTCAAAATTTAGAGAAACTGGATCTGTTCAAAATAATTTTAAGAAACCCAAGTTTATAAACACATTAAAAGAACGCGATTTTGATATCCGACTTGATTTTTCGTTTTGGTATCAGGGACAATATGAGGAGAATATTCTTTTTCCATACAAGATATTATGGACAGATGAAGCCACTTTCTCTTCGAATGGTACCGTGAGCTCACAAAATTGCCGATGGTGGTCCCAAGAAAATCCTAACTCCACAATTGAATGTCGCGACCAGTATCATTTTAAAACCAATGTTTGGTGTGAAATTTTGAAAGATGATTATTGGACCATACTTCTTTAGAGTAAACTTAACTGGTGAAAGGTACCTGAATTTTCTTAATAACGAGATTACCGAATTTTTGGATAACATGCCCATACACCATAGACATAACTTATGGTATCAGCTTGATGGTGCACCCATACATCAAACTGTAGCAGTGAAAGAACGCATAAACCAATTATTTCAAAACAGAGTTATAGGGCGTGATAGAGAATGTCACTGGCCACCCAGGTCGCCTGACATAACCCCACTAGACTTTTTTCTGTGGGGTTATCTTAAGCAGAAAGTTTATAAGAATCGACCGTTTAGAAATATCGAGCATTTGGAACAAACGATAAGACTGTGTTGTGCCGATATAAGACCAAGCTTTTTACAAAATGCTGTCAAAGACGTTTATGGACGGACGGGTGTTTGTATAGAGCGAGAAGGACGTCACACTGAAATGTGAAATTTATATTGCTTTTGTGTTACCTATTTAAAATGATTAAAGTTCCTTTTTGTTCCTTTTAATAATAATGATAGTTTTAAGTATAAAATAAAATTTTTATCAAATATTTAGATGTATTTGTCATTTGAAAAACGAAACATCTGACGTCTATCTGTTAAAATTTTTAAATTAGGATAACTTTGCACCACCTGTGTCAAACTTTTTTGCCTCAAATTTTAAATTTCGAAAAAAAATGGCATTCTAGGAAAAAAAAGCTCATACAAACTAAATAAAATATTGAGTATGGTATAAGCAAATAGTTTAATATCCATTAAGCGAACTTACATTAAATAAAAAAAAAGTTAATTAGAAAAAATGGCAAAAAAATCAACTTTGAGCTAGAAAACTGAAACTTTGTATTTAGGCCAAGAATTGTACTAGAAACAACTTTTTCTAATAAAATTTTTTGAAATTCGGTAAAACAATGCCATTTTTCAGCATTTTTTGATTAAAATGTAATTTTTGACAGATACCGAATGACAGATGGTGACATTTGATTATATAATTTTTAGTCTAATTTGAAGCAAAAACGATTGCCGAAATTTAATTTTAACTAACCTCATTAATAAAAAAAAGTTCCATATGGTGCGGACTTTAATGGTGACACTGTATGCTTGCGCCAAACATAAATTGTTTACTGTATTTCTCATAGGTTGCGTGGTTCAAAATATGTCAGTTAAAATAAAAGGTTTTTTCTCACACAAAGTATATCTATTTACTTCTGGTATTTTATTTACTCATCTTCACATCCGTTCTGCGTACCAGCAAATGATCCGCCTCGTACATAGTTCTACTGCAGTGATGGTTTAAGTTTAATATTTAATTGGAGGGTCTAAAGTTATGCCAAAAGCAGTACAAAATTGGTAACAAATTGATTCGGGCTTTCGGACTCTGTGAAACTTTAAAAACTGCCGCGCCAAATTTAATGTCCAAATAATTTCAAATTACATGCTTCAACAGCTTTTAAAATATGATGCGTGGGAAGTATAAACGGACAGCGTAAGAGAAAATAAAAACAAGGGTGCAAATTTAGCTTTTAAGTAAATGAGGCGTATCTTTTAAGTACAATAAAGAATTTAAAATTCTAAATCCGGACAAAAATCGGAGATAAAAAAATAGCTAAAAACTGACAAAAAAAACACTTGTTAATTTGTTTGGAGGCTCACGTCAATATTTTACTTCGTTACAAGTTCGATATTAGGGATGACACAAAACTTTTATTGATGTAAGACACGAAGTAATTAATATAATGTAAGCTTGTGGATAGTAAATAGTTATTATTATAATTAAGTTAATTTAGGGAGAAACAGGCGAAAACTCAAAATGAAAACGGTATGAAAAATATTAAATATTTAATAAACTAAACTAAATAATTTACTTGTACTTCGACCTAGTCTAATTTTTTGGTTTCTATAGATTTATCCAGGGTAATTTTTCCTATAGTAGACAGGATGGGCAAAAAACTAAATATTTTCCTAATTTATAGCTTTAATTAGTGCTAAATAGAGTTATGAGTACTGTTCTAAGCTAAAGTCAAATAATTAAACTTTTTAACACGCTGTTGAAGCTTGTAAGCCTTCGAATAGTGTTGTTGTTTTATTTTTGTGGATATACCGGATGAGTCAGGAGGAACCAAACTCTAGGAGTGCAATAATACTCATGTGACAATAATGTGAAAAAACTTATATGTTCTTATCCGATTCTCATTTGTTTTCAAATTATAGCGTAATTAAAAATTTGTATCTAACGTTCCACTTGTATCCAAATTTTCGCATAATCAGAGTGTGCCATGTTCGAGACTCAAAAACATTTGATAACTTTGTTGTTCTGACAATGTGTCAATGTACTGTGACAGTAATTGAACGTGTATTTTCAAGTTTGAATAATTAAAGTGTTACAAAATGCCAAGACATCCTAATAAATACGTATTTATCAGAGTTTTCAACAAATTGTGCAAGACCGGTAAGCTTCCCAGTGCTAACATATCATCTGAACGAGCTACCCGACAAGGTTTAGAAGAAGTAGATAATATTCTGGATTTAGTAGAAGAAGATGCAATGACCAGTTCGCGAAAAATTGATACTCAATTGGGCATTCCATAAAAGAGTAATAAATACACTTTACGAGCAAGGCTTATATCTATATCATGTACAAAGAATACAGCACCTAAAACCGGAAGATTATGCTAAACGTATGGAATATTGTCGGTGGATAAATAATAAGCATACTGTTGTATCGCGTAGAGGTGTGTAGTTCGTGAACGAACTAGTTCAAAAGATCGAATCTGATAATTAAACTAAAAGATTCAATCAGTAATTCTTTAAAGATTGAATCAACGTGAACTAAAGCCTTGACTATACGCAAAACGCGAACGAGAGTAAGACGACCGTGAAGCAGATCCTGAACTACCCGGAGCCTGGAGACCGACCGATGGTGTCGGCTGTCGGACCGGTGGACTGCTGCCTCACGTACAACTCGGCCAAGATAGCGTCATAGCGTGCGACATGACAATATCAAATATTATGTACCGCTCATTCGATGCGCCGTGGCTAGAGACAAGATTTGTCATATTTATCGAGACTTTCATAGAGGAAAGAAAGGTATAGTTGCACTATACTATCCACGAAGCACCACGCTTTTCTTTTATTTATTTGCTAGGTTTCATTGTTATTTATAATATCACTTTAAAATATTTCCCTTATATATTTGTTTTGCTTTACTGTGCGTGTGCGAGTATAAATCAGTGAACTAAATGCACTAAACGAACTAGTCTTTTGTACTATTCACTTTATTGAATGAGATTAAAATCGGCAAAGTGAACTAAACTTTCCAGCACTAGTATCGCGTGTACTTTTTAAGGATGAAGCGACATTAACCCGTAACGGTATAAATAATACTCGTAAGTCTCATGTATGGTCAATCGAAAATCCCCACGCAACAGTCAAAAGTAATTTTCGTGTGGTGTGGTATGCTCGATAGTTATTTAATTGGCTCTTTCATTTTGGAGAATCGCCTCACAGGAGACCACTTCTTAAATTTTTTACAAAATGAATGAGAAGGACTACTAGAGGATGTTCCTGTAAACATCAGAATGCAAATGTGTTATCAGCACGATCGAACTCCTGCACATTTCGCTCGTCAGGTCAAGCAACACTTTGACGAAATATTTCCAGCGCGTTGGTTTGGTCACCGAATCCTATTAATTAGCCTCCAAGATCTCCAGACTTCACAGCACTAGATTATTGTTTATGGGGCTGGTTTAAAAATGAAATGTATAAAGTGAAAGTGGACACTCGGGATGCACCATTTCGACGTATTAGAAATACTGCAGCCAATATTAAAGAAGAAAGATATGAAGCAATTAGAGCTCAATGGCGGTATATTTAAACATTTATTAAAAGGACGCGATGATTAAGAAAATGTTAATGTTTCAAATTTTTTTTATTTGTTATTACGCTATAACTTGAAAGCAAATGAAAATCGGATAAGAACATATAGGTTTTTTCACATTGTTTTCGCGTGTATAATACACTCCTGGAGTTTGGTCCGTTTCTCCCGATTCACCTTACATACAGTGTTTTTTTTTTTTTAAACTTGACATTGGCTAACTGTTTTATTTGAAGAGATACACCTATAGTTCCGAAAGCAAAGTTTTAGGAATTAATCAAGAACAATTTAAACACAATCCCTTAAAATCTATTGTGTTTACATTAAAGGATCCAAATAATGAGCATTCTTTAGGTAGGTCCACCATGAATTTATCGCAAGATATTGTTATATTTGAGGATTTACCATTGTTATTGGGAAAATTCCTTAGCCAGAAGCGTGTATTGGGGAAGTTCCTAAATATGCCTATTCTCCTAAAATTGTATTATATTATATCCGTAGGTATTTATAACATATGAAAACATTTAAAAAATCGTATTAACTAATAAACAATGGGTGGTACTATTTTACATAATATAATTACAAAAACAAGAAATGATATAGAATCTTACAAACAAAGCATTTTCAAAAATCGAATATTACTTTGTCGTTATGGCTTAACCATAGTCCGATTCGGAAGATGAACTTTTATTAACATCAGTTATAATAAGCGGTTCAACCATTTATTCGATTATTATATCTAACTGCCACATTTTGGCTTCTTCCTCTATCACATGATCGATATACTTTTTCCACTTTTACGCACTGATCTTACCCATAGCTTCATTAAAGAGTCTTTTTGAATCCACCATTTTATAAGTCGTGTTTTTTCTGGCGTCATCTGTCTTTATTTGAGCCCCTATAAGTTTGATCGGGTTTAATTCGCAGTGGTAAGGAGGGAGGCTAAGCACATATATTCCAGGTAACTTTGCCATTTCATCGACTATATATTTTTGGAATGCATTTTTATGTGAATTGGCTAGTACCAATAGTTCTTTTTTAAGGAATCTAATGGAAATTCTATTTGTCTTAAACTGTTTTAAATTCTGTTATTTCACTTTTACGATACGTACTTGTCGGTAATTTTTCCGTCAGCCTAGAGTGATAACTTGCATTATCCAATACAATTATTGCACCTTTTGGTATAAGATTCAACATTTGCTCAAACCAATCTTCAAAGACATCGACATTCATATATTCGTGATAGTCTACTGTATTTTTAAATTGGAACATCAGTAGACCACCTTTAACGAAGCCTTTAGAACTTCTAATATGGGTTATGATAAGTCGATGTCCTTTTCCAGATGGCGGTCTTAATCCTGTGGACAGTCCTTCCAAAAGAGCTTGCCTTGAACTTTTAATATTTGCATTCTGCCAAAATTTAGTCAGTGTGGCCTTCATTTAGTCATGTTTCGTCCAGGCTAAATATTTTTTTGTTTTCTTCTCTTGCTTTTCGGACGCTTTTTAAGTAATTTCTTCTTGAACAGACGATATCGCTTCTGTCTATTAAAATCGATTGCCTATTATGTTTTTTCCACCAAAAACCCATTTTTTTAAAAATAATTTCCAAAGCGTATTTATACACATAAACGGGTAGTCCTGGTATTCTTGGATTGAGGACAAAATTTTGTGCAGCGTGGAAATTCCTTTTTTTAAAAATAAACTATGAATTTTTCGCCCTATTCTCTGCATTAAAACGTCATCCAGCTCAAGTTTTGGTCGTCCTAGAGAAGCTTTTGGAGATTTACCGCCAACAGTTTTTTCTTTTTTTTTTAAGTTTATATATTGTTGTTTTCCCAACGTTAAGCATATCTGCTGTAAATTGCACTGCATTGTCAACACTCAAATCTGCATTCTTACATTTAATAGAATCGGAACAGTTAAGAATTAATTTTTTTTCATTTACTGTACATGGGCCGACTCTAGGGCGTTCAGGCAAATGTTGAAAATTCTCCATATTTAATTAAAAAAACACTGACGCTTCACAGTTTCACTGAGAAACAAACACCCAAGGTAGGTGTGTATAGATATAAATAGGTGGATTATTCGAATAGAGGCACCCATAAAGGCATAATTAGCAAACAGGTAACCAGGAGTAGGTACAAAAAAAAAGAAATAAACTGATTAGAGCAGAAACGAAATAAGTACCTAGACTCTAATTATTAGTTTTGATAAAATTGCTTTCTAAAATTCCAGGTATATGGTACGGCTGTACATAATTTTAAGCTTAAAAAACTTAATATTAAAATATATATTTGAAGACAAAACTTGAATTTAATGTCGATATTTGTACTAATTCTGCACCAATTTAAAAAGTCAGGCGTATTTGAATACATGCCGAAAAATCTTGCACGCCCATGGAGAAGACGGTTTTGATTGATTTATTACTTTGCATCATTTAAAATAGACTATAACATTATTGTCTAGAATTTCAAGATGTATCAAAATTTGTCAAAAAATGCGATGTTGCCAACACAATAAGTTTTTTGAAATAGTGCCCAATCTGGCAACAACTCGTTTTTTTTTACATTTTCTCCTTGGTTAGACTAATTCCTAAAACTTTGCTTTAGGAACTATAGGTCTATCTTTTTAAATAGAAAGTTAGCCTATGTCGATGTCGAGTTTAAAAAAAAAACAACCGTATATACCTATATCTATTCAAATTAAAAAAAAGAACACGTCAGATTTGTCAACAAAAACTTTTTTTAGCGCCCATAGCACAGACAAATAATTTATGTGTAAACCTATTAGAATTTAAGTTGTGCAGAAACTATATGTTTCGAAAAAAAAAAAACAGAAACTCCCAATAACTTTATTTTCCCAAAGGTAATTATTATCCTAGTTTTAAATGGCTACTTTATTCCCACATCTTTCATGTACGCGATATTATCATTTCCAATAAACTATTCTGTTTCAGCACCCCTTTCCAATTTATTTAACATAAATTAGTTACTTGGCATCTATTTGGCTGAAGATGAAAAACACATAAATTTTTCCGACACGACGAAAAACCCCAAAAACTAACAGTCTAGTGCGAAGTAACCTCACATTATTTTTGTTTATTATCTGAATTACTAAATGATTTGTTAGTTTCGGTCTGAGCTTTAATGTAATTTTACTTTTGCTTGGATTTGATATTAAATTTTTTAATTAGTTTTTCTTGTAATGAATGCCTGACATTTTAATATTTAGCTTAATAATATTTCATAATTATCGAGAAGCAAGATAAAAGGCATAACGTATTAATTATTATTTTATAGTTATTATATTTCAGTAAAAATACATTTTTAGATATACAGGGCCTTTCAGAAGAACGGTACGTAACTTAAGGGAGTAATTCCTTATGATATTCTAAGAGAAAAAGTTCATATGAACATGTGTCCGGAGTTGGCCCGTTTCTGATACACAGGGTGTTAAAGTTTCTAAAAAAAAATGGGCTTTTTATAATTTTTTTAAATATCCTTTTCTCGATTTTATTGAAACTTGGTACCGTTATTCATACTGATAAGGGACTTAATTAGCCCTAACTAGATTAAATTTATTAAGTCCAGTGGCGTCCCGGGGAACACCTTAACGAATATTATTAACAAAAAATGTACGCCACTGACTTCTTTCTAGCTTTGATGTTTCTTTTCCGGATTTACCAACTAATAGTACAACTTTTTTGATCCTTGAATTGTTTTCGTATCTTGCTTCGTTTTCGAGAAAAAAATTAAAAACTACTTTATTGCATGCACAGGGTTATCCAACCAAGACTAGACAAGGCGATTTTTTGACTTTTCCTGTACTTTTATAAAAAAACTGAAATAGCCATCTTAAGTCATTTTCTCCCGCGAATTCGAATATCTTCAGCAAAAAACAATTGAACATCAAACAAAAGTACTAGGGGTCACTTTGATATTTTTTTAAATGGGATGCCGTATTTTTAATGAGCTTATCGGATTTCTCATATAAATTTTGATCTAAAATGTTGGATTTTTAGATTTATTTTTTTTTTTTTTTTGTAGACGAACATTTTCCGAATTTAAAACTGAAGAAGAAAGGCGTTTTTAAATTAAAAATCCAACATTTTAGATCAAAATTTATATGAGAAATCGGATAAGCTCATTAAAAATACGGCATCCCATTTAAAAAAATATCAAAGTGACCCCTAGTACTTTTGTTTGATGTTCAATTGTTTTTTTGCTGAAGATATTCGAATTCGCGGGAGAAAATGACTTAAGATGGCTATTTCAGTTTTTTTATAAAAGTACAGGAAAAGTCAAAAAATCGCCTTGTCCAGTCTTGGTTGGATAACCCTGTACAAGAAAAATACCTATGTTTTTCAAAGTTAATTAAAACATTTAAATTAAAAATAAAATTATTTTTTTAAACATGATTATGAATAACGGTACCAAATTTCAATAAAATCGGGAAAATTATATTTAAAAAAATGTATGAAACAGTATACCAAAGAAAGTCACAATCTAAGCGAAACAAAAAATTATAAAATTATTAACCATTGAACGGATTTAAGCCTCAATTAGGCATTCCAACATCTAGCTGATTATTATTTCATAACGTAATAAATAACATAACATTTTAAAGTTATTGTATTTTAGTAAAAATACATTTTTAGATATACAGGGTGTTACAATGCAAATATGTGCCTTGATACTAGTTTTGTCTCTTTCTATCGTATATAATATTGAATTTGTGGGAAGGTGCTTGTCATCATGACATCTTCAGAAATTTTACAGGCATTGGCGGAGTTTAGAATTATATTATTTAATTTATAATTAATAATTATATATAAACCTATGTAGCTGTGCTTGTCAAAATAGAATAGCACTACTAGAAACATATTATACAGGGTGTTAAAAATTCGATGTTCACCATTGGGATCTCATAAACGGTAAGAGATACGAGGAAGTTTAAATTAGGGCAAAGTTGCGCAATTCATAGCCGACCAATATGCCAAGAAGAAATTAGGAAAATTCCGAGTACTTCCGAAGATATACGTAAAAAACCGAAAATCGCCGTTTTGGTTTTTAATTTTTCCTGGCTTTATTTAAAGAGATAATGGAAAATAAATTTCACACTTTCATTGCCACTTTTCATCTTCTATAAAGCAGTGTTCTTAGATTTCATGTCCGACGTTTTGTCTTTCGGATGCCATCGTCAGGTTTGTTTTTTTAAATACGGACCTGTATTTTTTATTGCATTTATCTAAACTTTATATGCGATGTAATCTTAATACAAAATTACTTTGATTGAATATCAACGTTTCTACCCTATAAAAACATTTTCAGGAATATTTTATTTAAAAAACTTTTGAATTATTGCAGATCAAAGCCGTATCTGATAATGTATAACAGAGACAGAACGATTTTTCTCTTTCTAAAAACCCTGATCGAGAAGGCTATTGCAGATAATTTTGAAAAAGCTTTCGAGTTTGTTACAATTAGAGGATTCATTGTTTAAAGTATCATAGTTTGCCATGGAATGTAGAAACAATAAAAAGTTTGACATAAGTAATCTAAATTTCAATTACGCGGTGATAAATTCGGTCTTATCTAAAAATGAAATTTTCTTCTGAAGAAAAAAGGGATATGTTAAGAATTTATTACAGTAGCAATAGAAACTCTATGACAGCTTTACAAAGATATTTTGAGGAGTATCCGAAAAGGGAGCAGCCAGCACAAAACATTTTTCAAAGACTTGATAGAAATTTAAGCGATTATGGCCAGCTTGGAAAGCCTCGACAAAAATATGGTAACCGTATTACAGAAGACAAAATTCAGAACGTTTTAGGCCAGGTATGTAACATGAAACTTCACAAAAATTGTTTTTTTACAAAATAAGTTAACATTGTATACATACAATATCCTGAAATCTTATGATGTTTCACGTTATTGTAGGTGGACAATGATGCAACTATATCCAGTAGGCAAATTGAAGCGGAATCCAATTTGCCATCCTTAAACCATGTTAAGGCATGGAAAGTTCTAAAAAATGTCGGTTTGAGACCCTACAAAATTCATATATCACATGCATTGCGAGAAGGAGACGCTGAGAGAAGGCGAACTTTTTGTAATTGGCTACTAGATCAAGATAACCAAAATCGCAATTTTTTAAGCAATATTCTTTGGAGTGATGAGGCTACATTTACAAATTGTGGTGTTTTTAATAGAAACAATGAACATATTTGGGGAAGAGAAAATCCCAGAGATAATAGAGAAGTACGCAAGCAAGTACGCTTTTCTCTGAATGTTTGGGCAGGGATATTAGGAGATAGAATTTTTGGTCCTGTTTTTTTATCACAACGGCTAACAGGGGAGGATTATCTAGTATTTTTAAATAATACATTCCAAGATTTTTTATCTGAAATCCCGCTTGCACGGCTGCAACAAATTTGGTTTCAGCAAGATGCAGCACCCGCTCATGGCACGAGAGATGTTACAACCTTCTTACATGCTGAATTTCCAGGCAGATGGATTGGAAATCGTGGTTTTATTGAGTGGCCGGCAAGGTCCCCAGACCTTACACCACTAGATTTCTTTTTTTGGGAAGCCATAAAAAACAAAGTGTATAAGCAGCCCATTAACGTAATAGAAGAGCTTAGAGTTCGTTGCATAAATGCGTTTGTATCAATTCGAAGAAGGTCGGTACACAGAGCTACTCAAAAAGTTCGCGTCAAAATTGAAAAATGTATAAATCAAAATGGAAATCTTTTTGAGCATCTGAGATAAACATTTGTCATTAGTTTCTACCTCTTCTGGGTTTAAATAATTTTAATTTATAAAAAATGTAAATAATAGATAATTTTGAATATTTTAGTACCTAAACGTACTGTAATTATCGTTTTGTGATATTTGTTATTGTTTTAGTTATAGATTTTCTTGTGTTTCCGAAAATACTGTTAAAAAAATGATCTTCAATACCTAATCAACAAGTTTTTTAAATAAAATATTCCTGAAAATGTTTTTATAGGGTAGAAACGTTGATATTCAATCAAAGTAATTTTGTAATAAGATTACATCGCATATTATTATAAAGTTTAGATAAATGCAATAAAAAATACAGGTCCGTATTTAAAAAAACAAACCTGACGATGGCATCCGAAAGACAAAACGTCGGACATGAAATCTAAGAACACTGCTTTATAGAAGATGAAAAGTGGCAATGAAAGTGTGAAATTTATTTTCCATTATCTCTTTAAATAAAGCCAGGAAAAATTAAAAACCAAAACGGCGATTTTCGGTTTTTTACGTATATCTTCGGAAGTACTCGGAATTTTCCTAATTTCTTCTTGGCATATTGGTCGGCTATGAATTGCGCGACTTTGCCCCAATTTAACCTTTGCTGTATCTCTTACCGTTTATGAGATCCCAATGGTGAACATCGAATTTTTAACACACTGTATAAATCTAGATACATTTTTTTCTATTTTTATGTTTTTACGAATATAATAACTTATAAAATATTAATATGAAACGAAGCACCGCACCGCCTATGCCTCTACAGTTAAAACTGACTTTCTTACGCCTTTTACCCCCCTGTCTGCTCAGCCGTCGTAGCTACAGACTCGTAAGGCAGACTATATTAATGTATATTTCTTTTTCCGACCAAGTTAAACCACATTTCATTAGTTAGATGTTACTTGGAATTTTCATGTTGCTTGTTTTCCCTTAAATGCACTAACAATGGTACTTGTCCATTACGAATGACCCCCAAAAAGCAGCAAAACAAAATAAATTACTTCGAAAATATGTTTCGGAGCGAGACTTTCGCAAACTTTTACCGAGGAGTTTTGAGTGGCACACGATATCTAACTCAAGCACAGGAAACCCATTTCTTTGTATATTTATCAATAATGATTATATACTGTGTCACAGATTACTGGACGGTAAAAGTGCTTCTTTGATTATTCTAAACACCGGACAAGTAAGCGAACATGTTTGAGAGAAATGTTATAGAGCTTATCCACGATTTTAAAATTAGTTGGAATATACAGGGTAGTTCAAAAATGTTGACGATATATTTTCTTAGATGAAAAGTCCTGTCAAATCTAGTAGCATACAATGTATATTATTTTTTACATATACAAGATGGCTATTTGAAAAGTTCCAAAACGAATATCTTGAAAACAACAAAAGTCTCAAAAATGCGGTTTGGCATGAATTGATTGTCCATTTAACACACTACTTAACAAGAATTAAACCGTATTTTTCTAAATACTACAAAGAGATAAAAAGTGTCGCAAATTTGATACTGTAGTGAAAAAAAAAATGTGACAGTAATATGGCAGCCTTATTTATAGTACTTACTGCAAACTGGAAAAACGTCCGACAAATAGAATAAAGAATCAGTATTTTTTTTTAAATTTATCATCGCAAATGAATAATAAATATATGAATAAAAATAATCAATGGAAAACAAATCGAGCAATTTAACGTTTTCTTGTATAGCAAAATATCTTGTAAGATCAAAAACAAACCTCCTCAATGGATATTTAAATTCTTAACAAATGAGAATGTGAAATTCCGTAAATCCACATTTCGTTATAGATAAGCCTCTGCGTCCTCATTATGGAAACGCATTAGACGATAAAAAGATGCAGAACGACGATCTCACGCTGTGCCACTTTTTCCTATGACCACACATTCAAAACCCATTACAAGAGCTTAGAAGACCTACGGGCCTGAATTAAAGGAGATTACCAACTCCCTCCAAGTGCTTACCAATGTTTTTGATTCTGTAAGAAGAAATGAGAACATGTATGGGACTAGAAGGCGGGCACGTCTCTCATTTAGTTTAAATTTATAATTTTTAGGTTATTTGTTATATTTATTTATTTTTTTAAATTCTGTATAAAGTGTAATTAATTACAAATTTCTAAGTAACCGCGTATACAGTGGCGGTTTTTTAGGGGCGCCAGGGTCGGCAGTGCATGGAAATGCGGAAGAAGCACGGAGAATTTACCAGGACAGATATGCTAACAGAGTAATCCCATGTGCTAAAACATTTAGAACGCTACATGCAAGATTATGTGAAACGGGGAGTTTTAATAAAAATACAGGTGGTGGAAGACCAGAAACTGTAACAACGCCTGAACTAAAAGAAGCTATACTTGATGCGACAGAAGAAGATCCTTTAAATAGTACCAGGAAGATTGCACTGCAGCTTGAAGTCAGCCCGAAAACCGTTTGGAAAGTTTTGAAAAGAAACCTCCTGTACCCATATCACATACAGCGGGTCCAAGCTATACTGCCTCGGGATTTTCACCCAAGATTAATGTTTTGCAGGTGGTTGATTCATAGGATGGCACACAATAATAATTTTTTACCAAATATTTTAGGTACGGATGAGGCAAATTATTCACGAAATGCTATTATGAACTTTCACAACAACCACGGCCGACGAAAATCCCCACGTTATTAGAGAAAGTCATTTTTAGCAACAATTTTGGCTCAACGTTTGGGTAGGAATTATTGGTGACTTCCTAATTGGCTAATTTTTTTTACCGCCAAGATTAACAGGTGAATCCTACACGGACTATTTGCGACATCATTTACCCATTTTGTTAGAAGAAGTACCCCTACATGTAAGAGTCAACATGTGGTTTATGCACGACGGCGACGGGGCTCCAGCTCATTTTAGTATTCTTGCTCGTCAGCATCTCGATATCACCTACCCTAATCGCTGGATTGGACGTGCAGGACCTCAAAATTGGTCAGCTTGCAGTCCTGATATTAATCCCCTAGATTTCTATTTATGGGGTCATCTGAAGGCTCTTGTTTATAAAACTCCTGTACTAGATGTGAATGACTTGAGGAATCGGATAATTGACAATTGCAATGTCATGTCAGGTATTTTTCAACGTGTCAGACAATCAATAACAAATCGACTGCAGTCGAGCATTTTATCAGAAGGTGGACATTTTGCTCATTTACTGTAAGGACAAAATTGTTTATTTTTTATTTTTGGTTGTAATTTTATGTTGTCCATGGATAGCTTTTAGAATGAGTTAAAGTGGTTTATATTTTTTTTGTCGCAAAAGAAGCCATATATGAAAAAAACACAAGAGACCAAAAAGTTGTATTTGTAGTCGCTTAATCTGAACAGATAAAAAAGTTAAAAAAAGACGTACTTTTTCTTCACAATAATAATTTCAATCTAGTTAGGTCTAAATAAGCGCCTTATTACTTTAAATAACTGAAGCAAATTTCAACCAAATCGATTTAAGGATATTTATGACGTTTTTTTTCTTGAAACGACCTTACGTATCACCCTCTGAAGTTTCGTACCGCAGTTAGGAAATACCCTGTATATTATTTATCTACATTAATTTGCATTTTTAATGACTCGCAAGCTGCCAGCGAATAAACCGTTCCACTTCTTAAATCGCCCTTGTAACCCCGGACGTTATAGTGAATTACTCGCAAACTATGCCGCCATCAAATTAATTGTTTTACTTTTAAAGTCGCCTTGTAACCAGAACCAGGTCCGGCAAGCCTACCCTGCCATAAGAAAGAACTTAAAGATTTCAGGCTTTAGGATAGGCAACCAAACATACCCACTAACTATTTGAAGACTTCAAACACGAGAAAAGGGGATTTGCGGGTAAATTTAAGGTTTGTTCCAACCCGCCCAGAAATACAGCAACAACCAGTCCAGTCCCCGAACGCTCGCACAACTGTAACAGTCGATTGCTAGGTTCCTAATTTAATTCACAGGCTGGAAATGATCATTCGGGCATGAAATGGGTTCGGGGACGGTGCGTTGTACGGTTTTTGGTCGGGTTGAAACATGCACCACGTGATGACACCAAGGTGAACTGAACTAACCTAAACTAAGGTAAAAAATGTTCTTATTTTTTTTTTAAATATTTTAAGTTTAAAATGTGAATTTTTCATTTTATGAACAAAGTAAAATAAGGAGAAAACAATGATCGTGTCCGATGACCCCTAAAATAAATTTAATTGACATTGGAGGCAAGGGGAGTAATAGATAATTTTGAGAAAATATGCATAGCTTTAGTTTTAAAGTTATGGATTTATGAAAGTCCGAGAACTTGTACCCAAAAAATATCTTGTTCATATGCCTTGATTTTTAAATAATCAGCCAGTACCCGACCTTTACATACAGAATATGTAAGAAGCGATCAAAATCAATATTATTCCCATTAAAACTTAATTGATCGATTCATTTAAGTCGGATTTCAAAAGAAAGGCCAACATTCTCCAGGTGACAACTAAGTCTATTAATTAGCTCGAATTAAAATGTTTCCCTTCATTTATAAACCTGGTATTCGGGGAGAAATATGAAACGTTAATTTATTCAAATTGAATGGCACTAATCAATGAAAAATTAATTAGGTTAGTTAGCTTGTGACAGGTGTAATTAGGGAATGTATAAGACTTAGAAGTTTTCAGCATAAAGGAAAATGTATATCTATTATTATACCTAATACCTCTGAAAAAAAAACCTCTATTTTATTTTGTAATGAAGTTACATTTATATTATTATGTTCTGACACTGGCCCCTTACCAACTAAAGAGTTTTCCAAAGAATAATCTGTGTTTTCCGAAAAACCAGCAGGAGTGACCGAGACTGTGTCAATGTGTGAACTACCAAGGACATACTCAAGTGTTCTTACGCAAAACCTCGTTTGGGAAACCGGTTACTTTGAAGTATCCTCAAGTTCATTGCATCCGCCTCCCGCACAAGAGTAAGGGAGTGAGCTCTAGGGTGCGTGTCTTAGAGATTAATCGCCGAGTGGCGGCACTATTGTATTCTCACGCTTAGTGTAACTTGCCGGACGTAACCATACTGTCACGATGGCCATGCAGGACATAAACGCCGTCTTTTATTGTCCTGCTCACCATTTCGCTGAAATCGTTAATATTTGGGGATGCAGGAGACACTACCCAGCGGATTCGATCTGTCACAGTAATATTAGCACGGGCATCACTTAACCGCATTTATCATGACCGCAGAAATGTCTCTCCAGAAACCTACTTTTCCCCGGTCATTCATTTTGATTTTAGGTATACCCACCATAGGCGCAACTAGAGCATTTTTAGGGGGGAGGGGTAGATGAGAAATCCCATGTTGTCGCACAAGCATGCATTAAACAAAGACATTACAAGAAGCAAAACATTTAAAATATTTTCTTCCGAGTGACATTTTTTCGATGTACATATTTTCCACCGATCCACTTTGTTTAAATTTATTGACATTTCTAAATACAGTGGAATTGTGAACATTCTTATTGTGTCTATTGTTAAAAATAATTGCTGCCTTGCGATAACTGTGATAATAAAATTATCACCATGAATTAAAACTATTTCTATTTTTTTCTGTAAATACAACTTTTTAACTTCCATTGTTACAACTGAACTAACTAAATGGCATTAATTTAATTTCAATGCTTGACTAGTTTCCATGGCTACTTTGATCTTATTTTCTTATGTAAGTGGTATTGGTTATGAGAAGGAAACCTCTTTGTATTATTATTATTTAGGCTGCAAAGTCGGATATAAAGAAAGATTCCTTTTTATTTTAAATGAAAAATACGAGTTTGAAATATTTCGATTTAAAGTGTACACAATTATATCAGTGGCGGATCCAGAGACCTTTTTTTGGAGGGAGGGGGAAATTAGACTTGACTTTTACTTTTGGGTGTAATTCTATGGCGAAAAAAATTCTGTCATAATTTTTGGAGTGTATTTTGAAAAGAAAGTGTGGGATGATGTCTCAAATATTTTACAAGCACAACATTTTTCTACTTTACTGGCAAAATCCATGAATTCTGAGGTTCTAGGGGGGGGGGGGGAATTAGGGAAGCCCCCCCCCTTTCTTCCCTCCCCCGTGGATCCGCCACTGATTATATTGATCTTAATTATTATATTAATAATATTCATTGCAAATAAAATTCGTACAAAAATGATTATCCATTTTTAATTTTCTTCATATGGCGATCATAATAATTAAAATCTAAATAAAGAAAAAACTTTGTACTTTTATGTATAAATATACCATTTGGAGGGTCAGTTAAGTTACAGTGTATAGCAAAATATCATTCCGATGAAATTATATTGATTCCTCAAAAAATAAAGTACGGTATGCAGCAAAAATATTTAATATGTTTATGTTTTTATTTTAAAAGGCCATAAAATGGTTAAAACTAACTAATCTGACAAATTATTTACGGTTATTTCTAAACAAAGTCTATAGAAAATACGATTTGCGTACTGTATGGTTGCGATGTACTTTTTATACAGGGTAATTTAGAAAAAACCTATTAAATCGTATCTTTTGTCCAAAATCAACAAGATTTGGTATTTAAGAATATCTTTGAAATTGAAACAACATTTCTTAATAATTTTAAACTAAAATGAAAAATGGAGGTACTTTACTCTTAGCGGAATTATCAATTTTTGACTCTCCCTCTTATACCATAAGACTATTACTGGATTTGATAGGTGTTACTTTGGTTTGAGCATATGCAGAACTTTTCTCAAATAAAATAAATTTACTAAATTCAACGATAATTTTTTCAATGTTGCGCACTTTTTGCCGGTCACTGTATAACAATTTTTCTCAAGTTTTTTACGTCTACAGTGTCAGTCTCTTAATGGCATTCAGCCACCGTAGAACGCTAATGTCCAAAGTGAAATTAAATTAAATTAAACTAAAAATAATTTATAGGAGCACGATTGTCTTGTTCATAATGGGCTAATAAATTAGTGTATAAAAAAGCATAGAAGTACAAAAAAAGTGTGGTTTTGCTATCTAAGTAGTATGAATTTTTTAGGCGATCAAGTCGAATACATATTTCATTAAATTAAGATCTCGCATGTAATGCCAAGAAAATAAATGTTTAATTATATTTCTACGTGCGTAGGTTTTTTTCAGTTTATGGTATCACCACTTTTAATACAGTACACCGGAACTGTTAAATTTACTTTTTAAATTAGAAACCGGAACAAATGGAAAATCAAAATTAAAATAGGTATTAAATTTACAGTTAGTGTCATTGCATTAAGTAGTTTCTGTTAAACATGAACAACACATAAATTCAACTGTCATAGTGGAATAACCGAAGAAAGCTGCAGCGAGAGAATAACTAAATTTTTCGCGAATTATCCAAATTATATTCGTAATTTGTTAGTTACATATTTATCTTATACATTTATGTCCCTTTTATATTCACTCTATCCAATTGCTCTGGATTAAAGGATGGTTACATGTTAACTTGTTGGGATTTTTTTTATTTTTCTGGTTCTTCCTATTATACAGCTTGGTACTTAAGTACGTTGCCAAATTAAAGAGGGTAGTTTGTTAGGTCATCTAAATAAAGATCATACAGTGTGGCCAATTAAGTGTGCAACAAATGGGAAATTTCTTTATTATTGGTTGCTCAGAAAATCTTATTCGTGATAAAAGTTGAAGCATGTCCAATAACCATTTCGGGTGCATTTAGAATCGCCTCAAGTCAAATAGGGTACAAGGTAGGGCTAAAAATATGAAAGTCGTCCAGGAGTAAAGTAGCCTCATGTCGAAAAATAGATAAAAACATTATAAAGAAAAGTTTTTTGCAATGACAGGACCCATTAAGCAGGGTGGACAACTTAAAGGTTGCATTGTAAATTTCAGGTAAATTGCAATGATTAATTTAAAATTCGGTATTTTAGATATTTAAGACCTACATCCCGAATCGGTCCTAAATTAGGGTCAACCTACTTTGCATACAAAAGAAAGACGAGTCTGGTGAATGAAAGTAATGTAACGGCGGCGTTACTGCAGGTAGTTTATTAGAATAATAAGTATAATAATAATTATATTTGATTAAGTAGATAAAAACTTATATAAAAGTAAAAATAATAGGAAAATAGATAAATTGGAATAAATATTAATATTTATAAAAAAAAATCTGCTATGTACAATACAACTTAATTTTTATATTTTAGTCATCATGTTCCGAGTAGTCCGATTAACTATCGTCGTTGGGGTCCAGAGAAATAATACGAAGCTCTACAGTGTTTTCTAGCATGTTGTCAGCTTCCTACATTCTTTCTTCTATTTCAATCACATGTTCGACGCACTTACTCCATTTTTCACAATCCACTGTCTTTATTCCCTCTGATAAGAGGTTTCCAACGTCTCTCATTTTAAAAGTGGTGTTATGCCTTGCTACAAACCCTGTTACTTGCGGCCACGCAAATTCTATGGGGTTTAATTCACAGTAGCATGGCGGAAGGCGAAGTACCGGTATATTTCGTTTTGAAGCCATTTCGCCGACAACAAATTTCGTACAAAAAGGTTTATTCAACTTTACAATCTCCAGTAGCTCCTTTTTCAGCATATCTTTATGAAATGGCCTATTATTTACAGTAAGCCAATAAATGTTGTCATTTCTTTTTTTCCAAGAAGACGTTGGTATTTTTTCGGTTTTTCTTGAGTGGTAGCTGCCATTATCCATGACTATAACAGATCCGGGAGGAATAAGATCCAGCATTTATACAATACAAAGTCATGGCATACTATTAAAAAAATTTTTTTTTAGCTTTAAATTAAATGACTTTTTTTTAATATTTGGGTATTATACCTGTTTAAATTAACCACAATCAATACTTCCGGACAGTTTTCATTGAGTTGAAGCAAATTTGTAAAATTTTATTAGATTTATATTTTTTTAAATATCCGAAAACATGTTTGTTGCACGGTGTTTGGGAGTTTTCCAATAATAAAAGTAATAAACGTGAATTAATCTGTAAACCACGTCTACGAATCGGCAACGCTGCAATAAAGGAAAAACGCCGCCCGAGTTCAAGAGTCCTTCAGTCTTCTAACGTAGCAACAAGATATCCTTGTTCTATTCTGCTGACAACACCGCAAAATGTCTAGCGCATGATTAAAAATCATTAGTGTATTATCCCACAGTATTCTAATTCTCGGAAACATCAAGTCTTGTTTAAACATAAAAAACGTGCCATATTCTAAACTAAATAATATTAAATTCACGTTTACGAAAATCGTTAATCCGTAGCTTTGCAATAGGTTTATCGCTTCAAGACTATGTAAATTAGTTTCTGTGATGTTGTAACCGACAATGCCTTTCGTTGGTTGTTCTTCTAGGATCAGAGTACAATATTAAGAAAAACAATTCAGTGTGCTGTTAGACTTCAAAGTAAGCAGATGGTCCACGTGGCTGAAAACAATAATAGCACGTGGTTTGATCTGACATGTGTGTCAGGCAAAGTGATTTTCTAATGTTACAGTAATTGATATTTTGACGACGCGTGCCCGGTAGCACAGGTTACTATTATTTTAAGAATACAGTAAAAGTACCGTGAACTTGTCAGTTAAATAGACTACATTCTTTGTGTTTGGCTAAGACGTGCACGAAGTTGCACCTCAGTGTTTTGCAGTTCGCGTAAATACGTGAAATATTCCGTTCTATACAGAACATGTCTTTCAAATAACCCTCGTGATATTCAGACGGCAATGACGCTGTAATTAATTCAAGTTCTGATTCATTCTCTATGGTAAAAACCAATGAAATCCTAACGGTATCTCGGTGCAGTGCTTTAGGGTTGTTAAGATAATGTATTCATGATTAACAATATAAATATTGCAGTATTGCAGTATTGTAGGGGTGGTCAAAAGTAGAAGAATAAAAAGACATAGCAAAATAAGTTGTGTTTAATTGATCTAGCAATAATAAAACGAACCAACCTTATACTGCGGGTGATAAAGTGTCTATGTGAGGCCAGGGCGAACCCCTCTCTAAAACAAATTTCTTATTTGTGTCTCATATTGTGCAATGATTCAAAAATTGTAAAATAAAAGTCAGAATAAAACCACAATGTGTCACATGTGGATAACACTTGTCAGCGACCTGCCATGTACGCGTTTTCCAGGTTTGTCCCAATTTACTCCAGTAACCCTGCAGATCAGTCCCTCTTCGTTCCTTGTTCAATTTTCTACAACCTTTCAATGTTATCTTATAACAATATTAACTTTTACCGCATTCTACCTTCATTTCTCCACATTAATTTAATCCTAAAACCTTTCAACAATTTTCATTTTTTCTTACAACTGGTCTCTATTAACCATGGCTTTACATTATTGACCTCCTAAAAGTTCGAACCACTGGTCAGAATTCAGCATAAACTTCTACTTACTTATATCAATTTTATTGAACAAAACCACTCTGGTCGATCACTGTATCCCGTGATGATGAACATTTCTATATTCGAAACATGTTGGGAACAATAAAGCTCTCATATCTTTTAATATACAGAGTGTTATTTAATAAGTGTCCGATATTTTACAGGACGATTCCTCAGTTATTTATAAGGTGAAAAGTTCATATAAGCATGGGTCCGCAAGTTCTTATTATCCTTATACAGGGTGTTAAAAATTTATTTTTATTTTTATTTGAAGTAGTCCATACTTACAGTGGAGTAGGTAACATAAATTAAAACAAAACTTCTGTCTTCCTCCACAAATGATATATATTGTAAAATTAAATTCTTTTATAGCGATTGCCCCTACATGTTTCGACCATACATACAGTCATCTTCAGAAGAACTAAATCGAGTTTGGATTCAGTTTTAGTAGTTGCCTCAAATAAATGAGTACAACTTTTTTAAAAAGTTTTTAGCAAGTGAAATTTTGTTAGTTGAAGACTAGCTTGGCTGAACGTGATGGATTTTTTAAAACTGTGCTCATCTATTTATCCATCACGTTCAGTTCGATTTAGTTCTCCTGAAGATGACTGTATGAATGGTCGAAACATGTAGGGACAATCGCTATAAAAGAATTTAATTTTACAATATACAGTGTGTCCACGTAAGTTGGCGGCATATGGGAAACTTCTTTATTATTAATTTTACGAAAAAAAGTTATTCTTCATAAAAAGTTCTGCATGGTCCAAAACCTAAAATGCAACCATTAGATGTTAAATTTTTTCAGTCATATACGAGGTTTGTCAAAAAATGTGATTTATGCTCTAGAGTAAAGTACCTTTCTTTTTGACAATATCGAAAATTGTTTTAAAGAAAAGATGTTTAGAATTAAAAATAGCTTTCAAATATTCAACATTGTTTATTTACATTAAAAAACTATTTTTTTCTACATTTTCTCTGCGATTACGTTGGAAATTTAAGTTTGCATATTAATGCATAATTAATCTAGGATGCACTGGCATTTTTTAAAACTGATAATTAAAGTAGGCTTTGCGAACTGTCTAAATATCGAAAATTCGAAGAAACGTCAACAATCGTATTTCAAAAAGTGCCACGGTATAAACACTTTTTTTATGCAGTCTAACAGTGTTTTTCAAAGTTTTTAGAGATCCGTATTGTACAGTTTTATGTTTGACAGACGTATTTGTTTATGAAAAGTTAGACATGTCACCAACATTAAGTCTGGAAGAGAAAATTGAGATTGTGCTAATAGTGGGAGATAAGTATAAAACATTTCGAGAAGCAGCAGACATTTTTAATTTCCGACATCCAGATAAAAATATTCACAATGAAACTGTTAGAAAAATATTTAATAAATTTAAGACTTGTGGAGATGTACATAATAAATTTGGAAAAAAACGCCAAAGCATGGTAGAAAATAATGACATTGCGTTGCAAGTAATGCTCTCTGCAACTGAGCATCCTAAATATCCTTTGTGAAAAAGGGCATCTTCATTGCCAATGGATATAAAAAAAAGTAAAGTTTCAAAGATTCTAAATAAACACAAATATCACCCTTACAAACCTAAAAAAATTCATACTGTAAGACCAGGAGATAATGATAGACGATTTGAATTATGTTGTGACATACAGGGAATCTTAGTAGATAACCCATTTATGTCAAGGTGTATTATTTTTACGGATGAAGCAACATTCTCATCAAATGGGACAGTTTCTAGCCAAAACTGTCGTTGGTGGAGTGATACAAATCCACATTTTACGTTGAAAACTCGGGACCAATATTCGTTCAAAACAAACGTGTGGTGCGGAATGTATAAAAATCAAATAATTGGACCTTTTTTTTTTCGAGAAACCTTGAATGCTGATCGTTATTTGTGCTTTTTAAACAATAGAATAAATTATTTTCTTGACAACCTTCCCTTACTTGAACGTCAGCAGATATGGTTCCAGCAGGATGGTGCCCCATGTCACAGCAGATTAGATGTACGTCAATACATTGAAAATATTTTCAATGGAAGAGTTTTTCATCGTTTTTCGGAAATTCCTTGGCCTCCGCGGTCTACAGATTTAACCCCACTTGATTTTTTCTTGTGGGGTTACTTAAAGCAAAAAGTTTACCTTCAAAGGCCATTTCAAGATGTTGACCATTTAGAGAGAATAATTGCAGAAGCGGTTCGTAATATAACTCCCCATATGGTTAGCAATGTCTTAAGAGAATTTTGTAATATAACTGTTACATGTATAAACAGAAATGGAGGATATGTGGAGGCATTAGTAAATTGAAGATAGTGATTATTCATTAGTATTTATTGTAACAAAGTAAATTATGCATATGCATGCAAGCAACTTAAAGGTTATCAGTGTTCGATAAAAATTAAGAGATAATTGTTTTTAAAAGTTTATTTATAATTGTTTAATCAAATTTATAATTAATAAATGCAATGCATTAATGTGCAAACTTAAATTTCCAACGTAATCGCAGAGAAAATGTAGAAAAAAATAGTTTTTTAATGTAAATAAACAATGTTGAATATTTAAAAGCTATTTTTAATTCTAAACATCTTTTCTTTATAACAATTTTCGATATTGTCAAAAAGAAAGGTACTTTACTCTAGAGCAAAAATCACATTTTTTGACAAACCTCGTATATGACTGAAAAAATTTAACATCTGATGGTGGCATTTTAGGTTTTTGACCATGCAGAACTTTTTATGAAGAATAACTTTTTTTCGTAAAATTAATAATAAAGAAGTTTCCCATATGCCGCCAACTTACGTGGACACACTGTATATCATTTGTGGAGGAAGACAGAAGTTTTGTTTTAATTTATATTTTTATTTTTATTTTTCGTAAGTAGTTTTTGAAATAATGTCGATTATTGGACGAAAATTGGTATCTGGGGATTTTTTGAAATGCGAAATTCGAATTTGATGTTAACATGGCTCCTACTGGTAGAGGGCACCACCTACGTGTCCTTTTACCTTTTTGAGGAGTCATAACTTTTTGATACGTGCTTGTATTACATTTTTAAGCAAAAAAATTAATTTCTTCATCATTTTTACATGAAAAAGGCATACTTGGTAGCAGTCGCTACGAGCAATCGTTGCCGAGAAAAGGAATAATAAAGAAATAAATGGAATGTATTTGAATATCGCTATGCCCACATCAGAGTTTAATAAAATAGCATTTATCTCCTAAACAAAGCCGACATAAAAAAATTATGAAAACGTACTTTGCATTAGCCAATAAAGTGCCTACATAACAGTGTTATCAAAAGAGAAAACGGCAGTGGCGTACATATTTTCTGTTCCTGTTAAAAATTGTAACACTATCTATCTCAAAAATGAAGGGCTTGCGAACCCAAGCTTATATGAACTTTTCACCTGATAAATAACTGAGGAATCGTCCTGTAAAATATCGGACACTTTTAAATAACACCCTGGATACTATGGAAGCAGACCGTCTAGTTTTATTTGATTGTATCGACTCCACTGCAAGCATGGGACACTTCTTTAAGAAGTTGTATTGTTTAACAATAATAATTACTTAGAAATGTCGCGATACCAATAAATTATTATCGTTTAAATAACATCCACCTAGAGCAGTTCATTTCAATGAGATAAAATGTTCCTAACAATTTCTTTTTCTCAAAAACGGTTATTCATATCAAAGAAGATAGGAGATAGAAGACGTAATGAATATGTCTTTAGTTGCTGATGTTGATAAAAGTATGAAACTAAAAAAAGACAGTGGCGTATCATGGATAGCCTGCTTAAAAGATGATTGAAATATAAGCAAAAATAAATGTAAAAACAAATTAATGCTTTTTGTTTCGAAAACGAAACATTCGAGGACATGTATTGTGTTCATTCTGTTTATATAGTATTTTTTTTTAAACCACCATAGTTTAAAGTTTAAAACTATTTTGTGGATTTGAGAGTTGTGAATTTGCTATATGGTTAGAAGTTTTGAATTTTGGACATTCATCCGATACGATATTATACGAATATAACTAAAATAATACGAGTACTTACCATAAGCTTGACATTGTACAATTTTCGTTGTTCCTACTCTTATAATGCTACTGCTCGTAAAAGTTGTAAATCTAGGTGCTTGTAGTAAATTATCTGAAAAGAAAAATGAAATGAAAAACCATACCATAATAATAATATTCATGTTTTAACAACAAACTACTTGAATCTACTCGTAAAACCAAAGACATTTATAATGTCTTTGCGTAAAACAAAGAAATTTATATTAAAAATATGTATTCAAATACATCTGGTATAATTAAAACATTTTCCACTAAAATCGTATGCAAACAGCGAATTTAAAAAAACAGTACACATTTTCATAAAGCATACTTTTTAACAAGCGGTATACCAAGGGAAAAGATCCTTTAGGGATTTCCTTAAAATATTATAGACCGCTATTTTTCTTCCTTATGTTTGTTTAAAATTTCTTAGCCAAGTAAATTCGATATAACGACGCTTTATACTATACAGTAGTTTTTAGTTTACAGTTTACTTTAAGTAACAAGATAATTTTAATTAAAAGCAAACTTGCCTATTTAAATGTGCCCTGAAGCAAATATATTTATAGCACTTTTATATAGAACCACTAGATCATTATACTAAAGAGCGGAATATATGCAAAGTGCATATATACATATATGCATTTTTTGCATATTTTGTCAATTTTATAATAAACTACATACTTTTCCCAAATTATTATTTTATGAGCATATTTTTATGTTTTCGGCGTTATCAAAAAATTAAGAAAACCCGGTCATGAAAACTCGTAGACTCATGGGTTTAATGTCCAGTCCGGCACCTGTTTCAGGGATTTTCTAATCTGAAGATAATTATATAATAATCAATATTTACATTTTGGTTATATACAAGGTATTTATTGGGGGTTTCCGGGGTTTGCAGGTATATTACTTGCTTAACAAACTGTATTTATATCGGGTTGTAATACGTACTTCTGTTTTAGTTTGCCGAATATAATAATAATAATAATAATAAATGCCTTTTATGCAATTTCAGGTTAAAAAATTCTTCACTTTTACTTTTTTTTGTTTTCTTTTTAATAAACATCTTTTTTAGAACCCAGTGTGTTTCCTTACCCTATTTTACTATAATAAATTAAGAAATATTGCATACCAGTATGCATATTTGATCCAAAAATGCATATAACCGCATATTCTAAAGGCAAACAAGGCATATATGTATAATGCGAATATTTTGGCGGAATTTAAGTGCACATATTCCGTCCTTTAATCATTACATATACAGTGATGTATGTTCAAATTAAAAATGCATCATGGACTCTCATTTCGTATGACCCATGTTTCGATTAGTATCTCCAGTCATCCTTAGAAAAATACTGGGGAATATTGAATAGGTACGACTAAAGTTACCCAAAAAGGTTTACTTCTGGAGACCGCGCTGCACAGTTCTTGCTGTCACATATTCACATTACTACTTAGCCGGGATTTTCGAGATAAAGGGTATATAATCCCGATAAAAAATTAAGTTAAAGAGTTAAAGAGCAGTTTATTGTTTAATAAATACACTAAATGCCTACTGTTAATAAATAAAAAAAAAACATTAAATATTTAAAAAAAGAAACGCAAAAAAATCAGTGCGTCCAAGTGTCCTAAGCTTGATCGCAACTTATTGCAAATTTGACCTACTGACAAGCAGCGTTCTGATTCAATGCCTGTTGGGGGAATTGTTTTTAAAAATTGGATACCACATCGCGTTGATACAACGCATCTACTATTATTTTTACTTGCTGCAACACTTTTACGACAATTTGTATTAATTCACATTCAGAATCCAGCAGCGGTGTCATATTTAGATCGATCATGGTCTCTTTAATAGAATTTGCAAAGGAGCAAAACGCTTGAGCATGTCCAGTAGACTGTTCCAATTTGTTTTGCAATCTAATCTAAGTTTAAGCTCTTTTCCTTTATCATTTTTAAATAGTTTTGAAGAATGTAATTTCTTGTAGGTGATTTTCTAAATGTGCGAACGATTTTTCTGACTTCGATATAATTAAGTTAAGGTCGCACTCACTCTTAAGATTTCGGAATTTTCGCAATCCTAGGAAATTTGTGAGGTTAAGAACTTCAGGAAAGCGACCCGGCAAAAAGAATTTTATTTTCATGTCACCAGGTAAGAAAATAGAAACAGATTTTAAATGCATTTAATTTTCAATTTTTATGCACAAGTAGATTAGATGTTATTTTGGTATTGTTGTTGTTCACGGTCCCTCTATAATGCATTTAAGCATTTTTGGTTTGGTGTACAGGGTGTTAAAGTTATGCAAGTATATTTTTTTTTCTTAAGCGCGCGTGACTTCCCATTGGAAATCATTAGACTTTTGGATACAGTTGTTACTATTTATTTTGCTACGGTGAAGTAGTGCATTTTTTTTTTTATTAAAAGACAAACCTAATTTTCAGTAGGGAAGAGATCTGTAGTTTGGGATGGTGTGTAGGTTGGCCACCATCAATTTCTCATTCCTTGCCTTGTTACCCTCGATGAGGCTACTATGCAGTGAGAACGTAAAGGTTGGAACAAATTCATTTAAAATGCATGTGTTTTTATTTTCGAACAAACGCTCGAACCCGTCAATTTTTTATTTTTGTTATGCATTTTTTAAAGCTGATTTTATGTATCTATACAGGTGGTCTCAAGAACAAGTTATGACCGTTTACTTTTTTTTTTTTGGATACCCCTATTTTATAATATTTTTTTGGATTCTGCCTAAAATTCTAAACGTGTTTTATGAAAAATGTCATATACTTAAATTCAGTCGTTTGCGAGAAAATCGATATTCAGATAATAAAGCCTTTGGATGTTAAGTTGTCACGCTGACACTAACGGTTGTCGCCTAATTTGAGTAGTTTTGCCTTAAGTCAAAGGGTCTGGCGAAAGTCATTTTGATAATTTTGTAATTTTAAAATGTACATTTAAGTGAAGGAGAGTGAATAGAAATATTATTATTGATTGGTTATGGAGAGTAGTACTATTGCTTTGGAAAATCATTTCTGCAAACCATCCGTCCTAAAGTATTTAGATAAAAATGAATTCCATCCTCACAAAGTCCAATAGGTTCATGAACTCAATGAAGGTGATCCTGACAGAAGAGTCCAATGTTGCGAGATAATTATGAATGTTTGGGACACACGTCGTATTTCTGTCGTGACCCAGTACAAAATTAAAATAAAAGCGTGAAACTCAATTTTAGGGAATATAATGCAATGTAATACTAAACCAAGCGGCAACGTCGCATTCGTGCTAAATTACTATGTGTTCCTTCAACACCTAAATGCTAAAAAAATAGAGAAAATTACATTATATTCACATGCAATATAACTGGCAACACCGCATATTAAAGTGGTGGCAACGGTGTACAAACCCATAACATATATGTTCAAGTTAAATCCTCATGTAGAAAAAACTGTCTGCTATTTTATAATATTCTCTAAAACGCAAATTTAAGTACGACATACGCCACGTGCATAGTAACAACGAGTCTCGATTCTTATTGGCGAACAACAGTAGCGTGACGTGGGACGATGCCATCATGGTTTTCAACGTATTAAGACCTGATTGGTCAAGGTGATTGGATACGGTAATATACGTGCTGTTTGTTTTGTAAACAAACCAGTGTCACACTGCTTTTCAGATAGAGAGGTTGTCGCTCCGTAAAGAGAAAAGCTTTACGTAAAAAGGTACTAAAAGTTGTTAAAATAGTAAAGTAAAAGTGTGTTAAGCAGTAGCCTGACAGGCAACTCATCGCTCCGTAAAAGGATAAAGCTTTTTACGTAAAAGTATTTTGACAGTGTTAAAGGGTTATGTGAAAGTATATAAAGTTGAATTACCACTAAGTGAGTGATTAAAGTATCTAAGTTAAAAGTTATTGTATGTTGTACCCATGCTAGGGTATATACTGGAGGAGTAATTATTCATTAATAAATGATTAATGCAGTAAAATTCAAAAAGGATTTTATTTTCCAATTGTAAAACAAATTTGAACCAGTCGACTTGTGAAGACACAGGTTAAAGTTTTTGTGTAGCTCATTGTTAAAAACGTGAGTCCGCACAATGAATATGTGCAATAATTATCCCTAGTTTTCGAAACGAATTGTATTTTTGGATGAGGCAACGTTCTGTTTCAATGAAAGTGTGAGCAAACAAAACTGTCGGTATTGGACTACAGAAAATCCACACTGGATTATGGAATGTCATACCCAATATCCTCAAAAAGTTAATGTTTGGGCCGGCATTGTTGAAAATAGAATTTTGGGACTCTTTTTTTTATTGACGGGAATTTGACAGGTCAAACATATTTAGAATTTTTAGAAAATGATGTAGTACCGTGCCTTGCCATATTATACCCTAATCCAGAAGATCCTGATGCACCGAACAATCTTGTATCAGCAAGACGAAGCCCCACCCATTACATCCGCCGTGTCCGTGAGTACCTTAATATAGTTCCCGAACGATGAATTGAACGACGAGGTCTAATTGAATGGCCGGCCAGATCTCCAGATTTAATCCATTTGAATTTTTTTTTGTGGGATTATCTTAAGTCTAAGGTTTATGTTAACCGACCAAACAATATTGAAGATTAACAGAATAAGAAGCGAAATAAGATAACGTTTTGCAAGACTTTGAAGATCGTCTCGGGTACTGTCAGACTGTCGGTGGACGTCATTTCTAACATTTAATAAAGTGACTTTTAGTTTCTTTTGAATTTTCTTTTCTTTTTGACTTGTTTTTGGGACAACCTGTATACATGCTTTAAAAAATGCACAACAAGAATAAAAAATTGACGGGTCCGAGCGTTTTTTCGAAAAAAAACACATGAATTTTAAGCGAATTTGTTCCAACCTTTACGTTCTCGCTGTATACTATAATATACTATCTGCTACTGCAAACGCTGTTAATGGAATCCATAAATTATTAATATTATTAGTTACAACTTCTGACAATTTTTACCCCCTAGTAGTTGAATGTTGGTAATTCTGCCTTTTCCCTGATGGCTGCAAGCGTATATATAGTATGTGATTTAGATTACGAAGTGAAATAGAGGAAAAATATTACGACGAAGGAAAACAAGGTAACGGGAATCTAAACTCTGGCTTCGGAAACTATAAAAATGTTCGTAAAAGTTTGGTTTTGTATGTCTTATAAGCCAAACCATAAATATGAAAAAGAAAAGCTATGTAGTGCTAAAAATACATGTCTATAAAGTTGTAAAAATATGTCATCGGATAAAATCAAATAATCTGTACTATTCCATCTCTTGACGTTTGTTTATGCCAAAAACCTATTTTATGTGTTTTTTTTTTAAACGAATTTAGGGATACCTGCAGAAACCAGTAAAATCATATAAGTAAAGTAATATTTCAGGAGTAAAAAGGGTAACATTTCCATGTTACAGGATACAGTAAATGCCGTTAAAAATAAATCAAACCTGCAAATGTTTTATACATGTTAAATATTAATACATTTATTTAATAAATGCAAATATGCATTAAACATAAATATTTGAAATCATTTGTTAATAAATTATTTAATTGTAATTAAAGTAATTTATTTGTATATTTACACGCGTTAAAAGCGTAAAATTTCTGGACAAGTTTGTGAAACAATTATTCAAATTTAAAACTCCGAAATGTTCATGCGCCAAATAAAGCAACAGAATTTTAATTTCGGATTTAAATTTAAAACACATAAGTAATGCAAATAAGCCTTTAAATTTCAACAGTTTTCCAGCGGGTTTGGTATTTTGCGACTATGTAATTAAACTAAGTGATTATGACCTGCACGGAAATTTAGTTCCAGCAGGTTGTTAGTGCGTTTTATAAAGGAAGTTTATGTTTTTTATTAAGCATTCCAGAAAATTGTATAGTGTATCTTCAGTCAATTAAAATCAGCGGGTCAAATTGGCTTTGCAACCTGATCTTTCCGGTGGTTTGATGGCTTGCAAGCTGGTGCATGTTGCCGATTGAAATAAAAATGAGTACAGTAAATAGCAAACGAATACTACTTGGCAAGTGGTAATCATAATATGACATATAAATATGTATATACAGTGTGTCCACGGATTGACTATCGAAGAGGAAAAACTTTTTTATTTGTGACTTTATGAAAAAAAGTTATTTTTCATCAAAACTCCTGCTTGTTCTCAAACGACCAAAAAGCATATTATTTTTAAAAATTTATATACCGGGTGTTCAGAATTTAGAAAAATATGAAAAAAGCTAAGGACAAATAAGTACCCTTATGTGTAAAGATAGGATAAAGAGTAATTAGTAAAAGTTGTTGTGGTTAAAAACCTACGTCTCATTACCAAGTTTTGACTTATTAGCTAAATGTACAGAGACCGGCAAAAAGTTCCAACTCATAAAATATGATTTGATTCAAATTAACGCATTTTGCAAATTAGTTAGTCTTTAGAAGCTATTTTTTGTAAAATCTTTATAGTATACGTTTCGATGACAATGGACAATTATTGTCAGCGCGGAGCGACGTATTTAACAAATTAAAAATAATGTCAATGTCATATTGCTCAATTTATGACAGTGAAAAAAAATGCTAACGTTAGAACAAAAAGTCTTTATTGTCCAATGTTATGGTTTAGGAGAAAATATCTCATACTCGTATGTAACAAGAATGTTTAATGAGAAATGGCCAAATCTTACCATTAACCGAATATCATTTAAATCTATTGTTTCAAAATTTAGAAGAACAGGAAGCGTTTTAAATATTAAAAAAAAGAAAACTCCTATCAATGAAGAAGAAAATGTTGGGGCAACTATTGCGCTGGATTCCGTTCGGCATTTTCCCAAAACATCGCGAAGGATCAGAGCATCCCAAATTGGAAACATTAGTAAATCATATTTGCAAATAATTTTTAAGGCTAATAAAGTCAGGCCATATAAACCTAAATTTGTTCATACTCTAGAAGCAAATGATGATGCAAAAAGACTTGATTTTTGTTTATGGGTTGGTCAGAAATACTTACAAAATAGAAACTTTTTTCATAATATTATTTTTTCCGATGAAGCTACTTTCTCCACTCCAAGAAAGTTAACGTGAGGTGCGCAGTTACGTACAACGGAATAATTGGACCGTACTTCTTTGAAGCAAATATGAATCAGCATAGTTATTTAGAAATGCTAAATACAATTTTTTTTCATTATTTAAATAATATGCCACTTATTGACAGGCGAACTGCATATTTTCAACAAGATGGTCATCCTGCGCATTCCACTGTTATTGTGCGGGAATGGTTGACGAATCGACAGTTTCCGGAGCGCTGGATTGGGAGTTATGTACCAATCCCTTGGCCGCCAAGAAGTCCCGACCTTACAATAATGGATTTTTACTTGTGGGGCTACCTTACCCAGAAAGTGTATGCATCTCAATTGAAACCTGATCTTGATAATTTAAAAATTAGAATTAGAGAAGCGATTCAAGCTATCCCATTGCAAGAGATACGAAACGCATATAAAGTATTTATTAAGAAAGTCCAACGATGCGAGGAGGTTGGTGGAGAAACCTTTGAATAGTTTTTTTTGCTGATAATCTGCGTTTTTTCACTTACATTTGTTTAAAAAAAATTCTTACTCTTCATTCGTTCTCTAATAAATTCGTTTAATTATGAATAGTGCACGGTATTATTTTAAAACGTATTGATTTTTTAATAATATGGGTAGTTACTTAGCCGCTTTCGACAATTCCTCGTATAAAGATAAAGATTTTACAGAATAATACCTTCTAAAGACTAACTAATTTGCAAAATGCGTTAATTTAAATCAAATCATATTTTATGAGTTGGAACTTTTTGCCGGTCTCTGTACATTTAGCTAATAAGTCAAAACTTGGTAATGAGACGTAGGCTTTCAACCACAACAACTTTTACTAATTACTTTTTATCCTATCTTTACACATAAGGGTACTTTGTTCTTAGCTTTTTTCATATTTTTCTAAATTCTGAACACCCGGTATATAAATTTGAAAAAATAATAGATATGCTTTTTGGTCGTTTGAGAACAAGCAGGAGTTTTTATGAAAAATAACTTTTTTTTCATAAACCCACAAATAAAAAAGTTTTTCCTCTTCGATAGTCAATCCGTGGACACACTGTATGTGAGAACTTTGTTCTCTAGCCACTTGCTGAGATCTTATACAATAAGGATTAACCAAATTATGCTAAAACAGCTATTCTCTGGGCTACCTGCCCCAACGAGCGCTGAATTAAATAGCAAAATTTGGCGTATTTTGACTAACACTGTTAAAATACAAACTCAGATTTCTTCAAATTCAGATTCAAAATCTGAGTTTGTATTTTAGTAATTCAGGCTTAATGTCCTGCCCGGCACTTGTTTCAGGAGAACTTCCAATCTGAAGATAATTATATAATAATTATTATTTACATTTTGGTTATACACAAGGTATTTATTGGGGGTTTCCGGGGTTTACAGTTATAATGTTAGGGGTTATTTATTGACATTTAATAATTCCTTATTATTACCTGCTTAGCAAACTGTATTTACATCGGGTTGTAATACGTACTTCTGTTTTAGTTTGTCGAAAGATTTCAGTACTTTCAGTGTGAAACTAGTGATTTCAAATTTGTGTTCAAAATGTCTAAAGTGGCGAAAACGTCTTCGTGGATTAAAAATTTCCCAGAGTTAGAGTTTAGTAGAAAAAAAGTCTTCTGTAAAGCTTGTGCAAAAATTATTGTTTGTGAAAAGAAGTTCCAAATCGATCAACATTTGAAAACACCGCCGCATAAATCAAAGTTACAAAAAATTAAATCTGAGTTCAGTTCAGCTGAGAGTAAAAAACGCATTTCAAAATGTTGAAGAAAAATCAAAATCTTATCTTAGAGCTTCACTGGGTGATACAATTTTTTACATTATTGTTGATGAAAGCACATATGCTTGTGGCAGATATATCGCACATGTTATGATTGAAGCACTTCAAGAAGATAAAGCAACGAACCCATATTTAATCGCTTCTAAGCAGCTAGACAAAACTCATAATGTGACGAAAGTTTTTTTCCCTAAAGTTTAGAAGGTCGTAATGGATCGTGAATCACCGTAAAACTTGAACGAATTTGACATTGTAATGGATGAGGCAACTCTAGGTATACTTCTTGGTTTGTTCGCAGGATGTTGAAGGGGCATTCATTTCTAGAACAATTCACTTTTTTATCCCGGTTTCGTAATTTAATTCGAAGTTATAAAGTTTGATCCTTTCATCTACGCATAGCGCTATTCATTGAATAATGTCTATGGAAACAATTTAAACTATAGTAATTATTCTGAGGATAAACATATTCGGACGTGAAAGTACCGGGCCTAAAAATATAACAAAGTTACGGATACAAGCTTGTTGTTAATAAACTGAAATTAGTCATCAATATCATGGCTAATTGTACAATTCGTTTTCAATATACAATTTCAAGTATATATTTTATTTTATTGTTTCGTGAATGTTGTATATTTGAATTTGTTTAAATATAAATGATGTTAATTTTATTGTACGTATTATAACAACAGTAAAGTTGCTTATTGTACAATGCGATAAATAATATTATTTCCATTTGCTGTCCTGCGGAGGTAAAAAATAAAATAAAAATGATTAATGTTTTATTGAAATGCAATATTAATAAGATCGTTCGTACAGCCGTATTAATGATTTATCAGTTGCAAATGCAATACTGGCAACTTTGGATTCAGATACAATATAAATATAAAAAGTATTGCCAATGATATACCGGGTTGGGCAAATGCCCCAGAACACCTTAACTACAGGAGAACGAAAAGTGATACCAAATCCGGGTTTTGGGCAATCAAAACGACACAAATTTTACTATTTGACTGTGTATAACCGCATATGATAATACACAGTAACGTCATCGACTGTCAAGTGGTGATGCTATTTTTTTTTAATGGAAAACCGTGTATTTATATATTTCGAATTCTTAAGAAATTAAAAATATTTTTCGTATCTAAATCTAAATTAAACTATTATAAGGAATTACGGGCAAATTAATGTAGTACGTTAAAGTAACAGTTTTTAAATAAACAATAATATAAAATAAAAGCCATTTAATTAAATTTTCAAAATGTAGCCCTTAAACCACCTGATAGTGTCCAAGCCACTCCGAAAATTGGAAAAGCACGTTTTGCAAATGTTCACGAGAAATAGCATGTACACGTACAGCATCTAAAATTCTGTTTTCAAGATTCTCCAAAGAGTTAGGTTTCGTGCGATATACGACAGTATTTTAATGACCCTTAAGGTAGAAATCTAAAGATGATAGATCTGGAGATTTAGGAAGCCATTCAATGGGCCCTGTCCTACCTATCCACCTTCCAGGAAACGTTTGATTCAAATAGTTTCTGATACGTACCTACTATATTTGATTACCGATTATACAAAGAAATTAAATTCAAAAATAATATTTTTAACAAAACTTCTTTGTCCAACGGTATTTTCCCCCATCCACATATTAAAATCCACAGAGATTCCAGAGAATGATTAAATTTAGGTTTATACGGATGAATCTTATTGATTTTTTGTACTAGAGATTTACACACATTACCAATTCTAGAAGACCTATTTCTTTAGGACCATATGGGAAAATCCATTGGCATTACAGCATCATCTTCATTATACTTTCCCCCTCTTTTTTTATTCAAACCACTACCAGTTCTCATGAATTTCATTATAATTTTTTTAAATCCCATGAAGAACATGTTCTTCATGGGATTTTAAAAAATTATAATAAATCATGAACTTTTCTAAAAACGCTAATAGAGCTGTTTCGTGTAACCTATACGATAACATCGCACAATTTAATTTTTTTTTTTAAACGTAAGCATTTCTAATTTCACTATTATGCAGATTTATGAGAAACTTATGACACAACTATCAACAATTTGAAAGATGCAAAGAAACTAAAACATTTTATTTATTTTGAGCAGGCTATACTTGATATTTTATTATTTTAATACTAAAATAGCTACGATATTAACCACTTTGAGAAAAATATTAATTGATCCTTTTTGCACAATTCGTGTATGAAACAGTCGTTACAAGTAGTATGATTTATCGCTAATTTATCCAATCTCTTAAATAATTCACGCAATGGGTTTTACGTCAGTACAAAAAAATTCATGGTTAAAACGCATTTTCGAAACGGAGTTAGAGCAAATGGTGAGTGGCAATACAATCAGCGCTTGCGCATGGACGATTTTCGCGAAAATCTTCTTAACGTCGCTTTTACTGTTGGGGATTTTTATAGCTGCCTGAGAAGAACTGTGGCTCTGCTTAGAGAAACAGGTTCTATGCAACATAAAAAAGGAGCTGGAAGACCATCATTAAGAACAGAAGAGCTTGTTGCAAACATTCGTGAAATAACTTTCTTAAAAAACGGTTAAATTCGTTTCCTTATAAAGAAATACGAGCTGCAGATTTTGAAAAACGCAGGAATTACTGTCAGCGGTTTACCCAAAATTTATTGGAAACAAATGATTTAAAACACCTGACATTTTTTTCTAATGAAGCCTGGTTCCCCCTCGCCGACTATGTGAATTCTTAGAATACATGCATGTGGAGTAGTGAAAATCCATATTGCTCCCTCAAAAAACTGATGCCTGGTTGGCTGTTTCCCGAAGAAGAATTGTTGGTCCTATTTTTTCCATGACACAGTTACAGCACAGCGGTATAGGGACAATATTTTAAATTCATTTGTGGAGCAATTACTGGACGATGAGTTACGTTTTGGTATTTGGTATTTTCAACAGGACGGTGCAACTGCCCATACATCTGCCGAAACTATTAACTACTTACGAAATTATTTCAACGTCAGATTGAAAATATAGAACAGTTACAAGAAATTATTGATTATCCAAGAATGTGATAATATTTCTCCAGAGATGTTGGTCAACGCTTTCGAAAATCAGGTCCATATGTGCAAGGTCGTGCGGCGCACGACGGCGCCAAGGCCTTAAAGGCGCCAGGCCTCCAACACAAATTAACATAGAACTAAAAAAATTATCTATGAATACCGGTGGTGAAAATGCATTATCCACCAACGCCGGTCGGCAACCAGTACCAGTGATGAAATTTTACTACTCCTTTTCCTGTGGGGGCGCGAAAATCCGCGTGCGTTCGGCGCGCTGGTTTAAACTTGCAAGATTTTGCGTGTTCGTAATCGATGTAGCAGGTTAATTTTTCATTCTTGTCTTGATAAGCGCATAAGACGTACAGAGTGCCTTATTTGCTATTACGTATCTACCGCAATTGTGAAAAATAATTAGAAATAAGGTAAGTAAGTGATTAGGTAAATTAATTAACAGGGCTGCCATAATTGTTTTTCTTTTTAATAACTTTTGTTTATGAAACAAATAAGGCTTAGTGTTTAATACTTTTTATTTATTGTATTTAGATGGCCAGAAAAGAAGAAAAGAAATTGGTTACCAAAACTTGCTTAACAAGCGAGAAAGGGGGGAAGACTTGGAGAAAACTTATTTCAAAATTAGTAACTTTTTCGTAAGACTACACAAGACACTATTTCTGATAACAGTGATTTTCTACATTCAACAAAATCAAACTTGCCATCAGAATTAGAAAAGCAAGCTAATGAGGATGAAGATCCAAAAAAATTAGATCCTGATACGTTTCAGTCAGCGTCGGTACCATTATGTTCGAGTAAGCAAGACGAATTATCTGAAGAAGCGCCTCTTTCTAACGATCCAGGTCTTTGCCAGAGTGTATTGTCTCCAATCCAGGTGCAAGAACTTGTCGAAAAAGGCCCAATGCATTATCAAAATAAAACTATGTATCCCAAAGACAAAAGTGGACGTCAGTTGTCCGATATATATTTTACTCAAATTTTGTTAAATGGTAAAAAGGTTCAGCGTCATTGGTTGCTATATTCTTTAAAAAAAAATGCTTCTGCTGTAAAATATTCAATGACCCCAACTCCAACAATCCATTGACTTTTAAAAATTTACGTGTCTGGTCAGATTAACTAGAAAGATTAAAAAGTAATCGAACCGTTGGTTGATTCGTAAATGCAAAATTTATTAAAAAATTAAACTAAACATTGGCGCAGTGTCATTGAAAGAATAATTTATACTATTCAATTTTAGGCTAAACAAAACTTGGCTTTTCGTGGTCCTAGGTCCTAGTAACAAATTATTTAAAAGACAAAATGGAATTTTTTTAAATTTTCATTAAAGCCTTTGCCAGATACTAGATGATCTAGCAGAATTGAAGCAATAACCCCTCTAAGATTTCAGTTGGGCGAAATTTACGATGCTCTTTATGAAATTTTATCCGGAAATAATTTTGACAATACTACAAAACATCTAGCTATCTCCCTAGGTAAAAAAATTAAAAATTATGAGTTTGTGTGTATGGTAGTCTTCTGGTACAAAATTCTAAGTGAAGTGGATGTTGTTACTAAGATTCTGCAATCAAAAACATTTAATATTTCCCAGGCTTGCGAGAGTTTAAATAACCTCAAACCTCAATGAATTTGTAAAACAATATCGATCTGACAAAGGCTTCAGTGACTTATTAGTAGATGCCAAAGAACTAGCTTCTTGCTTAGAAGTTGATGCAAAATTTATATCCGCAGGAATTTTAAGGCCACGAAAGATTAAAAAACCAATTTTCTTACGCCGATTGAAAATCAAGAAATGAAATTGAAAGTAAATTGCTTTTTCGGAATGCTACATATTACTCTTTCATCCGTACATTTAAGATTTAAACTATTATCGTGTCATTCCGATGTTTTTAATTTTTTGTGGAATGTTGAGGATTTCGGCAAATATTCTGACCAAGATCAATCTAATTTTCGGAAAAAACTGGAAGAAACCTTAACTGACAAAGATCGAAACGAGAAAGATATAGACGAAACAGAACTTTTACACGAATAACAATTTCTGCAAAATGGCGACAAAAACGCGACGTCTGTAGTAGAAACACTTAATTACATTGCCATAAATAACTTAACCCACTCATTTCCAAACATTAGGATTGCATTGCGCATATTATTAACCATTCCAGTTTCTGTAGCTACAGCCGAGAGGTCATTATCTAAATTAAAGTTGATTAAAAATTATTTACGATCTAGAATGGGCCAAGAGCTGTTAGAAAATCTTGCTATCATTTCTATAGAGTCTGACTTTTTAAAGCAACTTAAAATGGAAAATTTTGTTAATGAATTTGCAAAAAGTAAAGCTAGAAAAGTCCAATTTTTATAAGACCTCTCCATTATGTATCATGATCATGTATTATCTGCTTCAAAACAATCGCTATTTTATTTCTTAATTTTTTATTTAATATTTTGAATTAATGTTTTGTTACTGTTGTTTCGTATTCAATTAATATTTTTTGTGTACTTTCTGTTTGTCACAAATAAATATAGACATTAGTACTAAAAAGTATAGAGTTTTCTTCAAAAATTTCAACGATCAACTATGAGAGAAGGGTGGTAATTTCAGCTCAATATTATAATATTGGTTAAAGGCGTATATCATTATCTCGCACGACGGCGCCAAAAATACTTGACGTGTGTCCCTGTCGAAAATATGAACAGACGTGTGACTTTATGCTTGGAGCTTGGCCAGCAATTTCTATAATTTTTATTTTCTTTTCTCTGTATTCTTAATTTGTTATAATTTTGTAAACAACAAATGGTATTGCTTTTTCCAAACTCGGGCATTATTCGTAAACGAATTGTTTTAAAAATACTGTTTAAGTTTTATTGATGCATGGATAATCCTACATCATTTATTTGCAATTTTTTTATGTTCCACAGCAGTCTTGTTTACCGGTTTAATCAGTAAAACATGTTTAAATTTCCTCCATTAAGAGTTCTCGGCATTGTTTTGTACTAGGTGACGCTTTATGTATCGTTATAATAAAAGGGGTATTCCCTCGAGGATGACCCGAAAGGGCAGTGTCAAGCCAGTATTACGAAATTCCTGTTTTTGGAATGTTAATAAGGTAATAACTGCGGTTACAATACATGTTACGTTATACGCCTAAGATATTTTATTATGTACCTTATAATATTAAAACCACAAGAAGAAAATTCGTATACCTTAATAGTAATTATTTGAATTAATTACAATAGACGAGTATTTTCTACAGCAACAAATATTTAAACAATGCTACATTGCTATATAATAATAATAAAAATGAAAGTAAAACTTGAAACCCATAAAAGTAAAATGTCAATTAGTTATACTGTGGCTGTGAGCGCAATAAACTTTATAGAAGTAACAGACAAGTCAAGAATCGCTTTAATTGTACCCAACTAATAAATCTTAATTTTTACACTTGATTTTGGTTTTAATGAATTAAATGAACAATTTGCAACAATTAATTGTGAATACGAAACTGATTTTACGTATTTATTTTATCCAGAGGTCAATGAAAACAGCGAAATGAAACAAGACGATTTTTAGGATTATTTTCAGTTAGTTAATTAAAATATGAGGTAAAGGTAACTTTTGATGTCTAATTTACCTGTTTTGTCAATAATAAGTCTAAAATTAATAACTTTACTAACGCTAAAATGGCCCACATGCATTCCAATTATGGCCTAGCAAATGGAAATGCTGAAGAAGCTCGACAGATTTATCAGCTATCCAAACAGAGTACTGCCATGTGTCAAAACATTTAGACAGCTCGATGCAAGATTAAGTGAGACTGGGAGTTTTAAACGTAGTACGGAACTTCCTGACAGACCTGCAACAGTAACCACGCCTGAGTTAGAAGAGGATATACTTGGAGAGATAGAAGATGGTCCTTCAACTAGTGTCAGGAGGGTAGCAGTGCAACTTCAAATAAGTGCATCAACTGTTTGGAAGGTTTTGCATTTTTATCAACTACACCCATATCATATTTAACGTCTGCAAGCTCTGCTTCCTCGTAATCTTCAGCCAAGGTTTGATTTTAGTAGGTGGTTGCTGCAAACAGTAGCACATGCTCTAAGAAACCGGTGTCTTTCGTCAGAACCCAAGACAACGAGATAATAACGGATTGCAAGCAAAAGGTTAAACTGTTCGCGGAAAGGTTCTACGAACAGTTTAGTGAAAACCCATTCGCCGACCCAGAGAGAAAAGAAAGGGTCTCCAGGACAGGTAAAAGGCATTATTGCAAACTTAAATGTCAAGAAGGCCCCGGGTTTCGATGGTATTAAAAATGCTGCATTGCGCAATCTGCCAAACAACATCATCAGGGATATAGTACACCTTTCACAGGTAATAATCGAAGAAGGCTACTATCCGTGTGTGTGGAAAAAAGCAAAAGTTATATTGATCCTAAAACAAAACGAATACCCGACACAGGTGGTAAGTTATAGGCCAATAAGTCTGTTGTCAAGTCTAGCGAAAATCATTGAAAAAATAATACTTAGTCGTCTGGTTGACTTTGTCATCGAGCGTAATATTCTCCCCAATGAGCAATTTGGCTTTAGAAGAGAACACTGTACAGTGAGGAAGACGACGAGACTGGCGACCAGAATTTTGGAAGGATTCAATAGAAAAGCAAACACAGGAGCGGTTTTCTTTGACGTGTCAAAAGCTTTTGATAAGGTTTGGCACTGCGGCCTGGCCTTAAAATTGATAAGACTGGGGGCTCCCAATTATCTTGTTGAGATTGTTGTTTTCTTTTTGGAGAGAAGGAGTTTTGCAGTCTCGTTAGAAGGCGTGCTTTCTGAGACCAAACACATCAGGGCGGGAGTCCCACAAGGGTCTCCTCTCGCTCCGATGCTGTACAATGTATACGTTAATGATATCCCGAGAGACAGATTTAACGAGATGTTCTAATTTGCTGACGACACTGTAATTACTTCAGTTTCAGAGCAACCGCCGCTGGTAGTGGTTAGATTGCAGAGGCACATACTAGTATGAGAAAAGTGGCTTTCGAGGTGGAAGATTCGCCTGAATCCTGCCAAAACGAAGACCATTTTCTTTTCGAAGAGCAGAGTTAGGAGACCCGAGACTACGCTCTTGGTTAACGGTATTCGGATAAACTGGGTCCAAGAAGTCAAGTACTTGGGACTTGTTTTTGATGATAGACTAAACTGGAGAAAGAACCCCAAAATGAAATTAAAAAAAGCCGCCAATCAGCTTCGTTCTATATACTGTTTGTTAAATAAAAAGAGCAAGATAGGCTATAGAACTAAAGTTAATTTATACAAGACTCTCGTCAGGCCGGTCCTGACTTATGGAGTGCCAACATGATGCACCATAAGCAGTACAGCGCATAACAAGTTCCAGGTGCTACAAAATTTAAAAATAATTGCGGACGCTCCGAGATATACTGTCAATAGAGTACTATGACTGAGTATGAATATTATGACAAAATATTAGCGGATTACTACAAACGTACGGATGTATACATCAATCCACTAATTACAAGTTCACATATACAATCACCATCGAATTCCACCTACAAGTTTCCTAAGAATTGGTTACCTCCAGCAATAGTGGAGAGGCACTAACGATGGAAGCCTCGACAAATCAAGCGTTTATTTAAGCTAAAAGAAGAATAAGTCCAAAAAGACACTCATACCCCCTTTTTAAACGATCCAGAGCTTCGCTAACTCCATTTCCTTATGTGAAGTTTGACCAACAAAGGTCCCAATGAATAATAGAAGTTAAAGGCAATGACTGACTTGAAAGAGAGAGAGATCCAGAATGAACAACGATTTTTTACCAAACACTTTATTTACTGATGAGACCTCTTTCTAAAGAGAAGCCATTATGAAATTTCATAACGAACATTTTTGAGACAATAATCCTCATAAAATTAGAGAAGGTCGTTCTCAGCAACAATTTTTGGGAAATGCATGGGCAGGGATCATTAGCCACTATCTATCTTATCGGACCATACTCTTTACCACTCCTATTGAATGGAAACTGCTATACGCAGTTTCTATCTAAAAAACTTGACGTTCTGTTAGAAGACGTACCTCTACAAATAAGAACTAATATGTGGTTCATGCACGATAGCGCCCAGCTCATTTTAGCCTAGTTGCTCGTCAATACCTCGACAACACTTTTCCTAATTGCTGAATTGGGCGCGCAGGTCCCCAAGGTTGGCCAGCTCGCAGTCCCGACTTGAATCCTCTTAGACTATTATTTATGGGGTCACCTAAAGTCTCTTGTATACAAGACGCCTGTACTAGATGAGAACGACTTAAGAATTCGAATTATTAAAAGTGCGAATGCAATACGAAATAATGCAGGCATTTTTGAACGTGTAAGAGAATTAATGGTAAGACAGACGATTGCAATCGTGCGTTTTATCAGAAGGTGGCCATTTTCAACATTTGCTTTGATTAACTGTTGCATCTTTTTTCGTATCATTATTTAAAAAAATTATTTTATTTTTAATTTAAATGTTCTAATAGGATCATGTTCGTTCTTTAAATTAGTCGGGGACTATTAATTTCTATTTGTATACAGGTAAGCTTCTCAGCGGGACTTAGCATGGGTTTTTAACTTTCAAATACAGGGTGGCGCGGATCTAAATGAACATACTTCAACACAAGACAAAGAATACCTTGGGGGTTCTTAATCACCCATCTTTGATAGTTCAATTGTCGATAGTTAATAAGATACAGGGTCTTTTATGAACTTCAGCAATTTTTTGTTCTTGTCATATTTTTTAATGCACTCCGTATAAAATTTTCATATTGGGTCAACATCTGTAACCTATCTGTCGCTTAAAATTGCAGTATCAGAAAATTTTAAATTCCAGGCCCGTATTAAAAAAAGTTGACATTTTCAATTTTTACATTTTTAACACCCTGTAGATCAATTTTTTCAAAATATTATTTTTATATTGGAAAGAGCATAAAGAATTGACCCTAACGGCATAATTTTCAAAGTTCCCGCACCCATCACTTGATTAGAATAAATGGTTGTTTTGTAAAAAATTTCAAAATGGTGCATTATTGGAAATTAGAAATTAAGAAAATAACAATAAAAAAGCAAAAACTGCTTCCGAAGTAAAAAAATAAATGTACTAAACGTTTAATAGTTTTAACGAGACTAAATTTTAGGGAACAACACAACAACAAATAACAAAGTAATAATAATAATAACAAAACCGCAAGTTAAAATCGACTGCTTAAAATCTAATACATAGAAAAAGTTTTAGCAAGAATTAATTTTAAGAGCACTTTAGCAGAACACTGTTATTTAAGAAGCTGTTCAAAATGCCCTCCATTGGCTTGTTCACATCTTCGTCTTCTGATGTTTAAATTTGACACTGCTTTTCTAATTGCGTCTGGGTTATTTTTTATTTCCTGAAAAGCATTAATAATTCGTTGCAAAAGCTGCTCCCGCGTGTTGATTTCTTCTGAATAAACCAAATTTTTCATATTCCCCCAGAAAAAAAAATCCAAAGGATTAAAGTCCGGCGACCTGGCTGGCCATAAATGGGGCCCTCCACGGCCTATCCATCTGTTAGGAAACGTAATATTTAAAAATTCAGATACAACCCTTGCAAAATGTGGTGGGGCCCCATCATGTTGAAAAAAGAGCCCTCTCACGTTAGCATTTTCATTCTGCATAAGTCCTGGCAAAATGTTTTGTAAAAAATTTAAATATTGATTTCCATCTAATCTTTCAGCAAAAAAGTGCGGCCCAATTCATTTATTATTTATTATACCTGCCCAAACGTTTATGGAAAATTTGTGCTGCGAATGCGATTGTCTGATGGCATGTGGATTTTCTAACGACCATACATGGGAATTCCTTGAATTATTTACACCATCTCTGGTAAATTGTGCTTCATCGGTCCAGAGGATTCGATAAAGACTCCTTTGGTGTCTACTGAGCCACTGGCAAAAGAGTAACCGGTTTGCATAATTGCCAGGTTCCAATCTTTGAACTTCTTGAACATGAAACGGATGCAAGCCTTCCTTTTGCAGTGTTACATTAACTCTTTTTTGCGGGATTCCTAGACGTGTCGCAATTTTTCGAGTAGATGTTTTGGGATTATCTTCAACAAGATTTAAGATATCTTCTTCCTCCTGAACTGGATGTAGTATTGGTTGATCAATATTATTGTCGGTGGGAAAATGTCCATGTTCTCCAGCAAATAAAAATACATTTGCAAATGTTTTGTGATATGGACATCTTCTACCCGGAAATCGCCTACGATATTCCCGAACAGCAGCTCTTCCATTACCGTTACAAAAACCGTATACAAAAATAATGTCGGCATATTCGGCATTTGAAAATTGGTAAGGCATCTTCAACAGAAAATTGCAATAATTGTTAACCGAATACTAACAAAGGTCAGACAACTGTCACATATCTGATAGTGAGTTGAATTGTTGCTATGGAACAGTAACTCGATAGTCTTTGATTTGTTTTTAAATGAGGCAAAGCCTACTTTACAAAGTTTGAAATTTCTGACTGTAATTTACGATTTTTTGTCGATGTCTAAAAAGCAATCATTATCTTGCAGTTTTGTTATTATTATTATTACTTCGTTATTTGTTGTTGTGTTGTTCCCTAAAATTTAGTCTCGTTAAAACTATTAAACGTTTAGTACATTTATTTTTTTACTTCGGAAGCAGTTTTTGCTTTTTTATTGTTATTTTCTTAATTTCTAATTTCCAAATATGCACCATTTTGAAATTTTTTACAAAACAACCATTTATTCTAATCAAGTGATGGGTGCGGGAACTTTGAAAAGTATGCCGTTAGGGTCAATTCTTTATGCTCTTTCCAATAAAAAAATAATATTTTGAAAAAATTGATCTACAGGGTGTTAAAAATGTAAAAATTGAAAATATCAACTTTTTTTAATACGGGCCTGGAATTTAAAATTTTCTGATACTGCAATTTTGAGCGACAGATAGGTTACAGATGTTGACCCAATATGAAAATTTTATACGGAGTGCATTAAAAAATATGACAAGAACAAAAAATTGCTGAAGTTCATAAAAGACCCTGTATCTTATTAACTATCGACAATTGAACTATCAAAGATGGGTGATTAAGAACCCCCAAGGTATTCTTTGTCTTGTGTTGAAGTATGTTCATTTAGATCCGCGTCACCCTGTATATAGGCATGTTTTTGTACAGGGTTATCCAACCAAGACTAGACAAGGCGATTTTTTGACTTTTCCTGTACTTTTATAAAAAAACTGAAATAGCCATCTTAAGTCATTTTCTCCCGCGAATTCGAATATCTTCAGCAAAAAACAATTGAACATCAAACAAAAGTACTAGGGGTCACTTTGATATTTTTTTAAATGGGATGCCGTATTTTTTATGAGCTTATCCGATTTCTCATATAAATTTTGATCTAAAATGTTCAATTTTTAATTTATTTATTTTTTTTTTTTTATTTTTAACATTTTCCGAATTTAAAACTGAAAAAAAAAGGCGTTTTTGAATTAAAAATCCAACATTTTAGATCAAAATTTATATGAGAAATCGGATAAGCTCATTAAAAATACGGCATCCCATTTAAAAAAATATCAAAGTGACCCCTAGTACTTTTGTTTGATGTTCAATTGTTTTTTGCTGAAGATATTCGAATTCGCGGGAGAAAATGACTTAAGATGGCTATTTCAGTTTTTTTATAAAAGTACAGGAAAAGTCAAAAAATCGCCTTGTCTAGTCTTGGTTGGATAACCCTGTACATGCAATAAAGTGGTGTTTATCTCTTCTCTCAAAAACGAAGCAAGATACGAAAACAATTCATGGAACAAAAAAGTTGTATTATTAGTTGGTAAATCCGAAAATAATATCAAAATGAGAAAAAAGTCAGTGGCGTACATTCTCTTGTCAATAATATTCGTTGTCGTGTTCCCCGAGATGCCACTGGACTTAATAAATTTAATCCAGTTAGGGCCAATTAAGCCCCTTATCATTATAAATAACGGTACCAAATTTCAATAACATCGGGAAAAGGATATTTAAAAAAATTTTTAAAAAACATTTTTTTTTTTAACTTTAACACCCTGTGTATCAGAAACGGGGCAACTCCGGACACATGTTCATATGAACTTTTTCTCTTAAAATATTATAAGGAATCACCCTCTTAAGTTACGTACCGTACTTCTGAAACACCCTGTATAGATCTGTTGTGAAATTACAACAAACTGCTTTGTTGGCCCAGCATCTTATTTTCAAACTAAAGAGGAAAAAAATCCAAATCCGTAGTGCACACTGTTTCGGGCACTCCAGAAGCATGATATTTCCAAGGAGCATATACATCAGTCATCTAAAACTTGATTTATTTTATTTGGTAAACAAATATTTACCTATTCGACTTAACTTCATTGTCACCAACATTTATGTCAAATGAGCGAGGATTTTCGCGTCTGAAGCGCGTTAAAACTTATTGTCGTAATAAAATTAACCGGGCACGATTGTCAAGTATGTCACAATAATTATTGGTAAATATTTTATGGAAAACAAGATTTTAAAAAACTGTGCAGAAAACATCTGAATTTTATGCTGTAATTCACCATGTTTGTTGCATTCGTCTCGCCCTTAATGAAACCAGCAGCCAGAAACACCAAAATAGAAAAAGAAATCTTCAAAGGCATTTTTGCGACATATTCTAAATTATTTTTTGAACTTGATTCTAGCAGGAAGAGTGCTAAAAAAATCAATATTAAAAGAGGAATGAAGCGTGTTAATAACGCATTAGGCTTCCCAATATCACTTAAATAATAAGGGCGCTGTCGTGTTTTTATTTCATATTTTATGACAGCCTGAAAACATGTACAACAAAAGAGCATTTTTTGGTAACTGTATTTTACACATATACCTTAATTTTTATTATGACACCTTTTTCCCGTTATATGAAACTGTTATAAGTAAAACGAATAAAAAATTTAGCCTTGGATAACGTTGGCGAGAGAAACAAAAGTGACAGAGGTTATTGGCAAAGTGGTAGTATATCTTAGTGTTGTGTAATGAACTAGTTGTGTTCGTGTAATGGACAAACTATTATGTATGACCCTTTAGTGCACTGGTTTAGGCACCTTCATTGCGTTGCGCTTACAAGTTAATTTACTATAACTAACTAAAAGGGGAGACCGGGGATAGTAACATTTTTTCATGTCGCTTAGCGCGGGAAAGCTGATATCTCTCTCTAAAAGTAGCAATAGATGAAGTGCAGTCAGCTGCATATATTCCGCTAATTTGCGTCATTTGATATCTCTGTTGTAAATAATTTTGAAATCATTTAAAACAATTTTCTATTACACCAATGTATTTTATTTATTTTTTCAAGAAGAATATTATGACTCGCTACATCAAAGGCTTTCAAAACGAAAATCTAAAATAAAACAACTAATATTTTTATCCAGTTCGCTATAAATTAATTCTAAAATAATCCTATAGGGTGTTTCATTAATATTGCAAAAAAAATCAGGATGAGGATGAGTTTCCCAGCTTAAAAATATGAAAAAAAGTTGCTATAAACCGATGTCACTGGGAAACAAATTTCAACTTTTTTTTTGTTTCCTGAACAAAGCCCATTTTGTTTTTATTGAACTACACCCAAGTAACTGAAAAATAATATTAAAGATTTTAGTTACCTCGCAAAGAAAATCTAAATTATTTGTTACAAAATTTTAATTTATAGGCATATACAATGAACATTTTAATTTATAGGCATTTATAATGAACATACAAACGATATATTGTTGTCAAATAAAACAACGGCAGTCTACCTCCACAATATGTATTTCAATGTATATGTTTATATCCTACATGTTTCGGACATAGAAATGTCCATCATCAGGGATACTAAAAGAAATTTACAATATGAGTTAAACGTTTTAAGTAAAATGAGAGGACTTACCAGTAGTCGATTACGACAGCTCTATCTTGCATAAGCGACGATCAAAAGTATGTTAAAATTGAAAATTGTAGGTTCTAATGAATGTTCAAGATTGAATGAGATGTAATATTTGAAATTTTGGTCAAGGTATCTTTGAATGAGGGGATTCCCAGTTTGCAGCCACTGAGACAGGTGATGAAGCAATTATGTTATTTGTAGCTATTTAGAGGAGATTAATTTAAGTGAGGTGCTCAAAGATGCTTCATCTAACCGTGTCTAGGGTGTGGTCAGCAAAATACTGGGTTAGACTTGAATAACACATTCTTAGGAGATAAACAATAAATGAAATGAAATTATACTATTTTAAGGTTGGAATTTATTAATTTGAAGCCAATGAGCAGGTGGTGAAGCAATTATGTAGGTTGTAGCTAATTAGAGGAAAAAGATGTAGATAGGTGCTCAAATATGCTTCATCTAACCATGCTTGAAGGATTGGCTAACAAATGTTTAGGTTAAAGGGGGTAGAAAATGAACATAATGTTATGATTGTAAAAAAGAGATATAAAAAATTAAAATTGGATTTTTACCATTTTGACTAGAAGTGAAGTATTTATGTTAAAATCACATTGTTTTAGCTGATTAGATGATATTACAGCTCAAAGATACTTCACTTCACCATGCTGGCGTGCAGGAAAATGTTGGTTGTCAAATAGTCATGACAGCTTGAAAAGTCCAAAAGCAAAATACAGTGACAGTCGCATGCAACAGGCGCAGGGGTGTACGAGAAATTGATCAAAGGTCGACCACTGGTATACGATCAGTTGTGTCGGGAACAGACGAGTACTGAACTGAACTCCACACCAAATGGGTGGGGGATAGTAGTTTGTGAGGGTAAGCAATAAGGTTGCGGAGTCCCGTCGGTTCCCGACACCACAGAAAGGTGACCAGGGGGGCCACGATCAGGTTATGGCGACAAGTGGGCATTGAGGTTCAAAGTTTAAGTTGGGTACAGTGCCAAAGTGAAACGTACAACAAGTGGTTAACAATTAACAATAGATGGCGTATGGCGGATTGTAAATTTTGATACTGTGTAGCAGACCTTTTTTTCTCCGAAAAGCCTTTTTTAATGAGAGGTGTCAAACAAAAGTAACACTAACGTGGTCTTTCGGTTCTCTCCAGATCATAGGAACAGCAAAGGGCATCTTACGCTTTTTTCCACTTAGCCAGTCGCGAATGTTAGACGCACATTTGTAGCAGCAGATATAGGGAGCCCAATTTTTATCCTGGTCTCCAATTTTACAGCCAAAATACAAGGTGGTAAGCCTTTTGTATTAAAGGGCTAAGTGTACGTTTTTGTTTCACAAAAGTCACTTCACCACATATATAACAAATATGATCTGGCTTATTTAAACAAACTCGCGACATGTTGCTCAAAACTACAACTAACAATTTAGGATTTATGTTATATGTATTTAAACCCCTTATAAAGTATACCTGGTATATAAATCCAGGTACTTCTCATTTAATAGTCGAATTTTCCCATACATTACGGGCAGGATAGTTCAGGTTCAGTTAATTATCATAATTAGCATGGATCTATAAAATCGGAGCTAACTGAGACTTTTGCAAGACAGATTGTTAGTTAGTATAATAAAATAAGTAAGATTTTGCCATTTTGCTGTTCCCCAGTGTGCCCGGACATGCTTCGTTTCGGAGATACAGGGTGTCCAACTAAAATTGGTATCTAGGGGCTTTTTGAAATGCGAAATTCGAATTTGATGTTAGTGTGACTCCCACTTGCAGACGGCGCCACCTACATGTCTTTTTACTGTTTTGAGGAGTCATAACTTTTTTATACGTGCTTGTATACATTTCTAAGCAAAGATAGATTTCTCTATCATTTTTAAAACCGCCAGTTTTATCGAAATAAACTAAGAGTACCTTTTTTAAAAAAGGAATGACCAGAATAAATTATACAAGTCGGATCAAAAGTTGGGGTTATTTTGACTTCCTCTGTATGCTCCCCAGAAATTAGGAGGTACTTGCCGGACACCCTGTATACTGGTTAATTTATAAAATTATATAAGGACTAACAGTATTCTTTATCATTTTTAAATGTTCTGGTTTATTTTATACCATCTAAAGCAGGTGCTGAATTTTATTTGAATTAAACTATTATTTCCAAAATTTCTGTCTTATTAGTTTTTCTTATGTACATATTTGCTAATAAGAAAATAAGCAATCAGCCAAACCACATAAAATAAAAAATAACCTACCACTATCATATCCTCCTCGCACTTCCACACCTTGATTAAAACTTAAATTACTCCACTTTCTAATTTAGCCTTATTAGAATAAAATAGCTGGGGACAACGTTCTATCTGGGATTATAGTGTCAGGCATCATGATAAGAAACGGGAAGTAAGAGTGTATTGTATCCTAAAGGGGCGCATTGTGCATTTCCCGAGGGTTACCTAATCCCTTATCGCATATTTCTCATCAACGATAATTTAGATTTAGACGTAAGAGTTTAAAGTTGTGATGTAAATATTAGATTATTTGGCAAATTAGCGTTTGTTTATTCAAACAACTAAGGTTACAGCTTGGCACCTTTATAAATCCTCTTATCCCAATTCTCAAAAAACTGTTTTTTTAGAAAGAGCTCCTCAAGATGAATACGAAAATCTTTACTGTGAAATATGATATTTTACAGATCATTTTCCAAAAAAGTTTTGGTTTTGAATAATAAACGTTTTTTGGACTTCCATTGCCATTATTTATTTTTCTCACCACGTTTCAACTGGTAAACATCTCCAGTCATCTTCAGATGAATATTAAGCAAGCTACCATTATAGTTGAAAATATTTCGTCATATTGAGAATGAAAACGACTGTGCGCTTTTGCAAAGTGAAGTCTCAAAACTGTATGATTGGTGTCTCAATAATAGCATGACCCTAAACAGCGAAAAGTGCAAAGTAATATCGTTTTCAAGAAAGAGGCAACCTCTGAATGTTGTTTATCAGATCAATGGAGCACTAATTCATAGAGTTGAACTGATTAATGACTTGGGTATTGTATTTGATAGCAGTCTACGATTTAACAGCCACAAAGGCCTTCAAGATGGCTGGTTTTATCATGAGACAATGCTGGCAGTTTAAAAGTGTCCAGACATTGAAGAAAATGTACTATGCATTGGTGCGAAGTCATCTAGAGTATTGTTGTGTGGTCTGGGCTCCTCTATATCAGGTCCACATTAAACGGATTGAGCGGGTGCAATCGAGGTTCATGAACTTTCTGGTGCATAGACTGAGGATTGATCGTTCTACGCTTTCTTATAGGGATCGCTTGAGGCTTGTAGGGTTGGATAGCCTGGAGATACGCAGAATAAGGCTCACCCTGGTATTCGGTCATAAAATCTTGAAGAACTTGATGGACTGCTCGGAACTTTTGTGTTTGCTTAACTTTAGAGTGCCATGTCGTTTGACGAGACAGGCCAATTTGTTTTCTGAATCAGAGCCGTACTGACATCGGAAGGAATAGCCCTGCAAATGGTATAATGAACAATTTTAACCTGTTTGTGCCACAGGATTTTAATATCAATTGTTCCACGCTTTCTTTAAAAAACAAAATGAGACATCTTATTGACGATAGGGCTAATTGAGAGATTTAGAATGCTTAGTGGAGGTTTTACTTACTGCTGGGCCCATGAGGCAAAAGAAGGGAAGACTGTGTATATTTATGACTCTCTGAATTATTGTTAATTGTGTGAATTGATTTTTTTAAACTGATTTCCTAAGTACCGTTACGTCTTGTTTACTGTTCTTTTTAGAATATACCATTTGGAACTGTGTTCTGTAGTGGATTGTAGTGTTGAATAAATAAATAAATAAAAACACCACACGAGACTAGCAGATCAAGCTATCAAGAAGCGTCAGAATCACACAAAAAGACAGACGGATGACGTCGAAGCTGGACCCACCATAAATGTGTTATATGTCAAAGAAATCTCCGAAAAAATCGAAGATTAGGGCAACAATACAACATTCGAACAGTATTTAGCTCCAAAGATTCTTTAAGAAGCCACCTGACGAAGACAAAGACTACAATTAAAATGGCCATGAATAATTGTGTATATAGAACACCTTGCGAGTGCGGACAATCCTATGTTGGTGAAACCCTATGACCCCTTAAAACAAGGATCAAAGAACATCGAAAACCACACACTGAAGGGCGAAACAAACGGATCCGGCGCAACAGATCACGCTTGGACCGACGGCCACCACTTGCAATGGTCAGAAGCAAAATTTATACTCAAGGAAGAGCATTGGCGATAGAGGAAATTCAAAGCAGTGGCTGTCATATCCCAGAATCCGGACTGCTTCACTAAGACCTCCTTAGACATAAGAAATATTTGGAAACCCTTGCTAAGTAAATGTAAGCTTAGATTAAGACCATCCAGTAACACATAACTGAATCTATGCTAAATACTCTTGCTTGTTTAATATTTACCTGAAGATGACTGAAGATGTTTACCAGTTAAAACGTTGTGAGAAAAATAAATAATGACAATGGAAATCCAAAACACGTTTATCATTCATGATACAATATTGTCTTTAACCTTCAAACAAACAGTTTTGGTTTTGCACCATAATCATGAGAAGTGATAAAAGAGGTAAAAACCAGAATAAACATATTGGACGATAGCGACGGTAAACATTTCCAAGATTTGATACCGGAATAACATTCGCAGAAGAGACTTTTAACGAAAACTTAGCCTTATACAACCGAACACTTGGGAAATATAGTATGCAAATTAACATTAACATAGATATACCTAACTAAAAATATGATTCTCAACAAAGAAGAACAAATCCACTTAATAAGAATAAAGAATAGACAAATAGAACAGATCGAAAATGGCAAAAAAGACAATGAAATCATAGAAAGAACAGCAAACACTGGAAAACGTTCTAAAAACAAAGACATATCTAAAGAAATAAGCGTATAAATATTTTAGAAGGTGGTCGCCCCAAACAACGGAAATACACAGAAAAATCAGTAAAGGAAATGAGATTCCTACACAGTAAAAAATATCCACCTGGTAAAAATCATTTCAGGAGTGGTAAAAAAAAGTAGTGTTAATGTTAACACCCGGATCAACATAATTTACCACATTTTTACACTCATATGGGACCAAAGTTGTTGTATTACATTTGCCTATGAATTTAACTCTCTAAAAAGCTAATTTTGTTGAATGGGTGTTATTTATTTCATTTTACACTCTATCAGGAAAATTAAATACAAAGACAATTAATAACACCATATTAGCGTATAAATAAACCCCGCTAGAAGGTTATTTTAACACATTGAGTGTAAAACTTATTCTCTAATCATTTTTTTACACGGCCCCGGGTAAAAATACCTAAACCCGTGTTACCGAAAAGACAGGCGGCAACAAGTGGTGTGAAATTCTAGGAATTGACAGATGACGCCGACGCTACATGCAAATTAAATTTTCAAGTCAGTCCGATTCTGCTCTGTGAACGTGATATAGAATAATGTTATATTTAGATTAAAATAGAGAAACAAAGCAAAGTTCTGTAAAGTGCCAAATGAGAAAGCCTCTTTTGAAGATCTTCTTAAATTGGGTAAACATATTAACGAAATTTAATAGAAACATTACTAATAAGTACGCCATTTTTAAGAAACTAAAGTCCGTTTCGTTGCAGTTGATAGCTCATATCGAGGGTTAAAGCCATAAAACAACCGTAAACCATAGGCGTTGGTAATTAGTATATTATTATTATAATAGTAATTACCTACTATGCCTTATTTAATAAGAAAATTGGCCTCTGTCCATTGTTAAATATACATTAGGAATATTAGGGTTAAAGTAGGTACAACAGGAGTAATTAGTAATTAAATTTACCTATTTTTGCCTGCTTTAGGATATTATTACGCCATTTGATGTGCGTTTGTCAAACTATGTTTTTAGTGTATTTAGATACTGAGTTATCCCAAAGTTGAATTATTTCCTATACTTGTGACAATGGCTTCAAGTTTTTCGCCAACGTGTCTTCGTCAAATAAGCAAGAGTGCATATTCTCTCCGAGAAAAGACATTAATATTAAACGTGCATGATGCTCTAGTGCACCAGAAACCTGCAAGTGATGTTCGTAGCATCATTGCAGAGTGTGCCAATATGGTAGGAGTTGGAGAGGCTTACTATACGTATATGTATATAGGTTCTTGCGTGAAAGAAAATCTAAGAACCTCAGTGAGCCAAAACCACTCCCAGGAAAGAAACCGTTAGAAATTGACGATTTCATTAAAAATGGTATTAGAAGAAAAGTACATAGTTTTTATTTTGCCAAGGAAATACCAACTATAGACAAAATTTTACAAGCCATTAACTATGACGAGGACTTACCACAGCTATCACGAACGAAACTATGGAAAATACTTCATGATATGAACGTTCGTTGGGAAAAGCAAAACAGAAAATCTTTCCTTCTTGATAGAGCAGATATTATTTGCTGGAGACGTCAATACTTAAGGTCCATCCGAAAATACCGCAGCGAAGGCAAAAACATTTTCTATTTGGATGAAACTTGGCTGAACGAAGGGCACACCGTATCTAAAGTCTGGCAAGATGAAAATGTCCTAAGTTCTCGACAAGCTGTCATGGAAGGCTGGTCAACAGGACTTAGACCACCATCTGGAAAGGGACGCAGACTTATTATAACTCATATAGGAAGTTCAAATGGCCTTTTGGATCAAGGATTATTAGAATTTCAGTCGAATTCTACAAAAGACTACCATGAAGAAATGACTGCTGATGTTTTCGAGGAATATTTTAAGCAAATGATAGAATACATTCCCGCTAATTCTGTAATAGTGATGGATAATGCCAGCTATCACTCTAGGCTAAAAGAGAATCTTCCCACAACTTCATGGAAAAACTTAAAAATCTTTAAAAATCCTTACTTCTCAGATGGAGTAGAATAAATATAATATACTAGGTAGGAAAATATTTCCTAGCCATCTGATTTAAAAACCTTATACTATAAGGCCGTATTTGGCTAACACAGTTAGCGCTACAATACTAAATTGATTGCTTAAAACTACCAAGAAAGGAAGACCTTTCTGTTGGTAGGATGCTGCTACCTATGGACCGGTTTCGAACTTATTGGTTCTCGTCAGCATAGGGTAAGCGCAGACATACCTAACAACAGAAAGGCCTCAAGTCTTTATAACCAGTTTTATCGTCCTGCTCAGGCAGTGAACGACAAATGGCGCCATCTCTTAGAAGTTTTAAGCAATCAGGAGAGAGGACTATACCTTTAGGTATATTAAAGATTTTTAAGTTTTTAATATACCTAAAGGTATAGTCCTCTCTCCTGATTGCTTAAAACTTCTAAGAGATGGCGCCATTTGTCGTTCACTGCCTGAGCAGGACGATAAAACTGGTTATAAAGACTTGAGGCCTTTCTGTTGTTAGGTATGTCTGCGCTTACCCTATGCTGACGAGAACCAATAAGTTCGAAACCGGTCCATAGGTAGCAGCATCCTACCAACAGAAAGGTCTTCCTTTCTTGGTAGTTTTAAGCAATCAATTTAGTATTGTAGCGCTAACTGTGTTAGCCAAATACGGCCTTATAGTATAAGGTTTTTAAATCAGATGGCTAGGAAATATTTTCCTACCTAGTATATTATATTTATTCATGGAAAAAGGCGGAAATCGTAAACTGGTTACAACGGAAGGAATTGAGTTACGATAATACCATGGTAAAAAAAGAACTTTTGGGTATTGTTAGGCTACATAAATCGCAGTATAAAAAGTATGTTATTGACGAGATGGCAAGAGATCGAGGTATTATAGTGCTCCGTTTACCACCTTATCATTGTGAGCTAAATCCTATAGAATTAATATGGGCTCAAGTAAAAGGATATGTTGCTAGAAATAACAAAACTTTTAAAATGCAAGAAGTGCGACAACTCTTGCTTAATTCTTTAGCAAATGTGTCATCAGAAAATTGGCAAAACGCCATAAAACATGTTATAGTAGAGGAACAAAAAATGTGGGAACTTGACAACGTAATTGACACAACTATGGAAATTGAGCCTTTAGTAATAAGCGTAGGACATGATGACTCTTCAGATTTTTCTGAGGACGATTTTATCAAGTTATAATTATTAAAATTGTCAATATTTTTTGATCTGTAAATAAATTAGTTTTCATATTTTACTTCATAGATCTCTAAATAAATATATACGATTAATATAATACTCGTCATTTTCATTCTTTTATATTGTTCCAAAGTATACTTTTATTTAGATGTTTAGTGTTCTAAGTACACATATATTTATTATGTTATTCGTTGTTAAGCTTAACAATGAGGTAGTAGTAGCAGTTCTGTTGTAGCCATCATTTTGATTATTAATAAACGATAAATAATAATTTTAATTATAAACGCCCGGTTAGTTTGATACGGGATTAAATGACTTTAACAAAGTGGAAAGTATTCTAGCCCTGGGTAGATTATTTTATTACACTCATTACACTCACTATAGTAAAGTCACACCCAAATAGAATAAAATTTACACTACAATAATATGATATTTACACCAATTAATCACAAATTACCATTAAAAAATGGTTTACTTACACCTCTCATTATTTCGTTTACACCCTAGAAGGGGATAGGTTTACAACTTGTGAGTTTAATTTACACTCGATAGTGTAAATGTACCTACCTAAAAAGTAAAAAATTAAAATTATCTTTTTTACCAGAGAAACTAATTGGTTAATATACCCTACTGAGTGTGGTCCTATTTATACCACCATTGAGTGTTAAATTTAACACTCACTTTGTTACTGTGTAAGAAAAATTAAAAATAAAACCCGATATGACCATACTATATCCAAAATCATACATATTGACAAACACTAAATACAAAACCAGTAGAACAAAGTATAGAAGAAAATGAGTTTAGATGATTTCGTCATGTAAAGCGACCGGATGATGACAGAATGATAACAAGAAGAATATTTAAACCATGGTGACATGGTTAAACTAAGTTAACAAAGCAGTAGAGAAGAGAGGAAAGAAATTACAAGAGGTGTGTAACTATAAAGGACAGGAAGAAATGGAGACAGAATGGAAAGAGACCCTGAGAAAACTTCACACCATGTAATAACATCACTACAAAAAGTAGGTGCAAAGACATTTAGGATACAGTAAAGTCACAGAGAATTTTAAACCACTCTAAACACAGTCTCGTTGGTTTCTAACCAAACTTGTCCATATGACATTGTCTTTGTTTCACCTTTTCATTCATACTGCGCCTTGACAAGACTCTGTACATGTGCATGTGAATACACAATAATTGTACATACCGATCTCCCGTAACACGTATGTGCAGAACATGTTTCAATTCTAAGAATTTACTCGTTTTTCACGAAAGATATAACATGGCACACAGGAGAATAGATGAAGTCGTATGCTAAGTTGTTTTTTGATGAAAATTCTGTTATGTAATGAAACAAGCTTTATAGTAAGGAATCATACAAACTAATATCATTTTTAAGGCAACCACGAACGGTATTAAGATTAAACCTCGTATATACAGGGTGGAATTAAAATAGTTTAATATACTTTAAAAGGCAGCCCTGGAGACACGCAATGTTGTTTTATTTCTAAATCAAATGTTTTTTAAATTTTGCAAAAAAAACAACTGATTGTCGACACATATTTCTATTCATTTATCTTTATTTCGGGACATTACTATAACTTTAGTTACACTATAAAACTATGCTAATATGAAATGTAATTTCGTAATATTCGAAAAAATGTTATATGAACTTGAAATAATAATTTCTCGAAGAATTACCCCCTTCGCTTGTCATTTTCGGATACCCTGTATAACTTGATGATTACTCCAATAAAATTAATCGGTGACTGTGGTCTATATTACGTGTATTGTGCGTATTATTTCATAACAAAGTGTTTATTTTTATTAGGACTCTCATATTGTATACAGGGTGTTTATTAATGTCATGCAGATATTTCAGGGGGTGATAGTACTCGTTAATATAAAAAAAAACGCAAATATATGCACGGTCTAAAACGCGTTATCTTCGTTATACAGGGTGGCAAAGTTTCAAATTTTTTCTCGTATTTTGCGTTTTCTCTCTTTTATTTTGTGATAATTGTTTCAAATTTGGAACATCAACCATTTTTTAGAATCTCTACAATAAAGTATCAAAATTGTCGGTCGCAGTATACAGGGTGTTACATTTTCTTGAATCGGCTACAATTTTATCTTTCAGAACTTTTTTTGGAGTTCCCTGTATGAATTCCGGTATGAAATTTGAACTCTCTGTTCCTTTGTTTAGCGTTCTGATCTCTTGCACTATTCTCGTATCTGTGACCGGTTTCGATTTATTTGCAAAAATAGCCATCGATTGAAATTAAGTGTAGGCGAAATAAAGCAGAGTAAAAAGCTGTTTTTATTTGTATGTATTCTAAGTAATTATTTTCATTTTTATTTTAGAACCACCGACAGGGTTATAAACAATCAGATAAAAACCTTACAAATTAAAAATAAATTAAAACAAAACAATTAATTAGTTAATCAAATAAAAATAAAACAAAATTAGAAAAACTGTTGAAAATGTCCGCCTCTTGCTAAAATGCACGAATCAAGTATTCCCCTCATGGCGTCAGTCCAGACTCTGACAAATATTCCAGGAGTATTGCGAATGATGTCGCATAAAGCTATTATTCTGTTTCTTAAATCCTCTTCTGTCTAGACTGGGGTCTGATACACTAATGCTTTCAGGTGTCCCCAGAAAAAGAAATCCAGGCTATTCAGGTCTGGGGATCTAGGGGGTTATGGCTCATAGGTCCCCCTCAACTGATTGAGAAAGTTTCTCACCTCTATGCTGAAGTGCGGTGGTGCACCATCGTGCATGAACCACATTTGGTTTCTGACAAGAATTGTTACCTCTTCTAGCAGCCCTGGGAGTTTTTCTTCAAGAAATTGACGATAATATTGTCCGTTTAGCCTTGCTGGTAGGAAAAATGGTCCTATCAAATAATCTCCAATAATGCCGGCCCACACATTTACTGAAAACTGTTCTTGGAAATTATTTTCGCGATCGAATGCGGATTCTCTTCTGCTCAAAAATGGTTGTTGTGAAAATTGTTTATGGCATTCCTTGAGAAATTTGCTTCATCGCTAAATAAAATCGTGTTTTCAAATAACGGATTTTGGGCTAGCATTTGTACGAACCATTGGCAAAAATTAAAACGTAGTGGGAAGTCACGTGGGAGAAGAGTTTGAACCCTTTGGATGTGGTAAGGATACACTAAGTTGTCTATTAAAATTTCCCAGACAAGCACAAATGAAACGTTAAGTGTTGCGGCAATTTTTCTCGTACTAGTAGCAGGATCATTTTCTACTGCATTCAGTACTGCTTCCTCGACTTCAGGAGTCCTAACCGTTCTGTTTGCTCCTGCTAAATGAGTGGATTTTTTGAACGATCCATTTTCACATAGTCGATTATGTAGATTTGCGAATGTCCGTGGGTCAGGCAGTATTCGATTTGGATACCTTTGTGCATACAGTCGTCTGGCTTCATAACAATTGCCATCGGCAAGTCCATAGATTAAATGCATCTATGCAAATTCTTGATTTGTGAATTCAACCATCATTAACCAGTTCAAAACAACTCCCGAAACGTCAAACAAAAAAAATATTTGTTACAAAATGTCAGAAGGACAATAAACAGAATTAACAATTGCCTATCCCAGCCTACTATTTTTTTTTTATATTTATTATTGCGCTATTTCGCCTACACTTAATTTCCAATGATGGCTATTTTTGCAAATAAATCAAAAACAGTCACAGATACGAGAATAGTGCAGAACGATAAACAAAGGAACAGAGAGTTCAAATTTCATACAGGGAGATCCAAAAAAAAGTTCTGAAAGATAAAATTGTAGCCGATTCAAGAAAATGTAACACCCTGTATACTGCGACCGACAATTTTGATACTTTATTGTAGAGATTCTAAAAAATGGTTGATGCTCCAAATTTGAAACAATTATCACAAAATATAAGAGAGAAATCGCAAAATATGAGAAAAAAATTGAAACTTTGCCACCCTGTATAACGAAAATAACGCGTTTTAGACCATGCATATATTTGCATTTTTCTCTTATTTTGACGAGTACTATCACACCCTGAAATATCTGCATGATATTAATTAACACCCTGTATAACCTCACGTATTTAGTATGACCAGTCAAGGAATTTGTCTGTTTCAACTTGTACTATTCTACTAATGATGTTTGTTCAGGTTTTTCTACTTTACTTGCTTGCATTCTGAATAACAGGGTAACAAAGTATCCCATAATAGAAAAATCTACGCCAATGATTTCTGATGAGGAAACGCATCACAAGTTGTAAAATTAATTGGTACTGTTTTAATTGCCGTCGCTTTTTTATCGGATAATATATTATTCTGTTTACAAACGGCCTTATTATGTTTATCAGCTGATGAACTTTTAATGTGCACTTGGTTAAACGAGATAAAGAAAAATGTGTCAAGTAAGCATGTTTTATAATTTTCAATTATACCAAGTAATCAATTTTTTTAAGATTCCTAATTATTCTCTATACATTGCAAGTTATATAATTAGTATTGGAATAGCTTGCCATTCACGGAATATTTGGTTATATTTTGAGTCACTTTATAAATAAACATTTATCTGGATGCACTTATTAAGATTTTTAACGTTTCAAATTTCAAATTGGGTTTCTAAAAATGATGTTTTTTGCCAGGATTAGTTCAGTTTTCAACATTTTTGGATGATTTCCTCTTTAATTCTGCAACACTTTTAGTCTCTCGAGCATTTTTTTTAGGATTTGGTTTAATAGAGATTTTATTAACAATTATTCAAGAGAGAGATGTGTAATAAAAAAAATTAATTTTGTTCATATTCCTATCAAATCTTATTATATACATTATATTATATTTTTACATAATTAAAATTTTATTTTATTTAAAGTTTATTTTTACATGATTTATATGAATCAGAGACATTTAGCAAATTTCCTGCCATTTTTGCGCGTTGAAATTATTAGAGTCAGAGTCAATCATGAAAGGTACAATGACGTAGGTGACCGACGGAGATATTGTTGAGCGACTCTCTCTAGACGTCGCGTCTCCAGTGGACCGAATTTGTATCACTGTTGCCAGGTTTGGTGAAATTTCAACAGAGCTGGTAATTTTATGAATAATCTGGTGATTGTTAAAAAACTGTTCGTAAAAGTCAATTTTCTGGTATGTTTTAGATTATTTCAAAAAAACTTACCAATTTTTAATATTTCAAATATAGGTACTTAAAAAAATTTAAGATTTGGTTTGTACTTACACAACTTTAAGTCAAAATAACGTTAGGTGTAGGTATGTGTATCTATATATTATTATCTATTATGTATTTAGTGTATGTTTATAACTAATTAAATCATAGATATCTCCGGGGTAAAGATTATTCATATTAAAGAGGAAAGAAAAATCCAAAATTCTTCACAAATATTTAATATCTCGCTCTACGCGTTTCGGTTTCTTAAACCATTTTCAAGAGCTGTCTAAAAAGTTCATTTATATAATAATCTCAATTTCAAATTAATATTATTAGGTATTACTTACATAATATTATCACAAACTTTACATTAAAGACACAAACAAGCTCACAATGGCGAGCACAGATTAACTAGCTTAGGTTAGAAAGAAACCGAAACGCGTAGAGCGAGATATTAAATATTTGTGAAGAATTTTGGATTTTTCTTTATAATAATAAAGAATATAAAAATAAACTTTAATATGTTTATAACTGTTTATAATAAATAATAGTTTGCAATAATTAACCTCTAGCGATTTGTATTTTTTTCACCTGGCAACACTGTTGTATATTTCACCATCAAATGAATGACGACAGACATTTTTAACTACAGTTTTCCCTCCTCCGTCACCTACGTCAATGTACCTTTTATGATTGATTCTGACTCTACTTGCCTTCATCAAAGGGAACCACACCCAAAAAATTTGAAAACGTCGAAGAAACGAATGGGGTGGTCGTATCTCTATGATATCTGCCAGTTACCCTTAAAAAAAAAACAGAAAGATTCGAGAAACTGTCCTAATTCTGTAATATTTTGACATTTCAACCTCAACACTTTTTTTAGAATTTCTGGTTCACTCCTCCATTTCCAACACTTTTAGAATTTGAAAAGAGCAAAGGATTTAGAATTTTACGAAAAATTCCTCTGTGAAAACGACTATTGACAGATGTTAACACCTATCTAAACCTGAACTAACTGATGAGCATATTATTTCTATAGCTTCCCTAACGGCTAGGGATGTCAATCCCGGGATCTCGGAGTTCCGGGATCCCGGAAGGAAAACTTGTCTCGAAAATACCGGGATTAGACCTGTTAATCCAGGGATAAATACCGATTTTTTATGCAATTTGCTTCATTTTGCTATTTCAAAACTAAAGTAATTAACGCGAAAGCCGACAACGTTGCTGCAATACAATCCGGAAACATAACGCACATTTGAACCGATCAGCCGGCCCTGGCATTCGAGAAATCACCGCGGCATCGGGAAATCACTGCGGTACAGTTGTCGTACGTACTAATATTACTAATAAAATAATAGATTTTGCACGCTTTGATTGTAGAATGGTGCGGCTGTGAATAGACGTTGTATTTAATATTTTATTCAAAGACTTTTAGTTAATTTAGTTAAAATTTGTTTGTTATTGTGGAAAATGGACCCAAAAGAAAAAGGTAATGCATGATTTTAATAATAAAATAATGTAAATTTATATTCGTTTTCTTTAGTTATTCAGAACATTTAGTCTTGTTAGAAGCGGATGCTGCATTAAAATTCATGTTAAAAGAACTATCCAAAATAAACCACTCAGCACAGACGTACAAGACTCATTAAGAAAAAGGATTAAGCAACGCAGAACCATATATTCTGAAATTCTCAGCTGTCTCACAAATCCCGACTTTATAAACTCTGAACCAGATGATTGCTTTAAAAGTTTAAAAAATCAAATATTTCTCTAATTAAATCTGAATTAGAAAAACTTTTAATCAGGCTAGACAGTAAAGATGCATCTGGAAAAGAAACCAGCAACGACAGCGAAGATGATCTGATTCCCGTTGCCCAAAATCCGGGAGCAGAAATTTTTTGTTAAATCTTGTGATTTAAGTTAATACAATAAAAGTTTTTGAATGTTATTTGATTTTTTTCAGTACCTCTAATCCCGAATTTCCGGGATTTGTGGTACAAATCTCGAAAATCCCGTGATTAAGAAAGATGATTGACATCCCTACTAACGGCTAATAGACTTATTATTTTAGCACCAACAACATGGCAGAATATTAATTCAAATGCCATATAAATAAACATAAATACAATCTGAAACACAAAAACCCTTAAAAACTTCTGTGAATAGGAGTGCGAAATTCCTCGCAATTCAAAAATAATTTTGCGCCTTATGGACGTTAACAATACAAAGCTATTAAAGCCTTTTAAATTAAAAGGGGCGAAAAACAATTGTCTGTTTTGATTTTTGATTAAATGACGACGACGACGTGGAGCGTTGACTTAGGTTTGGCACGGACTAAATTGGGCGAACAGCCGTTCCTTTACTTTTATCAATAATAAATCAAATCGTTTTTCTTGCGACAACTGAAAGGTATAGAATATTGTTTTTTGGTAAACGTCTTGCATATTTCATTGACGCTATTTTTATCTACGAAAATTGTTTGAAATTTTACCGCTTTCCAATGAAAACAATGACCTGTAAATAATGCACATTGTACATGTACATGTATATTTTAAATACTATTGGGTAGTCTAGGAACAAAAACTAACCTGCGTCCACCCTGAGACTTCTTTAAATTGTTGTAAAATGTTGGTACTTGCGCTGGAGCCATACTACGGTTAGAAGTGACTATCTGTTTTATTTAAAGGGGCCTATAGATGTACGAACATGTATTAATACATGAACGCTAGTTAAGGTACGCACGTGGTTGTTCACCAGTGTGTAGACACATTTTCCGTTAAAAGACCGACGCACCTGCTTACTTAAATTAATAACTTTCGCTCTAGTGGCCGAAGCCTTTTATTTAATTGATGTTGTCTTTTTCTTATAGAAGAAACACACGCTACTGCTAATAAATCGAATTCATCTTATTCAGTAGACATGTTGACAAAGTACAACCGAAGACTAACACACAGTATTTATGTCTATAGAGTAAAGTGATCCACACACATCAACGCGCATACCGTACATGAACGTATTGTTGCACGTTTTAGTAGCCGCCTTGAAGGTGGATGATTATCGGTTATTTAGTTGTTCATTTGCAGCTTGGGAGGGCTGTCTGCGTACGCGCGGTTTCGAGTTCTATGAGTTGTTAAAAAGCTATAAACTCATTATCTACTGACTTACATACATATTTTATCTGTTGTGTATCTTGTTTGCTATCATTAATTTAATGAATTTATTAGGTACTTTAATATACATGTAATCACATATGTGATAATTATATTTTATAACTTTTTACAAAATTTCAACAATTTGGTCCAGCTCAATCTGCTAAATACCGGTATAAGCACCTTCAATTGTTAAGAAATCAAAAGTAATTAAATATTGTTGCCATTTGGCTTGTACAAAGAATAGTGCAAAAATTGCAAATCCATTTAAAAAGAACACATTAACACATCAGGTTTCTAGCTGCACGTTAAAAAATTCAATAGCAGCCATATCAAATTAAAAAACCACAAAAATTATTTCCTTTACTATACTTTATATATTTATACTGAACTTTTAATTGAAATTTACGTAAAAATAAAACGAAATTTAACATACAATTTTTAGTTAAATTTATGAAATTATTTTATTATTTTGAAGTTATTTTAATAATATTCCTCATATAAAAAGTATATAGGCAAATATTTATAAAATAATTTGGTTAAAATTTTAATATACCTTTATTGAAATGATAAAACAATGATTCAATTTGTAGATTCATCACAGCGCAATCGACTAATTAAACATACTATCAAGCCGGCGTCTGCGGTGTGGTGCATAAAGTGTGCAATCATTTTTTTATTAGTTGTACAATCGAACTATAAACACTGCCTAAAATTGGTGGTGCATACCCGATAACTATAATATCAGGTGTACATTGAATGACTCACAGTTGAACTGTTAAAAGTTGAATAGAAAGTCATTCTTTAAATTTGAGTTTCCAAAAATGATTGAATATTAAAGAATTGAGTTCTTGTGTAACAGACTGAATCATCAAACTAAAGTGTATTTATTTTATATTGGCAGCCATGTAGCAATTTTAAAATTGCCACTATTGACTCTGTCGGGAATGTCCCAGACTCTCGTATCGTTTGGATCTTTTGTAGTGTGTCTCTGTTCTCTTCTTTTTTTGGTTGGTGTTATAGGTGAAGTTGGCAAAACTCCGTGTCAGCTGATTGTTAAAGATGAAGGGCTTTCTTCGGAGTTCTCGGGGCCTTTAAATTTACTTTCTGAAAATCCTTCAGATCAGAAAGTCAAGCCAGCCGCCGTTAGGCCATTTTCTTATCAAAATGCCACGAGGTCTCCCCCCCCCCCCCCCCCCCCCCTATTAGAGGTAAGCTCCTTTAATTCATTTTGTTTTTGGTTTGTTGTTTTGGGGGATTCAGTGGGTAATTTTCTTTTTTTAATTATTTTTAGGGGCTTGGTTTGGTTTTATTGGTGGTTTGTTGGTTGATGGGTTTCGGCCGATAATGCTGCCCTTCGACAATTAAGTGGGTCAACCACAACCACATGGGATTTTAAGGCCCACGAGCTACCATGGGGTACTGCTAAAGCTTTTTAAGAAGTCAAATTCCACCGACCTACCAGGAGTAGCCTGAAAGAAACCACAAGGGGCAATCCTGAAGTGAATAGCAGGCGGGTATAAAATTGCCTGGAAGTAATTTTAATTTTAATTCGGCCCTTTACTGTTTCTGTTGTACATTAATGACTTGGTGGGAATTGATATTAAAGGCAAATTTACTCTGTTTGCGGACGACGCAACAGTACTGTGGGTAGGCAGAGACTTACAGGAGCTCGAAAACAATATAAAGAGTGATCTAGCAGAGATAAAGACATGGACTGATGCAAATCGTTTGACTCTCAATATTGGAAAAACCAACATAATAACTTTCAAGTGTAATTTTAACGAAATTACGCTGGGCACTCAGGTACTAAAGAATGAAAATGTAAATAGATTTTTGGGTGTATATATAGACAATAGGCTAAAATTTGAACACCATGTTACTTATCTCAGCAAAAAGCTGGCTTCCAACTGTTACGCCGTTAGAGTAGTGTCGATCAACCTGGATTACGAAAGTACTAGAAGCGCGTATTTCTCACTTATAGAATCGCATTTGAGGTATGGCATATGTTTTTGGGGGGTTTGTACTCGGTATCTTTCCAATAAAATCTTTGTTTTACAAAAGAGGGCTCTTAAATATATGTGTAGGGCAAAAATTAGAGATTCTAGTAGACCGCTTTTTGTTTCTCATAAAATCTTGGCACTACCTTGTATATTTCTACTAGAAATGACTTGCTTAATTTTTAAAAGATTCAAGAATGAAATAAACTTAACTTCAGTACACAACACTCGCCAGCTATATAGGGTTAGTTTGCCGATACCTAACTCTTCTCAAACTAAAAATTCAATCATGTACAATGGAAAGAAAATATCACCTACCACTTAAAATTAGAAAGGCTCAAACCAGTGTAAAGTTTAGAAGGGAGGTGAAATCTCTCTTGGTGGCCAAAGCATACTATACAGTTGAGGACTTTTTCAACGACAGCTTTAATTGAATTGATTTTGTTACCTGTTTCATTATGTACTTTTTTGTTGGTCTTTTTTTGTTGTTTGTTTGTATCCTCGTTTATTTCATAGTACTGCACTTCATTGTGTTTTTAAATAGATTATGTTTTATGTAACAGTGGGTAATGTGTTAAGGGCGCACCTATACCTATAGCTATTTTGAAAATGACTCGATACCCAAATAGTATTGTCTATATTTTTCTATTGTAGTAAGTATTTGCGACTTCTATATTGTCATTTGTTTTTAAATTGTTACACTTTGTATTTTATAACTTTTTTATAACATTTTTGCTTTGTAAAAGAGAACCTATCTTCTTCATACAATAAAGCTACTTTTGACTTTGACTTTGACTATGCTTAATTAATTTTTATCGTTCAGCAGTTACATCTAACATTTCAGTTTTATAATTTCATTTCACATGTTTCTATAACCAATTTAAATTAATCATCCTTTTTATGTAAGGCTATCTCGGCAAAAGGTAACAACACTTTTATAACCATACTTCCTTGAAAGATTTAAAAGGTTCTAGAATATTCGTAGGTTATACCCCATTTTATTCAACCCCTTGCGCCCGGAACGGCTGTTTAGTCTATTAGAACAAATAAATGTGAAGAGTTCAGACCCATCAACATGGTTCCACCCTATAAGAAGCTATTAGAGTTGTGTGTTAGTTAATGAACAAATAGTTGACTATGCTGAAAAAAAGAATATAGTGTGTGAAAATCAAGCCATATTCAGAAGTAAAAACTCAGGCGAAAGTGCGTTACAAAGGGTACATTTTGACAGGAAGTTTGCACTAAATGAAGGAAAAATGATTGGTGTGGCATACTTAGACTTCAAACGTGCTTTATAAATAATAAATAGACAACTATTATTGCTTAAACTCAAAAAATATGGATTAGAACAAATAATATTAAAGTAGTTTGAAGATTACCTTACCGATCGAACCCTAGTGACATAGTATGGTGAGACATCAACGGCAAGGAAAACAATTTATGGAGTGCCACAAGGGACAGTATTTGGTCCAACCCTGTTTATACTGTATATAAATGACAGTGAAAGTTATTCAAAAGTGTAAAATCCAACTATTTGCAGATGACACTGTTATATATGTAACTGGAAATAATGTGAAAGACATAACAAACATACTAAATTATGAACTTAACAAAGTATATGAATGGTTGAATAATAACTCTCTACAGTTAAATATAAGTAAAACAAAAACAATGCTTATAAGAAATTGTAAAGTACATACAGGGTGGCTGATTAGTGCGAGAAAGTCCAATATCTCCGTTGTTCTTTAAAATATCGAAATTTATTAAATGCAAAGGTTTTAGGATAAACAAGAGCGCAAATTTTAAAAATATTTTTGGATATACAGGATGCGCCAAAAAAGTGGGGTTTAGCAAAAATGTATTTTTTCAAATGGAACACCCTATATGTTATATTATTTTTGGATTCTACATAAAATTATAGTAATTTTTTAATAAGTGCATTATAGGTCTAAACTTAATAGTTTCCGAGTTATCGACTTTTCCAAAATGACATTTTTGAACTTTGACAGCTTCTAGTTTTCTAACGGTACTTCTTAGAGCAAAACGGCTTACATGTCCCTATCTTACTTTTTAATTGTCTTCAAAAAAATATCAATTTCCGGTTAAACCGGATGTAACTTGAAAGTCGGAAATATAGTACTTCCGGTTTAACCGGAAATTAATATTTTTGGGAAGACAATTAAAAAGTAAGATAGGGACATGTAAGCCGTTTTGCTCTAAGAAGTACCGTTAGAAAATTAGAAGCTGTCAAAGTTCAAAAATATCATTTTGGAAAAGTCGATAACTCTAAAACTATTAAGTTTAGAACTACAATGCACTTATTGAAAAACAACTGTAATTTTATGTAGCATCCAAAAATAATATAACATATAGGGTGTTCCTTTTGAAAAAATACATCTTTGCTAAACCCCACTTTTTTGGAGCATCCTGTATATCCAAAAATATTTTTAAAATGTGCGCTTTTGTTTATCCTAGAACCTTTGTATTTAATAAATTTCGATATTTTTAAGAACAACGGAGATATTGGACTTCCTCGCACTAATCAGCCACCCTGTACATATAGCGAGCAATTTAAATGTAAAAATTAACAATGAAGCAATTGAAACAGTACATAAATTAAATTATTTAGGTTGCATAATTGATGAGAATCTTACATTTTCTGAACATTGTAGGTAAATAACAAATAAAATAGCAAAAAAGGGAATTTGTTAGGACGTATGTCAAAAATTTTAAGTTCTTGGGCAAAATTAACAATCTATAAAACAATAATTGCACCACACTTATATTTTTGTTCTACTCTCTTGTTTGTGATAATGGATGGAGAAATGGATGTATAACAAAAAAAACAAAATAAGGCTTTAAGAATCATACTAAACTGCAACAGATATACTAGGCGAGATGATATGTTAAAATGTCCAAATGTATTAAATGTAAAACAAACCATAACCTGTAACACTTTCATTTTTATTTATAAAATGTTACATCAGCTAGTTCCTAAACATTTATTAGATGGTATTATGGTATTACATTTGTCAAAGATATTCATGAATACAACACTAGGTCGAGAAATAACTTTTACCTACAAAAAGTAAATATTAACTATCATCAAAATAATCTGTACTATAAGGGTCTAAAACAGTACAATGAATTACCTGATTATATTAAAGAATGTAAAAATTTAAATAGCTTTAAATGGGAATGTAAGCAATATGTAAAGGCAACAGTGCCTATTTAGGTTTGACAAAAAACTTATACTTATTATTTATATTGATTTGACAATAATAATCTGTTTAATATAGACATAAGTACTATTGTTTATAATTTGTAATTTGGCTAGCCAAGTGCTAACAATAAAGATTATTATTATACCTCTTCCGTCCAAAATCTTGACGTAAGGAAGTAAAAAAAAAGAAGCTTTTTGATTTAACCGATTTAGAATAAACGACATAATCTTGCTAATAATAAATTCGCAAGAAAATCATTAAATGATTCTCGAGACATAACGTAAGGTCTTTGGTAACCTGTCGTAAATGAATATTTAATGAGCAAGTCTCATACGATCTGGGTTAAGTTTAAATAAGCTTGTGGTGGAGGTCGTAACCGCCCACCTATAAGCACGATTACGCATAACTCCAACTTTGATTGTATCAAACCAAAACGTCGCGTGACCCTTGCGCTCAGTTATTTAAATACCATAATCATATAACTTTACTGCACATAGGCGGTAGATATAGTAAACCTAAGAAAATTGAAACGGTAAACGTGGCAGAATAGAACAAAAGAATAAAGCGTTTTGAATATAAGCGCACTTGATTATATCAATAATAAATACATCATTTAAACTACGCAGAACTACAATTTTGTACTGGGATATTCTTTTACAGTAAAAGAACTGCATTATGCTGCAAGGAATATAAATATAAAGAAAGTATGTTTAAAAAAGTATAAAAAAGTGGTGGATTTAAGTTAAATTAAGATTGTTGATTCTACTGTATCGATACAGTTAAAACTTTAAACAGATAAAGTTCAGAGTTCTTAAATTAGGGCAGCTGAATAACTATGCTAAAAAATCCATGAATAACTATAAAATTAGATTACCTACTTTTTTATAAACAGTGATGTACACTGCGTACACTGTACACTGTACACTGTACACACCTAGCAGGTAACAAGATGTTAAGATGAATAAAACGCATATACCAGATATACAGAGGAGCAAAAAAGTCGCGCATAATGCCTGTAACTTTTGAATTACCTCATATACGAAAAAGTCACCTTTATGAAAACTGTCAGTAAATTATTCCCCACATTTCTACCTGCATAAATTTTTTCTGTCATTTCTGGTTTGGTTGCCATAGAGACCAACTTACTTTTTCTAAATGGAACACCCTGCATATATGATTGCATATTTGGATTCTACTGGGAAAACTCTGAATTTTTTGTATTTCAAAAATCTGCAAGCGTTTCCGAGATAATGACAGCTCAAAAATGAAAAACTTCCTAATTATAATTATTTATATAGTTGAGTCAAGGTGTTTTCATGACAGCGACCTAAGAGGTGTCAATTTTGAGTTCCTGTTTAATCTTCTGTTGTATGATTTCTAATTTGTTTACACTATGGTTCATCTGAATGAGAAACATCGAGTTGAAATTTTAATAATGAGCGGTCACGGAAATATGAAGAGATCGCAAGGTCAGGTTTGCCAACTTTTTAATGAATTATATTCAAATAGGCCTCCAATAAATCAGTCAACGGTGTGTCGAGTGGTAAAGAAATTTCGAGAAACAGTTCTCAATACATGAAATTCAACACAATCATCCAGGTCAATGGGGTTTAATGTGTCTCATCAGTCAGTGAAAAATTTGTTTAAGCAGGAGAAATTGCATCCTTACAAGATGAAGTTGGTGCACGAGTTACAATGAGGACGATATTGATAGAAGAGCTGAATTTTGTGAGCTGATGATGGAAAGATTCAACAACGATAACTTCGCAACAAATATCATTTTCTCAGATGAAGCTACTTTCCATTTAAATGGCATTGTTAATGGACACAGACAGAGGCCCGAAAAAGTTAATGTTTGGGCGGTCATAGTTGTTGGTAGACATATTGTGGGACCTTTTTCATAGATGGTAATTTGAATGGCAAAAAATATCTGAACCTCGTCAGGAATCACATAATTCCTTCTTGCAGAATGGTTTTACCGGGTGTAAATAATGGCATAAACGAATAGGTATGGTTCCAACAAGATGGAACACCAGCGCATTATGCGGCAAATGCTCGGGCAAATGTTAAACAATACATAAGCGAACAATTTCCCGGACGTTGGATAGGCAGAAGAGGTGCTATTGACTGGCCAGCGCGATCCCTAGACTTAACCATATTCGACTTCTTAAAGAACAAAGTCTACGTTAACCGTCCAAATTACTTAGAATCTTTAAAAGTCAGAATTAGTGCTGAAATTCGGGCCATTCCAGAGGACTTCCTTTTGAACGTTGTGGACAGGTTCAGGAATCGACTGGCGCTCTGCTTAGCAGAAAATGGTGGTAATTTTGAACACCTGATCCACTGAAAAGGCTTCACTTGTTTATTATTCCGATATTAAGTTGTTCAATTTTCTAGGCTATTTATTTTGTTATTATAAAGTTTGTTGCAATTTTAAACGAATAAAAATTTACAAGTATACAATAAATTCAGAGTTTTCCCAGTAGAATCCAAATATGCAATAATATGCAGGGTGGTCCATTTAAAAAAAGTAAATTAGTCTCTATGGCAACCAAACCAGAATTTACCAAGAAAATTCATGCAGGAAGAAATGTGGGGAATAATTTTCTTAACAACTTTCATAAAGGTCACTTCTTCGTATAGGAGGTAATTCAAAAGTTACAGGCATTATGAGCGACTTTTTGCCTCTCTGTATAATAGTTATTTACGTAACAAGTAGGATATATATACCGGGTGATGTATGGCTTAGTTGAACATAGAAAATCGCATGTAAATTCTGAGGTGGCTAAATATTGGCATAACATAGACATAACGAACCAAAATAAAAGAAACCATTGTGTTTTTCCTACTAAGCCTTTAATTTAACATAACATACCTAAGACTACAGATTTTCACAAAAACATTAATTAATTAAATGTTATATATTTATGTAACTGGAAATAATGTGAAAGACATAACAAACATACTAAATTATGAACTTAACAAAGTATATGAATGGTTGAATAATAACTCTCTACAGTTAAATATAAGTAAAACAAAAACAATGCTTATAAGAAATTGTAAAGTACATATAGCGAGCAATTTAAATGTAAAAATTAACAATGAAGCAATTGAAACAGTACATAAATTAAAGTATTTAGGTTGCATAATTGATGAGAATCTTACATTTTCTGAACATTGTAGGTAAATAACAAATAAAATAGCAAAAAAGGGAATTTGTTAGGACGTATGTCAAAAATTTTAAGTTCTTGGGCAAAATTAACAATCTATAAAACAATAATTGCACCACACTTATATTTTTGTTCTACTCTCTTGTTTGTGATAATGGATGGAGAAATGGATGTATAACAAAAAAAACAAAATAAGGCTTTAAGAATCATACTAAACTGCAACAGATATACTAGGCGAGATGATATGTTAAAATGTCCAAATGTATTAAATGTAAAACAAACCATAACCTGTAACACTTTCATTTTTATTTATAAAATGTTACATCAGCTAGTTCCTAAACATTTATTAGATGGTATTATGGTATTACATTTGTCAAAGATATTCATGAATACAACACTAGGTCGAGAAATAACTTTTACCTACAAAAAGTAAATATTAACTATCATCAAAATAATCTGTACTATAAGGGTCTAAAACAGTACAATGAATTACCTGATTATATTAAAGAATGTAAAAATTTAAATAGCTTTAAATGGGAATGTAAGCAATATGTAAAGGCAACAGTGCCTATTTAGGTTTGACAAAAAACTTATACTTATTATTTATATTGATTTGACAATAATAATCTGTTTAATATAGACATAAGTACTATTGTTTATAATTTGTAATTTGGCTAGCCAAGTGCTAACAATAAAGATTATTATTATACCTCTTCCGTCCAAAATCTTGACGTAAGGAAGTAAAAAAAAAGAAGCTTTTTGATTTAACCGATTTAGAATAAACGACATAATCTTGCTAATAATAAATTCGCAAGAAAATCATTAAATGATTCTCGAGACATAACGTAAGGTCTTTGGTAACCTGTCGTAAATGAATATTTAATGAGCAAGTCTCATACGATCTGGGTTAAGTTTAAATAAGCTTGTGGTGGAGGTCGTAACCGCCCACCTATAAGCACGATTACGCATAACTCCAACTTTGATTGTATCAAACCAAAACGTCGCGTGACCCTTGCGCTCAGTTATTTAAATACCATAATCATATAACTTTACTGCACATAGGCGGTAGATATAGTAAACCTAAGAAAATTGAAACGGTAAACGTGGCAGAATAGAACAAAAGAATAAAGCGTTTTGAATATAAGCGCACTTGATTATATCAATAATAAATACATCATTTAAACTACGCAGAACTACAATTTTGTACTGGGATATTCTTTTACAGTAAAAGAACTGCATTATGCTGCAAGGAATATAAATATAAAGAAAGTATGTTTAAAAAAGTATAAAAAAGTGGTGGATTTAAGTTAAATTAAGATTGTTGATTCTACTGTATCGATACAGTTAAAACTTTAAACAGATAAAGTTCAGAGTTCTTAAATTAGGGCAGCTGAATAACTATGCTAAAAAATCCATGAATAACTATAAAATTAGATTACCTACTTTTTTATAAACAGTGATGTACACTGCGTACACTGTACACTGTACACTGTACACACCTAGCAGGTAACAAGATGTTAAGATGAATAAAACGCATATACCAGATATACAGAGGAGCAAAAAAGTCGCGCATAATGCCTGTAACTTTTGAATTACCTCGTATACGAAAAAGTCACCTTTATGAAAACTGTTCAGTAAATTATTCCCCACATTTCTACCTGCATAAATTTTTTCTGTCATTTCTGGTTTGGTTGCCATAGAGACCAACTTACTTTTTCTAAATGGAACACCCTGCATATATGATTGCATATTTGGATTCTACTGGGAAAACTCTGAATTTTTTGTATTTCAAAAATCTGCAAGCGTTTCCGAGATAATGACAGCTCAAAAATGAAAAACTTCCTAATTATAATTATTTATATAGTTGAGTCAAGGTGTTTTCATGACAGCGACCTAAGAGGTGTCAATTTTGAGTTCCTGTTTAATCTTCTGTTGTATGATTTCTAATTTGTTTACACTATGGTTCATCTGAATGAGAAACATCGAGTTGAAATTTTAATAATGAGCGGTCACGGAAATATGAAGAGATCGCAAGGTCAGGTTTGCCAACTTTTTAATGAATTATATTCAAATAGGCCTCCAATAAATCAGTCAACGGTGTGTCGAGTGGTAAAGAAATTTCGAGAAACAGTTCTCAATACATGAAATTCAACACAATCATCCAGGTCAATGGGGTTTAATGTGTCTCATCAGTCAGTGAAAAATTTGTTTAAGCAGGAGAAGTTGCATCCTTACAAGATGAAGTTGGTGCACGAGTTACAATGAGGACGATATTGATAGAAGAGCTGAATTTTGTGAGCTGATGATGGAAAGATTCAACAACGATAACTTCGCAACAAATATCATTTTCTCAGATGAAGCTACTTTCCATTTAAATGGCATTGTTAATGGACACAGACAGAGGCCCGAAAAAGTTAATGTTTGGGCGGTCATAGTTGTTGGTAGACATATTGTGGGACCTTTTTCATAGATGGTAATTTGAATGGCAAAAAATATCTGAACCTCGTCAGGAATCACATAATTCCTTCTTGCAGAATGGTTTTACCGGGTGTAAATAATGGCATAAACGAATAGGTATGGTTCCAACAAGATGGAACACCAGCGCATTATGCGGCAAATGCTCGGGCAAATGTTAAACAATACATAAGCGAACAATTTCCAGGACGTTGGATAGGCAGAAGAGGTGCTATTGACTGGCCAGCGCGATCCCTAGACTTAACCATATTCGACTTCTTAAAGAACAAAGTCTACGTTAACCGTCCAATTTACTTAGAATCTTTAAAAGTCAGAATTAGTGCTGAAATTCGGGCCATTCCAGAGGACTTCCTTTTGAACGTTGTGGACAGGTTCAGGAATCGACTGGCGCTCTGCTTAGCAGAAAATGGTGGTAATTTTGAACACCTGATCCACTGAAAAGGTTTCACTTGTTTATTATTTCGATATTAAGTTGTTCAATTTTCTAGGCTATTTATTTTGTTATTATAAAGTTTGTTGCAATTTTAAACGAATAAAAATTTACAAGTATACAATAAATTCAGAGTTTTCCCAGTAGAATCCAAATATGCAATAATATGCAGGGTGGTCCATTTAAAAAAAGTAAATTAGTCTCTATGGCAACCAAACCAGAATTTACCAAGAAAATTCATGCAGGAAGAAATGTGGGGAATAATTTTCTTAACAACTTTCATAAAGGTCACTTCTTCGTATAGGAGGTAATTCAAAAGTTACAGGCATTATGAGCGACTTTTTGCCTCTCTGTATAATAGTTATTTACGTAACAAGTAGGATATATATACCGGGTGATGTATGGCTTAGTTGAACATAGAAAATCGCATGTAAATTCTGAGGTGGCTAAATATTGGCATAACATAGACATAACGAACCAAAATAAAAGAAACCATTGTGTTTTTCCTACTAAGCCTTTAATTTAACATAACATCCCTAAGACTACAGATTTTCACAAAAACATTAATTAATTAAATGTTCAAACAACCCTCCATTAATCCCCCGTGGGCCAATAATATTTCCGTTAAAAATATTTTGCAAGTACATATTTCCTAACCATGAGATATTTAAGGGGTGTACACATCCATCCTAAAAATCACATTTACACTGCTACGCTAATGATGAACAATCAGCACACGCCTGACGCTTCTAGATGCAGAGCACACGAAATATTTTTCGGTTATGGGGAACCTGAGTCAATTGAAATTACTTGTATGGTGTACTGCCTTAAGCTTGTTGCGTGTTGACCTGTTGCCAGATTCGGATAATTAGATTAAATTATAATTTACTAAGATATTTCACGACAGAAATCATAATTATTTCTTCACTAAGTAATAGATTGATCTGATAAAAATTTAAATAATATTGTAATACACCTATATTTTAATACTCTTAAATAGTCTAATAATAATTATACAGGGTATTTCAGAATAAGATGCTGATCCTTAACGGTGTGAATCCTTAGGTGATTTTAAGAAGAAAAGTTCAAATTAACATATATCCTTAACCTATCAACTTTCGAACCACAGTTCGTTAAAGTTTTAAGAAAAAAATCGTTTTTCTATCATCACTTTAACAACTTTCTAGCTATTTTTATGAATTTTTCACACATGCCCTCTAAGCATCAATAGCCATTTTTTTGGTGCAGAAAAATTTTAAAATTTTTTAACCAGTGGCGTCCTGAAATTATCCTCATTAATTTTAGGCCAAATTTATTATCTTGCCTTCTTATCGTCCGACAAACAGTTTCCGACAAAAAAAATAAAAGCATTAAATGCGCATTCGCTATGTGCCTATGGTTTCTGATAAGTAGGCTATGAACTTTGTTAAGGAAACAATGACAATAACGAAATATTTAATGCAAAATAGTTTTGACAGCTATTTATTTATGTACACGGCTTTCCACTTAACTTAAATTTTAAAAACGTAATACTTTTTAAACGTATAAGTATCATGTTTGCGGATATGCATTACCTGTACGGGCATACTGTTGCTAGTTCCGGATGCACGAACAATTTCAGGAACTCACAAAAAGTTATGTAAAACGGGATCTTTTGAAACAAAAAACTACTTAAAAGGGGCACACCAAACTACACGAACACCGGAAACCGAAGAAGCTGTTTTAAATTTAGTGGAACAAAACCCTAATATAAGTACCAGAAAAATTGGGAATATTTTAAATATTACTCATGTCCTAGTCTGGAGAATTCTTCAAAGTTATTTGTTATATTCGTACCATATTCAACGGGTTCAGGCCCTACTTCCTAGGGATTTTCCATTACGCATCAATTTCTGCCAATGGTTTATTCAAATGGTTACCGAAAATCCCCAATTTCCCATCCCCCATTTTTCCAGGAACGCCATACAAAATTTTCATAACAATTACTTCTGGGCAGAAGAAAACCCACATATCATTACGGAATCCCACCAGAAAGAGCAATTTTCTGTAAATGTTTGGGCTGGAATTATTGGTGATTATTTAATTGGGCCTTATTTTTTACCAGCCAGATTGAACGGAATCAATTATCGCCAATTTCTTGAACACACTTTACCAAATTTGCTAGACGCGACGTCCCTATTTTAACCCGACATCGTATGTGGTTTATGCACGATGGAGCACCTGCCCATTTCAGTCTCTTAGCACGAGAGGTTTTAAATCAACATTATAGTAATCGATGGATAGGGCACAGAGGAACACAATCGTGGCCACCTAGATCCCCTGATCTAAACAGTCTAGATTTTTCCTGTGAGGACATCTGGAAACGTTGGTTTACAGTATCCCAATAAATACTGAAGAGGAGTTGAGAAACCGCATAATAGTTTGTTTCGGCACTATCAGGAATACTCCAGGAATTTTTCAAAGGGTACGAGACTCAATGAGGAGAAGAGCTGAAGCATGCATTCTTGCAGGTGGTGGCCACTTTCAACAGCTAATCTAAATTATTTTCGTTTTTGTTCACACGTTATTTAATGTTAGTTGTTTTAATTTAATGTTAAAAAATAAACCATAGGCACACAGCGAATGCGCATTTAATGTTTTTTATTTTTTTTGTCGGAAACTGTTTGTCGGCCGATAAAAAGACAAGATATAAAATTTGGCCTAAAATGAATGAGTATTTAAAAAATTATTTTTATCTTGAGAAAAAGCAGTGGCGTACATAATATTTTTCCAAAATGTCTAGTCCAAACCCTTTCAGGACGCCACTGGTTAAACATTTTTTAAATTTTTCTACACCAAAAAATGGCTATTGATGCTTAGAGGGCATGTGTGAAAAATTCATAAAAATAGCTAGAAAGTTGTTAAAGTTATGATAGAAAAACGATTTTTTTCTTAAAACTTTAACGCCCTGTAGTTCGAAAGTTGATAGGTTAAGGATATATGTTAATTTGAACTTTTCTTCTTAAAATCACCTAAGGATTCACACAGTTAAGGATCAGCATCTTATTCTGAAACACCCTGTATACCTAGTGTAACATAAATAAATAATTAGATCGCAACTATTGCACTTTATTTTATTCGCATTCTTAAGATAGTATAGTATTTCGGACTATAGCCCAATCAGCAGCTAAAGCAAGAGCACCCATATGCATGTTCACTGCCCTTTCTTTTATTAAATTTCGTTCATAATCTATAATTTAACCTCGTCTAGTAATTTTACACGCCACTGAAGGACCTGAAAAATAGTATATTCTGAGTTAGGTCGCCATGTTATTGGAATAAAGTGCATATAATTTTACCAGCTTGATAAGTAAATAGCTTTGAAATTCAACTAGGAAATTTGAACTGAAAACGGAATTCCTTCCTTATTATCTTGATGTGGAAATAATCGTGTCGTGTCGCGTTAGGAAAATTGTAAATTGAAGTTTAAAAGTTTTGATCCAGTTTTGGTATCGTGTTTTCTTTCACAATGGACATCAATAAGTTGGGTGAAATAAATGAACCAGCAACTGATACAGGACAAAGAAAATTTTAGGCCATTTGTAAAATTAAGAGGGGTTTCCCGTTTTGTTCAATATCAACAATACCTTGTATTTAAAAACCGGAACGAGAATCGAATCTTTTTTTTAAAGCTTGTCTAAAACACAAATATCTTTAATTGTAAAAAAGTTGGGAAGGGGGTGTTTACATTAAAGGATCCAAATAATGAGCATTTTTTGGGTAGGTCCACCCTAAATTTATCGCAAGCTATTGTTATATTTGAGGATTTACCATTGTTATTGAGAAAATCCCTTAGCCAGGAGCGTGTATTGAGGAAGATTTTAAATAAAGAATCTTAAACATGCCTATTCTCCTAAAATTGTAATATATTATATTCGTAGGTATTTATAACATATAATAGTTATTTATATTACTAGTACGGTATTAGCTTCATCATAGCTGTAATGAGCCACAAGTGATGTAATGAGTTCATTACATCACTCAGTACGATAATATAGTATATTACATAACGCAAACAGGCCAAAATGGGTTATGTAATAAGCTCTTTTCGTGTAGGTCTTATATAAAAACATTTAAAAATCGTATAAACTAATAAATAACAATGGGAGGTACTATTTAACATAATATAATTACAAAAACAAGATATATTATAGAAACTTACAAACAAAGCATTTTCAAAAATCGAATAATACTTTGTCGCTATGGCTTAATCATAGTCCGATTCGGGAGATGAACTTTTATTAACATCGTTTATAATAAGCGGTTCAACCATTTCTTCGTTTTCTATATCTACCTGCCACATTTTGGCTTCTTCTTCTATCACATGATCGATACACTTTTCCGCACTGATTTTACTTGCATTATCCAATACAATAATTGCATCTTCTGGTATAAGATCCAACATTTGCTTGAATCATTCTTCAAAGACATCGGCATTCATATCTTCGTGATAGTCTCTTGTATTTTTAGATTGGAACATCAGTAGACCACCTTTAACGAAGCCTTCAGAGCTTCCAACATGGGTTATGATAAGTCGATGTCCTTTTCCAGATGGCGGTCTTAATCCTGTGGACAATCCTTCCAAAAAAGGTTGCCTTGAACTTTTAATATTTTCATCCAGCAAAAATTTAGTCACAGTGTGGCCTTCATTTAGCCATGTTTCGTCTAGGTAAAATATTTTTTTGTTTTCTTCTCTGGCTTTGCGGATGTTTCTTAAGTAATTTTTTCTCCAACAGACGATATCGCTTCTGTCTAATAAAATCGATTGCCTATTATGGCTTTTCCATCGAAAACCCATTTTTTTAAATAATTTCCAAAGCGTATTTCTACACATAAATGGGTAGTCCTCGTCTTCTTGGATTGAGAAGAAAAGAAACTATGAACTTTTCGCCTTATTCTCTGCATTAAAACGTCATCCAGCTCAAGTTTTGGTCGTCCTGGAGAAGTTTTTGGAGGTTTGACGCCAACACTTTTCTCTTCTTTTAAAAGTTTATATACTGTTGTTTTCCCAACGTTATACCTGCTGTAAATTGCACTGCATTGTCAACACTCAAATCTGCATTCTTACTTTTAATAGAATCGTAATTCTCCATATTTAATTAAAAAAAAAAACACTGACACTTCACACTTTGATAATTAGTTTTAATAAAATTGATTTTTTAAATTCGAGGTAAATGGTACGGCTGTACATTTTAGTTTTTAATACATTTTAGTTTTTAATACATTTTAGTTTTTAATACGTTTTCGCTAATATGACAAATTTCATAATTTTTTATTATTATAAATTTACAATTTACAAATCACAAATTGTATAGAATATAATTCCATTATGTTTATTACAGACAAAAACACCTAGATATGTATTATCTGTATGTGTTTTTGTGTAGTGTAAGTATTGTAGTAGGTCCATAGATTTTCATTACCTATAATAAATAAATTTGCATAAACTGGGACCGTGCAAGGCCCAGTTAACAATATTTTGTCAGCTTTATAGCAATTGCACTGCACCGAATATCAAGATTACCATTAACATTTGGTAAGAGCCAAATTCAGAGATCACCAACTCAAAACAGTCTCCCAAATATCAAATGGTAATTGTCAAATATATATTGAGCACATTTTTTACTGAAAACCTTAGGTATTTTTATATTACGTATTTTGACAGGTAATAGATTAAATAGTTTGGGTCCCATGTAGACAACTGATTTCATGTTCAATGTTTTGTTATTTTTCATATATTTGATATTTTCATGCACATTACCCCTGGTTTGATATTTGTGAGATATCCTATCTAAATTTCCCTGCTTTTTCATAAACTTACACGTATTTAGGATATAAAGTCCTCTAACATTCAGCACAACAGAAGAGTAAAGAAGATCGGTGTGATACAGTCTAGATTTTTTATAAATTACTTTGAGAAAACAATTTTAAACAGTATTTAGCGGTTTTAGTGTTGTGCTGTATAATCCTCCCCAAACTACAATTATTCCATAGCATATGATAGATTCTACCAATGATCTGTAAATCATGGTTAACAATTTTTCACTCATGAATTCCCGTAACAAGTAAAATTTATGGATTTTAAGCTTAAAAAATTTAAAATTAAAATATATATTTGAAGACAAACCTTGAATTTAATGTCGACACTTGTACTAATTCTGCACAAATTTAAACATTCAGGTCTATTTAAATCTATACATGCCGAAAAATCTTGCACGCTCCTGGAGAAGACGGTTTTGATTGATTTATTACTTCGCATCATTTAAAGATAGACTATAGCCCTGCATAGGTACAGGGTCTTCCAACGAGGACTGAACAGGGGCTCATTTTTGAGCTTCCTTGTATTTAAAGAAAAATCCAAAATAGCCAATCGATGTACTTTTTCCTGCAGAATTTAAAAATGAAACCAAAAATTTATTTGAACCAGAAACAAAAGAGTTACGCTATGGATAAGGTGTTTTTTAAATAGAACATAGCTTTTTTTATACGATTTTTGGAACGAGTGATTTTTTTTTGTCCGTTCTGATTAAAATATTTAATATTGTGACAGCTATTTTTATTAAATTTTAATGTTTTATCCAGTATAATTTAACTTTAACCTGTTTGAAACATACACTAGGTAATAAAGGTATAATCACCTTTGAATCCTTCAAAGTCAAAAAATTTGACAAATTTACTATAATATTGCCGAAATGAAATATTCATTAGATGAGAGATTGCAGATTGTTATCTTGTTCTACAAATGCCAAGAAAATGCAAGAGAAGCAAGGAGAAGATTTATTGCAAATTTTCACAGAAATATATCCGTCAATACTATTCTAAGGATAAAGAACCTATTTGAGGAAAATAAAACATTACATGACAGAAAAAGAAATCCAGAAAGGAATAGAAATCGAGACCGTGCCATTGTGAATTATTTTCGACTGAATCCAACCAAATCAATTTCGGACGCAGTTCGGGACGTTCAATACGGCGGCGGTGTAAGACGCAGAAGAGTTACCCAAGGAACTGTTCACAGGACTTTAAGAAATCATAAATTTAAGTCTTATCATATCCTTCCACTTCAACATCTAACACCGGCACAAAAAGAACTTCGCTTCCAATTTGTTTCCCAAATTGTGATTCGGAAAGAAAACGAAGACCCTAATTTATTCAGAAATATCTTATGGACTGACGAAGCCACATTCACAACATCGGGGTTTTCAATAGACATAATAATCATCACAAATCCAAGAAAATTTCAGACAATTAAATTTCGAGGAAGGACTTCAATCCATGTTTGGTGTGGCATAAAAAATAATAGAATTTTGGGACCAATATTTTTTAACGGGACTTTAAATGAACAGAGATACTACGAGTTCTTAGAAAACAAAATTGAGAACTTTTTGGAAGATTTACCATTGAAAGAATATCAAAATTTAATTTGGCAACATGATGGGGCCCCTCCGCATGCCGTGCGTGAGGTTACTCAATATTTAAACGGACGCCATGAAGAATGGATTGGTAGAAATGGAACCTATGCTTGGCCACCCAATAGTCCCGATTTGTCAATATTAGACACATTTCTTTGGGGCCATTTAAAGAACGTGGTATACAAGCAGCGAAACCACGATATTGAAGAGATCATGCAGAAAATTGTGAATGAAATAAATCGCTTTAACCAGGAAAATCACAGTATAACAGCAAGTTTGGAAAGGCTACAAAGAGGTTATCGCACATGTTTCGAGAACAACGGAGGTCACATTGAACAATTAAATTATTAATGTTTTTTTTTTTTTTAAATTAGTATAGAGTTGGATTTCTTTTTCTGTCATGTAATGTTTTATTTTCCTCAAATAGGTTCTTTATCCTTATAATAGTATTGACGGATATATTTCTGTGAAAATTTGCAATAAATCTTCTCCTTGCTTCTCTTGCATTTTCTTGGCATTTGTAGAACAAGATAACAATCTGCAATCTCTCATCTAATGAATATTTCATTTCGGCAATATTATAGTAAATTTGTCAAATTTTTTGACTTTAAAGGATTCAAAGGTGATTATACCTTTATTACCTAGTGTATGTTTCAAACAGGTTAAAGTTAAATTATACTGGATAAAACATTAAAATTTAATAAAAATAGCTGTCACAATATTAAATATTTTAATCAGAACGGACAAAAAAAAATCACTCGTTCCAAAAATCGTATAAAAAAAGTTATGTTCCATTTAAAAAACACCTTATCCATAGCGTAACTCTTTTGTTTCTGGTTCAAATAAATTTTTGGTTTCATTTTTGAATTCTGCAGGAAAAAGCACATCGATTGGCTATTTTGGATTTTTCTTTAAATACAAGGAAGCTCAAAAATGAGACCCTGTTCAGTCCTCGTTGGAAGACCCTGTACTTAAATTTTCTGTAATGAAATATATTTTTTTTACAACTGCCATTAAAAGTGACACTTTTAATGACAGTCAACAGTGTTAAAAGTGATTGATTACGTGGAAGCGTGTTAAAAATATTTTTAACACTTCATTTTAATAATAATTTTAGGAAGTGCAAATTTTTATTATAAATATTCAACAATCATTACTTACTCGATTACTTATGAACATTAATATTAATTGTACAACTAACAAGGGCGCTTGACTTGATCATTGAAAATTTGCTCCACAAAGTTGATGAAGTTCATATTATTTATTTTTTTTGTAAGTATGCTAAGAAAACAAGTTCACTGAAGTTCCCTTCCACATTTTTCAATTTACACCAGGCCAGGAAATTGGTATATGCAATATCGTACTGCTGAGCTGATTTTTTTGGTAGGAGTTCCAAAGTTGCTCTTCTTGCAGACTCTTCAATATCCACCTCCTCTCAGGTGCCGTCTCTGTTAAGGTTGGCGACCACTATGGCAAATTCTTCTCTATGTTGAGCTCGATGGATCAGGGTATTACCATCCATGTTTGTCCAGTCTCTTATATTCTTCAGCCAGGACTTCTTCTTTCTCCCTATGCCTCGTTTACCCTCGATTTTTTCTTCCAGTATTACTTGGAGTTGTTCATACTCCTCGTGCCGCATTAGGTGTCCCAGGTAGGTTGTTTTTCTTATCTTCATGATACTTGTTAACTGAGGGCGGGTATTCATTCTAGTTAAAACTTCTACATTTGTTGTTCTGGTGGTCCAGGCTATCCGGAGCATTCGCCTGTATATCCACATTTCAAAGGCGTCCAATTTTCGGAGTTCTTCCTGTTTCACCGTCCATGTCTCACAGCCGTATAAGAGTAGGGACCACACATAGCACTTTACTGTTCTTAGTCTCACCTCGAGGGATAAACCTGGGTTGCACAGTATATTTCGCATTTTCAGAAAACCTGCCCGGGCTATTTCTATTCTTCTTTTAATCTCCTTAGCGTGGTTAAGCTGATGGTTTATTTCCCTGCCCAGGTATATGTAGCTGTGAACATTCTGGAGGGTGACCCCATTGATTACGATGTTTACATGTTGTTCTTGTGAGTTTCGATCGAAAACCATGGTCTTCGTCTTTGCCGCATTCACCTCTAATCCCATTCTCAAACTTTCCTCCGTTAGAGTGCTCATCAATGCCTGCAGTTGTTCTTCGGATTCTCCCATTACTACAGTGTCGTCTGCGTACCTTATGTTGTTGATCACGATACCGTTTATTTTTGCTCCTTCCGGTCGGTCTTCTAACGACTGTTTAACTATATACTCCGCATATACGTTGAATAGTAAAGGGGATAGAAGGCAACCTTGGCGAACTCCCCTTTCGATATTAATATAGGATGTATTGCCATTTGCTGTTCGGATGCATCCCCGGTGATTCCAGTATATATTGCGGATCATCATTATGTCGTGGCTGTCCAGTCCTATGTCCTGCAAAATATGTATTAACTTCTCGTGTTGAATGCGGTCAAAGGCCTTTTTGTAGTCTACAAAGCAGACGAATAGCTTTCTCTTTACTTCGAGGAATCTCTCCGCCATAAGGGTTAAACCTAACATGGCTTCCCTTGTGCCTGTGCCTCTTCTAAATCCGTATTGGGATCTGCTTAAGTAGTTGTCGCATTTAGTGCGTATGCGGTTGAAAATGATTCTCATGAAAATCTTTGCTGCGTGGCTCATAAGGCAAATGGTCCTATGGTCCTCGCATCGTCTCGCTTTGTTCTTTTTTGGAAGCGGGATGTATGTAGAATTCACCCAGTCGTCTGGTAGTCTCCCGCTCTCGTAAATAGCGTTGAACAAATGAGTTAGCTTTGCGATTGCATTCTCACTCAAATTCTTGAACTGTTCTGCCACAAGAGCGTACTCACCTGGTGCTTTATTGCTTTTAGTTTCTGCGATCGCCCGGGTCACTTCTGTCGTGAGGATTGTAAGGTTACTCTCTTTTTTAAGAGTTGGTCCCACCATTGTTCTGTTGTCTTGAAACAGTTCCTTTAGATACTGTTCCCAAATTATTTTTTGTTTATCAGGGTCTAATTCTATTTTGTTGTTTACATTTTCTATCAAAGACACCTGTTTGGACTTCCACAGACCTGCGGCCTCTTTAATTTTTTCGTGCAGTTCTCTGTCCTTATGTTGTGCTTGCAGCTCCTCAATTTCTCTGCACTTTGCTTTTAGCCACTGCTTCTTTGCACTTTTGATCTGTTCTTGGATCTGTTTGTTTATTTTTTTGTATTTCTCATCTTTGTTCTTTGCTGTGCGTCTGGCATCTATCAGTGTCAATTCAATATCCACAGGAACAACCAAATCAACACTTTTATTAATTAAATTAATTTTATTTTGTTCGTGAAATTGTTCAATTCGCTCCGCTACGCTCAGCTCATTTCACAAACGTTTTCACTCACAAAATAAAACATCACTTTTAATAGTCACATCATAAATAACTACCCTAGAGGGGCAAATAAAGTTATTTGGTGGTAAAGACAGACCTTTATTTTTATTCATAAATAACTATTTTAAAACTGTTTCTGTATATAAAAATAATATAAAGCCAGGGTTGGGAAAAAACATTATTAAATTTTGTTTTTTATTTTTAAACAAAACATGTTGTTTTTTTTTTAAAGCGGTATTTTTTCTTGTTTTATACATATTTTTAATTCCAAAAAAAGTCGTGTTTAAAACAAAAAAAAATTATTAAACACTTGTTGCGACCTTCAACTTGACTGAAATTTAAACGCATAAATCATTAATCCAAAGTATACGGGATATGAAATAAACAGGTTAAATTGGCAAACTTGTGTAAAACGTTACACCTTGATTTAAACACGTTTAAAACATTGGTTCATTATTTATCGTAAAAGGCAGTTTTTAGAAAAATCGGAACGATTGACTTAAATTCCAAAGATGAAGAAGTTATCTCAGATAAAATATTATTTAAAAATTAAAAGGTTTGGTACCTACATTCTATTGCAAATACTGATGGCCATGTTTATAAAATAATACTACTCAATCATTTTAAAATCCTGCCTCTAAGTATATCATCACAAAATACGAAATAAATGATGACACGCCATTGTCACTACTTTCTATTTTCCAACATTACAGCTGCAGCAAAAAGGAGTAATAAAGCTCCTTACTTACGATGAGAAGACAATTCGGAAACGTCACTGAATTTCAGCGCAATGTCACTCAACAGTGTAATTTAAACCTATCACAAATTAGAAGACAACCGGAAATATCGTAATGGTTTAAGTGTTGTTGGTTGTTGGATTACAGCGTTATTTTAAAATTTATGGACGAAAGACAAAATTCTATTATGATGCAACTGCATTCCCACAATCGGTGTCAAATGACGATGAAAAATTGTGGTTTTAACGAGGTTAAATGTTTGTTAGTGTCGTATAAAATAAACCAGTTAAAATTCCATTTTTTTTTTGTATTCTGTCGCAATATACAGTGCATTTTTCAGCATGTTGATTAGCTGATGATTTATGAGGGACTTGCCCGATCTAACCTATTATAAAATCTTTGACATGGGATACGGGGTGATATAGTTTCCATTAACAGTTGACTCAAGTCTTCCATGTATAATATTTTGTCAATATTAGCTATGAGTGAAATAAATTAAGTAAGTCATTATTAGTTAACGAACTTACATTCCTTTTATGGCTGCAGTTGATGTGTCGCGTGCCCGAATAATGTGAACATGCATAGCTATTTTTCTAAATAACTTTAAACCGTGAGCAATACCAATAATAATTCTGAGGAGATAAGAAAGTTTTATAGAAAAACAAGCATTTTAAGTTTGTAAAGTTTAATGTCACCGCAAAAAAAGTTTGGTAGGTTAAAGGGATAATATGCATAATATAATGTAAGCTTATAATAACAACTCCTTGTAGTTTATTACTACAATAAGATCAATTCACAGAAATAATTAAATTAAATTTGTTGAATATAAAATTCAGGTCTATTAGATGATATGATGATGATGATGATGAGATATTTGATTAAACAGTAGATTAAAGCTGTTGCACGAGTTTTGGGGGGGCACAAATATAAAATGTATTACCTTCTAGTCCTAAAATAAAACAGTGATTTATATACCCTCCGGTTTTTTAGCATATTTTATGTAGGTAGGTATGCATTTTCTTTGCAGTAAGTATATGACTCGCATAAATTCAAACCCGCCAAGTGCAAAAATATGAAAAACTGAGAGCGGTATTTCTATAAAATAATTTTATCTTTATAACCCGATGATATACACTGCGCGGCTTATTTAACGCATTATCGAAAAATTTGCCTCAATTTTAATGTTATGTATTTTCTAAATTTGTGGTTCGTTTTTAATGGTTTCTTTTTCTAATTGTAGGTTTTTTCTTAAGCATATCACTGCCTTTATCGTTTTGCTCAAAAAAGGAACTTTGGTATTACACCGGGTGTTATAAAAATGTTGTGTTTTTTTATAGAAATTCAAAACACCCTGTGGGATTAACTAGCCATTGCAAGTAATCGCAATAACAGCCAAACGAAGGTCTCATGTTTCCTTTACATTTTCTTTTTTGGTTCATATGTTTATCTCTGGTTTTTCATGAAATACACAATTTTTAGCTCAACTTGTTTTTCATAAAAAAATGTTTAGTTAAAAAATACAAAATGAACGAAATGCTTAAATTAATGCAACAGCAATAAAAAAAACTAAATTTAAAGTAAATAAAGAATCAGTGTCTGGTATTAATTAATTTTATTGAATCCACAAAGCATACCAAAAAAAATACAGGGAAAAGAAATTGTAATTTCTGAAGTTGTTCAAAAAATTAAATAACAACATCTAGTAGCGGGTATTGCCTCCCCTTGCTCTAATTACTGCTTCGCATCTTCTTGGCATACTTAAAATCAGATTTCTGACTTCGTCTTGATTAATCTGATTCCATATTTCCATAAGCCTCAAGAACAGATCATTTAAGTTTCAGTTTCTGGGAGGGGGAAGCAAGGCTCTAACATGTCGACCCATGTTATCCCATAAACGCTCAATAGGATTAATGTCAGGGATTCTTGCCGGCCAAGGCAAAGTTAAAATTTCTGTTTCTTGGAGATAATTTTGTACCACTCTTGCCACGTGTGGGCGTGCATTATCGTGCATGAATAAAAATTTATCTCCAATAAATGGGGCATATGGTACTACATGGGGTTCTAAAATGTCTGATATATATAGGTCACCTGTCAAAGGACCTTCCTGAATCACAACTAGATCCGTGCGAGCATCCAAACTAATGCCACCCCAGACTATAAAAGATCCTCCTCCATAGCTTACTGTTCCGACAATATTGCATTGAACATATCTCTCGCCAGGATGTCGATACACTCTCCGACGGCGGTCATCACTAAAAGGACAAAACCTTGACTCATCGCTAAACAATACATTGCCCCATTCACGAGCTCCTCAATTTTGGTGCTCCTGGGCAAGTTGAAGACCCTGCCTTCTATGGTTTACGGTTAGGAGGGGACCAGTTTCGGCTCGATAGGGAGTAATACTGCTTCCTGCCAACCTTCCACGCACTGTATCTTGACTAATACGGTAATTATACCGACGGGAAAATTCCTGCTGTGGCAAGCTTTCTTCCACAAGTGCTATGGCTTCAGCACTTTCCTCAGGCGAAAGATTTCTTCTTACACGTGCGTTTTGGGCCATTTTGTTTTTAATTACACTTAATAAACTTAGAAATCGCCAATACAAGTATGCAAAGCAAACTAAAAAGTAATAAAGTGAAGAATCAAACCTGATAACGCTTTTGTTACATTTCACTTTATGACGTTTCTGTGTAATCTTTCATTTTCATAGCCTGCTACTTTTCCGATAAATGCATTTTAGGTCAACAAAACACGTTGAACTAAAAATTGTGTATTCCATGAAAAAACAGAGATAAACAAATGAATCAAAAAAGAAAATGCAAAGGAAACATGAGACCTTCGTTTGGCTATAATTCCGATAACTTGCAATGGCTAGTAAGTCCCACAGGGTGTTTTGAATTTTCATAAAAAAACACAACATATTTATAACACTCGGTATAATACCAAAGTTCCTTTTTAAGCAAAACAATAAAGGCAGTGATATGCTTAAGAAAAAAACCTACAATTAGAAAAAGAAATCATTAAAAACGAACTACAAATTTGGAAAATACATAACATCAAAATTAAGGCAAATTTTTCGTTATGCGTTAAATAACCCGCGCAGTGTATTTTTTTAAAAAGCCTGCAATTTTACAGATAGTTCATATTCCCATTTAAAATACCAGTTTATGTTCAAATAATTCATCACCAGGTTCAGTCCAATTTATTCGCAAAACCCGCCAAGCACCTTGTAACCTATAGAAAGTCGATATTGTTGTCACGTGGCCGCATAACTATAGATTTAAAGAGATAAACCAAAAATAAAATGAAGATAATAACTTTAAAAGGGTCTAGTCTAGTGTTATTTTTAGTAAGGTCAGTTGTTGTATGGCATTTATATCTTTTTTTTTACAAACGTATTGAAAATGCTACTTTAAGGCACTACTGTTGAAAGTAAACGTAATAAAACTTCGCTTTGCTCATTCCGCAGCAAACATTCAAATGCGTGCCTTAAAAGTGTACTTTTAACACTTAGATCATAAATAACTATTAAGGTAAAAGTTTTCTTAACAATTTATTTTTTCAAAAAGTCTCATTTCAAACCTGCTATTTTTTAAATTCAGTTGCAGCAATATTTTATTTATTTATGGCGATTTGCGCCCTCCTTGATATACATAACGAGTGATTTTTAATTATTTTGCTCAAGGGAGGCCATGCATTTTAAAAGCATCATGGCCGTACTGCGTAGATAAGATGACATGATTGTTTTATGACATTTACGTCTTATTTGAATTTGTGTATTTGTAAAGTTTAAAAATTGGAGAAATTTTGTAATTTTTGCAGTTATTTGAAGGTAGGTTACTATTGCTTTAACTAATATTTCTCCGGGGAGTCGTCTTTTGACTATTATAAAGTGCTATTTGCAGGATATGATTTTATTTTTTATTTATTTTTTTATTTTTCAGCGTATCAAGTTTTGGTGAAGCTTTGTTGCCGGATTGAAAGTTCTACAGTAAAAATGTTTAGTGAAGCACAAAAAATTTTTATTGTAGAAAGTTTTTTTAGAAATGGAAACAAAATAGGCGGTGTGTGGAATTACTCTATGCATGACTGCTTTGATGAATTTCAAACCGAGTTTCCTGATGTTGCGGTGACCTTTCATAATTTTCGTACTGATGGGTCACAATACCTAATTGATAAATTTCGTCAGACTGGTTTTGTTCAACATAAAAAAGGGGCTGGAAGACCAACGAAACGATCGAATGAGGTTATTGAAGAAGCGCGACAAATTATGGAAAATAATCCTTCAACTTCTAATAGGCATTTATCTCAACAAATTCAGCAAACGGATTTATGCTACAGTACATGTCAAACACTTTTGAAAAAGGATCTGCATCTATACCCTTATCGTGTTACGGCTATTCATGAACTCCTTCCCAATGACGTTCCCCAAAGACTTAATTTTTGTGAATGGTTTTTAAACAATTTTCAAGAAGAAAATAGTGGTGCTTTTGAAAAAACATTTTTTACCGATGAGGCTTATTTTTATTTATCAGGCTTAATTAATTAATTCACAAAATATGCGAATGTGGAATACGCAAAATCCGCATGTTTTTGTAGAAAGACCTCTTCATCCTCAAAAAGTTGGTGTGTGGGCAGCAATTAGTTCTAGAAGAATAGTAGGCCCAATTTACTTTGATGGCACAATTACAGCTGAGAGATATCGGATCGAAATTCTGACAACATTTTTTAATAAGCTTCACGATGATGAATTGCGGGAAGGTTACTTCCAACAAGATGGCGCTACACCTCATGTAACCAGAGAAAATTTAAATTTTTTAAGTGAATTTTTTGAAAACAGAGTTATAAGCCGAAAAACGCAACAAATATGGCCACCTCGTTCCTGCGATTTAACACCCTGCGATTTCTTCTTGTGGCCTTTTATAAAAAACTCCATTTATCGAACACCAATTGAGGATATAAATGATCTTAAACGAAGGATTTCAGAAAAAATTGCCGAAATTAATAATTCTCCAAACGTATTGGTTAATGTGTCTCTGAGGGTAAGAAGAAACATCAGAAGGTGTCTAGAAGTAGGAGGCGGCCATATAAAGTAGGCTTTCAAAGTAAGATAGCTCAGGATTTTATATTACATAACGTCAAAAAACATTATTTTAGGTTTTCAACGTGACAACGCTGCTTTCTTGCAAATTCGCCCTATGATTTAATCTACGCGCTACTGCTACACTATGTATACTGGGTCACAGCCGCCCTTGAGCAAAATAATTAATAATCACTCGTTATGAAGGTGATACCGAGGGTGATACTAATTGTTAAGATTATTTTTTACATCAAATAAAGCAGTCAGATGTTATAAATTATAGGGTAACAGTGGGAGAGACGCCATATGAGGAGAGACGCCACACATTCCTTATCTCGCAATGTGGCGAGTCAGTGCCTGTTCGGCTGCCCTTGAGTGCGTTACGTATTGTTAAGAAATATTTTTTTCTGCGTAATTTATTCGATGAAAATTTTGAGCATATTATGTTTTAGTAAATGCCATAAGTACAGCGGAAATAAATTAAAGTAAGTACCTGTTTTAATGTTTTGTTCAGCTTCTTCTTACATGATAAAAAAATATTTTTGTATCATTGTTTATACTAAGTGATATTTTAACTGTATGGCATCTATCCTTCAAAATGAGGGGAGACGCCACTTATATGATATGTATTTTACTGTTAAATTGGAACAAGGTATTTACAATTTCAGAATGCCCAGAAAATATGTAGTTCCCCATCGCAATAATTGTGGGAGGGAAATAGTACACAAAAAAATCTTAATCAGACAAAATAATATGAATGGCATCCCTCCCTCGTGTCATGGCATCTCTGCCACATAGTGTGGGAGAGATGGCATTTTGAAACTTGTGATAGGAACTTTAATTTCGAGATTTTTATTTTTTTGAAATAATGTCGTAAATTGTTTTTTGCCACATAGTGTATAAGAGTAACTTTCCTGTAAAAAATAAACGATTTGATTATATTGCATTTTTTCTTATAAAATTTCACACTTGCAAAAACCATGGCGTCTCCCCCACTTTTACCTTAACTATTGTAAACAGCAGAAATAGTTAAGATTTTTTATCGAACCTGCACCTATTATACTGGGTTTTGCATTTAGACGAAATATTTTATTTAGTGTTAAAATTTATTTATTTATTTATTTATCGACGAGCAAGACCCAATTACAATTTTTAATTAGCAAATTAATAATAATTATTTTACCAGTTAAAAGAAAAACAAAATAACTGAAACCTAAATTAGCTCTTATATACTAACACAATACTAAAATCACATTAAAAGTCTAGAAACATGTCTCTTAAAGGGAATGACGGAAGTATTAAAAAAGTCACTGGTAAGTCTGTTTCCATTATTAAGAATTCTAGGTGTGGGAGAGGATTTACCGTAGTTGTACCTATGATGGTCAAGTGCATAAAGAAGATGATTTCTTATGTCCCTTGGTGGAACGCAAAAGTTAACCCGATGTAAAAGATCTGGGCATTCAATTATTCTATTCACTAATTTAAATAGGAAATATATATCAAATTTGATTTTACGTTCAGAGAGCGAGTTCAAATTCAGTCTCAGCCTCAGACCATCATGGGAGTCAACAGGTAACCTAAATTTGTAAGAAATATACCTAACAATTTTTTTTTGTACCTTTTCGATATTTTTTGAATATGTTTTAAATATGACGGCGATCACACACAAGAAAGGTATTCCAAACATGACCTAACAAGGGTTTTATATATCGTATTCAAGCTGTTAATATTCTGAAAATTAGTATTTCTGCACATAAATCCCAATAAGTTTAATGATTTGTTGATAATGTATTCATAGTGAATATAGAAATCCAATCCAATATATCCAAGTGAACGGCTAAGTCACACACAGTGGCAACTCTTTCCAAGATACAATCATTCAATTTATAATCATAGTTAGGTGGATGCATTTTGCGATGAAAAGTAATTATTTTGCATTTTTTAATGTTAATTCTTAATATCTTTTTAATTATTTAAATAAAGTTATTTGAAAAAGTTGCTTCTTTTAAGTAGTTGTATACACAGAGTTGAAAAAAAAAGTATCACCTTAGAAATCACCCTGTATAACCCCATTTTTAAACAAACTATATAATTTAAACATTCGTTGACAAATGTCCTTAGTGCAGTCACTCTTCAGGTACTTTATGCGTCCAGTGATCACAACTTATTAGTTCTTTTCCATAAATAATTGACATATCCTCGCGGATTTTGTAAACCCAATATCGAGTCTATTGCAAACCTCTAAAACTTTATGATGGCTGTCAATTTTGATGTTGTCACATCCGTTTCCAAGTTTGCTTTACTCCGAGATAGGGCGTTTTCACACTAGCCGACACGACACCGGCACGACAACGACAACGACACCGGTGGACGCGTAATCTCATGTAAGTAAAGGGAATGCTTTCACACTTGCCGATATATCGTTAGCGTGTCGTTACAGGCGCCGACAGGTCGGCGAGCAGCAAGCGCTCCACTCGTGTCGTTGGCGGTTTTTCCTTTTTGTAGATGTTTTGGTTTATTTGTGTTAAATGATAATTTCGACATACCCGAATGAACTTTTAAAAGAGCTAACTATGGCTAATTTCAAGTATGACATTGTTACTCTGATAGAAGTTGTAGAGTCAAAACCGTGTCTTTGGGACAAAACAAATGAAAATAATAAAAATAAAATACTCAGAGATAACAGTTGGAAGGAGGTTTTTCAATTTTTAGAAGACGGATATGAACAATTGTCAGCAGCAGAAAAGAAAAAAACAGGTAAGTTTTTAGTGTTTTATTATGAACGTTTAAACTATAAACAAAGACAGAACTTAGTGTAACTTACTATACATATTCAGGGTGATTCTTCTCAGATCTCGTCGTTTGTAGCTTCGTTACTAAAAATAGGACTTTTAAATTTTGTACCTATAATCTGCATGTTGAAGTGGATTTAAGGAAAATATTTTTAATTATAAAGGGTGACCCAAAAAAGTGTAACGTCATAAGAACATATTTTTGAACAGATTACGTGTTTATAATTTAAAAGTCCTAAGTTAAATTTTAACTGAGCTACAAACCACTGAGATGAATCACCCTGTATAAATACAAAATTCTTAAAATGTGTTGAGGGCGTTGATGGGATGGTAGTTTGTTTATTATTTCCCTTCGATCAAAAGTATGCGTGGCATTTTTAGGTAGTACCTAATTAAACGGAAAAATTAAATTTTTGACAGCTGCCATGGTAGTGCACCCTCTTTACTGACAAAATAATTCGCAAAACAGGACCGTACACCTTGTCCTGTCTTATTAGCAGACTGTTTCAAGGGTTCCTTGGGATGAGGTATTCTTTTCAATTGGGAACTGGAAACCAAAATTAAATCGTCCGTACGATAACCATCTTTTACGCGTACTATATTATGTAATACTACACAGGCTTTGACAATGTTTTTTGAGAAAGTTTTGGACACATTTAATGCTCTGTGAAATATACGCCATTTGTTTGTTAGTATTCCAAATGCACATTCAACATATCGCCGAGCTCTATGTAACCTGTAATTAAAGACACGTTGTTTAATGCTTAAATTATGGTTAGAAAAATCCTTTAGCATATACTCATTCATAGAAAATGCGTTATCTGCAATAAAAACATAAGGCACTTTTAAACCCGTTGCTGGTGTAATTGGCCTCGCATCTGGAAGATCCAATTCCAAATTAATTAGCCTTCTCCAAAATTCAGTTCCTTGTATAATGGAAGAATCGCAGTCCTTCCCATATGCTCCAATATCGACGAAGAGAAACTTGTAGTCTGCATCGGCAATTGCCAAAAGAACTATTGAGTAAAACTTCTTGTAATTGAAATTCATTGATCCAGCATTAGGGAAATTTTCTATCCGAATATGTTTTCCATCAATGGCCCCGAGACACATAGGAAAATGCGCTGAACTCTCGAATTTATTGGCGACCAGGGTCCAATCTTCTTTCGTCATTTCTTTGAGGAAAGTTGGTTGAAATGTGGCCCATGTTTGGCGACAAATAAAATTTGCAATTTCACTTAACGTTGATATTCCAATCCGGTAGGTATAATGTAGTTCGGTCAACGTACACCCTGATGCTAAATATCTGAAAAACAAACAATGCTCATTTAGCATTCTTTCGTGGAAATTTATTTTAACTTTTTATTCCATAAAATTAAAAATTATTTAAATTTCTTTTTTATTACAGGCGAAATGATTATGCAGAAGTGGTCAAATGTTAGAGATGCATTTATGAGATCTCTACGAACCAAGAGTGGGCAAGGCGCAAAGAAAAAATATGTATATAGCGAACATTTAAACTTTTTGCTTAAAGTAGCACAAAAGGACGAAACCGAAAGCAATTTTACCCAGAGAACTTTTGATGGAGAGACTGAAGAAGAGTATGACTTGCAGTCACCATTAGCAGGTTCCTCCAATGCTACTTTAACTGGAGACGACATATCTACAACATCAGCTAACACCCCATCCACTGTTTTACCTTTGATAGAACATACACAAGACAGAAAGAAAGGTGCAAAATCCAAACGAGAGCTAGACTTTGTAGAGAGGGAAATTTTAACTGAATTGAAGAAGATGAAATCGTCAGAAAATGAATCGCGGTCAGGCCCTTCTACTCACCCTGTTCCAAACGACAACGAAGTAGTGCTCCTATCATTTGTACCCCACACACGAGATATGAATGAGACAGAACTTATGGACTTGCATATGGCAATTTTAAATAAAATAAAGGAAATTAAAGATAAACGAGGCATTACTCAAATACAAGCAAACTCTGTTCTGACTTGTAACAACTCTTCATTTGCTGCGCGTCCGCTGCTAGGTGTTAAGACTACTAGAACGACTGCGTCTAACTACACATACTCATACTCCAGCCCACAATGTACTGTGACCAGCCCGTACCTTTCTCCTTCAGGCTCACTTTCGACCCAGAACTCCACATACTCAGACTCAAGACCACAAGATACTGTGCCCAGCCCATATCCGTCTCCTTCAAGCATAATTTCGAACCAGGTGGGCGAACAAGAGAACGAGTATGAACACCAGCACCAGGAAGAAAGACCAACCCGAAGGTTTCTAGTGAATCCCTACCAATCACTATTTGACTCTACTGCAGAATGAACTTGACTTTGTTACTATTTTAATGTTTAGATTTTTATTTGAAAGGCAATGTTTCCTCTCAGGATTTTAGATTGTAAAGTTCTTGTTAGCATATATAATACTTTTGTCAATAATTATTTCAATTATTTCAAATTAATACTAGGTATGGTAATAGTAATATGGTAACAAAGTTACCTTATTGTCACAGCTAGCATTTCCTCAGGTGGTATGGCCATTCTAAGTTTCGTATCTGGTTTTTTGATATCGTCAATTAATTTGCTCAGCACATAGTTAAATGTTTCATGACTCATTCGAAAGTAATTGAAAAATTTTTGAGAATCCTTAGTCAATTTCTCAAAAAGAGTGTAATAGGTGCCCTCTAAGTAGCGCACCTTCAATATTGGATGTATCCAAAATTTTCTTTGCGGTCTTCGCTTTTTGAGTCTTAAATGCAATAAATATAGCAAATATAACTTATTTACAGGAGCCATATTTGCGAATACCGGCACAACACTACGACACGACAGAGATGGCTGTCGGCAAATGTGAATATACTCGCCGATTTATCGCGTCGGTGTCGCTACCGTGTCGTGATCATGCCGGTGTCGTGTCGGCTAGTGTGAAAACGCCCATACGTGTGTGTATAGAGTAAACATGGTAGTGATTAGCACTATTTAATTTCTTGATCATTTTTTAAAATTTCATTGTTTACAATGTAACTTGGCTTTCATTATTATTACTATGAGGCATAAATTAATCATTTTAGCATGGAGCATGTCTCCAAAATGTTAAATTAAATTTCTTTCTTCACAATTTTAAAACACTCAAAATGTCTCAATTTCAACAAATTTTTTATTGAAACTAAAATGCTGTTTCATAATTTATAATATAAATTATTCTTCATACCATCAACATGACACTTTTCATAATTTAATTTGCAAGTTCACTCTGCTTTCAAATTTTGAAGCTCCAATATTCACATCTAGTTGTAGGTACTCATTAATTTTAGGCAACTCTAAATAAATTCATTCAACTCGATTTTGGGTAAGTCATTATTAATTCTAGTTTAACTGGTCGTTTTACCAATTTGTAATCCCTTCTAGTATCTCCTGAAGATGGACGTCTAGACGCCCGCAACATGTAGGGAACATAACCATCCTTTTTTCTATTAAAATTTTGTGGAGGAAGTCTTGATTGTTTTATTTGCATATTGCTTTTAGACTGAAAGTATATCACTTCATATGCAATTTTTAGGGTGTTCAAAAAAGCTATTGATTTACCTGTATTACCCTTATTTTCCTAATATAACAACTATACAAATGACATTTACAAGAATTTACAAATTAAAGGTCTAAATGTTTTTACAGACTCTGAAGCGGATTCTGAATGTCCATAAAAAATACTTCAAAATTGCTATTTTTAACTTTTCTTTAAGACCAATATTAACCGAAATATCCATTGAGTAAAATATGAATAATCACCCTGTACATCTTTTATTGTAAATGTAGTGTTACTTCTTGCCACATAGCCTTTCATTTGTGCCTATATATGAACTGAATAGGATTTAATTCACAATAGTAGGGTGACAGTCGAATTAAAACAATACCACGCTTTTTAGCAATTTCGTCGGTTACACATTTTTTAAAACCTGACTTACTTTCTCACACTATTTTCGAAAGTTATTTTTTGTGTCCTTAAAGGGTATATTTTTGTCAGACAGACAATTTATATTATCTCTTTTTTCCAAGAAGTCGTAGGTAGCTTCTCTAAAAGCCTTCAATGATAGCTGGCCTTATCTAAGACTATGACAGAATTCTCGGGAATTAATTCTATCAGTAAAGATGTCAGCAATCATTTCCTCATGATAAACTTTAGTTGATTTTGATTCAAATTCAAGCGAACCACCGTTTATAAATCCATTTTCACTACCTATATTATGCATTATTATTAACAAGCCTTCTATAAATGACTGATGAGAGGTTTGAATAATTTTATTCTGCCATATCTTTTGCACTGAATGCTCTTTGTTGAGCCAGTTTTCGTCTAAATAAAAAATCAAAGAGTAACATCTTGTCTATTCAGTGAGATTGACTTAATTCAATTTATGTATAACTTGCCACAATTTCTTTCTTCCTAGGTTGGGTAAATTCTCATCTTCTCTTATGACATTAATTATAACATCCCGTCATATTGGCACAGTACTAGAGGGTGTTTAGTGTACAAGTGCATAATGTACAGGGTGTTCGCGTATATTTTGCCCAATAGATATCTCCAATATTATTGGTTTTGGAGAAATTGTTAAATTAGCAAAGCTATAGCATTTTTACCCGAACCTTCAGAAAATGAAATGAATAAAAACAACTGAGTATCGGAAGTGACAGCTTTTTGACAAGCTTTTAGAGAAAAAGTTTCAAGAATATCCTCTATTTCATGTGCAAGCATTTCACGATATCTAACTCCATTTAAAGATCAATGAATGAAAATTGGACCGATGATTCTGTTTTGCACTATGCCGCACCACACATTAACTGATACCCCACCCAGAACGTATCACTTCCACTGTAAGATGCGGATTATGCGATGCCCAGAAGTGTGTGTTTTTGGGATGTGGAGCTGAAGCCGTATTGAAAGAAGATTTATCGGTACATATAATGTTCTTAAACAAATTGGCGTTATTGTTGAGGATTTTTGTCTTGTGACGGCAAAACTCCAAACGTCTTTGGTTCTGTTCTTCTGTTAATTTTTAATTTTTCTGAATTTAAAGTCGTAAAATTTATGCCGTTTCAGAATATTAAGAACTACTGTGCAACATTTGCCAAGATATCTTGCACAGTCCCTTATCGAATTTTGTGGATTTTCTGAAAACAAATTAAGCTTCTATACGATACGAAGCGAATATAAAAACAAATAAAAATTACCTTGAAAATATAAAAAAAAAAACAAGTTCTTCATCCTCAAGCATCCGACAATGCCTTTTCTTTCTTTGTAATGTTTTTCGCTTAGAAAGTTGACGAAACACATTTCGGAAAGTGTTTTCGCTAGAAATTACTAAATGTTGATGTCGCCTTCTGAATTCGCGTTGCGCTTCTCGCTTGTTGTGTCCACATTTGATATACATATATTTTAAGAATTTCGAACTTTTGCTCTTCAGAGTATCCCATTAAGACCCAGATTTTAACAACGTTTATTAAGATTTGTCAAGAAGACAGAAGTTGCCAAGAGCAATTTAGTCAAGGTGACAGGTATTGAGTAACATGAGCCATTTACCAAACTTTAATGAGGATAATGATAATTCTTTTAAATTTTCGTATAATTCCAAAATGGTAAAAAATAACCCCAACAACCACTATAATATATTTAAAAAGAGGATAAAGTTCTTTAACGGATACAATAAAAAAATAGAGGGTATTCCATTTGAAAGAACTGTCACTTGTCAAAAAACTGTCACTTCCGATACCCAGTTGTTTTTGTTCATTTCATTTTCTGAAGGTTCGGTGAAAATGCTATAACTTTGCTAATTTAACCATTTCTCTAAAACCAATAATAATGGAGGTATTGTTACAGTTCAAAAATTGCATTTCATAAGTTTGATTATCTTTGTTAAGTTTTCGGTTTTAAATTGTTAAAATACATATGTAGACTCTCACCTTAAACATTAATTATTGTTAATTAGGTTACCTGAAATAGCCAAAATTTTCATTATATTTAGTTTCAAACCTTTGTTGATGTTTATATTTCAGGAATGTTATATATATTGTAAGACATAGCCAAGTGGATTGATTTCTTCTGTTCATCGTTTAATACTAGTTGCAGATAGGTTTGATTTCAAATCTTTCTTTTAGTTAATTGGTAATTTATAACTGTTTAACCTAGTATAAAAGTTGTAGGTTAATCGTCTCGAATGTTGTAAATCAGCTGTGTTTTAAGAAAATCGATAATAGGTCAGTGTCAGACTGACAGTTTCTGTGCGTTTTCACAGCGACTTCTGGTTAATTTTTGCTTGGTCGCGTGGGTCGACTTCGGTCGCCATTAGTTTTCTATGATATTTAAGAGAGGTTAGTTTCCATAGATGGGGTGACTATTTCTTTTGATTGTTTTGTTTCGGTAACTATGTACGTTGGAGAAAAATAAGAATCGTCCCTTTCGACCATGGACACTGAAAGATAAAGCACGTTTGTGGAAATAGCTCGCCAAGTTTAGTTTTTTTTGGGCCGAGCAGGCTAATGTAGTGCCGTTAAAGCATCCACAAATGCATTAAAAAGGGTATGGTTTTGTAGTTTGCCTATTCCTTTTGGCGGAATGCCGATTTAAACTGCTTTAATGAACTTCAACAGCGGCCATAGACGCCATCTGGTAAATTGGAAACCCTCGTTAGTTATTTGAGGTAGGTTTTAATTTTAGTATCTAAATTACCCTCGATGGGTGTTATGAAAGATTTCCCTTTCATGTTAGTATATCTAAAATTCGATTTTAGGTTTTTTTTTTTGGTAGGGGCTAAAAGTCCGAGTACAAAGTGGAGTACTAGTTTATTTTGTTGGGAATGCCTGGACGCGGGACGTGCCAGTTGCCACTGTACCATTTGAATTCTTGGAGACTAGCTGTGTAGCAGTATCCACGTTAGCTGTTTGAGAGACCATGGGTAGCACGTAGAGTTGAAGCTAAGTATCATTACCCTGTGTTCATTTTTCTTTAAAAAGTAGTCAACTTAAAATCTTAATATTCTGCATTTGCGTATTGTTTGATATACAGTATTTTGATAAAGTTTTGCGCCCATGTTATGTACAAAGCTTGTGCAATGTAAACGTGTAGCGTATGTCGACATAGCGTTAAGACGTCACAAGAGTCATTAGTAGTTCAGAGCGTTAGGTAGTCTGTTACAGCTACTTTTGTTGTAAATATAGTTACAATTTATGATTATAAAGTAAATATTTTTGTTTCCCGGCTAAAGGCCATTTGATTCTTCTAAATTTAACACTTGTAACTTCGACATTTTAATTTATCTATGCCAAGTGGCTGGTATACTTATGGAGTAACCACAGGTACTCGTAAGATTCTGTATTATACTTTAAGAATGCTCTGATGGTAGATTTAGTTAGTTGTGAGAGGTTCTTGCACAGACCTTGTGGAAATTCCTAGTCAGAGGCAATGTCCTGGATGTAGGTCTATGTGCTGCCAGATCAGACTGAACAGTCATTTTTTTTACAGTGTAGGTCTGACAGTTGCCGTCTTGTGCAAGACCCTGTCAAACAGGGTTTGACTTTTTGCTTTCTTTTATCGATAACTTTGTAAATTTAACCCTTCAGAACTTTTATTGTCAAACCTAGTACTATCACTTTAATATTTCATTTCACTTATTCATCTTTTAACTTTAAGTATCTATTGTCCGCCAAAGTAAGAGGAGCTTGCATTTATAAAACCAAGTAACCAAGGGCTTAACACCACCTTAAGAATAAATATTTGTATTGGCCTCTGCGAAAATTTGGCTTTTATTTTAAATAGAGTGACATTGAGGGCTTGAGTGAATGAGAGCTTATAATAAGCTAGGGTATACCGATTGTGACATAAGTGTTTTTTTTTTCCTAGTTTGTTTTTGAGGGCAAACACTAGAACATTTAAAGGCTTTTAAGTAAAATAAAACTAAGATGGCGCCTTCAGGATTTGACTATAACTTACTTATAAGAGTGCTAAACCTCTCACACTAGAAACAAAATAGCGAACCTACCCTGAGTTGAGCTAGCTAAGGGGTGTCTGAAGAACATCCTCCAGGGCGTAATTTGGTTTTGTATAACCGATAAATTGTTTGTGGTTCTATTGTTATAACAGTATCTATTGGGCAAAATATACGCGAACACCCTGCACATTTAAAATTATTGTCTTTGCTTTTACGTCAAGCACACTCCTACCAAACACTGGGGAATACTTATTGGAAAATTGGAAATATTCTACTATGAAATAAGGTACCTGTGTAATTTAAGGCCATGAACGTGTTATTGTCACGCCTATGGTTGATTGATATTTTACGACTAATGACCCTTCACCGTGCTGTCAACCACTAGGAAATAGAGTATATTCCATTGTTTTTTAGATTCCTTGCGCTGGGCAATAGCAACAAAAATTGGAGTAATGGTGCTTTTCCGTTAATTGTAACAGTCAATAGTTGATTTTCGATAAAAGGCAAGCAAATAAAGGAGAAGCCTCCCTAAGTTTAGATAAGCGTCAGCCGTTTCCTAAAACACTTTAGAGCCAATCCAACAGCTATTGTATTCTATTATGTAAAGGGATTACCTTCACACAGGATACTTCTATAAATTTATGTATATTGCATGTCGGATGATGGACACGCTAACCTCGATATTGTTTTCTTATCGCGATAATCGCCATGGCTTTACAGAATTATAATGTTGTGGTTATGGATGTGGGCTTTTTGATTTGCAAATTTAACCTAATCGATATTGCGTATTGTTTGGGAAACACGTTTTCTAAAAATCAAATTTATAAATACAAATCAATTAGTCAATCGCTGCTAATTTTAAATCAAAGTGCTAATCGGTAGCGCTATAGCAAAAGAAAACCACTGCCTGCCATCCTAATCTCAACTGACTTCTAGCATAGCAACAGCTAAAAAAACACATATAACTATTCAATTTAAAACAAACAGTCGGAACATCCAGCCAGGCGGCAATCGACGTCAAAGGACGTTATACTGAAATAATTCACAACGGCAACACGAATATTAATGATTTTCGATTGGTCCAACGAATCGCGCGACCGCGCGCTGATCGGTTTAACGCTGACAGCCACTTCAACGCAAAAGAACCAAACATGCGTTCAAGACTAGAGAGGTGCCCGGGTAGCGGGATTCACGTGTGCTTCTGACACAAGGTGTCACTCTAGTTCAATCTCAGTAAAGTGATACTCTTCTAAAAGGGATTCTTTCGGCCAGAAAAGTTATTTACGTCGTGTGTGTTTGGGTACGCAGCGAGATTGCATATTATAATTCTTTCTTAAAGAGCTTCCGTACGAGAATTGCAGTTTCCCGACGGCAGTGATTAGTTAGTTTAGTTCTCAGAGATAATAATACAAAAGTGTGTTGATTCGACATTCCAATATAATTTGTTTGCATTAAGGCTGCCTTCAAGTATATTATAAATTATTTTGTTTCCTAGAAATGAAACGTTAAAGCCAAACCTGCCTTGCCGTTCGAGTGGAAATACTACATGCTGATTTTCCTGAGACCAAAATCTCGTATTGTGCCGATTAAATATACCAGCACTGGTAAAATGAGCCTCATTGGACCATATAACGGTTCTTTCAAAATTATTTTTCCTGTTGATATTTTGTAAATACCAATTACAGAACTCTATAGGCGCTGTGCATCACCAGGATGAAAGTTTTGTACTAGGTGGAATTTATATGGCTTAAAATTGTGTATTTTTAGGATTATTTGAACTCTTGATTTAACTACTCCGACCAAACCTTCAACCGTTCTGCAAGAACTAGTTGGATTTGTTTCAATTGAAGCTAAAACATTTAATTCATCAGTCTCGCGGTTTTCCTTGTTATAGATTTTAGGCCGAGGTTTAGAAAATAAACCGCGTTCAATTATATTTGATTTAATCCTTAGAAAAATTCTTTTATCCGGCTGTTGTCTTTCGGGATATGTACAAGTAATTTAGGAGATTTAATAAATCTTTATAGAGACACTACAAAAAGGCGTATATTTATCTATTGAAATACACTTCTAATGCTTTATCTGCCATATAGGACAAACTGATTTTTTACTATTAATTAGATATTTTAAAACAACTTAGAGAACCTGAATACTCTAACAGAAACTAACGAAGGTTTTAATGTAACATAAATGACTGTGTTCTTTTCTTTTTTTAAATGCCCGTCATGGCCCACTAACAAAAAATGTGTATTTTTTAATAAAACGTAAATTGCGTGCTTAGTATTAAAAATAAAAATAAGAACAGAAACTATTGAACATAGAAAAAATCTGAGTACGTCACTGGGTTCTACGTAAAAAACTACAAAAAGAACATGTTTTCTCTTTGAAAAGGTACAGGGTAACCTAAATATAGGGGGTGTCCCAAAATGTACAATTTTCAAAAACATCCCGTATATCAAAAACAAGGAGGACTAGAAAAATCCTGATTGCAGCAACTTTTGTTTCATAGTGCTGCGAAAACCGTATCCGTCTATCTTTACTAATAACGAAGATACCCCGTAAAACCATCGAAAACTGGACATCCTGTACATCCCTATTTATAAATATATTAGTTATTGTCCATATTTTGCTTTAACTAGGTTGTTTCATATTTGTAACAATCATAATTTGGTAGTTGGTCAGTCCGTCCTCGGCGACCACTCTACATCGGCGATTTTCGCAACGGAATGAAGTATGAAGTCTTATGAGGGCTCAACTTATTTTAGCCATGAATTTACACGTAACAAGCGCCAAATCGCGCGGCGTCGGTCACGCTCGTTGCGGCTCGCTATATGCAGTTTTAATGCTACTGCGCCTACTGCGGGCTGCGGAAATTTTAGCTGGCAGTTGGCTGACAGGCTTGAGAAGATGTGCTGCGTGTGTCAGTCGCTTGTCTCGCGCTATTTACGTATAATAATGGTAGTACAGGTTAATAATTAAGAATGTCTTTACACAATACCTTAGGTACATTAATTATAAGGAGAAACAACCGAAATTAATAAAATGCGCAAATATGACACAATTGGTAGAGTGTATAAAACCAAAGATGTCGGTTCAAATCCGGCTCACAAATATACTTATTTCTAAATTTTAATTCTTCCTCTCTTATGCCACTAATGTACTTGAAATATAAAGGAATAACCTTAACACAGAAACCATTTATATATACATTTGTGGATATTTATGCTGGATGATATGGTCAACATGGTTATGCTAACATCGGAATTGTTTTTTTATCGCCATCATCAATTCATGGGTTTCCGAAATTATAATATTCTGTTATGACCAGCGAACTGTGGCTTTTCGATTTGAAATTTTCACAAAATCGATAATGGGCATAATGGATATTTATGTGTGGAGTAGCATGCTGTTGCGTTTAAACGTGTAGTGTTGGCCAATATTATCAAATGCCAAAAATTGCATAGGTATTTTACAGGTGTACAGAGTGTTTCACGATTGTAGGTTCTTAAGGAATGTCGATGGCCTAATACTATAAAATAGTAGATTCTATTACTAGGATTGGAAAAATAATGTATCCTGAGCCCAGAAGCTTGCACCGCTGAGGCGTCAGCACAGGCTACAAACTGGGCGAAACACATGACGTTTACACATAGTTTGGTTGCTATGCCACGAGCCATGATGTGTATACAGTGAGAGCAAAAAGGTTGAAACAAATTCATTAAAAATTCAACCTTTAATTTTTCGAAAAAACGCTCGGACCCGTCGATTTTATATTTTTTGAAGGGCATTTTTTAAAATAATTTTCCTTTGTACAGGGTGACTTAAACAAAATTTCACGTGACCCTTTTATTTTTTAAATTGAAACCCCCATTTTTTATTTTATTTTTGGATTCTACGTAAAATTTTGATCACATTTCATGTATTATAACTTATTTATTTTCATTAAAACTGTAAATATTAAGAGCTAAACATAATTAAATTTATTGAAACCGTTAATATAAATTTAGATCACTTTTCTGTATGTGCGGCTAGATCCTAGTTCGTATCCTGTCCGATACAGTTTCTTTTTTTTATGATTTTTTAATAAAGAATAGGTAGATCGGCTCTAAAAGGTGGATCCTACCTGTGTTAGCACTTTTTTAGCAGATCTTGTTTTTATTTTAGTTATCGTTCGTCTCTTTACACACAATTTCAGACAGTAGGCGTGGCTAGAGGAATTGAAATGATCAGTATATCTAGCCGCTTGTCTTTTCTGTTACCTACGTTACTTAACATTGACGTTGACGTTGATTCCCTATCAAAAGCTTATTTAAACATTCGTATAAACTACTTCATTAAAAGTAATTTTTTTAACTCTAAAATGGCACGAGTAAAGCCCAATTTATAAACTTAGTTAGTTACGCTGCGCTCAGTTAAGTTCAGTTCCGCCGATGATCGTTCGACTTCAACAAACGAAAACATATGAAACCATTAATTTATAAACTTTACGTTCGTACGTTACGCTACGCTGCGCTCCGCCGAAGATGACCAAGTTTTATCTTTTTACGTTGCCATTCGTTGCAGTTCGACTTGTAACCAATGGGCGCCGAAAGTTTAATCACGTGGGTTTGTTTTGACGTATGACGCATGCCATTTATTTTTTTGAGGTTTGTTAGCTTTTGCCATTTTGTAAAATAAAAGTGATTTCTGTCTTCCAAAAATAATTTTTAATTAACAAAGGATGGAGAGCCAGCGTACAGAACTGGATCGCGATATGGACTATTGGTCACAGTAATTTGACCAATAAAATGCAGAACGACATGCGACACGGAACGTAAGTTTATAAATTGGAAAGCGTTTGCGGCGAACCGTAACTGAGAGCGAAGCGGAACTGAACTGAGCGTAGCGTAACTACAAAGTTTATAAATTGGGCTTAAAAGATAGAGCGCACAGAAATTCTAATGACGATTGGCTCTGGAGACAGGATGCTTACTCAAATGGAAGCTTGCGAATTGTTTAACAATAAATACCCAAATAGAGCGCAGTTTTATCTCGATCAACTGTAAGTAAAATTGAAAAAAAAATATAAAGATTTGGGTCATGTAGGAGATAATTATGCAAAGGCCGTCCCACTATCTCAGAAGAAGTGCAGTTGAATGTGCTATTATCCGTCCAAGAGAACAATCATAAAGCTAGTCGCACTATTGTTGACGAGAACAAATTAGTCAAGGATCTGGATTGAATTATTTACATACATATATATGGCATCCTTATAAAGTCCAGTTAGTTCATGAACTTAATGAGGACGACCCGGATAGAATAATGCAATTTTGTAAAATAATGATGGAGAGATGTATAGTTGATCTTCAATTTTCACGAAGAATTTTATTCTCTGATGAAGCAACATTTTGCCTAAACGGAAGTGTGAATAAGCAAAATTTCCGATATTGGGCTACAGAAAACCCGCACTGGATAATGGAGTGCCACACGCAATATCCCCAGAAAGTAAATGTCTGGGCTGAAATTATTGGAAATATAATTTTGGGTCCCTTCTTCTTTGACGGCACCTTGACCGGAGGAAGATATCTAGAATTTCTAGAATTTGAATTGATACCTGCTCTTGCTGTGCTGTATCCGAATCAAGAAGATCCTGACATTCCCAATGATACCTTATGGTATCAACAGGATGGAGCACTAGCCCATTATACTCGCCCAGTGCGTGAGTATTTAGATACTGTTGAGTGAGTGTTTAGATACTGGGTCCAATAGAATGGCCGGCCAGATCCCCTGATTTGACCCAATTAGATTATTGTCTGTGGCCTGTGGGGATACCTAACTAGTTTATATCAATAGACCGAACAATATTGACGACCTTAAAGCACGAATAAGTGGTCGCATGTCATGGTGAGGTTAAACTCGAAAGATTTTTGAAAATACTGTTGCAGTTGTAGAAAAAGTATAGTGTACAACACGTTTGAAAATTCTTTTTCTGTTTTAGTTTTATAACAATGCAGTTTCGATACCATTTTCAGTACCGTATAGACTCTTTTTAATTTTTTTTTAATTTTGCAAAACCAGCATTTTAAAAAGGAACTGTCAAAATTAGAAAATAAACAGGTGATTTCTAATAAACAGTTAAAACATCTTAAGCTTTTTTGGATTCGAACCAATTGATAAGGGTGGGAGGTAGATTAGAAAATCCTGATATTTCATTCGATCAAAAAATCCATCTGTTGCCTTCTCACAACGATATAATAACGATTATGTTAGGATCTGAGCATTTGAGACTGGGACACGCGCGTTCTCAGTCAGTGCTTTCGAACTTTAGCTTGCTTACGGTTCTGTCCATTAAACGGTTTACAAGAAACAAAAAAGTAATAAGAAATTGTATCACATGTACTGGATTTCGAGCTCTTCCAGCGCAACAAATTATGACAGATCTTCCTTAGGATAGAGTTTAAGCGGCACGAGCTTTTCAAAAAGTAGGAATCGATTACGGTGGCCCTTTTCTTATAAAATCTTCACGGTTAAGGAAAGCTCCCTTATATCAAGGCGTACATCGCTATTTTTGTATGCATGTCAACAAAGGCAATTCATATTGAACTAGTGACCAGTTTGTCAACTGTGTGTGACTTACTATAACGTCATAGTCAAAAATACTGCTCCAAGAAGTAAGTGTGTTTACCTGTGGTTCGCTTTGGTAAGGTCGAGGAAAAATTGTTAATATCTACCCCTCATTTAATTTTTATGGTCTCACCGATGTGGAAATGAACCAAATCTGTACTTTGGTTAGTGCTTTAAAAGGCGTAATAGGTAACTGCAAATTAAAATGGCGGGTGAAAACCGGCAGCAAATTTGTTGATTTGACACGTCGTATTTTAAAACGTACCGTCGGCGTCGTTTCGTTAGATAAAAAAAATTAAAGAAAGCGACTTTGTCTCGGATTTTCACAATATACAATGAATAAATAGATATACTGAAAAAATAGAGGGCTTTGGCCCAAAGTCCCCAACGCTCTTGGGTTGCTTTTGAGCGTCACTTCTTGTAGACAAAAGAAAATATTTTGCTTTAAGCGAATGTTATTTGAATTAAGAGAATTTATATTGGAACAAGCGAAATGGTTCTCTTGAAACAAAAGCGAATTTCTCTTGGATGTTTTTTACTCCAGACAAAATCCAAAGCTCTTGTCTTAAAATCGCGGAAATTAAGCATTCCATTCAAGAGATAAATGCTTTGAATTCATATCTAAAACTTTTGCTTTAAAATCCTAGGCGCTGCCGCGCTGTTGGGAAAAGACCGCGTGTTTTTAAGAAGTGAAGTTTTATTTAACGCAAGAGAAAAAGGAAAAAGTTCAGATTTCCAGTCGGCCTCTTTTGGCACAAGAACAACAATCCCCCCTACAACTCACAATTTAGTACGACGCCACACCGATACAGGTGCATCTGGCCGCCTGGCAACAGTTATTGCGCAGTCTGTGCACGTCATTTGAATAGAAGTGGGCGTGGTTTCGTGTGTGCAAAGGGTACGGTAGTACCGGGTGACTTCGTATAAATTAGCACCCCCCGTAACTTTTTTATTTTTTATTGTACGGGAAAAATAAAAAAACTGACATACAGGGGAAATTTTTTCCTATCCAAATTTGCATTGTAGTTTTCAGTAACTTTGCAAATATACGGGGGACGACAAAAAGTATTTTTTTTTCAATGGAATGCCCTGTATATTTTCAGCTAAAATGAAAGATCTTTTTTTTTTTATTTTAAATATACCATACAAGTTGACATTTGGTTCAGCCATTTTTGCGTTATTTAAGTTTACATTTGCATTGAATTTACATTATCATGATATACGCTACCATGATTACTGAGGACAACAACTTTTTGAACAGTGGGCAATGAAAACAATAGTAACAAATGTTTCTGAATTGACATTGTCATTGAAATAATAACTGTCAGGTGCAACTTACTCGGTTCGTATATCAAGATAATGTAAATTCAATGCAAATGTAAACTTAAATAACGCAAAAATGGCTGAACCAAATGTCAACTTGTATGGTATATTTGAAATCAGAAAAAAAAAGATCTTTCATTTTAGCCGAAAATTAATAGGGCATTCCATTAAAAAAAAAATACTTTTTGTCGTCCCCCGTATATATGCAAAGTTACCGAAAACTACAATGCAGATTTGGAAAGGAAACAATTTCCCCTGCATGTCACTTTTTTATTTTTTCCTTACGATAAAAAATAAAAAAGTTACGGGGGGTGCTAGTTTATACGAAGTCACCCGGTACTACAATGGCGCCGCCGCCGGTGAAAAAGTTTTTAGACCAGTTCCATCTGGGCCATTTGCTGTCGAAATTTAAAGGGTTGTTTATTATCTTTTAATAAGTTTGATAGAGATAACGTTTATTTGAAAATGTGCACTATACCGGGTGGTGCACCGCCAGCCTGGCCGAAGGAAATCCCATGTAAATATTGCTACCTTCAAATATTGGCTCTCCTAATAATTTTACAGCAAAGTTGGATTGGACTCTTTTGAAGGTCCTGGCATGATAAACTCGCACACCAAATTGTATTTTTTTCTGATATAAACCAAGTAAGAGTTATTTAGAAAAAACTTCGTAAAATCGATAAAAAAATTACATACAGCTCAATGAAACCCCAGTAATTATGATAGTGTCATGTCAAATCGAGTGTAAAATTTTAATGGACGTATTATTTTTATCGATTTTACGAAGAGTTTTTTCTAAATAACCTTCAGTTAGCTTATCAAGAAATAATGAAGATAAATAATGAAATGCGAGTCTAACATACAAGGACTTTCAAAAAAGTCTAATACAATTCTGCTGTAAAACTATCAGGGAAGCCCAATTTAGATGGGATTTTCTATGGCCATCAGATAGGCAGTATGTTTTGTGAAGTCCTTTTTTATACACAACATGTATAAACAATTTCAATTTTTGTAATAAATTCGTTTTTTAAATATCAGTTTTTTTTCGCTTCGTGTTATCTTTTTTAAAATTTTAAAAAATTGTCTGAGGATGGTTTCACTACAGGCCAAAACGTAGTAAACTACCCTCTTGGAACAAGAACATTTTTTTAAAGCCAAGTTCGAAAGCTCTTGGCACTAGATATTTAATGCTATTGGACCCAGAGAAAGATTTTAAATTAAAACCAATCCCGTATTTGAAACAAGAATAATTCTTTTAAGCCAAGTCCGAAAGCTCCTGGCACTAGATAATTAATGCTATTGAACTCAGAGGAAGATTTTAAATTAAAACAATCCCGTATTTGGAACAAGAATAATTTTTTTAAGCCAAGCCCGAAAGCTCTTGGTACTAGATATTTAAAGCTTTTGGATCAAGAGAAAGAGCTTCAGTCTAGAACAAATTTCATTTGGTTGATCTTAGAACAAGAGAAATTTCACTATTGAACCAATATAATGGGCTATCCTCATAAGAAAAAATCCTCGATTGTTTTTAAGAGAGTTAGGGATTTGGTTTAGGATACTTCGCATTTGGACCTATTTAAAACCGAAAAGCTCTTGGCTAAATATCATAATTCCTTGGTTCAAAGGATTTCTTTTTCAGTGTATGGAAAACATGGTAAAAAATTGCATTGCTTTTGACTATCAAACAAGGAACAAAATACATTCTTTTACAAAAATCTTTCCAGGAATTTTAATTAAATAAGTGCTGTTGAAATTATTAAAAGAATTGACGAATCCATTAAAGTAAAACTCCAATTTTTCATCTCCAATCATGGTTACTACATTAAATAAAGTCTAAAAGGACTACATTATTTTTCTCGAATTTCAATTTGACTGAATAAAATTATTGTATCAAATTTAAAGTGAAATATTCCACTATTAATGAAATTAGGTGACTAACTGCCGAAACAAATTTAGCAACAGATGTTTATTTTATGCTTCATTCACACTGTTTAATAAATTACTTCGTATTTTCATTATATTTTGGAAGAACCATTGTTCGTACAATGGCGTGGATTAAATTGGGCATTAAAATCACCTAAAATTTTATATAGCCTCATTGGTTTAGTTCATTATTTCTGTAGGGAATTACTAACAACAAAATTGTCAAGTTCTTTAGAAACATTACGTGATCGTGATAGCATGTTTTAGTTTGAGTACATCAAATCTCACTTTTAGCAGTTACTAGTGAAGTACGTTCTTTCTTCATATGAGATTGCCTTCCGAGTATCACTACGGTCATAGTCCAGAACAGCTTAACATAACAAGGATAAATGGCAAATTAAAAAGGTTCATGGATCTATTTTCTTCTTCTTGTCGTACGCTTATGTACGTGGTATTATATTAAGGCAATATGATACATTTATCGATACATTTAGAACAAAATTATATATATAGGAATTTAATACTATAATAAGTGTCATTGACATAGAAGCAATATAATTGTTTCATATAGCTCATTTTCAATGAAAATTAATTTTTATAGCAGATTGAGCTTAATTAAAATTACATATTTAAAAGTTCTGAGTGGAAATACACAAGTCTGTATTTGTTTTTCAAATAATATTATGTCAGTAAATCACAATTTTAGAGGTGAAACAAAAAACATAACATTAGATAACATTTGTGAACTTGTTATTGTACAAGGTGTCGCGAATAATAATGCACTCTACACTCTACAGGGATCTGGTATAGTATTTGTAGAATTATATCGTTGATCTTTAGACTGCAATAAAACCCTAATTATCCCTTTGACCATAAAATAAATAAGGAAATCCCAAATTTTAAAACCTTTTCGAGTAGAGCCGGACCAGGTACAAATTCAATTTATACCTTTATATATACAGGGTGACGCGGATCTAAATGAACATACTTCAACACAAGACAAAGAATACCTTGGGGGTTCTTAATCACCCATCTTTGATAGTTCAATTGTCGATAGTTAATAAGATACAGGGTCTTTTAAGAACTTCGGCAATTTTTTGTTCTTGTCATATTTTTTAATGCACTCCGTATAAAATTTTCATATTGGGTCAACATCTGTAACCTATCTGTCGCTTAAAATTGCAGTATCAGAAAATTTTAAATTCCAGGCCCGTATTAGAAAAAGTTGACATTTTCAATTTTTACATTTTTAACACCCTGTAGATCAATTTTTTCAAAATATTATTTTTTTATTGGACAGAGCATAAAGAATTGACCCTAACGGCATAATTTTCAAAGTTCCCGCACCCATCACTTGATTAGAATAAATGGTTGTTTTATAAAAAATTTCAAAATGGTGCATATTTGGAAATTAGAAATTAAGAAAATAACAATAAAAAAGCAAAAACTGCTTCCGAAGAAAAAAAATAAATGTACTAAACGTTTAATAGTTTTAACGAGACTAAATTTTAGGGAACAACACAACAACAAATAACAAAGTAATAATAATAATAACAAAACTGCAAGTTAAAATCGACTGCTTAAAATCTAATACATAGAAAAAGTTTTAGCAAGAATTAATTTTAGGAGCACTTTAGCAGAACACTGTTATTTAAGAAGCTGTTCAAAATGCCCTCCATTGGCTTTTTCATCTTCGTCTTCTGATGTTTAAATTTGACACTGCTTTTCTAATTGCGTCTGGGTTATTTTTTATTTCCTGAAAAGCATTAATAATTCGTTGCAAAAGCTGCTTCCGCGTGTTGATTTCTTCTGAATAAACCAAATTTTTCATATTCCCCCAGAAAAAAAAATCCAAAGGATTAAAGTCCGGCGACCTGGCTGGCCATAAATGGGGCCCTCCACGGCCTATCCATCTGTTAGGAAACGTAATATTTAAAAATTCAGATACAACCCTTGCAAAATGTGGTGGGGCCCCATCATGTTGAAAAAAGAGCCCTCTCACGTTAGCATTTTCATTCTGCATAAGTCCTGGCAAAATGTTTTGTAAAAAATTTAAATATTGATTTCCATCTAATCTTTCAGCAAAAAAGTGCGGCCCAATTAATTTATTATTTATTATACCTGCCCAAACGTTTATGGAAAATTTGTGCTGCGAATGCGATTGTCTGATGGCATGTGGATTTTCTAACGACCATACATGGGAATTCCTTGAATTATTTACACCATCTCTGGTAAATTGTGCTTCATCGGTCCAGAGGATTCGATAAAGACTCCTTTGGTGTCTACTGAGCCACTGGCAAAAGAGTAACCGGTTTGCATAATCGCCAGGTTCCAATCTTTGAACTTCTTGAACATGAAACGGATGCAAGCCTTCCTTTTGCAGTGTTACATTAACTCTTTTTTTGCGGGATTCCTAGACGTGTCGCAATTTTTCGAGTAGATGTTTTGGGATTATCTTCAACAAGATTTAAGATATCTTCTTTCTCCTGAACTGGATGTCGTATTGGTTGATCAATATTATTGTCGGTGGGAAAATGTCCATGTTCTCCAGCAAATAAAAATACATTTGCAAATGTTTTGTGATATGGACATCTTCTACCCGGAAATCGCCTACGATATTCCCGAACAGCAGCTCTTCCATTACCGTTACAAAAACCGTATACAAAAATAATGTCGGCATATTCGGCATTTGAAAATTGGTAAGGCATCTTCAACAGAAAATTGCAATAATTGTTAACCGAATACTAACAAAGGTCAGACAACTGTCACATATCTGATAGTGAGTTGAATTGTTGCTATGGAACAGTAACTCGATAGTCTTTGATTTGTTTTTAAATGAGGCAAAGCCTACTTTACAAAGTTTGAAATTTCTGACTGTAATTTACGATTTTTTGTCGATGTCTAAAAAGCAATCATTATCTTGCAGTTTTGTTATTATTATTATTACTTTGTTATTTGTTGTTGTGTTGTTCCCTAAAATTTAGTCTCGTTAAAACTATTAAACGTTTAGTACATTTATTTTTTTACTTCGGAAGCAGTTTTTGCTTTTTTTTGTTATTTTCCTAATTTCTAATTTCCAAATATGCACCATTTTGAAATTTTTTACAAAACAACCATTTATTCTAATCAAGTGATGGGTGCGGGAACTTTGAAAATTATGCCGTTAGGGTCAATTCTTTATGCTCTTTCCAATAAAAAAATAATATTTTGAAAAAATTGATCTACAGGGTGTTTAAAATGTAAAAATTGAAAATGTCAACTTTTTCTAATACGGGCCTGGAATTTAAAATTTTCTGATACTGCAATTTTAAGCGACAGATAGGTTACAGATGTTGACCCAATATGAAAATTTTATACGGAGTGCATTAAAAAATATGACAAGAACAAAAAATTGCTGAAGTTCATAAAAGACCCTGTATCTTATTAACTATCGACAATTGAACTATCAAAGATGGGTGATTAAGAACCCCCAAGGTATTCTTTGTCTTGTGTTGAAGTATGTTCATTTAGATCCGCGTCACCCTGTATATTATATACCTAAAACTAAAAATACCTGTCTATTTATTTTAAATTATAAAAATAAATCATGTGGTGTAGGTACATTTTCAAGCCGACCCTGATGCCATTTATTCAGCTTTGAAGAGGTTGAGGCGTATACAATAGGATTTAATCAGGTAGATTATTTATGGCAGTAAGAGTCAACGATATAATTCTGCAAATATTATAAACCAAAGGATAAACAGAGATTATCGAATTAGAAACAAATTGCCCAACGCCATATTTTCAAATTAAAAATATTCCGAGCATTTCCGAAGACACTCTTTATAGTGGGATGAAATTGGCAGTTGAGTAAACTAAATTAGATAACATACCGAATGTCCCAGAAAGTATGACAATGGCAAGTTGGAAAAAAATGTTTGCCATTTTGTTTTTTTATGATTTTGTCGATGCTTTTGTACATAACTTCAAAAGTATACATTTTTTGAGAAATTTTCAAGAGATCTTATATAAAGGATATGAAAAATTACAATAAACACACAGAATACAAAGAAAATTTTAAACAAACATTGATATTAAATTTATAAATAAAAAGATTAAAAGTTGCAAAAAAAATTGAAGGCTCTCACTTAAAGTTTTATCTTTCATTAATAAAATCAAAAATAAAAGAAGTTGTGTCATAACCTGAAATAGCATGTAACAATAGTATAGAGTCTTTAATATGTTCTAATTTTGCTTGAAGGACAGTTATCCTTGTCACCCTATCTGCTTTGGCATGCAGCTTTTCTGGTCGAAGTAATTGCATATGATGTTGCGCACTTTAAAAAAACATAAATATTTTTCTTACAAGTATGAAAAACATCAAGAGCTACGGCAAGGTGATGAAGAACGGAGAATGATATTCTGTTTTGAGGTAATGGAAAGAGCAAATAATAATAGGAATTTTTTGAGAAATATTTCTTTTACCGATGAATATACCCTCAACAACAAACTAAATGTTTAAAATTGCCGGTATTGGAGCCAAAAAACTGAACATCGTCTTGTTCATACTCTGACGCAATATCCACAAAAAATAAATGTTTGGGTGGGAATTGTAGGACATTACATTATTGGACCATTTTTTATGGAAGGCAATCTTACAGCAGTAACCTATTTGGACTACAAAATGGAATTGAACCCGCACTAGAAGAAGTTGTACATAAAAATCAGTGGATCTGGTATCAAATGGATGGCTTTCCTGCCCATAATTCTCTCATAGTTAGAGAATACTTGCAAATTATTTCTAACGGAAATATTATTGGCCCACGGCATCTAATCCTTTGGCCAGCCAGGTTTCCTCACCTTTCGCCAAACGATTTCTTTCTGTAGGGTCACATAAAAAATTTCATTTATAAAGATGTAAAATTTCAAGATCTAGACCAGCTAAAAAACTGTATTTTGTTAGAATGTGACAGAACTTCTCAATATCAACTCAGTAATGTTAGAAATGAATTTTATGATCGGTTAGGATATTGTTTAGCTGTTAATAGAGGGTTGGTTGAATATTTAATTAATTAATATTTTTGTGAAAATCTGTAGAATTTTATTGACTATTTCGCTAGAGTGTATTACACCGGCAATAAAATCGGTATTCAGCTAACAATACAACTACCTGGACTGGTGGTCGACAAAATCAACCAACGACCATTTTTTGACATTTAGAAAAAAAGTCACCTGAAAATACAATAATTTTTTTTATTTCTATGACAACAATTATTGAATTGAAGTCATGTCAAACTGAAGTGAAAAAAATAACGCGCAGATCATCAAAACTACAATAATTGTAATTTTTATATGTAGGTAGTTTTTATTACCATTTTTATTACTGGATTTGTTTAAAATTTAAATAAAAGTTGTTTTAAAACATCCGTTTCCATTTATTCTCACTCTCGTAAAATAGTCATGTCGAATACCACTCGAAAAAAATTTAAGTCTGCAAAATTGTTCTCTTGGTTTATTTAAGTTTGTTGCTTTTAGCAATTTCGCTCATGAAATTTTTTACAGTCAAAAATTTCATTCGCGAAATTGCCTAGCAACAAACTTTCATACCAATCGAAAATTTTGCCAGTAGAAATATAACTAGTGCATAAAGTATTTCCGGAAATTTTTGAAAATTTTGTCTGAAACCAATTTTTTAACAAAAGCATGAGTGCATTGCACCTGAAAAAATCCCGAACCCGCAGGGTGAGGGAATTTTTCTTTGGTGCAATGCACGAATGTTTTTTTTTTTTAAATTGGCTAAATACCAAATTTTGAAAAATTTCCATTAGGAAATATTTTAGGCACGTGTTATGTTTTGATCGGAAATTTCCCGAGTTGATAAAAGTTTATTTAGGTAGTTGCTAAAAAGTTGATTTTGACATATTTATTTATTTAAATAATACCATACTTTAATAACAATTAATATTTTTTTCTAATGCTAATAGTAAAATAAAACTTAAACTTGTTATAAAATGTACAATTTTGATAAGTAACAGGAGTATTGTTTGTTTTGTACTGTTTTGATGTTTTGAACCTATAAATGTCAAAAATGACAATTATCCCCGGGATATTTCCAGATGTAATTTTCAAAACGGATGCAATTTCCACTTATCATTTTTTTTTAAATTTCCGTGTAAAATTTCCCGTTAAATTGACACTAGGGAAATTCCCGACAAAATTTTTTCTCTTGTGGTATTATATACAGTGTCACCATTAAAGTCCGCACCATATGGAACTTTTTTTTATTAATGAGGTTAGTTAAAATTAAATTTCGGCAATCGTTTTTGCTTCAAATTAGACTAAAAATTATATAATCAAATGTCACCATCTGTCATTCGGTATCTGTCAAAAATTACATTTTAATCAAAAAATGCTGAAAAATGGCATTGTTTTACCGAATTTAAAAAAATTTTATTAGAAAAAGTTGTTTCTAGTACAATTCTTGGCCTAAATACAAAGTTTCAGTTTTCTAGCTCAAAGTTGATTTTTTTGCCATTTTTTCTAATTAACTTTTTTTTTATTTAATGTAAGTTCGCTTAATGGATATTAAACTATTTGCTTATACCATATTCAATATTTTATTTAGTTTGTATGAGCTTTTTTTTACTAGAATGCCAATTTTTTTCGAAATTTAAAATTAGAGGCAAAAAAATTTGACACAGGTGGTGCAAAGTTATCCTAATTTAAAAATTTTAACAGATATACGTCAGATGTTTCGTTTTTCAAATGACAAATACATCTACCTAAATATTTGATAAAAATTTTATTTTATACTTAAAACTATCATTATTATTAAAAGGAACAAAAAGGAACTTTAATCATTTTAAATGGGTAACACAAAAGCAATATAAATTTCACATTTCAGTGTGACGTCCTTCTCGCTCTATACAAACACCCGTCCGTCTATAAACGTCTTTGACAGCATTTTGTAAAAAGCTTGGTCTTATATCGGCACAACACTGTCTTATCGTTTGTTCCAAATGCTCGATATTTCTAAACGGTCGATTCTTATAAACTTTCTGCTTAAGATAACCCCACAGAAAAAAGTCTAGTGGGATTATGTCAGGCGACCTGGGTGGCCAGTGACATTCTCTATCACGCCCTATAACTCTGTTTTGAAATAATTGGTTTATGCGTTCTTTCACTGCTACAGTTTGATGTATGGGTGCACCATCAAGCTGATACCATAAGTTATGTCTATGGTGTAAGGGCATGTTATCCAAAACTTCGGTAATCTCGTTATCAAGAAAATTCAGGTACCTTTCACCAGTTAAGTTTACTCTAAAGAAGTATGGTCCAATAAGCTCATCTTTCAAAATTCCACACCAAACATTGGTTTTAAAATGATACTGGTCGCGACATTCAATTGTGAAGTTAGGATTTTCTTGGGACCACCATCGGCAATTTTGTGAGCTCACGGTACCATTCGAAGAGAAAGTGGCTTCATCTGTCCATAATATCTTGTATGGAAAAAGAATATTCTCCTCATATTGTCCCTGATACCAAAACGAAAAATCAAGTCGGATATCAAAATCGCGTTCTTTTAATGTGTTTATAAACTTGGGTTTATATGCCCGAAATCGATTTTTCTGAAGAATTTTTCTAACGCTTTCCCTCTTGCACCCTGTTGAATCACTTATCTTGGTTACACTAGTTTGACCGTGGTCAATAACAGTTAAACAAACATCAAGTTGTGCTGCTTCATCGTATTTATTTGCCGCGTGAGGTTTCTTAAAATTATTTTGAACAGATCCAGTTTCTCTAAATTTTGACATTATTCTTGAAACAGTGCTATGCTGCAAATTTTTTTCTGGATGCCTCTCATTAAAAATGGCAGATACTTGCCGGTGAGGCATATTCTCTCCACAAATTAAGACAATTTCTATTTTTTCTTGAATGGGCAACATTGGTGATAACACTGAAAACTATAACTTGCGAAAATATTCAAATTTATGACATTTCTTTTATTTATTCGGCGTTTTGTTTTCCATAGCCTACTTATAAAATTCAAAATTGCCTTGATATTTTATTGTGGATAAAAAGAAAATGTGTCTAAATTTTGAACTAATCTGATATCTGGGAATTTTATTATAAGTTTTTTAAACTTCTTAGGTGTATGTACTATCAAAAAAATGGAATATCTGACGTCTATCTGTTAAAATTTTTAAATTAGGATAACTTTGCACCACCTGTGTCAAATTTTTTTGCCTCTAATTTTAAATTTCGAAAAAAAATGGCATTCTAGTAAAAAAAAGCTCATACAAACTAAATAAAATATTGAGTATGGTATAAGCAAATAGTTTAATATCCATTAAGCGAACTTACATTAAATAAAAAAAAAGTTAATTAGAAAAAATGGCAAAAAAATCAACTTTGAGCTAGAAAACTGAAACTTTGTATTTAGGCCAAGAATTGTACTAGAAACAACTTTTTCTAATAAAATTTTTTTAAATTCGGTAAAACAATGCCATTTTTCAGCATTTTTTGATTAAAATGTAATTTTTGACAGATACCGAATGACAGATGGTGACATTTGATTATATAATTTTTAGTCTAATTTGAAGCAAAAACGATTGCCGAAATTTAATTTTAACTTATCTCATTAATAAAAAAAAGTTCCATATGGTGCGGACTTTAATGGTGACACTGTATGACAATAGCGTCATAAAAATTATTTGCTGGTGTTTGCTGTATTACCTAAACTATGAAAATTTTGTCATCACATTTAATTGAATAAGTTAGGATTGGCTTATTAAAATTTATTCAAATTTGGCACATGGGTTTATTATATCGGCCTCTTCAAAAAATTATAAAACAATTTTTCTCTAAAAACGTACAGGGGAGCCAATATTTAGCCACCTTTAAATTTACATGGGATTTCCTATGTTCAGCTAAGCCATGCATCACCCGGTATAATAAATATCATTTTCTTTTTCTTTAATTAAAACACGATACCGATTTGCCGAAATATAATTCCTGATGATTAAAAAAGCAATATCCTACTTTGCCATTTTTATTTGAATTTTAAGAGTTTAAATATTCAGGGGGTCGATATTTAAGTACTTTTGCACCCTTGCCACTTAAACAGAAAATCCAGTCGAGATTAATTAAGTATGAATAATAAAAGCAACGAAGTTAAATTGATATAATAAGCTAAAACGATTCTCATGAACGTATGGAATTGTTAATAAATTGCCACGCTAAAATGCTTGGAGATCTGTGTCACTGTTGGACTTTAAACGAGACAAAACAATTTAGGTGTCATTGAGACGTTTATTGAAACTGTTTGCTAAAATAGTTGTTGATGCTTGAGCTCTTAGGGCCTGTTTACGTCACGCCTTAGGGAAGGGGGTATAACAGAATGTGATCATTTGTGACAGGGGATTCGTGAAAATATGACGCCCGAAACTCATTATCTTTGTATTTCTTTATGACATGAATACACATATCGTAAGGTATAGTTATTTACATTACTAGATGCGCAAGTTAATTTTTTGGTGTGTGGAGGTTTTTGAATAGCCGAGGCGAAGCCGAGGTGATTTAATACCTCCGTGTTAAATTTAATTTAACACTGAATTTTTTACTGTGTAAGGTTTCAAACGATATTTATTTAATAATTTTTTCGACAAGATTTTATTACTTCGAGATCTTTTTCTATGACTTTGCACGAACTTCTAGTTCCCCTACAAAAGCCATAACGTTCATTTCGTCCCTTGGGCGATTCTCCTTATTATAAATGATTTAGGTCTTGGCTTTATAAATGATCGATTGCCTTCTCTCTGAATATCTATGAAAGTAAGAAGTCTATAAGTTACATATTTAAATTACAAGATTGTAAACTTATCTATTTTCATGGCACTCTATAAAGCAAACTAACATGTCATATTTTTCAAAATTTCCATACTACTACATTTTATCCATTTTTTAAACTTTACCGACATGGTGACGTATATTTTAGCAAAGCCAGATAGATATTCTTTTCTTTCTTTCAATGATTTCATGGCTAATAACTAGGGATGCACCGGATCGCCTGAATTCCGGCCGGATCAAAATCTAAAAAAGAACACCTGGCACCAGTGCTTCGCGCGCCGTCGTCCAAGGTTATTACGCTAACGCTGGGGCGCGTTCATAGTTTTCACCAAATTGGTAAATATTACCCAGGTAAAATTTAACCGACGTCCATCCAGTTGCTATCTACGAAACCAAAAGATCTACTCACTGTGAACGGCTAGGGCATGCGCCGAGAGCAACCCGAACAAACGTCAAATTATATTTTGCAATTTTGAAATGCGACAGCAACAAAACTCTTTTGAGCAAATTGTGGGTATCTTTTGAAATCGACATTCTCAAAAAGTTTTGGCGCGCCCAAAAAACTTTTATTTTAAAAACAACCTAACTTTTAACTTTCACCATAAACAATAAACAATACATTTGCGCATGCGGGACAAACTTTATCCGTCTCCCGACTTGGTTAAAAAGTTGTTTCGTTCGGTAAAAGTTATCCACAACCGTGAACGAGTATAAATGTTACCCGGTACAACCGTGAACGAATTTTCCCATCGCCGTGTGCAATCGGTGCGCACCCGACGAACGTCCGACGTCAATCGTGAATGCGCCCCTGTATCTCCGTACTGTTTGACTAGGTATTTCCCCATTTTAAACAGGGGAATCACCAAATCTGTCTGCGGGCACTGCGTTCTCTTTAGTTCTTTAGTTTAGTTGGATATTAATTCATCTGGTCTGAGGCAGTGAGGCACTCATTTACGTCACTGGTTTTTACAGTTTAGCTCTTTTGTGTTTTGTGTTACTTAGTGTGTAACTATACAAATTAATAATTATTAAATTATAAAACACCTTGGCTTTCTTTTGTAATTTTACTTACTTATTATACCTAATTGTTTTTTTTTTAAATACAGGGCTGGTAATTTAAAAATGTCAGTAGTTTGGAAATTTTTTGTTATCGATAAAGAGGACAAAAATAAAGCTGTATGTAATTTGTGTAAAACAACTGTTTCGAGAGGAGGCTCTGGAAAATCAGCTTCTACAACTCCGCTATTAACACACCTAAAGCGGCATCACGTTGAAGAATTTAAATACTACTAACAAAGCTGTGGGCTCAGGCTCTGCTAGGGGTAAGATTGATTGATTACTCTTAAATAACTAGGTCGCCACTTACGTCCTGACACCGCAGCCTTTTACAGACTTATTGTATCCCCTAGTTATTCGTTACTAGCCCGCCCACGGTAATTTTACGTCTGGGTATACTGGGTAATGTCAGTCAGACGGGACCTACTGTTTATCGTGGGATCCGAACCACGCGCAGTCGCTTTCCAACCAACCATCATCCTGATCCCCCCACAGAATCACACTCCTACAGCAGCCTGCCCACACAGCCCGCAACCGAGGCAAGTCTCGGGTTAAAGATCCGCCGCTATAGGAGCATGACCCTGCGGTTTCGATTCTGATAAATCGTTAGTCAGAAGTACCTGCACTCACACATACAACAACCAAACCCAGTACTTTTTTTATTTGAGCGTACTGTAGCGGGATTCGAACCCGCTCGACTCGAGCAGCGCGAAAGCAGGCTCACGCCGTTTCCGGCGCTTTACCCACTTCGGCCACCGAGGCGGGGGTAAGATAATTTCATTAATTATCTATTTATATTTTTTACATCAAAAATGTTATACAAGTTAAAGGCTTTTGGATTTTTGGGGTTAGTATGTTAGTAAGCTGGAAAAAATTAAATTTAGAGTCGGTGAGCTTTGTTTCAATTTAATTAGTTATTTTCTTCTCCGTAGAAAATTCTGCACTCGATTCTGCATCAACATCTAGATGCTCTCTCCAGACTACGATCAGACAAACCAACTTTGGCTGAGTTTAAATCTTTAAACACCGTATGGGATATCTATGATAAACGAGCACAGATAATTCATTATAAAATTGCAGAGATGATTTGCTTGGATAATCAACCTTTTTCATTGGAAGAAAATACTGGTTTCAAAAGACTTTTAAATACTATTGTTCCTATGTATAAAATACACTCTAGAAAATATTTTACCGAAAAGATTATCCCAGATATTTATAATAGGGTGAGATTTAAGTAAAGCGACATTTATTTTATTAACATCGGATATTTGGACATGCTCAAATACGAATGAGAGTTTCATTAGTATCACAGGCCACTGGATTTCACAAGAGTGGAAAAAACGCAATGTAGTTTTGCGTTGCGATAAATTTTCAGGAAGTCATACTGGACTTGCTATAGCCGACAAAATGATACACCTGATAAACAGCTGGGCCATTGAGAAACAAGAAATTTATTTAGTGTTAAGGGACAGTGGAGCAAATATGGTCAAAGGATGCAAAGATGCAGACATAAATAGTGAGGGATGTTTTGTACATACACTGCAGTTCGTAATTAATGACAGTATTAATACTCAAAGAAGCGTCATAGATATGATTAGTGCTGCCCGCCGAATTGCTATTCATTTTAATCACTGTTCTTTAGCATGCAGCAAATTATGTGAAATACAAAAGGAGTTAAATATGGACCAGAAAAAAATTATACAAGATGTATTGACGAGGTGGAACTCCACTTTCTATATGTTAGAAAGATTGTCTGAATTAAAACGTTGTGTAACTATTTACCTTACGGAAAATTCCACTATAAATAATTTGACCAATAATCAGTCGGACCTACTGCAATCTGTTCTTGAATTACTTAGACCTCTTGAAGAGTTTATTTAACTGCAAAAATCACGGTGCTTTTACTGTACGTTTAAAGGAATAGTAACCTACGTTACCGGGCACGCGTCCCCAAAATATCAATTACTTTAGCATTAGAAAATCATTTTGCCTGATACACATGTCACATCAAAACACGTGCCATTATTGTTTTAGCCACGTGAAGCATGTGTTTGCTTTAAAGTATAACAGAACATTGGTTTGTTTATGGCGCTACAGTGCTCTAGTCTGGGAGGTCCATCACTCACATGTGGTCACGTGGACACTCTTGACCAACCAACGAAGGTCGCGCCCGCTCAGGTTAGCGGCCATACTTATTTACTGCCAGTAGAGTGATTGAATCATTAAATGATATCGCCCTTTGTCGGTTAAAACGAAAGCTATGAGCAACACGGACTCTGTAATTTCAGAAGTAATTCCAACAATTGCTGTATTAAAGCGCTACTTAATGTCCAACAAAATAGAACAGTTATATGGCGTTGGAACTATGAGAGAAACTCTTCTTACCGGTATAAACACAAGGTTTTCAAACGTGGTATCTAAGGAATGTTTTACTATTTCAACTATTCTAGATCCCAGATACAAAGCCTACTTTTTTTCAAGTAACACCATAGCTGAAGAAATTAAAAACCAAGTTATGAGAAAAATTACAAAAATGAATGAGAAAGATAAGCCAGATTGTGAAATAAAAGAAAATGAGGAATGCGTGATGATTAATAGCGGAGATGAGGATGAGCAACCATTAGCCGTTATTCAAAAAAGGGCTAGGAAAGATAAGCAAAACAAAAACGACTCTTCAACAAATACATATTTCTTACTATGGAAGTGCTACGATGAATTTATACCAACTTCAATATCTGCATCACCCAAGGGTCAAATGAACTTAAACCAACAACTTGAAATGTATTATGGAATGCCAAATATGGGTAAAAACTTAGACCCGATTGACTGGTGGGATAAGCACCGCGACACATTTCCCGATCTCATTAATATAGTCAACCAGTTTTTGTCTAGCCCAGCAACTAGTGTCTATTCAGAAAGGCTGTTCTCCGAAATTGGCAACATATATGTTGACAATAGGTGTAGGCTAACCTCTGAAAATGGAGAGAAGCTTTTGTTTATTCATCACAATCTAAACAAGGTAGATTATGACTATTAGTTTTAATTTTTAAGTTATATGTTTATGTTTTAATTAACTTTGTTCTCAAAACGTCCCTTCCTATTATGTTTTATTATTCTTAGTATTCTTTCTTACGTTCCTATTGGTATTAGTAGTATTGATACGTTATGTTCCTATTATCTTTTGTGTTCTTATTATTTTTATTATTATTTTTGGTTTGATGTTTTTGTATTTTCTGTTCATAAATAAAAGTGATATCAAGCTTAATGTTTGTTATTGTACCTAAAGGAGAGTTTTCATAGTGAAATTCAATTTAATAAAGTCTAAACGCTTTTTTTTTACTTATTTTAAAGTTTAAACCCATTTAATATACCATACCATATTAATTAAAAAAATTCCGGCCGGATCCTGGAAACGATCCGGTCGTTCCGGCCGACAGGCCGGATTTACTAGTACCGCCGGAATTCCGGTGCATCCCTACTTATAACTACCCGAATTTTTCGTTTTGTGCGTTTGTTGTTAATGGAAGCTATCAACTATTATATATTTTTGAAAAGCTGAAAAATAGCCCAATCAAATAAAAGAAAAATATACAGGGTGTCTCTTTAAAAAATGATATGTTTGCTTTAAATCTCGAAAAGTAAGACTCCCAGAAAAAAATAAACACGCCACTGAATTCTGCTTAAAATACACTCTTAGAAACAGTGTTCAATTTTTTAATTAGTTAAAGGATAAGCGAAATACAAAGGGTGGTCAAAAAGCAAACATTTTCGAAAACACCCTGTAGCTTAAAAACTAAGAAAACTATGACAATTCTGTGTGCGGCTTTTCTTTCTTTTTCTTTTTTTTTTCACGAAAAAGTAGCGCAGTAATGTTAAAACCGCAAGTCTCTATCTTTACTAGTTACCGAGATACCCTGCAATTACATCGAAAAATGGACATCCTGTACATTCGCAATGTATTTGATTTATTTACAAGAACATACGCTTTCGTTTACATTTATAAATTGTGGTGAATATAATTTATTATTTAAAAATAGCTTTTTAATTTATTTAAACAAAACAAAAACTAAATTTTCTTTTGCTTGTTTAAAATTGTTGTTTGTTTTTAGAATGCAGTAATTTGATTATAATGGTTTTAAAAATTTCTTCTATAAGCCTATAAAATAATATCACATTTCCGTATAGGGTTAATGAGCTTTTAGCATTCCATAAACTCCGACAGTAGCGTGATTTTGAAGATTTTTTTGCCGGTTTAATAAATGGGAGCAATACCTGTATATTTTTTGTTGCATAAAAAAAAGAAAAATTAATTAAATATCCCAGAACACATGTTTTGTTATTACACACGCGGTGAACAAAATATTTGGAACCGCTCATCTTAAACCAAAATCAAAGAAGATTGAGTTAGTTGTTCCGAAGGCATTAAACAAAGGGGTTGATAAAATTTTGACTTTGAGTTAAATAACAACGATTTTACCAAAAAAATCACTTATTGAAGGTAAATACATTTGGCTTTTTTTCTTTTGGAATAAATAGAGGGCGATCAAATGATTTAAGGGGGTGAAAGAAAAGCAACGAGAGATATACAGGATGTCTGTAAAAGGTATTTACAAAAACCTACCACATAATCTTCAGACCAAAATTAACCGACTTGGGCGTAGAACCTGGGTTTTTTACTAATTGCTTGTTTCAGATTTTTATGCCAATGGAACAAGAGGGGTTTGGGCACAAAATTCAGATGAACCAACTCATTTGCTACAAAAAAGGTACTCTTGATAAGACTCAATTCCTCTGACGGTTTTCGAGAAATTTGAATTTTATTACTTAATACGTATTAGTTTTTACAAAAAAAAAGAAAAAAATAAGTAATATATAAACAGAAATAAATAGAAATATCATAAAAATTGCTCAAAATGCCCACCATTTTCATGAATACAAAGATTTATACATCGAAGAAAATTAAAACACACTCTTTGCAGAACTTGTTCAACGCCCCTAAGAATATTTATTGCATCTTGAATACGTTGCCATAGTTGTTCTGCGTTATCTAGAGTTGTCCTGTAAACCACTGTCTTAAGATGCCCCCATAAGAAATAATCCAATGGATTTAAGTCCGGAGATCGTGGTGGCCAATTTACAGGGACATTACCTCTATCAATCCATTTATTTGGGTACTGCTGATTCAAAAAGTTTCTAACATTTAATGCAAAATGTGGTGGAGCTCCATCGTGCATAAACCACATATCTCTCCAAAGTTGTAAAGGTAAATCTTCTAGCAAATCTGGCAACGTAGTTTGTAGATGTTGCAAATAAATTTTCCCGGTTAATCTTTATGGAATAATGACAGGACCAACAATGTGATTACCAATTATTCCAGCCCACACATTAATTCTAAACTCATTTTGAAAATGTTTTACCTTGATAGCATGTGGATTTTCATCCGCATAAACATGTTCATTATGCAAATTTGTAATCCCTCTTCTTGTGAAACATGCTTCATCGGTAAACAAAATATTGTTGGCAAAGTTGGGATTCTCTTCTCTCTGCCTATGAACAACCCGACTAAAAACCAGGCGCATTTCAGGATCATTAGGTAAAAGATCTTGAACTGGCATCTTATGGTATGGATATAGCAACTGTTCTTGAAGTACTTCTTTGGACACTCCTATCTCCCTACCTGGCCTCCTGGTGCTTATTTGTGGATCTTCTGCAACACGTTCTAAAATGTCTTCCTCGACTTCAGGAACACTTACAAAACGCTATCTTCCATTATCAATGGCTTTAGGAGTAAATTGGCCGTTTTCACGCAGGCGTCTTTCAACAGCAGCAAACGTCGGGTGGCTTGGTATACGACGATTTGGAAACGTTTCGAAGTAGACTCTGACACATTTTCGACCATTTCCTTGGCAATACCCAAATACCAATATCATATCGGTATATTCATATTCTGCATTAGTGTATTGCACCGCAATGATAATTCATGACAATTAAAGTTTTCTAATAATTAATGCAAGCAGATAAAATGATTGAACGTTAGCAACAATATTAAATGTTACAAATTTGGCAATAATCTTATGTTGTCAGATGAAACTAATAATAACCAACAATAACAATTGTTTGTGAGGTGAAACCTGAAAAATACCGTGCGAATCAGAAGCAGATGATAAGGAAACTGTTTAAGAGGTTTTTTTTTTGTAGAAAATAAGTTAGTTTAATCTAAATTTTAAACTTAAACCTCTTATCCTTAGAAATCAAAAAAAGAAAAATTCTATAAAACCCAAGAACTACGTGGTAAAAACTACTACGTATTAAGTAATTAAATGCAAGTTTCACGAAAACCGTCAGAGAAATCAAGACTTTTCAAGGGTACCTTTTTTGTAGCAAATAAGTTGGTTCATCTGAATTTTGTGCCCAAACCCCTCTTGTTCCATTGGCAGAGAAATCTGAAACAAGCAATTAATAAAAAACCCAGGTTCTACGCCCATGGACTGATCTTAATCAGAATTGTGACATGGGTTTTTTGCCCCATAAAGCTATGCCAACGTACCAAATTTCGGCAAAATAGTATGAGCAGTTTTTGAATTAATCCAGAAAAACGATTTAAAAATTGTCACTTCAGCGCCGTCTAGTGCTCAAACTAAGCAACTTTCTACTTAGGTAAGTTTACTTAAATCGGCTAATTTTGATCTGAAGAATATGTGGTAGGTTTTTGTAAAGACCTTTTACAGACACTCTGTATAGATAGATAATATATAAGTGTGTCTAAAGTTGTCTACAAAATGTAGATTTGAAAGCACTTCCTGTTATAATTAAATTCCCTTCGTCAATTTTTCTGCGGAAGTACCGGAGTCGCACCGTTCCTCTCTCTTATTTATTGGCCTGGAGACAATGTCTCCTACCGTAGTTTTGGTTTGGGTGTTTTCGTAAAGGTATAAATTTACCATATTTATCACTAGCGGTCGCTTATCACCGATTCGGAGTCATTAAGGCAAAGGTATAATTTTGGACATACTATATACACGTTGATTTACCCTTAAGCCTTAAGAAACTTGCAATCGGTCAGTGTTCGTATTTCATTTTAAATTATTTTCGCAAAGTTTGCAATAAAACCTTTTTGAGTGTTTATGTTTTCCGTATGAAAGAAAATTGGTACGAGAAACTTTAGATAAGCAAAATTGAAATTAAATATTAAAATATCCCGAGCGCTGAAATATTCGGCTCCGTACATTTCTTCTTGTCGTCAGCTTTATTTTCGAAAAAGCCGTTCCTTTTTATTTCATAATATTAAGAGGGTTTAGTCCGTAGAACTAAAATAAAAAGGAATCGCCAGGGGATCGCAGTTACGAGGATTTTCTTATGGGAAATCCTTTTTTCATTACGTCTTGTAAACAATTTACCGATAAGAAATTATGATTTACTAAAAAGATTTCTTTTGAATAAAATAGAATTTTGAGTGAGGTACTTAGTTGTTACTTTAAAGTCAAATTTTGAAAATATGGGTATTTTCAGGCTGACCACGTCTTCGATTTTTGATACGTTCTCCGGCTTTTTCATTAAAATCCCTGTTTTTTTCTCAAATTTTCCTAAAAAATAGCCAAACTACTTGATTTTTTTTTCAGCTTTTAGTGTATGTTTGGGAAACACAAAGTAATAAACATAAATTAATCTGTCAACGTCGCAACGTCTGCGAATCGGCAACGCTGCAATAAAGGCAAAACGCCGCCTGTGTTCAAGAGTCCTTCAGTCGTCTAGCGTAGCAACAAGATATTTTTCTGGCAAAACCGCCAAATGTCTAGCCTATGGTTAAAAATCATAAGTGTTTTATCACGCAGTATTTTAATTCTCGGAAAACATCAAGTCTTCTCTAATCATAATGCTTCAACGGTCGCTTCTTGTTGGTTGGTCAATAGGGTTTACGTGATTGGTGGACCTCCCAGACTAGAGCGCTGTAGCGCCATAAACAACTTAGTGTCCTGTTAGACTTCAAAGCAAGCAGATGCTCCACGTGGCTAAAACAATAATAGCACGTGTCTTGATCTGACATGCGTGTCAAACAAAGTGATTTTCTAATGTTAAAGTAAGTGATGTTTTGAAGACGTGTGCCCGGTAACATAGGTTACCATTCCTTTAAACAAATAGTAAAAGTACCAAGAATTTCGCAGTTAAATATACTACATTCTTAGTGTTTGGTTAAGATGTGCACGAAGTTGCACCTCAGTGTTTTGCAGTTCGCACAAATGTATAAAATATTATATTATATTCAAGTTCTGATTCATTCTCTACGGTAAAAACTAATGAAATCCTAACGATATCTCGGTGCAATGCGTTAGAATTGTTGATTTATCATACGTAAAACCACAAGAGCTATTTTGTATCGGATACACTTTTATTTTTTACGAAAACTAGATTGCTTAGAAATTCAACGAGAACAAACGAAATGATAAAAACGCGACAGCGAAGCTGGAGCGTTTTTATCTATTACCCTTTGTTCGAGTCGAAAATGCTAAAAAGTGATCTAGTTTCAGTTTAAAAAATAAAAGTTTATCCGATCTTAAAAAAAGATCGAGTGATTTTTAGCTAGAAAAATTCACGAATTTTGGCATGAATAGATACTAAAAAAAAATAATACTTCACTAAAAAAATGTCTGACAGCATCAAATTAATTTGTAACAATATGTCAGGTTGCCGAGTATGCCGAGCAATAAAAAAGAAGCTACTCGATTTTCAGCTGGAGAGGTTTTTACCATTTAATTTTTAGCTGGAGAGGGTTTTATTGCGATAAAAAGGGAAGCACCTTTTTTTATCGATGTCAAAGTGATAAAAATGTAAATGTCAAATGGACATTTTATTGTAGGAGTGAATTTATTAATGTAAAATTTGTAATATTGTAAGGGTGGTGAAAAGTGGAAGAATAAAAAGACTAAGATAAAAAGATAAAAAAAAATATTTTCAAGTTTTTTTGTACAGACTATATTAAAAGCTCACAAAAATATTGTAAACGATTCTTGTTGTACCACCTACCTAAAGCAAGTATACAGACTGGTAAAAAAGTCGCGCATAATGCCTGTAACTTTTGAATTACCTCGTGTACGAAAAAGTGACCTATATGAGAGTTGCTCAGTAAATTATTCTCCACATTTCTATCTGCATGAATTTTTTCTGTCATTTCTGGTTTGATTGCCATAGAGACTAACTTACTTTTTTTAAATGGAACACCCTGCATATGATTGCATATTTGGATTCTACTGGTAAAACTCTGAGTTTTTTGTATTTCAAATTTTCACCAATCCGCAAGCGTTTGGACGGTTAACGTAGACTTTGTTCTTTAAATGTCCCCCACAAAAAGAAGTCAAGCGGGGTTAAGCCCGGGGATCGCGCTGGCCAGTCAATAGCACCTCTTCTGCCTATCCAACGTCCTGGAAATTGTTCGCTCATGTATTGTCTAACATTTGCCGCATAATACGCAGGTGCTCTATCTTGCTGGAACCATACCTGTTTGTTTATGCCATTATATACACCCGGTAAAACCATTCTGCAAGAAGGAATTATGTAATTCCTGAGGACGTCCAGATATTTTTCGCCATTCAAATTACCATCTATGAAAAAAGGTCCCACAATATGTCTACCAACTATGCCCGCCCAAACATTAACTTTTTTGGGCCTCTGAGTATGACCTTCCTGGAACCAGTGAGTATTCTCAGCAGACCAATAACGATAATTGTGTCTATTAACAATGCCATTTAAATGGAAAGTAGCTCCATCCGAGAAAATGATATTTGTTGCGAAGTTATTATCGTTATTGCATCTTTCCATCATCAGCTCACAAAATTCAACTCTTCTATCAAAATCGTCCTCGTTTAACTCGCGCACCAACTTTATCTTGTAGGGATATGCAACTTCTCCTGCTTAGACAAATTTTTCACTGACTGATGAGACACATTAAAATCCATTGCCATTGGCCTGGATGATTGTATTGGATTTTCATGTATTGAGAGCATGATATCCAAAGCTTTGTCTCCCCCGGTTGCTGTGTTAGGTCGACCTGATCTAGCGGGTTCACTAACACTGCCTGTTTCTCGAAATTTCTTTACCACTCGACACACCGTTGACTGATTTATTGGAGGCCTATTTGGATATAATTCATTGAAAAGTTGACAAACCTGATCTTGCGATCTCTTCATATTTCCGTAACCGCTCATTATTAAAATTTCAACTCGTAGTTTCTCCATTCAGATGAACCATAGTGTAAACAAATTAAAAATCAGACAACAGAAAATTAAACAGGAACTCAAAATTGACACCTCTTAAGTCGCTGTCATGAAAACACCTTGACTCAACTGGTGGGTATAAGGTAGGAATAATTATAATTAAGAAGTTTTTCATTTTTGAGCTGTCATTATCTCGGAAACGCTTAGGTGAAAATTTGAAATACAAAAATTCAGAGTTTTCCCAGTATAATCGAAATAGTCAATTATATGCAGGGTGTTCCATTTTAAAAAAAGTAAGTTTAGTCTCTATGGCAACCAAACCAGAAATGACAGAAAAAAAATCATGCAGGTAGAAATGTGGGGTATAATTTATTGAACAACTTTCATAAAGGTCACTTTTTCGTTTACGAGGTAATTCAATAGTTACAGGCATTATGCGCGACTTTTTTGCCACTCTGTATATACATTTTACGAATAGTTGTTTATTTGTTCCAATATTCTGCATATATTTCGAGTATTTATTTACCAGACTTCATAAATACTTCTCGCCAACATTTATAACATAATTTTCCCAATTTGATCGGCGTACATGTTAATTCATCCAAAGCCATATTTTTACCGGCTCTTTCCCTCCATTGTTTTATGGATTTCGTTGCGTTGTGATTCTGACACGGCAATCATTATATTAAATCATTTTCCTGGCAAATGTCGGACTGGCAAAACGCTATTTAGGCCAATAACAGATTTTGGAGGCAAATGTAATTAATGACTCGTAAGGACCTTATCGTTGCAGACGTTGGTTTAACTCTCTGTTCCTTGTCATTGCCGAAAACGAACGGTTAGTTTGATTAATTAGTTAATAATTAATTAATGGTTTTAAAGATTCCTTAGAAAAATCCGTAAGAATGTGTTTTTTATAAGTTTTAAAGAAACTGCTGCATGGACTTTTTTATTTTTATCGCACATACCTAGGATATTGCGTCACTGGTGGTTTAGCGAATTGGAAATACGAATCGCATGAAAGGCTAAAGGTTAATATTACTCTACGCCAGCTACCAGTTTATTGGTGGCCGACACCATATTCCAAACATATTTGCCAACCTGTGATTTAAAAGTCCCTTAATTAAAAAATCATCTCGCGAACACTGGCAATCGCTGCGTTGATGAGAGATGGATATATGAATGAATGTCTTTGTGAATAACCATATATTTACAAGTGCGCGATGAAGATAAATATACCGCATATAATCCGTTCCGCCGGAACAGCGTCAACAGGTGAAATATCTGCTGCAGCTCACTTAGAGTGTCGTGTAGATATGCATCTTTTTCTTACGCCTTTCCACCGATATCTCTGTCTGTCTATTCCTCTTTCATTGAATCACATTCGAAATTTACAGCTGATTTACAGATCCGTCGGTTCCGATTTTGACTTATCACGTTGAAACAAAAGTTGGAATTTAGGAATATTTTTGTGTATTTTCTGTGTTTTGGAATACTATTTTTCTATTATATCGTTTATTTTTTGCTAATTAGACATTTTGCTAACATTGGACTTTGTGGATCTGAAAGTGTTTCTTTCTTTTTATTGAAAAGTAAGTACACATACTTTGGTTAACCCTTATGTATTACACAAATATTATACCTAAAAATTAATTAATTTTATAGGAATTTATGTTTTGGAGCGAAGATTATGGATTTAAACGAATTTATCGTGGCGAGATAAACTTATAACTTTTAAAATACACTGATAAAACTGTGCTCCCTTAATCAAATAATCTGATTTATTTGGTGAATAATTATTGGTAATAAATAAATGTGATTTTAATTAACTAAATTTGATTTAACTGAAATAAATGAGAGTATTTCGTTTTATTTGCAAAGTTATTTGACTGTTGGTTGATTTGTGTCAAATCATAGAACCCTTCAAACAAATATCTTACCAAAAAACCACTAAAATAACAAAATCTAAATAACTAATTATTTAATCGAACTAATTTTTATTTAGGAACTAAATCCCGTTAATCGCTAGTTAAATCACCCAATAGAGAACTATTTAAATGTCTAGGTCATTTAAACTAAATAATTATGTATTTACATTAAATCGTTAATATAAAACAACCAAATATTTACAAATAACTAATTATTTAATCGAAGTACATTTCAAGTTAAGAACTAAATACCTTTAACTTTAATTGAAATCATTCATTGCCGAACTTTTCAAATAATTTGGTCATCCAAACTAATAATTAAGTATTTAAATGAACTCCTGTCGCCTACTTTGGGCTTTGAGTAATTTGATTGGTTATACAAAAGTGGCCTGATCATCGCGTTTTGGTCATTGGTGTTCGATTTTGTCTTGTAGAAATTTATGAGTGAGAGTGAAATCTTCTTTGTTAGTGGCACAGAAGTTAGTGGTTCCATCAAAAATTAAAACGAAGATATGGGGAATAAACGTAATATGAATAATTATTTAGAAGATTGGGGTATATCGAGGGGTATATCCCATATGTTAGATACTTTTCAAGGTAGGAAACTATATTTAAATATTTTAGTTACGCATGAAACGAGTTAAAAAAGTAAGATAAGAGGCAAAGAAAAGATACTTGTAATACCTAATTTGAAATTTCGAACACAAAATCTTTTTAGAAAAATGTAGCCAGGTATTTATAAATCATGGCTACCTAGGTTACAAATAAGACAGTTTTTCTCAATTTTCACCATAATTCAATACCTATCAAACCTCCTAACGTAAAAAATATAATATAATTAATATAATATTAATAATTATTGTACCTAATATTTGCAAATTTGACTTTATTTAATTTTTTATCAAAGTTATTAACTTCTCTATAATGTTTTATTGACGTATATTTTAAGGGGAACAACAACTAATGGTCGGTTTATACAGCAAGATAACATAACATAAAAATAAAATAAGAGATGGTTATCTTTTAAATTTTATGTTATTTTATGTAAAAATAGTTGTACGCGTGCGCGTAATTTGTCATAACCTTTATTTTCGGCAAAAATGTGTTTTTCTTCTGTTGGTTTGCCTTATTATTTGAACACTATAAACAATTTGATAAGGTTTGTGATTATTATGGTATAGGTACTGATTAAACCATATTCAATAGCAACATTTCAATATTTCTTATTTTTATGTGACGTCTGTTTAAACACGTACTTGGATAAAATAAGAACTGATTTGAATAAACATTCTGATCTATTGAAAATTAAAAAAAGGTATTTAAACCAAATAAATTTATATTTGATCTACATAAATATAAAAGACAAGTTAAACAATTATGTACTAGAATAAAAAAACAATCACTTTGATGGAAATTACCTTTTTATTTAAATCAAATCACTTAAATTGTTTAATTAAATAACGTTGTTGTTACGGCAAATACATGTAAAACAAAAGTAAAATAAATATGTACTTGATAAAATATATATAAATATCAATCAAATAAACATTTTGTTAACTTAACTTTTAACCTATTTACCTTAAGTCATTGAAACGGCTTATTTAAGTTAGGTTAGTGTTAAGGAAATAAATATTTGCTTGAATTTTGTATTTAGTGATTAGTTCCAAATAAAAAGTAATTTGTATCAAATCAGATGATACTAATTGAGGCAAATAATCCCTTGGTATTTTTCAAATACATATTTGTTTGGCTAATAGGAAACAAATATTTATTTGAGTCAACGGTAAATTTTTTTAAATCAAATAATTAATTTTATCAGTGTACTTTTCAATTTAGTCTCTTTTTAGAGGTTATGCTAATTTTGTTCCAATTTTGCCTTTGTCCCTCTTTAATCTGTCCTGTAGGACGACTTTTAGTCGTCAACTATATTTTGAATCTCACGAAAACAAACAAGTACACTTGTCAACAATCTCGCCTCCTGCTCTGTTATTTTTTATTGTGTTTAGCACATTTAGGTTTGTAATATACGCCTCAAATAACATGGATTCCAAAAAAAAACATTACCTTTGGTTTGGTATGTTTGGTTAAGTGGTAAGGGTAGGCTCAACATGCTCTGATACCTCCATCGTTACGAGAGGAGTGCCTCAGGGCTCGGTGTTGGGACCGGTCTTGTTTCTCCTATATTTGAATGATTTGGCATTTTTGGATATTCAGGGCGCGTTTACACTATTTGCAGATGACACTAGTCTCCTGTGGCATGGTGAAAATAAAAACGATTTAAAGTTGGTTATTGACAGTGATCTGCGTGAGGTTAAAAAATGGTGCGATACAAACTTATTATGTTTTAATATTAACAAAACAAATATAATGACTTTTGGTTTTAGTTTTAATGAGATAAATCTTGATGATCAACAAATTCAAAATAAAGCACTTACTAAGTTTTTGGGTCTAACGTTAGATAATAAACTAAAATTTGAGGAGCACATAAATGTATTAAGCAAAAAATTGGCAGCTGGCTGTTATGCAATAAGGATAGTCTGTAATGAACTTAGTAACTCAACCGCTAAAATGGTATATCATTCCTTGTTTGAGTCGCACTTGCGTTATGGTATTGTTTTTTGGGGATTTGCAAACAGGCAGTTGCTAAACTCCATATTTGTGTTGCAGAAAAGAGCAATTCGACATTTGTGCAGAGCAAATAACCGTGAACACTGTCGGCCTTTATTTAGAGCAGAAAGAATTTTAACTGTGCCGTCTTTATTCATTTTGGAAACTGTTTGCCTTTTTCATAAAAGATGTTCTAGATCAGATATTGAGGAATTCAAGTACAGTACTAGAACCAGCATACGAAATTTTCGACTACCCATTCCTAAGACCACTCTTGTGAAACAGTCGGTCTTCTATGAGAGTAAAAAGATTTTTAATCATTTAAGTAATGAGTTGAAATCAATTTTAAACTTCGGCCAGTTTCGGAAAAATGTCAAAGACATCTTATTGCAGAAAGCTTACTACAGTCTGGATGAATATTACAGTGACGTTTTATAGTTGGTTTGTGTTAATTTTATTGTTGTTGACTATGCATTTTATGTTTGTATAAGTGTATGTGCATACATGTATGTATGTGTATGTTATATATTTTTATGATATGTTTTTGTTTTTATTTAATTTTTACTTATATTTTAAGGACATTTTATACTCGCTTTGTTTATAGGAATTTAGTTTTCTTTAACAATAAAGCATATATTGATTGATTGATTGATTGATACTATTTATTTACCTTTTTAGATACCTACCTACCATTTACTTATTAAGATTCGTTTCTTGATAACACAAACAATATATATAATTCGTAAATATCTAACTCCGGTCCCGACCAAATTTAGGTTCTGTAAAAAGAATGTTACTAGAAATGACATATTGTGTCGTCGGCCATCATTAAACTGGTAGCTGGCATAGAGTTTAAATGTTCTATAATCTGGAATTCTAATACCGGTAATATTGCGGCAAAAATAAAAAAATGGCTACTAGAAGGAAAAATAAGTTGTTTTAAACTACTTTAAGAGTTATATGCTTTTATTGGAAAACGTGCCTATTACTGAAGCATCTCTTACTACCAGTTAACTCAGTAAGTTAAGTATTTGTGGTGCTACAAAAGAATAACGATGGCAAGTTGAAAAAGCAGTATTGAAGAAAAGGATGGCACACTAAAAAAGTGACAGAATTATACATGAATAACCCTACCCAGTGTTTTTTAAAAATACAAAATAACCTACATAACATCTATTTAAGGAAAGTGTTTGGGAAACACGTTTTCTAATAATCAAAGTAATAGACTAGTGCCTAATCCCGCAGAATTCCAATTCTCGGAAAACATCAAGTCTTCTGTAAACATAAAAACGTGCTATATTTTAAACTAAATATTATTAAATTCACGCCTACGAAAAACGTTAATCGGTAGCTTCGCAATAGATTTGCGGCTTCAAAACTATGTAAAGCTTCTGTGATTTTTGATCGACAACGGGCAAACATCACTTGAATGCTCTAACGGTCGCTTCTCGTTGGTTGGTCAATAGGGTCCACATGACCACATGTTACCATCATATACAACTTAGTGTAGACTTTGAAGTAAGCAGATGCTCCACGTGGCTAAAAACACGTGTTTTGATCTGACATGTGTGTGAATATTTCCGACGATATTCGGGAAGACCTGAATTTTTGCCATATTGTTCTCATTGATTTCTGACTCTATTTGAAGAGATATGTCAAAATAAATTTAACATTTTCATTGCAAATCTTTATCCTCTACAACAAGGTTTAATTAAATTTTTAATCCGACGTTTTGCTTTTTTGCAATCGTTAACAACTTTGTTTTTTTAAATAGTCTTAAAAAAATTATTTTACGCTTTAAACTCTACTTTTTATTCTGAATCCAATGACGTATCACACTTATTTTTTGTTAGACCTTTCGGACTAAAAACTTATCATCAATGCAAATGAACACCTTATTTCATTTTTTTTTTTGTTTTTTATTATTGCAACACAAAATGAAACATCCAGACATCAATATCGTTTTGGATTTAACGTGTGGTGAGGTATTTTAAGAACATGAAATATTGGACCCATAATTTATGAAGGAACACTAAATTCGGAAAGATACAGACAATTGTTAAGAAACGACATCGAAGATATCCTTGACGACCTTCTTCTAGTAGTAACCAATAATATGTGGTTTCAACAAGATGGGGCTCCTCATATTTCCTCGTGGTCCCATAAACTGGTCTCCGCGATCCCCAGATAATTTTTTTTTGGGGATTCCTTAGCAGCGAGTTAGAGCTGAAGTTTAAGCCGCAATTGCAAGAATAACTCCAGAAGTATTAAATAACGTTACGGAAGAAATTGTATACCGGTGTTATTTATAGATCTAAAGGTTAGTTGCTTCCCTTCGCCGGATTCATCCCCAGACGCGTTTCGCTGTATAACAGCTCGTCAGTGAGGCTATAGAATCCGACGAAAGAAAGCAACACCATAGAGTCTACTTGACCCTGAAATATGGATGAATAATGGCAGATTTAGCCTTCAAGCGACATCTCGTGGCAATCAAATGCATCACCTGGCCCCTCTAACAAAAATAAGTCAGAAACGGAGAAGCAATCTCCTGCAATGGGGTTATTTATGTTTGGAGAATGAAGGTGGAATTCTTGAAAATCAAAAATAATTTCAATTATAAAGATGCTTTTAAAAAAATAAAATAAATTAATACCTACTTGTTAGATTTTTTAGATAAGCTTCTATAACTTCTAAATTGTTTGTAGTTGGATTAAGAATAAAAAGTAGAGTTTATAAAGCTTTAAAGTTTAAATAGAACCATAAAAACAAAACAAATTAGATAAGGTGCTCATTTGCATTGATGAGGAGTTTCTTTAGTCCGAAACGTCTAACAAAAAATAAGTGCGATATGTCGTCGGATTCAGAATAAAAAGTAGCGTTTATAGAAAGTAAAATAAAATTTTCGAACTATTTAAAAAAACAAAGTTGATGATGGCTGTGAAAAAACGAATCGTCGGATTGAAAATTTAATTAAACCTTGTTGAAGAAAATAAAAAATGGCAATAAGAATTTAAAATTTATTTTGACTTATCTCATCCAATAGAATCAGAAAACAATACGAACGATATTGCAAAAATTCGGGTTTCTCTAATTTAATCATCTTTGTATGTCTGGTTTACGAGATACGTGTAGAGTGCATTCTTATCTGGGACACTGTATAGAGCAAGAAATATAGATAGAAATAAAGGTCTGTCTTTACCACCAAAATTGCCCCTCTAGGGTAGAAAACAAGGGTTATAGAAAATACATTACATACAAGAATTTAAAATTAAAATTAATTTCTTCACCTGGCAACAGGAAGAAAATTAAAAAATCAACAATCTAATGACTTAAACTCCAATTTTTAATTTTTTATTTTTATTTTAATTAATATAACAAGTGAATAATGACCACTTGGTGAGTACATAATTAATAATATTATAACAAATATAAGTAACAAACCGTTAAGTTGTGAGACTAAATGTCTTATTGCCATCTATGAGTTTCTAAAATTTGAAATTTTCTCTTTTCAGATGTATTCCCACTTTTATATGAAATGACATAGTCTCATTTTGACAATTTTTAAAGGATAGCAAGTTCATTTAGTTTCATTCAGAAATAATCTAATCCACCATAACATTAAACATGTCCCCTCACTAAGTCGGTTTCATTAAAAAATAATGAATTGATATGTTAAAATTCTTCTTTTACAACATGTTTTGACTTCAACATTGCTTAAATCACTTTACTATGATTAAGGTCCTTTATTCTACTCGCGTATAAATCAACTCCTACCTTTACATGGAGATACACCGTTCTTATACTAAACTCCTGTCGATTCCAATGGTTTCATAATCTGCATTATATTATATTATATTATTGAATCTCTGCTCCCCCAACTGTTTTAACTTCTTTTCATATTAAAATCTCTTAAATGGTTAGTTGCTGAGGATGACTTTCTCTAAAGTCGAAACTAGTACAACACATACGTTAACAAATTTAATTTAATTCATCGTCATTTTATGTATTTTCTATAACCCTTGTTTTCTACCCTAAAGGGGCAAATAAAGTTATTTGGTGGTAAAGACAGACCTTTATTTCTATTTACAATCTCGCCACAGAATATGGACTACTTCTTAAATCAAGAAATATAGAGTGTCATAAATTCATTATGCGGCCTAAAAACGCGTAGCATTAATTTCTAATGGAATATGTACCAAATTCTTGTATCTTACAATAAAATAAAAAATAAATAGACTGGTAAGTATCTGGTTCTAGGAAAGTTCAAGCAATAAAATAATATCGATCCAGCTGAAGAACTTACGTGGAACCAATATCGATTGAAAACCTCCTATCATCTTCATTATATTTCTCAAAACACTTCTTGACACGTTATGTAAGAAAAAACAGTATTTGAGTTTCAAACGACATCCATCCAGACTTTATCCAGCATTTGACGTTGAAAAAACGTACGCGAATAATATTTATGATGGCGGATTATTCCGCCCCGCCTAACTCATTCGACACAATGGGCGTTTAATACGATCGCAATCACCCTGTACACGTTTGCTTACAGCGCGGAACGTGATGGGGCAATTGTCAATCAATTGTTCCGGACTCTTTGCTGCACACACTCCCTTTGTTAAATCGACAACAGTTGTTCATTCTCATCATTAGCCAAGTGGAGTTGAAAAATCCCTTTTTCACTTTTGGAGTGCTTTTTTTGTGGAACGCAAGCGTTTCTTTCCAGGCCTACAATCCGACTAGCAGACTGCTAAAAGCAAAGTTCATAAATTTTTATTTAATGAGTGTTAAATAATGGTTGTGGTGTTGCTTATAGCCTTCAGGATGTCCGGTATGGCATACTCTCAGGAGGGTATAGAGAAGGTCAAAATAACCCTACTTTGTCATAGAAAAAAAATTCCTTAGTGTACCTTAACTGAGATACACTGAGAAAACTAAATTGATTGATTCAACAGTCACGTGACTGTCAACGATAAGATGTTTGTTTCAATTAAAAAACCATTGGGGTAATTATTTTTACGCGTTTAAAGCAACATTATAAATTTGTTAAACTTTAACTGTTTAACATGAATTAAATTTTTGATTCAATGATTACTTTTCCATTAAAGTAAATATCATATAACTTGTTGAGCTGATGCTAGCGAAGATGTTGAGTGAAATAATAACAACATTATCTCAAAATGTTAGTTGTTTAATTCAACAGTTTAGACTGTTACTTCTACCGCTGGCACTACTGGACGAATGCCGCGCATCTTGTTTCGCACTTGTCTTTTGTCGCTTGTCGACGTATAACGTGTGTACGCACGACGCCATTGCATTCTAGTGAAGTTTGGAATTTGAAAGCTGAAAGTGCTGTTATTAATTATTAGATATAATTATAAGGTAATAAATATTAGTTGTTAACTTATTTACCAATAACTAATTTGCTTAGAATCATCCAAAAGTCATAAAGATCAAGATTTAAATTATTATTCAATCGTAACTTTACTTTAAAAAGTTTTCTGTTTTAGGTTAGCTGTGTTCATATTTTCATAATATGTACCTACCTAATTTACTTGTTCTAAGTTTCCTATATACGCTATACCTAATATGTGTTGCAAAATATTTTGTATTTGCTTATACAGGGTGTTAGTGAATAAGTGCGACAAACTTCAGGGGGTGATTCTAAATGAAAAAATAATGATAGTTTGCTATATAACTTTTGTCCGCAAATGCTTTGATTTCCGAGATACAGGGTGTTAAAGTTTTTATTAGAAAGTGACGATTTATTTATTGCTCTAAAACCCATCGAGATATGCCAATGAAAACGAAACAAGCCCGATTTTTCAACAAAACGTCAATTTTATTTTCAAGGGGAGAAACCTTACAAGCATTTTAAAATCTATAACTTCAACCCCCTGGCCGGGGTGAGCTACGCCCCTAAGAGTTTAGATGAGTTCAAGTGATACTTTAACTTAAAGGTACTTAAATTATCTTTTTCCCGCTTTTAACGCGGCTTTTCAAGATGGCAAACTATAGTTCCTTTCAAATAAAAAAAAAATCTGATATTTTAAGTTCTATCTTAACTATTTTATGACATTTTTTTACTATCTTTAAAAGGCACAAGATAATCTTGCTATGATATATCAAAAATATATTTTTTCTACCGTCTTTGATATTTAATACATTTATTCTAATATCATCATTTCAAAACTACATAAAGTAGAAATCAAATTGATTATTTAAAGTTCAACCAATATATACTTTATCAATTTAATGCGACATTACTTTATTAGTCTCGTTATTAATCAGGAAGCAAATTTAATTAAAAACGTCATTGTTCAAATATATAAAATTACCACCATCAGAAGTTAATTAAAATCATTTCAACTTTATTATTATTGGACAATTTCATTTAACCAGGAATGATCCGAGACCCTTTTTTTCCCTAAAAAAAGTATTAAATATAATTTATAATTGGTTTTTCATGTTATAAGGAAGAAAGGTAAGGATGTCGCTTTATTTGATATTTAATAAAGTCAAAAGCAGTGATATGACAAGTAATATAACTTTGCACACAAAAATTAATATTAAAACTTAAATTGTATGGTTTTTAACAATGCAGAAGCCATCATTTTAAAATCAAAACTTTTTGTGGATATGTGTTCGTACAAAGCTGTATAATATCTTAAGGTTTGAGTGACTGATACAGGGTGGTCAAACGAAACTCAGGTTGAAATACGAAAACTAAAGAACTGTGAAAAAATATCTATATGTATTATGATTGGGGTGGTTGAGACGCATGTTTTAAAAATATTTTACATTATACATTATTTTACGAGTTAAAATTACAGTTTCCATAATCCTGATCACTTTGATATAGGTTAAAAGGGTCAGAAGTGAATAGTTTTTTAGGAATAAAATGAGCTTCCTTGAGATTTTTTATGAAAAACGTCCTATATCCCATGACATTTCCGATAGACCTAACAATAAATGAAAAAAAGACTAGTATACAGAAGTTTGCTATGGATGTTTTAGTTTATAATTATAATAATTTTGTTCCAAATCGTTTACTTTTATACAGGGTGTTGAAGCAAACGCAAATCATACATTTTCCCAATTTTTTTTGGATGAAACACATTCTTATTTTAGAAGAAGTATCTTGTTCTCAGCTTTGATTCGATATAACACTTAGTATGTCTAAAATCAGCTGGTCTTCTCGAATATCAATTTAAACTTGTTTAATACCATCATTTACTGCATTCAGCAATAATTGCATGGATTCTATAAATTTACTGCATTCAGCAATAATTGCATGGATTCTATTGAAAATTTGATAGTAAAATGTTTCATATTATCTTCCAAAAACCAATTTCGTAATATTCGACCCGTTTTAATAACATTTCATGAATCACAATATTTATTTTTGGCGAACAACATCGTACAAGTAGGTATGTAACACTTTATGTTAAGGGTGGGTGCAAGATTTGCTTACAATTTCCAAAACAAAATTTGAATGGAGTGCTATGATGGCCAAATAATTGTATGTCTTACAAAGTAGACCTCTATACTCTGTTACTCAGTGGCGTATATAGAAATTTGTTTCGGGGGGGGGGGCCTAAATTAAAAAAATTTAGAAACTATAATCACTACTATATTACAATGTTAATTTGTTAAAACTTTTTGGTTATAGCTGAACAAAAATATATTTAACACTTAAACAACAACAATAGTATTTTTTTAATTTTGAATATAGTCCTTGCTTAAGCATAATATATTACATTTCTCTTCGTATTTCGGGGGGGGGGCCCAGGCCCCCTGGGCCCCCCCCCTATATACGCCACTGCTGTTACTTAATGTCAGAGAGTAATAAAATGTAAATTTGCAATGACAGGACCCATTAAGCAGGATGGACAACTTAAAGGTTGCATTGTAGATTTTAGGTAAATTGGAATGAATATTTCCCTCATATATAAAAAATCTCATAAGAAGTGTGGTCTTTTGCAAGAAATGCAAGAATTACGGCGATAATTCCACAGTAGAAGCGATAATTCCACAGTAGAAGCGATAATCCCCAGTAGGTAGCTATCAATCATAATTAAGTTTTTACTACTACTGTGTACTAACAATCATACAAATCCATAATTTTTGACTGTTTATAAATATATTATTTATTATGTACTTTTTTTAATTTTAATACTAACTTAATACTTTACATTATATTTATAAATATATTTAAAAAATAATAATAATATTATATTTTCTTTACCAACATTGGAGGCGTCTTTTGCATATCCTGGTATATGGGTATTTAAGTGTAACCACGGTTACCGCAAAAACTTTTATTATTGAACTTACTTATGTCAATCTGCGACATTTAAAAAGTGAATTGATTACAAATCAAGATTTAATTTTAATTTTAAATATATTTTTAATAAATTAGTTACTTATTACGTAATTTATTGTACAATAATGTTTTTTTTTTAATATGAAATACAATTTTTCGGGAAATATTCCACCGAATACCACTCGTGCATCAAAAATAACCAGATAATTCTGCTTTCAAGCGTGTTGTAGTATTGTAACTGCATTCGGTTATTTTCATTTTTGATTAAATCTCGAAAAAGCCCTCCTTCTTCGAAGTCGGGCTCTTTCGGATTTAATTAAAAATGAAAATAAACTCATTCAGTTACAATACAACACGCTTTCAATCAGAATTATCCGTAATTTTGATGCACTAGTGGTATTATACCCGATAATTTTTAAAAATTCCGTATTTCAGATATTTAAGACCTACACACCCCGAATCGGTCCTAAGTTAGGGTCACCCTAATTTGCATACAATAGAAAGACGAGTTTTTTGAATAAAAGTAAGGTGACAGCGGCGTCACTACAGGTAGTTTAATAGAATAATAAGTATATTAATAATTATACTTGATTATAATTATAGAGAAAGGCAGATAATTGAAATATTAATTATTCTAATATTAAGTAGATAAAAACTTATATATAGAAGTAAGAATAATATGAAAATAGATAAATCGGAATAAATATTAATATTTATAAAAAAAATCTACTATGTACAATACAACTTGATTTTTAAATTTTAGTCATCATGTTCCGAGTAGTCCGATGAACTATCGTCGTTGGGGTCCAGAGAAATGATAAGGGGCTCTACAGTGTTTTCTAGCATGCTATCAGCTTCCCACATTATTTCTTCTATTTCAATCACATGTTCGACGCACTTACTCCATTTTTTACAATCCACTGCCATTGAATTTTTTCATAACAAAAATTCATCTCCTTCACAGTTTTCCATAGATTCTTCTTACCCATGGGTGGAATAAAATCATCCTTTTTTTATTTCAGACATTATTTTGTCCAAGGTAGGTATTTCTTTTTTTAAGTAAAACGAGTGTATGATTTATCTGATGGCACTCTTTTCATCCTCATTTATTACAGTTTCTTTTCTTCCTGTACTTCTCTTTAAAGACCTGATGGGGCCGCGTTCATCCTCGTGCACAAGCCGGTATATTGTTGACTGTCCGACTTTAGTCATATTCAAACACATTTCAACTGTTTTTTCAACTTCAAATGCTAAATTTTGGTGGCGAAGAGCGTTGAGCACATTGAGAATATTAATTTTCTCATTTTTAGAAAGCGCAGTTTTACTAATCCGTTTCTCAGCAACAAATTCAGAACACTAGCCATTTTTAAGAACGAAGTTTTCCAACAACTGCCGAAAAGTAACTAAACATTTAAAATTTTTAAAAGAGTAAGGCACAGGTAGTTAAGCTACCTATGCCGCCTCTACCTACCCGATGTCGGGACCCCTGACAATAATCATAGTAGTACAATATCAATAATTGGACTACAACTATGAAATACAGCGATGACCACTGAGTTTTATAGTCTCGCATTAAGCAACAGACTATAATAAAGTAATACTAATGGAGTATCTTAATAAACAACTGCATCTCTACAGATAATCCATTGCAACTTTATTTTTTTTATTTTCTGTAGGTATGTATATTTTGAGTCGTATTCACAAATATTTATTTTGAAGAAGATGCCATCTGGTGACAATTATTGCGGGTATTAAAGTATTTATAATAATTTTCTGTAATGCGACGTCAACGAATATTGATTGTAGTATTAAAGGTATCCTGTATTATTAGTATTTTTTTTTTATTTAGTTTTTTGGCCTTGAGCATAGCTCATTTAGCCATCATTAGTAAAGTAATAGTTTATTAGAGTAATTATTATGAGTATGGATTATTTTTGCGCCAAAAATCAAAATTACTCAATTGCATCATTAATCATCACACCATACGTCATTTATTGGAGCCGACTGTCGTTTGTCGTGCACCGGTAATCGACATGTTTATTTACAAAGAACATAATGATACATTTCCGTTTTTACCATCCTAATAAGTATATTTACATATCGCTTTAGTAATTTACAATGTTACTTTACTAATTCAAGGAAAACCTATACAGTCTGAAAAAAACTGATGTGACGTTTTTAATCTCTGGACGTCAACTTTACAACATACACGTTGGCTGCAATTATTGCAATATTTATTGACAAATTGCAGTAAATTATTGTTGTTTACGTGATTACCTCCATCGATGTTTCCGATATTTTTGACACAAACGACATTCATTTAATTGCATGCATGCAATAATCTTTTAAAATTCACATTTTCACGAAACAGTGTCGATCACGGGAACCACACAAAAAGTAAATCAAATATTTTTAAATAAAGAGAATAAATAGGGTAGCCTATAACTTCCATAATCCGTTATTGACAACGCTCAGCTGTTACCTAATACGTCCCTGAATGAAACATTTAATTAATTGCTTTTGTCACTTGCTCCCTAAATATCATTAGGGGTATCTTGGAATTTGGGGATTTTATAAAATAATTTATTAAACATGAAAGAAAGAGGTTACTAAAGGGATTAAAAAGTAATAAAGGCATCATAAAAAGGGTTATTAACGGGAAAAATGAGTATGGAAAAAAAGCCCTTTGAAAGCTGACCTTTTACGAAGTATCAGGTAAAATAATAGCCTAATGTTTTTAGACGTTCATGTTTTTTAAACGTGTTTTTTATATAATAACGCGGGTTAATGTATTTATATCCAGTTTGGGAGAGAAGAATGGTAGGAAGAAAAAAGGGTGTGAAAAATGGAGAGGTAATGTTGTTGTTGTTGTTGAACAAATTACTTCATTAACACATCAATATACAGAAAAAGAGAATCCTTAAGACAATAAAATATTTCGTAGCTCAAAACCGATTTATTTGCACCGAAAGAATGCATGTACAAGCAACGGTTTCAGAAATATTCGCGTTCTTTTGACGTAAGCACATTACCTATTGCTTGAATAAAATTGCTGGATCGACGAAGCGAGGACATAAGGAGAACTTGAACCAACCTGAACTCAAGAAGTTCATGCTGTACTTAAGTAAACTATAGAGATACTAGAGGTAGACGCAGGGATGGAGGAACTATGTTGAAAGAGTGGATAATGATCGATTGGCAAAGATAGTTCTAACCGCCAAACCTAAAATGAAACCTGGAAGATCACCTAAACAATAATATCAAACCTAACACAAACATATTGGGTTTTCTAAAATGAGGCTTCTTGTTAAGGAAAACGGGCATGCCTTATAAAAAGAAGAGGAAGAGAAGAAGAACTATAATACTGCTGTTATGGATGTACGAGTAAATTATTATAAACGGTGTTTTGATTAGTCGATCAATAGCTTTTTAGTTTGTCTGGAATTCGAACGAATTTTATATTTTTAAATGTAACACGCTGCATATTTTTTCATTTATAGTTTTCACTTTAAATTTGTTACACTTTTGGTATAACATATACTTTGTTCCTAATATCAGTAGTTTTCGAAATAACGAGTACAATTTAGAAAAAATATATTTCTTATTTCACATGTTCAAACTGCTTTCCCTGTACTTACAGCTTGACAGTGTGCTAATTGCAAATAAAATTTTTCAATTGTGTTGTAAATCATTTCTGGAGTTGTTAATTCAAATTCGTCCAAAATTCGCCGCTGCAAATCGGCCAAATCTTGAGGTTTTGTGGTATAAACTCTGTTCTTCAAGTGTTCCCATAAAAAATAGTCGTTAGGCGACAAATCAGGGGACCTAGGTAATCACTTGATTGTACCCTCTCTATCGATCCACCTATTCGAAAAAGTGTTGTTCAAAAATTCGCGCACGTTTAGACCAAAATGGGGAGGAGCTCCGTCCTGTTGGAAGAATATACTTGCATAATTTGGACCCATCACATTTCGTATAGTAGGCAATATTTGCGTTTCCAAGAGCTCAAGGTAAAGTTGAGATGTCAAATTTCCATCAATAAAAAATGAACCGATCTTGTAGTTACCCAGAAGCTTAGCCCACACATTCAATTTTCCAGGGCGTTGTGTATGACCTTCTCTCATCCAGTGGGGATTTTCATTTGCCCGAAACCGACAGTTGTGTCTATTGACTTTACCATTTAACATAGATGTTGCTCCGTCCGAAAATACTATAAATTTGAGAAACTGGTTATTTTGGTCAAATCTTGACATCATAAAATAACAAAATTCAATTCTTCGCTCATAATCACCTTCTGATAACTCTTGAACTACATGTATTTTGAAAGGGTGATATTTATGTTTTATTAAAACATTATGGACGGATTTGAAGCAGACGGCACTTACTTGAGAAGGGGTTTCAACAACATGTTGTAAAATTTCTAAACTTTTCTCTTCATCTACTACTGCTGGTCGTCCTGATCGTCGCCTATCTTTACAATTTCCAGTTTCTTCGAACCGTCGGACAGTTTTTAGAACAGTTGCTTTTGAAATTGGATTTCGGTTTGGAAATGCGTCATTAAATAGATTTTTAACCTCTTCGTAAGACCTGATCCTATCGTCATCCAAACAGAGTGCTACTATGAGCCAAAACATTTAGACAGCTCCATGCAAGATTAAGTGAGACTGGGAGTTTTAAACGTAGTACGGAATTTCTTGGCAGACCTGCAACAGTAACCAGGCCTGAGTTAGAAGAGGCTATATTTCGAGAGATAGAACTAGTGCCAGGAAGGTATATAGAAGTGCAACTTCAAACAAGTGCATCAACTGTTTGGAGTGTGGAGGGGTTTGCATCTTTATCAACTATACCCATACCATATTCAACGTGTGCAAGCTCTGCTGCCCCGTGATTTTAGTAGGTGGTTGCTGCAGTAGCACATAACAACAATTTTTTACTGAACATTTTTTTTACACCAACAGTGTAAGTAGTTGTTATTGCTAACAGGACATTAATAAAATGAGCCTTAGTGACATAATATTTTTTTCTGCGTATTGATTAAAAAATGTTAACTTTGTGACAGTTTTAAAGGAAAAATTGCATTAGCTATTAAACGCCCAAGTTTGGCTAGTTCCTATTCAATCGAGAAGAAAGTTTTAACAATGTGAAAACTGTCATAAATTATTCCTAAAATTTGACGATGAATGATTTATTACTTGGCAAGGTAAATGGACAACACTTGGAAGTTTAAAAGAAAAATTTGAAGTTCGGTGGTGGATTTATTTCTACACAAAACGGTCCATGCTTGAGATATTTGTTAGAATGAAATGAAATTGATGCGATAAAATGCTTGAATGGCTTCCCGTCGCCTGTCGCCAATTTATGGTAAAAAAGTGACTTAACAAAAAGTCATAGAATAGCCGGGCTAATTGCGGTGTATCGGTTCGATATATAAAATCGATGTTACACTGGTTTAAAGTTCTTTAATCAAAAATGAACGGACAAGGCTTTACTAGCTTACCGTCATTAAATACTATTCGCCATAGCACAAGTCTGGTTGGTTTATAACTGCATTGATTCAATTAAAACTCCGATTAACAAAAAATTATGTATTTACTACATTTAAATGATAAGCATTAAGAATTTTTATTACAGAGCGGAGTAACAATATATTTTTTGTGGCTTCAAGATAGAATCGGTCCCGTAGATCCCGGTCGCGAAGCTCGTCAAGATGTTGTTAGCGAGTCCTTGTTCAAATTCATCGATGCATTGAAATGACGATGGTAGTTCTACTGCGGTGTTTTGGCACCTTACAAAGAACCTCATTAGAATATAATAACATCCAACAAAGTTCAAGTTATAAATAGATTTACTTTAGAATATTGTATTCGTAGAACCGAACTTGTATTGGTGGTTTATTTTTTAACTAGGCTGATTTTAATGGTCTTCTGAAACCGTTTTGTTGATTTTTCAGCAAGGAATATTTTTAAGATAGAATTTGTCACAAGCGAATTTCCTTGTCATGTCAATTGTAGCTTGTAACTGGTATGAAATATTGTTGATGTTTTATTTAATTTAGCAGAATATTTTCCTTCGTAGAAAAATAGAGAATTTTATTTATGGATTTAATCATATTTAAACATACACCCAGTAATAAAATAAATAATGACAAGACCAGCGACCAGTAAAAGACTCCCTAAAACGGACTCTACTAAAGGTTAGTTCTGGTGATGCAGAAGTTTTAGGGCGTAATATAAAAAAATAAGCTCTTCTCCGGAAAACAAAGAAAAAAACAAAAACAGATGATAAATTTTATCAATACGTAAACCTAGACTAAAACCTATATAACAACTAGGTCAGGATATTAATACTATTTATATCGGAAAAAATATTTTCAGCCCATACAAGTGGAAGAAATCGATATCAATTTATTTTCATTAGGAGTTTACGGTTTTTTACGGAGAGGGAGATTCTTTAACTATTATTTTTAATAAATGTCCCTTAATGGGAAGATTTATTTCTGCGGTGTTTATATATATTGTTTTGGAAGATACAACAAGAAAAAAAAATACTTTAAACTTGCATTTTTATGTTATTAATAACAACAACACAAAACATTAACAATGAAAGTTCTGGTTAGCAGTTTTATTTTGCCAAATATTTAACTCATGGCCATTTATAGGCAGAGTTTGTAGTCTTTTATATCAAGAACTTATTCCTTTGCCCAAATGTTTGTTTAAATGGAAGTTCAAATAAGTAAATTAAATACATATTCATTCGGCTGATGAAACACGTCAATTTAGATTTAAAGGGAGACAACTTTAGAGGTATTTGTTGTTGTGTTAAATTCAACCCCCTAACCCCCAGGGCCCCTACTCCTAAAATCTTACATAGTCACATCCACTTATTTAGTCATTTTTGAATTTCTTATGTAATTTTAGACAAGTATCATCTTTTTTAATTTTTCTTTCTGAAACATTTGAGTACCTAACCGCACATTTTTACGAAACGCTTACAGGCAGAAATGCAGTATAAACCCAAAATTCATATAAAAAAAAATTTGTATAAAATATTTCAGTTTAAAAAGAAATTTTTGATTTACTTAATTTTTTGAACATTATAAAAAATTTAAAAATTCAAGATATACAGGTTGTCCCAACTCTATTTATACACGAAATATCTTCTTCCCTGTCCATTATATAAAAATAGTTTCAAGAGAAATAGTTCTTGGTTTAAAGAACTACTTTTACTGGGAGTACATTAAGTTGCTCAAAGTGACGACCATGTTCGGTCTGACATATCTCGTATCTTTTGAGGAGTTCCGTAATGCAGGCAGACCTTATAACTTCTGCTGGAATTTCTCTACAGGCGCGTGAAATTTGATTTTTTAAATCCTCCAAATTGTTTGGTTTTTCAGTATACACTACCTGCTTTAAATATCCCCACAAATAAAAATCTAAAGGTGTTAAATCCGGCGATCGTGCTGGCCACCTGACAGGTCCTCGATTCCCAATCCAGTTTCTCCCATAATTATTGTTTAAATAATCTGATACAATCCGGGAGTTATGTGGCGGAGCACTATCTTGTTGAAGCCAGATATTAAAACGTTCGTTTATGGGAACTTCTTCCAAAAGCATAGGTAAGATCTCGATTAAAAAATTTAAATACCTTTGACCGTTTAATGTACCTTCATAAAAGTGTGGCCCGATTAATCGTCCACTAAAGAGACCACACCACACATTTACTCCCTAGATATTTTGGAAATGAGTTTCCCGAACCCAATGTGGATTTTCAACCGACCAATAATGAATGTTATGACGATTCACGATTCCGTTATTGTGGAATCGCGATTCATCACTCCACATAATTTTTTTCGGAAAACGTGGATCCCCATTTAACTGTGTAGTCAAAAAGGCGATGAATTCCAATCGTCTTTCATAATCATTAGGCCGTAGAGCTTGTACCAGAGGAACTTTAAAGGGGTGGTATCCGTTGTTAATTAGAATTCGCTGCACTGAAGTCTTGCTAATACCCGTTTCTTCTGATAGGCCTCTTACTGACACATGAGAGTTTAGTACTATGAGTGCAAGGACATTTATTATGTTAGTTTCGTTTCTTACTGGTCGAGCATGTTGTGAACCCCTCGAGGTAGGAAAAGAACCCGTTCGCATTTTTCTTTCCACATTTGCAAAAGTGCAAAGCGATGGTGCTGTACGATCTGGAAACCGCTCCCTGTATAACCGTTGTGCATCCCGCGATTTTTTCTTGCACTCGCCGTAGATTAACAGCATGTCAACATATTCGTTCGGAGTAAAAAGTGATGGCATAGTTATAAAAATTACTTACTACTTTGACCTCTTATCTTCTAGTTAAAAATTTATATCACTGTTAGAAATGTCAAAATTTATTTTAAAATGTCACTAGTTTATTACTATAGTAATAGGTAATTATTGTTTACCTAATATTTCAAAGCATTTTCAAAGTTTTGATACCAACTTAATCTTACCATTATCTAGGAAACGGACCACATTAGGCATAGAACATATCATAGATTTTTGATAAAGAATTGATTGAAGAAGCAATATTTGACATAAAATATAGGGTGTCCTATTTAAAAAAGTAAAGTTGATATTAAAAATTGTACTTTTGAGGCACCCTGTATACTTAAATGTACTCTCTGTAGAAGTAGTTCTTTAAACCAAGAACTATTTCTCTTGAAACTTTTTTTATATCATGAACAGGGAAGAAGATATTTCGTGTATAAATAAAGTTGGGACACCCTGTATATTTTACGTCTTTTGAGGAGCGCCTTCCGATGACATATACAAAATTTTGATAATTTTTTCCCAAAAAAAAAATCAAAACCGCACATTAAGATGAAACGCTCAAAATCCCAAACGTAGTAAATTTAGAATTGAAATAACGTAACTTTAAAGGGGGTGGCATCCCCTAAGTCGGCATAACTACTTATTTTAAAATATTGAGTATTGAGACTAGTTTTATTTTTTATTAGTTTCAACACGTTTTACAGTATTCAAGAAAAAATAATAATGATTAAGCGGTACTACATGGAAAATAGTTCTCGGAGAATATCCGAAATGTTCTCTGCGGTGTTTCCTAACAGACCCATTTTATTTACCGATGAAGCAGGTTTTACAAGAGATGGTGTAATAAACTCACACAATTTACATTTTTGGGCTGATGAAAATCTGCACGCCATAATTTAAAACAAATAATAACAAAGGTTTATGGTAAAAGTGTGGGCTGGCAATATCGGAAATAACCTTATAGGTGCGTGTGCGGCTCACGTTTGTAACAATGAGGTACACAAAACTTTAACCTGTATCTTCACAAGTTCACGACTGGTTCAAACTTGTTAAAAAATTGGAAAATAAAATCCTTTTTGTAAATTTACTGCATTATTTCTTTATTAAAAGACTAATAATATTCCTCCTCTCTTCGGCCTAGCATGGGCTACAACATTACTAACAAGACAAGTTAGTTAAAACACTTTTGAAAACACTTAACAAATTTTTAACGTGATGGCTTTTTCCCTCACGGAGCGACGACTTATCTCCTTAGATTTCTACCTGACACTCATTTGTTTACACTTCAGAATATCATAATAACCCTATTCAAATACCTTGACCAATCAAATATTAACACGTCGAACCCAAGAGGCAACGTATTTCTGTCAGTCAACTATCGATCGGCCAATCAACAGCTTATTCTTGTTGCTACGCACGTAGGTTTGTGTCGTAGTTATATTGCGTCGCGGAACGCTATCAAATCAAGCCAAAGGTGTAACGTGCCGATGCCGACTCTTTTTTGTGGTTGCTTCGCCAACTGCGGCTTATTCTCAGAATTACCACGTGGAAGCTAATATTATTTGATAGTTTTAGAGAATATCATTTAGATTTAAAATAGCAGACAGACTTTGTTACCATTATAGGATTTAATTTGAACGTATATTTTATAGATTCGTACAACGATGCAACCACTTTAATATGCGGTGGTGCCATTGATTGCATTTGAAATTACTGTACTTTTCTATTTATTAGCATTTAGTTGTTGAAGAAAAACATAGTACTTTAGCACGAATGCGACGTTGCCGCTTGACTTAGTATTACATTACATTACATTTTATCCCATAAGATTGATTTCAACATTTTTACTTCATTTTCCTACTGGGTCACGACAGAAATATGAAAAGTTTCCCAAACAGTGCGTTTGTTTTGGAAGAAATACTCAATGGTGAGATCTATTTAAAATGTTTGCAAAACCTGAATAATTTATTGGAAGGCACGCTTTTTGATAGAAGAATGCAAATGTGGTACATGCATGATGTTGCTCCACCTCATTATAACCGTATAGTACGTCAACACTTAACAATCGTTTTTGGCCCTGGATGGATAGGTCAAGGTGGGCTTGTTTTTTGACCACCAAAGTCTCCAGACCTAAATCCCTTAGATTTTTACTTCTAGGGACATCTAAAAGAACTAGTTTATTTAACACCAGTAAATATTAGAGAAGAACTACTAGCGAAAATAACACATAATTCTAACGAGGTTCGTAATAATGCCAAAGAACTAGTTTATTTAACACCAGTAAATATTAGAGAAGAACTACTAGCGAAAATAACACATAATTCTAACGAGGTTCGTAATAATGCCGGAATATTATTTGCAGTGCATCGGGAAAATATTCGAAGACTAAGGAAATGTATCGTGGAGTCCATATTAAACATTTACCAAAATAACATTTAATCGCTTTCATTGTTATTGTATTTTAATAACATTGTAAATTAATGGTTTTAAGATTTTCAAAAATATTTACGACCGATTAGGAGAAACAGGTACTTTTCGTCCTAAACGGGATTCCACAGGGCGCCTGAAGACTTTAACTCCGGAAGAAGAAGAAGAAATTCTGGTCCGCATAGCTAAAAAGCCCGAAATAAGCACAAGACACGTGGCTGCGGCAACCGGAGTAGACAAGTCATCTGTTCGCAAAATTTTTCACGAAGAGGGTCTTTAACCGTATCACTTCACCCCTGTGCAAAATTTATTAGAAGGAGATTTTGCAGTCAGGCTAGAACTTGCCAGTTTCTGCCGTGTCTGAATAAATGCCGACTAATTTTCTAGAAAGACAATTACCGGATTTATTCGATGACCTTCCTCTGGGCATAAGAAAAAATATGTGGTTCATGCAGGATGGAGCGCCGGCACACTACTATAGACCCGTCAGAGACTACCTAAATACTCATTTTCCTGATCGTTGGATAGGTCGTGGGAGCCAGAGGCCATGGCCGGCGCGAAGTCCCGATTTTAACCCGCTGGTTTAAAAAAAAATAGTGATACCGACGAACTATGGCAGATAATTGTAGATGCTGCACAAAACCTACGAAACGAACAGTTTTTTTTTTAAATTAGAAGGGCTTTCAGTAAAAGGACTCTTAAGTGTATTAAAGTGAATGGAACACAATTTAAACAGTTTTTATCAAAAGCAGATGTATTTTTGTATTAAATCTGTTAATGATTTTAAAATGAAATATTACAAGTTGCTAATCACTTAGTTCAGTTGGTTTTCATTGTGTCAAAGTTATTTTAGATAAAGTAAGTTAAAGAACAATCCAATTTTTGTATGTATTATTCCCAATTACCAGTACTAGAACATTATTTATCATGTAAAAGTTAATTGGTAAGAAGTAACAAAACATTATTTGCTTGCCTGCGCTAGCGCACTGAATACGTAATAAATATGAAAAAAGTATTATTTTCATTAAAAACTTAAATACACTGAGGCACAAAAAAGTTATGACCTAATAAATGTGTGAAAAATACCGCAGACAGCGCCCCCTACATTGTACATTTAAATTTCACCAAAAAATCAATTTCTCGTCCTAAAAAAACCCTAATTACAGAATTTTGTGAAGAAACGTAAGTTTTTCTCAAAGTTATTAGAGAAAAACAAAAATGAATTACGTAATAAATATAAAAAAAGTATCATTTTCATTAAAAACTTAAATACACTGAGGCACAAAAAAGCTATGACCTAATAAATGTGCGAAAAATACAGCAGACAAGCGCCCCCTACATTGTACATTAAAATTTCACAAAAAAATCAATTTCTTGTCCTAAAAAAAACCTAATTACAGAATTTTGTGAAGAAACGTAAGTTTTTCTCAAAGTTATTAGAGAAAAACAAAAATGAAGTTTTAACTTTAACACCCTGTATCTCAGTTAATATCAACTTTCGGATATAGGTAAGTATGATTAAATCCTAATATTTTTACGTAAAGAGTAGGTGGTTCTTCTATGTACCATTAATTAGCGGACACCGTGTATACATATTTATAAAATGTCATATTTACTGTAAATATTTATTTAGATTGAAATATACTTTTATGATACAAACAATCTTTGTTTTGTGTGTATTTCTATTTTTTTTTTTTTTATTATAAGGCACAGCACTACAGGATAAATCCTTTATGGCGCTCTAGGAGCGGTGCGTGTGCGCAGGAAACGATTCACGTTGGTCTTGAATCTTTGGAGATTATACTCGTTGGGGAACACGATCTCAGGGAGGTCATTCCAGAGTGATGACGTTCTCCAGATGAAAGAATTTTGAAACAGTGTCGATCGAGGGACACTAAGCTGAACCACGTACTGGTGGGCTGCAGTAGCCGTATGTGTGTGTGAACCTACCGAAATATTGAAAATAAAGGAAAATGTGCTATTTTGCTAGTTAAACACATTCGTTTTTATAAAAATAATACACCTGCTAGTCCAAGTCATCAAGTTTCTAAATACAAAATCCTTTGAAAAATCGAAGCCCTATTTTGTACTACCTTCTACTACTCTATTACCTTTCAGATCGACTTCAGACTCAATCTTAGCTTTTCTTATTTCTGCATTAACCAAGGCTTTCAATGCACTAAACCGCAATCGACTAAGCATCGAATAGGGTGCAATAATGGGGCGCTAAGCCGGATATAGGCGTAGGGTAACGGATCCCGTGTACGTGTATGGGGTGGGTATTTTTAGAAGCAAGTGCCTGGATTACGACATACATGCATATGGCATCGTGTTTTATTAGCTATATGGTTTGCAGACCTTACACAACAGATAAGCGGCCCCCAATGTGTGTTTTGGTGCATGCATGGTGGCAGTGGCGGGACAAAAACGTTTTTGTTCATTCGTAATTTCTTAAATGCGTTGTAACGCACAAAAAAAAAGGAAATGTGAGATTAAGAAATCATAAATGACAATGAAATAATTTGTGATACAAAATTAATTCGAATTCGGAAAAAGTTTATAGAGAAGCTAACCTTTATTTATTTTAAACATTTTGCTATTTAATATTATTTAAGCAACTATACAACTTGTGAAATTAATGTTTTCTTTATTTTAGTGTTCTAAATCACTTGGCAGCTTTTTTTACTAAGTAAACTTGAAAAAAAAGTGGCTTCTTGCTTTATTTAAGTACAGAAAAAAATAAGTAAGTAAATAATAAGTAAATAATCTTTATTTATATAATCCAGAGAAATACAATTTCTATATGGCTTCAGCCTTTGATTATAATATAAACAATTAAAACAGAAATAGACATTACCTATGCATAGTCATACATCAAAAAACATGACAAAAAAATTAATTAAAGCGTCAAATCTAAAAAAAATAAAATATAAATATATAAATAAATAGGTGCCAAGTGTGGAAAGACTTGGAGACTAAAGACTTGGAGACCAAATATTGAAACCAAAATTACAAAGAACTAAACAAAAAAGGTTCTAAGTTTGCTTTTAAATTGCTTTGGTGCAAGATTCCTATATTCCAAAGGGATATTATTATAAATTCTCACACCATCACAATATATGCTACCCTGGCCATACTTCGTAGAGGGTCGTAGAATATCGATATTATCTCGTATGCGAGTACGATAATTATGCACAGTATTTCGAGATTGAAAAATAGTGTTAGAGTGACGAAGGCCGTGCTTAAATTGATGTATATAATTTGAGATTTGGAACTTATAGATGTTATTTAAAGACATAATATTATAGTTTTTATATAGTAGACTGGTGCTGTATCTAATTGGTAGGCCGTATATATTCTTTATTGCTCTATTTTGCAAGGTTATTATTGGTTTCTTAATGTAATGAGCTGATGGAAACCACACAGCTGCTAGGTATTGAATGTGACAGTGAACAAGAGAGTAGTAAATTGACCTCAACAGCTGCCTTAAAATGATGTAGGAGAGTCGCTTTAAAATACCTATTGGTGCATACAACTTATTCTTTAGAAATTCTATGTGTTTATCCCAACTAAGACCCTCATCAACGTATAGTCCAAGATACTTAATACAGCTCAGATACTTTAAACTACTACCCCCAAGGTCAAGGGCCGGTTGATTTAATATTTTTTGAGAAGATAAAAACATGTACCCGGATTTCTCTACATTCAAAGAAAGTTTATGAGTTATCAACCATTGCTCAATAAGTTTCAAATCATCCTGGATATATCCAGTGATAACATCCATTGAGTCTTCACAATATACCAAAACATACAATCTTATCCGACCATTCACCTCAAGGTTTGAAAGAGAGTTTACATACACCAGAAATAGCGTTATAAAAAATAAATATAATTAATAAATAGTAAAAGAATACTACTTGGTGATAATCATAATATGACATATAAATATGTATACATGTGAGAACTTTGTTCTCTAGACATATACAGGATGTCTGTAAAAGGTCTTTACAAAAACCTACCTCATATTCTTTAGACCAAAATTAGCCGATTTAAGTAAACTTACCTTAGTACAAAGTTGCTTAGTTTGACGGCGCTGAAGTGACAATTTTTAAATCTTTTTTCTGGATTAATGTCACAATTCTGATTAATATCAGTCCATGGGCGTAGAACCTGGGTTTTTTACTAATTGCTTGTTTCAGATTTCTATGCCAATGGAACAATAGGGGTTTGGGCACAAAATTCAGATGAACCAACTCACTTGCTACAAAAAGGTACTCTTAATAAGACTCGATTCCTCTGACGGTTTTCGAGAAATTATTATAATAGTAGTTCTAACAAAAAAAGAAAAAAATAACTAAATCATAAACAGAAATAAATAGAAATATCATAAAAATTGCTCAAAATGTCTACCATTTTCATGAATACAAAAATTTATGCGTCGAAGAAAACTACAACACACTATTTGCAGGACTTGTTCATCGTCCTTAAGAATATTTATTGCATTTTGAATACGTTGCCATAGTTGTTCTGCGTTATCTGGAGTTGTCCTGTAAACCACTGTCTTAAGATGCCCCCATAAGAAATAATCCAATGGATCTAAGTCCGGAGATCGCGGTGGCCAATTTACAGGGGCATTACCTCTACCAATCCATTTATTTGGGTACTACTGATTCAAAAAGTTTCTAACATTTAATGCAAAATGTGTGGAGCTTCATCGTGCATAAACCACATATATCTCCGAAGTAATCTTCTAGCAAATCTGGCAGCGTATTTTGTAGATGTTGCAAATGAATTTCTCCGGTTAATCTTTGTCCATTCCATAGCAACTGTTCTTAAAGTACTTTATGAACTTTGGACACTCCTATTTCCCTACCTAGCCTCCGGGTGCTTATTTCTGGATCTTCTGCAACACGTTCTAAAATGTCTTCCTCGACTTCAGGAACCCGTACAAAACGCTGTCTTCCATTATCAATGGCTTTAGGAGTAAATTGGCCGTTTTTCCGCAGGCGTCTTTCAACGGCAGCAAACGTCGGGTGACTTGGTATACGACGATTTGGAAATCTTTCGGAGTAGACTCTGACACATTCTCGACCATTTCCTTGGCAATACCTAAATACCAATATCATATCGGTATATTCTGCATTAGTGTATTGCACCGCAATGATAATTCACGACAATTTATTTAATTTAATCAATTAAACCTCTTATCTTCCATTGGCGTACAAATCAAAAACAGAAAAATTCTATAAAACCCAAGTACTACGTGGTAAAAGCTACTACGTATTAAGTAATAAAATGCAAATTTCTTGAAAACCGTCAGAGGAATCGAGTTTTATCAAGAGTACCTTTTTTGTAGCAAATGAGTTGGTTCATCTGAATTTTGTGCCCAAACCCCTATTGTTCCATTGGCATAGAAATCTGAAACAAGCAATTACCCAGGTTCTACGCCCATGGACTGATATTAATCAGAATGGTGACATTAATCCAGAAAAACGATTTAAAAATTGTCACTTTAGCGCCGTCTAGCGCCCAAACTAAGCAACTTTGTACAAAGGTAAGTTTACTTAAATCGGCTAATTTTGGTCTAAAGAATATGTGGTAGGTTTCTGTAAAGACCGTTTACAGACACCCTGTATATTATCGTGGCACCTATTAACACTGATTCATACCTAATAGAAAAAAACTGCATCAGCAGAACCTCAATATTAAGAAAATAAAGATGGATTAAAGCAGTTTTTTAACCACACAGTGGATTAAGAAAGTTTTTTTATTCGAAATTATTTGGTACAACATATAACTGAATAAAAGCAATTCTTAAACATTTTTTTTATTGTATTAAAATTAAATTCAAAGTCCATCGTCTTTCATGGCTATGGCATCGAAACCGTCAGCAAAAGTTTCAGTATCGCAATCATCCATATCTCCTGCATTAAGTATCAATAACTTTTTTATAGAACGTTAAATCCACGACACCAAGATTTCTCCAATCCGGTCCAAAGTGTGTTTTTAAAAGTTTATTTACATCATTTAGCTTTGCTTGTTTAACTGGAACTTTCTTGGGAAGACGATCCGGACTGATATATGCAAATGATTTTCTTTTTTGAGTACCGACTTGTATTGTCCTTAATCACTTCGATAATTGACCTCACCTTTTATCATTACAGTTTTCCGCTGATTTCTCGATTTTATTAATTGATATTCTAATGAGAATTGAAAATGCCATTGACTAGGATGTTTGATAGTTGCTTTTACCGCTTGATTCCAATCAAAAATGCCAAAGTCTTTTTGCATATCTAGTTGCATTTTCAGAAAAAATAGCTTTATATTTATTGGGTTCAACTATTACTTCTTTTTTTCCTACTATCTTCTCAATTTTTAGTAGAATGCCCCTCGCAAATTATAAAGTTGTACAGGTGTAACTGCCTTGAGTAATACGCTGCCTGCGGTGGGATTCTGTATCTTTCGTTTAGATCGTGAATGCAAGCGAAAGCTAAGCTAAGCGACATCGAGTTGGTATTCTGTAAGCTATTCGTTTCGCTTTTGCTACGTTTTGTGAGCGTCACACGATTACATACGAGTATAAACGACGTATTGTTAAATAGGTATGGCAACGTTGTAAATATATGTGCCAAAATGTTAAATTACCCAAAACACTGAAAAGAAGAATGAAATGGAACATAACGTTTGACGTTTGTTTATTTTTGTTTATTATTTACTACAAAGATTATTTACTTTCAAGTTTTTGTGATTTTAAAAAAATTTAAGAAATGTTGCTAGCACAGTACCTATGTAATATATCGTCGGTTAAGAGTGTTAACCTGCTAACTCCACTTTTACTCAATTATGACTTATTCAAGTATTTGGGTGTAGAGGGCGTTCTGCATCACTCGGAAATTCCGCTAGCTCCAAATCGTTAAGCGTATAACCAAAAATGCAGTCTACGTAAAACCGCCTTCTCCACAATACAAATTTAGAAGCGTAAAACCGCTATCTCCAGTCTTTTGCCGTAAAACGCACAGCACGTGGTAATACGCTCCGGTTAGTCCTTGTTTTAAGAGTAAATACATCATATTTTTTGTGTTGGCTAGTAGGATACAATAAAGGTAAGTTTATTTTTGATCTGTAGTAAATTTTTATTAAATTATATAATTTATAAATGCTCCAAACCACAGTTTAAAGAAATATTGGGAGTTAGCTGTTTTTCGTTTGTTATAATGTGATAAAATTTTGGCTTATAGCTGTTTTTCGGTTCTAGGATAATTCGACGTGAGGGTACAATTCTGCGCCATAATATTTAAATTAAAAAAAGAAAGTTAAAAAAATAAATATTATGCAGTACTATTAAAAAATTCCATTCTTATACATTTTATAAAAAAAATAATTTTGTTACATTTTAATATTTTTAACAATCCCTCCAGAGTCTAAAATATTTCGATTTGTAAAATCACTTCTTTCCGAATTAATTTTTCTTTTATATTTCCAACCGTCTTTAATTTCATTAAAAGAAAGTTGAACTTTATGCAACAATTAGTATTAAGAAAAACCTTGAGTAGTAGGAAAGTAAGCATAACGGCGCCGATTTGGCTACGCTTAATAGAACCTATCTCGTTTTTTGACAAAACTGTTTTTAATATTGTGTGCTGTTTCAAATTAACGGATTTATTTTTCGCGTATAAAAAAAATAATGGAATTGGTTATAAAACAAAATAATATTACGCAAGTTAATGATAATTTAGAAATGGTATCCAATAAGGGAAATGCTAACTTTCAAATTGAACCTGACCCAAATTTAGCATGTGGTCCGGACTTAAACAATGCTCATTTTCCAATTATAGCTGTTACTATTCCAGAAAGTAATAAATTTACTGTCGTGGACAATGTAGATATTCAAATCTCCGAATATTGTTATACAAACAATGATGCAGATTATATGTCCATGTCATCAAATATCAATGACGATGCCTATCAAATTTTATTGCCATTCGATGATATCAATACTACAAATTTGTCAAGCAGCAACTTAATTTCTTTAGCTCAAAAAACTCCGTCGTCTTACGAAAGTAACATCGAATCAGTTACTTCAGTTAACTATTTTAATACTGATTTACAACTTCCATCAACATCAGCACAACATAATTTTCCCAAGCCGAACGTAATTAACGACCACGACATATCTGATGAAAGTGATAAAGAAAATAGCCTCGAATCAGTAATTTCAGATAGTCGTAATTCTACTAATAATACCGATAAACAGCTTCCATCAACATCATTTATCGCACAAAATAATTTTCAGAAAACAAACATTATTAACGACCGCGACATAATATCTGATGAAAGTGAAAGTGATGGGCCTTTGGTACCTTACTCTGAGCATTCCGACTCTGATGTTAACTCTAATAATAGTGATCTTCCTAGTAAAAGCAAAAAACGTAGGAAGCGTTTTCAGGTAATAAAAGATAGCTGGTTTGCCGAAAAAAACAAGCGCCGAAGAGAAAGGGGTAAAGCATATTTTGGAAGAGAAAAAAGTGAAGGAAAGTGGAGCTATGATATTGAAAAAACACCTCGGGAAATAAAAATAAGATGTACCTGTAGAGGAAACGATAAGTCGTTACTGCAATGTGCCATTATCTCAGAAGAACAAAGAAAAACTATTTTTCAGCATTTTTGGAATTTGACATGGGGCGAAAAGAAAATTTATATAGATAACGCTGTTAAAAATATTCCCGTTAAGAGGCAACGAGATAGAAAAGATCCAAAAAATTCAAGAAGGACGCAGACTTTTTTTTATTACTTAAAAACTAATGAACAACCTATCAGAGTATGTCGTACAATGTTTTTAAACACACTTGTTATTGGTAGGTGGACTATCCTTAACTGGAAAAATACATTAGTTTCCGAACCAGCAAGAGAACCCAGTTCTTATAGAGTACCCCAAAACAAAAAAACGGCGCCATTTGAATCAGAAAATCTTTTGCTATTAGAATTTATAGATGCCCTACCTGCCATGGAATCACATTATTGCAGATCAACCACATCCAAAAAATACTTGTTACCTGAGTGGAAGTCAAAACAAGCGCTATATAAATTTTATGTTGAAGACTGGTGCAAGACCCGAGACGTGATTCCCCTCTCAATTTCCTCATTTAACAACGCATTAAACTTGAGAAATATTGCTCTGTTTCGCCCTAAAAAGGACGAGTGTGAGAAATGTTCATCATATAAGGTTGGTCAAGTTTCGGAAAATGATTATCAGCTACATGTATTAAAAAAGAATGAGGCTAGGTTGGAAAAAGAAAATGATACTCTAAATGAAACGAATATTTTTACTGTGGATCTTCAAGCCGTATTAATGTCACCGAAGTCGAACGTCAGTAGCTTGTACTATCGCACAAAATTATGTGTACATAATCTTTGTTTTTTTAATTTGCGTACCAAGGATGGATATTGCTATCTATGGAACGAATCGGAAGGTGGCCTTACTGCTGAAGATTTTGCCACCTGTTTTTCTTATTTTATAGAAACTCAGGTTCTACCGACTATTAACAAAAATTCCGGCCCTCCAAAACTCATAGTGTATAGCGATGGATGCACGTATCAGAATCGGAATAACGTGATCGCAAATGCAGCTATTAACTTAGCAATGTTACACAACATAACAATTATACAAAAATACCTTGAGGTCGGTCATACTCAGATGGAGGTAGACGCAATGCATTCTACTATAGAAAGATGTGTTCGAAATCGCACAATTAATGTCCCAGCGGATTATGCATATATTTGCAAAATAGCCAGGAAAAATCCGCATCCATATTTTGTGAAATATCTGGATCACACATTTTTTAAATCATTCAAGAAAGTTAACTTTGTAAGCAGTATAAGACCTGGATGGAAAAAAGGAGATTCTAAGGTAATGTCTTATTTTAATAACGATTTCATAACTGAATAGTTTTTCTGTTTCAGGTTACCGATATCAGGGCCTTAAAATATACCCCAAATGGAGATGTACTTTATAAGCTCAGGTTTACAGACCAATGGGAAGTTTTACCTCAACGCAAAAAGGGAGCAATACAACCCTGCTCCTTCGATCAATTAGATATTTTACATCCAGACCGGCTGAAAATTAAGGCTAGGAAGTTCACCGACTTGCAGGAGTTAAAGAAGGTTTTGGATGTGGATTTTCACGAATATTATAATAACATTCCATACGAATGATTTGTTGGTATTTCTTGGTTTTATTTTATTCTAACATATTTTGATTAAAGTTTTTTAAGATTAACTCTTGCCTAGCTCATTTAATATACCAAAGTAAAAAAAACCTGCCAACTCCATATTTGTATAAGCATTTAGCTCCATATTAACTGCTATCTCCATTTTATCGCTATAAAAATTCTACTGGCGTAAATTTTAAGCTATAAACATTATAAATAATTAATATTTTTATAGATCATGCTAGTTAAAAAATATTTTGCTTTATATTGTTTTATTTAAGGGAACTATGGGTTTTTCTTTATTCCTGAACAATTATGTATTTGTGAGTTAGCGGGTTAACACTCTTAACCGACGATATGGAGAACTTGCGCGGATAAATCAACTTCGGTTAATGCGAGAGGAAAGTAGATTCCTTCGAGATAGAAGTGACCCCTTTGGATTAACAAATAGAAGGTTTATTGAAATTTTTCGTTTAAATATAGATTTACTTCGATTCCTTTTTGATGAACTTCAAGAGGTCCTGGAAGATGGAGTAAGGGCTTCCAGAATCCATTATCAACAAGGATTTTTGTGTCCTTAAGGTTTTCCGCAATTGGCAACTACCAAAGAGCTGTAGGACAGGAATATCTTGTTGCCGTCAGTCAGCTAGTTGTAAGTAGATGTATCGAGGAAATAGCAACTGCTATAGTTAACCATAACGCACGCCATTGTATTTTCTTCTGCTATTTACCCCACCAAATCTTTTAGTAACAATTTGGGGGTTTGCCTGTTTTTAGTTTCTTCTTTTCCATTTCACGGCATACAAAAGACAATTCAAATTTTTAAATTAATAGGTAATTAATTTAAAACAAAAAAATAAAAGTAATCTAAATTAAAAGTCATAAAAACAACAAATCACAGAAAGCTTCTTAACCCTACTTTTCGCCAGGGCCAAACGTCGAACGTCGCACGACCGACCAATCACCATCGATAGCGAACGAAAGCGCAAGGCAGAAAACGACGCTTTCACTTTACGGGATCGCCACACGAGGACTAAATTTGAAAAGGCCTACCGCACGAACGTCTCTTCGGGTGTAATCGGAAATCGTGATGGCAGACCGCGGGAAGCCGGCAAACAAAGACAGGACACGCATGCGATCTTTTTTCCTCCATTTGTGGCGTGGTCCGTTGTCTTTAAGAAAAAACTATTCGGGACAGCTAAGCGTTGCTAATTGGTTGCTAACCTAACTTCTTATATTGTGTTTTGGGATTTTTAGTAGGAACTACATTAAAATTATACAGTTTTAATTTGGTTATTTATTATTGTTAACTTTTTAAAAGTTAGTGTACGTAATGGATGTTAGAGAAAACGAAAGAACTTTACAGAATCAGACTTGGATGTACGGCAAAACCAAAAATAAAGATTTGCAGTCCTGAATGTTTGTCGCACAACGATCCCAGAGAAGACAAAAAAGAATACTGGGGCAGCTGAATATAAAACTGTGTCAAAGAGAGCAGCCCTTTAAAAAATATTTACAAGTGGACTGCTACAAAAGGTAAAAAAATCGTTTTAAAATACCTACTTGCAGTAAAGTTTTTTTTCATTAAAAACTTTTCTCAGTGGAACTAAAATAATTTTTTTGTTTTAGAAACTCAGAGAATGCAAAAATGTATGTGGAGCCAGGCAACAATATCAAATATCCTTGCAAATTTAGAGAATTTGGAAGCAATTTTATATTCAGTAATCAGGTGAGTGGCCTCGATAACATTCCAATTGTGCCAATGGAATGGGATAGGTATCATCAAGTCCTAATGGATTGTTTAATTTTTCAGGTTCTGTATAAATACTGGTGAAGATTGGGATGAACAACTGGAATTTCATTCATTCATTTCATCATTTGGAAGTCACAGTTAAAGTTCATTGAAGGTACTTTTAGGGCTGTTTCAAGGCAACCACACTTCTTGCAGATTCCTAGCTGCCCGAACATCAACCCAGTGACTCTTTCTTTACAATTCGTAACGGTTGTGCTATTTTTTTTTACAGAATTATAACAACTATTAATATTAAGTTTATTACTTATCTACATGATATCCTAAGAGGTAATGGCCAATAATTAAGGAGCGTGTAGATTGGATGAAAATATAGGGTCACAAGGACATGACATATTTTGTCCGCTGTCCTCTTATTACTGAGCTACAGCTTGCCAAATTATGGCTTTTCTTTTGAAGACTGTAGCTCAATAATGGGTGACATATGACAGGATATTTCATGACCTTTTGACCCTATTTTGATCCAATCTACTTGATCCTTAATTATTGGCCATACCTTTTATTGCTCGGTGGCTAATTGTATTGAGTGTACCTTTCGAACATATTTTTGTTAATTGAATATACAGTGAGGGTACTAATTTTAATAATTTGCTGTGAGTGTTTGTATTATTGTATTACCAATATTATTGTATGTGACAATACCTGCAGTTACTATTTGTTCGGTTTAGCAATTTTAGCATTGATTTAAGTAGGTTATTTATTATATTTTCGCCTAAGTATATTTCTTTTTTAAAGCTTTTTTCTCTAATTATAGGTAGGTATGCATGGTAATTTGTTTCCTTTTTTTCTGTGCATAGTTAAGCACATGATTGGTAAATTTAATTATATTTTTTGTTAAAACAATGTTTTTGTTTTATTTATTTTTCCTAATGTGTTAAGTACCCACTAATATTTTTTTACACTTTTGCGATACTATTTTTATGCTTTGGAAACTTTATAGCCAATAAGACTAAGGTAATTTCAAGTAACGTAAATCTGAAAGGTTCAACATGTCAATAAAAAATCGTTAGAAAACCGGAATTTCAAATGAACATTTTTCAGCATTGAAACGGTCTACCGACATCGTAGACCCATCAAACAGGAGTAGAATGTTCTTAAAAAGGCATTCATGATGACTAGAGTCAATTTCAGCAATCCGCTTGAACAAAAAAATAGGCTTCTTTAACATAACCTTCAAAATTTTTTTAAATTAGTTACAAATAGCTGCTTCCGTGTAAGTATACTGAGGAACTGCTTTTAATTGAAAGGACCATTCAATTAATGTTTGAATAAGGCCATACATTTCGTACATTTTCAAAATTCCTTGGTCGGGTATAACCAAAGACATATAGAGAATGGGACAGCGCCTTCCGTATCTGACGGGTTTGATCAAATGGCGAAAAAGTATTTACTTATTTTAAACACTACAGAAATCAATTCTAAATGGTACATAAGACCATTATTAACACATTATTTGTATTATTGTTAATTTTATTGGCTTGTTTAATAAATTTGAATTGTCGTGCACTGTCCAGTTCCGTACGTCATTGGTTTTTATGGATGCCTGAGAACGTCAGCGTGTTCCTGCATACAAAAATTCTCTGCACGTCAATAATACCCTGTTAATTCACCAATGATCTCCAGTTTATTCTGTTCCGGGCATCTCATTGGCCTGCCCCACCGAGCGAAGCCGAATACATCAGATGAGGCCCGACGGACTTTAGGCCGTATGGAGCCATCTCTCAAAAATTTAAAATGTTTGGTTACTTTCCGGCAGTTGTTGGAAAACCTCGTTCTTGAAAATGGCTAGTGTTTCAGAATTTGTTGCTAAGAAACGAATTAATAAAACTGCGCTTTCTAAAAATGAGAAAATTATTATTCTCAATGTGTTCAACGCTCCTCGCCACCAAAATTCAACATTCGGAGTTGTAAAAATCGTTGAAATGTGTTCGAATATGACTGGAGTCGGACAGTCAACAATATACCGATTCGTGCACGAGGATAAACGCGAACCCATCAAGTCACCAAAGAGAAGTACAGGAAGAAAAGAAACTGTAATAAATGAGGATGGAAAGACTGCCATCAGAAGAATCATACACTCGTTTTACTTAAAAAAGAAATACCTACCTTGGACAAAATAATGCCTAAAATGAAAAAGGATGATTTCATTCCACCCATGGGTAAGAAAAAACTATGGAAAACTTTGAACGAAATGAATTTTTGTTATGAAAAAATTCAAAACAGAAAATCACTTTTAATAGAGAAAGACGAAAAATCATCTACTGGCGACGACGATATTTAAGGGCACTTAGACAGTTTCAAAGAGAAAACAGGAATATCTATTATATGGACGAAACTTGGTTAAATGAAGGATATACCGTTGGCGAGATAAGCTTTCATGGAAGGATGGTCCACTGGAATAAAAGCACCCTCGGGATAAAAGATTAATAGTTATTTACATTGGTAGCAGAAATGGATTTCTCGATGGCGGCTTACTAGCATTTAAATCAAAACGGACTGGAGACTATCATGAAGACATTAACGCGAATGTTTTTGAAGAATACTTCCCTCAAATGCTAGATCTTATTCCTCCTGGGTATGTTACAGTCATAAATAATGCCAGCTACCATTCAAGAAAATCCGAAATAATAACAACGTCCTCTTGGAAAAAAAATGACATCATTCATTGGCTTACTGTAAATAAGCAGCCATTTCATAAAGATATGCTGAAAAAGGAGCTATTGGAGATTGTAAAGTTAAATAAACCTCTTTGTACGAAATTTGTTGTCAACGAAATCACTTCAAAACGAAATACAACGGTACTTCGCCTTCCGCCATATCACTGTGAATTAAACCCCATAGAATTAGTGTGGGCGCAAGTAAAAGGGTTTGTAGCAAAGCATAACACCACTTTTAAAATGAAAGACGTTAGAAACTTGTCGCAAGAGGGAATAAAGACAGTGGATTGTGAAAAATGGAGTAAGTGAGTCGAACATGTGATTCAAATAGAAGAAAGAATGTGGGAAGCTGATAACATGCTAGAAAACACTGTGGAGTTTTGGAACTATAGACAACGTTTATATGCAATTTTTAATGGGATCTAAGATATTTTAATAAACCATATTTAAGACATAGTAAACGTTATTTAAAAAAAAGCAGCGCTACCGCTAACTCATTTATTTTCTTTTATGGATTAAAGCAGTTTTGGAATTGGGTGCCTCAAATATAGTTTTTAAACAATCCACGATTGAAATGTAATTTATTGAGCACACAGCTTAACGCCTTTCTATTGGTTTGGAGTCACAAGCGCGCTAGGCCACCAAGTCCCGGTGATGTGTGAAGCGCTTTCTGTAAATGTTGAATAGAACCATAGAAATAGTATTTTAAATTATAAGTCCGATATAGGTGACTTATTACAGTATGAGTTATTTTACTGGAATATAACCCACCATCCCAATTCCGAAGTTGTCATCCTTGGCGACTTCAACATTCATAATGTCAACTGGCTCAAATACTCAAACATGACTGACGAACAAGGTCGTGAAGCCGAATCCTTTGCCATCAGCTCTGGCCTCACCCAGCTGGTGGGTGAACCAACTCGGATTCCAGACCGAGATGGTGATTTTGCTAGTTTGTTGCATCTTTTCTTAACTTCAAACCCCGACTTGTACGCTGTCACCGTGAAGCCGCCGTTAGGAACGTCTGACCACAACCTTATTTCGGCACTGAACAAACTACCAATTAGTGCTGAAGAGCCTCCTAAACCACGCAAGATATGGCACTATACATCAGCTAAGTGGGAGGACCTAAGAGACCATTTTCGAACCTTTCCTTGGCGGGACGTTTGTTTTACCTCTGATGATCCATCCATCTGTGCAACAGAAATATCGGAGGTTATCCTTACTGGTATGGAAGCCTTCATCTCTTTCTCAAAAAAGTGCCCTTCTAACGGCAAGCCTTGGTTTACCAAAAATTGCGAACGAGCTGTTAAATCAAAAAATTATTTCTACCGACAATGGCGTAAAAATCCTACCGCCGAAAATCGTACCATCTTTGTTAACGCTCGAAACCAATGCAAGCAAACGATAAACCAAAGCAAGGAAGCACACAACCAGAGGATCAGAGACAAACTTCTTGAATGTCCTAGCGGCTCAAAATCATTTTGGTCGGTAGCTAAGGCCGTCAGTCAGAACTTTACCAAGTCAACCATTCCACCTCTAACACGTTCTGATGGCACCATTGCGACCAAAGCACAGGAAAAGGCAAACTTACTGGCGGAACTATTCTCTTCACATTCAACGGAAAATTTTCAGGGAAGTACTCCACCGAACATTATCCCTGTAGAATCGAGAATGCCCGAGATTGTCTTTCGCCACCGCCATGTTAAGCGAATCTTGGGGAGTCTCGACACTAAAAAGGCTTCTGGTCCTGACGATATTCCAGTCATTGTAATTAAGAAATGCGCTGACGAACTGACACCGGTATTTTGTAGGCTTTTTAACTTATCCTACAAAAAAGGAATATTTCCTTCTTGCTGGAAAACTGCGAGAGTCCAGCCCATACCCAAAAAAGGCAAGAAGACTTTGCCAAACAACTATCGTCCAGTCGCATTGCTCTCGGTTATATCAAAAGTTATGGAGAAGGCTATCAATGAAAAACTACTAAAATACCTGGAAGGCTTCAACATTATTAGTGACCGCCAGTATGGATTCCGTAAGTCTAGATCAACAGGAGACCTTCTCGCTTATGTTACTCATGTTTGGAACAACGCAATAGAACACCATGGGGAGTCCCGGGCGGTAGCACTGGACATTTCCAAGGCTTTTGACCGAGTATGGCATGAGGGGCTCCTAACTAAAGTGAGAGCATACGGAATGCCGGTTCAATTTTGTTCATGGCTGTCGAGCTTTCTTAAAGACCGTTCTCTGCGAGTGGCGATGGACGGATTTCTTTCAGACACATTTAACATCAACGCCGGAGTCCCTCAAGGTTCTATATTGTCGCCCACCCTTTTCTTACTATACATTAACGATCTTTTGGAAAAAACTAAAAACCCTATATATAGCTTCGCTGATGACAGCACACTTGTTTCAACTTTTACTTTGGATGCTCGGACATCGGCTGCTAATGCACATCTCTATAGGCAGCAAGAGGTCTCACATCTCAACAAAGACCTGGAAGAAATTTTGTCTTGGGGTGACAGTAACCAAGTAGAATTTAACGCTAAAAAGACCCAGGCGGCAGTTTTTTCTAAAAAAGTTAATGTTGAAGAACCGGATATAGTTATGGCGGGACACTTAATTCCCTTGGCTTCATCAATTCATTTATTGGGCGTTAATTTGGATAGTCATATGTCTTGGCATGGCCACGTTGCGGCCATTGCTAAGGCAGCCTCGCAGAAGCTTGGAGTACTTTTCCGAACAAAGAACCTCTATACACCCCAACAACTTTTGATGCTCTATAAAGCCCAAATTCGACCATCACTGGAGTACTGTTCGCATATTTGGGGCTCTGCTCCTAAACATACCCTGAGATTGCTAGATACCATTCAAAGAAGAGCCATTCGCTTGATCGGTGACCATAGTCTGACAAACAACCTGGAAAGCCTTGAACATCGAAGGCAGGTTGGTGACTTGAGCCTATTTTACAAATATTTTCATGGCAAGTGTTCAGCTTAGTGTCCCTCGAACGACACTGTTTCAAAATTCTTTCATCTGGAGAACGTCATCACTCTGGAACGACCTCCCTGAGATCGTCTTCCCCAACGAGTATAGTCTCCAAAGATTCAAGACCAACGTGAATCGTTTCCTGCGCACACGCACCGCTCCTAGAGCGCCATAAAGGATTTATCCTGTAGTGCTGTGCCTTATCATAAAAAAAAAAAAATAAAAATAAACGAGTACTGTAATAACACCTAAAGGACGTGTATCTTATGATATTTTATTTCATCCCGCCATTCTAATCCTTTTTAAGAAGAATAAATAAATATTTTTATTAAAATAAAAAAAAAAAAATTAGTTGGCAATATTAAATCATATTACCTTAATTGCAATTGAGCCATTGGTGTCCATAGTTAAATATTGTTGTTTGCTTGTTACTGTCAAATAGATAAAATCATAATATTTGTGTCGAAAATTATGGAGGTTTCGAGTATGATTTTAAACAAGGCTGCGGAAGCAACAGGAAAATTAATCCCGACAAAATCATCAAATAGATATTACAAAGAATATGGATTATTTTGTCAATGGAAACAATTTCATAAAGAAACAATTTGACTTTTAAAGTTTCATCTCTGCTACAACCCAAAATTATTTTGAAATATACGGGGTGGTCCAGAAAGGTAGGACAATAAAAAGATATTTTTTTTTTAAAGGGAACACCCTCTATCTCACAAATATTTTTGGATTGTACATAAAATAAGAATTATTTTTTAATGAGTGTATTTTGAAATCGACTTTTTAAATTTAACATTTTTTAACTTCTAGCTTTCTGTGCTATTCGTATGGAATTTTCCTGCTCGCCAGATCCTAGCCTTACTGACGAGCCGTGATATGGCGAAATGCTTTATATTTCATATTTATTGGTTAAGACCAAGAAAATAGAAAAACGTCATTTATTTAAAACTTAAAAAAAAAACATATATTAGCTAACAAAAACTAACTAAATATTCTTAAAAAATAGAAAAATAAAAATAACGCTTAATAGTTGCAATGTAAGTTAATATAAAAAGATTTTATAAATAATAAGTTTTGTATGTCTAATAATTTATGCCATGAGATTTTAACATGTAAGCTTAAACATACGCCATTATCATAAAAGTCTGAATATGATATTTTCCTTTTAACTGCTTTAATGAAGCGGAATTTCAAATAAAGAGGGAATACTAATATCATCTTACGACTCCACAACTTTAAGAAAACTATACAGAAAATGGGGTTACGTAAACGATGGAGCACTGCTTGAGGCTATAGATGTGATTTGGCCTATTGTTCCCATTAAAATATGCAAGTTAAAGTGACACGTAAATAGAGAGAAAACCCAATTAAACGCAGAAAAACGGGTGTACGTACTCCAGTGCCTCGACCTTGCATGTGAGGGATGACGCATGGTTCGTTCGGTATTTCGGTACGACGGCCACCACGGGGGCATATATAAAAACTTCAAACATAGTCTGAGATTATCTAATTATTTACCACAACTACAAAAAACCGTCGCGTCATGGTTTTTTGATTAGTTCCTCAAATACTCAATCATCCCCGTCTTTGAACAATCTTACTTATCATTACCTATAGGGGGATATATCCCCTATACCCCCTCTCCTCCCTCGTAGCTATGCCACTCTACACCAGTTTTAAAAAAATATTGTGGGTCACACGTCCGAAAAGTACCAATACAGGACATTTATGGTTCCAGAACTCGCACAACGGCTTGTCCAGGAAGCTGCCTTTTTCGTCCTGTAAACCAATACTTTCCGGCCTTGTAACGTTACTAACTATTACAGGACTAGTTAGTTTGTTTACTTTCCGGCCTTGTCCTGTAAAATTCGATTTTTTGGTAGGTTTAAAAAAGAAGTAGTTTCGGGACTGATGACGAAAAACTTTCAAAATAATTAGCAAGCAAGGGCCTGTATTACAATCTTTCTACAGCATGATATAATATCGTGCAGCTATTAGTTAAATAACTTAAGATATTTATTATCTTACCAAAAATAGGGCTACTAAAATAAGACTGAACAATACTGACTAGGCATAAAAAACATTTTTTTTTATAGGAAAAGAGTTGCTATACTTCTCCCAGTGGCGTCAAAAAAAAAAGTAAGTGCGCCACTAAATTCTACTTAAAAAACTCTCTTAAAAACAGTTTTCAATTGTTTAATAAGTAAAAAGATATCTGAAATACAGGGCTGGTCAAAAAAACATCGAAAACCTGTATCTTAAAATCTAAGAAAGCTAGGACAATTCTGTTTGCGGCACCTTTTGTTTCACGAAAAAGTAGTAATGTAAAAACCGCAAGTCTCTATGTTTACTAGTTACCGAGATACCCTGCAATTACATAGAAAAATGGACACCCTGTACACATCTTACTAAAAACATATTGCGGTTTTAAGGATCCAAATGAAGCTTAAGCTTTTTAAAAGATACTGAATATTACGAAATAGATACTAAAAAGGTAATGAACATAATATGATACACCTTACTGAATCCATCGATTAAACTAATGCTAAAAAGGTAAGAAAACGATATTAAATATGGCAATCACTATACAACCTGACGGAAGAATTAGATATAGTTACTGCTCTAAAAGCTTTTAAACAGAGAATGAAGCCGGATGGCTTCCTCGTGGTGCTGGTAAAGAACACCAATTCTTAAACATACCTGCGCCCTCTGACATGGAATTACAAAGCCACAAATATCAAAGGATCTCCTGCAAAGACAGCACGTCATAATTGCAGGAGTCCTCGCTAGGCAGCGTCATGCCCGAGCTGGGCGTCATGTCCGTTTAGTAACCGAAAAACCTAACAAAATATGAAAAATGGTTCTGGCAGAAGGAAAAAGCAAACCCTTGATATTTTGTTAAGTTTTTCGGTTACTTAACTTCTGCTCCTACAATTGTGACGTGCTGTCTTTGCAGGAGATCCTCTGATATTTGTGGCCTTGTAAGTCCATGTAAGAAGGCGCAGGTATGATTAAGAATTGGTGTTCTTTACCAGCACCACGAGATGGAGCCATCTGGCCCCATTCTCTGTTTAATCTCGCTTTTCTGTTTTAAAACAGACACCTATGCTTTTTCCTTTTGTCAGAACCTATAGCCTCAGTAACGAGCTGTATAACAGCGAAACGCGTCTGGGGATGGTTCTGGCAAAAGGAAAAAGCAAACCCTTCTAAAAGCTTTTCTTCTTCACTTGTGCTAACGGAAAAGAAAAATAACAATCTTACCTATTAAACGCGGATAAGTTCCATTTTGGAAACTGTTCGCTGTAGGCTTATACTCACGTCAATCGTGGATGCCAAAGAACACCCATACACTTACCTGAAACAACAGAAAAATAATATTATTAAAAATACATTTTAAAACTAATATATAGTTTACCCCATGGGTGTATCCAAAGGGAAAAGGATAAAGAAAAGCAACAAAAAAAAAAACGAAGAAAGCATCTATAATTCTCAAAGAGCCACAGGCGATTAAGACAAAAAGCGATAAATAAACGAAGTCTTAGCCTCAACAATTTTTTGTTTACACAGAAATTGGCCCGTTAAGGCATCATCAGACCTAAAGATCATATACCGGGTGATGCATGGCTTAGTTAAACATATGAAATCCCATGTAAATCTTAAGGTGGCTAAATATTGGCTCCCCTGTACATTTTAGAGAAAAATTGTATTATAATTTTTTGAAGAGGCGGATATATTAAACCAATGTGCCAAGTTTAAATAAATTTTAATAAGCCAATCCTAACTTATTGAATTAAATGTGATAACAAAATTACGAAATTTTCATAGTTCAGGTAATACAGCAAACACCAGCAAATTATTATTTGGCATTGACAAAACGAAAAGTAGCGTCAGTGACAACATTTTCATTGAAGGCGCTTTAATTATAGCTGAATATGATCTATCCCGTTGAGGAAAAGTAACTATGATTAAGTGGTATGAAACTATGAAAATTTCGTAATTTTGCCATCACATGTAATTGAATAAGTTAGGATTGGCTTATTAAAATTTATTCAAACTTGGCAAATTAGTTTATTAAATCGTCCTCTTCAAAAAATTATAATACAATTTTTCTCTAAAATGTACAGGGGAGCCAATATTCAGTCACCTCAAAATTTACATCAAACATCTATAGGCAACCCAACCAATTAGAACAAGTAAAATGAAGTGATGAGCTTATATCTGCATGTAGTTCAACTTAAAAGTGAAAATAAGCACTCAAACGACCGTCAGCCTAACAGATAGAAGTCCTCGGTAGTTTACAAACGAAAAAGAGAAATAAATTGACGTGGTACCATTCAAAGAGCTGACATATGACAGAATTTTAAAAAATTAAATAAGATGATTGAACACCAAATGAACTACTTAACTCGGGGCAGGGCAAGCCCATCGCTTTATTTTACATGTTTTAATTTGTTATGTTGTCTATATATATTTAATTAGGTAGGTTGTGATATAATTTTGTTGTACAGGGTTATCCAACCAAGACTAGACAAGGCGATTTTTTGACTTTTCCTGTACTTTTATAAAAAAACTGAAATAGCCATCTTAAGTCATTTTCTCCCGCGAATTCGAATATCTTCAGCAAAAAACAATTGAACATCAAACAAAAGTACTAGGGGTCACTTTGATATTTTTTTAAATGGGATGCCGTATTTTTAATGAGCTTATCCGATTTCTCATATAAATTTTGATCTAAAATGTTGGATTTTTAATTTTTTTTTTTTTTTAATTTTTACGGTAGACGAACATTTTCCGAATTTAAAACTGAAGAAAAAAGGCGTTTTTGAATTAAAAATCCAACATTTTAGATCAAAATTTATATGAGAAATCGGATAAGCTCATTAAAAATACGGCATCCCATTTAAAAAAATATCAAAGTGACCCCTAGTACTTTTGTTTGATGTTCAATTGTTTTTTGCTGAAGATATTCGAATTCGCGGGAGAAAATGACTTAAGATGGCTATTTCAGTTTTTTTATAAAAGTACAGGAAAAGTCAAAAAATCGCCTTGTCTAGTCTTGGTTGGATAACCCTGTACATATAAGATATAATCTATGCAATATGTATTCATACAGTATGCCCAAAAAGTTTGTAGATATGGAATAAAATGATTTTTTTTATTGTTTTCCAATTGATTTTTTAAGTCTAATTTATAATATATTGCTTTTTACTTTAATTGAGATTAATGAACCCTTACAACCGAAAATTTTGACGTTAATAAAGGTAGACTTAGCTTTGACTTTTGAACCTCGTGATTTTGATTAGATTCATATGGATTTAGTCACGTGGAAGTAGAGACGCACCGACAAAGAACCACCGACTGTATACACATCTTGGGACCCTTTTTTATTAATAGAAATTTGACAGGTGAAACATATTTAGAATTTTTAGAAAATGATCTAGTACCGTGCCTTGCCACATTATACCCTAATCGAGAAGATCCTGATGCACCGAACAATTTTTTGTGGTATCAGCAAGACGGAGCTCCGGCCCATTACACCCGCCGTGTTTGTGAGTACCTTAATACAGTTCTTCCCAAACGATGAATTGTCCGACGAGGTCCAATTAAATGGCCGGCCAGATGTCCAGATTTAACCTCTTTAGATTTCTTTTTGTGAGGTTATCTTAAGTCTAAGGTATATGTTAACCGACCAAACAATATTGAAGATTTAAAGAACATAATAAGAGGCGAAATAAGATTGATAGAACATTACGTCGTTAATAACGTTCTGCAAAAATTTGAAGATTGTCTCGGGTATTGCCAGACCAGACTGTTGGTGGAGGTCATTTCCAACATTTAAAAAAGTGACTTTTAGTTTCTTTTGAATTTTCTTTTTTCGCTAATAAATAATGTTTTAAGTTGAAACGCAGTTTTCACGCAAACGGCTGAATTTAAGTATATGACGTATTTCATGAAATATGTTTAGAGTTTTATGCAGAATCCAAAAAAATATTATAAAATAGGGGTATTCATTTAAAAAAAATAAGTAAACAATCATAACTTGTTTACGAGACAACCTGTATATATTGAAATAAGCTTCAAAAAATGCGCAACAGAAATAAAAAATTTACGGGTCCTAGCGCGTTTTTTCGAAAAAAAAACACATGCATTTTAAATGAATTTGTTCCAACCTTTACGTTCTTACTGTATATGATTTTTAGGTCCGATCATGCCTTAACGGGCGAAACATTTAACCAACTTCTTTCTAGACAAGAAATTTTTTAAGACTAACATTTTGTATTCTTATTGCTTTTTATCGTAATTCATTTCATTACCGTCAACGTTAACAATAGGTATTATAATAAAGATCGTTTCTCAACACGTTGTATACCTATTATACTTTTAGCAACGCATAATGCATTCTGTCATTTACATTATAGTGAGTTAAAATGCAATAAATAAATTACTGAAATTAAAAATTCTAATTTCAGGTTTTTTTTACCATACACTTCAGTAAAGACAAGGCATTATTAAAAAATATGTCCTAAGTAAGTATATCAACAATATCATCATCACAGATCAAGCAATAATTAAACCACTTTTGAAGCAACTGCTTAAAGTGGATAATATGGGATTCACAGTATATTTATTGCAATCCGGGTTTATAGACCATATAAAATGGCTCAGTGCCCTAATATGGAGGTCATTTGAAATATGATAAGCAGTGGCTCGACAGATAACAATGTTCCTAAACAAATATTAAATGAAAATAGTAATTTATCATGCATGTTTAGAATGAATATGTAAAACTCATATACAGTATGTCCACGGATAAACCGAACTCTAGTTTTATTTTCAGTTCTTCACAAAAATAATTTAATTTAAATTAATATCTAATAATAATTTAAAGGTTGAAGAAATACTCCATACTTTCAGTGAAGTCAAAATAATGTATATGAAACAATGCAGTCTTCCTCCACAGTTTAATAACACTAGATTACAGTCAATTTGCCATAACGTAAAAGGCAGTTTTTTGTTAATTTTTGGTCTCCAAATGCGAAAATGATGGTAAAAACTTCCTAGCACGTAAGAATTTTGAGTTATGGATTTTTTTCAGCAAATTAGAGAAGATTTACCAGTTCCAGGGCCCCCGGCAACTTGGGAGGAAGATTTAGACAGATTAGATAATAAGGCAGAACCAGATGATGTATCAGATAAGGACGATTCTTATTTTCCCGAAAGTGAAGGAAATCACCCCATTTAATCGACCAAGCTGAATTAAACGGGACCTCCACTTGTCCAAAGAGCACGCTGAAGTATTAGGTTTTAGATTACAACAATGGAATTTACTAGCTACTGGAACCAAAGTAACAATATTTAGAAACCGTAACCAGGAGCTATCCTCGTTTTTTACCATGCATGATAAAATGTGTGTTTGTGTTTATGATTGTTGAGGCGAGGTTAATTTAAAGAGAATAATGACATTAAAGACGTATAACCAAATTTTTTAACCTCACCTCAACAATTACGTAGCAGTAGATAACAAGGTCGTGGTTAGCACGGGTTATATTCAATTCTTACAACCACCTACCCCTTTTTTTTTTTTTTAAACTTCCTAAAATGAAGAAACTTTATTCCTTTTTAAATATATGGGGCATATCTACATGTTAGTTAATAATAACACTAACTCAAAAGAAAATTTTAATCACAAAAATTTTCATATAAAAATTTAAATACTTCATAATTAAAAACACCTTTTTCCTCCAATAATGGTATAATTGAATTTATCTATTCAATGCTTTTCCACTAATTAAAATTTCACATTTATAATTAAAACTTTACTTACTACTATCCTTTCTAGTATTTCCTGAGGATGGACGCTTAAGCGTTCGAAACACGTAGGAAACACCTTTCACTAGTCGACAAATACAAAAAAAAAATTGTGACTGATGTTATAATGGCTATACGGGGGAGTTTAAAGCATCCTGATTACGAACTCAACAACCATACTTTTCCACCACGTATAAATTTTGAGTTATAAAATGTATCAGATATTTTTATTTTATACAAACATTTTTATATAATATTTATACATAAGTTCAAACTAAGAAAAAAAAACAAGATATTTTAAGGATAACAGGATTTATTTACACAAATACACATGAAAATACATTTATAGTAAGTCTTTTATATACCGGGTGTTGCATCGTCGAGCGGGACATAGGAAATCCTATGTAATTTTAAATGGGGTCCAATTATTGGCTTCCCTAATTATTTTAGAGAAAAATTGTATTTAGGTTTATCAAAGAGCACTAAAACCCACATCCAAAAGAATAACTTTAGATATTTTTGATGAGCCCGTTTACGGGTTATCGCCGATTTCTTTTTAACTATTTCTCCTTTTCATGACCCCGTATTTGCGGGCACCACTCAAGGTAAAAGATGACTGTCAAATAAAGTTTTCATTTTGAGGAATATTTAAACATCTTCTTAAATCCTAAAGTTCTAACAATTTAATAGTACCTACCTATTAATTAGTAAAACATTGAAACATGTAAAATGTCATAATTAACCTTGTAATTGGATACTTTATTTTAGTTTTATTCAGATTAATTTGTACTCATAAATACACCTTTAATATTTTCGATGTACGAGTTTTTATAACAATAAAGCACACATTTCAAAATGACAACTTTATTTGACAGTCATCTTTTACCTTGACTGGTGCCCGCAAATACGGGGCCATAAAAAGGAGAAATAGTTAAAAAGAAATCGGCGATAACCCGTAAACGGGCTCATCAAAAATATCTAAAGTTATTCTTTTGAATGTGGGTTTTAGTGCTCTTTAATAAACCTAAATAGAATTTTTCGCTAAAATAATTAGGGAAGCCAATAATTGACCCCATTTAAAATTACATGGGATTTCCTATGTCCCGCTCGACGATGCAACACCCGGTATAATTTTTTTGCAAATGCTGACTTTCGTTTATATTCCTGATCGCTTTCTCTCATAAGAAACCAACAATAATCCCCCAGCATTGCTAGATCCCATCTGCCTTGGTAGCATTGCTCCATTGTTAGTATGTCCTGGTGGAACCTTTCTCCTTGCTCGTCACTAACCGCACCCAAATTTTCTGGAAAAAAAATTTAAGTGGGAGTGCAAGAAGTGTATTTTAGGAGACATGCGACAGCCCATTTTGCCGTAGCTTTTAAGTAGTTCTATAAGTTTTTCCTAGTTTTCTACTTTTTTGTTACCTGTATATTTTTTCTGATTAGCCCGCATATTTTTCTTGCGTTCTTGATTAAAATAATCAAATTAAAATTGCCTAATTTAGCAGCAGTATTGACGAATAATTTTGAACACATATATCTAGTTATCCTGGAACATTTTTGAAAACATACATAAAGTAAGTTGTTGATGTTAAAAACCATCTCATTGTATAATTTCTTCAATTTTTAGTGTGTCATTGAATTTATTATATTTTTTCGCAGTCTTTCTTCCAATATCTCAAGTAAATACGGTGAATTACACGAATTCGGAAATGACGGTAATGCACTATGTATATTGTATAATATGGTCTCGCAGACGGTAATGTAACAAAAGCCAGACGTAGTTATCAAGAAAGATATCCTAATCGTTCCTTGCCAGACAGCCGAACATTTTCAAATATTTATCGCCGTCTTAGTGAAACTAATAGTTTCAATAAAGGTAATTCGGAAGATATAGATCTCGAACTGTCAAAACCCCCGAAATTGAGGAAGCGGCGCTGACATTACTTCCCAGGAATTTTCCACAGCACCGTGTGAACTTATGTCCGTGATTCCTTTAGAATATTATAATAAATCCGCAGTTTGAGCCACAAATTATCAGAGGAAGCATTTTTTTTTTAACGAATGATATTCGAAATTTCCACAATAATCATGTGTGGGCGGACGAAAATCTTCATGCCATAGTCGATACTAGGGCTGGGCGATTATGAATTTTCACAGTCGATTGTCGATTGTTAAAAATAATCGATTATTTCGATTAAATCGACTAACCGATTGTTTTTCGATTAACCGATTATGAAAATCTCCAGTCTCTTCAGGTGAATAATGGGGGGGGGGCAAAATAATCGATTAAACAATTGTGAAAATTTTAAATATCGATTGTTTTTCGATTAATTGATTATTTTTCGAATTATCGATTGTTTGTCGATTAATCGATTTTTAAAATTTTCACAATCTTGCCCACCCCTACTATTCACCTGAAGACGACTGGAGATTTTTACCAGTTACAACATTGTGATCAAAATAAATAAAGGCAATGGAAGTCCAAAATAGTACCTAACCTTCAAACATAATAATTATATTATGCAGTATTTCTAACTTTTGGGAGAACAATATATCTTCTTGAATTTTGTAATTTATGTATCATCAATTATCATCTGTCCAAAATTGCTAAAAAGGAAGTTTCTTTTCTGCAAATTTTGATGTTGAAAAAAACATGAATGAAGAAATTGTAAAAACAAATTATCCATTTTTTTTACTTGTACACTCTATGCCATTATAATTTAATTTTTTGTTAAATTTTTTATATTTGCCTCACTTAGTTAGCCCGGTTCTTTTATTACTTTCTTTTCTTTCAAAAAGTCCAGCACACAGTAAACATAAACACATTTTATTTTAACGTTATATTACTGTTTTTTCTTCAATAAATAAAAAGCATAATATTATATTATGTTTATATGTAGGTATATTTGATAGTTTATTCCAACAAAATTCGCTTAGCAGACTGCTCATTAGGATTATGAAAATTCATAATCGATTAATCGAAAAATAATCGAATAATCGAGAAATAACCGATAAATCGAAAAATAATCGATTAATCGACTTTTAAAATTTTCACAATTGTTTAATCGATTAATCGATTATTTTGCCCACCCCTAGTCGATACCCATTTCCAAGAGCAATTTTCGGTTAATTTATGGACAGGAATTATTAGTAATAGTCTTAGAGGCTCATTTCTTCTGCCAAGACGGCTTAATAAACACATGGATAAAAAGAACTACATGTCTTACTTAAAGATGAACCATGCACATGTAATGTGGTACATGCACGGTGAAGCTCCTGTTCATTTCAGTTTAATTGTTCGCCATCATTCGTCGGGAATATTATTTGAACGCAATTCGACGCGAAGACGGGCGGAAGCATGCCTATTAAGGGAAGGTGGCAATTTCCAACAATTTGTATGAACCAAAATGTATCATTATTATACATAATATCCCAAGAGTATTGATAACTACGAGACGAGCTAAAATTGCTAATGAACTGTATAACAAGGAAAAAAAATTATGAAGAATTACTTTTTTTCGAAACACTGAAAATGAAAGTTTTGACCAGTATCTATTGATGAAAGTTTTGACCAGTATCTATTGATGAAAACGCTGTATACAGGGCGTTTCAAAAACATGTGCAAAAACATGTGCCATCCCTTGTTATATATCTTAATATTTTTGAGACCGTCCTTATTTTCGAGATATCATGTTGAATTTTAGTAGCCACTAACTAGGTATACAAACACATTTACTTCATAAGAAAGATTTGCTCTACTTCTACCAGTGGCTTCCGCGCTAACATGTTTCTCTTCAAAATAAATATTATAAACAAACTTCCGCTTTATCACTTAGCAAAAATGGTCCCTATAGTCTGTTTCTTTATGCGAGAGAGTAATTAATCATTATTGAACTATAAAACCCAGTGGTCTTCGTCGTATTCCATAAGCGTAGTTCAATTATTATTTCATATAACACTCGGAGTTGCAAGAATAGTTGAAATGTGTTCGAATATGACTGGAGTCGGACAGTCAACAATATACCGACTTGTGAACGAGGATTAACGCATCCCCATCAGGTCACCAAAGAGAAGTACAAGAAGAAAAGAAACTGTAATAAATGAGGATGAAAAGCAGAAGAATTATACACTCGTTTTACTTAAAGAAAGAAGTACCTACCTTGGACAAAATAATGTCTGAAATGAAAACGGATGATTTCATTTCACCCATGAGTAAGAAGAAACTATGAAAAACTTTGAAGGAAATACATTTTTGTGATGAAAAAATTCAAAACAGAAAATCACTTTTAATAGAGAAAGACGAAATCATCTCCTGGCGACGACGATATTATTTGAGGGCAGTTAGACAGTTTCGAAGAGAAAACAGAAATATCTATTATATGGACGAGACTTGGTTAAATGAAGGTTATACCGTTGGTAAAATATGGCAGATAAACAGCGCGAGGCAAGCTTTCATGGGAGAAATAAAAGCACCATCGGGAAAAGGCAAAAGATTAATTACTTACATTGGTAGCAAAAATGGATTTGTCGATGGCGGCTTACTAGCAATTAAATCAAAACGGACTGAAGACTATCATGAAGACATGAACGCTGATGTCCTTGAAGAATACTGCCAACAAATGCTAGATCTTATTCCTCCTGGATCTGTTATAGTCATGGATAATGTCAGCTACCACTCAATAAAATCCGAAAAAATACCAACGTCTTCTTGGAAAAAAATGACATCATTCATTGAAATACTGAAATACTCTTTATTAATACTTTAGCCTTACAGTTGAAGGGTGTACACGTCAAATAGGTATATATACAATGGCATATACCTACATACAATGTTTAAAACCGATTTAAAATATTACATAGTTAACAAATACTTACATTGTAGTACAAAACAGACCACATATATCACATTAAAAATAAAGTCTATGACCCATTCAAAGTATCAGTCATAAATTCAGAAACCGAGTAAAAAGCCCTATTAAGCAAAATTTGCCTAATTTTTTGTTTAAAACTAATAAATGACAGTTGACTAACCTCCCTTGGTAATTTATTGAACAGTTTCCTGCCAACATATGTTGGACATTACTCGAACTTAGTAAGCCGGTGCAGACCAGTTACCATAATATCATTCATTCGTGTGTTATAAGAGTGAAAATCTTGCCCAATTGGATGAGTGTTCTCATTATGTTTGATATATAATAAGGTCTTAAAAATATATAAACAAGGAAATGTTAAAATCTTTTTCCCCACAAAGTGAGGTCTGCAGCTGGACAATAATGGCACACCAAACAACAGTCTGATCACCCTTTTTTGAGCTATAAAAATTCGATTACTCTCTACAGAATCTCCTCAAAATATTACATTATAGCTTAATTACTATTAATGAATAGTATGTAGACAGAAGTTCTTTTGTTTCCAAAGAGTCTCTTAATCTATTAATAGCAAAAAAAACAGAATTAATTTTACTCACTACATGGTTGGCATGGGCATGCCAGGAAAGGGTTTCATCCACACATAATCCCAAGAACTTAGTATTCCTTGAATGGTTTAAGTATTCTATTCCAACCACTGAGATATTTGAACGAGTTCTAAAGTGTATGTATACAGTCTTTTCCAAGTTAAGTACTAGGCTGTTTGCCCTACACCACCCATCGAATTGGTCCAAGACAGATTTAAGCCCCAACCTGAGCTCTTCGAGCGTCTCTGCTGAGACCATCACTGTTGTGTCGTCGGCGAACATCGTAAGAGGCCCCCCGCTAACATAATCTGTGATTTCATTTACGAAAATTAAAAACAGTAATGGTCCCAGCACCGACCCCTGGGGCACTCCAATATCCATGTTATTCATTTCTGACACTTCACAACCCACCTTAACACAGAACTTTCTGTCGGTCAAGTACGCTGCCAGCAGGTCCAGGACGGATCCACGTAGACCACTTGCATAGAGTTTGTCCAAGAGAAACCTATATTTATGGTATCAAATTGTCATTGGCTTACTGTAAATAAGAAGCAATTTCATAAAGATATGCTGAAAAAGGAGTTACTGGAGATTGTAAAGTTGAATAAACCTCTTTGTACGAAATTTGTTGTCGACGAAATCGCTTCAAAACGAAATATAACGGTACTTCGCCTTCCGCCATATCACTGGCAATTAAACCCCATATAATTGGTGTGGGCGCAAGTAAAAGGGTTTGTAGCAAGGCATAACACCACTTTGAGACGTTGGAACCCTCTTGCAAGAGGGAATAAAGACAGTGGATTGTGGAAAATGGAATAAGTGCGTCGAACATATGATTGAAACAGAAGAAAAATGTGGGAAGCTGATAACATGATAAAAACACTGTAGATCCCCTTAATATTTCTCTGGACCCAACGACGATAGTTTATCGAACTACTCGGAACATGATGACTAAAATTTAAAAATTAAGTTGTTGTTTTGTGCATAGTGGATTTTTTTTATAAATATTAATATTTATTTCAATTTATCTATTTTCATATTATTCTTACTTCTATATAAGTTTTTATCTACTTAATATTAGGATAATTAATATCTAAATTATCTGCCTATCTCTTTAATTATAATCAAGTGTAATTATTATTATAGTTTTATTCTAATAAGCTACCTGTAGTAACGTCTCTCTGTTACAATACTTTCATTCATCAAATCAGTTATTACTTCGCGTTAGACAATAAACTGCCACATAACTGTATTTTTGCTCCGCTTAAAGATTGTAACACTTTGTATCCCATTGTCTTATTCTTGGGTCAGGAAACACAACACGAGCGATGGCACATGTTTTTAAAACACCTTGTATAAACCAACAATAAAAATAAATTTTCTATGTTTTATTAAGCTAACAATCCTTCCACTTTATGCCTCTGAATACTTCCAGAGAGTTGTATCATTTCGAGCAAGCCAAATTCTGGAAATAACTTTGCATCCCATAATTCTTAACAATTTTGACGCATACCGACCAAACTAACTATACAAAATCATTAAAATTCATGCACTAATTACAATATTACATCAGCGAACAAAGTGGCATGTCGATGAAGGGGGAGTCGGACTCTCATACCGCACTTGCAACCCCTCAATAAACTGTAAGGGAAGTTTTTGTTCGGTAGGCGGAGAGATAAAATTTATATTGTTACTTCCTCCACTTCATTATTTCATATTATTATATTATACTTTGTATCATATGCGCGGGAGAACATGTGGACAAGAGGGATGATGCTAAAAAAAAAACAATAATTTAAATTTACAATTACTATGCAGATGTTACTTATTATAGTACATTTTCAATATACAGCGTGTAACAGAAGTATGGAACGCTTTAAATATCTTTAATACCGTTTGTCCGATTTAGCTAAAATTCGGTATCCGTATGTAAGAGGTTATCGCGGAGCTGCTAGTGACATTTGCAATGTTGCCAAATTTACAGTTTTTTAGCAATTTAAAATATTTTTTTTTAAATGGAACACCCTATATATTATTCAAAAAATGATTTCACAACAAATTCAAATAACTTTTATATAAGTTACTTAATGTCTAAATCTAGCCATTTTTTTAATATTCGAGCTCGAAAATTGAGAATTTATTGAAACATTAGGTATTTTAAGGTAATTATTGTTTAAACTTACTTATTACCAAATAAAGAAATTAAATTAGATGTTTAAAGTGCCTTCCATTTGCTTCTCGACAATATGCTAAATATTGCGGAAAAGTATTTAAAACATTAGAAAGAATATCTGTTTCTTCGATTCGTCGGCACTCAACTTCAATTCTTTGTTTTAGGTCTTCTATATCATGTGGCTTTGTCTCCCTATCCATCTTTCAAAAAATACTTCATTTAGATACTCCCGTACTTGTCTGGCGTAATGTGGTGGTGCACCGTCTTGTTGCAGCCATACTTCGTTATTTAATCCCGCAACGTTGTCTAAAATTTTATTTATTGATAATCAGTTTTAATTTACTTTAATGAAACTAACTTACGAGGATTTGGAAATAGGATCGCAAGAGCAGTAACAATATTTCTTAAGAGCTGCAAATATCTATCGCCATTTAAATTATAATCCATAAACAATGGACCAATTATCCTTTGTCCTATAATGCCTGCCCAAACATTAATTTTTTACGGAAATTGGGTGTGCTGTTCTCGAATCCAATGAGGATTTTCTCTGGACCAATAACAAATATTATGCCGGTTAACATTTCCATTAAGACAGAACGTCGACTCATCGGAAAAAATTATTTTATTAATAAAATTTGGATTAGCATTACACAAATCCATCATTTGCTTACTGAATTCTAAACGCCTGTCAAAGTCATCCTCAGAGAGTTCTTGAACCAGGTGAATTTTGTATGGGTGGAACTTCTCACACTTTAATACGCGATCTACCGACATGTGCGATGTGTTGTAATCGAGGCCAATAATTCGAGTAGAGAGGTGTGGATTTTCCTCTATGCTAAGCAAAATATCTAAAGCTTTATCGCCGCTTGTCGCAGTTTTTGGACGCTCAGATTTTGAAATGTCTTTTACGTGGCCAGTTTCGTTATATTTCTTTAAAATTTTGCTTACTGTGGACCGTGCTATTGGATTTCGGTTGGGATAATTATTATCATTAAAAATTATTCGAAACAAAATTTTAACGAAACAAAAAAAAACAGTCAATTAGTCAATTTAATCTATCTGACAAATACTGACTTCCACAATAATAACATTTTTTTAAACAGAAGGTCCCTATTAATGTCTTAACATCGTCATTTTTTTAATTCTCAAATTTAATATACAGGGTGTCTTTGAAAGGTCTGTACAAAATGTAAGTGTATATTCCTTAGGCTAAAATATGATGATCTACACTAACTTACCTTAGTCCAAAACTTAATAATTTCCGAAATATATTGCAGCAAAATTTGTAGGGCATAGTTGGGGAAAGGGGAGTGAAAAATACCATGGGGAATACAATGAGGAACTTCAAATAGTACGAGGCAAAACCCTCATTTTAAAATTATTGTAAAATCTTTTAAAAGCGCAGAAAGAACACATAGCATCTCTTTATTGTCCTTACCAGTCTAATAAAATCCTCCTTATGCAAGGTAATTAACAAGGACAGAAATTCCCACCAGACAGTGGTAAAGATGTATAATAGTACATGATATACCTAGGTTGAGAAGTGATCTATTATACAGGGTGTCCCACCGGGAACCGCTTAGATTTATACATGGAAAACTATACATGGAAATTTTTGAAAATTTGAAGTATGCTAATGTTGCCGGAGGCATCCCGGCTAAAATATTTTCAATAGGGTGACACTTCCGGTTGTACCGGAAGTAGGTGTCAACTTGCTTATTTTAAATAGAACACCCTGTATATTATTGCATTTTTGAATTCTACGTAAGATTCTACGCAGATTTTATATATCATGTCCTATACCCAAGTCTAAGCCTTTTTGACATATTTAAGGTTTTATGTCAAAAAATTACGTTTGCAGGCCATAAAACAATTATCAATTTTTTCTATAAGGAAGCCATTATTATTTAATTTGAGTTCGATTGCTTGTTAAAAGGACCTGCTTTAATAGATATTTTATAATATTTTGATAACTATTAATACAGGGTGTTCAAACAATAAGTTTAAAAATGAAATTAAGAAAACTGCAAAAAATCTAAATTTTAAAATGGAAACCCCCAAATTTTATAATTATTTCTTATTTTAAATTTAAATTTAATTTATACAAACGAAGATTCTTTAAACTTGTTTATTATTTACGGATAATGGGATAAAGTTATATCAAGAACATGTGACACATTTGCCATTCGATATCCGCAAAAAAGAAGTCATCACAATATGCTGTTAAACAAATTATAGGAAATTTCAAGAACTTCAATAATAATAATATTAATAATAAACAATCCTTATTTCAAAATTACATTATATAACATAAAATGAAATAGTGTCAGATATTCTAGGCAAAATTTACGCTACAAATATGAGATTTATACAAAATACTCATCGATATTATACGGTTCAATGTCCTTCAATAATTTAAATACGTTTATTTTTACTTTTTTAATGTTGTCACAAGTTTTGATGTATCTTGGAAGATTATTGTATAGTTTAATACAGTTGTAAAAAGCACCAATTTTGTACAATGTCAGATTATGTTTAGGGAAAGTATAGTTCATCGTTCTTGTTGGATATTCATTTTGTGATTTACTGTATCTAAATAAGGATCTGTTTTTAAAAAAGCATAAAACATATTTCTGTATGTAAACTGCAGGGACAGTAAGAAGATGGTTCTCTTTAAATTTACCTCTACAACTTTCTCTGATACTGAGGCCCAATATTGTTCTTTCTGCTCTTTTTTGACATATTAACAATCGTTCAACGTCCCTACATTTCCCATACAAAATAACTCCGTATCTGACGTGTGATTCGAAATTTGCATATATAGTAGACCATTTTACATGTTTGCCTATCCAGATATCTAACTAAAATGCGTAAAGTGTAACATACCCTATTCAGTTTACCAAGAACATATTCTACATGATGATCCCATGATAGAGTACTATTCAAAACCATTCCCAAAAGTTTTGTCGTCTTTGACAGTTTTAGTTGACCATTTATTACAACGATATGTTCCATTTCTTCCAATGTAGACCTCGTGGTTTTAAATAGTATGGCATTTGTTTTTGATCTATTTAACACAAGCTTATTTTTGGCAAGCCACTCATTTGCTCCCATCATTATTTGTTCAGCTCTTATATTAATACTTGGCAGACTTGGAGCCACTATAAGGAAATTGGAATCATCCGCATTATTTGTTAAAGTACATTTATCATCGATATAAAGTAGTTCTGTAATATCATTTACATATATAATGGAAGTAAAGGTCCCAATACACTTCCCTGTGGTATTCCTAGTTTTATTTCCGCTCTATTAGATGTTACGCGGTCCTTTTCCTTTCCGATAGGTATGATCTGATCCATCTCAAGACCATTCCTCGAATTCCATACAGTTCCAACTTGTCAAGCAAAATTTCATAGTCCAATGTATCATATGCCTTTGAGAGGTCAAGAAATACTCCCAAGGGGACCATTCCGTCATCCAAAGACCCTAAAATCCGTTCAACAAACTGAAACACTGCTGTCCGAGTCGACCTGCCCTTTAAATATTCATGTTGAACCCACATAGAATTCCCATTATCCATCACTTGACTTCATTTTTCTCTGGATTTTCCTATTTCTTGCTATCGCTGTTTTCCATACTATAATATGTATAAACAAATCTAAGGGTTAAGTGAATTCCTTCTTGTGCAAATCACCATACTCGGACCATATAGACCATAGCCAGAAGCAGGTCAGCTGCAAATCACGCGACTTGCAGCTGACGTTATATCCTGAATCGTCTGATACGGCCTTCTAACCCAGAGACCCGGAAATCATACCCGAAACCCTGAGTCTCCGGGTGAAACCCTTAGTGTTGGTAACCCTAGTCTCACTCTGTAACTTTTTCACACTCGGTCGGTAAAACTCCACGTGACCTTCAGCCGTAAAATATTTGACGCTGAGGTGGGGAATGTCATTCTTGCTTTCTAAAACGTCAGTATCACATGTATCGCGCGTAGACGTCACTTTTTGACGTATAAGCGGAGATTCTACTAAGCCTTTGCTTCTACTGGTGGGAGATTTGTTGTTAGTGTCATTTGGATGACAGAGGTCGAGATTGGGTCGCTTAATTTGACCCTTGGGAAACGTTTAATTTAAAATCATTAACATAAACCGCAAAATAAAAAGTTTTCAGGGGCACCGTACCTGTTTTATGACTAACCCCTTAATAGAAAATGTTATAGCATCGAATCGACACTTAACGTAAGCAAAGTCCTTTGAAATGCAAATCGACGATTGACGGTGCACGAAGTAATTCACAGCCGCAAATGCGTGCTTTTCTAAACTGGGACCTGAATTTCCAATAACTAGGGCTAATTAACAGCATGCATTGTGAAAATTACTCGCTTTAAATTAACTCTGACATTGGAGATCATTTGCGCAAGATTGCTGGATAGTTGCAAAAATTACCTCAAACATCCTTTTAGTATAATTTTTAATATAGACCTGAGGAAAATAATAATTTTCACTATACAAAGTATATGTTGCTTCGTTTTGCCGCTACAGGGCGCTAAAGTTCTCAAATTAATATCGTTTTCTCGGAATAATTTCTAAGCGCCTTTATCGATTTTCACTAATTTTGGGACTAAGAATAACTACTATTACACAGCCCAACAAGAAATTTTTTTGTCTTGGTGCCGAAGAAAAAAACAACTGATTTTAGTTATTTTGAATGCGGTGATTGCAAAAGCACTTAGCTTTTCTTCGTATCAGCTCTAGTTTTTGAGATAGAGCCTACTCATAATAAATTGTAATATTAATATATTTGACAATTATAATGGTCATACATTTTATCAAAAACTTCACGAATTCCAAGACTAATGCCTTTTAAATTATACGTATTTATTCATAAATCACTGGACATCTTATATTGGCAAAAGGCCTGGAATTTTTTTGCACCTGCAGATTTCTTATTTTCGTATTCGAAATTAGCACGAAATATACAATAGAAGGCAATAAAAGCGAATGAAATTGTATACCGTAAGCCTCATAAATCAATTCGTTAACTTGGCTTGGTCTTAGGGTATTAGTAGGTACCTATATAATCCCCATAATATATGGGGATTATATTATGCGGAATATTGCCTGCATGCATTTAGTTGAAACTTGAGCTTCATTGCAAGACTGTGTTTTTTAAAAAATCGTATTTAAACACGGCTTCTACAAGTAGGCGTAGTTGCGTAAACTATCCGGACGTTTTTTGCTACATATGTGGCGAGTACATTTTGAAAGAAAGTAGAAGAGTGATTTGTGACTTTGTGGAAAAAGCTTATTTGGCCTATTTTGGCGTTCACTTAAAAGACCAAAATAAACCCTGGGCTCCGCATGTTGTATGCAAAACCTGTCTCGAACACCTGCGACAATGGACAAAAGGACAAAGAAAGTGTTTAAAGTTTGTGTTCCGATGGTATGGAGGGAACAAAAAAGCCACTTTGACGATTGTTATTTTTGTCTTGTGAATATAAAGAGCATTAATCGTAACAATCGGCATAAGTGGAATTATCCTCACCTAGAGTCAGCAAGAAGACCTGTTCAGCATTCTGAAGAAATACCAATTCAAACATATAGCAGCTTGCCTACTACTAAGCTTTTACCCCTTATCTCATTTCATTTTAGTAATATAAACAGTGATGCCAGCTCGGGCCAGGTAGATTAGGCTGGTTGGCAGGCTCATCGATAGTTTTATATGGGTAATTTTACCACTAGATTATTTAAAAACGTAGGTTTGGCAATCGAACAGGTAAACAGGGTTTCTTTGGGTGTTTACAATATAATGAAACTATTATTAAGCAATTAAGGGGTTTAATTGCAGTCATTAAACCAAACGGTATACCTTGGTACACACTTTACCAGAGGATACATTCGAAACGTCAACTGACGAGCTGCAGAGTGACCGATTTGAAAAAAAAACAGCGATTTTGCAGGAGATTTAACAAGTTCCGAAAGCTTTACTCAGGAGGAGCTAAGTGACCTTGTCAGAGATTTAAACCTCCGATGTGATGGCTCTTTACAATATGATAAAGCATTATACATTTTTAAATAACTAACTCACGGTAGTATTTCAAGGTATTTTGACATTTGGTACTTTCCATTAAAAATCATGGAGAAAGATGAGCCTGACTATTGCTAATGTCAAATAAAAATTAAAACTATCCTATGAGATTCTAAATACACATTTTACCTCAATTTTATTAAAGGTTGAAAGAAAATAACCTAATGTTACCATTTTAAAACGTCGTAGAATAAAAACTTATGTCACGCGGCTAACACTCCGCCATTTTGAGTTTGAGGAAATCGTATCCTACGCCGCCATTTTAAAAACAAATGACAACTTGTGATATGTCATTGAAAAGGGAAGTTAGAGCTCCATTCAAAGATCTAAAAAAATATGTGTCATTTAAAATAAGCGACCTAACCTCACTTCCGGTCAAACTGGAAGTGATATTCAAAATATTTTTGATGGAAAACTTGCATCTACCTAAACCATATGTACTGCTAAAATCTCAAATTCGTATATTGAACGATAATTAAGTGGGGTTCTGTCAAACGATTTCATTGTCACCCGGTATACAAAAAAAATATTACCAAGAAAATCTTAATACATATTATAAAGCTAAAATTGAATAGACAATTGACACAATATATTTTAAATATTTAAGTAAAAACAAATTTCATTGGCGGAATCAACGAATCGAACGTAAGTTGTGTTAAAAAAAGAATATTACGCGTTTGTTAGAAATAAATTTTAATTCAGTCAATTAAATTACGAAAACAGACATAACAGGTTGATGTATTCTCCCAATAAACCTTTAATTGAATTAATTCTCAATAAAATATTTTGTTGCTTACTTTCAATTACATATTTTTATTGTAAGAATTCGCTTCACGTTATCCCAATAAAATATTTATCTCAGTGTAGGACCTGACCAAAGAGAGAGTTTGCAGCTGCTTCCTTTCTGACTGCTGAACTTATAAAGTTTCTGTTAGATTGGGTTGCGTGATGCGCTTGAACCAAAGACATTATAGTTCTAATGTCTTTGGATTGAACACTATGAGATGTCGCCTCGTGTTGAACCATCATTACCCGATTATTCGAGTTACATGCATCCCTAATAAAAATCTAGCTTACACAATGCAAAAAACAATACAAATTAGTAAACTAAATTACACCAGCAACTCTTTACATAAGAATATTGTTTTCGTTTATCAGCTCATAATACATACACATGATAATGTTCGTTTTTAAAGTTGTGACATGCAAAGCAAATTCACTATTTATGTAATTCGACGTAAACACGCACAAACTAAATACAGTCACAAAACTCATGACAGCCTTTTAAAATACCATTTTCATAAACGTTCTCATAGTTTTATCAGAATACGTATATTTCTATATTAGATATGATAATTAGGCAAATTACGTTTTTCCCTAAAGAATATACATTTTTGGGGTTCTGTACCTTAAAAGGAAAAATTCGGTACCCTTATAGAAAAGTTTGGTTACCCATCTATCTATCTCAAGTAACAACAAAGTAAAGTTTTTTATAAAATAGGCTTAGAATATACAGGGTCTCGCAAAAAAGCGTAGTAAACAAAAATGTATTATTTTCTTATGGAATTCTATTATATATAATTACAATAGGTATATAGTGTAAACATAAAAGTGTCTGAGATAGCGAATTTTGAAAAATTACAATTTTGAACTGTGACAGCTTCTAGCTTTCTAGCGGTATGCCTTAGAGCAAAACGGCTTACATATCCCTATTTTACATTTTTATTATCTTCACAAAAATATCAACTTCTGGTTTAATCGGAAGTATTATATATTTCCGGTTTTCGAGTTACATTAGGTTGCCCAATGAAAGCATTGCTTTAGATAACACAAATATCCTTGAGGACACCGAGAAAGTAAAAACTACCGTACAAAATATTCCCGGTTTTGTTTGTCGGAAAATTTAGTAGATGAAGATCAGGCCAAACATTTACGAAATCAGATAACTTTTCGAGAAGATGACGCTGATGATCCACAATGATTACCCTCATTAGTTTGCAGACACCAAAAAGCAAATTTAAATGACAATGAAATTAATGCAAATGATGTACGGAGTAAAGAAAATGATGAAGCAAATAAGAAATAAACTGAAAATGTGATGAATTAAGAAAGAACAGTAATAAAGAGTTAAGAGTGATGGGAGAAAACTATTAGGGATACTCAACATCTGCCACATCAAACAAAACGTGGAACGTATACTGCTTGAAGTTTTAAATTTGACTGCAACAATAATAAATTTTGCAACTGCTCTCTTTTTATCCATAAAAAGCGGCAAGAAATCTTAAAATATTTTTGGAAAATGACCTGAGATTTTTCTGCACATGTATGTTGTTTTTATTCTTTAGTGCACTGAGAATAATTGAACCATTAGAAAGTTTGTAAGTCCCTAGTTTGCACCAACAGCCAAATTTTCGCTTAGCACTATTAGAGTAATCATAACAATTATTATAAAAATATTCTCTATCGGTAACAATCTCGCTTGTTTAAACATTTCTTATTGTCTGTATAAAAAAGGCTTAGACGTTTAGCAAATCAGTTTTCAGCATTTATAATACAGACATTTATAAAAGTCAGCATAATAGCCGCAGCGATTTGTCGACTGCGTGTTATTAGAAATATTATATTCACAAATAAACCGATTGATATTCGTCACCGCAGCGCCATCTGGTACCAGTCATTTATGTTTTATTATGTTCTCGAATACCGTCCTTGTCGCGTCGTTGCACGTGCTTTTTGTGTTAAGCAAACAAACAAATGCCTAAGACTAAGTGATAAAGTGGTAACTGATAAGACTGTGCACAAAAGTAAGTATGTATTCTATATACTATAATATATAATATGATATATTATTTTAAAGCATTTTAGTTGAGAGGCCAACCGCTCTCAGAGACACGTGTACAAATTGTCGGGGAATCGCTCGAAATCCCGAAATTAGTGTTAGAAATCATCGAAAGCATCACCATAGTCGCAGAAATCGTTGGAAATTATTCCAAAATCCCTAATCCCGAAATTCCGAAAAATATAATAAAGCTTGAGAAATATATTTTATTTCTATGAAAACTATAGTTTTTCACTCGGTTTTTCATTTAGCTGAAGTTTTTTGTTTAAACGCTTTTATAGGTGAGTTATATTTTTTTGAGTATTTAATATATTTTATTTGTTGATATGTATAGCTTAAAATTCTATATACCTGTTATAACCTTTTTTTTCAAAACCTTAACCAAATATGTGTTGAACTATTAGAACAATAAATACGTGTTTCTTGTTATTTTCGTTTTAATAAAGACATGTTCGTAATACATAAATATAGGTAGTTTTTTTTGTTATATATAGAATTGTATATAGAATATTATAGAATGTCTTCTAGTGTCGAACAAATTTTAGTAAATACAATCCATTAACGCCATATAATATATTATTTATTATATTTTGGATAGTTTTCATCTGAATAAGGTTGTTTCTGCTAAAAGAGAATAAACTATGATAGAGCCATATCAAAATCAGGAACATCTGACAAATCATATCTCATGGAAAATATGCTTTCGTAAGTGCACCACCCAGTATATCAGATATTTCAATACCCAGTATCAAAACCTTCTTATAATAGGTATTAGAACCTTTCTTATATCTTTTAAGTGGAGAAAACAGTATGGTATTCGATATTATCTAGATTATCACTGATATTAGCAATTCTTATAAACGGTATTCAAAGTAAATTATTACCACTATAACCACATTTTAGCAAAGCGAGATTCGTTACAGTAGCGAACTGTCACGCTGTCCAAATACGTATGCGGAATTCTAATAACTGATATAATATTTTTTATATCAGGTAGGTATTGGATAATTTTCTCAGTATGGGACATCCTGAATATTAGTTTGCTTTAAAACAATTTTTAGATCCAGTTTATAATTTTTGATATTTCTTACATTGAATGACAGGAATAGGTAGCTAAAAGACGTAAGCCACATAATAGAAATATCAAAAGGTCTTATCCCACAATAATTTTTATCAGTAGTTTAAATGCTTAAAATATTTTAATAGAATCATTTTTTATTGTCTCTTTTTAATTTGTCTTTAGTTAATTTAAAAAATTACCAGTCACTCTTTACGTTTCCTGAAAAAAACTAACGTAAATGGGATACGACCTGTTAGGACTAAGCCATCTTAATCAGTCAGGACATTTGTATTTATATAAGATATAGTTCATGTCGCTTCTTTTGGCAGTAAGCTTCTCACTGCAGCAACATTCTAATGCTTATTATTGAGGTTCTACATAAACATGCTTCACATTTTCCAACATATTTATTCAACAAAATCCTTTATTAGAAATTTCAAATTTGCATTCTATACAATACAGGAATTGATAATGATGATAATTAATTAAAATTCTTAACGAAGCCGAGCATCCTATATAATTCAACCCGAGTCAATTCGCCATTAAAGCTAAGGAAAGTATTTATAAAACTTTAAATATTGTCGTTGGGCGTGCGTTAAAATTGGGATATCATTAAATATAAGTACTGGGTCTCCCAAAAATCCCGCATAAAATTAATATCAATTAAGGAAAACGATCTGGGAAAAATGCTCGGACCCGTAAATTATTATTTTTAATTGTTCATTTTTTGACATAAAAAAATATTATACAGGGTGGTGTCTCATAGAACAGTTGTCACGTCTTTGGACAATTTTTTTAAATGAAATGCCTAATTTTTTATTAGGTTTTCAAATTCTACGAAAAATTCTAAATATTTTTTATGTAGAACTTGCTATCCCGATTTTCAGCTGTTTCCAAGATATTGACATTTAATTTGAAAATTGAAAAAAAAAGATTATCCATAAAAATTTGTTATGTATTACTAAAATGAAAATTCTAAAAGCGCAACAAATGTTGGAAATGTCCACCGCCTTCTACCTGACACGCCCCTGGGCGATGGTAAAATCCGCTTACTGCATTCCTTATAAAATCAGGAGGTATTCTATTTGTTTCTGTCCTTATTCTTTCTTTGAGATCTTCAATGTTGTTAGGTCTGTTTCCGTACACTCTTTCCTTTAAATAACCCTAAAAAAAATAGTCCAGCGCTGTTAAATCCAGCGTCCTAGGTGGCCACTCAATGGTACCCCTACGACCAATTCAACGGTTTGTAAAGGTTTCATCTAGGTACCTTCGGACCTCCACGCCAAAGTGTGGAGGGGCACCATCTTGTTGAAACCATACCATCTCATTTGGAATATCTGAATCCATCTGGTTAGGAAAAAGAACTGCTAATGCCGGAATTAAATAAAATGTTAAAAAATCCAGATAACGTTCAGCGGTAAGGTTCTCTTGAAAAAAATAAGGTCCCAAAATTCTAATATTTATTATGCCTGCCCAGACATTAACCTTACCAGCATATTGAGTGTGCGTCTCAAGTAAACATCGCGGATTATCATGAGACCAGAATCGATAAATTTGTCTATTAACTTGCCCGTTCAGGCAAAATGTAGCTTCATCAGAAAATAAAATATTACTTGAAAAGGCATTATTAGTATCAATCCTTATCATCATTTCTTCGCAAAATTCAAGCCGTCTATCATAGTCATCGTCTAGTAGTTCCTGTACAAAAAGAGGTTTATAAGGATGTAATCTTAAAAAATCGATGTACTGTACTACAAGTAGCTTCATTATCTAACGCCAAAGTAACAACAGAAGAGTGGGGGTTTTCAGTAAGCGATAACATTAAATCGATTTTTTTTATCCTCGGTTAGAACGAGTGGTCGACCGCTTCTAGGTAAATCTCTAACTGTACCATGCTCCTCAAATTTATGGAATACCCTACTTACAGTCGACTGAGTAATTTGGTTTTCTGGATACTTTTCGTTAAACAAAGTACAAACCTCAGCTTGACTTCTTATTTTGTCCCCACACCCCAAGATAATTAAAATTTCGATGCGCTGCTTCTCTGTTAACATTTTTAGGTAATTGACAAATTACTTAAGTCCAAGTCAGTATTGACATTATTAAGGACAGTTGATGACAGTAAGATACCTGATTTATTTAACATGTTCTAATATAAAATACAATATGTACTAAAAGTATTACCTTTAATAAAAAAAAATTGAACGTCAATATCTTGGAAACAGCTGAAAATCGGGATGGCAAGTCTTACATAAAAAATATTTAGAATTTCTCGTAGAATTTGAAAACCTAAAAAAACATTAGGCATTTCATTTAAAAAAATTGTCAAAGACGTGACAACTGTTCTATGAGACACCCTGTATAATATTTCTTTTATGTCAAAAAATGAACAATTAAAAATAATAATTTACGGGTCCGAGCATTTTTCCTAGATCTTTTTCCTTTAATTGATATTAATTTTATGAGAGACTTTTCGGAGACCCAGTATATAATTATACGGGGTGTCCGGGAAAATGTGGAAATTCTCTCGGATTCAGATGGAATATGAAAAAATAAGATGACAAGTTCCTATAAAAACTTTTCTTACAGCCCTCCCTATGTGCCCCTAAAGGACGCCGCTGAAAATCGGTTTTCTTAAATAACTATCAAAGTATTTAATATAATGTAATAAAAAATTAATGTGATGGACACTAGTAAGGACCTCTTAAAATAGTGTCCTTGGAACATATTTAGCTATTTTAGTTTACCAGGGGCGGACTAAGCTTTACAACTTAATGCCTAAGTTTTTAACACCCTATATGATAAAGACTTAAAAAAAAAGATAAGTCTAGGTAGTTTGCACCTTAGACTAAAAAAAAGGTACTCTTGTTTATTGTCGATAAAATGAATCGTCTTCGAGAAAAATAATAATAAACGAATTCATAACTTATTTTTAATAAAAAGGACCTTGATTTCTATTTTGTTTCTCGACAACAAAGTGTGATACAAAAGTCATTCAAACAGAAAAGTTTCATTTGAAGTTGCTTAATCCGAAAAAATACAAAAATTCAAAAAACGCAGTGATCTAATAAGTGGCACCTTAACGAAATTATTGAAAAACTTCATAAAAGAGTTCAGCATATGCTCCGTGAAGTCTCATGCACTCGCGGGCAAGACGAATTGAGGACTGCTGTACCAGCCACAATAACCCAGCCTTGGTACTTATCACGTCACAATGTGTTTTGTAGTGGATCCAAACAGATCGCGTTACTTTTGTAATAAATTAAAAACTCTGTATAAGTGTAATCATTTTATTAGTTTAATAAAATGGTGGGCGAGTGTTTGCCTCTTCCGACGCGTTGTCTATGAAGGTTTTTAAAAACATAAAACATAATCTTATTCTCTGCCTAAAAACTAACTTCAACTGTTTTCCACTTAAAAAAAGGGTCTCGGGTCACACGCTTATCGCGTCTAAAGTGTCACTGTTAATGTCTTTCAATAACTCGACCCTGTGGGTTCTTTACGTAATAATTTTAAGTGACAAAATATAATCACCTAATAAATACAAAACTGTACATCCCGCCCACCTTGAAAGAGTAATTTCAATGATATAGGTTACAAGATGTATACCAACATACAAAATATATAAAATTAATGTATAAAAAAAAATGTAAACATAAAGTAAAAGAAAAAATAGAGTCCTTTAGTCCACCTCAATCGGTAAAACACTTATTTTAGTAACCGCACGTTTAAAAACTCCCGTCTTAGTTTTTACGGACACTACGCGGATGACATTGTCTTTTCCGGGATGAACTTTAATGATTCTGCCTAATGACCATTGCTGAGGGGGAAGGTTTTCCTCACGTAAAAGCACTAGGGATCCGATCTTGATAGGTGGCCCCTTGTTGCGTCCACACTTTGCTCTTTACTGCAAAGATGTTAAGTATTCGGATGACCATCGTCTCCAGAAATGCTGAACTAATTGCTGAAGACGTTCGTACAGAACCAATCTGTTAGTAGGTACCTCGGTGACATCTCGCTGTGGAATGGAGGTAAGTAGGTCGCCAATTAGGAAATGGCTAGGGGTTAGGACATGAAGATCATCGGGATCATTGGATAATGGGGTCAGAGGTCGAGAATTTAAAATAGCCTTTACCTGACACAATACTGTATAAAGAGATTCATAAGATAAGTAAGCCTCTTTTAAGACTCTGGTTAAGTGAAATTTGGTAGACTTTACCGCAGCCTCCCAAAGACCTCCAAATGAAGGTGATCGTGGTGGTATAAAATGCCACTTAATATCGTTTTCGAGTAGAAATGTTGATATTTTATGACCCTTTGAAACGTCCTGTAAGAATTTACTAAGTTTTTGTAGTGCAAAGTTAGCTCCTACAAAATTTTTTCCGTTATCAGAGTAAATATTTTTGCATAGTCCTCTTCGAGAGACAAATCGCTTTAATGCATTTAAAAATGAATCGGTACTTAGATCTCCAACGAGCTCAATATGAATAGCTCGTGTAACAAAACAAATGAAAATACAAATGTAAGCCTTTATTATCTTGCGAGAACGTAGTTTACCATCCTTTATCATTATAGGACCAGCAAAATCGCAGCCTACAGTTAAAAATGGACGTGAAGGCATTAGTCTTGATTGAGGAAGATCACCCATCATCGGAGTGCTCACATAAGGTTTAGATTTGAAACAAACAAGACATTGATTGATAGCACGCTTTACTGCATTTTTGCCATGAATAATCCAATATTTATTTCGCAAAATTACCAAAAGAGCTTGAGTTGCTGCATGTAAGTTTCGTTTGTGCTCATGCTCAATTGGAAGTCTAGTAAAATCATGATAAGGAGGTAATAAAATTGGATGTTTCATATCAGGAGTCAAGGTCGAGTGTCGAATTCTTCCACCCACGCGTAATATACCCTGCTCGTCAATAAATGGATTCAATGAAAACAGTTTACTGTCCCTAGAAATTTGTTTGTGTTTCCGCAAATCGTTAATTTCTTTGGAATATTCATAATATTGAACCATTTTTATTAAAGTGTTTAATGATTGATCTAACTCATTTTGAGATATTTCCGCAAAAATTCTGCTGGTTTTATGTTTTGTTTTAATATTTAGCATAAATCTTAATTTATATGCAAAAATTCGAAGCAGTTTATTGAAATTTGAATATCTTCTAAAAATATCCTGATCCTGATAAGTTGTGTTAGTCATAAACGATAGTTGAATTGTCCGTTTTCTGTCCGGTATGTTGTCAATATTAATTTGATCTAAAACGGGCCAGAAGTTTTCATGTTTTGTCAGAAATTCTGGTCCGTGCCACCACAAGTGACAATCAAGCAATTGTTGCGGATTTAATCCGCGGGAAAGTACGTCTGCTGAATTTTCTTTGGAGCCAACGTGTCTCCATTGGAATTTGTCAGTCAATTCATGTATTTGTGTTAACCTGTTAGCTACAAAGGTATTCCAGTTACTCGGTTCACCCGCGATCCACGACAGTGCAATAGTGGAATCGCACCAAAAAAATTTATTTTTTATGTCAATTTCGAGAGACCTTTCTACATTTTTTGCCAAGCACGCTAAAAGTAGAGCCCCACAAAGTTCCAACCGAGGCAATGAGATTGTTTTTAAAGGAGCAACTCGACCTTTAGCGCATAATAACTTTGAATGACGTAACCCGTTAATATCTGTCGTAACTAAATATATACAAGAACCGTACGCGGCTTCGCTTGCGTCGCAAAAACCATGCAATTCTATAGTTATATAATTTGGAGTGACTACTTGACGCGGTATTTTTATTTTGTCAAGGATTGGTAGTTGTTCAAAAAATGAAGTCCAAAGTGTATAAATATCTAAGGGCACCGATTCGTCCCAGCCTAACTTACACTGCCAAAGACGTTGCATAATTATTTTTGCACGTACAGTAATCGGGCCTGCCAGACCTAAAGGGTCAAATATTTTTGCGATAACCGATAAAATCTGACGTTTTGTTACCGTTGCGTAGTTCTCAAAGTTAATTGAATAACCTAAAGTATCTTTATTTGGTTGCCAAAATAATCCAAGTGTTTTGCGAGTTTTATCTTCAGATAAATCATAATTTTCTAACTGACCCTGATCGCAATCAGCTAACACTTCCGGCTTGTTCGAATAAAATTTTCGTAATGGAAAGCATGCACCATTTAGAATCTGAATTATTTGGTTTTTTAATGTGATAGCATTTTTAACAGAGTCGGATCCAGTTAGCAAATCATCAACATAAAAACAATTCAAAATTGCGTTACTAGCATTCTGCAAATTTTTAGCGTTATCAATAGCGGCTTGATTTAAAGATCTAATCGCTAAAAATGAAGCAGGTGCAGTTCCATATGTTACAGTGTTTAAAGTATAAAACTTAAGATCCTCATTCGGACTTGAACGCCATACAATACGCTGCAAATGTCGATCACATTCCCTTAATTGGACCTGTCGATACATTTTTTCAATGTCCCCGGTAAAAACTACATTATGAAGTCTAAAGTTTAAAATAATAGTTAATAAATTTGGTTGTATGACAGGACCCGTCATTAGGATGTCGTTTAAAGACACTCCGCTATCGCTTTTTGCCGAAGCATCATACACGACGCGTAATTTTGTTGTAGTACTGTCAACCTTGACAACACCGTGATGTGGTAAGTAATATGTCGTGTCAATCGTGTCTATATTCGAACTGATTTGTGACATATGTCCCAATTTTTCATATTCCGACATAAAATTAATATAATCGCGTTTTAAATTTTCGTCCCTTTGTAATCTTCTTTCGAGACTGTAAAATCGATTGATAACTGCATTTTTCGAATCACCCAATTCGAAAGAATTATTTGATAAGGGTAAACTTACTTCAAAACGACCTTGCGATACGCGTCTATAGTTTTCAGTGAAATGTTTTTCGCATGCCAAATCTTGTGGTAAAATGTCCCGTTTTTTAGTGTCGCAATTTTCTACAGTCCAAAATTTTTCGATTTGCCTATGCAACTCATTATTTGTTATTGAAAGGTTACAAATGGTGGAGTCATTATTTTTATATGATGCATTGTAATCAAAAAATAAGGTTCCTGCAAAAATCCAACCCAGTTTAGTTTTGTTTAAGATTAGTTTGCCTTTGCCCAATTTAATTTGTCCTACACATAGTATGTCATAGAATATGTTTACTCCTAACAAAACATCTACAGGGCGCGACAAATTAAAATTTTTATCGGCAAATTCAATATTGTTTGGTAGGTCTATGTTAGACAAGTCAAAAGAGGTTTGCGGAAGATTTTCGGTAATTTTGTTTACAATTAAAAATGAATCTTTCATTTGATATTTTTCGCTGACAGAATAAAATGTGGCGTCAACCTTTTTTGAAATTTTGCTAAGAGAGTTATTTATCCCAGCCACGGGAATACTAAAATTTTTAGTTTTTAGATTGAGTTGCCTAGCCAATGAATCGGTAATAAAATTACTTTGAGATGCACTGTCTAGAATGGCCCTAGCTTCTATTATTTTTCCATTGCAATCTAAAATTTTAATCATGGCTGTTGCCAAAAGTATTTGTTTGTTGTTTCCAGTCGATAAACAATGCATTGTTATGTTTTGATTAGAAAAATCTTGGATCTTGGAAGTTGAGGCATCATTTGAGGTTTGTTTATTTTCTCGACTAATTTCCGTTGAGAGTAAAGTTTGAGTATTATGGGTACTTTGTGACCCGCCATGGGATTTGTTATTATTGTCGCGATCGACAGTGTTTGGGTTATTAACAGAGCTATTGACGCCGACAACGTTACCGCTGTTATTAAAGAATAAATGTAATAATGAATTATGTTTTCGACCGCAGTTTTTACAGCCTGCTGAATTGCAGGAATTGTGATCATGAAAAGGTCTTAGACAGTTGATGCATAGTTTATGTTTTTTAATTTCTGTGTAAAGATCCCTTTTCGGCATTGTATGTATTTTTTCGCATTGAAAGTTTAAATGATTTTTATGACAAAAGGCACAAGAAATCTTTCCTGTCGTCACGTGTGTTAGAATTTTGTTGTGTTGTTGTCCTCTGTCTGTCTTATTTTTGCTTTCCAGGGTCTCTAAGAAATTGCAACGCTTGGTTAGAAATTCCGTTAGTTGAGAAACCGTAGGAAAGTCAATTCCTTGTTTATTTAAATGTTCCTCCCATTCCCGTTTAGTTACAATGTCAAGTTTGTTACCCAATATGTATATGAGAAGTGTATCCCACATATCTATGGGCTGCCCAAGTGCCTTTAACGCACGTAAATTTTTGTTGAAATTATCCAATAAATTTCTTAGTTGAGAATGTGACTCGTTTTTCATTGTGAAACCATCCAAAATATGTTTTATGTGAGTGTGTACAATCAATCTCTTGTTTTCAAACCTATCCCTTAACATATCCCAAGCAATTTGATAGTTTTGATTTGAAATTTCAAGTGACTGAATTAAATGAGCAGCTTCGCCTTTCAGGCATGATTTTAAGTACCAGAATTTTTGTACATCATTTAACTGCGCATTTGAATGTACTAAAGAATTAAAAATGTCATAGAATGTCATCCATTGACTGTAGGCCCCATAAAATTCTGGTAAGCTAATCGGTGGTAATCTTACCGGACCTTGTAAATTAACATTTGTATTTCCAATTGCATTATTAACACTAAAAATGCTTGCACCAGGATTTGGTGGTGTATCTTGCGTTTTTAAAAAATCTGAAAGCATTTTCTTGGCTTGACCGATAGCCTTAAAGAATTTTGATTCGAAATCATCTCGCTCGGCGTCCTGAGAAATATTTCCCGATAAGTATTCAATTTCGGTTTGGATGTCATTAAATTGATCCAAAAGAAACGTTGTTCTCTCTACGCGAGCACTAACTTCTTCATAATTTCCCGAAAAAGATTCAAAATTATCTAGGTATGTAATAAATCTAGTTAATTGGGATTTGACTTGTCCCCGTTTTAACTTTAATTTGGCTAACATATCAGCTAAATCGAGTGCATTGTTAGTATTTTCAGAAGCCATATTTTTTTTTAAATCTCTAAACACACTAAAGTATCAGATAATGCAATTGAATATGTAAAGGAAATGGTAAAAAGGAATATTGACGACTTACCAATCGACGCTATTTTCCTTGGTTGTGGTTTTCTTTCAGCTGTGTTGCCAAACAAACTGTTGTAGGTATTTGGTTTTCCGACTGTGTTGCCGAAAAGTCCCTTTGACGACCGTTTTGTCGCACTTGTATATTAGCTTTCCCGGTTGTGTTGCCGAACAAAGCCGTTTTTACCGACCGTTTTGCCGATTTAACTATCCAGGTTCGAAGGACCAATGTTTTGTAGTGGATCCAAACAGATCGCGTTACTTTTGTAATAAATTAAAAACTCTGTATAAGTGTAATCATTTTATTAGTTTAATAAAATGGTGGGCGAGTGTTTGCCTCTTCCGACGCGTTGTCTATGAAGGTTTTTAAAAACATAAAACATAATCTTATTCTCTGCCTAAAAACTAACTTCAACTGTTTTCCACTTAAAAAAAGGGTCTCGGGTCACACGCTTATCGCGTCTAAAGTGTCACTGTTAATGTCTTTCAATAACTCGACCCTGTGGGTTCTTTACGTAATAATTTTAAGTGACAAAATATAATCACCTAATAAATACAAAACTGTACACAATGAAACGTGATTCTCTGTAAAAGTTCATCCCTAGTGCCGACCGAAGTGGAATACACCAAGTTCTTCAGGTGTCCCCACTGGTAAAAATCCAACGGCGTTAGGTCGGGAGATCGAGGAGGCCAGGCAATAGTTCCTCCTCTACCTATCCAACGGTTTGGATAGACGTTATTCAGGTGCTACCGCACACCAACGCTGAAATAAGGTGGTGCCCCATCGTGCATGAATTACATGTTTCGGCGGATTTCAAGTGGTAACTGCTCTATTAAATCCTAAAAAGCGTTCTGGAGGAATTCCAAATAAAGTTGGCCATTCAAGCGTTCCGGCAATACGAATGGTCCAATCAAAAAATTGCCAATGATTCCTACCCAGATATTAATTGATTGAAACTGATGTTGATGATGCGAAGCAATAGTGGGCATGAGGATTCTCATCAGCCCATACATGTGTGTTGTGTGAATTGGTGATATCATTTTTGGTAAACCTTGCTTGATCCGTGAAAAGAATAATGCTAATGAAGTTTACATTATTTCGTTGATGATCCAATCCAAAAGTTTGCACACTGCATTATACGAGGAAAATCTTCAGTAATAAGTTCATGTACTTTTTGCAAATGATATGGATATAACAGCTGTTTTTGAAGACCTTTATGTACTATTGTTTTCGTCATCTACAGCATTTAAAATATTTTCCTAAAATTGAAAGTCAATAATATGTATTACCCTATTAACTGGAATCGCCCACCATTCTCGTACGATTAGGAAATCTGTCGTGATATAACCTTCTGGGTTCTAAAGCATTGCAAGACACAAGACCATACATCAAATGCATATCTGCATACTCAATAAACGTGTGTTCCATAGTTTGAATTAATTCACAATTAAATTCACCACGAAATCCAAAAATCAGTAAATTAATATCAACGTAAAGGATCAATGTGTCAGCGATGTGAATGATGACAAGTTGTAAAATTCAGGATATTTTATTTATTTCGTACCATAGTAACGTTTGCAACAACAATACGTTTTTCTTTAGTGCCGACAAGTAACTAAACCCTCATTTCTTGCGAACATAGGTCTTCTACAACTATTCGTTTATTAATATTTTTGTCGAAAACGGTTCATTTTATCAACAATAAACAAGAGTACCTTTATTTTAGTCTAAGGTGCAAGCTACTCAGATTTATTTATTTGTAAGTCTTTATTATACAGGGTGTTAAAAATTGAAGCATTAAGTTGTAAAGCTTAGTCCGCCTTTGGTACACTAAAAAAGCTAAAATATGTTTTAAGGACACTATTTTAAGAGGTCCTTACTAGTGTCCATTAAAGTTATTCAAGAAAAACCTATTTCCAGCGGCGTCCTTCAAGGGCACACATCTCAGTAGGGAGGTCCTGTATGAAAAAAATTTATAGGAACCTGTCATCTTATTTTTCCATGTTCTATCTGAATCCGAGAGATTTCCCACATTTTGCCGGACACCCTATATACTCGTATGACACTTGCAGTTGATCCAGCGATTTAAAGTTAATTCTCTCCTTCCGGCAAAAGGCCAATGTTATATTTAACTATCCATAAAACTACCCTGCGTTTACTACTCAACTAGTTGTTAAATCTATTCAGCTTTAGCTGTGATTCCTGAGGTATTAATTCCAGTAACTGGCGAGCATATTATAGTTTTATTGCATAAAGTTGTTTTGTTAAATTTATTATTACCTCGTAAAATACATATATTAGTAGGCTTAAAGCTAAAAGTGGTTATTCATCCAAGCACTATAAAAGCTACGTCATTGGTCGCAAGTAATTACACACAATCAAATTGGATTCAAAACAATAAAATTTATGTTATTAATGCAGAAATTAAATGTACACTAAAATCGAGAACTTAATCATAAAATATAGTTATTTGACGTTGAAAGTCTAAATCTATCATATTCCTGATATTACGCTTAAGTCAATTACAAATAAGTTTTACTGACACCTCACCAATAAAGAAATACTTACAAGTCATACGTGTATAAATCAATAAACAAATTTTACTGGTCAGTTTTGACCAATGTCTACCAAAGGAACGTTTAATCTAGTCATACTTAATTATAACTTCGGCCTGTCAAAACAAAAGTTCATCGAGGAAAGGGTTTGTTTGCTGATCCAAAGGATAACGCCGGTCTCAATTAAGTGGAACCTTTTGTTGACTTAAAAAACGCTTTGTAACGCATAAAAATAATTTTAATCGACGTAATACGTACTGGTAAAGTTTTAAAAGTCATTAAACAAGTTAATTATGTAAACAGTGTAATTTGGTAAAGTGGAAGGGGATTCATATCATATTACACTCCGACGTCCATTAAATACATATTTATAAATATTGGTGTTTACCTAATTAGATTATACCAGTGATATTGTTTTAACTAGAATAATTATATTACGGTGCGTACTTATACCGCTATACCGGGTCCGCCAACGAAGCGGGGACGGAAGACTACATCATTATCGAAGACCTTATCAAAAATACTGAAATGCGTTGTTTTGACTTCTGTCAGTTGAGAATTTTTACGTATCAACGATTATTTCTCAGTTTGGTCAATTAAACATGGAAGTGAATTTTAGTGTGCAAGTTGATATGTTGTTAATGTTGGGGGAGTGCAGAAGAAACTATAAACAAGTTTCACTAATGTTACAACCCGAAATCTCACATGGCATTTAAAAGGCTGGAAACAAGAAGTCGTACTACTGACAGCCTGAAGTCAAAACCACGATTTCGGAAGCGAACTAAAACGGATGAAGATAGGGCAGTTGAAGTTTTAGGAATGGTAGCTATTAACCCGCATATAGGTTCCAGGCGGCTTGCTGCAGATACTGGAATGAGCCAAAAATCGGTTGTGACCATATTGCATATGTACAAATTTCATCCATACCACATTACACCCCACCAAGAGCTTTATGTGCAAGACTTTGAAAATCGCGTTACATTTTGCAATTGGGTACAAAGGCAAATGCAAGGAAATAACAAGTTCCTAAATAATGTTATTTTTTCTGATGAAGCTACTTTCCATAATTGTGGCCAGGCAGGATTTTAAGTTATCCCTTGTCAGTAAAAAATAATTGTTTTTTTTGTTTGTTTTCTTAAAGGTAAATAGACACAATATGCACCACTGGGCATCGGAAATCCCCACTGGATGATAACTGTGCCAAATCAACATCCTTCGTCAGTTAATGTCTGGTGTGGTATAATCGGAGAGAATTATTGGTCCGCATTTCTTTGAACGCCATTTAAATGGAGAAATGTATACAGATTTTTTAAGGAACCAATAACCCCAATTGTTAAACCAAAACATAAACCCTGAGATGTGGTTTCAACAGGACGGAGCTCCACCGCATTATGCAATAAAGGCCCGTATTCAATTGAACGAATTGTTTGAAAACAGGTGGATTGGTCGGGCTGGTCCGATCAATTGGTCTGCTAGGTCCCCGGATTTGACCCCTCTTGACTTTTTCTTCTGGGGATTTATAAAAGACAAAGTGATGGCGACTGCACCTACAACTGTAGATGATATGAAAGACCGAATCCGCTTTGCCTGCTTATTGGTGACACCTGAAATGTTAGAGCTGGTACGAAATTCATTTAAAAAAAAGAGTGAGAAAATGTTTGGAAGTTGAAGGGAAACATTTTGAACATGTCCTAAAACATGACAGGCGATAAATGGTAAATAATATTATTTAATTTTTATAACCTAAAAAATCATAATTCCGTAACCAGTGGAGCAAATCAAATTTTTTTTTGTACACATACGTAGTTTTTTACGTAGATTCGAAATTAATAAACAAAAGTACATAATCCTATTTAAAATTTCAAAGTTACCCCCCAACCCCTCAAAATGGGGATAGGGGGTATATGATAAAAATATGTTTAAATATGTCCCCCGATCTTAATTGCCTCGTTAAAATTTTAAGAAAATATTTTAAACCGTTTGCGAGATATCGCCTTGTAACACTTTGAAAACTCACCCTGTTAGAGTTATGTGGATTTATTTTTAGTAGTTTAAGAAATAATTACAATTTTATCTAAAAAATTGCCTAAGTTTAGTAACCATTTCCAAATTACTCAAAGCAAATGAATGAAATAGTACCCTCAAAAATAATATTTTAGAATGTTGCCCATCTTTACAAGTTTACCGTATTTTAGATATTTGGATATTAACTGTAAAAGTCTACACTTTTGCTATTTTTTATTTATTTCATTTTATTTTTGTTCATAATCGAGCCATGATTTTTTTCTTGGTTAGATTGTCACTGTGACAGCCGAATACAATTACTTAATATTTGTTCACTTGCAAAAATTGGGTACTAACTTTCACAAAATGTCGAATTTTACCACTTTGGAAATGGATATGATTTTTATATTGGGAGAATGGGCATAAAATTGCCTTCTAGCGAGTCGAGTGTATGCTGAAAGATATCCAGATATTGAGAGAAAGCCAATACCAGAGGCTTTCGAGAAGCTGTTGCATAGATTTTTAGAAACAGGAAATGAATCAGGTAATCATAACGTAAGGCAAACTGGCATTTTTTAGGAAATCAGTGTTAAGAAAACTAGGGTGCGACGGATTTTGAAAAAATATAAATATCGTCCTTATCACATTGAATTCTTAAGAATAATTACATTCTGTAATTGGATGCTTAATAAAATTAAAAAAGTACCAGATATTACTATGTTATCAAAAGTTCTCTTTGGTGACGAGTCTACATTTAAAAATAACGGAATCGTGAATAGACATATTATGCATTAGTATACTAGTGAAAATATACATTGGGTTCGACATGTAGATAACCAAAATCGCTGGTCGGTTAATGTCTGGAGAGGAATATTAGGGCATTACATTATTGGGTCATATTTCTTTGAAGGGCGTTTGACGGGACAAGTTTATTTAAATGTTCTTAATCATGATCTACCCATTTTGCTTCAAAATATAGATACCGACACTCTCCAAAACTTCTGGTTTCAACAAGACGGCGCTCCCCCCATTATTATGACCCGGTTAGTCAATTTTTAAATCATTGGCGAGGTAATCAGTGGATTGGACGTGGTGGACCAATCGCTTGGCCTCCTGGGTCCCCTGATTTAACACCCCTTGATTTCTACCTCTAGGGATACGTTAAAGAACAAGTACATGCCATACCTCCTACAAACCGAGACGATATGAAAGATCGTATACGAGAGGCATTTAGAAATATTAGAATACGAACTCTACAAGATGTCCAGTAAAATTTTGTTCGAAGGCTATATGTATGCATTTAAGAACAGGGAAGAACCTTTAAACATATTATTAAACCAGACAATGAATTCTCATTTCTTGCCTAATAAGGGTTTGCGTAGTTCTGTTGTTTCAATCCATTTGTTTTCTTAAATTTGTATTGTAATTCATTGTTTTATATTTATTTTAAGTTTTAAATGTCTTAATAAATCTGTTAATTAATAACATTTAGTTTCTTTATATCGCAGACAGATATGCAATTTAGCGCTAGATTATTAAAATTATTGCATTAAGAAATTGAAGTCATGCATAATAAATGCAAACCTTTAAAAGGTTACCGCTAGATTTTCCAAAAAAGTAGCAAAAAATATACAGGGTGTTCCATTTAAAAAAGAGAGAATTTTAATATTTCGCATAATGTGATTTTTATTGTAAAGATGGGTAACATTATAAAATATTATTTTTGAGTGTACTATTTCATTCGGTTGCTTCTATACCTAATGCAAATTTAAAACAGATGCACGTCATCAATCAGCTGACAATTGTCAGTCCGTAAGAAAACAGGAGGAAATTACATTTGGGCAAAAAGTATTAAAACTTTATGCGATATTAAATTTACTACAAACTTAAAGTATTCTTCTTTGATACGAACTCACTTATAGCAAATATTTTGTTTATTTAAGCTTGTAAAAATTAATAAAATTTGAATCTTATTAGCCGATAGTTGGCAACATAACTGTAAACAGTGCGGTGGCGCCAGCTCGTTTGTTGGCTTTGTTTGACGTTTATGCAAAACCAACCTTAATTATTGTTTGTGATTGTGTCTTGCTGTGCCGTCTATCTTGTAACAAAAATTCCAGATCAGATTCATAAATAGCATTAAAAAACTGTTCTTTTAAGAACAACAAAAGTGCACATACATATCTCTGTCGATTAAGTTGTTTACTATTTGTGAAAAATGCAAAGGCATTTAAATAGCCGGTGCAAGGAGCTTATAACCTCTCTAATAAACTATTTTCAGAAAAAACTTAACAACAATGACCCATTGTTACCCTTGACAGCAGTTAGAGAAGTAAATTTAAAGAATGTGTTAATGTCTACATACTTTAGTTCCACTTTACTAATTTTTAGTGTGTAGCAGCTGCCCTAAATTTGAATATCTCCACTGTAAGCGCAGTTTCAACAACAGTTAAGCAAAATAAATTATTGGACTCACCTAAAAGGAAACGTTCTTATTTAAAGAAAGTTGTAAATGTGTCAAGATTGGATATAAGTTCTATACGTGACACTATTTATGGACTGTATGAAACAAGTAAGTTGTATTATTCAAAAACTAATATTTTACGTTGGTTATGCATAAGCTGTAACTTTTCTTAGAACATCATGTAACTTTGACAACTTTAATTATGCACCAGTAAAATGGCCACCACGTTCTCCGGAGTTAAATATGTGTGACTTCTTTTTGTGGGGCGCTATTAAAACAGAAGTTTACAAGACTCCGGTAAACCCACGCCATGATTTATTGACGCGGATTTTAAATGCAGGCGACCATTTTAATAATCCCGAGACATTAAATAGGGTCCAATATTTTATTTTTTAGGAGTGTTAATAAGTGTATTCAGCAAGATGGCGGTCATTTTACACATTTGCTTAAATAATGTTTTCGTTTTACTTAGTTTCTTACAATATTTTTATTACGTACTCCCAACTTTGTTGTACTTTGTTTCATTATTACTGTTAATAATTGATGTATGCAGGTAATTGTAAATATTTTTTTTCTGGCAAAACAGCTCATCCAACGGAAAATATGAAGAGATAAAATAGCTTCTAAATACATCCAGTCACTCGACAAAAATATCTGGGTTGTCATAACGCCGTTGATATAAAAAATCAGGAGAAATGTTGACGTATTATATCAGTTTTATAACACTTCCACTTATTTACAGCCGGTGACTATACTACTATAAAACGTCATTTTATAGTATTAGTCTACATACTAAAAATCATTAAAATCGATTAACAGGTTTTCACGTAATTTAGGAAAACCCAATATTTTTACAAATTTTTGACGCCCTTTACCGGCTAAACGAGACAATTTTGGATATAACTAAGTCGGCTTAGATCGACCTATTTTGACGTCAGGAGTCTGTTGTCAAACGTTGTGCACGTATTTTCCGGACACCCTGTATATTAATAAATAACTCAGAAGCAGCCTGAAGAACCAGTAAGACTAAGAAAAATATATTTATTTAAAAGGAAAACATATTGTCATGTGTAGATTATTGTTTGAGCAGAGAGGCTCTGTATGAAGTGTCTGCCCTGATTTTTATCATTTAAAGAATTAGTTTTATGAAGAAGTGGAACGGGGTGAGTTAAAAAATAAATTCCTATTATATTAATAGCGGCAAATTTGACCTGTAACAGTGTACAAAAATTGGCATTTTGCACATTTCCAATTATCCACATAAAAAAGTGGACTAAGCATTATTTAATACAAACTAAGTAAAAATACGCGTATAGTAACGTTCTCTTCATTTAAATGTACACAATGCGATCCAAGTCAACAAAGGATTTATTTGCTGTAGCTTCTAATTAAATTAGATCTATTATTGTGGGTATACAAAATTGCGCCAAACTGTGGCAGTCACGGTCCAATTTAATTTTCTACCAAACACGTAATAGGGATTTTAGAGTTCTAAAACCATTGTGCAACGGTGGAGCTCATTGTCTTGATAACTTTACATTTGTTCATAACCTGCTTATTTATAACAGACCCTGTTCAAAATTCAAACCTTAAGGACATTCGAAAGATTTTTCTATTATCTACTGTGATTTGCGAAAATCTCAATTTTAAATCTGTGAATGTCATGTTCGATCCATAAATACGGACACAGGTTCTGTACCCTCAATTTCATTATGCATATAAAGTCACTGAATGGCGTGTACAGAAAAGAATGACCTAAATACCACCCAAACTAAAATGAATGACATACCGACAAAGGCTGCTGCAATATTTAAATGTACCAACACTGCAAGGTGGGGATCTGAATATAAAACTTATAATATTCATCATATCAATTACTCTATTCCTTACAGCATCTTCCACCATGGATAGGAATAAGCATCTGCGAGGATACTCTTTACAGCTCAGTAAAAAGAGATGCACCAAAATGGCTCGTAAGAACTTTCCACCGAATAAAACAGCTTGCTTTTGGAATTTCTTTGAAAATGAAACATTTACTACCTACTTTATCACTGAACTCCTTTAGAACCAGAGTTGACAAGACTCGAAAATAAATTTAAAAAAAAAATCACTACATGTGAAGTGACCACTGTGGCACATTACAAAATTGCTATTTAGCATTGAGTATTTCCTATACCTTTCTATTTCACTGTTTCGTCGAATCAAACTGGCTCGCTTCATCAGCTATAATTATAGTGAGAAAAAGTCTTGGGATTTTAGTGATAAAACTGCCCGATTAGTCAGTCTACCTAATAAAAAGTAACTATTTCAATTAATACTACGGGTTACCTACCTATGTCGAAACATTATCACCCAATAGATATGAATGCTACATTTAAGTTTTACGAAATCGTCAAGTCAAATATAACTCAAACGTCGTTTTTTTTCTCTGTTCAATTTTTTAAGGAATTCAAGGGCCTAGCGACACATAAAGCACCGGTTCCCGTCAGATCGCCGAAGTTAAGCGGTGTCGAGCGCGGTTAGTACTTGGATGGGTGACCGCTTGGGAAACACCGCGTGCTCTTGTCTTAGGGAAGAGTGTAACATGAATCGACATCAAAACCATCCTATTCACGCCGGACAGACCGGATGAGATCGGATATCTCGTAGGATGAGGGTGCCGTTTCACACTCCCCAGTCGGTAGACCGCACGATTAAAAACCGTACGGTCGATGGCCGGTTCTAGATGGCCTCAGATACGCCGACGAACCGTAAAAATAGTAAAATAAAAAAAAAATCAGTGAACAAAATTAGTTTAATTTAAAGAAATAGTCAATACTTAATGTGGAGTTAATAGGGGAAAAGAAATTTCATAAGTCTTCCTCCACTTTCTCCAGCACGTGTATTTGCAAAGAACTTGCTTATTATTTCACTTTAAATATACTTCAACACTGATTATTCTACCCAATTAAGTAAAATTTAAATTAAACTGAATTAGTGCTACTGAGTCTTGACGAAACTCAGTCCCCAAGGAAAATTTATAATTTAGGTACACCATCTACATTTTACAATTCTCTACTAGTATTATTATTTTTCCTTTAATTCGCAAATATTTCTATTATTAAATTAAAACAATTTTCTCATCCCACTCAATAAAAATTAATTCATAAAAATCTAATTTTAAAAATGTTCCACAAAGTCTATTAAACCTGTTTATCCTATTCATATTCCCCTAAATCAGTTGTTCATGACTAATCATATCCAACGAATATATATCTTTTCAGTATGCTATCATTCATATTTTAAATAAAGATTTTTCTTCAATTATTTAAATATTTCTTTTTTCCTATAAAGCTTTATGAAGGTTCCTTACAACCTAAGCGATTTTCTCTTTTGCTAACATCAACAGCAACCCAATTTTTATTCTGTCTTCTAAAGATACACACTTCTACGTTCGAAGCATGTAAACTGAATATGATTAATTCTAAATGATCAACATTCAATTTAATTATACTTGTGGAGAAAGACTTTTGGACTTCTTTCCTTTTATAAAATCACTTTAATACAAAACCTACTTTAGGCAGATTCATCGACTTACTATCGCCTTGTTGTTGAAATAATTTGCCCCTAGGGTCAAGAAGTAAATTTCGTATGAATTTTTTTAAAATCATTTATGGCCAAGTTTGCTATTCTTTGCAGATTTTTCTCCTTTACCATGTAGTATTAATCCCAATTCTCCATAAAACCTATTAGTTCATAAACTCAATCTACTTCACTCCACTTACCGGCTTTAAAGTTACAAGGTATTATGACTGTTGCTTGTTCCCTTACAATTATCGCTCAGCGTAGGCCAAAGTATGATGTTTAAGTTATTCTAGGACAGGAAATCTCTGCCAAATAGCTCAAATGTACTTGCGATGTATTGCGACAGGCCCTCGGTCTAACCTGGGGTAGCAATATTCTCCATTCACAATAGGTAACATATTATAAAAACCGACGCTAACCGTCAATAAAATTAAATTAATCTACTAAGTAAAACGCTTTATGTTGCCTACTAAACGTACTTTAAATACCTGACGGATCACGGTTGACATTATTCCGATTAAACATGTTCTGCGTTGCCAAACCACTACGTACCAAATTGTGTCCATCAAAATCTAAAGCCCTGTTTAATCTTGCGTTAATAACATGGATATGATACCGCCCGCTGGGGCACATCATTAATGTGGACAACAAACACGGCACTACGCGTATTATACTATTAAGTCCCAGTGCGAAATGGTTTTTTGCTCGCGTTATATTATTGTCATTTACGATTAAAATCGGTAATCCATTATTTACCATAATAATGGAATGGTAACTATATTACTTAAACAAAGTTCAGAATTACGTTATTCATTTCGAATATTTACTTATAGATGGTAAAGGTGGATAAATAATAGGATAATGCGTATATCATAAAACCAGAAATGATGCAAAAAGAAAAAAACGGCGGGTCATACATGCGAAAATTGTGCAGGAAAGCATTGGTGATCCAAATTGAATTTTAGAATTTAATTGCATGCCATTTGCGTTAAACGTGGTCCTTTGCGTTTTTACAGTTGTTATCGAAATAAATGGCAAATTCCCTGTTGCGTTACATACGGCGTACCAGCGTAAAAATTTTACATACTCTTGTTATGAAAACAGTCGATCAGTTTCGATTACGCTAAGAAAACTTCAACCATTTTTTGAACGCAACAACATTCTAAGTGAGCGTACACTCAGTGAACTAGCGCAAGTGGTATGATTTTTGACAAATCAAGGCACGGACAGTGCTATCGGGAGATAGTTTACGACTTTTTCCCTTTCACGATTTGAACTTGCATGACATGCGGTTTTAACAGGCTGGAGCCGCATGTCATATAACACGCGAAACGTTACTTCACTTCCAACAAAATCGCCAGGTTACTTTATTTCTCAGGGGACTTCAATTGGCCACCGAGGTTTTGCGATTCAATTCCATTAAACTTTTCTCTCTGGGACTATTTAAAGGAGATGGTTTATGTCAACAAACTTGCTACGATTTCTAAGCTAAGAAAGAACATCACACGTGTAGTAGGTGATCCGCCTTTATTTATCTTAATGAATATAAAAAGTACCTAATTATCGAAACAAAATTAGTCACTATGGACGATTCTTACACCTAAAAATAACATACAAATATCACAATACATTCTCTGCTCGAAATGCCATCAATGAAATTGGTTACGTAATAGTATTTAATAGCATGGTAGAGGAATTTAATTCAGTTTCCTGACCCGTGTTTCAACCCTTGCGGATCATTATCAAAGGCATATAAGACAATACTAAATTCTACAAGTCACTAAAATAAAAATTGACAGATGATGGGTTATTTTGGTTCTTAATTTATAGGTATTGGCCAAAAGTACAACTAAATTACAGGTGTGATTATAGAGGTATTTACATGGAAGTAATAAAATTAAGAAAATGATGTTGTGTATATAATTATGGGTTTTTTCGTCGATTTTTTAAATTTTAATTAATTTTTTAAAAAATCGATGTAATGTTGTTAATAATCAAATTGAAATATCTCCATGTGCCAATCTAATACATAATAGCCTTATAACTTAAGATAAATATGCAATAAACACTGTCAATAATTACGAACGAAAAAACGCATAATTATATACACAATATCATTTTCTTAGTTTTAATACTTCCATGTAAATACCTCTAAAATCACACCTGTAATTTAGTTGTACCTTTGGCCAATACCTGTAAATTAAGGACCAAAATAACCCATCATCTGTCAATTTTTATTTTAATGACATGTAGAATTTAGTATTGTCTTATAATATGCCTTGGATTTAATAGAAGAGCGCACACGGGAGCGGTCTTCTTTGACGTAAGCAAAGCATTTGATAAGGTCTGGCACAACGGCCTCTTACTGAAAATGATAAGACTTGTAGCTCCGAACTACCTCATCAAGATAGTAGCTTCTTTTCTGGAAAATAAAAGTTTTGCAGTCTCTTTGGAGAACGCGCTTTCATTGACTAAACGCATCAGGGCGGGAGTGCCGCAAGGCTCACCTCTCTCTCCGATGTTGTACAACATAAACACTCACGACATACCGAAAGATAGACAAAGCTCTATTTATTTGCCGACGACACTACAATTACTGCGATATCCAAACAACCGTGGTTGGTTGTCTCGAGGTTGCAGCGCCATATTAAACTTATAGAAAAATGGCTTTCGGCTTGGAAGATTCGTCTGAATCCGTCCAAGACGAAGGCCATATTCTTCTCAAAGAGTAATGTTAGACGTCCTGAGACCAGGCTCAGAGTCAATGGAGTCCAAGTGAACTGGTGCCAGAAAGTGAAATACCTAGGACTTATCTTTGATCGAAGACTAAACTGGAGGCTTAATTCAATTAACAGAGTCAAGCTAGCATTGCAACAATCTCCATCTACTCCCTGCTTCACAGTCGAAGTAGACTTAGCAACAGAACGAAAGTAAACCTCTACAAGGTCCTGGTCAGGCCGGTTCTGACTTATGTTGCGCCCTCGTGGTGTAACATAAGCAGGGCGGAGCTAAATAAGTTTCAGGTGATTCAAAATAGGGCGCTGAAGCTAATCGCAGATGTCCCCAGGTACACAATGAACCGCGTGCTACATCAGGACTTTCACGTACCAACAATTGACGAATTCTTTTTTAAAATTATCACGGACTATTACAAACGTACGGACGTATCGTCAAACCAACTAATAACGGACTCACACACGAGAGCTGGACAAGACGCAACATATAAGCTACCTAAAGACTGGCTCCCTAATGGTCCCAACTAATAGTAGAGAGGCACTAAATTTACTAACAACAAAACATTGTTGAGAAAGGCGCCAAATTATTTTGCACTTAAAAACTTTAAATCAACCTCAACAACAACGCACTCCTCGATCAAGGCAAGAAGCCGATATAAATTTTCTACCTAAATGAAAAGACATAATAAGTCTTCGAAGACCCAACAGATGTCAAAGGTTTTACCTAACATGAAAACCCAAACAAGATCCCGTATATGATAATGATCCGCAAGGGTTAAAACACGTGTCAGGAAACTGAATTAAATTGTGAAATATAACAACTACGACTTTAATTTCCTCTACCATGGAATATCCATTTCACCAAGCATGTAGCCCATCACACATCAATTATGTATTTAATGGCGCTAAGAAGAATAACGAAATATGTACAAATATGTTCTATTTCATTTTACAAATCTCAAAATATAAAAGATTTCTTTTCAAACATATCGTAATTTCAGTTCACTAAAATTACGTACCTTGCGGATTTATCTTCTCCCAAACTAAATTAAATATACTGATAATTTCAGTTTTTCCGGTTACTCGTTCCTTTGAGAGCAGTAAAACACTTTATTTCATTGCAAAACCATTAGCAATTGCTTTCCAGACTCGTTTCGATCGTCTTCCGGTCTTCTCAGTGAGAATAGTAAAATACCTATGAGACTTGGCGATGGGATATATTGAAACTGTACAGGAAATATAAAAAGTCGATACTTTAACGGTGTTAATTCTCAACGATTAAATGATAAACTTGCGGGGCGCCAAAAACCTTGACACGCACAACGGTGTGGCCTTGATTTATTCAGGAATTGAATAAAAAATCTTTACACAGGGGATTGATATGAAATGGCAAGCTAAGCGCAGATAATGAAGTCCCTTACATTTATTAGCAGTCAGGGATAAGGTTCGTATTGATAACACATTCATTCTAAAATTTCGTCTGTGCAGTAATCGAAAAACTAAAACTGATAGATATCGATGGATATGTAGACCCTGCTCGTATTCCCATTATCAACTTCGACAGATTTCCTAAAAGCAACAAGTGTATCTGTATGGACGAATCAGAAGCCAATATCCTTAGTTGTCAAGCTAAATGGAAACTGTGTTAGAGCAAACTGATCCTGGGAATAGTCTAAACAACATAGGATATCAAACCTCTTAGAGTTACATACATAATCGAGGTATTGAGGTGACAATTCCATGGATGAACTCTGGATTATGATAGACCCCATGCAATCAAGCATATCATGAAAACGCTGCTATAACTGCGACGCAGCAACCACACTTTGACGACACCCCATAATATGAGCGGTTTTTACGTTCATGGGCTGTAATAAGGCGGTAGCGTACTTACCATTAAACGACACATTCAGAGTTCACTTTGTAACGTTGTTACTTTCCGGCATGTTCTAATTATTTTACTGTGATTGTCGTCGAACCGCAAGTCCGTGATTCTACGTCTATACGCGAACCCGCTCTTCATTTTAGGTTGTGTTGGCTCAAATTTTGATTATTCTGTGTGACTTTTACTGTGGGTTTTGAGATTGACGGAAAACCGTCATCTGTGTCATTCGGCTTATACTCTGCAGACTGGTCACATACTTCTTGTGAAAAAAATAGGGAAATTTTTTCCCATCTTTGGATTTTCCTCACCTAATCTTGATTGGGTAAGTTTACTACGAAATTTTTTGTAGATGATCCATATTTTCGAGATTTTTGCCACATAACCTAAAATTTCATTACACTTTTAGATCAGTCTCCTTTTTCACTTGCCGTAATTTTGTTTTTGTTCTAATCAAAGCCTTATACTATTTTGCCTAACTATTTCAAACATAATTTAACAGTATAAATACTTCAACATATGCAACGTTTTAAGTAATTTACCTTAATAATCTTAGTTCTTCAAATATATAAAGAGTAATATAAGAGAGTTGCAACTTTTGTGCTATAATAATGAGTGTTAAACCTAGCCAAACTCATATACTTTTACTAATTTGGTCTGATTTGGTAAATCAACCGACTATCGATTTTTATGAGCTGTTGAATTAATTGTTGTTAATTTGTCATCTAAAATAATCTTTTTCCATCGACCTCTTCTTAACCTTTATTTAATTAATGTTTCTTTTTATTTTGGCACTGTGTGTAGGCCCATAGGAAATTGGTGTTGTTGTGAGAGGTTCTTTCTTTGGGGACCATACACGTGCACACTATTTAGGTTAGTTCAGGTTAGGTTGGTTTGTGTTTTGTTTAACTGGCAAGGACCCTTTACAAAAGAACCACCCCGGTTACAATTGCCACGAGCTTGAGCTAGCTGAGGTAGGGGGTGACCTTAAACTATATTTATCATTAAAAATACCAACGGTTATATTTTGTTACCGCCTTAAGAGTCGTTAATACAAAAACTACACATTTTTACTTTGCATTTACAGTATACTTTTCTTTATAAACGGAAACTCGGTTTATAACTCTGTGACAAATTTCCAACGTCGCTTGGGCGCCATAATTTCTGCAGAAAGAAAATGGAAACGCAATTATAAATTTACAATATTGGCATCAGACTCAATTTGAGAAGTTATGTTTAGGTTAGGTAGTGTAACCTTACGGCCCCCGGCTCATACGACCGGAGTAAAAAGCTGAAAGAAATTTTAATTAGTGGGTTATTAAAATGGGTTAATTAAATAATTAAAATATTTAAGTACAAAGCTGAAAAATAAAATTATTATTAGTATTATTTTCAACAAAAAATTTGTGCCCAGGAAGGTCTGATTTAACACAAAAGTGTTATCGCACGACTCATGGAATTGAGTCATTATTCACCTATTCCAGAATTTCCCGCGTGACATTCAAATACATAAAATAATGCATTAGTATGCCTCACATACAATAAAGGAACAGGCTCTGATGTGACCGTTTAGATTCGGGCAGAATCTAAGGCCGACCCTACGTTGTGTTCGTCAGGTTCGCTGAAAAATACTAATTGGAGTATTATACAGAGTGAAGAAAAATTAACTCAAAGTTTATTATGGGCGTTTTATGGATTGTGTAAAAACACTCCTTTTTTAATGAGATTGAGAAACTCATCAGATGGCAGAATTTAGACTTATGCAGTCAGATAAAAAAAAAAATACAACATGGAAATTGGTTCAGAGAAAGCTCTAGCAACGCACTCTCGACCACGTTTCCAAAGGAATCCCCTACCCTGTGCACCGGACGGGACGGAGGGGCTGTCGCCCTAGGCTGTCGCCTATCCCTGTAGGGTATCCTCTACTATCGGTTGCTGGAATGTGCTGTCGCACCGGTCTGTCGGCCGCCGTCCCACGTCGAAGGAAACACTGTAACCCTGTTAATGGTCTGGATCAAAAGAACGGAACCTTCACTATTCCTTGAGCAACTCCCAATAAATATTACTTTTAGAAAACAATCCTTCTTATTTTATTTTATAAAACTACCACCGAATGGTTTTAAACTGTTGTTTGGCCTAGTATAGAACATAGAAAATGAGAAATTCTTTCTTTTCCCTGCCTGATAAAAATCCCCTCTTCCTCACGAGTTTTACCTCGATGCTACGTCCAGCGTGGGCTGTCGCCCCATAGCAGCGCGATGGAGGAGCATGGATATAGGATAACCCCGAACTTAAACCATTTAGGAAAAATAATTGAATTCTCCTAGCAGTGATTTATAGTTAATTATTTAAGTTGTATTTTGACTAGACGTCAGCAACAGATACTATTAGGAAAGTAAAAACGGTATTAACGCCATAACAACTTGGAGTAGAAAAAACTAAATAATGGAGAAAGCTTGATTCAACAAAATACATGAAAAATTACTAAGCTGAAACATTAGTGAAACTGATATTCTCTAAGTCAATGTTTTCAGGCGTCTGCATTTTTTTATAATAAACTTGGTTCCCACTGAAAACTGATAGCAAATTAAAAGTGATTTGACATCTGCAAAAAACTGATAGTTGGTTGTAGTTTCAAATGTTACGGTATTCAATTTAATTTTGTTATATTGATTAAGTATTTATGATATGCGTAATTCCGACATTTTGGTCGGATATTACAAATATGATAAGTTTGACTTTAGTTTTAATGTTTGTAGAAGGTAATCCTTATTACTTTGAAAATCCCCAGAGAATAGAAGTGGTCAGAAGTAAGAAAAGTAAACAGACCAGGTCAAGTCCACAAACGGGACTACCTTTCGTCTGTCAGAAATAAGAAAAGTAAACAGACCAGGTCAAGTCCACAAACGGGACTACCTTTCGTCTGTCAGAAGTAAGAAAAGTAAACAGACCAGGTCAAGTCCACAAACGGGACTACCTTTCGTCTGTCAGAAATAAGAAAAGTAAACAGACCAGGTCAAGTCCACAAACGGGACTACCTTTCGTCTGTCAGAAATAAGAAAAGTAAACAGACCAGGTCAAGTCCACAAACGGGACTACCTTTCGTCTGTCAGAAATAAGAAAAGTAAACAGACCAGGTCAAGTCCACAAACGGGACTACCTTTCGTCTGTCAGAAATAAGAAAAGTAAACAGACCAGGTCAAGTCCACAAACGGGACTACCTTTCGTCTGTCAGAAGTAAGAAAAGTAAACAGACCAGGTCAAGTCCACAAACGGGACTACCTTTCGTCTGTCAGAAATAAGAAAAGTAAACAGACCAGGTCAAGTCCACAAACGGGACTACCTTTCGTCTGTCAGAAATAAGAAAAGTAAACAGACCAGGTCAAGTCCACAAACGGGACTACCTTTCGTCTGTCAGAAATAAGAAAAGTAAACAGACCAGGTCAAGTCCACAAACGGGACTACCTTTCGTCTGTCAGAAATAAGAAAAGTAAACAGACCAGGTCAAGTCCACAAACGGGACTACCTTTCGTCTGTCAGAAGTAAGAAAAGTAAACAGACCAGGTCAAGTCCACAAACGGGACTACCTTTCGTCTGTCAGAAATAGGAAAAGTAAACAGACCAGGTCAAGTCCACAAACGGGACTACCTTTCGTCTGTCAGAAGTAAGAAAAGTAAACAGACCAGGTCAAGTCCACAAACGGGACTACCTTTCGTCTGTCAGAAGTAAGAAAAGTAAACAGACCAGGTCAAGTCCACAAACGGGACTACCTTTCGTCTGTCAGAAATAAGAAAAGTAAACAGACCAGGTCAAGTCCACAAACGGGACTACCTTTCGTCTGTCAGAAGTAAGAAAAGTAAACAGACCAGGTCAAGTCCACAAACGGGACTACCTTTCGTCTGTCAGAAGTAAGAAAAGTAAACAGACCAGGTCAAGTCCACAAACGGGACTACCTTTCGTCTGTCAGAAGTAAGAAAAGTAAACAGACCAGGTCAAGTCCACAAACGGGACTACCTTTCGTCTGTCAGAAATAAGAAAGTAAAAAAAGTAAACAGACCAGGTCAAGTCCACAAACGGGACTACCTTTCGTCTGTCAGAAGTAAGAGAAGTAAGCAGTAAAATATTGTAAATGATTTCCCAAAAAACACACCCTGAATATTTTTTTTAACAAACATAAGAGCTCAACATTTTCCCTGTTAAAAGATATGACAAAAATAAGAAATCCCACCCTATTCTGACTAGCGAAATATTAAAAATAAATTATTTATATTAAAAAGCATGATCTTCAAAACCCCTGAAAACATTTAAAAATACAAACAACCAACAGAAACCCTTAAATCAAAAATGTCCCTTGTTAAAGATTTAAAAGAATAAAACCAGAATTTAATTTTGTACTCGAAAATTCAACAACCATCACAAAACAACACTAGGTTCGAACTTTTGACTTCCCCTGTATCGAAAATAACAAACCCTCTAATGTTCAGACTTATAAAATGTAAATGTTTTAGAAAACCCCGTTTTACGTTTGTAAATTGCAAGATAACACCTTTTTTTAAATAAATTAAATATTTTATTATTTAAGCAATTCACTTTCTTCAAATAAGTAAAACAAAAAACCCAAATTTTTTCACACAAAACCTTTGATCCCACTATTATTATTTGCTATTAGAGAAAAAGTACTTTTCAAGAAAATCTAATGAAAATGTGAAGTCATGATGGCTCTTGAATTTGGATGCTTATCGTACCTGATAGAAGTTAATAAGTGATCCTTTCGATGTTCTCACTAGACCAGCAAGGCGATATTCTCCCACCAATTTCGTCCTTCCACTTTTTAACAATCTGCGCCAACTACCCTGTCGATGAAACGGCGTAAAAAACATGCAAGGCGCTGCATCGCTCCCCGGGCAGACTCGAGGGTCCAAAGGTCACGCGCAATCTTCAAAAAATGAAATCAAACAAAAGGTAGACTGATTACTGAATCTCTTTTAATTAACTTAACTTATAAAAAATATGGTATTATAATGGCACAATTAATAATTATACTAATATATACTTACCAGGTTTTTCTTCCCAATAATATATCAGGGTAAATTAACACCACAACATGATTAAAACACAACACAGTCAAATAAGGCTGAAATAAATTAATATTAGGATGCTACAGTGCCGGTTAGGTCAAGAATTATTTAAAGATACAATTTAATATAAGAGCAAAAATAATTTAAAATATAGACACCTGGGTCTGCTTCGTTACAGTCGCCCCCTATTATTTTGAACGAGAAACAGGGTTATGAGGGAAAAATAATAGTAATATAGGAAAAAAATTTCCTGTTGAAAACTAGAAGAGAAAAAAAAAAATAACGAACCCAAATTCATACACACACAAATTGGTATGAATTACAAACGCATAAAAACAACTCCGTGCCGAGGGAGGTCTAAAAGTTGATGCAGACTTCTTTCTGAAAACAGCTGCTTCTGAGACTTTTTTGAAAAAGGTGATTGGATCCCTCCTTTACTTCCATGAGTTTCATAAGCAACACATCGACCGGTTCATCCGAATATATTTCCATTTCTTCCGATGACATATTTGACATGATAAATTCCATCCGTATAGGTGTTTCGCCATCTAATTGTATCTGCAGAGTCCTTCCTACTAGATCGATGACAGACTGTTGTTCTTCCGGCCAATCAAATCCTATAATGCAGGGTCGAACCAAGTCTGGAAGAATCAAGCAACACATTGGAACTTCTTGATTCACCATCGCAGCGGTAAGGAAAACTTGTTTGGTTATGCGTTTACTTTTCTTTCCAAATGCTCCCTGAACGTGGATAGCTTTGAGTGGTAATGATGGGATACTCTGATTATTAGAATAATTTTTTTTCCATAACTCTTCACAAATTCCAGTTACCTCACTGCCAGTATCTAGTAATGCGTTGGTTTCTAGGCCATTGAGTTTGATGCGAATTTCCGGCAATCCCAAAGAGCTTCCCTTCCTTCTCACAGACGAAACTTCTAGCGGAGGCCAACCTGAGTCTCTGCTATAGAAAGATGACTGTTCTTTGGCCACTATTGGTTCTAAAATTCCTTGTAAGTTTTTCCCTTTACCTCTTTCGCAACCCATTTTTAACATTATTTTCCAAGCAACTGAACAAAAATTATAACAACTATCTTTAAAAGGTCGCCTAGGTCTTCTCGCTGTCGAACACGGCGACACTAGTGGCTCGACGGCTTGTAGTTTCCCAAAGTTTTTTGATTCGTAGTATTAGGGGCAGAAGTCGATTGTTCTTTATCCACGGCCTGTCCAGATTTGGTGAAACCCTTGCGAAAATTTTGATATGGGGCAAAATTTTTTCGTACGCTAGGTGCCACAGTAGTTCTGACTGGTCCTATGGATTCCTGTTGTTTTAGAAAGTCGACGGTCCCGGTAACTGTCTTCTGATTATAGAGCAGCCAAAGAGACTGGATGTGCGCTGGAAAATGTTTAATTAATTGTGCCACCAGCATTTCTTCCGCTGGGGGATTGGTTAAAAGAGCAGCGAACCCCACACATTTAGAAAAATGTGCTACCATTGACATCTCTTCCTCCTTCCAGATACTGTTCGTTAATTTTTCGCGAAGTTTGGACTGTTCCACATCAGACGAAAAACAGTGAAGAAACGCTTGCTTAAAATCCCCATAAGTCCTCCAGGAAATGCGATAAAGAGCATACCAATCTTCCGCACTCTCAAAACATTCGACGAGGACTTCCAATCGTTTTTCTCCATCAATTTGAACTTTACGAAAATAGACTTCCAGCTCTTCCAAAAATTTCATGGGATGCTTACGACTACTATCGAGACCATAAAATTTGGGAATCTGAGGCGCTTAGGTGATATAGACAGGGGTCATCTCCTTATTCGGCGAGACTGGCGTCGAGGTTCTCGGGACACCGCAATCTCTTGACACATTGAAAGACAAGTTTTCAACTTGAGTGTTCACCTGTTTGACTTTGGTGAGGACTTCCTTATGCATGGTAAGGATTTCCTTTCCAAGCGCTGCAAATTGTGACTTGACGGCGGCATTTTGCTGCGAAAACATTTCCTGCAACTCGGCGCGGGTAACCTTTCCAGAGTCGGCATCGGGATTGGGTTCCTCTGGAGTGCTTGGATCCCCTGAAACATTAGTGAAACTGAGGGAGAATAATCAAAACCCGGTTGTCCTTTAGTCTGACCTATCCATCGCTGCCATTGAAACGCATGCCATCAACACGAAACCTACTAAATATAACCGCTTCTCTCTCAGTATAATTCTTTAAAACTAACTCCAATCCTGGTCACGGCACCACTGTAACCTTACGGCCCCCGGCTCATACGACCGGAGTAAAAAGCTGAAAGAAATTTTAATTAGTGGGTTATTAAAATGGGTTAATTAAATAATTAAAATATTTAAGTACAAAGCTGAAAAATAAAATTATTATTAGTATTATTTTCAACAAAAAATTTGTGCCCTGGAAGGTCTGATTTAACACAAAAGTGTTATCGCACGACTCATGGAATTGAGTCATTATTCACCTATTCCAGAATTTCCCGCGTGACATTCAAATACATAAAATAATGCATTAGTATGCCTCACATACAATAAAGGAACAGGCTCTGATGTGACCGTTTAGATTCGGGCAGAATCTAAGGCCGACCCTACGTTGTGTTCGTCAGGTTCGCTGAAAAATACTAATTGGAGTATTATACAGAGTGAAGAAAAATTAACTCAAAGTTTATTATGGGCGTTTTATGGATTGTGTAAAAACACTCCTTTTTTAATGAGATTGAGAAACTCATCAGATGGCAGAATTTAGACTTATGCAGTCAGATAAAAAAAAAAATACAACATGGAAATTGGTTCAGAGAAAGCTCTAGCAACGCACTCTCGACCACGTTTCCAAAGGAATCCCCTACCCTGTGCACCGGACGGGACGGAGGGGCTGTCGCCCTAGGCTGTCGCCTATCCCTGTAGGGTATCCTCTACTATCGGTTGCTGGAATGTGCTGTCGCACCGGTCTGTCGGCCGCCGTCCCACGTCGAAGGAAACACTGTAACCCTGTTAATGGTCTGGATCAAAAGAACGGAACCTTCACTATTCCTTGAGCAACTCCCAATAAATATTACTTTTAGAAAACAATCCTTCTTATTTTATTTTATAAAACTACCACCGAATGGTTTTAAACTGTTGTTTGGCCTAGTATAGAACATAGAAAATGAGAAATTCTTTCTTTTCCCTGCCTGATAAAAATCCCCTCTTCCTCACGAGTTTTACCTCGATGCTACGTCCAGCGTGGGCTGTCGCCCCATAGCAGCGCGATGGAGGAGCATGGATATAGGATAACCCCGAACTTAAACCATTTAGGAAAAATAATTGAATTCTCCTAGCAGTGATTTATAGTTAATTATTTAAGTTGTATTTTGACTAGACGTCAGCAACAGATACTATTAGGAAAGTAAAAACGGTATTAACGCCATAACAACTTGGAGTAGAAAAAACTAAATAATGGAGAAAGCTTGATTCAACAAAATACATGAAAAATTACTAAGCTGAAACATTAGTGAAACTGATATTCTCTAAGTCAATGTTTTCAGGCGTCTGCATTTTTTTATAATAAACTTGGTTCCCACTGAAAACTGATAGCAAATTAAAAGTGATTTGACATCTGCAAAAAACTGATAGTTGGTTGTAGTTTCAAATGTTACGGTATTCAATTTAATTTTGTTATATTGATTAAGTATTTATGATATGCGTAATTCCGACATTTTGGTCGGATATTACAAATATGATAAGTTTGACTTTAGTTTTAATGTTTGTAGAAGGTAATCCTTATTACTTTGAAAATCCCCAGAGAATAGAAGTGGTCAGAAGTAAGAAAAGTAAACAGACCAGGTCAAGTCCACAAACGGGACTACCTTTCGTCTGTCAGAAATAAGAAAAGTAAACAGACCAGGTCAAGTCCACAAACGGGACTACCTTTCGTCTGTCAGAAGTAAGAAAAGTAAACAGACCAGGTCAAGTCCACAAACGGGACTACCTTTCGTCTGTCAGAAATAAGAAAAGTAAACAGACCAGGTCAAGTCCACAAACGGGACTACCTTTCGTCTGTCAGAAATAAGAAAAGTAAACAGACCAGGTCAAGTCCACAAACGGGACTACCTTTCGTCTGTCAGAAATAAGAAAAGTAAACAGACCAGGTCAAGTCCACAAACGGGACTACCTTTCGTCTGTCAGAAATAAGAAAAGTAAACAGACCAGGTCAAGTCCACAAACGGGACTACCTTTCGTCAGTCAGAAGTAAGAAAAGTAAACAGACCAGGTCAAGTCCACAAACGGGACTACCTTTCGTCTGTCAGAAATAAGAAAAGTAAACAGACCAGGTCAAGTCCACAAACGGGACTACCTTTCGTCTGTCAGAAATAAGAAAAGTAAACAGACCAGGTCAAGTCCACAAACGGGACTACCTTTCGTCTGTCAGAAATAAGAAAAGTAAACAGACCAGGTCAAGTCCACAAACGGGACTACCTTTCGTCTGTCAGAAATAAGAAAAGTAAACAGACCAGGTCAAGTCCACAAACGGGACTACCTTTCGTCTGTCAGAAGTAAGAAAAGTAAACAGACCAGGTCAAGTCCACAAACGGGACTACCTTTCGTCTGTCAGAAATAGGAAAAGTAAACAGACCAGGTCAAGTCCACAAACGGGACTACCTTTCGTCTGTCAGAAGTAAGAAAAGTAAACAGACCAGGTCAAGTCCACAAACGGGACTACCTTTCGTCTGTCAGAAGTAAGAAAAGTAAACAGACCAGGTCAAGTCCACAAACGGGACTACCTTTCGTCTGTCAGAAATAAGAAAAGTAAACAGACCAGGTCAAGTCCACAAACGGGACTACCTTTCGTCTGTCAGAAGTAAGAAAAGTAAACAGACCAGGTCAAGTCCACAAACGGGACTACCTTTCGTCTGTCAGAAGTAAGAAAAGTAAACAGACCAGGTCAAGTCCACAAACGGGACTACCTTTCGTCTGTCAGAAGTAAGAAAAGTAAACAGACCAGGTCAAGTCCACAAACGGGACTACCTTTCGTCTGTCAGAAATAAGAAAGTAAAAAAAGTAAACAGACCAGGTCAAGTCCACAAACGGGACTACCTTTCGTCTGTCAGAAGTAAGAGAAGTAAGCAGTAAAATATTGTAAATGATTTCCCAAAAAACACACCCTGAATATTTTTTTTAACAAACATAAGAGCTCAACATTTTCCCTGTTAAAAGATATGACAAAAATAAGAAATCCCACCCTATTCTGACTAGCGAAATATTAAAAATAAATTATTTATATTAAAAAGCATGATCTTCAAAACCCCTGAAAACATTTAAAAATACAAACAACCAACAGAAACCCTTAAATCAAAAATGTCCCTTGTTAAAGATTTAAAAGAATAAAACCAGAATTTAATTTTGTACTCGAAAATTCAACAACCATCACAAAACAACACTAGGTTCGAACTTTTGACTTCCCCTGTATCGAAAATAACAAACCCTCTAATGTTCAGACTTATAAAATGTAAATGTTTTAGAAAACCCCGTTTTACGTTTGTAAATTGCAAGATAACACCTTTTTTTAAATAAATTAAATATTTTATTATTTAAGCAATTCACTTTCTTCAAATAAGTAAAACAAAAAACCCAAATTTTTTCACACAAAACCTTTGATCCCACTATTATTATTTGCTATTAGAGAAAAAGTACTTTTCAAGAAAATCTAATGAAAATGTGAAGTCATGATGGCTCTTGAATTTCGATGCTTATCGTACCTGATAGAAGTTAATAAGTGATCCTTTCGATGTTCTCACTAGACCAGCAAGGCGATATTCTCCCACCAATTTCGTCCTTCCACTTTTTAACAATCTGCGCCAACTACCCTGTCGATGAAACGGCGTAAAAAACATGCAAGGCGCTGCATCGCTCCCCGGGCAGACTCGAGGGTCCAAAGGTCACGCGCAATCTTCAAAAAATGAAATCAAACAAAAGGTAGACTGATTACTGAATCTCTTTTAATTAACTTAACTTATAAAAAATATGGTATTATAATGGCACAATTAATAATTATACTAATATATACTTACCAGGTTTTTTTTCCCAATAATATATCAGGGTAAATTAACACCACAACATGATTAAAACACAACACAGTCAAATAAGGCTGAAATAAATTAATATTAGGATGCTACAGTGCCGGTTAGGTCAAGAATTATTTAAAGATACAATTTAATATAAGAGCAAAAATAATTTAAAATATAGACACCTGGGTCTGCTTCGTTACAGTAGGTTTCTTTCAGGTCAGTTTAGGTTAGTAAAGGCAACAAGGCTTTTTAACAGCTGTAAAATTCCATGACATTTCCAGGCAAATATTTCCTTATATTCCAGAAAAGTAAATAGGTATGTTTTATTTCTAATTTTTCTTACTAGAATGTAGATTGACATATGGTTCATCAAATATTAAGAACGACAAAAAAGACAGCAACGCTCGCACGAGACAACGCTACTTTTGCAATCGAGTACAATAATAAAGTGACCTCAAATCGACTACACTGGAGGAATTTCGACATTCAAAAACATCATGAAATTAGATGAATATACTCAAGTAAATTAAATAGAGAATAGAAAAAAATGTTTTATTAATTTGACATCATAGGAACAAAATAAACCTAAAAAAATGTATCTAGCTATAATATACATAATAACTAAGACTAAGCCCTAACGACTCAGTAGTTACGATTATAAGTAAACTTATTATGCAAAGCACCAAGTCGTTATTTGAACACTTGGCACGCGATAGTAGTCTTACACAAAAATATTTTTAAAATATGGGTATCGAAATTTGACGGTAATATATTTATATAGACATTTGTACATGTTCTTAAAGTTTCTGTAACCTTACATCTATATTTTTTTTTATTCATAATTAGCAACATCATTTATTTTAAGTTTTTTCTTTTCTAATTCTATTTATTTCTGCCATAACCATTTTTCTTTTTTCCACTTTTCTATTATCTTCGTCATCTCACGTTTTGCTTTCTTCGATAACCTGTGTGTATCTAAAATGGGCATTTTTGCAGTACAAGTATGGCATCATAAACTTGTTGTGGAGCAATTAAAGAAGATTCTATCTGATTTTCAACTAACATATGTTTATTAACTAAAAAGCCGCGTTCAACGTCGGCCTTGCCATGGAAAAGAAAGAGATAATACCATTTTTATTATTAAAAAAATAAGCAGTTTTAAAAGTGTCTATGTAATTTGGAAAAATATTAATTTGACATATTGCATTTTCTGCAATTTCAAGATCTATTAAGTTACTATCTGTACACATTTCTAATAACTGATTAAATTCGTTTTTTGACAAATTTGTGTTGTAAATAATTTGTTGAGATCCGAACAACTAAACATTTTCCTGGCTTTAAACTTGAGTGGGGACCGCTCAATTATCTTTTTATTAAAGCGCTTATAACTCAACAATAATCTTTAAAAAAACACAATTTGTCTGACTGGCTACTTGATAAAAATCAAAAACACTATATTGTAGTCACTTCTCTAACCAAACCAAACTATTTCTTTCGATTTCCCAACCGTAATTAATTATCTAATTGTTAGAAAATTGTGTCCAACAAAAACAACAGCTGCCAGTTTTCAAACTTCGATTAACAGACAAGATAAATTGGAATTGGCTATAATTACGATCTAAGATCTGATGTCCTTTTTTAAACTTCATTAAAAATATTATCGAAAGAAAAGGATAAAACCTCACGGCGAGGCTTCCTTCGGACCAACCGAAGGTTGTCGGGGAAAAACGAATTTTTCGCGGGAGGCAAGAGCGGAATACGAGAATCTGTATGAAGAGAAGATTAATAAATTTTAAAATTAGAAAATTCAGTGTATTATTTAAGTTACAAACTGCATGCATTGATTAAAGTGAAGGGTGAGCCGGGAAAAACGGACCAAACTTCATATGTTCTTATTCGATTTTCATTTGTTTTCAAGTTATAGCGTAATAACAAATAAACAAAATTTTATACATTAACATTTTCTTAATCATAGCGTTATTTTAATAAATGTTTAAAAATACCGCCATTGGCCTCTAATTAACATTTCCTGCTTCGTCTAAGAAGAGCGCACGTTGCTCTCCTAATTGCTTCATGTCTTTCTTCTTTAATATTGGCTGCAGAATTTCTAATACGTCGAATTAGTGCATCCCCAGTGCCCACCTTTACTTTATACACTTTATTGTTAAACCAGCCACATAAACAATAATCTAGTGTTGTATGCATGCATATGCTTTAACAACAAATTGATCGCATCAGCAGAAACGTTTCTGTAGCATAACAACTTTTTAAGATACGTGTTAAACGAACATAATTAATTTAAAATTCATCAACAATTTAATGACTGAAATTATTAGAACTTTCAGGAGTAGAATCGTTTCCAGGTTGTATTACTACTGGCGCTATAGATGGTGTAACCAGTGGCGGCTCTTATATAGGAGCACTTGAGCACGTGCCTCCCTAAGATTCAGCCCCACATCGACAAATATTCACCATAAATTACATATTTAGTTTACAATAGAATGTCTGTTACAAAGCAATTCTAACATGGTTTTATAGGCTCCCTAACCAATTATCGTTTCGCTAACTCAATATTTGGTAGCAGATCTCTAATCCCGAATGCTTATCGCAGGAAAAATGTGCTCCGTGGCTATCGCTACTTGATATGGACGGTTCGCTTCCCGTAATAAATTCACCTTATCGTCCCCATCTCTTTTTAGCGCACGGCTCTAAATGGGCTTTCATTCCTCTCAAATGAGCACGCTTTTGCTGTGCTGCATGCCGCTGCCTTGTTTTCGGATGGTTTTTGAGAGATCGTTTTATATGTTTTGCTGATCCGTGTAGCGCGGTAAAGCCCTCCATAAACGGGGCATAGCTTGTGTATGTCATGCAGTGTTGCCAGACCTTCTGTTTTAACAGGAGATCTCCTGCTTTTGCCCTCAGTCCTGTTATTCTTTTACTTCTATTGTGCTAATGAAGCTACATAATGCATAAATGTATACAAAAATATCAGAACTAAGAAAAAAAACATTTTAAAGGAGTACTATGAATCAAGAGAGACTTTTTGCCCTGGCAATGTTGTCAATAGAGAAAAAAATGTTGCAAGATATTCCTAACTTTAATGACTTAGTTTCTGAGAAATTTGTTAAACTTAAAGACAGAAGAATGCATTTTTTGTTTAGACACTGTGTTTAATCAGTTCTGTTTTTTAAAAATATTTTTAGTTTTTTTATGTTGTCGTTGTTGACTTTACCAGTTACTGCTTCCCAAGTATGCTGTATATTGATAAATTTTCAATTTAAATTTATATTTTGTTTTATTAACATATCTACGTACAAAAAGAAAATAAAAATTAGGAAAGCTTTTTACTCGTAAATTTGACACTTAACCACGGCAGATTGTTATATCTGCCGTGACTTAACTACACAACACAACTACACAATATCTTGTGGTTGGAACGGAGGGGTGAAATAAAAGGAAGGGGTAGTGGTGGGCGGAGATAATATGCGCAAATTTTTCGGTCTTTTTTTTGCCATGCTTGATGCTTGTGAACCTCCACAAACTTCCGTCACGAGCCGCCACTGGGTGTAACAGAATATGCATTTTCTGCTTTTATAACATGAGCTATGCAATTTTTCCATACATATTTCGTTATTACCTGCCGAATATTATCAAGGACAACTGCACTTAAAGTTGGTGATTTATTATGGGGTGATATTCTTTGCTGACAAGAGCAACACATTAGGTACATGAAGAATAATAACGCGTTTTCCTCTTGAACACGATGTACCTAAAGTACAATTTGTACTGTCTACCCAACCATACTTAACAACATCATGAGTATCAAACCAAGTTTCGTTTAAATAAATTATACTTTTATCGAATTCATGGTACTCCTTTATTTTGCGCAAATAGTCCTGTCGTAGTTCAATGATTACACCAGGAACCATTATAACTATTAGATTATCTAACATTACGGGGGCAGAGGAACCGTGTGGAAACTCCTGCAAAGCTATCTTTATGAGAGACATCAAGTAGTTAAAATTAATAATGTACTGAGTAAACAACAGCCCATAAAAATTGGGGTGCCACAAGGCTCAGTCCTTGGTCCTATCTTAATCATAACCTATATCAATTGTTTACTATTGCTTAATGTCAATGGTTCCATAATCTCTTATGCAGATGATACCGTGTTAGTATATAGTGGTGACACTTGGCAAGAAGTAAAAGATAAAATAATAGGAGGATTAGGTACTGTTACAGTGTGGTTAGAAAGTTTTAGGTTGTCTCTTAATTTAACAAAGACAAAATACATTGCATTCTCCCTAACAAATGCCGGCAGGCCTGACTTCCAGGATATCAAAGTCGATGATCAACAGGTAAATGAAGTTTTCCAAATTAAATACCTTGGCGTTATAGTGGACAAATTCTTAAAATGGCATCCACATATTGACTATCTTTCTAACAGGATACGCTGCCTAATTCGCAAGTTCTATATTCTTAGAGAAATTTTGAGTTTAAATACCCTTATTTTGATTTACAAAAGCCTTGTTGAATCTTTGATTAGATACGGAATCTTGGTCTAGGAGGGACAGCATGACACGGCACTTTACAAGTTAAACATTATTCAAAAATATATATTAAAAATATTGTATAGAAAAAACAGATTATATCCTACCCAATTATTATTTACAAAGGATACTTGTAATGTGCGAACGTTGTACACTGTTACAGTGGCTGGTTTTATACATAGAAATAAACCTTATATAAATGTTGTAAATCACAGTTACCACACTCGTGCTAGAATAAATAATGACGTAGTCATTCCAGTAAATCACAATAACATCAACCTAAGGAGGGTGGCTTATCTAGGGCCCAAAATATATAACTTAATTCCGATAAAATTAAAAACCATAACAAATATACACATATTCAAACATGAATGTAGGAACTTTATACAACTTGAATACAAAAAATTTGAAAATATATTTAAATAGAATTATTCATTCTCACCACAATAACAAAAAAAAAACTACTCTCCTTTCTGCAGTGCACTAGCTTTAATAATAATAGTATAAGTAAAAAATAAAACTACATTTATTGGTACATGCAAGTAAACCTGTTACTTAGGTACCTTTTTTTTGCATTAGATGTGATTGTCAATACTTATTTAAGGTATATAATAATATAGTGCAATTCAACTTGTATATTATAATAAATATTGAATGAATAAATTATCAAATTATCAAATATATTGTATATTATCCCTATATTTAAAAATATTATAAACTATTGCCACTAATGAAAATTTGATATTGTGAATAGGGTTAAGTATTTTCTCATGAATGCCTGATGGAAATTTCTATAGCCACAACTTACCAAAACACCACGGAATGTTTTCAAAGATTGGTAATTATCATCAGAGTAACCTCGCAATTTATCACGAACCAGTTCTAAAGTTGGCACTATATTATCCTTGTAAAAGTTGTAAATAGTTCGCAGAATAAAATCCCTGGTAGAATTGTCATCCGTTCTCAATTTTTGATTTATTTGTTTGCGCTTTATAGAATGACCGGTTACAGTCCCCAATTTAATTACATTATAAATTCTTATTAAACCCAAGTTGTGTTAATTCATTAATTCTTGTACAAAGCGCATTATCAGTTTTTCCCGGATTTTTTTTTTAAACACGCGTAATTTTTAAAAGAATGTGTTGACATTAAACATGTAAATCTTTGTTTTTTAATTCCGGACTTGTTTCGCTTTCGATGGCCGACTGTGGCACCGACTCATTATATTCCTGCGATAATTCACCTTTATCTTCTGTTTCAAATGGTCGCCAAAAAGCCATACTGATGCTGATAAGGTATAACTCAATTGACAGAACTTAAACTATTGGCGGTTCTTGTCTACAATATATAAATTTGTATTTATATGCTGCTATATTAATTGTCCCACTCGGACAAAATAGTTCGCTCTTTAAATGGCGAGTAGGCCTCGACGTTCTTCAGGGTGTTGCCAGTTCTACAAAGTTTTCGTTATGGCAGGAGGAACGTAAGGGTTTGTTAATTTTTTATTCTTTTTGTTTAACAACAGAAACCTGGTGGTGTCCAAGGCGAGTCAACGACGAAGAGAATAAAGTAGTAAGTATTCATGTCTTCGGACCACGACCTGATGCGACTACACATTAAATGAGCTGGCGTGGGCACTCTGCGACAACCTAATGCACAAAAAAAGCTTGCCATAACTTTAGCGCGCGTGAATAAATGCAATGAATAATTCGGTTTGCAAACTATACTCTAGGGCGCTCATAACTTACTTATAGTTTAACCAAACCTAATTAAAACACCAAAAAAGTCAACAAAACACTTCTAGAAAAGCTTTAAATTTCTCGCAAAGGAACTTAATGGAGGTACGTACTTCGATAACGTCGCTGTTGCTGTGAAGAAAAAACGGCGACACGTTCGTAAGATCAAAGTCATTGAAACATATGGCGGAATTAAAAAGTAAATGGCTAAAATAAAACTACCCAGAGGCCAGACGTTCCGGTCCGAAACCGGGGGGACCTTTTAAATTTTAATTTATTACAAAGACAGACGATTCGGGCACACGATACATAACACGGGTTGACATATTACGACTTTATATTTTATTTATATAAATCTACAAGTTTATTTGTATTTTTTTGGTATTTGTACACCTAGTGGAGTGTCGCTAGCTGTAAAAAGTAAAAACCAGTGAATAAATTTGCATGACGTTTGTTTCATTGTACTGCTAAAACCTAATACTAAAATGTTTATTAATTAGAATTTACCGATCCTTGTTTACTTAATAGTTTATTGTAAAATTCAAAAAATATATGTAAATTAATGATTAATCCAACGTAACTGCAATAATTTTAATCTTATGTTTATGTTTTTGGGGTTCGCAGAGTAATGTAAAAATTACCGTAGGGTAAAGTTGGTAGAGATGCCCCAGTGGTAGAGATGGCCTACCTTTATAACTCGAAAACATTTACATTTGGTACGACTCCACCATGATGGTCGTACCCCATTACAATCTCCCAGTAAAATTTGGGTTTTTCAACAAGTTTAAAATTAAAATAAAACTAAATTCATTTAAATTATGTTTATTCATTTAATTTTAATTTAAGACATATTTTTACCGAATTAAAGTTACATATGGTTTCATAAAAATTTTTCTGCAACATTAGTTTATAAAAAAAAAAAACGTAACAATGTCATTGGTCTCTTCATAAATATCAACATCTTAATAATTACCCACTGAAGATGAAGGTTTATGCCTTTGAAACATGTTTGGGATGTTAATCTGAACCTATTTATTAAATTAGTGGAGCAGACTTTGTGTTTCATTCCTCACTTACATATACGATTATGTGGTTTGTCCAAACCCAATCAGTTGTTTATGCTAAGGTCCAAAAAGTAGTGTTGCTGCTGACAATTGTCTGGTTTTGACAAAGTTTTGTGATCTTTTTTTAAGGTAGGTGTAAATTTTTATACATGATTACGCAATAGTCTGTAAACTCATTAATATTTTTTTATTTAATTTGCAATTTGGCCAAACAATTGTGGAATGCATGTGCTACAATATTCTAACCTCAAAACACATGTACCTGTTCATTTATAAAAACTACATGGTGGGGCATCTTATACCATCTTTTGGTATAGATGCCCCAGTCGAAGTGGGTAGAGATGGCCTGTTAATATAGTACGTCATTTTTTTTCAGTTTCAAGTTCATTATGGCATCCACCGAAGTTGAGGACCTTACTATGCTAGACGACGGGGACTCTGACAATTCAACTGAAAATGATGTGTGCGCGGGATGTGGAGAGAAATATTCCCAAACCACCAGAAAATATGACTGGGTAAAATATAGATATACACTGTGAGCAATGGTTTCACGATGGATGTAGCAAATTTGATAATTTTTGCGATCCCTGTGGACAAGCAGCTACTAAAAAGAAGACCTAACTTATTTTGCTCGTTATTTTGTATTCGAGTACATAGGCCATCACTACCACCCTGTGTGGGGCATCTTACCCAACCCCTGAGGGAGAGATGGCCAATTACAAAAATTTTTCTTTATGTATTTTCGTGAAATAAAACTTGTTATTTTTGCATCTTTTTATAAATATCGTAACTGAATAAAGTTCCAATTACTGAAAAACATGCTCATTTTCTTTATTACTTATTTGTTTAATGCTTAGGCCAGGTTAAAAAAAGGTGGGGCGTCTCTACCAACTTTACCCTAATTTATGAGACTTTTAGGAAATTTAACTTTTTTTTTAGCAGTAGACTACACTTGGTCGGTAATTTATTATCCTTATTCAATAATATACCATTAAACAAAATTTCAATATTTTATCTTTAAAATTGAGCACAGAATGAATTATTCTGTATCAATTTATTATATAAGTATGTGAAAACAATTTTAACTTATATTATGTTACATTAAAAACTATAAAATTCGTTCGAATTCCAGACCAACTAAAAAGCTGGCAACAACGCCAATATCGTCATTCGGTGCGTCAGATCCTCTTAAACAACTGTACCAAATTTGGTTTAAATCGGCCAATAAATTGTGATGTTATTAAGCCGTTTCCAGACTTTATACACACACTGTATATTTTTTGTATGGTATATGTGGGATGCTTAAGAGCACGTTTAAAAATTATTTTGAAATATACAAGATTTCTCAAAAAAAAGTTACGTTCAAAAGTGGCAAAAACTTAAATGGAATACCCTGTATATCAATGCATATTTCAAGTTTCATCAGTAGCACATAACTAATGTTGAATTATTTTTTTTTCTTTTATTTACAGCGCATCGCATGCTTCCCTTTAAATGACCCCAAAAGTAATAACTACTTAAGCAACAAAATTAATTTTTAATGAACCTGAAATTACCAGACGACCAGAGGTCGAAAACACTAAATTTGGTCGCAGAAGGTTTGCCCCGCAGGCAAATTGCTTCCCAAAAGGTTTTAACGATTTTAAATTTTAAATTTAAAAGCACTCCAATAAAGTTTTGTAAAAGTGCTTTATTAGAGCATCTATGTTTTAATACCCACATTTATTTTAACGCCCTTCAAGGTACAGTCTAAATGCATACAAAGCTACATTCTTACATGAGCGCCGATAATGATTTACTAATTTAAGAATATTTAAAGCAACTTTTTATAAAGCCTGTTCAGAGATATAAGAAAGTTACACTTTGCCTTTGAATGGGATTATCCAAGGGTGGCCATAAACAAACAATGAATGAATGAATTAATCCAGGTAAATTATGGTCCGTACTTAAAAATGTCTTAAAGTAAACTGAAAATCCGGAAGATGTAATTTCATTATTAAAGTAATAGTTTGGTGATTTTAAACCGATTTTTACTTGATTCAAAATGAGAGGGTTAATCCCATAAAGAAAATTATGTTCTAAAGACGGGTCAAACCATATCAAATCAACCAAGAAATGAGTACTTTTCGTTTTGACCCCCTCCGATTTTAATGATTTTTGGTACGGTTGTTCTACCTGTCGAAAAACTCAAAAACCCAATTTTTCAGATTTTTCTGACAAGCAGTTTTTTTTTTATTGATTTTTGAAATTAAGAATCTCAGAATTTCGCCTTAGCATGTACTAAGAAAACATTAAATATCTAGAGAACTACTTACACTACATCCGTGAGCTAGAGCTTCTTTAAAAGGTCTTTTAAAGACCTTTCAAATGACACATTAAAAAAAAAATTGAATTTTGAAAAAAACTTTTTTTTTCAAAATTTCTCAAAAGCACCCCTTTCGATTTTTTCGAAAAAATGTATATTTTTTACTGTTATCTTGTTAAGATGTCCACCAATTTTCAAGATGGAGAAATGATGGATTCCCTGTCAAAAAAATTATGACAATTGTCAATGCATGGAAAATCCCATATACCACCATGTAAATTCTACCCCACCAAGGACGAAATAGCATTATTTCAGTATTTTTGCAAATTCCAGGCACGTCGATTTTGTTTTCAAGTAAAAAATCTAATGTCTGATTTTTTGTAACCCCCGCCCCCCTTTAAGGGTGAATGGGGAACATAAGTCGTGTGCGGTACTTTGTTTTTGTTAAAACATGTTGAATACTGCAAATTTTTTGAATTTTAAAAACTTGATAATACCTGCAAAATGTTTAACTTATTTTTATACTTGTTTATTCCTGCTAAATTTTGGCCCATCCTACTATTTTTAATTGGTCTCCCCACCATACAAGTTATTCTCGCGGAGATTCTGGTGCAGACAGGAAAGATTATCGTTTTTATTTGTGTTTGTGAAACCTGTGGAGACGTGTATCAGCTTCATAATGTCGCAAAATAAAACAAAGCAAAAGCAGTGGAAAAAGTTTTCTGTAAAGTGTTGTAACCCTCTAAATGAGGAGAAACATTCTGTAAAGTTAAAGAATGTATCAAATTGGATGTGTGTCTTCAAAGGGGTTGGAATGGGGATGAAAATTTGGGACAGTTGCCGAATTAAAGCTTCAAAAGCACCTCATCCAGAACAAACATCTTCTGAGGCAGAGTAAGTACTAAGAACGTTAAATTCTTACTTTTTCAGCTCTAGTTAACTTTAGTGATTTGACGAAAATTTTGACTGTCTGTCTTAGTGAGTGTGTACCACAATAATAATTACTTCTAGCATGCTGAGCCTGTTTTTATTGTTACAGGCCTTCACATTCTGCTGAGCTACCGGACATAGACCTTCAAAGAATCTGACAACTCTTTGGAGTTTTTGAATCAATCTCTAGAAATTATGGGGGAATCGCCAATTAAAAAAAGAAGGCTATCAAAGGAAAAAGCTGAAAAAGTAAAAGTCGTGATAGAGCAACGGTTATCTAAAGAACAATACTCTAAACCAGAACATCTTAAACAACAAAACGAGGATGATTGCGAAATCTTGAAACAGTTAAAAGAAAAATTTTCTACAGTACAAAAAAGGAGTGAAAAAATGCACATTTTATCCTGTCTGCCTCTAAGCTGGACTCGAGCACGAATTGAGAAAGAATTTCAAGTGTCCCAATACATGGCGAGAATGGTTAAAAAAATGGTGAAAGAAAAAGGCATTTTATCCACACCCAACCCTAAACCAGGAAAAACACTTGATCCAGATATAGCGAAATTAGTGACCTCATTCTATCTAAGGGAGGACGTGAGCAGGGTAATGCCTGGAAAAAAAGATTTCGTTACCATACGAAAAGGAAGTACCAAAGAGCAATTGGAAAATAGATTACTTCTAGCAAATATTAAAGAAGTATATTTGCATTTCAAGGAGGAACATCCGAACTTAAAAGTTGGGTTGTCTAAGTTTAAGTTTACGGAACTTAAACCAAAAAACTGCATATTGGCAGGACAGAGTGGCACTCATACTGTATGTGTTTGCACACTTCATCAAAACATTAAACTAATGTTAATGGGTTCTAGAATCAACAAGTTCATTGTTGTGTTGATGCCAACGATAACCCTACGTTGCCACACTACCATGCATGTCTCTCTAAAATTATGTGCAACCCACCTGGGGCACAATGTTACCTTGATAAATGTCAGGAGTGTCCTGGGGTGGAAAATTTAAAAAACTACCTTAAGGAAAAATTTGAAGAACAAATGATCGACCATGTTACATTTAAAAAATGGATTACCGTAGATAGATGTAATATGGAGACATTAATCAAAACAGCTGAAGACTTTATTGAGGAGTTCGGCAATGAACTCCTTAAACTTAAATCTCATTCATTTTACGCAAATATGCAAAAAGAATTTTATAATGAAGTAAAACAAAATTTAGCCCTGGGACAAGCGCTAATAACCTGCGACTTCGCTGAAAATTTTTCTTTCATCTTACAAGACGAAGTACAGTCCTACCACTGGACAAATAGCCAGGCCACCCTACATCCATTTGTCGTATATTATAAAAATGAAGATGGAAAACTGGAACATTTAAACTATGTTTTTATTTCTGATTGTTTGGTCAGGCGCGGATACAGGGGGGGGGCAATGGGGGCAATTGCCCCCCCCTGAGACCGACGAAAGCACATAGGTTAAACGATTTATACAAGCAATAACCAATAACAAACTCTAACCTGTTACAGAATGTTTTAGTAAAGTCAAAAATGATAGGATTGCCAAGTATCCTTGTTATGATTATACTGCTTTATTGGATTGTATTATGTAATATTTTTGCTATTGCTTATAAATAAATAAATAAATAATCTTCAACTTTTTTAGCATTAAACCTTGGGAATTGGAGACACTACTGGACCTTCCACCTATCTACCACATTCTAAAAAATAGAATAGATCTACCTTTTAACCTTTTTGCAATAAATCCACCTTTTGACTTTTTTCCTTTTTTTGTTCACGACTTGAAAGTCTACTTTTAAACCTTCTGTACTCTGTACTTTAAACTCTTGAAAGTCTACGCGCTAACCACTAGAATATTGGTAACCTTCCGCAGTTCCGCAAGTTAATTTTAATTAGGTACTTATTGATGCGGTCCCAGAGCTGCGCAAACTGTCGCAAACGCAAATTCCCAAGAGGGTATAGGGTATCTGATCTGTCAACATCGGAGAAAATCTGTTTACATGTCGATATGTCGTTTGTCACTTTTCTTTTCTCGAATTGTCGAGTGCAAGACAAATGCATCTGCTGAGAGGTCACTCTCGTCGTTGCGGCGCCTTAAAACATATTTAAGAGCAACCATGACTGAAAACCGCCTTCTCGATCTTGCCCTAATGAACATCCATAGGCATGTTCCCATTGATGTTGAGAAAGTAATTTCAAGATTTGCAAAAGCTGGCCCTAGGACAAGATTGGAATTTAGTATTTAAGTGCATACTTAATTACTTCAAATTAAATAGCTTGTATTTCATATTTTTTTTAGACAGCATTATTCAAATCAAATGCATTATTACATAAATAACAAATTAAAATTTTATGAAATTGTTTGTTTACAACGAATTCTCTGGAAGATAGGTAAAATCACAAAAATTAACTCCCCCACTCCTAAACGCACGGGGTTGCTTTTGTGATTTTCTTGAGGATTTTGTGTTGTATTTTTTATTTTCCCACTTGAGAACCAAGCACCATGATTCAAAAAAGGGCGTGGCACCCAAAAAATTTTCGCCTGCGGCGCTATTTTTTTTGCGCCTTCGGCGCTTTTCCATTTTGCCCCCCCCTGGACAAAATCCTAGATCCGCGCCTGTGTTTGGTGCATAACACAGTTGCATTTCACTTATTTTTGAGCCGCCTTATACCAGAGTTAAAGAAATAAATAGATAATCTAGTCAAAATCTTTTACTTCTCAGATGGATGTGCGGCACAGTAAAAAAAAAGAAAAATTTTGTAAATATTGCTTATCATCAGGAGGAATTTGGGATCGAAGGCGAGTGGCATTTTTTTGCTACCTCCCACGGCAAAAGTGCCTGCGATGGACTGGGAGGTACCGTAAAAAGGTTGGCCGCGAAAGCTAGTCTGCAGAGACCATATAATGACCAAATTATGACCCCACAAAATCTTTTTAAATTTGCGGATGAAAATATACCTGGAATAATTTTTAAATATTGCACGTCAGATGAATATGAACAACATGAAAAGTACCTTGAAACCAGATACCTAGAAGCTCAGGTACTCAAAAACTGCATGCTGTAATTCCAATAAGCCAATCAAAAATTATAAGCAAATCATTTTCACTCAGCCTGGAAGAAAATGTTCAAAATCTTATTGCATCCAGTGGCTTATCAAAATCAGAACTTAAAAATATTGACTCTGGATTTGTAACAATAAATTATGATGGATTTTGGTGGGTGGGATGCATAATTGGCAAAAACCTAGAAAGTGAGGCAATAAAAGTTAGTTTTTTGCATCCACATGGTCCTTCACCATCTTTCTATTTTCCAAAGCCAAAAAGCAGATATATTAGTCATTGATCAGAATTCAGTTTTACGAAAAGTAAATCCAAATACACTTACTGGCAGAACATATACGTTATCTCCTGAAGAAATGGTTGATTCATCAAATATTTTGGAAACAAATTTTCAAAAAAAATAAATATTTTTTTGTTACAATTAGCTACTTTATAATAAATTGCGAATATTTTAGTCTGATGTATATACCCCAAGTTTGTTCCCAGTCTCATTTTATGTGCATTTGTTGTCGCAATAAAAATTTCAAAAAATTTTTTGACTCTGACTCCATCATTTCTCCATGCTAAAAGCTTCCAAATATGTTGAAAAAATGCGTTTAAAAAATATATTTTTTTTTAAATCAAAGGGCGTGTTTTTGAGAAATTTTGAAAAAAAAAAGTTTTTTTCAAAAATTCAATTTTTTTTTTGAATGTGTCATGTAATACGTCATTTGAAAGGTCTTTAAAAGACAAGCTATAGCTCACCGATGTAGTATAAGTAGTTCTCTAGATATTTCATTTTTTCTTAGTACATGTTAAGGCGAAATTCTGAGATTTTTTTGATTTTCAAAAATCAATAAAAAAAAACTACTTGTCAAAAAAATCTGAAAAATTGGGTTTTTGAGTTTTATGACATGTAGAACAACTGGACCAAAAATCATCGAAATCGGAGATGGTCAAAACTATGGGCTGGTTGATTTGATATGGTTTGACCCAGACTGTATATGTATATAGCCACTCTAGTTAGTTTTAAGCTTAGTAATTATTCTTGCTACGTGCGTAATACAGCGTTTGTTTAATCGTGTGTGAGTCATGGAAAATATTTGCGAGCCCAATGTATCTCAGGAGATAACCCCGTCGAAAAGCAGAAAACACTTTTCTGTGGAAACTAAGTTATAATAGATATTTACGATATAAGTGTTGTAAAGATTCATATTACAACACGAGATGTTAAAGTTGTTAAACGAGGCGTCAGCCGAGTTTAATCAAACATCGAGTGTAGTTATATGAATTTACAACAAGAATATTGTACAAAATTTTATCTACTTTCATCTATGAATAAAAATATTTGGCAAAAGGCATTTTTAAAAATAAAAATGCACCTGCTATTAAAAATCGTTTTGTAAGGGCATCTATTACAGCACTAGTGCTGTAATGGCATCTATTACAGCACTAGTGCTGTAATAGATGCCCTTACAAAACGATTTACAGAACTGTAAAATTCATATTACTAAATGAAAGTAGATAAACAATATTTATTCAACTCTCATTGAACGTGCGGTCAGCAAGCAAGCAGCGTTAGAAGAAACGGCCAACGGCCACATTAACAAAAATTCCAACATCAACTGTATGGAAAATTGTGAATAATCCTATTTTAGCGGGGAAAAAAAGAACCGATAGTGGCATTTTCTTGTTTTGGTACTTTTCATGACTTTTTTTTTTTTTTTTGTTTCTCTATTGTTTTTGTTAATCCTCATTTTTGTTTTTGTTTTTAGGGTGGGAGCCAATCTTTCGGATATTTAAAGTTGTTGTGTATTGTCGATCGTATGTGTGAGTTTTGTATCATTGGATTTGTCGATAAGTCTGTCCTTTCAAAGTATTTAGTTATTAATTTTGTATTGTGTTCCGCAATTGTTTCCATTTTTAGGTATCTGTGTAATACAGCTGTCGGTACGTGTCTTTGTGCGTTAGTCATAATCCTCATTATTTTGTTTTGTAGTATCTGTAGTTTTTGGTATCTTGTCTTGTTTACGGCGCACCATGTTGGTACACCGTATGTCAGTACAGGTCTAATTATGGTCTTGTAAACTATTGTCTTTGTCTTTAAGTTTGCTTTTGGCGCAGGGTAGGGGATACACTGCACCCATTTGTCTGTGTGCTTCTTTAAGTCTAGTCTCGACATTGTCGTTCCAGGACAACTTTTTGTCAAAGACGAGACCAAGATAGCTCGCTTTAGGGCTCCACTCTATGGCTTTATTATTTACTTTGACCCTTGTTTCTGGCAGTCTTAGTCTCGCCTTTGAGAAAAATATGGCCTGTGTCTTCCCCTCATTAAGTCGCATCTTCCATGTATCCAGCCAATTTGCAGAAGCAGGATATGGCGCTGCAAGCGTAAAACTACTCTCATTATGTAAGTACAGACATTATTAATAATTTTATTTCATTACTAATTACAAATTTCTTTCTTATTACAGAATTTCTCATAAAACAAATCACAAACAAAAATCTATCTCTAACAAGAACTAGAATGTCCAAAAGATCATTTTTATATATCCTGACGTATGATTTTCAAATAACGAATATCTTCCCTTTTTAAATTCGACCACAGATTGACAGCGTCTTTTCAGAAACTTTGATTTAAATATAACATTCCACTTTCAATTCCAATTTTAGCATGCTGATTACAATCAATTATTAATATCTTGTCAAAATATTTTTAAATAAAAAAAGCTCCATCAACGTCATTTTCCACCAACAGTTTTCTCTCTACTGCTAATAATAACTGCAGCACTACTTTGGTCTCCTGAAGATGAAGGTTACTACCTTCGAAACATGTAGAGACAATTTAATTTTAAAATTGAGCCTTTAATAGCTCACTATTAAATTAGTGGAGAAAGACTTTTTGACTTTTTTTCCCCTTTCCCTATTTTAATTATTGTTTTGTTATAGTCGTCGATAAACAGGAAAACTAATAAATTATTAAATATGGCCGTTTTTATTTTTAACCACTAAAAGTCTATAACTTTGGGAACAATTTATATGGCAAAATTATCCAAAATATTACTTGTTTCTATAACTACATGGTCAGTAAATTATTTGAACTTTTTTTAGGCAAAAATTAGGTAATGTTTACCTAGCGTAATAACCAAAAAATTCCTTAATTATGAATACATATATTAACTAACAATTAAGTAAATTATGACTTAATCATATTCCTTATTAGAATTAAATATTTTTATGTCTCAAAGAGGTATTTTATTTGTAATTTTTAACTAGGTAAATTAAACTAAAAGCAGATTTCCCTATAACAAATTACTTAAGTTGTAGACATCTAAATTTTGACTTAGATTTTAGAGTTCGAATCTTTTGTGACTTTTAAGAAAACATTTAAGGCAAAAATAAGCAAATATTTACCAATTTAGGATTATTTTCCTTCCGTTCTAGTCTACATTACTTAATATGTTTGTTGAGGGGGGGGGGTTTGTATCTCGCAAATAACTTTGAGATTATAAAACTAGATATTAGGAAATCATTGGGTTAACTCCATTTCGAAGTGGTCCTCACGATAAAATAATTTAATTTGTCAAGTATCTTCGTCCAACAAATAGAACGTCCCGTTAGGAAAAATAATGAAAATGCTACTGCACGACTAAAACTTAACCTCATACAGTCGTGCCACTTGTAGACAATGTACACAGAAAGTAATGCTCCTATAAAAACTGTTAAATCAATAATTTAAACTGATCGAATTGTTATGTTTCATGCAGAAATCGTTTAAAGTAAATATTTTAATAATTATGGTTATGTTATACGTTTTCAACCGGAAATACTCTGGGGCATCCAATAAATCTGAATCAGATTAAAGCTGTTTGTGAGCTTGAACTGAAACCTATAAATAAAGTTCAAAAAATAACATTTAAAAAATATTTCTACCAACAAAGAACAGCTAAAGTGACAAAAAGAAATGCTATAGACATGTTTAGATTTTCTTTGTTTCCACTGTTTACTCTGTATTGATGGAAAACCATTTTTGTCGATAAATCCGAGTATTATAAATTTCTTACAAATATGATTGTAACGGAATAAAGCCTTGAATATTATAGTATTAAACATACAGAAATTATTATTACGAATGACAGAAAAGTAGACTGTTCAAGATCTCTACTGTGAGAATCTAGGTGGGACCAATTATTATATTTATACCTTTAATAGGAATGTAAGTCAAGGGCAGATAATTTTGGCGTTAATAAACCTTTAAATAAAAGAAATCAGATTACGAATTGTCTGTATTATGTTTAAAGGATCTGAGCAAAAGCAAGTCAGTTAGATTATTTAATAATACAGTGTGTGTAAAGTCTGGAAACCGCTTAATAACATCACAATTTATTGGCTGATTTAAACCAAATTCGGTACAGTTGTGTAAGAGGATCTGACGCACCGAATGACGATATTGGCGTTGTTTCCAGCTTTTTAATTTGTCTGGAATTCAAACGAATTTTATATTTTTAAATGGTACACCCTGTATATTTTTATATTTATAGTTTTTACTTCAAATTTGTTACTTTTGGTATAACATACTTTGTTCCTAATATCAGTAGTTTTCGAAATAACGAGTACAATTTAGAAAAAATATATTTTTTATATTAAATGTTCAAACTGTTTTCCCTGTACAGCTTGACAGTGTGCTAATTGAAAATAAAATTTTTTAATTGTGTTGTAAATCATTTCTGGCGTTATTAATTCAAATTCGTCCGAAATTCGACGCTGCAAATCGGCCAAATCTTGAGGTTTTGTGGTATAATCTCTGTTCGTCAAGTCTTCCCATAAAAAGTAGTCGTTAGACGATAAATCAGGGGACCTAGGTGGCAACTCGATTGTACCCCCTCTACCGATCCACCTATTCGGAAAAGTGTTATTCAAAAATTCGCGCACGTTTCGAACAAAATGGGAGGAGCTCCGTCCTGTTGGAAGAATGTACTTGCATTATTTGGACCCCATCACATTTCGTATAGAAGGCACTATTTGCATTTCCAAGAGCTCAAGGTAAAGTTGTGATGTCAAATTTCCATCAATAAAAAATGGACCGATCTTGTGGTTACCCAGAAGCCCAGCCCACACAACCAATTTTCCAGGGCGTTGTGTATGACCTTCTCTAATCCAGTGGGGATTTTCATTTGCCCGAAACCTACAGTTGTGTCTATTGACTTTATCATTTAACATAAATGTTGCTTCGTCTGAAAATACTATAAATTTGAAAAACTGGTTATTTTGGTCAAACCTTGACATCATAATATCACAAAATTCAATTCTTCGCTCATAATTACCTTCCAATAACTCTTGAACTACATGTATTTTGAAATGGTGATATTTATGTTTTATTAAAACAGTATGGATGGATTTAAAGCAGACGTCACTTACTTGAGAAATTTTTCTTAATGAAGAAACAGGGGCTTCAACAACATGTTGTAAAATTTCTAAACTTTTCTCTTCATCTACTACTGCTGGTCGTACTGATCGTCGCCTATCTCTATAACTTCCAGTTTCTTCGAACCGTCGGACAGTTTTTAGAACAGTTGCTTTTGAAATTGGATTTCGGTTTTGAAATGCGTCATTAAATAGATTTTTAACCCCTTCGTAAGACCTGACCCTATCGCCATATCCTCTCATCATAAGAATTGTAATTCGTTCACTTTCAGTTAAAGACATTTTTGCATGTAAAAATGACAGCTTTTATGACTCTACATCAAAACTGAACTGGTGTTTTATTTATTAATAAATAAAACACAATTTGTTGATATTTTCAAAACACGTCGTTATTTCGGAAACTACTGATATTAGGAACAAAATATGTTATACCAAAAGTGTAACAAATTTAAAGTAAGAGCTATAAATGAAAAAATATACAGGGTGTTACATTTAAAAATATAAAATTCGTTCGAATTCCAGACAAACTAAAAAGCTGGCAACAACGCCAATATCGTCATTCGGTGCGTCAGATCCTCTTACACAACTGTACCAAACTTGGTTTAAATCGGCCAATATATTGTGATGTTATTAAGCCGTTTCCAGACTTTATACACACACTGTATATGCAGGCAGGCTAGTTGAATTTTCTTTTTATTATATCATCTATACTTTCGCATGAATCATTTTAGTAACTTAGCACAGACTTTATAAAGGCGTTGCAGTGGTATTATATTAATAATATTACAGTTAATCTTAGATACGGGTCTAATTAAAACAAAAAAAAAATGTCCGCCTACAGAAAGTAATTAATTGCAATTATCTTTGTTTATCGGCATATATAAAAACCAGTATTACATGAGAAATTCATAAAATGCCAATAAAATACCCTTAATATTAAAATACCCAATGCACGTTTCAAGAATGTATAGAAGTTGTCAAACAACACGATCTAACATCATACGTCATACTCATTTTAGAAACCTGGCTAAACTTCCCAATACCCGATAGCCTAGAAGAAATTTCAAACTACAATCTAACAAGAACTGATCGGCAAAGAGGCAGAGGAAGAGGAGGAACTTGGGTCTATACAAAAAAATAAGGTAGCATTTCACAAGGCCAATGTTAAAAACCAGACAACTACAACACCACCTCTATAGAGTCAACGTGGATCGAACTGCAGATAGATATACTAAAGAAAAAATTTGTCAGAACCCATAGCCTCACTGATGAGCTGTTCTACAGCAAAACGCGTCTGAGGATGGTTCTGGCAGAAGGAAAAAGCAAACCCTTTTTAAAAGATATACTAAAGTTAAATATTGCTTGTGTCTATAGACCCCCAAACTGCTCAAAGGAAGACAGCGACCCACTTTTATAAACACTAACAAACGCAAGCACACACCTGAGTAACCTATTTTTTGGGGACTTCGACTACCCGTCCATTGACTGGCGCAGTACTTCCGCATCTGATAATACGTTACCCGCAGACTTAGAACCCACTAGATTTCGAATAAATAATATACCATCAACCTTGGAACTCATCTTCACCTCAGACCGCGACTTAATATCCCACATCGTCGTGGAAGCACCAATCGGCCTAAGTGATCAATGCGTAATAATAAACTGCCCAGTTTCTAACAAACCTAACTCTAGACAAAACCGTAAATATGAAGAACTTTAAGAAAGGGGACTACGCGAAAATAAATCAACAATTCACCACTCTGAAGTGGCCAACTAACTTAAACACAGAATAATGAGAAGTAAGTCAAAACTGTGAATCACTAGGGAAATAACAAAAACAATTAAAGGAAAAGATTGGATGAATATCGCATATGATAAAAACCATCAACAACGAAGTAAGTTCACTAATCAAAGCATCAAAATCGGACTATAAAAATAACTTGGTAAATAACCAAAAGAAATCCTTCTTTAGATATATAAAAACCACTCTAAAATCTAGAGTTAGCAGTCCGCCATTAAACTATCATAATGGTGAGATAATTGCATGGAGAACCGGAACTAGTGGCAAACATGCTCGCAGCTTAATCGAGCTTCATTACAGAGGACAACAATCACATATTTTACCGACTCAGAACTATTTAGAACCATCCATAAAAACAAAAGAAATAACTGAAGACACAGTTACAAACGTTTTAAACGGCGACATACTGCAGCCCTGGACCTGACAATACCAATCCTGTATTTTTAAAGAATGTTCCAGTAAATAAGAACTGCCTAATCACACCAATGAAAAAAATCCATTGAAGAAGGCTGCAGAAGGCAAGTTTACTCATTAATCCCAAAAGTTATCGCCAAATTAGCTTGACATCAATTCCGTGCAAACTCATGGAAAAACTATTCGCAGAAGACCTTACTAACTTTTTTCTCCGAAACCAAATACTACCATTTAACCAGTATGGTTTCCGACCTGGTCGTTTAACAATGTTCAACCTATTAGAATGTGTAAGCTCGTGGACTTCTTCATTGGATCAGAACAACCCCATCGATGTCATTTACCTGGTTTTTAATAGTGCTTTCGACTTAGTGCCCCATAAAAGACTACTAAAAATCCTTTGGAGTAAGGGGGAATTTGCTAAAATGGATCACTGACTTTCTTACCGACAAAACCAGCGTAGTCAGGTGTACCACAAGAGTCAGTCCTGGGACCATTCCTTTTAAATCTGTAGATCTGTGACCTACCAGCAGAGCTCAGGTCTAAAGTTTCATTGTTCATTGATGACACTAAAATTTACACCAATTTTATCAAACATAATGATATGTTAACATCAGACCTGAAGACATTTGGTCAGTGGTGTGACAAGTGGCTTCTACGCCTTAACAATGAAAAATGCAATGTCCTCCATATAGACAACAATAATCCAAAACGACGTGACCATCAAACTTGTTACCCATCAGGAAGATTTTAAATGGGCAGTTCACATTGGTATGGTCCGTTCACAGATTTAAAAGAATGACTACCTGCCTTTATAGTTATCTATCTTCTTCTTCTTTATGTGCCATGCTCATTCGAGCGTAGGCGACCTCTCGCATATACCTGTGATGTGTGCCTTTTTCAGATTTTTCACAGGTATATGGGACCTACAGTTTATCGCCGGTTCCGAACGGCACTATTTGAGAGGTTGTACTAGGCAAATTACTACGTGGTGGTTTGCCATTGCCTTCCACGAGGTGACGACCGAATAAAATAAAGATTGATGCATGGTCCCGGGATCGAACCGGGGACCTTCGGCTTAGTAGTCGGACACACTAACCACTAGGCTGCGGTCGCCATAGTTATCACCCATCATAAAATTCTTTGTTGAAAGGGTTTCAAGGATCATAGAAATAATGATTTTATTATCCAGGTAGGGACCGTACTTGGCCGTAATTAGTTTACAAAGCCTTATTAAATAATGGGAAAAAAATAAGTAGACAAATCAGTGTTGCAAAACTAGTCATTTTATTAGTTCGTGTGAAATAAAAACGCAGCTTTGATTATCCAAATATGTGGCGTCCGTGGATTGGTGAATCTAGTATAGAACAGCCGGAGGGGGTACAGGTACAACCACAGTGCGGAAATGAAAATGGAAGAAGACACTTATCTTTAGATTCTAAAGAGATTATAAAAAATGTATATACAACTCTCATAGAACGTTATATATACGGAATATTACAGAAATATTTATTAATAACATAGGTGTTGATAGTGACAGTGAAAATGAATTAAATGAGTAAACTGTAGTTGCATTAATTAATTATAATATATTCTATCTAAAATTGTTTATTATTTGTGTCAAATCATCCATGCTTGAAATACACGAATAAGAGGGGATCTAGAAGAAACCTAAAAAGTTCTGCACGGTCACTACAATGTATTTGAGCTTCTTTACCTTAAAACGAACGACCTATGAACCGGTGCTAAAGTTATGATAAGTGATTTTATACTTTTATACGCCCCTAGAATTCAAAAAAGATTATCGCAAGTGCCAAAGAGCATTTAATTGTAACGATTGATAAAAAAAAATAGGGTATAGCTGGCAAACCTAAACTACTTTTGAACTAATCTCAACAATCCAAACAGCAAGTCCGCTAAACTCTTATTCTATATAATTTAAGCAAGCCACTTCTATACATTTTTTTTTTCGTAATATGAGTAGATATATTAATAATATCAACTCTTGCATAAATCATTTCAATTTTATCACAGACTGTATGATAGCCTTGCACTGTATATTAATAGATATTGTTATTTTAAATCTTAGGTCTTTATATACATACAAATCTAGTTAAACAAAGAAAAACTGGTCGCCTACAAATGGTATTTGTAATTAAAGATTGTTAGTCAGGTTCTATAAACCAGTATTAAATAAGAAAACCATAAAATTATTATGAAATAAGCTCTACGTACCTTATACTAACACCAGTCAAGAAAGTCGGCTTCACACACCAAGAGTTCGGTAGCTAGAGTTAACTCAACAAATATTTTACTAAATGAATAGACAAATCATAGTAAATAATGTATTTTTCAAAAGAAAAAGTAGGAATAACATAAATATTATAGTTTTACTTAACCCCTTACCGCATGACTTTTTTTATTTTATAAAAAAAAATATATAATATAGTTTATACTGTTAAATGCACTAAAAAAATATTGAAAAAAATATTGGAAGTTTATTTAGCCAAAAAAAAATACAAATTTTGACGTGTGCCACATTTGGCACAAATTGTAAAACAGAAAAGAAAAAACAAAAAAAATAACGAAACTTTTTATTAAGTAACTATAAGAAATTAGTCAAAAATAGGTTTTATTCGGTATGAAATCTATAAAAACAATTACGGTCTTTATTTAGGCATAGAAAGACTCTACATTTGCCACAAGAAATCTGGGATTTTCCCTTGCATTCTGGATATTTGCACCTTTGTCTTTCCTCATTCACTACCGGTAAGTGATTTAGGTTATCAGTCCTTATCTCTTGGGCTGGTATTTGAGAAAATGGATATTTTCTCTTTTTCAAATCCAGTGCTGGTTGTAAGGATGTACTTGGTCTTCCCCTTTTTTTCTGTAGGCTATTATTTGCTCTTGTCAAAACTTCCGCAACGGCGAGCTTGAACTCTGAAAGTGGTAGGTATAAATCCGTATCTTTCAAATTTCGTCTCCATAGTAACCAGCTGTTTACACAAATCATATCAAGGAAATGGAAAAATACCCTCATGTACCATTTTTTTGATCTGATCTGAATTCTGTAATAACCCAACATGGAATCTAAGAGATCAACGCCCCCCATATAAGCGTTATACACAGCAATACGTTGCGGACGGGAGATCTCTATGTAGCTCTTAGATTTTCTACAAAACCTCCTTACATCAGATGTGGGTTGACTCCCAACGTACGTGGATATGGTATTCACAATTTTATTGTCATACCATGAAACAGCAGATATGTCGACGCTATCAACATTGGCCACTTTTTCTAAAACCGCACCTCTGCCCTTTTTTTTCATGTCCGATTCCTTGGGAAATTGAAAATCCGGTACACGATTAGCTCTTACTGTACCCAGGGGTAAAATACCGTTCTTGGTTAAATAAGTTAGTAGTGGAATGCTCGTAAACCAATTATCGAAAAAAACTTTGTAGTTTAAATTTTTTGGAATGGTTTCTGAAAGTTTTATCACGACATTACTACTAGCTCCAAGGTCCAGCTGATCTTCTTCGAGAGTAATAGGTCCACAATAGAAATCAAAATCATAAGAAAAACCTGATGCTCCACTTAGGACAAAAACTTTATATCCCCATTTATGGGGCTTCTGGGGATTATACATTTTCAGAGATGATCTTGCTTTTGTTGGAATTATTTGTTCATCTATGGCCATGTGTTCTTCCTTAGGAACAAGCAAAAGTCTCTCTCGAACTTTGTTTAAAAATGGACGTATCTTGAAAAGTTTATCATACCCTGGTTCTCCGTGTGGAATTTGCATCGTATTATCATTGAAATGAAGGAAACGTTTGATTTCTTCAAATCTATTGCATGTCATAGCACCAGAGATATTGGCAATCTCCAATGATTGATTCCAATAGGACCTCGTAGAAGGCAATTGAATAATAGACATATATAGGCAAATGCCACAAAATATGCGTAATTCTTCTTTGGATATATTGGGTGGTTTTTCCGGCCTACTTTGTACACCGAAAAGGTTTGATTGTGCGATTATAAAATCGAACATTTCATCGGTAAATAAGAAATAGAAGAACTGGAAAGGGTCCTCAAGCTCTTCGATATTTTTCGGAAGTATTTCAGATCCTTTGAATTGTACGAAATCTTCTGAAACAGCTAAATATTTTTCCTGCCAGACAATTTTATCTTTTGGCATTTTTTTACGCCGTGCTGTTAGTTTCTTCGGTATACCAGCCGATGTTGAAGGTATATTGGTATCGATCTCAGGATTTTGTCTATGTTCAGGCTTTTGAATTTGTAGAGATTGCTGTATTATAGAAAGTGGTATATCGCTGTCGCCTTCGCTATCAGTTTCATCAATAATAATCTCCTCTATCGTCGAAACGCTACTTTCGCTGCCAGATGATTCACATAGAATTCTAGGTTTTGTGAGAAACAGCAATTCATTTTTCCGGTGGTCGTCATCGGATGATAAATTTTCATCGTTGCTGTCATCAATTTTTGGAATTCGCACATTTTTTCTACCATAGAATTTTCTGGTATCCATCTGAAAGCATATATTGCAATAATAATTATTATGTCTATACCTTACAGTGTTCCAAATACGGCACAAGTAAACAAGATCATTTTTTGCCATAGTGACATCGAAATATTATATTTATATTATTTCAGCAATAACACTAAATACATACCTTTACAACAATATTTTTTTTACAACAAAATTTGCAAAAATAAACCAAAGATTGTCAATGAAAAAACGTATTGGACAGGTGTTTACACGCTTGCAGTCAACTAAATGCAAATGGTGCGGCAGACGCGCGAGATTCGCTTGTAGGGGGGATAGATATTTTCAGCAACATAGAAGCGAAGGTGCCAGATATGGGACAATTTGAATTATGGTCATATACTGTTTGAACACTTACAAAAAATTAAAGAGATTTTATGTGCCAAATATGGGACAGTATGCGGTAAGGGGTTAATAGTGAGGCGCTATATTTAACAAGCTGTCACTTAGTGAAGACCAAAGAAAGAAAATCGTTATAATGACACAATACAGAAAACTAATACCACTTACGTTGTTTCCGGTTTAAAGGTGAAATTATGTCGCCGTAGGGTCTTATTACAGCGTTTCTTTCTTTCCTTACCTGGAAATAAAAAAAATAAGGTTAACAACTTAATTATTTTGTATTTTCTACGAGCAATGGGTTAAGTAGACAATTTAATGTCACATTTATGCTTCGTTACTATCAAACCATCACATGCATAATTTTAATTCATATATTTGTTTTTCCACTCCTAAAAAACCTCTACTATAGCCAACTTAAATATGATCCTATTTTTCCGTATACAGGGTGTTTCAGAATAAGATGCTGATCCTTAACGGTGTGAATCCTTAGGTGATTTTAAGAAGAAAAGTTCAAATTAACATATATCCTTAACCTATCAACTTTCGAACTACAGGGCGTTAAAGTTTTAAGAAAAAAATCGTTTTTCTATCATAACTTTAACAACTTTCTAGCTATTTTTATGATTTTTCACACTTGCCCTCTAAGCATCAATAGCCATTTTTTGGTGTAGAAAAATTTTAAAATTTTTTAACCAGTGGCGTCCTGAAGGGTTTGGACTAGACATTTTGGAAAAATATTATGTACGCCACTGCTTTTTCTCAAGAAAAAAATTATTTTTAAAATACTTATTCATTTTAGGCCAAATTTAATATCTTGCCTTTTTATCGTCCGACAAACAGTTTCCGACAAAAAAAAATAAAAAGCATTAAATGCGCATTCGCTATGTGCCTATGGTTTCTGACAAGTAGGCTATGAACTTTGTTAAGGAAACAATGACAATAACGAAATATTTAATGCCAAATAGTTTTGACAGCTATTTATTTATGTACACGGCTTTCCACTTAACTTAAATTTTAAAAACGTAATACTTTTTAAACGTATAAGTATCATGGTAAATTTTACAAATGTCGAGTTTGCGGATATGCATTACCTGTACGGGCTTGCTGACGGCAATGCATTCGAAGCCAGACGATTATACCAAGAGCGTTATCCAAATAGAATAGTTCCGGATGCACGAACGATTTCAGGAACTCACAGAAAGTTATGTCAAACGGGATCTTTTGAAACAAAAAACTACTTAAAAGGGGCACACCAAACTACACGAACACCGGAAACCGAAGAAGCTGTTTTAAATTTAGTGGAACAAAACCCTAATATAAGTACCAGAAAAATTGGGAATATTTTAAATATTACTCATGTCCTAGTCTGGAGAATTCTTCAAAGTTATTTGTTATATCCGTACCATATTCAACGGGTCCAGGCCCTACTTCTTAGGGATTTTCCATTACGCATCAATTTCTGCCAATGGTTTATTCAAATGGTTACCGAAAATCCCCAATTTGATGACAGAATTTTGTTCACGGACGAAGCTAATTTTTCCAGGAACGCCATACAAAATTTTCATAACAATCACTTCTGGGCAGAAGAAAACCCACATGCCATTACGGAATCCCACCACCAAGAGCAATTTTCTGTAAATGTTTGGGCTGGAATTATTGGTGATTATTTAATTGGGCCTTATTTTTTACCAGCCAGATTGAACGGAATCAATTATCGCCAATTTCTTGAACACACTTTACCAAATTTGCTAGACGACGTCCCTATTTTAACCCGACATCGTATGTGGTTTATGCACGATGGTGCACCTGCCCATTTCAGTCTCTTAGCACGAGAGTTTTTAAATCAACATTATAGTAATCGATGGATAGGGCGCAGAGGAACACAATCGTGGCCACCTAGATCCCCTGATCTAAACAGTCTAGATTTTTTCCTGTAGGGACATCTGAAAACGTTGGTTTACAGCATCCCAATAAATACTGAAGAGGAGTTGAGAAACCGCATAATAGTTTGTTTCGACACTATCAGGAATACTCCAAGAATTTTTCAAACGGTACGAGACTCAATGAGGAGAAGAGCTGAAGCATGCATTCTTGCAGGTGGTGGCCACACACACAACAGCTAATCTAAATTATTTTCGTTTTTGTTCACACGTTATTTAATGTTAGTTGTTTTAATTTAATGTTAAAAAATAAACCATAGGCACATAGCGAATGCGCATTTAATGCTTTTTATTTTTTTTGTCGGAAACTGTTTGTCGGACGATAAAAAGGCAAGATATTAAATTTGGCCTAAAATAAATGAGTATTTTAAAAATAATTGTTATCTTGAGAAAAAGCAGTGGCGTACATAATATTTATCCAAAATGTCTAGTCCAAACCCTTTCAGGACGCCACTGGTTAAAAAATTTTCTACGCCAAACAATGGCTATTGATGCTTAGAGGGCATGTGTGAAAAATTCATAAAAATAGCTAGAAAGTTGTTGAAGTTATGATGGAAAAACGATTTTTTTCTTAAAACTTTAACGCCCTGTAGTTCGAAAGTTGATAGGTTAAGGATATATGTTAATTTGAACTTTTCTTCTTAAAATCACCTAAGGATTCACACCGTTAAGGATCAGCATCTTATTCTAAAACACCCTCTATATTGTTCTTGTTAATATCTCCGATTTGAAAAAAGATATCAAGTTTCGGTTTTCGCCGACTTTTTAGGCTTTTAATCATCCTTGTAATGAGGTAAAATTGGATATACTACTATAATTACAATTTTAAAAATAACGCGCAATGTTTGTGAAGTTGTAAGTCATAGCCCTCTAGAGCCTACTGCAATATTACATATTGTCATCGTTTATAGATGAAATATAGAGTAAGGAAAGCCCTTTTTAACAAAACTAAGTTCACTGAATTCTGTTGAGCCAGACCGGAGTTATCACCATTTATAACAGATAGTGTTCAACCTTTCCCCCACCAATTTTTTTGAAAAGTTACGAAGACGTTGGACGGGACAACTTTAATAGAAAAACTTCGACGTATACAAAATTGGTATTTTGGATATACCTTAACATAGGCAACTTATTATTTAACGTGCCCTGTAGCGCTAGTCTGAGACCCCTGAAAATAATTTCCAGCAATTTCCCAGTGCTTTTCCAAAAAAAAATTTTTTTCGCAAGCCAACACTTTCTGAGATACGGCGGAGAGTCATTCTTAGTGGAACACCCGGTATATATTATTTATTTTGTAAAAAGTCGTGCGGTTTGCATATAAATAATTTCTTTGTCAAAACGAAAATTAAAGTTGACTTTTTCAACCCTAAAAATATTTTATTTAATACACCAAGTAAAAAAAGGAAATCAATATTTTAATACACACCTCAAAGAACCATTATTATTACAACACATTATTATTCATCAGACTAATATACATTTGTTGGATGATTCAGCTTTAAAAGTGTTTTACTTCTTTCACACTGTCAAAGGTAATTTACCACAGAATGGATTTTATGTCGACCATTATGTTATTTTCTTGTTCTTTCTTTCATTTTTATAAAAACGCACTAATCTTGAATGGAATTTATTACAGTGCTGTTTGAGATTGTTTTGGGTAGAATAATTTACGTGATTCGAGAAAATAACAATGTTGACGTTTTTCAAAGTCGTTCGTGCAACAACTCAGCCACAAATAATACTATGTTTTTTTCTATCGGAATGCAATACCTCCGAGTGGCGATAGACTGTTTTTTCTCGGATATCTTTAATGCCAATATTGTCTCTCAACCTGCCTCTACAGTAACGACCTTCTAGCAAAAACTTAAAATCCAACATAAAGCATAACGAATGCATGTGTTTCGTTCTTTACTTTGGTGTTGGAAAAATTTACTACCGATACACATTCTCATAGGCAGAAAGAACTCTCACATCCCCACAGATACCTGAAAGAAGTATTGTCGGGGTGTACCGCAAACCCACTAGAACCTCATGCTAGAAAACACAGGCTGCAGTTTCTTTTACTGGTAATTCACCTCACTTTTATTGAACCAATCAAAACGCTCATTTTCATAGCAACCACCTTGGTAACGGTCGTCTTACCCGATAAGACTACCGCTAGCTCGAAAAGACGCTTGTAGCTTTTTTACTTAAATAAAAAATTAGTAACACCTCTAACTTGTATATTTACCTTTATCAGACGGCCTTCATTTTTATGTTCAGTAAATTATCCAATAAAATACACCTCTAGAGGCGGTTTCTTATCTTCATACCTTCGTTTTTCACTCGAAACTCGATTTTCCAAGAAAATTTTCACTCAATGTAATTTTTACTTATAATCAAAGATAAGACCCTCGAGCTAAAGCTCTCGGGATCATATCAGATTATAAGTAAAAATTACATTTCGTAAAAATTTGTCAGAAAATCGATTTCTTGTTAAAAACATCGGTATTACCGATAAGACGCCTCCTCTATCGGTATATTACTGTTAAAAAGCTTAACGTTGAAAAACCAAATGCAGTAATGGCAGGCTATTCTATTCCCTTGGGCTCATCCATTAATTTGGGTGATAATGTGTCTGGGCATGGTCACGTTGCAGCTTGTAGCTATTTCCAGATCAACATCGCAGAAACTTAAGGTACGATTGTAAAACCCAGAACCTCTATACAACTTTTAACGCTCTAATAAGCCCAAATTCGGCCACATTTGAAATACAGCTCACATAATATGATAATACATAATGGCAAAAAAGTCGCGCGTAATTGCCTGTAACTTTTGAATTATCTCGTATACGAAAAAGTGATCTTTACGAAAGTTGTTCAGTAAATTATTCCCCACATTTCTACCTGCATGAATTTTTTCTGTCATTTTTGGTTTGGTTGCCATAGAGACTAACTTACTTTTTTTAAATGGAATACCCTGCATATGATTGCATATTTGGATTATACTGGGAAAACTCTGAATTTTTTATATTTCAAATTTTTATTTATTTAAAATTGTAACAAACTTTATAATAACAAAATAAATAGCCTAAAAAATTGAACAACCTTTTCAGTGGATCAGGGTTCAAAATGACCACCATTTTCTGCTAAGCAGAGCGCCAGTCGATCCCTGAACCCGTCTACAACGTTTAAAAGAAAGTCCTCTGGAATGGTCCGAATTTCAGCACTAATTCTGACTTTTAAAGATTCTAACTCATTTGGACGGTTAACGTAGACTTTGTTCTTTAAGTGTCCCCACAAAAAAAAAGTCAAGCGGGGTTAAGTCCGGGGATCGCGCTGACCAGTCAATAGCACCTCTTCTGCCTATCCAACGTCCTGAAAAGTGTTCGTTTATGTATTGTCTAACATATGCCGCATAATGCGCACGTGCTCCATCTTGCTGGAACCATACCTGTTCGTTTATGTCATTATTTACACCCGGTAATATCATTCTGCAAGAAGGAATTATGTGATTCCTGAGGAGGTCCAGATATTTTTCGCCATTCAAATTACCATCTATGAAAAAATGTCCCACAATATGTCTACCAACTATGCCCGCCCAAACATTAACTTCTTCGGGTCTCTGAGTAAGACCATCTTGGAACCAGTAGGTAAGTATTCTCAGCAGACCAATAACGATAATTGTGTCTATTAACAATGCCATTTAAATGGAAAGTAGCTTCATCTGAGAAAATGATATTTGTTGCGAAGTTATTATCTTTATTGCATCTTTCCATCATCATTAGCTCACAAAATTCAGCTCTTCTATCAAAATCGTCCTGGTTTAACTCGTGCTCAAACTTTATCTTGTACGGATGCAACTTCTCCTGTTTAAACAAATTTTTCACTGACTGATGAGACATATTAAAATCCATTGCCATTGGCCTGGATGATTGTGTTGGATTTTCATGTATTGAGAGCATGATATCCAAAGCTTTGTCTCCCCCGGTTGCTGTTTTAGGTCGACCTGATCTAGCGGCTTCCCTAACACTGCCTGTTTCTTGAAATTTCTTTACCACTCGATACACCGTTGGCTGATTTATTGGAGGCCTATTTGGATATAATTCATTGAAAAGTTGACAAACCTGATCTTACGGTCTCTTCATATTTCCGTAACCGCTCATTATTAAAATTTCAACTCGTTGTTTCTCATTCAGATGAACCATAGTGTAAACAAATTAGAAATCAGACAACAGAAAATTAAACAGGAACTCAAAATTGACACCTCTTAGGTCGGTCGCTGTCATGAAAACACCTCGACTCAACTAGTGGGTATTAGGTAGGAATAATTATAATTAGGAAGTCTTTCATTTTTGAGCTGTCATTACCTCGGAAACGCTTGCAGATAGGTGAAAATTTGAAATACAAAAAATTCTGAGTTTTCCTAGTAGAATCCAAATATGCAATCATATGCAGGGTGTTCCATTTAAAAAAAGTAAGTTAGTCTCTATGGCAACCAAACCAGAAATGACAGAAAAAATGCATGCAGGTAGGAATGTCGGGAATAATTTACTGAACAACTTTAATAAAGGTCACTTTTTCGTATACGAGGTAATTCAAAAGTTACAGGCATTATGGGCGACTTTTTTGCCACTCTGAATATGCCCCCAACATTCCGAGATTGTTGCATTCCATCCAAAGAAGAGAGACAAGCTTATAACATCGAAAGAAGTTTGTATGGACAAGAAAAAAATGCTTCTTTCATCCAGAATAAGTTAAGATTAAGACGCTGACAAAATACCATGGTTTAAGCCCGATGCATGGCTGGAATTTCATCAAGACCGGAAGCTTTTTGGGTGTCTTGGCCCTACAAGATACGGTTTCAGGGCGCTGCAGGAAAACAACTTCGGTCAATCCCCATACCACAGAAGGAATGTTGAGTTGAGTTGAGTTCTGGAAATTATCCGCTCAATGTAAAGAGAATAATTTCGTCGGTGCTTACCTGACTATAAAATAAATTTCAACAAGCTGAACTAACCAATTTCTAAACAAATAAATAGCTAGGCAATGTTGTATGTATGTATGTATGTTTGTGGCTCTGGTAAAACCAAATGGCCAGCATCTCTCTTTGTTCAAGAATTTCCTTTCTCTTATCTCGCGTTTATATCCAATTTTCCGATATTTCTGTTTTCTTTTTTACATAAACTCTATTATAACATACCTATTCTATAATACCGTTATATTGATTTGAGATTTGCGATGTTATTTTTATTTTTATATTTCTTTCTCTTTCTTTTTTTTTTTTTTATTTATTTATTTGTTTTTGTTTTATACCGGGTGTTTCTCAAAAGACGCTCACCCCTATAACTTTTTTGTATTTATAGATATTAAAATGAAATTCTGGAATTGTGCATAAGAGATGAGTCTGTATTTATTGGCATAATTTTTGATTCGTTAGCACTTCCGGTTTAACCGGAAGTGACCTTGACTTTGGTATTTTAAATGGGACACCCTGTATATTTTTACTTATTTGGATTCAGCATGATATTCTGAGTAAAATGACATCCCACTTGTCATTCTTTGACGTGTTATAACATTTTTATTCTAATTTTTTGTATTGAATCTAGAGGGCCATGAATCAATTAAATAGATTAATTTATAGTCAAGTAGTTTACGAAAAATAAAATTATGTCATATTAATTGACATTCTAAGTTTCACAAGCGTTTAAAAAATGAAGTGACGTTTACTCCATTTTTCCAAATGGAACGATAGTGGTTCACTAGTGTATTTGAAACGAGCATTTTTTTTCCAACAATTTGATACCATACACTCCTATGCTATTTTAAAACTTACGCAGGTGTTAGAAATTAATCTAGGCAACTAGGCTTAATTAAAACTAAACTAAAAGAACTAAACAGTTAACTACTTCATTCTCAACAAACAACTAATAGTAGATAGTAATTGTTTATCATTATTAATAAATCAATCTAGGACTTTAATTATAATACCAATTATCATCGCTCTAAATGTTCGAAATGTCCTCCCTGTTGATAAAAACAATTTTCCACTTTTTCGACAGTTACGCTCATTACATTTCTCAACTGGTTTACATTCATTTCTTGAATTGCTGCTCTCACTTTACTTTCAAGTTCTGCACGAGTGACTGGTGGAATGTTGTAGACTTTGTTTTTGATGGTCCCCTATGCAAAAAAGTCCAACGGAGTTAGGTCGGGGGATCTAATTTAGAAAATAAAAATGTTAAAGGATGAAAAGACAAACCTATCAAAAAGCTTAATACCTTGCTGGCCTTCTTATCGGTCCGTCAGTGCCAATCCAATTTTCCCAATACGTGTTATGAAAGTATTCCCTAACAGCACGAGAATTATGTGGTGGAGCCCCCTCTTGTTGAAAAATAATAGCCATTTGTTCAACTGCAGGCAAATTTTCAAGGAATTGTTCTATTTCTACTTGCAAGAAACCTAAATATCTTCGCCGGTAAGGTGACCATCAAAAATAATTGGTCCCACAATTCTATCTCCAATGATACCTAACCAGCAATTGAATCCAAATCGCTCTTGAAAATTGCCTTCTTCCATTAAATGTAGGTTATCTTGTGACCAATAACGCTTGTTGTTTCTATTAAACATGCCCAAATTTATGAATCGACTCTCATCCGAATAAAGAAAGAATTTTCGACGGAAATGTTGGATCTTGTTGATGTCTTTGTAAAAACCAGTTACAGTATTCAAGCCTTCTGGCATGGTCATTTTGATAGAGATGTTGACGAATCTGGTATTTATATGCATGATATTTGTATTTATGTAAGATCCTCCATACTGACGAGCCACTAATATCACATTCAACAGCAATTTCTCTGACTGAGGCAGTAATATTTATGTTAACTACTGATAGAACGTCAATTTCTTTCTCTTCACTTACAACATAGTTATTGACCCCATCCTCATTGGGTTCTGTACGCATTTCTTGTTCCAGTTTTGAAAAATAATGCCGGATTGGAAGTCGACGACCTGGAAATCTCTCTGCATACAATCTTGCGGCATCAGAAGAATTGTTTCTGGTCTCTCCAAAAATTAAGAGCAAATCAATTAATTCATTTCTAGCAAAACTAACCATTTTATCTGATTTACAATCTAAGTTTTATAAACGCAGGGCATTTGAACAACTTTTAATTACAGCCATATTGGTTTTGATATTCAATTCAATTGATTTTCAAAGCGGCCTTTATATTTATTATCTTTAGAAAGGACAGGGCGGCAATAATAATACATTACGCTTTTAAATATGTGATTGGGATTTAAGGCAAATTTTTTCGTATTAATTTTAAAATAGCATAGGAGTGTATGGTATCAAATTGATGGAAAAAAAATGCTCGTTTCAAATATCCTAGTGAACCACTATCATTCCATTTGGAAAAATGGAGTAAACGTCATGTTATTTTTTAAACGCTTGTGAAACTTAGAAAGTCAGTTAATATGACATAATTATATTTTTCGTAAACTACTTGACTATAAATTAACCTATTTAATTGATTCATGGCCCTCTAGATTCAATACAAAAAATGATAATAAAAATGTTATAACACGTCAAAGAATGACCAGTGGGATGTCATTTTACTCAGAATATCATGCTGAATCCAAATAAGTAAAAGTATACAGGGTGTCCCATTTAATACACAAAGTCAAGGTCACTTCCGGTTAAACCGGAAGTACTAACAAATCAAAAATTATGCCAATAAATGCAGACTCATCTCTTATGCACAATTCCAAAATTTCATTTTAATATCTATAAATACAAAAAAGTTATAGGGGTGAGCGTCTTTTGAGAAACACCCGGTATATAAGTAATATGCTCTATGTTGTTTTTGTTTGCTTTCTGTTTTTTTTCTTTTTTTTTATTTAAGTAATATGTACTATATTGTTTTTGTTTGTGTTTGTGTTTTTTTTTTTTTTTCATAATTTTATTTGAGCTTCCAGTATGAATTGATACAAGATTCTATATACATTTATATTACTAAGTGCTATTAAATAGTTTAAGTTGAATGGGATTTGAACCAATCCTTTCAAATTGTTATATAGTTTATCTCTAAAATTTTTAAGTCGATTACAACTAAATACATAATGTTCAAGATCTCCTGTTTCGCCACATTCACAGTCTTCCCCATCCTGCAAACCGATTCGTTTTGCATGCTTGGGATACAAGGCATGAAAAGTCCTGATCCGAGAAATAATTCTGACAAAGTTTTTATTTGATTCCTTACAAAACCATGTTTTTTTACATACATTTGGGAAATTATTTTTATACCTAAGTCCCCTATCTGAATTTATATATTGCTCCTGCCAATTGTTTAATATTCTTGTTTCAGCTTGACTTACTATGTCTGTATATGTAATTTTAAAATTCGTTTGAAAGCCGATAGTCGTAGCTTCTTTCGCGGCTTTGTCCGCTAATTCATTTTCAGGTATGCCGATATGAGCTCTAACCCATACAAATGAAACTTGCTTGTTTAAACTTCTCAAGATGCCATAGAGATTCAGTATTTCGCTAATGAGGTAATTACCAGGAGCAACATTTATACTATTTAAGATTTTTGTCTAGGCAATGTTAAATGTCTCTTTATGGTATATATTTCATTATACTCCCTTAAGAAAATAAACAGAGTTTAAACTTCTTAAATAAACAATAGTTTTTCAAAAGACTTATTTTCGCGACATCCTGAAGTTTATTGGTTCGTAATAAAAACTATTGTGTGTCTAAAGTTTTGGAACAACTTCTAAAACTCTAGTGGTCCCGGTAAACTCTTGACATGTTGTAATTGGTTTCAAAATTAAAACAAGTTTGCCAAAACAAAAAATTGGTTGAAAATGAGGAGAATAAAACTGCATGCCCCAATGTAATAAATTATTATTGAGATGCCTTGATATTTAAAGTAACTAAATGTTATTGTGTTTCATATAAAAGTTATTCATACATTCAAAGTCCCAAAAGCCCTCTCAGTGTTTCTCACCATTATTAAACTTCTTGAGTTGATCAAAAACAAGCTACGTTAGGTAAAGGAAAGAAATTTGAATTACAAATCTCGCACAAACCGGAATTGTATAAATTATGAAGAAAGAAACAACTTAGTCTCATATATTTGAATTTTCATAAATACTGATCTGTATGTTTGCCAATAATACAACTTCTCGACTAGACAGAAGCAGCTCAAAGAAGCAGAACAGCAGGTATACGATATGCCGTTCTTGCATAGAAATCGACAAGTCGAGAACCCCAGGAGTCACTGAAGTGGTTGACCCCTCAAGGACAGATTCTTTCAAGGAAGCCATGCAACGAGAAAGACATCCGGTTGTGTGTGTGAGCCATTACGAAGAAATTGCCACCGAGGACGGTAATGACTGTCGTCACAACCCTGTAATTAGTAATGTACCTATATTTTGGCCCATGTACGATAAATAATAATTACCTAGGTAATAAGAGTTTTTAAGTCACAGAAAATTTCAACGCTTAACAGTTGAAGGTACAACAAAAGTTATTTTATCCAACACTTGCATGCGTAAAGTGAACATTACCGGTGCAATTTTAGACTAATAAGGTAGTTTATAACTTACACATTAGTTATAGTTTTTACACTAGTGAATCATTCTACATTTCTTACCCAAATAAAACTCAGATTTAATGTTCTAATAGAAAAATAAATGTCCTAAATACATCTCGACTTCTGTGCAATAATAAATGAATAAGCTGGGACATAGTTTCTTGAATTACGGCTAGTACTTCTTCCACAAAATCAACGCTCAAAAATAGTAAGAAATAATTTGTATCTAGTTTCATTTAGTCGTAAGAATTTTTTCTACTAGCGCTAATGATGTTGTTTTGTTATTTAATAACATTTTTAAATAAAGAAAATAATAGCGATTATAAAAGATCTGAGAAAGCAATACCCAAACTAAACATTTTTCGCGTATACATACATATTCTAAATGTCATGTACATACGAAAAGGGGTGATTGCCTGTCTTATTTTATTGAGTAAAAATCCATATAAACATAGGTCCACAAACGCTTCGTTACCGATCTACAGGGTGCTCATATTTCAAGATTTTTTTTAGTTTTTCTTAATAGCTCCTGCGGTTTTAAGATATTTTGCTGAAATTTGGAACACAGGTTACGCTGTAGGATTTACATCATTGGGCATACCAAATGGTTCTGAGAATCTACAGGAAGATATTTTTTCCAGGGTCATGCCCCATTTTCTCCCCCTGAACTTTTTTGTGGTGCACCGTTGGTAAAGTCTACAATATGAAGTGTATTTTCTCTTTTGTTTATAAGCTTTTTAGTCTCTTGTTGGTTTTTCGTATCTGCGACCGATATTTTATTCCCACTACCTGTTGGGACGACCCGGTTTTTGTAGCAATGATTTACAATGCAAAAAACCTAAATAATTATAATTACAAGAGAACTATGTTAAAGCAATTGTTGAAAGTGACCTCCTTCAACCCTTATACATGTTTCTTCTCATTGATGCCCGTACTCGTTCGAAAACGCCCGGAGTATTTCTTACGGTTTGAAATGCATCTAGTATTCGGTTTCGCAACTCATCAACGTTATTCACAGGTGTTGTATACACTAGAGATTTGAGGTGCCCCCATAGGAAAAAATCAAGACTATTTAAGTCAGGGGACCTACGGGGCCATGACTGAGGTCCACCCCGTCCTATCCACCTGTTCTCATACACTTCACTTAAATACTCCCTAGCCAAAATAGAAAAATGTGCTGGGGCGCCATCGTGTATATACCACATTTCATTTCTCAGTAAAAGAGGTAAGTAATAAAGGCAATTCTTTTTGCAAAAAATGCCTGTATGAGTGACCATTAAGTCGACCAAGCAAAAAGAAAGGACCAATCAAATGATCTCCAATTATACCACCCCATACATTTAATGGAAACTGCTCTTGAAAATGCGTTTCTACAATTTGATATAGATTTTCGTCAGCCCATATATGTGGTTACTGGTTGCTGTGAAAATTTAAAACTGAATTCCTTGAAAAATTGGCTTCGTCGGTAAAAAGGATTTTATAATCAAAATTGGGGTTTGCTGCTAGCCTATTAACGTACCACTGGCAGAAATTAATCCTTAAAGGAAAATCTGGAGAAAGGAGCGCCTGCACCCTTCGAATGTGGTAAGGGTATAGCATAGAATCAAACAGGATACGCCAAAAAACTTGATGACTAATATCTAAATGTTCACAGATTTTTCTGGTGCTAGTGCCGGGAGCTTCTTCTATTTTATCTAGAACAGCTTCTTAGATCTGTGGTGTTCTAACAGTACGTGGTCTACCTACATCTTTGTTATTCTAATTAAAAGTTCCAGTTTCTACAAGATGTCTATGAATATTCGAGAATGTTCGATGATCAGGTATCATTCTATTGGGATAGCGCTACATGTACAGACGTCTGGCTTCTCTTGCATTTTCATTAGCAAAGCCATAGATGAAATGCATCTCAGCCATTTCAGAATTCATAAAATTTGACATTGTTACGTGATTTTGACGCGTATTTAAAACACTTTTACGTCTTATAGTTTGCAACCACTCGCTATATTAAATGCTAACTGTAAAAATTAATAAACACAAGAGAGTATCCAAATAAAGCCAAAGCCTAGTTAGATCATTTTAAAAATTTTATTTTTATATAGCAAAATACAGAAAATTGTTTTTTATTTTTATTTTTCGATATCGGTAGCAGATACGAAAAACCAACAAGAGACTAAGAAGCTTATAAACAAAAGAGAAAATACACTTCATATTTTAGACTTTACCAACGGTGCACCACAAAAAAGTTCAGGGGGAGAAAAGGGGGCATGACCCCGAAAAAATATCTTCCTGTAGATTCTTAGAACCATTTGGCATGCCCAATGATGTAAGTCCTACAGCGTAACCTGTGTTCCAAATTTGAGCAAAATAACTCAAAAACTACACCCTGTAGATCGGTAACGAAGCGTTTGTTTATATGGATTTTTAGTCATAAAATAAGCCAGGCAATCACCCCCTTCCGTATGTACATGACATTTAGGAACACCCTGTATATAATAAACGAGCCAATAATTCAAATTTAGTATAAACCACGAGACTAATTGTATTTTTAGTACTCATATTTCAATGTGTTTAATTTAATTGTTATTAGCGATAGTGCATAAAATATATCATAAACATTCAACCAAATTAATTGCTCACCTCTTGGTTATTGTGTAAATATTGATATTCCCAAAATATGAAGTTCATAATAATTTCTAGTTTATTGAAACACTACATTATTTTAAATTGTTTATTGATCTAGTAAATTTAAAGAGTGTATTACTGAATTGTGTCTAAATTTAAAGAACCTGCACTAAAATATACAGGTTTGCTAAATTTACTAATATTTATTAAATTGTCTGCCTGAAAATTTATTGCAAAAACTTGCGCAGGCTTTAGATACGCTTGATATTTTAGACGCTGGAGCAAGGTCAGGTTCCTCTCCCTCTGTCTCAGAGTTGGGAGTAGTTTCATCCGTTTCTTGGATCTCTTCAATGCACTCGATGATAGTCAATTCTGCACTTTCTGTTTTCAAATCGTTATCAATAGAGGCAAATGGTTTCAAGTTCACAAATGTGTCCTTAATGTTAGGAAACATTTGTGCGAGCAGAATATTATCTTCTTCTTCGAAGTCGTCAATATTATCTGAATTACAAATTAATCCGGCTTTCATAAGGCATTTTTTTATTGTCACTGGGGACTAATTGCGCCAGGCCACCGAAACCCATATCAAGGCGTTGGTTATGGTTATGTTATTTTCGATTTCTCGAATAGGGCAACCACTGTCTATACATGTTAAAAGCCTCTTAATAAGGTAGCTTCTGTAGAGCATTTTAAAATTCTCAATAATGCCTTGGTCCAAAGATCCCAATGTCAGTCAGTATCGGGTGGAAGAAAAATAGGTTTGACATTATCCAGTGTAATTTTGGGATGATACGTTGCATTATCCAGAAACACTACCACTCTTCTATTCTGCTTCTTCATCCTGGTATCAAATTTGCGAAGCCATGTTGTCATGATATTTGCTGTCATCCACGCTTTTTGGTTCGAGGCCCATTGGAGAGGTAACTTATTAATATGTGCGCCCTTGAAACATCGAGAATTTTTGCTTTTGCCTATTATAAGTGGTTCTTCCTTCTTATCTCCCATATTTGCACAGAACAAAATTGTAAATCGTTGTTTTGCTGTTTTCTTTTTCAGTACACTTTTCATCTTTAAATGTATATGTTTTTGTTGCCAATGCACGATGGTAGAGACCTGTCTTATCTGCATTAAATACGTCCGTTGGGGCATAATCCTTTAAAATGATCAATAGCCTTTCTTTCCAAGCAGTTACGTCTTCGATATTGATATCGGCTGATTCGCCACATATTTTCTTGAAGGTAATATCGTGCCGACGACGGAATTTTTCTAACCATCCATTTGATGCCTTTAAGTTCTCGGGTCCTACACATTTAGCAGATTCGAGGGCTTTTGCTTGAATTATGGGCTCGGATGTTGGTAAGTGCTTGTTTCGCGCCTTACAAAACCAGTTAAAAACAACCAGACTTTTCGTTTTGGGAAATTTTCTTTTTTGTTCACCGTTACCAACTTTTTGAAATTTTTCAGCTAATTTCCTGGTACTTAAACCAGTTTTTTCACTTTCCTCGATTAATTCAATTTCGCTTAAAAAAATACATTTCCTTTTTCCCGCCACCTTCAAATATTCACGTTAGTCCCAAAACACACAAAAACTGTTCAAACCAAAACTAATGTTAACGACCGATTTATCAGCCTCTAAAGCAAATTGAATGGAACCGCCTGCAATACAGTAATCAGTGTATGTACAGGGACATTTTTTTAAGTGTCTCATCCGATTGGCGATTTTCCTGCTGACTATAATAAAAAACAAATTACATATTTTTCAATGATTTTCGATAAGGAAGCCGAATTTAATGTCAAGCAATTTGAAATTATTACTGGAGACCATACGATATCAAAGATATAATTAGCAAATTTGTGGGGATTTAAAAGTTGTGGCGATTTTGCTTGGAGTGCAGCTAGGTTATACGAAATACGTGCTTCCTCTGCGAATTGGACAGTCGAGCACGATCGGATCACTACATAAAGAAAATTTAGCCACGTTCCATTAGTTCCCCCAGAAAAGATTTAACTACCACCACTTCATATAAAATTGGAAAAAATTTTGTGAAGGCCATGGACAAAGAAGGCCGTGCTTTTAGTTACTTAAAAGTTCCCTAGAATCAGTGACGCTAAAATTAAAAAGGGAATATTTGTGGGTCCCCAGATTAGTTAACTTTTCGGAGATGCGCAATTTACTTGAAATGCCTTTAAAATGGCTGCAACAAATTGTCTGAGAAACATAAAAGCAGAAAACTATAAAGACCTGCTTGCCCAACTTCTTTTATGACCAAAACCTAGGGTGTTATAATATGTCGTTGAAAATTCATTTCCTAGATTCTCATCTGGATTACTTTCCGGAAAATTGTGGTGCTGTAAGTGACGAGCACGGTAAGAGGTTCCACCAGGATATTTCAAAGAAGGAAATAAGGTATCAGGGAAAATGGAACTGTGAGATGTTAGCCGACTACTGTTGGACTATTACGAGAGATGCCCCCGAGGCTGCTTTCAAAAGACAGGCTAAGAAGCGTAAAATGAGTGTCTAAACTTTAGACTCACTGATAAAAATGTGCTATTTAATTGCTATTGTTGAACCAATAACATATTGTTTGTATGTTCATTGTAAATGCCTATAAATTAAAACGTTAATTGGATATATGCATATAAATTAAAATTTTGGACCAAATAATTCAGATTTTTTTTGCGAGCTAACTAAAATCTTAAGTATGCATTTTTTAGTTACTTCGGTGTAGTTCAATACAAAAAAATAGGTTTTGTTCAGGAAACAAAAAAAAAGTTGAAATTTGTTCCCCAGTGTTTTTATTTTTATTTTTATTAATATGTTAGATTTAAATAAATCATATTTTTTATAAGCAATGAATAAATAATCTGGCATTTTGCGCTAAATGCTATTTGGCACGCGAAGTGATAAACGTCAATATTCATAGTTGGCTTTAATAAATTATATTCATAAATACAATAAATGCAAAACAATTAATTTTCAAATCAAGCCAGAACCAAGATGCGGCAATTTGATATAAAGGAAATGGTTGCAATTGCAAACAGAAATAGGCATAAACCGCATAAAGCAACTGAATGCATGTGCTGCTCACAGTTAACAGCTGTGCAACTGCTTATCCGTATTACTTGACACACCAATTCGTTGCTGTGCTGTATGAAATTAAACCTCTTCTTGTCAGTAGCAGAGAAGGTCATCAGCGAAGTCTAAAATTATTTAAATAAATCAAAACTGAAGCATTGCTGGGTTTTACAATCGTATAATTGATATGTTTACAGTTTCTTTAAACAGGGTAAACTTCATATTATATTTTGTTGTATTGTTTGAGTGATTTATAGGATTTGGTATAGGCCGTCGTCTTAGTCTGTGTCTATCAAGACCATACAGCGTGTCCAGAAAAGTTCTAGACATATGGGAATTTTCTTTATTGTTGATTTTACGAAAAAAAGTTACTCTTTATAAAAAGTTCCGCTTGGTGCGCAATAATATTGAAAACTTAAGATATCATGTACAGGGCGGCAAAAAAATATAGAAACACAGAATTACGTTAAGAGGGAAGTACCCTTAATTTTTATTTTACAGCAAATTGTTATAAGAAAACTAAAAAGGACTACAAAACGTGGTCAGATACAATTTTTCGTTGAAATATTTTAATTTACAGGGTACCATCAAAAAGCATTTGGAAAATATATTTTTATTTTATTTCTTTAACAGTTACCTGCAACAATTTTGCAAAAACTATGTGCAATAACAGTAACGAATATTGGACATGTTAGTCAAAAATCATTTACTATTTTTCGACTTATTAACAAGAGTTTTTCGTTAGTTTCGTCATGGTTGTAAAGTTAACGCTGTAGAAGAAAATAGAAATTGTACTTATCGTCGGAGATCACTATTAACCTATTAGGGAAGCCGCACTCATATTTAATACTAGACACCCTGACAAAATGGTATGTAGCGCCACTATAGTAAACGTAATAAATAAATTTAAAGCTACTGGTTCCGTCGAAAATGTATTTAAGAAACAACACAACAAATAAATGGTCCAAAACAGAAGAAAAGCAACTCAATGTAATACAAGCGGTTATCGAAGACCCAAAAATTTATTTAAGAAATATGTCAAAAACTATTCCAGTTGACGTCAAAAAGTCTACTGCTAGTAATATTTAAAAAAAAAATTGGTTTTATCCATATAAACCGAAATACATTCACACGCTTCTTCCTAGAGATTTTGTATCCCGTTTTCTATTTTGCGAGTGTGAAGTTGATCCTTTTTTTGCAAGAAAAATATTATTTACAGATGAAGCCATGCTTACTTCCAACGGCGTGGTGTGCTCCCAAAGTTGTGGGTGGTGGTCACTCCAATCCAAATTTTATAATCGAATGCCGTAGTCAATATTCATTTGAAACCAATGTTTGGTGTGGCATTTTTAATGATCGGATCGTTGGACCATACTTTTTCCGACAAAATATAAATGCTGCCATTTATCTGGATTTCTTAAGGAACCAGTTGTCTCAATTTCTTGACAAACTGCAACTAAATATAAGACGTACAATTTGGTATCAACCTGATGGAGCCCCATGCCATAGTACCTACTAACACAGTAACTGGGTATTTGAATAAAGTATTTCCGCACCGTTGGATAAAGTCTGTGCGTTTTAAGAAGTCCGCTAAGCCATAAAACCTCTTCAGCATTATGTCGGTGGCTCTCAAACAATAAATTATATTGAAGGTAATTTTGGATGTTGATGAATTACATTTTCTAAATAAAATAATTTAAAGTAAATAAAAAATCAGTTTAGGTAAAGAAAAATAATAATTTTTTAGCTTTTGTAGTATTCAGACAAATTAGTTTTACGAATTCTTTTTTATAAAGTTTTGGTTCTAAAAAGTACCGATTTTGTAGTCTTGCGACAGAACGTACCTACTTGTAGATAGGTACTACTAAAAGTAGTCTTCTTCTGCATTTGAAATTTCACCCATGCTTTCAGACTCATCAGAATCAACATCATCGTCATCATCATCATCATTCGTAATAATTAACGGTCTTACTTCGTCTATAACCTGTTCTGTCTCATAAGATTCAAAAATAATTTTTTCTGTGTGTTCAATGCATTTCCGCCATTCTTCTTTGCCCGCTTGGCTAAGCGCCTCCTCCCATAACTTTATAACGCTAGGCTTACCGATATTTTTACAGGCATGTTTGTCATAATAGTTCTTGCTAATACCCCATACCAATTCAATTGCGTCGTAATGACAATGGTAGGGCGGCAATCTCAAAACTTGATGTCCATATTTGAGGGCTAATTCGTCAACAACATACTTTTTTTTAAATGACTGCTCTTTACACTTGCTTAAAAGTTCACTTTTTAAATATAAATTTTCATGGTTTATGTTTTTCTTTGACAACCACTCTTTTATTTCTTCCTTTTTCCAGCTGCTTGTAGGGAATTTCTCTTCGAGTCTCGTATGGTAAGAGGCATTGTCTAAAACAATTAAGGAAGGTTTTTCTAAACTTTTTAAAAGTTTTTTCTCGAACCAATGCTCAAAAATTTCAGCATCCATATTGCCGTGATAATCATCAGTTTTTTTTGTTGATGAAAATATCAAACTGGCATTTAAAACAAAACCTTCTTCATTACCAGCATGTAATATAATATCCCTTTTTCCATTACTTGCACGGGTACTTGAATAACAATGCTTTGAGTCATCCTGCCAAGACGTTTTTGTTGAAGTTCCGTTTGCAAATACCCATGTTTCGTCAAGAAAAACAACTTGTCTTGACAATTCCGATTTTTTGTTGTTTAAATAATCCCTTAAAAATTGCCATCTTTTCGAAACAACATTGGACAGCTTTATTTGAGACAGACATTATTTCTTGGAAAATAGTAATTATTATCAAGATTTAATTATAATAATCCCAAAATAATGTCATTATCGAAAAAGTACTAACCTGAACTAACCTGACAAAATCTTTAACATATTTAACCATCCCGCACTTGAGCAAATTTTAATTGGTTCTTGGAAAATAGCGATTATTATATAGATTTAACTATATTAATAGCAAAATAATTTAATTATCTATTTAATTATTATTTATGCTCAACGCGTAATTCTAAGATAATTTTGTTTTGAAACCCCTGATTTCGCCCAGTAATAGAATACAGTAACCCAGTGGGATGTTCGGTGCGATCAAGTATAGCGAAGGTGCGAAGATATTGTAACTTAACCGACTTACTGTTTTAAAAGCGATAACATCCCTTGGTGATTTAATCCGATATCGGACTTCTTAAAACGCACAGACTTTAGGCAGACGTTCAAATATTCCTTGCCCAGCCAGGTCGCCTGACATCACACCCATTGACTTTTTTTTATGGGGCCGATTAAAAGAAATGGTGTATGGGCATAGACCTTTTCAAGATATTGACCATCTTGAAGCAGTAATAACAAACTGTGTCCAAGAAATCACTCCCAATATGATACGGGCGACAGTAAGAGAAATTACAAGGCGTACTACAGTTTGCATGGAAAAAGAAGGGGGGCATGTGGAGACATAATTTTTCACTTTAAACTATCTGTTTTTACATCACTTTTATCAAGTAATTGCTAAAATATTGTTTATTATTCACATTCACAATTTATTTTTGCTCTAAGAAAATTAAATGTTTTTAATATTCCCGATAGGTAGATAGGTTGATTTTAGAACATGAAATAATCTCGCATTATTTTTTTACGTAATTGGTTCTCAACAAGAGGTAATGGATGCTCAACGTGTTTTTGATGGTAAATATTTCAACGAAAAATTGTATCTGACCACGTTTTGTAGTACTTAGTAAAGTTTTCTTATAACAATCTGCTCTAAAATAAAAATTGAGGTTACTTCCCTCTTAACGTAATTCTGTGTTTCTATATTTTTTTGCCGCCCTGTACATGATATCTTAAGTTTTGATATGTCAATATTATTTGCGCATCAAGCAGAACTTTTTATAAAGAATAACTTTTTTTCGTAAAATCAACAATAAAGCTGCTGCTACACGATAGCGACTTGCCTGCACGGTATAGTTTGCGCAATAAGGACGGAATACCGTACGGTGGCCACACGTACAAGCGAATTGGCGCAAACCGCAGTGCGTGATAAAATTCGTTGGAGGGATCATCGATCAATTATTTCGTAATAATGTGGCCAAATGACGAACTGTTTTTGTTAAGTACATTCTATTACTTTTTGTTGTTGAAAAAATATAAAAATAAAAGGTACAGATCGATCTGGAGCAAAAAGTGGTTCTTATAAGGAGAAGAATGTATTCTAATATTAATCTTATTAACGAATTAAGAGAACAACCAGATGACTGGCGCAATTATTTAAGAATGGATGAAACCGCATATACTATGTTACTATGCTTGGTGACACCCTTGATTCAACGACAAAACACTGTGATGCGCGAATGTATAAGTGCTCATGAGAGATTGAGCTGTACTTTATGGTTCCTTGCTACTGGAAGACCATACAGAGATTTAAGATTTACAACTGCTATTTCTCATCAAGCTTTATCTAAAATCATCCCGGATACATGTCGAGCAATTTTATTTATTATATACAATATTACGATCAGAATAGTCCTTTGATTTAATCTTCCACAGGCATAGTACTGATTGGTATAGATTAATAAATTCGGAAATAAATTCTTTGGAATAACTTCGCACATCGGCCATTTTTTAGCCGCTTGGAAAGTAACTAGCGATTTTATTTACCTACCACTAAGACGACTGAACTCACTGAACACTGAATCCAGTACCTCGTCTAGACGCACAAATTATACCGCGCAACCTAGTTTGCATAGGCCAAAACTTTCAGCAGGACGACGATAGTACAAGCCGCTCTTTTTAGTTTGCGCGAGCTACCATTTTCCCGTCTACATACACGGGCTTACGGATACAAACAGGTTTGCACAGGTAAGCTTGCGGTAAAGCTTGTATATGTAGCCGCCGCTTAAAGGAAATTCCCATATGTCTAGAACTTTTCTGGACACGCTCTATAAAGAATGTGTAAATAAAGAGAGCACGCTTAAGACGCGTCCTCACCGAGTCGACTCTGTCTATCGACGTTGTCGACTTGGTGGGTACGTGGCAATCGACGGTGTCGATCGACAAAATAAATCGATCGACATGTCGATTTATTTTCTATCGGTGTCTTCTTTATAAATTTTTGGCCCGATTTTTTGTAATAAATATTCAAATTCACTTTCCGACATTCGAAAAAAATTTTTAAAAGCACCGTTACACCTGTATTCAAGGCTCAATATGTTGACGTCATCTTTTCTTAAATCTTCTATCAAATTACTGGCACTATATCTAGTTCTACTTTGAAGACTTGGTCGAACCCAAAATCTTCTTTTGCGTGCAATTTTTCTTTTTTTAGTGGCGATAATAATATATGCGGCACAGGCAACTACGTCATCTTCGTCAGACATGTTGATTTCGACTGATCGACAACCATTTCTGTCAACTCTGGTGTAGACAGATGCAGTTTTGTCGACTTGTTGATCAACAATGTCGATAGACAGAGTCGATCGACAGTGTTGACTCAGTGAGGACGCGCCTTTACGGATTGTATCGCTTGGCTACAAAATAAGATGACGTATTTTATCTCAACCTTAAAAGCTAAAATTTTTTATATAGGATCGCATTGTTCGCCGTTTACCTATTTGTCTGTCAATGCCATTTTTCTTCGGAACGGCCAGAGGTATCAAGTTAAAATTAATATGAAACTAAGGTCTACAACCCCATAGTTCTGAAAAAAATGCAAGCTTCTAAGACAAGGCAATAAAAAGATACGGTCTTTTAAAGAATGACATATTTTGATACCCAGTCACTCAACAAAACCTATAGGGCATTCCTGTCGCCCTAAAACCTAAAATACAAATATGCAAGAAATATACAAGGTGAGTCGGGAGGAATGGATCAAACTCCAGGAGAAACAATGTGAACAAACACATATGTAAATGTACCTATCCTAAAAATATAAAAAAAACATTCAAAAATATCTTTTTTACCAGTTATACTGATCGGTTAATATACCCTATTGAGTGTGGTCCTATATGTACCACCATTGAGTGTTAAATTTAACACCCAATTTATTACTGTGTAGTTACTAAACTTTCATACAACGTAAAGGAAAAATCCGAAAATTATTGTTTTCTTATTCTATAAGGAATTATTACGTGACAAACATAATGATATAAAGGTAAGAAAGCCTTAAGGCGCGAGTTCTACTCGCACGTGCCCGTCCTTTTTTATAATTACCGCATAATTAGTGACATCAAAGGCAAAATGACATTAGGGGGCAATATTAATATTCAGTGACACAAAAACGGGTTTGCCAAAGTAAAAGACTGTAAAGAAAAAATCTGCTTTTAATTTCGCTGGATAAAAACTAAAAAAAGGGTTTACCGACCTGCGCTCAAACTAGCATTAAAGTTAAAAGTAACGTCTCTATTGTCTTCTTGCGAAAATAATTAATAATAAACAACAAAGTAAAACGAAAAATAGCAGAGAGCAGTTAGTAGTGCATGGTTATAAAACGTAATACATCTTTTTGTATAGCTTAAATTTGTTCGCCGCGCAAAAATGCAACATTTGTCTGCAGAAAAATAAGTGGCAAACCTATATAGCCAGTTCAATAAAGCTTACTCTATAGCAAAGTGATTCCAAAAGTATGGGTAGCGAGCCCAGGGGGGAGAAAATGCGAAAAAATATGACAAAACGCATTATTTTCTCCCAAATAAAAATGAATAAAAATTTATCAACAGATCGAATGCTTTAAACGTTTCTTTTTAGTGTTTGTTGGAATCGGAATGTTAAAAGTAAATGTCAAAAGTATTTTGAATTTATAATTGATTTGTGATGGGCTACATGCTTGGTGAAATGGATATTCTATGGTAGAGGAAATTAAAGTCTTACTTGTTATATTTCACAATTTAATTCAGTTTCCTGACACGTGTTTCAACCCCTGCGGATCATTATCAAAGGAATGTAAGACAATACTAAATTCTACATGTCATTAAAATAAAATTAGGGAGATGAAGTGAATTGACAGATGATAGGTTATTTTGGTCCTTAATTTACAGGTATTGGCCAAAGGTACAACTAAATTACAGGTGTGATTATAGAGGTATTTTCATCTAAGTAATAAAAGTAAGAAAATGATATTGTGTATATAAATAATTATGGGTTTTTTCGTTTGTAATTATTGACAGTGTTTATTGCATATTTATCCTAAGTTATTAGGCTATTAAGTATTAGATTGGCACCTGAAGGTATTTCAATTTGATGATTAACAACATTACATCGATTTTTTAAGGCTTTCTTGATTGCTAATGTTTCTAATGGGTTAAGTTTTCTACCTACCCCTGTGTTAAGTATATATCGGTTTTATTTTGTTGGATCTTGAGTGGTTATTTATTATACAGTGGTCCGCTATTCCTGTTTTATTTTGTTTTTTTAAAATGGATGGTTTATGTTCTTTAAGCCTTGTTTTAAAGTTTCTACCTGTTTGACATATATAGATTGCATCACAGTCATCACGTTGTATTTGGTAGACCCCGCTATGTGTTAATTTGTCTTCATTTTCGATTTTTGAATCAGCTAGATGTATTTCCTTAGATTATATTTATTGACTTGTATGGGGATAAGTTTACGGTTTTTGAGTTTTTTGGAGATTTTTTGACTTGTGACCTTATTTTGAATTGCTTTGGGAAAATAATCACATTATTTAAATTGAAATAAATCGTTTCTGTGACCGATATTTCATCATCGCGACCTTGCAAGTAATGTACTTATAAACCAGGGATGGCTTGACTTAAATCAAGTGTTTTTTTTTTAAACAAAAATCAATGGTTTAAATCATTTTATACAATTATTTTGAATTTCTTATATACTTTAAGGATCAATTCACAAAGTCTGGCAATGGTGTATTTGCAAACACGTGCAGTGATGGCTGGTCTAATATACAAAATGAGCCAATAATCTGCTGTTCTGTTACAACAATAGTCATATGGACAGTCAAATGTCATGGCATAGTCACGTTGCAGCCATTGCTACGGCAGCCTCGCAGAAGCTTAAAAGAAATACTTTTCCAACAACTTTTGATGCTCTATAAAGCCCAAATTCGGCCATCGCTGACCATGATCTGACAAACAACCTGGAAAGCCTTGAACATCGAAGGCAGGTTGGCGACTTGAGTCTATTTTATAAATATTTTCAAGGCAAGTGCTCAACTGAGGTTGCCAGCTTGATTCCATCCAGAACGGTGCATAGTAGAGATACACGACGAGCCACTGCAGCCCACCCGTACGTGGTTCAGCTTAGTGTCCCTTGAACGACACTGTTTAAAAAATCTTCAACATAAAACTGCTACCTGGGTTTTTTTTAGCGTTAAATTCTACTTCGCTACTATCACCCCAAGACAAAATTTCTTCCAGGTCTTTGTTGAGATATAAAACCTCTTGCTGCCCATAGAGATGTGCATTGGCAATCGATGTTCGAGCATCCAAAGTAAAAGATGAAACAAGTACGCTGTCATTAGCGAAGCTATAAATAGGATTTTTAGTTTTTCCAAAAGCTCGTTAATATATAGTAAAAAGAGGGTGGGCGACAATATAGAACCTTGAGGGACTCCGGCGTTGATGTTAAATGTATCTGAAAGAAATCCGTCCATCGCCACTCGCAGAGAAACCTTGACAGCAATAAAGGAAATTGAACCGGCATTCCGTATGCTCTCAATTTAGTGAGGAGCCCCTCACGCCATAGTCGGTCAAAGGCCTTAGAAATGTCCAGTGCTAACGCCCGGAACTTCTCATAATATTCTATTGCGTTGTTCCAAACGTAAGTAACATAAGCGAGAAGGTCTCCTGTTGATCTAGACTTTCGGAATCCATACTGGCGGTCACTAATAATATTGAAGCCTTCCAGGTACTTTAATAATTTTTCGTTGATAGCCTTCTCCATGACTTTTGATATAACCGAAGTAAATTTGATGAAATTGACACATCAATTAAGTCAAAAATTTAGTTAACATTAGTATCAAAAAAAAATGTAGAACATCTCCTTTCCCGTTTAAAACCTATAGCAGCTGCGTTGAATGAAGTAAAATCTGACACTTATGGTTTGGCACATGCTGTCATATGGAATATGGAAGAATCTTTTAAGGGTATTTGAAGATGGTAATTTTAATTTATCCATAATGAAAGAGGCAGTAAAACATTATAAATTAGCCATAACACTAGTTTATTTGTTAGCAGTTATGCTAAGCCAAAAAATATATTATATGTATATAACCGTTTTTGAATATGTTACAGATAATTTACAGACAAAATTATCCTGGACTGGTGGAAGAGAGAAAAAGTATTGAATGTTCAAGTGGAACCAGTTATTATTGCAAATGCAGAAGATATTAAAAGTACTACTGAAGATGAATTTGAGGAATCAGAATTTGAAGAGTTTTTAAGCTGTGTTTATTTTGTATTTTTCAACCTCTATCTTAAATTCTGTAATAGTAGTTCAATTGGAAAAATGCCCCACATAAATTACTGGTCCATGGTAGCCCTAAAATTAGTTTAGGTACTCCTTCTATTTTATCTTGACCAGGCTTGGAATTTTATTTTGCCTGTTCTTCCTTGGTATACTTCTACTACTTTCATGGACAATTCTCTGTGTAGGTCTTAAACTTGGTTTAGGAACTGTCAAGACTTTCTGTGTAATTTTTGAAGTAACCTATTAAATTGGGAACATTCTTTTAGCCTGATATTACACAACAAAAATTTAGTGTAATTTAATTTGAATTTTCTTTGTTTAATTTATCTAACATTCTATTTACTCTGTTTCTTTAAATTACAAATGATTAAAGAAACTATAATTATTAAAAAGATATATTCAAAATTCATATTACATGCAATCTTTTGCAACAATACGAATGCACCTTTGTGACATTAATTTCATCATTATCCATGATGAGTTTGAATCTTGCCATAAAAACAATTGCAACTGAGAAGTTTTCGCGTGTTTTGGGACTAACGTGAATTTTTGAAATTGGCGGAAAAAAGGAAATATCTTTCTTTAGATAAAATTGAAACAAATTTTTATTTGTTTACTACTACCTAGCTTACTGCGTCGTGTATATAGTATTTTATATATTTTCTGTTTTTGTGACTTGTCTAAACGTATTGTATGTATATGTACCAATAAATTAGACCGTGTGCAACAATACGAACGCACCCCTGAGAAATTAATTTTAGAACGAGACCCGTCACCCGTCATTTTTATTATGACTGATAGTTTCAAATTAATTGTTAATCTATTAACATTCAATTTTATGGAAAATCAGCTGCCGATATACCGCCATATTGGTTTTTATATTTTGAAACAATTTTGAAACCTCTGATTCTACTGATTTGATTCAGAGATCATATTATGCGCCTAGTTAAGTGGAAGCCGACTATAACACCAATATATTGCAAATTTTAATGAAATTAAATGCAAACACAGAACCTCTTATCGGCCCCTTAATGAGTGGTAAAGCTTTAGAAAGTGATAGTATTGACTGGTGGGACACAATACACTTTATATAAATGGCATAATGAAAATAGTACATTATTTAACGAGCGTATAATAACACTCGAATCCTTAAAACACTCGCCTTCGGCTCGTGTTTTAAAATCTCGTGTAATATAGCCATTATACGCGAGTCAAATACTATACTTTATCTACGACTATTCAGTATTCAAGAAGTTAGAAAATGGATTCAGAGCAACACATTTTATTACAATAGGATTATTATTAATGGTATTTCTTAACTAAAAAATACAATTCAACGATGTTAACCATAATTAAACAAAATACAATTGCAGCCCGAATTTCTGGAGGGGTACTTTGGATTTCGTTTTCGTCATCCGAAATCATGATATTTTACTTTGAAATCACACAGAAACAAACACAAAATGTCACAGCGAAACTTAAATGACTGAGGAAAAAAATGATTCGTTTACTTGTCAATCGGTTGCTATGGTATTAATACCATTCACGCCTGCTTAAACTAGATCTGGTGCGTTTTTATCGTAATTCAGGTAACTTTGTTTTGTTGGGACCGTGGAATATGAAATCTCATATTCCACGGCTGTGGAATATGAGTAACTATGGTAATATGAACCACATTATATATGTACTAACAAACACATTATGCTTCTATTATTAAATAGTCGTAGATAAACGATTTAAAACTTATGAAAAAAATGAACTGCAATTCCGGCTTCTGCAGATGTAAAAAAAATGTTTTCTGCATACAACCTAAGCCACGACAAACTTAGAAATCGGCTTGTAAATGAAAAGGCCGCCAAACTTGTTTTTGTCATGAAATAATTAAATATGAAAATGTCTTCATAATAACATTTTATTATTAAAAGTTACGAGAATAATTATTTTATTTTAACTCGACTTGATTTTATTATCTACCATTATAGGTATAGGATATAGGTGCATAGGATCGAGTGGGGCAAATGTGAACAGGGGTAATTGTAAACATCATTGGTCTTCGATTTAAATTTGCCGCTAATTATCAATAACCGCCAATTTCTCAAGGTAATATCCCCTTCTGCCAACACGCAAACGAATTTTATTGCTGAGCCAACCATTTCAGTTTGCTCTCGAACTTCGTTAGAGACACTACAAAAAATTCGATTTTCAGTTTATGAGTGTTGTGCTAAAGTGAGCTTATAATTTTTTTTTGTTAAGGTAAGTAATGAATATTTATTTATAACATGTTGAAATATGTTACTTTAAGTGTTCCCACTTGTTTAAACAACAAAAACGCTTGAAAATCGTGTTTACGTTTACCCCTTTAAAAAGTATACATGGGGCAAATGTAAACAGCATAGAAGATGTGAATCCTCGTGTTAATCCTTTATCCAAAAAAATCGTAATTCCTAGTTACGGCGAAATTTTAACTACTCAGGATGCCCTAAGACGATTAAAAGAAGCTCTAGAAAAAAATGATAAAGAAACCAAAAAAAGTAAAAAAAGAACACAATGTGCACCAAAAAGAAAATTACAACCGGATAAACCAAAACTGAAAAAAACTGGAATTAAAAAAAAATAAAGAAAACAATATAAATGAAGAAACTTCCAGCGAGGATAGTGACAATTCCCTTCGTCTAAGTAACAATGACAGTCCCTGGGAGGAAGATTTTAATGCTGCTGGAGACGAAGATTTTATCATAACAACTAAGACGCCCATTTCAAACTTGGCAAATGGAAATTTTGTACTTGTACAGTTCAGGGAAGGAAAAAGAAAGACGATACTTTACAAGTATGTTTGTTCGGTTGAGAACGTTATCGATCAGGATGTGGAAGTAGTTGGTTTGAAGAGCATAGATGATATTATGCAAAACTTTGCCGTTCAATTAAGGGATGTAAGTTTTTTGGCCGCAGATCAAGTAATTGGAGAGTTGCCATTTCCTACCATTAAACTTATTACTTTTTCCGTTTAACTTATCGTGTTCTCGCCAGAGTTCCTACTTTTGTGTTTAGGTTGTTTATTTTGTATTTTTGTAATATAACCTCCTATAGACCTGAATGTGTTTTTAGTTTTAAATAAATTATGGCACAGTTGGGGTAAATGTAAACATATTACTAAAGAGCTTTGGAGGGACTGAATAAATTGGAATGTGATTTGTTTACAATTTCCTCTTTACATACCTTAAAATAATGGATGGTCTTGTGTTCAGCTGTTTACATTTACCCGGAGCTAGTTGGATCAAATGTAAACGTTAATAACATAAGTAAAAAATAATATTTAAACAAATTGTTAAGAAGTGCTATTATTTTGAGCAATGGAGTGGGAAATATAAAGACCATAAAACATAATGCAAGAGTTGTCACTTCAAAAAAGCTAAGCTCCAAATTTTAGAATGGAATTAAAACTATAAAAAAATAAAGTTATCAAATATGTTTACTTTTGTCCCACTCGACCTATTAATAATATGTATGTATTATGTTTTTTTTTTTTGTTTTTAGAATAATAAATAAAAAAAAATAATAAATTTATTTAATTTTATGGAAGTAGTCCATCTCACAGTGGAGTTATATTTTATTTATGGAATAAAACACAAAGTCTGCTCCACTAATTTAATAAAATAAATTCATATTATATGCCCATACATGTTTCGAAGGCATAAACCTTCATCCTCAGTGGGTTATTATTAAGATGTAGTTAAATTATGAAGAGACCAATGACATTGTTAAATTGTTAAACTGAAAGGGGAAGGAAAAAAAGGAATTCAATTAGATAATGTGAAAGCAAAACAGGCATCATCAATAAAAGTTTAATATATGGAAAAAAGATATTTTGTAAAATTTCGAGATTAATATTAAACCGCGATTACAGTGAAATAAAAGCTGGAGACTTACCTTATGTTGCACAAAAAGTTTTTAATTTTTATAAGAAAACATATGTAACGTAAAATTAATTTACTAATACATTATAACTAATAGTAATAAATGGTAGATAAATATGAGTTTTAAATAATTTTATTTTATTTTGAACTTATTATAAAATCCAACTTTGACTGGGAAATTAAAAGCAAAATAGGGTACGACCATCATGGTGAAGTCGTACCAAATGGTAGGTAAAAATTTTTATATAGCCAAAGTGTGAATGGATTATTATATTTTATTTTTTTATATTTATTCAAAAAACGGTAAAATCTGCCGCAATGCGACAATGTCAAAGGTTAACTCTATTTAGACAAATGGAGTAACAACTAAATAAAGAAGGAATATAGACACTTTAAGTTAGAAAAGGTGTGAACTAATATAAAATCTAAAAACTTAAAAAAACATAGACCTCTGTTAAAGCATTATAATAATATAATAAATAAATAATAGTATATTAAAGTACACGTTTTATAAAGCATTATATTATAGCACGGGTCCATGTTAAAAAACGAGCCGCTTGCGGCGAGTTTTTTAAGGGGACAAGTGCTATAATGGCTTTATAAAACATGTGCTTTATACTAGTTTTTCTATTTTGTCGTTTTTTTTTAATAAATAAACACATATTTAAAAAGAAAACAAACCCTTCAAAATTTATAAATTATTATGTCCAAAATTTATGTTGGTAACACTATTACAATTTTTTTATCAAGCTTGCCATGAAAATAAATAAATTTTAAATTGTGTCAGCCATTTTGCCACAAAATTTGTGTTTTAAAATTTTATTTATATTAACAAAATATTATGGAGCAAGATAATTTAAGTTTAACTCCCCCTGAGTTAAGGGATATTGCACATAAATGTATAAATCAACTTTTGCCAGAAAAATCCCGAAAATTATATGAAAAGGACTATGAGACCTTCACAAGTTGGTGCAATACAAAGGGCGTGTGTAAGATTTCAGAAAATGTTTTACTAGCCTATTTTGAGGAAGAAAGTAAAACCAAAATGTCATCCACCCTGTGGTCCTTATACTCAAAATTAAGAGCTTGCATTAATATTGACAAGAACATAGATATAAAGGATTATGCTAGACTGCAAGCATTGTTAAAAAGAAAATCTGTGGGCTACAAACCCAAAAAGTCTCTTGTTTTAGACTTAGACGATATTAATAAGTTTATAAATGGGGCTGATAATAGCAGTTATTTAGGATTAAAAGTAAGTAGTATTTACATATCTATATGCATTTTGTTTTGTACAATTTCACAGGTTTTATAAAAAAAATTTTTTTACAATAAAGTTGGAGAACGAACATTTTTAAATTACACCAATTTCTATTCTATCGTATGAACAGTAGGTAGACAGCTATCGAGATACAATAGTAGTAACTATGTAAATTCTAGGTTGCTTTAATTATGGGGTACAATGGAGCATGCCGGAGAGAAGAACTGACCAATATGGATGTAAAAGACATTCACTTTAAGGTTGCTTCCATTACAGTACACATTCCCAAAACTAAAACACATGTAACAAGAACGTTTCTTATAATTGATCAATCATGGATTAATTTGATTAGACAATATTTTGATTTACGTCCTAAGAATGTTACAACATCAAGATTTTTTCTTACGTATAGGAATGGGCATTGCATAAACTCACCTGTAGGTCTAAATACAATGGGAAAAGCTCCTAGCCTTATTGCAAAATACCTGTGCAAACCAAATCCAGAATGTTTTACTGGCCACTGCTTTAGACGGTCTAGTGTCACCGAGCTGGCCAACAAGGGAAGCGATTTGGTTACCATTAAAAGGCACGGGGGATGGAAGTCTTCAGCCGTGGCTGAAGGCTATATTGAAGATTCTCTAAAAGCGAAAATGGATGTAGCGCAGAGCCTCTCTTCTAGTTTAACACCTTCATTAATAGATAATATTGATAATACTGCTACACCCTTACCTGGATCATCAAGATCGACAATAATTGAAGAAGTAGAAACTGCTTTTCAACCAAGTCTAATTAAAAATGGATTGGATTCTGGGGTCAGTTATCACAAAGTTTCGCATACTATGAATACTCAAACTATGCCTGAATTTAAGGTTAACGCGTCCGACACGAGTACAGTGACATTAAATGTTTATAATAACTGCACTATAAACAATGCCTAATTAGCATTATAATATAGTTGGAATTTGTATTTTTAAGATTTAATTGATATTTTTTGCAAAATAGTTCTCCTGTTAATAAAGTTAATATTTAATATGTTTTTTAATATTTTATGAACCAAAACAACACGTCAATCACGTCATACAGATTTGTAGATCTAGGCAACCAAACATACATACGTGGTTTTGTGTAGTATTTCGCACATTTGGACTAAAAAATATTAGTTATCTAGAATGCTATGCCGAACGGTGAAAAAAAAACATGTCAGTAGGGCCAACCTTTAAATAATAAAATTCGGAGTTCGAAATGGATATATTTCGAACTCGCTAGCGCGTTCGAAATATCTATTTTTCGAGACAAAATTAGAAAAAATATCTTTTTTCCATATATTAAACTTTTATTGATGATGCCTGTGTTGCTTTCACATTATCTAATTGTATTCCTTTTTTTCCTTCCCCTTTCAGTTTAACAATTTAACAATGTCATTGGTCTCTTCATAATTTAACTACATCTTAATAATAACCCACTGAGGATGAAGGTTTATGCCTTCGAAACATGTATGGGCATATAATATGAATTTATTTTATTAAATTAGTGGAGCAGACTTTGTGTTTTATTCCATAAATAAAATTTATTTAATATGTAAGGCATTTAATAAATTATTTACTGTTGGAACTGAACAAAAAAAAATGAAATAACACAAATCTAAATAAAATCAAAAATTCCTATTTCAATAAAGAAAATCTGATTTAAATAAAAGAATTGATTTTTTTGAGTTAAAAAAAAATCATGACTTTTTGCCAACCCTGATTTAAACTATTTAATGTTATTTTTAATTGCCAACCCTAAATTAATCTGAACACACTCTATGCTGAATAAAGCTTATTTTATAGTATGTAGACGGTACAAGAATAACGCAACAGGGCAAGTTAAATGGGAGGTCAAAAGACCTGTAGTTTATAACCCGTTGGCATTTAGCCAAGAATTTCTCTGAACTTATCAAGTCCAGTATTCAATCAATTTATTTTCTTTTGGTGTTCTGTTTTAAGACATTTAACGTCAAGTCTTACAGCTTTTGAAACTTGCATAAACAGAAGAAAGGTTTCTAAGCAACACGATAATATTGTGCTAAAGCTGACGGGATCTTTACAGGAAAGGCATTTGGCTTTATATATATTGCTTCCATAAAGGAAGCCCCAGTGCTATCGTTTCAAGGTTTTCAGATAAAGCAATATACTATCGCTACTAGACAAAGATGGATGAGCAACGGAAGATAAATTGGAGCCGAACAAAAAAAGATATAAACAAACAATTTAGGAACGTAAAAGCTATTTATCTACTTTCATTTAGTAATATGAATTTTACAGTTCTGTAAATCGTTTTGTAATGGCATCTATTACAGCACTAGTGCTGTAATAGATGCCATTACAGCACTAGTGCTGTAATAGATGCCCTTACAAAACGATTTTTAATAGCAGGTGCATTTTTATTTTTAAAAATGCCTTTTGCCAAATATTTTTATTCATAGATGAAAGTAGATAAAATTTTGTACAATATTCTTGTTGTAAATTCATATAACTACACTAGATGTTTGATTAAACTCGGCTGACGCCTCGTTTAACAACTTTAACATCTCGTGTTGTAATATGAATCTTTACAACACTTATATCGTAAATAACTATTACACAACAAGTTACGAAATAAGGGTCTTTTAGGCACGCGACGTGAAAATTGTCCTACGAGGCGAAGCCGAGTTGGACAACACGTCAGAGTGCCTAAAAGACATTGTTTCATAACGAATGGCATACAATATTTTTTCTACGGGCGTTTTATAATAAAAAACTTAATTTATTTTTCCAAACATTTTATTACCTGTGTTTCATTTACAACTGCGGCAAATATTAAGTAAAAAATTAGTGATTTAGAAGACTCAGACATTGAAAATGTCGCAAATGAGGCAATGGTGAATCTTGTTACCCAAAAATCAAGGAGTTTGTATGAGGGCACATACGAAAAATTCAAAAACTGGTGTGAAGAAAAAAAGGTAAAAAACTTATCAGAAAAAGTCGCTTTGGCATATTTTTCACGATTATCCGATGCCTATAAGCCATCAACTTTGTGGAGTACTTACTCAATGCTTCGAACGATTGTTTATTGAAATAAAAATGTTGATATAAAGACATTTACAAACCTAATCGCTGAGAGCGGGCGAAAAAATGTGTGTGTCATAAATAAATAATGTTTTCAATTAGTTGGTTGTTCAGGTTAGAGAGAAATCAATTGTTTATATTTAAAGTAGGTACCATAGATATCTATGTTTTTAATAAAACATATAATAGAGCATTAAAACAAAAGTATATTTTCAAATGAAAGCCTATTCAAGTAAAAATACAAAAGGGGCTTCAAATATTTACTAAAATATTTAATTAATATAATTAAGGAAAATATTACAATATCCATTAGTAAAATATCCAAATAAGTAGTTTTTATAAATTAAAATTATTACAATCGTAACAATAGAAGCTAGAAAAAACAAGAACATATTATTATATTTCTTGTACTTCTGTTTAATAACTTTTACTGTAATGAATTTTCTTAATACGATATATTTTTGTAGTAACTATTAAAAAAATTAACTTGTTTTTACTATAATTTTATAGCATTCTTTAATAAACCATATAGTTTTTCTATATATAACATTAGTTAAAAAAATAGTTAATTTTATTATTTTTATTAGGATTTTTTTCTTCGTGCATATTACGCTTAATTTAAGACATTTAAATTGGCATTTTTTAAACTTAGGCAAACTTTTAAAAAATCCTGTTTCGGTCAACTCTGGGTGTTTGATTTTAGCCAGTAACCGTTTTTATATCCCACGCATCCCCCTTGATATAATTCAGACCAAGGGGGGATAGTTGGAAATAGAAAAATCTGAAAACCTTTTAATCCAAGGTGTGAGGAAGCTTTGTGTGAAGGAAGTCCTACATTTTAGTGGCAAATAAACAGGACAATGCCGGAAAACTTGCGAATTTAAAATGTTTTTAATGACCAACATAATAAATAGTTGCCCAACTGCCAAACTGATTTTAACGATGTGTTTGTTACAACCTGAGCCTGAGAGAAAAAAAGTAACAATAGGTAATTATAAAATCTCAGGTTGTTCACACAATTTTGTAAGAATTCCAGATCGGCGATTAAATACGTATCGCGTAGGATGTAATTAATAAAATACCGTTAAAATGAAGTGACATAACGATGAAGTTACCCATTTTAATTGTGTTGGAAATTTATGTGTACGATAATTGCTTGGCGTACAAGTAAAGAAAAAATTGTTTACTTTTTAGGTGGTTTGTTAAAAATTCCTAGATTCCTAAATAAACGGGACTGCGGTAAATAGTGGTAATAGTTGAAAAGTCGGTTGAACATAAAATTTTATTACGGTTCGACAGGAAGTTTTTAAAACATTAAATTACAGTTGATGAGTTTCCATTTTACGATCACACAAAAACAAAACAAAAGAGTTTTATGTTCTTTTTTGAATGCGATGTTATTGGAAAGTAAAAATATAGTCTTTATCAGCTATAAATTAACTGACAATATAGTTGCCAGTATTTTATTTATAAAACCCAAGTATATGAATGGGATAAGTAAATAATTCCGTCAACTTAGGAAATCCTATGCATATCAGTTTGTCCCTAAAAAGAAAAGTTAGCCACTTCAGGTCTTTTAAAAAATGTTAAAAAGTCAACCGGGTCCACATACATTTTTATACTAGAGAGGGGTGAAGTTTAAATTTATTTAATTTTAAAATAACGGACATAGCCATACGGCGCCTTGTTTTGAAGGTGTTTTACCTGTTTTACCCCTTTAGAGCATACACCTTATCTACTGAAGAAAGATTCAAGTATTTTGAAAAAAATATAAAAAACTATTTTTTTGTTGTACGCAGCTTGTATTTAGATTATAATTAAAACGATTGTTTATAGAGGGTAGTTTATCAGTGGGTGCCTACGTTTAATAATAAATTAACGTTTTTTTTGCGTAAAAAAATTATAACATTTTGCTTGCTGTCTATTTTTAAGGTAATATTTTTTATATTTTATTTTTAATTTCTTCATCAATTTGCTTGATTTTAAAGTCATAAGGTCTTAAAACTTTTTTTTTAATCGTCGTCTTAAAAGTACAAAAAACTCACTACGCAGTCATGACCTAATAAGTACTAAGATAATATTTTTAATACATTTTTGTTGTACCTAATATTTTTAAATATTTTTCTGCGTAATAATTTTTTTTTCCAACTTTAACCCATCATTTTTTCATCCTAAAATTTGGTAGATATCACAGGAAGACATTAAGGAAAAATATATTATATTTTTAAAAGGAAAACAAAAATAGTGCACTATTTTTGTTTTCCTTTTAAAAATATAATATATTTTTCCTTAATGTGATTTTGAGATTTTTCAAAAAAGAAAATTTTCATATATTAAAAAAAAGTCAACAAAAAGTGTGCCACGAGACAAACCATGACATAGGCATTTGAAATAAGCTAACACTCATTTCGAAAGTGAAGAGTTTCCAAGATATTGCTATTTTTGTAAGTACCCGCGAAAGCCAAATTGGTCAATTTTGCGATTTTCAAAAATGAATAACACAAAAGCTGTCAATTCAAAAAACCTTAAACTATGATTTTCCGAGTTTTTCCATGGGTAGAATGAGTGTCAAGTCCGTTTCACATTCTTTCGTTGATCTGTTGACCAGGGCCGTAACTAGGTGATATTCTACTATAGACAAGGTTTCTTTTTTGCGCCCCCTAGAGAAATGCGCTACAGTAGGGAGGGGGGATACTTTACTTATTTTTACTTACAACATTTTTTTTAAAGAACACACAAAATTTATATGTATAACTTTTTTTACTTTTTATTAAATAAGTTATAAGTTTATTAATATTCTTTGGTTTAAAAAATTTTTTTTATCAGTTAATTATTAAGCTTACTTAATAATAAGAGAAGATTATAATATATGTATTGTAAAACAAAAAAAAAAATAAAATAAAATAAAAAAGTGGAAATATTGAAAGTGTGTAGGTATAAACAAAATACTTACAAATAGACTCTACGCTCTACTTAAATATTTGATTAGGAAGATAATTTTACAATCAATATTTTCTGTACTTTTGTGTTGCGAAATCTGATACACATATATTTATGAAAAGAAATGGATTCTGCAATAAGCCTTTCTATGGATAATATGGCAGTATTAGATAATCTTTCTTGGGGCATGGTTGATCTTAAATAATTTTTTTATAAGTTTCAATTTTGAAAAAGATCTTTCAGAAGAAGCACTGGTGACTGGAATTGTAAGAAAAATTTGTAATGCTGTAGCAAAATTGGGATACTCTGCTAGTAGCTCAAATGTATGTAGGTTTTGGTACATTTCCAATGCAAATTGACCCTGGAAATCAAAAAGTTCTTGCGCTTGAAATTTAAAAATTTCTGCTTTTTGAATAAATTCGTTACGATTGAAGTCGTTTGGATATTTAGCGCACAAATATTTAATGAATTTTTCAGAATCAGAAAGACTCATTTTGGAAAGAATTGCTTCATTAAGAAAACTGAAATCACTGCAAATCTCATGTAAACCTTTATATCAGTTACAGTTACTTAACTGCGTTATTATTGAATCGATGACTTAAAATAATAGTTGTTTTTGTTTCGTTTTTGCGTCTAAATAAAAATCATTAGCAAGCTCACCGCCCTTTTTTTTAATTTTTCTTTTTCGAACTTCAGTGTATTCAGTTGAAATATTGCAAATCTGCAAAGCATTTTTTTCAGATTTTTCAAAATAACCATCTCTATTTGCTTTGATTTTTTCCAATAACCCTTTAATGTGCTTGCATGCTGTTTTTAATGTTAATTTCTTTTTCTCAAGTAAGAAATTTACTTTATTCATTTTATCTAAAAAAGATTACCAAAAATCTCTTCTAAAAAATCCAAAACCAATTATTATTGAGTGATAAGTGCGTTCAACGCTAATGCTTTGGATGACCACCTTGTATCGCTAAAGCCTTTTAAAGTAATATTTATTGTATTTTTTAATTTACTCCAGCGTACCGTGGAATGCGCAAAAAAATTAATACCTCAATAAACATCAGAAATCGTTCCTCAATTAAACATGTTACCGCAATTTTCTCTACATATCTTACTACTAATGACAATTATTCTGATTTCGATACATCAGGAATTGTATCCAAAATGACCGTAATAGATATTTACGATATAAGTGTTGGAAAGATTCATATTACAACACGAGATGTTAAAGTTGTTAAACGAGGCGTCAGCCGAGTTTAATCAAACATCGAGTGTAGTTATATGAATTTACAACAAGAATATTGTACAAAATTTTATCTACTTTCATCTATGAATAAAAATATTTGGCAAAAGGCATTTTTAAAAATAAAAATGCACCTGCTATTAAAAATCGTTTTGTAAGGGCATCTATTACAGCACTAGTGCTGTAATGGCATCTATTACAGCACTAGTGCTGTAATAGATGCCATTACAAAACGATTTACAGAACTGTAAAATTCATATTACTAAATGAAAGTAGATAAAATTTCTTTACCGGACTGAAATTTGTAAGTTTTAGTTTAATCAATGTCAAACACACAATGTTTCCACCAGTAAACATAAGCACTTTTCAAATATACGACGCAGAATAAAACTTTATATTATATATATATTATAATTTCAAAACATAATTATAATTTTCAACAGAACAGTATGAAATAAAATATTGTACGTCATTCGTCCGGCAAATCCTTTACAGTATTCGTTTCAAAATTCCATACTCGGCTCCTTCGTCGCCTCGTCTCGAAACATTTCAGTCATACTGTAAAAGTTGATTTACCGGACTTATAACGTAAAAAATATCTATTACATGTTTTATTTTTGTGACAAATTTCATTTTTAACAGCATTACCTGCTATTGCAATAAGTTCGTTTTGGATCTTTGGCGAAAAGTATTTTTTTTTATTTCCGGAGTCTATATGCTGCTTAGGTATACGGTCGTAATGACTTATTAACTCTAATGTATGTAGCATGTATGCGCCTGGCGACGATCTTTAGGATTCTAGGAAGGACGTTTACTGCCGTTTACCCATATATCATTGCTATGGTTGCCATTGTTGCCAGATGGATTTATTCTAATAAACATTTTTATATTTATCATTACTCAGAATAATTTTATTGATGATTTTTGCGCCCATAGGCATGGGCCTACTCTGCCACAGCCCCCTGTGACTCTGCCTATACCTAGTTACAGCCCCGCTGTTGACTGCAGTACATCTAAATCGCTACTACTCTTGGTCATAAAAACCTATAAATTTACAAAGTTTCCCATGTAAATTTACATGGGGTAACATTAAGGAATTTCTACATTGTACAAAATGGAGCACCTAAACAAAGTCCGTATGTATGTACATTTAATGTGTTTTGAAGAGCACAATCAGGTAGTTGATTTATTGCATTGATACTACTTTATCTCAGGCAATAAGACAACGAAAGAGCTTAAAACCCACTTTACTAACCATCAAAATCGGAGATGGTCAAGCCTGATTAATTTGATAACGTTTAGACCCTGGCTAGCAACTTGGAAATTCTTAAATACCTTCTTAAAATACTTTTCAATTAATGTTAACGGCATTTCTTGCCACCTATTATGATAATCACGATATTAACTTATTTTCATCGTCTGTTAACTATGATTCATCATAATGGGCCTTCAATGAAAATAAAACTTATATACAGGGTGCCCGAAATTGGTGCTGACAGTATTGCGATCTCGGAAACTAGAAGAGATAGAAAGACGGTTAAATGGGGAAAGCTTTAGGCAATTATGTAAGTAGTTTATTGGTGCTTACGGATCGAATCTGGTTCTTTTGGGTTTTGAGATATTTTGAATAAACCAAAATGTTGCATTTTCTTAGATCGGTAGTAACTTTTTTATTATCCAATATTTTTTAAATCCGAAAACACATTTTCATTGCTCCTTTTTACATAGAAGATGCCTACCTGATCATATCTTGGTTACAACGTTTCGGTTTCCTGTAACCATCATCGACTTTTTTTTTTCTTATGACCGCCATATTGGATTTTTTACTCATCAAAAAGTACTTAATTTTTCCTATACTATGATACTAAACACTAATACAAAATAAAAATTTATAACCACAAAATAACAAAAAATTTTATTTTCGAACATATTTGACAACACCGACATATCGGATAGTTCTTTTCCTTAAGAATAAAGTTAATTAAATAACAATATAGGATTATACTACTTTAAATTAAAATGAAATGTAATAACTTTTTTAAAAATCATAAAAATCTAGTAGGTACCTATCTAATAGATACCTATTTCGATAAGTTTCTTATCGTAACATTTTTGTTTAGAAGGCTTTGAACTTTAAACAAATGAAATTTTTTAATTTGTCAAATAATTTTTCTACGTTGTAATAAACATTATTAACAATGGCATTAAATTATTCTAACGAAGAGAAGTTTGATATGTTAGCGTGTTATATAAAAAATGACAGAAATGCGAATAGAACTATGGATAATTATGGAATGTACCCCGAAAAACGACAACCCAGCAGAGCGTATTTTTCTAAACTGACTAGAAACTTACTAGAATTTGGTAGTTTTGAAAAGCCTTATCCCAAAGAATATGGAATAGATAACGAAAATCGTAATAGAATAATTTTAGAACATTTTAATGATATCCGATTTCATCTACAAGAATCGCTAACACACAGCTTGGAATTCCAAAATCCACCGTTCACGATGTATTTAAAGTTGCTAAATACCATCCTTACAAGCCAACAATAAAATTGTACAAGGACTTCAAGAAGGTGATTTTGATAGGAGAGTCATTTTTTGTAATTGGTATCTTGGTAAATGTCGAGAAAATCTCACATTTTCGGATAATGTTTTATGGACAGATGAAACACATTTCACCAACTGTGGAATCGTTAATAAAAAGAATCACCATCACTGAGCTTTTGAAAACCCGCAATTACTCGAACCACGCAGATTGCAAGTACGATTTGGATTTAATGTGTGGTGTGAAATAATTAGTAAGAAATATTTTATTTTGGTTTAAATTAACTGTAAAAAATGCTTCAATTATTTATCTTCACAATTTATTTGGCAATATTATAATGATTACGAAGGATCTTTTGCATACTTTTTATTATTTTTAGAAAATCAGCTAATTGGTCCTTTTATTTATGACCAAACATTGACCGGTCCAAGATACCTTGCAATGCTGCAAAATCAAATTATTCCTGCACTTCAAGAAGTTGTTCCCAATGATCAATTTAATAACGTGTGGCTGCAGCAATATGGTTGTCCCGCGCATAATAATAATTAAAGTACAAACATTTTTATCAGAGACTTTTGGTGAAAAGGTAAACCAGTGGTCCTGTGCGCTGGCCTGCTAGGTCTCCGGACCTTACCCCATTGGACTTTTATTTATGGGGATTTGTCAAAAATGAGGTATACGAATTTAATCCCCTTGAAACTCGCCAAGTTCTTGAGCAGCGAACTAGGAATATTTTTAGTGATATTAACCGTAATACCATTAATCGTGTAACTAGATCTGTAAAAAAAAAATGTCAGCGATGCGTTGAAAAAAATGGTCGACATTTTGAACCTTAGTATATTTTACTTAATTAACTTTAATTCTTAAGCAAAAGAACTTTCCGATATGTCGGTGTTGCCAAATATATGTTCGTAAATATGATGTTTTTGTTATTTTGAGGTTATAAATTTTTATTTTGTATTAGTGTTTGATATCATAGTATAGGAAAAATTAGGTACTTTTCGATGAGTAAAAAATCCAATATGGCGATCATAAGAGAAAAGAAAGTTGATGATGGTTACAAGAAACCCAAACGTTGTAACCAAAATATGATCAGGTAGGCATCTTCTATGTAAAAAGTGGCAATAAAAATATGTTTTCGGATTTAAAAAATATTGGGTAATAAAAACGTTACTACCGATTTAAGAAAATGCAACATTTTGGTTTATTAAAAATATCTCAAAACCCAAAAGAACCAGAATCGATCCGTAAGCACCAATAAACTACTTACATAATTGCCTAAACATTTCCCCATTTAACCGCCTTTCTATCTCTTCTAGTTTCCGAGATCGCAATACTGTCAGCACCAATTTCGGGCACCCTGTATAGGTTAAGAAAGTCCGAAATCGGAGAAAAGTTATTTACTTTTGGATGACAATTGACGCCAAAATATTATAACCAATAGGAATATTTTCTAATCATCGGACAACGAATGCATGAGAATCCACCGTTCACCCTAAGTGGCAAAGGTATATAAGTAGTGCAGCGCTAAAGAACAAGACTTGAAACGCAAATAAATTAACTAGGAAAATACCTATTCACTTTAAAATGCTGTATGTTGTAATATGTTATTGGGTCTTTCTAATTTTTAACTTTGTAATAAAAATTCATTAGAAAATGTCAAAACTCAAAAGCACTAAAATCTTAAAAATTCTTTACCCAATCTTTCCCTTAAAACTTTTTAATGACTTATTGCATTTTATTCGGGCAAAGAAACGTCGTTTTTATAAAGGCACGATTTTGATTGATTGGCATTTCAAAAGTTTGTGTTGCCCTCCGATTTCTTAATAAGCAGCGCCAGGCGCTATCAACAGGGGGTGTCGCAAGGCGCCTCTTTCAATTACTAAGTTTGCCAAAAAGGGGGTCAACAATAGGGTTCAAGCATATTGATCAGAAACGGTAAAATAAAATATGTATCAAATTTAATAATAACACAAAGGTTATAATAATATAGTTGGTCTTGATACTTACACTTAAATTTTAAACATTTGACACTTGAAGCATATTTTCAAAACGGGGTTAGAGTAAATGGTGAGTGGCAACACAATCAGCGTTACTGCTGGGGATATTTATCATTGCCCGAGAAGAACCGTGGCTGTGTTAGGGAAAACTGGTCTTATAAAACATAAAAAGAAGATGGAAGACCATCCGTAAGAACAGAAAACTTATTGCAAACGTTCGTGAAATAATGTAAAATACGCCAACAAAATGTGTAAGACGCCTGTCTCAAGAAGTGGGAAGAACTTATGGAACATAAAAAACCGTTTAATTTGTTTCCTTATAAAGTGCAAGTATCAAGAAATACGAGCTGCAGATTTTGAAAGACGCAGGAATTACTGTCAGTGGTTTCTTCTTCTTTGAGTGCCGTGCCTGGGTTCAGGCGTTGGCTATCATCATGGCATGCATCATTGCGTAGCCAGGATAGCTTCTTTCGACGAATCCATCTTCTGTGTTCAAGAGCTCCCGTTCTGTGTCAACCATTTTGAGCACATCCTCATTGGCAGTGTGTGTGATCCAGGGTATTTTAAGGATTCTACGATAGCGCCACAGTTCAAAAGCCTCCAGTTTATTATTGGTGGTAGCCTTCAAAGTCCAGGTCTCGCAGGCGTAGAGCAATGTCGACCAAATATAGCACCTCAGGATTCTCTTGCGAAAATGCATGGACAGGTTTCTAGTGCACACAACTGGTTTCCATGATATAAATAATTTACGAGCTATTTCAATCCTAGTTAAGATTTCCTCATCCGAATCTCCCTCCGGATTCAACCAGCTACCAAGGTATTTGAAGTGATCAACATGCTCCACCACCTCCCCATCCAAGAGCAGTTGTCCTGGGTCAACATTCACCTTTCCCACTGCCATCCATTTAGTCTTGTTAATATTAATTTTTAAACCTTTTCGACGACTTGATTCGCATACTGTGTTAACCAGGATCTGGAGCTCTGTTAGACTTTCAGCCAGGATGGCGGTATCGTCGGCATATCTAATATTAAAGAAAGATGTTTTTCCCTTTTCCAGTGATCCATTTCAGCGTTTGGTCTTCTCTAAGACCTCGCTGGTATGGTTGGGTGGATAGCTCGATTGCTACGAGATGTCGCCACGTGTAACATCTCGCATATGTATATCTAATATTATTTATTGTTTCCCCTCCGATCTTTATCCCCTCTGTTCGGTCATCGATAGCCTCTCGAAATATTTGTTCGGAATATATGTTGAACAGTGTGGGCGACAACACACACCCCTGAAGTACCCCTCGTTTAATTGGGATTTTATTTGAAGATGTATTACCATCTACTTTATTGGTAGGTGGCTAGTGGTAGTATAGGTATTTTAATAGCCTAAGATCGTAATTGTCCAGTCCTATCGACTCCATATATTCAAGCAGCAGATTATGTCTGGCGCGGTCAAAAGCCTTTTTAATGAAGCATATATAAACGTTTTTTTGAAATCCACAATACTTTTGGAGGAGGACTGGTATACTGAACAATGCCTCCCTAGTTCCCAATCCATTCCGAAATCCAAACTGTTCATCCGTTAAATTACTTTCGCATAATGCGTACATGCGATTTTGAAGAGTACGTAGCAGAATCTTAAGAGTGTGACTCATCAGACTGATTAATCTGAAATCGCCACACCTGCAAGGTTTGCTCTTTTTCGGAATCGTGGTGAAAAGGGATTCCAACCAGTCTTCAGGTATCTGCTCAGTATATCTTATTGAAAAAGGTGGTTAAGTGTGTGATGCTGTCTTCATCCAGCAATTTGAGTAGTTCAGCAGGGATCTGATCTGGCCCGGGTGTTGTTTTTTGCTTGCTTTATGGCTATCTCAACTTCTGAATTTAGGATGTTTGGTCCTCTCCTGTTAAAGTCTTCTCCGAGAGAGACGTGTTGGTCTACACGTTCAACATCCTCGAGGAGATTAGACACATAGTTCTTTCACTCCTTGCAACGTTGATTCAGATCAGTTAGGATTGTCAGTGGTTTACCCAAATCTAATTTTCTGATGAAGCCTGGTGCAGGTTAGTTCAGTTTAACTATAACTATAACGCCGAAACTATTAACTACTTAAGCAATATTTTCCGCATTTTCCCTAAATAATACTGTCACAACTGGGGGTTGTTTCCCTAACGGGGGTGAATGAAAACCACTCGGCTAAAAAACAATACAGACTTTTATTTATATTCGCCAATTATTTATCAGGTAGCCTAGAGGAAACCCAGCATGTCTCCGGGGGGTGCGGACCAGTCCGGGGTCGATGGGGGCTCTCACGTGGCTCTGCCTCCAGAGGACGGGAGTCGGAGAGGCCTGGAGCTTAGGGGACTCTTGGGGGGTACTTATAGATCGATCAGGAAAGGGGCCTCGAGTCTATGTGACACTTGGGCACTCCTGTCGCAGGGTAGTTGACCAGTCGTTGAGACGAAGGTACCGTGTCCATCCAATGTTCGGGTATTTATACACCGAAAGTGCTGACTCTTGTTTAATTGCACTTGACATTAGAAGGCACAGTGGTCCGCGACCTCAACGCACAGTGGTCTAGAAGTGTGAAAATTATAATTAAAATGTGGAGCCCACCATCTTGTTGACAATCCTCTTGCTCTTGGAATCTGTTAAATGTCATTGACAAAATGATTAAAAGATATCTAATAAATATATAAATATTATGATATGTTACGTTTATCAATCGATCAAATCTTAATAAATTAAGAAAGTTTGAATGTTCGTGTACAAATTGCTGCTGTATCGCAACATTTTTGAATCATAGCCCATATTGCACGTCCTCAAATGATACACTATTAATACCACATTCCATTAATAAACTCGAAATAAAATAGATTAATAAAAGAATGGGTTTAATTAGAAACCCTAATTTATGAATAATTTGTGTAACACCTTTTTTCCAGAGTTTGTGCTGAATGAAGCCAACAAAAATCGACTCTGTTAACGTTATTATTAAATTTGCGTTACAAAGTTAATTGCATGGTAATCCCAAGGCCTAAATTAAACCCGAATATGTGTCGGTATGATTTTTTTATTGGAATTTCAGTCTGGAGCAGAAAGATAATTGAGTTGGAACAATTTGCAAAACAGGACCGGTTGAAATGAGCACGGGAAAAAATTTATTATTACACATGTGGTGCGCCTGTGGAATAAGGGTTTTAACGTAGCTCTGGGCTGCCGAGAGTTATAATTAGGTCACGTGCATTATTTCTTTATAACGGTTTAACCAAAATGGATCATAAAACTTAATTTGCTAGATGCAAAACATGGATTGGAAAAAAAAAACAGTGGCTTGGATTATATTGCGAAAAGAGTTGACTGATTGTCAAATGTCAAATTTAATAATTGTGTCAAAACTTATTCCTAAGCGTGAGTCCCTTGCATACGAATTTCGAACATCCGATGCCCAATTTAATAAACGTAATGTTTTTAATAATAGTGAGTTTAATTGATGATCAAAAGCATCAATTAAAAAAAAATGATAACTGGACCGATGTGCCCACTGGCGGGGCCCATAGGTCTGTCGACAGTATAGTCCGTCTATCTATCTTACAAACTCATTATAAATGCTAATCCCTTACCGTCATAATACCCTATTGTGTGAGGTGTAAAATTCGGCCACCTGATCTGGGGACTCCAGGTGCGGATCTATTTAAAGACTATTATATTATTATATTTTCTCAGTAATTCTCTCAAAATAATTAGGGTAAAATAAAATAAAAGTTATTTGTTGCCAATTAAACGTAATATTGCAAATCAAATTTGATTGTAAACCACACGGGAAACTAATTCCTAAGCAAATGCTCGAAATGATCTCCATTTTGTTGGATGCACAACCTAGACCTGCGTGTTATGTTTTGTGAGGCAGGGAGAATTTGAAAATGGTTTTCTCTTATGGTGTTTGCCGCGTTATTGATTCGCTGCCTCAGTTCTTCTACCGAGTCTACTTCTCTTGCATACACTATACCAGTCATGTGTCCCCAAAAATAATAATCAAGGGGATTAAAATCAAGTGATCTTGGTGGCCAGGCTATAAGACCAACTCTACCAATCCACCTGTTAGGGTAATTTTCTTCAAGCTAATTCCGGACTTGACGCCCGTAGTGTTCAAATGTTGAAAGAAGTGCCCTAAACGTAAATCCATGCAGTGGCACATTATTTAATAAATCCCCAAGTTGATTATGTAGAAAATTCAAATACCTTTCTGCATTTAAATTTTGTGGGATTTCAATTGGGCCAATCAGGTGGTTGGTGGTTTCCAATAATACCTGATAACAAATTAATCGAAAATATATGCTGGTAATTCGTCTTTCTTACAACCCTTGGATTTTCTTGTGCCCAGTAATGTGTATTATGTATGTTGATTTGCCCCTAGAGAAAGTTGCTTCATCAGACCACAAAATTTTTCTTAAAATATTGTCATCGTTTAATATCCAACGAGAAAACACAACCCTGTTTGGAAAGTCTTCAGGTTTTAAATCTTGAACTCTCTGGTAATGGAAAGGGTGTAACCCTTGTATTTGCACCATTCTTCCTATCTAAAACAAACAAGAAAATGTTAAGTTGGCGTTCTAGAAATTCACCTGTAATATTACTTACGATTGACTTCGGTATATTGAAGCGCCGAGCTAGCGTTCTTGTTGCTATGTTTGGGTCCTCTTTCATCAAATTTAGTGCATTTTCTCAATTATAGTTTCCAACCAGCTGACCTTGTCCACGAGCCCTTCAAAAAGATCCATTTTCAACTAAATTTCTGTGAACCCTAGCTAAAGTCCAACGACTGGGTATTCTTCTTTGTGGAAATCTCCTTCGATATTCCACTAACGCAGCAGTAGAAATGCCGTTACAGAACCCCTAAACAAAATGTATATCTGCTAGTTCGTGATTTGAAATATTTTGCATTTTGTTGTAATAATAATACAAAATTAATAATCTATGATTTTTCACCAAAAACATCAAACTGCTGACAACAAAAAATTGACACTTATCAAGCTTTATTGTGTTTCCGCGGTATCAAATCATCCATAGCCGCCTATTATAAATTATTACTTACCTTTTCAACGGCTTTCAAAAAACCGAAAATTTTAAAATCGATTCTATTGGAAAATGGTGAATCCTACCAAAATGAAACAAGAGTACCTTTTTTCAACAAAAGACTTCAAGGCTTCTAAAAACTATACCTGAAGTTAAAAAATCCTACAAATAAAAAACTTAGGGCAATATTTTCCTCACTACCTACCCAGTAGGACGCCACTGGAAGAAATACAGTTAAGCTAAATAAACCGTTTATTGCGTCTGGTCATGGGTAAAACATGTATCAATATATGTTTTGATACCCTAATCGGTTTCTGAGATGTTGTGAAAAACCGCTTGTCATAGCTCCCATTCGGGGGGCTCTAGCCCCATAGCGAAGCGTTTTTGAAGGTAGCATAAACCAAATAACAACAGTAATCAAGATATAATGGATAGTATTAAAGGTCTCAGAGAAGAAATTCGTGATCTTAGAATCGACTTGAAATTTTACTCGGAACAATATGAAGTTCAGAAAGAAAAGAATACCCTGTTTAGTAAGGAAATATTGTGCCTAAAGAAAGAAAATGATGAAATCCGGAATGAATTAAGAAAACTAAGGGGACACTGTGAAATAAAAGATATCGAAAATAGATCAAAAAATGTTGTTATAATGGGAGTCAATAGTACATTGGATGAATTAAAGAATAAACCTAATGATATAATTCAGAAAGCTGAAAAAGTACTTAAATATATTGACTCAGATATACAACTTAATCATATACAAATTAAACTGCTTAATGGCTCAAAAGAAAATACCCCAATTGCAGTTACCTTCAAAACGGTTGAGGATAGACGTCAGTTGCTGGAAAAAAGAAAGCTTAAGGGTAAACTAGAGAGTAAGAAATGTAACCTCCCTGGAACAAACCTTATTTTTATTAATGAAGACTTGTCTAAGGATACAAGAGATCTGTTCATCTCTGCGCGCACCCTGCGTAATAGTGGATTTAAGTATGTGTGGGTCAAGGATGGCAAAATTTTTGCTACAAAAGCAGATACCAACCCTTTGATAAGAATACGATCTCTAGAAGATGTAGATAAAATCAAGCAAGATTGCTTATAAACTTATTTCTCAATTAAATACGGTATAATTTTAATTAAGTTTTTTTCCTTTTCTGAGCTAAACTCTCTGTTGGATGACCATGAGGACCACTATGGTCATGTCATAGTATGCAATAATCTTGAAAATGTTGAGTTTTTCAAACATACCAATGATCGGTTAAATTTATTACATGTCAACATTAGGAGCTTAAATAAAAATTTTGATAGCCTTGTTTTATACTTAGAGTCTCTGTGTAGTGATTTTGATGTGATTGTATTGTCTGAAACGAATATCTTGAATCACAAGTATAATTTTAACATTGAGGGATATGAGGTATATTATAATGAAAGTAAAAACAATAAATGTGATGGTTCCTTAATCTATTGTAAGAGTTCCATAGTTAGGATAAGTAAAATAATGCAGATAGATAACCTTAAGTTTCTAAGAATTACTCTGGTTAAAAATGGTACTACAGTGGGTGTTGTTTCGCATTATAGGTCTCCTTCAATTAGTCCCAACAATTATACTTTAGCATTATCTGATTTATTCACTAACAATCATTTCACTTGTTGCGACATTGAACTTTTTGTTGGTGATATTAATATAAATTTACTTGATACCCAATCATTAATTGTTAACGATTATTTAAATTGTTTAAATAGCCATGATTACCTATCTAAAGTTAATAAACCCACTAGAACAACCAGTTATAGTAAGACCTGCATTGACCATATTTTTATGAAAAGTAGAAAACGCTATATTAACAATTTGATAATATTGAATAGTTCTATTACTGATCATCATGCATTGTTGTTTAATATTGATTTTGGATTTAATTTGGAGCATGTCTCAAATACTAGCAAAGTGGAAAGAACTGTTAGGAGAATAGACTACAATAGATTGAATAATGGTCTTATGAGAGAGAAATGGGAAACTGTTTCAGTAAGTATAGATCCTAATATAGATTCAGAATGTTTTCTAAATACGTTATATAAGCATACAACTGCTGCAACGACAGTTAGATTAATTCCTAATAAAAAAGTTCGTCTAAAACCATGGATTACTCCTGGGCTGCTTGTTTCAATCAGAACTAGAGATCGCTTACATAGGTTGCATATCCTTAGCCCCAATAATGTTGTCGCAAGGCAAAATTATAGGGATTATCGTGATCGATTAAGTAGAATGATTAAAATAACAAAATCAATTTATTTTAAACAAAAGTTAAATGCAATAAATAGTGACCCAAGAAAAACTTGGGAATTAATTAAGCAGGTGACCAATGTTGATCTGTCTAAGACAAGTATTTCTGTCTTAAAAAATGCAGATAATCATGATTTAACTGATCAAGGAGATATTGCTAATGAGCTTTGTGAATTTTTTAGCTCTGTCGGTGCCAAATTAGCGAGCAAAATAAGTAGACCTAGGATATTACCACATTTTTTGTCAAATGAAAAACGGTTTCCCGGCACGATGTTCCTTCATCTTATAACAGATGAAGAAATTATTAATTCTATAAACTCACTAAAAAGTTCCTCTTCTTTGGAGGATTTTTCTATTAGTGGTTCAATTATTAAGTCAAACTATAAATCCTTAATCAGCCCTCTTGTGCATATTGTGAATCTGGTTTTTGATACTGGTGTATTTCCTGATATTTTTAAGAAAGCTGTTATAGTACCCTTGCACAAGGGTGGAGATAATACTGATATTAATAACTACAGACCAATTGCTCTTACTAATCCTATTTGTAAAGTAATTGAAAAATGTATAAAAAAAAGGTTGTGTAGTTTTTTATATTCTAACAAACTATTATCGGATTCACAGTATGGATTCAGGGAGGGGATGGGAACAGACGTGGCTCTGCATGAAACCACTGATTTCATTGTGAATTGCTTTAATAATAATGAAAAGCCGCTGGCGATTTTCCTGGACCTCTCAAAGGCATTTGACACTGTGGATCACCATATTTTGCTGAGTAAACTTGAATATGTCGGGATTAGGGGTAAAGTCCTTGAGTTATTTTAGTCGTATCTGTGTAATAGATTTCAAAAAGTTAGATTAAATACAACATATAGCTCATTCAGTAGGGTGAATTATGGTGTTCCACAGGGTACAGTGCTTGGCCCTATTCTATTCTCAATATATATTAACAGTTTGACGACCATAATACCTAATGTTAAAACTGTTTGTTTTGCTGATGATACAGTTCTTCTGTGCAAGGGTAGGTCATGGGATGAAGTCTTTGAGGGAGCTGAAAGGGCAATGGCTTATGTTAAGACATGGCTGGATTTAAATTATCTAACACTTAACGTAAATAAAACTAATTTTATGTGCTTTGCAATGAATAAGGAAGGTTTGCCTAAAAAAAATATAATTAAGATTCACTCCAATGGATGTGATTTTTCTGAGAGATGTGCGTGTTCAGGTATTGTTAGATCGGTAGAAAGCACGAAATTCTTGGGTGTATATTTTGATCAGTTTTTAAAATGGACTACTCATACCGAATATGTAAAAAATAAATTAAAAAAACTAATCTATAAATTTTATGAACTACGCAACATACTCAGCAGAAATTTAATTATCACAATTTATAAGTCACTGACAGAATCCTGCCTTAATTACGGAATAATATGTTGGGGCTCAGCCCATAAAAATGCCCTAAAGAATGCTGTCCTCGCACAAAAATATATTTTAAAAATAATTCTTTTTAAGTCTAGACGTTTTTGTTCTCTGTTGCTATTTCAGCAATCTGGATTGTTCACTATTGCTCAATTGTACGTTAATGGTGTAATTAGATTTGCTCTTACTAGAAATATGTTTCAAAATTTCATAAGTCATAATATTTTAACAAGAGCTAACCTTAATCATAATTTAACTTTACCTAACACACACTTCAGTGCCACACAGAGATGTGTTTCCTATGTGGCTCCCAAAATTTTAAATTTATTGCCAATGAAGTTCAGAACCAGTAGATTTCGAACAATTAAAAGGGATCTTAATGAATGGATTAAAAATAACACTCTAAGAATTAGGAATGCCGTTGCCTTTTTAGCATGATATCTTACCATAAATGTTCTAGTTTAAGTAGGATTTTATATCTGTAATATAGATAGATAGGCATTAACAAACATGCTACTACTACTAGGTTAATTATTCATAATGATTATGCATATATTTTTTTTTTGTTCTTGGTTTTTTTTTTTCTCTTTCTTATTGTTAATCAAGAGAAAAATCGTCTCCTTGTGCACACACAGACACACAGTCCATATTGCACATACATTTTTTGTTACATCACCAATACCTATTGTACATTGTAATAATAAATAATAAATAATAATAATAATAAAAATATTAATAGAGGGTTTTAGTCTTATTTTTGGATGTACTTTATCCCCTTAAAATATTGTCAGCTAATTTCGGGACACCCTGTATAATTTTTTTAAGTAGGAATAAAATAAAAAAAAAATTAAGAGGTCTTGGCATTATTTGTCTAATACTGGATATAGGTAAGTACCTATAAGGTTTATTTAGGTATTAAAAGAAAAAAAAGGACACATACGTATTTATGCATAATATGTACCACTTGACTAATAATATTCATTTAATCACTTACTATTAAAATTTAATTGAGTTCATGCACACAATAAAATTAACTTCTTTGGGATATCGTAAAATGGATATCTTCATTTGCTACCATAAACCGCATAACTTCAGACAACACGATCGAACAGTTTACATTAGACGTATTAATAGAGAAAACTTAACGGGAAAAATATTAAATTTTATAGTAGACTTCAAGTAAACTCAGAAATACCAACACATCACGTTCTCTCGTGAAATTATGACCATATAATTTGTTTGCAAGCTCAAAACTACTAGTGTATTTATGTAGACTGTCATTAGCACGTAGGATAAATATAAAACGAGCTATTGGGTTAATTTGTATAAAGTTTTAAATAGGTTTACCTAATATGTATTTATTTGACTTACTATCTTACGGCTATAACTCTAAAAATGCCGAAATACAGCATTTTCGTATGCACCTAGCCGAATTTTTAGCAAAAATCATTTTACTGTATAAACTAGCATCACAAAATAACTTTTGAACCAACCAAATTGCAATTGGGGTTATATGATCTATATCTGACACACGCAGCAAACTTCTTACACGCGTTCTGCATGACCTGAAGTCTGTGTCGTTCTTGGGCCTGCAGACAGGGACCATAAACTACATCACACATTATCTTACGGCTATAACTCTAAAAATGCCGAAATACAGCATTTTCGTATGCACCTAGCCGAATTTTTAGCAAAAATCATTTTACTGTATAAACTAGCATCACAAAATAACTTTTGAACCAACCAAATTGCAATTGGGGTTATATGATCTATATCTGACACACGCAGCAAACTTCTTACACGCGTTCTGCATGACCTGAAGTCTGTGTCGTTCTTGGGCCTGCAGACAGGGACCATAAACTACATCACACATCACAATAGCAACGAACATTAACAAGAGACAAGAAGGATCACTCCAAGCTCCTCCCCTCGTTATGCCTATCTCGCTCGAATATCGGATGCTACCGTATCTAGAGCACCGTAAGCCCCCGACACGCGATATGCATAAACAGGTTGTCCGTCGTAGAGATATGTACCAGTTGTCTTTATGTGTCGGCGTGAGTGAATTCCATTAAAAATAAAATAAACATTTACGTAGTGTTTTGTGTTTGGTTCTGCAATAAAATGCCACGAACGAACTAAAGTTACTTAGACATTTTTTATGATCACGACAAAAAAAAATGTGTCGACTTTGTCCTAAACTTACTGACGAGCATATGTTTCCTAATAGCTTTCAAAAAATGAAGGTAAAATATGCTTCGCAAGTCTTTAGTCACTCTCTTTCAGCTGCCCTATATACCTACATACATTTTAAGGTGTTGCCTTTAGAAGCAACGCTTACTGCAAAATTCCTACAAACAACAAATGATTTATTTGATTTGTTAAACTCGTCCCATCTTAACAACTTTAACGCATTTATGGGCACAGAAAAACAATTGCACTTTTTAGAAAAATAAAATGTTTGTTGGATGACTTACAGGTAATTAAATTAGTACAGGTAAAACAGAACGATGGAAAGGTAACATACGTGGAAAAATGTATAAATAATACTATGCATTTTATAAATGGCTGGAAAATTACTATTACCTCTAGTCTGTCTTTATGGGAAACCTTAAAATGCAAGAACTATTCATTTCTTTTAACAAGGAACCTTAATCAGGATTGTATCGAAAATTTTTTTGGTCTGGTAAGAAATTGTTGCGGAAACTCGAGAAATCCAACCCCAAATCAATTTTGTAGGGCATTCAAGAGATTATTTTCTCTAAAATATTTTAATGAGGTTGAAGGTTCCAATTGTATCAAAGATATTAATACAGTTTGGCTTAATGTTACTCCTGATATTCTAGAAGAATATAAAAATATCGATGTACCTATATTGACAAATAATAGTTCTTTAAAAGTTTTTACATGCGACTATAGAAATCTTTCTAGTACGGACGGAAATGCTATAGTTTACATTACAGGGCATATTCGACTTCTAAAAACTATGGAGGTCTAAATGTACCTCCTAGTAATATTGTAGAATATGTCAAACAGCTAGAAATAATTTTTGTTGAAAATTTTAATAAAATTAGTTGCCACGAGAACGTTGGAGCAACCCTTAAGATATTATATGAAAATGTACTATTTACACATCCTTGTAAAGAGTTTCCTCATAAATATTTTTTAAACCTATATATTAGGGTGCGTATTTATTTTACAATTAAATTTGCTAACCGGGATATAAAAAAAAGATATTCTTTGAAACAATCAATAAAACCTAACATAAAATTAAATATCTTAAAACATCTTTAAAAAGCGGCCGGTAAATTTTATTTCAGAACATTTAAATACATTATTTAATTGAGTTGTTAACGGGCGACTAGATTTGTAAAAGGCATCGAACAGCAATTCAGAGGTTTTAACTCATTTGGTTAAACGCCTTTGGCTTAGAATGGTTCGTTTATCGATTTTCACAATTTTCCATACAAATCGCGATAATTTGTTTTCCCAGAGTATAACTACTCCTACCCGTATTTTACTGTTAAGTAAGTAGGTACTCTTTGATGGCCTCGAATTTGAAACAACCTGTATATATTTTATGTAATAATAAGGTAATTAGAATAAGTACCTATTTCAGTTAGCATTTGCAAATATTTAATTGTTAATTTTTATACCTACTAATCTCGTTTGTAGCTTACTACATTGTTACTTTTGGAAGAAACTTTCCTTTTTCCCTTAATTTTTACTACCAGTACTTTTTATAATTATGTTAAGATCTACCAATTAAATTACCTGACGATTTCCCCATTTTTCTTTTAATTCACACAAAGCAGAATAGGACACTAACAATAAAATTATTACTAGATGTTTTTAAGTCGCCCTCGTTTATTCGTTTTAATCGCTAGCCGTTTGCATCAACCTCGTATAAGCAAGAACAGGGACACTGCCTCAGGAATTTATCGAAATCGTCGGCGCGCTTGTGTAAGCAGGACATCAAGGTTCCGACAGAGTGTGACCCTTCTTGTCTTGTTAATGTTCGTTGACAATAGTCACAAAGAGATAAAATAATCGACTCTGTTAATCTCAATTTAATGTTAATATCCAGTATGCATTTAAATTTATAAATTGATTTTGATCTGCCATAAGCTGGTTTCAAAATAGTACTAACATGCTCATTAAAAGTAAGATTTTGGTCAAGAGTTATCCCAAGGTTTTTACAAACATTTTTAAAATTAATCGGAACTCCGTCCAACAAAACGGAATCGTTTACCAGAACTTTGGCACGTTGTCTATCTGTGCCAATAAGCATAGCAGAGGTTTTTGCAGGATTCAGCAAAAGACCATTGTTTTTAGACCAAACATTTATTATCTATAAGTTCTGATTAATTTGGGCAAAAGAGAGATATTGATTATTAGGCGAAAATGACACATTTGACAATAATCAGCACATAAATGGTAAGTGGCAGAAATTTTAGTTGGTAAGTCCGCTGTAAATAAAATAAACAAGAGTACCTAGTATACTTACAGGACGCAACGGGAAAACCAGTGCATTTTTCCAGCTGTGTGGTACCAACGTAGTCAAAAGTGAAGCGGTAATAATATGAGTAAGTGCTGTGATGCAATATGGCATATACATTTTCAACATTTCGGAAGAAATTTCATCAACCTTCATAGCACTACTTTTATTACTGAATAAGATATTAGAGACATCTGCCTCAGCTACGTGTTATGTAAATCAAAATAATTTATACTATTATTTGCAGGCCTCGCAGGCAATCGAGTTAAAAAAAAAATTGCTAATTTTTTAAGGGTCCAAAAGCTCCTTCAAAATGTGCAATTTTTTTTGTTCTTTGTGTATATCCACCTTGTCCAACGTATTCCAGAGAACTCTGGAGTTCCTAAAATTCTTGTTAAGTTTAGAGTTCACATAAGCTTTCTTATCTGGACGTATTGAGACAGTAACTATCGACCTTGCTTTAACGAATGCCATTGAAAAAAATGATCGTTATCGGCCCGCAAATCTAATTCTTCATCCAGATGGAGCACCCCCGTACTATGCGTTTTCTTAAGGCAGTCTCTGGATAAAAATAGGCCAGGCAGATGGATTGAGAAGAGGTCCTATTGAATGGTCCGCAAGATCTCCTGATTTGTCGCCACTGGACTTTTTCTTGTGAGGACATTTAAAATCTCAAATTTATGCCACCCAACCTAACTCTTTGGAGTACCAGTGCCGACAAATAACCAGTGGTGAAAAATAACAAAAAATATGTCGTCCTGAGAACTAACGTTTACGTGTACGGGCGCATTTTAATTTATTCAATTACAAGATAATAAACCTGGGTGGAATGTATTTGATGCGCCACCGTGTACCTACTACCTACTTCGTTAAGCAGCGAGAGATTTATACTTGATTCAGATCATGGGAAAAGTGGGTAAAATGGAAATTAAAATCAAAGAATCTTTTTGAATTCCATTATGAGTAGGCACTATTAAGATATATGGTGCGCTAGGCAATTTACTTTATCAACTAGAACTACGCGTTTGATTATACACATACAATTTTCTTTAGAATCGCTTGTGGGGTTTGTGCGATATTTTCTGTACACCGAGATGGCAATAAAGATATTATGAATGCATTATGCATATATGTGCAATTTTTATCATAGTATAATCACGTTGCGTTGAGATATTGCTTCTTTCGAAGTGCAAAGGTCACGAAATGCTCATTTTCTAATGTATTAAGTTGTGCTTTTTTTTTTATTATTCATTTGCTTAGTGGCTTTCTGACGGGTAACCATATCGAATCGACAACGGCTTCGCTCGCCGTTACATACATATCATTATAAAAAGAAAACCTTGTCACAAAGAAACATCTATACTTAATGCAAACCAATTTCCGTTGCGCGTTATACCTGTATATTGTAACCAAAATAACAGAGTGAAGGAATTACATTATAAGTTCTTTTTCATAAAAAAGATAAATAAACCCTGTTTGCATATGAGAGCGTTTCTTTTTAGGTGATTCTAATAATTTATTTTCCTTAGCTGACGTTAAAAATGCGCTTACAGGGGAGATATTCAAATTTAGGGCAGTTGCTACACGCTAAAAATGAGTAAAGTATAAATAAAATATGTAGACCTTAACATACTCTTTAAAGGTATTTCTCTAACTGCTGTCAAAGATAACAATGGGCCATTGTTGTTAATTCTTCCTAAAAATAACTTCTTAGAGAAGCTATTAGCTCTTTGCACCGGCTATTTAAATGCTTCGTCATTTTTCACAAATAGTAAACAACGTAAAATAGACAGAGATATGTATGCGCACCTCTGTTGTTTTTAAAAAGAATAGTTTTTTAATGATATCTATGAAAATATCTGGAGATTTTGTTAAAAAAATGCACACACAACAAGAGCAACAACACGAAAAATAAAAACAAAACGTCAAAACAGGCCAACGAACGAGCTGGCGCCACCGTACCGTTGACAGTTCCTTTGCCAACTATGGGCTAATAAAGTGCTATAAGTGGGGTCGTATTAAAGAAGAATATTTTAAGTTTTTAGTACATTCAACATCGCATGAAATTTTAATATTTTTTGCCCATATTTAATTTCCTCATGTTTTCTTACGGATTTACAATTATCACAACGGAAATTGTTTTGCATGCACTATACATAGACTGCAAATTATTTCAAGAGTCTTGATTCTTGGGAATCGATGCGTGCTTCGCAACATGCTTCTTGTGTGTGTAGATAGACCGATGCTAATGCCTAGTTTCATGATGCCCGGAGGCGATATATGCATCGCCGCATGTTTCAGTGTGTATGGGCGGCTTTAGGGGTCGAGTTAAACAAAATTCAAATTTATATGAAGAAAATTTCATATAAACATGTGACCCCAAAATGCTTGGTTTTCAATGATGAACCGCAAAGATGGGTTCTTTAGTATTTCGAAAATCAAAAAAAAAGTACATACACTGTGAAATCATTCAGGCACTTCCCCAATAGTTTTGATTAATTTTAAAAAACCCTAGGGGCATTTTCCTATAATTACATTCTGATCACAGATGATCAACGAGTAATTTTATTCTTACTTAAATTTCTACGTTTGAAAAAACTTAAAAACTAAGTTCTTACTCAACAATAATTCTTAGGCCTTAATAACAAACTATACAGTGATGGGCTAAAATATGGAACAAATTCATTTAAAAATCGGGTATTAATTTTTTGAAAAAACGCTCGGACACGTCGATTATAATTTTTTTCTTCCGAATTTTTTGCCTCAAAAAGAAATTATACTGGGTGTGTCAAAAAGTAGATGTAGCAAAAATTGTTTGTATTTTAAATAGAACCCTATTTTTTTCAGTCGAATTTTGAATTCTACGTCAAATTCTGCGCATAATTTATGTAGCATACCCTATCCTTATCTCTAACGGTTTTAGAGAAAAATTACATCATAAAACGAAATTTTTCTTTAAAAAAAGTTACATGTACCTACTTAAAGGTAAACAGGTAAATTTAAATGAACTGTCACTACGATAGCAAGTCATGTGTCCATCAAAAATAATTTTAGGTATAATTTTGAAAAACGGTGATCATGGTGCATTTAAATGAAACTCAAAGAATCGAAATTTTAATTTTAATTGGATGTGGAGACAAAACAAGAAATCAAGAAGAAGTTTGTAACTTGTTTAGCGCTAAGTATCCAGAACGACCGATTACAAGATCTACAGTGAGTAAAATTGAGAAGAAATTCAGGGAAACAGGGAATGTAAAGGATCGTCTACGGCCAGGTCGTCCAAAAATTAGTGAAAACATAAAATTGAACATTTTGTTAGAAGTTGAAGATAATCCCCATAGTGCATCCACTGAAGTATCTCTTAATAATGATGTGAGCCGACGATCTGTTTTGCGGGTATTAAAACAAGAAAAGTACCATCCGTACAAAATTAGGTTGCTGCACGAGCTAAACGAAGATGATCCCGACCGCCGACTACAGTTTTGTGAAACTATGATGGAAATTTGCAACTTAAATCTATTTTTCCATCGCAACATACTTTTTAGCGATGAAGCCACGTTTTGTTTGAATGGTTCGGTAAACAGACAACATTTTCGGTATTGGAGTACAAATAATCCCCGTTGGATGAGAGAACAGCACACGCAAAACCCACAAAGAGTAAATGTTTGGGCAGGGATATTATATGATAGAATTATTGGACCTTTTTTCTTCGATGGAAATCTTACAGGAGACCGGTATTTACAATTTCTTTAAAATTAATTAATTCCCACACTAGCAGCGGATTTTCCAAATCCGAATCAGCCTAATCTACCAGAAGCGTCTAATTAGTTTCAGCAGGATGGTGCTCCGCCTCATTTTGCTCGCCAAGTACGAGAGTATTTGAATACTGTATTTTCCGAACGATGGATAGGTAGAAGAGGACCCATAGAATGGCCTGCAAGATCTCCCGATCTAGCACCAATGGATTTCTTTCTTTGGGGTTATTTGAAATCAAAAGTGTATAGGGGTAAACCACAAAATTTGGAAGACTTAAAATTTAAAATTAGATATGAAATTAGGCAAATTCATGAAAATACGGTAAATAATGTTTTAGAAGGGTTTTTAAGTAGATTGGCAAATTGTCAAGAAGTTAATGGTTGGCATTTTCAACACTTAATAAAATAATTTTCGTTTTATGATGTAATTTTTCTCTCAAACCGTTAGAGATAAGGATAGGGTATGCTACATGAATTATGCGCAAAATTTGACGTAGAATTCAAAATTCGAGTAAAAAAAATAGGGTTCTGATTAAAATACAAAAAATTTTTGCTACATCTACTTTTTGACACACCCTGTATAATTTCTTTTTGAGGCAAAAAAAATTCTGAAGAAAAAATTATAATCGACGTGTCCGAGCGTTTTTTCAAAAAATTAATACCTGATTTTTAAATGAATTTGTTCCATATTTTAGCCCATCACTGTATAAATAATAAATAGCAAATAAATTTAAAATATCGGCATTCGAATAGTTGTTTTCCATTTTAATTAATTGATTTAAATTAACATAAAGATAAATATTATGAAAACTGACATAATAAAAATTGCGTCAAAGCCTAACTTGACATGTTCAAAACAATAGCAGACACAGACTACTCTACAAATAATGAGACATTTTTGATGCTTTACATTCTAAAATTGATATTAATTGTGTAAAAGTAGATTTATAATTATTATTTTTTTAAATGCCTATAATTCAAAAACCGCTTAAGATAGGAACATATGGGTTATTAACAAAAGTTGCTTGGAAGTCTACAGAGAATCAAAAAACTTTAAAATATACAGGGTCTCCCGAAATTAAAGGGCAATACTTTACCACCATATTCTCCGGCTAAAAATAATACAATTTTTTCATATGGACATAAGTGCAGAAATGCTTGTTAAGGGAGCTCCCCTTTCTCAAATGGGGAACCCTGAAATCGTTTTTTTTTTTAATTTTCGAACCCATTCATAATTAAGTTTTGAAATTAGGTATGGTTATAAACTTTTAACGAGAAATTAGTTTCTGAATCCAGAATTTCAAAAATTTAGTCATAGGCGTTACATACCGGGGTGGTTAAGGGTTAAAATAATCCCATTTTTTCAACCAGTCGTTTTCTCAAAGTATTCTGCGTAAAAAAGGTACCCTTAGTTGACCTTGATAGGACTTACAGTTTTTGAGGATAACCGTTTTAAAGAAAATTACGTCCATGAAGGAGAAAATTAATAAGAATAATAAAATTATAACGAATATTTCACTCATGTATAAATTTTCCCATAAGAAACGTTAAAAATAAAAAAATATTAGCGGATATACAACGTTGCCTAGACAACGTTGTATATCCAACACACAACAATCGAACCTATTTGACGAGACAGTTTTTTTTTTACCTTTTTACTGCGAACGTGATCGTTATTGTTATGAGTTCCCTTCGGGAAATTCATTGCGTTTGAAAAACAAACCCTCTCAACAGATAACGACAAAGATATAATTATGGCATAAATGAAAAAATATAAATATTATTTACCTAAAAAAAAAAAAAAACCCCAACCCGGGTTTGAACCCGGGTCGTCCTGGCGAAACGCAACTCCTTAACACTTGAGCCATCAAAGGCTTTACATATTATTCGTCAATTATTCAAGAAGAGTTGCCTTAGGTGCAGCATTGTATGACAAAAAAAAATTTTTATATATATTTCATTCTAGAAATATTCTCCCTAAATACCGCTCGTGCATAAAAATTAACCAGATAATTTTTATTCAAGCTTGTTATACTAATTCCACTCGTTCTTCGAACTCGTGGAATTATAAATAACAAGCTTTCATGAAAATTATCGGTAATTTTTAAGCACTCGTGGTATTACCCCCGAATATTTATTTTAGATAGGAAGAATGACTCAGATGCAAGGTCATCACTCATATCATTACCAGGGTTCAAGAGCTGTTGCCTAGAGATTTCCCACCCAGAATCGAGTTATGTCGGTGGATTTTAGGACATCAAAATTTTGTGGTCTGATGAGGCAACGTTTAGTAGAACTAAAGTGTTTAATACTCGTAACACTCACTTTTAGCACGATGAAAATCCAAGAGCAGTCCGAAGAACTAATTGTCAATATATGTTCTCCGTCAATTTGTGGGCGGGAATAATTGGAAATCAGTTAATTGGTCCAATTAAAATGTCCAATAATTTATCCAGCGAGAGATATTTGGCCTTTCTTCAAAATCAGTTAGCAGGACTGTTGGACGAAGTACCCTTAAGGTCCAGGTTGGGGATGTATTTCCAACAGGACGGTGCCCCTGCCCATTTTGGACGGCCTGTTCGTAACTGGTTAGATAAGAATTATCCTGAAAGGTGGATAGGCAGAGGTGGGCCAGTATCCTGGCCAGCGAGATCGCCGGACTTAAATCCACTCAATTATTATTTTTGGAGTCATATGTGCAACATACAACGGAGGTGGATATCCGTGAGGATCTGCTTCGACGAATTTTTCAAGCTGGAAATGAAATAAGAAGAAATCCTTTTCAGATTTTTCGAGCATCCCACAACATTCGCCGTAGAGCTGGACTTTGTATCAGAAAAAATGGGGGTCTATTTGAACACCTTCTCAAGGAGTAGTTCTTGGTTAAAATTTAAATTTTATTTTTCAAAAAATTTTTGTTAAATAACCCTATTTTGTGTCGCATTATTACTTGCTAAGTAAGTTGTCATATTTATTTCGTTTTCAATTTATTTAGTTTCGTAAGAGGCGTAAGAGCTTGAGTGCGTATATTTTAAAAGCATTTAGTTTCATTAATTTTGAAGTTTTTAGTACATTTTTAATATAAAAGCTTTAAGAAAATTTTTATTAAATTAATTTCTTTATGGACGTGATTTTCTTTAAAACAATTTTACTCAAAAACTGTATGCCCCTTAATTTCGGGACACACTGCATATAGCACCTCATTTAAAATATCAAAGTTTGGCTTAACTTTCGGTATAACCGGAAGTGATGGAAACGTTAAAATACTCCCATTAAAAAGTTCAGCATCCCAAATACCCAGTTCCCGAGATCTTCTAATAGGTCACTCACCGTGAATGGCCCTGTATATTGGGAGAGTGTTCTGTGTTGAATTGCTTTAAATATGTTAGTTATGTGAGGCGGTTTCCTCCTTTCCTCCACAGAGCCGTTCGGTTTTCAATCTAACCAGCGCTGCACGCCAAACGACTAGACTGCCTTCTATATTATAATATACGAAATTGCTTTAGCACGGGAGCGATCTTTCTTGACGTCAGCAAGGCGTTTGATAAGGTCTAGCACGATATGATGGACCATGAACGTATTCTAAAGTTAATAAGGCGAGGGTGGAAAAGTTTTTGTAGAAATTCTTCCACCAAATATTCGCTTTTTGTTCCAGACATTCCAAAGAACCATTGGCAACAAAATTATAATGTCAGCAGAAGATGTATTGTAACGTTAATCCGTCTGAAGTTTGGACATGCCTGTTATCCAGCCCATTTGAATAAAATTCGTATTTTGCACTCTGACCAGTGTACTGTATGTCAGGTGAGGGGTGACCTGGACCATGTATTCTTTGAATGTATTAAATACCAAGATCAAATACAAAAGCTACATGATGCTCTAATCAATAAAGTCAAAGTCCTAGCTCCTTATAATTTAAATAATTTGATATCTCTAGATAATCCCGCCATATATAATGAATTAATGTTATTTCTACGTGAAACCAATTTAAAAATTTAATAATAAAAAATAATCCTAACGGTGGTTCCTACTGTTTAATCCATTCCATTCTGCGGTCATCTATGTTTGTCTAAGTTAAAAAAGTCGCCCTGATGGACCCCAGAGGCGTGAAGAGTGTATCCCTGTCTATATGTCTATTCTTTAAACTTTGATAAAAACTAACGATAGGTTACAATATATATACATTATAGTGACTGGCTGTATGGCTGATCAGTCTAAAGCCAAAAAAAAAAAAAAAAAAGGCGAGGTTTGCCGAACTATCTAATGAAGGTGTTTCATTCATTATTGATGGATAGGATTTTCGCGTCTCGTCAGAAAATGCGATATCGACTGTGCGACACGTCAGAGCCGGAGTACTCCTTGCGCCGGCTTTGTATAATGCCTGGTTCATAGGGATGACGCTTTGGAACAGGATCTGTTTTTTTTTTAAACAGGTTTAATATGGAACTGGTTGAAACAGGTATTAATCGATAGGTTTTCCTGTTCTGATGAAACAGTTAACTAACTGCGATCGCGGTCGTCTCGTTTACATGTTGCTATTCCAGCTGTGCTGTTCTGTTGCAGCAATCCAGTCGGATAAGCTCTTATCTGTTCTGTGAGTCGGATCTTTTACCACGTCTGCTGCGATGCTTGCGACAGAGAATCTATCCTCAATTCTCGGGCTGCGACGCTCGGTGTATAAACGAGAACCCGTGGCTTGGCCCGCGCGGTGTTGTCGATGTTCATTATTTTTTAGAAAATACACAAAAATAGAAACATATTTATGAGTTTTTATAACTCGGATGGATAAAGTCCATAATATCAGTACACAATAGAAATATTTACAAAAAGAACATACAGAAAAAAAGCATCCTTGTAACAATAAAACTATTAAGCACATTAGGTTGTACCATAATGATAAAAGCACATAATAATAAACTAAGTTGAGTAAACAACGAAAACTAGCAAATATAGTAACTTAATTTTCTCAAAATTTATAATAAATATTTAACTAAGTATAACTAATTACCTAATAATGGTGTTTTTTTAAGAGTGTTATCGAAGATTTATAAGACATTTGCAATTAGCAAATTTGCACTGTGCATTATTTGTCTTATCGATGACTGTAAAAAAATTTCACACTGGGCTGTTTTTTTTCGCATTGTTAATCTTTTTATTAAACTCATTATACATTTTATTTAAGAAAATAAACTGTTGTACATGCTTAGTTACTTAAATCGGCGACATTAATATCGATACAACACGATTTACTACGTACGACGTATAGAACATAAATAGTAAATATAACAAACAAATAGAAAACAGCGGGGAAGTCCCTAAACGCGAATATTTTAATTCAACTCTAAACGTTCTATGCTATTAACGCGACAACCGGCAACCTTGTCTTGAACAACGGACACCACGTGATCGTTTTGGAACAGCTTGGAACTGAAACAGGTACTTTTTAAAACTGGAACAAGTTATACTTGTTATTAAAAAGCCCTGTTTCAACCACCCCAACTGGTTCAACGAAAGACATTCAGCGCAAAAGATATGGCAAGATAAAAATATTTGTTTTGTTGTTGGTTTGCTTGAATTCGAGTCAGTGTCAATTAAAAATGAGGCTTTTTAATTTTTGTTTTGGCACTTCTCAAAAGACGTAAAATATTTATTTAGAAATTTAAATAATTTCATACAGGGTGTAAAAAAATTAAAGTTTCTCTTTAAACTAAAATGTTTTACAGGATTTTTTCATTCCTATTGGGTTTATTCAATCACTTAAATAACTAGTTTAGGTTAGGACTTACCTGAAGCAAAAACCAAGGATATTCTAAACTCGATCAAATGCAACTAAAGCGGTTAGCTGACGATACCGCGAGAACCGCCACATAAAACTTATCGACGCGTGGCTAGATAAATAGAAAATTCGTGTAAAAGGCACTAAAACCCAAGCCATCTACTTTTTGAGAGCGCCAAGAAGCATATTCCCGAAAACCAGATTGCAAGGCAAAAACACCAGACTGGTGTAATAATGTTAAATGTCTGGGTATGTCCTTTGCTTGAACTGATAGCATATATCAATGTTTTAGGAGGAAAAAAAATGGTACGCCAATGGTTTCTTCCCAAATAAAAATTATTTTTGAATTCACCGTTTAATTTGAAACATAAGAGCTCTCCTGAGTTGTTTTCCTGCGATGCGCCGTATTAGAGTAAAAAAATAAAAACAGTTGTATTGTCGGAGAAAATTAATCTAATTATTGAGGAATACAATTTTGCAATAAATCTGCACAGTAAAAAATATCCACCTGGTAAAAATCACTTCAGGAGTGGTACAAAAAAGTAGTGTTAATGTTAACACCCGGATCAACATAATTTACCACATTTTTACACTCATATGGGACCAAAGTTGTATTAAATTTGCCTATGAATTTAACTCTCTAAAAAGTTATTTTTGTTGAATGGGTGTTATTTATTCCATTTTACACTCTATCAGAAAAAAAAGAAGGTTATTTTAACACATTGAGTGTAAAACTTATTCTTTAATCGTTTTTTAACACGGCCCCGGGTAAAAATACCTAAACCCGTGTTACCGAAAAGACAGGCGGCAACAAGTGGTGTGAAATTCTAGGAATTGACACATGACGCCGATGCTCCGTGCAAATTCAACTTTTAAGTCAGATTGATTGCGCTCTTTGAACAAAATATAGAATAATGTTATATTTAAATTAAAATATAGAAACAAAGCAAAGTTCTGTAAAGTGCCAAATGAGAGTGCCTTATGAGGATCTTGTTAAATTGGGTAAGCATATTAACAAAATTTAATAGAAACCTTACTAATAAGTACGCCAATTTTAAGAAACTACCTACATATTTTACTTCATAGATCTCTAAATAAATGTACGATTAATATAATACTCGTTATTGTTATTCTTTTATATTGTTCCAAAGCATACTTTTATTCAGTTGTTTAGTGTGCTTAGAACTGTTCTAAGTATACATATATTTATTATGTTATTTGTTTCGGTAAGCTTAACAACGAGGTACATTAAGCGTAGATATATATATGATTATTTTACTAAATTGTTCAACTATATAATAGGTGCGTCATTTTATTCAACTAATTATAATAAGTGTAAAAAAAATCACAGGGTTTTCCAGTTCTGTTGTAACCATCATAAAATAATACTCAATATTTTCATTCATTTAACAAGCCTTTTCCAAGCGATCTGAAGATTTATATATATTAGGGGCTACTACTTTCGGCTTTGATTAAGTCATTCAATCATGTATCAAACTAAGCAGAGGTTAATAATGTAAAACATCTTGAATGCATAATTTTTTACATTTTAATTACTGTAAACGTCCGGTTTCTTTGATACGGGATTAAATGACTTAATCAAAGTGGAAAGTATTCTAGCCCTGGGTAGATTATTTTATTACACTCACTATAGTAAAGTCACACCCAAATAAAATTAAATTTACACTACAATAATATGATATTTACACTAATTAATCACAAATTACCATTAAAAAATGGTTTACTTGCACCTCTCATTATTTCTTTTACACCCTAGAAGAATAGGTTTACAATCTGTGAGTTTAATTTACACACGATAGTGTAAATGTACATACCTACCCATTAATTAAAAGAATAAACACTCATCAAAAAGTAAAAAAAAAACCATTCAAAAATATCTTTTTTACCAGATATACTGATTGGTTAATATACCCTATTGAGTGTGGTCCTATAATATGTACCACCATTGAGTGTTAAATTTAACACTCAATTTTTTACTGTGTGGTTACCATGGAATATGTCACTTGCTTTTTACATCAGGCATTTTTTAGTAAGTCTCTGTCGTTCAAGTCTGTGCGTTGTGAATTATTTATTTCATTTTATTTTCACCATCTTGTTAAAAGTGGTGAATTATTCAAATGCAGAAATGGCGGAAATGCATTATGGCCTCGCCGACGGTAATAGTCGAACCTTTTCTAATATTCATCGTCGCCTTGCTGCAACTGATAGTGTCTGAAGGGGTTTATGGTAGACCTCTAAGTGGGAGAACACCTGAAATTGAGAAAGCAGCGCTGCACGAAGTTGAAGAACATCCTGAAACGAGTACAAGGAAGATTGCTAGAAACTTGAATATTTGCCATCAAATTGGAGAACTTTAGTGGATTTTTTATTATATCCGTACCATATTTTAAGAGTACAGGCATTACTTCCCACAAATTTTCCAAGGCGTGCAATTTTAAACACATTGACTTTTTTTCTTATAATACCATACATTATTCTTAACGGTTTCTTGTTAATAATGCAAAGTTATCAAAAGTTTTACTCATATTTTTATAGTTTGCCCGGGTTGGGTAAAAATAGCAGGAAAAGACGTTATTGTTTTTTTATAGGAAACTTTAAAAGTAATAGTTAAAAACAACTTCTTGCCTCCTAGTAGTAAAGTATAATTTTCAAAAGATATCCGCAGTACTTATACACGTTCACTTCGTACAGACTTTGTAAGAAAACAGTTCTTGTTTTGAGTTTGGGTCAACAACTTGTCACTCAATTTTGCATGATCTATCAACCGCGTTATGTTGTGTAACAGTTATTTTTAATATGTTTTTTTTATACATATCATATTAACTCAAACTTTTTGGAACCTTACGTACGAATTTTGAACAAATGGTTGATCTAATCCGGCTCGAAGGATCTTTAACATTAACATTTATTGTACAATTTGAGTAATTAGAGCAGTTCCACTGATTAGGATTTTGTTGTGATTTTGTATGCTTGTAGAGGGAATTGAAGCAACAGTACTGGACAACGACATCGTAGAAGACTTTTGGCAATTCTCTTCTTATTTTAAATAAATCCTTCTGTCACTGTTAAGGACTTCGATACATGGATGTCTTTTAATAGTTCTAAGTTTCGGACCAGAGTCAACCAGTGGGGGGAAGACCGACGGAAACAGTGACCAGTGTAAAGTTTAAGATCTGGGAGCTTCAAGAATTCTGCTATAACAGCAGAGCATTTTTAGCACATTTGTTATTCATTTATTTGACAAAAATTCGAAGAGAGCTCTGTATTTTGTGTACGAATTCAAATAAAGTGGCTCAACTACAGTGAAAGTTCGCGGAACCTTAGTTGTTGTATATGGAATGTTCACCACCAAGTATCCAAATTCTCAATGTTGTCGATTGCCAAATGGCACAGCTCTTCTCTACGACAAGCACCAAATATACCCAATATAGTGGTAGCGTCTGATGAATTTCTCAGGAATTAGCCATATTGCGATTTAATTAACCACAGAGATGAAGACTTCCATAACTTAGATTTCTTTCCGAAATTTGCAAGAAATATATTTTCATTGTATTTTCGAGAAACGCCTTTCAAATCTGCAGAAATTTTTGATACGCAATTTAGTACTGTTCCTTTGACTTTTTTGCCCACAACTCAATGGCAGCTCTACTAGCTGCTTCATTTATTTCCAAATTTAGATCGTTCTCTTCCAGATTATCCATCGAAAATCGCCCAAATTCAAAAAGGAACGCTTTCTACAAGTTATTGACAGCGAGTTTTTCCATAACTAACACCAATGCAAGTTGGTTGCCTTGTAGCTAACAACAAAGAAATTAGGTAAGCCACTTGACTGGATTTTTATGACTTTAATTTTGAATTTTTATGACTTTAATTTTGAATTTGGTAGAATAGGTTATTAATTTTTTTGTTCAATTTAGCGTCAGCTTTAATAGTGTTTGTAGATAAAATATTGCATGCTGGGCGTGTTAAAAGTGGTTTTATTTTGTTCGAAGGGTGTATATTATATTTTACAAAATGAAATGAAACTAAACATCACAAATAACTACTTATTTCATCATATAATAAAAATTCGGTAAAAACAGACATTGTGACATCACATTTCATACATACGATCGAATGAACACAGACATTTTTATGGATTTCTGTCTCGCAAAATGTTCGCCAGATTAGCGGTTATGTAAAAAAACTATTTTTGGAGCTACGTATATGTTGCAGTTAAAACCCGCTTTTCCTAGATGGATAGATAGATAGATAGATAATTTATTAATGTTAGGGTACATAGTACTTACACAAGTCATCAATATTGTATAATAAATATTATAGATACAAATTTGAAAATATAACTTAACACATAGACTAAAATAACCAAGTAGGTACTTATACAAAAAAAAAAAATAAAAAATATGATTAAAAATTTAAAACATTACAATTTAAAAATTCGTCAATGGAATAAAAGGCCTTCTTCACAAGGAACATCTTAACCCTATTTTTAAATGCGCTAAGAGACAGTCTTCTAATCTCAATTGGTAGCCTGTTGTAGAGCCTGATCCCCAAAAAGCCAGGTCCACTTTGACATCTTTTTAGCCGTCTATAAACTACAGCTAAGTTATCTCTGCTGCGAGTATTGTAGTTATGCAACTCACCGTGTGTCAGATACTTATCCTCGTTACTTCTCACATAAAGAAGGGTTTCCAGCATGTAAACCGAAGGAAACGTAAGTATGCCATGCAATCGAAAAGCATCTCTACAATCCTCCCTAAACGAGAGCCCAGCAACTGCCCTCACTGCTCTCCTTTGCAGTCGAAAGACTCTACCCACATGACTCGAGTGGCCCCACACAACAACTGCATATGACAGGACAGAGTGCACCAGCGCATAATAAGCAGTTCTCAGCGTCACAGTTGGAACAGCAGCACTAAGCTGCCTCAGAGCATAAGCACCACTCCTGAATCTGTCACATACAGCGTTAACTTGATGCTCAAACCTAAGTCCTATAAAACCTAAGTTCCTAGTAAAAAATAGATTTGACTAAATACTTCAATTAGGGAAAACTAGTTGTAACTAACTAAAATAATTAGTAATGAGTTCAGATTAGTTCATTATTAACTAAAACATTTTTGATTGAAACTATTATAACCTTTTAAGGTGGTAATGATGGTGGTCGAATCTGAGTTAACGGAAAAGCCGAAATATCGGAAAACTGGGAAACGGCAACGTAAATAAGACTGGTCTAAAAAATGTATATGATTAGTTCATGTGGCAAAAATCTCAAAAATATCGATTATCTATGAAAAATTACGTTGGAAACTTACCAAATATGTGCCTTAAACAAGACTAGGCGTGGAAAACCCAAAGATAGAAAAAGATTTCCTTATTTTTTCCACAAAGGCTTTAGTCTATGACCAGTGTTATTCAAAAAAATTCCGATCACTGCTCGAAGTTCAAAGAAGTGCTGAAGGTCTATTCCGCAACTAAGCCAGTCTGATATGGTAAATCATTTTCTCCAATTTCTTTAGTAGTCTCGCGGAATTCTCAGTGATTCAGCCCAGTGGATCTGATGAAATTAACAATTGATCTGACTGGTTTTAGAACTTCAGACATATGCAAACATTTCCCGCACAAAGACTGTTGATGAATGATACAATGTAAGACTAACGGCTTTGAAACACCATCATTTTCTAAAGCCTTTGACACAAGAGCGACCACTCCTTTATTTTTACCACACATGTTTTTGCCTCCATCAGTTGTAATATATTTCAAGTTTTTCCATCGAAGATTCTTTTTATTAATGGCATTTTCAACTCCCTTAAAAATATCTTCACCAGTAGTCGTGCCGTGAATACCATCAATATCAAGAAGTTCTTCATACACTTCATAGCTTTTACCTACTCCTCGAATAAAAATCAACACCTGAGCAGTTTCTGACACATCCTTTGACTCATCCAAGACCAGAGAAAACCACTCCAGATGTCCATTTTTGTCAGATAGTTGAGTTCATATATTTTCTGCGATGGCTTCTACCCTCCGAGCCACGGTGTTTGCTGACAAACTGACAGATTTAAATAAATTTACCTTTTCGGGGCACGTTTCTTCGGCTACTCCAATTACGCATTCTATGATCATATCTCCATCAGTGAATGGTTTTCCACGTTTAGTGATTTCAAAAGCCACACGAAAGCTGGCACGAGTTGCAGCCTCTTGTTCAGTATTGAGTTTCGTAAACGAAGATTGCTGCGATTTAAATCCGCGCTTCAAAGCTTCAAATTTTTCTGTCCGCAAACTTCCAATATATTTTGAATAATTTTTAAAATGTTTCGTTTCATAATGACGTTTAATATTATATTCTTTGAAAACGGCTATGGTTTCATTGCAAATCAAACATAGCGCCTTCTTACTGGACTCAATTACGAAATATTAAAAGTTCCATTGATCTTTGAATGTTCTGAATTCACTGTCTATTTTTCGCTTCCTTTCCATACTAGTAAATCACACACAAAAACAATCAAAATACTGTTACGAAGATGTCTTTTAAACACGCACAAATACATTTTAAGGAGTTACGCACTACTTTATTTCACAACACACAGATTCGCTTCCTTCACGTTCCCTAGGTGGACTGACTCGCGGTCGCGCCGCTAGCCTTTTAATACTCCAATTACTGCCATCTAGAAGTAAGTGGAATACACCAGAACTTTCTCGTCACGATTTGAGCGCTATCTGTTAGCGATGGATAGAAGGTACACTACCTATTTCCGCGTGTAAGATGTCGTCAAGTGTCACCGTATATAAGGTACAACCCAATAGTGATTGAACTAGCGAATTTAGCAAGCGTATGCTCGCTCAGGGCGCGTACTCGGCGACTAGTCTAGAAATTATAGATAATGGCAGGAAAATTAAAACGAAGTTGGCTCTTGGAACTTACTGGAGTAATCAGTATGGCCCTAAGGCTGGAAAGTTTGGAGTCCCCTGGTCTAAAGAGTCTTTTTTCAGTCTGTCAAACGTATCTATAAACTGGTAAAACATATTTTAAAGTGAAGGGGGTATATCGCTTGAATAAAATTAAAATATGTGTATGTGGCTAGGTATGTTCAACTCTCAAATGATAACAAATTTGTTTTAAAGACTGTTATTACATATGACGTAAGCAAGTTCTCACTAGGTAAAGTTAACAAGTTGTAACAAAACTAGTACTGTGTTCTTTTTTTAGAAGGTTGGTTTAGAGCGGGGATTGGGTGCGACGATAGACCACGGTAGGGTGGTACAAATCTACTTTCACTGGGGATTTTAACTAAATTCGGGTATTAACTATAACATGTACAATGTTGGAAACAGATTTGTTGTTTAAGCCATTTTGAAATTAAGTAAGTTGCCTGTTTCTTCTTTTAGGAATTACACAAATTTAAAAACAAGTTTGCATGAATTATTATTGTATAAAGCTCCGTAACTGACCTAAACATATTAAAAATAAAACGGCCAGTGTATAGCTTGGTGTAATTACTATGATTTACTATACAAGTAAAGTGTCTGACTAAAAAATATAATGAAACATTAAATAAATTCCTCCACGACGCAACAATTAAGATATGCGGCACTATGCAAATTATAATAGGGCAACTGGCACTGCCAACCAGATTATTCGTAAAGTTTTCTGTAAAACCGCTCGAGACCGCTGAGGTTATTTATGTCATATTTTTAGGGCAATGAGATGACAATAAAGATAACCCAAATGCATTTTAAATGCATATGAGGCATTTCAGCGACAATCATTATTTATTTTAGTTATGGAAACTACCTCATTAATGCAAATGTTAAATGAAAGTTATCGCTGAATACGAAAAACTTTGTAGTTAATATATACTTTCTCCCTACAGGTGGCATGAGCTCCTAACACGAAAAGAAATTGAGTTATGGTAAAAAAAAGGAGAATAATAGGAAAACCATTAAAATGTTACTCGTAAACTAAAGCGTCAATAAAAAAAAAACAAAAAAACGGCGGTTTATTATCATATTTTATCAATAATTAATTAGATCTTCAAAATATAATACCAAACGTGAAACATTTAGAGCTAGCGAAAGGTGTGTTGTGGGTGTTGAGGCATCAACACACGAGATTTTTCTCGAGTTTAATTTTAACTAGGGGTACCGAGAAAAAATATATCTCGAAAAACCCGGGATTCTGCTCTTGAAAATATAATTTATATAAAAGAATTCTTTAAAAATAATTTTTTTTTAAATAATAATTTAAAATTTGTAAATTATATTTTATTCAAAACTCCTAACTTGGCAAGCATTAAATTTTATATTACAGAAAAATTTACAAAATAAAGTAATTTTTATCGCCGATTGTGAGAGTTCACTGAAAACAAACGTCCAATCATTTTTTCCGGGCTATTAAAATATCTTTCCAACCCCAGTTACACAAATACTGAATCAAAGAAAGCCCTTAGTGTTCCAAATATCTGTGAAATTAAAACTGAATTGAAAATACGTACTTCTAACTAGGTTAGAATGGAAGCAATACCACACAGGAAAATTTTGAAAATAGCACAACGGTGATATTCCTCTTGCACAAATACTGACTCAAATGAATTCCGATGTGTTCCAAATATCTGTAAAATCAGATCTGAATTAAAAATCTAACTAGGTCAGAATAGAAGCAATTCCACATAGGAAAATTTTCAATATAACAACAACAAAAATATTTCTCTAGCACAAATACTGAATCAAAGAAATCCCTTAGGGTTCCAAATATCTGTAAAATTAAAACTGAATTGAAAATACGTACTTCTAACTGGGTTAGAATGGAAGCAATACCACACAGGAAAATTTTGAAAATAACACAACGGTGATATTCCTCTTGCACAAATACTAAATCAAATGAATGCCGTACTATTCAAAATATCTTTGAAATCAGATCTGAATTGAAAACGCATACTTCTAACTAGGTTAGAATGAAAGCAATTCCACACAGAAAATTTTTGTAAATAGCGACAAAAAAGATATTCCTCTTGCGCAAACACGAATTAGTATTTCAAATATCTGTGAAATCAGATCTGAATTAAAAATACTTCTAACAATGTCAAAATGGAAGTCATTTCACAAAGTAAAATTCTCAAAATAGCGACAACGAAGATATTCATTCCTCTTGCTAGTCTTGCTGCAATTATCAGACCAGAAAAATCGTAAAAAATAAAATTAAAGAGAGTTTTGCAAACATGCTCCGAACAGCTGCAAACTAGTAAAAACCTGATTATCCAATACTATAATCCAAGTCAAGAGGCGTAGAATCAAAACGCTGGAACTGCTTCTCGTCAGCAGGTCATGTTTGCAATAAGTTAACAAGATTAAGAGGCGACACATTGGACGCACTAAATTTTTTACATTAATTTTTTAAAAATCTTTAAATGCATTTTTTTTTTCAATTTTGTCAACATTACAGGTAGTAGCGTGTTTAGTAAATACAGATATACTGTTCTTTAATTTTTAATGTTCCGGGATCCCATGATTGGAACTAAGCTTCGGGACTTCAAAACAAGACGAAAACAATAATTACTGAGGGAGTCTAGTACAAGTCTTGGCATAAGTACCCCGCAAAGAAATGTATACTCCCGGATCACTACAACTAATTGTTGTAAGTTGTAGCATTCATTTTTGCTATAGATGTATATTTATAGGATGCTACATGGGTTTGTGTAAGATATATGTTTATATTACCTTTCTATATTTTCTGTGGATTTTAAGTTTAGTGCTTTGGTGCAGAGGTTCATGTTTTACAGGCCACGGTCCTATCATGAATATTTTTTTGTACATCCTTAATTCCTTTTATTATTAATTAACTCGAACGAAGTAGATATCTGAATATTTAAATATTTTCATTGTCAAAATTTGGGGTTATGTTCATTTATGATAACCGGTCAGTAGTTCATTTAGCTATGGTATGTTCGTTGAGTTGCTCCATTTGAACCTTGGTTAGTTCACTCTAGAACATTGATGATATTGCACTTTTCACCATTCGATAAATTGGTATGCCATTATTTGGTTTTTAAATTGCATATTATGGAGGATAAACTGCTAGTAGTTTTCCACATGTCAAGTTGGTTTGGTTTTGTCATTTTATCGAACTGAGATTACTTTCATCAATTGTCTGAACGTACCAATTTTTTGACATGACAGTTAAGGGACACCTGTCATTTGATCTTTACCTTTTTCGAGAAGATTTTGACTTTACGTCACTTCATTTAAGATCATCCTTGAAGGTGGAAGTCGCGGTTTTTTAAAGGGGCCCACTATTATGTGATTTGAACAGGTCCGCCGCCCCAGCTTTAGTTGGCACCTCAGGGGTAGTAGAGCGTCCTCATCTCTTTGATGGTAAGATTTCTTTAATTCTTTTCTTTGTGTCTTCTTAATTTTTTTATAACCTCCAAATTTTCTCCAACATGTGTAATTTAATTTTAGATTTGCACATGAGGCCTCATTTCTTTGTATTTTTTTTTGAGATGGTAGCACCGGACAACCAATGAGGTAGGATATATTTTCGATTTAATTTAACCAGGTATCTGATTCGCTGTTTTGATTTTAGGGTTTTTTTTTAGATTTTAGTTGCAATTTCCTTTTGCTTCTATCGAAGCGTTTATTGTTGAATATATAACAGACGTTATATATTCACATTTGTTCTGACCACGTGTAGGGATTGAATCTTGGCTCTTCATTGAAAGACCACATGGCCTGTAACCTGTATATATGTGCTGTCTTGTACTGTTCGGGTCCACCAGACTGGAGGCAGGGTGCCTATTAATTTGAAACAAAGCCACATGGGATTTGGAACATCTGGGAAATAAGGCCAGTGTCTTGTGACAATTTTAATATTCTTTATAACCTTAACACCATAAATTTCACTATAAAATTAACTTTAATTTGTAATACCACCTTGGTAACATTTAGAACGAATCTAGGTATTATGACCACACAAGTATGAAGGTTCTAGAACATTCTCTTTTTCCCTTTTTAGAAACTATAGGTGATAACCAGTTACCAGGCGAGTAAAAACCCTTCAGGTCTTCCCACGAGAGTATAATTTTTTAACTTTAATATTTAATTTAGTTATTGATTTCAATATTTAATCTCTTTGTCTTTGTGGAATCCAGTTTAGTGATCCTAATAAATTACCCCAATTGTTTTACATATCTGTGTTTTATTGTTACTCACGGTACTGCAAGACGAATTATTACCATCTTTAGAAGCAAGCGATTTTCCTATTTTAAAACGCTATGCAAGTATTAAGTTTTTTAACCATTTAAAATAGGTGGCGTCCAAGACATCAAAAAAGTGTACAACTGCTTAAGGCAAGGACTCCGAGCCTCCGACACAAGAGCTGCCGTTCGCACCATGGTACGTAAAGTTGCCTTGTAAAGGTAATTTTACGGCACAAAGTACACCACCATACATTTTACAATTCTCTACTAATACTTTTCTTTCTCCTTTAATTTAAAAATGTTTCCTTTCTTCTTTAAATTAAACAACTTTCTCCTTTCACCTTTCACCCAATGAGAGTTCTTAAAAATATAACTTAATTTCTAAAATTTATTTTTTTTTATTTATTTATTTTATTTACACCCAATTACAGAATTATACAATAAATGTGTATCAGAATTATACAATAAATGTGTATCAGAATTATACAGTAAATGTGTATCAGCCCGTGAGATGCACTGGATTTCTAAAATGTTCCACAAAGTCTATTAGCACCTCTTACTCGACTAAATTTTATCCCACTAATATTTTTTTATTTCCCTAGCTCAGTTGTTCATGACCAATTCTGTCGAATAAATGTACATCCGCTTATAATACTCACTTTAAATAAAGATGTTCCTTCAATTAAATAAACATTTCACTTTTCCCAAAGCTCGATTTTCTTTGCTAACAACAACCTAGTTTTTGTTATATGTCTTCTGAAGATGAATGCTTCTGCATTGACATATGTAGACTTATTTAAAAATTAAATAATTTTTAATGATTAACATTTAACTTAATTAAACTTGTGGAGAAAGACTTTTATACTTTCATTTCCCCTATATTTTCTTTTTCGGTTTATTTAATTTTTTATTTTTTAGTTTACCTACGAATTCGATAAAAATACAAACGATTTAGGAACGACTAATTATGAAATAGAAATTGCTCATATTGGTGGCATAACTACTACGACTGACGACGTATCAACTCAACACTGTTTGAAGCAAAATTCTCCAAGTATACCAAGTTACACAAGTAAACAAGTGAGGTTTATGCAGAAATGAAGAAATACTAAAGAAGCAAAGAAAGGAATGTAAGTGTAGTGGGTTAAAAACGAGCTGCATAAAAAATGCTGAAAGTGGAAACCAGCAAAAAAAAATGTAAACCTTTAGATGTCGATCAAAATATTGCAATCGAAGTCCCTAAAGTAGATAGAGAACCACTAGACCCCAAAAATATATTAGAAACTATAGTAGATATAAGAAAAAGGGTTTACCAAATTAGTACCATTCATGGTTTGTTAAATCGATGATTTTCCAGGTATGAAATTATTGAGTGTCAAGCCAAAAAAATATTTAATATTTCACAAGGAAAGACAATCTCCTTACGTGAAGCTCTATAAGCCTATTTTCAAAATTTAAGGGTCAGCGATTTAAAACGTGTTCTTGCAATTACAGATTCTGTCACAGATTATTATGTTTTAAAGCTCGCAAGAAATGTACTAGCAAATGTTATAAAAGCGGATCATGCTGTAATGAGTAAACCATATTAAATACCTAATAATAAATTTTTTCATATAATATCATGTTGTCTACACTCTTCTCTTTCAGCTTTTTTAGTTTACCAGGGTCGGACTAAGCTTTACAACTTAATGCTTAAATTTTTAACACCCTGTATGAAAAAGACTTAAAAAAAAATCTGGGTAGCTTGCACCTTAGACTAAAAAAAATGTACCCTTGTTTATTGTCGATAAAATTAACCGTTTTCGAGAAAAAAATAATAAACGAATAGTTGTAGAAGATTTATGCTCGCAAAAAATGTGAATTTTATTTATTTATCGGCACCAAAAAAACGTATTGTGTTGCTGCAAACGTTATTATGGTACGAAATAAATAAAATATCATGCATTTTAGAACTTGTCATCTTTCACATAGCAGACACATTGATCATTTACTTCAATATTAATTTACTGATTTATGGATTTCGTGGTGAATTAATTCGAACTATGGAATACACGTTTATTGAGTACCTATGCATCTGATATATGGTCTTGCGTCTTGCAATGCTTTAGAAGCCTAATTGTTCTATGCCAAACCAGAAGACTTTTCAACGAGTTGACCAACGTCTAACCGTTGGGTAGGTAGAGGAGGATTTATTACCTGGCCTCCTCGATCTCCCGACCTAAGGCCGTTGGATTTTTACTTATGGGGACACCTGAAAAATTTTCATTGTGATGTGGTAAGGCTGGGATATTGTGGCGGGTACAGCAAACCTCAATTCGTCGTGCCCGCAAGTGTATCAGACTTTACGAAGGCCATGTTGGCCCCTCTTATAAAGTTTTTCAATAATTTCGTTAAGGTGCCTCCTATTACATCACTGCGTTTTTTTAAATTTTTGTATTTTTTCGGCGTAAACAACTTAAAATGAAACTTTCCTGTTATTTGAATGACTTTGGTATCACACTCTGTTGTCAATGAACAAAATAGAAATCATGGTCCTTTTTATTAACAATAAACAACGAATTCGTTTATTATTCCTTTTCTCGAAAACGGTTAATTTTATCATACGTAAAATCACAAGAGCTTTTTTTTTATCGGATAAACTTTTATTTTTTACAAAAACTAGATTGCTTAGAAATTTAACGAGAAAAAAAAACGAGATGACAAAACGCGACAGTGAAGCTGGAGCGTTTTTATCTATTACCGTTTTTCGAGTTTAAATTGCTAAAAAGTGATCTAGTTTGAGTTTAAAAAATAAAAGTTTATCCGATCTTAAAAAAAAGATCGAGTGATTTTTAGCTAGAGAAATTCACGAATTTTGGCATGAATAGATACTAAAAAAAAATAATACTTCACTAAAAAAATGTTTAACAGCATCAAATTAATTTGTAACAATATGCCATGCCAGGTTGCCGAGCAATGAAAGAGAAAAGCTACTCGATTTTGAGCTGGAGAGGTTTTTACCATTTAATTTTTAGCTGGAGAGGGTTTTATCGCGATAAAAAAGGATGCACCTTTTTTATCGATGTCAAAGTGATACAAATGCAAATGTCAAATGGGCATTTTATTGTAGGAGTGAATTTATCAATAGTAATATCACAAGACCTCGATTTTTTATCGGTTAAATTTTTCAGCTGTCACGAAAACTTTTTTGTTTGGAAATTTTACGAGTTGAATTTGGAGTTTGAGTGAAAAATTTAACCAATAAAAAAATTTAACCAATAAAAAAATGATGGTCGAGTGATATTTATCGATGTCAAAGTGATACAAATGCAAATGTCAAATGGGCATTTTATTGTAGGAGTGAATTTATCAATAGTAATATCACAAGACCTCGATTTTTTATCGGTTAAATTTTTCAGCTGTCACGAAAACTTTTTTGTTTGGAAATTTTACGAGTTGAATTTGGAGTTTGAGTGAAAAATTTAACCAATAAAAAAATTTAACCAATAAAAAAATGATGGTCGAGTGATATTTGGCACGATTATTTCGTGAACCCCAAATGTCCCGACGAAAACTGTTTAGTTTGAGGCTGACAACCAAAATACATTTATTATAATTGTATGTTTGGTTGCCAGCATTGCAGCAAAATATGTTAAAGCAAAAGCAATACGTCAGAATTTTAGATTAGTTATAATATAATAAATGACATTGATAGGTTTTTTTAAATGTTGTGTAATTTACAATAACAAGCTTATTGGAGAAAAAATAGACATGGGTGTATTATAATAGCCAGTTATTAGAACAAAAAGAAAGAGTTAAATAAATGGATTTAGCAAGACAGAAGAAGTTGCTTGGTGTCTTAGGGGTAGTAAAATTAAAATGACGATTGGCCGTTGACAGTTTGGCAGATGCCAACGATGACTTGGCAGAAATGCTAAAATCCCATTGGTTATGACGCGGCGCTACGGATTTTCTATGAACGCCAGCGCTGGAAAGATAAAGATGGTTTATGTTGAACGCCAGCCGGCGCCAGCGCGAACGCCGACGAAGTTTCTAAATCACTCTATTACGATTCACTTGTTTAACTCCCAGCGCCCACGCCAGCGCGAGCGCCGACGCCGGTTTCGAGTTTATAAATCCAGCTTTAATCGCTAAAATCCCAAAGGGTTTTATCAGTAATATAATAGGTGATTGGCTTAATCGAGACGGTTCGATTGGACGAAACGGCGAAATTGGCAGGTGTACGAAATAATCGACAATAAATAAGAGTACCTCTTTTTTGGTCTAAGGTGCAAGCTATCCAGATTTATTTATTTTAAGTCTTTATCATACAGGGTGTTAAAAATTTAAGCATTAAGTTGTAAAATGTTTCAAGGAAACTATTTTAATATATTCATGTTCTATCTGGATCTTGGAGATTTCCCACATTTTCCCGGACACCCTGTATATACTATATACTATATAAAGATAGAAATAGACTGTACTCTAGGATCAGTCTTATTATAATACGGCGGATTTCATTTAGTCGTATTCTAAAATAATCGTGGGGGGAGATTCGTTTTGACAATAAGCCTAACAAGAGTAACAAGTGGCGACGCCTAAATTTGTCAGCCAGATACCTAGTAGGGTTCTTTATTTTTCGTATAAAATCACAATACGCCTAGACGTATTGAAAAAGCCCATATGCGTATTATAAAGACGGATTTTCCATCAAGCCTCGTCCCGTGCACAGTCTATATATGCTGTAAGGATCTATGTGGTTGTAATCGATCAAAAACGACCGCTGCCACCGTGCGGGGCACCATTTTATTAAGAAATATCAACAAGAAACTAATTAAAAACCGATATAGGTTATTATTATAGTCCTTAACAAAATATTATTGTTTGTATTAGGATATAAATAAAGGGAAATCAATAGGGTTGCTTGATTGCTTGGACTTGTTCACGAACAAGCTATTATTTAGGCTGCACGGCAACACATAATTTGACAACTAATCCAAGTAGAATTTTTTAAATCTTACAAGACCTGTGCAAGTTAGTTTTAAACTGCAGCATATTTTAATGTTTGAATGATAAATGCAAAATCAATATTATAGTGCAGAGTAACAAACAGGAGCGCACAGATAAAAAGGATATTTTAATGCAAAGCAAAACGAATTAAAACAAGACCGTCATATCTTTCGATGCCTATGTCTAAACGAATACTTCCTTGATATGAGTCAGCTAAATCCTTGGAAGCAATTTTCGTCATTTTCTTAGCGGAAACAAAACTTTACTAAAACTAAGGTAAAAGATTTTAACCATTCAAAGCATACATAGAAAAAAATCCATGGAGCATAATTAAATCGCTTATTTTACCCACTTATAACTAAAAAGAATAAATAAGGAATGAAACACAAAGTCCGCTCCACTAATTTAATAAATAAGTTCAGATTAAAATCCCATACATGTTTCAAAGGTATAAACCTTCATCTTCAGTGGGTTATTAAAACATATGTAACCTTAATTAGGTAACTAATACATATTGATAATAAAAGTAAAAATTACTAAATAAAATGAATTTAAAATGAATTTTGTTTTATTTTAAATTTATTGAAAAACCCAAATTTGACTGGGAAATTGAAATAGGGTACGACCATCATGGTGGAGTCGTAAAATTCGAAAATTTTGGTACGACTCCACCATGATGGTCGTACCCTATTTCAATTTCCCAGTCAAATTTGGGGTTTTCAATAAATTTTAGGAATCATTCCAATCTTGTTAACGTAATTCTTATTTAATGCAATACTTACTTTGATTGCTAGATATATTTTACAGTCAGCGTGTCCAATAAAGCGATTAATTTGCTCAATCTCTAAAATTTTTGACTTTTTTGGGCTGTAACCCTCATTAAATATGCCTGTAATTTTTTATATTCCAATATATCAATATTTCTATATATATTTAAACAACTTCTTAGCATTGAGTATTTGGACCACCTCGATAAAGCCTTTTTAACTTTACTTTCTTTGTTAAAAAATCCTATCAAGACATTTTCTGAAATACCTTTTACACTATTTTGCTCACACCATAGCTCAATATCTGCATATTCTTTTTGATAGACATTACGAGATTTCTGCGATAAGAGATTATTTAAATTATGTTCCGCGATTTCTCGTAGTTCTGGTGGGGTATAATGTCTTCCTTCTTGGCTCACTTTTATTCGTTTTTACTACCAAATTATTAGATAATATTTAATGATCCAATACAGCAAAAAATGACAATTTATTAAAAATATGTATTACTTTTCAAATAATGGCGGCTGGGGTGCCCAATTGTTTTTTTCTGTAACATAGTGTTGCCAACCTCAAAAAAAATAAACATTTTGAGCTACGCGGCTCGTGTCCTAAACAGACGCGTGCTTTAAAATTGTGGCTTATGAAACTTATGTTTTAATATACTATTATAGAATATGTACGCCACTGATATGTCCGCAATAAAATCGTTTGTAATCAACTTTTTAATTATGCCTATCTTCACAATAATTGAACAAATTACTGAACTGAATTTTTGTTTTGTATTAGCAAGTGGCAATTTATCGCAAGCAAGACGCATGTGTAGAGAGCGTTATCCATAAAGACACTTGCCGTGCTCGAACACACACAACTGCATTGCCGACTGAAGGAGCAAATTCTTCATGTAGTGGAAAATGCATCCAGTACTAGCACAAGAAAAATTGCTGGCAATGTTCATGTCAGTGTTAAAATAATATGGACCATTTTAAGGGAAAACCAGCTATATCCTTACCATTTACAGCGTGTTCAAGCTTTCTTGCGGAAAAGGCAAATTTTTCAAGAGATAATATTGCATGCAATGATAACAACTATATGGGCGCAGGAATATTCGCACGCCATATTGGAAGCAGAGCATCAGGTAATGTATGGGCTGGAATTATTGGAACCATTTGATTGGCCCATAATTTCTTCTCAAATCGGCTGCACAGGGATTCTTATCACCATTTTATTAATGCGCTACCTGAACTTCTAGAAGATTTGCCTTTATCATTGAGACGTTCCTTATGGTTTATGTATGATGGGGCACCTCCTAATACTGAATTTTCAGATGGATGGATTGGGCGAGGGGGTTTGCAACGTTGGCCACCTCGATCCCCAGACTTAAATCCTTTCGATTTTTATTTTGGGGACGTCTAGAGCAGCTAGTATACACTACTCTAATTGCGACACTACAAGAACTGCAAAATCGAATAATACAGTCTTGTAACATTATTCGTAATACCTCTGAAGTTTTTAGGCGGGTTAGAAGATCAATGGGGCGACGAGTAGAAGATTATTAATTTATTAAAAGAAATATGACAATAAATCTTGTGTTATTTTTAATAAAATAGCATTTTTTTTTTAACTAAGCGACAACAAAAAAATTGACAATAGACATCTTATGTCAGATACTAAATGGGCATTACAAAAAATAGTCACAAAATTAAAAATATCAGTGACGGGTTATAGTAGAATATTTTTTTTAAAGAATTATGGATGGCATTCCCTGCACGCATGCCTTTGTGAAGTAATTAAATTTTTGTTTACACTTAAACGCTTCCTGTGATAACCAGTGTAATCGTTCAAAGTTTTTTTAAAAAAAACAACATTCCCTTTTTAAGATAATTAATTAAAACAAAATTAAAATAAAAATTTGAATACCCTGTATTTTAGGAACTAGACTTTTTGGACCTATGTTCACATGAAGTTTTTTTCATAAAAACCCTGAGGAATACCTACTAAAAATATTTTAGATTACTTAGGAAACACTACACTTCTTTTCCAGTACATCGCGAGCATACAGGTAAGAAAACGTAATTTAAGTAAAAAAAAACAATAATTATATAGTATAGTGTTCCTGTCTTCGAAAAACCTATTCCACCTTTCATTGAAATCGGATTGGAAGCTTTTTTATGATACATGTGTTTAATTGGTGCACTAGCCGAATAAAAAAGATCAAGCAAGTATAAACTAATTGAATTACAAAATAGAGGTTAGCCACAGAAATACCTACTTGTGTAAATGCATCTCTGGCTGCGTATCTATGGACAATTCTCATCAGTTCACTGAATTAATTTACAATTTACTTGGTTATAAAGTGCTGACTGCATGCCAAAGGGGCTTTAAATAAGTTACGTATTATGTTTTGCAACATAAATGCTTTTAATTTTTATGAAAAAATACTCTTCGTATGATCATTAATTTCAGTCCATACATTCCTCAGTGCCCATTAATACGCCTAATAGAGATTTGAACATCAATTGTATACCAATTTTCAGTCATGTACCTACTTCATTAATTTCCAATTACAATTCGTTCGATTATATACTGATGCTCACTACCATTAATTTGTGTTGGGTTTAAAGAATGCGAAAATGGCAACTGAAACAGGTACCTGTCTGGAGACATGCGTATAGCGTAGGGTATATTGATAAAATTAAGGGATGAGTTTGAAAAATCATGATCAAATTTAAAAAAGCATGCTTAAAAAAACCATTTGAAAAATGTTCAGTGTTCACAGATAAAGCTGCTGAGAATTTTTTTTACTTCAATCGAATGATATTAATTTTACAATCCATTTTTAGTAATATCTTAAAACGGTCGACAAAAATGTTGTTGAAAATCAGTTCCGAACTTAAAAAAAAACAAAAAGTAATTAGACTAAGGACATGGGTCTTCGCAGGCTTCCACTCTGACTTCTGTTCCAGTTTAGTTGCGTTAGTAAATCATGGGTGAAGTAAACGATATGCTGCTCCTGCAGTAGTTCATGAAGCAACAGCTCGTAGAGCGATTCGCAGATACGAGCAAACATAATAAAGATGCTTCTCACAGACTTCGTTATTTTTCATTCGTTCAGCGTTACTGGCGGCTCGCCCTGGATATTCCCAACATATTTCGTTTGGCTTAATGACTGCAATAAAACCCCTCATATACTCGGCTTTCGCTTCCGCAGATACGTATTAACCCATATTTATTTTTAATGCCAGTTTATAATAACAATAGATAGGTACATTACTTGATTTGTTATCAAATCTAATTAAGGTTTTCTAGAAACAACTTAATTATTAGGATATTTCTCAAAACTTTTTAGTTACAGGTACCCGCTTTTATATCTTATATAGCTTATATTAATAGTAAACATAATATTCGAAATATATTAGTACTTATCTATTTTATTACTATTATTTGAAACAGTGTGCACCAAGTTATTATTAACAGTATGTGGAGACCTTGGGAATCTTCAGCTAATGCGATATCTACCTACCCTAAACATTTCAGGAAGCATTTATCTTCAGACGCCAAAGTGATCGTAAAAAATGTATATGAATCGTCCTTAAAGAGCGGCTACCCTAACGCTATTGCCATTAAAAATACCAGTGAAACGACGAAAGTTTCATGATCGACGGTACGAGATATTATGCTAAAAGGACATTTTGACTGACAGACTGAATTAGGAATAGATTAAAACGTTTTATAATTACAATTAAACCTTCTGTGTATATATGTAAATATATTTTTTTCAGTAGGTATATTAATTGTTATTATTACTTTACATAAATGCGTGCCAAAAGTTGCTTTTTTCCGCACGCAAACTTTTTACACTTGCCTTGTACTTATAATAAATTAATATACATATAATACAAGTAATGGTAAGAATAAACATAATAAACATTGCTACTATAAGGTATTACCATGGCTTTTCATTTAACTACAAAATCCGTTCCTGTGCAAAGCAGTACCCCTTATTTCATTTCTTTTCAGTAATATAAACAGTGATGCCAGCTGGGGTAGGTAGATTTCGCTGGTTGGCACACTCATCGACAGTTTTGTATGGGTAATTTTACCAAGAAATTCTTTAAAAACGTAGGTTTGGCAATCGAACAGGTAACGGGGTTTCTTTGGATGTTTACAATATAATAAAACTATTATTGCAGTTGTTAGGTCAAACATTGAATCGACCGTCAACAACAATTTCCTGAGACCCGAACTATCGCGGGATGCGAGGTGGTCTCCTCTATGATATATCTTGGAGCGATGGTAAATAATACAGGCAGTTGCGAACCCGAAATTCGAAGACGCATACAACTTGCAAGAGCGGCAATAACTCAACTAACCGGGATCTGGCGTGACCGTCACATCACCATGGCAAACAAGAAGAGACTCGTTTCAACACTGGTATTTTCCATATTCCAATATGCATGTGAGACTTGGACGGTCAAAGAATCGGATAGACGGCGCATAGACGCCTTTGAAATGTGGACGTGGAGACGGCTACTTAGAATTCCATGGACGGCTCACCGCACGAACGTCTCAATCCTTAATGAAATTGAACCTAATCAACGTCTTTCAAGCACGGTTTACTCCAGAATTTTGAAATTCTTTGGTCATATCCACAGAAGCGAACACAAAATGGAACGGCTGGTGGTCCAGGGAAGACCTCAGGGTCAGCGCCGGCGCGGTAGATCTCCACAACGTTGGGCAGACATCACAAAAAAGCTTTTTAACAAACAATACACGGAGGTGGCACACATAACCAATGACCGTGATAGATGGAGAAGGGTCACTAATCAGGCTGTCCGAGCTGCTGAAGCTCAATGATGAACCACAACACATCTGTCAAGATGTAAATGACTATGATGATGAGGTCAAACGAAATATGTTCGGATGGAATTTACACTATTCGCCATAGTATAAGGCTGGTTGGTTTATAACCGCATAGATTCAATTAAAACTTCGTTTAGCAAAAATAACATCTATTTACTTCGTTTAAATTAACCCTTGTGGACAGGATTTTACAACACTTTCAACTTCTAATCTTATCGTGCGGATCTACACTTTATGAATAAGAATCTTTTGACGTTAAACACACTGCACTGTATGTATCTGTGAGATTTATTTATACTTTACTACGAAAAACAGAGAAACACATCTTGTGCTCATATTAGAATAAATATCGTAAGCGGATGGAAAATCTTATACTTTACTTTTTTAAGGAAGTCCTAAAGAAGCATACACACACACGAGAAATTTACCACTACTTGGCAGAAGACAAGCAGCTTTCTTGCTGAATAGCACGAGAATTTTTAATTTTATGCCTTTGGAATCGGTCCCATGGAACCCAGTTGCGGAGCGAACTTCTCTCGTCAAGATGTTGTTAGCGAGTCGTTGCCGAAATTCACCGATGCATTGAAGTGGCCACTAGTTTTCTCGGCGCTACTGTGGGGACCAGTGATTAATCATGTGGGTTCCCACGTAGTCCGTTGTCGTCATTACAGTCGCGGACATGATAACACCCGGTGAATCAGAAAGTAGAGTGACTTGTAGAAGCAACCGCTGTCACTGTGATGCGTCGGCGCTTCACAAAGGCCCTTATTAACATATATTATAATCTTCGACAAAGGATTTTAAGTAATAAATAGATTTACTTTAGAATATTGTTTATCTTAAATCGAGAAATAATAATTCCTAGAACCGAACTTAATATTGGTGGTTTATTTTGTAAAATATACCGATTTGAACGGTCGTCTGAAGCCGTTGCAATATTTTGGGCGTTTGGGTAAGTATAAAAATAGAATTATTCCGAGATGGATTTCCTTGTTAGTTGCCGCCAACTGCGTATTGAACATTGTTGAGGTTGTATTTAATTTAGAAGAATATTTCTACCTTGAAGAAAAATATAATTTTATGTCTGGATTTTATTTAGATTAACAGACGTTTCTCCAACAGTTCCGTAAAATAGTACTTTCCAGTCTTGTAACGTAATATACTATTACAATATTTTATATTATTGTGCTGATATCTGAAAGTTTACTTTATTACTTTTAAGTAGTTTACCGACACAGGGAGTATCTATGCGAAAATGTTGTGAAGCTATTAGGGAAATTAAGACGCGACAATTTAAAAGAAAAGTTTACGAAGATTAATTACTTCAGTGAAATCACAGGTGCTTAATAAGATAAAAATAAGTAAGAAAAATTAGTAGGTAGTTGTTTGAGAACAATATTTCTGGTCGACCCAGGATAGTGAAACCACGCAAATGAAAATTCTAACCTACTATATTCTACAGGCCGCATTGCGCATTAAAACTCCAAGAAAATGTATGCCATTTAAATTTTAAAAAGTAAAATTTGACCTATCTATTATTTCCACCATTGCACCTGAAATAACCATGGTAATGGATTCAAATAGAAACGGGTTTTATGTACCACCTTTTAGGATAAATAAAGTCTTATCTAAGCTTGATCTAGAAATGGCCTTTGGCCTTTTGAGTCATGAATTGGTGCCCGAAACTTGCATTAATAATTAATCGATTTGTCAAGTTAGTATGCACAGCTGCTTTTCTTTAGCTGGAAATATATACATCTATTGGTGGTGTATGGTGTAAGTGCATTCGGTTTTAACCAATTTATATCTGTAAATAGAGAGTTTTTAAGCCAGCGAAATTTTCAGAGCTTAACGTTTGCAGTTAGCAGTGAAGTTTGACGTACGGGGCGAGAAATCTAACCAATCATAGTTAATTCTATACACACATCAGATAATCGAAAACAGTGTAATATAGGCAATCTAATATACGTATACACAGTGTGTAAAAAAGTCCCGGACCGGTCAATTATTTAGAAAATTGCGCACAATGTAAAAAAACTTCTGGTATAAAAGTTGAAGGCCTTAAAAAAATCTATAAAACTAGGACACCTGTAATTATACAGAGTGCCTAAAACAGTCATGGTAAACAAAACTTTGGTTTATTTAAATGGAATTACTCCTTTTTAATTACGTTTTCTGATTCCTCTAAACATTCTAAACAACAATTATGAAACATGGCATATGGCTAAACCCATTAGTTTAAGAAATAATTTGAATTAAAGGACGTACATACAACAGGTAAGATATTACCTACATTTGGCATTTTTACAAGCTGGTACCAGAATGTTTTGCGTTAAAACTGTAAAAAAACATAAAAATAATTGTACTAAATGTACTCACGCAAGTTTTGTCAAAAATTTAATAACAATTAAATTAAATACAAGCAGTAAAATTAATAACAAATTTACAAGAACAAAAATAAATTTAAGTTAATTTATATTATTGATAAAATTTTATATAATTAATAAGAAATAATTAATTTAAATTAAGTAAGTCGTTATTTAATTAAATGCTGAAAATGTCCTCCTCCCACAGTTTGACAATGGGCTAGGTTATAATAAAATTTGTCGATGACGTTTTGTAACATTTCTTGGTTAATAGATTTACATTTTTCAATAACTCTTCTTCTCAATTCGTTCAGATCTGCAGGTTGTCAGATACACTTTATTTATTTATTTATTTATTGACGGCCAGTGCCGTTTTTTACAAATAACATGCAAAATAATAGTAAGGACTATATTTAAGACTAAGACTAAGACTAGAAATAAAACGAGCTAGCATGCATAGTTCGTTAAAGTGTGAATAGGTTCTATAATAACCACTTTACAAGTACTACCACTAAACTAAAGTATGGAAAAGAAAAAGAAAAACTTGACATCACTGTTCACCCATTCGCAGTCCAACAGCGTTCACCTCATATAGCTGTTTAATAAAATTCTTAAGGGGGCAAAAGAAGTTTAAGCGTTGTAGCTGATTCTGGTTAGCGAGAGACACTAACCTGGGAAGAAAGGAATTACAACCATAGTTGGTGCGGTGATATGGTTGGTAGAAAGTTTGAACGTTTCTGTGTTGACAGGGGGTACATGCAAGGTAACACTAGAGGTAAGGTATGGACAGTCGACAATAGAGTTAATGACTTTAAAGAAAAGGAGAAGATCATGGAGACTTCTTCTATCATGAAGTAGTGACATATTCAGTCTCTGACACATTCTCACGTAGTTATATTCAGTGTCTCTGAAAAATCTAAAGTGGATATGGTGCATAAACTTCCTCTGCACGCGCTCAATTCTGTTAACATGACAGGCATATTGAGGATTCCACACAGAGGCTGCATACTCCAAACCACTTCTGACAAGGCTGCAAAAGAGGATTTTAAAGGAACGAATAGTCAAAGTCTCCCGTAGTTCTGCTTACGAATCCCAGCATTCTCAACGACTTGCTCACTAGTGTAGATATATGAGTAACAAATGATAATTTTGAGTCGAGAATTATACCCAGATCTCTCATGTTGTCAACAGAAGTTAAAATTGTGCCGTCTACATTGTAATCGTAAATAGTTTTTAATTGCCGAGGAGAGAATACAAAGAGATTGCACTTTGAGGTGTTAATATGCATACCATTGTCATGAGACCATGCTACAAATCGGTCGACGTCATCCTGCAAAGCAATGCAGTCCTCGGGAGTTGAGATAACTTTGAACATTTTTAGGTCATCCGCGAACAGAAGGAACTCAGAATATCGGAAACAAGGTGTAACGTCATTGACAAAGAGGTTAAAAAGAAGAGGACCTATGTGGGATCCCTGGGGGACTCCCGATGGTACTAGTATCTCTCGCGATAGAAAGTTATTAATTTTAACTATCTGGATCCGATTAGCAAGATAGCTAGTTATCCAGCAAAGCATACATCCAGATATCCCCATAGTTTCTAGCTTTCCAACTAATATATTGTGCGGGACCTTATCGAAGGCCTTGGAAAAGTCGGTGTAGATTGAGTGGACCTCCGCCCCACACTCCAATGCCTGTGTTATAGAGTGAGTGTAAGACAACAAATTTAATTCGGTATTTTTACCCACACAGAATCCAAATTGCTGGGTGATGACCTCGATAGTCAATAGCGTAGTTAGATATTTAGTAACAAGATTTTCAAAAACTTTAGGGATTGTATTAATGATAGAAATTGGTCGGTAGTTTTTGATGTTAGATTTATCCCCCGATTTATGAATGGGAACGACAAAACTTGATTTCCAGAATGTAGGGAAGAATCCGCTCTCTAGGGATTTATTGAATATGATATGTAGCCTTTTTTAGTTGTCCTCAGAGAAAATAATCAAGGGGCGTTAAGTCTGGCGACCTAGCGGGCCATACTATGGGGCCCCTTCGCCCTATCTAGCGGTTAGAAAAAGTATTATTTAAGTAAACTCTTACAGCTCGCCCAAAATGAGGAGGAGCTCCTTCCTGTTGAAACCACGTATGTCGTAATAGTGGTCCTACTGTATTGGTTATTGCTGGCATAATTTGATTTTGTAGCATGTGGAGATAATATTCTGCATTCAAATTCCCCTCTATAAAGAAAGGCCCCACTAATTTATTGCCAATGTGGGTTCTGATTAGCCCATTAACGACAATTATGTCGATTGACATTCCCGTTTAACATGAATGTTGCCTCATCCGAAACAACTATTTGATTAAAAAAATTCTTATTTTCTTCCTGTTTTTACATCATTACTTCGCAAAATTCGATTCTACGTTCGAAATCGTCTTCTGATAACTCCTGGACTAAAGTTATTTTATAGGGGTAAAAATTACTGTTTTTTAAAATAATTTCAAATTATTTAAAACATACATCAACTTGGGTAGCAGCTTTTCTTAACGACAAATGTGGATCCTGAACAAAATGAAGTAATATCTCTAATTTTTTTCATCACCAGTTCCCGATTTTGGTCTTCCGGAACGAACTTTATCTCTGCAACACCAAGTTTCCTCGAATCTTTGAACTGTTCTCACAACTGTAGATTTTGATATAGGCTGTCGCATGTCGGTTCGGAAAAGTTATATTGAAAAATTGCTTTGTTTCGGTAAATGATCTTTCTTTTTTTTTTCTTTTTCTCGGATCATTAGTAAAGTTATACGTTCCCTTTCGTTGAGAGACATTTTCAGAAATTAATATGACAGTGACGCAAAACATTCTGGTACCACCTCGTAAAAATGCAAAATGTAGGTAATATCTTACCTGTTGTATTTATGTCCTTTAACTCAATTTATTTCTTAAACATGGGTTTAGCCATATGACATGTTTCTTAATTGTTGTTTAGAATGTTTAGAGAAATCAGAAAACGTGATTAAAAAGGGGTCAGTCCATTTAAATAAACCAAAGTTTTGTTTACCATGACTGTTTGAGGCACCCTGAATAATTACAGGTGTCGTAGTTTTATACAGTCTTTTAAGGCCTACAACTTTTATACCGGAAGTTTTTTTACATTGTGCGCCATTTTCTAAATGATTGACCGGTCCGGGACTTTTTACACACCGTGTATATGTACGTGACATTGCTTCGATCCCATCATTCCCTACCACAAACCACATCCGTAAGGGTATGTAGTACGTAGCTAACAGCACCCCTTAACGTAGTGGCAAAGGATTGTGATGGCGCACTGGATTAATTCCCTAGTGGTTACATTAATTTTTACTGCGTGGCCTATAGGATTGCTCACTGGTTCGTTAATTTTCTGTTACTTTTGATTAAAACAATTGTTTACTTAAACACTTGCGTTTTTATTCCATAATGCATAGTTATAGTAGCATATTACAAGGATTCACGACAAATACACTGGTTGATGCTTAACGTTCACATGGCTAACTGCTTTTTTACATTGTTTCCCTAACTATCACTTGAAAGTACATCACAAAAACGCCCCGGCATCGTAGGGAGTTTAATTTCGTACGTCAAATAACGCAGAATCGCTAGCTGCTTAGTTCTACTTAAAAAGAAACCATTAATTGCCCAAAAAGACCTTCAAATCGTGAAGCGTGCGTAAGAACACTTGCTTCACGGAGCCATCTTGGAATGAACTCTCAATTGCACAAAAAGGCCTTAAAATCGTAAGCGTACGTAAGAGCACCTGCTTCACGGAACCATCGTGGAAGACTACCATAGATAAAGGTTTATAGGGGGAATAGAATGGACTCTCCCGTACTAATGAAACTGTGAAATAACTTGCGCCACCTATGTAGCTGGGTACAAGTTTTGACTGTGACATTTGAAAGAAAACTGTTCAGATTAAATTTGAAGTTTGATATTGGAACCACACCTCCACGCCACTAGATGGAGTACGGCGACTTTCGGCGGGAATTTTAAACGATTTTATTTTTTAAAATATTTAAATGATTTAGTATTTTCGTATGTTTATGACACGGACGTTCATATTAACAACCTATATTTGGATTCAATAATTATGAAATAATAACCATGACTTCAAATAGTACATTATAACTATAACTTGTAACATTTATGTCATAAAAATAAGGAAATAATATAGATTATTTTGATATTTTTACAAAGAAACATTTTTTATTGTATTTGAAAACTTTACGTGACGCCAATTCATATTATTTCTAAAATTAATATTAGACAACAATAGTATTTTATTATTTATTTAAATAATTATACTGTACATTCTCTCTTTCAACCGGAGCGCGATGCGACCCAACCTATTACTCGCCCAATAAGAGAGCTCGCGTCCTAATGACGTTTTACAAGTACCGTCGCGACGCGTTTTTGATTAGCTATGTGACTGAATCCCAATAACTGCTTGAACAAATTATAACCATTATGCCTAATTTACGACTCAAAAATACAAGAGATTGAAATTGCACGCACACAGCATTTACTAACCTATTCTATTTGACGTGTTGATACACGTTTCCCCAACAGATTGTTTAAACGGTGCTTGCCCCGTCTAAAGTTAACTGCAAACCCCGTCACAGTATAACGGAACTATACAGTAGCGACACGAGCTGTCGGTCCCTTTGATCTCCAGGGGTCAGTTTCAGTGACAGAAGGATGACGCGGATGACGGTATTGTCCTCTATTACACTGAGAAAACATATGAAATATTATGTTGAAATCGCTTTTACACTGAAAGAAAGTCAATTTAAAGCACATCTGCTCCTTATTTTTTCTTGGGAATCCATCGGAACTCAGCAAAAGTTCGGCACAAACACTTCAAAGCACCTTCAAACACTTAAACGCACGATAAAAACCAATAAATTTACAAAAACTAAACAAACTACAATCCACACAAGCTTTGTTTACCTTTCTGACTGACTTATTTGTCACTAAAAAGATGGCCGCTACGCGCATTGCGCAGAGAAATTTGGGTCTGTCTAAATCGCCTCGTGTCGCTACTGTATAGTTCCGTTATACTGTGACCCCGTGTCAAATAGGTGGCTCAAAATATCGCGAGCTTACGGTTATGCTAAGCTGCTAAGGTAATAGGGTTGTGTCATGCTATCAGGATATCGATTTTATTTTTAAGGTTAGATTTCCGTCCCGTACGTCAAATTTAACTGCTAACTGCAACGTTAGGCGCTGAAAATTTCGGTGGCTCAAAAACTCTCTAATAGTACACCGGATTCTAGTAATGTAGATACTCATATATCGTTATGGTCAGCAATTTGCTATGCGGCAAAATTACTTAAAATATTAAATGAAATGATGGCTATATTTTTAAATCAAAAACATTACGTTCATCGTTACACCGATGGTTCATAACCCAGAGATGCAAATAGTCGGGCGATCTTAAAATTTACAGACACACAGTACTACTTGAGATATTATCTTTATATGAGATGAGTTGACTTGACTACAAGACTTGGCAGTAAAGTCAGAAAAATTTCTTTTTAAAAGTTGCATACGACCCAATAATTTCTTACTTCCGGCACAACTACGCCTTTTTGCGTATATTAATTTGAGAGAATTTATTAGCTGGATATTGAAAAAGATTTCAATATCGTAATTAAATGACTAATTTACATTTCAAAGGTTTCCTTCCCGAGTTCAAATCGATTTCCACGACATAAAAGGGTTTCCTATCTGGTTTCCTTTCCAAACTTTGTGATACAATTTATCATTATAAAAAATAAAGCAAAAACATGGTCGACTATAAGGCATCAGTGAATAGGTGTCAATATTTAGACAATAATTGTGATTATCAAAAGAAGCTTTCTCAGGTCGGAAACATTAAAGCCAACTTTTTAATTTACCGTTACTTACTTACTATCCAAGTTTTAATAGTTATTTATGTACCAAGGGCGTTAAGTAGACTTTGGCCCGAGGGATGATTTTCGCCTGATGGGCATTATAGTCTAGTAATGCCTGTGGTGTATACAATACTTTATTTTTTATTAATTTTAAAATATAAATAGTTAAACTCCTGCATTTTTTTCTATTTTCGCCAATTTTTAGTATTTAGTGAGCTTTGATCGGTTCTCGTAGAATAAGTTTGGGTTGTTTATTTTAAGCGTCTTTTACGTTTTATAAACGTAAATATGGAAATTCCACAAAATATTTTAGAAAATGCTGAAAAAGTTAAGAAAAACTTATTACCGGCAAAGTCTCAAGCCCTGGACGACAAGGAATATGAAAATTTTCTACAATGGAAAGTAAAAAACCAAATTACGGTGATTACTGAAACAGTTATGATGGCTTACTTTCAGGAATTGGTATGTAACCCTTTTGCTCATTGGTAATAACAGTTTTTAATTATTTTTAATTTATTTTAGTCGGAAAAATATACCCCAAATAGCCTTTGGACAAAATATTCCCAGGTGAAGTATGAACTTATAGTAAAGGAAAACTTTAATATTTCAAGATAAAGTCAAGTCAATGAATAGCATTTTTAAAAGTTAAATCAAAGGGATATCTTCCAAAAAAGTCAAAAGTTTTGGAAGGTAAACAAGTTTTAACTTTTATCAAAAATGCGCCGAATGATACCTTCCTGCTGCATAAAGTGGTACTCGTAATGGGAGTCTTTGGCGGCCTAAGACGGGATGAGATGGTAAAAATGACCATTGATGATATTGAGGATAAGGGGCCTGTCTGTTATGCTTGTCAAGGTACTAGAAACTAAAACTGCTACGCCAAAAAGTTTTACTATAATCGAAGGAGACCAAACAGATGCCTTAAAATTGGTTAGACAGTACCTTGCATTAAGGCTTAAAGGAATTAAGGAACGCAGATTTTTCCTTACATACCGAAAGGGTAATTTATGTAAATAAAGTCATTAATAAATAGTTATTATTATAATTTATAAACATACCATGGCGCAGTCGGTAGTTTGAGAATCATAAATATATTTATTATGTCGCGACCAAAGAAGTCGAGAGGAAAAACTAATGTAGTAATCCACAAAAGTGTGGAACCTCCTGAAGACTTCATGAATGTCGCACAACGATTGGAGAATACAGAGAAAGCTCTTAAGAATATAGAAAGAAACTTTACTTCACAAATTGAGGAGCTACAAGGTACGATAATTACCTAATTAAATAAAAACTTGGAAAATAACACTGGATTGGTGGAAAAATCTACAGACAGTAATAATATAAGCAGTACAAATGAAAATACTATGTTTAATAAAGCGAATGGAAGGATACAATTAGTAGGTGAAATACCTGGACCTGAAAAACTTACTGAAGAATTAACTATAGGCCAATTTAAAGACTGGAGACAAAAATTTGAAAATTACTTATTATATCAAAATTTAGAAGCAGACAATAAAGGTCAAGTAACAGCTCTTCCAAGCACATATTTTGGTCAAGAAATTTCTGATATCGTTAGATTAGTTTTAAAAGTTAATGATTTAAAACTTGTTAAAACTAATGAAGTATTAGACAAACTGGAAAAGGATATTTTAAACAAAAGGAAAATGGAGGGATTCTACGTAGCAAGTTTATAAACCGAAAACAAGACGAAGGTGAGACATTCACTCATTTTTATCGAGAAAAATTAAAATTATTTCAACTGACTGAACCTTGTTCTCATTGCTACGATCAGTGTTTAACAGATCATATAATAGAGTCATTATATGATGCAGATTTAAGAAGAAAATGTAGAGCACTTCCAGATCTGCCAGTGTAGATATTAGAAGACTATGTGAAAATGAAGAGACAGTGGCTAAAGAAGAACAACAATATACGAAAGAAATCTTTAAAATACTATAAAGGGACAAAACCAACAAAAAATGCTTTAGATGTAATACAGGACATTGCCTACGTCGGACCTCGTCCACACTTCTTATCGAGGGTGGTGCTTCTTTCTCTTGCAACCCTTAAGCTACACGAAGAGTGGAAGGGTACTAGCGTAGCGGAGGGTTATATAGAGGAAAGCATCACGTCAAAAAACCGAACAGCAAAAATGATAGCTAGCTCTGTTACCGAAAAAGAAAAGATGTTAATTAATGTTGAAATGGAGCAGGAATCCGCATGCACATCGAAAAACTCAGCAGTCGAGTCGCAAAATTTCATAGTTGGTCCAGCTTCTTTCTCAGGAAAATTCAAAAATTCAAATTCAAAAATTGTACATTTACAAATATTTTCTTTAATAATAATTACCGGGCATTACGAAAATCACCGGGCATTATGAACTTTATCGCCCGCTAACATTTCCTATGATATTATGATGATGTTTATAGCAGCCGTTTCTAAGGTATTATAAGTAAATAATTGATAGATGAAAAATAAAAGATTTTCTTAAATCTCCTAAAACTTACTGGTCCGACACGTCCGCACGTATATAAGTTTTTTATATGTTGGTTTTATTATAATCAAACAGAGCATTGTTATTTCAAATAATGATCAGACAATGATACCTAGGATACTCGTCAATTTAGCCTGTTTTAAATTTAAATATTAGTCCTACCCAGTGGCGGCTTATTAGGGTCGGCAGGGTTGGCACTGCCGACCCAGTATTAAACAGACAACAGACAATATATTATATTATCTATCTACATCAATTTAGGGCCGCCAACCTCTTCAAGGAGGAATGGCGGCAGACGCCAGGCTGTAGACAGGCCAAAGATTTTATAACAGGAGGAAGTCAGGACCCTTGCTTGGAGTAACGTGACCACCTTCATGAGAAGGTCAGGTAGGCTTGGAGAGGGTCTGGGTGGTTAAGTGGATGGGGGAAGACCCATGCAGGGGAAAGTAAAAAGGATCGCATTTGGTCTACTTGCCAGGTCCGTGAGCTTCCCCTCGCCTACTACTACTGCTACTACTACTACATCAATTTAAGAGCGCAGTTGAATTGCTCAGAATCGCACACAAAATCAGCTAAAAGTTTAAATTCTATATATTATTCGTAGATGACGGTAGACGTATGATATCAGCAATATATTTCTAAAAATAAATGTGAGATCTGTAATTTACCCACCCAACAACTTTATAAAGTCGTCGATAGATGAATTGCTTTTAAGGGAGTACATAGTTTACTATTGTACTAACTATTTAAGTTTAGATTGTACTATACTAAATTATACAAAAGACAACTGTGACCAGCTCCTATATAACATAATATATAGCTAATTTCAACTGTGGTATGTGGTAATAATAATATGTTGACTTGATGAGTGGTGCACTTTTTAAATATTCTGCTATACAGGGTGTCAAAAAAGTCTGATATATTACAAATAATTCTACAACTACTTAAAATATTTTTTGGAAATTGGTATGTCGATATATAGTTTAAAGCTGCACACTTTAGAAGGATAAAACCTTATCTGTTACTATACTATATAGGGTTGGTCAGCAAAAATATAATCTCTTTTTATTTCAAATGATCTGAATATTTTTGAAATTTCAAATAGTGCCTTATAAAAAAACAATTTAATGGTAGGCTGCTGTTGCTGGGTTTATCTGTCAAACTAATAGATTTATGTAAATCCAAATTAAAACAATTAATTTTTTGAAATAGTATATAAGCTGAAAAAATGCCTTACGGGAATTTAGTGAAAGACTAATATGGCAAAAATTTTGAACATCTCATAAAGTAGGTGTTGTTCATTTGTTTAAGGATTTCTTATTTTTATTGTGTATAATTTTTGAAAATTCGATTTCATTCATTTTAGCACAAACACCCATTACATTCTTACATCATTTTTACTTTGTCTTTTAATGGACTATCTAAATCTTCAGAAATATACAGGACGTTCCATTTAAACTTTGCAGTTGGTATTCTCCTCACCAGCCCTGTATTACACTTAGTTACAGGTTAGTTCATGGTTGTATCCTTCCAAGTTGTGCCGTTGGAATTACATTTATAGGTATACACATGCCAATTTTCAAACAATGCATTTGGTATATAGTTTTTGAAAAATTTGCAATACCCCAGACTTTTTGACGCCCTGTATAGGATAACTAGTGTTACAATGTCAGGTTTCCACCTTTTTGGTTACAATTCGCCTTTTTCAAGTTCACCGGCCAATTATTTACCAGTCCTTTTTGAGTCGATCTACTTTAAAAAAAATAAAAGAGTTATAAAAAACTAAAAAAAAGTCATAAGAAAACTAAAAAAGTCATTAAGAAAAAGTGACCCAAACGGGGATTGATCACGGGACCTATGGCATTCCACCTAAATGTTATATACACAGGACCACTCAATTACTTGCAAGTTTTAGTTAATCTAGTAACCGGAGGGTTTTATTACTTTTTATATACCTAATATTAGATAATATGCATTGAGACCATTATTGCTTAATTATTAAAATTATTATCAACCGTAAATTTGTAGTTCACACATAGGGTAGTAGCGATTAAAATTAGTTAAGGTAGGTACGGATTTAATTATTAAAAGAAAATATCGTTGTGAGAAGCTCTTCTTTTTTATTTAATAATTAAATTTACTTATGGAATGTCTGCGTCTCCTCATTTTTTGAATATTTTAATTCATTTTGTATACTGCATCATATACCTTGAACACTGTAAATTTTAGTACAATTATATGCAAAGTCGGGTAACCAAGAAAATACTACTATATTTGGGACACCCGTGCTGCTCTCTGGCATGTAGTTACTGAACTAAGTTATCCATGCGATGGTGGTTGTCGAAGCTAACCGTTCGCCTAAAACTTCAACATGGCAGACAAAAATCGTCCCATATGTCATATTATTTACTAAAATGAGATCATTGACTGCAAACCGACGTTTTTCTTGTTGAAACTATGTAAATATGTTTGTTATAATATTACCTAGGAGCTTCACTATTTTTTATTTGATTCCGTGACAACAGATTTCAAATTGTTGCTATTTTTGTTAATTGATAACTGGACTATTTTGCAATATTTTATAATAAAAAATAGACGAACTCCCAGCCTCATGTTTTATCTTTAGACGTGCGCCATCAAAATGCTTTAAAATTCATAGTTTTTGAATTGATCTCTTTTGCGTGAGGCTCTGCAATTGATTTCTTATTTAACTCCCCTCTTAACATTAATGACTTACAAGACGACAAATTGCCAGCGAATAAGCGCTCCACTTTTTAAATCGCCCTTGTAACCCCGGGCGTCATAGTGTTATATGCAAATTACAGCCGCAATAAAATAAATTGTTTTACTTTTCAAGTAGCCCAGGCTGGGTTGGGCATGCCTACCCTGTCGTAAGAATATCGATAACGAAGAATAAGAATTTCAGGCTTGAAGGTATAGGGTATAGGATAGACAACCAAACATACACCATGTATCGACGTTAAAACCGGGTCGGCAATATCGTGCGTGCCGCTAAATTTAAAGTGAGTTATTGGTAATGTCTAATGCTCGTTATCGACAGGAAATATTTTGTATATCGATCGGTTGTTTTTGTGATTATTCTTCAAAGAAAAGAACTAAATTACTGTAAAATAAGTGAGAGTAGGTGTTATCCGTTGAAAAGCAAAACTATTGGTTGTTTGGTTTTTTTCAGATTAGAACCCGAACTGATTTAAAATTTAAATAAACTATTCTGTTTGGACATTCCGAGAAATTGAGCGCAACGACATAGAGAACCAAATTGAAACTGAGGTAAAAAGTGATCTTATATCGTATTGAATATATTTTAAGTTTAAAATGCGGATTTTCGTCATTAGATGAACAAATTAAATTAAAAACCAATGGTCGGCCGACCCCTAAAATATTGAATTTAATTAACAAGTGGAGTAAAATAGGTAATTTTCAAAAAAATGGTGTAAAAATAATGCATGGCTTACGGGTAGTGAAACCACAGATCTATGTAGCTATATAGATCTGTAGTCAAACCAAAATTAAAATATTTGGGTTAAGGGTTAAGAGCGACTTAAGTAGTTCTTAAAAGTTTGGTGCAACTGGCCCTACAGATGGATTCTGGTCCTGACCAAATTTAAGTTCTGTAAAAATAATGTTACTAGAAATGACATATGGCGTCGGCCGCTATTAAAGACTTAGCTGGCGTAAACGTTAGCATCTTACTTTTAAGATTAAACTTCGGTTAAAGCTCGTAAAGGATTTCAACGCTTTTTTCAACTTAAAAGTAAACTCCTTACACTATCTAACATATTATAATGGTTTTGTTGGTACGCTTTAATATTTAAACAATTATGTTATCCATTATGCCTATAGGCTTTGTTTAATAGACCCGTTTTTTAAGAAAGTTTCGATATTTTTTCAACACACCGTGTAGAAATATAGAAACCTATTTTATTTAACACACCACAAGGCATTGTCCAGAATTACATCACCTCTCCCACATTCGCCACCCCATTTTCTCCTCTACCTGTTGTGCTTTATACTGTCAGCTCAAGCTAAACATCCATCATTTCGCGAATGGGACCGAGATTATAGCGGATTTCGAGAAGCACCGGGTCTAAATAAATAATACCACCTGATATAACACTATCTACTTGCTCAAAATAATCTCGAAACGCAATAAGGGTCCTGAGTAATTAAATCAGTTTAGTAATGAATGGAACAAAGGGGTTTTAGTTGACATAGTCAAGGTATTTTTTTTAAAGGTAAGTTCTGTTTTACGGTACATCAAATAATTCATTTTTACAGATATTTAGTTTATGGTACCAAATTTTATTGACTTAAATTTGGACATTGAGTTAGATCTTCATCTTTAACTCCTCTTCTTTAACGTATTTCTGTTCAGAACAACTTCTTGGGCGGGTTTGGGTGCTGACAGTTTTATTGTTTTGGCTGCTTTGTTAATTGTATGCTAACATGTAATGCTTTTCTTATTTTCCTAATGATATTTTTATAATTTTCTAATGCAGCTTGTTTTTCTTAGGGTGGGAGCCAGTCGCGTGGAAGTCTATATGTAGCTTGGTGTGGTGCGCGAGTGTTCGACTGAGTGATAAGTACATTGTTCGAAACGTCCGTCCGTGCGTAATATTTTCTAATTATTTTGTCAAGAAATTCGTCTAATGCCTCCATATGCACATCATTGTGTAGTACTCTTGTAGGTGTATGTCTAGGTGCATTTTTTATTTTATTTTATTTTATTTTTTATCCTCAAAAGTCAGGCAGAACTCTAATTAAACGAGAAAACTGTATTGTCTGGCAGCAGAATGTACTTCGGGTGTCCTGTGTTTTCCATTCCGTTTTGCAAAATATTTTTAACTTTTTATTGTTGTATTTGTTTACTAAATAAAATAAGTACTTACTGAAATGGTGTTTAAATGTAATAAATTATTTAAAATATTAATTATCTAAATGGGATCAAGCCTCCTAATGGGGTGTAATCAAGTCTCCCTACCAGTAGGGACACTTCTTGGTCTTTTTCATTAGCTTAGGTATAAAAGCTTAATTGCATGGAGACATTTTAAAATTTGACTTTGTTACTTAATGAATTATGTGTGGGAAGGTATTTAAGATATCTTGTACTTTATACAATTAAAAAATAAAAAAGAAATCTAGAAATAAGTAAAAAATATATAAAAAGCGGATCAAGTCTCCCCACTCTCCTCGATTTTCCCAAATGGACCCCCCTGTATATTATTAGGTCAGTTTACAGATAATTCAACCTTTTTAAAAATGCAATTATAATAAATAATGCTCTAAAACGCAACGTTCTTTTAACATTTCATGTTTTATTTTAAACATGTAAAAATATCGGCACGGCCTTGAGTTGAACAAAAAATAATAAAAAATAACAACCAAATAAAAGAAACTATAACAAATGTTCCCTATGACCTCCATTAACATCTAAACAGGTCTCTACGCGTTCTTGAAATGATCTACTAACGTTGTAATTGATATTCCGGAAAGCTTGTGCGATGCGGTTCTTCATATCCTATTTTGTGCGTATCCCCAAAAAAAGAAGTCCTATTTCGTTAAGTCTAGAGATTGAGATGGCCATTGAAATGGTCCACCTCTACCTATCCATCTATTAAGAAAGTCATTGTTTAAATGTTCATGGATTACTGCCGAATGGTGGATTGGAGCTTCATCATGTAAATACCACATTTTAATTTCTTTCACAAAATATGGCAAATCAACAGGGGTCGGCAACTGCTTATTTTGCAAAAACTTCGAAAAGACTTGCCCAGTTACTCATCGTTCAAAAAAATAAGGGCCAATGACACAATTTCCAACTATGCAATCCCAATCATTCAGCTATCTTGTTTGACTGTGAGTTCTAATACAATGTGGGTTGGTTATTTATTTATACATTTCCCTTCTTATGGCACGTAGCTTCGTCAACGAGCAATACATAAAAAATACCTGTCTTGCTGAATCTTTTGTTGAGCCTTGGTTGCCTTCTATTAGGACAAGTTTTCAGATAAAGCCTTGTGGCAAGTAGAAATCAGTTTCTATCACTTGCGCCTAGTATAAAAACCATATCAACTAATTCGAATAATTCGTCTGTAGAAAAATTTATAGTGTTTCAACAAAAAACAATTTTTGATATACAATATTAAATTTGTGTGTCAGAAACCCAAATTCATTATGACAGTACGAATTGTTGATTTTTGTTTAACTTATGAACAACTCATTTAAAAAAATATCAAAGGGTTTGCTTTTTCCTTCTGCCAGAACCATCCCCAGACGCGTTTCGCTGTATTACAGCTCGTCAATGAGGCTATAGGTTCTGACAAAAGGAAAAAGCATAGGTGTCTGTTTTAAAACAGAAAAAACGGGATTAAACAAAGAATGACTTGGTGTTCTTTACCAGCACCACGAGATGGAGCCATCTGGAATCATTTTCTGTTTAACTCGGCTCACGGCTCACGGCTGGTGAGCTACAAAAGTAATTCGAACAATAAACTCTACATTGTTGACGTACTTCTCTCTTTAAATTTCCATGAAACGGTAATTTGTATGTAATTCAAATATATTACTTACAACAATAAGACATATACAACAATATACATATCCCTGTAACATATATCCCGTTTATTTTCCCCTTCACATTGCAAATTAAAATCGCCTACTATAATTTATTATATTTTTAAAGCGGTGAAGATAATATGCTTTGGTAAATTTTGCAACCTACGCCGAAATCAAGCAATCAGCGAAGATTTCTGCCCCTTACTAATGGTTTTGTCTCTTTTTATCGTATATAATATTGAATGAAGTGGAGATAAAAAGTACATCCAGACACCTTCAGAAATATTACAGGCATTGCCGGAGTTTAAAATTATTATATTCAATTTATAATTAATCATATTTAAGATGAAAGGTACAGCTACTCATATTAGTGTTGTGTTTCAACAGAATATCTCCAGATAGCTATAATATTTATGATTACATAAAATTTTATTTGTTAGTTTACATTAGCTTAAAATTATATTTTTTATATGATGTTTTTCGAGAAAATATAAGGGAAAATTGAATAACCTGGCAACGTCGTATAAAATGCAAAAAAAATATGTAGTGTCTGATATGTAAAATTTTATGCCGAATTCGACGAGACAAAAAGAAATGGTGGTATTATTTAAAAAAATTACTTTCAAGATGCACTTTTTTGGGGACCCTGTATATCCGATATTTATTTGTTGTTTTGTTGTAGTGCGTCTTAATTTTTTATATTTTTTGTTTTGGACTGTTAAATATAATGATTTGTTTGCTTTGACCTATTCAGGTGTTTAAAACCTAAATCTAAAACTATATTGTGGAACTTGCTTTGTCAACGACTAAGTAAACATTATACTATTACATAATCAAAACTAAAACATTTTACCTGGTCCTTAGAAGCAATGGTGTTTCCAAAACTTTGCAGACATCTAAACAAACCTCAACTCCCCTGTTTCAAAACAATGTCACTAATCTTTAAATTGCTTAGTGTTTGTATGTATATTAATATTAATGAACCTGTTACGACGGTAATTGACAATCAAATTTTAATATCTATCCACCCGAATGTATGAAGCATCATAAAATTCCCTTCAAGACCAAATAATTCAGTTTAAATTAACATCTGCTAATAACGGAGCCCAGATTACTTTCATAATTAATTAATTAATAAATAAACCACCATTTAAAACTCCACGTGTGTTAATCAAGACCAAACAGGGGGTTGTATAAGCTAATAATCTAGCCTTAATGAGGTATCAAGAGTGAAGTTATTTGCGACAAACACCCTTCTTGATAGACTATTCATTGCTGATTAAACATGCAGTTCCAATTCATTAGGTGTATATAGGAAGGGGTGGCAGTCGTTTCGGTGCCCCTGTTACATATGTCATGTTATGATGTTCGATGGGTACAACACCGTATCACTGGGGCAGTCAGGGGAGCCGACGACCTATTTTTGTATACTGTATGTATGGACGTTTTTTTTTTTGACTTGATATGCCAAGGAGCATAAACATACTGCATTATTTCATTTCATGTTTTTTTTTCCTTTGGAGAAACCTAAGGAATTTTTGCTGTCTACTGATTAACAGTATTAACACAAAAGTCGATGTCACTGGATGAAAAGAGAGAAAGGTTAGTTTACAGGGTGGTTCGTTAAAGGTGGCGAGGTACCATATACAGGTAGGAAAAGTACGGAAAAGTTCGCTAGTACCTTGGAAAAGTTGGAAATCTCGGTTGTAGGCGATTCCCCGATGTTTAATTTTAGTAATTTTAGTCCTGCAGTGGCAGTGTGAGTAGTGAGTATCCAGCCACTGTTCGAATGATATCAGGGATTTTGTTTCTTATTTGTATATATTTTTTTCACTTGCAGAAATGAGAGTATCGTGAATTTTATTCTGACTACTCCTGCTCCGGTTTCCTTTAAAAGCCATCCAACTGGAACCGAAAGCCACACAGGAGAGTATATGGCAAATCTTATTTTCTCAGTCATAGATGACGTTGGCCCAGAAAAGGTTTTATAGTGTGTGACAGATAATGCAAGCAATAGGAAAAAAGGATTGGCAAATACTTGCAGAAAAATATCTCCATACGTCATTCTATGGTTGTATTGCGCATTCTCTCAACCTCCTAATTGAAGATATTATAAAGTTGAAGACCATTATCTCCTTGAAAAACGAAGCAGCCAGAATTGTAACACATACCAAATGTAGTCAGATTCTAACAGCTCACTTACCCAGATCAAGAAAGAGAAAAGTGCTAACGTAGCTCTCAAGTCGCCAGTTTCAACCAGATGGGCATCAATCGTACGCTGTTTCAACAGTTTGATCAGTTACAACTTTTGTCTGCAAGCTTTGGCGGTAAATGAAGCAGTTGTAAAATACCTTCAAAAATATATCGAAACAATGCTGTTGGATGATGATGTTTTTTGGGTGAGGCTCGAAAACACCAGAGATCTGCTAGAACCCATTGGAAAATGGATAACCAAAATTGAAGGAGACAAACCAAATGCTTCGTTAGTTCCTGAAATATTTGCAAATCTAAAACCAATTTTTGAGGAAAGAGTGCCTAAATGCCCTGCAAGCAAAGCAGAGAAAAATTATGGATATGCTTGCTGATCGTCAAAACTTCTGTTTACATAAATTCCATCTAGCCGCAAATATACTGGATACACGTTATCAAGGGAACAACTTGTCAACCGAGGAACATGTTGATGGGCTAGAGTTCATCAATAAGATTTCAGAGCATATAAATGATGTGGATGCCGGAGAAGTAATAACTGTAATAAATATAAAGCAAAGGATGAACTGTGGGCTAAAGAATCTATCTGGAAGTGTGCTCACAAAGTGGATCCTGTAGTGTGGTGGAAGGGCATGTGTTCTACATCTCCTCTGTCTAAAGTTGCTTCTGCTATTTTATCGATGGCAACAACATCCGCAACTACCGAGAGAAGTTTTACTACATATAGTAGAATTCATACTAAAAGTAGAAATCGTTTTACAATTAAAAGAGCGGGAAAAATTGTTTACATCGCCCATAATTTGAAGCTGCTTACAAACCATAAAACAAAGAAGACCACGACTACTGATGCTGGTGAACACGGTTCCGAAGTCCTGCCAGTACGGTTACGAAGAGGTTTACAAGGTCAAAATCTGGGATTCCTGCTAAACAAACCAAAAAAACTTTAGTACAAGACAGTAACGAACTTGAACATAGATCGATAAATGAGTATGATGAACAAACTACGGAGACTGATAACGAATCTATCGCTCTTCATGAAGATTCGTCATTTATCAGTGATGATGGTGATTCATCTTAGGAGGTTTTGGTCTTACTCTTAGGTAATATTTTGTATTATTTTGTGTTGTTTGTTGCTTTGTTTCTTTGCTTGTTTGCGTTTATATTTTATATAAATAATCAAATAGATTATAAAAGGTTGAGTTAGTATTTTATTTACATAATTTCCACACAAGAACACATCACAATGCAAGATGCAACTTTAAAATTACCGTAAAGCTCAACTTTTCCGAACTTTTCTTGAAAAGATGATCGAACTTTTCAGCAATTCCAACTTTTCCGGAAAACTTGCAACACTATACAGGGTGTTTCAATAAAAACTCCCAGGCCAATTATTTCGAAAACTATAAGTGACATGTAAATTCTGTAAACGCCAGTTTTTAGCCTCTATGATTGGTTTCACAACTGTGTAAAAAATGTGTTTAAGTAATACAAGATGTAGGTGGCGCCATGGTGCAAAGAATTTTTTCGATGACAGGAACTTTTAAATGTTGTGGTTCTTAAAGATAATTAATTTTTTATCAAATTGTCTCATAAAAATTTTTGATAAATCCAACATGAACGGAGATAATTGGGGTTAAGTTTTTTATTAAAATAATTTTAACAAGTATTTTAATTATAAATATTTTTAATATCCTTTAGCAGATTTTAATTTAATTTTGATAATAATAATTTTAGTTATAAAACGCTCGTCTAGCGCTAAATTATTACGTCCAGTGACGTCTCAGGGGACGCCTTAACAAATAATATTAGCAAAAAATAAGACGCCACTGAGTTTTTGGTAATTTTTATATTTTTTTCGGATTAAGCAACTAAAAATATCCTTTTATTGTCTGTTAAATTGTTTAACAGTTCTTGTCCGCGAGCACATAAATGAAAGTTTTAGAAGGCAATGGATTGGCCGCGGAGGCTCTGTCACCTGGCCAGCGCGCTCCCCAGATCTAACACCTTTAGATTTTTTTCTTGGGGATATATGAAAAGTCTCGGTTATGAAACGCCAGTCGAGTCAGAAGAAGATTTGGTGGCTAGAATTTCCACTGCGGCTTGAAGTTTTTAACCACGTCAACTTAAATATGCTGCGTAGGTGCAATAAATGTATCGAGCGTGGTGGCAGACATTTTCAGTAAGTACTAGTTTAAGTTTCTTTTTGTACTACCTACCATAGTAATAACGCTGATTAATTTATCTCTTAATATCTCCATTAAACCTGGCTAAAGTTAATATTGTCCAACAAGCTTAAATACCTAGATGAACTTACTAACAGTAATTTATGTTCCAACATTGGTTGCAGTAGCTGAAGTAGCTCCGGAGCTACAAAACGAGAACTAGTTTATGACAGCCATCTTTAAAGGGCTCTAGCTCCCTGAGGAAGCGTTTCCGGACCCATGTTTATATAAACTTTATCCTTTTTTTTATATATTCTATCTACCCTAGAAGTTTATAACATGATCATATTAACACCCTGTAAATCAAAAACAATTTATCGTATAGCTTTGTGAAAAAATTAATCTTAAGGAAAACCAGCAAGTTGGTATTTTTCCAAATACAGGACGTCAAAATTATTATTTTATTTTCGAATTATTTATCCTCATAAGTTGTGTGCTTTTCTGGCTACGCCACTGTACTGTGAACGTATATATCTGCACGACGCATTTGTTTTATTTGAGGTTTAGTTATGAGTCATGAGACCGATTCTAATGGACTGATTTATTATGAAGTTCTAATACACTGTCAATTGTGCGAAGTCTCTGTTCTACATGAAATTATTTGGGAGGTTGAATATATTGCTTTAAGTATATCGTAAGATCAAAAGAAAAAGTTCTCAAAGTATGCCGTAAAATCAATTACGAATGTCTTCAATTATTACCCCAGATAAAGCCACACCAAATGCGAAAGAATGTCAATTTTCTCGCATGCTTACTATGTCCTTGACGCGGTAGGTGCCATATCAACCTTGTACAAAGCCTGGGTTTTAAAATCCCAGTCTCAGCAACAAAAAATACTATTTTTCCATAGGGTGCTACACTGATTCTTTTTTCTACTTTCACTCTCAAGAAAACACTTTTCTTTACAAAAGCATTTCTTTATTCTACTAAACTATGCCATTGGAACAGATAATGTCAGGTGTTTACATAATTTGTAAAATCATACTACTACTTCACATGAATTGTTATTGATTAACTAATCAATGGCCACATTGACTTATCACACTTAAGGGGGTTCGTGTAACCCGCAACAAACTATTATAATTTTACTTCAACAATTTTTGCAACAGGTTGAAAACTCACGACTAGAGGTAAATCCGCGGGAAGAAGACGTTCCACCACGAACAGAATCTGTAACTCGACTCACTGTTTAGAAACACTTGACGCTGATGGTCCGAAAATACGTGAGGAGAAGACGTTCCGCCACGGAGTGAAGTATAAAACCTACTGATTAACTAAAAATGAAATCATTCGCTTTGTTGATCAGCCTTCCCACGCGAGAACGATTTGCAACACCGCATCCCCTTAGTCACGCTTCATACCGCACCGAGAACAACTGACCTGTCTAGCACGTACGCAACGTCTTCAACGCCCGCCGGCCGCCTTTTGTCATAATTGGAAAAGCCTTACCGAAAACTGATGTTCACCGCCCTTTAATCAAACCGAAATCATATATCTACTGCTTTCCAGCCCAACGCCATTTCAGGTTCTATAAAAACGTAAACAAGTTGTTCTGTTATGAAGGGTTTTCTATTGTATTATTTTACCGAAATGATTATTAAATACGACGTACATTTGCAGTTAAGTTTTTATAATATGTTAAAAGTTTAGTTTCATTTATTTCTTTAGAACAGTAAACATAACCCAAATGCGGCGTTGCCGATCATTACTACTTTTAACTGGAATGCGATTATGGTTTTGGTCTAAATATTAAGTAATATTACGAGTTTCAATTATGTTAATTAGTCTTGAAATGCGTATGCATGTTTCCCCAACAAACCTTTTCTCGTACGCTACTAGCTGTCGATTGAAAAAAAAATATGGTCTGTTACACATCTGGAAAGTACGTTAAGAGGATTGGCAAGCTGCATCATCCTGTAAAATAGTACTTTCCTGTCTTGTAGCGTAGAGTTATTATACTATAGGTTTGTCCAACACAGCCCAATTACCGTTTCCGAATGATCATTTTCAACCTGTCAATTATATTTTGAATTTGGCAATCGATTGTTGCAGCGGTAAATTAGTTGAGCGACCGTTCGGGGACGGTCCTTGTAGGGTTTTTTGGACGGGTTGGAACAAGCCTTATACCTTACGTTGCAATATAGTACAGTAAGTATATAGTCTATCTTATAATCTATAAAATACAGGAGACTATCACGAAGATATGAATGCCGATGTCTTTGAAGAATGGTTCGAGCAAATGTTGGATCTTATACCAAAAGATGCAATAATTGTATTGGATAATGCAAGTTACTACTCTAGGCTGACGCAGAAATTACCGACAAGTGCGTGGCGTGAAAGTGAAATAACAGAATGGCTAAGTTTAAGACAAATAGAATTTCCATTAGATTCCTTCAAAAAAGAACTATTGGTACTAGCCAATTTACATAAAAATGAATTTAAAAAATATATAGTCGATGAAATGGCAAAGTTACGAGGAATATCTGTGCTCAGACTTCCTCCTTACCATTGCGAATTAAACCCGATCGAACTTAAATGGGCTCAAATAAAGACAGATGTCGCCAAAAAAACCACGATTTATAAAATGGTGGATTAAAAAAGACTCTAATGAAGCTATGGGTGAAATCAACGCGAAAAAGTGGAAAAAGTGCGTCGATCATGTGATAGAAGAAGCCAAAATGTGGCAGGTAGATATAATAATCGAAGAAATGGTTGAACCGCTTATTATAAATGATGTTAATCAAAGTTCATCGTCTGAATCGGACTATATGATTAAGCCATAACGACAAAGTATTATTCCATTTTTGAAAGTGCTTTGTTGGTAAGATTCTATATTATATTTTGTTTTTGTAATTATATTATGTAAAATAGTACCACCAGTTAACACGATTTTTTAAATGAATTCATATGTTATAAATAGGGGTGGCCAAAATAATCGATTAAACGATTGTTAAAATTTTAAAAATCGATTAATCGATTGCTTTTCGATTATTCGATTCTGAATTTTCGTAATTCTAGTGAGCAGCCTGCTAAGCGAATTCTCCTGTTGGAATAAGCTATCTAATATACCTACATATAAACATAATATAATATTATGCTTTCTTTTCTTGAAGAAGAAACAGTAATATAACGTTAAAATAAAATTTGTGGCCGGTATTATGTTTACTGTTTGCTGGAAATTTTGAAAGAAAACAAAGTAATTAAAAAACCAGGCTAACCAAGTGAGGCAATTATAAGAAATGAAAAGACGCGTGCATTCATTTTTTTAAAATTTGTTCTATAAAAAAATAACTAAATTCGAATATTCGAAATATTAATTAGGTAATAGTCTAATATAATAAGTAAAATTATTTTTTACTTTGATTATTTGCTGTAAGATAAGTAAGGTTGCCACGTGGCCACCTCGAACCTAGATCTTGCTCGGAGATTTTCAGTTGTTGAGCGGGGGGGAGCTAAGCAAGATCAATTCATCAATTAATTGATTATTAACAGATTAATCGATTGTTTCTTAATAAATCATTTGTTTTTTAATTAATCGATTGTTTTTCGCTCAATCTAATGTTTTTTGGTTAATCGATTGTTTCGATTAATCGATTGTTTTTCGATTAATCGATTTAATCGAATTAATCGATTATTTTTAACAATCGACAATCGATTGTGAAAATTCATAATCGCCCAGCCCTAGTAATAAATACCTACGAATATAATATAACACAATTTTAGGAGAATAGGCATGTTTAAGATTTTTAATTTAAAATAATTTCTATTATCTATCTATATCTATAATAAATCTACTTTCGGAACACAATTCAAGAGTTTCCAGTGTGCATTTGACATGGAGAAATTTTTTAAAGAGTTTTACAAAGGATAAATACCAGATGCAAGCACGAGATGCAAATTGTAGTAACATGCGCATGGCTAAATCTTTGCACATACAGCTTTAGGCTTATAAAGTTAATTAAAGGTTTCCACAAATGTTTGTATCCTGTATAATGTTGGAATACGATTATACATACAATAAAATTATTCTCTTTATAATGAAAGAAATAACCTTACCTTAGGGTATTTTTTTCTTTTTATTCCTCTTTAATGCCTATCCCGCATTTTACGTATATACGCACATAACATACTGAATATATTCTAAAATATGTATTATTAAATAAGTAAGTACCTGCATATTTTAAAAATATGAAACAACGTATACATGACCCAATTCAGTGCCGTATAGATGATCACAAAATAAAAATATTGTTGAAATTCAAATTATAATTTGTAATCGGGAAATATCACTTAGTAAGGTATTAATTTTAAAACGGACAGCATAAAATATTTTTTAGGCTGATAACACTGGAAATTCAGTGAAACACGTCAACTTAGGTCAGAAGTGGGATAACCTTGTGTTATATTAAATTCAACCCCCAGACCACATACCCCTAAAATCTTGGATAGCATCTTTTGTTATCTTTTTTTTGTCACACAATTATTGAGTACCTAACCGCACATTTTCACGAAACGTTCAAAAGTGGCACAGTTTGAGTGATAGAGTCCGTCTATCTATTTTAAAAACTCATGATAAATGCTAATACCTTGCCGTCATAATAACCTATTGTGTGAGGTGTAAAATTCGGCCCCCTGATCTGGGGACTCCAGGTAAGGATCTATTTAACGACTATTATATTGTTATTTTTTCTCAGTAATCCTCTTAAAATAATAGGGTAAAATAAAATAGGTTTATTTTAGTTATTTAAATATGCTGATTCTTGATTTTAAAATTCAGTCAGATGTTTGTATTGGTTTAGACAAGAAGTTATTTGTTGCCAATTAAACGTGATATCTAAGAATGTTTCGTCCGTGGGAAGAAACCAGTATGCCAAGTGGATTTACGGGCCGTGATAAAAACCAATTAAAGCGTGATACTTTATCAGTTGACAGAAAAAAAGTAATCTTCGACGTTTACACCACCCTTCTTGAACGTGGTTTTTCAAAATTTGGTGCAGTGAAGGAAGCGGCAGCTTTGACACGCAGGCCAGTGAGCACAGTGTGGTTTGTTGTAAATAAACCTATAGTGGAGAGAAGAAAGAGGAAAGACTCTTTTACTTTTAAGAAACTGAACGCGACGGATGTCGATATAATTCGTAGAAAAATATATGCCATGTACAGGGAACAAATGATCCCCACTTTAAAACCCCTATTGCAAAGATTAAAAAAAGACGATACAGGAATAGAATGTTGTCGTGAGACTTTAAGGAAATGTATTTTAAGACACGGTTTTAAAATGAAAAAAATTAACAAACGACGAGTAATTATGGAATCGGCCCGGTTAAAAAGATGGAGGATGGAATACCTAAATGCAGTCCATAGATATAGACAGGATGAAAGGGATATTATTTATTTGGACGAGACGTGGTATGACACACACGAAGTTCCAGATAAAGGTTGGGTAGATTTATCAGGGTCAATGCAGAACCAAAGCTCCATTAAATAAAGGTAAGCGTATAACAATAAGTCATGCTGGGGCAAAAAGCGGATTTATACCAAACGCTTTGACCTTATCAGCCAAAAATATTGTCAACAAAATGGCGGGCTCCGCATTATAATTATAAACTTTTAGACTTCTAGACCACTGTGCGTTGAGGTCGCGGACCACTGTGCCATCCAATGTCAAGTTTAATTAAACAAGAGTCAGCACTTTCGGGGTATAAATACCCGAACATTGGGTGGACACGGTACCTTCGTATCAACGACTGGTCAAATACCCTGCGACAGGAGTGCCCATGTGTCACATAGACTCGAGGCCCCTCTCCTGATCGATCTAAAAGTACCCCCCAAGAGTCCCCTAGGCTCCAGGCCTCTCCGACTCCCGTCCTCTGGAGGCGGAGCCACGTAAAGCCCCTCAGGCACATCCCGTGAGAGCCCCCATCGACAATGCCGGTCTGGTCCACACCCCCCGGAGACATGCTGGGTTTCCTCCAGGCTACCTGATAAATAATTGGCGAATATAAATAAAAGTCTGTATTGTTTTTTAGCCAAAGCATTTTCATTCACGCCCCGTTAGAGAAACAACCCCCAAGTTGTGACAATATAAAGGACTCCCTTGTTGATTATCACGATGACACTACGGCAGAACTATTTGAAGACTGGTTTAAAAACAAATTATTACCAAATATACCACCAAATAGTGTGATAGTGATGGATAATGCGAGCTACCACAGTCGTAGGTTAAATAAAGTTCCGTGTTCTAATGACACAAAAGTTACCATCCAGGACTATATGATGGAAAATAATATGTATTTTTAGGAAAATTACACAAAAAAGGAATTGCTTGAAATTTTAAAATTATTTTCAATAAAAAAGCAATATTATTGTGATACTTTGGCGGCAGAAATTGGTCATAGCGTGTTAAGACTTTCTCCTTGTCATTGCATTTTCAACCCAATTGAACATAATATATTATGGCACCAGCTGAAAGCATCTGTAAGGAGGAATAATGTTTCGCCAACCTTAAATTCTTCTGTGATAGCTTTAATACAGTCAGAGATGCAAAATATTTAAAACAAAAGCTGTGAAAATTGTGTAGCGCATGTTAAAAGTAAAAAAATCGTACGTAAATATAGATGTTGCCCAGAGAAAGAATTTTTGTGAACTTGGATGACGACAGTACGACAGTGACAGTGAAACTGACTTGGGTTAAAATGAAATAATTATTTTTCTGACACGCTACTTTTTGTAGGTACCTATATGTATATTTTGTTTTAATTAATAACCGTCCTATATGTTATAATTTTAAATGTATTGTATCTTATATACTGTTATATTATTATTTTATTATTATTACTTATTATTAAACTACGTTTAAAATATCCTTGCGTTTTCTTTCTAACATAAAAAATCAGTACGACACTTCTGTTGCATACCCGCTGGGTCTTATCGGCATTACGGATTAGCAATTATAATGAGTTTGTAAGATAGATGGACGGACTCTACATATGTTATTTCAAAATTCTTTCACTTGTTTACATTTTGTCGCTTCACACATTTTTTATAATTGTTTTGCTTATGTCTTATTGTATTTAAAAGCGATAAAAATACGTTCCTATTTATTGGCTTGATTAGTGAAATTAAATTCTAGTAGGTTTGTGCGATTTCGATAGTTTTCGATGTGTTAGTGCTGTACCCCTTTCATAAAAATGGTTTACACTATTGCTGAGCGTGTAGAAATGCTTCTTATTTATGGAGGCGAAAATCTCTATTGAATGATAGGCATCCAGGAAAAAATGTTCGACACAAGTACATCCGAGAGCTAGTAGCAAAATTTGAAGAAACCGGACCTGTTTCCAATAAAAAAATGAATTAACCAAGATTGCTTGATGAAGCCACTTAGATTGGAGCTCTTGGCCAGTTTGCGATGGCTCCCACTATGTCGCTTCGTGTATCTAAAATACAGGGTGTTTTAGAAGTACGGTACGTAACTTAAGGGGGCGATTTCTCATGATATTCGAAAAGAAAAAGTTCATATGAACACATGTCCAGAGTTGCCCCGTTCTTAATATACAGGGTTTTAAAGTTTGAAAAAAATCGTTTTTTTATCATTTTTTAATTGTCCTTTACCCAATTTTTATAAAATTTGGTACCGTTATTCATATTGATATTTAGTTACGAAGTGGCCGGTTTCGCCTGTCACATGACAGGCATCTTCAGACTGAGATTTATAAAATAAAATTAAAAAAGTTAAATTCTCAGAAATTGGCATTCCCCTTTAAAGATAATTAAAGCAAATAACCTACATATTAAACATAGTAGTACCAACAATTACACATATATCTCACACAAACACTTATTAATGAACGAACCATTAAAATTTATACACCTACTACATTTTGTCAATTGAATATAAAACCTTTAAAAATAAAATGTGAAGCTTTTTTTTTTCCGATTTTACGGCATACAGGGTGACAATTTGAAAACGAACAGCATTTAATATTGCCTCTACCCATGATAGTATGAAAATTTGGCGAAACACGTCAATTGATATATCAAGGGGGAATTTTTTTAAGGCATTTGTTGTCGTGTTACTTTCAACCCCCTGACCCCCAGGGCACCTACCCCTAAAATTTTAAATGGCAACCCCTATTTCTTTTGCCATTTTTGTGTTTCTTATAAAATTCTACATAAACTGTATTATTTTTTTTTCAAAATTGTGATTATTAACCTCACAAATTAATGAAATGTATTTAATAGCACTTCGTTTAAAACTGTTTGTACCTACCAATAGTTACATTCCAAATTCTTTTATTTATTTACATTTCGTCTTCGATATCGCCACTAGAAAACATAAAATAATTTAATTTTTTTGCCGTTTTCGACAAAACAAGATTCTCGATTTGCTTATTCCTGATATTTCGAACAAATGATAAGTACTTAGTAGGCACTTTATTTTCCGACTCCTGGTGTTCATTATTTATTTCATGTTCTTCTAGAATCAGTGAAAAATAAGCTGTGAAAGTTAATTTCATAAACATTTCAATAGTTTTTAATTATTAGTCTCGTTTCTTAAAATGGTTTACACTATTGCTGAACGCGTAGAAATGATTTTCATTTACGGAGCTGAAAATCGTTGCTTTGCAAGAACGGCGCGCGGCGGCCGTATTCAACGAAAGACATTGTGAAAGAAATGTTGGACACAAGTACATCCGTGAGTTAGCAGCTAAATTTAAAGAAACAGGATCTGTTTGCAATAAGAAAAGGAATGAGCCAAGACTGCTCAATGAGGCCGCTCAGATTGAGGTTCTTGGTGAAGTTGCTATGGCTCCCACTACGTCCCTTCGTAAAGTTGCAGATCAAACTGGAGTGCCGCGTGAGTCAGTCAGGAAAGTATTGAAGCTTCACAAATTTCATCCATACAAACTCCTAATTACTCAAGAATTAGGGGACGATGACCCGGACAGACGTATTGAGTTTTGCGAAATTATGATGGATAAGATTATTATTACTCAGCCCAGGTTAATAAAGAATATTTGTTTCAGTGACGAATGCACTTTTTACTTAAATGGCAAGGTCAACAAACAGAACTGTCGTTATTGGAGCGACCTCAATCCTCACATTATTAGAGAGGGGCATATGCAATACCCTCAAAAAATAAATGTTTGGGCGGGTATATTAGGCAATAGTATCATCGGTCCCCTCTTTATCAATGGAAATCTAAATGCTGAAATTTATGCAGAAATGTTAGACACAGCTATAGAACCTCTTATAATTCGTGAGGTGGAAAATCAATGGAAATGTTGCTCTAGATGAACATTTGCTCCACTTCCAACAGGACAGAGCGCCTCCGCATTATGTACGCCCAGTAAGAGAGTGGTTGGATAATGATTATTCAGAGCAGTGGATTGGTAGGAGGGGACCCATAGAATGGCCACCTAGGTCACCAGATCTGACACCGCTGGATTTTTTCTTATGGGGTCACTTGAAATCCGTTGTATTGGAAACTTAACCAGATTCCATTGAACAATTACAACAAAGAATTGTACAGGAGTGTAGAGCTATTTCAATTGAAACTCTTGAAAACGTCCGAAACCAGTTTGAATACCGGCTGTACTTGTGCTTGGAGAAGAATGGAACCCATTTTGAACAATTTATAAAGTAGGAAAGGTGAGCTTTCCAGTATTGCATTATCATTATCATAATTTTTCAAGGAGTTGCATTATTTAAATGTTTATTTAAATACATTTCATTCATTTGTGAGGTTAATAATCACAATTAAAAAAAAAAAAATAATAAAGTTTATGTAGAATTTTATAAGGAACACAAAAATGGCAAAAGAAATAGGGGTTGCCATTTAAAATTTTAGGGGTAGGTACCCTGGGGGTCAGGGGGTTGAAAGTAACTCGACAACAAATGCCTTAAAAATTTCCCCCTTGATATATCAATTGACGTGTTTCGCCAAATTTTCATACTATCATTGGTAGAGGCAATATTAAATGCTGTTCGTTATCAAATTGTCACCCTGTACATATAGGGGTTTCTTACGTTATGTGTAACCACTTAATCGAGTTTTTTAGTTTAAATTTTTTCCAAAATAAACTCTGATAATACAGATAAACTTTATAATTATTTAGACTTAAAATGCTTACTTACTTACCTATAGGGGTCTCTTACGTTATGTGTAACCACTTAATCGAGTTTTTTAGTTTAAATTTTTTCCAAAATAAACTCTGATAATACAGATAAACTTTATAATTATTTAGACTTAAAATGCTTACTTACTTACTTATGTACTTCAATCTTGTCTCCACTTACCTAAAATAGAAAAAACAATATATTATAACTAGATTAAATTTAGAGAGAAAAAAATGTACGCCACTGACTTTTTTTAAATTTTCATATTTTTTCGGATTAGCCAATTACCTAATTATACAACTTTTTAGATCCCTAAATTGCATTCTTTCGTATCTTGCTTCGTTGTCGAGAGAAAAAATAAAAACCACTTTATTATCATATCATAACATTTGATTTTTTTGAGAAAATCCTTATTCATTGAGGAATTACGGAAAAACGCCATCTAGTGGCCACCGTCAGAATCAATATGGTATAGTTAATAGATCTAAGTGTAGAGGAAAGGGTTTTTTTTTAAGACCAAGTTCAATAAAATCGGTTTATCCAAAGCAGAGATATCAGCGTTTGAAAGAAAAAAACTTTGACCTTCTCCCACCACTTTATTACTAAAAATAGAAAAAAACGATTCCTAACATAAAGTTGCATAATTTTATGAAGAATACAATGCTTATATTTTTAACATATTTTTATTAAGAAAAATCAAGAGAAAATCGGCATTTCTATTTTGAAAGTTCTCTTACGCCCCCTAGCGGTCATTTTTCGAACTTGAAAATAATTTCCAGCAATTTCTCTTGGCAGCTTTTATCAATATAAATTTTTTCCCAACGTCCTAGTGTTATTACCTTCTGAGATATAGCCGATTACCTCCTTAGGTGGAACACCCGGTACAAAAAAATACCAACCTTTACAGTGAGCTCAAAAAGGTTGGAATAAATTCATTTAAAATTCAAGTGGTTATTTTCTGGAAAAACGCTTGGACATGTCGATTATTATTTTTAATTGCGAATTTTTTGACATAAGAAATGTGTATACAGGTTGTCTCAAGAAGAACATATACCGTCAACATTAATTTTCTTAAATAGAACACCCTGTATATTATATTATTTTTAAATTTTACGGTACATTCTAAACACTTTTTGTATAACATACCATATCTCCAAAATCAACGGTTTTCGATATATTGACATTTTAATATTTTTCTGAAAAAATTCTGAGATCCGTGAATTTTTAGTTTTAATTGCGCATTTCTTTATTATTTAATTATTGTAACCTGTTACCTGAATTAATTTATTTCGACACAGACATTTACTTCTTGTCAAAAATTCTTCAAATTGTGTAGAAATATCTAACTTCAAGTAATTCTGTAAAAATGGCGCGGTTAAGTGAAAAAGATAGGATAGAGGTAGGCCTACTAATGATGCTTGGCTATGGAGATAGGATGCGAACCCAAACAGAAGTGTGTGAGTTATTTAACAATAAGTACCCAAACCGAGCACCAATATCTCAATCTGTTGTTAGTAAAATTGTAAAAAAATATAGGGATTTGGGGCATGTTAGAGACAATTATATTCAAGGTCGACCTAGGATTTCAGAAGATGTGCAGTTAAATGTCCTCTTAGCTGTCCAAGAAAATCACCATAGTGTTACTCGCGGTATTGCCACGGAAAATAATATTTGTCAAGCAACCGTATTGAATTATTTAGACAAAAATAAATGGCATCCCTATAGGGTGCAGTTGGTTCATGAACTTACCATGAAGATGACCCGGATAGAAGAACAGAATTTTGCGAAAAAATGATGAACAGATACATTGAAGATCCCTAAATTAAAAAAAAAATTGTGTTCTCTGATGAAGCAACGTTTACTCTAAATGGGCATGTGAATCGCCAAAACTGTCGATATTGGGCTAAGGAAAATCCGCACTGGATCATGGAGTCCCACACACAATACCAGCAAAAAGTGAATGTTTGGGCTGGAATTGTTGATAACCGGAATTTAGGTCCCTTCTTTTTTGATGGTACGTTAAATGGCGAACTGTATCTAGATATTTTAGAATTTGAGTTTTCTGAACGACATGGAAAGGTTATCATGTTTTTAATAAATAAAAAAGATACATGTTCTGTATCGGTAATTTGAGAAATTTTGTAAAAATAGAAAAAAATCTTAAGTAGAAAGATGTAATTTCATATTAAAATATAGTTTTTCATTCCGAACAACTTTTCATAATTACAGTTTTCGATACCGTCAAAAGTAAAGGTAATTTACTCTTGAACAAAATTCATATTTTTTTACACCCCTCGAATACACTTACAAAAATTTAATATCTGATGATTGCATTATAGGTTTTGGAATTGGACCATGCAGAACTTTTTATGAAGAATAACTTTTTTTCGTAAAATTAATAATAAAAAAGTTTCCCATATGTAGCCAACTTAAGTAAACACACTGTATATGTATATACTTTTATTTTGAAGAAATAGCCCATGCTCAAAGTAGAGTTCAAAGTATGGGGTCGAAAGCAAAAAGTCTTTCTCCACCAGATTTTCCTTTTGTCCCCATATAATATACTTTTTTGTTATTATACAAGCAAATTTAATATTTTAAATGCAATATGTCCAAACAATGTCAAAAGTTTAGCAGCTATTATTGTATAGAGACTACTAATATTGTATCAGTCTGAGACCTTTGAGTCTTAATATTCACAAACCGTCCGTTAAAAAAAGACAATCGTTCAAAAATATGGTTCTAATTTTTTAAAATTTACATACCTACCTAATAAATAAAGTGATATGCTGTCTGTGCAATTATATATTACAGAAAACACCTAAACAATAATGTTTAGGTACGTTCATAGTATTTTGTTGGACTAGTGTCACAACTGGCAATGATTTTTTTAGCCATGCATATATAACTCTATATAATTAAATTTATATTACTATAATATTATGTCTATATAATATGTGCCAGTGAAAACAAGTAACAGGGAAATTCGCAGTATTAGGTAAAGTAAGCGACACAAATATAACATTATTGTTCACATTTCTTTCTTCTGTATAAAAACTCCAGCAAAAAATGCCGGCTCTATGCGGCATGCCTTGAGGCTTAAAATATGTACCTTACCTACTACACACTACTAGACAAAAACAAAACAGCAACCTTTGCCAGTTTAGAAAATTAATAGACTTTGAATCTCTGAGATTTTTTAAAAGTAAAAATGGTTAACATGTAAAAAAAACTCTAATAAATCATTTGTTTCTATTGAGTTATTTTTGTTTTTATTAGAAACTTTCTAAATAAATTGAGAAAATTATTTAAAAAAACCTTGCAAAAAATGATGGATTCTTATTCTCTCTCGGAAATTTGAATGTTATTTTCGGGTTATATTTTTAAAACTAATCTAATTTATTTTTTTTTGTGACTAAATAGCATATTAGTGTTACTATAACCACAGGTTTCTTCTTATTTGTGCTATAAGAATAGAATTCTTACTCATAAGATTATTATTTAGTATCTTCGTAAACATAGTAATTGAATTTTACATTTTCTCTTCTCATAGCAAAACCTATTTTCCCGTTAAAGGACAAACGTATATATTCCGCTGTCTTACATATTTATAATTTTCCATATTGAAAATCGTAAGTGCTAACTATTTCTTATCGATGTATTCCCGCCCGCAACAAATTGATGATTAATAAGCACTGAATGCGAATCGAAACGCATAAGCTAGCAAAATAGGCACGCGAGAACATCGGCCCTGGAAGACTATGTCACCGCCTACTCCCCGACGAGTAGCTTCGGTCCTCGCCACGACCGTCCAAGCAAACCTACCGAGAGTCGTAGCCCTTAACTAAAATAAACGATATTTAGGTACAGTGGTTTTATTTTTTTGATATAATAAACCATTAATTAAAACTGAAAGTTTTTATTTTCTCATAATTATAACTTTTGATTTTAATCATAATTTAAATAGAAAAAATCAAGTGATTTAAATCAAATCATTTAAATCCTTTCAACCCTGGTATTTATACAGGGTAACTTAAAAAAAAGTTTAGGAGAATAAAAGTGTTGGCAGCGCAAAAAATGTAACACTCTGTATACTGCCCTTAACAATTTAGACATTTTATTGTAGAGATTCCAAAAGCTAATAAGTGTACTAAATTTGAAATAATTATTTAAAAAAATATGGGTGAAACGAAAAAACACTAGAAAAAAGTAAAAGTATTTTTGTTCTATTTTGACAAGCCCTATCACTCCCTTAAATATCTACGTGACATTCATTAACACCCTGTACGGAGAATAATAATAAATAATTTAATGAAAACATTTCTTTTAATGCTGGACCACCACACCCCGTAACTAGACTAACCCACCTCTACAATTAAAATGAATAAGCTTCAAAATAGTGTTTGTAAACCAACTTAAAAGCCACAAAACTTTAGTAACAATTTAATTGCCAATAAACCATTGGATTTCATTTTAATTGCTCTCTAAAACCTACACTGGGCCATTAAAGAATTCGCTGTCTTAACACCATTTGTCTTATGTTTTCAATAAAAACAAGTTAATTCGATTGGTGCTTAATTCACTTTATTTACTTCTCACTCAATAAGTTTGGCATGGGGCGTAAATAATTCAAAGAAGAAAACTCCCCGTTGTCAAATAAATGCCACTTCGGATTGAACAGGTATTTGTTCGATTGCGGAAATTACTGACCTTTAACAAACAAATTGATTTAAATGTGAGGTGATTCGAAGTTTCATTCCAGCTAATTTCAATTTAAACGGCGACGGACGATTGAAACACTGCCGCCGTACAGGATGTTTGCTTTAGCCTTTTTCGTTAATTGGCGAACCCAATTTATTAACGTATTTAGTCGAAATTGATCTTTTAATTAGTGGATAATCATAATTAGGCAGATATTAGAACAACGTAACTGAAAAAGTGATTTAATGGAATTTACTTTATATATAGGTTAAAGTAGTTAAACCCCAAAATCAGTTATTTATTTATTAAACGTCTTTATTTGCAATATTAAAATTGAAATTAATTATAATATTAAGGGCAAAGTTTAACCCATAGAAGATATTTAGGGTGTTTCAGAAGTACGGTACGTAACCTAAGGGGGTGGTTCCCCATGATATGCCAAGAGAAAAAGTTCATATGAACATGTGTCCGGAGTTGCTCCGTTTTTGATATACAGGGTGTTAAAGCTTTAAAAAAATCAGTTTTTTATACTTTTTTTAAATATCCCTTTCCCGATTTTATTGAAATTTGGTACTGGTATTCATAATGATAAGGGGCTTAATTAGCTCTAATTAGATTAAATTTATTAAGTCCAATGGTGTCCCGGGAAGCACCTTAACGAATATTATTTACAAAAAAATGTACGCCACTGACTTCTTTCTAATTTTGATTTTTTTTTCGGATTTACTAACTAATTATACAACTTTTTTGTTCCCTGAATTGTTTTCGTTTTCGAGAGGAAAAATTAAAATCACTTTATTGCATGTAAAAAAAAAATACCTGGGTATCTTGATGTTTTGAAAAAAATCCAATTTTAATCATATTTATATCGATTTAGGCTAAACAAATAAAAAGAAAGGGCATGTATGGTATATTTTTGTAATAAAAAAAATATGTATTTTTAAATATGTGATGATATACCGGGCGTTCCATTAAAAAAAAAGTAAGTTATGTCAATAATTTTGACATTTGACAGTTTAAATTATTTTTGACTCAACGACATAAAACTTTACTCAAATCCCTACAATTCCTTTTTTTTATTCAACGTTCTAGTTCAAAAAATACGTATTTTACAGCCAATTAAAAGTGGGACAAATTAAAATGGAAGCACTGTACTGATGGCCATTTTCAATCATTTTACGTTTTTTGTTAGCTACTGACCCCGTCTCCCGAAATTTTTGCACCAATTCCAAAATGTACTTTCGATGGACTTGTCGATTTTGATGTTGATGGTTAAAGAGTTGGGCAATTCTATTAGCACATTCATTGTTCGCAAAAAATAATGAAATGATTTGCACCCTTTTAGCAATAATTGAGTAAACCATTGTCACTTAATGCCGATTCTGTAACGAAATTAACTAAACTTTACTACTTTGGCGCGACCGAAGGAGGGTAGGCGAACCAGAAATGGCTAGTCTGCCACTGGACTTCGCCATTTTTTACATTACACTTATATAGGTACTATGATTTAACTATATTTATATTGTAAACATTGTAAACCTAGTAATGTAAAAATAAAGACATTAGGTATTATTATTATTATTATTATTATTATCTGGCATCTGCTACAATAATTGAGCACAGGAAATACAGGAATAAAACTAGAATTGTCAAAAAAGCAAAGTTTTACACCAGCAAATGCTATTTATCGCTGTCATTGTTTGTAATAAAAAGGTAAAAAGGTTTGTTCCAACCGCAGCAAAAACCGTTCTTGAACGGTTCTGCGCATGCGTATTAAATAAAATGCGTTCCAACTGTAAATTGACGATTCATATAGAACGATTCTTTAAGTGTTCCAACCACCTTGTTACCGTTCTAGAACTAGTTCTTTGGGATGACCTGCGCAGTAAGGTTTTAGTAAGCTGGGGCTGACATTAGTGACATTTCCATTTGTTTATTGGTGGTTTTTGTTCGTGAGATTTTTAGTTCGACTGTGTACTTTTCTGTTTTATACTGCCTTAATTTGACTTTGGTTTATTTTTACTATGAGTGACGAAGGAGATAGTGAGGTTATGTTCACGTTATAATTATTTAACTCGATACCTAAGTCGGTTCACAAAATCGTTCCAACCCGTCTATATTTTGCACCATCACGGAACTGTAAAATATCCACGCCTGCGCACAACATCGGTACGAGTGATCCCAATAACCGTTCGGGGACGATACCAAATTAGTTGGTTGGAACAAACCTAAAAACAACCTGTTTCGGTACTTTTGGTGAGCCACTGTACAGGCTAGGTAGATAGTAGCGATGTTAAACTCTGGAGTTATACTCTACATAAAAATACCTTTAAAAAAGTATCACTCGACCCCTCATCCAATTTTGGGTGTAGTTGCCGAAAATGCCAAAAGAATATTTTCCCCTATAATCAAAAATCGACGAGTCCGAGTGTTTTTTCTTTAATAACTTGGGGTGCCCAAAATTGGCTTTGTTTCGTTTTCAAGTGGCCACCCTGTATGTTGCTTCATAAAAAAATGTCGAGTAATTATCGGTCAATAGTGATCTCATAGTGTTATCATGATTAAAAATTTCGGTTTGATCCTGATACGATCTCAAAAATTAGTGAATTGAGCTTAAACTGCAATACCTGTTTTTATGTTCAATTCGGATTCAAATCGAACATTTTAAAAATGCAGCCCTAGAAGGTTTAACAAGTAGAATCTCATCCCATAATCCGGACTTAAAAAACGTACTGTATAAAAATTAGCAATAATAACTAATAAATAAAGCTTTTCTTTCTGAACTTATTCAAAATACACTTGGCGATAATAATAAACTGATATCTCGGTTTAACATGATCTTTTGTTTTTTATAAAGTAATTTACGAACAGAGTTAAAAGAAAAATTAGCATCAAGTTCCTGCTTCCCTCTCTTAAGTGAATTTACTAATAATGGCCGAAAGGGGAAACCAGAGACTTTCTTAGAACTTGAGACAGTTAATAATGCATAATTAGGGTGATGTGCTTTCATTTAACCTTGCGCTAATTCTACAGGTAACACGAAAATAAAACTGAAAGGAAAATCAAAGCTGTGCTGTAATAACTTAATATTGTACTTAACGTACAGATCGGAAAGATGATTCCTGCAAGTATGTATGTATGTATGTTTGTGGCTCTGGTAAAAACCAAATGGCCAGCGTCTCCTGCAAGTATTTTAATCATAAATATAGTTCTTCTTCTTTCTTTCTTTTTGTTATTGGCTCTGCCCTGAGGGGCAATTCTGCCAGCACATTAGTAGTGACCGTGACCTTGTCGGGCTCTAGACCCCGTCACGACCACTGACTTCTTCTTTTTTTTTCTTCTGATGGTTTCAGGTTATGGGATTGATAGGTTTAAGGTTATGGGAATGGAACAGCTGATCGTGGATTTATTTTGAGTGCTGTGGAGTGTGGAGAACCTAATATATCAATAATTTGATAAAAGCTTCGGTAAAAAATAAAATTGGGGATAGTTACTACATGCACAACAATGGAAAAAAATTAAGTCATACTCCGAAATGGCGGGAGATTTGACTTAGGAAACTGGAACAGAATATTGGACTAGGAAAATGGATTTGCTTCCTGAAATAAGGAAATTTATAAATTAATTTTATTTACATTTAAAAACTGAATAATAATTTTAATGTTTTGATTGTTTAAATTAGATAGAATTGTTTTAATATTTAGGGGGGGGGGGGGGAGATATTCCGGTTTTTCTGAATTCTTCATAAATATTATGACCCGGGATTATACAGTGAGGACATAAAGTCTGGAAAACTACCTTTTGCAAGTAAACGAAGCACCTGAATAAAAAACGCTCGGACACGTCGATTTTATTTAATTGTCTTTTATCTTCTAAGATTTCTGAGATATATACAGGGTGCTTCAAGAAACCTGGGCAGCTGTTAACTTCTTTTTTTTTAATGGAACACCCTGTATATTATTGCATTTTTGGATTCTACGGACAATTCTAAGTATATTTCATATAGGATATCCTATACCTAAATTCAATTGTTTTTAAAATAAAACACACCTTACTAGTTTACTGAATTTTTAATGACAATAACTTAAATGACACATTTTAACGTAACAAATGCTGAAACTGTTGTCCGTTAACTTCCTGGCAATATCCTAACCGATCGATGAACTCTTGTTGCACGTTTCGAATGAAAAAAGGTGGGATTTGTCGAATTTCATCTCTTATACGATTTTTCAGCGCATCGATATTAGGAGGTCTGTTGAAATAAACTTTGGTTTTTAAATATCCCCACAGAAAATAATCTAGGGGAGTCAAATCCGGAGACCTGGCCGGCCATTTTACGGGGCCACGACGTCCTATCCACCTGTTAGGAAATATCTCATTGAGATACTGCCGAACAGTAAGCGCGTAGTGAGGTGGTGCTCCATCTTGTTGAAACCACATAGTTGGAGTTGGTATATCAGGCTCATTACCTGGATACAGTTGAACTAAGGCAGGAATCAACTCTAGTTGCAGAAAGTCAAGATAAATTTCGCCGTTTAAGTTACCGTCGAAAAAATACGGACCTATAATCCTGTCTTGAAATATTCCAGCCCAAACATTGATTTTTTCGGGATGTTGCGTATGAGCCACTTGAGCCCAATGAGTATTCTCTGTGCACCAGTATCTACAGTTTTGTCGGTTGACAGTACCATTAAGAAAAAAGGTAGCTTCATCGGAAAATAAAATATTTCTACAAAAAAATGGATGTATATTGCACCGCTCTTGCATATTTTCGCAAAACTGAATTCGGCGGTCATAGTCGTCTTCATTTAATTCATGTATTAATCTTATTTTGTATGGATGATACTTTGCCTTTTTTAAAATATTTTTTACCGATGTTTTACCAATGGACAAATCTGATGCTGCTTGACTTGTAGGTAAATGTGGATTTTTGTTATAACTGAGTAAAACATCTAATTTCTTGACCATTCGGTCCTGATAGTGACAGTTACAGTATTGTTGTCGTCAGTTCCTGAATAAAAGTCTATTATCTTTAGTCTATTGCAGTTTTAAAATATCCTAATATAGTGATAACACCAATATAAGATCAGAAATCCAAGAAAAACTGTAAGTACACCAAAATTCGATCATTTAACCCTACTAACTCAGCGAAAACCAGCACGTGAAACCAAGAGTTGCGCACGCACCAAACAGTTCAAAACTCCTTGGATTCCTACGCTCCACTGTCTGAACAGCCACGCGACCTGGCACGCGCCAGTAGGACAGGGCCGTATTTAATGCGGTTACTCTCAATGACCAAGAAGCGGAAGCGTAACCCAAAATCATGAATAATACTTCAGATGGTCTTCTTCCTAACCGTTTAAAACCTGCCACTAATGGAGACTCGTCAACCACACCCAAGTCATATGCTTCTGCCCTAAATCAACAACAAAGTCCAAAAAAAGATCAATCTATAATCTTTAATGCAGTAGAAGACTCCAAATTGTTAGACTACATATTAGCCCTAGGACCAATAGTTGGACCGAAGAACATTATTTTCTCATCAAGAATATCCAATAATCGCATTTGTATATATCTATCTAACAAAAGCTGTGTAGATAAATTTATTTCAGAGAAGAGACCAATCATTGTAAACAATGAAATACTTTATGGCAGACGCCTAGTCACACCTTCAGAACGACTTGTAATATCCAACGTATGTCCAACAATTCCAAACGACATATTAAGAGAAGAGCTGCAAAAATTGGGACTAAAACTACTATCAAATATATCTTATATTAAAATAAATATTTCTGATCCGGACTATTCTCATATTCTAAGCTTCCGTCGCCAAGTCTTTATATCACCAACTGAAGATCTACATGTTCCTGAAACAATACCAATTAATTATGAAGACACACAATATCGCATCTTTTTAGCAACTGATAACCAATGTTTCAAATGCAAACAGCCAGGGCACATTGCCACTAAGTGCCCGGGGTCAGTTGAAATACCAATAGAAAACACACAAAATGTAATATCTATGCAGTCACAACCTTCTCAACATACCACCCCTCAAGAAGTTTATTTACCCCAACCAGAGAAGCTAATATCGTTGGAAACATCTACACCAAACCCAAATACATTCCCTGATAATGATGGTAAACAATCAGCAAACAAAAGAAATCTAACAGATATTCTAACCCCTCCGGTCGACAGCAGAAACCAAAATGATGAGAACAATTTGTTTATAAAACCAAACCATACTCAAAAAAAAGCAAAACACGACCCACCTAAATCCACCACATTGACTGGACGACCCTCTCCAGCACTAAAGCAATTTATTGAAACGCATTCACCACCATTTATACTTACATATGATCAACTAACTGACCTACTCTCTAATATTCAAGGCTCTCCAAACCCCATCAACATCACAATAAATGATTATACTACAGATCTTGCAGCACTAAACTTTATGTTAGAGAAAATATACCCCCATCTTGACCGCTCTACTAAAAACCGATGCACTAAATTTAAGAAAAAGATTAGAAATCATATCGATGGATTGACCTCGGGCACAGAAAGTGATGTTTCTCAAGATACACAGTATTAGCAACAGAAAGACTTATTATTTGTTATTAATAATAAAACAATGTATTCATTATCTTCATTATCTCACTCTATCTTACAGTGGAACATTAATGGATATTACGCTCATTTAGAAATGCTTCAAGTTCTTATCAAAGAAGAAAACCCTACCATTATAGGATTACAAGAAACACATTTTAAGGAAGCAAAAACAAATTGTCCAAGGAATTTTAACGGCTTCCACAAAAACAGACAGAACCAAGATAGGGCTAGTGGAGGAGTATCACTATTCATTCGTAAGGATATTAGTGCTCATGAAATCCCTGTCAACTCAACAATGGAAGTAGTAGCAGTTACCGTAAATCTTTCCAAAAAGATCTCAATATGCAATATATATATCCCGCCATCCAAAGATTTCAGTATACAAGATGTCAAGGATATACTGACGCAAGTTCCCCCTCCAAGATTGGTGATTGGCGACTTTAACTGTCATAATGCAGTTTGGGGATGTGATAACACTGACCTCAGGGGAAAAACTTTGTTAGATGTCATAGACTCGTCGAATCTAATTATACTGAACAATGGAGAAGGTACTCACTTTAATATCTCCACAGGTCTCTCATCAGTACTCGATCTTAGCCTATGTGACCCATCACTGGCAATATCTCTCCAATGGAAAACCCTTCCATTCCTATATGGAAGTGATCATTATCCCATTAGCATTACTGACTCATCCACTACCTACGACACTCCTATATCGGATAAGTGGAACTTAAAAAATGCAGACTGGTCAAAATACCAAATTCTGGTTGAAAACAAAATCAAATCACTTTCGTACGAAAATGGAATTGATTCTTTAGTGGAAAACTTAACTAATGCCTTAATACAAGCAGGAGAGCAATCAATTGGAAAATGTACAAATAATATCAGACATATTCCTGTTCCATGGTGGAATGAACAATGTGCCTTATCCATTAAATTGTACAAACAAGCTCTATATAAATACAAGAAGGAAAAAACACTAGAAAACAAGATTAACTTCAAAAAGTTTAGAGCAAAAGCACGATATGTAATTAAAAAAAGTAAAAAGGACTCTTGGACTAAATATGTATCAACTTTAACAAACTCGACACCATCTAGAGAGGTATGGAACAAAATCAAGAGAGTTTCTGGAAAGAACACTTTTACACCTATCCGCTCAATAATCAGTAATGGCGACAATTTAACAAATAGCACCGATATAGCTAATCTTTTTGCAGGGACATATGCAAAGTTTTCAAGTAACCAAAACTTTACTGAAGATTTTAGAACACATAAAGAAAATGCCGAACAAATCCCCCTTGTAACATACGACGACAATGACTCTGTGCTTAATGCAGCCATTACAAAAACCGAATTAGAAGAAACCTTAAATGGTCTAAAAAATGGCAGTCCAGGTCCGGATAATATCCCTGCCATATTTCTTACCAATTTACCACAAAATGGAAAAAATTTCCTTCTTGACATGTACAATTTCATTTGGAAGCAACAAAAATTCCCTAAATTGTGGTCAAAAGCGATCATCGTACCAGTACCAAAACAAGACAAAAACCTAAACAGCACAGATTCGTTTAGACCTATCTCTCTTACATGCGTGATGTGTAAGACACTTGAAAAGATTGTCAATAACCGGTTGTCATGGTATCTGGAAACGAATAAACTAATTACTCCGGAGCAAAGCGGCTTTCGCAAACAAAGATCGTCACAAGACAATATCATAGATTTGGAGTCAGAAATACACGAGGCATTTATTAACCAGCAGCGATGCTTAGCCGTATTCTTTGATATTCGACGAGCCTATGACTCAGCCTGGAGATACCGAATTCTGCAACAACTTACCCATCTTAATATGAATTAAAGGAAATATGATAAAATTTATAGAGAACTTTTTACAACATAGAAATTTCAAAGTAAGAATAAATGGAATAACTTCTGAAGAAAAGATACAAGAAAATGGCACCCCTCAAGGCTTCGTACTTAGTGCTACACTTTTTCTAGTAGCCATAAATAATATATCGCAAAATATTACGGCCCCAGTAGAATGCAGACTCTACGCAGATGATTTAGTGCTCATCATTAAAGGAAAGAACATAGAATCCATGACTAATATTATGCAAAAGCATCTTAACAAACTACAACAATGGTCTGAGTGCACAGGATTTCAGTTTTCCACAAAGAAAACTAAATGTATTATGTTTTCCAAAAAATCAGAGAATATAACACCTTGTTTAAATATATATGGGCGACCATTAGGGTTCTTTGACACCGTCAAGTTTCTTGGAATGGTGTTCGATAAAGGCCTGTCCTGGAAACCCCATATACAAAATGTGGTACTGAAATGCCGCAAAGGAATAAATATGCTAAAAATTCTAGCAAACCGATCATGGGGAGCGGACACAGAAACACTACTTAAAGTTTACAGAGCTCTAATCAGATCACGAATGGACTATGGTTCAATTGCATATGACTCTGCGACACCATCCTTACTTAAGCTCCTAGATACAATTCACAATGCAGGTATACGTCTAGCTCTTGGCGCTTTCTGGACCAGCCCTGTGGATAGTTTACTCTGTCAAGCATCCGAACCCTCTCTTAATTACCGCAGAACCTATCTCTCCCTATCGTATGCATCATCTGTAGCTGGAAACTTTGGACACCCATCTCACCAAAACGTTTTTTCAGACCGATACCACGAATTGTACAACGCAAAGAAACGCTCTAGACCAACATTCTATGAACGAATAAATCGATATCGAGATAAATTCAATATTCAATTTCCTACATTTTTCCAACAGGACCACCTAATGCCCCCCCCCCCCCCTTGGATTATTACTAAACCTAACTGTGTTACAAAGTTGACTCAATACAATAAACATGAATCATGTCATAGCAAAGGTCATAGTTTAATTAAAACAGAATTAGCTGCGCTTTTAGATGATCTTCCCAAAGGAGTCAAGATTTATACCGATGCCTCAAAAACCGACGAAGGAATCGGAGCAGCTGTAGTAGCGCCTGACTGCACCCTTAAATTTAGACTAAGTAAATACACCAGCACTTTCACTGCTGAGCTATATGCAATCGTCCAGGCTTTATTATATGTCCAGAAGAGAGATTCCGGAGTCCACTTGATTCTGTCAGACGCGCTAAGCGCCATTAGATCACTACAACATCCTTTTTCTAAACATCCACTCGTCCAAAAAGTATACCGAATCCTTCATGATATTCATAGTATGGGAAAAGAGGTTATCATTATATGGATACCATCACATATCGGCATTGAGGGAAACGAGGAAGCCGACAAGGCAGCGCGCGCTGCCATAGAAGATCCCGACTCTATACTAGTGCCAAACTCCATGACTAGTGACTTTAAGTGCTGGATTAAGAACAGGATACTTTACTCATGGCAATGTGAATGGGACGGATCACCGGCAAAGCTACGGGAATGTAAGAGCAATGTAAAACCGTGGGAATGCAACCTACGAAATAGAAGAGACCAAGTCACGTTAAATCGACTGAGAATAAGTCACACGAAACTAACGCATAGTTACATCCTGTCAAAAGAAAATCGACCCAGTTGTGAACAGTGTCAAGTGCCTTTATCCATTAAACACATTTTAATAGACTGCCCAAAATTCAAACAACTAAGACTTAAATTGTAATTATGGTCACGCTAATAACCCCAAGTGGTTGATGCGTTTTCTTTGTAAATAAAAAAAAAAAAAAAATCTAATTTCTTATTATCTCTAGTTTCGGCCTACCTGTCCTGGGAAGATCTTTTACACAACCATGTTCAAGGAATTTATTGAAAATTTTGCTGACTGTAGAAATCGTAATTTCTTGTCCGCGCTCTGGATATGTGTTATTAAAAAGTTCACAAACTTCGCCCAAATGTCTTTGGCGATCTCCCCAGCCAAACATCATCAGAATTTCCATTCTTTCTCGCTCTGAGAGCATTTTTAATAACTTGACAGTAACAGAACTGTCCTACAGTATGTTAAAAATTGGCACAGTTGTCATAGTGACAACGAGTCAAAGTGACATCAAGTTACTACATTTCTCCTAGATTTTACGTTGTATCATGGTTTTTCTCTTAATGAAAAAATGTATAATTTCAACTGGCAATATTTTAAAAACAATTGAATTTAGGTATAGGACATCCTATATGAAATATACTTAGAATTGTCCGTAGAATCCAAAAATGCAATAATATACAGGGTGTTCCATTAAAAAAAAAAGAAGTTAACAGCTGCCCAGCTTTCTTGAAGCACCCTGTATATATCTCAGAAATCTTAGAAAATAGAAGACAATTAAATAAAATCGACGTGTCCGAGCGTTTTTTATTCAGGTGCTTCGTTTACTTGCAAAAGGTAGTTTTCCAGACTTTATGTCCTCACTGTATTTATGGGGCATTCTAGAAAAATGTGTTCCAAGTCTTCCACTTGTCCACATTCACAGTAAGGATCATCCTTTATACCGATTCTATAGAGATGGCTTTTGGTAAGGCAGTGTCCTGTTCTCATTCTAATGATGGTTGTAATGTGTCTTCTATCAATGTATGTATAATTATTGTTAAACCATTTATTTTTGGGGAATTCGTTTATTATTTCCGCATAACTTTTTCCTTTACTTCTTAGAGAAGTACTCCATTGTGTTCTTCAAATATTTTCTTTTTGATATCTGGGATAACCTCTTGAGCATCTATAGGTCCATATTTTTGGGGATATTTAAATCACTACCTACGCTTGCCAGAGTATCTGCTATATCACTACCAGCAATCCTTGAGTGTCCTGGGACCCAGGCGATTTTGATGTCAAAACCATTATCGTTGGCTTCTAAAAGCAGTCTTTTGGTGCGTAAACTAACGTAGTCATTTTTGGAGGAGATTACCGTTTTATTTAATTTGGTGATAGCACTAAGGGAATCTGAAAAGATGATAGATTTTTCAATGTTTTTTCTTATTATGACTTTTGTAGCTTCATTAATTGCTATAATCTCAGCTGTGCAAATGCAGAGTTCTGATGGCAATCTAGCAGAGTATTTATAATTAATTTCTGGTATGTAAATTCCGAACCCAGTCTTGGAAGAGTTTTTTGATGCATCAGTATATGTAAAAATATGCGATTGCTTATATCTGTCTGTGAAACGCAGAAATTTTTCTTTAGCCTGTAAATCGTCTTTCTGTAATCCAAGATTAATGATTCTGATATTCCTAATTTGGTTTCTGAATTCTATATTAAATGTGGGGTATACTTCTGATTTATGAATTTTAGTAATGTATGGTAAAAGGTAGTTAAGACCTTGGATCAGATATGGACAATCTTTATTTTTCCAAAAACCTACATTTCCATTGTACAAGTTTCGATTGCTAATTAACATTGGAATTAATGGATGGTTTTGTATGCATACAATCTTTGACAGGAATTTCACAGCCAGCCATTTTCTTCTATGTTCCAAGTTCATATCTGCCGCTTCTCCCCAGAGAGCATTGATAGGGGTGGAGTTTATACAACCAAGAGCTATTCTTAGACCCTGATAACGTAATGTGTTTAGTTTGTTGAAAGATTTTTTATTATTGGGTTTGATAAAAATAGAGCCATAATCTAGATGAAATCGAACTAATGCATTGAAAACTGTTAGTAGAGTTGTGGGATCTGCTCTCCACCACACTCTGCAGAAGGTCTTCATAATATTTTTCTAAACAGATTAGGTTAAGTATTGTGGGATGTTTTGATTCATATATAGGGTTATATTTACAGGTAACTTTTGAAAATCCTTTTAATAACACTTTAACTTGGTGATTTGACGGCGGAGTTTTTAAAAATATATCGGTCTTATTTTAAGCCAGTCGATTACGAAATTTTACTGCAAAGTCCGAACCTAGACAGTTTTTATTATTCATTAAAATAATACTACTTTTTCCCGTAAAATATAAAACCGGGCAATTTCTCCGAAACTTTTGCCATGAGCTTACTTACTAATTAACTAAACGATTTAATTTTTGCTTGGTTATACTACAATTTAATATTTCGCAGCAGAACTAAATTGGAACTGCTAAGCCAGAGATTGGATAAGCCACACAACAAAATATTATTATGCAGATGAAGCGTAAAATCTACTAAAATTATTCTTGCAACATTTCGAGATGGATGATAACACAGATTGCAGTTCTCTGCATCATTATAAATAAATTAACTCAACAGGGAAAGTATTATATTAATTATAATAATTTGGTGCAGTAGAATCATTAGGTAAAATAAGCAATTAAAATCATTTTAATTTAAATTACTAAACGACATTTCTAGCACTAACCGAGGTAAAATATCTGTACTTGCTGAAAATCATAAAATACCTGTTTCAAGATGATGATTATTTTCTGCTGTCTATCGTCGGGGAGGGGCAGTAGCTACCCAGTACCTAGCCAACTAACTAAACTAGCATTTTTTGATAACTTGTTTGACTTCACTTACTTAATAGCTTTTATTGCTATATACAGTGAGAACATCTAACATGGAATAAATTGTGTAATGTCATAAACAAGATATTTTTGCTAAGAGATCTTCCTCATTACGAATAGGCGTTTCGTAGACTAAATAGTACAGATGACCCTAAAGGAAAAGATCCAGGGGGTTCAGATAGGGAGAACGCGCGGGCCAGGTCACGGGACTTCCTCTTCCAATCCATCGACGGGGTCGAACGGTCTAGATACTGGCGCACGTTTCAAGGGACATTTTCTAATAATACAGACTTGCTTAGGTATATAAGAATCCATTTCCTTCATCGCCATTGCATGTAAAGATATTTGCTGCATACGATAATCTTATCAAAAATCAGTGATTTAACCTAAGACTGTTATAAAAATATACCTTAAGCATCTACACATAATACAGGTTAATCAGGTTTTTTGAAATTATATACTAAACGCATTCGCCTTGTGTTAAACTTATTCAACCAAAAGAGACTGTTATTCGAAGACGCGATTCAATCGGCAATAACAACGGATTTCAGGTCGTTACATAAATATTGAAAAATTTTGCAATTTAAATTAGAAACAGTACTGTGTGCCATGCAGTGTGTAATTATGTCACACAAAGCAAGGTACTGAAAATTCATGGACAAAATAAATTAACATTTGACTTGTGGATGGTAAGAAGATATACCTATGTAGGCCTGGACATATAGTAAGGTTCAAAAGCATCCTACTTGATGGATATGATAAAACAACATGGTTGATGCAAAACAAAAACCGATTCACATCATCAATCAGCTGATAATTGTCCGTAAGAAAACACGAGGAAATTAAATTTGGGCAAAAAGTATTAAAACTTTATGCGATATTGAATTTACTACAAACTTAAAGTATTCTTCTTTGATACGAACCCACTTATAGCAAATATTTTGTTTATTTAAGCTTGTAAAAATTAATATAATTTGAATTTTATTGGTCGATAGTTGGCAACACAACTGTAAACGGTGCAGTGGCGCCAGCTCGTTCGTTGGCTTTGTTTGACATTCATGCAAAACTAACCTTATTTATTTTGTGATTCTGTGTTGCTGTGCCGTCTATTTTTTAACAAAAACTCCAGATCTTTTCATAAATAACATTTGAAAACTGTTCTATTAAGAGAAACAAAAGTGCACATACATATCTCTGTCGATTACCTTGTTTATTCTTTGTGAAAAATGCCGAAGCATTTAAATAGCCGGTGCAAAGAGCTAATAGCTAGAAGCTATTTTGAGGAAGAACTTAAGAACAATGGCCTATTGTTACCCTGGACAGCAGTACAGAGAAGTAAAACTAAAGAATATGTTAAGGCCTAGACATTTTATTTCTACTTTACTAATTTTTAGCGTGTAGCAACTACCCCAAATTTGAATATCTCCACTGTAAGCGTAATTTCAACAACAGTTAAGGAAAATAAATTATTGGAATCACCTTAAAACAAACGTTCTAATTCAAAGAGAGTTGTAAATGTGTAAAGATTGGATATAAGTTCTATCCGTGACACTATTTATGGAATGTACGAGACAAGTAAGTTGTATTATTTAAAAATTATAATATTTTTCATCGGTTATTGACAAGCTGTAACTTTTTTTAGAACATTATGTAACTTTGACATATTTAAGTTAGAAATTAAAAGACAGATAACTGTTTGATGGCTGTCTTAACTCTTTAGGAAAATAGGCTTCGGATGGTAAAAAGATGAACTGCGGCGTGGGCTTATGGAAGTTTCCCATTTAGCTATCAAACGACTGGTATTTTTGAAAGAATATATTAAAGAAAAAGAAGCATTCTTGTACCAATTCGTTTTTTTGGATGAAACATGGATTGTTTAGAATGGTACCATTGGTCGGTAATCTCTCTGGTGCCATCTTGGCAAGATGAAAATTAAAGAACCGTTAGATCTACTAAAGTTGATGGTAAAAGGTATATGCAGTAAACAAATATTATAAGCTGGCAATACTGTCGATAACTGACGTCACTCGAAGGGTATGACGTGCATCGGTTTTTGTATTGCATTAAGTATATATAAGCCCGGTCTGTAGCAGCCCCCTAATCTAGTAGTTGAGTTATAGCCCCAAGAAGAAGTGTAATAAATTATTCTACACACGGAATATCGTACTGTCATTAAGTCTGAGTAAAGACAGCGAAGCCCCGGAAGAAATTAAATGTCGTCTCGATGATACGGTGGCTCTTCATATTCGATGGTCAAAAAATAGTCCTACTTAAGGCGGGATCTCATTTGTCAGCTTCATTGATCAATATCGTTAAATCTATGCCACTGAACATAGATCTGAATTGAAAATTTGATTACATGATTTAAAGACATTAAATATTCAAACTTGAAGAAGTAGTCCATTACAGTGGAGTTGATATAATCAAATGAAACAACGGCAGTCTACCTCCACAATATGTATTTCAATGTTTATGTTTATATCCTACATGTTTCGGACATAGAAATGTCCATCATCAGGGATACAGTAGTCGATTACGACAGCTCTATCTTGCATAAGCGACGATCAAAATTATGTTAAAATTGAAATTGTAGGTTCTAATGAATGTTCAAGACTAAATGAGATGTGATATTTGAAATTTTGGTCAAGGTATCTTTGAACAAGGGGATTCCCAGTCTGCAGCCACTATGAAAGGTGATGAAGCAATTATGTCATTTGTAGCTATTTAGAGGAGATTAATTTAAGTGAGGTGCTCAAAGATGCTTCATCTAGCCGTGTCTAGGGTGTGGTCAACAAAATACTGGGTAAGACTTGAATAACACATTCTTAGGAGATAAACAATAAATGAAATGAAATTATACTATTTTAAGGTTGGAATTTATTAATTTGAAGCCAATGAGCAGGTGGTGAAGCAATTATGTAGTTTGTAGCTAATTAGAGGAAAATGATGTAGATAGGTGCTCAAAGATGCTTCATCCAACCATGCCTGAAGGATTGGCTAACAAATTGTTAGGTCAAAGGGGGGTAGAAAATGAACATAATGTTATGATTGAAAAAAGTGAGATATAGAAAATTAAAATTGGAGTTTTACCATTTTGACTAGAAGTGAAGTATTTATGTTAAAATCGCATTGTTTTAGCTAATTAGATGATATTACAGCTCAAAGATACTTCACTTCACCATGCTTCACCAAAATTTTTTTTCCTGCACGCCAGCATGGTGAAGTGAAGTATCTTTGAGCTGTAATATCATCTAATTAGCTAAAACAATGTGATTTTAACATAAATACTTCACTTTTAGTCAAAATGGTAAAAATCCAATTTTATTTTTCTTTATCTCACTTTTTTCAATCATAACATTATGTTCATTTTCTACTCCCCTTTGACCTAACAATTTGTTAGCCAATCCTTCAGGCATGGTTGGATGAAGCATCTTTGAGCACCTATCTACATCATTTTCCTCTAATTAGCTACAACCTACATAATTGCTTCACCACCTGCTCATTGGCTTCAAATTAATAAATTCCAACCTTAAAATAGTATAATTTCATTTCATTTATTGTTTATCTCCTAAGAATGTGTTATTCAAGTCCAACCCAGTATTTTGTTGACCACACCCTAGACACGGTTAGATGAAGCATCTTTGAGCACCTCACTTAAATTAATCTCCTCTAAATAGCTACAAATGACATAATTGCTTCATCACGTGTCTCAGTGGCTGCAGACTGGGAATCCCCTTCTTCAAAGATACCTTGACCAAAATTTCAAATATCACTTCTCATTCAGTCTTGAACATTCATTAGAACCTACAATTTTAATTTTAACATAATTTTGATCGTCGCTTATGCAAGATAGAGCTGTCGTAATCGACTAATGTATCCCTGATGATGGACATTTCTATGTCCGAAACATGTAGGATATAAACATAAACATTGAAATACATATTGTTGTGGAGGTAGAGTGCCGTTGTTTCATTTGATTAAATATTCAGTCTAGAATGTGTCAGCTTTAAAAACTACTGCAAAGCAGAAAATGGTGGGTGCTGGCATTCGCATTTCGTGTGAACATTTAAAAATCGGAATCAAAAGCAGGAAAAAAGAAGATCTTCTGGCACGTGCGTTTTAGTAAAAAAAGGATGCTGCAATTCTCCTAAAATTAAAACACGTATGAATGATGTGTATGTGAGTAATTGTCTTCCTATTCGACTGTAAGGAAGTGGGCTAAATTATTTAAATCGAGAAGATACATTTTGGAATATGCTCCGCTTAATGACCGATGTCTGAAGACCAAGGAAATGGCGGAAAGATTGGGACTGTGCTAGGAATTTTCCAAAATAATCGTTACCTAAAGTTTAAAATACCATTTACTTTGGACTCGGTGGTAGCTATGGATAAGAAATACTCTGGTGCTTTATTATGACCAAAAAGTCACTTAAAGGGGGAAACCAGAGAAAGCACCCTCCAAAGACCAAGGTTACACAACGGACATATTTTTGGAATTCTCAAGGAACTCCTCTCATGGACTACCTGGAAAGCGAAATGCTATTAAGAAAAAAATGGCGGGGAGAGATCCAAGCAAAATATAAGAGATGTATTGAACTTAAACAAGTTATATTGACAAACGGTAGAAACATTTTTTTTTCTCTTCTGTTTCGAGCTGGTACCTGACTCATGGACATAACTACGTATGAGTCTGCTTTTTGTTATAGTTGAAATGTATGCCACAGTCCGCCTTACGAGTCTGTGGCTACGACGGCTGAAGGCAGGGGGTTAAAAGACGTCAAAAAGTCAGTTTTAACTGTAGTGACATAGGTTTGCGATACTTTGTTTCATATCAATATCTTATAAGTTATTAAGTTCGTAAAAACATAAGAATAGAAAAAAATGTCTCTAGATTTATATAATCCGTTTCAAGTAGTGCGATTTCATTTTGACCAGCACAGCTACATACGTTAAAATATAGTTATTAATTATAAATTAAATAATATAATTCTAAACTCCGCCAATGCCTGTAAAATTTCTGAAGATGTCATGATGACAAGCATCTTCCCACAGTATCAAGGCACAGGTGATAAATTGTGGCTCGGAAATCTGCCCTGTATTAGTTTGTAAGTTGCCAGATTTACCAAAATAAATGATTAATTAAGATTTGTTAAATATTATCTTCACCGCTTCAACGATTATAATTTGCAATGTACGGGGGAAATAAACGTAATATATGTTACAGGGTGTATACACCATACAGGGATATGTATACGTCTAATTGTTTTATGTAATATATTTGGATTCCATGCAAATTAAGATTTTATGGAAATTTAAACAGAGTATTACGACAACAATGTTGTGTTTTCGACCACATTCCTTTCGTAGCTGTAGACTCGTGCGTCGGACTGTAGTATAGATTATATTATCTAGGTTTTTGTAAAAAAATACCTGGGTTGAATATTTTACCTCTTTGTCTCAAAATAACTGATGTTTTTCAAACGACTAGATGACAAGACGTTAAGCCTGGTTCGGACTGTGCTAGTAATTTAGTCGAGTGGCGAGTAATTTAGTAACTAACCGCTTTTGAACTGACCAAAAAGCGTTCGCACTACGTTGTGTACAGTACATAGTGAGTAGTGTATTGCCAGATGAATAGACAACGCAACAAAGTAAATAAGTTAGCAAAGCTTATCGCAATGGCAATTTTAGATGAAGTGAAAACAGAAATTAGTGTCATAAGAGAAAAAAACTATGCATACAAAAATGGATTAGGAAAAAAGATGAACTAGGAGCTACTAATTCCCTTTTCAAAGAAATCGCAATAGAAGATCCTAAAGAACAACACATTTCAAAGTTGTATCTTCGCTCCAATAAAACGACATTTTTGTGGCAGCTAATGAACTCGACTAAATCAACCAGGCAATGTTCGCACCTGTTTAGTGGATGAATAACGATGCAGTCAAGCGTAGTGGGGGCGTTACTCGCCCAAAAATATATAATAAAATGGACCTACTCCATTGCTCACTTACCAAACTAGTCGACTAAAATTTTGTTGTTCAGACACCTTTAGCTGCCAAATTATTCGCCACTCCACTAAATTACTAGCATAGTCCGAACCATGCCCTAACGATAATAACAAAATTTATTATCTAACATTACTATACGATTCTGGCAAGACATATCGTGCAGAACAATTCCATCAAACACATAAATAAAACATACTCCACAATACGAGCTATACCCAACGTTATATAAGGCATTAACTTAGTCATTATATCGAGAACAAGTTTCTTGCAGCAGAAGTAGCAATTCTGAAAATTACGTTATTGTACCTATTGACTGACATCAGTCTCTTTTTAAAAACGGAAACCATTACCTTGCCATTTACTTTACCGACGTCACTATAAGCCCCAGATCGACGCAATATTTTTTCAATAGGATCTGCGATTCAATTTCTTTTAAATCTATGGGGGAAATATGTTGTAATACGATATCCATTGTGTTTCACGAGAATAATTTTCGGAATTGGATTGCTTTTTATACCGGGTGATAAAATCTAGCTGTTACCGGGGATAAAAGAATTAATATAGTATATAGTTCTACAAAGGAATTAGATATTATAATATATCATATTATTTAAAAAAAAAGAGGTGACCCTAAACAGGACCATACACTGTGATTTAGAATATAAGTTGTTTCAATATTATAATGACAAATTGAAACAAGTAATTCCTTCACAAAAAATAGTGAAAAAAGTTCCCATTAATGGAGGTCCAGAAACCCCTCGTTTCTAAGATACATAATATGCAGGGTGCTAAACTTTGTACTGTGTAAACTAATGTACAAATTTCTTTTTATTTGACCAGAATAAAGATGTAGCCTCGTAAACACTGTCAATAATTACGAACGAGGGAACCCATAATTATATACACAATATCATTTTCCTAATTTTATTACTTATAGATGTAAATACCTCTATAATCACACCTGTAATTTAGTTGTACCTTTGGCCAATACCTGTAAATTAAGGACCAAAATAACCATCTATCAATTTTTATTTTAATAATGACATAGAATTTATTATTGTCTTATATGCCTTTGATAATGATCCGCAACGGTTGTAACACGTGTCAGGAAACTGAAATAAATTGTGAAATATAACAAGTACGACGTTAATTTCCTCTACTATAAAATTTTTTTAATAAAAGAAAAAAAATGGTGTTACTTAAATTTATTAGAAAACCATTACAGAAATATCAACACCTTATTACAAAATAAATTTAGTCTTCAAGCTTTCTTTGCAGCAAACAAATCAATAATTACCTCGTCGGTGTCGATGTCAATTCTGCGGTGGATCAACATTAACGCGAAACCGTTTAGTCTTTCCTGGCCTGTGGAGTTTCTTAAATAAGTTTTGAGGGGTTTCAGAGAAGAGGAAGTCCTCTCAGGGGTACATGTGGAAACAGGCAGTGAAGCCAAGATCTTTAAAATTTTGTGAATGTTTGGAAATAAGGCCTGGTTGCATTATCCGAGAGCTTCAATATCACATGTTGGTCGATCTAGTTCAGATTGTTCCAGCCATTTTATCCGCCACATGTCTAATTCAGCTTTAACAAAGTCCCATTTCAAATATTTTTTATAGAGCTCAAAGTAGTTTTCTTCATAATTACGATTAATTTGTTCTTTGCAACACACAGACGGAATTAAAATGTTGAAAGATGATTTTGGAATCTCGACTGAAGCTGATCCATGACATCAAAAAATGAATCAAAACATGACCAAAAGTGGAAGCATTATAGTAATTCTAAAATAACTTTTAGGATCTTTTGTGTTGTAGTTTGCCGCATGCTTTTGGCGTGACGTTATTCGCGGAATTTTCATTTCCTCGTTTACAGTACTGAGTTAAGCAAATTTTGAATCAATATTTTGGCGAACATCTTCAATAGTCTTTATAATTAAATCAACATGTTGTAAAGCTGCTGCCAAATCGCATAGGGGAGATTGAAGTATTTTGCATAGTGTCAGTGTGTATGGGAACAACATTCCTAAGCAACATAAGCTTATAACAAAATCACTTGAAATGACTGATCTTAGAAAAGAATTAGCCTTTAACGCTGTTTCAGAATCCATGTCAGTGGTTAAGTCGTCTAGTGTATCAACAATAGCTTTATAGATTTCTTTAAATCTTAACAACCCATCATAATTTTCAACTCAACGGGTCTCGCACATTGCCGTAAGGTTTTTCCGTTTTGTTTCGGGGAAGTTTTTTTCGATATTCTCTTTTAAGCACTTGGTTCGTTTTGCCGAGAACTTGACAAAATTTCCAACCGATTTTATAATTCCAATAGTATTTCGAATAGGCTGAACCTGGCAAGAATGACCCAGAGCTAAATTCAATAAATGTGAGCTGCAATGAACGTATAAGGCTTCTGGATGTGACTCACGAATTACTGCCTGCACGCCTTCAAAACTTTCTTTATCGAAGAAGCTTCATCATATCCTTGTCACAGTCCTTGTCCGAATAAATATTCGCAATCTACTCCCAAAGATTGTAATTCAGATGAAATTGCGCGCTTATATATTCCGCAGACGCGGCACAACGAAGCATCGAGAATAAACCGTCTCATTCTATGCCTATTGAATATTCCCGAAATGCAGTTCGAGCACGTCACCGAAGTTTCGTTGCTTGACTTGCTTGTGTAGTTGGCGTAGCACGTAGTTTCGCCGTTCCCTAGTAGATGTCGCAGTCGCTGCGCCGCTATCTACGTTAGGGTCTTTATAGATCACAGTGGCGACAATAGGGTGTCTACTTACTAAAAGAAATACCTTTTTTTTTTCATTTCGGGGGGATCAATCCCCCTTGATCCCCATCCCCCCCCCTGGCTACGACCTTGCACGTGACTACATGTGATTGGCGGACCTTCCAGACTAGAGCGCTGCAGCGCCATAAACAACTCAGTGCCCTGTTAGACTTAAAAGCAAGCAGGTGCTCCACGTGGCTAAAATAATAATAACACGTGTTTTGATCTGACATGTGTGTCAGGCAAAGTGATTTTCTAATGTTAAAGTAATTGATATTTTGGGGACGCGTGCCCGGTAACAGAGGTTGCTATTCTTTTAAGGGTATAGTAAAAGTACCGGGAATTTCGCAGTTAAAGGGACTATATACTTTGTGTTTGGTTAAGACGTGCACGAAGGTGCACCTCAGTGTTTTGCAGTTCGCCTCGTGATATTCAGACGGCAACGAGGCTGTAACTAATTCAATTTCTGATTCATTCTTTACAATAAAAACAATGAAATCCTAACGGTATCTCGGCGCAGTGCTTTAGGGTTGTTAGGATGATGTATTCGTGTTTATCAATGTAGAAATTGTAATAGTATAAGGGTGGTGAAAAGTGGAAGAATAAAAAGACATAGCAAAATAAGCTGTGTTTAATTGGTCTAGCAATAATAAAACGAACTGTGGGTGATATAGTGTCTATGTGAGGCCTAAAATACTATCTACTTTTGCAGCAATTTGGTCAAAAAATTTTGTAATCTCTGATAATAATTCGCCCACCAGGGAATGTATAAATTATTTTTAAAAATATACTACACACAACCTACGGCGGTTATGTACGGAGTGTTGAGTTAATAGGGCAAGGGTGCTCATTCAATCACTGTCAATGACCATTGCAATCATTTTTACTTTTCAGGACGGTATCTTTCCAATTTTGTTAAGCTTATAGGCTCGTTCAAAGAGAATTTCACGTATATTAAAAAACTGATTTTGGTAATGGTCTCTATAACTCGTATTTTGTTTTCCAGAAAGCGTTCTGTATTAAAGCTTCAATTTTACCAATTTTCTTTACAAAAAAAAATAGTATTAATTATTTAGCAATTGACTCAGGAGATCTTGGAATTGTCGTATGCTATAAATTCTCCTCAAAAGGAAACTTGAATCGAGCCCCTTAAATAAGAAATCGTAAGTATCAGAGAGATTTCTAATAATATGATTATTTAAATTATCGGAACGTTCAAGGTTAACCCTTACATAAAAACCACTTTCCGCTTTATATATTTCGTCGTATTATGTAATAAATTCGCACCCCTAGCGACATATTGACTGACCCGAATGTCTTGCCATTAAATATTTTAGATGAAAGGAGAAAACATGTAAAAGTGCGAGTAAAATGGGCCACACGGTTTTAAGCCATGAATATATTATACTGTGTATGTATACAACGTGTATGGTAAAAAGGTGGCATACAAACGACTCATTTATTTTGTTTACCGTTTCTTGGGGGACGCATTCAGGGGACAGCGTTGTGAATCAGCCTTATTTTCTTAGGAAAACGTTGGTTTTAACCGTTATATGAATTATTTGTTGCATAGGAATTCAAGTACAAATTGGTATAAACATAAACAGCTTTTGCTTTCACATTTTTCAGCTGATTTTTGATTAAGTTCCACTGAACGAAGTTCCTTAATGACATGCGAATAATTAAGGGTGTGAATCTACATGAAAAATTAATAATGATAGTTTGCTTCATAAACTAGCTTTAAAAAATGTTCCGTTACATACGGGGTTTTAAAGTTTTAGGAAAAAAATGGAAATTAATTAATATTTTCGGAACTACTTCAGATATTTCAGTGAAATTAAGTACGTAGCGACAGGTAATAAAGGTGCATATTTTTCAATACAAAAATAATTTTCAGCTCTAATAGTGGCGTGCCTACGGATATTCTTGAGGAAAATATCTCAAGTAGTTTCGAAAATATTAATTAATTCCCATTTTTTCCTTAGTTCAACACCACGTATTTTCGTAACGGAACATTTTTCGACAATAGTTTATAAAGCAAACTATAGTCTGTTTCTTAATGCGAGAGAGTTATAAATCATTATTGAATTATAAAACCCAGTGGTCTTCGCCGTATTCCAGAGGCGTAGTCCAATTATAATTTCATATAACATTCGCAGTTGCAAAAATAGTTGAAATGTGTTCGAATCTGATTGGAGTCGGACAGTCAACAATATACCGACTTGTGCACGAGGATAAACGCGGCCCCATCAGGTCACCAAAGAGGAGTACAGGAAGAAAAGAAACTGTAATAAATGAGGATGAATATTCCACTCACGTATAAAAAATCCCATAAGGACAGTGGTATTTTCGAAAACTTACAGCGGATATACAAAATCGAAAACACCAAAACGAAAATACCACTTACTTGTCAGTATCACTTTGTTGACAAATTTCTATTTATTATTTCAAAGTTGACAAAATGAATGTTTTTGGATTCGTGAAATATTCCTTTAAATACCATGCGTGCTTTAAAACTAACCGAACAATTTTTCACTTATACGTGTTTTCTTTACAAATTTCACTCGTCCTTCGGACTCGTGAAATTAAAGAAAACACGCATTCGTAAAAAATTATCGGTAATTTTAAAACACTCGTGGTATTACACCCGAAAAGACTGCCATCAGAAGAATCATACAGTCATTTTACTTAAAAAAAGAAATACCTGCCTTTTGGACAAAATAACGTCCGAACTGAAACAGGACGATTTCATTTCACCCATGGGTAAGAAGAAACTATGGAAAACTTTGAAGGAAACGAATTTTTGTTATGAAAGAATTGAAAACAAAAATCACTTTTAATAGAGAAAGACGAAATCATCTGCTGGCGACGACGATATCTGAGGGCAGTTAGACAGGAAAATCTATTATATGGACGGAACTTGGTTAAATGAAGGATATACCGTTGGTAAAATACGGCAGGATAAACATACAGGGTGGCGCATCGAAAACGAAACAGAGTCATCTACTGGCAGCTCAGTTCTTTCTTGAAAAAACGCTCAGACCCGTCGATTTTGTTTTCGAGGGGGACACAAAATTGGCAAAAAATAACGTGCAGCCCCCTGGGCGGGGGTGGCACCACCCCTAAAATCTTAAATGAAATAGGGTGTCGAGTGATACCTTATTTTAAAGGTCCTGCAACTTCGTTTATAATGACGTATAATTCATGTACTTCAGTTCAGTAGTTTTGAAGCTTTATTGATTTAAAGCTTAAATAAAACTCTAATACATCATCATTAGTGGAGATCAATACATTTGGCAGCAAAGTAGTGTAAAAATGAAAAATAAACTGACCCGTCAGCCAAGTAAATGTTGGAAATGACCACCATGACTCTCCATGCAGTAATAAAGATTTTGCTCAAAACGTTGCCGCACATTTTGCAATATTTGAGGAGTAATTTGGAGGCAGGCACTCATTCACAATTCTTTGTCGCAAATCTTCTAACGATGTTGGCTGACTAGCATAAACTTTGCTTTTTAAGTCACCCCACAGAAAGAAATCCAAAAGTGATAAATCTGGCGATCTTGGGGGCCATTCAATGGCACCTCTTCTACCAATCCATCGACCTGGAAACGTCTGATCTAAATATTGTCGAACACGTAATGCGTAATGTGGTGGGGCACCATCCTGTTGGAACCTCAACCTATTCGCAATATACCGCCGATCATTCTGATTTTCAATTATGGCTGTTAATGCAGGATCTACGGCGTCTTGCAGTAATTCCAAATACATTTCACCGGCCAAATTTCCAGGTAAGAAAAAAGGACCAACTAAATGATCGCCAAAAATACCAGCCCAAACATTTAATTTTTGTGGCTGCTGTGTGTGTGTACCTCACGACAAATTCTGGGATTAGAATCGGACCAATATCGGCAGTAATGACGATTTACTACGCCATTTAAGAAAAAGGGACATTCGTCGGAAAAGCAAGTGTTGAATAGAAAATGTTCATCGTTTATAATTCGTTCACTCATATCTTTGCAAAATTGTAATCGCCGATCAAAATCGTCTTCATTAAGTTCTTGTACAAGGTGAATTTTATACGGATGAAAACTATGGGCCTTTAGAATCCGTTGGATACTACGTCGACTAACACCACACACAGTATTCAATTTGCGGATACTTAACGTAGGATCTACATAAACTTGCCCTAAAACCCCCACTTTCATTGCTTCGTTCCTTATGGGATTTTCAATGTTGCGCTTTTTATTGGCGACTGATCCAGTTTCCCGAAATTTAGCTACAAGTTCTAGAACATATTTTCGATGCACGTTACTGTTCTCATGTCGCTCATTAAATATTTGTGCTGTTTTATTAGCGCACTGATTATTTCCGAAAAATATTTCGATAATTTCAACCCTTTCTGCCGTGGTTAATTTATGTATAAAGCGTTAAAAGGTATTTTAACAACAAAGTTTGGTCGAATCAATCGCAAACTATGTACTAAATTCCTATTTAAAATAAGTACGAGACATTCCCTTCTTATCTTTCTTCAAGAAACAATTTTTTTGCCACAAAAAACGCTCCAATCGCTATTTTCAACACCAAAATGATAAACAAACCATGGGCGAAGTAAAGAAAAGCATTTACTTATTAAGTAAATGCTTTTACTCAAACTTCTTCTGAAAGTAGTACAAACTAATCTGATGTACCTATTAAAGTCTACTTTAAGCTTTAAATCAATAAATCTTCAAAACTACTGAAGTACATGAATTTTACATCAATATAAAGGGAATTAAAAGACCTTTAAAATAAGGTATCACTCGACCCCCATTTCCATTTATGATTTTAGGGGTGGTGTCACCCCCGCCCTGGGGGCTGCACGTGTTAACGTGATTCTTTGCCAATTTTGTGTCCCCTTCGAAAACAAAATCGACGGGTCTGAGCGTTTTTCCCAAAAAGAACTGAGCTGCCAGTAAATGTCTCTGTTTCGTTTTCGATGCGCCACCCTGTATAATAAGCGCGAGGAAAGCTTTCATGGAAGGATGTTCCACTGGAATAAAAGCACCCTCGGGAAAAGGTAAAAGATTAATAATTACTCACATTGTTAGCAAAAATGGATTTGTCGTTGGCGGCTTACTAGCATTTAAATCAAAACGGACTGGAGACTATTATGAAGACATGAACGCTGATGTCTTTAAAGAATACGTCCAGCAAATGCTAGATCTTATTCCACCCGGGTCTGTCATAGTCATGGATACCACTCAAGAAAATCCGAAAAAATACCAACGTTTACTTGGGAAAAAAATGACATCATTCATTGGCTCAGGCGCGTAACTGCAGGGGGGCCTAGGGGGGCCGGGCCCCCCCCCAGACGTCGCTAGGCCCCCCCCCCCAGAAAAAGGCTGACTTTGTAAGCTCGCTACTCGCCTCGCAAATATAGCATCAATTTATAATTATAATCTATATAAATTATAATAAATAATCTTGCCAAATATCACTCGACCATCATTTTTTTATTGGTTAAGTTTTCCATTTTTCACTCAAACTTTTTTGGCAATACTCGTTGAATTCAACTCGAAAAATTTCCAAAAAAAGTTTTCGTGACAGCTGAAAAATCTAACCGATAAAAAAACGAGGTCTTGTGATATTACTGTTGATTATTGACCAAATTTGTTAAAATTTGGGCGTGGTCCAAAAAAATTTCGCCTGCGGCGCATTTCGCCTACGGCGGCCTCTCCAGCGGCCCGCATCTACACAAGCCGCCACTACAAGTCACAATAACAGGCCCACCCTAGGCCACCCCCAGGTCAGAGGGCTAATTACGCCACAGCATTGGCTTAATGTAAATAAGAAGCCATTTCATAAAGATATGCTGAAAAAGGAGCTACTGGAGATTGTAAAGTTGAATAAACCTCTTTGTACCAAATTTCATGTCGACGAAATCGCTTCAAAATGAAATATAACGGTACTTCGCCTCCGCCATATCACTGTGAATTAAACTCTATAGAATTGGTATGGGCGCAAGTAAAAGGGTATGTAGCAAGGCATAACACCACTTTTAAAATGAGAGACGTTGGAAACCTCTTGCAAGAGGAGATAAATACAGTGGATTGTGAAAAATGGAGTAAGTGCGTCGAACATGTTAGAAAACACTGTAGAGCCCCTTATTATTTCTCTGGACCCCAACGACGATAGTTCATCGGACTACTCGGAACATGATGCCAAAAATTTAAAAATTAAGTTGTTGTATTGTACAGGGTGTTCTATTTTTGATAGTTTTATAGGGTATCTCGAAAATCATAAGGAATTTCATAAATCTGATATAGATGTTATGAGTTCTTTTTTTAAGGAAACAATTGCTGCGAAAACAGATCATGGCTACCTTGTTCCCCTGGACAGCTACAGGGTGATTTTCAAATTTTGACAGTTATTAAAATTCCATGTAACCTCTTTGTTATTATAGATACGAAAAAACTGTAAATTGATAAAATATGTAGTTTTTTCCGTAAAGTTCAGTGGCGTAGCCAGTTTTTTTTTTATTTTGTTTAATTTTTAAGAAATTGACCCAACTTATATTTTTTCTTATGGGACACCCTGTATATTTTCAATTACGTTTATTCTGCTTACCATTAGCTTTTCAAATATATATATTTGTAATCAGTTTTTTGATAAAATAATTCGATAATAAGCGATTTTCATAAATTTTCCTCATTTTTCGTAGCGGGCGATGGCAGGTAGGAGCAAAACAAAAGAGTAAGTCTTATTTCACCATTTCTAAAATGTCATATCTCAATTTTAGTACATGCAATACAAAATTCTAAAAACTATTAATTTTTTATTATCAACACTATGCCCAAGGCTCGACCAATTTTCTGTAATTTGTTAAAATAGCTTTCTTCCAAAATTATGTTTAAAAGAAATAAAAATAATAATTTTTTAAATTGTTCATATAATTATTTAATTATTTTTATATTTTTTGTATTAAAAGTGAAATTTTCTATATATGCATGCTGACTTTTTATCTACTAATTTCTTTGCATTTGCAAATTTTACATTTTACCAGATAATAATTTAAAAATCTCTTAGTAAGCCATGGATAACAAAATCATTTTTTTAAATTATTTATAGACATGTCAGTCTGTCTTTAATTTGTCATAAAGCAAAGTTAATATACGCGGTTAAGAATGGAAAAGTTCCAAAATTTTGAAAAATATAATATGCTAGAGTGTTTTCTTGAGTGTCAAAAAAATAGTCGGGCAGCATCTGATTTGTATTTTGAAAGATATCCGGAGCGGCAGCAACCTGATTTAAGAATTTTTCAAAGGCTTGAAAATAACCATATTAATTATGGATCGTTTTCAAAAGCAAGACCAAAGACCTATCAGAAGGAAAATAAAGCAAATGAAACCATTAATGTATTGGCATGCGTGGCTGCGGATCCGACCACTTCACTTAGAAATATTGAGAAAGATATTGGCGTGGTACCCTCAAAATCATCCCGTCTGTTAAAAACTAACAAATTTAAATGTTACAGACCTCGAAAAACTCATCATTTGCATCCTGGTGATTCAGAGAGGAGACTTCAGTTTTGCAATTTGTATTTAAATATGTTACGTGAAGATGAATTATTTTTTACCAAAATAATCTGGACCGACGAAACACGAGTAACAAGCGACGGAATATTTAATCGCCACAACAATCATCTGTGGGCCGATCATAATCCTCATCAGCAAGTAAATAGAGTATATCAGGGTCGATTTGGATTTAATGTGTGGCTGCCTCTATTGGGAAATAGAGTTCTAGCCTATGAAATATTTGAAGGAAATCTAAATTCCGAGATTTACTTGAATATTTTTGAAAGACATATCATCAGTTATTTAGACAATATACCATTACAAGAGAGGGAAAAGCTTTTTTTTCAGCACGACGGTGCACCATCCCACAACGCAGCCATTGTGGTAAATTGCCTAAACACCAATTTTGGAGAAAAATGGCTTGCAAATAATGGACCTATTAGGTGGCCAGCCCGTTCACCTGATATCACCCCATTAGATTTTTATTTTTGGGGATTTTTAAAAAATAAAATTTACAGCGTCAGAAGTAATACGGTTGAAGAACTAAGACAAAATTTTGAAGCCGCTTTAAGAAGCATAAAACACCTGAATATTCGGAACTCCCTGAATGGTGTTCGTAGAAGATGCCAGCTATGTATCGATGCCAATGGGCTCCAATTTGAGCATTTGTTGTAATTGTTATGTATATTTTTTTGTTGTTTATTTAAAATAAAAATGGTTTTGTAGATCTATATTTCTATGCTTTATCTTTTATTTAAAAAATACAAAATCGATGTATTTCCAAAGTTGGTGACACTAAATGATGAGGTAAATATTTTCAGAGTTTTAAACATATAAAAAAATAATTAGTCATACATATTATTTTGTCCTTTTCTTACTAACCAGGCTTGCTATGTGCAAAATAGGCCTATCTAAAGTAATTTGCAAATTACTCAGCTATTTCTTTAGAAAACTGCAAAAATGTATATATATTTGGAAAGCTAATGGTAAGCAGAATAAACGTAATTAAAAATATACAGGGTGTCCCATAAGAAAAAATATAAGTTGGGTCAATTTCTTAAAAATTAAACAAGATAGAAAAAAACTGGCTACGCCACTGAACTTTACGGAAAAAACTACATATTTTATCAATTTACAGATTTTTCGTATCTATAATAACAAAGAAGTTACATGGAATTTTAATAACCGTCAAAATTTGAAAATCACCCTGTAGCTGTCCAGGGGAACAAGGTAGCCATGATCTGTTTTCGCAGCAATTGTTTCCTTAAAAAAAGAACTCATAACATCTATATCAGATTTATGAAATTCCTTATGATTTTCGAGATACCCTATAAAACTATCAAAAATAGAACACCCTGTACATAGTAGATTTTTTTTTATAAATATAAATATTTATTCCAATTTATCTATTTTAATATTATTTTTACTTCTATATAAGTTTTTATCTAAGTACTTAATATTAGAATAATTAATATCTCAAATATCTGCCTATCTCTATAATTATAATCAAGTATAATTATTATTATCCTTTTATTCTAATGGACTACCTGTAGTAACGCCGCTATTACATTAGTTTCATTCACCAAACTTGTCTTTCTATTGTATGCTAATTAAGGTGACTCTAATTTTGAACCGATTCGGTTTGTGTAGGTCTGGAATACGGGATTTTTAAAAACTTTCATTGCAACTTACCAGAAATTTACAATGCACCCTTTAAGTTGTCCGCCCTGTAATTGCAAATTTACATTTTATTACTCTCTGGCATTAAGCAATATACTATATCATTATTTTTTTATGTAGATTCACACTCCTATATATTCGCATACCATTAGGGAACACCCTGTATAAACATAAGCACAAGGCTACCGACGCGACATGTTTATAATTATTTTATAATGTTTTCAGGTAATTCAGGTTAATAGACTTCTAATTTTAACTTGGGAGGAAATTCCAATTTTTGAATAACTACGGCAATGATTTTCATAGATTTCTAAATTCCACAGCTACAGATAAATTTGTATCTTCTGGAATATGAAGCAGTATCATTTATTAAATTAGGACAACCTGTTATACCCCAGAGGATTGCTATTTAAATTAGCATTTGCCATGAAATTTATTCTTCTAAAAGAAACGCCTAGACAAGTAAAATGTTTTAAAGCGGAAAAAGGAAAATAGTGTTATTTTGTGAATGTACATATTTCGATGAATACAAAGATATTATCTCGAAAACAATTTTAGCTGAAAAACACAGCAATTTGGGAAGAGGAACGCTGTAATTAAAATTGATGCATTACGTAAAACATGAAGGTACACCATTATAAATGTTTGTTTGTTGTTGTAAGTATACTTTTTATGTTTATGAAAATATTTTTGGTATACAGCATGTCCTAGGATCGACGCATGATTTTTTTAGATAAAATTTTCTCTGTCATATATATATATATATCTCTATATCCAATATCAATAGAAAGGTATGTAAAGTTCTTTATAATTCGGTTTGAACTGTAACAATTATAAATCACATTATTATTGTCTTCTGTCTTAAATCTTTTCAATTTGTGATATTGTATTTTCAGCCAGTAAACCTGCAAGATGGCGGCGGGCAAATCATGTCAGTGCTCTCAAATCACGTTTAAACGAAGATAAAAAGTTACTAGGATTTTACACCAGAGATTATTAAAATGAAATTCCAAACATAAACAAAATCAACTTTTATTAGGTACCCAGATCGTATATCTATCATGTTTCCTCGTGTTGAGTTAAATACATGCAAGAGAGAGACACACACCGGTGCTAACTAACACGAACCATTATACAATCACAGGTCAGGTCAGGCTTTGCTTCTTCGCTGCTATAGTTGTAATAGTACGGGCAAATCAATTAAAAATTTTAATTAATTTTTAGGATAAACGATTACCCACTACGAAAAACTTCGTTTTTAAAAAGGCTAATACCGACCTCCATGTTTATGATTGTTCGCTAAGATAATGCAAGTCAAAACCACTCTTTCACCATATTTATATTTTTATGAGCTTTCGATTTTTAAGTAACCGTAAAAAAATTGTTTTTGCATTCTCTTCCTCCAAAAACATTTATCAAAGCTGGCCAGTTGGTTTAAACCAGTGCCAAAAAATTCATATACATACACACACACACACACACACACAAAAACATTTTTTAGTTATATTACAGGACATGTAAAATATAAAAGCAAGAATTAAGTTCTGCAAATTATTTTTGTTTTGTTTTCCCGTACTATTAATTGAATCCACATAGTGATGCACCGACTCCGTATAATAAAATAGACCGTTTGCGGGCGTCGCAATACGTCTTGAATGGAATTTAACGTGCTAGACAGAGATGCAATTATAAAGTAATATTTAAGTGTTATTGTTTGAGGTTTGAGTTTACATTGTTTTGGTGTTTTGATTTGTCATTTTAATTCGTTTTTATCCATTTTTGTGCCTTGAAACTTTATTTAATACTAAAAACAGTTCTTTTCAGAGCTATTTCCATCGTAATATTGCGTTGCCGGTAAGTATTTTAGACATTTGTAATTATTTATTCGTTTTAAGTATTCTAACCTCTATTTTTTATAAATAACACTTCTTAACATATTATTGTATTTATAGTGGGATTTATAAACTTTGTCGCAACGCTCAGTTCAGTTCCGCGCAGTCCAGTTCAGTTTCGCTGATTGTCGTTCGACTTTAAACAAACGAAAACATACCAAACCATTTATAAACCCTCAATTCAGGAGCGGCTGTGGAAAGATTTGTCCAACGTTGCCACATCGGCTCCTTTCGATACGCTGGCTTTTATTCTACGGTTACTAGATTAACTAAAGTCTGTAAGCAATTCAGTGGTACTGTGGATATAGCGTCTGGGTTGGATGCCATAGGTCGCGGGATCGATTCCCGTTTCGTGCACTTTTTCTTTATGACTTTTTTTTTAGTTTTTTATAACTCTTTTATTTTTTTTTAAAGTAGATCGCTCAAAAAGGGCTGGTAAATAATTGGCCGGTGAACTTGAAAAAGGCGAATTGAAACCAAAAAGGTGGATTAGATGCCGTGTTAGCGCTGTTTAACCAATATAAGTCTATAATTATTACAATTTTTTTATATCTAGCATATACCATCTAGCATATACCGAATTGGAATCAAAAAGGTGGTAAATATTCGTCTTTTATTTTCTAATTTCCCATTCCTTATTACATACCCTATTTTTATTATAATCCAGATTAAAATTTAATAAAATCGGGTTACGTAAAATGCAATCCACAAATACAAATTGTGCAATGTTGGTTGCAGACCAGTGTAAATAAAGTTATATCTGGCAACGTTGGACAAATCTTTCCACAGCCGCTCCTCTCAATTCATTCGCAGCAATAGGCCCAGTCGCGCAGCGAGACGCTTGGCTACGCTCGAGATGGCCAAGTTTTATCTTTTGACGCTGCAGTTCGTTGTCGCAGGACTCTTAACCAATGAAATGCGAAAGTTGAATCACGTGGTGGTTGACAGGCCAAATGAACGAATGAAATGCAATACGACATGCGAACAGCAGCTAAGTTTATAAATTACAAATTAGTTTACGGCGACCTCGGGCGAACTCTGGCGTACTGCGCTGCGGAACTGAACTGCGCGTAACTGAACTGAATAGTTTATAAATCCACCTTATAGGAAAATATGAGTGAACAAGTTATGGACCATGATTATTGTGCTGAAGCACATCCTTCACCTAAACAAGGTTATTGTTTCATGCAAGGAAATAAAGTTGCCCAGCAGTTTGTTCAAAATGTTTTCAAATATTTTGTGGAAAACCACCCTGAGTTGCCTCCGACCACGGTTAGTAGTAGTAATTGAGGTTTTTCTCACAACATGTCATACTTTCCAGTCTAAAGTTTTCGAGATTACTTATTAAATATTTATAGTGCCACATTAATTTTAGGAAACTGCCAAAGCCTTGCAAATATCAATTGAATCGGTACGAAAATACAAAAATGGATGCTAGGAATCCACACTGGTTTTGAAACGACCCAGACGAAAATATTTAACTGATGAAGCACCTAAAAACATCTGCATGGAGATAAGAAACCAAATATACAACATGTATTCCGACTCAACAGATGATGACGAATTGAACTAATTTTATGTTGCCATTTTTTTTACTACCTATATTTTGATTCTTTTTGTATACCATTTTTTGCTCTCAATTATTGTGTATTTACTGGACAAGTTCAACAGAATGTTTTTACCTCTTATTAATAATTATACGTTTACTTTTCCTACAAGAGAGAAATTCCAATAATTTAATTAATGATAAACATCATGACAAGTTTAGGACAGTTGACAAATTTCACTCCTACTTTACACGGAATTGCAGGAGCAGTATTCACATTCCTGACTTTCGGCTTAGAGCATTTAAAAAGTTTTTAATCACTGGCTCCTGTTCAAAAAAATAGTAAATATAAACAGATTTAAATGTGAAATTAAATCCTACCTCACATGCAATTGATTTTATTCCATTGATAAGTATTTCGGTCCTTCATGAATCTTGCGACTCATATGTGTGTTATTTATGTATGTCTGATGTAACATACACTAAAGTTTATGTTCTTTCCATTTTCATTTATTATGTATTTATATAGACTAGTTTTAAAATATTAATAATAGTTTGACATTTGTTAATATTTACTTTGTAAATCTGTATAACAATAAATAAAAAAATTAACTGAAAAAAAATGTTGACTCAAAGTGCTATTTTACCTAATGACAAGAAAAAATACGGATACGAAAAAATGACAGCAGTGCACCACTTGTTTTATAAAAAATTATCAGAAGACATGTTTGCAAGCCACTTGGTGGAGCACTACTTTCTAAATAAAGTATGTGGTTTTATATCCTATTAACACATACTAAAATTGAAAATAATCTTAAGTACTTTCAAAGATAGTATAAAATAAAAACACCTAGTAGCAAAAAAATGTCGCCGTTGCGGGCATACGTTCAGATAAACTTTTATCCTAAAAATATCATGAGAAGTCGCCCCGAAATATTACTAGGTCATTAAGGAATACCCTGTATATTTAAAAAAATTGTTTTCATTATTATGGAAATTAACATGTTTTATTACAATTTTTTAGTCCGGTTCTGACCATAAACAGCTGCTCGCCATTGTATTGCTGCCAATATTATTCTTACTAAAAATTAAATAGCTGAAATATGACTATTGTCATATGACATGTCGGCCATCTTGCAGGTTTACTGGCTGAACCAAGTTTACAAACTATGTAGTTAGTTGAATTGCATGCAAAGGGTTAAACATAGGTATTTATATAATATCAATGTTTAAATTTTTCTCATTAGGTAAATAAAATTTCTTAAAAAAAAATACTGGAAATTATTGCTTCATTACATCTTCTTTACAAAAATTGGAAAATAGGGAATGAGAATTGTATTTTTATGTACTCAAAGTCAAAACATGCTTTATTGTCTGAAAAAAATATCTTTATTGACAAAGCTTTTAGAAATTGAAATCAACAATAAGATATAATATAGTAAAATTTGAAATATGAGAATAAAAAATGCAACTAACAATTAGGACAGATTACTATCAAAATATCCATTCTTCTATTTGGGAATCATAAAGTCTTCACTATGGGTTTCAATTGGGTTGCATAAGCAATCACTTTAAACACGCATTTTTCATTTTCTTCCTGTTGGTAACAACACAACATGACTGTTTTGAAATTTCATGGCACACCTACTTTATATTTTAAGAAATATTTCGGTAGTGGTAAACTTAAATTATGTGTTTTATACCTATGGATAGGAATATCTTTAGAAGTGAGATATATTTTATAAAAAAATTTCAATTACAAGAAATTAAATAAATTATTTAAATTGAAATGTTGTTTTACTGGTTGTATAATACAGAATATACGTAGGCATATCTTTACTAGGATCACGCTCACGCTGCTTTACATACATCCACAAACAACATAACCTAGAAAATATGCGACTGTGGTTTACGTATATTTATTTATTTCAAGCACAAAACACCATAATATTAGACTATTAAAATAATAGTGAGACAAAAGTTAAATAGTGCTTATTTAGTTTATTTAATTATTAATACTGTGGTATTTTCCTCAATTTTATTTCTCTAAAGGAACAGACCTGGTAAGCGATGAGTGATTATTGTAAATATTTACTGTTACTGTTGAATGTTCGGTGGCGTTAATGGTTATCCCTGGAATATTCTGGGTAGACACAATATTTTGTGGGAGACCTTGCTCATTTATAATTAATCTAGTCGTTCCACTTGACGTACCAAGCTGTGGTATTTTGGGATGTACGTGATAAGTAAGGTGGAGATACACCGTGTGAAGATTGTGTGGACAAAATATTTGCAACTTCAACCTTGCCTTTCATCGAAGTTTCAATGTAACCTTCGGCCACTGCTGAAGACTTCCAGCCACCATGCTTCCTAAGAGTGTTCAAGTCACCCCCACTATTTGCTAAGTGTGTAACACTGGACCGTCTAAAACAATGGCCTGTATATAACTTAGGATTTGGTAGTTTTAAGTAAGAAGCAATAATGAAAGGAGCTTTGCTAATTGTGTTAAGACCAATAGGAGTGTTAATGCAGTGTCCATTTTTATAAGTCAAGAAAAATCTGCGACTTTTCACGTGATTTGGTCTGAGACTAAAATACTGTGTTACCATTTGTACCCAGTCACTATTTGTAAGTATAAACTGCCTGGTTATGTAATTTTTAGTTTTGGGCACATGTACAATGATTATATCGTCTCTAAATTCAATATCATCTACTGACATAATATTGGTAATTTCTTCTCTGCGGCAGGCACCATTATAGCCCATTATAAGAATAACCTAAAATTTATATTCAATATTAACTACATTTATTATAGGTAATTTTTTTTTGTCGATACCTATTGTATTTTTGTTTCAGATTAACGTATAACGCTGCTAATGCTGAGAAAGTTATTTTGCAAAAATTTTAGGAATAATTCCAATCTTGTTATTAGCTATATTCTTATTTAATGCAATACTTACTTTGATTGCTAGATATATTTTCTAATCAGCTTGTCCAATGAAGCGATTAATTTGCTCAATCTCTAAAATTTTTGACTTTTTTGAGCTGTAACCCTCATAAAGCCTTTTTAAATACGCCTGTAATTTTTTATATTTCAATATATCAATATTTCTATTTATATTTAAACAACTTCTTAGCATTGAGTATTTGGACCACCTCGATAAAACCTTTTTAATTTTAAGATTCAAAAAGTAGTCCATTTTCTGTGCCGAGATTATTAAAGAAAACAAGGTCTGTCTATACCACCAAACTAAAATATATTTGTCCCTTCACCCTAAAGACACAAATATATATATATATTTTAGTTTGGTGGTATAGACAGACCTTGTTTTCTTTTTAATTTTACTTTCTTTGTTAAAAAATCCTATGAAGACATTTTCTGAAATACCTTTTACACTATTTTGCTCACACCATAGCTCAAAATCTGCAAATTCTCTTTTTTTTTTTTTTTTTTTTTTTTAATTTTCTTTATTTCTGACCCTTAAACAGTACATAGATACTGGCACCAGGGCCTATAAAACTTATGATTTACCTAAATAAATAATTTTTGTTTAATTTAAAACTAAAAAGTTTATACTATGCTTTTTACAAAATAGTCTTTTAAGTTATGGCACATGTCCTTGTATCTGTTAACATTTACGATTTCTGGAGGCATCTGATTATATGTTTGAATACTTCTGTAGACTGGCGAGTCTTGAGATGTTTTGGTTCTTGAAAATGTGTTTATTATATGTTCCTTTTGTCTGGTGTTATGAGTATGATAGTTTTTTGCTTGGGAAAGGTATGTGTTTCATTTAATTAATATGTTTTTTATTTCGTATATCAGTTTTACTTGTTCAATCTTTTTAAGTATCTCTATGGGAAAAATGTGTGTTTTTTTGTATAGCTCAAAGCTCAATACTAGGTGTGAAGTAATGTAGGGAATGGATTGTCTTTATTGCTTTATTCTGTAGTCTTTGTATTTTTTATAGCTGTTTTTTTGAAGCATTTCCCCAGCAGGGGAGGAGATATTTTATATTTTTTGATAGACATTACGAGATTTCTTCGATAAGAGATTATTTAAATTATTTTCCGCGATTTCTCGTATAGTTCTGGTGGGGTATGTTTTCCGTCTTCGCTCATTTTTATTCGTTTTTACTACTAAATTATTAAATAATATTTAATGATCCAATACAGCAAAAAATTACAATTTATTAAGATATGTATTAGTTTTCAAATAATGGCGGCTGGGGTGCCCAATTGTTTTTTCTGTAACATAGACCAGACTTTTTAGGACACATGTTTATATGAACTCTTCTACTTGAACTTGGTTCAGGAATGCGCCCTTGGAATAACGTAACACCCTGTATAGCATTCGTTAGCTAATTTGTATTAGGCTACTTTTCCTCCGGTACCGTCACAACCCATTACCAGTGTTAATACAAACAGGATGCACACATCAAAGGGTTAACAAAATACACAAACATTTCGTGTACACCTTCCAAAATAACACAAGAATAAACCCTTTAATTTATGTTTGCCTCCATGTGTACACTAAAACTTCATAAAAATCTATTTCGGGAGGAAGTCAATAATAACGACTAAAAAGCAGAAACGTTTTGTTCCTGGTTTCCAAAATGTCTGGCAGAACTGTTGTGAAAGAGCCGAACAAACGACCATATTTAAAAGGCTCTTGTGCTACATGGAACTGCAGATGTACCACATAAAAACGTCACGGAGATAAAAATAGTATACTGTTTCATAATAATCTGTAAACTATTAATTTAAGGTGATTTTATTGAGTTTTATGTGGATATGATTCGCATGTGTTCAGTAAATACGTATTTAGGTAAAATTTATAAAAATAATGTAAACATGGAAACATTAAAAATATTCATTAAAGACCAAGTAAGCATGAAAAATAAACATTTAAATCCAGATATGTTGCACAAATGGTAAGCAAATAAAATAAAAACAAACAGCCTTAAGAAAGGTAAAGAATTATTTAACATTTCTAGAAGGTTCGTAATTTTCTCTTTCCCACGAGATGTCGCTTTTTGTTACATCTCGTAATTAAAAAAAATTGCAATATGTGTACTGTTTTTTTTTTAATCATATCTCTTGAACGGAGAAAGATATCGAGATAAATAAAATAGCATTTTAAGAAAAAATCAGACTGCGTAAAAAAGTACATATATTTATTAGAATTTAGATTGCAAAATTACCCTACAGGGTGTTACAAACTTATGGAAAAAAACATACATTTTTATTTTCTGACTGTATTATTTCAACAAGTGGATTCATTTATTTATTATATTTATTATTTCAACATGTGTATTATTGTGTACACTCTTCTTTAAGAAATTGAACTACTTACTTGAGAAATCGTCATTATTTACTTCATTTGTCTAATGGGAAGTAAAATTTATCTAGGTAGGGAAATAACGATAATAAATAATCACCTATAGGTAAACAATGAAAAAAATTTTGTGTAATGACAGTAGAGGTTAAGTTACACACAGTTTCATTATTCTTACTCATCGTTTCTTTAGCATGTTATTGGTTTTAAGTCTTGATTAACTTTTTTAAATGAAGAAATTCTGAGTGATATCAAATTTTGAATAAAACAGAAATTTTTATCATAAATTCGAAGATCTTTCAAAAGGAGACTGTCATATTCAGAAATGTCAAAACGACCACAAAATTTCTGTAATCTGGCATTTAAACTCCTATTTCTTAGTTTTATTTATTGTTTAATTTTACAGGTGAAATCTCAGGCTGCTTGATTTTGAAAATATTTTAAAAATTAGGCTGAAATGGCTAATATAAAGATCTAAACGAATTAAATATTATATAATATTAGTGTTAGTACTTAGTAGTAGAAAAATGTATATATACCTCTCAGCTTCGATATACAGTGTGTTCCGCTTTTCATGAATACACCCTAATATCTCAGTTATTAATAATGAGATTTTCTTGAAATTTTGTTGGTAATTGTATGTTGGAAAAATAAAGTATTTGGCATAGTGAACATTCTTATTTACCATTGGCGTGCGGTGCTGGTGGGGTATATTGAAAAAAGATATTAGGGCTTATTTTAGATAACTGTTTCTATCAGATTTAAAATCAGCATCCCAAAAACCCCTTATGTCATATTTTTAAAATCTTAATTACCCTAATTACGATTAAGGTTTTAACAAAATTTTGCTAAGATGCGCGCGCTCTGTTACCGTTGGCATGCTGACCTGTTTTGTTTTTAAACAAATTAAGCAAAGAGTGCTTTGAAACAGAAAGTTTTTGTTTGACATTAAGTAATTCGTACGAATTGTCAATAAGTGAAGCAGTGTTACTTAACTGTTAATAAGATAGCATAAAACTAAAGAGTAGTTCTTACAATTGGAGAAAAGTAGAAATTATCCGCTTATTTGGTAATAATGAAAGATCTACGCGTCAGGTTGCTGGAATATTCAATGAAAGGCATCAGGATCGAGCACCAATTATACTGAATTTAACGAAAAACAAAGCATGGAGGTGTTTGAAACGCAATAGGTTAGGGCATTGAAACCAAAATTTCTACATACTCTGGTAAATGGTGATTTTGAACGGCGGTTTGATATTTGCTTATGGTTGCAAGGTAATATTATCTTAACGACAGACTTTTTCTAAAGAACATTATGTTTACTGAAGAGGCAACATTTACGACAAACGGTGTGGTATCTAGTCAAAATTGTAGGTTTTGGGCAGCCAAAAATCCGCATTGGGTATTTATTTGTAAAAACCAGTATAGTGAAAAAGTGAACGTGCGGTGTGGCATATTTAACGAACGAATTGTTGGCCCTTTTCTCCTGGATAACTTGACCGGACAAAATTTTCTACATTGTTTACTAAATGATTTTTATGATTTTCTCATGGAATTGCCTTTAGCACAGAGACAAAACTTAATCTTTCAGTTAGATGGTGCCCCCGCACATTATTCTATGATAGTTAGGAACTTTTTAAATGCAACTTTCCCTATGAAGTGGATAAGTAGAAATTCTCCTTTAGAACCATGGCCCCCAGATCGTCGGATATTACCCCTTGTGACTTTTTTCTGTGGGGGCACTTGAAAAATAAAGTGTATGCTACTCGGCCGCATAATAGAGAGGAACTTTGCAATAGAATTAGACAAGCGTGTCAGGAAACTACTCACCAAACTTTAAGAAAAGTGAATGTACGTTTAAGAAGAATTATTGAAAAGTGTATTGTTTTAGAAGGCAGTTATGTTGAAAACACAATAATCTAAAATAACGTAAATTTGTTAGCACAGTTACAAATAAAGAATTTAATAAAACAAAACTTTTTTTTCTGCTAAAATCAGCTCTTGAGATTTTGAAAATATGAATTAAGGGGTTTTTGGGAATGCTGATTCTGAACTGATAGAAACGGTTATCTTAAATAAGCCCTAATATCCACCGCACGCCAATGGTAAATAAAAATGTTCATTATGCCAAATGCTTCATTTTTCCAACATACATTACCATCAAAATTTCAAGAAAATCTCATTATTAATAACTGAGATATTAGGGTGTATTCATGAAAAGCGGGACACACTGTATAATTTACTATTAATTCGGACCACGGAAAAAAAGTTACAATACATTATATTTCATTAAGATTTTGGATGGATTGATTTATTTGTAGATGGTGTATATTATACTTGCAAACATAAAAAGCTTTATAATTTAAATTAAACTCAATTACATGTCATGTAGTAACATATTTTGATTTATTTTCAATAGTGGTAACACACGTACCCACAAAACAAGTCTGTTTATTATAATTCAACAATATTTTATAAATCACCAAGCATCAGTGTCTTTTAACAAAATAATACTGTTATGTCGTAAAGTGTTACAACTTCCCAGAAACAAAACATTTATGTGTTTCCAATGATCTTCAGTCATCGGCTAATTTGCTGGCATGTTTAGAAGTCTTAATAAATGACATGTTTATTTGAAAAAAATAATTATTTATTATTTGTTTTAAATATTGCGGACCGAATTTAAAACATAGAGCTGCAATAGATGTATAATAAACTTTTCTAGATATTTTAACTGATGTTGTACAAAGCTGATTATTAAATAATTGCCTAGACAGAGTTTAATTGTTGGTGTCAATTAACGAATCTTGAAAAAAAAACAATTTAAATTGTGAGAAAAACACGACAGCAATTTGGCATTAAAATAATAATCTACTGGGTCAAATAAATTGAAAAATGAGTCATCTGTGTATACAGGGTGCTTCAAAACGGTAAGAGGCGATTACTGACGCGTTTTAATTAAGTAAATTTGATATATATATGTCCAATTTTAGACTCTTTTAGGGGTTACATAAATCGAAGAAAGCATCCATAATTATCAAAGAGACATGCCCAAATAAGACGAGAAAACAATATAAAACAAAGTCTTGGTTAAAAGTCTGTGCGTTTTAAGAAGTCCGATATCGGATTAAATCACCAAGGGATGTTATCGCTTTTAAAACAGTAAGTCGGTTAAGTTACAATATCTTCGCACCTTCGCTATACTTGATCACACCGAACATCCCACTGGTTTACTGTATTCTACTACTGGGCGAAATCAGAGGTTTCAAAACTATCTTAGAATTACGCGTTGAGCATAAATAATAATTAAATAGATAATTAAATTATTTTGCTATTATTATAGTTAAATCTATATAATAATCGCTATTTTCCAAGAACCAATTAAAATTTGCTCAAGTGCGGAATGGTTAAATATGTTAAAGATTTTGTCAGGTATATACTTTTCCGATAATGACATTATTTTGGGATTATTATAATTAAATCTTCATAATAATTACTATTTTCCAAGAAATAATTAAAATTTGCTGAAGTGCGGGATGGTATGTTCTACTTTATTTTAAATAAGTAGTTGTGCTTTTCACTTTTAGTTTGTTTCTTATTGTGTGTGAATTAAAATCAGTTATTAAGCAAAGTTATGGAAAATGTTCAGCAAGGTGGCACATCGCCTAGAAGGCATTTATCTCCAGGTGAACGCCGTTTGGTATAACAAGTGGAACGTTATTTTACTTTAGAAAAAGATAACTCGGACCCGTTAGAGTCTGTTTTGGCAGTGCAAAAACGAACGTCTGATGCTTGCGGCATTTCAGAGAAGACCTTAAGAACACTTCGAAAAAAGAGTGAAGAGGATTTGGACAGACCATATAAAAGGGATAAAACTCTCTATTAGGAATATTGTTTATGATATGTATAAAGCCAAGGAATATGTTACCCTCAAAGCTATTCTTGAAAAGATAAAGCGGAAAATACTTTTCGATATTGGAACTAACAGTTTGTCCATCATCTTAAAACATATGGGTTTCAAATATAAAAAAACGAACAACAGAAAACTACTTTGCGAGCTGTCCAATGTTGTTTCGAAAAGATGGCAATTTTTAAGGGATTATTTAAACAACAAAAAATCGGAATTGTCAAGACAAGTTGTTTTTCTTGACGAAACATGGGTATTTGCAAACGGAACTTCAACAAAAACGTCTTGGCAGGATGACTCAAAGCATTGTTATTCAAGTACCCGTGCAAGTAATGGAAAAAGGTATATTATATTACATGCTGGTAATGAAGAAGGTTTTGTTTTAAATGCCAGTTTGATATTTTCATCAACAAAAAAAACCTATCAACAAGTAGGTACGTTCTGTCGCAAGACTACAAAATCGGTTCTTTTTAGAACCAAAACTTTATAAAAAAAAATTCGTAAAACTAATTTGTCTGAATACTACAAAAGCTAAAAAATTATTATTTTTCTTTACCTTAACTAATTTTTTGTTTACTTTAAATTATTTTATTTAGAAAATGTAATTCATCAACATCCAAAATTACCTTCAATATAATTTATTGTTTGAGAGCCACCGACATAATGCTCAAGAGGTTTTATGGCTTAGCGGACTTCTTAAAACGCACAGACTTTACACGTTTCGCCCGTTTAGGCATCATCATAAGACCCAATTAAATATATACAGTATGTCCGCGGATGCGATTAACAAGAGGACAAATGGACCAAAAATTGAAAGAAAGAGACGAAAAAAAATCATTCTTGATAAAAAAAACATTTGCTTGTCGAAAAAATAGGAATTACGATAAGAGAATTGATTATTATTATACAGGGCGTCTCAAAAATGCAAAAACATAAAATCAAACAAGAGCAAACAGTAATTTTTTGGACTTTTAACGTAAAATGATAAATAAAAAACTTGCTTCAAATTTAGTCCTAACCCTGATTTCGAATTTACTGAAGAAAATTGGAATTTATTTTAAATTTATTTATAAAATAAAAAAAAAATTAAACATTTTTGCAAGTCCGCATTTTACTACTTTCATATTAGGACTCTTATAACTGTACATTATTACCTGTTGTAGTTGTTAGTGTCAGTGTCAAAATAAATATTCTCGAAAATGCTGACCGTAGAACAAAGAGTTTTTATAGTACAATGCAATGGTCAGTGCTCTTATCGCTACGTAGTGGAGGAATTCCGACGCGAATTTCCTGGCGTTTACGTTTCGAAAGCTGGTGTACAGGGTGTCCAGTTTTCGTATGTTTTACGGGTTATCTGCGTTATTAGGAAAGATAGAAGGTTGCGGTTTTCGCGGCACTGTGTTACTTTTTTGAGAAACAAACGATGCCACAAACAGAATTTTCATAGCCCCCTTAGTTTTTTAGATTTGAAAATTTTGCATTTTGGGACACCCTCCGGTTACGCTGCAACTTATCAAAAAGGTAAAAAATAAACTAATTAGTTTTTTTCACGTAGAATCCAGTGGCTTGGTCAGATTTTTTCTATGTTTAATTGTTTTCGAGAAAAAGAGCAAACTTGCATTTTTTTAATGGGACACCCTATATATTCTTAGCTATTATGATTCAGTTTATCACAAGCTTTTTAAAAATATATAATACTTTATAGCTGTTTTCAATGTGAAGATCAAAATTTACATTTTTCAACAAATTTACATTTTTTTAAACGGCACACCGTATGAATTTTAAGATTAAACAATTGTCACAAGCTTCTCACAAATATAAAACACTAATTTTAAAAATATATAAGTACCTATAACAATAACTTTTATAAATATAAATAACAATTAACTCAGTTGTGTTATAATATGTTCAAAAATGAAAAGCTACAATTATTTGATGATTTAGGAAACTGTCTCATACTCATAAATATTGCTCAAACTATTCTCCATTATGCCTAAGACATGTTTCACACATTGTTCTGATTTGCCTCAGTGCATTTAAAATAATAAAAGGCCGTGCCTGTAACTCCCTAAAGGCTCTTTTAGTGGCTTCTCTTAAATCTGCCATCGCTTGGTACTGGACGGTATAAATTTAATTTTTTAGGTAGCCCCACAAAAAAAAATCCAAAACCGTTAAATCGGGTGACCTGGGTGGCCATCTTACAGGTCCATGTCTTCCAATCCAGCGGCCAGGAAAATTATTGTTAAGATATGCTCTTACAATTTGAGCATTGTGAGCGGGAGCTCCGTCCTGTTGCAAATATAAGCTATTAAGATGAGCTAGGGGCACATTCTCTACTATTTCGGGCACAATTTTTTCCAAAATTTCTAAATATTTATTTGCAGTAAGACCGCCTTCAAATATATTATATAACATTTTACTTCCCAGTATGAAGCATGAAACGCTAAACCCAAATCTGCCTTGCCGTTCCCGTGGAAATATAACATGTTGATTTTCCTGGCACCAAAACCTAGTATTTTGCCGATTAAATATACCGGGACTGGTAAAATGACTCTCATCAGACCATAATCGTTCTTTCAAAATTATTTTCTCTATTTACATTTTGTGAATACCAATTACAAAACTCTACGCGGCGCTCTGCGTCACCGAGATGTAAGTTTTGTACCTACGACATGAAATTTGTATGGCTTAAGCTTGTGTTTTTTTAGAATAGTTTGAACCCTTGATTTTGTAACACCGACAGAACCTTCCACTGTTCTAGAAGAACTACTTTGATTTGTTTCAATTGAAGCCAAAACGTTTACTTCATCAATGTCCTGGTTTTCCTTATTGTAAATACTAGGTCGGGGTTTGGAAAATGAACCGACTTCAATTAAGTTTGATTTTATTTTTAAAAATATTCTTTTATCCGGCTGTCTTCTTTCTGGGAATCTGCGAATATTACGTTTTTATAAATCTTAAAATATGATGAAAAATATAAAAGGATGCCCATACCTGTTAAAATAAACTTCTAATGCTTCATCCGAATTTTCGTTACACTGAATATAACAAACGAACATATCGTACTTTTCATAATTCTCGAATTTTGCATTCGCAGCCATAATTAAGAAAAAACTGCTATTTATCGAAACTGAATAGAAATAAAGAACAGAAAATGGATAACCTATTCTGACAGTAAATAAATGTTTTTTCAGATAACAAGCCAGTCATCTTTCGTTTTCCTAAATAGGTACCCGTCATGGCCTACAAAAAAAAAATTAAATTTGTTGAAAAATGTAAATTTTGAGCTTCACATATTTTAAAACAGCTATAAAGTATTATGCATTTTTGAAAAGCTTGTGATAAACTGAATCATAATAGCTAAAAATATATAGGTTGTCCCATTTAAAAAAATGCAAGTTTACTCTTTTTCTCGAAAACAATTAAACATAGAAAAGGTCAGACTAAGCCACTGGATTCTACGTGAAAATAACTAATAAGTTCATTTTTTATCTTTTTGATAAGTTGCAACGTAACCGAGATACGGAGGGTGTCCCAAAATGCAAAATTTTTTAAATCAAGCCCGTATCTAAAAAACTAAGAGGGCTATGAAAATTCTGTTGATGGCATCGTTTGTTTCTCAAAAAAGTAACACAGTGCCGCGAAAACCGCAACCTTCTATCTTTACTAATAACGCAGATAACCCGTAAAACATACGAAAACTGGACACCCTGTACACAAACTGGTGAAAAAATTTCAAAGAACAGGATCAGTTATTAACATTAAAAAAGAGAAGAAACAATATAATGAGGAAGATGCCTGTACAGTTTTGTTATTGCAATCTGTAAATGAAAATCCATTGGTTTCCTTGAGAAACAGGGCTAAGCATTTAGAGGTGGTACAAAAATCTACCATTCAAAAAGTTTTAAAAAATAATAAACTTTACCCTTACAAGCCTCATTTCAACCAAACCTTGGAGGCTGGGGATGAAGCTAGAAGGCTAGATTTTGTTTATGGGTTGGAAATGAGATTTGTAACGTCAATAGAAATTTTCACAAGCTTATAATGTTTTCTGATGAATCAACATTTTCAACCAACAAAACTGTTGCTTCTCAACATGTCAGATATTGGAGTAAAGAGAATCCTGAATTTAAAATTCCCGCAAGACGTCAGTACTTTAAAAAAATCAATGTGTGGTGTGCTATTTCATATTACGGTATCATTGGGCCTTATTTTTTCGAAGATACTTGTAACAGAGCGAGCTATTTGCAATTACTAGATACACGGAAAAAGTGGTACCTGATAAAAAACTATACAAAAAGTCCATTCACTTTAAACTATTGAACCGCATTAAGTACTTGCAGGAACGCCTTAATTTTATGGAAATTACTTTAACTAAGCTTAAAAAGCGTAAAAATAATATGGAAAATAAAAATAAAAGTCACAAAAAAAAACCTACGACGCCCAACAGTGAAGTGATACAGAAAATCGGTAAGTCCGAAATAAATAAGAAAAACATTACCGCTGTAAATGAAGTAACTAATCCTAAACCAACTGTTTACACTAAGTCAAAAAAATGTAGAATTTTAATTGTTGGAGATAACAATGCATTGGATTGTTCGATTTTACTAAAACGTTTTTTAAAACCGGAGGAGTGGTCTATTACCGCGTTTTCGAAACCCAATGCCTTACTAGAGGATATTATTAATGAGCTTCCACTTATGTGTAAGGACTTCGACATGTCTGATCATGTACTTATTTTCGGCGGGACAAATAATGCTTTGAGGGGACACCCAGTAAATGGTTACAGCCTAAGCAAATGTCTCGATGGCCTACATAACACTTCTACCACTATTGTGGGTGCCAGCTACTGTAAAAATCGAAATATTCTGAACAAAATAATGTTTGAAACAAATAGTGTTCTCTATAGAGTCTCATGTCTCAAGGACAATGTAAATTATCTTGAAACCAATCGCATTTCTAGTTGTGAAAATATAATCAATTTTAATCCCTTTCTTAATGACTTTAAAAAAAAGGTAATATTAAGTGCTTTCTGCAACAATTTTCTAATAAACCCCGCGATTGACTACCAGTGCTTAATTAATGTGCCTTTACGCAGACATGCAGAGTCTGTTGTTCTGTCCAACAACTCAAGGATCGACGATCCTGTGGATGGATTGGAAATCGATGTTAACGAAGCAGTTTCTAGTCTCTCAAAAGACTGCTCATCTATGACAACGCCGGATAATGTTTGTAATAATGACTCTATTATTGTTATTGATGATACTGTGACACCTACTACCTCTAGTCCTAAACAGTTTTTTCGTGACGACCAAGCGGTATAATAGCCCCGTAACAATTAATTTGCAAAATATTCAATGTTTAGGCAATAAGTTCTTAGATTTAGGTGTCGCTCTTGACAAGAATAAGTGTGAATTTTTATTACTAACGGAGCACTGGCAAACCTCAGATCAGCTCACGGAAATTAAATTAAAGGATTTTTCTCTTGTAGGTTCGTTCTGTAGAAAAATGTTAAAGCATGGCGGTGTTGCCATTTATAAGAATGATAAATTTTCAGGCAATTTTGTAGTATGTAATGTTGAGGACCTCTGTACTGAAGGTTTGATTGAATGTGCATGTATTAGGTTGGATAAATTAAAGGTTATTTTAATGGTGCTCTATAGGCCACCAAGCGCACCCTTTGTTGAATTTCTGGATCAATTTAATAAAATTTTGAATCAAGTGTTTTTATCGGAATATACCATGATTATTGGTGGTGATTACAATTTGAACTTTTTAATCTCTAGTACTCACAAAACTAGGTTTTTAGATTTGATAAGTAGCTATAACATTAGTGTTAGCATAAATGTACCCACCAGAGTAACAGAACAAAGCAGAACATGTATTGATAATTTTTTAATAACTCCGAATGTAATTTTTGAGGTCGCGGTAGTAAATTTAAATCTTTCTGATCATTATGCGCTGTTTCTTTGTTTTGAGACCTCCTGTTCTTCTAATCATAAAAATAAATCTGTTATTAAGAGAAATTTTTCACAAAAAAATGTAAGTTTATTCATTGATTATTTACGCGAAGAAAATTGGGAGAGCGTTTTATGCCAAACTTGTCCTAATAAAGCGTTTGACGAGTTTTCTGAAATTTTGTCCTATTACTATGAATCTAGCTTCCCTTATGAGCGTTGTGTTCCTCGGATAGAAAGGCCTAATACTCGCAAACTACCTCCGCAACTTGCACTACTTAAGAATCATGTTGCGTTATACTCCGAGCTAGCAAAAACCAATAATCGATATCGCGATATCAGCAGGCACATAACAAAAAAATATAGAATGAAATTGCAGGAATTTTTTAGGGCGACTAATGATAACAAGATAAGAGCAGCGCAGAATAAAACGAAGGCTATGTGGAGGGTTATTAACGACATACAAAAAAAGAATGCAGGTAAGCATGACATAGAAGTTTTTGAGAATGATATCAGATTACCTGACGAGGAAGTGGCTGATAATTTCAACAATTTTTTTCTTTCGATTCCTGCAGACGATGACTACGAGACTGATTTTGTAGATAAGTATGGAAGTAATGTCTCTAATTGCCAGACTAAAAAATTCTAATTCTGCGGGAAATGACAATGTTTCGAATAACTTGCTAAAGCAATGTTCTGTGCAGCTAAGCGATGTTATAACCTTTCTAATAAATCTTTCCTTCGCGACAGCTATTTTTCCTGATGGACTTAAAGCTGCGATTGTAATACCAATTTATAAAAAGGGCGATAGAAATGTTTATGCAAACTATCGTGGAATAAGTCTACTCACCAGTATTTCCAAGTTATTTGAGTTAGCCTTGAAGGATCAACTTTTTTCCTATTTTAAAAATAATAAATTGCTTTCCAACGCACAGCATGGTTTCGTGGCTAATAAAAGTACCGAAACGGCTCTATGCGATTTTCAAGCGACAATAGTAGAAGCCCTCGATAAGCGACGGTACGCAATGGGACTTTTTATTGACTTTAGCCGGGCTTTCGATATGGTGAGTCACCAGTTACTATTGTATAAGTTAACTCGTTATGGAATAAGAGGTATACCACTTGATTTCATAACTTCTTACCTGTCCGATCGATTTCAAACAGTTATAGTGAATGGTAAGTCAAGTCAGCGGTCAGTCATTAAAACCGGGGTACCGCAAGGTTCCGTTTTGGGGCCGCTACTTTATATTATTTATTCTAACGATTTGATATATTTTCTCAATAAGAGTTCACCTAGTGTCAAGACTATATGTTATGCCGATGACACAAACGTCCTTATCATCGAAGATGACCTAAATAATTTAAAAATCACAGCCGAAAAAGTCTACGATGGAGCAATAATCTGGTCTGACAAGAACAAACTTAGTTTAAATAGAAGCAAAACTAAGGCTTTAACTTTTTCCTGCTCTCGGCAGCAGCAATATGGAATAACTTTATTCAATGAAAACTCCACTAATACTGTCACATCTTCAGAGAACGCCCCATTATTGGGAATTACTATAGACCAAAAACTTCAATGGCACACTCAGATTGAGAACATTTGCGTCAAGCTACGCCGGAATTGCTACGCACTACGCTTCATGTCTCAACACTGTGGCAGGGATGTTTTGTTGGCACTGTACTATGCGAGTATACACTCATGTATTCGATATGGGATACTGAACTGGGGGACATCTGCGGGTGTCAATCGCGTTTTCCTGCTTCAAAAATATGCTGTAAGGATTTTGGGTGGGTTGAGTTTTCGCGAGTCATGCAGAGAAACTTTTCAGGGTCTTGGTATTTTGACTGTGGCAGGTATTTATATCTTGGAAATTTGTTCTTTTGTTTACCTGAACAGGTCAACTTTTGAGTCCGTTCGTACGAATCATCGCTATGACACGAGAACGCGTGATTTATTACTCCCTGACCTGCATCGAACGGCTTTCTATCAGAGAAACATTGCGTTTGGTGGATGCAGGCTCTTTAATGCTTTGGATGATGGCATCAAATATTCTCCTAATATAAAAATTTTTAAACGTAGGCTTAAACAACGGCTTCTGAGTAAAAATTGTTACTCCGTTCAGGAATTTTTCTCGTGAGTGTTGACTCTGGTTGATTTCAAATATTTTGTTTTATGATATATGTATTAGCGGCTTGTTGATATTGAATTTTATATATTAGTGTTTTATTTTTGTATATTTTATTTTATTTTATTTAGTTTTCTCTTTTTTGACGTATTCCTCAATTATTGTATGTTTTTTGTACTTTTGAATTGAGAAATAAATATATTGATTGATTGATTGATTGATTGATTCTTTTGCGATCATCTTGAAGAGTTGCCTCTGGATTATCGCAACGCAATGTATTTTCAACACGATGGGTGCCCTGCACATTACGCTGGAGAGGTCAGAGAATGGCTAAACAGAAAATTAGATGCGAGATGGATAGGAAGAAATGGGCCAGTTTTATGGCCCCCAAGAAGCCCCGATTGACTGACATTAGCCGATTATTTCCTTTGGGGCCGTATATATAGCAGCTTACTTTTGCGCAACCAATGGATAGTAATGTCGAAGTTTTAAAACTAAGAATTAAGCGAGCAGTGGAATCATTATCAGTTGAAGAGATTTAAGCCAGTTTTGATCACAGTAGGAAAGTGGGTTACATAATATGGGGGAGGGGTTTTTGAACTATGACTATTGTGTATTATGTTTCGTCCATTGTAAATTTATTTTTATTAATGTCTAGTAATGTCACGTTAAAAGTTCAAAAAATGACTGTTTGCTCTTGTTTAATTTTATGTTTTTGCATTTTTGAGACGCCCTGTATAATAAGAATCAATTTTCTCATCGTAAATCCTATTTTCTTCGACAAGCAAGTTTTTTTTTTATTAAGAATGACTTTTTTCGTATTTTTCAATTTTTGGTCCATTTCTCCTCTTGTTAACCGCATCCGCGGACATACTGTATAGATAACCCAACAAATTAAAAAAAATACTTTAGTGTTTCTATTGCTTTTTCTCAATACATAGTGACATGAAAAGTCCTCGCTATTTGGGCATACCTCGTACCTACTTCCGTTATGCGTTAACTTATCAAAAGGTATGTGTACATAAACCTATTATATTTGAATTGAGACACTCTAAGTAAATCTTATTTTTTCTATTGATTAAGCATAATTTCCAAGAATATATAGTCGTTTATTTTTAGGTTGAAAATCAAGCTCAAAATTCGAAATTATTTACATTATTACTGATTTGTCAATTTATTTAAAACAAATGCAGAATACCTATAATAATAATTACTCAGGCGTTCCAAGGGGATGAGAGAGGATCAAGTAGGCTGATGTAAAGTGGCCAAAGCGCTCTTGAGGATAGGGTAGTTGGGTAGGGGTGACACCAAGTAGGAGAGAAGAAGGTGTCTTGTCCACCCAATGCGCAGGTATACAGTGAAGAAGTACCTAATGTCTTAATTTATTTAAAATTTAGCGATGTGTTTTTTGGAAAAACCTCGGGAAAAACGCTCGGACATGTCGATTTTTATTCCTTAATGCGTTTTTTTATGGTAAATTCATGTATACAGGGTAGCCTAAAAATAAGTTACGACCATTAACTTCATTTTTTCAAATAAAAACATTTATTTTTTATTTGATTTTTCAATTTTGCATCGAATTCTAAGTAGGTATGTTTCTTGTACCATGTCCTACACCAAAACTCAACAGTTAAGTAAGACCTGTTTATTTAAAAAGTACAGAACAACAAATCAAATTAAATGTTGAAAATTCAACATTTATGGTCGGACTACTATCGTTTTTTATTTTAATTTGTTTATCGGATAAAAGAGACGAAAATCCACATTTTGAACTTAAAATACATATCGATGGTTTTCGAAAAAAGCTACTTTTTGCGTTAAACGTAAAAAACCACTACAAATTGTATATATTTTTATCTGGAAAAACGGCACAAGTGAAACTCTACGTTTTGCTAAGAGATGGCGCAAGTGTCCTTATGTCTAACGATGGAATTGTATCGACGCGTTTCTAGAAAACCGTCACAAATCAGTTGTGTTCCAACCATGTAGCGAAAGTATCGTTAATTTGTCTAGAAAAACGTCACATGTAAAAAAAGTGCCTCCCAAAATTAATATTTTACCCGGATTATTTCACGAAAAGCGGCATATATCGAAAAGTGTCAGAATAAAATACATTTAATTTATCAAGAAAAGTGTCACATTTATCAAAAACTTATTCATTTTTGCTCCAAATTATCAAAAAAATTTAAAATAAGGAATTTACTGTTTTATATCAATTACCTAAAACCATTAAAAGTTGACAATACTCATTATGGTTACAAAAATCCAAAATATTCTGTCAATGTAATTTTAAAAGCGATTTTTTACGAAACTGCCTCGTTTTACTTATGTCACTTTTCTCGAAAACCATCGATATAATATATAAAACAAGATCACTTTTTACGTCAGTTTTAACTTAATTTTTCATTTCCTTGCGTGCTTTTAAACCGAATATTTTACTTACATTTTAAAACAGTTACCTAAGGTTCTAATCTTAAAAAAAAAACCAAACCGGAAGATCAGTTCAGTCCTTTTCTTTTACGTAGTTGCCGATAACTTCGATCGCTGTTCGATCCATGGTGTATGTTTGGTTGCCTATCTTTAAGCCTGAAATTCTAGTATTTCATACTGATATTCTTAGGACGGGTCGGCATGCCGGCCCCAGCCCGGGTTAATTGAAAAGTAAAACAATTTATTTTATGGCTGCTGTGGTTTGCGAGTAAGAGGTCCGGGGTTACAAGTGCAATTGAAAAAGTGGAGCGGATATTCGCTGGCAGTTTGATAATATAACGTACAACTTGTCCTAGCTGGCGTGGTATATGAACATTTTGCTGGTTGCGTACAAACCAAAAAAAAGAATGCATTCGGAGGAAAAAGAGGTATGATCGCGCGACCGATCCGTATTGGTGCATCGTGGATAGTACAGTTCAACTATACCGTTCTTTACTCTAGGAAAGTCTCGATGAATATGACAAATTTTGTCTCTAGCCACGGCGCATCGAATGGGCGACACAAATTTGATATTCCTATATACCTATAGGACACCCCATACATTGTACAGGGTTTTAAAAGTTGTACTGTAAAGATGGGTTTCTCTGAATATGTTCCAAACGTTTAAAGGCACGTATCATCCGAGGCATTATCTGATTAGTAACGAATATTAAAGCATACTTTCAATGAAATGAATTAAGGATCTGCATTTATAGCTTATCATTTATTAAAACAGTTGAACGAATGCATTATAAGCAATGTCAATAGCAAGCATTACAAAAATTGATTTTATAAATTCTAAAACGGCCATGACACTAAGGTCCATTTTTATGTAAAAAAACCTCCAGTGCAAATGTTATCAAATGTGGAAAAAAATTGGCAAAGAAAAAAAAATATGGCAGACACTTTTAACCCGCCTGTAATAATTTTTCATCAGTAATTTTACATTGTTAGAGATACAAAACAAATGTTTAGTGGCTATGCGAAATTGGATTTAAATATTTTTAAACGTTTCCAAAATATTCAAAGAACACCATGCATCTTCACAAATCAACTTTAATACCCTGCACATTAATATAGTCACTAAAGCAGACACATGCATAGATGTCAATATTCATATCACTATAAAGCCTGTCCAGAGATATAAGAAATTTACACTTTGCCTTTGAATGGGATTATCCATGTATCCAAGGGTGGCCATAAACAAACAATGAATGAATGAATAAATGCAGGTAAATTATGGTGCGTACTTAAAAATGTCTTAAAGTAAACTGCAAATCCGGAAGACGTAATACGATTTTAAACCGATTTTTACCTGATTCGAAAGGAGAGGGTTAATCCCAAAAAACAAATTATGTTCTAAAGACTGTTGCCACTCTAGTTAGTTTTAAGCTTAGTAATTATTCTTACTTCGTGTAATACAGCGTTTGTTTAATCGTGTGTGAGTCATGGAAAATAATATGTGCGAGCCCAAGGTTGTTCAAATTTGAGGTTGCTTTTTCAATTTGTAACAAAACGCTCAAATTACGTACATTGTATGAAATTTATATTTTCAATTAAAGTACAAATATGGCGGTTAACAATGAAAAATAATATCGGACAAGTGACCTCCTCTTGAACTTTGGCAGGATATCATTCTTTTTGAAAAATTCGCTACAACTTTTTCGCATAACTGCGGCGATATTTCACCAATTGCCGTAGTAATGTTATCCTTAAGGTGCTGTATGGTTTGAGGATTAGTAGCGTAGCGTAGACTCTTTCCTTTAAGAAACCCCACAGAAAGAAATCCAAAGGAGTCAAATCACAGGACCTAGGTGGCCAGTTAATGTTTCCTCTCCGTGAAATTATTCGGTCTTGAAATCGTTCCCTCAAAAGATTAAGTGTTTCATTGGCTGTATGTGGCGTGGCTCCGTCTTGTTGAAACCACATATGCTGGATATCTATCCCATGTAATTCTTCCCATAAAAAATTCTCAAGCATCGATCTATACCGCTCTCCTGTTACGGTTACTGGCAATGCCGGCTTCATTTTCGAAAAAATATGGGCCAATAACACCTCTAGCCCAAAAATCACACCAAACAGTAACTCGCTGGGGTGCATCGGCTTCTCCACTACCATTCGTGGATTTTCCTCACCCCATATTCGGCAGTTTTGTTTGTTGACAAATCGTCCGAGATGAAAATGCGCTTCATCACTGAACATGTTGTTAAAAAAATTTCCATTTTCTTCCTTTTTTTGTAAGGTGCAATTAACAAAGTTACGCCGTGCTTCGTGATCAAGTGGCTTTAGCTCCTGCGTTAACTGTATTTTGTAGGCCTTTAAATGAAGATCTTTGGTTAAAATGGTATGCACAGTCGTATTTTTGAGGTGCAGTTGCTGTGCTCGATGGCGAATTGATGTTCTTGGAGCTTCGCCAACGCTTTGCCTTACAGCATCGATATTTTCAGGAGACCGACCACTACGAAGGTAAACGCGCTTTCTTGCATCCTGTACAGTTCCAATTTCCTCAAATTTTTTTATTAAATTCGCAACAGCCGTTTTTGATGGAGCATTATTTCTACCAAATTCCGTATGGCTTTTTCTAACCGTTTCTGCAACACTTTCTCCATATTTATAATAAGTTTTCACTAAAAACACACGTTTTTCAACCGTATATCGCTCAATACTTAAACACCGCAATATTTTTACAACACAAACGTCAACTGTCAAGCGACAAATAAATAGAAGCAATGCCAGTGGCGGATCATTCAAAAAGCAACCTCAAATTTGAACACCCTTGAATAATAATTATTATAAGTACCAAATAATTTGTATATTTTTGTAATCATAAATATAATTTTAAATAATAAAATAACTTGTAATTTCACATTTAAACATAAATCAAATATTAATTAATGTTTTACTTATTTTTATTACAAACCATGATTAAATCCTAAGCAAAATGCGGACCTGTTCGGCCATATTTCAATTTTACAGATGGCCCGGGTCATTCCTAATAGGATCAGTTAGTCACTTTCTTATATCTCTGAACAGACTTTACCTCGTTGGAATAGTAACTAACCTGAATACTGAATAGGGATCCACGTCTATATACCAATTATTGCATTTCTGAAGCCAAACTGTGTTGGCGATTACAGAGTTTGTATATTCCTCTGTGCAATATGCTAAGAAACAACTTGAGACCATAGCTCATCACACGTATTGTTTTGTAATCTCTATCCTACCCCAGAAAACCGACCTGTTTTCTGGGACTCTATTCTCTGATGGATATCATTATGTACCTAGGTATGTGTATAAATGTCAAGTGAAAATACTATTGGCTTGGCTTTCATTTTCTCGTCTAATACAGAAATGGCAACACTGTTTCTTGGTTGCCGTCTGTGACGAATTCTTTAGCACAGCAGCCCAACGACCGATCACCAGGTATTTAGTTATTTCCTTTGTATGGCCGATTACCTTGCCGTGGACGCGGTGGTACAGAATCGACATTAAAATGCAAATGCGACGGTTGGTTACGTCACCTGTATTCTTAATACATATTACATAGTCAGAGAAAGGAAGTAAATTGAGATGAGAGAAGAATTTAATTAAAAAATCAAAAAGATATTTATAAGGTCATTAATTGAGCCCATTTGTGTGTTGCATTTGATAGAATTTTGACTTTTCATTACGAACAAAACATATAGGAATTTAATTTGAAGAAATACCATGCTTAAAGTGGAGTTGAAAGTATATAGGGATAAAAGAAAATCATGTGGGTGGAGGAAGACTTGTTGATTTTCTTTTTGCCCCTATAATTTGGTGACGGCTCGTGAACTGTATTAGTTAGAATCTGCTCAATGTCTAGGACTAGGTAACTTCGAGGCATCAAATGGGTGGTTAGAAAAATTCCGTCGTCGGCACGATATTACCTTCAAGAAAATATGTGGCGAATCAGCCGATATCAATATCGAAGATCTAACTGCTTGGAAAGAAAGGCTATTGATCATTTTAAAGGATTACGCCCCAAGGAACGTATTTAATGCAGATGAGACAGGTCTCTACTATCGTGCATTGCAAACAAAAACACATGCATTGAAAGATGACAAGTGTGCTGGAAAAACAACAGCAGAACAACGATTTACATTTCCCTTCTGTGCAAATATGGAAGATGAGAAGGAAGAACCACTTATAATAGGCAAAAGCAAAAATCCTCGATGATTTAAGGGCGCACATATCAATAAGTTACCTCTCCAAGTCTCGAACAAAAAAGCGTGGATGACAGCAGACATCATGACAACATGACTTCACAGATTTGATACCAAGATGAAGAAGCAGAATAGAAGCAGTGGCGGCTCCTCAGGGTAGGCCCGCGCCTCACCCTCAATCTCCCAAACTCCTCTCAAAAAATACAAATATGTTTGTTGTAAATTTATAAATTTTCAAATATCAATTCCATATCAAAAATAATTTTCATACTGCTTCACCGAGCGCCGCGCTATAAGCGACTATTTTCTTCTGTAAACTTTCGTCGACGACCGAGAGGCTAAATGATTTCAGCTTCACTGCTCCGAGTGTTCGTACCTATTTTGGCAAGCCTCATACGAAAATCTCAACGTCTTTTGTTTGGTCTGTCTCTCTCTTACCCGGGGGTCATTTCGCGTTTGTTTCTCTCATTGAGGCTATACGAACCTAGCTTGGCTGGTTGTTGATTGGCTGTTTAAATCACATGTTTTATTCTGCGAATTTTGTGATTACGCGGCGCCCTGCTTATATCGTAGCAGGTGTGTGAACTGTGTGTCTAGGTTTAATTTGGAAAAGTACAAATTGTCATATTTTATTGGTTTATTTTATGTTAATATTGTCGTGAGTTGTGACTGTGCAGGGTAGTCAGGATACAGGTGCGATGCAGGTAATGTAGTAGTATTGGCAGTGTTTGTTGGGCAATTTATAATTTCGTGTTCGGCAAATTAAGGTAATATTTTCAAGATCTGGTAAGCTTTAAGATTTCTTTATTATTTTAAAAAAATATGAATCCTGTTCATGATATTATTCTCTCAGTCGTTGAAACACCATTTTTAAAGAGAAACGAAACGGAAAAAAGACAGATATTATGTAAGTCGTCCGACACCAAAAATTTCGGCAATATTTAACGATAAGAGACAGGGTAAGCCATATTCAAGAGCTTTTCAGGTAACTTGGTACGAAACCTATAAGTGGCTGTGCGGAAGTATTTATAAGGAAAGCTTATATTGTTGGCCTTGTATTTTATTAGGCAGCGTAAAAAACAATTAGAGTTCAGGGGGTGGGTATTCTGCATTAAAAAAATTTTCACGGGCGGTAAAATCACACGAAAGTTCCAAAGAACATATTATTAAGAATTCTGTGGCGCTTACGAGAGTAGAGCAAAATAGAGACACAATAGCGGATGCACTGAGAAAAATTGACCCTGACCTTGCAAATTAAATATTTTTCTCGTGAAACCTAGTATTTCAAAATAATTATATTGCTGGTTGAATTCCTAACTATTCATTTTAAGCCAATGACCTTGAAATCGCGAAAAATTTTCCTATTTTGTAGCCTTACCCCCTTATACACCCACGAGCCGCCACTGAATAGAAGAGTGGTATTGTTTCTGGATAATGCAACGTCTCATTCCAAAATTACACTGGCTAATGTCAAACTTATGTTTCTTACACCCAATACTACCTCACATTGCCAACTTTTGGACCAAGGGATTATCCAGAATTTTAGAATGCTCTACAGAAGCTACCTTATTAAGAGGCTTTTAACATGTATAGACAGTGGTTGTCCTCTTCAAGAAATCGAAAATAATATTACCAGAACCAACGCCTTGATATGGGTTTCGGTGGCCTGGCGCAATTTGTACCCAGTGACAATAAAAACATGCTTTATCAAAGCCGAATTTATGTGTAATACAGATAATATTGGAAACTTCGAAGAAGAAGATAATATTCCGCTCGCACAACTGTTTCCTAACCCTAAGGACACATTTGTGACCTGGCAACAATTTGCCTCTATTGATAACGATTTGCCAACAGAAAGTGCAGAATTAACTATTATCGAGTGTATTGAAGAGATCTAAGAAACGGATGAAACACTCCCAACTCTGAGACAAAGGAAAAGGAACCTAAACTTGCTCCAGTGTCGAAAATATTAAGTCTATATCTGAAGCCTGCGCAAGTTTGAGAGACTTAGAAAAGGTTATTAATATTGTTTTGACAAGTCTACATATTTGTAGACTTGTCAAAACACGTAATATGTCTCAATAGTTATTAAAATGTGAATCTGAATTTCATAAAAATAAAATAAAAAATATGAAGCAATCATTAATTTCTGATTATTTTAAAAAAATAAGAATTTCAAGGCAAACATACAGTACATTCACATTGTATAATATAGATGTTAGTATGCACGTGCAATATATACATATTGGTAAATTGGGTTCACCTCATTTAATTTAAGCTTTGATAAATTGAAACAAAAATATTTAAAATTATTTATATGTAAATACTAATAAATTTATTAACAAACACTGTAAAATGCAGACCAGTTGTTTTAATTTTTCTTTATTAACCGACCACCGCTGTTAACCGACCAACATTTGATTTCCCGAGGGTGGTCGCTATTGAGAGATTTTACTGTAATAAACAATCTGTGTATGCTGAAGAATTGTTTGAAACATTTTGTACAGTAAGAAAAGTTCCATCCATATAAAGAATATCTGACTGAAGTTAGAATTGCACGAAAATATCACTTTAAGTTTATCGTTTCATCGTTAACTAATCTTAGTCTTCACCTCTATTTGTTTTTAGATCCATTGCATCCAGAGCTGTGTGTATGTACTTCCATAGTTGAGTTTGGTACTGCAGCTCGTAGTGCTTTCCTCCGAGCATTGTAGATATTTTTCCTCACATGGTCCAAGCCTCTTGCTGTGAAAGCATTCATATGGTTTTCTTTCGTCAATGCATATCTCATTATTTTTGCTGACTTTTCTGTAAGGTCGCTTTCTGCTTTTCTTTTGACTGTTGTAGTCAATATTTGCCCTAACAAGACATTTTGTGACTTCAGTTGTGTGAATGGTTTTGATTTCAATAAGTTAAAACCCGATCAGATGAATTCTCCATGGTTCTCAAATAGGCGTGGAGATGTATTAAGGATGGGTGCTTTAATAGAGTATACAGGGCGTCCAAACTGTTAAAAATTCAAATTTTTTACAAGAGTAAAGTACCCTTCTTCTAAACTGTTTAGCAAAATGATATTTAAGAGAATTGTTTTAAATCGTAACAACTTCTAAGATATTGGCTTTCATTAAGTTTGGATAGCAAAGCAATTAAATGTTTGCTTTAAATTTTCATTTCACTGAAAAGTCTGGTAGGTGTACAGTGTTTTCAGAGATATTTTCGGTTATATCTACAAGGTTCCCTATAAGAGATACAAAAAAACTTTAAATGTAGAAGTTGAGGGGTTTTATCTGAACCGCCAGAAACATTAAAAAAAAATAGACAAGTGACGTTCTGAAAGCTAAGAAAAATTTAAAAATTGTTTTTTTTTTAATTAAACACCCTGTATATTTTCTATTTTTCTGAAAGATCTTTCATTCCTGATTCCAAAAATATATAGTTTGTCTATATTTGCATGAACCGCCATTAAATTATTTTTGATTCGTTATTGTAAGCGGCACCATACAGTAATAAAAATTATGAGATCCCTATTTAAAACTCGGATTTCATCAAGAATTCTATCTTCGAGAATTTGGATATATGGCGTCCTATTATAATAAATGCGATTTTTTAAATAGCTCCACAAAAATATGTCCAGGGGTGAAAGGTCGGAGCTGTTGGCTGGCCATGGAATAAGACCCCTACTTCCTATCCATAAATTATATCTGTCATTAAGGTAATTGGTGACAGGTATGACATTATGGGCCGGTGCGCCATCATGCTGCCAAATTAGACTATTATAATCATAAATGGGAAGTTCTTCTAAAAGATGTTCTATATCATTTTCCAGGAAATGAAGATACCGTGCACCTATTAAGCTACCTCGGAAAATGATTGGACCAATAATTCTGCTAGCAAACAGACCGCACCAAGCATTTACGCTACTGCGACCTTGGATTTTGTGCGGATTTGTTGACGACCAAAAGTGTTTATTTTTGCGATTAAACATTCCACTTGTGGTAAATGTGGCTTCGTCCGTAAAAATTATTTTATTTAGAAAATCTGCATTTCCATCTAGTCTTCTAGTACCTAATATTGACACAAAATTCTAATCTCTGCTGGATATTATTTTCGGTTAGCCCTTGGACTGGCAAAAACTTAAAAGGATGATATTTGCTATTTTTTAAAATCTCATTAATTTTCCCCCATGATTTATTAAAATAAATTGCAGCATCAGGAATGGACCGTTTAGGCATTTCTATAAAAAATAACCAAAGTATTTTACCCATAAAAAAAGAATTTGAAATTTACCTTCAAAAAAGAGTAAGACATCTAAATCTTCTTCAAAATTTCTTGTAAATGTTCTTATCTTACGTTTGAGACTGTGTCTCAACTCAAATTGCCGCACTACGTATCTTATTGTGTCAACGCATGGCGTGGGTCTTCCTGGATAGGTAATGGTAATACGGTATTGGCGTTGAGTTCTTGGTCCATTATTAGCATGCTTATAGAATAAACGGATCATATCTGACTTTTCTTCAGTGGAATAACCCATTTTAAAAAATATGCGAATGTTTTTTCCTCTATACTATAGATTCTAACATTGACAGTAGTTCCTTATTGAAAACTAAATTGTGCCATACAATTGTTTTCCAAGGCACTCTACTCATAATAATTTTTATCGTATGGTGCCGCCTTACAATAACGAATCGAATATAATTTAATGACGGTTCATGCAAATATAGACAAACTATATATTTTTAGAATCGGGAAAGAAAGATCTTTCAGAAAAATAGAAAATATACAGGGTGTTTCATTAAAAAAAAACAATTTCAAAATTTTTCTTAGCTTTTAGAACGTCACTTGTCAATTTTTTTTTAAATTTTCTGGCGGTTCAGATGAAACCCCACAACTTCTACATTTAAATTTTTTTGCATCTCTTATAGGGAACCCTGTAGATAGGACCGAAAATATCTCTGAAAACCCTGTACCTTTGATTTTGTATACCTTTAAGCATCACCTTTGATTAGGTAGGTACCTCAGAAATAAATTATTACAGTGTTAAACAAAACGTCATTGCAGTGGCGGCTGGTGCATAAGCTGTGCAGTGCTGCAGAGCTCCCAAGAAAATGAAGAAAAATATTAATAATTACATAATCTATAAAAAATATTTCATTTCAATTGTATTAATTCTTGCTCGGATTGTTTTGCCAGCTATAGATTCGTGTGTGTGTGGCGGACTGTACCGCGCGGCGATCGCCTAAGTAAAGTGGGCCAATGGAATATCGTACCCCGACACTACCGACTCTCCCTGTCGTTGAATTATTTTTGATGTGGGCAACACGATCGGGATCGGTGAGCTCCTTCAAACACCCGCGCGGCACTCCGCTTCCTCCGTAACGGTCTAAAATAAAGCCGTGATTTTGTCGTGATTTAACTGGAGAGTTCGCTGCATTTAGTCCAGCGCAGTGCGGGTCGCGCAATCGGCAATACGGTATTGAATACTTGAATAGTATCGAACGAATTTTTAAGCGACTATTTAGTATACGGCGAGTTGAACTTAAAAACAATAACAATTGAGTGCGGGGGTGGTTTTGGTGTATTGCTGAGACAATTATTAACTGTGTAGTGTACTATGGAAAGGTCATAGAAATGCTAAGACCTGGTTACCTTCCACCATCTAGATTTCAGTTATCATCGACGCTCTTGAATGAAATATTTGAAGAAGAAAAATCTAATTGGTTTAACAAGTTATCTGGACAATCTGTTTGCATGTACTTAGATGGATGGTCCAATATACATAATGAGCCGATAATCTGTGTCGTTTTGACTGAAGAGGATGGAAACAGTGTTCTTTTAGAAAGCATAGATACATCTGGTCATCCCCATACAGCTGACTATTTTGCCGAATTGACTATTAACTCAATAAATAAGTGCAAAAATGAATATAACTGTAAAGTTACCAGTATTGTTACAGATAATGCGAGCAACATGGTCAGCATGAAGAAAAAAATTACCGAGTCAACCAATTACCCTATAATTACATATTATGGTTGTTCGGCACACTTACTTAGTTTGCTCTCCAAAGATTTAGAAGCATCGCAGATAAAAGAACATATTATAGTACCTTTGTATGTATATAGTACAGAAATACCCATTTGCCAAATGCTTGGTATAAAGAAGAAGGGGGCAAGAAATTGGTCTTACCTCAGGATGTTCGATGGAATACACTTTCAGATTGTCTTGAGATCTATGTAAATGAGTGGCCAAAATTGTTATTAATATGCGAAGAGCATAAAGATCAAATTGATCCAGTGATTTTTAAAAAAGTTTCAGATATCTGTATTAAAAGGATGGCTGAAGATTTTCTAAAGTTGCTAAAACCAATTTCTATAGAACTGGATGCAATGCAACAAAAAGGTGAATTTTTATCTTAAGCAGTTTATATATGGAAAAAGTTACTGGCTATTTTTGACAGTTTTGAATTTGTAGAAGAAAGAAGCTTGCGTCAATATTAATTATTTAAGAACAGATATGTTCAAGCTCTAACCCCCTTTCACTTCTTGGCGTATATTTTGGATCCTACAATAAACAAATAAGAATATCCATTACTAGCTGAAGAAAAGAGAGATGCTCTACACATTGTTTCCAAATATTTTGCAGACACAGGATTATTACCATTACTCATTAAGTTGGAAGCTAAGTCGGACCCTTTTCACAAAGCTCTGTTTTCAGAGGAAATAATCAAAAATGTAACAGCAGTACAGTGGTGGAGATCCGAGTGGAGATCTCAAGAAGATGTTTCAGAAAATAAGCAAGTGCTCCCTATAGTAATTTCTGTTTTGTGTGCCAGTGCATCGTCTGCTGATATTGAACGGATGTTTTCTACTTATGGATTCGTACATTCAGATATAAGAAACAGAAAAGAAAAAGAAAAGACTTGGCAGTGACAAAGCAGCTAAACTAGTATTTCTATTTAAGCATTATAACACTTAGGTTTTTTTTATATTTTTTTTGTTTAAATTAAGTATTTTTTTGTATTAAAAAGGTTTTTTAGTTTTAATTTTTTAATTTTTTTAAAGTTTTATTTTTGTAATAACCAGCTGTTCTCTTCGATTATTATAATAAAATAATAAATAACACCACATAAAAATGCGTCTGGGTTTTATTTTTTGTTTGAACAAATACATTTTAAAATTATAATTTTTAATTATTAAAATTTTAAAACTCTTTTCTAAATTATTAATGATTTAAAAAAAAAATCATACTGATTAAAATCATGATTTATATCATGATTTTAATCAATTGATTTTAATCATCTCAACTTATTATTAATTTTCCTACTTGGAAAGCAAGATTCGTCAACAAAAAAGGGCGTGGCACCCAAAAATTTTTGCGGCGCAAAATGTACTTTAAATCTGGCAGCAATAGCAGAGACCCACTGAAACTTACGTATGAAAAACAATTAGTTGTGGAAAAGCGTGGTCGCCCTATGCCCGATTTAAATATTAAAACTGCTGGTAAAAGTCATGGCAAAATTTATAATTTAAAATTTTTATGAATGGGCGTGGTCCAAAAAAGATTTTTTTTCCCTGCCGCGTTATTTGTTTTTAGCTATGCAGCACACCTACTAACATAGTTCACGAGCCGCCACTGCGTCATTGTCAGTAACTTTTAAAGATTTTTTATTAGTTTACAATGTTAACAACGGAGCAAAGAATACATAATTATTTATTTCAAATTGCTTCGAAATATAAAATAAAACATTTAACAAAATACGATAAACATAAACCAATACATGATCATAATTTAAGGCATAATTAATAAAAGTAGACCAAAATCAGATAGCATAACAATAATTATTCAAACACCACTCCACCATGAAGGACGCATTTTTCCAGTTGGGCTATCAGATTGTTTTAAAATGTTCTTATCATTTGGCAGTGGATTAGAATAAGTTAACTGTTTTAGGCGTCCCCACAAATACATATCTGCAAACGTAAGGTCGGGACTTCTTGGGGGACATAAAACTGGACCATTTCGCCCGATCCATTTTTGTCAAAATTCAAAATCAATCCATTCCTTTACTTCTCTAGCAAAGTGGGCCGAGCATCCATCTTGCTGGAAGTTCATGTTACTTAGGTAATCTAATGACAGTTGTTCCAAATGATCAAGTATTTAACATATTTAAATAAGAATTTCTATTACAAGTATTCTCAAAGACATACGGGTCCTATTATACCATAGTAGGAAACAGCACACCGAACATTCACTTTTTTAAAATGTTGACGTCGGGTTGGGATTCTCAACATAGGAATAACACCACTCCAATAGCTTATCGCAAACGTGAGCTCATCTGAGAACATTATAAATTTATGCAATCCCCTATTACCACCTAAAATCTTACTCCCTACCCACAAACAAAAATCCAACCATTTGCCATCATCACCTTTTTCTAATGTGTGGTTATAATGAGGTTTGTAGGGACGTATCTTATTTTGGTTTAAAATTTCTTGATCAAGGACAGTGTGGGGTTTTCTCTAACAGACTGCCGTACGAGTAGAGTCGCTGCATCATCTTCATTCTTTATTTTCTTACTTTTTTTAAGTCTAATACGGCTCCCGTTTCATGAAATCTTTCAATAACGTATCTGTATGAAAAATCTCCATTACCATAACATTGGATTACATATATTCTTTGCTCCGTTGTTAACATTGTAAACTAATAAAATCTTTAAAAGTTACTGACAATGAAAGTCCATCTGAACATATTTCGTTTGACCTAACAACTGCAATAATAGTTTTATTATATTGTAAACACCTCGGTAAACACCCAAAGAAACCGTGTTACCTGTTCGATTGCCAAACCTACGTTTTTAAAGAATTTCTGGGTAAAATTATCCATATAAAACTGTCGATGGGCGTGCCAACCAGCGAAATTTACCTGGCTCCAGCTGGCATCACTGTTTATCTTATTTATATTACTGAAATGAAATGAAATAAGGGGTACTTTGCACCGGAACATATTTTGTAGTTAAATGAAAAATAGTATAATACCTTATAGTAGCAATGTTTATTATGTTTATTTTGACAATTACTTGTATTATATGTATATTAATTTATTATAAGAACAAAACAAATGTGAAAACTTTGCGTGCGGAAAAGAGCAACTTTTCGCACGCATTTAGATAAAAGTAATAATAACAATTAATATACCTACTTAAAAAAATATATTTACATATATACACAGAAGGTTTAATTGTAATTATAAAACGTTTTAATCTATTCCTAATTCAGTCTCGCTATCACTATCATCCACATTTATAATAAGAGGATGTATTTCGTTTTGTTGTGTAGTTATATAAGAGTCTTCAATTTTTAAGACATGGTTAACAGAATTTATAGCATAATATCTCGTACCGTCGATAATGGAACTTTCGTCATTTCACTGGTATTTTTAATGGCAATTGCCTTAGGGTGGCCGCTCTTTAATAACGATTCACATACATTTTTCACGATCACTTTGGCGTCAGAAGATAAATGCTTCCTGGAATGTTTAGGGTAGCTAGATATCGCATTAGCTGAAGATTCCCAAGGTCTCCACATACTTTTATTATTAACTTGTTGCACACTGTTTCAAAGTAAAATAGATATGTACTAATCTATTTCGAATATTATGTTTACTATTTATATAAGCTATATAAACAGTAAACAGGTACCTATCTATTGTTATTATAAACTGGCATTAAAAATGAATGTGGGTTAATACGTTTCTGCGAAACCGAAAGCCGAGTTTATGAGGGGTTTTATTGCAGCCATTAAGCCAAACGAAATATGTTGGGAAGTACTTTAATACTTTATTTCTGAGGTTCCTAATCAAAGGTGATATTCAAAGGTATACAAAATCAAAGGTACCTACACATACCAAACTTTTCAGTGAAACGCAGATTTAAAGCAAAAATATTATTGCTATCCAAACTTAATGAAAACCAATATCTTTAGAATATGTGATGATTTGAAACAATTCCCTTAAATAGCATTTTGCTAAACTTTAAAATAAGGATACTTTACTCTTGTAAAATTTTTGAATTTTTAACTTTTTGGGACATTCTGGATACAATTTTTTTTTTCATCGACAATCGCATTTCTTCAGCAAGCAAAAATTTTTATAAAGAATATAATAAAAATGACTTTTCCTCGAAAAATTAAATTTTTGGTCCGTTTGCCCTCTTGCCTACCACATCGCCGGACATACTGTATAATTCCTCGCGTTGAAAAATAACTTGTGCCTATTTTACACAAAGAAATTCCCTTGCAAATCCCACCTGATTTTCAAATTACAGATAATATTGCCTATTGAAAGATTTAAAACAGTTAAAATAACAGAATTGCGGCATACTTGTACAGATATAACTCTATTGTTCTTTCATTATCCCAAGCTTCTCGGCATAGAACATTGTCTACCAGAAATAGTTGCCGCAGCACCATTAATAACCGTACTTAAACAAAATGGACGCGAATTAACGATAATCTGCCGGTTACGTAGATATTTTATTTCAGTTTTAAGAGTTTAAATTGGGACGCATTCGAGAAGACACATTTTGCGAGGTCTTTTAGCTTTAATTGAGCGGAATGTTCGTATAGGAAACGCTCGAAGATGGCCAGGGCAATAAGGTCACATAAAATAATGCATACGTGAATTTCCTTGTACCTATTTACCATACCTACCCCAGTGGCGGTTCGTAAACTGTATTAGTGGAAGTGCTGTACAGAACAAAAAGAAAATTGCGTCGCAGGCAAAAAAAAATTTTGCAGATAACCCTGCACCTAAGTCCAATAAAATTTTTAAATTTTTATTTCTAACACAAAAGATATAGGTACAACAACTCAACTGAAATTTCTTAAAAAATGGAGGCCCAGACAACTAGGCTGGCAACTAAAAAATGCAAGGTTTCAATAGGAGAGCACACACGGGTGCGGTGTTCTTCGATATCTCAAAAGCGTTCGACAAGGTCTGGCACGTCTGACGTTAAAACTAATAAGGTTGGGGGTCCCTAACTACCTAATTATAAGAATCACCTCCTTTCTGAGGTACAGAAGTTTTGCAGCCTTGTCGGAGGGCGCAATTTCTGAGCCAAAACACATCAGGGCGGGAGTCCCGCAAGGGTCTCCTCTCGCTCCGATGCTGTATAATGTATTTATTCATGATATCCAGAAGGACAGAAAAAACGAGCTGTATCTATTCGCCGACGATACTGCAATCACTTCGGTGTCAAAACAACCGTGGCTGGTGGTGACAAGACTGCAGAGGCAGATCCGAGCTATAGAAAAATGGCGTTTGGACTGGAAGATTCGCTTGAATCCTGCCAAGACGAGAGCCATTTTCTTCTCGAAGAGCAGAGTGAGAAGACCTGAGACCAGGTTATCGGTAAATGGCATTCAGGTGAATTGGGTACAGGAAGTCAAGTACTTAGGACTGGTTTCTGACGCAAGGTTAAACTGGAGGAAAAACACCGAACTTAGAAGAAGGCTGCCAAACAGCTAAGCTCAATTTACTGCTTGCATTACAAGAAAAGTAAGATTGGTTTTAGAACCAAAGTTAACTTGTACAAAGCCTTGGTTAGGCCGATCGTGACTTATGGTGCACAAAAAGCAGGACAGAGCACAAGTTGAAGGTACTGCAGAATAGGGTCTTAAAAATCATTGCGGATACCCCAAGGTATGCTGTAACTAGGGTACTTCACAGGGACTTTGACATACCAACATTGACTAAATTTTATAACAAAACGGATTATTACAGACGGACAGACCTCGCGACAAATCTACTAATTAGACAAACTCACGTACAATCCCCGCCAGGCTCCACCTACAAGTTTCCGAAGAATTGGCTGCCCCCAGCTATTGTAGAGAGGCACTAATGAAGGTAGCCTCGAGCCCAGCTCTCCAGAACTACACGACACAAACCAAATAATGATAAGAAGATTGGCCGACAGAAGCGTCAAAGAATTAGAAACTAAACCAAAGAGGCCCGGCCTCACCTGCCTCTTGCCACGGATCCCCACGGGTGCTACACTACACATTAGTATAAACTATTAAACAAATAAATAGAAGTAAAAAAGCTTACCATATAATTTATTTAATTTTCTTAGATTGCAGTGGAATTTTTAATAAAATATATCTATTTTTGATGTATTTATGATTTTGAATGTTTATCCAAAAATCCTATAAATTGAAACTTTTTTATTTCAATCAATGCAAAAGGGCTTGCAGCTAAAGTTGTTAAGAAGATTCTGATTAGCCTTGTATGACTCTTTTTCCAAATCGCTCAAAATATTTGAAGGTCTGGCTAGCACTCTTTGAACGACCTGTTCCTTTCCAAACTTTTGCATTTTGTCTCATCACGCTTCCAATTGAATCGCTAACTGCAGAAAGGGGACACGTCACATTTTTCAAGATGTTCAGGAAGTTAAAAAAAATTTTGTAATTTGTTTAATGCATTTTTTTATACTCCAAATTTTGCAAAAAATAATTTTTCATACCATTAAGCTGGATTTATAAACTCAAAAACTTAACGAAGTTAAAATTATGTTCAAGTTGGTGAGGTTCGATATTCGATAGTCCAGAATATGGCATTTATAAAGTCAGTAGCGAAGTTCGAAAAGTTGTTATTTGATTGGTTAAAATTTTTGTCCAATAGAATGATACAAAATACTAACATCTGACATTAAATTTGTTCTTTCTTCTTCGTATTTTTATAATCGCTATGGCCTAGGTTGTAGATAAATTCATAATTTTGGATTAACTCGAGTAACAATAAATTAGTGTCATCATTCTCTATACTAGTCTATACTAACCATTTCTGGTTTTCCAATGTCTTCAACAAACAGAAAATCCAAATACAAATGACGGAAGGGCGATGTAAACAACGAAGAGCGCAAACGCGACAAATAAAAGACATCTGACATTTCGCTGTAACCACATGACTTTAAAATAGCGTCTTCATTGGTCGAAACGAACCTCTCGAACTCCGAACATAAAAATTGGTTATCTCGAACTTCACGGGAACTTTTCGAAACTTACGAACTTTGCACGAACTGAGTTTTTAATTGAACTAAGTGTTCCCTTTAGTTTAAATTTAACTCTTACTTCCAACGCCAACTGAACCTCAACCTCGCCAACTTTTCGAGTTTATAAATCCAGCCGAGTTAAAAGTTGACGAGGTTGAAGTTATGTTCAAGTTGGTGACGTTCGATATTCCGACAGTCCAGAATATGGCATTTATAAAGTCAGTAGCAAAGTTGTTGTTTGATTGGTTGAAATTTTTGTCCAATAGAGTGATAGTGTTGTAGATAAATTCGAAATTTTGGATTAACTCGAGTAACAATAAATTAGTGTCATCATTCTCTATACCATCCATTTCTAGTTTTTCAATTTCTGGCACGAAACACAATACTAAGCTTCCAACAAACAGAAAATCCAAATACAAATGACGGAAGGGCGACGTAAACAACGAAAAGACATTTGACATTTCGCTGTAACCACATGACTTTAAAATAGCATCTTCATTGGTCAAAACGAACCTCTCGAACTCCGAACATAAAAATTGGTTATCTCGAACTACACGGGAACTTTTCGAAACTTACGAACTTTGCACGAACTGAGTTTATAAATTGAACTGAGTGTTCCCTTTAGTTTAAATTGTTTTCGAACCTTACATGAGCTTTACATGAACAACATGAACGAGTGTATAAATGGAACTGAGTGTTCCCTTTAGTTTAAATTGAACTCCTATTTTCAACACCAACTGAACCTCAACCTCGCCAACTTTTTTATTCGTCTTCTTGTTTCTTCTCTGCAGTGGGCCAAGCAGTAATTCTATTCCAAGACACTAAATAATCTTCTGGAATAAGTTTGATGGTGTTCATTATATCAGCCATCTCTTTTGGTTAATAGGAAGCTTCTCGTGATAAGTTCTTGTTATAGGAAAAGTCATTTTGATTTTAGTGCTCTTTAGTCGACATGTATCTTTTACAGGACAATTTATGAATTCTCTACTAACTACTTTTTGAGGTGCGAAAATAGTCAAATGACGAAAAGATATGGCAAAGACTTTTTTATTACCACCGGGTTTTCCACAGGATTTATTACTAAGGCAAGATTTATTGTAAAATTTTGGCCACCAGTTTTTATAATCATAACCTTTTTAAACCAACAACTGAGAATTTTTGAACATTCTTGGATGCTTCAGGGATAATTCTGATATATTTCTGAAGTAATATCTCTCATGCATGCTTATTCAACTGCCTTTTAATTAAACCAAAGTATCGGTCACATAGCCTCAATAAATGATCGCTCATTGGAACATCAATTTGTATTTCATTAAATCTCTTTAGTCCACTAAACTTAATTTTATTTACTGCAGAAAATAGACATCTCCCGAACATGTCCCGTTTCTGCAGTAAACGAAAATTTTATCGGTCCTCAGCGTCACTACCGTTAATGCAACCTGTCCTGTTTCTGCAGTAAACATAGGTTTACATGTCTATACTCTTTGCAAAACAAAAACCGATGCACCTCATCAATCAGCTGATAATTGTAAATCCGTAAGAAAACACCAGGAAATTAAATTTGGGCAAAAATTATTAAAACTTTATGCGATATTCAATTTACTACAAACTTAAAGTATTCTTTTTTGATACGAACACACTTATAGTAAATATTTTGTTTATTTAAGCTCGTAAAAATTAAATATAATTGGAATTTTATTGGCCGACAGTTGGCAATGGAACTGTGAACGGTGGCGCCAGCTCGTTCGCTGGCTTGGTTTGACGTTTCATGCAAAACTAACCTTAATTGGTTTGTGGTTCTGTGTTGCTGTGCGTCTATTTTTTAACAAAAACTCCAGAGCTTATCATAAATAGCATTAAAAAACTGTTCTATTAAGAAAAATAAAAGTGCACATACATATCTCTGTCGACTACGTTGTTTAGTATTTGTGAAAAATGCCGAAGCATTTAAATCGCCGGTGCACAGAGCTAATAGCTTCTCTAAGAAGCTATTTTCAGGAAGAACTTAACAACAATGGCCCATTGCTACCCTTGACAGCAGTACAGAGAAGTAAATTTAAAAAGTATGTTAAGGTCTAGATATTTTATTTCTACTTTACTAATTTTTAGCGTGTAGCAGCTGCCCTAAATTTGAATATCTCCACTGTAAGCGCAATTTCAACAACAGTTAAGGAAAATAAATTATTAGAATCACCTTAAAAGAATCATTCTAAGTCAAGGAGAGTTGTAAATGTTTGAAGGTTGGATATAAGATCTATCCGTTACACTATTTATGGAATGTACGATATAAGTAAGTTGTATTATTTAAAAATTATAATATTTTACATCGCTTATTCATAAGCTGTAACTTTTTTTAGAACATCATGTAACACTTTGACAACTTTAAGTTAGAAATCAAAAGACAGACAACTGTTTGATGGTTGTCTTAATTCTTTAAGAAGCCTCTTCAAGAAAATAGGCTTCGGGTGGTAAAAAGATAAACTGAGGAGATGGCTTATGGAACTTTCCCATGTAGCTTCCAAACGACTGGTATTTTTGAAAGAGTATAATAAAGAAAAAGAAGCATTCTTGTACCAATCCGTTTTCTTGGATGAAACATGGATTTTTCAGAATGGTACCATTGGTTAATTTTGGCAAGATGAAAATAAAAGAAGTGTTAGGTCTACTAAAGTTAATGGTAAAAGGTATTATGCAGTAAAGAAATATATAAACTATGGCAAATTTTTGTATATTTATCTTGTTTTTATGAAAAAAAAAAAAACTGTGTACTTAATTCCCTTACTTGGCTATTTTGGTTACAAGCTGGCAACACTGTCGATAACTGACGTCACTCAAAGGATATGACGTGCATCGGTTTTTGTTTTGCAAAGAGTATAGATTAAGAAAATGTGCAATTGTCATTTTTGGAAAAAATGCACATGTACCTCTCACCCCCGTTCGATGTAGGCGACATATAATAGACATTTTTATGAATGACTGGCTGTGCATGTCCATCAATATTGTCATTGATCCAAACAAGCCGAATTAGGTTAACAACAATAAAACTTATAAATTAATAAAGCACTTTTGTATTCCGCTAGAGTAAATTATTCATTAAATAAATGTTAGTATTTATTTCTATCAATGTTTTAGCAGTTGTAACTACTACTTCTACAATCCATGTTGATGAACCATTAAAATTGTTTTTCAGTTCTGTTGTATTTTAATAGAATACAAAGTTGACTTGGCTTCCTTCAAAGGCTATTACTTATTCAAACTATCAGACGACGAACAAGTGTTGATAAAATTTTAATTAGATATAGGCTTGACAGTCTATAAAGTTTACGTTAACTGACGTTTTAAATTTGTGGTTTTAACCGATGAATGCAACAAAAGATTATCTTATGTCACCGAAGAACTTAGAATCTCTTAAAATAACCGTCTATTGGTTCAAGTGGCTAATTTGTTTCACCAATGCAGTTATTACTCACTGTAGGGTTAATGATTAAATATTAATGTTAATATTGCTATACAGAAAACCATTAATATTAATATTAAAGGAAGTAAAAAATTAAGTACATACATCAAATATGTATTTCTTCCAGGACGTGCGTTATGTTTATAATTTTTAATTTCATTTTTAAAGTAGGTAAGTATAGTGGGTAAAGCCTGTTCAGAGATATAAGAAAGTTACAAATTGCCTTTGAATGGGATTATCCAAGGGTGGCCATAAACAAACAATGAATGAATGAACAAATGCAGGTAAATTATGGTCCGTACTTAAAAATGTCTTTAAGTAACTTGCAAATCCGGAAGACGTAATTTCATTATTAAAGTAAAAGTTTGGTGATTTTAAACCGATTTTTACCTGATTCAAAATGAGAGGGTTAATCCCATAAACACATTATGTTCTAAAGACTGTATATATAGCCACTCTAGTTAGTTTTTAGCTTAGTAATTATTCTTACTTCGTGTGTAATACAGCGTTTGTTTAATCGTGTGTGAGTCATGGAAAATATGTGCGACGCCAATGTATCTCAGGAGATAACCCCGTCGAAAAGCAGAAAACACTTTTCTGTGGAAACTAAGGCAATGTTTATTCAACTCTCATTGAACGTGCGGTCAGCAAGCAAGCAGCGTTAAAAGAAACGGCCACATTAACAAAAATTCCAACATCAACTGTATGGGAAGTTGTGAATAATCCGAGGAATAATCCCATTTTAGCGAGGAAAAAAAGAACCGATACTGGCATTTTCTCGAAGTTATACGGGGAACAAAGCGTGCCTACATAAGATAATTTAATTAAGAGGCTTGAAAAAGATGAAACTGGCGTTAAAGGTGGCAGAACAACGTTATGGAAGTGCATCCAACACATGGGTTTTAGATTGAAAAAAATTAACAAAAGAGAAGTTTTAATGGAATCCAGTAGAATTCGGGAATGGCGATCCGAATATCTACAAAAAATTAGGATTTACAGAGATCAGCAAAGGCCGATTATTTACGTCGATAAAATCTGGTTCGACACATGATACCCCGGAAAAGGGTTGGGTTGACTCAAGCGGCAAGCGTAAAACAAGCGCGCAATCAAAACGAGGTAAACGAATTACGATTTTGCATGCTGGATCTAAAGACGGATGGATTCCAAATGGACTTTCTCTGTTTGCAAAAAACAATAAAAATTCTTCTCTGGATTACCATGAGGACACCACTGCTGATTTATTTGAAGATTGGTTTAAAAACAAGTTAATTCCAAATATACCTCCGAATAGCGTAATTATAATGGACAATGCAAGCTAGCATAGTAGGCAAATGACCAAGACTCCCTCCTCAAATGACACAAAAGCAACAATTCAAAACTACATGTATGATAATGACATTTATTTTCAGGAAGATTACACCAAAAGGCAATTAATTGAGGTTTTACAAAGTTTAAAACTACAAAAAGGATAACTTTTGTGATAATTATGCAAAAAATCTAGGGCATACAGTTTTAAGGCTTCCACCATACAATTGTATATTTAATCCCATCGAACATGTTTGGCACCAACTGAAATCTGCCATTCGTCGTAACAATATTTGCCCTACTATTAACTACTCCAGTGTACTTGAGCTTATAGAAACTGAAGTTTTTAACATCCCTTTACAAAGTTGGGCAAATTCTGTTACACATGTTGAAAAAGTGGAAAAATCCTATATCCATATAAACAATATAGCACAAATAATAATTAGAACAGATGATGATAGCGATAGTGATATTGATATATTAAGTGAATAATTATTATACCTAAGTACCGAATAATTTGTATATTTTTTAATCATAAATATAATCTTTAATTCACATTTAAACATAAAAAAAAAATATTATTTAATGTCTTACTTATTTTTATTACAAACCATGATTCAATTCTAAGCAAAATACGGACCTGTTCGGCCATATTTCAATTTTACAGCTGACCCGGGTCTTTCCTAATAGGGATCAGTTAGTCATTTTCTTATATCTCTGAACAGACTTTAACATCGCGACAGTCAGTAGGTGTACACAAAATATTTCGAGCGGAAACATTGAGCCTGACAACGCATAGCGTATATGCGTGTCGGGCTCAAAGTTTCAAGTAAACCATAAAAGTGAAAACGCCATGCACCAAGCAATATGTGTGCAACGTTCTATTTATTGCAACTTCATTACAGAGTTCATTGCTTTAGCCTGGCCATAATACGGATTTACACCGATCCTCGTTAAGCTTTATAAGGATTTTAGTTTTAGATCTTCTGTGTGTATAATATGTACGGCTTTCTTTATCAAATTTACTATAAAGGGGTAATTTTCTGTTATACATATAGCCAAAGAGTTTCAGAAAACGAAGAAAAAGCTTAATTTTGACTTTCGCAAACCTACACTGATAAAAGGCAGCACTTGTAAGAGAATAAATTATCTTGACTCTAAATGACTTAATCTAAAGGTAATAATCTTATTTAGAGTGAATGTGTTCTTAATATTGCCAAAGTAATTGGCCCTTATCCTAAGAGTATGATATAGGTAATCAAAATGGATGATGAATTAGATAATGTATATTTTCTTGAAGATATTGTCTGTATTGGCTTCGCTAAAGACAGCAACTTCGTTTTTCTATATTTGAGCGTAATGTGCGTCTTTAAAAAAAAATCTTTTTACTGTGTTTATAGCTAGGACAAATACGTCCTTGTAAAAGTATTGAAAACATCTATTTATGAACGAACACCAAACCTCTAAAGTCGTCTATGTAGTTGTTTGTACGGTTGCTGCAAAAAGTCCAAGCAATAACAAAGACTTATGCTCTTGAAGCAAACACACATCACACATATACTTGACATAAATATATAAATACCTGGACACAGTACATTCAGAGTTAAAGGCTTCTATTTAAGGATGTCATCTCTTAGACCGGTATAATAAACTTAACTCAAGGCTATGCTTGGAATGGTATAAATCTGTTGTCTTTGATAAGCAAAGTTTTCTTGTCGCTAAGATAATTACGAAAATTGCGTCCAAGGATGTAGTCAACTCTTATTAAGGAAATATTCAATTGGACACATCGAAAGACATGGCGGCCTTGTTTTAAATTCGTTTTACTTTACATTAATATATCATTTTTATCTGTGTACTAAAATTAAAAGATTTAAAAGCATTTAAGCATTGAATTAAAGAAATCAATCTAGTTAAACCGGAAGTAAGTACTATATTTCACTCGATATTTCAGGCTTTCGAGTTAAATCCGGTTTAACCGGAAGTTTACACTTTTGGGAAGTTGATAAAAAAAGTAAGTTAAAGACATGTAAGCCGTTTTGTTCTAAGACGTACCGTTAGAGAGCTAGAAGCTGTCAAAGTTCAAAAATATCATTTTTTAAAAAGCCGATATCTCGGAAACTATTAAGTTTAGACTTATAATGCACCTATTAGAAAATAATTGTTAATTTATACAGAATTCAAAAGTATTGGAAGATATAGGGTGTTCTATTTAAGAAAAGAAAGTTGCTAATCAACTCCAACCAAACGACTTACCCTGTATACATAAAAATATAATAAAATAGAAATTTCTTTATAATCAATTATCAATCAAAATCAAACTTTTTATGACACATGTTTAAATGAACTTTTCTACTTGAATTTGGTTTAGGAATGCGCCTTTGAAATTACGGCTTATCATTAAGTAACACCCTATATATGGGAACTTCAATGAGAATTTAAGCCAGGTTTAAAACCTTTTAGTTTCCTTCTTCTTCTGTTGCATTTCAGCTATCTTCTTTAGATTTGATAATTTGAAGTGTGCCATTTCAATTTTGTTCCGCATGATATTGATTTATTCTTCTTAGTGCCTCTTTACTGTCTGATAAGTGCATAAGTAACGAGATGCATATGTGACAATTTTTAAGGTTTTGCGCTATTTATATTTTCTTTAGGTAGCTACGTCTTTCATATAGTCCAACATGTTGGTGCGCCATAGGTCAGCTAACTAACTAACCTGCTGAGACCTTACGAAGATCAAATAATGACCCCTCTGCAATTGTTTTACTGGGTCAAAGAAAACATCACAGGTATTTATTTTTAAATACACTGACAAAGACCAGCAAATGAAAAAATGCTATCAAATTCACATTTGCAGATATGGTGACCATGACAGGAACACAAAAAGTTCGATGTGATTTAATGAAACTGAACGGAAATGAACATGCAAATGGGTGGTGGTTAGCATGCATTTTAGGCAAAACTAATGTCGCCGAAGAGCTAGAAGCGAGGCTAGAAGTTAGTTTCCTTCTTCCTTTTCCTAGTTTTTGAGATTTTGGATTTTTCTTTTCAATTTTAAAACTTTTCTTGAAAAAAAGTAGGCCATGTGACACATCATAAAAAAGGTCCTTAAAATACCTTTAAAAGAAGCTATTACTCAGATCTTTACATTAAGTAGTTTTCGAGATATTGCTATATTTGTATGTATCAATAAGGCTTGTATGTTTTCAATAAGGCTTTCCCACTTCAAAACATAAAAGTAAGGAAAAAAAAGCCCTGGCTTACTTCTGGCATTAAAACGTCGGCAAGGAATCTAAGATCGCTACATACCATACGAAAGTTTTATAGTGAACATGACTTTTTTATAAAATATTTTAATAAGTATAAGCAAATTTATAGAAAACTTATCAAAAAAGCTAAGGATCTCTATTATAAAAGAAACTTTGAAAATGCAAAGAACAAAACTAGAAAAACCTGGGAAATCATTAATAATTTAAGGGGCAAAAAGAACATATTACGAAAAAATGTAGAGATAGACCCTAATATTTTAAATGATTTTTACTGTACAATTGGGGAAAAATTAACTTCACACTTAAGACCTAAAAAAGAGCCTCTTGAGTATCTAAGAGGTGTTCATATTAGTAATGGATTCTTAATTGATGTTACTGATGCAAATGAGGTAAAGCAAGTTTTTAAGGAATTAAAAAATAAGTGTTCTGCAGGATATGATGGAATTTCTGTAAAAATAATGGAGAATTTGCCTGAGACGGCCTTGCATGCGCTTGCACACTCCATTAATGAATCATTCAGGACGGCCGAGTTTCCATCATGTCTTAAACGAGCGGTTGTTATTCCATTGTTCAAGGGAGGTGATTCTACTGATCCTTCCTGTTTCCGACCGATTTCTCTCTTGTCAACACTCTCAAAAGTAATTGAAAAACTAGTCAAAAAAAGAGTAATGAGATTTTTGGAGGATCAGGGCATTCTGAGTCCTGTACAATTTGGCTTTGTATCGGGTAAAATACAGATGACGCTATATTTTCCTTGCTCCACGATATTTACCTTAACATAAATAGTGGTGAGGCGGTTGCAGCTATATTTTGTGATTTTTCGAAAGCTTTCGATTGTGTGGACCATGAAATATTGCTGCAAAAGTTACATTGCTATGGTTTTGATCAGCTAACAGTTAAGTGGTTTTCATCCTATCTCCATGAAAGAGGGCAAGTGGTAAGGGTAGGCTCAACATGCTCTGATACCTCCATCGTTACGAGAGGAGTGCCTCAGGGCTCGGTGTTGGGACCAGTCTTGTTTCTCCTATATTTGAATGATTTGGCATTTTTGGATATTCAGGGCGCGTTTACGCTATTTGCAGATGACACTAGTCTCCTGTGGCATGGTGAAAATAAAAACGATTTAAAGTTGGTTATTGACAGTGATCTACGTGAGGTTAAAAAATGGTGCGATACAAACTTATTATGTTTTAATATTAACAAAACAAATATAATGACTTTTGGTTTTAGTTTTAATGAGATAAATCTTGATGATCAACAAATTCAAAATAAAGCACTTACTAAGTTTTTGGGTTTAACGTTAGATAATAAACTGAAATTTGAGGAGCACATAAACGTATTAAGCAAAAAATTGGCAGCTGGCTGTTATGCAATAAGGATAGTCTGTAATGAACTTAGTAACTCAACCGCTAAAATGGTATATTATTCCTTGTTTGAATCGCACTTGCGTTATGGTATTGTTTTTTGGGGATTTGCAAACAGGCAGTTGCTAAACTCCATATTTGTGTTGCAGAAAAGAGCAATTCGACATTTGTGCAGAGCAAATAACCGTGAACACTGTCAGCCTTTATTTAGAGCAGAAAGAATTTTAACTGTGCCGTCTTTATTCATTTTGGAAACTGTTTGCCTTTTGCATAAAAGATGTTCTAGATCAGATATTGAGGAATTTAAGTACAGTACTAGAACCAGCATACGAAATTTTCGACTACCCATTCCTAAGACCACTCTTGTGAAACAGTCGGTCTTCTATGAGAGTAAAAAGATTTTTAATCATTTAAGTAATGAGCTGAAATCAATTTTAAACTTCGGCCAGTTTCGGAAAAATGTCAAAGACATCTTATTGCAGAAGGCTTACTACAGTCTGAATGAATATTACCGTGACGTTTTATAGTTGGTTTGTGTTAATTTTATATTTTATTGTTGTTGACTATGCATTTTATGTTTGTATGGGTGTATGTGCATACATGTATGTATGTGTATGTTATATATTTTTATGATATGTTTTTGTTTTTATTTAATTTTTACTTATATTTTAAGGACTTTTATACTCGCTTTGTTTATAGGAATTTAGTTTTCTTTAACAATAAAGCATATATTGATTGATTGATTGATTGATATCTGCAAAACCCAAATTGATCAATTTTTCGATTTTCAAAAATCAATAAAACAAAAACTACTTATCCAAAAAAAATTATATATTTGATTTTTCACTATTTCAATGAAAATCATAAAAATCGGAGATGTTGAAGGAAAAAGTACCCTTTTTTGGTTGACTTGACATGGACTGACCCAGTAAAGCCTTTTAAGCTGTTGGTTGCCAGTTAAGTGGTCTGTCTTACTGTGCAATTAGCAGCTCTAAACATAAACTGTTTTGTTTGTAGAAAATGTTTAGTTATTTTGTACAATCTTTAAGTCAACATTACGTTATCACTACGAATACTTAGTATCGCTAATTACTACCTACTTATTTTTTTACGGTATTATATTTGTACTGGCCTGATTTTACTTTCACCTGCAATAATAATTTATTGTTTACTTTCCCCACGAAGAAAATTATTCTGTTATTTAACCAAATTTCTTTTAAGAATAGGTCAGTATATTTTAGGTTTTAGGTTATAGCTCTGTTAGTTTTAGGATGCATCTGTCTATTTTTTTCTCGTCGCACGCGCTATAAAATTTTAAACTCCAAGCCTATGAAATTGAAATAATTACAAATTTATTTGACACAAATTATGGTAGGTATTACCTAATAAATTAGCCATAAAATAGTCAAACATTCTGGTATAAGAAAAATGGTTACTAGCTTCATAAACCAAAGGACATAAAAATTGAACTTTTTGCCATGCGTATTAAAACAATTTCGATATCGTTCATATGCAACTACACATGTCTTCCGCGATGTTTTATCTAGCCTTTGTCAAGTCTAAAAACTATAAAACCGAACTTTAAAAACAGTAGAATTTATTCGGCTTTGCGCAATAAATTATTCGCCACACGAGCCTGGACACATGAAATTTAAACCGTACTTGGGTCTGTGACGGGCTATGCAAAAATCTTATCTCCCGGAAAATATACGCCGAAGCCCGAGGACGGAAGTAAATTTAACTGAAAAACGAACTGGAACACAAAAGCAATGAAAAGAAAATTGGTTTATATTTTTATCTTTTATCGGGGATTCGGTAAATTAAACATAGTATAATATACTAAGGTTTCTTTCGGAGACCTACATAGAAGTGCACACAGTAAATAAAAATTATACAGGGTGACCGACTGCTGGCAAATACGTGCGTACAAAGTTTTATAACAGACTCGATGAGACATATTTCTGAACTTAAGCTCGAAACGAAAATTAATAAATTTCGGCAATTTTTAAGGGCAATCGTATTGGATATGTTTTATTGGCCCTTTAAGAAAAAGAAATACAATTTTTACGATAAACTTTCTACCAAATAAACCCGCAAATAAATCATGCTTTCAAATGTCCTGCAATCGTCTAAAGGGTCCTTTAATGGCCTGTATAAAGTTATCCATAGTTTTTAAATCGGTGGATTGACAAATTAAATTCTTGTTAAGTATACAGGGTGCCCCAGATAATACTTTCCTTTTCGTAAACCATAGAATATACCGAGGGGTGTCTCACCTATAAAAAAAATTGTTCACTGATTACCAAACAAGGTAATTTAATGATTTCTAACGATTTATCACTGATTTCCAGTGATCACCACTGATTTCCATATGTTACCGATTATTTCCAATGATTACCGATGATTTCCAATTACTATCAATGATTTCCAATAGTTACCGATGATTTATAACGATTACCGGTGATTTCCAACGATTTCCTTTAAGTATGTGCACTGATTACCAAAGGAGAGACAGCCCTCGGGATATACAGAGATAATTAAATCACAAATATTCGGAATCTTTTTAATTTAAAAACGTGTCGTTGAAGGACTCAGTAACGCGCAACTTTTTCTAATTTAATCATATCTGCATGTTCTATGGTTCACCAGATCCCTGTATAAAATACACAGCTGCGATTATAGGTAGTACCTACTTAAATATGTAACTAATTAAGTAAAACAATTTTTTTTTAATTTAAAAAAATTATCGTTTTACAGAATTTTACCGTACCTAAATAAATTACAAACCTTACATATAGAAAATGGATTCCGGTAAATTTGGTTTAAGCTTTGAGAAATTGTGGTTTATATGATGCCAAAATACGGTTCTCTCATGACTCCAACCTGGATAGAAATGTTTAAAATGTCAGTGCAGACAATTTAATCATTTAATTTTTCATTACGTAGGTTTTATAAGAACTACCTTAGTCAAAAATAAAAAAAAAATTCGATAAGTAAAGTTCTTCTACACTGATAAAACTGTGCTCCCTTAATCAAATAATCTGATTTATTTGGTAAATAATTATTGATAATAAATAAATGTAATTTTAATTAACTAAATTTGATTTAACTGAAATAAATGAGAGTATTTCGTTTTATTTGCAAAGTTATTTGACTGTTGGTTGATTTGTGTCAAATCATAGAACCCTTCAAACAAATATCTTACCAAAAAACCACTAAAATAACAAAATCTAAATAACTAATTATTTAATCGAACTAATTTTTATTTAGGAACTAAATCTCGTTAATCGCTAGTTAAATCACCCAATAGAGAACTATTTAAATGTCTAGGTCATTTAAACTAAATAATTATGTATTTACATTAAATCGTTAATATAAAACAACCGAATATTTACAAATAACTAATTATTTAATCGAAGTACATTTCAAGTTAAGAACTAAATACCTTTAACTTTAATTTAAATCATTCATTGCCGAACTTTTCAAATAATTTGGTCATCCAAACTAATAATTAAGTATTTAAATGAACTCCTGTCGCCTACTTTGGGCTTTGAGTAATTTGATTGGTTATACAAAATGGCCTGATCATCGCGTTTTGGTCATTGGTGTTCGATTTTGTCTTGTAGAAATTTATGAGTGAGAGTGAAATCTTCTTTGTTAGTGGCACATGTACAGGCCTGTAGATGTCAGATATATGTTGAGAGTTGTTAAGACGAAAACTTTTGCTCCGAAAAAAAAAAAGGAATTCCCTTTTTTTCTGCTTGGTTTTCTCAAGGGTTTTCTATATAAAAATTTTGTGGGCATTTTACTTAACATAAATTTTATTACGGGTGTTGCGTGAACCTAAAATGCTAACCACAAATACTCTGGCTGTGTTTTATTTGAAAATATCAAAGTATAATGCAGTATTTCGTGCAGGCGAAGAATTCAAGTATTAGAGAAGTTTAGGCGAATATAGAGATATTATATTCTATTAACTAACCTATACTCAGATAGTTAATACCTTAGTCTTGCCTAGAGGTAAGATGGAGTGGAGTAAGCGGGGATCCGGGGCAAGTAGGTTTTTTTAATAGTTTTGCAAAAAATTACGTTAAAGAATTAAAATTATAATAAAATGGTTTTCAGGCCTTCAACAATAATTTTTGGGCATTTTTTTTCAGGTACCTACTTAATACTGCTTTATTTTAACTCGATTTTGAATGGTTCCAAGTTACCACACAAAATTTCAAGAAATTGTATTTCGACTAACTGAACATTTTTTATTATAATATTTCAAATTTTACTAAGTAGGTATATTATATTTTCTCGTATATTTTATTGTTGATTAAAATTTCTAAAAGCTTTGTCGATATATCTCTTTCAGACAATAAAGCATTTTGACTTTGACTTTTGACTTTACATCCTTAAAGACGGAATCGGTAATGTTTGGTATATCTTTTAGTTCTATAACATTTTAATTCTTCAGGTTTTCAGACTTAGGTTCATTTGCAGATTTGATCTGCTATTTTTCTTAGCCGGGTAAGTGGGAACTTCTGCTTCAAGGGAAAGTGGGGATTCGTTTTTCCATTTTTTTCTATTGCTGCAATCAAAGTGAAGGGTTTGAACAAATTAAAAAAGTGATCTTTTGCATGCGAGCTGTATAGAAAGCAACTAAAAAAAGTGTAAAAATGAAAATAATAAAGAAAAATAGTGTAGGTACATACCTAGAAACTTAAAAAATAAAATTACAAGACAAAAAAAACTTAAAAAAAACAATGTTAGAAAATGCCTGCATTGAACTTTTAAAATTTAGATCTTGCCATACCTTCTCAAATGTGTAGCTTTCATTGAGTCATGTTTTGTTGGTATAATACAATTTTTTCTCTTTTTCTCTAAACTCTCGTATTTTTTCCAAATATTTTCGCCGCCATACAATAATTTAATTGTTTTCAATTCATTCAATTCAACTTTTTCGATTTCGTCGAGGATTTCGTTGAATATACCTAAAATTAATTTCGTTTAAAAACTCTTAATCATATTTAAGGTAAAGATGTGACATTCTCGGGGTCTTTCTGAATTTCAGCCATCATTGTGGATAATTATAAAAAAAACAATGGATTTTGCGACAAATGGCGTATTTTGTGGAATCATCCAGGATTACTTTTTTTCGATCCTCTTGTCTGGGCTCCTCGACTATTTTCTTTTTCATCATTTTCTTCATGAAGACCTGAACAGCACGCGAGGAAAGTTCCGTTAAGTGCCACATCTTTCTGCAGCATCCAATGTGGTTAGTTCAGGATTTCGTTCCCTAATTCAATTGAATACGTTTTTAGCTATTATTGGTTCTTTTAATGTTAATTGAAATTTTTTTTGTGGGCGAACAACTAGTTGAAGGTTCATTAATTTCCATAATTTACTCAATTAAAAGCAACTAACAACACTAAATAAAGTTTAATAACTATACAGGGTGCCCGGAAAATACGTGTACAACGTTTGACGACAGACTCCTGACGTCAAAATAGGTCGATCTAAGCCGACTTAGTTATATCCAAAATTGTCTCGTTTAGCCGGTAAAGGGCGTCAAAAATTTGTAAAAATATTGGTTTTTCCTAAATTACGTGAAAACCTGCTTATCGATTTTAATGATTTTTAGTATGTAGACTTATACTATAAAATGACGTTTTCTAGTTGTATAGTCACCGGCTGTAAATAAGTGGAAGTGTTATAAAAGTGATATAATACGTCAACATTTCTCCTGATTTTTTATATCAACGGCGTTATGACAACTCAGATACTCTTGTCGAGTGACTGGATGTATTCGGAAGCTATTTTACCTCTTCAATATTTTTCGTTGGATGAGCTGTTTTGCCAGAAAAAAATATTTACAATTACCTGCATACATCAATTATTAACAGTAATAATGAAACAAAGTACAACAAAAGTATGTATTAAAAATACTGTAAGAAACTAAGTAAAACGAAAACATTACTTAAGCAAATGTCTCGGCAAATGTGTCACACATATTTAACTCCGGAGAACGTGGTGGCCATTTTACTGGTGCATCATTGCCCCTTCCAATCCATCGGTTGGGATATTGATGGTGTAAGTATTGCCGAACGGCAACGGAAAATGGGGCGGGGCACCATCATGCATATACCACATTTCCCTCCGAAGCAAAAGAGGAAAATTTTCCAGAAGAATTGGTAATGTGTCTTGCGAGGTGTCTTGCAAAAAATTTAAATAAATATTTCCATCTAACCTGTATGAAATAACAATAGGACCAATAAGGTAGCGATCAATAATACCTGCCCAAAATATTTAATTTAAATTGATGCTGATGATGTGCAACTTTAATGGCATGTGGATTTTCATCAGAATAAATATGTTCGTTGTGCAGATTGGTTACTCCAGATCTTGTAAACCACGCCTCGTCAGTAAACAATATTTTTCTACAAAAATTTGGATCACGGATTCTTTTGTTTCTAATAAATTGACAAAATGTAAGCCGCATAGGGGGATCAGTCGGTAAAAGTTCCTGGACTTTTTGCACGTGATATGGATGTAACAACTGTTCTTTTAAAACCTCATTGACAATCGTTTTAGGAACATGTAACTCACGTTCTAAGCGACGGGTACTGGTACTTGGTTCTAATACAACTTTTTCCAGAATGTTCGCTTCTGTTTCCACAGTTCGAGTTGCTCGCATACGACCCCTGCCTTCAAATTTTTTCTCAAAGCTGCCCGTTTCCCGAAGATGACGCTCGATATTGGCAAATGTTTGGTGGCTTGGTATCCGACGGTTAGGAAATCTCTCCATGTAAACCCAAACACTGACGCCCATTTCCTTGACAAAACCCGTATACCAGGAGCTCGACCAGGAGCATGTCAACCGAGATGTCAACCTTCTCAGAGTTCGTATAATTTTCCATATTTAATGGTAAAATGAACTTGTAATTCAAGAATGTTGATCGTATACTTTAGTCAATTTCATAGACTGGTGACAATTTGTCAATAATTGTCAAATCATTAAATGCCATAGCAACAAGGTCACTAAAAAAATTATTGTTACAGGTAATTCGATTTTAATTTTATTACAAATGTTAATAATTGATGTATGCAGGTAATTGTAAATATTTTTTTTCTGGCAAAACAGCTCATCCAACGAAAAATATTAAAGAGGTAAAATAGCTTTCAAATACATCCAGTCACTCCACAAAAATATCTGGGTTGTCATAACGCCGTTGATATAAAAAATCAGGAGAAATGTTGACGTATATATCACTTTTATAACACTTACACTTATTTACAGCCGGTGACTATACTACTAGAAAACGTCATTTTATAGTATTAGTCTACATACTAAAAATCATTATAATCGATTACCTAGCAGGTTTTCACGTAATTTAGGAAAAACGGGAAAAAGCAATATTTTTACAAATTTTTGACGCCCTTTACCGGCTAAACGAGACAATTTTGGATATAACTAAGTCGGCTTAGATCGACCTATTTTGACGTCAGGAGTACTTATGTCGTCAAACGTTGTACAGGTATTTTCCGGACACCCTGTATATTTACACAAAACAATATCTATGTGAACGACTCATATACTTAGGTACAACGAAAACTGAAAAAAAAATCACGAAATCTATCGATAAATCAATAATAAAAACACAAATTAAACAAGTAGTGCGAAAACCCTGCCGGTATGCTTATTTTCAAATCTTTGAAGTTGTGAACTCGGCTCGGAATTCGGTCTCTATGTGTTGCCATATTTATTTTCTCCGCGATCAGAATCCCAGTATCAGAATCGCCGTGCTATTTTAAATGCATTTAGCTGATTGGGGCTTGTATGACAACTTGACAATATCGCCTCTTAAGTTCATTGTAACTCGAGTTGTAACTGTAGCGGCAAAGTTTATTATATGCATAAAAAACATTTACTTGGACAATATTTTTATTCTGTCGCTTCGTAGATTTGGTAATTGGTATTAAACAAGCCACTGCCAGAATTTGTGGACTTTGGGTACAGATAGGTAAATTTTGGAATCCCTATGATATGGAATGGTTAAAAATAATTTTTTCTAATTTTGTCTCGAAAAATAGATATTTCGAACGCGCTAGCGAGTTCGAAATATATCCATTTCGAACTCCGAATTTTATTATTTAAAGGTTGGCCCTACTGACATGTTCTTTTTTCACCGTTCGGCATAGCATTCTAGATAACTAATATTTTTTAGTCCAAATGTGCGAAATACTACACAAAACCACGTATGTATGTTTGGTTGCCTAGATCTACAAATCTGTATGACGTGATTGACGTGTTGTTTTGGTTCATAAAATATTAAAAAACATATTAAATATTAACTTTATTAACAGGAGAACTATTTTGCAAAAAATATCAATTAAATCTTAAAAATACAAATTCCAACTATATTATAATGCTAATTAGGCATTGTTTATAGTGCAGTTATTATAAACATTTAATGTCACTGTACTCGTGTCGGACGCGTTAACCTTAAATTCAGGCATAGTTTGAGTATTCATAGTATGCGAAACTTTGTGATAACTGACCCCAGAATCCAATCCATTTTTAATTAGACTTGGTTGAAAAGCAGTTTCTACTCCTTCAATTATTGTCGATCTTGATGATCCAGGTAAGGGTGTAGCCGAGGGTGTAGCAGTATTATCAATATTATCTATTAATGAAGGTGTTAAACTAGAAGAGAGGCTCTGCGCTACATCCATTTTCGCTTTTAGAGAATCTTCAATATAGCCTTCAGCCACGGCTGAAGACTTCCATCCCCCGTGCCTTTTAATGGTAACCAAATCGCTTCCCTTGTTGGCCAGCTCGGTGACACTAGACCGTCTAAAGCAGTGGCCAGTAAAACATTCTGGATTTGGTTTGCACAGGTATTTTGCAATAAGGCTAGGAGCTTTTCCCATTGTATTTAGACCTACAGGTGAGTTTATGCAATGCCCATTCCTATACGTAAGAAAAAATCTTGATGTTGTAACATTCTTAGGACGTAAATCAAAATATTGTCTAATCAAATTAATCCATGATTGATCAATTATAAGAAACGTTCTTGTTACATGTGTTTTAGTTTTGGGAATGTGTACTGTAATGGAAGCAACCTTAAAGTGAATGTCTTTTACATCCATATTGGTCAGTTCTTCTCTCCGGCATGCTCCATTGTACCCCATAATTAAAGCAACCTAGAATTTACATAGTTACTACTATTGTATCTCGATAGCTGTCTACCTACTGTTCATACGATAGAATAGAAATTGGTGTAATTTAAAAATGTTCGTTCTCCAACTTTATTGTAAAAAATTTTTTTTTATAAAACCTGTGAAATTGTACAAAACAAAATGCATATAGATATGTAAATACTACTTACTTTTAATCCTAAATAACTGCTATTATCAGCCCCATTTATAAACTTATTAATATCGTCTAAGTCTAAAACAAGAGACTTTTTGGGTTTGTAGCCCACAGATTTTCTTTTTAACAATGCTTGCAGTCTAGCATAATCCTTTATATCTATGTTCTTGTCAATATTAATGCAAGCTCTTAATTTTGAGTATAAGGACCACAGGGTGGATGACATTTTGGTTTTACTTTCTTCCTCAAAATAGGCTAGTAAAACATTTTCTGAAATCTTACACACGCCCTTTGTATTGCACCAACTTGTGAAGGTCTCATAGTCCTTTTCATATAATTTTCGGGATTTTTCTGGCAAAAGTTGATTTATACATTTATGTGCAATATCCCTTAACTCAGGGGGAGTTAAACTTAAATTATCTTGCTCCATAATATTTTGTTAATATAAATAAAATTTTAAAACACAAATTTTGTGACACAATTTAAAATTTATTTATTTTCATGGCAAGCTTGATAAAAAAATTGTAATAGTGTTACCAACATAAATTTTGGACATAATAATTTATAAATTTTGAAGGGTTTGTTTTCTTTTTAAATATGTGTTTATTTATTAAAAAAAAACGACAAAATAGAAAAACTAGTATAAAGCACATGTTTTATAAAGCCATTATAGCACTTGTCCCCTTAAAAAACTCGCCGCAAGCGGCTCGTTTTTTAACATGGACCCGTGCTATAATATAATGCTTTATAAAACGTGTACTTTAATATACTATTATTTAAAATGTTGTTTTCTCTATATCAAGTGACTTAGCAGAAGCTGTTTATTTATTATATATTATTTAACTTATTAGGTATCAACATTAATAAGTAAATTTAAATAAATCCTTAGAGATTCCAACCCAATGGTTTTGCTGACCATTGGCGCAAACCTACTAATACGCCCCAGCGGCCGCCAAAACCGGCCAAAACATTACGCCGCTTATTATAGTTCTAATCTAACGCCCTGTAATGCTCGGCGCGTAGGAGTGAAAATGGGGAAGCATTACAGTTCTCAAGGTGGAAACCGCCTATCTAAGTAAGTAGACGAATTAATTTCAATTTTGTATAGTTTTGCCAGAGTTCGAGTTAAGGGGTTGGATGTTTAAACAGTATACAATTTATTCCATTAAACTTAATGAAATTGAAATTCTAATACTCAGTAAGTATATCTGTATCTATACTAAGATATACGTGAGAATATTAAATTTGACACATGACATCAGTACTTAATCCTTTGATATAATACTCCTTTATACAAAGCAAGTCAAATAGGATCGGGAATAGAATGGCAGCGAGCAGAAAACCATATAGACAAAAGACGTACCTACCTATAATACTCCTATACCACGTAAAAGCGGGAAAATGATTAAGTGACGCGACGCCGCGACGTTGAGATTTAGTATTTGTAACGTTCAGAGGTATTTGTTAGTAGATCCTTGGTATTTGTATGTACCTAATAATTTCATATTTATTTGTACATCGCATTTCGGATAATTTGGTAAACAGGTAAACAAAGAATTTGCAATATTTGATTGGATATTTGTATAGGTGTATTTTAAAACTTAAATATTTAAAACACAAAGCACAAGATAAGGGCGAAAATAAGGGTCAAAATGATACACTGGCAGGTGCTCAATGACCTAGGCTCGGACCTAGGTATATAAACGGAATCCCTTGTTAATTACCAACCAATACCTTTACCGGTCTCAAAGGAAAATCAAAGGGAATGCCTCGAGGACTGTGTTCAGGGAAATGGCAAGGTAAAACTAAATGAAACACGTAGAAAAGTGTGTTAATCGAAGGCATATAGGCAGTGCCGTCGCACAGGCGAGTGGCACTCGGGCGGATATGGGTGCTCGTCACCCCCAACTAGGTTATTAAGTAAATACCTACATTGTGGGTATTCACATATTTTTTAGTAAAGGCAAAAATCGCTTTAAATTTTCCGTGAAAAGTTGGATTTGGATCTGTATAGTGAGTAGGAACAAATAATTAACATTTTTTTATTATCGGAACAAGACAAAAACAGCGCGAAGAATGTTTTTAAAAAATAGCTAGGTATACCTAGGTACTCGCCTCGGTACTCGCCTAGGTACCTACCATTCCATAAAAATATCACATAACGCATCACGCAATCGACGAAATCCTGAAAATACTTGAAATCACTGCGCAATCCTGCGAAATCACTGCGCAATGCATGACCCTCGGCACAACCTTTATTTGGTTGGCAAATCACAGCGTCTTAACCTTAGTAAACACTAAACAGTTTCGTTTCTCACCATGCTAGTTTCGCTATAACCGAAGTTATATACCTAATAAAGCAGCATCGCGCCATTTGAACTTTGTGTAACGTAAAATTTCAAGCCTACCCAAATAATTTTGTTTTAATGGTGTAAATATGAGTTTTAGAATAGTTTATTGTTGAACCTATGTAGCTATGGCGGTTATTCTGTATGAGTCGCTAAGATTAGGCATGACCAATATTGCCGGAGGTCTTGTGTGATTAGGGTAACAGCACTAACAGCAGCGTATGTCTAATTTGCTAATCTAAATTCAAACTTTGTCAGCAACTAATTGCGTTGCACAACATTGTTTATATTTAGTACAAATACTAAACTTGAATGGTACTTTGTGGCAGCACCACCATACCGCGCCTAACGTTGTTTTAAGTGGTGCTTTCCTCTTCTCGTTTTCCCCCAAAATCGACAAGAGTAACAACCAGGTAGCAAACGTTAGGCGCAGTTGGGTGATGCTGGCAGAAAGTATTATCGACCTTAATATTCTATACCCATTTGTGGTGTCCTGGTAGCTTTTGTCTACTACCTGACACGTTTTTCACCTCGTTTTTCATCAAAATCGACAAGAGTAAAGTACCATTTCGAGTACCATTTATAACAACGTTAGGCGCGGTTTGGTGGTGCTGACAGAAAGTACCATATATCGGCCTTAATCGAGACCTGGATATCTTAGTTTAGCTAATCAGCCCTAAGATCAAACACACAAGTTACTTTCTAACGTACCGTTTCCATGACAACAACCGAAAAAAGCCTACTTGTTAATTTCTCACTGTGGTTGAAAAACAGTTAATTTTGAAGCTCGTTTTGAAGTTAGTGTCTAGAGTTAACTTGTGTGTTTATTCATAGGGCTGCTTATCTACTACCTGGCACGATTTTTCCCAAAATCGACAAGATTAAAGTACCTACCCCTTAAAACAACATTAGGCGCGGTTTGGTGGTGCTGGCACAAAGTACCGTTCATGTTTAGTATTTGTACTAAAACTAAATATAAACAATTTTGTGCAATGCAAGTAGTTGGTGGCAAAGTTTGAATTTAGATCAGCAAATTAGACATACCCGTGACACTAGCACTTTTCTCCTTAGGTACCTAAAGCCTTGCTATGACCTAAAATATTTGATTTTAAATAGGTTTTTAATAATTAAGCTAAACTTGGCTAAATTATCAGTGAAAAAATAATATTAAGTAAAAAAAGTAGGTACAAGTTGGCATATTGGGCAAGTCGTAAAACAGATTTGACAATGAAACCAGCAGCGTGATAAAATTTCTTAAACTGTAGAAGTAGATTTTTGGCCCAAAGAAGAAGATAAACAAATCATAAAAAATGTTTAAAAATAATTTTACTAACCTGTTAGAACGCTATTTGTTATCACCTCGGTTATCACCAAACCACCGGCGAATTAAAAAAAGATAGGTAATTTTTTATTTTAATTTTTTTCAATTGTTCACGAGATTTTTCATAAAAAAAAAATGAAAAGTAAAAATTGAAAATTCATTATCTGATTAAATTCGCCTCGGAATTCTCAATCCGCGTCACATTAGCAACATATTTACATTAGCAGTTCTTTAAAATTCGCAAAAACGGTATATTTACTACATATAATTACCAAGGAGACTTTCCTTGTAATTGTTTGTAATGCAATAAGGAATAAATAAACATTATCATTAAGAAAATGTTTATTTTTTAATACATAAAACCATGGTAACCTCAAAGAATAGCTATTTTCCTAACAAGTGCAGAAAATCGATTTTTCCGCACGCAAATGCCGTTGACAGCACGACGCGTAGCGGAGTGGTGTCAAGCATTTAAGTGCGGAAAAATAGGTTTCTGCACGTGTTAGGAACTATAGTTTTTCTACTAGCGTGAGGAAACAAATTGAAAATAATTTAAAAAACGGAGTTTTTTTTTAAATTTTTATTACAATGAACAAAATTTTACAATATTAATTCGTTCATCTCTTCATCGGAAATCATTTTGCGTGCCGAAGAATTCAGCAAAACTCCAGTAGAAAAACTGATAAACTAGTTTAAATTTATAATATTCTGTTGACAGTGACATACAAATCAACAACTGGTTATATACACCATAGCAACTAAGATATTTCAAAGGTAATATGATGAACAGTGACTTCAAATCGTACAGCATTTAATTTAATTAAATTTAATTTCAAAATATAACAGTGCGGAAAAATCTTTGCCGCACGGTGCGGAAAAGTGGATTTTCCGCACTAAAACATGTGCGGAAAATGTGTTTTTCCGCACGCTAGTAGAAAAAACATATTTTGCCGTTGTTTTTTTAGCGAATTTTCGGGTCCATTGATTATTTTCTTGCAGACAAGGTACTTATTATCGGTTTTGCAGACGTTTTATTTATTTACTTTCAAAATAATTGATATTAATAAGTGTATAAAATATAATAAAAAATGTACCTACCTGCTAATGCTGGCCGAAACAGCAAGACGACGAATATGAATTGAAATCCTAAACAGCAAAGCTTTCTTCGTGGTTTCCGTTCGTTTTCTTCCATGTTAATAAAAGGTGTTCCGCTAGAGCTACCGTGTTTACATATGACCATGCCGAAGGCCAAACTCTTCAGCATAAGTTATTAATTTAACAAAATAAACTACATTATACTTTACTAAAAAGTACTTTAAATTCACTTAGTAGCACACAATTTTCATTTTAAACAAGTAGGTATACAAGCACCGCACGTAAATTAAAAAAGTTTCACGAAGACACCTGTGGATGCATTTACATACTTTTTAAACAGTTTTAAAGTCCTTTCACTGGAGACAAATCACTTTAATATTGCACAAAATTGTCACAAAACTGTTTTAAAACGACAAAAACTGGTTATTTCGACGTTGTCATTTCAAAAATGTCGTTATTTACGTACACGAACAGTTAAAGCGACCGCTTCGCCATCGCACACACCGCGTAAAATGCAAGTTTATGAAGTGCATGTTTGTTCTCTTGAAAAGTTTGACGCGCATGCTTGACAGGTACGAAGGCGAATGACCAATGAGGTATTTATAGAACATGTGGCGGGCTCTTACAGACAGGTAGCGAATTAAATTTAAATGACAACAAAACAACGTGCGTTGCACGTGGTTTCAATTCCTAATTTCAGTAGCGTACCATTGCGGGCTAGTCTTGTCACAGAAATTGTTGTTTTTTTTTTAAATTTAATTTTAATGTTAATTGCCAAGTTAAATATCAATAACACGGGGCTCTATTTTTTACACGTATTATAGATATTTACGTATCAAGGCTAGAAAGAGAAAGTATTATTTTGCAGGGCGAACAAACAAATTCAGTAAGGATACTTGATAATAAATTTAAAAAAGAAACGAATAACCTGGTCGCGTCTTCATGGTAATAACAAAGAGTAACCTTACTTTTTAGTAATAACCTAATAACCCTGCACGGGTTACTTTGTTACCCGCTGGAGATCGGTAATGCCGCCAAGCGAGTCCGTTAACGTACTTTTTCTACTCCTATATTAGTAAGAACCAAAGACATAACTAATAGACCAAATTGTTTACATTTTTATGCGGCAAATCATCATTCCCTCTTTATTATTCATCTTTGTCACTCAAAATTGGACCTTAGCCGGTTTTATCTGTCTGTTAGAAATATTAGGGAAGACTGCATGTTTTTAAAAGATTGAGTTAATAATTGCAGTAACGCCCAGAACCTAATATACAAAAAAGTTAAGGTGTGCGTATCAAATTATGCATTCATGCTTCTAATGTTATGCGGATATTTTATTAAAAACTGTTAAAAACTTTTAAAAGTATTAACATTATTGTTGTATATCTCAGGCACTACGGCAACATTGTAAGACGATTTTACAACCGGAGATTTTAAAAATGACGATAGCGATTGCGACGTTGGCAGTCTGTCATAACAGCTAGTTTGTGCTTTTGTGTCCTTTTTGCAATTTATTTTTGATTTCTTTGTGTATTTGTCTAAACATTAGTGTAGAAATAAACAATCATGGTTCATGCCGGTGTAGTGTGTAAAAAAGTGGATCATTTTAATTCAAGTTTATCATTTCATCCGGTTTAGGTTATTGTTTCATAGAAAGCATTGGTGTAGTGTATGGGTTCGTTGAGTAATGCTGTGGTAGCACCATTTTTATTAAAACTTCTATGCACAATGAAAAAAGTTTTGTTATACTTAGAAACAATTAAGAGTAGATGTTGATAAATAACTCATTTTTAGCTACGTAACAGTAAACAAGTAAAAATTATTGTATTATTTTCATACATTCTTGTAAGGTTTGAACCTCTACACCACTGGCGAGCAAAACCAAGTGACCGATTACAATGTTGCCGATCGGGCTAAGAGATCTGCCTTTCTCTCTCGCACTCGCCAATTATTTTAAAACAATAATAGTCTATACTTTTATGGGAATTATGAATGAATCGTTTCATCTATCTAATTCTAATGTCTTTGGTAAGAACCTACGGTCGTGCTCGCAAAATCGCGCGTTTTAAAGACCATAATATCCAAATATACTATTTTCAATCCACATGCCAGTGACGAACGAGAAAATTTGATAAAAATTGATATAATTACTATATTGGTAGTCGGAAAAAAATATTTAACCAAATTAATAGTAAAGTACTTTACTGGTCCCTCTTCTTTGCTTTCCGGTCTAGACCGGTAAAGTGATATTTTCCGATTAGAAAAATTATCTAGAGTGCTTGCTCTCGGTCAATTGAAAAAAAGAGGTTTTCTACTCTCGTCCGGAAAGCAAGTGACCATTTCGGTACATCTTTCAATCCGAGAGCAGCCGATTTTTGTCATTAGTCCGAAAATACTCCTGTCCGTCACTTTCGGGACAAAATACCGAAAGTATTTTATTCCCACCTCTTTGATAACAAAACTATACAGATTTTACTGAATTGAAACACTTAAAGAATCCGCCTACGGCTCATCCTGGAATTGGAGTCCAGTAAAGTAGCACTTTCAGTACTAGTTACATAAATAACTATTCCCGGTACCACTCTACTTTTTAAGTTATTATTACAGTCACTAACAGGTTATAATTGAATTTTTTCTTATCGATAAGCTCACCAAAATATTATAGAGCTGGTTTTAGGTGTATACCTTTAGAAAAATTTAACAGCAATGTTCCAGACCCTAGGAAGGGTGAATGTCAATTATCATATTGGACACTTTATTTATAAAAAATAAATTTGTCATTAATTAATGTATATTTTATTGTATAAATATTCAACGCATCTTTTAATAAAAATAAAGAAGTCTTAAAGTAAAAATTTTATTACATAACTTTACATTAGAAGAAGAACCCTAGGATTTTCCCTCCCAGATGTTTTCGCCTAGCTTCTTCATGATCCATAATACCACCGCTAGTTGTCAAAACAACATATCTGTAACAAAAAAATTAGAAATTTATTAGATGCAGCCTAAAGAAATATAAAAATATTAGTATTTAACCAAACACACACACCTTAGTACACAATAACCAAAAATAACAATAAAGATACGCGCTCTACAATTTTTAATTGTAGGATAAAAATCGTAATCTGCGAGTAAGTAAATTACAAACGTTTCTGGAAGATAAAACACAACCAGTATGTTCACGGCCAGGAGTAGACAAGAGGAGAAATGGGCCAAAAAGTGAAAAAAAATGAAAAGTTAATTCTTTATAAAAAGTTTTTGCTTGCTTTAAAAACATGTCCAATATGCCAAATATTTATTTTTTAGCACAGTATATGCAAATACATAATACAAAAACGTAAAATTTGGTGAAGATTAAAATTAAGTTGAAATTAATGAAAAATTAAATAAAAAATTGTTTTAAATTTTAAAAGTATTCTTAATCCAGATTTTCAATTAAAAATTTGAAACTTCAAAATTCCCCTTATGGCCAATATTCATTCATTCATTATTTTCACCTTTTATGGTAGGAACTTAAATTAATAATAAATTTTCGAAGACAACTTTTCTTTTCACCAAATTTTGTTTTCGTATTTTTACAAACCCTGTACAAAAAAAAAGGAAGCAAAAACTATAAAGAATGACCTTTTTTCATACCTTTCACGTTTTGGTTCATTTGTCTTCTTGTCTACCCTATCTGTAGACATACTGTATATTATAGAATAGGACCATTTTTTTTTATTAATGCCTCCAAACCCTACAAGGGTATTAAGTACTATTAAGTAGTGGCAGTAATAATATCCCTATTTAATGAATAACAAACAACCAAATCCAATTAAAATGATTATCAAAAAAAGGAAATAAATGGCAGTTATTCATTCCTAAGTATTTAGTATCCTGAAAATAATTATTATGGTGAAAGACAAAACAAGGTAAGATATGGGTAAAGAAGTAATACATTTTGTAGATGAAATTGCTATAAATTGAATTATTTTAATTAAACTGAACTAACCTAAATAGTTTTAGAAATGAACATGCATAGAAGGTTTTGCATTTTCTAAACACCCTGTACTTTTCTAAAGAGAATTTTAGGCCCCAACAGAAGATGTTTAATTATGAGGAGACCTCGGAGGAGACCCAGTGAAGTCGAGTTTTGAGTTTTAAATGTTCAAGTTGGTGAGGTTTGAAGTTCAACAGTTCAGTTCTATGGCATTTATAAAGTTCAAAAAGCAAAAACAAACAACACATACCTAAATAGAAATAGCATGAACATTAGCAACATTGATATTTTGCTGTACCCACTTTAACAAACTTTCTGAACTCGAAAATAGGTTAAATTATGCATGAACTGAGTTTATAAGTTGAACTACTATTTAAACTAACAACTAAACCTCTAGTTTTCAAACTTTTTAAGTTGATAAATACAGTGTACAATTAGCTCAATTTAATTTGATTGTGAGCTTGACTTGTACTTGAACTTTCACATATAAAATAAATTGCTGTCAAATGAGAACTATTCTTTACATTCATTAGAACATAATGTTACTTAATATCAGGTAGTTTTCATTCCCACTAGCTGAGCACTTACTACGAGTGGAAACTATCCAATATGATGTAGTAGTATTACTTGAGCATTATGTTCTGATGAACGAGACCATTGCAATGGAATAATACAAGTTCAAGTATCAGTCAATCCGGTCTAACTGAACAAACACAAGATTCGCCTGTTTGGCAGATTAGGATCCATGTCATTTTTGTAAAATAGTAAGAGAGCAAACATTCCTCCCAAAATTAAGATGACTGCAGCTGGTTCCTTCAATTTTAATTGCCAATGGGTTTAATCCAATATTGAAAGTATGGTCAACCATATTTGTATACACTGTCACAATCGAAGACACCCATTATTAATCCACCACATACACTACACTGTCCACTAAATATTACTTACCCAAACTGCCTAGATGGTAATAAGTTATTTGTCCACTTCTCAATGTGCGTAATGGGAACGTCGAATCGGGGTGAAATAACACCACATTTATTCAATCTACCAGTTAGGTTGACGACTATTTTGCCACTCCTGTGATCATCTACAATCTCAAATTCCCCAATATATCCGTGTTTCATCATTACGGTAAGGAATTTGACAATAACTTTGGAACAGGGACGAATAAGGACCTGCCTCTTTCCACGTTTCTCTGCATTGTTTATGGATTTGAGAGCATCGCTCAGAACATTCATTCGTACCATGGCTAAAAAATAAAATTTTCAAAGATTATTTTCTGTTATAATCTATACTAAATAGTTTATAATAGGGTTTGTTTAAATCTTTTATTTTTAACATTTAAGTACCTACAAAATAAATTTAGGCATGAACAAGTATTGACAACAATTTTCTAGGTTAAAAAATTGTCGGACTTGATGTTAAATTATCGGATTTTTCTGAGGGAATAGTGGAAAAATATCTACACCGTTTCGCAGCTCGATCCTGTCTTTAAAAATTTCATATAAATTTAATACAGGATGATTTGTATTTATTATAATTACCTGCGATTTATTTTGGGTTTGCCAAAAAAATCCTTCACTTTCAGAAAATAGCCAGAAAAGGAGTTGATTCCGTGAACTGCCGAGTTGCCGAGAGTGTCGCTGTAATCAGTGGCGGTAATTTAAAAAAAAGCAATGTTCTTTAGTATCTAGATAATACTTTAACATTCCAACTTTTTATTTTGAAACATGTTATCATTTAGTTATGTTAATAGCTTTATTCCTTGTTTTTTTTTTGACTAAAAGTTTATAAAAATTCCAAATTTTCCATTTTAATTCTTATATAACCAGTGAAACACAGGTATGGAGGGTATTTGTCACGCCTTTGCAACCACACATACATACATTTGAACAGTGCCCACAGAATAAGGCCAAGTAGATGACAGTGGTGTACGTGTCGCTAAAACTATGAACTTTATAAACAGTTCCTGTTTAAAACCTAATACTAATTAGGAAACAGGATACATTACTTATTACTTTATTAATAATTTAATTATTATTACATTATTGGACTATATTCTAAAATTTCGCTTTTGGGTTTATTACAGGTCGATCTCTTTAAGTAAACAAGTTTGCGGACATCATCAGCGTTAACAAAAAATAATCCTGTATATAAAAGCAGATTATACTTCTACAAATATTATTCTTATGCTTTTTTACATCTAAACGAAGCAGCCTGCTAAGTTGCAGAATCGAACTAATGTTATAGGTGCACTTTTTTTACATTTTTAATAATGGACTTAGCCACTTTTTGCACTGACCCCTTCAAATGTAGGTTTAAAATTGACAGAAAATTACGCTAAAAGAAAACAACGGAGAAAATATGAGTTGGAGAGTGGATTAGAAGAAGCAAGGGCAGTGCAAGAGGTCTCAAACAACCTCCTACATGTACTTAAATGTTGTAAGATCCAAAGAAATTACAATTATTTTCTACGATAAGTGAGCATTAGTTCAATGATTTACTATATAGCAAATATTTATTTTACAAGTACTTTATTGGTTTCCCAAAAGGCCATTGACCGTGGTCCTTCAGCCTACTATAGCAAATAATAGGCCTAAAATCAGTAAAAAAGATACCTCTATGCGTGAAGCTCTTGCACCCCAGAAATAGCTAGATAGCATCAGGAGATTGATTTAAAGTCTAGCATGTCGTTACACAGTATTGCAATGAATAGGTTTGTCACTTGTATTCAACTGTCTTTACCATAGACAAGGGAGATGCGCTTATGGTAGGGTCTTTACAAACTCACTTGAATAATGTAAACGCGCCTTTAGACTTATCTCCGGCGAGAATTTGCGCGTTCATCGTAACATAACAAACGCGCGATCCGAAACGTACCTGCCACTCGGACTCGATAATAAAACCAAATATTGTCGTTCAGAACTACTTTAACGTATATATTAAAATCCTTACAGTCTTATTATTTTGCAAAGCACAAAAAAAACAATTTTGTATCAAACAATAAATCCACTTTGACTCAAGATATTATTTTCTAGCAATGTAACTACTTTCAACGGTAAGTTTCTTAAAAATTTAACAATGAATCAAGTATTTTTTAAATATAAAGTGCAATTATTGTTTGTACTTCATAAATTTTAAAGGAATTATTTAGCTTTAAATTACTTAAGAAACAGAACTTCTTTTACATAAATAAAAATGGGTTTAAAGAAAGATTGTCAGGTTTATAGAAGCACCCTCGCATTCTTTTATAAAATACCAAAAAACTTTTTAAAATAAGATTGGCAAATTGAAAACTTTTTATAATTGATTCTCGGGAAAAAAGTAATTACTTACATAACATAATTAAGATACTATATCTTACAACCTCAAAAAAACGATTCTGTACAATACGCAGGGTATCCTGATGAAAGGAACAACCAAACTAAAATCCTTAAAATAAAAAAAAACGAATACAAAGACATAAAATAATTCAACATACGAATACCATTACGAAACAAAAGCACCACAAAGTATGGAAAAATTTGGATTGATATTACAGAGTATATTACAATAAAATATAAGAATATCTGCAAACTACACGAAAAACGTATTGTTTTCTTCTTCTTTTTATCTGACTTTATCACTGGTATGTAGTACTTTGGCTACAAGAAGTCCCAACGCAGTCACAGCTGCTAAGCTTAGTCCTGCCTTCCACCATACTGTTGGGTCGCTCGCTATTATACCAAATTCTCTAAAGTTTCTAAAAAAAGATAATTTTTTACATAATAAATTTTATTTTTAATAGGCTATATGCAGATTGACGCGTGGCGCTGCCTGGCGGCAGGTTAGTGCCCTGTTATGACTTGTGGATGCGCATTGAACACGTGTTCGTACGGTAAATTTCGCCTTGTTTATACAGTGTGTCCACGGATAGAGTGCGGAAGAGGAAACACTTTTTTATTTGTGGGTTTAGAAGAAAAAGTTATTCTTTATAAAAACGTCTGCTTGTGTTGAAACTACAATTTCGAATACCAAATTTACGATTAGTATACAGGGTACATCAAAAATAACATTTTTAATGATTTTGATTTCGATTTTTTTTTTAATTATTTGAAAATATTTTCAAAGCCGTAATTTATTACACCAATTGTGCAAAAAAGTCTAATAATCATTTTTCTCAAAATGGTTAATTTCATCATTTAAACGAAATCCAAAAAACTAAAAATGTTGTTTGTGACTAACCATGTTTTAAAACGTTTTTTTTTTGCAGACTTAGAAGAAAAAGTCACTCTTTATAAAAACGTCTGCTTGTGTTGAAACTACAATTTTGAATACCAAATTTACGATTACTATACAGGGTTAGCCAGAAACAACATTTTTAGTTTTTTGGATTTCGTTTAAAATAAATTTACGTAAACTATTGTTGCTTTTCTACTTAGAATATAATTTTATATCTGGCCGAATAACGGTTTTGTTGTAAGAAAACTATTTCTTATTTGTATTTTTATTATTACATGTCATTTTATTTAATCATAAATTATAAAATATTAAAATAAATAACGTTCTATTCGAACGTGGTACCACCGAGTTCAGCGCATAGTTTAACTCGATATCTGAATTCCCGATAACAATTCCTAATTTGCTGTATTGGGATATTTGCAATGACTTCTCTTATTTTTTCTTTCAAGAGATCTAGGTTATTATTGAAATTGGTTTTATACACATGTTGCTTCAGATATCCCCACAAATGAAAGTCCATAATTGTGAGATCGAGACTCCTAGGTGGCCACTCATTGGGACCATACCTTCCAAACCATTTGTTCTCAAACTGTGGAATGAGCGGGACAGCCGTCTTGTTGGAAATGTAATTTTATTCGATCAGCTAAAGGTATATCTTGCAAATGATCATAAAAAAAGTGTTCAGAAGATGCAAATAAGTGTGTTGATTTAAATTGTTTTCAATAAAATATGGTCCAATGATTCCATTGTAAGTAATAGCACACCGCACACCACACGTTAACTTTTTATGAATACTGTCTTCTAGAGCGGATACGAAAATTAGGATTGTCGCGGCTCCAATAGCGACAGTTTTGCGAACTAACTACCCCGTTTGTGGTAAACGTTGCCTCGTCCGAGAAAATAATATTATTAACAAAACTTCTTTGTCTAAGGATATGTTCCCCTATCAACAAACAAAAATCCAAACGCTTCATGTCGTCATTTTCTTCCAGAAAATGATTAAATTTAGGTTCGTACGGACGAATTTTATTGAATTTTAATATGTTTTCTACTAGAGATTTACTCACATTACCAATTTGAGAAGATCTTTTTCTTAAAGACAGTTTGGGAAAATTTCTAACTGAATCCATTGTCATTACAGTTACAGCATCATCTTCATCGTACTTTTTTTTCTCCCTTTTTTTATTTAAAACACTACCAGTTGTCATGAATTTTATTACAATTTTTTTTAAACCCTTGTCCGTGAGAAAAACAGCAGGCCATATCTCATGGAATTCTCGAAGAACTGCCATATAGCTTTTTTCATGTCCTAACCCATAACTTCGCACAATATAAATTCTTTGTTCTAACGTTAGCATTTTCTAATTTCACTATTATGCAGATTTATGAGAAAATTATGACACAAATATCAACAATTTGAAAGATGCAAAGTAACTAAAACATTTCATTTATTTAGAACAGGCTACTTGATATTTTATTATTTTAATAGTAGCTTTGAAATTAACCACTTTGAGAAAAATGTTTATTAGACTTTTTTGCACAATTGGTGTAATAAATCACGGTTTTGAAAATATTTTCATATAATTAAAAAAAAAATCGAAATCAAAATAATTAAAAATGTTATTTTTGATGTACCCTGTATACTAATCGTAAATTTGGTATTCGAAATTGGAGTTTCAACACAAGCAGACGTTTTTATAAAGAATAACTTTTTCTTTTAAACCCACAAATAAAAAAGTTTTTCCTCTTCCGAACTCTATCCGTGGACACACTGTATAATGTATTTAAACAAAGTGATAAAACGTGTAATTTTTCACTGCCTAACAAGGTACGGTAATAGTTAAGTATTTTATACATATTATGAATAATGAACAAATTTAAATTCATAAATAATTTATTTTGACGACGAAAAAAAAATCAAAAGTGACAGAGCAACGTCAAAGGGTTATTTTAACATTTGCAGTTAGCAGTTAAATTTGACGTACGGGGCAAGAAATCTAACCATCAAAGTAACTTCTAAACAGATATAGGATCATCGAACGCAATCGGGATAACGATCTAGCACGATCCTGTAATATAGGCAGACCCAATATACATATGGATATGGCCTCGCTTCGATTCCATCCTTAGCACAACCGCTAGGGTATATAGTGCGTAGTTAACAGCTAGCTTAACTTAGTGGTTAAAGATTGCTTCAACAGTGCTTGTAATGTCTAAAGTTAACTGCAAAGCCTGTGTAAAATAAGTGGACCCAGACATAAAATTCACTTTAAATAAAATAAAGTAGGCTCGTTTTTATCAACACATTTAGAGAATCCCCAAAATTTAGAAACGCCTATAAGACATGTCCTTGTGCAGGTGGCGGGCCGAGAGAGCTAGGCGATTCGAGCGCATGAAGTGACGCTCCTCCGAAATATTGATTTTTGATATAAACACGTTTTGTTTATGAGTCGGTATTTATGAAACGGTGCGATGAAGTCACGACAACATTTCTATTTAATTGCAAATTAGTTTAAATAAAAAAAAAACACAACTATAACCAAAAATTATCGTGCGCTCATAAAAACCACACGTGTTGCTGGCAAACCAATATTTTGTAGGAGCGCCACTGCGCAAGCTGGAGTCGCCTAGCTCACTCGTCTCGCCTACCGAGAGCTTATTCTTCATTTCGTACGTTCTTAAAAAGTTTCGTGCGTGTGAAAAGACGTGGCAACACTGTAAATTTCGAGTATTTTCCCCTATTATGTTCTCTATAAAACTTATTTAAATTCTATTTTGTATTTAGAATACCTCAACTTAATAGCAAACGCAAGCAAATGCTTTTGGAATTTTTAACCGGTGCTTTCACGAATACTTTCACCAAAAAGGAATGTTTAAGGATTCTTTTAGGAGACAAGTATGGTGTCAAAATTTGGACTAATCGCCTAAACACAAATTTGCTTAGTCTGAATATTTTGGTGAACTCAGGATCCGACAATTACTCCAGTGCACTTTGGATTATCATATGAAAGCTATCATTTTCCGCCTCTGCATCATCTAAACATCTAAACCATTAATCAGGTTAATGTGTAATAGACCCTCCATTCTTTATGAAATAAATGAGAAAACATCAATTGCTATTTTCAAATTACTGGCTTTTTAAACAGCAAAATAAGGTTAGGAAGTTAGGTGACAAGCGCTCACATACCGAAATTCCGACTTGCCAGTCTCACCGATTTTCGTACGTTAAGTTACCGGTAGAACTAGTGAAGAATGCCAAATTATTAAACATTACTCGCTTACGAGTCACTCTCATCGGTTTTCGTTCGTTTTTCGAGTGAAGAATAAGGTCTCCTGCACACAGCCTAAAAGACGTTACTGTAAACGGGCCTATATAATTTATTTAAATTTAATTTAACCTGTCCGTCAAATTGTCAACGTCAACCCTTTGACGTTGATTCGTCATTTTTGATTTTTTTTTTCGCGGACAACAATAGTATATTATTAACCAAGGTTTAGACAGCCATCATTATTGCCCGAGCGGCAAGTTTAAATCACGAGGAGCGAAGCGACGAGGGATTTAAGACGCGAGGGCTATAAGCTGTCTAAACCGTGGTTAATATAATATTTTTTCCACTACTACAAACTTTTATAAGACATTTATCTTTATAGTATTATTAAATATAAAAAATTATAGGTAGGTATAAGTATATCTTTTAATCAAGTTACCTGCGCTTTGGAATTGGCAAAATATTTTGTTGTTTTGTCAGGTGGCTTTCTTAATGTCAATTTTTGTTCATTTATGTCATCAGATTTCACGAGTTTTCCGTTTTTTTAAAAAATGAGCAAAGAAAATGTTAGTGATATTATTATGTGTACACCTCCAGAATTAAGGATGGAAGCAGAAAAAATGTTGATTGTATCGATATTTTACCATTTCAAGCATCTCTAATAATTTAATATGTATTGATCATTATCTGGTTGCCTAACTGTTTAAAATGTTTATGAATTCATGTTGTAGAATTAAAAAATCTAGTTACCTGCCTTCAAATAGATTCTTGAAGATCGGTCAATAATGGATTTCAATGGCTTATTATTGACCATGGTCAATAATGACTTATAAGCTAGAGAAAAACGATTTCTAACGTTAATAATCGGTCAATAATGGCGATGTTATAGGTTAGTAGTGGAAAAAATAAATTATTTATTTATTTCAATTTAGGGTTTATTATACAAAATACACGCGTAGAGGATATTTAATTATTATCTAATCTTGTTAAGCAATGAAAAATTACGTTTTTATCACTTTGTTTATAGTCCACGACCTTTTGAAAAAAGTCCGATATATAGGTTCGCTGACGACAGGACACTTATTTCGTCTTATACTTTGGATGCTTGAACATCGACAGGTCTCGTTCGTCAGAATCGAGGACTGCAGTTGCGCTACATCATATCGGGTGGCTCTCACTCCCACTACCGTAATCGCTTAATAAGTGGAAGTGTGAACTAGTGATGGGAGTACTCGAGTACAGGAATCGAGTAATACTCGATTCTTAAAGGAATCGGTAGTATTCGAATACTGACCACAAGCGCCGGGATCGATTCCGATTCTTAATATTAGGCTGAGACGGAATCGGGCCGGGTTCGAGCGAGGTTCGAAGTTCGAGACCGAGACGCTGGATATATTGGATCGGTATTCGGTGTCGGTGCTCGTCGTTTTACTCGGGTGACGCGATTGAAGGAATACGTGTTTTGTTAGATTTGGCTTCGTTTGTTTCTAAACGTTTCGACGCGGCAAATTCTATGCTTATTTTAAAAGTTATTTCCCTTTTAGTTAGGAATTTAAAGTAAGTGTTATGTTGCGTGCTATTATTCTTTATTATTGATGTATGTTTTCTAAAGCATTAAATAAAAATAAGGTGGGTTTAAGACATTTAACCGGAATTCTTTTCAGAACGAGTATTTTCTAAAGGAGGACCATTAATAAATATACGTCGAAATCGCTTATTACCAAAAAACCTTAACCAAATAATTTTTTTAAATAGTTTTTATAGTTTATATTAATAATTTGTTTAAAATGTTTTAGTTTGTAAGGTTTTTATTTTATTTTTCCAAAATAATAATAGGCCTATGTTAAAAGAGAAAAACTTTTATTTATTTTTGTTATTTATTTATTTTAGAATGTTTTATTTTATTTAAAAAAATATAGGTAAACCTGGGGTTTCACCGTTTAAAACCCCGTAATCTAAACGTACCTAATTCTTATAAAAAAAATTCAAAAAATAATGTTTTGCTGTCTTTTTTTATTTACAGCGATTTTTTGCTGGAAAAATAAATGTAATCCTAAAATATCCTCGTAAAAATCTCACTGGCTTAAACCATGAAAACAAATCGCTAAGTACTCAGTACTCGGTATTCAATAAAATATCCGATTCCGCGAAGTACTCGATCCCTCAGTACTCGATTCTTGAAAATACCCGATTCTTTCCATCATTAGTGTGAACCATATGAAGTAGCACTACGTTCTGATGAAGCGCCAGAAGAACAGGCGTTGCATGCGCAGAACTGCAGGTTACTAACCTGCATAGCTTGCTTGCCACGCTTACCTGCACACAGCCTATAAGCAATTATTTTTGGATTCATGCATTCCAAAGTATTTTCCACAACTGTCAATAAAGAAACAAAATTACGAGGGAAAACGATTAGTCAAATGTATAATATTTTTAGTTTAGGCACCTACCTACTTATACTTTTTTGACAGTAACAGAAAAATATTGTTTACAACTCGTGTTTTTAGAACTCAATTGATAAACGAGCATTTCAGGCACAGTTACATGAATAAATGATATTAAAGCTTTACATTTCATACTCAAACTAGATTAATCGGCAATTTTGACACTAACCACTAACAACCAGTCCCATTTGTTCTTTTTCGACACATAAAACTGGCATATCAGTCTGTAAACTATCTCTCTCTCATATTAGTAAATAAAAGAAAGATAGATTTACTCTTAAAAATCAATGATGAAGTACGCCAACTCACTTAAGTGTTTTATTGACCGTCTTTGGATAAAAGAAGTTAAATTCTTGAATTTAATGAATACAGGGTATTTTATAGTAATTTAACTCAAAACGCAATAAACCGCCTTTAAAAATCTGAAATATTGTGTCGTCGTCATATTAAAAAGAGATTTGAACTACCAGTCATAAATTTTCAAGCGTAGAACCGCTGGTGGCTTGTTGGACAACTAAAATCATTGTTTCGCAGGATCTCTACGTACCTTGCATGGGTGTGTCATTTAAAAAATACCAGGTAACTTGAAAATCTAAAGTTTTGTTTTCTCTGATAACGGATTCCGAATAGCCATTAAAAATACTTCAAAATTGCTAATTTAAACTTATTTGTAAGACCAATATTAACCGAGATATCCACCTAGTAAAATATAAACATCACCCTGTACATAGTAGATTTTTTCTTTATAAATAATAATATTTATTCCAATTTATCTATATTTATATTATTCTTACTTCTATATAAGTTTTTATCTACTTAATATTAGAATAATTAATATCTTAATAATTATAATCAAGTATAATTATTATTATACTTATTATTCTAATAAACTACTTTTGTAACGCAGTTGTCACATTACTTTCATTCACCAAGCTCTTTCTATTGTATGGAAATTAGGGTGACCTAATTTAGGACCGATTCGGGGTGTGTAGGTCTATAAGTCTATGCAAAAAAAATTTAATATTTTATGTAACCATACTACAGCAGATCGTTTACATCGTCAGGGAAGTCAAGAACGGACTTGCCCGTCTGTTTAAAACCTAAATGGACTCTTATATCAACTCAATTATTTAAAACTTATGCAAAAATAGTTGTAAGTACAAAATGTAAAGCTTTTAGCGCTAAGTAGATATGTAATAATCCTCTGCATTACCAATATAATAATTGTTCAGCGATTGTCACATTATCAAAAAGCATTAAATATTTAATTCGCAATATATAATGCAACGGTGTAAGCACATAAAGTAAGCAAATCAATCAACATTATTTTAATTAGTTGGTAAAAACTACGAATGAAAATACGCGCAAATATTACGATTCAAATTTGATTTTAGTTAGTAATGGTTAACAAAACACACAAATTAATTAGCAATCATTAGGTCTAAATTTGATTAAGTCCATCGCATATTCGGCTCTTTAAGTAAACAGGGTGACCTAGAGTTCATGCTTAGACATGCAAAGCAGTGGCGTATTTAGGATTATGACACGGGGGGGGGGTCCATTTATTTTTCTTAAAAAAATGCGCCGCAGGCAAAATTTTTTTAGGTGCCACGCCCTTTTTTGGACTGTCTAAACTTACAAATTTTACGTTTTGATAGCCCGGCTCAAAAAAAACGTAGAAATAAAGCAATTTTTAAATATAAACGCCAATATTTGCATTTGAAATATTAGTTTTTTGAAGGTATGTATAACGGTATACTATTTTACTCACCTGAATTAGAAAACACGGAACAAAAAATAAAATTCAACAATTATTAAACTAAAAGACTGTGGAAATCCCCAAACATCTGGAAAATTTGAAATAATGTCTCATGTTATTTATTGCAAATAAATTAATGTGAATTTCAGTTTTCTTTTCTACTGAGTCCACGGGGGGGTCCAGACCCCCTGGACCCCCCCCCCCCCCCTAAATACGCCACTGATGCAAAGTTACCTAAGAAAGTTGAAGAGGGCCATTCGGGTTGGTTCAGATTACCCTAAAAACATAAATGTACCCCTATCAACTTCCTTCAATGCACCCTTTGAGGACAAAAAACGATCGTACAGGTTCATGGTCTCAAGATCTAATGCATTTCTTGTGGCGCGGACGTTTGTGAACTGACTGTACGATTATTTTTTCGCAAGGCTATGTTTTTTATATTTGTAAAGATGAAGATTTTAAGTTGTCAACCATTAAGATATGAGGAATTAGTTTTGTTACTGAACTGTATGATTATTTACTAGTTATAGTGTGATCACCAATAATTAAGAACGTTATAGTACGAGAGCCAGCAACGTTTTTATCGCTTGATTTTAGCAAGGCTCATTCTTCTAAATCCCCTACCTTTTTATGGCTTCGTAGTGGCTATACAGGTGAAAATCATTGGGTGAAAATGTTACAGAATTATATGTTAATAATTAAAGGGTGGAATATATGGGGCATTCCACACAAAATTTGCAACTCAAAATTTTTTTCCCACGAACAATTTTTTTTACGGTTCAGCAGTCACAATTATTTTCACTATTTTTTCGAAATTGTGTAGCATCATTATTTAAAAACTTACTAAAACCATTTTTCTGCATTTTACTTGCTCTCTGCCTACACGTTGCACTCGACGCAAACTTTTTCTTTGACTTCTCCCATTATGATTATTCAAATCAAACGGATTGCAACAACGATCTTTGAATTTTGAATACACTTCTGACGACATTTCAACCCTTCTTCATCGCCATAACATAGCAAATACTAAACTATTAGTGTTAGTGCCTGATGTCCAGCGCGACAAGTTTAGACAAGTCAAGCTGAGTCCGAGCGAGTCGCGCTGCGGCGCGCTTTGCGCGTGCAAGCCGTGCTTGAAAAATTTATGGTTTCGTAAGTATTCAACTCTCCACTCCAAAATTTTAACAGTATTTTAAAAAAGGTTTGAGTTGATTTTTTTAATAAAAAAAAAGGAAAAAAATCATGTCCAAATTCGAAAAAATTGCATTTGTTTATAAGTTTTCAATTTATGTCATTTAACAAATTACAAAATAGAGTTTTATTATACTCCATTCGAAAGCTGAGAAAAAGGCGAATATTTTATGTATGTGATAAATTTTTATATCTTTATTCGATATTGCTGTATAAGCGATCGGAAAAAGGTGCTTTTTTACGAACGTGAAATTTGAAAAAAAATTTTTTCGAAAATTCAGTGCATTACATTAAAATAAAAAAATACGTGTCAAATATTTTTGACTGCTGAACCGTAAAAAAAATTGTTCGTGGGAAAAACATTTTGAGTTGCAAATTTTGTGTGGAATGCCCCATATACAAAGTGCATTTATATGCATTTTTTGCACATTTTGTCAATTTTACAATAAATGCATATTTTTCCCAAATTATTATTTTATTAGCATATTTATATGTTTTCCGAGTTATCAAAAAATTAAAAACGCCCGGTGATGAAAAGATGAAAACTCGTAGACTCAAAGGTTTAATGTCCAGTCCGGCACTTGTTTCAGGGATTTCCAATCTGAAGATAATTATATAGGTAATAATTAAAATTTACATTTTGGTTATACACGAGGTATTTATTGGGGGTTTCCGGGGTTTGCAGGCATATTGTTAGGGGTTATTTATTGTCATTTAACAATGCCTTATTATTACCTACTTAACAAACTCTATACATGGTTATACCTAATACGTACTTCTGTTTTAGTTTGTCGAAAGATTTCAGTATTTTCAGTGTGAAACTAGTGATTTCAAATTTGTGTTTAAAATGTCTAAAGGGCGAAAACGTCTTCGTGGATTAAAAATTTCCCAGAGTTGGAGTTTAGTGGAGAAAAGTCTGCTGTAAAGCTTGTGCAAAAATTATTGTTTGTGAAAAGAAGTTTCAAACCGATCAACATTTGAAAACACCGCTGCATAAATCAAAGTTGCAAAAAATGAAATCTAAGCCAGTTCAGCTGAGTGTAAAAAACGCATTTCAAAATGTTGGAGAAAAATCGAAATCTGAAAAGGAAGTTTTCCAAGAAGACTTATGCAAGGCTTTGGTCGCAGCAAACATACCCTTAAAAAAATTGCAGAATTCGCAATTTAGAGGATTTTTGCAAAAATATTGTCAACAAACCATTTTTGACGAATCCACGCTTAGAAAGATGAATGTCCATTCAGCATACGAAACCGTTTTAGAAGAAATTAGAGCTTCACTGGGTGATGAATTTTTACATTATTGTTGAAAATATATGTACGTATTTTTTAAAATTCAAAAATCAGCGTTTACCTTCAACGATAATATTAATAACTGATTATGGTAATTGATCACCAACAAACCAGACGAAATCATATTTGTTACCATCGATGGTCCAAACTGAACCACAATCTCTGGTACTAATGAAGAAGGATCTTTTACGTAAGCATTAGTCCAAAATTTAGGAACAAACATAACGGGCTCGTAATTCTGCTGGGCTACCACCTAGCTTTTGAAAAATCAAAATTTAATATTTTTTTCAAAATTCTCCTTCAAGTTTTTAGATTTATCATTATTCGAAAATAAACAAAATCGAACATCGTTGCCATAATTAACGTGATGAACTTCATATATTATGATACAGACAAATTTCTCGAACGTTACAAATGCACGTTTCAGTGTTTCTTCGCAGTCATTTTTTTTCTGAACCTTTCAGTATCAAGTGATGTTATTTGAAATGAATATTAATTATAATCTCGAACCGATAACGGATAACTATAGGAAAATAATAAGGACGAACATATTAAAGTTTCAGCTTTACTCAAATTACATAAAAATGATTTTTTTTTTATTATAAATCAAGGTCTGGCACTATCACGAATGATTTACAAAAAACGATGATATAAACACAAGTAATCCTATACTACATAATTTTGTAATTTTTTCACCAATATCCCCTACTCTGACAGGTTAGCGCTGTTTAAATTTGTCCTGTACATTAATAAAATATAATTTGGAACCAGCAAAGTTCAAGAATATTTCTATGGTTACGTTTTATTGGAAGTCAAATAAATTATCACAAATCACCGAAATAAATTTAGATACGCAACTGGACTCTTAGAACTGTCAAAAACTAATTGGCGCTGATGTCCTAGTATTTGCGATCCGAAACACGTAAGAAACAAAGGAATCTGTTGGGGGCAACTATGGGTAAAAATAAAGAATACTGTTTTACCAACTTTTGATAAAATCTGTTTTATCGGTAGGTACCTATTGGTGCCGCTTTAAAATTTAAAATATTCCTTGGTTTAAATATTCATTATTTTCTGCTTTCATTTTTAGTTCAGAGATACACGTTATTTGTAACTCTTATTTTTAAGTTTGGAGTAAATACCTTATTGGTAAACTAACAAATAGCGTATATCTAAAAGGTCAAATAGAAAGCAGCAAAAAAGGAATTATTTAAATCAAGCAATACATACCTATTTAAAAAAATACAGCTGACTAAAATAAAGCGAAATAGGTAATAAAACATTATTTTTATGATCAAAAACTAACGGATCTCTTTTTGGCAAGCGGTGTCGCATGCCATGTTTATTTAAACAGTTTGGAACACAATTTTTTAGGTTTTAACGGAGGTGCGTAGTCTTCCATAACGGAAATAAATACGCGAACTTTAACTAAACAAACCTAAAACACACTAAAACTAAACAGAAAGTAAAAACAACTATCACAAAACACGCTAATAGTACACACAGAGACCGAACGATCACAAACGGCATTAGAATTCAACAACACTTAAATAAAAATCGAGAATAGAAAATTGACAATACACTTCAAATTCTTGACAACAACGAAATCTGGGAGGGTGCTTCTTGTCGATCGCAAATCGCAAATGAACGTGGTGCCCTCATACGAACTTAACTTAACCAAATTGTGCGATGCCACTACCGACGCCATCTACGAAATGCGATCCAAACAAAATAATAATGTTTGGCGGGAACGCCCAGCTTACGTATCTAAATTTATTTCGGTGATTTGTGTAAATTATTTAAACACATTTTAAATAAGCTGGATTTATAAACTCGAAAAGTTGGTGAGGTTGAAGTAATGATCAAGTTGGTGAGGTTAGATATTCCGAACTCCGAACATAAAAATTGGTTATCTCGAACTACCCTGGAACCTTTCGAACCTCTCGAGCTTTACATAAACAACATGAACGAGTTTATAAATGGAACTGAGTGCTCCCTTTAGTTTAAATTAAACTCATATTTCCAACACCAACTGAACCTCAACCTCGCCAACTTTTCGAGTTTATAAATCCAGCTTTAAATGTTAGAGAAGTAAAGCAGTATTTCCAAGATATTTAAAAAAGCAACGTCTTCCGCTAGCCAGACCGTCCGCATGCCTACTAAGCCATGAAAAGGGAGAGGATATAGAAGATTTCAGCCTTGCTAAAATTACTTATTTTTCGACGTTGCTGGCCCTTATTCTATTTGGGTTAGATTACGAAAAGAGAACACAAAATTATTAGGTATTCGCATTCTGTAAACGAAAAATTTTAGCAACCTGCAAATTTCGTATAACCACTCTGAAGGTTGGGGGCGCAACAGTAACATATGAACCATGCGACGCAACGGACTGGAAAACAAAAATTATTTATCAAAAAACACATAAAGCTTCACAAAGCTTATGCAATTTAAGAACATTTTTATAGGACACTCGTGTCGTAGAAATAAGCCTAAGCTTTTTAAATGTGTATCTCATGTCATATGCTCTATTGTAGAAAATAAACTTAAAAATATCAATTAAAAAAAAGGGACCGGCGCGAACATAATTATCTTTCCTGCCCCAGTCCCTAAGGTTGATAAAGGTTGCGTTTATCACAATCCGGCGCTCCAGAAGCGATCAGTCGTAGCAAAAAGTTCTGGTGAGCGGCATTTAACCTTACTTTTTCTTTTCGTTCTGACTGTTGTAACAAAGCACAGACAAAAAACGACATTGAACACAAAACCAAAAGGATAATAAAATTTAAGAGAAAAGAATATTAAATCAGAACAGTGTAAAATCTCAAAAATCCATCGAAATCGGAGCTCAGTAGTGGATATTATTATTTACACTCAGCGCCGCCGCTCAGCTAGTGCTACAAGTGATCCCTCAACATATTTTGCCGATCAGCAGAAAATTGGTGATCGCTACTGTAGCGCTACGTCCTGATAAACGCGACCATAGTCAAAGGCAATCGTTTTCATAGGCGAGAAAACTACAGGAATTCTGGCAAACGTTATTGTGAACATCATTTATACTAGCGTGTAAAGTCCAGCAATGGTTCCACAAATAAGGGTTGTTTACACTTAGAGCCATCGCACTGTTTAACAGAGACATATATTTATCATATCAATTATCAATAGCTGAATTATGACAGGTCAAACATTACGACGTTTAGACCGAAACAGTGTACGTGTGCAATAGCACTTAGAGCTATTGCACACGAACACCGTTATCGTCCAAATGGCACCGTTTAACAGAGACAGATATTTGTCAATAAGATAAGGTAAGATCCCAAGTAACAATTTAAATGGCAACAAGTATTTATAGGGTTTTTTTCACAGGTTTAAGAAGGTAAATAAACCGAAGTGGGTTTTATTATTTCTTTTGTGCATACCCATTTATCTGCAGATAATATGTACTAAAAAAAAAGGCCTTCAGTTATCTTTAAAGCAAGTTGTTAAATATTTTTGCTCTTTAAGACCTATTGGTTATATAACCACTTAATTGCTGCATTAATCAAAACCACAATAAACTCATTAAGGTTTATAGAGGATTTTAAATCTTTTAAGTTTTGTAGTAGACATCTATAAATCTTTGGGTTTTATGGGAGATATAAAATATGGTTTTTAAGTACTCCTTACGATCAAGCAATAAAACGAATATCTTAAGTAGTCTTACCCTTAATATATGTTATCATAAATACTATTTACTTTGGACGATAATTGGTACAGGCTCCTTGAAACCTAATAGTTTTTTGGTAGCTTTAGTAAGCTAAGTTAAAACCTTTTGGTTTTTACAAAGCACCTATAAATCCTTTGGTTCCCCCACTTACGCATTTAAACTTTGAGAGAGGGGACATATAACGCATAGTAAACGCCATTTTGTGGTTGCTGTTGCTAATTCTAGTTAGTGTCAGTGCAGTGCGGCGCAAAAAAGCACTTTATGCAGTTACTTAGTAAATTTATTTTGGATAAATACTCGAAGATTAGAAAAAGTGTTTTTTTAGGTTATGTTATTTAAGTGCATTTGTATTAGAGGTTGTCAGAGACGAATCTTAAGTGTTTTAAAGAAGAGTAGTAAGGCTGGGTAAAGTCTTACAGGTTTAAAAATTGATTTAAAGTGGAACAATTGGAATTTAACAAAACCTTTTGCTTTATAAAAATATTTCACAAACCCACAAACTCTTAATAGGGGGCACCCTATTAAAATAAATAGTTTTATTAATTTTCCAGCCATGTTTTTTTCATTAACTACGGCAGACCTGTTTAAACAAAGTTAGGGCAACAGTGTTTGGTTATATTTTTATTTATTCTAACTGTTTATATGTAGCCTGCAATTATCAAAAATATGTTAATATGTTATATAAACCCCTAAATTGCCCAAAATCATACTGATTACGCTAAAACTAGGGTTACAATTTTTTTTATTAATTGTAAATAATAATTAATAAGCTAACAAATGAAAGGCGCGTGATTTTTTTAAAAGTTTTTTATGTACTTTATCAATAAAGTGGCCGGGGTTGACAATTTTTTATTACTAGGTTGTTTATTAATATCAAATTATAAAATGTTAGCACATGCAGATATTTCAATCGAGGCAGACATATTTAACCGAGTATTTAACTATACTTGGTGACATTTTTTGATATTGACAATTTAAGTGCAACAAGTCTTTGACAAAGAATTATTAAAGACACAATAATAAAAAATTTTAATTTTTTTTTTACATTAATAATTAAACATAAAATTTGATTGCAAGTACTAACGGTTTTAAGAAGGCTTTATAAAATGTTTTGTGGTAGACTTAAAAACATCTTGCAGATTTGGATTCAAAGGTACTGTTGGTTTTATTGACAGTTTTAAGGAAGATATTTATAACCTTTATAAAAGGTCCTTCTTGGTTTTATACCGGGTTTATTGGAGCTTTGAAGAGGTTATCTAGTATAAACAGTTTTAGGATCAGTTTAATTATATAGACTTAATAACCTCTTGTAGATTGTGATAATACTTAAAATGTTACTTGGGATATAGGACAGGTCTAACACTACAGCGTTTAGACGGAAATCGTGTAAGTGTGTAACGGCACTTAGACCCAATTCACACATACATGGATACCGCCCAAACGGCACTGTTTAACAGAGACAGATATTTACCAATCGTTTATGAATGATAGGTCAAACATTACGGCGTTTGGACCAAAACGCTGTAAGTGTGCACTTAGAGCAATTGCACAAATACACGGTTACTGTCAAAACGGCACTGTTTAACAGATATTCGTCAGTCGTTGATGTAAGACAGGTCTAACACTACGACGTTTTGACCGAAACGGTGTAACAGCACTTAAAGTCATTGTACATATACACGGTTACTCTCCAAACGGCACCGTTTAACAGAGACATATTTTTTAATCGTTGATGTAGGACAGGTCTAACACTGCGGCGTCTGGACGGAAACCGTCACTTAGAGTCATGTCACCCATACATGGTTACCGCCCAAATGGCACCGTTTAACAGAGACAGATATTTATCAATCGTTGATGTATGGCACGTCAAACATTACGACGTTTGGACCGAAACAGTGTAAGTGTGCAACAGCACTTAGAGCCATTGCACCAAATACACGGTTACTGTCCAACAGATATTTGTCAGTTGTTGATGTAAGATAGGTCTAACACTACGGCGCTTGGACGGAAACCGTGTAAGTGTGTAACAGCACTTAGAGCCATTGCACCAAATACACGGTTACTGTCCAACAGATATTTGTCAGTTGTTGATGTAAGACAGGTATAATACTACGGCGTTTGGTCGGAAACCGGGTAAGTGTGTAACAGCACTTAGAGCCATTGCACACATACATGGTTATCGCCCAAACAACACCGTTTAGCAGAGACAGATGGTTATCAATCGTTGATGTATGGCATGTTAAACATTACGACGTTTAGACTGAAACCGTTTAAGTGTGCAACAGCACTTAGAGCTATTGTACACATATACGATTATCGTCCAAACGGCATCGCTTATTTGGACTAGGGGTGAGAAATTGCACACGCACCAAAACGTGTCCGATTTCGGCTAATACAATAACGTAAATAAATATTTAATCTGCTGGATATCCGTAAAGCTCAATATCTTCAGGACATCGTCACGTCAAAAAAACCAATGAACATATTATGTGACAACAAACCAAAACTGTCACTGCAAATGCGAGATATTTTAAATTAGTCATGCTACATATCGACGTGAATATGTTTAGACATGCAGTTTATGGCGCTGGCAACAACTCAGCGCGAAAGTGCAGAAATTGTTGCGATCGTGATTCCAGTACAGATTTCTCGCCTGTGGAAACGCGGGCTGTTATGTAGTAACTATAAATTGCTAAAACCTAAGCTAGTGCAATATAACACTAAAAACAGACGTGGATAATAATTGCTCAGTACACGTGTCCTATAGTGCATCTGACTATAGCGCACTGTATTATAGTATACCGAAACAGAATTATGGAGAATTTATACGTAAAAGTTTTATCAAAATGTAAAAAAAAACTTATAATATATTTTGAGATACACGTTTAAATGCATATGATGTCTACATTAAAAAAATGTAATTTTAACAAACCTTTGTTTATAAAATAAAATCCAAGCTGCTTGAAATCGACTATAGAGAAATTACAAATTAAAATTTCACTTGCAACTTATTTAATATAATACAAGTTATTATATATATAGGCCTCATTACCAGATTTATCTGTTTCGAGGTCAGTAATAAATAAATAAAAAAAAAGTGAAATTTACAGATACCCTAAACATTGACATTTGAGAAAAAAAAACAGCTGAAAACTCTCAGGTTTTATATTAAGGCTAGATATAAAAAGAATAACATTCTGTTCATCGACATTCCACCAGTTGCCCTGGTTTATTTTAAAAATTGCACATGAGGTCCTGTCCCTACCACTGTCAATCTATGATAAATGCTAATTGACATGCGAAGTGTCAAATGCCAATGTTTCGTTTCCCAATGAATCAAGTGTAATATATCTATAAAAAATATACTTACGGGAATGCAGCCATAGTAGCTAATTTTACAAAAACGTCCTTCCTAAAGTGACTTTTAATGCTAAAACTCTGCGGTGGCAATATTTTGTATTTCTGACAAAAACTTGTCGGTTGCAGCAAATATTCCTGTCTGACTTCCTCCAAGTCATCTTTACAGGCCACGATTAGGACAGGGATTTTGCTATCAGCAAAGTATTTCTGAAACATTGGTATTATATTAAAATTTCTTTATAAAACGTAATTATTGAGATCAAACTTTATACAAACACACACAGTACCTATTCATTAGTTGAATGGATTCAGCCTTTACTTGAATATTTTACTGCAATTGTGTTTTTTCTGCCTCTCTGTAATTTATTATGCCCTTGTATGTGATGATATTTTAAAATAAATTTGTTATGTAGATATTTGCTTGAATTTTTTGTGTCAAATAATTTGTTAAGTGATCAACAACATGGGTATATAAAGGGAAAGTAAACACAAACTGCGGTATTTCAATTTATCCATTATATACCAGATTCCTTGGAAAAGGGATAGGTCTTGTGTGGAAGAACCACAAATAATAGAAATTGGCAATAACTCGTTAAGTTTAAGTGATAAAGCAAAATATCTAGGTTATTTTGGATGATGTTGTGTCTTGGGAGCACCATATCAATTACACTGAACAAAAATTGAATGCAGTTTGTTACAGTCTTCTTGCCTTGGCAAGATACACAGATTTTCAAACTAAGAAGGTTATATATCAATCGAATTTTGAGGTTTACATCCGATATTGTATAGTTTCAGTATGGGAATAGCAATGGCGTAGAAAAATTATTTGTGTGCCAAAAAAGGGCATTAAGAATTATATTAGGGCTAAAATTTAGAGAATCATGTCGAGGTAAATTCAGGGAAAACAAATTGTTAACTGTAACTGCTGTATATATACAAGAATGTATAATATTTTTTTACAAAAATAGAGAGTTGTTTAGAAATAGTGCTCCACAAACCATATATCCATCTAGACATACGAACTACAATTATCCTAGGCATAGATTAACAATTACTGAAAAAGGAACATACTATAACTGTGTAAAGTTCTTTAATTATTTGCCAGCAACTATAAAGGCAATTGATAATATTAATAAGTTAAAACAGAAAATATTTGAATTGCTGGTAAGGATAGAGCCTTAGATTTATATTTTTCAATTTTAAATTTTTGAAGAATATACAGGTATGGTGCGTCACCGCATAATTCATCTTTATCGCTTAAGGCGCGTTCGCATGAATCGAATTTTGTCGACTGATTAAAGTTGTTTCATAAGTTGACTTATTCAAATTATCACGGGAACACACTGAAATGATTAACTTTTAACGATGTTGACTTTTTTCTCATTAAGACACAGTTGGTTGGCATCAAACCAAACTTGGAGAAAAAATTATATGTTTCTCAGGGCAGAAAAGCAGATTTAACGCTTGTGTTTTTCTGCCTAGTAAAACAAATAACTACTATTTCGTTTACTGGTTTATCAAAAATAATCGATGCTCTGTAACGTAAATAATGAATTCTGAAAAAAAAATCTAGAAATTGAACATAAAACTGTCGAAGTCATCAGTAAAATAGTGTCTTCAAGCCCTAAAGAGTTAGGTATGAAAAGAAGTGTACCAGCTTTTCCAAAACTGGCGGATAATATACATAGTTGAAGCCTAAATGTTCAAGTTGGTGAGGTGTGAAGTTGGACAGTTCAGTTTCATGGTATTTGTAAAGTTAAAAGCGAAAGTTCTTACTCGGGTTCTTGAATGTATTTTTACATCACGATTTTATCCTTTGACATCTGTTATTCATTGTGTACTGTTTAGGTATTATCGCTTATAGTCGAAAGTTCTAGTTTGATTGGTTGATAGAATGATATGGAATATTTCATAATTTTAAATGAAGTTAATTTAATTGAACAACAGAATAGTGTCATCATTTTGCTTAACATCCATTTTTTCCAATTTTTTCCGACACAAAACCAAAGCAAACAAGACACAACAAATCAAAAAAGCGCAAACGCGATCAATCAACGACATGTCTTTAAATAGCGTCTTCTTTGCGATGAATTTTTTGAACTAGGAACATAAAAATTGGTTATCTTGAACTACCTGGAAACTATGGAACTTTGCAAGAATTGAGTGATCCCTGGGGTTTAAATTCATGTTTAGATATTTATTAAATTCGTTTGCTATAAAGTTACAGTGATTAATATGTATATGAGTGGAAGGCTTGTAATTTGTGTTGCACGGTTGAAAGATGTATTGTGTATGACTGCATCTGTGTGGGTGGGTTTATGGAAAATTGAAAATACGTTTTATATTCATCACAATAAAAACATTTACATAATATACTTACAATATAAATCCTCGCAATATATTCAAAACTTTTTGGATTATTAACGTCATAGACTAGACAAGACACATCACACTGAACCTCATGGGGAAGTAGCGGATCCGAAACATTTCGTACATTGATGTCCCTCAAAACCATGATTTTTTCTTGTCCATACACTTGTACGGTATTCACTGTACAATTTGGAGTTCCGGACTTCTCCAACATTAAACTTTTTGACTAAAAACAAAATTTAAGTTAATTTTATACAACTGGAATAATTAATCTAAGTATTAAAGGTTTCACTAACATGAATAAAATTCTTGATGAAACTCCTACAAAACGTTGATTTTCCAGATCCTGTAGGTCCAATCACGTGACACTGATACACATTTCGACTAGATTGTTTCTTTGCCAGGTCTAGTTTCTTCTCCCTAGTCACTAAAATAAAAGAAGTTGAACAAAATTAACAAATATAGACTTTAAATAAAGCAACTGAAGTTCTAACATTCATATTTACTTGCCTGTAATTGCTGTAACTTGACTCTCATTCTCATAAATATTAAATCCCATATAGGCTAAATATTCTAAGGTCCTTGGCAAATCTACTAGAGTCATTAAAGCCCATTGGCACATATATCCCTGATATGTAATCCAACCTAAAAATACAGTTAATATTTTTCTATATTCTACACCAAAGTAGGTGAAAATGTGATAATATGAACTTCAAAATAACGATACATATATATCAAGTTCCGATATGTATTTGTTTTTGATTACTTGTTTATTTTTGGTGACGAAATCCAGCCAATAAGCTATTTGAACATCTTTTCCAAATAAGTAAAAAAAAACCAAAAAAAAAAATCCAAAACTAAAATGAATGAATCATTCACAAGATATCCTGAACCAACCTGAACTAACCTAAAAAAAATAATACTGATGTTGCCTTGTACAAATAAATTCTGGAAATCACTTAAATAAACGCCGTTGTTAGATCTTCTCTTAAAACGTATAGGTACTTATTTATTTTATTCTTTAATTTTTTGATATGTGGAAAACCATTAAACAAGTATGTAATAAAAATGAAAAACATAAAAATATTAGCGAAATTTAAATTGAAAATAAGTCACTTACTGACAAGAAAAGTTCCCTATTTTTCTGAACTAACCTAACTAACCTGAAAAACTAAATCAATAAATCTCATAACACATTTTTAGATCAAAAAATTTACAGTCCTTTACAAAGATGCAACCGGGGAGGACATTGAAAATGCCGAAGCAGAGTGCAACGACCCTTGTGACTATTGTGAGATTTGAGATCTGCGAAAACTCATAGATTTGAATGTAATATTTAGGTAGTTGATATAAGTGTTATTGATTCATAATATAAAAAATAGTAAAATAAAGGTTATAAACTCTAACGCGCCTTTAACTCTCGACTTGGTCTGATCCCGTCGTCCTTCGTCCCTTCCCCATCATGATCGGGCCACCGGCTCGGCGGCGGTTCGCGTAGTTCCGCTTGCGGATCATTTTAATTCGGTGTCGTTAGACTGTGTGACGTAAGGGACAAATGCAACACAAGAATTTCGTTGAATTCCGTACCCATACTAACGTGCCCGTGCGATAATATAAACATTTTTAATGTTAAAAAAATTAACAATATAGACTCATTTTATTGAGAAGAATCTAATATTATCAAGAAGTTGAAAATATAATTGATTGTTTAAAATTTCAAAAAAGTATCCTGGTGTCGATGGTATAACCACAGAAATATTAAAATCTATTAAAACTTCTATTTCTAGACCATACAGCTTTCAAAATTGGTGTAATAAAACCCATATTTAAAAATGAAGATTCAAGTAAAATTAGTAATTATAGACCTATAACATTAATATCATAAATCAAAAAATCATTCGGGTTCAAAAAAATAAATTGCTATCTAACAGAACAAATATATAATGCATTAGATAATAAAACACCATCTATTTGTATTTTTCTAAATTTAGCAAAAGCTTTCGATACGGTAAACCATAATTTACTAATAAAAAAATTTGAAAATATTGGATTTAATGCGAGCAGTTAGAATTAATTAAAAACTATCTTAAATATAAACCAACTCGTCTTAAAATAGAAAAAGAAGAAAGATATCCAAAATAATTTAAATATGGTGTTCTTCAAGGAACAATTTTAGGACCATTATTTTTTTTATTTATATTAATGATTTATTTATTATAAATTGCGATGGGAAAATTCATATTTTTAAAGCGGTACAAATTGGGACAATTTAAATAAGAAAATAAAGAAATATTTTTAAATTATAAAAAGTTGATTTGATAAAATTTGTTAACAATTAATTTTGATAAAACAAATTATCTTCCTTTTACTTTAAACCTAAATACAGGGTGGCCCACTCTCAAGTCTCAACGCAGGCTTCCATAGCATCTAAACTACTCCAACTTTTTAATATTTTTTAATAACAGAGTCATAGAAAGGCATTAGGCCTACAATTTAAAATTATTTTAAATTATACAGGGTCTCCCAAATAGTCAGGGCATATCAAACATACTTTTTTTTTAAACGCAACACCCTATATCTTACATTACTTTTGAATTCTACATAAAATTACAATTATTTTTTAGTAAGTGCATTATAAGTCTAAACTTAATAGTTTCTGAGATATCGAGTTTTAAAAAATGACATTTTTGAACTTTGACAGCGTCTTTCTAACGATACGCCATATAGCAAAACGCTTACATGTCCCTATCTTACTTTTTTATTATCTTTCCAAAAATGCCAACTTCCGGTTAAACCGGAAGTACTATATTTGCGGCTTTTGAGCTACATCCGGTTTAACACTTTTAGAAAGATAGTAGAAAAGTAAGATAGGGACATGCAAGCCGTTTTGCTCTAAGACGTACCGATAGAAAGCTAGAAACTGTCAAAGTTCAAAAATGTCATTTTTCAAGGCTCAATATCTCGGAAACTATTAAGTTTAGACTTATAATGCACCTACTAGAAAATAATTGCTATTTTATGTCGAATCCAAAAATATTGTAAGATATAGGGTGTTCCATTTAAAAAAATATTAACTTTGCTATGGATCTTTTTTTTTTGGGACATCCGGTATATTTCAAAATAATTTTAAACTGTAGGCCTAATGTCTCCCTAAGACCCTGTTTTTGAATAATATTAAAAAGTTGAGTAGTTTAGATGCTATGAAATCCTGCGTTGAGAGTGGAACACCCAGTGTATTGTACCACAAAATATGAATAGTATCAATATAGGGAACGCCAATCCTATTTTAAAAGGTAATCATGCAAAGTTTTTAGGAATAATTGTAGACAATAAATTAAATTGGAATTTTCAAGCAGAATATTTGAGTAAAGAATTAAGAAGTTTACTATCGATTTTTAAAAAAGTTTCTGGATATAAAACATTTAAAAATATTATATTCTGCATTAATTAAAACTCATTAAAATTACGATTTCAGGTTGGGGAGGAATAAATACAACTTTATAGGAAAAGGAAAGAAAGTCAAAAAGTCCCTTCCTTTCCCTATAATTTCAACTCCACTTTGAGAATGGACTATTTCTTTAAATCAAATACAACTTTAGTTAAAAAATTGGAAATATTACAATAATATTTCCGACAATTATAATTTATAAGGATAACGAGGAAAAGAGTTATATTCAGAAACAAAAAAGATGAACAACAAATAAATTTACATTTAATTAAATATTTCGATTTGAAGAGAATAAAAATTTTCAAAATTCGAAATATACATTTTACGTATTTTGAGGAGCGTTTTCCGATGAAGGATTTGATACAGTGCTTCAGTAAGTAATTATTACTTTTATCGCAAATTAAAGGTTAGATATCAATCTTACCCGATTAATCAAAGGCTAGAAAAAATAAAAACCCTTTTAAAATTTTTTTAGATTTTCCTGCAATTTCTAAATCTTGTATGTAAAGATGTATTGTAGGAAAACATATTTGAGATGCACTATCTCTAAACGGTCTCTAAACCGTATTTTGATCAGACATTTCGTTTCGAAGGTATTAATTACCAAAAAGGGGCCCGTTTTTATTTTCAATCAATCAAAAAAAAATACTTGACTTTTTCGATCTCACCGAAAAGCAATAGGCTTCTGTAGGTCGACGTTCTCTATAACATCAGAAAGTTTTAATCGATTATACCAAGTGGGGCGGCCGTCACGTGGCACGTGTAATTTTTGTTTGAAGTTGTGTAACTTTTTCCTGATTGTTCGAATTTGGTCTCACTAGCTACCCTAAATAGTTGTTGAATTGTTGAGAAAGTTTAATCATTCCACCTTAAACCGCTTGTGAAGAAATAAAAATAAATTGCAAAATTGTCGATTTGACACGGCGACGCCACACAACACACAAGAGGATAGATAACAAGCGGGGTGAAAACCTGCAATAAATACCTACCATATCACACTACCTAAACTAACCTTTTTCGTTTGTTTGCACCATTGCACTGACATCTGGCGGCCACGCTGGAGTCGGACAAGTAGAGAAAAGCTCCTCATATTCACCTGGCGATAAAGCCTTGTCTCTATCTTTGTCAAACCTCTCAAAAATGTGCGTTAAAAACTGTTGGCCCCGGTAAGATAGCTCTGTTGTACATCCAGACGGTATTTTTATGGTGGGATATAAATATTCCTTGGACATATTGAGATTGTCATTATATCCGAATTTCCTGAGGACAGTCCATGTAGTCTCGTTTCTGCCCCGTTGAATGAACAAACTATGCAAATACAAGAATCCTTTTAAAGTTACACTATTTTGGCACACGCCATCATCCAAATTTTTTCTTAGCACTGCCTTGACATCATCCAAAACTTGAGGTTGGAGTGGCGCATTAAAACATCGCGATTGGAAGTTGTTCAATTCTATGTCGTTCAAAAGACCGTCGCAGTCTATATCGCATATTTTAAATATTCTTATAAGTGCTCTTTTACATGCCTCTGTTAACTAAAAATAAAGTAGCAACCGGTGAATTTGATTTAGAGATGTATATTTCTTTATAAGAGTGAAAATTCACTGATTTTTTTCCAGAGAACTTACGTCTGCTCTTTCCACAGAATATATGGGTGATGTGGGATGAAGAACAGCCTTTTGTGCATAATAAAACATTTCTGAAATATTCTTAAGAGTTTTAGCTGAACATTCAATACAGGTCTCAATTTCAGAAAATTCTTCCATTATTTCATAAATTCCCTGCAAAATTAAAATTACAAATAAAAATAGTAATATGCCCACCGTTGGGGTTAAATGCCTCCAGAGCAGAGAAAATGAGTAATTTTAGGGTATTTATTTAAAGTTAATAATGTAAACAATAATAGATAAAATAAGTTCTATTAGGTCTTAAAATAATTACAATTATTTTTACGTTTTATAAAAAATAAATCAAAGAGGGTCACAGGACATAGGATATTCTGTGACCTTTGAAAGTCCGCTTCACGGCCTGCCTGATATTGCGGTGCTAAATCTGTGATTTAAAATTTTGAAACAAATTCTTGTAAATTACCAAATGCGAGATGTAAGATAATATAAGATAATTTATTATTGTCAATACAAAACGCTTACATAAGTCAATGAAGTAAAGTAATAAAAAACAACGCTAATAAAGTTAAAATAATTGATAGAACACAAAAAGTTCAAGCACATGTAAACAATAACATTGAAAACCAAGTTGAAACTGAGGTAGTGATCTTATTCAATATATTTCAAGTTTAGGTTAGTGGCAAATGTGGATTTTAATCAAATCCCGATTTCAAAACATTTTTATGATTAAAAATTTCAGTAGGATGATCAATTCCAAAAATTTGTAAATCGACTTTGAACTGAAAACTGATACGGTAAAAATATCTGTTTTCATATTATGTTCAATTTAGATTCAAACCGAACTTTATCCTGATCAAAACGTAATGAATCTTTTAGTTCTGATGATGGCTGTAAGGTCAAAATGAACCAAACTGTTGTTTTAAATTTAGGGAAAAATCCCAATAAATTAAAAACCAAGATTTTTTAAAATAAAATGTCCTATATAATTTTGCAAATTAAACTTATAAGTATTAAAAAATATCTTCCTCGAATGCCCCTTCATAATTTAAGCATGTGCTTGAACGAAGTTGGTAACTTGCATGGTATAGGCACTATGGATGCCAGGCACTGTTGCAGTAGGGCATTAGAGAATGAAAAGGCAACTTGTTCTAATAATAATCAAAAATAAAAAACTGAGTTATGAATGTACCCCCCCCCCCTTCGAGCATTTTTAATTCAACTTATAGGTATGTTTTTATCAGGTATACTTACTTCAATGGTGGAATATTCAACAAGATCAATTTTATTCCCAACAAGCACCACAGGGCACTGTGTATCCGGATGATTCTGCCTAATCAAGGGCATCCAATAGGAAGATATCCTTAGAAAAACATTTTTATAAATAAAGTGCTTGCACTACTTAGGTATATAAAATATCCAATATTTTTAATAATGTTTACCCACCTTTCAATAGAGTCATCATCTTCAACAGCATACACAATGCAGACCACACTTGCTTTTCTGATCTGGTCATTTAAATCTGAATCATTTTGATCCACAGCGGAGTAGTCTACAATATTAGTGGGTACTTGCTCTGGAGTAACATCAGCTGGTATTGTAATTTCCTCAGCTTTTGAAGGGACATTTTCAGGGAACTCTTCGCTAACAAGAGACAGAATGAGTGATGTCTTTCCTACTCCCCTGTCTCCTACGAGCAGGATTCGTACTGTACGTTTTAAATGTGACTTCACAACCATTTTTTACCAACTGAAATATTAGGCCTAATTATAGTACTTACTTAAGTTACTAAATCTAAAGGTGTCAATGATAAAAATGTATTTGAAAATAAAATTAATCAATTTACATAAGATATTTTAGCTGTTTTTACTAAATACATTGGTAAGTACTTAAGTAGCAAAGGAGGTATCTATAGTTGACTGCTGGATAAGTCTAGAGAATCCTGTTCTATTTACCTATGTTAAATTAGGTACTTACTTTGAGTATATTGATTGAAATTGAACTACAAAATACACAACTATAAGATAGGTTAGGTCACTAGCCCTGTTATAAATTCCACAATATAAGTGTTTTGATTTACGTAATTAACTATAAATAACAAGATAACGAAAACTAGTATTTTACACAATATACCTACAAGCTGATGAACTCTTGCAGAGATCGTCACCCAGGAGAGAAGAAAGATCTACCCACCTTGAGGATTTTAGATCACACAGAATTAATCTGTTCCCACAGCATAACAGTTCAAAAACTAAACAATGCCTTATTCGTTTTTCTGTTCACAGCACATTTCATTGAAAACTCACAATATTAACAAACTTTTTTTACATAAAAATCACAGCGCAAATTTTTATTTTTTGTCATTTTTATGACAGCTGACTTCACGCTTGCGTCATAATATCACATGGAAAACCGTAAACGCCGGAAGTGCGAAAATTCATATTGCCAAATTTATTTATTTTAGGTAAAAGAGCAATTTATTTCAAAATTATAAATTGTATCTCCCGCAAAGTGCTTCCAATTAAGCGAACAAACACCTTATTATGCCCCTTGTAAACTCTCCCGCGACGTAACACCGATATTAAATTACATAGATAAACAAATTGTCTAAAAATAGACATTTCAGAGTGGGTCATATTAAAATACAGGGTGCTCAAAAATTAGGACGCCTTTTTGTAATAATAATTATCAACGCGGCACATAAAGAAAATCGTCTGTGATTGAAGACAGGATAATGTACCTCTTGCATAAAATTTTTGTTTTTATTAGGTACTATACTTTAATGTAAATGTAATGTCAAAACTGACGAGCAACTTCAATTTTCTCGAGAGCTTCAGCAGTGTGCAACAAAATATAACCGTCGTCATGGTAACGCTGCACGGGCGATTTGAATCTAGTATTCCTTGATTTTAATAGCCACAGGAAAGTACTGCAAAGTACTATAGTACTATGTATTTACACATGACATGTGGCTTATGCATCCATAGGCTTTAATAGAAAATAATAATCTTTTATTAAAAAATAACTGGGTATTTCGAATAAAATAAAATTGCAACATGATTCATATTACTTGTAATGGACAATTACATACACTCAATTCACAAAATTTCAATTAGCTATATAAACTTATCTTATCTTTCCAATTATATAACTCGCCTGGACTATTATTGAAGGAAAAAAACTGTCTTGCACGCTTTCAAAAACTAATTTTGATTTTAAATCTTCATCCTTTTCTTCCTTGTTTTACCTGCGAGTGGACCAGGTATCTTAAACACCGTGCTAAAATAGAAAAAACAGTTAAATTTGATTTGCTTGCTTTCGATGAAAATATCCATCCTACATGTAACTTTGTCATATACGGATATAGTTAAAACAATTATTATGCAAAATGGTACTTACTGGCATGTTGTGCAGATAGGACTAAACTTGCAAAATACTAAAACAAGAAAATAATTAAAAAGCTTGTCAAGGTGCGACCTCATAATGTATCCGATTTCCGACAATACGATGACTCAATAATGATTAATGGGGCCACCGATTAGAATGCTTTGGCGACCATTTTTCTTGAGATTCTGACCAATGAGAATGTCGTTCAGATGATCGTGCAACGGAAATTGGATGCATAAGATCCTAGTAGGCAGTGGCGGCAGGGTCGCAGACAACAACAGTATAATATTATTATTTAGGTATCTATATTAATATGAATTTTTAATGACTCGCAAACTGCGAGCGAATAGCCGTTTCACTTTTTAAATCGCCCTTGTAAGCCTAGACACCATACTCCCATATACGCCGAGCCGCCTTAACATACATTATTTTACTTTTCAAGTAACCCAGGCTGGGGTCGGCAAGCCTACCCTGTCCCATTACATCGAACGGCTTTAGGATAGGCAACCGAACATACATGTTTAATATATAGTAATATATATGAAAACTTCGCACATCGTCAGAAATAGATTTGCCGGTAAATTTAAGGTTTGTTCGAACCCGACCAAAAATCGTATCAGTACAGTCCTCCGAACGGTCGCATAACTAATTTACAGTCGATTGCCACGTTCAAAGTTTAATTGACAGTCTGGAAATGATCCTTCGGACATAGAATAGCGGGTTGGAACCAACCTTTAAAGAAGGTAAGGTTACTCACTTAGTTATTGTTATTATTTGTTAGCTGTTGTACTCGTTAATTATCGGTTGTTGTTGCTATTATTCTTGAAAGAAAAGGACTGAATTAGTGTAAGATAAGTCAGTGTGTGTAAGTGTGGTCCGTTGAAAAACAAAATTCGGATTAGTTTATACGTTTGTTTAAGACCTCAGATATATGTTTTAAAATATAAATAAAATATCCTGTTTTGACGCACGCATCCCGCAATGACATGAAAAACCAAGTTGAACCTGAGGTAAAAAGGGATCCTAATGATCCTTTTCATTGTATTTTCGTCTTCTCTTTGATTTGATGAATAAAGTAAAATTAAAAAAAAAACAAATGGTTGTGTCCCACAACACATTAACATTGTTTTGTTAATTGACCATAACATGCATTTTATTTTCAAATAAAAAAGGAAAAAATTAAAATCCGTCGTGCGGCTGTACGACAATTTAAAAGAACTTGATTTATTTGGTAAACAACAACATATTTATATGATAAGGAGGTATTTGTTGGAAAATCTGTTATCAATGCTATAATAGCTATTTATGCCATCAGTTACGAAATGCCTAATTTTGTGTAACGCGTGAGATTTTTGCGGAACGAACGAAGTGAGTTTCGCAAAAACTCACAAGTTACACAAAATTTCATTTCGTAACGTATTGCATACAAGATTTTTTCTAATTTTGAAGAAAGTAATAAAAAAATAAAATTTAATATAATTGATAAAAATTTGGAAAACATAAATTTAGTTTTTCTAATTTTGACATATAACTGATGGCATAAATAGCTATTGTTGCTGTTACTTCATGTTAGTTGTCAGTTTGACATTTTGTTAAAAAGTCTAGACGGAAGGTTTTTATCGAGATTGATATATTTATAGTTTTATTTTTAAAAAATGAGTCATTCAAGTTCTGAAGAGCTACCAAGCGATATTGAAGAGGCAGCAGGTAATGCTCTATTATCAGTAATTCCCAAAAAGTCAAAGGCAGTTTATGATTTGGCATACGAAAAATTTGTTACGTGGTGTGATGAGAAGAAAATTAAACATGTTAATGAGAAAGTTTTACTTGCATATTTTGAGGGTAAGAAAGATCTAAAAGTTTCCACATTATGGACACTTTACTCAATGTTAAGGTCTGAACTAAATCTGAAAAGGAATATTGATATTAAAAAATATACAAATTTGGTAGCATATATTAAAAGGCAAGCGGACGGGTACAGTGCTAAAAAGTCAAAAATTTTTATTAAAAAAGATTTTGCCAAATTTTTATTGGAAGCTGATGACAAAGAATACTTAATGGCTAAGGTTGCAATGATAATTGGAATGGCAGGAGCATGCAGAAAAGCAGAATTAACATTTCTTCCAGTTGAAAATGTTATAGACGAAGGAAGCCATTTTCGTGTTGATATCCCACCTTCAAAAACAAAAGTTATACGGCAGTGTGCAATTACCACTGGAGACATTGAAAATACGAATCTTGTTGAAATATTAAGAAAATATATTAAGTTGCGTCCCCAGATTCTTAAACACAACAGATTTTTTGTAAAATATGCGAATGGAAAATGTACCAGAAATCCTGTGGGAATTAACACATTTAGCAGTCTGCCAAAAATTATTGCACAATTTCTTGGTCTTTCAAATCCTATTCTATATACTGGCCACTGCTTCAGAAGAAGCTCTGCCACTTTCCTAGCAGACAGTGGCGCTGATCTTTTAAAATTAAAGAGGCACGGAGGTTGGAAATCTAGCTCTGTTGCGGAGGGATATGTTGAAAATTCCATGAATAATAAAAAACTTATAGCGCAAGAAATATTTGGTGAAACATCTAATGCAATGTGCGTCGCTTCCCAAATAACAGCAAGTTCGAGCAATGAAAAAAATATGTCGTCGGGAATTAATTTGAATAATTGCAATAATTGTGTTATCAATATTTATAATAATTAATTAATTTATAATTTATGTTTTTAACTTGTATTATAACAGTTTAATAAATAGAATAATTCTTTTTGTCACTAATTTTGAAATACATTTTTCGTCACCAATTGCATAAAATTTTACTTTATGCAACTAGTTACAAAAAGTAAGACATTTTATAATGTCAATCAGTTTTAAAAAGTGTCACTTTATATGTCAAAATTAGAAAAATCATTTTTTTTTTAATGTAGGGAACCAGTTAGAAATGCAAGGTTGATCCGCTAATTTTTGTAAATTGGGAAAAATGTATTATCTTATTTAATAATAATAATAAGTTTATTTTAAATAGTTACAATAGATATAGTATACATGTTGATATTCTTGAATAAACTTATTCATAAATTCCCCAGAAGACGTGCTTGTTAGGGGCAAATCTTATTTATTTAAAAGTATTTAAAATTATAAATATTATAGAATATTTCTATAAAAAGTTGCAAGTATTCAATAAACGCTACTTTCTTGATGATAGATTACTAAATTTCTAAAAAGGATTAATTATATAATTGAATCACAATAATATTAATTAGCATTAATTAGTTACAGCATTTCCAAAAATATTTTTAAAGCGTTTGTTTCCAATATAAATGTTTTTATTTCAATTTTATATTTTTTTAATCTTTGTTGATAAATAATCGTTTAAATAAAAGCATAAATATTTAAAAGTTTTTTGTCCTACGGACTTATTTATTTTAGGTTTTATGGATATTTCATTTTTATAACGTGTATTACGGTCTTTAAATTGTATAATATTTTTATTTTTAAAAATATATATTAAAATATTATAAATATAAATTTGTCCAACGTTCATCTTTTTTGTTTCTATATATAATTCTTTTGAAGGATAAAGATAGTCCTTATTAAATATAATTTTTTATGCATAGTATAATATTTCTAGATGTTTTATATCCAGAAATTTTGTATTGCTTTTAAAAATTGGTAATAAACTTCTTAATTTTTTAATCAAATATTCTACTTGAAAATTCCAATTTAATTTACTGTCAAAAATTATTCCTAAATATTTTACATGATTAACGTTTAAAATTTGGATGTCATCGCTTATATTGATATTTTGTGGTACATTATTAAGGTATAACCAAAGACATTTTAGTTGTAATGTCTTTGGGTATAACATACAGTGGCGCAACCAGGAAACAAGCCCGGAGGGGTATGGGGGGAAAATAGCGCCGCAGACGAAAAATTTTTGGGTGCCACGCCCTTTTTTCAATGATTTGATGATTTCAATGTTATCCCTAAAAACATATAATACTACATAATATTATCATGAATAAAGAATGTTTGATTTACATTTTCTCAAAGCTACTTTTTTGCATAGAAACAAAAAAAAGATTGAAGTGGAATCAAATAATTTATCATTCACCTGTTAAATGCAAACATTAGAATAGTAGAATTTTTGCCTGCGGCGCTTTTTACACCTTCAACCCTCCTTAATCCTCCCTAACATTTTTCCCTGGATTCACGCTTGTACCGAACTGCGGACCTTAGCTGGCAACTCACGAGCCGCCACTGCTAGTAGGATAAATACGTAGGTACCTACCTCCAAAATTAACTTTAAAGAAATTAAAATAAAAACAATAAATTTGACTTACTTGACAGGCAAACAGAACATACATATCCAATATCAATAAGCTCCCTATGGCAAAAACAAGCCGCTCGATAGTCAACCTTGACTGGAGGAGGTAGTACTAACTTTTCCCTTAGAGGTGGTTCTGGCAAAAACACCCACTAAAAATGATTTGTTAATTACCCTGATTTTATAGAATACATATGGACAATATATTGTAAGTATACAGAAAGCCCAATAATCTACGTTTCTTGCTACAGCAAATATACGCTTATCAGAGGATATTGGATATCTATTTTAATAGATAATACATGGAATTCATCATATTTAGAGTTAGGTGCAATATATAAAAAGTTTACCCACCAATAAATACTGTAATAAAGCGGACACTTGAGGAACTTTAAGATATAAACCACTAGTGATGTCACAGCCTTGCTGTAGTAAACTTAAATGCTGATCCAGAGCACACACATCTATAACTACATTTTGCTTCTGGGAAGTAAAGAACACATTCATGTAGTTCATGTATTGAGATGCTGAATCTCCACTGCCAGTTACCACTAATATTCGACAATTAAGCTAGAAATAAACGATATTGATTTAAAGCCTAGCTAGCTAAGAGTGTAACATAAATTATTCTACAATATTAGGCTTAAGGCATTCATATTTACAACCTTGAAATTATTGTGCACATAATTTAAGTACTTACTTTGACTCCTGTTGCCTTTGTTCTTTGTATTCTAGCTATGTAACACAAAGCCATGGCAATTGCTCCAGCCAAAAGAGACTCGGTAGCAACAACAGCGTTTTCAGTACGTAATAAAGTTGCTAAATTTTGTTTGACTGTTTTCTCTACTAGGGTAAAAATTTCGTATTGACCGTCAGCTTGTCTGACATCCAAAGGTTTTTTTGGGTCCGGATAAACAAATTTACTGGAAATAAATAAATAAACATATAATACAGACGCAATACTCGGGTTCTTGCATCTGGGTACATCTTTTGATTCTTGGCTAACTTGTTATCTTTTAATTGTTGTGTGTCGTGCTTGCTTGTTCTAGGAACTTAAAAGCTGAATACTGGGAGCCATTTTCCGTCTATTCTCGACGGCGATGGTAGTGCTTCTCCACTGTTTTCTTAGTGCTACTCTGTTGTTAATTGGAAGCAACAGAGAGTCAGTCCTTGGGTAAATTATATGTCGAATCTGGTCTAGCTCTCGTATGTGAGTCTATAATTAGTACGTTGGTCGATACGTCGGTACGTCTGTAATAGTTTGTAATTAATAAAAGAAAATTTATTTAGCGTAGGTATTCTGAAGCACAGAAAATATAGCTCCTGAAGTAATTGTGCAGGCCACGATTATTTGTATACCTCGGTACATTTGCTATCAGTTTTAGCGCCGCCATGCTTATGTTACATCACAAGTAAGAACCGGCCTGACCAATACCTTGTATAGGTTGACCTTTGTCCTGTTACCAATTCTACTCCTCCTGTAAAGCAGGGGGTAGATAGAGCTTAATTGATGTAATGCAAGCTTTAATATATTAATTGAATTGAGCCTCTAATTTACTCTTTAGATGCATTATTTACTCAAACGGCATACGATACTTTGTGGAAAAAGTACTAAATATTTAATAACGTGGTTTTAGCAAACCTACAGAAATAATAAGGGCATTAATATGCTATGATATATGATAGTTGCCAATACAAAGTTTTTTTCATGTTATAAAAAAATGCTGACCAAACATAAGGAGTAATTGTGAAGAAAAATTATAATCGCTTAATATAATTTCTTATATTCTTAAAGCGGTAAGTATAACATGGTTTGGTAAATTTGACAACTCACGCCGAAATCAATCAATCAGCGGGGATTTCTGTTCCTTACTAATGGTTTTGTCCCTTTTTATCCTATATGATATTGAATTAGTGGGAATACAAAGCACAACTTCACACCTTGAGAAATTTTACAGGCATTGCTGGTGTTTATTAATTATTATATTTAATTTCTAATTATAGTCTGTCTTTAAATGATATGCGAAGTAATAAATCAATAAAAACCCTTTTCTCCATGGGCGTGCAAGATTTTTTGGCATGTATAGATTTAAATAGGCCTGAATTTTTAAATTTGTGCAGAATTAGTACAATAAGATCGACACTGAATCCAAGTTTTGTCTTCAAATTGACACACAATAATACTGCGCATTAGTGTAAATTAAAAATTATTGTCCATTGAAATCTCGTTTTTCTCATCAAATTACACAGAATACCAAAAAACTGATTCACCTCCCCTCAATTGTGTGTGTGTATGTGTACTTATGTATGCAAATACCGCATAGAATACAGTAGACAGATGTGGTATACGCCGATACATGATTTAGCGTCAACATATCGCGCGACATTACATCGAACGACAATTCACCGCTGACAATTCATCGCTACGACAATTTATCGTGCGACAATTTATCGCCGTATTGTTATATATATATTGTAACAATTAAAACAGAAGACATATAGACTTATAATGGTTAAACAGCGCCAACACGGCATCTAATCCACCTTTTTGGTTCCAAATCGCCTTTTTCAAGTTCACCGGGGAATATTAATTCAGGAAACCTGAACTAACCCCTTAAGAGGATTAGGTAATTATAGTATTAAGTAATTATAGTACTCAACATGACCCAAAATGAAAAATATAGAAATTATATCTGTAAAATCATAATTTAAATATTATAATTTTGGTATTTCAAGGAAGAGGATTAAGTAATTATGGTGCTCATGAAAAATATAGAAGAATTTGCGATGAATTGACGCGCGATGAAGTGTCGTAGCGATGAATTGTCGCGCGCTCAATTGTCGGCGATGAAAAGTCGCGCGGTGAAATGTTGTACGATGAATTGACGGGACACCCCGATTACATATAAGTTGCAGAAAGAATAATTTTCTTTTCACAAAGCTGGCGAGCAAAAACGCTGAAAAGGATGGTTTTTGCATTTTAAGGGCTGTTCGGGGCGGTTGATGATGATGAACAATGGCAAGTACTAGAGATAGAACGGATCTCCATTGTGCCGGTGAAGCTACCGGACCGGACTATTTCCATATCGACTAGCTTGCCCATTACTAATAAAGGCGACCTCGACCGGACGTCCCTTCCATCCCTAGAAGCAGGTTTCGGTGTAGAGAAAAAAAAAAGCTTTTTCTGCAAGAGTAATTTCAATGGACACCACAGAAAAATTTGTTTAATTTTAATTTAGGTACTTTACATTTAACGCAAAACCCAGCCCCAGAAAACCAACCAGCTCTAAAAATTTATAACTTCTCAGTTACAAGAAAATATGTCGAAGGATCTGACAACACTGTCGCAGACTGCGCAATGTTATTGAACGTTTAGGAGGGGCTTGTGTGACCGAGAACAGAATATACTCCATTGCGTTTAATGTTAATCCGTGGTTTTTATCTACGTTCTTGGCTTGCGAGTAAATATTGGCCTATTGCACAATATTGGTATTGTAAAAAAATTCTAGCGCGAAATATATGATGGCGGCAAAAGTTAGTGAGCGCCAGTTTATTTCTGAATTTATCGAATTATATCGTCAACATCCCGCATTATGGCAAGTAAAGTCCAAAGAATACAGAGACAGAAATAAAAAGAACTACGGCTATAAAATATTAACAGAGAAATATAAAAAATATAATCAGGATGCTGACAGAGACTTGGTCAGAAAAAAACTGAACATTTTAAGAACAAATTATAGAAAGGAATTGAGAAAGGTGAAAGACTCTTACAATTTGGGAACGGACAACATTTACACACCCAAGTTATGGTATTTTAATCACTTAGATTTTCTACAGGACCTAGAGACATCTTCACAAATCATTTATACAGTAAAAGTTGAAGATGAAGAAGATTATAATTCATTGGAGGTGGAGGTTAGTTGCGTAAAAATAATGAATTATGCAGACAAGCTTTATTGGGCAACTACGACTAATTATTCCTAAAAAGCTATAAACACCTAAAGGTAAATATCTTTTAATTTGTTTTAGGAGCAACAAATCAAACAAGATTCATTTAAACAAGAAAACGTCATACAAAGTTCAATCTCACCAACCACTAGTGCAGTCCCAGTAGTAGAAAAGAGAAAGACACAGAGTCGAGAAGATGAGCTTTTTAGTCTCGCAGTCAGCCAATTAAAGAGACCTAGAGATGAATATGATAGTATTGCAACCTCCTGGGCATTTGAGTTGCAAAAAATGAAGCCAGATCAGCAAATCTTTGCTAAAAAGGCTATTAATGAAATACTTTTTGAAGGTCAACTGGGGACCCTCCATAGAAACTCTGTAGTTATTAATGAACAAGGAGCTACTGCTCACTGGTATACTAGTCCCGCCTCTTCAAGTATACTAGAACCACAGTTAGAATATTCAAGTCCCACTTCGCCACAGAGCCCAATATCGAATAAATAAAATCCCCAGCAATGTTATGAATAGTAAAGTTATAAAAATGTAACTTTTAGATTTATTTTTCAGATCTTTTGTGATCTGGCAGTAGGAAGCCATGATATTAATAGGAAAAGTAATAAACATTGTACCTTAAGTTGTATTCTTCAGATCTTTCCATGCATCTATCCCCAAATTGAAAGATGACATTACACAATCACAATATACCTACTGCAGTTTTGCATGTTCTTAAAGACAAAGACCATTCATATCACACTTCGCATGGACCTGTGAGGCATGGGGAAATTAAATTTCCACTTGCCATTCATTCATTTTAGCCAGTACAGCTATACTGAATTAATTGTTTTGTTGTGTACATATGTTTGATGGGAATCAGTTAAGTTAGTTTCATTGTAAATAACAGGAATTGCAGGTTTGTGTGTGTGTGTGTGTGTGTGGTAGATTGTTCAGTGCTTTTCTATTTCACTCTTTTTTTAGTACTTATATTGAACCACAAATGGAAATGGAAACGAATTGGTAGTGTATATCTTTTTCACATTTCATATTTGAAAGAGATTGAATGAAAACGATCCAATCAAGAATGACACATATATCTGCCACTTGGTATAATATGCGAAATTTCAATAGGCAAATAGAGTGATCATTCACCTTTAGTAGTAGACATGTCATACTAGGTAAAATACAAAAAGTTAAATAACTATTAGTGTAAAATATATACCTTGTTTTTGAGTGGCATGCCATTATTGCTACTTTATTCTGCGCCTTTTGCATTAAATGAGAGTTCGCAAAAGCAATAATTGAGTCCACAACATTTGTTAACTGGTTGGCTTTGTCTCGAAGCAATTTCTGTGTTGGATTCGTATCTAAAATTATAACTAAAAGACTGGTTTCATCCGCTGATGTAATATCAGGGTCTTTCTCAGCTGGTAATTCCAAATTATTCATTTTTTTATTGAAGCATTGTATCTGCACTCAAAGAAACTAAAAACGAAGACCTTAGAAGCCTTTGAAAAAACAATTTATAACGAAAATCTTGGGTTAGATCCAAAATAAGTCTTCTTTTAGGTATAATAAAATGTTTACCTTTTGGCCGTTGGGTCAGCTCAAGTAATACTGAAATATTGTGTATCGATTGCAATCGATTTGGTTGATTAACATGGGTACCGGTTCGATCCCAAGCTTGGGTTTGACCATTTGAATTATATTGTTATAGTTAATAATAATTTATACAAACATTAATTTATAATTATTAAATATTTAACCTTAACAAACAACACATAATAATAAAGCACTAATTAAAACCTAATTTTTGTGAAACGAAATAGTTTGTGCAATTTCTGGCGATGAGTGCACCCTCATGAGACCTCCAGTGGTAGCGAGTGAAGTTCTCGAAGAGATATTTGAAACTTGAAAAAGATCTAGCTTAGAATTCGGTTTATCTAGAACAGTTTTCATAAGAATACTTTTCTTTGCACTGTCTTGATTTTGTACATTTTCTTGAACTGTGGGTATTTGAACCCGAGTATGATGATTGCTTGTGCTAAGTGGAGTCTCAAAATCGCTTAGCATTTTTATGTCCGGAATTCCAGGCAGCTTATTTCTTTCATAAATCTTAAGGATTTCTTCTTTGGAAGGTCTAATGGTTGGTTTTGTATTATACATTTTACTGGTGGAAGCAATATTTGAAACATCCTTCTCCAGTTTTTCTGGACGATCGTCCTTTATCCTTACTCTCTTATGCTCTTTTTGTGCAGTTTTCTTTGGACTTTTTGGTTTATTTGAGCTTTCATGCTTAATATATCTGAGCTTGCTATTTGATTCACTTTTATTTTTCTCCAACATTACCTTTTCGAACTTTACGTGCATATTGTCTACCTTTAGTTGGAGACACAAGTTTTCGTAAACTAGGCAGCTGTTTTGTTTTACTAACTAAAAAAACAGAGTAACTTAATTTTTTTATAAATTCATATTTTAATGCGCTGTCCCACCAAACCGAAACAACAAAAATAAAACAAAAGCTCGATATTGATATGTATATCAAAAATATCATTGTGCGTGATTGGACACCTTGTTGTTTTCTCTTCACCTATATATGATACGTCAGTATCATTCGCAGGTTTAACCTGGAGGGACGTGATTAAAAAGGATAATGCGGGTATGAAGATCATTGATAATTGGATTTATAACAATCTACTCACATTAAACCTTTCAAAAACTGTTGCAATTCCCTTCTTTGAAAACGGTAGTAATATAGGTACCCTATTTTTTTTATCAATAATAACAACATCAAATACTGTACCGACACAAAATATCTTAGTGTCATTATTGATAACATACTTTCTTGGAAAAAACACCAACTGGAAACCACTAACACGTTAAGAAAAACAATGTACCAATTTTTAATATTGAGAAATATTCTAAATCGAGAAACAATTAGAGCTGTTTATTATGCTATAGTTCAAACTATTTTACAATACTGTATTGTGATCTGGGGTTCTGCATACATACATAATGGAATAATATATGGATTAGAAAAGACACAAAAGGGGATTATAAAAATTATTTCAAACAAACCAAAAAGATATCCTTCCGCTGAAGTTTTTTTAGGAATTTATGACAATGTGTCTGTATGTAATTATGCTGAAATGCTTGATATAATTTGTTTGTGACTGTGCTCTGTGGCAAGTAGTTAAGAACTTAAAACTGATTTGTTGTGTCTTACCACACAATTGAAATTTTGTATTGTATTTTTCTTCTTTTCTGTTAATGGGGATTTTTTAAGGATCGTCTAAGTTAGTAATGCAAAATCTTTTTAGATTTTTTAGTATGGTTATTGTTTTATAAGCCAGCTACACACAAGCTTCAAAAGCTTTGTAGCTTACTTTATTAGCAGTGTACTGATTATACAGTCTTAACACCCTAGGGGCATAAAATTATAATAAATATGTGGATGATGTGGAATCCAGTCCAGCTTTCACACGGCCTAAAATCGAGGGCATACGAAAATATTCATCTACACGTCTCTCAGAGAGTCACAGAGGAGAAAAATAATAATTGGTATTAGACTTTATTGGACTATATTGGATTGGACAATCGTTTACTTCTGGAAATTTTGAAACTCCGGAATCTGAAAAATTTATTATTGATTTTAGAAATTAAATTCTTACCTGTAAATATTTTTTGCTGCTACACGATATTGGTGAATTTAATTTTTCATTTATTAATTCATTTAATTCTTCTGACAAACTTTCAATTTTGGCCTTGTAATCATTTACCAACTAAAAAAAATATTGTTAATTAGAAGTTGAAGGATTTTTCACCAAAAGTAGCCAAACCTAAAAGATAAACAGTTTTAATATCACTAAGCAGTATCTACATATTAAGTAGGGGACACATGGGGTAGAACGGGACTCCTAAGCTTTGCGCTTAAATAAAATCCAGGTTTTAAACTTTTCATTTTTGGTTATACAAAAAGTCTGTTTGTTGGCGTGTCTTTGGAGTTTTGGTTGCAATAATATAGAAAAGAAATATACTTAATACTCAATATTTTTTCAATATTTTTGGAAAAAGTTACACATATTTCTCGTTCTGCCCCAAGCATATGTGATTGAATGGGGTATACATAAATTAAGAACCTAAAAATGTGTAGAAATATATAAACATTTACCTGGACAGTAAAAAATGTGACTAAAATATAGTACATATGTTAAAAATAATATTAGACACTACTAACCTTAATAGTTTGTTGCTATGTATAACCAAGGTGGGGCCAAAAAATGTGCTGGCAAAGTGAGGTGGAACGGGATACCCCGTTCCGACCCATAGGCTAATGGGGTACACCCGAACGTCATTCACTTTTTGCGATGTTAAAATAGTTTTAAAAATCACCAATCATTTGTGCAATTTATACACATGCCATACAGACTATTTAACTCTCTAAATAATATAGTTAAAAAAAACTTAAAATAATGTATTTTTTAGATGTTAAAAAATTCTCAAAATATTATCACAATTAAGAGTACACATCTGCCCCATGCAACAATCTATATATGGTAGGTTCTAACACGCTGAATCTTGTATCGAATACTTTCAGTAAGTGGGCGCAGCGTTACTGTCGATCACTGGCGTATATCTGTGGTAAGTAAACTGACTTTCCTTTTCTATTATCTACGCATCTTGAAGCTCAAGCTGCAATGCACGACCTGTACAGGTTCAAGAACAAAAATAATGGCGCCAATAATAATAACGGCAGTAAGTACCTCGATCTACCCCATGTTCTCCTACTTATATTATGTGTTGGTCGCTGCCTTATTTTGCGTTGGCCAAACCTAAATTGTTTACTGTATTTCTATAGGTTGCGTGGTTCAAAATATGTCAGTTGAAATAAAAGGCTTTTTCTCACACAAACTATATCTATTTACTTCTGTTCTTCAGTTACTCATCCTCACATTTCGGCTGCGTAGCAGCAAATACGGTGTACTATTACAACTTGGTACGTTAACTACTTACTTCATTAAATTCTCTACACATTTTACATTACTAACTAACAAACAATAACATCAATACAATACATAAAATACTATATTCTTACACTTCCGAGAAGTTATCGCACAAATTCACGAGTTTCCGACTGCTTCTTACAATAGATAAACTGGAACTCGAGTTGGCCGGGCAATCACATTACCACACTTTCGGGATGTACCTTCGCGAACTGATCAACTTTTTCATGGCTTATACCATAATATCAACTAAACCCGCGCAAAAAGCCGCTAGTAGAGCGTCTTCTTCACACGAAGGTTGCTAGGTTGCTACGTTTCTCCCTTAAGTCTGAATATAATAATTACATTAGTATATCTTCGGGATAACTCCGCGAATTGACCGACTTCATTACTTGGCTTGAGTACCGTAAAAACAACTAAAAACTCCCGTAAACCGCGCGAGGGAGACCGTCTGCTTCCCACGAAAGCTGTTACAGATCTCTCCGTCTGCTTCCAGTCACGTAGGCTTAAAACTAGCTATGAAACCGAATTCAATAATCTCGAGCCCCTATACGTTTTCCGGTCTAGAACTTTTTAAGAGCGTCGGCAGGGGACGCTATTTATTCAATTAACATGTAAGTATATCTAGTTGCCTACCAACAAAGCTCCTGTTCTTACCGCGGTTGCACTACTCAACCAAGACATATTATATCTGTTTCACACTCTGCTTTTGGTCATGTACGCTTGTTTTACTTCGGCGGATATTCTAGGAAATTAGTCGTGGCGATGTAGACGGCGTATATTCTCGGAAAGATTGCAGACAGCAACGTTGCCGTTCTTTCTATATTGATACTTGTTTTGTTATTAAATTATACACTAGTTAACTAAACCTTTCCCCAACATTATGCGACACGAATTCCACTTAAAAAAACAGTAAAATTTGATCTTGTTACATTTCTGCTACAACTCTGTATCAAATTCATAAATCTTATCGCGATTTATTTCATTTAAAATTATTTTTTCGACATAAACCTGTAAAAATAGTGATTGCCATAAAATTGGCACATTTTACTACGTGGCAATTTGGCCACGCGAGTAGATACCTATCCACACCTGGTGAGAAAATGACTTGAAACCAGTGCCCCTGCAAAAAAAAACATTTTTAGAGTCTACTCTTTGCAAGGCTGTAGCTCGGTTATGGGGGGGATATAGGACAAAAATGTTACGTGACCTTCGGACGGCATTTTAACTCAATCTAGCCGATCTCTAATTATTGACCATACCTTTTAGGACACCCTGTATAATCACGCAACACCTACTAACTGATACTAATCGCAATCACTAAAATTTTAAAATAAGGCGAATTTCACAGGGACCACGTACCTTTTCATGTTCGATTTGCATCGTCTTTAACTCGGTTTTCAGACAAGTTTTCGTATTTTTCATTCTCAAAAATTTTATACTTAAATTGTAATTAGCTTCTAATGTTTGATTTAAAGTCAGTTTGATTTTTGCGATGTCCTTTTTATATTGTTCTACCGAAACTTCGTCTTTGTTACTATTTGTTGAAGCACTGCTTATAGCTCTTTTTAATTTCTTAAATTCGTTCATTTCTTGACAATACAATTCCTTCTCTTTATAATAAAATTTTCTCTCATCTTCCAATTGGTGCAATAAATTATTGTTGGTCCTTTTTTGTTTTAATAGCTCCAGAGTCAGTTTTTCTTTTTGTCTGGCAATATTTGCCAATGCTACCTTTAAATTAAGTTATTAATTAATATCAGATTAATCAAAAATGTTATTATAGTGATAAATTATTACACTTAAGTACCTCCTTTTTTTCAGTGTCGTCTTGTAGAGCACCTATGGCAGCTTTGAGGTTTTCCACTTGATCTTTTAACGCTTCGATTTCAGTAGCTAGTTGCTGCTCTTCAGACATTAAATCTTTTTTCTTTGGTTTTGATTTCGATTCATGTGACGACGACTGAGAAATATTCGATGATTTTGACAAAACTCGCCTAAAAAATTTGATTTTTAATTTATTTTCGAAAGTTAATCTCACGGTTACCTAACTAGATTGTTTGGAGCTTTTAGAATTTTTCTCATTTAAACTTGTCGAATAAACAATAGATTGGAGCTGTTTAAGGCTTGAACAACTATTACTCTTTAACATTAACGCCCACTGTCAATACTTCAAATTTTGACAATTCGGGAGAATGTCGGGCTCTATAATTACCCTTAAAAAATCTAATAATACCTTATAACTGGTAGGTACGCTTAAACATTAATAAGGTAGATATAGGTAACCAAATCAATACAAACTTTTAAAAATTGTCGCACCTAGGGTCGTTACCTACTTGTGGTTCTGATTAAATCTCATCTTAAGCTTTTGCGTTTCTTCTTCACAGTATCTAATTACCTTGATAAATATAAAGATATATAGGATTCTTAAAAGGCGCTAGGATCTGAATGGTTTAAATTCGGAATTTTGGTAAAAATATTTTATTGTTAAATTAAAACATTTTTTATTGAATTATGCCATTGATTTTTTGCAACACAAACACAGATTGGAACAAGTACTGCGCACAAGATCCAAAAAAATAAATACCATAACAAAGATGGGACTGAATCAGAGCATAATACGAGCCTTTTGCCGAAGGAAAACCCTGATTGCTTGAGATAATCCTAATGGCATAGCAACCAGAAGATAGCTTGTGACACAAATTTACTATGTGGTTCTAATTTAAGATTGATGTACAGGGTGTTTTTTTTTGTTGATATTATAGGTTATAGGCTAAACGGTAAGAAATACAAAAAAACTAAGATATGTGTCCCGTTCTCTTTTTTACTGTTTAGTTTAATGGCACAATCAGATCTACGCTAACTAGATTGGTTTAGAAGATACAGGGTGTTTCTCAAAATCTGCGGTTTCTGTTATCTCTTATGACTCGGTTATTTCTAGAAATAAAAAGATATTTCCAATACGAAAGTTTTGTGACTTCTTATACCTCAAGAATTAACACATCTAAATTTTTCTTTAATACGCCACTGGATTCTACGTAAAAAGTCACAAAACTTTCATATTAAAAGTTTCTTTTTATCTCCATAAATAACCGAGTCATAAGAGATAACAAAAACCGCAGATTTTGAGAACCACCCTGTATCTTCTAAACCAATCTAGTTAGCGTAGATCTGATCAAATGAAAAACGGGAATTTCTTAATAACATGGTTAATCGAATTTTTTTACCTTTTTATATAGGAATGTTATATAATTGTTCTAATTAATGTTACAAAATCACTTGCACTTAAAGTCGGAGAAGTGTTTTCGCATCTACTTTAACGTGATTTTACATGATGCCAAATATGCTCGATAGGGTTCAAAATAAAGTAATAAGTGTATTGGACAAACGTGTGTTAATCTACATAAAATTCAGACATAAAATTCTATCTTGCTTCAAAGTAGAAATATTCTGCCAAACTAAATAAACCCACATCAATATTTTATACGTAGAGAAGCGGCAATTGACAAAGAAATTCACCTTTGACAATCTCTATTTTAAGATTACTCTTCGCTCAAAAATCAATAAACCCAAGCTAACAGTTTCAGAAGACGTTAAAATTGGCATAGCTTATAAAAGAAACCACCAATACTAAGTTCGGTTCTAGAAATCATTCATTTTTAGAGTCAGGATAAAAAGGTACAATGATATCTAAAGTAAATCTATTTATAACTTAAAATCCTTTGTCAGATATTATTATTATGCGAATGAGATTCTTTGTAAAGTACCGAAACACCGCAGTAGAAACATATCCTCCTATAAGTGGTCCTATTTTCTGATTGGTTATGTATAAACATGGCGGCCATGGTAGTCATGACGACGGACTATGTGGACCGGTTCTCCACACTTTTAATCGTTTTTAATTGGTCCTTCATGGTAGCGCCGGAGAAAGTAGGTTGGTAACTTCATTGCATCGGTGAATTTCTGAATTTGAACAAGGACTTGCTAACAACTTCTTGGCGAGAGAAGTTCGCTTCGCGACCGACTCTATTTTGAAGGCATAAAAATGTGTTGTTACTCAGTCCTGTAATACAAATTCTTTTAATGCTATTCAGTAAGTTTCTTTCCTGCCAAGTAGTGACAAAACTCTCATATGTATTAACGTAAGACGCGTTATGTTTCTCTAAGATTTCTTTAAAAAAAAAAGTCTCAATTGAATCTGTCCGGTTATAAATTGTGGTAACACTGGCCAAGGTGCGGATAGAAACGATAGAAACGATCAGCAGTGACGTTTCGGGAGTGTTCTGACGATCTGAGAAAGTGATTGACGCTCCCAAAAATGTAGACTTAATTTTGTTCAGTTTTTACTATTCATTACAGTTTAAATAAATAGGCTTAATGTTAAGTGTTTCTCTGTTTCCATTCCATCACCATAACACATAAACCAACCATCCTTATACAACAGCAAATAGTTTACGAATGACGGCAAGCTAATAAATCCTTGTTTGCTCAAAACTCAAGCGTCTGTCAAGTACCTCGATTTCCGCTGACTTGATGAGTCGGCGTCCTTCGCATGTTGTTAAAATTATTGATTTCGCTTAGGTGAGGTGCAATGAACTATTTTACTTGAATATAGAAGCATGGAATACTATTTTCTAATTATTTCTTTTGTCACAATATACCTACTTTATTTTAGGTTCCTGGCAGAATTAGTAAGTAAAATAAGACTAAAAGTGTCAATATTATTGATATTTAAATGGCATGTGCGTGCCAAAAAGTTAAAATAACTTCGCTGCCTATATTTACACGTTGAGTAGAGCTGGTGAAGTTAGATACTGGTAATAAGGAATTCATGATCCTTGGTGATGGTACTTTTATCTGGATAGCGCTATTTGTCGAATAATGTCTATGGAAACAATTGTCGATACAATTTAAATTATAGCAATTATTCTGAGAATAAGGATATTCGGACGTGAAAATACCGGGTCTTAATTTGAAACCGAACTCGACCAAATCAGCTATAAAGAGTCGTTTGTTAATGACTACCGTATATAGACCACCCCTTTGGCACGTCAAAGTAGGGTACATTTATGATTGGGGGTGGCGGCAAACATATAGCGTATCCTGATCACTTAAGGCCAAATTCAATTTGAGACAATTTTTACCAAATCGCGATGACATAGTATGACTTCCATACCGTCGGCTCTTTCACTAGGTATATACAGCGTGGCAAAAAAGTCGCGCATAAGCCTGTAACTTTTCAATTACCTCGAATACGAAAAAGTGACCTTTATGAAAGTTGTTCAGTAAATCATTCCCCACATTTCTACCTGCATGAATTTTTTCTATACTAACAACAAAATAGCCTAGAAAATTGAACAACTTAACATCGGAATAATAAATAAGTGAAACCTTTTCAGAAGATCGGGTGTTCAAAATGACAACCATTTTCTGCTAAGCAGAGCGCCAGTCGATTCTTGAATCTGTCTAAAACATTTAAAAGGAAGTCCTCTGGAATCCTCCCGAATTTCAGCACTAATTCTGACTTTTAAAGATTCTAAAGTCATTTGGACGGTTAACGTAGACTTTGTTCTATAAGTGTCCTCACAAAAAGAAATCAAGCGGGGTTAAGTCCGGGGATCGCGCTGGTCAGTCAATAGCACCTCTTCTGCCTATCCAACGTCCTGGAAATTGTTCGCTTATGTATTGTCTAACATTTGCCGTATAATGCGCAAGGGTTCCATCTTGCTGGAACCATACCTGCTTGTTTATGCCATTATTTACACCAGGTAAAACCATTCTGCAAGAAGGAAGTATGTAAATTCTGAGGACGTCCAGATATTTTTCGCCATTCAAATTACCATCTATGAAAAAAGGTTCCACAATATGTCTACCAACCATGCCCGTCCAAACATTAACTTTTTCGGGTCTCTGAGTATGACCTTCCTGGAACCAGTGAGTATTCTCAACAGACCAATAACGATAATTGTGTCTATTAACAATGCAATCTAAATGGAAAGTAGCTTCATCCGAGAAAATGATATTTGTTGCGAATTTATGATCGTTATTGCATCTTTCCATCATCAGCTCACAAAATTCAGCTCTCCTATCAAAATCGTCCTCGTTTAACTCGTGCACCAACTTTATCTTGTAGGGATGCAACTTCTCCTGCTTAAACAAATTTTTCACTTACTGATGAGACACATTAAAATCCATCGCCATTGGCCTGGATGATTGTGTTGGATTTTCATGATTTAAGAGCATGATATCCAAAGCTTTGTCTCCCCAGGTTGCTGTTTTAGGTCCGTAGCCGCTCATTATCAAAATTTTAACTCGTTGTTTCTCATTCAGATGAACCATAATATAAACAAATTAGAAATCAGGTAGCAGAAAATTAAACAGGAACTCAAAATTGATACCTCTTAGGTCGCTGTCATGAAAACACCGTGACTCAACTGGTGGGTATTAGGTAGGAATAGCTATAATTAAGAAGTTTTTCATGTTTGAGCTGTCACTATCTCGGAAACGCTTGCAGATAGGTGAAAATTTGAAATACAGAAAATTCAGAGTTTTCCCAGTATGTGTTCCATTTAAAAAAAGTAAGTTAGGCTCTATGGCAACCAAACCAGAAATGACAAAAAATTAATGCAGGTGCGGAATAATTTACTGAAAAACTTTCATAAATGTCACTTTTGCGTATACGAGGTAATTCAAAAGTTACAGGCATTATGCGCGACTTTTTTGCCACTCTGTGCATAGTTTTAATCGTAAACCCATATGGAACTGGTTTCAACCATGAAAAAAAAACAATTATTTACTTTGCAACGTGAATATATTAAACTATAGATTTAATGAAATCTTATGATTGAAGGGATTTATTCTAATATTCTAAAAACCTTTTTCATCACTGATGTGTTGTTCTATATGCGTCTTAAATAATTTCATCGGGCTCAGTTTGGACTGGAAACGGTTTGACCAAAATCGTTTTCGTTATCTTCCGATTCTTAACATAAATCGACGAAATACATTCAATCAAAAAAATAATGAAACTCACACAAACTCCTATAACAAAAACTTCAAAGGCAAAATAGCATTCTATCAAACCTACACTAATGAAGATGTTGCCCTTTCCAGTGCACTTTGGTGTCTTTGTGAATGTTTTTCGATGCTCCCGCTCATGTACCCCACTTTCAAAAAGTTTGTGAAAGCTAAAAAAACAGTTAAGAGTAATTTAATTACTAATTCTTTTTGTGAAACATTAGAAGACGCTAACCCTATCAGAAAATACTCCGTATAGGTAGAATTCCTCGGACAAGATAGGTGCGCCACATCTGCCTTAAATATAGAGTCAATTGATCTAACAGAACACTTTTCTTCGTTGGTAAACAAGGACTCAATTAGATTACTGGCTGTGGTAGTTTCCATATGAAATGCAAAGTAAGATGTCTGCACCAATTTAATTCCTTCGTCCGCTTGATAAAATTTCCCGCTTAAGGATCCTTTTGGAGATATTTTATTTTCATAAATTAGCTTTCTTAAATATTCGTTAGTGCGTTTTTCCGGACGCTAAAAAAATTGTATTTTTTTTTCAATCAATCAATTAAGCCTATTAGGTATCTAAAGTACTGCATAAATTGATACCAGATTTGTATCACAGTGTGCAATTTTGCATTGTATACAAAGTGGCAAAAAAGTCGCGCATAATGCCTGTAACTTTTGAATTACCTCGTATACAAAAAGGTGACCTTTATGAAAGTTGTTCAGTAAATTATTCCCAACATTTTTACTTGCATGAATTTTTTCTGTAATTTCTGGTTTGGTTGCCATAAAGACTAACTTACTTTTTTTAAATGGAATTCCTGTTTAATTTTCTGTTGTCTGATTTCTGTTTACACTGTGGTTCATTTGAATGACAAACAATGAGTTGAAATTTTAATAATGAGCGGTTACGGAAACATGAAGAGATCGCAAGATCAGGTAATCAGGTTTGTCAACTTTTCAATGAATTATATCCAAATGGGCCTCCAATAAATCAGTCAACGGTGTGTCGAGTGGTAAAGAAGTTTGGAGAAACAGGCAGTGTTAGGGAAGCCGTTAGATCAGGTCGACCTAAAACAGCAACCGGGGGAGACAAAGCTTTGAATATCATGCTCTCAATACATGAAAATCCAATACAATCATCTAGGCAGGCCAATGGCAATATATTTTTGATGTGTCTCATCAGTCAATGAAAAATTTGTTTAAGCAGGAGAAGTTGCATCCCTACCAGACGAAGTTGGTGCACAAGTTAAACGAGGACGATTTTGATAGAAGAGCTGAACTTTGTGAGCTGATGATGGAAAGAAAGAATAACGACGATAATAAAGCTGGATTTATAGACTCGAAAAGTTGGCGAGGTTGAGGTTCAGTTGGCATTAAAAATAAGAGTTCAATTTAAACTAAAGGGAACACTTAGTTTAATTTATAAACTTAGTTCGTGCAAGGTTCGTAAGTTTCGAAGAGTTCCCGCGTAGTTCGAGAAAACCAATTTTTATGTTAGGAGTTCGAGAGATTCGTTTCGACCAATGAAGATGCTATTTTAAAGTCATGTGGTTACAGTGAAATGTCTTCTCGTTGTTTACCTCGCCCTTCCGTCATTTGTATTTGGATTTTTTGTTTATTGTAAGTTTAGTATTGTGTTTTGTGCCAGAAATTGGAAAACTAGAAATGTATAGTATAGAGAATGATAACACTAATTTATTGTTACTCGAGTAAATCCAAAATTATGAGTTTATCTACAACACTATCACTCTATTGGACGAACATTTCAACCAATCAAACAACAACTTTTCGAACATCGCTACTGACTTTATAAATGCCATATTCTGGACTGTCGAATATCGAACCTCACCAACTTGAACATAACTTCAACCTCGTCAACTTTTCGAGTTTATAAATCCAGCTTAACTTCGCACCAAATACTATTTTCTCGGATGAAGCTACTTTTTATTTAAGTGGGATTAATTTAAAGAAATAGTCCATTCTCGAAGTGGAGTTGAAATATAGGGAAAGGGGAAAAAAAGTCAAAAAGTCTTTCTCCACTAATTTAATAGTGAGCTATTAAAGGCTCAATTTTAAAATTAAATTGTCTCTACATGTTTCGAAGGTAGTAACCTTCATCTTCAGGAGACCAAAGTAGTGCTGCAGTTATTATTAGCAGTAGAGAGAAAACGGTTGGTGGAAAATGACGTTGATGGAGCTTTTTTTATTTAAAAATATTTTGACAAGATATTAATAATTGAATGTAATCAGCATGCTAAAATTGGAATTGAAAGTGGAATGTTATATTTAAATCAAAGTTTCTGAAAAGACGCTGTCAATCTGTGGTCGAATTTAAAAAGGGAAGATATTCGTTATTTGAAAATCATACGTCAGGATATATAAAAATGATCTTTTGGACATTCTAGTTCTTGTTAGAGAAAGATTTTTGTTTGTGATTTGTTTTATGAGAAATTCTGTAATAAGAAAGAAATTTATAATTAGTAATGAAATAAAATTATTAATAATGTCTGTACTTACATAATGTTGAAATTTCATTTGTAAAATTAGTTATTGGAGACCTAAGGTCCCGTCACCTTGCGTTATGTTCGTCCCATTATGTAGGGAAAACAATAGAATTTGATTTAAAATAAAATTATTAAAAAAAAACAGATCTTATATTTTATATACCCTTAAAGATTAAAATAAGGAGACGAACACAGTTAAAATGAAAACTTGACAACGTGTTCAGTCATTTTATAGTCGACCGTTGACAGCTTGAGAACAAAATGGTTGACAATGTCAGTATAATTGCATAAACGAAAAAGGTATGAAAAGCTCAATCATCGTTCTTATAGTTACTAGTAAGTTAAATAAACATACATAAAACTTGAATATAACATAAAATATAAATAAAAGATATCATAATAAAAATTTTTTTCACAAGGTTGGGGGAATGGTTCTAAAAGATTTCCCTTTTATATTCTTTGGTGGTCTCCAGTGATCGTTAATAGAAATATCGACATTTAAGTTGGGAGAAACATGTAGAGACAATTTAATTTTAAAATTGAGCCTTTAATAGCTCACTATTAAATTAGTGGAGAAAGACTTTTTGACTTTTTTTCCCCTTTCCTTAAGTGGGATTGTTAATAGACACAATTATCGTTATTGGTCCGCTGAGAATACTCACTGGTTTCAGGAAGGTCATACTTAGAGGCCCGAAAAAGTTGATGTTTGGGCGGGCATAGTTGGTCGACATATTTTAGGACCTAGAGGTGCTGCCGGACTTAACCCCGCTCGACCTCTTTTTGTGGGGACACTTAAAGAACAAAGTCTACGTAACCCGTCCACATGACTTACAATTTCTAAAAGTCAGATTAGCAGAAAATGGTGATCATTTTGAACACCTGATCCACTAAAAAGGTTTCACTGGTTTATTATTTCGATGTTAAGTTGTTCAATTTTCTTTGCCATTTATTTAATTATTATACAGTTTGTTGCAATTTAAAAAAATAAAAATTTGAAATATAAAAAATTCAGAGATTTCTCATTAGAATCAAAATATGCAATCATATGCAGTGTGTTTCATTTAAAAAAAGTAAGTTGGTCTCTATGGTAACCAAACCAGAAATGACAGAAAAAATTTATGCAGGTGGAAATGTGGGGAATAATTTACTGAACAACTTTCATACAGGTCACTTTTTCATATACAAGGTAATTCAAAAGTTACAGGCATTATGCATTATGTATTATGACTTCTTTGCCACTCTGTATTCTTTTATGCGAGTGCATAATAATAAATAGTAAGTTGACAAATTTCATCTTACGGAAAAATAATATCTATTATATGGTATATCCTCAGCTCCCATGTCCATTTTAGCATCATATAGTTGTTTTACATCATTGAGATTATTGGTGTAAGACTGCAATAGCAGCACGATTCTTGCTGAGTATGCAGTATAAATGTAGCTAAATCCTAGCAGTAAAGAAAAAGTTGCTATTTTTCCCGAAGTACTACGTGGTTCATAAGAATAGTCCATTTGGCACACTACTGCAATCTAAAATTAATTAGATTTAAGTGCATTGATGCATAGAATACCAAAAAGAGTATTTTTTTATGGTTTACTGTATCTATCTTACAAACTTATTATAAATGCTAATTCCTAATGCTGATAAGACCCAGCGGGTGATCGAATGAAAGCACCGACGCCCTCGTTGATGATACAATAAAAGGTTGCGCTGCTTTAAGATAATAATATATATGAAAGCGTGGACAAAAATATTTTTTTTATCTACCTGTATGCAACAAAGGTGTCGTACTGATTTTTTATGTTTGAAAGAAAACGCAAAAACATTATTTAAACGTAATTTAATAATAGGTAATAATAATAAGTAATAATAATAAAATAATAATATAACAGTATATAAGATACAATACAATTCAAACTATAACATTTAGGACGGTTATTAATTAAAACAAAATATTTATCACATTTTAACCCACGTCAGTTTCACTGTCACTGTCGTCATCCAAGTTCACAATAATTCTTTCTTTAGGCAACAGATCTATATTTACGTATGGTTTTTTTACTTCTTGAACATGCGCTACACAATTTTCCCAGCTTTTGTTTGGAATATTTTGCATCTCTGATTGTACTAAAGCTGTCACAGAAGAATTTAAGGTTGGCGATACATTATTCCTCCTTACCGATGCTTTCAGCTGGTGCCATATATGTTCAATTGGGTTGAACATGCAATGATAAGGAGGAAGTCTTAACACGGTATGACCCATTTTTGACGCCAAAGTGTCACAATAATATTGCTTTTTTATTGAAAATTATTTTAAAATTTCGAGCGATTGCTTTTGGTGTAGTTCCCTCAAAATACATACTATTTTCCATCATATAGTCCTGGATGGTAACTTTTGTGTTATTGAAACACGGAACTTTATTTAACCTACGACTGTGGTAAATCGCATTATCCATCACTATCACACTATTTGGTGGTATATTTGGTAATAATTTGTTTTGAAACCAGTCTTCAAATAGTTCTGCCGTAGTATCATCGTGATAATCAACAAGGGAGTCCTTTATATTTTTAGCTTATTGATTAAGTGGAACTGGGCTGGGCTGGCCACGTTGCACGGATGCGAGATGACCGATGGGAAAAGAGGCTTCTTGAATGGATACCCAGAACGGACAAGCGAAGTAGAGGAAGACCGCCTACGCGTTGGTCGGACGATATCAAGAGGACCCGCAACAACTGGATACAAACAGCACAAGATCGATTGGAATGGAAAATGATTAGGGAGGCCTATGTCCAACAGTGGACACAGAGGGCTGATTGATGATGATGATGATGAAGGCCAAAGCGTTTGGTATAAATCCGTTTTTTGTCCCAGCATGAATTATTGTTATACGCTTACCTTTATTTGATAAAGCTTTGGTTCTGCTCGATAAATCTACCCAACCTTTATTTGGAACTTCGTGTGTGTCATACCACGTCTCGTCCAAATAAATAATATCCCTTCCATCCTGTCTATATCCATGGACTGCAGTTAGGTATTCCATCCTCCATATTTTTAACCGGGCCGATTCCATAATTACTTGTCGTTTGTTAATTTTTTTGATTTTAAAACCGTCTCTTAAAATACATTTCCTTAAAGTCTCACGACAACACTCTATTTCTGTATCATCTTTTTTTAATCTTTGCAATAGAGTTTTTAAAACAGAGATCATTTGTTCCCTGTACATGGCATGTACTTTTCTACGAATTATATCGACATCCGTCGCGTCCAGTTTCTTAAAAGTAAAAGAGTCTTTCCTCTTTCCCACACTTCCACACTGTGCTCACTGGCCTGTGTGTCAAAGTTGCCGCTTCCTTCCCTGCATTAAATTTTAAAAACCCACGTTCAAGAAGGATGATATAAACGTCGAGGATTACTTTTTTTGTGTCAACTGATAAAATATAACGCTTTAATTGGTTTTTATCACGACCCACTTGTCGTACTGGTTTCTTCCCACGGACGAAACATTCTTAGATATCACGTTTAATTGGCAACAAATAACTTCTTGTCTAAACCAATACAAACATCCAACTGAATTTTAAAACCAATAATCGGCAAATTTAAATGACTAAAATAAATCTATTTTATTTTACACTAATTATTTTAAGAGGATTACTGAAAAAATGTAATAATATAATAGTCTTTAAGTGGATCCGTACCTGAAGCCCCAGATCAGGTGGTCGAATTTTACACCTTACAAAATAGGTTACTATGACGGTAAGAGATTAGCATTCATAATGAGTTTGTAAAAGAGACAGACGGGCCATACAAAAGAATGTGAATTTGCTCGCGTGCTTACTTTATTTATAAAGACTTATTACTATTAATAATTAATAATGTCCTGTTTTCGAGAAATGAAATATATAAATATCAACTTTAGCATTAGTTCGGCATGTCAAACCTTATCAAAAGCATTAGAGACGTCGGAAAAAACCGCTCCCGTCTGTATGTAAATACCTAACTATTTACCACATTGTATCATATTATACCTGCATCATTGCAATATCCAAAAAATTAGGTTCATTTTCACCGGCTCTTTCACGACCTTCCACAAAGGTTTCTTCCATCTCTTCCCATTTAAGAATAAGTCTTATTACAAAGCAACACAAAATCACGACGATTGCGCAACTTATCCACACGTATTTATCAAAAGGTAATTCAAATATGTTTGTGGAATAAGCTAAAGGTGGTGCTCTGAATACAAAGATTACACCAAGCCCCTTAATAGTAGCAACCAAATATTTAAAATATTTAAGGCGCTCAGTTGGTGTAAATGATAATGTTCCTAAAAATTTATAAGTTTATGAAAAATGTGTTTCCTGGTTTTGGGCAGCAGACCTGAAATGTCAGCCCTTCCGTAATGTAAATCACCCAACATCCCTTTATAATATTGTTTGGTAGGATGGTGTTCTAAACCCCAATCATCCGTTATCAAAATTTTTTGGCTCATATTCCAAATATCAATAAAATGTTCATACATTAAGTAGTTTAGTTTTGTTAACTTCTCCACGTGTTTATCTCTAAAAATGAAGACCTAAAATAAATGTCCTTTCTACAGTTCCATTTAAAGGTGATGAACTACTTTAAACATTTCACCAAATTGTTTTTACCGTCCATCTGTAAGATGTTGTAAACTGCTATTATCGAGAAAGACGTATGATACCCTTAGTGGCATTTGTTTAAAGTTACTTCTATTTCGAACTAGTGTTAAATCATTATAAAACCAAAATCCTCTATCCTTAGACCATTTTGATATAGCACTTTGGGTGTATCGGGAAATGGTCGAGTTTAATTTATACAGTGTACTTATTTCGAAGGTACTCTTAGCAATTGAATCATCTATCACTAAAATATAGCTGTTAATTGGAAAATAATAGTTTTGGTATTCTAGTTTTTTTATAGTTCCAAATATAATCCATATGTTCGGGAATTTATACAGTTCCTTGTACCAAACCTGCAAGAAAATTTTAAAAATAAATGTAATTTTTGTGCATTTTTATGAATGTACATTATTTCTTTCACCTCTTCTATCAACGAATAAAAGAAATCGCATTCCATGTCGGTAACAAAAATCTTGTTGAAGACATTCCGCTCCGGACACAGTTTTCCAGAACTAAGCAAAGTATACCGAGAACTAGTTCTTAACAGTGTTTTTGCAAGCTCTAACAATTCACCTAAAATATCATTAAACAAAGACAACTCATATGTGTTGTGTATTGGTCGGAATTGGGACAGCATTGATGAAATTTATATACGTATATTATATTCATGATAAACATATTCTTGTAATGTGGAGTCTCAGTGGTTATTAATTTTTGTTTGTGCAGATCAATGTTCACTTTACCATAATGTGACAAGTATTACTTGAACGAAAGGTAATAAGTATATTTCTTCATCCATTCTGTCCTTATTGCGACGAATACGTAACACTTAGTACCCAGGGCACAACTTAATAGATTAAAAGAAATAAGTCATAATATAAAAAATTGTGTTTGCACAACTTCTGATATTAAAGCAAGTAAGTCATAATGTAAAAAATTGTGCTTGCACAACTTCTTATATTAAAACAAGTAAATCATAATGTAAAAAATTGTGCTTGCACAACTTCTGATATTAAAACAAGTAAATCATTATGTAAAAAATTGTGCCTGCACAACTTCTGATATTAAAACAAGTAAGTCATAATGTAAAAGATTGTGTATCCACAACAGCTTATACTAAAACAAATAAATCATATTGTAGAAAATTGTGTTTAAACCATAATTTCAGATTATATGATATATATTTTATAGAGTGTAGAATTAGCCTTACTGAAAATAAATGCATTGCTTACTTTGTTTCCAACACAAGTGAGCTTCTACTATTGTAGTTTTATTATATAATTTTAAATAGTCCTTTAAAAATAGAAGTTTATCTGAAGACCAGACTTTGTTAAAATTAAAAGCATATAAGAACAATAGAAAATTTACTGGGTTCATTTTCATTTGCGTCGTAGAACGTTAATATTCCAAATCAGGCCAATGTTATGTTCAGGAATAAAACTCCTAAATTATAGGTTTGTAAGTAAAAGAAAGTATACAATTAAAAAATATTCGTGACAAATATTTCACATGCTGTTAGGCGGTAACTAAAAATAAAATACAATTACTTTTTAGCTATCTTTTAATGCTTTATTTATTTATTTGTTTTTCGATAGGTAATTATAACTACCCTTTTATATTACCTAGTGTCGTAATGAAACCATTAATAGCTATTTAAGGCAAAGTGCGAGAAAAAATCATTTTCATCCAAGGGAGCTCGGACTGACAAACGTAGGGCTTGGTTTAGATCACAATTAACAAAGTAAGAATATAGAGAAAGGAAAATAAAAATTTTAGAAATTGCTGAAATTGACCATCACCATGTTCCAAGCATAGATTCACAGGTTCCTTCATATTTTCGAAAGCGTTGACCAGCATCTGTGGAGAAATGTTACCACATTTTTTTGTACCTGTTCTAAATTTTCAACTGGTGTTTCAAAAATATTGTTCTTCAAATGAGGAAAAATAAAGTAATCCCTAACCGTCCAACAAGGTGATCTGGGTGGGAATTTAATGGCTGTTCTGAAACTGATCAATGTATGCACCGCCCTATTGAAAATGACCAAAACATAGTTCATCGTCAAGTAATTGCTTCACAAATGGATAGAATGGTGCTGTAACTGTGTCATGGAAAAAAATCGGACCAACAATTCTTTTTCTGGAAACAGCCAACCATAAAACCGGAATATTATGCTAAACGCATGAAGTTTTGTCGGTGGATAAATAATAATCACCGTGTTGTATCGCATATGCTTCTTACGGATGAAGCAACATTTACAGGGGATGGTATTAATAATACTCGTAACTCTGATGTATGGTCAATCGAAAATCCCCAAGCAACAATCGAGAGTAATTTTCAACATAAGTTTTCGGTAAACGTATGCTCGATAGCTATTTAATTGGCCTTTTCATTTTGAAGAATCGCCACACGGGACACCACTACTTCAACTTTTCACAAAATTAATTACAAGACTTCTAAAGAATGTTCCTGTAAACATCAGAATGCAAATGTACTATCAGCACGATGGAGCTCCTGCACATTTCGCTCGTCAGGTCAAGCAACATTTGGACGAATTCCAGGGCGTTGGATTGGTCGCGGTAGTTCTATTAATTGACCTCCAAGATATCCAGACCTCACATCACTAGATTATTGTTTATGGGGCTGGTTAAAAAATGATGTATATAAAGTAAAAGTGGACACTTGAGATGCACTAATTCGACGTATTATAAATCGCTGTGTCTAGGTACACGCTAACGTGTACACAAATTTAAAAATTATGTACACGCGAAACGTCATCAACGTAAAGACGTCACTTTTTAGCGTGTACGAATTGAAGCGACACACAAATCTAAAAAGTATAACACGCGAAACGTCATCAACGCAACGATGTCATTTTTTAGTGTGCGTTTTATATTTTAATATTGGTTAGGTACACGCTTAGTTTTTTTTGAAATACTGCTAATAAAACGCTAATAACGTGTAGATCGAAAAGTAAGTTTTAATTCAAAATAAGAACAAAAAATGAATGTGACAACGTTTGATAGGTATATGCATAGACCATTGGTCTATGGTATATGTAAGTGTTTTGTAGGCACGTAAAAAAGAAAATATACAATTTGTAATTTAAAACCTGGTATATCTAGAAACTTATTTTTTATTAATATAATATACTAATTAGGAAAATATTTCCTAGCCATCTGATATAAACCTTATACTATAAGGCCGTATTTGGCTAACACAGTTAGCGCTATAATACTAAATTGATTGCTTAAAACTACCAAGAAAGGAAGATCTTTCTGTTGGTAGGATGCTGCTACATATGGACCGGTTTCGAATTTATTGGTTCTCGTCAGCATAGGGTAAGCGCAGACATACCTAACAACTGACTGAGCAGGACGATAAAACTGGTTATAAAGACTTGAGGCCTTTCTGTTGTTAGGTATGTCTGCGCTTACCCTATACTGACGAGAACCAATAAGTTCGAAACCGGTCCATAGGTAGCAGCATCCTACCAACAGAAAGGTCTTCCTTTCTTGGTAGTTTTAAGCAATCAATTTAGTATTGTAGCGCTAACTTTGTTAGCCAAATACGGCCTTATAGTATAAGGTTTATATCAGATGGCTAGGAAATATTTTCCTAATTAGTATATTATATTTATTCTACTCCATCTGACTAGTAAGGATTTTTAAAGATTTTTAGTTTTTATTTTTTATTTCTTCTTTTTTTCAATTCTATGACGGTTTGTTCGGCACCTTTGGGTGTTCCTTTTATTTTAATTTTGAGTGGTAATAATATGTCACTTATAACTAAAAAAAATGTAAGTATTAGGTATATTAATTTTGGATTATGTACCTGCTAATATCTCACTATTGATTTTAACCCTGTTTTCCATCTAAGTAAAAGAAATAATAAAAATGCGATTAAAATTTTAAAAATACAACAAATTTATGGAGATAGAGACTTACTCCTGACATATCATGATTTTTATGTTTTTTCAATAATTGTTTAATTTGGAGAGCATCTCCTGCCTTTGTGGCACGAATCTTAATCTGAGCTGGACAATTCATCTTGTGGGTTCTACAACATTCATATAAGTAGTGGATATTTGACCATGTTTTAAAGGCTTTCAATTAATTAATTATAATATTTAATAAATTTAGATGGTACCTAATATACCTACACCAACCTTCTTTTACGCATGCCTTTTCCACGAGTTCTTACCGTACCGCCATGAATGCAAACGTATTGAGCTTCGTAATATTTAAGATCTTTATTTAATTCCCGCTTTAACATCTTCTGAGCTGCTTCGATCGTTCTGCTACCCCTAATTACAAATTTTTGTCTCTTGTCTCTTTCATATTTTTGTAAAATTTTGACAAACTCATTAAAAGAATCAAATATTTGGCCACACTGCATATCTCATTAACACCAAACACACTAATAAAGTATCAAATTGTACACTAAACTGTAATCAGCAAATCACAACAAATAATATGCATAACCTTAAAAGTACTGCCAACGTGCACCAAGAAAATATTCAATTCGTACACGCTAAAAAGTGACGTCCTTGCGTTGATGACGTTTCGCGTGTATATAATTTTTAAATTTGCGTGCACGTTAGCGTGTACCTAGACACAGCGATTATAAATACCGCAGCCAATATTAAAGAAGAAAGACATGAAGCAATTAGGAAACCAACACGTGCTCTTCGTAGACAAAGCAGAGAATGTTTAGAGGTCAACGGCGGTATCTTTAAACTTAAAAGAACGTTGTGATTAGGAAAATGTTAATGTATGAAATATTTTTTATTTGTTATTACGCAATAACTTGAAAACAAATGAGAATCGGATAAGAACATGGGGTTTTTTCATATTGTTCTCGCGTGTATAATATACTCCTGAAGTTCGGTTCGTTTCTCCCGACTCACCCTGTGTAACCCACTAGTGAGACAAAGCTATAACTCATTAGTGAGTGGTTAGCAGCTTTATACCTCTAAAATTGCATCGATAATGTATACATTATATGAGAATGTTGGATAAAATAACTATTTTTTGTATTTACATTGTTCTAATTAAGAATAATTTGTGGCATTTATTTACTTCTTATGATGTATACTGTGAACTTATTAAACAGGGTGTTACTTAATAATAGGCCGTAATTCCAACGGCGCATTCCTGAACCAAATTCAAGTAGAAAAGTTTATATAAACATATGTCCTAAAAGTCTGCTTTTCTAGATACAGAGTATCAAAGTTTAAAAAAAAATCAGTTCCTTATTAATATCTCAAAGATACTTTTGTCGATTTTGGTATTGCTCATTGTGATAATTGGAATTTATAGTTATCATCTAGTTAGTGCTATCTTAGCGCCTTATTTCAACGAACAGCACTGCCAAATTTCACCAAAATCGGCAAAAGAATCTTTGAGATATTAATACGAAACCGATTTTTTAAAAATTTTTAAAAATCCTTACTTGTCAGATGGAGTAGAATAAATATAATATACTAATTAGGAAAATATTTCCTAGCCATCTGATGTAAAACCCTTATACTATAAGGCCGTATTTGGCTAACACAGTTAGCGCTACAATACTAAATTGATTGCTTAAAACAACCAAGAAAGGAAGACCTTTCTGTTGGTAGGATGCTGCTACCTAAAAATCTTTAAAAATCCTTACTTGTCAGATGGAGTAGAATAAATATAATATACTAATTAGGAAAATATTTCCTAGCCATCTGATTTAAAAACCTTATACTATAAGGTCGTATTTAGCTAACACAGTTAGCGCTACAATACTAAATTGATTGCTTAAAACTACCAAGAAAGGAAGACCTTTCTGTTGGTAGGATGCTGCTACCTAAAAATCTTTAAAAATCCTTACTTGTCAGATGGAGTAGAATAAATATAATAATATACTAATTAGGAAAATATTTCCTAGCCATCTGATTTAAAAATTTATTTTACTCCATCTGACAAGTAAGGATTTTTAAAGATTTTTAAGTTTTTAATATACCTAAAGGTATAGTCCTCTCTCCTGATTGCTTAAAACTTCTAAGAGATGGCGCCACTTGTCGTTCACTGCCTGAGCAGGACGATAAAACTGGTTATAAAGACTTGAGGCCTTTCTGTTGTTAGGTATGTCTGCGCTTACCCTATGCTGACGAGAACCAATAAGTTCGAAACCGGTCCATAGGTTGCAGCATCCTACCAACAGAAAGGTCTTCCTTTCTTGGTAGTTTTAAGCAATCAATTTAGTATTGTAGCGCTAACTGTGTTAGCCAAATACGGCCTTATAGTATAAGGTTTTTTAATCAGATGGCTAGGAAATATTTTCCTAATTAGTATATTATACCGATTTTTTATTTAAACTTTGACACCCTGTTTCTTGTAAACTTTTTAGGACACATGTTTATATGAAGCTTTCTACATGAACTTGGTTCACGAATGCGCTCTTGGACTTACGGCCTGTCATTAAGTAACACCCTGAATAACTTAAAACAACAGATTAAGCAAGAAATTTTTTCTCACCAAAAAACTACACTCATCTCATAATATTATGAGTAGCATGAATTGTTGAAGCGTTTTAATAATGCCTTTCAGATAACAGAATTCCTAGTAATACCCATAAATAATAGTTTCTACCCATGTAATAATACTTTATTCAAAGTTATATATTATGCCGTTTATTTAATGACAAATGTGATGGGTAATTTGGATATTATCGCTATGTAAATAAATATTTAAAACATGACATAAGAAAAATAAACAAACTTAATATTTTATCATATAAAGTATTTACTAGAACGCCTATATATTTTGAAACACATAATGTGATAATACTGTGTCCTCTAAGCATATTTAAAAAATGCTTACGTATTGTAAAGTTTTTGTTACTTTTATTTTCATATTATCTACAGCATATTCTGAGCTACTTCAGGATACAACTTTTTTGGTAGATTTTATAGCTCGTCAGAATTGCTCTACTAACATCGTTGCAGTGACATGCTTCCCCAAAGGTAGTTATTCATTTAAGCCTATTACCGCTATAGTCCGAAGCACGAGGCTTGCCCTATGAAAAGAATGCGAATAAAAAAAGTGCAATATTGCCGATTTGACTAGTATAGATTTCAAATAAAGAACATCTAGATTCTAGATATTTAGTTATATTACATTAGGTATATAATTCTTACTAGACTATGTAAGAGTATTAAAATCAAGGAATATTACTTAACTATTTCAAATTTTATCAGATCAATTTAGTTAATGAAGAAATAGTTATGATTTCTATCGTGGAATATCTTAATAAATTATAATATAATCTAATAAATATCCAAACCTGGAAACAGACCAACGCGAGGAACTTAAGGCAGTGGACCAACAAAAGTAATTTAATTGGCACAGGTTCCACATAACGAAAAATATTTAGTGTGCTGTGCATTTGAGGAGCGTCTGACTTCTAGGCGTGTGCTGATTGTTCATCATTAGCGTAGCATTGTGAATGCGATTTTTATGATTACGCGTTATAACTGTTTTCATATTTATAAATTTAGAGACGTCTCAAGCGAGCTGTGGCGTATAGTGTATTTTATCTTCATATAATTTCGTATTTTCTTTTAATAAAACCTAAATTTATAATGAGAAAATCATATTCAGAAAAGTTGAACGCACGTCTACGACACGCTGCATAAAAATTCATGTATACGGCTTTTGTCTCCCCTCTTTCTTTATATGTCGTAGTGCTAGCCTCGTGCTGCGAACTATACTTTTTATGGTTTTCTATTTTAGTCCAACTGCTGAGTATGAATAAAGTATTTTCAAGAAACTTTATAGCAGTTACTTATTCAAAATACAACAGTTTTATAGACAACTTAGAACTTTACAACGGGAAACTTACTATTTTGTTAGATATACGGTGTGAACATTATAAAACTATTTTAGATCAGGTTAGTTCAGGTTGCCGCTATACAGGATGTTTCAATAATATATCGACAAATTGAAACAGGTGATTCCTTAACAAAAAATGATGAAAAAAGTTCCCATTAATGAAGGTCTTGGAACCCATCGTTTGTAAGATACAGGGTGTTAAACTTCTAATTTTGTTTTGGTTTTTCCTATTTATTTTATGCGTGCTTAAAGATCATTTATTCAAATGCTGTCCTTTTGTTACATATTAAAGTATCTAAAGAATTAATCTGTTGCCATTTAAAACTATCTACCGGGTGTTATTCTTTTAGGCGTCACGACCACTGTAACCCCCTCAACTTTTTTTTTGATAAGACACTGACTATCCTTTCATATAAAACAACTTTTCTGGTTCATCATTTACCTTTTTTATTTCTTGCACTATTTTGATATCATATACGGTTCTGCTGATATTTGGTAAAATATGATTTAAACTAGGGCTACATTTTTATTCTGGTCAAATAAAAAGAAACTTGTACACTAGTTTACACAGTACAAAGTTTAACACTATGTATCTTACAAACGAGGGGTTTCTGGACCTCCATTAATGGGAACTTTTTCATTATTTCTTATCAAGGAATCACCTATTTCAATTTGTCGGTATAATATTGAAACACCCTGGATATGGATATAATATTTTTTTTATAATTATGTATAGAGTGTCCCATTTTTGATACTTTTTGGGGGTATTGCACTTATTATCAAAGATAGAGAGTTGCGGTTTTCGCGTCAGTGTGCTACTTTTTAACGAAACGAAAGATTTCGGTGTCAAATATGTCATGACTTTTAATATACAGGGTGATTTTGAAAACCCTCGCTTTTATAGGCGCTATGAGTTAACTTATCAAAAAGGTAAAAACTGATATTGATAGAACTTTTTGCGTAGAGTTCAGTTTCTCTCTAAAAATGTTAGTTTTTCGGATTCACGAAACCTATATTTTCTTTTAATGGGATACCCTGTATTTTTATTTAAATATTGATTAAGCAACATTTGGGCTTTTCAAAAATATATAGATATTTTTATTTATTTTGAAAAACAAGTTCAAAATTCGATATTTTTACTTTTTTACTATATTTGTAACAGTAGGCCCAATTGTCAATTTATTAGAAACGAATGAAAATGCCCAAACAGACTTGTCAGATTACACTAGTTTACAGTTAATTTGCAACTGTAATGTAAAAGGCAGGTTTTTGTTAATTTTTGGTCTCTAAATGCAAAAATGACGGTAAAAACTTCCTAACACGTAAAATTTTTGAGTTATGGTTTTTTTCAGCAAATAATAATGAGTATTTTAATCACATTGTTTTAAAAAGTAATTTGTAATATACCGGAGCACCACGTTGCCAAATTTACGTTTTGCCTAAGTTAGGGAAATTGTGGACAATCTAGCAACACGACGTGGGGTGTCTAGGGATGACACCTCAACCACAAAGTCTTAACCCTCTAGGGTAACGGAACCCATTTAAACCCAATGCCAAATTTCACTCTGCCCCGTAGCCGAATCTACTTATAGATGGCCCCTGTATACGAGAATTATGTCGTCGCTTCTTGAACTTCCGATACCCGATATGTCTAGAAAATACCAGAGGTACAGAACGGCTATAAAAGCAGCTGGTGTTGTGGTATTCGCCATGTGGAAATCGGCTATAAAAAGCGCGATTTCGCTGCGAATAGCCAGTCGGTGCAGAACCATGAAACAGTAAATAGCTAAAAGTGTTTGGAGCATTATTTCTGGGTTTTAAAATCTGCATAAGTCTTTTTCTTTGGACGAACGTCACCATAAAATTTGCCAGTTGATCTTGGAGCTTCCGGAGACCTGGGTATGCCAAGAGGGCATACGTGAACCTGAAGATAAAAGCAAGGCGTTGCTGAAGAAGCACCGGCGGAGAGACGCTGTAGTCGAGCCCGATACTGTGAGGAAACAGTGGTTCCTGGCCGTCTTAGAAGTTTGTCCTGGAATACGGACAGATTTTGCAAGCACCTAGGGGAAAGAGTCCGCTCACGATCGTCGGAGGAGGGCCAATCGTTCCGAGCACCATTCCGCCTAGAGAACTAATTTTAAGAAGAAATAATACGATCACCGGTCACAGCCGACGTTGCCAACATTGGATGACCCATGCCATAACCGTAGCAGCCGACGCCATCGCCAGGGAAGCGTATACGATAATCTACCACCTGGGCATAACCTGCACCAGGTCGGCAGACGAAGAAAACTTAGCGGCAAACGAATTTTGAGAAGGAAAACTACGATCACCAGCCATCGCCGACGTTGCCAACATTGGATGACCCATGCCATAACCGTAGCAGCTGACGCCATCGCCAGGGAAGCGTATACAATACTCTACCACCTGGGCCTAACCTGCACCAGGTCGGCAGACGAAGAAAACTTAGCGGCAAACGGAATTTGAGAAGAATAACTACGAACACCAGCTATCGCCGGAGTTGCCAGCATTGGACACGCCGTGCCATAGCCATAATAGCCGACGCCATCGTCGAGGAGGAGACTACAATAGTTTACCACCTGGGCATAACCTGCACCAGGTCGGCAAGACGCGAAAACTACGTGGCAGACTAACTTAAAAAAGAAATACTGCGATAATCCGACATAGCCGGCGTTGCCAGCCTTGTACGGACTGTGCCACCACTACAGAAGCTGACGCCATCGCCAGGAAGGCGTGTGCGAGTGAATACCACCTGGGCATAACCTGCACCAGGTCGGCGGAAGACGAAAACCACGTGGCGAACGTGGTATTTCGATTAAATAGCGAAGAACAGGCGACGCCAAGAGCTGGACGGTGAGGCCTCACCTCCAGTACCTAGTGCCGACCCCCAGACACCGAGTACAAGGACCTACCACCTGGGCATAACCTGCCCCAGGTCGGCAGCGAAGAAGCCGAGTACGGCAAACACTGCAGTGACCGGAATAATGGCACTACACAGTGAAAACCCTCCAGCCCGGACGGCGGAGGACGAAGAAGAACACGACATGCTCTCAACTACCGAGGCCGACCCCAGGAAAGAACCTGGTGCGGTCTCAAACTGCCCTACACAGATCGCCGCCCCTGAGATATTGACTGAGCTGAGCCGCGGAACTGCCAGGGATATGCCCCTCGAAGGAGGAAGCAAAGGCGAACTGTGCCAGGACATGGCGCCCAACTCGATGACTTACTCGAACATAAGGAGTAACAAAGAACCCTGTGACGACGTTAGGCCCGCTGGCCTAAGCGATCGTAAATCGTTTACATACCTGCCCATGGAATGCCCAGCGTTTAATACAAGAGCGAAGCGCAGAATATGGGAGGAAAGATATGGAATAGACGTAGAGATACGTAGCGGATCCGAGGAAGACTCGGATATCGACTCCGAAGACACGACAATAGATGAGGAGATACCCTGTAACCAGGAGGCTTCGTTTATTGTGAAAGAAACTAGAACAGATTTGTCAAGAAAAGTTATGCCACCTGGAGATCGGCAGATGCCATCTGTTTTGGATGAGGAACGAGTAAGGCCAAGCTATGAAGACAAGCCTAGAGGTTCGGCGCTGCCACCGTTAAGTCGGCAAGTTCCGCCAACCCAAAGGGGAGTCCGGCAGAAGCCAGATTATGAGAGGAAAATTAGAGGAATGGCATTGCCACCTCTACAGGAGCAACCAATAGAGCCAGGTCAAGATTGGCAAGCTGCGGAGGCATTAAGGTGGAGAACTATGGAGGAATTAGCTCAATCCATAGGACAACTAGTGGATAAACCAAGAAGGACGATCTCGGCGCCACCACCTAAGTTTGCAGGTACCGACACGGAGGACCCGGTGCTATTCTTAAAGCACATGCAGGCTTATTGCATAGACGTTGGAGCACCGGCGTACCAGTGGACGGACCTAGCAGTTAGGCAGATGACGGGACAGGCAGCTATACGAATGAAGATATACGCAGGAGGTCAGATTACATGGAGGCAGTTACAGGAAGCAGTACTAAGAGCTTACAACAATAGTGAGTGTATAAATCACTTACGTGCGGAACTGTATGGCCAGGACCAGATTAAGGGAGAAGGAGCAGAAGCCTTTTTGATTCGGAAAAGGCAGATTTGTCAGCGGATCAATCCGAGATGGCAGGAGGAAGAAGTGGTGCCACTGCTGTTGAGCAGATTAAACGGGCCATTGCGAGCTGCGCTGCGGACTTGGAACTGTCAAAGTACGGAAGAACTGTTAAACGCTGCTATCACGGTGGAACGGGATTGGAAGACGTCCGAGGTGTACACCGCACCTAGAGTAAATGTTAACGCTCAAGATAGCAGAATTGATGGTGGAAACAGACAGCCACAGTACCAAGGCCGTTTACAGTGCTATGGTTGTGGAGGCGCTCACCTACGTAGAGACTGTAGGAACGAAGGAAGAAGGCCTCAGCAACAAGGAGGTCAGGCGCGGGCACCAGACAGACCCCAATATAGTAGAACATGGGAGAGACGGGATAATCCAAATCCAGACAGACAACAAGCGAATGTAGTTAAGCCGAAAAAACCAAGGTTTATATTTCCGGATGGATGACCTGTAGAAATGCCTGGTACGAATAAGCATGGAGCGATGATTATGCGCGCCATGCAATACCAAATTGATCATCCTTCGCAGGGAACGCATTATAAGCAGCAAGCATTGGAAGATGGAATGTGGTACGCATTACATGCAGACGATGACGACTATGACCAGGAGCTCTTGCGTAAAGAATGTGGTATCCAAGAAGAAAGTGAAAATGAGGACATAGCGGATGAGGAAGAGGAAATAGAGGACCCGGAGAAGTTACTGTTCGGTTTCCGGAATAATGATTATATTTCCTGTGTTGATGACCTAGCAGATCCGGAAAACCGACACCCAGTCCAATCAACCAGCCAAGCTACTAGCGACTTGCCAGCAGGAGTCCCAGCCGCTATGGAAGATAGCGAGGAGATAGTTAGTGACTCTACTCCAACTGATAATGATACGGTGACAAACGAAGAATCGCCAATGACGGAGATTCGAAGAGACCGTAAACAGCACCGTCGAGCAAGACGACTTAGACAGCGTCATGTTTCACCCCCAACTTCAGATTCGGAGGAGGGTGTGAAGTTTAATAAAAGAACATGCATAGCGTTGTTACGAACAGAGGAAGAAGAAATCGCAGCGAACCAATTGTTGCAACTAGAGAAGCGAGCAAGATTGGAAATTTTGGAGCCACCGGACGTGGTCCAAAGAGATATAATAATTAAAGATGAAGTATTGGAACCACCAGACGTGGACCAAGAGGTCGGGGTCGATGTTATCTCGCCGCCTCCGGATTTTGAAGATAAGATCGAGATTAAAGAAGAAGATCTGTTCGATTCAACGGCCGCTACAGCTGCAGGGTTTGATCAACCGAGGGCAGAATTAACAAAAGCAAAGGAACCGGCGTTGACGGACCTACAATTAAGAAATGGGCAAGAAGACCAAAGGTCAAGAGAAGATTATATAGGGTGGACGGTAGTCGCGGTGAAACGTACGCCACTACCAGCATCCAACCCGTTTGCAGCGTTTGTGGAGCCACCTGTAACGGACTTGTACTTGTGTCCTCCAAGCTTGGAGACCCAGTATGACCAGCAAGGAGTTCCCTGGAGATATGTGCCTACTAGAGTCCCCGCACAAATCCAGCTACATAGCCAACCCTGTGAAGTCCCTGAAATTCCGGCCCCTCAGCCCGAGGTCGCCGAGGTACCATTGAGGCAGCCTAATGAGAAGCCACCAGACGTGGAAGAAATTACGGCCCCTCAGCCCGAGGTCGCCGTACCAGCAGTGAGGCAGCCGAGAGAGAAGCCACCTGAAGCCTCTAAGGAGTCCCCCAGGTCGCCGGAGAACCGTCCACAGGAGGCCTATGCCAGGTCACCTGGAGAAGAACCACCTATCGAAGCTAGAGCTACGGAGGTTGAGGAATCGCCTCGGACGAGAGAAAAGGAGAAATCATCTTACAGAAGAAAGTGATTTTAAAACCGTGTTTATTTAGACTTAGTATTAGTGTTGTTGTTGTTATGAACTTAGTATTAGTTTTTATTGTTGTTTTAGACTTAGAGTTTTGTTGATTTTAGATTTAAGTTATTTTTAAGTTGATATTATAAATAGAGTATAATTGTACCAGATGGGTACAGTTAAATAAACGCCCCATAATTAATGCTCTTAAGGGGGGGGGTGTTGTGGTATTCGCCATGTGGAAATCGGCTATAAAAAGCGCGATTTCGCTGCGAATAGCCAGTCGGTGCAGAACCATGAAACAGTAAATAGCTAAAAGTGTTTGGAGCATTATTTCTGGGTTTTAAAATCTGCATAAGTCTTTTTCTTTGGACGAACGTCACCATAAAATTTGCCAGTTGATCTTGGAGCTTCCGGAGACCTGGGTATGCCAAGAGGGCATACGTGAACCTGAAGATAAAAGCAAGGCGTTGCTGAAGAAGCACCGGCGGAGAGACGCTGTAGTCGAGCCCGATACTGTGAGGAAACAGTGGTTCCTGGCCGTCTTAGAAGTTTGTCCTGGAATACGGACAGATTTTGCAAGCACCTAGGGGAAAGAGTCCGCTCACGATCGTCGGAGGAGGGCCAATCGTTCCGAGCACCATTCCGCCTAGAGAACTAATTTTAAGAAGAAATAATACGATCACCGGTCACAGCCGACGTTGCCAACATTGGATGACCCATGCCATAACCGTAGCAGCCGACGCCATCGCCAGGGAAGCGTATACGATAATCTACCACCTGGGCATAACCTGCACCAGGTCGGCAGACGAAGAAAACTTAGCGGCAAACGAATTTTGAGAAGGAAAACTACGATCACCAGCCATCGCCGACGTTGCCAACATTGGATGACCCATGCCATAACCGTAGCAGCTGACGCCATCGCCAGGGAAGCGTATACAATACTCTACCACCTGGGCCTAACCTGCACCAGGTCGGCAGACGAAGAAAACTTAGCGGCAAACGGAATTTGAGAAGAATAACTACGAACACCAGCTATCGCCGGAGTTGCCAGCATTGGACACGCCGTGCCATAGCCATAATAGCCGACGCCATCGTCGAGGAGGAGACTACAATAGTTTACCACCTGGGCATAACCTGCACCAGGTCGGCAAGACGCGAAAACTACGTGGCAGACTAACTTAAAAAAGAAATACTGCGATAATCCGACATAGCCGGCGTTGCCAGCCTTGTACGGACTGTGCCACCACTACAGAAGCTGACGCCATCGCCAGGAAGGCGTGTGCGAGTGAATACCACCTGGGCATAACCTGCACCAGGTCGGCGGAAGACGAAAACCACGTGGCGAACGTGGTATTTCGATTAAATAGCGAAGAACAGGCGACGCCAAGAGCTGGACGGTGAGGCCTCACCTCCAGTACCTAGTGCCGACCCCCAGACACCGAGTACAAGGACCTACCACCTGGGCATAACCTGCCCCAGGTCGGCAGCGAAGAAGCCGAGTACGGCAAACACTGCAGTGACCGGAATAATGGCACTACACAGTGAAAACCCTCCAGCCCGGACGGCGGAGGACGAAGAAGAACACGACATGCTCTCAACTACCGAGGCCGACCCCAGGAAAGAACCTGGTGCGGTCTCAAACTGCCCTACACAGATCGCCGCCCCTGAGATATTGACTGAGCTGAGCCGCGGAACTGCCAGGGATATGCCCCTCGAAGGAGGAAGCAAAGGCGAACTGTGCCAGGACACTGGCCGGCCGTCGGATTAGCAGTATTGGTTTAGCACGAGTAGTGGTCATTATTAGATAGAGAAGCGAAGTGCGTAAATAAGCCAATAGTAAGAGCCTTATTATTAGTGGTATCTTTGTGTTGAATAAAGCTAGTGGCCGCCTGTAAACGTAGTATCACATCTGTGAACCGACGTACACGACAGTACAAAAATGTCTTAAAGTATAGAAAAATAGAATGGCTGTGTTAACCCTGTTGATAGTTTTTGCTATATATGTGGTCAGTTTACCCCTAAATCGCAGAAAAGGACAATAATTAACAAAATGAGCAAAGTAGCTTATCATAACTATTTGGATGTGTTGTTGGCGATCAAAATCGGGACTGGGCTCCTCACATATGTTGTCAAACCTGTGCAGCAAATCTAAGTGACTGGTTAAATGGTAAACGTCCTTCCATGCCTTTAGCAGTTCCAATGATTTGACGAGAACCAACAAATCATTTTAACGACTGTTACTTTTGCATGACAAAAGTGTCTGGTTTCTGAAGAAGAAGCAAACATAATATTGAATATCCGGATATTTCCTCAGCAATAAAACCGGTTTTTCATGGAGAAGGTGTACCAGTTCCGGCGCCCCCGGCAACTTGGTAGGAAGATTTAGAAATGTATGATGATAAGGCAGAATCCGCTAATGTATCAGACAAGGACGATTCTTATTTTCCCGAAAGTGAAGGAAAAGCACCCCATTTAATCGATCAAGCTGAATTAAATGATCTAGTTTGGGACCTCTACTTGTCCAAAGAGTACGCTGAAGTATTAGGTTCTAGATTATAACAACAGAATTTACTAGCCGCTGGAACAAAAGTTACAATATTTAGGAACCGTAACCAGGAGCTATCCTCGTTTTTTACTATGCATGATAAAATGTGTATTTGTGTTAATCCAAATAGTGTTATGGAAAACTTAGGATTTGCACATAATCCGGATCAATGGCGCTTGTTTATAGATTCTTTTAGAATTAGTTTAAAAGCAGTTCTGCTCCATAATGGCAACAAAAGACCCTCTATTTCTCTTGCACATGCAGTTGACATTAAGGAACATACGAAAGTATGTAACTCATTCTAAATGCAATAAGCTATGATACGTATAAGTGGCAAATATGTGGTGACGTAAAAGTCATAGGACTATTACTAGAGCTTCAGGGTAGATTTACGAAGTATTGCTGTTTTCCTTGTCTTTTGACGACGCATAGTCTTACAGCACGTAAATACCTAGAAATCTTGAAGGAAGTTATTCCCGAATTGCTGGAAAATATTCCACTAGTCCATTTCAATTCCGTCTATCTCCAACGCCGGGCCTCAACTTTCTGCTATTAAGGCCATTTCTGGACACTAACTTCCTCCAAGGAGGGATAAGTTCAAACGGGCCTGTGAGCTCCCGACGACCTCCCGATCTTTCCGTACTGAATTTTTTTTGTGGGGTTTTATAAAGTAGACCAGGGATTCTCCTTAATGCAATTGGACGAATAACAAAAATGTGCCAATATTGTATTCAAGAAATCGGCCGGCATTTTGAATACCATTATGAAAAAACTCTGGGTTGTTGTTTTTACTTTCACTATTTTTTTTTTATTTTTGGTACTTTAGTTTTATGTATATATTAATGCTGTTCTTGTTTCTTTGCAACACAATTTCAATACTTGAGTTCTATAATATTAGTGTTGTTTAAAGTAAAAAATGTAATAATAATTAACTATTCACATACAATTAAAAATATAAAAAATTATTAAAATTAACTTTATTGAATTGTGTTTGGCCATGGAGTACTGTTACAAAGTAAACAAGCATAAAAATATCGAATCTTGAGCTTGTTCTTCAAAGTATATAAACATATTATACATTTTTGACAAGCCCAGATGATGCTTAATCAATATAAAACTATAATATATAGGGTATCTCATTTAAAAGGAAAACATAGGTTTGGTTAATAAATGAAAAACATTTTTAGAAAACAACTGAACGCTACGCAAAAAGTTCTATCAATATCAGTTTTAACCTTTTTGATAAGTTAACGCATAACGGAAATACGAAGGTTGCCTAAAAAGCGAAGTTCTTCACAACCACCCTTTAGATTAAAAACGAGGAGAGCCATGACTTATTTAACACCGGTATCTTTCGTTTTGTTAAAAAGTACCACACTGACGCGAAAACTACAACTCCCTATCTTCGACAATAACTCTAATACATCTTAAAATAATCGAAAATGGGACACCCTTTACGGTGGTCTTTCTAATATTTGAATTTTTGCTATACTTACCTATATTTAGATATTTATAGAAAACGCTTACCTACCCATCAGTATTAAACATCTAGGTCAAGGGTAATTATTTTTTAGGTTAGTGAACTAAACGATCATTTTGGTCACCGATATTTTAACGAATCCTTCGATTGGATAATTTTGGATAAATATGAATCAAATAATAGGTCAGCCACGTTTACAAATTTTTCCTTGGGGGTCAACAGCAAAGTCTTTCTGGTTTATATAAAAAATGAACAGTACAAAATTGACGCAATTTTTAAGTATTCAAGACAAGATATTGATGTTTACAAAAATGATGTTGCATTATGGACAGTTAAAAATGGATTCATATATTTCAATATGCTACATGTAGGCAGGGATAGAAAAAACTTTAATGGACTAATGCTAAGAGTCATGTATCCTTTTAAATTTTCCTGGGAATTAGCCCATGGATATGATTACAGGTATATTTAGAGTAATAGTTTATACAGGGTGTCCGGTAATTTCTTGGAAGCATACAGAGGAGGTCAAAATAACCCTAATTTGCCATAAAAAATCCTAAAGTGCCTCTTAACCGAGATACAGAGCCCCAAAGGCGATTTACTTTCTTGGCTGTAACTTTTGAAACGATTTGCATAATTTAATGAAATTTTAATATTTTATAGAGGCCATAAAGAGTCATTAAACCACACTACAGTAGATGTTCTACATCGTCAGGGAAGTCAGGAACGGACTTGCCACCACACTCCGTTCTCCAAAATTTTGACCGGTGTCCTTTGACACAGCTGAAAACTGATCTTGTAAATACTCTGGTCGTTCCTCTTCAAAGAGGGTGCTCTCAATTTTTTGTAATAAAACTGGCGGTTTTCGAAATAAATCGGTTTGAACACTCAAAAGTTACTAATGCTAAACACAAACAAGCAAAAATAAAATACGCATATTATGTTCAATATGGGCTCCACGTACTTCAATCCATTTTCTTAGTGTTCGAATATTTTCCCGCTGCACTACAAGTAATATTCCGGCATTAGTACGGACTTCGTTACCACATATTTTCGCTAGTAGTTCTTCTTTAGTATTTACTGCATGGTGTTGAATAAACTAGTTCTTTTAGATGCCCCCAGAAGTAAAAGTCTAAGGGATTTAGGTCTGGAGACCTTGATGGCCATAAAACAGACCCACCTCGACCTCTTCATCGAGGACGAAAAACGCTTGTTAGGTATTGACTTACTATACGGTTATAATGAGGTGGAGCACCATAATGCATGTAAAGCATTTGCATTCTTCTATCAAGAGGCACATCTTCCAATACATTGTTCAAATTTTGCTGCAAAGATTGTAAATAATTCTCATCATTTAGTCTTTCTTCCAAAACAAATGGTTAATTCCAATAATGCCAGCCCACACATCTACCATAAACCTTTGTTGGTGTTTGTTTTGCATTATGGCGTGCGCATTTCATCAGCCCAAAAATGTAAATTGTGTGAGTTTATTACGCCATCTGTTATTAAGCCGGTTTCACCGGTGAACAAAATAAGGTTAGACAAATTTAGATTTACGTTATGTTGCTGTTGTACAAAGCCTGGGTTTTAAAATCCCAGTCTCAGCAACAAAAAGTACTATTTTTCCATAGGGTGATTCACTGATTCTATTTTCTACTTTCACTCTCAAGAAAACACTTTTCTTTACAAAAGCATTTCTTCATTCTACCAAACTATGCCATGGGAACAGATAATGTCAGGTGTTTAGATAATTTGTGAAATCGTACTACTACTTCACATGACTTATTATCGATTAACTAATCAATGGCCACATTGACTAATCACACTTAAGGGGATTCAGGTAACCCGCAACAAACTATTATATTCTTACTTCAACAATTTTTGCAAAAGGTTGACAACTCACGACTAGAGGTAAATCCGCGGGGAGAAGACGTTCCACCACGAACAAAGTTCTAAAACTCGACTCACTGTTTAGAAACACTCAGCGCTGCTGGGCGAGCACTCCGCGGGGAGGAGACGTTCCGCCACGAAGAAAATCTTAAAACCTACTGACTCGCTCAAAATGAAAACATTCGCTTTGTTGATCACTCTTCCCACGCGAAAACCATTTACAACAACAGTGACAATTGGGAAAGCTTCGCCGAAAACTGATGTTCACCGCACTTCAATCGAACCGAATAGACATATATTTACTGTTTACCAGCTAGACGCAATTTAAGGTTCTATAGAAACGTAAACAAGCTGTGTTATTATGGGTTTTCTATTGTATTATTTTACCAAAAGAATTATTAAATGCAACGCAGATTTGCAGTGAAGTCTTTATAACATGTTAAAAGATTAGTTTTATTTATTTCTTTAAAACAATAAAACATAACCCAAATGCGGCGTTGCCGATCATTTTTAACTTTTCACTGAAATGCGATTATGGTTTTGGCCTAATTATGAAGTAATATTAGGAGTTTGAATTATGTTAATTAGTCTTAAAATGCATATGCATGTTTCCCCAATAGCTGTATTGACCAGTTGGAGTATTAAAGTCTTGCTGGATAATCATCCAGAGACATACCGTGTACTCTTTGAACATGGTACAACCCATTTTGTAACATTGCGTGTTGCGATCTTTCTTATGCTGATTGAAGGGTTATCAGCAATATTTTGCAAAATAAGTTCCTTTACGTGAGGGTCTCGTGCTCTCCGGGGAGGTCCCTCACCGCCACGTCGCGGCAAAAATTACCCTTAATAAAAAAATTAAAAAATTAATTCGTTAACTCTTAATAATTACTTTCCGATTATCTTTTACCTGTTTCCCTTAGGCTCCGATGAACCCTTTAAAAGGTTTTTGGACTTGACAATGTCTGAGCTGGAAATCTTTCAACATAAGGTCTTCGCTTCGAAGAGTTGGAAAGCACTTCCCAAAAATTAAATACACGTCAGCATTCTCTGCGTATTTTATTTTTACTTGTTTGTGTTTAGCATTAGTAACTTTTGAGTGTTTCGCATAAAAACCGATATATCTCGAAAACCGACAGTTTTTTTGAAATAAATTAAGACTACCTTTTCTAAAGAGTAATGACCAGAATATTTAAAAATCAGTTGTCAGTTCTGTCAAATGACACCACCGGTCAAAATATTGGGCCAACAAGTGTGATGGCAAGTCCCTTCCTGACTTCCCGGACGGTGTAAAACATCTACTGTACTATGGTTTAATGGCTCTTTATGGCCCTTAAAAAAAAACTAAAATTTCATTGAATTATACAAGTCGGTTCAACAGTTAGAGCCAAAAAAGTAAATCACTGGGTACCCCTTTGGGGCTCTGTATCTCCTTTAAGAGGTACTCTAGGAATTAGGAGGTACTTCCGGAAGACCCTGGATAGGGTATAGAGTATTTAGGCCAAGTGTACAAAATTTCAGATTCTCTTCTTCTTCTTTATCAGCCTTCTTCCATCTACTTCTGGATATAGACCTCTTCGTATCTTTTCCAAATCTGTCAATCTCTAGCAGTTCGGGACCAGTTTTTTCCCACCACTTCCACAATGTCGTCTATCCAGCGTCTCTGTGGTCTACTTCTGCTTCGCTTGGTCGCCCTGGGTCTCCAGTGTGTCACCTTGATAGTCCATTTCTCGTCTTGCTGTCTCGTGACATGACCTACCCAACGCCACTTTAGCTCTGCCACACGTGATATGACGTCAGCTACCAGCGTTCTCCTTCTGATTGTTTTGCTTCTTATTCTATCTCGCAAGGACACCCCCAGCATAGCGCGCTCCATCGCTCTCTGGGTTTGTCTTAATCTGTTTTGTTTTGTGATGACCATTGTGTCGAGGCCATAAGTAGCCACGGGCAGAATACATGTGTCATATATCTTACATTTTAGGTTTATAGGGATTTCCTGATTGTTAAGAATATGTTGGAGTTTGCCGAAGGCGGCCCAAGTAAGTCCGATGATTTTTCTTGATATTTCTGCTCTTTGGTTTTCTTTCCCCAATCTAATGGTGTGACCGAGGTATACATATTCGGTGACATGTTCGATTATGCTATTATCTAGGGATACATGTAGTTGTTCTGGACTCATGATTTTGGTTTTTGCAGTGTTCATTTTCAAACCTATAGCTTTAGATGCCTCGTCTAGTTGCTCCAGCATTGCTCTCAACTCATATGGGTCTTCTGAGATAAGGACTATGTCATCCGCAAATCGTAAATTGCTAAGATACGATCCATCGATTTTCAGACTTTTTCCCTGCCATTGTAGTGTTTTAAAGACTTCTTCCAGAGCCAATGTAAACAGTTTTGGTGATATTCCGTGATATGGTGTTATTCTGGCGGACTCCTCGGTTTAACTTTATTTTTCCCGTTGTAGTGTTATCATTGATTCTCACATGCATTGTTGCTTTTTGGTAGGTATTCTTTATGAGTGCGCTGTACCTTGAGTCTATTCTGGCGTTATTTAAACCGTTTAAAAGGACCGTTTTTCTATGGAATCGAACGCCTTATGAAAGTCTACAAATGCTAGGTATATGGGTATATTATACTCTGTTGTTTTCTCTATCACTGTGCGTAGTGTTTGCAAGTGATCAATGGTGCTGTACCCGCTGCGAAATCCCGCTTGTTCCACTGGCTCAAAGAAGTCTAATTTATTTGAAAGGCGGTTTGTGAGGATCTTGGTGAGAAGTTTATAGAAATGCGACAGCAGACTGATTGGTCGGTAGTTTTCTATATTCGTAAGATCGCCCTTCTTGAACAGGAGCACTACCTCGGCATTATATCATTCCTCTGGTACTTTACTCTCGTAAAGACATTTATTTAAAAGGATCTGGACTCTCTATTCGAGGTTGTTTCCCATCAGTTTTAACATTTCCGCTGTGACTCCATCTTCACCTGGGCACTTGCCATTTTTTATATTCTTTAGGGCTTTTCTTATTTCATCCAGGGATATATCCCCTCTGAACCTACGTTCATTACCTGAATGGAGATATTTGGATCTTCTTCTGCGTTATTTGTAGATGGAGATTATAATTCTGTGTAAAATAATTCGATTTATTCAGAAATCGTTCTTGGATCCGACACAGCTATTCCTTGTTTGTTCTTTATCTTCCTTCGTTCGTTTCTTCCCTTTGACAGTCTAAATCTGAGAATTTGCATATTTGCGTTATTCTCGATTGTTTCGTGTATTATTTTGGTATGGTGTCTTCTTATGTCTGTTCTAATAGCCTTATTGCTCGTTTGTTTAGGAGTTTGTGTTCGTCTGTAACTTTTTCTATTTCCCTTCTTTGTTTTATCAATTGGAGAGTGTAAGTTTCGAGTTGTTTTGTTTCTTGGTCTTGGAGCAGATCTTTTTTGTTGCAATCCATTCCTTCAACAGCGTCCTTCGTTTCCAGTCGATGTGTGACTTCTTTTTGGTATTCTTCTTTCCTTGCCTCCAATTCATCCCTTGTCGGGAACCGGGGCTTGCTAATAAGTTTATTTCTTTCCTTCCTGATATCTAGTCGGAAGCAGGCCCTGGCCATTCTGTGGTCGCTCCCCGTGTCCACTTGGTTCAGAATGGTCACATCCCTACAGTATTGTCGAAAGTTGAATAGGATAAAATCGATCTCGTTTTTGGTTGAGCCGTTCGGACTTCTCCATGTCGATTTGCGATGTGGCGTTTTTTTGAAAAAAGTTTTTAAGCAATAACAGGCGTTCGCTATTAAGAAAATTGACCAGCATTTCTCCCATCTCGTTTCTCTCTTCCAGACCATGGGGTGCAACATATCGTGTGTCGTGTTGTTATTTGGCTCCAACTTTTGCATTAAAGTCTCCGCAAAGAAAGCATTTTCTTGTTGTTCAGATTCAGAAAATTTCAGATTAATTAGTTCATGATATAAATCATAATAGAACATAAAATAATCTTTTCTTTTTAAATTTTAGACAAATAGGAAGCAAGAATCTACTTCTTAATATTATATTATTTAAAACACTTTCTGCTTACTTAAACGCAACTTATGTTCATGTTTTTTTCGATCAGCCATTCGAGAATGGTTTGATTGATAATAACCATTCGTTGTTCTTGCGTTTGAAAACCGGATCAGACGATATAATAGGTAAGATTTTATTTTAATTTTTAATTCATTACAAATAATGTTTCATTAATGTAAGAAACTTAGAATAATTGTCTTAATCCTGTTGATTGATATATGGTTGAGTTAAATAATTTTTGTAGGATTACCAATCACCATAGTTAAAGAAAGACTACATGACTTTAGATACCTCCTACCATCTAGTCCAAACAACAAAGCATTCATATTTAGAGCCCCAACTTTAGCCTTTATTAAAAATGTATATAATATGCCATTCTATAGAACATCATGGTATTGCTTAGGGGGAGTCCTGGTTGTTGCAACAATAGTGTTGTTTTTAATGGACGTTGTATACAAAAAGCTACCCCCTGAAACTGAGTAAGCAAACTATTATAGCTTTTTTACACAGCAGCAAAAATTTTATTGAAAAAAAGCCTTATTGTTAAGGAAAAAAATATTCTTAACAAAAGCAGTAGGTATGTTGAAGTGCTAAATAATTAATAGATAAGAAAGATATTTGATCTGATCTGATCACTGTGTCACACCGCAAGTGGTCGTACCACTGTCCGACATCATATCGCACCAAAAACGAGTTTTTGGATAGACGTTAACTCAGAGAAGACCTAAACTATTCGAGCTACGCTCTTTTAAAGACTTAAAGAGCAATATTTAGTGACTGACACAGTCAAATGCTTTAGTCAGAAGCTTTCTCTAACATGAAAAGATTGCATCACTTGAGCTCTTATTATTTTTAAAAACGAATTGATTATTTAGTATTTTAAGCTGATTCGTTTTTAACTAATTTTTCTATAACTTTTGATAATGGGCATATAAGGGATCATCCAATTGACAACACTTCTTATGAAGAGGAATAACATTTGCCAATATAATAATGAGAAGGAAGGAAATATCCCAGGAATGATATATTATTGATTCGTTAGAGATAGTAGGACATTTTTAGGCACGCTTCAAAATATATAATAATAAGCTGACAAGCCATGGATGTCACACGAATTTTAGTTTTTTTTTCTTGGAAAATTACTTCTTTACCAACTTGATTGTCTTTAGGACTAGAGTAAAATTAATTTGGTATAAAAATTGAGTTTCATAAATATAAATACTTCCTTTTGAGACAATATAAATATAACCTCACAAAAATTTCAGCCCTCGACATATTGATGATTAAAACCTACTGTCAACAGACAGTGTATAACAGTGTATAAGGCATTGGTTATATCAACAACATAATAAGGTTTAACTATTTTTTAGAATACATTTATCTTTGTTCGACATCATTATGATTCAAATATCGGCATTGCTACAAAAAAGCAGTAATTGGGAATTTAAGAGTTTATCCGGTAGAATAGCAACTGGCTTCCTATATATGAGTTTGATGATCATAACAGTATCATATAATGCCAGTATAGTCGTTTATTTACAGGCAACAGCCGAGGACATAACAGATCTGAAAAATTTGTACCAATCTGGGATTGGCATGGGATCGGAAAATTTAAGTTATGTGACATATCAAGACCTTATGGTATAGTAAATCCAAATATGTATACAGGGTTTCGGTAAGTATAGGGCAATATTTCGCCAGGAACATAAGAAAAAATGATTATATGAACTACTAGTATTACTTTGACCTGCCCTGTACGCTGGCGAAACATTGCCCTATACTTACCAGATACCCTATATTCCCATTAAATTATATTTGAATTAAAGCCGTACTCCGAAAGGAGCAAACAACGAGAAGCAACAAAATTCCGAGTTTAGCATTGATTAAATGGGGACCAAATTATATGTCCTTCACCTTGAAATTTTGACAGTTGGCCGGGTTATTACACTAAAAGAAGAACTAAAACGATGAAGTAAATGCTTTACATTGCAATAAAAAAATGTGGGTACCTAGTAAGAAGTACCTTTTCATGAATATCTTCTGTGTTTCATGTAATTGGCTTTCCAGCAAATTTCGTAAAATCATTGTACGACTCACGTTTGTAACAATGAGCTACACAAAACTTTAACCTGTGTCTTCACAAGTCGACTGGTTCAAATTTGCTTTACAATTGGAAAATACAATTATTTTTGAATTTTACTGCATTATCATTTATTAAACGATTAAATACTCCTACAGTATATACCCTAGCATGGGTATGACATACAAACACCTTTTAACTTGAATGCGTCAAACAACCACTTTATTACTTTCAATTACTTTTATCATCTGTTGACGTGCCAGCTTTATCTAAGCACGGAGCGCTTCTTATCTGTTTAGACTCTCGAATGACACTTTAACACTCTTTACTACTGTTAATTAGGTACTCTTAATTACTTTCACCAACTTTATTTTAACGTGCCAGCTTTATCTACACACGGAGCGGCGGCAACTTAACTTGTTCATATTCCGCTTGACACTGGTTTGTTTACAAAACAAACAGCACATATCTTACCGTATCCCAACACCTTGACCAATCAGGTCTTGATACGTTGTAAACTAAGATGGCGTCGTTCCACGTCACGCTACTGTTGTTAGCCAATAAGAATAGAGACTCGTTGTTACTATGCACGTGGCGTATGTCGTACTTAACTTTGCGTGTTAGAGAATAATATAAAATAGCAGACAGTTTTTTATACATGAGGATTTAACTTGAACATATATTTTTATGGATTTGTACAACGTTGCCACTACTTTAATATGTGGTGTTGCCAGTTATATTGCGTATGAATTTAATGTTTTTTTCTCTGTTTTTTAGCGTTTAGTTGTTGAAGAGAAACATAGTAATTTAGCACGAATGCGGCGTTGCCGCTTGGTTTAGTATTTCATTGCATTATATTCCCTAAAATTGAGTTCCACGCTTTTACTTTAACTTTGCACTGGGTCACGACAGAAATATGACGTGTGTCCCAAACAGTCATAAAAAAATGAAATAAAATAAAAATATTTTTGAGATGTTTTATTGATTATGCGTTACTTACTGATAGTACATTTTAGAAGGGAAATGGAATAGTATATTACATACCAAGAGTGGTAAGAAGCCTATTACATACACGATTTCGAAAAGTACAGTACGAGCGTTAGCGAGAATTGCCCTTGTTAATACAGGGATTATAATATTACGTAACTGCTCCCCACGTACCCACTCCTATAACGATACAAACCATTTTTTTCTGTAAAGAGTATATTGGATATTTTTTACGGGTAAATCTGCTATTTTTTAGTTCTTCGATAGGTAAATGGACAATAATTATAGGTACTTAAAATTTAAACGGTAGGTCGATAATATGATGGTTTATTTTGTTTAAACAGAATAAGTTGTAAATTTCGGAAAACCTTATCATTTTATGTATCTATTACTATTTACTCTTCGCCTATTTTACCTGATCTACGCGTAGAAATATGATATTATTCAATAAAAACCACTAAATGAGAATAAGTACTTGTGCTTTCAGGAATATTTTCCAAGAAAACACAAGATTTGTGTTCTTTTAGATTAGTTTGATGTTTTTTCCTTCCCATCGCCTTTCCTTAAAAAGGTACTTGTTTTTATACATTTAATATCAACTGCCCTTGAATAACATAATAAATAATGGTGGGTCTTTTCCATATACCTTTCACGTAATAAAATACAGCAAATAAATACAACAAAACAAGTATAAACAAATGTATTATAGCGGTGCAAATGTACTTACTGTTCAGGATCCTTTGGAAATGAAAACATGCTTATTCCTTGACATTCTTTTGAGGGACATCCTCGAAACGCACAGGTATTACCAGGCATAGTTTAATAATAGCACGGCACTCACAAAAATAAACAATTAAACAATACATCTCTATCAATAAAAAAGACAACTAAACTCGATAACGATAACTCATCGACTAGCAGACTAACGGCTGAAACACGGCCGGCTTAAACCCATGACAGTTGGCCCGGGCTACCTCCCACTACATTGATTTCGCCAAACGTCATATTGTCGCTTCTCGTTTCGCTCTACTCGGCCGTACTTTTTACGCTATAGACAAATCTTAGTAGTTCCATTTACGGTTACCAACACAGCCTAGAAAGTCTAGTCCGGAGATTTGATATCGGGGAGCGGGGGGGGGGGGGGGGGGGAGGGCAAATGAATAAAAAAAATGTAACACAAATACTCTTTATTGCCATCTGCGTATTATTGCCTTTTTTTATATCTATAAGTAATTTTTTAAATATAGACAGTAGGTATTTAAGGTCACATAGAATTCCCATTATCTATCACTTGACTTCATTTATCTCTGGATTCTCCTGTTTCTTGCTATCGCTGTTTTTATCTCCATACTATAATATGTATAAACAAACATAAGGGCTGAATTCCCTATCATGCAAATCACCATACTCGCACCACATAGACCATAGTCAGCTATAACGTCAGCTGCAAGTCACGTGACTTACAGTTATCCTGAATAAATTATAATTTTATCAAATAGTTTGCATTTTTACCTCATTAGGTTTTCTCCATGAATATTTCTCTTGTGATATGGCTTTTCTAAGAAGTTTAGTCTGCTCTGGCTGAGAGATAAATTTTTCGAATTCGTTACAACTCATATCGAAGTTCAATTTGATAGCCAATTCAGCTTTCACCATATCAACCCTCAAACGATTTCTCAAATCAGTCCAGACATTACCCATAATAGAAAAAATTTTTTCGACGGAAGCGTTGCTTATTGGAATTGATGAAATTTTGCCCACAAGTTTAGGCAACTCTTTAAATGCGTTGAAGCTTTTGGAAATTCCGAAGAAAGTAACATTGTTTCTTCGTACAATGCATCTTCGTCTATTTTACGGCTTTCACAGCTTTCAATAGTAGTAGGTAGTGGTTTGTCTGATACGGCCTTTAGACCCCGTTTTGTATTAAACCCGAAGAAACGGACTTTGAACCCGGAGACCCGGAAATCATACCCGAAACCCTGAGTCTCCGGGTGAAACCCCGAGTGTTGGTAACCCTAGTTCCAATATAGGTAAAAAGAGTGGTCTAAAATTAGGTGCTTTCTTTACAAAAATGTCTAAAATTATAATTGTCTAAATGAAACACACAGTATATTATTAAAACACTTTAACAAAGTGGGCCATACAGTGTCGTGTCTTCAGTTTCTGTTGTTATCGGAAGTGGCTTCCGAGATCAATTATGTTTTATGTTTAAAGAAAAAATCCGGAAGTAAATGCAGGGATGTATTCTGTAAAAGAATATCCTAGGTCATAGTCTAGAGGTACAGCGTCCTAAATGCTCAAAAAAATTTCAGTAGGTAGGTATATACGTATGTATTATTAAAAATAAATAAAAATCAATTATAATACATTTTAAGGTTTCATCCCATAATAATAATTTGGGATATTTATGGTTCCCATTTTATTATTATCCTGGGGGGGGGGGGCAAATTGTCTTAATCCGACACTAAGTAAGCGTCCAGTGTTTCAATCTAATTATGGATTAAGATCTGGCGATCTTGGAAACCAATTCCGGAAACAATAGTGAATTGACATACAAAAGAATGTAAAAAATTATTTTTTCTACGGATGCTATAAAATGTTCCACTTTTCTCATCGCTTCCATACGTTCAAAACGGAGAATTTCTCACGCTGTGAGAAATATCCGCCATTATAGTGAGAAATAATGTCTCACTGTTATTATGATAACCCAAGTCAGCCATAACGACGCAACGCCGACGATTAGCGCGCAATATCTACTTAGGCCATGAAACCATTTGCCGGCGTTTCCATAACAACACGACCGAAACACTGCACAATTAATTATTATTGCTGTCACCTTGCCAAACGGCATAGCCCCCTACATTTCCAAGCCGTGAAGTAAGAAAGGCAACGTCGCAAATCCTGTCAGAAGTAGACCGATTTTTAATAATTTTAATAAACATGGCATGCGACACCGCTTGCCAAAAAGAGATCTGGAAATTTTTGATCATAAAAATAATGTTTTATTACCTATTTTGCTTTATTTTAGTCAGCTGTATTTTTTTAAATAGGTATTGCTTGGTTTAAATAATTCCTTTTTTGTTGCTTTCTATTTGAGCTCTTAAATATACGTTATTTCTTACTCTACCAAGAAGATATTTACTCCAAACTTAAAAACAAGAGTTAACTAACGTGTATCCCTGAACTAAACATAAAAGCAGAAAAAAATGAATATTTAAACCAAGGAATATTTTAAATTTTAAAGCGGCACCAATATCTACCGATAAAACAGATTTTATCAAAAGTTGGTAAAACAGTATTCTTTATTTTTACCCACAGTTGCCAAGCAGATTTCTTTCTTTTTCGCGTGTTTCGGATCGCAAATACTAGGACATCAGCGAAAATTAGTTTTTGACACTTCCAAGAGTCCAGTTGCGTATCTAAATTTATTTCGGTGATTTGTGCCCTGTGTTCTAAGGTCAACATTTTCAAAACACATCAAATTCTATTTGACAACTTCAAATTTGCCCCATACGTAAAGCAAAGTAATAAAAAGGTAAAAAAATTCCTTGTTTTTACAAAAGATGGTAGGAATGGATTTAAAATTTTAAAATACGATACACACACCACCCATTATGAAAATAGAGTTTAATAAAATTTTATATTAATATTTGTATTGATCAGCAAAATTTTCATTTACCTCTAAAAATTGAAAAAAACTAAAAAAATCGAAGATTTATTTTAAATATCGGATTTAAATTACAAATTTTATTCTAAATAAGTTTTCTAATTGGCATTTTGGTCAAAAATGAAAAATAAAGGTAGTTTACTCTTGGAGAAAAATCATGTTTTTGAAGTTTTTTCGAACCCTGTATAAAAAATCAAAAATTTCTCTTCGTGAATTGCATTTTTTTTACAAGCAAAACTTTTTATCAAGAATGACTTTTTCCCAAAAAATTAAATTTTTCATCCATTTTGTGCTATTGTAAACCCCGTGGACAGTCTGTAGATGGCTATATTTTCAAACCGACCCTGCACCCATTTATTGCGGTCTGAAGATGTTGGGACATACACAATGGGGTCTTATAAGGTGGTTGATTTATTGTAGTAACGATGTAATGTAAACTTTACTATACTCAATAAGTGCGTATCTCGAAAAGGAAACGTTTCCGGATACACTTTTATAGGACCTAGCCTAGTATTAGTGTGCAACAATTCTTGCATAGTAGATTATTTTAGAACTAACATTTACATTAACAACTTACAAAGTACCTAATTCTATCATTTAGAAACGTCGAGATGATTTAACAGAGGAGATTCTTCGTAAAAAAGTTATTAAGAACTTTAATAATGCGAATCATACATTTATAATGCCTGTGGAAGACGGGATCAAAAAAGTGCAAACCGAGTTTTTTGCTTACTACACATTCCTTGAAACTGCCTACGATGTTATTGCGAATACTTTTCAAGAATACGAAAAATGTTCTCTAAGAACCACTTCAGGATTTTATGGCGAAAGAGACAAATACTTAATGGTGGCTAAAAATTCTACCTTCTCCGATTTTTATCTGATTGGGTAAGTTTGCTAGTGATATTTACCAAGAAAAATGATAGATACAGAATATAAAGCTAATGTAATAGGAACTCGATAGATACCAACTCTCTTTCTAAAAGGTATAGTCGGCATCCATCGGGGTTTATAATGTTTTTTGTTGAGTGGCTATATCAATCGTTAGTAAAGATGGAGCCACCAAATTTCAGGTGTATCTTCCCACACAGAACAATCATGTTTCAGAAATATTTCATTTTATGTTTTTGAAACATTATATAATCGCATTTCTGAAATATTTCAAACAAATTTTTTGTAATATTTCTGAAATTATATAAATTGAAATACTAGGTATATCATTCAATATCAAGAACATAAACCTATATTAAAAAATCATATAAAACTACTATTAAGTAATAAATATGAATATAACAAATAGGCGGCTGCTTATTTATCTCTCAAATTCTATATTTCATAATAATATTATGTGGATATAAAGATGCATTTATAAAAGCCGCCACCGCTCCCGTTCGTAGTTCCAACATGACCAATTTTTATTTCGCTGACCTTGTGTTGTTCGTCGTTCGTGCTTTGGCCAATGGGAAGAAAGAAATTTGACACATTTGATAAAAAACATAGAAATATTTTCCATATTCCTACGATTTCAGCATTTATAGACAATACACAAGGGCTTAACTTATCTCATAGTTTAATAATATTAAATACTGGTCACATTATCCACTTCTTCAAAGAAAATGAATATTCCAACCTCAAAATACGTTACTGCTCTTGCGAATTTACAACGGTACAGTTCGTGTTTTATAAATACCTTAAGAACGGTGGCGACGAGCGGGAACGGTGACAAAAAGCAGGAGCGGTGGCGAAAAGTTTTACAAATCAACCTTTATATTATAGGTCCCTGGTAGAAAAAAATCAATCTCTAATATATCAAGGACACTGCATATATCAATGTTTGATACATAAACAGTATTAAAACTACATATTCCATTACAAAAACAGGAAAGTTTAACCAAAATTTGTTATCAACTTATATAGATCTCAAAGTTCTTACAATTCACGGGACAAACAAAGTTTGTACTGCGACAGCCACAGTGCAACAAACACTGCACCTTTAGTTCTGTCCCGGAGGGAGATGATGCCTTACTGCATCTTTTATTATTCTATTAATGTTGTTGCAATTTAAACATTTTTCATTCTTCTTCTGTCTTTTCAATATTCTAATTCACAAAAGTAACAACTCAAGTTTAGTAAATAAACTAAAGCGGGGGAAATCGTAAAATGAACCAAACCTGAAATTATTAATATACCTATCATTAAAATAGATACTAACCTCAGTTTTTTTTATCCATAACATAATTATTCGGTAGTAATTAGCACAGTTTACTCACAAAGAACAATGCCTATAATAATAATTATTGTTAATTGAACAATGCACAAACAAAATATAAAATAAGGGGAACCAGTGAGGGGACAGGCTGATTTTTTGGTATCTGGTCCGTCAAGTGTCAAAGGCAGGGTGTGTCAACTGTCATTTTGTATGTAATGAATCTGAAATATTTCAGAAATATTCATATGAAAGGTTATGTTTTTGAGACATTCGAAATATATCATAGATATTTCTGAAAGAAAGTGTGCTATGTGGGTTAATCAATAAATTTACTTTCTCATGTAATTTAACTTTCTCAACTCTCTAGAGCCGTGACTCTTAGAGGTTGGGCCGTATGGGTTCAAAATTAAATTTTAAATACAACCCAATATGCCGAGTGGTACTCCATTTTAAAGTGGTACCGTATCGTACTTCATTCTAAAATTGCAAGATTGTAAAAACTAAAAATCGTTCGAAATATTATATACTTACCTTTATTAAATTTTTACTATTAATTTAACAATTGTTTATGGTGAGCAGCATGATACCATTCTTACCAGTAATAAAGTCGATTTTCGAGAATGAAAGGTGTTATTTTTCGGTAGATCTTTACAGTTCTTTATCGTTACTCGTTCAATTTTCCTGGTCAATAGGTATATAGCTCGACACATTTATCTGTAGCTGCCGAAGGAATGCGAACAAAAAACGTTCAATGGTTTACGATGTTGCCACATACCGCTTTTTAATAATAATTTAATATTTATTATCTAGGAAACCCTGGAATTACATGTATTCATTGAGAATAAATAATAATATATTTAAGAATCTTAGAGAGTATTTTAATATAATTGCAAAATTATTCAAAATATAATGATCACTAGAGTACGTTGCATTTAGAAACCTCAATCCCCCTACGATACCCCTGAAGGGGGTTGGGAATGTTTTAATTACATTAAAAAGAAGACTTATACCTATTATATTTTAATTAGTTTTAGAAAAATATTTGAAACCGGCATCCAAAGAAGAGAGTACCTTAATTATTTCCGTCCCAAGCCGAAATGTGAAAATTCTGGAATGTCTAATTTTAGCGGAACTGGAATAGTGGAGACCAAAGCAGTTTTCCTTATTTTTATTACTGGTGCTTTGCTTAGTTTATTATTATTTCTTTTCGAAAAAATCTTTTATCGCTACAAAAATTCTCCTAAATATTTTGAGCATTACAACCAATGCATGACGTGTTATGGCGGAACTGTCATGCAGCCATATGTTGATTAATTTTTTTCTTTTAATGAAGACTCTAGTTGTTAAAAATTTAAATATACAATAAGGTATTCCAAAACAGCTTTATTATGGTACTGTCCATTTTTAGATATACAAATACAAATACAAACACAAATAATTTATTAATGCCATCATCAGTACTTACACAACTCAGCAAAGTATGTATTTAAAATCATAAGGTCTAAAATCCCAAGGCCTAATACACTCTCCATAATTCTCTACCAATGATAGTGCGAATAAGGACTTACAAATATCAGCGTCGTAAAATGTAGACCATTTCACAGCACACAACACACCATATACACACAAAATCTTAGTTTAGTTAAATGTAGACCATTTCACAGCATACACACACACAAAATCTTAGTTTAGTTTAGTTACAATTATAATGAGACTTTCTCTACCAGTGATAGTGCGAATAAGGGCTTACAAATATCAGGGTCGTAAAATGTAGACAATTTCACAGCACACAACACAGCATACACACGCAAAATGTTAGTTTAGTTTAGTTACAATCACAAAAATAGTTTTAAAATAACAGGAAAGACTCGTTCTTACTATATTTAAAATTGCAATAACTGTAGGTACATTGAAAAACAAGCATTTTGGGCAACACGTTTATATGAAATTTTCTTCATAAGATAGCGGAAAATACCTGCATGTTGTTTTGGAACAGTCTGTAGGGTCCAATTCAATCTAAGGCGAATATAATACTAATTAATAATTAACACTCCTGTTTGGTTTTATTTCTTGTGTTGTGTTTTGCTCTGTTTAACACTCCAGTAATCTTGAAATGTATAATGTACGGTTAATATTTTGGTAATAAAATAGTTAGAATTATATAGTAGGATTAATTATTAATTAATTATTATATAATATTATTAATGATTTAAATGTTCACAGTGGCAATGTACCTAGATGATAGTAAAATGTATTATTCAAATTGTAGGGAGGTTTCAAATCAAAGAAGGAAAAAGATTTAGTAAAAATAAATTTACGATAGTTTACAAATTATGCTTTTAGTCCTGGACTATATTATATTCACGTATTTCTATGCCTTTTATTCATCGCGTGACAACACTGGTAATATTAAACTTTCACATCTTCTATGTTTTTTTACTTTAAAATGAATACGCTCCAATAGAAGAATTATTATGCTCGCCATAATCCCATAGCCAAAGGCCACATATAGATGATATACATCTTTTAAACCAAGACACACAAAAAGACTGGTGCTTGAATAGTCTGGAATCGGCTTCGAAGGAAAAAGTCTTAATATTTCCATGTTTTCTATGCCAGCTTGACGTAATCTTAGAAGTCTACAAAATGAAAAAAATTATAGTAATTTTTTTACCCTATATGTTACACAGATAAATAAATACCTTTATTTCAGAATTACTTAAGATAATATATTTTGTTAATTACGTTCACAATTAATTAAGAAATAAGGTAAAAAGAAAAAAGCAATAAAAAAATACAATGATATTAATATAATAATTGTGCCTATGTATAGTAGCAGTGATTAGGAATTGATGCGTTTCATTTTCTAGTGAAGCTTTCATTACCAAATTCCTGCGATAAAAGGAATTATAAGACAGAAGTAAAGATTACAGTGGGATTTGGTATAAGCTAGCTTAGTTAGATAGCTAGTATTAATTGAGTGGCCTTTTAGATATTTTAGTATTGTTTAAAAGTCTAATTACAGATTATACTATATTTATATAGAGCTTATCAGTGTTATCAATAGACGTGCTTGAAAGCTAATTTTGTGATTTTCCTTATATTATGATTTTTTAATTTATCCAATCCTGGGGGGGGGGGGGTAATTTCTATAATAAGTAACAGTATTAGGGACAGGTTAGTTTCTGTCAAACGAAATCATCTTTGATTCTGGTGGCTTGTCACTATCGACACTTTGATTATCGATATCTAAGTTTGGTAAATTAGTTATCTCATCAAAGTCGCTGGGACCAATTAATTGGAATGTGTTTTCTGATTTCGTCTCACAGCATTTTCTAAATTATCTTTTATAATATAGGATCTTGGGGCTTCATTAATATTAACTATTTTACCCGAGTCCCATGTTTTATTTCTATGATTATACATTGTCACGTAAGACCCTTTGATCTGTTGCAGATCTGTTAAAATATTGAGTATTCATATTTTGTTTGTTTTTTAACTTTGTCATCACATTTGTACACACACTCGGAGATAACAAACTTACCTCAGTGGGCACTTTTATTTTACACAATCGACTATTTAATAATTCGTCGGCCTAGAATTATCTTGTTCTATATCCACTTGTGGGGTATATGAAGATATTTATACCGTTAAAATCGGTGAATTAATTACGTGAGTTTCATGCAAAAACTACGCAAAAATTCCCGCCAATAAAGATTTTTCTGGTAAATAAATGACCTATATCCTATCGTTTTGCAAAATGGGCCAATATTATCTTATTCTATACATATGTATTAAGTTAGTAGTTAGTTAGAATTATATTGTGCTATATCCACATATATTGTGCTATATCCCATTAGATTTAATAAATGTTCGAAAAATAAGCATTTTGTTCTATATCCAATTCAACAAAATCGGGTAAATAGTCTTAGATGCATATTTTAAAGGTAATACAGTTTACAAAACATCTTAGAACTTATTTTTAGATATAAATAATAAGATAATTCTGTGCTTATATCACTGCGGTATCAGATATTTGTGCTTAAATAAAGAAGTTGATTTTCTAATCATTTTTATTTTGGCGTATAGAACAAGATAATTCTAGGCCGACGATTATTGTGACGGGGAGTATCCGACATTTTTTAACCGGGTATTTCTATAATTTAACAATGATGATTCTATATCCCTTCCTTCCTCCTATGCTTTTTTAAGTAGACTTTTGAAATAGCAACAGCTTTTTTGGCTAAACGATTGGAGCGAGGAAAGTTCGGACTTCTTAATGTAAGGTTAAAATTCCAGTCTTTTGCAAAATTTTTAAAACAATCAGTATTATAAGAAACGTTATCGGCAACAAGATAATCAGATGATTCAAATTGTGCAAATACCGGCTTGATATGTTTTACAACAACAACGTTATGGGCGCGTGCCTTTGTCTTTTCTATCACCAGGTGGCCTTCATGTAGAAGTTTGAGCATTTATTTTCTGAGGCTATTTGGATCTATAAGCTTATTCTCAAAAAATACTAAATTTTCTGAAATGGAAATATTAGCTTCGAGTTTAAAGTATAATTTGACGTTATCCGGTATTTTGTGTTTTGAGTAGGCCAGCCTTTCAAAACATAGTTGGTTACTATTTTTAACTGGGGGCCATTAAGAGTCACGTGCCTGAATTTAGTTTTCCTGCTCTCAGACATTGATAAGTATTTAATAAGGGCATGAATTGCATAGTCAATTTCTGCGTTTGAATTTAATTCGGGGTGTTGTATAAAAGCCCTAGAGAGAGTGTCTGCAATATATAGATATTTACCCGGTTTATATGTTACAGCTAAGTTATAATTTAGTAACTCGCGACGCATTCGCTGCAATCGTGGTGAAATTGCCTGTAAATCGTTTCGAAATATTGATTCTAGAGGTTTGTGATCACTACAAACTTTAATGTCTGATCCATAAATAAGAAGATTAAACTTTTGAGCTGCAAATAGAATGGCTAACATTTCCTTTTCTATTTGAGCGTACTTTTGTTCAGTTTTGTTTAAACTTCTCGAAACAAAGGCCACTGGATGTCCCTCCTGCAAAAGGCACACCCCAACTCATCTTTTGATGCATCTGTCTCTATTTCGACATGTTTCATTCGATCAAAAAATGTTGAAACTGGCGCTTTTTTTAATATATGTTTTAGCTGCTGCACAGCTGCTTGATGTTCATCTGACCAGTGCCACTCAATATCAAGTCTTGTTAAATTTCTTAGAGGAGCAGATATTTTTGATAGATTAGGTATAAATTTACCTACGTATAGGTATAATTATTATAATTGTGGATTCTACAAAAAAAAATTGGAATTCTCACTATTCCACATGCGTGTGTTCTAAGAATTCACATAACCGGTAAGGTGGAACCAGACTTCATTAGAAAAGATGTCAAGTCCAATAAATCATTTATTTCCAATAAATTTTGGGTTAACCACTGATAGTAATTCCGGCGTCTTTGAAAATCTGCAGCTCGCATTTCTTGGAATCCTTGCACATTATAAGCAAACAGATTTAACTGGTTTTTAAGAATAGTCTTGCATGTTCCATAAGATCTCCCCACTTTAGACAAGCGTCTTACACATTTTGTTGGCGTATTTTACATTTATTTTTATTCTTACAGATGGTCTTTCAGCTCCTTCCTTATGTTGTATAGAACCTGTTTTCCTAAACAGAGCCACGGTTCTTCTCAGGCAGTGATAAAAATCCCCAGAAGGTAAAGCGACGTTAGGAAAATTCTCACGGGAATCGTTCATGCACAAACGCTGATTGTATTGTCACTCCCCATTTAGTCTAACCCCGTTTCGAAAATACGCTTCAACCATGAATTTTTTGTGCTATTTTGTAAAACTCATTGCGTGAATTATTCAAGAAATTGGATACATTAGCGACGAATCAAATTACTTTTAACGAGTGTTAAAGATGACAGAATAACTGATTGATTGATAATGCTGGTATTTAGTGACACCCAACAGGTATTAGGTTCTACCGCAGGGCATTACGGCCTTAGATGCTAAGCACACTTTGATGATAATTAGGGTTGAGCATTTATGCAAGTTGCATATTTTATGCAAAAATTCGAATTTTTGCATATTTTTTGAAAACTGGCTTATGTATGCTGATTTTAAGTTATTTTATTATATTAAGTATATAATCGGAATCGCTATTATCAAGTAATGAATAATAGAGTTTGGGCCCAAGATATTACCTTAATTATACTAACAGGTAGGTATTATATTAATGGTGTTTAACAATTTACGATCCCTAATCCCTCGATTATTCTTTGAAGGTAGGATGGGCTCGAATTTAATTTGTAATTAAGGTAATATAATACTTAAAGTAAGAAAAATTTTTTAATTGTTTTCTTCGAATTCCAAGGCAAGATTAGGCATTTCGACAAGTAAACTATCTGGTTATGTTCTGTGTTTAGTACGGGTTAGATCGAGTGTTAGTAAGTGTGAAAAAAGTTGCTTAAAAGTGTTTTTCCGAACTTAAACGTAAAATATGCCGAAAGTAAGCAGTGTTTCCATTTGGATAAAACCTTACAAAGAATTTTATCTCGATATGGATAAAGTCTACTGTATAGCCTGCGGAAAAATGGTTTGTATTATTGCTGTTATTTGTAGAATAAGTTGATATAAAAAAATACTTTTCCAAACTGAAAAAAATATCTATTGCAAGAAATGAATAATAATATGATTTTAATACAAAATTTCGCGCTTTGATAAAAAACCATTAATCTCTTGTCATGAATATTCTATAAGAACTTGAAATAAATGATTTCATTACTCCCTTTGTTAAAAGTAATTTAATACTTGACCCAAGACACACATTTCTCTTCAGACAAATAAACTATTTTCGTCTGTGTTGAGCAAGCCTAACTTTTGCTCAATTTGGTTGCAGGTTGCATGCGAGAAGAAATTTCAAATCGACCAACATGTGAAAACAACTTCCCATGCCACTAAGGTACGTAAAATAAAAGTCCCTGGCGAGAAAGTGCAATTATCTTTATCCAAATGTTTTGAACTACCCTCTAGAAAATTAAGTGAACAAGAAGTGTTCAATGAAGATGACAATGACAATTTTCGTTCGTTTCTACAAAAATATTGCAAAATTAATATACCAACAGACAACTTTGAGAAGAAATAATATACTCTTTATATTTAATGGTGCTGACAAAAATAAAAGAAGAAATTTCAAATAATTATTTTTATATTTGTATGGATGAAACCACAGATTCGTCTGGGCGTTATATGGCTCATCTAATAATTGGAGTTCTTACCGAAGAATCTCACTCAAAAGGATTTTTAATTACCTCCAAGCAGTTGGAAAAAACGAACGCTTTAACAGTTACTAGGTTTATACAAGATGCATTGGCGCACTTCTTCCTTCCTGATGCTATTCCCATTGAAAAAATGTTGCTTTTTCTGTCAGATGCTGCGCCTTATATGATTAAAGCAGGACAAAATTTAAAAATATTCTATCCAAAGATAATTCATGTAACTTGTTTGGCGCATGGTATTAATAGAGTGGCAGAGGACATTAGAAAACACTTCCCACTTGTGAACGAATTAATATCAAACATGAAAAAAATATTTCTTAAAGCACCACTAAGGATTCAATACTACAAAGAAAAACTTCCTGGCGTCCCTCTTCCCCCTCAGCCAGTAATAACAAGATGGGTACCTGGTTGGAGGCAGCTTTTTTTTATGCTGAACATTTTATTGCTTTGAAAGAAGTAATCAGTGAACTATCCGACGAGAAGACGCAGGCTCTTGTTGATGCAAAAAAGTTATTTGAAAATAAAATATTGCATCAACAGCTCGCATTTATTAAAAGCAATTATACCTGTGTGCCAGAAATCATAACACAATTAGAATCAAATAAGTTATCCCTAACTGAATCTACAAACTGTGTTACACGTGTGGAAACATCTTGTTACAGTGTGAGCGGAAATATTGGGGACAAGATTAAAAATGACGGATTTATTTTTTTAAAAAGTGTAGCTAGGGTACTGTCTGGTGGTTTTGTAGATAATTTTGAAGTAGATCCAAATATACTAGTTAACTTAAAATATGCTCCAATTACTTCCGTGGACGTAGAAAGAAGTTTTTCTGTATACAAATATATGTACTCGGATAGAAGGCATAAATTTCTAATTGAAAATTTTGAAAAATATTTGGTTGTTTATTGTTTTCATAACATTATATAGTTACGAAGCTTAGTACATAAACATGTACCCTACCTATCTGTTCAGAAATTAATGTAATGACACCTACTTTCATTTTAATATAGTACTTTGATTTTCTAACAATGTGTTTTATTAAAAATTTATTTGGCATATTCTTATATTTTATATGCATATTTTGGCAAAAAGTCTTGCATATATATGTGCATATTTCCTCCTTTTTGGTATGCATATTTGCTCAAGCTTAATGATAATAATTTTTGCTCGCATGGTACTATTAAAGTACAAAATTAGTATGTTGCGATTTGGAACCATCAATGAGAACAAGTAAGTAGCGACAGTGAAAATTTTGTCCCCACAAACACAACAAAAAATAGCTTTTCGATATGGAATCAATTCAGCACATTTTGTAGCGAGAGAAATTTCGATTTGAACGTGCTGATCAAAGATGTAGCCAGAATATTAATGTCAAAGTCAAAGTCTTGCTTATTATCCAAAGAACAAAACAATTCTTATTGATAAAGCTATACAAAGGAAAAAATGTACCAATTCAACAACTACATCCGAAATAACAAAAAAATCATATATACCACTACATCACCGTTATTCATTAGAGTAAAAATATAAAACACATTAAATCCAGGTCTTAAAAGGAACATTATTTTAAAATAGCTTCAGAAAAAATAAACGAACATACATTTAGCATACAAAAAAACAAAACACATAAGACATCTTAATGCATACTCTATGCGCACAGAATAAACGTCTGCTCAAAGACCCCATCATACCCAAAGTCAATCAAAGTTTTCCTCAAAAAACTCCGATAAATCGTAATAAGGTCTCACAACCAGCAGCCCCTTTAAACTCTTTCGAAATCCCCTTTCATTTCTCATCTGCCTCACTTGTAAAGGCAAATGATTAAATATCTTTTTACTACCAAAAAATATGGATTTATGGGTTTGGGATGAGGAAGGACGAGGCAGAGAAATGTTGTATACACTTCTCGTGCCATATACAGATTGTCTCCCTATATCATCCTGATGCTTTTTGTGCATCAGGCATGCTGACTCCAATATAAATATCGACGTTAAAGTTAAAATTTTGTGCAACAAGAACAAAGGACGACAGGAGTCTCTATAATTAGCTCCGCTTAAAAACCTCACAGCTCGCTTCTGTATCAAGAACACACTGTTAAATAATTGTTTTGCGCATGCACCCCAGAAGCAAATCCCATAGCGTAAATGGGACTCAATCAAAGTAAAGTAAGCCTCTCTTGCAATCTCCCTATCGAGCTCGCTAGACGCTACTCTGACTGCGTAACAACCAGATGATAATTTGGAGTTTAAATGTTTTATATGGCCCTCAAATTTCAATTTGGTATCTATATAATATATCCCCAGAAATTTATTCTCTTGGAGATTACTTACAACATTATTGTCCAGAAATACGTCATTCAAGACACACTTAAATGACATCACTCCAGTCTTAGAAACATTACATGTCAGTTTATTTGAGTCACACCACTGCTTGATTTTAGATAAGTCATCATTAATATCCCTGTTAAGTTGTAGAACATCCTTATTGTGCCAAAATACAGTAGCGTCATCCGCAAAAAGAGTAAAGTTGCCGGTTATATTTATATCTGCCAAGTCGTTAATATATAATAAAAACAATAAAGGGCCCAACACAGAACCCTGCGGAACGCCACAGTCAACATTCGCTTGTTTAGACATAGATCCCGACAATGAAACGACTTAACTTCTTCCTGTTAAGTAGGATCTGAACCAGTCCAGAGCGTTTCCTCTGAAGCCGTAAACTTCCAATTTACTGAGCAGTATCCGGTGATTGACACAATCAAAAGCTTTAGAAAGATCATAGAAGACAGCAGCAGCAGAGTCTTTCTCATTCAGTCCAAGATACACATCCTCCAGAAATGAAAAAATACTTTGATCATCCAGAAAAGTTACCAAGCGATGTTTGACTAGTATTTCGACTATTTTTTCCAATGTGGGAAGTAATGACACCGGCCTGTAGTTGGAGGTGGTCTCACGATCTCCCCCCTTATAGAGAGGAATAACTGTTGCTAACTTTAAGCATTGTGGAAATGATCCTATAGAAAAGGAGTGATTAATACAGTCAGCCAAAACACTTTGTACATTAAGAGGTAGGTGTAAAAATATTTTTATAGAAATACCATCCCAACCTGACGCTTTTTTATTGTTAATGGAGGTAAAGATATCATTTAGTTCATGAATGTTAGTTAGGACAAGTAAAAATGACTGCATTATATTAACATTTTTTAAATATTCCTCGAAATCCACTGAAGGTCCTATTTGGCTAGATAAATTAGCTGCTATGGAGCTATAAAATTCATTAAATTTATCAGGAGACAATTTAGTTTCGAAAATGTTGTATTGTTTTAAATCGTTGACAATACTCCATGGACTGAGGCTTTAACGCGAAGGAAAAAAATGAGAAGACTGTAGAAAGCAAAAATGTAAAGCAAATGGTTAATAAGAAATAAAGAAAATCCAGATATCTGTTCGGTAAGATTGTGTTACAAAATTTTATCGAACAGGTCAACTAACATCTCAGGTGACAGATTTTTTTCCTGACTCCCAATCCGTTTTGGAAAAAACTAAATGCAATATGATGGTATAAAATCATGCCAATTGGACAGAATGAAATCCGTAAGTGAACGAAAATTTCGGCAGGAAAAATTGGGCTCTTCAACTCAAGTGCCGTTACGATTCTAGCCCAAGCGAGCGTTGGTAAGCAAGAGCTCATAAAAATTACGCGACATTCCTCATCAAGTCCAATAAGGCCATACCCATACAACTTAACAATTAGCACCACTCAAGCCTTATTACACACCTTCGAGAATAACCAAATAATATGGAATCGGCAACACTACAAGCATCAAAGTTTATCGCTAGTTTTAAAATCGATTAATTCTACTTTAGTTTTAATAGAGAGAATAGAAAATCAACGTCTACAGGATAAATAAGTTACAGTGTTTTTGAGTTTTTAAATTGTTCATTTGAAGCAGCAGTCTACTTGTTAAAGTTAATTACATTTAGTTTGAAAATTTCTTTAATATAAAGTGTTACATTTATTTGGTTTAAACATTCTTTATTTAATTCGTAGAATTACCTTACCAAATACCATTCGTGCTTATAGCTCATTCAAAACAATTTCCGATGCACGTCATCAATCAGCTGATAATTGTAAATCCGTAAGAAAACATGAGGGAATTAAATTTGGCAAAAAATATTAAAATTATATGCGTTATTGAATGTACTACAAACTTAAAGTATTCTTCTTTGATACGAACCCACTTATAGCAAATATTTTGTTTCTTTAAGCTTGTAAAAATTAATATAATTTGAATTTTATTGGCTGATAGTTGGCAACAGAACTGTGAACAGTGCAGTGGCGCCAGCTCGTTCGTTGGCCTGTTTTGACGTTTTGTGCAAAACTAACCTTAATTGTTCTGATGTTTCGTGTTGTTGTCTGTCTATTTTGTAACATAAACTCCAGATCTTTTTATAAATAGCATTAAGAAACTGTTCTTTTATTAACAACAAAAGTGCACATACAAATCTCTGTGATTACGATTTACCATGTGTGTAAAATGCCGAAGCACTTAAATAGCCGGTGCAAAGAGCCAATAGCTTCTCTAATAACCTATTTTCAGGAAAACTTAACAACAATGGCCCATTTTTACATTTGACAGCAGTTCTAACTGTTAAGGTCTGGTCTACAATGGTTTGATGGTTGTCTTAACTCTTTAAGAAGCCTATTAAAGGAGGAGCCTTCGGATAAAAAAAAAAGATGAAAGCATCCTTATACTAATTCGTTTTCTTGAATGAAACATGGATTTTAGAATAGCACCATTGGTCGATCTTGGCAAGATGAAAATAAAAGAAGTGTTAGATCTACTAAAGTTGATGGTAAAAGGTAGTATGCAGAAAACAAATATTTAAACTATGGGAAATTTACCTAGGTAAAACATATTTTTCTAGGCACATAATACTTCATGTTGGTAGTGAGGATGGTTTTGTTGAGGGCGCAGAGGCAATTTTTTCTTCTAAAACTAAGCTTAGTGACTACCATGGAGAAATGAATCATTAAAATTATTTACAATCGTTCGAAAATCAATTATTGAAAGCAAAACCATCTATGATTGTAATAGACAACCATACCATATTATTTTGTTAACAAAAATACCTAACACATCATGGAATAAAGCTGCAATTCAAAAATGGTTAACTACTAATAAAATTGAATTTGATAATACAATGTTCAAAGCCGAACTTTTACAAATCGTTAATAGGTTGGTACAAGACATTTTGTATGCTCTTTTTTTTAACATATTCTTAAATATTAATCTTAAATTCTATTCAAATAAATGCCATCAAAAAATATTTAGTTGATGACCTGGCTGCCAATCCGATTGAACTTATTTAGGGGATTAGCAAAAATTATTATGACAGATATATTGGTCGAGATGGCAGTACAGAAACTGACTACTGACTGCATGAATATGTGGAAAAAATCATTGCATACTGCTACTCTTGATTTTTGGAAAAATTTAATTCGGAACATAGAAAGCGAGATATTAAAATGGTATTAAAGAGAACATGTATTAGATAGACTGAACATTCAACCCATTATTATTGAAGTAAATGAAACGAGTGATTCAAGATGATTTGGAGCATGATTGAAGATCCATCTTTGTATTATTATTTTTATTATTCAAACAACCAAAGCGTATATAAAAAAGTAACAATAAAATTACATGACTAAACAAATATAATTTAGGTATATATTGTCATCCTGAAAGATTTCACAAATAAAGTAAATAAATTTGTGTTTATTTTTGTAAATGTATGTTGGTTTTTATGAGAAAAACAAAATTAGTGTAATTTCCTTACTCGGTTACAAGCTGGCAGCACTGCCGATAACTGACGTTACTCGAAGGGTATGACGTGCAACGGAAATTGTTTTGCAAAGAGTATAGATGTTGTACCGAATATTTTTTAGGATTGGTCCCTCGTAATTCCTTTACGCCAAGTTCACTTAATCTGTTTCCTTAAAGCAATTTGAGACCAAACATAAAAAATATCAGGCTACATCTGAGCACTTATGGTATTACCTGGGCAAAACAGGCGCCTCTTCAACTTGGCATCCAGTTTGCATGCATGCTGATACATAAATTTAATACAAACCCAACAGAAATTGAGTCCTCCATTGCAGAATTTTTCGGAAGGCACAAAAATAGCCTGGTATGTCCTATTATTGGCGCAAAAGTTCTTAGAGTTCTTCGTTCATAGTCATTATATGATCGCTTTATATATGCATACGCTGTCGGGTTTAGAATGTGAAAAGCAAAATAGCCTTGTCGCACTCTTTCCATTCCGATGGTTCTATTAAGAAAAAAGCTGGATTCCCGACCTTTGATTTTACGCGTATATACTTTTAGTCGAAGTGATTCGTCCACCAGTTCATTCTCTTTCTAAAAAGAATCAAATAACAATTGTTGAACAAAAAACTAGTACTTAATATACACACATTTAATAAGTAACCTGCAATTGCTTTTTATGGCACCTGTTATAGTGGCCAACTAACTAACACCGATCTGCAAAAAAGTGACGCACATAAAATTTTGTGAAAGTTTGATGACTGGTAACTTCTGAACTGGCTAATCGATTTGAATGATTTTTTTTTTTATTTTATAGAGTTAATCTTTAGGATTAATATAAATGTGAATTTTGTTTCTTAGAGTTGTCAATTAGCAGTGATTCCATCATGAACAATTTTACTAACGCTGAAATGCCTGGCATGCACTTTATTTGTGGATTAGCAAATGGAATGCGGAAGAAGCACGGAGAATTTACCAGGACAGATATCCTAACAGAGTAATCCCATGTGTTAAAACATTTAGAACGCTACATGCAAGATTATGTGAAACTGGGAGTTTTAATAAAAATACAGGTGGTGGAAGACCAGAAACTGTAACAACGCCTGAACTAGAAGAATCTATACTTGATGCGATAGAAGAAGATCCTTTAAATAGTACCAGGAAGATTGCACTGCAGCTTGAAGTAAGCCCAAAAACCGTTTGCAAAGTTCTAAAAGGAAACCTCCTGTACCCATATCACATATAGCGGGTCCAAGCTCTACTACCTTGGGATTTTCACCCAAGATTAATGTTTTGCAGGTGGTTGATTAATACGATGGCACACAATAATAATTTTTTACCAAATATTTTAGTTACGGACGAGGCAAATTTTTCACGAGATGCTATTATGAATTTTCACAATGACCATTTTTGGGCCGACGAAAATCCCCACGTTATTAGATAAAGTCATTTTCAGCAACAATTTTCGCTGAATGTTTGGGTAGGAATTATTGTGGTAACTACCTAATTGACCCACTTTTTTTACCGCCAAGATTAACAGGTGAATCCTACACGGACTTTTAGCAACATCATTTACCCATTTTGTTAGAAGAAGTACCCCTACATGTAAGAGTTAACATGTGGTTTATGCACAACGGGGCTCCAGCTCATTTTAGTGTTCTTGCTCGTCAGCATCTCGACATCACCTGCCCTAATCGCTGGATTGAACGTGCAGGACCTCAAAATTGGCCAGCTCGCAGTCCTGATATCAATCCTCTAGATTTCTATTTAGGGGGTCATCTGAAGGCTCTGGTCTATAATAAAGCTCCTGTACTGGATGTGAATGACTTAAGGAATCAGATAATTGGAATGTCAAAAGAAATACTCCAGGTATTTTTGAACGTGTCAGACAATCAATGACAAATCGACTGCAGTCGTGCATTTCATCAGAAGGTGGACATTTTGCTCATTTACTGTAAGGTCGAACTTGTTTATTTTTTATTTTTGGTTGATATTTTATGTTATCTATGGATAGCTTTTAGAATGAGTTAAAGTGATTTTTATTTTTCTTCTCGCAAACGAAGCCAGGTGAAAAAACACAAGAGACCAAAAAGTTGTATTTGTCGTTGCTTAATCTGAACAAATAAAAAAACAAAGAAAAAAAGACAGTGGTGTACTTTTTCTTCTCAATAATAGTACTGCCCCCTGAGACGCCACTGGACCTCATAATTTCAATCTAGTTAGGGCTAAATAAGCGTCTTATTACTTCAAATAACTGAACTAAATTTCAACCAAATTGGTTTAAGGATATTTATGACTATTTTTTTTTTAACTTTAACGCCCTGTATCTCAGAAACGAAGCAACTTCGGACATATTATGTTCATAGGAATTTTTTTTCTTAAAACAAGCTTACGTATCACCCTCTGAAGTTTCGTACCGTAGTTAGAAAACACCCTGTATACATGCATTGTAATAACCACTTATTAACTTACTGTAAAGTAAGCTCGATTGTAAATTGTATCCTCTGCTCCAATATCTATTTTGGATTCTTCAAAAGATGATATTTTATTATTTGGTGACTGAAGTAATACAAAAAATTGAGCCATAAATGCTGTAAACATAAAAATATTTAGGTGTGCAAAGACGATATAAGCTATCTTCCCAGACCAACTACCAAATTCTCTGGATTTTCCTAAAAAGAAACACAGGAACATAGTTTTAAAAAAGTGTACCTTACCTACTAGGAATTGATTATACCAATATAATAGTATTTATAAATGAAAGTGACTTCGCTGCCGGCGCCGGCAGCTCTGGCAGTTTCCTGAGGCCGTGCCTCCGCTGCCGGCAACGCAGGTATTGCCGCTGTTCTACAACTGAAGTTTGTAAGCAATTGAATGGTGCTGTGGATATAGCATGGGTGTGATGCCATAGGTCCCGGGATCGAATCCCGTTTCGGCCACTTTTTCTTAATGACTTTTTTAGTTTTCTTATGACTTTTTTTTAGTTTTTTATAACTCTTTTATTTTTTTTAAAAGTAGATCGACTCAAAAAGGGCTGGTAAACAATTGGCCGGTGAACTTGAAAAAGGCGAATTGGAACCAAAAAGGTGGATTAGATGCCGTGTTAGCGCCTGTTTAACCAATAAAGTCTATAAAGAGACTTGAAAAAGGCGAATTGGAACCAAAAAGGTGGATTAGATGCCGTGTTAGCAACTGTTTAACCAATAAACTCTATAAAGAGACTTGAAAAAGGCGAATTGGAACCAAAAAGGTGGATTAGCCATTGCCGGCAGCCATTCCTTTCTTTTCCGGGTGCCGGCGCCGGCAGCGAAGTCACTTCCATTTATAAATAGGTAATACTTTTATATCTACCTTTCTGCGTAAAGAAATGTGTAGCCATGTCAAAAATGACATATTTGAATTCATCATGCTTGGGACACGACGCATCTTGAGAGACTTGATATCGATCTTCAGTAATAACAATGATATAAAAAATTATTCCCCCAATTATATGTACAGCACCCACCACACACCATGTCAAACTAAAAAAATTAATTTTTTACAGAGAACGCACTTACGCCGGCATAATATAAGACATTTTAGAGCATGCAAGGATCAGATCATGAGCCTCTAAACGATTTTTTTCTATTTATTGGAGAGAGCGATGTCTAACTTTAATAATGCCGTTAGATTTTTTGTCTAGCACTTAAAAGGGCTTCACAATAAATTTTTAAAGTTGGATAAAAATACGCCACGCTCTAATTTTGCCAGCCGCTGACGTCACTAGAGTCGTAGGTTTGCTCGACTTTCAGACTGTTAAAGTGCTAGAACTGTCATCCAGATAGTTACCTTTGAATCTTTAATTGTTGTATGAATTTTTAGAGTCGCCGATAACTAAATGTATCTCTTTACGCAAGTAAAAATTATACAGGGTGGCGCATCGAAAACGAAACAGAGACATTTACTGGCAGCTCAGTTCTTTTTTGGAAAAACGCTCAGACCCGTCGATTTTGTTTTCGAGGGGGACATAAAATTGGCAAAAAATCACGTTAACACGTGCAGCCCCCTAGGCGGGGGTAGCACCACCCCTAAAATCTTAAATGGAGATGGGGGTCGAGTGACACCTTATTTTAAAGGTCTTTCAATTCCCTCTATAATGATGTAAAATTCATGTACTTCAGTTCAGTAGTTTTGGAGGTTTATTGATTTAAAGTTAAGTAGACTTTAATAGTAGGTACATCAGATTAGTTTGTACTACTTTCAGAAGAAATTTGAGTAAAAGCATTTACTTAATAAGTAAATGCTTTTCTTCACTACGCCCATGGTTTGTTTATCATTTTGGTGTTGAAAATAGCGATTGGAGCGTTTTTTGTGGCACAGAAAGTTGTTTCTTGAAGAAAGATAAGAAGGGAATGTCTCGTACTTATTTTAACGCTTTATACATAAATTAACCACGGCAGAAAGGGTTGAAATTATCGAAATATTTTTCGGAAATAATCAGTGCGCTAATAGAACGGCAGAAATATTTAATAAGCGACATGAGAACAGTAACGTGCATCGAAAATATGTTCTAGAACTTGTAGCTAAATTTTGGGAAACTATGGATCAGTCGCCAATAAAAAACGCAACATTGAAAATCCCATAAGGAACGAAGCAATGGAAGTGGGGGTTTTAGGGCAAGTTTATGTAGATCCTACGTTAAGTACCCGTAAATTGGATACTGTGTGTGGTGTTAGTCGACGTAGTATCCAACGGATTCTAAAAATATAGTTTTCATCCGTATAAAATTCACCTTGTACAAGAACTTAATGAAGACAATTTTGATCGGCGATAACAATTTTGTGAAGATATGAGTGAACGAATTATAAACGATGAACATTTTCTATTCAACACTTGCTTTTCCGACGAATGTTCTTTTTTCTTAAATGGCGTAGTAAATCGTCATAACTGCCGATATTGGTCCGATTCTAATCCCAGAATTTATCGTGAGGTACACACACAGCAGCCACAAAAATTAAATGTTTGGGCTGGTATTTTACTTTTGGAGATCATTTAGTTGATCCGTGTTTCTTACCTGGAAATTTGACCTGTGAAATGTATTTGGAATTACTGCAAGACGCCATAGATCCTGCATTAACAGCCATAATTGAAAATCAGAATGATCGGCGGTACATTGCGAATAGGTTGATGTTCCAACAGGATGGTGCCAACCACATTACGCATTACGTGTTCGACAATATTTAGATCAGACGTTTCCAGGTCGATGGATTGGTAGAAGAGGTGTCATTGAATGGCCCCTAAGATCGCCAGATTTATCACCTTGGGATATCTTTCTGTGGGGTCACTTAAAAAGCAAAATCTATGCTACTCAGCCAACATCATTGGAAGATTTGCGACAAAGAATTGTGAATGAGTGCCTTCAAATTACTCCTCAAATATTGCAAAATGTGTGGCAACGTTGTGAGCAAAATCTTTATTACTGCATGGAGAGTCATGGTGGTCATTTCCAACATTTACTTGTCTGACGGGTCAGTTCATTTTTACACTACTTTGCTGCCAAATGTATTGATCTCCACTAATGATGATGTATTAAAGTTTTATTTAAGCTTTAAATCAATAAATCTCCAAAACTACTGAACTGAAGTAGGGGAGCCTGTTCAACAGTGAACCACATTTTTTGTAAACGCTCGTAAATATTTCACTTACATCAGCATGAAATTTTTTTTCAGGAGTTTATTGCCATAGCTGTATACTTCCTTTTTTCAAACAATCTATTGTTTAGAAAATTTAAAAAACAACAAATATTTGAATTTCTTAAAAAAATGGCATTTTACTGTGGACCAGGTTTGGTCCACACTTAACCATGACAGTTTTAACAATGAACCACCCTTACACATTCAGTGAGCCAACCATATCTATGTAGACAATAATGAATAATAATCAATATTTAATGTTAAAAAAAACTTTATTAAACATAACATGAACAATAATGAACATAAAGAGAAAAATCTCCTACACATTGTAACGCATAGGATGAAATGCTTGAAATACCCTAACTTGTCTTAGCGAATATGTAATAAAGACAAGTTGACTTTAAAAGTGAATGTTTCTTGTCTTCTTTTGGTGCCCATGATTTGGGGTGGAGGGAGAATGAACTTAATATCAGACCTTTCTGACATCTGCCAAGTCCAGTTCTGTAGGAAACACGAAGTTCTGGTTGCCTGTTTGTTTCACTCTTAAAAAGGAGACAGAATAATCTTCATCATCATTATCGTTCTGCTTTAGAACTTTTGCTATATAATAAATCGAGAGTTTTTTTGTTGTAAATAGCACCAGAACATAGTCACCGTCCTGGGGATTTCGTAGCAAATTGGCAAAATTTTCATCTAAAATTAAGTAATCATCTTCCGGTTCTTTACTCCATTCCCCGCCAGAAGAGCTATTGCTACTCATTACTTCTTCTTCAGATTCATCTGTTTCTGAGTCAGATTTCTTCCTGCGCCTCATTTTTAAGATCTTAAATGTGCCCTTATTTGGTCCTGTCGAATCTTGCAAAACCTGCCTTTTGCATTTATCTTGTTTGGCTTTTGTGCATGCTCGTTCAATAGCTATGGCATCTTTTTCTGGTGTATCGGTCGCTATTATGCTTTTTTTAAGTTTTCTCTTATCAGTACGAGGACCTGCCTTCAACGGCGGGCGAAATATTTCTGGCGTTATAAATGTTTTACATGTGGGCTCGGAATGATTGTCGTTTTTTGAGGTTCCACTTGGTCCTGGTTGAGGGTCCTCGGCGATAACGCCTGATGGGGAAGAGTGAATTTCAATGGAAGTATTATTTTCTGCAGATCCTTTTGTTCCAGGTTGATAATTTTCGGTTTCATCGTCAGGAAGAGGGCGATCTGTCACACTGCTCGGCAAATAGTCTATGTCAGAAAATATGTCCCTATTAAACGGAAAAATTCCACACTTGGAAAAGGCTGCAGCTACATTTACAGGAGTCATTGCCCTTGGATACGCATAACCGATAAATTCAGCAATTTGATATATAGTCACAGGTTTCCCAGGAAAACGAAGCATCCATGACTCCAGAGCGGAATAGTAGTATGTTTTAAACGGACTCAGTAATCCCAAATCCAATGGCTGTAATTTGGCTGAAGTGTGTGGATGCAGAGTAAGTATTGTAACTCCAAAACTTTTTGCTAAATCTAAAGCTTCTATCGACAGGTGAGATTCATGATTATCCATGATTAACAAGGATGGATTTTCTGGTTTTGAAGAGGTGTGTGCAATAAAGTGTTTCATTACCTCAATAAATAGATTAGAGTTCATCCATCCAGTAGGGGCTGCCAGTCCTACAGATCCGGGAGGAGATCCATGTAGCATTATATCTCTAAAATTTTTCCTGGGAAAAACAATAGCTGGAGGCAATGCATGCCCAGTTGCACTTACCATGCAACATGTTGTGACCAAGGTGCCTTTCTCGCCACTAGTCACCTTCCCGACGTTCGATAATCCAGTTGGAGCAATGACCTTTTGGGGCTTCTGGACTGTCGTAGTTCCAGTTTCGTCTAAATTGTAAATACGCGTTCCATCGGCGAATCTTGGGTCTCTCTTCAAAGTATCGGTTAAATTATCAAAAAAAATATTGACGTTTTCTCGGTTGAACGCTGTAGCCCTTGCAAGGCTACAACATTCTGGTTTTCTCAGCGAAATATCTTGATGCCTGTTTCGAAAACATCGGAACCATTCCAAGCCTGCTATGGAGTTTTTTTTTCCAGGATTCTGGCATTTTAATGTTGTTTAGCCTTGCCATGTCATAAGCTACTTGTCTGCAATCTTTGGTAGTCAATCCATAGAACTTAAATGCACACATCTTATAATAATCAACCAACATGTTTTCTTGTGCCAAAGTAAATACTCGATTTACTTCATAATTAGGAACTAAAGGAATGTTTATACCAAACTGGGCCCTTTTTTGTACATAACGACGAAGAGTGGGATAGGGGATATTATTTTGCTTGGCTGCTTGACGTCGGCTTATACCCTTTTCGACCATTTCTACCGCAGCTCTCATTTCCTCCTCCGTGTGTGCTCCAATTTTTCTTTTTGCTTTTTTGTGACGTGGCATTCTAAAAAATACCATCATTATTGCCAATTATTTTTAAACTAATCAGCTGGCAAGCCAATGATGTGCCCACCATGATATAAAAATTCGTTATTTGTATCATGGGTCCACAGTGAACCAGCTCACTGTGGAACGACTGGAATTGGTTCAGTGTGTACCACCGGCTCGCCCATTTTGTTCCAGTATAAAAATATAAGAAAAACTTAATTAATACAAGAGCAATAATTGTGCTTATATATGGCCAAATACCTGGCAGAAAACATACAAAATAAACTATGAAGGCAAGATGAAGCTTAAAATTATTAAAAATCATAATACTTACTTTAAAATATTACAATATTTCACAGAAAAACAAATTTTCTTCTCTGCCGCGTACACCTTTTGCAACACACGCTGCCTGACTGAAGGGTCAACACCGGATCACCTAACGATCGTTTGCACCCAATAAATTAATTTGTGACGTTGCCAGATTTCTTAATTTCTTTGTGGTTCACTGTTCCCAACTGGTTCACTGTTGAACAGGTTCCCCTACATGAATATTACATCATTATAAAGGGAATTGCAGAACCTTTAAAAAATAAGGTATCACTCGACCCCTCTTTTCATTTAAGATTTAAGGGGTGGTGCCACCCCCGCCCAGGAGCTGCACGTGTTAACGTTATTTTTTGCCAATTTTGTGTCTCCCTCGCAAAGAAAATGGACGGGTCTGAGCGTTTTTCTAAAAAAGAACTGAGCTGCCAGTAAATGACTTTGTTTCGTTTTCGATGCGCCACCCTGTCCAATATGTCTATCTTAGTTGATCTTACGGATATGGTTTAAAGAGCATAATTGAATATATTGATGTAAAATAAAGCATTTGTCGGTGATTAACTGCTATACACGCATGATGGCAGCTAGTATTCGTAACCTCCGACACGAGTGGCGTCAACGGCTGGTGCATCGCATGTAAGAATAAATTAGAGCGAAGTCAATTCTATCCTAATTTAAAAATTTATTGTGAAGCCGCTTTAAATGCTAGACAAATAGTTATTTACGATATAAGTGTTGTAAAGATTCATATTACAACACGAGATGTTAAAGTTGTTAAACGAGGCGTCAGCCGAGTTTAATCAAACATCGAGTGTAGTTATATGAATTTACAACAAGAATATTGTACAAAATTTTATCTACTTTCATCTATGAATAAAAATATTTGGCAAAAGGCATTTTTTTTTTAAATAAAAATGCACCTGCTATTAAAAATCGTTTTGTAAGGGCATCTATTACAGCACTAGTGCTGTAATGGCATCTATTACAGCACTAGTGCTGTAATAGATGCCCTTACAAAACGATTTACAGAACTGTAAAATTCATATTACTAAATGAAAGTAGATAAAAAATGTAACGGCATTGTGATTGTGGCAATTATTTTTAATAATAATTGCTTACTTACGAATTCTTAAATATACAAATCTAAAACACTTAAATCTACCGTAAAACGGGGTTACTTTGGCACCCGGGGTAACTTTGGCATATACGTCATTATGATACCTCTTTGTTCTGGTTTGTTTGTTTGATTTTTTCTTAAAATTTAATTATGAGATTCTCATTGTTACAGGTATAAGGCACTAAAAACATGCCCCGACATTATAGAAAAAAGTTAGGAGGGCGTTTATACGTCAATTATACTGTTGTCCAATTAGAAGCGGCGATAGCAGCAGTTGGAGGGGGAATGTCACAGGCCTTGGCGACTCGACGTTACAAAATCCCACGGGGAACGCTCCAGAATAAGCTACTTGATAGACATACCAAAACACTTGGTCATCCGACAGTCTTTACCAGAGAAGAAGATTTACTCACACACACTCTTACAACAGTGAGCAATTGGGGTTTTCCGTTAACGCAGGCGGATATACGCGAGGTTCTCCACAAGTACCTAGAAAAAAAGGGTCGCAATGTGAAGGAATTTACCAACAATAGTTATGGTTTATTTGATATTTATTTTGTCCAAAAAAAAATAAAAATGTACCGCAGCAAACCAAAACACAACAAAAAGATGGTTTAACGTGGCAAATGCTGGAAATGTCCTCCACCCTCTACTTGGCATGCTCCCAGAGGATGGTAAAATCCGTCGACGGAATTTCGAATGGCTTCAGCCGGTATGTTATGTGTCTCCAATCTAATTTTGTTGATCAAATCTTTAATATTATTTGGCCTATTTTGGTAAACTTTTTCTTTTAAATATTCCCAAAGAAAATAGTCTAGAAGCGTTAAGTCTGGGGACCTCGGTGGCCATTCAATTGTACCACGTCGTTCAATCCAGCCACCTGGAAATATCTAATCTAAATATCTTGTCACATTGACACCAAAATGGGGGGGGAGCACCATCTTGCTGAAACTAAATTGTTTCATTAGATATATCTGGATCTACTTCGTTGGGAAAAATTACAAGTAGAGCAGGCCTCAACTCGAAAGTTAAGAAATCCAGATACCGTTCAGCTGTGAGGTTTCCTTCCAAAAAGAATGGCCCTTAAATTCGGTTATTAATGATACCTGCCCATACATTTACTTTCTGGGGCCGCTTAGTATGCGCTTCAAATATCCATCGTGGATTTTCTTGACTCCAGAAACGATAATTATGTCTGTTAACGACCCCGTTTACATATAAAGTAGGTTCATCCGAAAATAATATGTTGTGTGGAAACCTATTATTCTCGTCACACCGTCTCATCATTTCTTTGCAAAATTGCAAACGCATATCATATTCATCTTCTAAAAGCTCTTGGACAAGACATACTTTATAAGGGTGGTATTTTTCTGCCTTCAAAAATCTTCCAATAATACCTCTAGACGTATCATGATTTTGAGCCAATGAAACTGTTGAAACATGCGGATTATCCTGCAGAGATAATGCAATATTCAATTTTTCATCGTGGCCTAAAACACGTGGCCCTCCATTCCTAGGCAAGTGCTTTACTGTGCCATGTTCATCAAATTTGTGGAATATTTTACTAACAGTGCCGTGCGAAATTTGATTTTTCGGATATTTAGCATTAAATAAAGTGCACACTTCACTTTGACTTCTTATTTTATCTCCACATCCTAACAATATCTAGACTTCGATACGCTGCCTTTACGACAAAACCATTTTTGTTTAGAAAATTGTAAAATAATACTTCGGAAATACCTAAATTAATTTTAAAAGTTCACAATATCACAAAATGTCAGAACGTGACACAATGAAGATTTCTTACCTTGAAAGGTAAAAAAAACATCAATGATTTATCATTTCCGCTTATTTAAATAGGGATTTTTTTTTAACTTTTAACAGTCGCCATTTTGAAATAGTTTGACAGAATCGCGCTAAAATTTATGAGCATACTGTACGAGATATTAGCTTTCAAATGATGTATCACAAGCTGTATGTTTCCATTTAAAAAAAAGATCGATGTCGTGATATCTATAAAAACAAACGAATAACGTCAAAATGTGAGCATATATAAAACTAAATTGACGCGTCCAAGCATTTTCCCCAAAAGTTACAGGTTAAGGATATATATTAATTTTATTCCGGACTTCTGGGCAGCCCTGTATATAATACCATACCATCATAATTAAAAGTTTTGATAAACAATAATCAGTGGAGGTAGGTATCCTATAAATTTAAAATGTGTAGCTTTAAGTGTTCTAATTTTGTTTTTTCAATAATTCGCAGTAACTAAGCAACCACATAGTGCAATTCTTATTAAAGGTTTATAGGGTAATAAATTTAGCACTTTGGTTAAAAAGAAGCCCTGTACATACTCATCGATCAAAATTTCTTCTTAAATTAAGTTTATTACCTGTTAAAGGGTAGTAACCAAATATTTTTAGTAGACATCAAGCGGGGTGCCCTAAAAAACCAACTAACCATGTTCGGGCTGGCTTGTGCAGCTAGAAACCTGAAGTTTATCAATCGCTCGTGAGTTATGAGGGCAACATTACCTTAAAACAAGTATTATAACAAAGTATTATAAGATATAGGGTGTACTATTTAAAAAACGAAAGGTGGTATCAACTCCAACCAAACGACTTACCCTGTATAATATATAAAAATATAATAAAATGAAAATTATATTACAGTCAATTAATTTTTTTTTATAACTCTTAGAGTTTCCGAGAAAAGGTACAGGGTCATCTTACGTGGCCAACCCACTCCCTTTACGGCTTTTATACCCCATATATACCAACCACTGACACCACACACACACAAACGATAATAAAGTAAAACTAAGTAAACACCTAAAATGTATAATTAAAATATTCTGGGAGAGAATAAAAACTGTTATTTAATAACACTTTTGTGAGTTTCATTTAAAAATATTCCTGCATTCCCTATTGTTCTTAGGCAGATGGTTATATCTCTTGATAGGCATTACGTAGCTGCTGTCTACTGGGAAAGACATTCGGTGTGCAGGTAATTTGAGAGTATGTAGCGTCCTTAATGGGTACCTAATCATGAGGCACATCACCAGCACTTTGGAAATTACATGAAGAGAGCATTGCAATATGTATGTTGATATTACCGTAAGAATGTTAAGATGTTTATCGTATCATTGATAATAGTCGAGGACATTGCTAGGTGACGAGGCGACAGCCGAGTCACCCGCAATGTCCGAGACGGTGTTAAATCGCTAATAATCGAGTTATATTCAAAGCTTTATCGTATCATTGACAACGGCGATGCGAAAATAAAAACAAGGTGTTTTGTCATTTCATTTTGGCATTTCAAAAAGTCATCATTAAAATCATGCAAGATTTTGATATTCCTGATGATATATTAGCTGCAGCCAACATTATAAGGTTGAACTTGCTTCCGGACAAATCTAAAATCAATTATGAAAAAGAATATCGGCAGTTTTGTGAGTGGCGAAACAAAGTACATGTTCAAGGTGCAGAAGAAACGGTATTGCTGGCGTATTTCGCAAAACTCTCTGAGTCTTATGGCCGAAATATTCCATGTTACGAGCGACTTTAGAACTGAAGGAAAGAGTGGAAATCGACAAATACGGCGCCTTAATACGTTTCATCAAGAAGAAAAATGTTGGATATAGAGCAAAAAAATCAAAAGTATTTACAAGAGAACAAGTCAACGAATTTGTGTGTTCTGCCTCAGACGAGAAGTTTTTAATGATGAAAGTGGCTTTTTTAATTGGAATTGGAGGAGCCTGTCGAACTAATGAATTAGCGAAGATGACCACGGAAGATGTTGACGTTTTAGAGGACAAGCTGATTGTTACTATTCCCGACTCAAAAACCCACAAGAAACGTATTTTCGCTGTGATATTTGACGGCGAAGTCAATCCTGTGCTTTTATTTAAAAAGTAGGCAATGTTAAGGCCAGACCATGTCACTCACCAAAGATTGTTTGTATCATATAGAAGAGGGAAATGTACGGTACAGCCCTGCGGCATTCATTTCTTCTCTAAAATACCTCAAAAAATAGCTGAGTATCTCTCACTTGAAAATCCTAATTTGTATACTGGTCACTGCGTTAGAAGATCTTCGGCAAATTTTCTTGTTAATGCTGGAGGAGATATATTAGACCTACAAGAACTTGGTGGATGGGAATCGGCGAAGGTTGCTAGAGGACATTTAGAAGAAAGTGTGACCAAGAAAGTTTCCATTGCTCGCAAAATTCAAATCGGCGATGTTTCCGGCAGTGGATTAGGCACTGGGGAACCGCACGAAATCGAAAGGAGTGCTTTCTCGGTCATTAATCAGTCTTCAGAGGGCATACCTAAGATCGTGGACGTTAAAGACAAAGGTGTATCCATCAAATTTGAAAACTGTCAAAATATTGTTCATGAAAAATAGTTCTAATATTATTTGGTATCTAACGTATTATGCTTTCGTAACTAACGTATTAAATTATGGTAACCAATGTATTATGAGTAACTAAGGTTTTATGTAGGTTTTAGTACGTTTATGATGTTAATAATTATTAATAAAGATATCATATAAAAATGACTTAATCTTCAATGATACGATAAAGCTTTGAATATAACTCGATTATTAGCGATTTAACACCGTCTCGGATATTGCGGGTCACTCGGCTGTCGCCTCGTCACCTAGCAATGTCCTCGACTATTATAAATCGGATAATAATCTCGTTATATTAATAGCTATTAAACAATTGACGACAGGAGAACGTCACTTTTTTAAACATAAAAAATGTTCCTATTTTCTTTTTCTGTAATATTGAACCTTCATTGATCCTCTTGCCATTACCCCAATATACCGTTCCATAAGACAGTGTCGAGTTAAAATAGGCATAATAATAGCACAAAAGTAACGGTCTATTAACATATGATCTTAAACGCTATAATACAAATGAACAACGGGACATTTTTATCAAGATATTATTTACGCTGTTAATTTATGATAGTATAGTGAGCCCAATTTCAAACCCAAAACCTTAGTGCATATTTCATTACACTTTAAAACGTTTGGAGATGCATTTACCGAGACTTTGTATAAATATCTAATCAAAGAATAAGGAAAATCAAGACAATAAAAAATTGAGCTCTTTGATTACTATCTCTCACTTATTTTAAGTAATTATTTAAATAAACAAAAATATATTTGCTCAACGTTTTTAATTATTTTTATTTAACTTATCTTTTTAGTTGAGTTGTCTAATATCATCCTTGGGGATTGTAATGCATAATGTATTTATTGACTTAAAATATGCTTATCGTACAAAGAATAATAGTAGGTAAAACCTCCATTCGTACAAAAAGTTATAATTACTTTTAATTATCTAAAAAAACTAAAGAGAATAGAAAAATTCATTATGCGTTTAATATACAGAATGTCTTAATAATGATAATGCCAATAATACGGCATTTTATTGTTAGCACGTAATAGATATTTACGTTATAAGTCCGGTAAATCAACTTTTACAGTATGAGTGAAATGTTTCGAGACGAGGCGACGAAGGAGCCGAGTCTGGAATTTTGAAACGAATACTGTAAAGGATTTGCCGGACGAATGACGTACAATATTTTATTTCATACTGTTCTGTTGAAAATTATAATTATGTTTTAAAATTATAATGAAGTTTTATTCTGCGTCGTATATTTGAAAAGTGCTTATATTTACTGGTGGAAACATTGTGTGTTTAACATTGATTAACCTAAAACTTACAAATTTCAGTCCGGCAAAGAAATTTTACAGGACTAGTCCGGTAATAGTTATTTACGATATAAGTGTTGTAAAGATTCATATTACAACACGAGATGTTAAAGTTGTTAAACGAGGCGTCAGCCGAGTTTAATCAAACATCGAGTATAGTTATATGAATTTACAACAAGAATATTGTACAAAATTTTATCTACTCTCATCTATGAATAAAAATATTTGGCAAAAGGCATTTTTAAAAATAAAAATGCACCTGTAAAAATGCACCTGCTATTAAAAATCGTTTTGTAAGGGCATCTATTACAGCACTAGTGCTGTAATGGCATCTATTACAGCACTAGTGCTGTAATAGATGCCATTACAAAACGATTTACAGAACTGTAAAATTCATATTACTAAATGGAAGTAGGTAAAAAAATTTTACCGGACTTATTGCTGTAAAACCTAATTTTCTGGACTAAATTCAAATATGTAAAGGTGTGTTTTACAATACAGTATGAAATAAAATTAATTTACAATATTATTTAATTTGTTATACAGTGTTTTGTTTGAACTCAAGTCATGGAATTTTGCGTGCTAAAATATTACTTTAAAAAAAAAGTTTGTCTCAATGCACCATGTAACGGCTGTAATATACAAATAGCAGGTATCCCAGACCAAAGAGTAACCTAACCAATAAGAGGCGAAAGAAAGCCATTTCTGCGAGACCAAATTTATATGCGTATGCGCGAGGTTAGTGGTATATCAATCAAATTTGCTGTCAATCACTGTGTTTTGGCGTAAACAAAGCTAAAATTTTGTGGTTCTCTTGTTTTATTTTTTTCCATCGGTGTTTTTAGTGTGTTAGTGCATATTTTTTATTGGTTCAAAATCTTATTATTGTGACTTGTCGGTAGTTTGTTTAAATGTCGGAAATAAAGCTTAAACGTGGTACATCGTATGCTTATTAGCTAGGTTACTCTTTGCCCAGACGTTTAGATGAATGTCAAGACTTTACTTTCTTCGATTTTTCTTATTTAAATTTTTTTACCTCATTTTTTTATGCATTCAATTATTATTACAAACCAATATTTACAAATAAAAATAGAAAGAAAAGAGGTTTATAAACTCACGAAAATTGTGAGTGTGGCGAAATGGGCGATTTATCAATTCCTAAAATCAATTATTAATTAATAATTTAAATAAATTAGTAGAACAGCCATATTATCTCGACCACCTTCTTTCCCTAAATTATATCAGTATTTATAATATCCTATATCGGTACATAATAGAGGCGAAGGTTAAAATATAAAGACCCGCCAATTTACAGAATACCTAGCTGACTAGTATAAATATAAAAATAACAAAAAATAAAAAATACAAAAAAAATAAGCAAAAATACCTATGGATAAAAAATAGGTTAAAATAAAGGTAAATTATATGGCGTTAATGGAATTAACTTATGATTGTATTTACTAGAATCTTTTCGATAACAAAATGCATTAATATTAATTCTATATACAATTCTGTATAACAAAAAAAACCGCCTATGTTTATATATTACGAACATATCTTTATTAAAATGAAAATAAAAAGAAATACGTAATTATTAGTTATAATACTTCAACACATATTTGGTTAAGGTTTTGAAAAAAAAAGGTTATAACAGGTATATAGAATTTTAAGCTATACCTACATATCAACAAATAAAATATACTAAATACTCAAAAATATAACTCACTTACAAAAGCGTTTAAACAAAAAACTACCGCTTAAAGGGAAAACTATATAGTTTTTAAAGAAATAAAATATATTTCTCAAAAAAAACTTACTAGCTTTAATATATTTTTCGGAATTTCGGGATTAGGGATTTCGGAATGATTTCGAACGATTTCTGCCACTACGGTGGTGCTTTCGATGATTTCTAACACTAATTTCGGGATTTCGAGCGATTCCCCGACAATTTGTACTAGTATATAGAATACATACTTACTTACTACTTACTATTGTGCAAGCATAGTCTTATCAGTTATCACTTTATCACTTACTCTTGGGCATTTGTTTGTTTGTTTAACACAAAAAGCATGTGTAACGACGCGACGAGGGCGGTATTCGAGAACATAATAACACATAAATGACCTGGGACCAGGTGGCGCTGGGGTGACAAATATCAATCGGTTTATTTGGGAGTATAAGATTTCTAATAACACGCAGTCGACAAATCGCTGCGACTATTATGCTGACTTTTATAAATGTCCCTATTATAAGTGCGGAAAACTGATTTGCTAAACGTCTAAGCCTCTCTTATACAGACAATAAGAAATGTTTAAATAAGCGAGATTGTTACCGATAGAGAATATTTTTATAATTGTTATGATTAGTCTAATAGTGCTAAGTGAAAGTTTTGCTGTCGGTGCAAACTAGGGATTTACAATCTTTCTAATTGTTCAATTATTCTCAGTGCATATACCTAGATTAAGCAAAAAAAAGAAGTAGCTTTTAGATAAGTTAAAAAAATGTATTTATTATAAAAGGGCACAGCAAGTAAACTTTCCGTAGCGTGCCCAGTGGTATAAAATGATAATAATAATAATAATTGATGGATGGAACGATAAACAGAATCTCACACACACACAACACACGCAATATCTACAAGAGTGAACTCATTTTGAAAAGGTATTTTCAAAAATATCAACAGTCAAGATTAAACTGTGCTATAGCCTTTTAAAAAGGTGTAGAGTAATAAAAGCTCATTTGGTATGCAAAGGGACTACAGAGTGACCCAACGAATATTTAAGCCACTTTCATAATTTGGCATTAATTTTATTGCAAAATTATTTCTTTTCATCAAGTGCAGGTAGTACCACCCGGGCTTGGGTCAATTTATGGGTTTTGCCTATTGTTATCCATTCACAAATACTGAAAATGGTGTGACAAAGGCGTCCCGGTAGGATATTCGTAAAAAGGAAATAATTTTATTTTAACAGAATAAAATTTAGGAATTATGTATATAGTATTAGGTACACTTATTTTTTAATAAATTTTAATAAATTATAAAAAAAATACAAAATACAAAAATACATTATACAGAAATTAAATTATAAAAAATCATATTATTCTTCGTCTTCTGAGGAACTGTCATCTCCTCTTGACGTTATAATTAACGGGTCGACGGTCCGATCGATCAGGTGGTCAATTTCCCACATTTTCTCCTTTTCTTTAATGACATGATGGACTGCTTTTTGCCGTTCTCTGGTGTCACTTCCTTAATGGCTTGATCAAACAGTATCTTAATGTCTTTCATTTTGAATGTCGTGTTGTGTCTTGCTACAAATCCTTTCACTTGCGCCCATATAAGCTTTATAGGATTTAGTTCGCAATGATATGGCGGTGTGCGTTTAATATACAGAATGTCTTAATAATGATAATGCCAATAATAATGTTTGAACTCAAGTCATGGAACCTTGCGTGCTAAAATATTACTTAAAAAAAAAAGTGTCTCTCAATGCACCATGTAACGACTGTAATATACATATATAGCAGGTATCCCAGACCAAAGAGTAACCTAACCAATAAGAGGCGAAAGAAAGCCATTTCTGCGAGACCAAATTTATATGCGTATGCGCGAAGTTAGTGGTATATCAATCAAATTTGCTGTGTCATATTTTACTGTCAATCACTGTGTTCTGGCGTAAACAAAGCTCTAATTTTGTGGTTCTCTTGTTTTATTTTTTTTCCATCGGTGTCTTTAGTGTGTCAGTGCGTATTTTTTTATTTCATTCCAAACCTTATCATTGTGACTTGTCGGTAGTTTGTTTAAATGTCGGAAATAAAGCTTAAACGTGGTACATCGTATGCTTATTAGCTAGGTTACTCTTTGCCCAGACGTTCGGATGAATGTCAAGACTTTTGACGTTTATACAAGGCGTATACTTTCTTCGATTTTTCTCATTTAAATTTTTTTACCTCATTTTTTTATGCATTCAATTATTATTACAAAACCAATATTTACAAATAAAAATAGAAATAAAAGAGGTTTATAAACTCACGAAAATTGTGAGTGTGGCGAAATGGGCGATTTATCAATTCCTAAAATCAATTATTAATTAATAATTTAAATAAATTAGTAGAACAACCTTATTATCTCAACCACCTTCTTTCCCTAAATTATATCAGTATTTACAATATCCTATATCGGTACGTAATAGGGGCAAAGGGTAAAATATAAAGACCCACCAATTCACGGAATACTTAGCTGACTAGTATAAATATAAAAATAACAAAAGCTCCATTAGAATCTTATCTAGGGTGGGTATTTCTTTTTTAAAGTAAAAAGAGTGAACTTTTCTTCGAACTACACTTTTGGTGTCTTCATCAAGGACTTTTACTGGTCTGCCTGGACTTTTCTTGGGAGGTTCCACTTGACCTGCCGTCTTTCTCTCCCGCAATAATTTAAAAACGGTGACTTTCCAACTCCAGTCATTCGGGAACATCGGTCGACAGTTTCTTGTACAGTAAAATTCGGATAATCGTATTTTATGCTATCATGTATTAAAATAATAACTTTTTCACTCACTGGTAGTGGAGAATTATTGGAACATCTTTTTGTTGGTGTGAATGTCGCCATTCTATTACTAATCTTATAATACTGTGAACACGATATACGGCTTTACAGCAAATACTGATGCGTCAAACTAAACAAATATACTTATTAAGGTCATACACACACACGATATATGAAGTTTGTTTCAAATTACCACCTATTTATATGGTCCAGCCAAAAAGGCCAGAGCCAAACTCGGTACCTGTTAAATAGTTACCGTTAAACGCAAAACGTAACTTTATAATCTACTACCTAACAAATCCCTATGCAATATTTCGATTTTGATACTTCAGGCCAGAAAACATACCTTTCTTAATCCTCTTACGCAATTACTTGAAATTTTATTATTACAAACAATACTATTTTATCTTAATACTCGTTAACTTAATACTCTAAAATTTTTGGTTAGTTATCATAAATAATTTAATGCACAAAGTTTACCTGCGCTTTTGGCCGACACCGAAATTGAACCGAACTGGACGGAATTTCCCATTTTATTACTCTACACCTTTTTAAAATAGACTATAAACAAATTTTGCATTGATAGTTCCAACGGATAGTTCTGTTACAAAGCTCATCTACATTGTTTGGTCTGCCTCTGATAATATCAAATATTTTCGAGGATATATCCCCCCCCCCCCCCCCCCAAACAGGGTGTCATTCTCAACAAGTGTCATTCTGTTTGGATTTTCATATCATCTGACTAACAATATCGAAGGAAATTGTACCGTGAAAGTAGTGGCAGGTCAGTGAGCAGTCCCCCCCCCCCCCCCGTTGATAATAATTGAAATTTCTGACACACTTAAATAAATCAAAATAATACATATTCTACCCTCTATGAAAAATGGTCCTATTATTATCAACATGAATTCCAACCCAAACGTTGTCTGGGTATGTGTTTCATGATTTATGTAAAAATTTTCTTGTTCCCATATTATTTTGTTTGTCGATTTTCAATCTATTTCATGCATTCTAAGAAAATAATTATAAGGAAAAAGTTCTGGAACATTTCTCCTGACTCTAAAAGTCTTGTATTACTATTTAGCAAATACTTCTGGATTTTGTGGAAAATCCAGCTTACCGAATAAGGCTAGTTGTTGGATTCTCTTTAATGACCATTCTAATTTACATATCTTTAATGGAACCTTTGCTTTATTTTGTTATCTTCTTTAGGAATAGTAATTTATAAAAACCCATAGGTAAGACATCCTATATATTGCCACCTTTATGCATAAATAAAAGAATAAATAGAAATAATTGTTTATTTCGCTATAAAACGTGGCGGAATATACTTATTTTAATATTAGGCATCTAGAGTAGAGGATAAAAAAAAATTAGTGAACAATGTGCGTGGTAAAGTGGATTGTTCTATTATACTTTATTATAAATATTGTTAAATGTAGCCCTAGAAGGCAAACTAAGTATTACGAAAATCTTATAGAGAAGTATACACAAATTGCCGAAGATTTTATAATACCAAACGATGCAAAGGAATATAAGCCAAAAAATAATTCAATTAATGGTAAGTTAACTTACACTTTACTTACACACGCGAAGAAGATGGTCATCTTAAAATTATTTAAGTTTTAGGCTTGATAACTGATTTTTTTTATATAAAGTTAAATTGGGTATTTGACATATTATAAAAAGATAACTGAAATATTCTTGTTTTTTGTCTAATTTCAACACAGGGTGTGGCATAAATAATTCAGTAGCCAAATGATTTCAAAATGCAGCGTCATCTATTCTTTACATTTTGTTTTTGGTTCAAGTCTAATACATGCAGTTGTTCCCACACAAATGAAAAATTAGTATAAATAATTTATATCCTTTCATAATTTTATTATTGCTGTTAGAATACAAATAAAATTCTTGATGAGTAAACATGAATAAAATACTATTAGGGTGCAGCAAAACAAATGACATTGTGCTAATCAATCAATATTTAATAAACAAATTAATTTACGAAAAAAGACGTGTAAAAAAATGACTTCCGCAAACTTAACAACCACCAACATCAACATTTTCATTCATTCAAATATACTTTAATACTCTGCATCGTCGTATCGGTTCATACCATCAATGAACTCGCGAATCAGCCCTATGCCTATGATCAAACACACAAGTTAACTTTTAACGCACCGTTTCCATGACAACATCCAAAAAAGTCTACTTGTTAATTTTTCACTGTATTCGTTTTAAATTGGTGAAAGATTTTCAAAATTGGAAATTTATATACTTTTCGATAGGTAATAAAGTCTGTGCGTTTTAAGAAGTCCGATATCGGATTAAATCACCAAGGGATGTTATCGCTTTTAAAACAGTAAGTCGGTTAAGTTACAATATCTTTGCACCTTCGCTATACTTGATCACACCGAAAATCCCACTGGTTTACTGTATTCTATTACTGGGCGAAATCAGAGGTTTCAAAACAAAATTATCTTAGAATTACGCGTTGAGCATAAATAATAATTAAATAGATAATTAAATTATTTTGCTATTATTATAGTTAAATCTATATAATAATCGCTGTTTTCCAAGAACCAATTAAAATTTGCTCAAGTGCGGGATGGTTAAATATGTAGAGTCGTGCCAATCTTCAAAAAGGGGGACACAAGCGATGTTACAAATTATCGACCTATCTCAATCATTCCAATATTCGGAAAGGTGTTTGAAAAAGCATTGAAATCTCGAATTTCATCTTACTTTGAAACGTATCGGTTGTTTAACAAGGAACAGTTTGGTTTTCGGAGTGGCATGTCAACGGTCATGGCTATTAATTGTCTGTTGTCTAGAATCACCGAGGCTCTCAATAAGGGCTCGCACTCTGCGGCCCTGTTCTGCGATCTGACGAAGGCGTTCGACTGTGTCTCCTCTGATATCCTCGTCGGAAAGCTTAAGTTTTATAATTTCAACTGTCAGAGTCTAAAACTCCTTAAGTCATATATGGAGAATCGGTGTCAGCTTGTAGAGGTTAATGGAGATCGTTCTACTCTAAAGTCCATAATTCATGGTGTTCCACAGGGTTCAGTACTGGGTCCCTTACTATTTATCATCTATAGCAATGACTTACCCACATGTCGTCCTGGTATTGATTTGATTCAGTTTGCTGACGATACCACGGTATTAGCAGTGGAAGCTTACTTTGACGCCTTGAACAGGAGACTGGGAGAGATGCAGCGTGAGGCTTTTGATTGGTTTTCGGCGAATAAACTTAGTCTTAATCCATCTAAGACTGAAAGGATGGTCTTTACCATGAGTAATGTGGTTGACTTGAGTGAGAACCCAACATCGGTCAGATTTCTGGGTGTCCATATAGATCCAAGATTGACCTGGTCTTCACATATAGATTTTCTCTCGTCAAACCTTTCATCTGGAGTTTATGTCTTGAGGCAACCGGTTAACACAGTGTCTGGTCCTACACTGCTGACGGCTTTTCATGCGTTGATCCAGTCCAGGGTGTCTTATGCTTTGTTTGTCTGGGGTCATGCTTCACAGGCAAAAAGAATTTTTTCACTTCAGAGAAAAGCAATCCGAGTCATCTTGAAGCTACCTTACAGAGCTGACTGTAGAGAGGGATACAGACGGCTTGGAGTTTTGACTGTCCCTGCCATGTATATTTTGGAGAATCTGGTATTCTTGAAAAAGAATTTTAACGAATACACCACTCATGGAGATATTCATGTGCACAATACACGGCACCAACAGGATGTCCTGGTTGCCTTCCATAGAATCAATAGATCTAGATGGGCAATGAATTACCATGCACCTAAACTTTTTAATAGGCTACCCCGTCCGTGGAGGGACTTGCCTCTGACGGAGTTTATAACAAAAACAAAGGAGTTTTTGAGTTCTAGATGTTTCTATTCTCTTCAGGAGTTTTATAATTGTGATCTCCATGGCTTTATTTAGATATGACACTTTTATTTTTGGACACGTGATATATTTTGTATATATGTATATTTGTATTCTGAATTTTGAGAGAATTTTATAATTATGTGATATCGTTTAGTTTGAGTTATTGGTTATTAGTTAGTACTACTATGAACTACCTGACTTGTGTAAGCAAATTTTGTATTAGCACCAATAAATTTACTTTACTTTACTTTACTTATGTTAAAGATTTTGTCAGGTATATACTTTTCCGATAATGACATTATTTTGGGATTATTATAATTAAATCTTCATAATAATTACTATTTTCCAAGAAATAATTAAAATTTGCTGAAGTGCGGGATGGTATGTTCTACTTTATTTTAAATAAGTAGTTGTGCTTTTCACTTTTAGTTTGTTTCTCATTGTGTGTGAATTAAAATCAGTTATTAAGCAAAGTTATGGAAAATGTTCAGCAAGGTGGCACATCGCCTAGAAGGTATTTATCTCCAGGTGAACGCCGTTTGGTATTACAAGTGGAACGTTATTTTACTTTACAAAAAGATAACTCGGGCCCGTTAGAGTCTGTTTTGGCAGTGCAAAAACGAACGTCTGATGCTTGCGGCATTTCAGAGAAGACCTTAAGAACACTTCGAAAAAAGAGTGAAGAGGATTTGGATTTATCCCAAGGGATAAAACTCTCTATTAGGAATATTGTTTATGATATGTATAAAGCCAAGGAATATGTTACCCTCAATTTGTCTGAATACTACAAAAGCTAAAAAATTATTATTTTTCTTTACCTAAACTAATTTTTTATTTACTTTAAATTATTTTATTTAGAAAATGTAATTCATCAACATCCAAAATTACCTTCAATATAATTTATTATTTGAGAGCCACCGACATAATGCTCAAGAGGTTTTATGGCTTAGCGGACTTCTTAAAACGCACAGACTTTAGCTACTATGAATTACACACTAATTTATTAAGTTCTCAATTTTTTTAGAAGTAAATTTAAAAATAAATAAGCAAACATCAAAATTGTTCATAATATTAAGGTTTCTTAAGACACAATATTTCGAAATCATGTTTCCTTCAACAACTTTTTGAAATAAGGTATCAGATATTGGTATCAAATTAAAGAGAATTAAAATATCTTTTCGAAAAAAATGTAAAATACAGTGTGTATTATTTAAAAAAAAAAAAGAAAATTTGGTTTTAAATTCATTAAGTTTCGACCAAAATGTTGAACACTCTGTACTTATACCAATTCTAATAACAGTTAGGCGATTTTACATTTTCCTAAATTTTAGTAAAAAAGTTTGTAAAGATAGTTAAAATCCAATGATTTTTATGTAAAATCGTTTTTAGCCAAAAATCCATTGAAAAATTCGTATCTTAACAACGTCGCATTTGATGATCAAAATTTTTTTAAAGTAGAATATAGCACTACTAAAGGCTTCAATATAATAAGAAAATATATGGTGTTCCATTTAAAAAAAGATATGTTTGGCCCACCCTGGATTTTTGAGCCAACCTGTATATTTAAAAAAAGGTCACAAGCGCTAAGCAACCGATTTGAAAATTAGCCTAGTGTATAAACGCCAAAAATTAAATCAGAATGAGAGCGAAAAAGTTCGAAGTATATTTCGTTTGACCTAATAACTGCAATAATAGTTTTATTATATTGTAAACACCCAAAGAACCCCCGTTACCTGTTCGATTGCCGAACCTACGTTTTTAAAGAATTTCTTGGTAAAATTACCCATCCATATAAAACTGTCGATGAGCGTGCCAACCAGCGATATCTACCTGGCCCCAGCTGGCATCACTGTTTATATTACTGAAATTAAATGAAATAAGGGGTACTGCTTTGCACAGGAACGGATTTTGTAGTTAAATGAAACGGTGTAGCCGAGTTGCTAGACGTATGCAGGTAAAATAAATTGAGATAGCCGAATTCCTAGACCGACATACACTAATTGCTAGACGGGATGGTCGAGTTCCTAGACGATTACAGAGAGGTAATAAAAATCATTAGAGCCTGGAAAATTATATTTATGCTATTATTATGAGTAGATCGACTCAAAAAGGGCTGGTAAATAATTGGCCGGTGAACTTGAAAAAATCGAATTGGAACCAAAAAGGTGGATTAGATGCCGTGTTAGCGCCTGTTTAACCAATAAAGTCTATAAAGAGACTTGAAAAAGGCGAATTGGAACCAAAAAGGTGGATTAGATGCCGTGTTAGCGCCTGTTTAACCAATAAAGTCTATAATTATTAGTTACAGCAGTATTTAGTTGAGTTAAGCAATATAATGTTCCAAGTGTATGTAATTTTTGCCGTCTAGGAACTCGACAATGTTTTTCTAGCAATTCGTACATCTTCGTCTAGCAACTCGGATACACTCTCCACCGTCTAGCAACTCGGATACACCCAAATGAAAAGCCATAGTAATACCTTATAGTAGCCATGTTTATTGTATTTATTTTTACCGTTACTTGTATTATATGTATATTAATTTATTATTAATTATTAATTCAGTCTCGCTATCACTATCATCCACAGTTATAATAAGATTCAGTCTCGCTATCACTATCATCCACATTTATAATAAACTGATGTATTTCGTTTTGTTGTGTAGTTATAAAGGAGTCTTCAACTTTTAAGACATGGTTAACCGAATTTTTCCAATTTTATCTGGAATTTCACCGAAAACTTTCTTTATAAGCTCTATTACACTGCCACTAAGAGTAGGTGTGCTATTCTCAGTTCTCATTTTCGATTTAATTTGAAAATGCAATAATAGAGTGGCAGTCGCAACACAGTGTGACCCATTTCTTCCGCCATTTTATCACACATATACTCTTTTTTAATACTAACTGCCTTTAACACTGTTAACAGCTGTTTTTTACTATACGTTTCCTCGAAGTACAAGTCATTTTTTAACATGAACTCCTTTATTGCGGATTTTGTGCTCGATGCATTCGGTAACTTTTCCAGTTGCCGGCTGTGGTAGCTTGCATTGCCCATCACAATAACACTGTCTTCTGGTACATTTGAAAGCAATCTGTCTTTATACCAGCTTTCAAAAAGAGCGGCGTTGGTATCCTCATGATAGTCCAGACTTGAATCCTGTATATTTTTTGACGACAGTAATAAACAATTAGGGATCCATCCATTCTCCCAACCTGCATGAATTATTGCTATTCGTTTTCCTTTATTTGAAGGGGCTTTATTTTAGCACTTTTCAGTTAAATCAACCCATCCCTTTTTGACAGTCTCATGAGTGTCAAACCACGTTTCATCCAGATAAACTATTGAACGTTTTTCGGATCTAAACTTTTTTATTTCCCTAAGGTACAGAAATCTCATTTTTCTTAATCTTTCGGACTCCATAATAATTTGTCTTTTGTTTATTGTCTTATACTTAAATCCCATCTCTTGCAAAGCGCGGTGAAGACTTGTCCTGCTACATGATATCGTTGTATCGTCAGTTGTTAACCGTGTTTTTAAAGAATCTAACGTGGGCACAACATTTTCTCGAAACATTTGGTATATTTTCCTGCGAATAACCTCTTTGTCACAATCATCTACGCACTTCATTTTGCGGTATCTTTGCAAACTTTTCTTTTAAAATGTCCTTTTAGCATAATATCTCGTACCGTCGATAATGGAACTTTCGTCATTTCACTGGTATTATTAATGGCAATTACTTTAGGGTTGCCGCTCTTTAATAACGATTCACATACATTTTTCAAGATCTTTTTGCGGTTAGAAGATAAATGCTTCCTGGAATGTTTAGGGTAGCTAGATATCGCATTAGCTGAAGATTCCAAGGTCTCCACATACTTTTAATGTTAACTTGTTGAACACTGTTTCAAAGTAAAATAGATAGGTACTAATCTATTTCGAATATTATGTTTACTATTTATATAAGCTAAATAAACAGGTACCTGTAACTAAAAAGTTTTGACAAATATCCTAATAATTAAGTTGTTTCTAGAAAACCTTAATTAGACAGAAATAAAGGTCTGTCTTTACCACCAAATAACTTTATTTGCCCCTCTAGGGTAGAAAACAAGGGTTATAAAAATACATAAAATGACGATGAATTAAATTAAATTTCTTAGTGCATGTGTTGTACTAGTTTCGACTTTAGAGAAAGTCATCCTCAGCAACTAACCATTTAAGAGATATTTATATGAAAAGAAGTTAAAACAGTTGGGGGAGCAGAGAGGTGATTCAATAATACAATACAATATAATGCAGATTATGCAACCTTTGGAATCGACAGGAGTTTAGTATAAGAACGATGTATCTCCATGTGAAGGTAGGGGTTGATTTATACGCAAGTAGAATTAAGGACCTTAATCATAGTCGAGTTATTTAAGCAATGTTGTAGTCAAAGCGTGTTGAAAAAGAAGAATTGTAACATATCAATTCATTCTCTTTTCAGTGAAACTAAATTAGCGAGGGGACATGCTTAATGTTATGGTGGATTGAATATTTGTTAACGAAATTAAATGAACTTATTATTCTAAAAAAGGGGGTTGTCAAAATGAGACTATGTCATTTCAAATAAAATGGGAATGCATCAAGTGGTCACTACTCACTTGTTAAAAATAAAATAAAAATAAAATTAAATTAAAAATTATTAGGACATTAGATTGTTGACTTTTTGTTTTTCATTTTGTTGCCAGGTGTAGAAATTAATTTTAATCTTAGCCTCAGCATGTTATTCGAAGGAAATGGCGTCGTTTCTTCACCTGGCAACAAAATGAAAAACAAAAAGTCAACAATCTAATGTCCTAATAATTTTTAATTTAATTTTATTTTTATTTTATTTTTAACAAGTGAATAGTGACCACTTGATGCATTCCCATTTTATTTGAAATGACATAGTCTCATTTTGACAACCCCCTTTTTTAGAATAATAAGTTCATTTAATTTCATTAACAAATATTCAATCCACCATAACATTAAGCATGTCCCCTCGCTAATTTAGTTTCACTGAAAAGAGAATGAATTGATATGTTACAATTCTTCATTTTCAACACGTTTTGACTTCAACATTGCTTAAATCACTCGACTATGATTAAGGTCCTTAATTCTACTTGCGTATAAATCAACCCCTACCTTCACATGGAGATACATCGTTCTTATACTAAACTTCTGTCGATTCCAAAGGTTGCATAATCTGCATTATATTGTATTGTATTATTGAATCACCTCTCTGCTCCCCCAACTGTTTTAACTTCTTTTCATATAAAAATCTCTTAAATGGTTAGTTGCTGAGGATGACTTTCTCTAAAGTCGAAACTAGTACAACACATGCACTAAGAAATTTAATTTAATTCATCGTCATTTTATGTATTTTTATAACCGTTGTTTTCCACCCTAGAGGGGCAAATAAAGTTATTTGGTGGTAAAGACAGACCTTTATTTCTATTTACAATCTCGCCACAGAATATGGACTACTTCTTAAATCTTAATTAGACAGTTTACTAATCTTTATCACAAATCAAGTAATGTTGTACCTATCTATTGTTATTATAAACTGGCATTAAAAATAAATGTGGGTTAATACGTCGCTGCGAAAGCGAAAGCCGAGTTTATGAGGGGTTTTATTGCAGTCATTAAGCCAAAAAAATATGTTGGGAAGTACTTTACCTCTTATTTCTATGTACCTATCAAGCAAATACGGTTAGCACCTTGTTGTTGCAAATACTTTTGTGTAAAAAGGTTACAAGCACTATCCTTAATATACTTGCCATTTTAGATTTTAAATTGCATTGGGGCTTAAAATTAATTGTTTTATTAAGCGTTTATTTTTGTCGAGTTATGTTTTCTTGTAATGAATTATTCACTTAGTATTTTATAATATTATCCCTAAAAACAATAGCAACAGGGGGCCATGCAAGCGCCATCTTTTTCTGAAATCTAATGTTTTCTCTTTTAACGTAATATGTGAAAATGTAGCTCAATGGCTATTTATGTAAAGACTTATAGGAAAAGTAGACTAAAATTGAAACTAGAATGGTACAGAGCTTATGTCACGAATTTATCGTTCTCGAGCGACACGCTACAGGAACATTTTAAAGTCAAAGTGAGATCGAGCACGTTTTACGTCTTCGAGCGGGTGACGCTCCTGTACCATTCTAGTTTGAATGTAAGTTTACAAATAAGTGTTAATAAATGCTAATTTTTAAAATTTCGGTTTTTCTACTATCCTGAACGTGCGTTTAAAATTAAAGAGTGGTTCTAAAGTGTATTTTTTTTTAGATTTTGGTAGTTATGATTTTATTATTATCGGTGCGGGATCCACAGGGTCTGTAATAGCAAACCGACTCTCAGAAATCAAACATTTTAAGGTGCTCTTGCTGGAAGCCGGGACTTTTGGAAATGATTTTCTAAGAATTCCTGGAATGAGTGGTACAATCCTACAGCTGAATCAATACAATTGGTATTATAGATCTGTACCCCAAACAACAACATGTTTAAGTAAGCATATAGAAATAAAAATGAACTAAATTAAAAATTATTATAACTTCTGCAGATGACAGTAGTAGCGACAGTGGTGAAATGTTTTTTTCATCAGATAGTGAATAAAAATAAACCGTCGCGCGTAATGCAACAAGGACGTGGAAAATGTATTTTAAATTACTTATATCTTTTATGAAATTTATATTTTGCTGAAAAACACTTTTTAATGTCAGCCTGGAATATAATTTTTCAATATACCTATTATCAATTATTCATTAACAATAGGTAGGAAATTTAAAAACACTTGCAATTATTTCTATCGAATATAGGTTTGGGTTTTGCCCATAATGCACTTTTATGTCTTTATAATATTATTATGTAGTATAATAAATACATTTTTCTAATTTGATTTCATGAAATAGCGATTTATACAACAAGTTACTCTGAACTCGAACAAGCGGTAATAGATAAAAACATTTTGTTTATTCTCGTTAAATTTCTAAGCAATCTAGTTTTCGTAAAAAATAAAAGTTTATCCGATAAAAAAAGCTCTTGTGGTTTTACGTATGAGAAATATCTCAACGTACTGTTTTAGGTTACCCAAGCCATAATTTTAATAATATAGGTAACTGTAGTTTAATATTTATAATAAATAGGTAAACTCATAGTCTGTGTTTAGCTTTTAATTGTAAATAATTACTTTTAGGCACAGCGTGCGTTAAAAACTTTTAAACACGCTGTGCCTAAAAGGGGGTTATTCAAAAATCAAAAAGACAATCAAAAAGGGGTTATTATAAAACGTCAGTAGAAAAAAGCTGTTTCGATATCGTTTTCAGTATCGTAATAATAATTATTTTAATAGATATTTACGTTATAAGTCCGGTAAATCAACTTTTATAGTATGAGTGAAATGTTTCGAGACGAGGCGACGAAGGAGCCGAGTCTGGAATTTTGAAACGAATACTGTAAAGGATTTGCCGGACGAATGACGTACAATATTTTATTTCATACTGTTCTGTTGAAAATTATAATTATGTTTTGAAATTATAATGAAGTTTTATTCTGCGTCGTATATTTGAAAAGTGCTTATATTTACTGGTGAAAACATTGTGTGTTTGACATTGATTAAACTAAAACTTACAAATTTCAGTCCCGTAAAGAAATTTTACCGGACTTATTGCTGTAAAACCTTGTTTTCTGGACTAAATTCAAATATGTAAAGGTGTGTTTTACAATACAGTATGAAAAAAAAAATATGTAGGTATGTTAGAAAACTTAGACAACTTCGTGACAAAATGGCTGACACGGAAATAAAATTATTTGTTGATTTCTAGGCTACCATGATAAATAATTTGATTGTATTACCAACATAAAAGTTAGGCCTAAAAATTTTGAAAACTTGTATGTTTTATTTTCTTTTTAAATATGGATTTATTTTTTTTAAAAAATGCCAAAATGGAAAAAATAGTATAAAGCACACGTTTTATAAAGCTATTAGCACACTTGTACTTTAATATATTATTACGAAAATAAAATATATATTGATTTATTACACCTATTGGTAATATATCCGTTTTATACCTGCGAAATTTAGTTTCTCTAATTGCTGCATTTCTAGTCCAGATCTAAAAGCTAAATACTTCCTAATCTATTTTTCAGTTAAATTCATTTTTAAAAAACCTTCACAAAAGAACCTAAAGTAAAATTATAATAATATTAGTATAATATAATAATATACGAAAGCAGCATATATTTTTTTTATTATTATTATTATTTAAATTGACACGCTTCTGAAATTGGCGTTCCCCTTACGTCTTGCACACTCCGGTAAAAGTTAGTCACTGACAATTATTGTGGTTCAGGTGCCGAAAAAACTACGTCATATGACGTCAGCTTGCCAAAGAAATTCAATATTTACTTTGTTAAGATCTAAATTTTTAGATTTTAAACATTTTTTTTACCATTTGTAGGTATGATCGACAAACGATGTTCCTATAACAGGGGTAAAGGCATTGGAGGTTCTTCCCTCCTAAATGGTTTAGTCTATTGCAGAGGTACCCCACAAGATTACGATAAATGGGCAGCATTATGTGGCCCAAGTTGGTCATACCAAGAAGTCCTACCATATTATAAAAAATCGGAAAATTTCGAAAAAAATATTAGGGACGCTGTAGTAAAGTTTCCTTATCATGGATTCAATGGGCCTCTGCCCATCCAATATTTTGAAACGAGCAGGTTAGCATTATGATATATCTAAACTGATGTGTAGAAGCATCGATTTTTACGAATAATTTAATAATTATTAATTTCAGTTTCTTTGTTTGTTTAGTACAGTGAAGTGAATTTATCAATAGTAAAAATTCTAAAATAAGGTGGCTCAATCAAATTATTCGGTCATTATTCTGGTACAAATATTGAGAACCAAAAATACTTTCAGGAGTAAGAAAGCGTCCCCTAATAATAAAATCCAAAGAGATTACCGCGATTAGCACACAAACACCTAAATGTTTTATGGTAATTTTAGATACACTACTAATCAAAATGAATTCTAAGGTTCTAGGAGGGGGGGGGGGAATTTTCCTAATTCCCCCCTCCCCGTGGATTCGCCACTGTTATTAATAGGTATGTGTTTATATTTGGCGCTTTTATAACATCCTCGACCTTAATGCGATGCTTAATTTTATTATAAGATTCCTAGTGGACAAAGTTTTTCTTATACTCTCTACCCAATTTTTTAGTGGTTATTCTCTTTGATATCCTAGCTGATCTTTTTAGCACGTCTATTTATACTGTTAATATTTTGTCATTCGCCAAGATTCAGGACTAGTGAAAAATAACGAGGGTATTGTGGATTCTCCGGTATCTTTTTTTCACTTCATTACTCTATAGGATGATATTCAGGCATCGCATTATTTCCTACTCTTTTCCACTCTTGTCGAACAAAACTTCTAAATATTTGTAGTTACTGCAGCTTTCGATGTTTGGTACAGGTAAACCTGGTAGGCCATAACTTGTAATGTGTATAGGCATGCATCATCATGCAGTAAGTGGTATGCACGTGCCTCTACAATTCCTTTTTCACCGTTTGAGGGCTTCACCAACATAATATATTTTACAACAAGCCTGTATATATTAGTCCTTTAGTGACTGGGTCAGACGGCATAATAATTTCAACTTATATTAGAGAAGGTGAGTTCTTGTTTAAAAATAATAATAATAAATCACTTTTATTAGCAGAGTAAATGGTAAAATTAACAGAGTAATTATATATACAGAGAGTCCCAGAAGTAATGTCTAAATTCAATTAAAATTCAGTGGTGTGATTTTTGGAAAAACTGCTGCAAATTGTTTGACCTGTCAACAAATACTTTCGATTTGAGGTAACCCCACAAAAAGAAGTCCAGCGGAGTTAGGTCTGGCGACCTAGCAGGCCATCCGATAGATCCTCTCCTTCCTATCAACCAATTGGGAAAGGTTTCATCCAGAAATGTACGCACAGTGGCAGCATAGTGCAGAGGAGCACCATCTTGCTGGAACAACAGTTTTTCGTCAGGGGAGTTTGGCTCCAATGGATTCGGAAATAAAGCCACTAATGCTGGAATTAATTAAAGTTGGAGAAATTCGAGATATACTTGTCCAGAAAGACTGTTCAAAGAAAAATGGGGCAATTACTTTTCCGCGCACTATTCTACACCACACATTTATTTTATGAGGGTACGGGCTGTGAACCTCAATTATCCAATCCAGATTTTCTGTTGCCCAATAACGACAATTTTGTCTGCTCACATTACTATTCAAACAGAACGTAGCTTCATCGGAAAAAAAAAATTATCTAGATTGCACATATTTTGCATAAAATCCAAAATAACAAAAACATCTTGTTCCAAGATAGTAATTATCAATTCCATCTAAAACTGAAAATCGCGAACCTAAATAAATCATAGAGTAAGCCGAACGCAATTTCGCTGCCACGGTCAAAAGTCCTTGCATATGAACCCATTTAAAAATCAAAAATGTTTAAAAGTCAAAATTGAATCGATTGAAAGTCGTAAAACTATGAGAAAACGAGTTCAACTGTCACATTTTGAATATTTTCTTGGATTACTACAATATTATATACAGTGTGTGTATAAAGTCTGTAATCGGCTTAATAACATCACAATTTATTAACCGATTTAAACCAAATTTGGTACAGTTGTCTAAGGGAATCTGACGCACCGACTGGCGATATTTGCGTTGTTGCCAGCTTTTTAGTTTGTCTGGAATTCGAACGAATTTTATATTTTTAAATGTAACACCCTGTATATTTTTTTCATTTGTAGTTTTTACTTTAAATTTGTTACACTTTTGGTATAACATACTTTGTTCTTAATATCAGTAGTTTTCGAAATAACTAGTACAATTTAGAAAAAATATATTTTTTATATTAAATGTTCAAACTGTTTTCCCTGTACAGCTTCACAGTGTGCTAATTGAAAATAAAATTTTTCAATTGTGTTGTAAATCATTTCTGGCGTTATTAATTCAAATTCGTCCAAAATTCGTCGTTATTTCGAAAACTTTTGATATTAGGAACAAAGTATGTGTGTAAGTGTAACAAATTTAAAGTAAAAACTATAAATGAAGAAATATACAGGGTGTTACATTTAAAAATATAAAATTCCTTCGAATTCCAGACAAACTAAAAAGCTGGCAACAACGGCAATATCGTCATTCGGTGCGTCAGATCCTCTTACACAACTGTAGCAATTTTGGTTTAAATCGGCCAATAAGTTGTGATGTTATTAAGCCGTTTCCAGACTTTATACACACACTGTATGTATATAATTATTTTAGATACACTACCAAACTATTTCTGGAATCTTCCGAAGAACTTGGTTTCCAATCAATAGACTATAACAGTGACAACACAATCGGCTCCTCTTATGTCCAAGCCAATCACAAAAAAGGACAAAGATGGGACACTGGACGCACATTTATAGAACCTATACTCGAAAGAGAAAACTTAAAAGTGTCAACTAATAGTTACGTAACCAAGATTGACATCGACGAAATGACTAAAACCGCAACAGGTGTTATTTTTAGCAAAAATGGTAAGTTATATAAAGCAGAAGCTGGTAGAGAAGTTATTTTGTCGGCTGGAGCAATTGCTTCACCTCAAATATTGCTTCTAAGTGGAATCGGTCCCAGGAAACATTTGGAAGATATTGGTATTCCTGTAATGTACGATTTAGAAGTGGGTAGCAAATTGCGGGACCATCCAGGCTTTTATGGATTGTATTTTACCACAAATTATTCCGATCCCAACGATAGCAAGCCCATAAAGACAAAAATTAAGGAGTTTATTAAAGGATATGGTTTGTTGGGGTCATCCGGAAGTGAAGCAGTATTTTTTAGCAATACTGATAAGGTATGTGAATTGTGTGTGAAGTATGTCCTGTAAAAGCACATTACTAATACCAAAGAGTAACTAACAAGATAACCTACCTATTTACTAAAGCAATATCCTTTTAAATCAATACGTTTTCTTAAATGATCAGGCATACCCAATGCTAAGTCCCGTCTATATAGTTTAGTCACACCATTATTAATGATTTCGATTACGTGGTGCCATCCCTTCAACTTGAATTTTCATCAGACCCCAGTAAAGCTGCGCCCGCAAAAAGTTGCTGATAAACCTGTACCACCTGTATGTCATTATCCTGTTTCAGCCTCCATCCGTCTGGATACAAAACCTTTGCTGCTTCAATACAAAATCCATTTAAAATTTCGTACTTTCTTGAGCTGTTGACGGTACCCTGTACGATACATAATGGTGATATCGCTCCCCAAGCCATCACTCTTTTGTTGTAAATTAAGAAATTTGTATTATAAAGGGTGTCCCAAAATGAACGCATAATTTTATTTGTTAACAAAACACGTTTATTTCTTGAAATATGTCAAAACTTTACTGGGATTAAAAAGAATACATATCACGATTAAGTGTAAAACACAATATCCGATAAATGTCCACCGCGGTTTTGCTGGCTGGCCTTTGCCCTTTTGACGAAATTATTGATAACATTTTCACATATTTGTGGACGAACTTCATCAATGACGCGTCGAATTTCGTTCCTCAAGTCAGGAATTGCGGCTGAGTCGCACGGTGTTATATCGCAGGATCGTGGTGGCCAATTCTGATCACCATTGCGAAATATGACACGACCAGGAAATTTCAGTCGTAACGAGTCCATTGTTTCACGCGCATTGTTGTGACAGGTCGCTCCGTTTTGTTGAAACCATAAGAAGTATGGCCCAATTATTCCACCGAACCAAAACCGCACCAAACAGTGACTCGTAGAGGATGCATTGGTGGCGTGAATAACACGAGGATTCTCTTCCCCCCAAATTCAACAATTCTGCTTATTGACGTATCCATTTATTTGAAAATGTGCCTCATCACTAAACAGGATTTTCTTCGAAAAATCTCCCGTCATTTGACTCGTTTTCCAGAATCCAATTAATAAATTCACGGCGCAACCCATGATCTGCTGGCCTCAATTCTTGGGTTAATTGGATTTTATAGGCATGCAAATGCAAGTATTTTGTAAGAATTCGCTGCATACTGCTTTTGGTAATGTTCACTTGCTGTGACCGACGGCGAATCGACGTGCCTGGATTCTCACCAACACTTTCCGACACTGCTGCAATATTTTCAATAGATCGAGCAGTACGCGGCCGCCCTGTTGATTTTATGTTTCCAACTGAACCACTTTGCTCAAATTTCTTGATCAATCCTTTAGTACAGCCAATATGTAAAATTTGCGAGAAAAAAATATCATAAGCAATTTTATTTCATAAATGATTAGGGGGGGCATGTGATTAGCTTAGAACCAAATTGTTTTTCCGCAAAAACGGTAAGTCGCAGAGAAATATTCTGTAAACAAATATTGTAGAAAACAATATTCTACACAATTTATCGCATGGAGGCACTGCGCGACGACTAAAAGTGCAGAAAGCAGAGGGCGTCAAAGTCGCCAAAAATCACTTATTCTTTATTTTCGACGCGAAAAATATTTTTTTGCTCAATCGCATAAATATAAAAGTTGTAGAGCCCAAAAAATCCTATAAATTTGGAGTCCGCGCTTTTTTTTACAATGCATGGTTACGGAGATATAGCGCCTGGAGGTACCAACGGAATGCAGCGTCTTAGCATTCTATTAATATTGACCCTTATCTGGCACACTAATCACAGGAAACTGTTACGAAATAAAACAAATGAATATGGCAAATTAGTTTAACATGCAACCTTGGGTAACTTTAAGTAGAACATCCAGTATATTTTAGAAACAGGTAATGCATTTTTTTTTAATATTAAAAATATAATAATATTATGTTGATATATGCTCCAGCCGTTTTCGAGATATTTCAATTTAAAAATGCTGATTAAGTATACCACTGTTATATCAAATCACAGTTGCCATGAATGAACATACGATACGAATATTATTAATTATCCGGCTGTCATTTATTGTTTTATTTTTTACTGATTATTGTATTGTTTTACCAAATCGCTTTAAAAATATCGACAAATTTTAATAAAAATATTACTGATAATGTATGGTCATGAAATCAATTTAGTACATTTAACTCTACAAATATACTATTGTACTAAAGTAATAAAATTGCAAAAACAGGATATTTGATAACATCGGTAACTACAGATTATTCACGTCACAGAAAGGCAGGCGTTTTGACCCACATTCAAAATGTTAATGGTAATTTTATTGTAATCTCATAACACAATTAGAATCAGTTATTAACAATACTTGTATAAGGCCATTATACTGGTATTCTAATGTCGATTTGAAAATATTATTCCATTCTACGAGTTCTGATTACTCCATATCAAGATATATCTATCCCATAATTGTTTTAAAATATCAAGGGCATTTAACATTTTTTTAAATTTACACTTTCCTATTAATAATTTCTGTTCACTGTTGAGGTTGATTTGAAGCTAAGTAAATAAATCGCCCATAGTCGATGATTCACAGGGTGGAACGGTTTTGTCAATTCGCCTTAATGTAGGTATATTGATTATTCTATTCTTTAACAGAACTATAATCAACTTGTGGAGAAAGACTTCGACTTTCCTTTCCCCTATAAAGCATTTTTAGTTGTGGCGTAGTGTAGTGGTCATATTAGACGTGAGGATCTGTAACAATAGAATGCTACGATCACACGACATAAAACAAATGATGCTGCATTCGGTTGGTACTTCCAGGCGCTATATCTCCGTAACCGTGCATTGTATTGATTTTTTGGGCTCTACAACTTTTGTATTTATGCGATTGAGCAAAAAAATATTTTTCGCGTCAAATATAAGGAAAAACTGATTTTTGTCGACTTTGGCGCCCTCTGCTTTCTGCACTTTTAGTCGTAGCGCAGTGACTCCATGAGATAAATTGTGGAGAATATTATTTTCTACAATATTTGTTTACAAAATATTTCTCTGCGACTTACCGTTTTGGCGGAAAATCAAGTCAACATTTTTTTTTAGTTTCCCACAAGCGCCCAAAGGGAGGGGGGGGGGCGACAATTTGGTTTTAAGCTAATCATATGCCCCCCTAACCATTTATGAAATAAAATCGCTTATGGTATTTTTTTTCCCGTAAACCCGCTTTTCCATAACAGATTGATTGTAGGTACTACTTGCACTGTCGTATGTTTTGGTGTATTATTTCTTCCAAAAACGGCTCGCACTCTACGAACTGTTTCCGCATAACATTCTCCACATTTACAATACGTTTTGACGATAACAACGCGCTGTTCCACCGTGTAGCGTTCCATGGCTATTAATTGCAATAAATTACATGACAGCTATCAAATTTTCAGAAGCCTACTATGACAAAAACGAAAATGCCACGATATTTAAAATGTGCATACATTTTGGGACACCCTTTATATATCTCTTGACAAAATGCGCTGCTTATTACCACCAAGTTGGAAACAACTTTCACATTCACATTTTCCTGTAAAAGCACATTAGTAATACCAAAGAGTAATGGACTAACATTGAGAGGCAGGGTGAGAAACGACCTTTGTAGCAAAATAAAGTAGAAGATATCATATATCGCACTACTAGGTCTAAGTGGAGATGTAGATGAGCCGGACATATCATAAGGTTGGAGAAAGGACGAACGATGGACGAGAAGAACCTTAGAATCGAGACCTAGAGCAGAAAAAGGTGTAGAGGGAGACTGCATAGTGCATACCAACACGATGGGCAGACGATTTCAGGCGAATCTTTCCAAACTGGATCGCTGCTGCCCAAAACTTGGAGACGTACCTTTTATGTCGTGTTTCTTTTATTGTTTAAGAATATTATTATCTGTGTTTTTTCATTACTTCTTCATAGTTTTTTAAGTTATCAATTAGTGTTTCCTAATATTTGCCAATTAATGCCATATCATTTGCACGGCATATTTTTGTGGTGTACGATTTCTGCTTCTTCCAGTTTTCATCAGTAACCAACTTCAAACTTTTATATTCTGCTTCTTTCAATGCTTAGCCTAGCACTGGGATCATATTTGTTATACAAGCTAGACACAGTCTTTTACTTCTTTTAATTCTTTGTCCTGCTGCTCAGGATATCATCATACGGGGGTTGTGTTTAAGATCATTTCTCCATTAGTTGAGGTTGTCCATGAAGCAGAAAAAAGAAGAGGGAAAGTTTTCAAATCTTATTTCTATGGTTGGGGTTGAGATAACTAATATTTAGGTAATTTTTATGTTTTGTTTAGTGGTGCGTGTTTCAGTTATAAAAATGTTTTCAGATACATCCGTCCGTCTGTAGTACTCCGCGATTAATTTATTAAAAAATTCTGTCAGGGCAGGCATTCGTAAGTCTTTGTGAAGTAGTGAGTCATCGTATTTGTCGGTGCATCTGCAATAATTTTTAACACTTTACGTAGAAATATTTAAAACTTTCATGTCAGTGGCTCGTAGGTTAGTGGTAGTCTAATTACAGTCTTGTATAAGTTCGTCTTTATCCCTATGTCAATTTTGCTCCTTTTGTTAATACATAAATACATGGCATTGAGCGCTCGCCTTCTTTAGGCGCTGCTGTACATTGTCCACTAAAGTCATCTACTTATCAAAGCACAGGCACAGATATTTAATATAACTACTCCAATTTATCCTGGAGTTTCTGACAAGCATCCGGGTTTCAGGTAAATTAACTGTGGACTCTAAAAAGTAGATAACTTGCGTTTTGGAGTCGCTTTAATGAATCTTTTATCTATCTGCGAACAGCTTAACTTTCACTCTAGGATCTGAAACCATTAAACCCGAATTTGCATCTCTGACGAAGGACATAGGTTTCCTACCGCCCCTCGTGAGAGTTCGTGTCATTTTGAATATGCTACCATCTTCGATTCTGGAGTCTATGATTTTATTTTCCCGCAGCGAGGATCCTTGTTCTTTTATTGTAGCCTTCGAATCTGCAGACTATCCCTCTTGGCTTCTGCCTTGATGCGAGGGTCTCCAGTACGGTACGCCTGTTTCATCAGCCTGTTTCTCTGTCGAATTAAATGTTCAATTTTATCGGTTAAAGTACCGTGCTTCAAAAATGTGGATACTTTAGTATTAGAAGCTCCGTCTAGCACCATTGTGAAAGTATTAATATTGTTCGGTTTGGTAATATATAAGTATCTAGTGTGGCTTCCATAATTATTTCAGAGGTTTCATGTTTTATTATTACGCAGTTTTTAGTATGTAGATACTTCTGTTGTAACGTATCAAGATTTTAGCTTGATCAAAAGTTAAGAGGAGGGGGTACTTTTAAATAAGCACTGTATTTATACCTACATAATCATCAAAGAAACATATTTCTTCTTTCTTTAAGAGTTCGTCAGAGCCTAACCTAGAACTGGAAATGACTTTTTTGGGTCCGACTGATACATATAGGAAAAACTTTTACTATGATGACGAAACCTGGAATACCATTTGGAACGCTACTGAAAGTACTAAAGTATTTACAATCCAGATAATTGCGTTAAACCCGGAATCGACTGGTACCGTTCGACTTAAAAGTAATGATCCGTACGAATATCCTTTGATAAATCCCAGGTACTGTATTTGAAATAATATACAGGGTGATTCACGTTGGATTGAACATTAGACGTTTATGATATGCCGCGCAAAATATTTCCAATAATGCGGTATTGGCGCTTCTGCTAGAAAGTCGCAGCAACTTTGATATTTTAAGCGGGACTAGCTGAATATACACTTATTTTTTAATCTTTATTAGTTCCTTTCATATCTGTTACTATTTCTGAGATATTAAATAATTTCCATTTTTGTTTTCGAAATACATGACCTACTATACAGATTTTTACAAAACTCCGAGAGCCTATATCTGAAAAATGAATGAATACATTTTGATTTCGTAAAAAGCCTTCGGTTGTAATGTGTATAGGAAGACATCCTCAGTCGAAAAGCGTCGCGACGCTGCAAGAATACAAATCGATTGCAGGGACTTTGAAAGGATGTACATTTGATAGCACTTTAGACTTTTATTATTAGAATTGCAGCACGTGGCTACATCTCGTGGCAACCACACTCATTCGTAAACTTGCATTTCTGTGTTAAATCACTTTGAGGTCCCTTACCTAACCGTCAGACCCGGAGCCTTGCTGAGGAGCCGTAAACGGCGAAACGCGTCCAAGGATTGGGTCTGACGGAAAGGATAAGGGACAACTCTATACACGAACTTATTTTAAGTTTGTGTTTTTTAATTTCCATGCTTTCGGTAGGCTGAACCGATACACTGGCTTCCAGCGACACCCAACGTAGTTTGCCCGCAATGGGCCGCCTTGCCAGCGTTTGAACCTATATGGATTCTCGCTGTCCTGGTTGGGTTGATACGTGTGGTTGCCACGAGATGTAGCCACGTGCTGCAATTCTCATTCGTAAACTTGCATTTCTGTGTTAAATCACTTTGAGGTCCCTTACCTAACCGTCAGACCCGGAGCCTTGCTGAGGAGCCGTAAACGGCGAAACGCGTCCAAGGATTGGGTCTGACACTGAAAGGATAAGGGACAACTCTATACACGAACTTATTTTAAGTTTGTGTTTTTTAACTTATTTATTTATTTAAATTTATTCCTTCTGCGCGCACGGAATTGTCAAAGTTGTTTAAAAGTTAGCTGTAATAATAATACCTAAGCGATTATTTAAAAAATATATTCCCGTTGGGATTAGGGTGTCATATGCGTCATATGCGCCGTCTTGATGGAATATTTGTGCGTATTGCCTAAGAGGTAAATTTACCAGAAGATTTTTAATGTGATTATAAATTAAAGCCAGGTATTGAGCTGCAGTTAAATGTTCTTCAAAAAATATAGTGCCTATTATAGGTGTTCCTATAAAGTCCAGTCATACATATTTTTTTTTTGTTATGATAAGGCACAGCACTGCAGGATTATTCTTTTGTGGCACTCTGCGAGTGGTGCGTGTGTGTAGGAAATGATTCACGTTGGCCTTGAATCTTTGTGGGTTATACTCGTTGGGGAACACGACCTCATGGAGGTCGTTCCAGAGAGATGACATTCTCCAGATTAATCAAATTTTAAACAGTGCCGTTCGAGGGACACTAAGCTGAATCACGTACAGGTGGGCTGCAGTGGCTCGTCATGTATTTCTACCATGCACCGCTATGGGTGGAATCAAGCGGGCAACCTCAGTTGAGCACTTGTCATGAATGTTCAAGGCTTTCCAGGTTGCTTGTCAGATTATGGTCACCGATCAAGCAAATGGCTCTTCTTCGAATGGAATCTAGCAATCTCAGGGGTTGTTTAGGAGCAGAACCCGAAATATGCGAACAGTACTCCAGCGATGGTCGAATTTGGGCTTCATAGAGCATCAAAAGTTGTTGAGGTGTATAGAGTTTCTTAGTTCGGAAAAGTATTTCAAGCTTCTGCGAGGCTGCCTTAGCAATGGCCGCAACATGACTATGCCAAGACATATGACTATCCAAAATGACGCCCAATAAATTAATTGGTGAATCGAGTGTTCCGCCATGACTATCCGGTTCTTCAACATTAACTTTTTTGGAAAAAATTACCGCCTGGGTTTTTTTAGCATTAAATTCTACTTGATAACAGAACTGTCACCCCAAGACAGAATTTCTTCCAGGGGATGTGAGACCTCTTGCTGCCTATAGAGATGTGCATTGGCAGTCGATGTTCGAGCATCCAAAGTAAAAGATAAAACAAATGTGCTGTCATCAGCGAAGCTATATATAGGATTTTTAGTACTTTGCAAAAGACCGTTAATGAATAGTAAAAAGAAAATGGGCGACAATATAGAACCTTGATGAACTCCGGCGTTGATGTTAAATGTTTTTGAAAGAAATCCGTCCATCGCTACTCGCAGAGAGCGTCTTTAACAAAGCTTAACAGCCATGAACAAAATTGAACCGGCATTCCGTATGCTCTCACTTTAGTTATAGGAGCTTCTCATGCCATACTCGGTCAAAGGCCTTGGAAATGTCCAGTGCTACCGCCCGGGACTCCTCATGATGTTGTATTGCGTTGTTCCAAACGTAAGTAACATAAGCGAGAAGGTCTCCTGTTGATCTAGACTTACGGAATCTATACTGGCGGTCACTAATAATGTTGATGCCTTCCAGATAATTTTTTGTTGATAGCTTTCTTCATGCCTTTTGATATAACCGACAGTAATGCGACTGGACCATAGTTATTATCGGTTGGCTTCCGGGAGCACCCGAACTTCATCCAATAGACTAGATGGGGTATAGAATTTTGAGCTTCTAGTTTAATAGTTATTTAGTTAGTTTCCAAAATACCTGTATTTTTAGCCTAATTCTTAACCAAATTTCAGTGTCTAAGTATCTCAGAGTTAACAATATTGCAGGTTATAGAAAACAAAAATGAAAATTAATGAATATCTCGAAAACCGCAATAGATAGGTATAACAAAATATTAAGGGAAGTTGTTAAGAAACTAATAGATATTGCAAAGATAGGTTTATATACAGGGCGTTCCGTTGAAAATATCCAATTTCTTACCACTTTTTGGTAGAAGCGGCAACACCGCATCCTTCAAAATATTTTAGCTGAGTAGACTATTTCGTTATAAACGTCTAGTGTACCATCTTACGCGTGATTACTGCCTACTATCTTAAGATTTTAAAAAATTATATAATTATAATACGTTTAATGACATAGTGATTACAGTTCGTATGGAGAGGAGATAATAGAGAATTCTGGAATTTTTAGTTAATGCAATACAATGCGAGCAACAATTATTTTCATCCAAGAGGTCTTGGACTAAAAAACGTAGAGCTTGGTTAAAATCACAATCATAAGAGGACGATATATCTAACCAAATCTATAGTCCGCCAAAAGGTTCTGTGGCTAAGGAATGCGAATAAAAAAAAATACTTATGTACCGGGTCTGCTAAGTTTACCAATAGATTTTAAATAAAAATAACCTAATTTTATGATGATTAGACCGCGTATGAATTTTTTCCCGCCCACGCATTTTCAGGCGGCCGCTTCTAGTCGATGAAATAATTGTTATGGACACATAAATAAAATAATGCCTAAAAAATGTGTGTTCCACTGCGGTTTCTATTGCCACTGAGACTCAGTGGTGTGGTTTAATTATTGAAATAGGAGGAAGTAAATTTAGTTTATTAACTTAAATGTTTATATGAAACTAGGCACCGCACGCTTATGCCGCTACAGTTAGACCTGACTTTTTTATGCCCCCTGTCTCCTTAGCCGTAGTAGCCACAGACTCGTAAAGCGGACTATAGGTTAAAATTGTGTCAAATTCATATTATGACGTGATATTCCAAACTGATGAGTATTAAAATAAGTAAATAAATACAAATTTATTTTTGTTCTTTACGAAATTAACACAGTAAGAATATAGAGAAAGCAAAATAAAAATTACAGAAATTGTGGAAATTGGCCACCATGCTCCATGCATAAATTCACATGTCTCTTTATATTTTTGAAAGCGTTGACCAGTATCTCTGCAATAGAAATGTTACCAAATTTTTGGATAATCCTTTAGTAACTGTTCTAAATTTACAACTGGTGTTTTAACAATACCGCGATTACTGCCACCTTAGGAGTGCCCTGGAGAGTAGTTTTACGCTTGCAGCGCCATATCCTGCTTCTGCAGAATTGGTTGGATACATGGAAGATGCGACTTAATGAGGGGAAGACACAGGCCATATTTTTCTCAAAGGCGAGACTAATAAGACTGCCAGAAGGGTCAAAGTAAATAATAAAACCATAGAGTGGAGCCCTAAAGCGAGTTATCTTGGTCTCGTCTTTGACAAAAAGTTGTCCTGGAACGACAATGTCGAGACTAGACTTAAAAAAGCACACAGACAAATGTGCAGTGTATCCCCTACTCTGCGCCAAAAGCAAACTTAATTTAAAGACAAAGACAACCGTTTACAAGACCATAATTAGACCTGTACTGACATACGGTGTACCAACATGGTGCACCGTAAACAAGACAATATACCAAAAACTACAGAAACTACAAAACAAAATAATGAGGACTGACGCACAAAGACACGTACCGACAGCTGTATTACACAGAGACCTAAAAATGGACACAATTACGGAACACAATACAAAATTAATAACTAAATACTTTGAAAGGACAGACTTATCGACAAATCCAATGATACAAAACTCACACATAAGATCGACAATACACAACAACTTTAAATATCCGAAAGATTGGCTCCCACCCTAAAAACACAAAAACAAAAACAAGGATTAACACAAAAAAAAGTACCAAAACAAAAAACTGATACAACACCAAAAAAAAAAAACAACACGGAACAAAATAGCGAAAATAAGCAACAAAGAAATTCCAGTACAGTAGAAGAATAAGTAGCAACAAATTTAAAAGAAGTAAAAGCTCAAGGAAGCTGACTTAAGAGAAATACCAATATCAGCTAAAAATATTGTTCTTCAAATGACGAAAAATGAAGTAATCACAGTAATCAATAACTGTCAAACAACAAAACTGATTAATCTGTCGTCGAAAAAATTGCGTAAGTAGTTAATAGTTTCGGCGGTTGCACCATCCTGTTGAAAATAACCAAAACGTAGTTAATCGTCAATAAATTGTTCCACAAATGGATTCAGAATATTGTCCCTATACCGCTGTGCTGTAACTGGGTAATGGAAAGAAATAGGACCAACAATTGTTCTTCGGAAAACAGCCAACCAGACATCAATTTTTTGAGGGTGCAATGTGGACTCTACAAAAAATGGTGAATCTCACTACTCCACCTGCATGTATTCTGGGAATTCACATAACCGGTGAGGTGGAACCAGGCTTCATCAGAAAAAAATGTCAGGTCTAATAAATAATTTATTTCCAGTAAATTTTGGATCAACCACTAACATTAATTCCTGCGTCTTTCAAAATCTTCAGCTAGTATTTCTTAGAATACTTGCACTTTATAAGGAAACAAATTTAACTGTTTTTTAGGAATAGTCCTGCATGTTACATGAGATCTTCCCACTTCTTGAGACAGGCGCGTCTTTCACATATTGTTAGCGTATTTTGCATTATTTTACGAACGTTTGCAACAAGTTATTTTGTTCTTATAGATGGTCTTCCAGCTCCTCCAAGGCTATTCTCAGGCAATGATAAAAATCCTCAGCAGTAAAAGCGACTTTATTTTCGCGAAAATCGTCCAGGCACAAACGCTGATTGTATTGTCACAACTTGGGGATTGATTTTCCTAACGGGGCGTGAATGAAGACACTTGGCTAGAAAACAATACAGACTCTTTTATTTATACTTCGTTATGAATTTGCGAAGTAGCCTGGAGGAAACCCCAGCATGTCTCCGTAGGGGGGTGTTGACCTGGCCGGCACTATCGATGGAGTCTTGCGTCGGCCTGGAGTCTTTAAAACACTTGATCGCGCTCCTGATCTCAGGGGAGGTGACCAGTTGTTAAGACGAAGGTACCATGTCCACCCAATGTTCGAGTATTTATACACCAAAAGTACTGACTCTTGTTTAATTGAACTTGACATTGGGTGGCACAGTGGTCCGCGACCTCAACGCACAGTGGGCTAGAGGTGTTATTATAATGTAGAGCCCGCCATTTTGTTGACAGTATTACCACTCACTATTTACTCTAACCCCGTTTCGAAAATACGCTTCAACCATGAATGTTTTGTACTGTTCCGTAAAACCTATTGCGTGAACTAATCAAGAAATTGGATAAATTAGCGATGAATCAAATTACTTGTAAAGACTCTTAAAGATGACGGAATAACTGATTGATTGATAATGCTGGTATTTACTGACACCCAACAGGTATTAAATCTCTACCGCTAAGCAGTACGGCAATAGATACAAAGCACACTTTGATGATAATAATTTTTCTCGCACGGTGTATAACATTATCGATTTCAAATTTGACATTGTTTTCTAAAGACAACTCTCTGACCCAGAAGATAAAGACATCGAAAGGCTTTACCAAGGAATACAACTGAGTCTACAACTCGCCCAGGCACCACAGTTTCAAAGTGTCAATGCCAAATTTATTGACAAGCCTTTGCCTTCTTGCAAGCAACATAAATATATGTCAAAACATTACTGGTATTGTTATATAAGACATATAACTATTCCTAACAGTCACCCACAAGGTAAAGTAAAACAACATTCTGGTGTAAGGGTAATACAAATTGAACTTTAGGATTTGTTTTCTGAATACAAAACAATAAAATTGAAAAACCTAAATTATATTGCCATCAGTATACAGGGTGGCCCATCGAAAACGTACTGCAAGGCATTACAGGCTGGGAAGGGACTTTTCGACAAGCCAAAACCACGTCAAGTTTGTTTGTCAGGGGACAACCTTTGACGCAAAAACCCATAGCAAAACCTTCAACCTCCTAAGTGGGGGTGTCATCCCCCAAATCTTTTCAAATAAAAATGGGGGTCAAGTGACATCTCATTCAAAAGGGCTCTTGATTCCCTATACATCGCTGCTTACATTTTGAAAATCGATCGACCCGTTTAGAAAATATGGACATATGAAATACCAACAATACGTTTGACGCAAAATGCAAAAATCGATTTAAAGCGTATTATTGAAAATTTAAAATGAATTCGCTGTTTTTTGGTCATTTGCAGATTCTTTAGGTTCGTGTTAGATAACAGTTATCGGGTGTTTGCTTCGCATTGGGCCAGGTAGTTGCTTAATAGTTGTCTTGTGACTTGTGGTTGAAGTGTTTCCAAATTATTGAACCTTTTAAATTTATCAATGAGCTGTTTAGCCAATGGCATCATGACAACCATGTTTCTGGAAAAATTGTGCCGGAATTGGTGGCCAAATTTCACGAAACAGGTTCCGTTCATAACAAAAAGAGGAAGCTTGAAAATCTGGCACTAAATGAACCTAAGGAGATAGCAGCATTGGGGCAAGTTGCAATGGTATGTCAAGTACAAGACAATTGGCCGTTGCTACGAGCGTAAGTCGTACAAGCGTCCAACGAGTATTAAAAAAATACAAGTTTCATCCTTATAAGATTCGGTTAGTGCAAGAACGAAATGAAGACGACTTTGATCGTCGCTCTCAATTTTGCGAAATTATGACTAAACGAGCGATTAATAATGGTAATTTCCTATTTAATGTGTCTATTTCGGACAAGTGTACCTTCTTCTTAAATGGTTTAGTGAATCGCAACAATTGTCGTTACTGGGCCGATACCAATCCAAGGATTTTGCACGAGACCCACACACAACACCCCCAGAAGTTGAATGTATGGGCTGGTTTTTTTTTGGAAATTCCATTGTAGGCCCTTTTTTCTTCCTGGAAATTTAACATGGGATATGTACCTGGATTTACTAGAAAATGCCACCGACCCAGCTCTAACAAATATCATAGAGAACGGCCCTGCACACAATGAACAAGAACTGATTTTCCAACAAGACGGAGCTCCTCCGCATTACTCGCTACATGTGCGCAATTATTTAAATGACACGTTTCCAGGACGCTGGATAGGCCTAAGGGGTGCAATTGAGTGGCCCCATCGGTCACCAGACTTAATTCCTTTACATTTTTTTTTGGGGAGGCACATAAAAAGCAAAGTTCACAGCACTCCACCTAACACATTGGAAGATCTGCGAGGGCGAATCATTGACGTATGTCGCGAAGTGACACCACAAGTGCTCCAGAATGTACGGCAACAGTTTAAAGATAACCTGTATCACTATTGGCGGACAACAGTTTGTGCATAAGTACTAATACGGTAGGTTTTCAAGTAAAACTAAATCGATTTTTGCATTTTGCGTCAAACGTATTGTTGGTATTTCAAAGGTCCATATTCTATAAACGAGTCAATCGATTTTCAAAATGTAAGCAGCGATGTATAGGGAACTAAGAGCCCCTTTGAATGAGGTGTCACTTGACCCCCATTCTTGTTTGAAAAAAATTGGGAAGTGACACCCCCACTTGGGGGGTTGAAGGTTTTGCTATGATTTTTGCGTCAAAAGTTGTCCCCCTGACAAACAAACTTGACGTGGTTTTGGCTTTTGTCGAAAAGTCCTTTCCCAGCCTGTAATGTTTTGCGGTACGTTTACGATGAGCCGCTTTGTATAGTACAAAGTTAGGTATATGAAATATAAAATCAGCTAAATGCCCTCCAAATTATTGCGTCCATAAAGATGCAATTTGGATTACCCTTCTAATTAACGTATTACTCTGCAAATACATGTGTATTTTTTATAAGGTTCCAACCCAATGGGAACTGACCCTTCCAAAGGTGCAGTCGTTTCTCCCAGATGCCAAGTATATGGTATCGAAAAATTAAGAGTAGCTGATGCCAGTATCTTTCCTATTGTTATGGCCAATCATCCTAATGGACCCTGTATAATGATCGGTGAAAAAGTTAGCGATTTTATAAAAGAAGATCATTTATAAATTTGATGAATAAAAAACTTACTTAATCTTTAGTATCTATAAATTACCTGCAACATCACTGTATCCTTGTTGCAGATCAGCAAACATCCCTCCCGGCGTGTAAAGTTCTGTTTTGGGGTCGAACTCCCCCCAGAATTTTCTGAATATTGGCACGTGCGTAGCATTTAAAAAATATGCTACGTTTGACATTGAAAGGTATATCATTTTTGGTATGATATCTTTGTCTGGTTGTCTAAAAAATAACAATAGCATATAGAGTGTCGTACACCGAAATTTGGTCGTATTAAATCACTTACTTACATTCCATTCTGAAAGATTTATTTAAAATTAAGTTTAGAGAACTCACAGCTATTTTATTAAGGACAATTCCTTTTGACATATTGGGTGATGCATGGCTTAGTGGAACATAGGAGATCCCATGTAAATTTTGAGGTGGCTAAATATTGACTCCCCTGTACATTTTAAAGAAAAAATGTATTATAATTTCTTGAAGAGGCTGATATAATAAATGAATGATGAATACCGGTGGTGCAAATGCATTTCCCACCAACACCGACCGCCGGTCGGCGACCAGTACCAATGGTGAAATTTTACTACTCCTCTTCCAGTGGGGGCGCGAAAATCCGCGTGCGTTCGACGCCGCTAGTTTAAACGCACACGCACCGCTCCTAGAGCGCCATAAAGGATTTATCCTGTAGTGCTGTGCCTTATGATAAAAAAAAACTTGCAAAATTCTGCGTGTTCATAATCGATGTAGGAAGTTAATTTTTCATTCTTGTCTTGATAAGCGCATAAGACGTATAGAGTGCCTTATTTGCTATTACGTATCTACCGCAATTGTGAAAAATAATTACAAATAAGGTAAGTAAGTGATTAAGTAAATTAATTAACAGGGATGCAAATAATTGTTTTCTTTTTAATCTTTATGGTTATGATAATGGTTCAAATATAACGGTAAACATTAAGGTGTACAAAAAAGAATTTTGTACATTAATTCACGAGCAATGTTTGTACCTTGTTGTAACCACAGTTTGAACCTTTTCATAAACGATGCTGTAAAATCCAATATTTCTAGTATAAATTTTTTTTCAGCTGTTCGGTATAATTTTTTTTCTGCCTCAACCAGTCGGTGGTCTGTTTTGAAAAGTAACATTTCAAGTGCGACATTAAAGCCTTTGTCAGATACTAGATGGTCTAGCAGAATGATGCAATAACCCCTCTAAGATTTCAGTTGGACGAGATTTACGATGCTCTTTATAAAATCCTATCTGGAAATAGTTTTGACAATACTACAAAACATCTAGGTACCTCCCTAGATAAAAAAAATTAAAAATTATGAGTTTGTGTGTTTGGTAGTCTTGTGGTACAAGAGTCTAAGTAAGGTGTATGTTGTTACTAAGATTCTGCAATCAAAAACATTTAATATTTCCCAGGCTTGCGAAAGTCTAAATAACCTCAATGAATTTGTAAAACAACATCGATCTGACAAAGGCTTCAATGACTTATTAGTAGATGCTAAAGAACTAGCTTCTTGCTTAGTTGCAGTTGATGCAAAATTTATATCCGCAGAAATTTTAAGGCCACGAAAGATTAAAAAACAATTTTCTTACGAAGGTGACGACCAGTCGATTGAAAATCAAGAAATGAAGTTTAAAGTAAATTGTTTTTTCGGAATGCTAGACATTACTCTTTCATCCATACATGAAAGATTTGAACTATTATCGTGTCATTCTGATATTTTTAATTTTTTGTGGAATGTTAAGGATTTCGGCAAATATTCTGACCAAGATCAATCTAATTTTTGTAAAAAAGCTGGAAGGAACCTTAACTGACAAACATCGAAACGAGAAAGATACAGACGGAACAGAACTTTTACACGAGTAACAATTTCTGCAAAATGGCGACAAAAACGCGACGTCTGTAGTAGAAACACTTAATTACATTGCAATAAATAACTTAACCCACTCATTTCCAATCATTACATTTTTTTTTAATATTTTAAATTAATGTTTTCTAACTTTTGTTTTGTTACTGTTGTTTCGTATTCTATTAATATTTTTTGTGTATTTTCTGTTTGTCACAAATAAATATAGATATTAGTACTAAAAAGTATAGAGTTCTCTTCAAAAATGTCAACGATCAACTATGAGAGAAGGATGGTAATTTTAGCTCAATATTATAATATTGGTTAAAGGCACCTATCATTATTTCGCACGACGGCGCCGAAAATTCTTAGCGCGTCCCTGGTTGGACATAACGAATAAAGATTTATAATTATTTCTTTAAAATTTACAACTTATAAACACATTTTTGTTTCACCAATCCGGCAATCACACATCCAAAATAAAAGACACAATTATGTTTTTCTTACTATGCCTTTAAATTAACATAACATACCTAAGACTACAGATTTTCACAAAAACATTAATTAATTAAATGTTCAAGCAACCCTCCATTAAAAGCTAAGCAAGATCCTAACTGATCATAAGATTCATTTCTAAAATTACTGAGTTGTTATTGACAAATTCTGTCACATTCTAACAAAATACAGTTTTTTAGCTGCTATAGATTTTCAAATTTTACATCTTTATAAATAAAATTTTTTAAATAATAAAGTATTACCTAATCATGAGAGAATTATGGCAAGACAACGATCCATTGATACCAGATCTCCTGATTTTCGCGTACAACTTCTTCTAGTGCGGATTCAATTCGATTTTGTAGTAAGTCCAAATAGGTTACTGTTGTAAGGTTACCTTCCATAACAAATGGTTCAATAATGTGATGTCCTACAATTCCCGCCCAAACATTTATTTTTTGTGGATATTGCGTCCGAGTATAAACAAAACGATGTTCATTTTCTTGGCTCCAATACCGGCAATTTTAAACATTTGGTTCGTTGTTGAGAGTGAATGTACATTCATCGGTAAAACAAAATAATATTTCTCAAAAAATCCCTATTATTATTTGCTCTTTCCATTACCTCGAAACAGAATAGCATTCTCCGTTCTTCGTCACCTTACCGTAGCTGTTGATGTTTTTCATACTTTACGGAAAATATTTATGTTTTTTTAAAGTACGCAACACTGTGGTTTAATGTTTTCCTACGGCTTGCCCAAGAATCCTCGTGCTGATCATTTTATTTTCCTCCACGTGCAGTAAAATATCAAGATCTTTATTATCCCTTTCTTCAGCTCTATTAACATTCTGAGTTGAGCATTTATGGTTATTTATTATAGTGCATTTGTACTCAAATTTACTAATGATAAGTTTAATTAATAAAATGAAAGGGATAGGCTTATCAAGGAATTAAACTGAAAACGTTTCAGACACTGCTCTTAAACTGTTTCCTGTATAATACCACTTAATCATAGTTACTTTTTCCTTAATGGAATAGCTCATATTCAGCTATAATTAAGGCGCCTTCAATGAAAATGTTGTCACTGACGCTACTTTTCGTTTTGTCAATGCCAAATAATAATTTGCTGGTGTTTGCTATATTACCTAAACTATGAAAATTTCGTAATTTTGCCATCACATTTAATTGAATAAGTTAGGATTGGCTTATTACAATTTATTTAAACATGGCAAATGGGTTTATTATATCGGCATCTTCAAAAAATTGTAGTACAATTTTTCTCTAAAATGTACAGGGGAGCCAATATTTATCACCTCAAAATTTACATGGGATTTCCTATGTTTAACTAAGCCATGCATCACCCGGTATATTACATAATTGAAAAGTCTGTTTTTACCTTAATATGCATTTTATTTTTGCTAATATTGTAAGATATTTCTAAGACTAATCCAGTTATAATTTTTAGAATATTTTCTTATTGAATTGAAAGGGCTTTGAAACAATATCTCATATCAAGAAATATGTTTTCATGAAACACCGAGTATATAAAATATAAAACAAATACTAAAATAAATGTAAACAGTGATATTGTTTAAAATAATGACGCTTATCAACTTATAAGCTTTTTTGAAATTGTATTTCATATTATATACCTAAGCTTGGAATTGGAAAGTTTGAAAATCTAAGCTATAACTTACCTATAATCGGTTAGATGAAAACTAGATTCTTGAAAGGTCATTGCGTAAGATACCCTTATGGGATCTCCATAAAAATCTGTTCTATCTTCAGCAGAACTTCTTAGAAACGTCATTTTCGTAGCAGACCACGATCCCCAGCTTTTCTCCCAGAGGTTTTTTGAAGATTCGCTATGTTTATAAATTTTAGTTATTTTAAAATTTGGGTTTGTGTCGTTAACAAAATATATGTTGCTATAAAAAGAAAATGCGTAGTTTTGTTTGGCAAGGTCTTCGAGGGAATTTCCGAATAAAATCCATGTATGGGTCTTACGAAATAACCCATTTACCTTTGCCTAAAAATAGATGAACTTGATGTATCTAACGTACATAGAGGGTGACCCACTTTCAACGCAGGATTCCATAACATCTAAATTACTGAACTTTTTAATTGATCAAAAGCAGGGTGTAATTTAAAAGCATATATAATAGTATTAGTTTATATGAAACGTACTTTTTTTGAAATAAAACACCCTGTATATTATGGCATTATTGTACTTATCTTCTTTATCAATTCAAAGAAAACTTTGTATATCATATTATACGCGTAAATTAAAAAGTTTTTAAGTTATCAACGTTTTTTCAAAAAATTGGTGTTTTGCAGCACTTGGAAAACATACACCTGTCGGCAGTACAGACCTGCAGTAATAATATAACAGTAATAATTATTAAACAAACATAAATCCATAATAATTTTTACATCCTGTAGCTCTGGCCAACCCTCAAGTTTGTATAAAATTGTTAATAACTCAAAAAATTTACAGTCCTTTACAAAGATGCAACCGGGGAAGACATTGAAAATGCCGAAGCAGAGTGCAACGCTTGTGACTATTGTGGTGAGATTTGAGATCTGCGAAAACTCATAGATTTGAATGTAATATTTAGGTAGTTGATATAAGTTTTATTGATTCATAATATAAAAAATAGTAAAATAAAGGTTATAAACTCTAACGCGCCTCTAAGGTATGGTTTCGCTGGAGCAGTCAGCGGCCGCGACTGGCGTTCGCGATTGGTAGCTCGTTACTGGTTTAATGCGATTTGTATGTACACGGTTTCACTGTCGCAGCTCAGCGACACAGCGTTCGCCGTCAATTGCAGCGGCTGCGTTCGGACTGCTAGAGAGACCACCATCACCGATCGTTCAGCAGAATGCCACCGTTCTCGGCAATTGCTGACGAGTGTTTGATAGAGGAGGTGCAAAAGTAGTCCCTTTTATACAACTACGAGAACGAAAATTACAAAAATGTTGTAATGAAAGAAAATGCATGAAAAAAAGTGGCAGCAAGTGTAGGGAAGAACGGTAAAGTGTACAAAACCATTTTGTTTATTTTTCAGCATTACATTACAAAGTTTATAATTAGGGAAGACTGGGGCAAGTGCGAAGCCCTTTTTAATAGTCCAAGTTTATTTCCTTCCTACTTTAAATATACAATATTTATAAAAATGTCTTTGTAAGAAAGTAATAGTTTAATATGTTTACTTTTCATACTGCATAGGGCACACATGAATTATTTTTGAGATCTTGAGATTTGAATGATTATTTTTTTTTTGATTATTTATTCTGAAAAATAATAAGTAATCCAAAATAACACTCAAAAAAGTCCTAATAACAAGAATAATATTTCTATAAACGTATTTATCCGTTCAAAACCCAATGTTTGGCTTTAATCTCTAAAACTAGAAGGCTTTACTGTTTTTAACATTGACTGTTCGAAACTAGCGGTTTTTTCTGTTACATTCGGTGCTACAGCATTCCTTTCAATATCAATGCGTCCTGGCCTCGGTTGTAAATCTGCTACAGATCCTTGATTTTTCAAGTGTTCCTCCCATCTTTTTAGGGCATCGATGTCATACTTCTTTTTAGGAATAACATGTCTATTAAATGAAACAATACCACCCTTTCTGAATCCTGTTTTTATGATTCCGGAATCTACTTCAGCCCAGGTTTTCACTAGCAATGTGGCGAATTCCCTTTTTGGTAGTCGTTGTCCCTGATGACGTCTTTGCCATGTTATTAGTTCCCTCTCCCATATTGCCTTAAAGGATCTAAACACACTCAAATCGTGAGGTTGAAGTAAATGACTTGTATGGGCTGGCAGTTTAAGTATATGAATATTTTCTGCTCTTGCGGCTTGAATTAATAAGCAATCCACATGCGAGACATGCCCATCATAAATAACAATAATTGGTGCCTGATCACGAACCAAAGGAATAAAAGTCTTTAGAAAGTAATTTCTAAATATTTCGGAGGTCATCCATCCATTGGCGCTGGCTGCATATACGGTGTCTTTGAAGAGGTCTTCATTTCTTTCTGAATTCCAGGAACTCCATACATTATTGCCTTTAAATATTATCAATGGTGGCAATTTTCTACCACTAGCACTTGCTCCTGCCCGATCCAGCAATAATTCTTGAAGAGGGTTTGCCTTTTGCGCCAACAATCTTAAGACGAGAAGGATCTCTACACAGTGAAGTCTCATCTAAATTGTAAATCCATTCAGGACGATCCTGAAGACCCAACTCCAATATAGCCTTTTCCAATAAAACAAAATATTGGTCTATTATGAATGGGTCCGTAGATTTCTTTCTGAAGTACTCTAAGCTTTGTGGTTTTTTTCATACTCAAAAAGTGCCGTTGTTTAAACTTTATTAGCCAGTCTGTGCCTGGCATATTGTTCTTAAAAGGATTGGAAATATTATTTAAAGTTACAAAGTCATCTTGCCAAGAAAGTATTGGAGGTCGGCCCTGTGTCTTGCTTTTTTCGCCACGGCGGCCAGTTACTCTACAGTGGATTGTAATATATGGGATTCTGAATTCGGTACTAGCCTTCGACATGGTTAATTGACCTTGATTGACGGCATTTACTGCAGCATTTAATTGCTCCTCCCCAAAGGCAGCCCTATCGGACTTTCTTTTATAATTTCGTACCATGACGCCAACTCTCTGTAAAGAATAAAAGCTTTAAGTGTCAGTGCCAACGAACTTTAGCATTCCCAGAAAAATGGGCAAGTGTAAACTAACCTTTACACTTGCCCGCCCCATTACAATTTTCACACATGCCCCACATTATGTTTTTTATGGGGGAAGTGCAAACCTGTTCGTGAGTAAAAACCGCTTTTAGATTTGGTCGGTATATAGGATTTTAAAGCTACAACAATTGACTAAACATAAGAAAATGCAATAGTGCAAGTTTTTACCTTTGACCAATTTTTTATTGAGATATCACACACTATTCAACGAACCGATTCAGAGATTATGTTACAAATGACTACTCAGAAAGAAAAAAACACCTGGTAACTCGCCGGGAGTGGATAATTCAACAGCGCTAATGTATAGTTAGTTGCCTCGGACCACACAGACAAGTAAACTTTCAATATTGCCTGATTGGCGCTCTGATTTTCCACTTACCCCAGTTTTACACTTGCCCCAGTCTACCCTATACCATATTCAAATCCAACATTATGCATACGAAGGACACATTGATCAGTACTTAATGACAACCGTAACTCTATTTCGATTGGTCAAGCGGCAATAAAACTAAAAGGCCCTGGGCGACAGGGTTGTAATTAGTTTACCGGTGATTTTCGCATTATTGCATTGTATCGTTTGGTGTTATTGTTTGTTGTCAATATTTTGATATAAATATTTGTGTCTTTGACCGTTGTATTTGAATTTATACAGGGTGTTTCAGAAGTACTAGCCTGAACTAACCTGAACATGTGTCCGGAGTTGCCCCGTTTTTGATGTACAGGGTGCGTAAGATTTAAAAAAAAAATTTTATTTTTTTTTATTTTTATTGACTTGGCCGATACTTGCTGGAAATCCATAACTAGTATGTTTTTTGGAAAATCAAAGAGACGATACCTTTCGTCGAAAAACTACTTCCTTTAAAACAGGTTAATTTTATCAAAAAAGAGGAAATATTGAATCTACTGACAATATGTCTCGAACAAAATTATTTCGAATTCAACAACAATATTTACATTAGCAAAGAAGGTTTAATAATGGGTAATCCATTAAGTCCCCTATTAGCTGAGATTTTTATGGATTTTTTAGAACATCAAATTTCAAAACATCCTCTTTTTAATCAATTTATATACTGGCATAGATACGTTGATGACATTTTAACCTGTTTTACAGGAACAGATAGACAGCTAAATCAGTTTCTTGACTATATAAATAATTTACATAATTCCATTAAATTTACGGTAGAAAAATAAGTCAATAATAGTATTAACTTCCTCGATTTAACTGTAACAAAAGAAAATAATAAACATACTTTCTCAGTTTTTCATAAACCTACACATACAGATACTATCATACATAATAAGTCATGTCATTCCATACAACATAAACTAGCTGCATTTCACAGTATGATACATAGGCTAATATCACTGCCATTAAATTAAGAAAACTTTAATATTGAATTAAATATAATAAAACAAATTGCCGTAAATAATGGCTATACCCCCACATTAATAGACAAAATGCCGAGTAAAAAAACATATAAAAAAACAATTGACATGGTTTATTCCAATATAAAAAAGAAATTTGAACAGTTTAAACTAGTATCATAATATGTAGGACAAACAAGTGACAAAATAGGTACATTTCTAAATAACTTAGAACTTAAGGTTGCTTACAAAACCAACAATTATTTAGGTAAAGCTATAAAAAATAATAAAACAAAAACGGAAAAAAATAAGAAATCTGGAGTATATAAACTAACTTGCAATGATTGCCCTAATACCTATATAGGACAAACAGGTAGAAACTTCGGTAAACGATTAAAAGAACATCATTCAAGCTTTATCAAAGGAAAAACCGATTCAAATTACGCGAACCATCTAATAGAATGTAATCATCAATTTAATGATAACTTTCAAATTTTACATTTAGAAAAGAAGGGTATAAAACTAAATTTGCTTGAGTCGCTTGAGATAAACAAACTTAAAAATTCCGACTATTTGTTAAATGAACAATTAGAGCTTAACAATTCTCCTTTGCTTAATATGTTTTGAATAATTATTTGGGAAATACCCTTAATTTTAATAGGTTTATTACTCTAAATATACTTTGTAAAATCCTTATTGCTAATTAGACCATTATTATGCATATAAATATATCCACTATTTGTAAATTGAGTACATCTGAAGAAGCTACCGTGTAGCGAAACATGTTATGTGATATGTGTTAATAAATAACTGGAAAAAAGTGTGTAAAAGTCTTTACATTTCCAAAAAACATACTTTAAAAAAATAGTTTTTTTTATTATTTTTGTAAATATCCTTTTCTCGATTTTATTGCAATTTGGTACCGTCATTCATAATGATAAGAGGCTTAATTAGCCCTAACTAGATTAAATTTATTAAGTCCAGTGGCGGCCCGGGAAACACTTCAACAGATATTATTGACAAAAAATGTACGCCACTGACTTTTTTCTAATTTTGATATTTTTTCCGGATATACCAACTAATGATACAATTTTAAAATGTTTTGATACTTTGACGTTTTATCCAACTTGATTTGTTTACTTGGTATGCTGCAGCTCTTATTTAAATATGGTATAGTATAAATTCAAGTGTTAATATGACGCTTGTCGAAATGGAGGAATTTGGGCTAACATCTCCTCTTCATCTTCTTCCTCCAACAACAGCATGCAACTAATGTTATCGGCGTTCATTATAAATCATACATAAGCGCTTGCACTACGAAATACGAATATGATCTGAAGCGCGCTGCTCCAGCCACGCCAGCCAAACCAACCTGCGACGACGACCGATTGCTACGCTCTACGCTCGATCGCGAACGCTAACCGCACCCGCTGACTGCTCCAGCAAAACCATACATTTACTCCCGACTTGGTCTGATCCCGATCATTTTAATGCAGTGTGACGTCAGGGATAAATGCAACACAAGAATTTCGAATTCGGTACCCATACTAACGTGCCCGTGCCACATATTTGGACGGTGCCCGTGCGATAATATAAACATTTTCAATGTTAAAATATTTAATTTAGACACATGATATATGACTCAGGCAAGTTAAAGTTAATTATATGGAATAGACACTCATAGACAGAAAAACGTTAAATGCGGTATGCAGCAACTCAATTTAAGCTTTTTTGGGGAACCAGACTATTTAATCACAAATAACAATATTAAACTTTAGAGCATTGTTTGTATGCAAGAAAAGGGTGTCCAGTTTTCGTGTGTTTTCATATACCTACCTGTTTCCTTGTTATAAAAGATAGAAAGATGAAGATTCCGAGTTTTTGTAAAATTAATAATTTTTTAACATTGAAAATGTTTATATTATCGCACGGGCACGTTGGTATGGGTACGGAATTCAACGAAATTCTTGTGTTGCATTTGTCCCATACGTCATACAGCCTAACGACACCGAATTAAAATGATCCACAAGCGGAACAGCGGAACGCGGACTGCGGAACTACGCGTACCGCCGCCGCCGAGCCGGTGGCCCGATGATGACGGGGAAGGGAGAAGGGACGAAGGACGACGGGATCAGACCAAGTCGAGAGTTAGAGGCGCGTTAGAGTTTATAACCTTTATTTTACTATTATTTATATTATGAATCAATAAAACTTATATCAACTACCTAAATATTACATTCGAATCTATGAGTTTTCGCAGATCTCAAATCTCACAATAGTCACAAGCGTTGCACTCTGCTTCGGCATTTTCAATGTCCTCCCCGGTTGCATCTTTGTAAAGGACTGTAAATTTTTTATAGAAGGCTATGCCATGGTCAATCACGGATTGCCATGACAGAAAACCAAATTCTTTAAATGCGCCATTAACGATTGTTGTCAAACATTACTGGTATTTATTTGATTTTGTAAGTTAATTTTTTATTTCTGTGACAAATTATTGTTCAACATGGCACAAAACAACAAATATGGGACTTAAAATGCAGTTCATTTTAATAGAGCACGGATCTTTTAAAAAACGAGGGCCTTATTCTTACAACAAGGAAAACAGGGAAGAAGAAGAAATAAAAGTTTTGGACTCTGTCACGGTACAACTATCCATATCATGCAGAAAAGTGTATTATTAAGTTGAGATTGAAAAATCAAGAACGCAGGTAATACTAAAAATATAATAATAATAATAATAATGTCTTTATTGTAATTTAAGAAAAAGAAAATTACAAAAGGCGAAGTTGAAGCAAATCTTCCTCACTTAGCCTAATATTCTTTGACGTAAGTAGTAATCACTAAGAGAACAATAAATTGATTGAATTTATAAGACATAGACTAACAATAAATTTACAGTTAATGCGTAAGAACACGTAATTTACCTAATTGAACTATTATAAGTAAATATAAGTTGACTTTAGCTGGCAAGGTGGAGGCCACTGAGGGACAACAACACACATGTAGACTTTCCACTGTGCACCGGAACTTTTATATTGTCTGATAAGAGGACGAATTGTATTTTTAAATAGATTAGTTGAAACAGATTTTTAACAAATGGGAACTTTGTTGTAGATTAAGGAGACTTGATAACTGAATGATCTTTCGAACAGAGTGGTGGCACGAGAGTCATATCTAAATCTTACCTTTTTTTTGCAATTTTCGATAAATGGATTGGTACCAATAATTGACCTGTCATCAGATCACCTAATCTTTCTGTGGAAAACCAGTTATATTAGAGACAATACCACAATATTGATCAACTTCGAGAAGCTACCCCCCTTCAAACCTTTAGGCTTTTGCAGGGAATGCCAATTAGTTTTTTATATGCATTGTGAAGAAATGAAACGCTGTGTGGCAAGTGTTTAGAACACAACGGAGCCCAATTCGAGCAATTTTGGTAATTTAATAAAATAATGTATTTGTTTTATTGTTGATTTAAAGTTATGTAATAATATAAAGTTGTATAATAAAAATAATGCTAATAAATGTGTTTTTCCACTACTAACCTATAACATCGCCATTATTGACCGATTATTAACGCTAGAAATCGTTTTTCTCTACCTTATAAGTAATTATTGACCATGGTCAATAATAAGCCATTGAAATCCATTATTGACCGATCTTTGACCTTAACCGAATTTTGTTTGAACGCAGGTAACTTGATTTTTTAATTCTACAACATCAATTCATTGTGGTTAGGCAACCAGATAATTATCAATACATATTAGATTACTTGATATTGTAAAATATCGATGCAATCAACATTTTTTCTGCTTCCATCCTTAATTCGGGAGGTGTACACATAATATTATCACTAACATTTTCTTCGCTCATTTTTAAAAAAAAACGCAAAACTCGTGAAATCTGATGACACAAATGAACACAAATTGACATTGACAAAGCCACCTGACAAAACAACAAAATATTTTGCCAATTCCAAAGCGCAGGTAACTTGATTAAAAAATATACTTATACCTACCTATAATTTTTTATAATTATTAATTCTATAAAGATAAATCTCATATAAAAGTTTGTAGTAGTGGAAAAAATAATATATTAACCACGGTTTAGACAGCTTATTATAGCCCTCGCGTCTTAAATCCCTCGTCGCTTCGCTCCTCGTGATTTAAACTCGCCGCTCGGGCAATAATGATGGCTGTCTAAACCTTGGTTAATAATATACTATTTTCCACTACTAACCTATAACATCGCCATTATTGACCGATTATTAACGTTAGAAATCGTTTTTCTCTACCTTATAAGTTATTATTGACCATGGTCAATAATAAGGCATTGAAATCCATTATTGACCGATCTTCAAGAATCTATTTGAAGGCAGGTAACTTGATTTTTTGATTCTACAACATGAATTCATAAACATGAATGTGGTTAGGCAACCAGATAATTATCAATATATATTAGATTACATGATATTGTAAAATATCGATACAATCAACATTTTTTCTGCTTCAATCCTTAATTCTGGAGGTGTAGGTACACATAATAATATCACTAACATTTTCTTTGCTCATTTTTAAAAAAACGGAAAAGTCGTGAAATCTGATGACATAAATGAACAAAAATTGACATTAATAAAGCCACCTGACAAAACAACAAAATATTTTGCCAATTCCAAAGCGCCGGTAACTTGATTAAAAAATATACTTATACCTACCTATCATTTTTTATAATTATTAATACTATAAAGATAAATGTCTTATAAAAGTTTGTAGTAGTGGAAAAAATATTATATTAACCACGGTTTAGACAGCTTATAGCCCTCGCGTCTTAAATCCCTCGTCGCTCCGCTCCTCGTGATTTAAACTGGCCGCTCGGGCAATAATGATGGCTGTCTAAACCTTGGTTAATTATATACTATTTTTATTTGCGGGCATAACCTTCTATACGAATTATTAATTTAACAAAAAATGTAAAAATTGCCCCTTTTTAAAAGAATCAAATAATTGACTGTTATATATTTTCGAAAACTCTTAAAACTAGGGTGTCCCATTTAAAAAAACAAAATTTGGGTCATAACTAAAAACAAATTTGTTTGAAAAGAACTAACTACGCCTCTGAATTCTATATAAAAACTTTATAATAATCCATTTTTACCTTATTGATAAGTTATCAAATAATCGAGATAAAGGGGAGCGTCACAAATGACAAATTCTCAAAACCTCCCGGCATGCCAAAAACTAAGAGGGCTATGAAAATTTCGTTTAGGCCAATAAAAGGTTCATAAAATATAAGAACAGTAAGCCGCGAACCCCATCTTTCTATCTTTTATAATAAGGGAGCCGGTATATGAAAACAAACGAAAACTGGACACCCTGTACAAGTTATTCCATCAAAGAAATACGTATGGTAAACGAAAACTATAAAATTGTAGACCTAATGCATCGCTATAACTTTGTTTTAGAAAAATATTAAAAAGTAGAGTAGTTTAGATACTATGAAAGCCTGCGTTGATTGTGCCACCCTGGTTCATTTATAGCACATTAGTATTGGTTTTGTCTTGATGATGAATATGTTGATATATTATTTAAATTTTGATTTGTTTTTATTCGATACCCTGTACATCAAGAACTAATACTTTATTTGTGATTTTGCAAATACCTTAGCTATTAGTAACCTTTTAGCAAAATCACAGGTCAAATCTGCAACAAAAGTAATGGAAGTTTTTTGAGTAATTTTATTAGAATTTCCCAAACGAGTAAAAAACCTGCTTTGTATCATCTTCAGTGATAAATGCTTTTGTAAATATTTGATTTCATCTGAAAATAATAAACTTTAATAGCGTAGTTATTAAGGAGATGAGAGAGCGAAAAACATTAATTGTTATTAAAAACATTATAAAATATAGAAAGCTTAAATCTAATAAGTAAAACTTTTACTTATTTATTGCATAATTATATTGTATAATGCCGAAGATTTTAATAATACTAAACATAGGTATTATTTTACATTTGTTCGTCTGAGGGTATTATTAAACGCAACTCTAGAATATGAAAAGAGATGTATTTGTGTTGTAAACTGTAAATACCTTCCTCATCTCCCCTTTATGAAAAATGATTATAGAGTGTAAAGCCCGATATGTGATGTTTTCACTTTTAAAAAAATCACTCAGAGGCGTCCATTTTGTTGTTAAGTGGGAAAACACAACCTTGTGGAGGTTGACCTTAGTCCTGTTATCGAGCCTACTCCGCCGGTGAAGCAGGGGTGTAAATGGAGCCTAGTTATCGCAATGCAAGCTTCGCTTTAGTAATTGAATTGAGCTTCCAGTTCAGTCGATGGTCAAATCAAGTCCTAGGTATTTTACCTCCTGGCACTAGTTCACCTGGACATCATTGACTTGAAGCCCTTGAAGCCCTCTTTGAGGCTTACGAACAGTGCTTTTCGAAAAGAGAACGGCTTTCGTCTTGGCGGGATTCAAACGGATCTTTCAAGCCGAAAGCCATTTTAGTTAGAGCCGCGGCGACAAAAATGCCTTGGAACTCCCAAACGGATGAGAAGCACGTTCTTGTATAGGTCGAGTGTCGTTCTCGAAATCCGTGTTGTCGAGTAGGGGTCTGGCGCTCGGCGGTGACCGGCTATAATATTTTTTCCAAATTTTGACCAGCGGTTTAAAAAAACATTTCCCAAACGGATGAAAATTACTGAAGGACATCTAGGCAACCCCCCAATTACCGGAAAAATATTTTCATCCGATTTGATCTTTTTCAAAGAGCTCTTCCAGGAGCTGAAAAAAAATAGAAAAAGTGGGAAAAAAAAAATTTCTCATTTAAACTTGAAATTGGGCAGGGAGCTAGAGTTCGTGTCTGAGAATGTGTAAAAAAAATTTTTTTCCTCCATGTGTCGCCATCGCTTTATAACAGTTTTTCAAAATTTAAATGGGCAAAATTTGATAAAGTAATTCCAACATGGATTTTGCACACAGGTTCTTTGACACCTACAGAACATCGAAAAATTATTTTCATCCAAATTTATTGCGGCCAAGACCAGATCTTCCGGAACATGCATGAAAATTTTTACTTACCATTGAATAGTCACTAAACATTTTACCGCCTCTCGGGAGCATTTAATTTTTTTTTATATTTTTAAACCAGAGACAAATAAGTTTACGAAACTTTCATCTAAATCTCGCAGAAAACTCCGGGATCAAAATCACGCGTGCTGGCGAGGTTTTTTGTTATTTGGCATAGTTTAGCCAGGCTCATTTTGGATGAAAACTTTTTTTTTAATAACATAAATAATAACGATTGATTTTAGTCCGGTTGCATGCATGCGGCTGATTTTTTTTTTAAATTTCGGAGTTTAGGTCCATTTAATTGTACTGGAGGTTACGCCAAGAATCAAATCGGATGAAAATATTTTTCCGGTAATTGGGGGGTTGCCTAGATGCCCTCCAGTAATTTTCATCCGTTTGGGAAATGTTTTTTTAAACCGCTGGTCAAAGTTTGGAAAAAATATTATAGCCGCTCACCGCCGAGCGCCAGACCCCTACTCGACAACATGGATTTCGAGAACGACACTCGAACTATACAAAAACGTGCTTCTCATCCGTTTGGGAGTTCCAAGGCATTTTTGCCACTGCTGATAACTATTTCTCTAGCTCAGTTAATGACGCTGCTTCCGGCTGACGACAATGCGCGGTGATTTAGCAGTCGAAGTTATTGCGGTATCTTCAGCGAATAGATAGAGCTGCGTAAATCTATCGCGAGGTATATCGTGAGTGTAAACATTCTACTCCTTAGTACTATTTTAGCAATCTTTTAAGTTAAATTGAAAATACTTCACTTCCTTTTAATTATGGATATCTTTTCGTTCAGAGTTATGGAAAGTTTTTGGATTTACCTAACCTGGTTTTATTTTGGTTGAGTTTTTTGGAAATTTTGATTTTAATTTGTTCTTATTTAAACTTAGTTTTTTTGAATAAGTTGCCATTCAGTTCTGTTAAGGCGGGAGCCAATCTCTTATGTGTTTAAATCTTGAGTGAGCATGTATGTGATTCGGTTATTAGTCCGTTCTGTCATATAGTACTTCTTGATAATTATGTCGTAAAACTGTTTCACTGTGTCTATTTTCATGTTCATGTGTAGTGCGTTCGTTGGAAAGTACCTTGATGCGTCTAATATGATTCGTAAAGTCTTATTTTGCATTCTCTGTATTTTTAACAATTTTGGTCTTATTTACGGTGCACCATGTCGGTACACCGTAAGTAAGGGCCGGTCTTATTATTGTTTTATATATGGAACTTCTGCTTTAAAATTGATCCTGCTATTTTGTTCAGCAAAGGGTAGACGGCGCGCAGCTGATTCTGCGCCTTGGTGACTCGCTCATTAGCGTTATCACTCCAGGTCATTTTTCTGTCAAAGATCAACCCTATGTATTTGATCTTTCTTGACGAATTATTTTGGAGATTATTAACTTTAACCTTCGCTTCCGGTAATTTCAGTCGAGCCTTTGAGAAAGAGATGGCCTGGGTTTTGTCAGCATTCAAGCGGAGCTTCCAGGTGTCCAACCAGCTTTGAAGAAGACGTTACTGCTGTCGAATTTTTAAGAAACTACGTTTGTAATCGACGTCAGAGAGTAACAGTTAACAATAATTTTTCTGAAACTAACATGAGCCGTGGGGTGCCCCAAGGCAGTATCTTGAGCCCCTTGTTGTTTTCGCTGTATACGGCAGATTTTGGAGGCTATTTAAAACATTCATATTCGCATCAGTACGCTGACGACTTTCAATTATATTATAGCTTTAGTTCTGGTGATGTTGAGGTGGCTAATACTAATATTAATCAAGATCTCAAAATTATCTATGAAATATCTCTTGCCCACAGTCCCTCATTAAATCAAACTAAAACACAGCTTCTCCTATTTGATAACAATACTGATGATATCTCTGGGAACCTCAATATCAATATAAATGGTGTTCAGCTCGCTGCCTCTGAATCATGCAAGAACCTAGGTATTTACTTCGATTCTGAATTGAAATTTAGGCCGCATGTGTCTTTCTTACTACAAAAGAGTTATAGCAAGTTAAGAACATTGTACATGTTTAAAAGCTTTTTGTCGGCACCTGTTAAATTAAGACTGTGTGATTCGCTTATTTTATCATCATTGTCCTACTGTGATGTACTCTATTGGCCTGCTCTATTGCTGGAGGATAAAAGCAGTCTGCAAAAGCTTCAGAACAGTTGCTTAAGATGTTGTTATGGGCTTAGAAAGTTTGATCATGTTACCCAGCACTTCTCGAATTCTAATTGGTTAAGGTTAGAGCAGAAGTTTCAGTTACATTTATGTACCTTAGTGTTTAAGGTACAAATATTTCAGCGGTATGAATATCTTCACGAAAAACTTGTTAAGGGCTCTGACATTCATAAAAGACGAGCGCGGCATAACCATCTTCTTTCTGTCCCCAGACACAGGACAGCCTTGTTTCAGCGATCATTTACCTACAACTCCGTGAAATATTTCAATCCCGTTCCAACTTATGTAAAAAGCTGCTCAACAGTTGATACATTTAAAAAACGACTTAAAACTTATATTCGATCATTAGAACAAATTTAACTTTACTTCTTGTATTCTATATCTATCTTTTAACACCAAACCAAGCACAGTGGTCGCTATGATTGACGCTTTTGTTTCTTTCTTATATGAATTACATTTTAAAGGAATTATAATGATTATTTGATTGTGTATATTACATAAGGCTAAAGTTACATATGTTTTTTTTTCATTGTTAATATACTTTTCGCACTAAGTGGTTAGATGAGTAGCTCTGCTAGATCTGGCCACTCTTGTCAAATAATATATTTGTATAATTGTTCAATATTTTAAAAAAGGCTATTTACTATTATTGTTACTATTATTATTATTATTATTATTATTATTATATTGTATGATATATTATTCCATTTTATATAATTTCAGAAATATTACAAGGAATTTGTTTGAAATATTTCTGAAAAGTATTTGCCTCTAATTTGAAATATTTCAGCAATGCAATTATCTAATGTTTCAGAAACATAAAATGAAAATAATAAAATATTACTTACATGGGACATTTTTGGGTTTCTGAAAGATTTCATCAATATATAATAAATGTTTTGAAATATTTATGGAATCTTTATTTTATAATCTTTTGGAGAAACTAATATGAAATATTTCTGAAACGTGATTGTGCTGTGTGAGAAAAGACTGCTCCCGTTGGCAAGCGTCTATTAAACTCTCTCAGTATATTAGTTGCCAATCTTGTTGTTTGGCGCACTGTGCAATGAGCAGCTCTAAAACCGAACTGATCTAGTGGTAAAATGTTATTGTCTAATACAAACTCAGTAACCGACTCAATATTAGCTTTTCAAAAACCTTTCCTAGGCACGATAAGAGACTTATCGGTCAATAGTTGACAGCTAATATCAGACCTTTACCGGGGATTAATACCAGCTTGGCATTTTTCCAAGCGTCTGGAAAGCAGCCCTTTTCGAGTATTGACTGGGTTATGTCTACAACATCCATAACTGTGTTTCCTGGCAAATTTTTGATTGCCTTCGATTGACATGCATTAAATTAATTTTAATTAGAAATTTGTTTTCTTATGAAAGCACTAGGAGAAGCGGTGTTTCCATCACTTCCGTGGACCGCGCGCCCCTGCCATGAACACGTTACATTATACCAGAAACTATAAGTGCAAATAAGAATCGACAATGTGCATATTATATGGCCTAATATACTAAGGGGGGAGATGCTTGATTGATGCTCGTTCTTGAACATCATTACCTACTCATTACCTTTTTTCCAACATAAATATCCATGCACTTGAACTGGCCTTTGAAGACAACCTAAAAACTCTTTTAAAAACAACGTCTTGTTTTTAACATTGGAGTTATTTTGGCAATTTACTGATTTTGTGAAGGACGTCAAGAACAAGATGAACCAAAAAAGACGTGCCATTCTGTTTGTTAGTCGCAGCCCGAGGAAGTAATCCGGTTTTTTTCTAGAAGGTCCTTAAAATGACCTAAGTTTATATAATTATCATATAAAAATATACAAATTATAATGACGGGAAAAACAAATAATTCAATAATATCGTATAATTAAGGTCTAAAAAGAATATAATCATTATTAGATATATTTGCCGGCAGATTAAAATCTAAGTTATAACCGTTGCATGAGTTATTATAACTCATTCAACGGTTATAACTCAATAATCGTTTTATTTCAATGACAGAGAAAAATGAGTGCTTATAATATTTGAGGTATTAGTCACGATTTCTTAATGGTTGACAGCATAGCGAAGGGACATTAGTTGTATAACCGCAATAAACCATAGGCGTGACAATAACAGGTATCTGGTCTTAAATTACATAGGTTCCTTATTTCATAGTAGACTATTTCCAATGATTGTATATAAAATAGCATACAAACGTCAGTGAAACACTTTCCACCTCGGTATGTAATACAACATAATTTCCTATATTCCCTATTGTTAGGGACCTCCAGCAAGTATCGGCTAATTCAATAAAATTCATTTAGTAGTTGTTGTAATGTAAACATGATGTGCGGGTAATTGGTCTTCCTTTTCAAATTAATTCATCTGTATCGATTCAAAATTAATTTTTTCATGCTAAAACCAAGTCAATGTCAAATTTGTATTATAATTTATAACAATGAACCCAGATAGATATAAACAACAAAAAAGTGGGTTAGCCGATTCATGATGTTCCAAAAAATATATATATATATATACAGAGTGGCAAAGAAGTCGCGCATAATGCCTGTAACTTTTGAATTACCTCGTATACGAAAAACTGACATTTTGTATTTCAAATTTTCACCTATCTACAAGCGTTTCCGAGATAATGACAGCTCAAAAATGAAAAACTTCCTAATTATAATTATTCCTACCTAATACCCACCAGTTGAGTCAAGGTGTTTTCATTACAGCGACCTAACAGGTGTCGATTTTGAGTTCCTGTTTAATTTTCTGTTGTCTGATTTCTAATTTGTTTACATGGTTCATCTAAATGAGTAACAACGAGTTAAAATTTTAATAATGAGCGGTTACGGAAATATGAAGAGATCGCAAGATCAGGTTTGTCAACTTTTCAATGAATTATATCCAAATAGGCCTCCAATAAATCAGTCAACGGTGTGTCAAGTGGTAAAGAAATTTCGAGAAACAGGCAGTGTTAGGAAAGCCGCTAGAACAAGTCGACCTAAAAAAAAGTGTGAAAAATCATCAAAGAAAAAAGCAGTCAGATAGATATTCATTACATTCAATAATATTGAAAGTCATGTTGTTCAATGTCAGATTGCAAATAATTATACAGGGTGTAAGGGGTAACGTACCTACCTATAGAATTAACTGATCGTTTTAACATTAAACATGTGAATTAAAGCTCGAAGAAAAATAATATACAAGTGTAGGTATGTTTTCCCTTAGGGTGTTGTAAGTAGGAGATAATAGTTTTGCGATTTTACTCATTCTACGTTCTATTTATTTACAATTATTAACTAATTTAAAAAAAAGGAACGCTTTTACATCCTGTACTATTTACCAAATACATTATTTGCATTAATGTGTATCAAATCAAACAATTAAAATAAGCAAATATTTTTTCATTGTTGAAAATAAATCCTTATTTCCCGCGTAAAAGATTAGTAAATTTGGTCAAGAACAATGGCATCATTTAATTGATTGATCTTATTTACCATAATCAATTAAATATTTCGGGCTAATAACCTTGAATAATTTGTAATTATAATTTATTTCAATAAATTTATTAAATGGTGACATTTACAAGAAAATTGACTATGAGAATCAATACTTTGAATTTCAGGCTCATTACATTGTTCATTGCATTAATTAATAGATATTAAGATATTTATTTTCACCTTGAAAATTCAGAACTACATAACTTTTTTTTCTAAGCCAACTTAATTTTACATCAAAATTGCATTAAACTTTTGGTGCAACATGATGGACTCACACTCCAAATTTTATTATGTTCTAATTCCTTTTAATTGAAAAAGTTTTTTGAGAAAGCTCTCCGTAATACTTTTACTAGATACGGTTCTGATGCAAACCTCAATTTTACCAGTAGTAATTATTATGATAATGTCAAATGTTACTACAGTATGTTGCTTAGTGCGAGAGAGTAATAAATCATTATTGAACTATAAAACCCAGTGGCCTTCGTCTTATTCTATAGGTGTAGTCCAATTATTATTATTGTACCTATGATTATTGTCAGGGGTCCCGAGATCGGGTAGGTAGAGGCCAGTCTGTTTACCTACCTGTGCCTCACTGTTTCAAAAATTTGAAATGTTTAGTTACTTTCCGGCAGTTGTTGGAAAACTTCGTTCTTGGAAATGGCCAGTGTTTCTGAATTTGTTGAAAAGGTAAAAGATTAATAATTACTCACATTGGTAGCAAAAATGGATTTGTCGATGACGGCTTACTAGCATTTAAATCAAATCGGACTGGAGACTATCATGAAGACATGAATGCTGATGTCTTTGAAGAACATTTCCAGCATATGCTAGATCTTATTCATCCTGGGTCTGTTATAGTCATGGATAAGCTTGAGCAAATATGCATACCAAAAAGGAGGAAATATGCACATATATATGCAAGTCTTTTTGCCAAAATATGCATATAAAATATGCCAAATAAATTTTTAATAAAACACATGAACAGATAGGTAGGGTACATGTTTATGTACTAAGCTTCGTAACTATATAATGTTATGAAAACAATAAACAACCAAATATTTTTCAAAATTTTCAATTAGAAATTTATGCCTTCTATCCGAGTACATATATTTGTATATTCTTTCTACGTCCACGGAAGTAATTGGAGCATATTTTAAGTTAACTAGCATATTTGGATCTACTTCAAAATTATCTACAAAACCACCAGACAGTACCCTAGCTACACTTTTTAAAAAAATAAATCCGTCATTTTTCTGCAAAACACTTCGACATTTTTCTTTAATCTTGTCCCCAATATTTCCGCTCACACTGTAACAAATTGTTTCCACACGTGTAACATAGTTTGTAGATTTAGTTAGGGATAACTTATTTGATTCTAATTGTGTTATGATTTCTGGCACACAGGTATAATTGCTTTTAATAAATGCGAGCTGTTGATGCAATATTTTATTTTCAAATAACTTTTTTGCATCAACAAGAGCCTGCGACTTCTCGTCGGATAGTTCACTGATTACTTCTTTCAAAGCAATAAAATGTTCAGCATAAAAAAAAGCTGCCTCCAACCAGGTACCCCATCTTGTTATTACTGGCTGAGGGGGAAGTGGGACGCCAGGAAGTTTTTCTTTGTAGTATTGAATCCTTAGTGGTGCTTTAAGAAATATTTTTTTCATGTTTGATATTAATTCGTTCACAAGTGGGAAGTGTTTTCTAATTTCCTCTGCCACTCTATTAATACCATGCGCCAAACAAGTTACATGAATTATCTTTGGATAGAATATTTTTAAATTTTGTCCTGCTTTAATCATATAAGGCGCAGCATCTGACAGAAAAAGCAACATTTATTCAATGGGAATAGCATCAGGAAGGAAGAAGTGCGCCAATGCATCTTGTATAAACCTAGTCACTGTTAAAGCGTTCGTTTTTTCCAACTGCTTGGAGGTAATTAAAAATCCTTTTGAGTGAGATTCTTCGGTAAGAACTCCAATTATTAGATGAGCCATATAACGCCCAGACGAATCTGTGGTTTCATCCATACAAATATAAAAATAATTATTTGAAATTTCTTCTTTTATTTTTGTCAGCACCATTAAATATAAAGAGTCAAAGAGTCTATATTATTTCTTCTCAAAGTTGTCTGGCTTGGTATATTAATTTTGCAATATTTTTGTAGAAACGAACGAAAATTGTCATTTGACAATTTTGCCAATGGTATATTTGATGCCACCAGCGCACGGCAAAGATCTTCATTGAACACTTCTTGTTCACTTAATTTTCTAGAGGGTAGTTCAAAACATTTGGATAAAGATAATTGCACTTTCTCGCCAGGGACTTTTATTTTTCGTACCTTAGTGGCATGCAACCTGCAACCAAATTGAGTAAAAGTTAGGCTTGCTCAACACAGACGAAAATAGTTTATTTGTCTGAAGAGAAATGTGTGTCTTGGGTCAAGTATTAAATTACTTTTAACAAAGGGAGTAATCAAATCATTTATTTCAAGTTCTTATAGAATATTCATGACAAGAGATTAATGGTTTTTTATCAAAGCGCGAAATTTTGTATTAAAATCATATTATTATTCATTTCTTGCAATAGATATTTTTTTCAGTTTGGAAAAGTATTTTTTTATATCAACTTATTCTACAAATAACAGCAATAATACAAACCATTTTTCCGCAGGCTGTACAGTAGACTTTATCCATATCGAGATACAATTCTTTGTAAGGTTTTATCCAAATGGAAACACTGCTTACTTTCGGCATATTTTACGTTTAAGTTCCGAAAAACACTTTTAGGCAACTTTTTTCACACTTAACTAACACTCGATCTAACCCGTACTAAACACAGAACATAACCAGATAGTTTACTTGTCGAAATGCCTAATCTTGCCTTGGAATTCGAAGAAAACAATTAAAACATTTTTCTTACTTTAAGTATTATATTACCTTAATTACAAATTAAATTCGAGCCCATCCTACCTTCAAAGAATAATCGAGGGATTAGGGATCGTAAATTGTTAAACACCATTAATATAATACCTACCTGTTAGTATAATTAAGGTGATATCTTGGGCCCAAACTGTATTATTCATTACTTGATAATAGCGATTCCGATTATATACTTAATATAATAAAATAACTTAAAATCAGCATACATAAGCCAGTTTTCAAAAAATATGCAAAAATTCGAATTTTTGCATAAAATATGCAAAATATGCAACTTGCATAAATGCTCAACCCTAGTCATGGATAATGCTAGCTACCGCTCAAGAAAATCCGAAAAAATACCAACGACTTCTTGGAAAAAAAATTTATTGGCTTACTGTAAATAAGAAACTATTTCATAAATATATGCTGAAAAAGGAGCTACTGGACATTGTAAAGTCGAATAAACCTCTTTGTACGAAATTTGTTGTCGACGAAATCGCTTCAAAACGAAATATAACGGTACTTCGCCTTCCGCGATATCACTGTGAATTAAACCTCATAGAGTTGGTGTGGGGACAAGTAAAAGGATTTGTAGCAAGGCACAAGACCACTTTTAAAGTGACAGACGTTGGAAACCTCTTGCAAGAGGGAACAAAGACAGTGGATTGTGAAAAATGGAGTAAGTGCATCGAACATGTGATTCAAATAGAAAAAAGAATGTGCGAAGATGATTACATGCCAGAAAGCACTGTAGAGTCCCTTATTATTTCTCTGGACCCCAGCGACGATAGTACATCGGACTACTCGGAACTAAGTTGTTGTATTGTACAGGGTTATCCAACCAAGACTAGACAAGGCGATTTTTTGACTTTTCCTGTACTTTTATAAAAAAACTGAAATAGCCATCTTAAGTCATTTTCTCCCGCGAATTCGAATATCTTCAGCAAAAAACAATTGAACATCAAACAAAAGTACTATTTTTAATGAGCTTATCCGATTTCTCATATAAATTTTGATCTAAAATGTTGGATTTTTAATTCAAAAACGCCTTTTTTCTTCAGTTTTAAATTCGGAAAATTTTCGTCTACCGTAAGATTAATACCTGATAGATGGATACCCGTTTCACCTGTTCACCCTTTAACCTGCTTTAAAGCGTCCGTCAGTTAGACAAAATAATCAAGTTTCAAATTTCTATATATTTTTCACGAATTAATTACAAATAATGAAATATTCTTTAGAAGAACGGCTAAATGTAATAAAATTATATTACAAAAGTGGAGAGAATGCTCGACAAACACAAAGAACATTTTTTGAGAGTTTCCAGAGACACATTCCAGTGGATACAATTCTCAGAATTAAGACCCTATTTGAAGAAAGTAAGACATTGAAAGATAAGCCAAGAAAGATGAAAAGACGGAAGATAAGGGATCGAGCTATTGTTCAATATTTTACTATAAATCCGAAGAGTTCTATTCCGCAAGCGGTACGAGAAGTAAGGTATGGTCCAGGGCTCCGGAGAGTAAGCTATGGAACAGTTCACAGAACTTTAAAAAAATGTGGTCTAAAACCATATTGCATCCTTCCCGTTCAATACTTAACACAGCTTCAAAAAGAACTGCGATTTCGATTTGTTGCTTCAATGCTAATGAGAGAGCAAGACGAAGATTATAATTTATATAATAAAATTCTATGGAGTGACGAAGCGTCATTTACAACATCGGGGGTATACAATCGGAAAAATACAAGATACTGGGCAGCAGTTAACCCTCATAGATATGAAATGATAAAGTTTCAAAGTTGGAGCTCACTTAATGTTTGGTGTGGGATGTTAGAAAATCGAATTATTGGACCACTATTTTATCGTGGCTCTTTAACAGGCCAAAGATACCTCCATTTTCTTCATAACGATATCGAGGATTTCTTGGAAAGGTTGCCATTGCAAGCCTACAACAATATCATTTGGCAGCAGGATGGTGCTCCGCCTCATGCAGTTCGAGAAGTGGTAACATACCTAAACGAGCGTTACAATCAGTGGATTGGCCGTAACGGAACAATTCATTGGCCACCAAATAGCCCCGATATCACGCCAATGGATACATTTTTATGGGGTCATTTAAAAAATGTAGTTTATCAACGACCCAACAGAAGTCTGGAGGACATTCAGCAAAAATATTGTAAGAGATTCTTTGGAGAGATTGAAAAGGGGGCATCGGTCATGTTTTGAAAATAATGGAGGACACATAGAACAATTATATTATTGAGATTAAAGTTATTTACTTTAGTTTATAGTTTTTTCTAATATGTCATACTTTTTTTATACGTTAGCAATAATAGATTTGCAAAAACTACTAAATTTGTAATTAATTCGTGAAAAATATATAGAAATTTGAAACTTGATTATTTTGTCTAACTGACGGACGCTTTAAAACAGGTTAAAGGGTGAACAGGTGAAACGGGTATCCATCTATCAGGTATTAATCTTACGGTAGACGAACATTTTCCGAATTTAAAACTGAAGAAAAAAGGCGTTTTTGAATCAAAAATCCAACATTTTAGATCAAAATTTATATGAGAAATCGGATAAGCTCATTAAAAATACGGCATCCCATTTAAAAAAATATCAAAGTGACCCCTAGTACTTTTGTTTGATGTTCAATTGTTTTTTGCTGAAGATATTCGAATTCGCGGGAGAAAATGACTTAAGATGGCTATTTCAGTTTTTTTATAAAAGTACAGGAAAAGTCAAAAAATCGCCTTGTCCAGTCTTGGTTGGATAACCCTGTACATAGAGTAGATTTATTTTATAAATATTAATATTTATTCCAATTTATCTATTTTCATATTATTTTTACTTGTATATAAGTTCTTATCTACTTAATATTAGAATAAGTAATCTCTATAATTATAATCAAGTATAATTATTATTACCGAATGAAATACACACGCACTCATAATTTTTAATTTTTTTACCTATGGTGGTAGCTAGATATTTTGTGGTATTGTCAAAATTATTTGAACAACTGAAATCTTAGAGGGGTTATTGCATCAATTCTGCTAGACCATTTAGTATCTGACAAAGGCTTTAATGTCAGACTTGAAATGTTACTTTTCACAACAGACCACCGATTGGTTGAGGCAGAAAAAAAAAATTATATAATTCTTGAACAGTTGAAAAAAAATTTATACTAGAAATACTGGATTTCACAGCATCGTTTATGACAAGGTTCAAACTGTTGGTACAACTAGAGGTGGGCAAAATACAATCTAGTAATATAGAAAAATACTTTGCTTCTTTAACTTCGTTTAAAATATTATTTCTTATATCATCACCTATTAATTTAATGGTTTCGTTTTGAATTTTATCTCCAAGGTAAAGTGGTATATTTTTTTTGAGATCCATTAATATGTGCAGACATGACTGGATCAAATTTTGCTTTCATTTCTATACATTTTAAAAAATTTCCATTATTTCTTTCAAATAATTTGTTATAAGGACCACGAAAAGCCAAGTTTTGTTCAGCCAAAAATTGAATACTATAAATTATTCTTTCAATGACACTGCGCCAATGTTTAGTTTCATTTTTTAATAAATTTTGCATTTCCGAATTAACGGTTCGATTAGTTTTTAATCTTTCTATTAAGTCTGATCAGACACGTAAATTTTGAAAATGAGATTTACTTTTTTCCTGGATTTTCAAATGTTCGCTTAAATGATGCCAATCATTGAAACCGTCTTGGTTACTTTATTTAGTGTTTTTAAAAGTCAATGGATTGTTGGGGTTGGGGTCATTGAATATCTTACAGCAGAAGCAGAAAACTGCATCTTTTCCAAAAGAATACAGCAACCAATGACGCTGAACCTTTTCACCATTTAACAAAATTCGAGTAAAATATATATCGGAAAACTTACGTCCACTTTTGTCTTTAGGGTACATAGTTTTATTTTGATAATGCATTGGACCTTTTTCGACAAGTTCTTGCACCTGGATTGGAGACAATACACTCGGCCAAAGACCTGGATCGTTAGGAAGGGGCGCTTCTTTTTTATAATTCGTCTTGCTTACTTGAACATGATGGTACCGACACTAACTGAAACGTATCAGGATCAAATTCTTTTGGATCTTCATCCTCATTAGCTTGTTTTTCTAATTCTGATGGCAAGTTTGATCTTGTTGAATGTAGAAAATCACTGTTATCAGAAGTAGGGTCTTGTGTGGTCTTTCGAAAAAAGTTACTAATTTCTTCTCCAAGTCTTCCTCCCGTTTTCGCTTGTTAAGCAAATTTTGGTAATCCGATAATTTATTTTTTTCTTCTCTGACCATCTAAATAAAATAAATAAAAAATGTTAAACACTAAGCCTTATTTGTTTCATAAACAAAAGTTATTAAAAAGAAAACAATTATTTGCATCCCTGTTAATTAATTTACTTATTCACTTTACTTACCTTATTTGTAATTATTTTTCACAATAATTGCGGTAGGTACGTAATAGCAAATAATAAGGCACTCTATACGTCTTATGCGCTTATCAAGACAATAATGAAAAATTAACCTGCGACATCGATTACGAACACGTAAAATGTTGCAAGTTTAAACCAGCACGACGAACGCACGCGGATTTTCGCGCCCCCACAGGAAGAGGAGTAGTAAAATTTCACCACTGGTACTGATCGCCGACCGGCGGTCGGTGTTGGTGGATAATGCATTTTCACCGCCGGTATTTATAGATATTTTTTTTAGTTTTATGTTAATTTGTGTTAAATGCCTGGGGTCTTTAAGGCCTTGACGCCGTCGTGCGCCGCACGACCTTGCCCATATGGACGGCGCGTCTCTGCCTTTACCTCTTTGACGTCAAATGATTTAGAATAAAAATTACGACATCTTTCTGTCTAGCTGAATTTAATGCCTAAACCATTAAAATTATTTAATTTGATAATTAAAATTTGAATACTTTCACAGATTGTCAATTAATTTAACACGGGATTAAGGGATTCCCATTAAAAAAAAATTAATAGTTAAAAACAACTTAACAACATGTTGATGTTACATCATAAATATGATCGGAAGGTAAGTTAATAGTTTACCCACGAAAAATCTTGATTGATATTCTTAACAGGACCGCGAGATGGTTTGTGGATTATTAAGTGTACCGATATAGGTACTTCTACACGTAGATTTTAAAAATAAAAATAAATTCGATCATTTGAAAAAAGCAAAGTGCTGGGGCCTAAATATACGGCGGGCGTAATTTCGGCCGGTAATCCTCTGGCCTACCTGCCCAACTCAAAGGGCGCATCTAATGACATACGTAATTTCGACCTAGAGCAATGTTTATAGGATTTTGGAATTTACCAATTTATACTCTGTTTCAGGTAAATTGCAGTGATAGTTTTTAAAAGTTCCGTATTTCAGATAGCTAAGACCTACACACCCCGAATCGGTCTCAAAATATGTCACCCTAATTTGCATACAATAGAAAGACGAGTTTGGTGAATGAAAGTATTGTGACAGAGGCGTTACTACAGGTAGTTTATTAGAATAATAAGTATAATAATAATTATACTTGATTATAATTATAGAGATAGGCGGATAATTGAGATATTAATTATTCTAATATTAAGTAGATAAAAACTTATATAGAGTTAAGAATAATATGAAAATAGATAAATTGGAATAAATATTAATATTTTTTTCAAAATGCCGGCCGGTTCTTGAATGCAATATTGGCACATTTTTATTATTCTTCTAATTGCATTGAAAAGAATCATAGATCTGTTATGAAGAGTTTGGAAGGTCAACTCAATTGCCTCACAAAGTTCCGCTGGAGTAGTAGTAAGGTGAGCCCACCTTGAAGGCTTACTCCCCCTAGGCTTGCCTGCCTCGCCCTTCAGCGGTCCATTCCGCGCAGGGTCTCGCCATTAACAGCAAACTCCGCTGTTCACATGCAGTCGGGTATGTAGGTTTCTGAAAGGTTCTGGGAGAAGTATCTGGCGGGGCGCTGGGGGGGGGGGGGGGGGGCTACACCTAGAGGAGCTGGTGTCGGGGCACCTATATCATAGTCTGAGGCTTGTCTGATGAGCGGGTTGGGATGGGTGGGGGTGGCGGTGAGGATTTTAGTTCCTCTTTCATGGAGATATTGGGTGAGGGGGGTATGTTTGATATCTCGGTGTAGATCTACGTTACGGATGAACCATGGAATACCCATGGCTGTGCAAATGTAACGATTTTCAAGAGATTGGAGACGGTTTAGGTTGGTTGGGGCTGCGTATCCCCAAGCTGCTGAACCGTGTGTGAGGGTGGGGCGAATGATTGTGTTGATGAGGAGGAGTTTGTTTTTGTGACTGAGGGTGCTGCGTCGATTGAGCAGTGGGTACAGTTGGCTATAGAAGAGCCTGGCTGTGTTGGCGGTGTGTATCATCAGCATAGTGGGTGTTATTGGAGGCTTTCGGGGATGTCGTGGATGTATATGTTGAAGAGATGAGGGGAGAGGACTGCGCCTTAAGGGACGCCGGAATCAAGAGTTCAGGGGGTAGAAAGGCTTTTTCAATGTCGAAGAGGATCATACCGACGTACTGATTCCAGTTGAATTCCTTAGTTATGTACTTAGTGAGTAAGGGCCTGGAGTTCGGTGTTTAGATTTTCGCGAGAGCCGAACTGTTCGTTCGGAAGTACTTCCAGTTCGGCTGTTCTTTCCTGTAGGCGTTTTAGAATGATAATTTCCATGATTCTTGCCATGGAGTTGAGGAGGGAGATGGGAAAAGTGTGGTTTTTCCGGGATTGGGGATCATGATTACAGTGGCTCCTTTCCACCTTTTGGGGAAATTGGTAAAGCGGAGTATGGCATTGGCGATGGATGCCATGGTTGCCAAGCCTTTGCAGGGGAGGAATTTGAGGATTTTGTATGAGATCTTGTCGGGACTGGGGCTTTTTTGGATTTGCGCGAGCGAATGATGTCAGCGACTTCGCGGGGGGAGACTGGTCTGAGGATTTGCTCGGTTTCGAGGGAGCGTCTGATTGTTCTGGCGGTGCGCTTCACCAGTCGTTCATGATCGGGGTCTATGATATCATTATCATTAACTCTGCTGTGTCTCTCGTATGTGTCGGCGAAGGCTTCCGGCTTGTCTGCTTCCAAGTATTTGAGACTCTGAGCAGAGTGAATAGGGGGAATGAGGTGGTTTGAGTACTTAGGGCTTTTTGCATTCACCAGATGCTATTGTCTTGGGGGTTGAATTCGTTGGCCCATTGGGTTTGTTTAAATTTACGGAGGGCTGTTGTTGTCTGTCTGTTTAGGACATTGTAAGCGTGTTTGTCTCGGGGATTTCATGTGTATTGGAAGTGTCTGCGTACTCTGTTTGTCAAGAATAAGTTGTCGTAGGTTGAGGAGGGGGGGAGAGTGATGTGGTATGAAGTGGGCCTGAGGGGAGGTTTGAGGATGGTGCTGGCTTGTATGGCCTGGGTGAGGTCGTTCTCAAGACCTCATCCAGCTCATGTTTGGTGAAGATAGAGGTAATGGGGGAGAAGTGTTGTTTCATCTGTCTGATAAGTTGGTTCCAGTCTAGTTTAGTTTGGGGGGTAGTTGCCTAGATTCAGAATGATGGGGTTATGATTAGTGGATCTTTCCTGCAAGGAGGTAATTTCGAAGTGTGAGATTATGTTTTGTGGTAGTGCTAGGTCTAGTGTGCCGGGGGAAATGTCTGTATTTCCTGGGTAGAAAGTTGGCATTGGAGGCGTCGCTATGACCGCTCCAGGGGCCTCCGTCGCGGCGATTAGAGTGTTGCCACTCGCGTTGCCGCGCCGGCAGCCCCAAAAGTGGTGCCTTGCAGCAGTAGTGAAAAGTGATTATACCGTTGTATCTTGTGTGGATCAGAATGCTAGACAATGTAAAGTTCTGGGTATGAGGAGGGGGTCAGAATGTCATGGGCAATGGTTTTACAGATGAGGACGGCCGTGCCACCGCTGGAGATTTATGTCGTGTTTAATATACTTAATTCTGCATAAGATCCCACAAAAAAAATCTAAAGCGGAAAGATCGGGAGATCTCAGTTACAAATAAAATAAAAAAGTAAAAATATCAAATTTTGAGCTTGTTTCTCAAAATAAATATAAATATCTATATATTTTTGAAAAGCCCAAATGAAGCCATATTTGATACAGGAATCTTTCGTTTCGTTAAAAAGTAGCAGATTGACGCGAGAACCGCAGCTCTCTATCTTTGATAATAACTCCAATACCCCATAAAAGTATAAAAGACGCGGTTTAAATTACAAAAAATAGTGCAAAATAAAATAAATAGAAAACAAAAAGTTATTATTTAAATATCCTTCTTTATATCGTGTTTCAATTTAAGCCATATTTTTCTTTTACAATAAGCTTCCCCTAGACTATTATACGTAATATGACTTTGCAAAATTAAAAATAATCTACTCAAATATTTTTTATCAAAACAATTAAGAATGTTATGTAAGGATTAAAAACTGGTTTTATTATTTTGCGCATCTGTTATGGTTTATACACATATTAATTTTCGTTTAATCCAAATTGATTTTTCTGCCTAAATTTTCCAAAGACCATAAACTTTTGTGAAATTACTTTTTATTAATAGAAATTTATTTGTTTGGTTTCCTTGTTTTAAAATATACAGGGTGTTTCAGAAGTACGGTACGAAGAGAAAAAGTTCATATGAGCATGTGTACAGGGTGTTAAAATGTTTTTAAAAAAATCGGTTTTTTATAATTTTTTTAAATATCCTTTACCGGATTTTATTGAAACTTGGTACCGTTATTCATAATGATAAGAGCCCTAGTTAACCCTAACTAGATTCAACTTATTAAGTCCAGTGGCGTCCCGGGATCACCCTAACCAATATTATTGACAAAAAAATGTACGCCACTGCCACTTCTCTGATTTTGATATTTTATATCGGATTTACCAACTAATAATACAACTTTTTTGTTTCTTGAATTGTTTTCGTATTTTGCTTCATTTCCGAGAAAAAAAAATAAAAACTACTTTTTTGCATGCACAAAAAAAAATACCTATGTATTTAAAAGTTAATTAAAACATTTAAATTAAAAATAAAATTATTTTTTAAGCAATGATACAAAAAAAATACAGTATTATCAAAGCAAATGTTGAAAATGGCGACATTCTGATAAAACGCACGATTGAAACCGATTTTTTTTTAACATTAACACCCTGTATATCAAAAACAGGGCAACTCCGGACACACGTTCATATGAACTTTTTCTCTTAAGCCGCATTTATACTGTGCAACATGTTTTATAAACATGTCGCCTAAAACTTTTGTTCTAGAAACAGTGAATTTTCGTTTTAAAACTTTTCACAACAATTGTCGTACAACATTACTTGTAGGTGTCCTAAAAATGTATTAAACATGTTTAACACACTTTTGTTAAACCTCTAGTCGCCATTTGCATGCAGTAAGGACGCAATGTTGTGCAAAGAAGGAAAGAGTTAAACGACGGTTCTAAGTGCGTCTTTCGTTGGAAGTTAGAAAGAAATACAACGGAAGCGATTTACTACACGATTTGAAACAAGATGATACAGATTTGTTAACAGGGGAATTAAGAGCTGACGGTAGCTTCAAAAATTTTCTAAGAATGACCAGTACAGACTTTGAGTACTTGATACTTCGTATCGGAGGACGAATTGAAAAAGAACACATCATTTAGGGATGCAATTCCAGGTAAAGAAAGACTTGGTGTAAACCTACGATTCTTGGCCACTGGTGACTCATACAAAAGTTTGTTTTATTTGTTTAAATTTTCCGAGTATCTGTATGACTGTACAAAATGTCCTCCCCTTTCCCGGGCATTAATACTTTTTTCACTCGCGGTTGAATTGGCTAACCAATTTTCGTATTTTCTTCTCACTTTCACCCGTAACTGTTCATCAAATTCGACCCAACCGTCGTGCCGTTTGTTTCTGTTTTGAAAACCATCCATTGTTGGATCCCAGAGAACTTTCCTCTCCTTGTATCCCTTAATTAATACCTGACGCCACTCCATCATCACAATCACTCCACTAAAAGCAAACAACCTAAAAACGCAGGACACACTAATACATGATATTTACTAGGCGAAAGCCGAAAGTGCACTGATCACTTCAGCAATTTTTGTGAACAAGTTGAAACGGTGCAAACTAAAGTCTGTGCGTTTTAAGAAGTCCGATATCGGATTAAATCACCAAGGGATGTTATCGCTTTTAAAACAGTAAGTCGGTTAAGTTACAATATCTTCGCACCTTCGCTATACTTGATCACACCGAACATCCCACTGGTTTACTGTATTCTATTACTGGGCGAAATCAGAGGTTTCAAAACAAAATTATCTTAGAATTACGCGTTGAGCATAAATATTAATTAAATTATTTTGCTATTATTATAGTTAAATCTATATAATAATCGCTATTTTCCAAGAACCAATTAAAATTTGCTCAAGTGCGGGATGGTTAAGTATGTTAAAGATTTTGTCAGGTATATACTTTTCCGATAATTACATTATTTTATGATTATTATAATTAAGTCTTCATAATAATTACTATTTTCCAAGAAATAATTAAAATTTAGACGGACCCGTTAGAGTCTGTTTTGGCAGTGCAAAAACGAACGTCTGATGCTTGCGGCATTTCAGAGAAGACCTTAAGAAGACTTCGAAAAAAGAGTGAAGAGGATTTGGACAGACCATATAAAAGGGTTCGACTCCATTCAAAAACCTTGGATTTATCCCAAGGGATAAAACTCTCTATTAGGAATATTGTTTATGATATGTATAAAGCCAAGGAATATGTTACCCTCAAAGCTATTCTTGAAAAGATAAAGCAGAAAAAACTTTGCGATATTGGAACTAACAGTTTGTCCATCATCTTAAAACATATGGGTTTCAAATATAAAAAAACGAACAACAGAAAACTGCTTTGCGAGCTGTCCAATGTTGTTTCGAAAAGATGGCAATTTTTAAAGGATTATTTAAACAACAAAAAATCGGAATTGTCAAGACAAGTTGTTTTTCTTGACGAAACATGGGTATTTGCAAACGGAACTTCAACAAAAACGTCTTGGCAGGATGACTCAAAGCATTGTTATTCAAGTACCCGTGCAAGTAATGGAAAAAGGTATATTATATTACATGCTGGTAATGAAGAAGGTTTTGTTTTAAAGGCCAGTTTGATATTTGCATCAACAAAAAACTGATGATTATCACGGCAATATGGATGCTGAAATTTTTGAGCATTGGTTCGAGGAAAAACTTTTAAAAAGTTTAGAAAAACCTTCCTTAATTGTTTTAGACAATGCCTCTTACCATACGAGACTCGAAGAGAAATTCCCTACAAGCAGCTGGAAAAAGGAAGAAATAAAAGAGTGGTTGTCAAAGAAAAACATAAACCATGAAAATTTATATTTAAAAAGTGAACTTTTAAGCAAGTGTAAAGAGCAGTCATTTAAAAAAAAGTATGTTGTTGACGAATTAGTCCTCAAATATGGACATCAAGTTTTGAGATTGCCGCCCTACCATTGTCATTACAACGCAATTGAATTGGTATGGGGTATTAGCAAGAACTATTATGACAAACATGCCTGTAAAAATATCGGTAAGCCTAGCGTTATAAAGTTATGGGAGGAGGCGCTTAGCCAAGCGGGCAAAGAAGAATGGCGGAAATGCATTGAACACACAGAAAAAATTATTTTTGAATCTTATGAGACAGAACAGGTTATAGACGACGTAAGACCGTTAATTATTACGAATGATGATGATGATGACGATGATGTTGATTCTGATGAGTCTGAAAGCATGGGTGAAATTTCAAATGCAGAGGAAGACTACTTTTAGTAGTACCTATCTACAAGTAGGTACGTTCTGTCGCAAGACTACAAAATCGGTTCTTTTTAGAACCAAAACTTTATAAAAAAGAATTCGTAAAACTAATTTGTCTGAATACTACAAAAGCTAAAAAATTATTATTTTTCTTTACCTAAACTAATTTTTTATTTACTTTAAATTATTTTATTAAGAAAATGTATTTCATCAACATCCAAAATTACCTTCAATATAATTTATTGTTTGAGAGCCACCGACATAATGCTCAAGAGGTTTTATGGCTTAGCGGACTTCTTAAAACGCACAGACTTTAGGTATTTAAACAAGTTTTATAAACAAAAGTTTATGAAACACAAATTTCCTTTGATCTTTACCGACTTGGGCCGGGAAGGCTACAACCTGTTGCAAAACAAGATTTTCTGTTGTAAAACACCCTTGTTGTATAACGTTTTACAACTTTTTTAATTGCGTTCTTAGACTTGATGCAAGACTTTGTTGAACAACACAAGTTTATTAAACATGTTGCATAGTATAAATGCGGCTTTAGAATATCATAAGGAATCATCCCTATTGAGTTACGTACCGTACTTCTAAAACACCCTATATAATTAAAATATCAGTAACCCCTGTCAAGACTATTATTGCAATCAATCGTTAGTATTACCTAGGAAAGAGCTTAATGAGCAGTATGCCGGGGAAGCTTTTCACGCTTTATTATCCACTGGGTCATCGTTGACCTCCAAACAACAAGCCGAAATACAATAAACAACAATTCTCACCACTCTTCGTTAATAAAACCATTCTCTTCGTTTCGAGCAGTCAGTCAGTCCTTGCAGACAGAGCTTTCAACATGCTGGCCTTAAAAGCTTTGATCTTAATCGCAGTTGCGGCCTGTGGCGCCAGTGCTTTGACTGATCTTGACGAAGTCTTTGCTTGGAAACAATTACCATTTGCGTGGCCCAGCGAAGACATCAAAAATGCCGCAATTAAGGATGGGGACTACGTTCCAGAACATAATCTTCCTTTGGGCTTGGATAGATGGAAGAATAAACTTTTCGTTACCATTCCCAGGTGAGTGATTTATATTATATTTTATAGGATCAAGAGTTCACGGTCATAGGGACAAATATGTGACCGTAAGTAACATCACTGAAAACTTGTTCAGTAACAAAAATTAAATTTTATTTTTGTTGTTTCGTGTAAATTACCTGCTAAAATTAATTTCTGCGGTTGGTTCTGGTAAGTAATTGAGATTCTTATGGATGTGGTGAATGTAAGCAATTAAAGATAGCTTAACTTATTTACGTAGGTAACAAGTATCGTTATTATTATATCATTATCATAAGCAATTATTTACGATTATTACATCGTTTAAATACCTTTATAATGAACCTGTCTAATTAGCACAACAGTTATTATCAAGAGTGACAAATGACCATGCAACCGATTTTTATTGAAAGACATGCATTAACAACATATTCAACCTAATACTATAACAGAAATAAACAATTTCGCATATAGAAATCTAAAAAATCTTGATATTATGAAAGGTCTCCCTAAGTAGTATTTAGCTGCGTAAGAAAAATCAATAGAGAAGAAAATTTGTAATTTGAATAAAACAAAACCTTGTAATTTGTAAAAATATTGAAATATTGAATCTTGTTGAAAATGTAGCTAATTTTCATCTAAGTTCCTATTTTCGGCAATATCTAGTTGATCTTGATTTGAAAATAGCAGGGGCGTGCGGTAAGTTATGAAGAAGGGGAAGCACCGCCGGTAGGCCCGCCGGAGGCAAGCCGCCGGAGACGAAAAATTTTTTGAGGACCACGCCCAAATATTGGCAATTTTTCGACGTTTAAATACAGGTAGAATACTGTCATGTAGGTACTGTCGAAAATGTGTGATTATGTACGTATGATTTTTTAATATTTCTTCTATTTTCTAAATGGCTAGGTACCTATGTTTTTTTTATTAATTTTTACGTAATTTGCCCGTCGAAAACCAATTCTTTAGTGACCCAACCCTGCCTAAGAGTCGTTAAAAACAAGTTAACAAAATTTCATAACAGAAACTAATACAGAAAACTATCTATACATTTTTACTTTGAATTCACAGTTTGGTTTAATTTTAAACGGATTTTTTAGCCGCCTTCACTTCTGTCTTTAAATTAAAATCTGGTGTAGGCCTACCTGTTGCAATAATATTCCTTTTTTCATCAAAGAAAAGCGTTGAAAATCCTTTTTCCAATAACTTGCATACAGAACAGATACACTTTACATTTCCCGAACTCGATGGGCCGGCAATTGGTTGCTCCATGACAAAATAAATCAAGAAGTAAGATAAACAAAGTCAAGTCACAGATCCTCTACCGTGTAGCGCATATTCCTGGCGAAAAATCGCGACAAACAATCGTAACTGCCGAGTACAAACACGTGGAAACTAAATATTTTGGCGGCTTCGTTCCGGCGTCGCATCGCGGCGAAGGAAATACCGAAGTCTAACGATTTACCCTTTACTTGGCACGGCAGACCATATTAATTATTACTCGTATACGCGTATAGAGTGTAGTATACACGTATTGAGATCACTTCGATTCTTCGATACATTTAATATTGCGTTGGTCAGGGATGCATACAGGGCCGGATTTGGTTTGAAAATTAGATAGAAATAAATACTTGGGTATTTTAATTGTATGGATAGGTATAGATTAATATAAAATTTGTTTTGTCTTATGTCTTATGAAAGCGGTAGGGGAAGCAGTGCTTCCATCGCTTCCATGGACCGCACGCTCCTGGAAAATAGGTTGTATAGAACGCATTTTGAGCATTTTCATTTTCAATTTTATTCAAATTACAAATTTTATTTTCTATCGATTTTTTTGTGCAGCTAAATAGTACTCAGTGAGACCTTTTATTTTAGGTATAACAAAGGGGGAGGTGCCATTTGAAATTTCAAAGTGGTGGTGTGGGGCGCCTAGGGGGTGACTGACCCATTGACGGTGGTTCTAGTTCCCCCTACCCAAATAACATTTATACCAAATCACGTTGTTCTAACTTTTGTAGTATTTGAGAAATTTGCATTGAAAGTTTCCAAATTGACACCCTGTATATAGTGCATATACTTAAAAGTTTTAATTTTTTTAAAAACGTGGAAACTAAAGCTAAAATTCAAATTAAAGGTATTAAAAGTAAAATAATAAAAATATTCAATGTTTGGATATCACTACGAGTATTCAAATATTATAGTATTTGAATATTCGAAATCGAATATTTCAATATTAGAAATCGAATATTTGAATATTCGAAACCGAATATTTAGATACTCATAGATGATATTCGAATATTGAATAATTTGAATATTTGAATAATAAATGAAGTGAGTATTCGAGTACTTAAATTTCAAAAATTCCGAACACTAGTACCTACTATCAAAAATGAACATCTTTTATTGACGCACCCTGTATACTGCGTATAGTATACAGTGTATGTATTTAGGTCAGGCCGGGACGAATATTTTGTTTTTTTGAAAAATAGATATTTTTCTTTTCCTCTAAGGTAAATTCTGACACCATTGGACTTTCATTTTTCGCAGGCAAGTAATTTAAAAAAATAAAATTCTGATCTAATCGCTCCACATTGAATTTAAATTCGGAAAATTTGAAGGGATACCTTTGACAATATCTTGCAATGTCCCATATTATTTAGATACCCTCATACCCACTTGTATACAGTGTGTCCACGTAAGTTGGCGGCATATGGGAAACTTCTTTATTATTAATTTTACGAAAAAAAGTTATTCTTCATAAAAAGTTCTGCATGGTCCAAAACCTAAAATGCAACCATCGGATGTTAAATTTTTTCAGTCATATACGAGGTTTGTCAAAAAATGTTATTTTTGCTCTAGAGAGTAAAGTACCTTTCTTTTTGACAATATCGAAAATTGTTATAAAGAAAAGATGTTTAGAATTAAAAATAGCTTTCAAATATTCAACATTGTTTATTTACATTAAAAAACTATTTTTTTCTACATTTTCTCTGCGATTACGTTGGAAATTTAAGTTTGCACATTAATGCATAATTAATCTAGGATGCACTGGCATTTTTTAAAACTGATAATTAAAGTAGGCTGTGCGAACTGTCTAAATATCGAAAATTCGAAGAAACGTCAACAATCGTATTTCAAAAAGTGCCACGGTATAAACACTTTTTTTATGCAGTCTAACAGTGTTTTTCAAAGTTTTTAGAGATCCGTATTGTACAGTTTTATGTTTGACAGACGTATTTGTTTATGAAAAGTTAGACATGTCACCAACATTAAGTCTGGAAGAGAAAATTGAGATTGTGCTAATAGTGGGAGATAAGTATAAAACATTTCGAGAAGCAGCAGACATTTTTAATTTCCGACATCCAGATAAAAATATTCACAATGAAACTGTTAGAAAAATATTTAATAAATTTAAGACTTGTGGAGATGTACATAATAAATTTGGAAAAAAACGCCAAAGCATGGTAGAAAATAATGACATTGCGTTGCAAGTAATGCTCTCTGCAACTGAGCATCCTAAATATCCTTTGCGAAAAAGGGCATCTTCATTGCCAATGGATATAAAAAAAGTACAGTTTCAAAGATTCTAAATAAACACAAATATCACCCTTACAAACCTAAAAAAATTCATACTTTAAGACCAGGAGATAATGATAGACGATTTGAATTCTGTTGTGACATACAGGGAATCTTAGTAGATAACCCATTTATGTCAAGGTGTATTATTTTTACGGATGAAGCAACATTCTCATCAAATGGGACAGTTTCTAGCCAAAACTGTCGTTGGTGGAGTAATACAAATCCACATTTTACGTTGAAAACTCGGGACCAATATTCGTTCAAAACAAACGTGTGGTGCGGAATGTATAAAAATCAAATAATTGAACCTTTTTTTTTCCGAGAAACCTTGAATTCTGATCGTTATTTGTGCTTTTTAAACAATAGAATAAATGATTTTCTTGACAACCTTCCCTTACTTGAACGTCAGCAGATATGGTTCCAGCAGGATGGTGCCCCATGTCACAGCAGATTAGATGTACGTCAATACATTGAAAATATTTTCAATGGAAGAGTTTTTCATCGTTTTTCGGAAATTCCTTGGCTTCCGCGGTCTCCAGATTTAACCCCACTCGATTTTTTCTTGTGGGGTTACTTAAAGCAAAAAGTTTACCTTCAAAGGCCATTTCAAGATGTTGACCATTTAGAGAGAATAATTGCAGAAGCGGTTCGTAATATAACTCCCCATATGGTTAGCAATGTCTTACGAGAATTTTGTTATAGAACTGTTACATGTATAAACAGAAATGGAGGATATGTGGAGGCATTAGTAAATTGAAGATAGTGATTATTCATTAGTATTTATTGTAACGAAGTAAATTATGCATACAACTTGTTATTCATTTAAATGCATCGTTAGAACGTTACAAACTAGTGATTAAGCAACTTAAAGGTTATCAGTGTTCCATAATTAAGAGATAATTGTTTTTAAAAGTTTATTTATAATTGTTTAATCAAATTTATAATTAATAAATGCAATGCATTAATGTGCAAACTTAAATTTTCAACGTAATCGCAGAGAAAATGTAGAAAAAAATAGTTTTTTAATGTAAATAAACAATGTTGAATATTTGAAATCTATTTTTAATTCTAAACATCTTTTCTTTATAACAATTTTCGATATTGTCAAAAAGGAAGGTACTTTACTCTAGAGCAAAAATCACATTTTTTGACAAACCTCGTATATGACTGAAAAAATTTAACATCTGATGGTTGCATTTTAGGTTTTGGACCATGCAGGACTTTTTATGAAGAATAACTTTTTTTCGTAAAATTAATAATAAAGAAGTTTCCCATATGCCGCCAACTTACGTGGACACACTGTATACTGTAACCCCTACGACAATGACTAACCTTTAAAAAACTATAGTACTTTATATATAGATGTTGGCCTCCATATAAATAATTTTTATCTTCAGATGGAAGAGCGGGGTGGCCGCTTCATTAGGATACATTGCTCTAAATGACCCAATCAATAAGACTGCAGCAATTATTCCATATCCAGACTGGAAGGCCAACACCCTACCCAAAGGGGAGAACAAACCAAAAGACGAAAATCATATTGTTTCAGTATTCAGGTAAAAATATTGGTTGTGAGATATTTTGTAGGCATTTAAAAAAAAAGTTTGTTTGATATGTTTGATCTAAAGTAAATCCATTCGTTAATAATTTATTTACTTTCCACAGAATATCGATAGATGCCTGCGACCGTCTTTGGGTTATGGATACCGGTCTGGCCGATATTTTAGGCGACCCCAAACAGATTTCCCCCTCAGCTATTTTGATATACGATTTGAAAACCGACAAGCTCATCAAGAGATACGTATTTAAAGATGATGACCTTAAACACGATTCATTCTTTGCTAACATTGTAAGTAAAACATATTTTTAGGCAGTGCCGTCTCTAGGCCAGGGCTCGAGGTCACGCGATATTTAGGGCCTCGCAAAACGCATTATTTATATTATAGGTAATTTAGTTGATTGTTGACTAAATTTAAATTGAACGAAGCTGTCGAATAAAATTTTTAACGGGCCGGCTGAAACTTAAACACTCTGTATATCAAAAACGGGACAATAAGGAATCATTCCCTTAAGTTACGTACCGTACTTCTGAAACACCCTGCATATATATTTTATTCTTTCTATCAATTTTTCAAGAAATCAAGATCAAAATAATAATTTCATGGCCAGCAGGTAATTTGACCTAAAATAAACAAGTCAACCATATAAACAAATTCATCATAAACTCATTATACAAGGTAAGTATAGGGCAATGTTTTGCCAGCGTACAGGGGAGGTCAAAATAATACTAGTAGTTCAAATAATATTTTTTTTATCCGATTGTGTCAAAAAATGACGTTTTATAGATCAGATATTTGGACGAAAAGGTAACCTTTTCAATAAGGTATTGATTATTGCGCTGGTAGCTAGGCAACCTTTGTCGTCCTAGTCCGAAAAACATTTTGTCGGACGCTAAAATATTTTCAACAGTTTATTTTATTCAATTATTTACAATATTTATATTAAATGTACAATTAGAACAATTTTGAACAAGAACGGGGTGATGTAAATTTGATTTTGAGGATGTGTTATTATTTTTGGTCTCCGTTATGATATTATTCTCCAATGTTGAACTCGATTGGGAGACGGATTGCGACACCTGAGTCGAGACTGACTGCAGGTCAGATTGTGGAATGTTGAATATTTTCTTGGTCAGCTCTAACTTATTACTTAAGGAATCATCTATGTAGCCCTCGGCTACTCCCGAAGACTTCCAGCCTCCATGCCGTTTTAGAGATGTTATGTCTGCTCCCGCATCTACAAGTAATGTGGCCGATGTTCTTCTGAAACAATGTCCCGTGAATTCCTTGGCATTCGGCAGTTTTAAGTAAGATGCTATTTCCTGAGGTATAGAGCCAAATTTGTGTATACCGACAACTTGCTTATGGCATTTTCCATTGCGATAAGACACAAAAAATCGCCCATCACTCATATTTGTTGGACGTAAAGCCAGATAATTTCTATAATACTTTAGATATTCTCCAGTCACCGTAAATGATCTCGGTTTGTTTGTTTTATTATAGGGAATTTTTATTAACAAAGCCGTTCCCAAATCTTGTATGTCATCAATTTTCATATGAGCCAGTTCTTCTCGACGACATGCGCCCGCGATTCCAAAAATAAAAGCAACCTGTAATTAAGAAAATTGTTAGTCAGAAATTTAAAATACTATTATATAGTTACATTTACCTTCAACATTAAGTATTTGTCATCTGGAGCATGGCAAAGGAATTTGTGAACCTCTTCTCTAGTTAGGATCCTTGATTTCTTTGGACAATATCCAACACTTTTTTGTTTCAACAATGCTCGTAATCTCATGTATTTAGATATATCAATATTCTGTTTTACATTTACCACTGCACGTAGCATAGAATACTGCGACCACAGAGTAGATGACTTCATAGTTTTCGATAATTCCGCCATATAGACCAAGAAGACGTTTTCGGAGAACGACTGTATATTTTTTTCTTGCCGGTAATCCATAAATTTTTTATAAGCTCTTTCATATATTTCCTTAGATTTTTGTGGCAACAAATGTAACATTACTTCCTTGGCAGTTTCTTGAATGTCAGGTGGTGTACCTTCTATAAGATCATCGTCTATTTCCATTTTTAATTGTGTTTTTCAGGTTTTAAAACTAGCAGAACACGAAAGATTAGTTAAAACTATCGCCTGATTGATAAAACGTCAGTTGATAATATTAATTTAATTATTTGTTAGATACATGGATACGCATATTACAGGTTTCATTGTTCAAACATTCAAGGGACAAAAAATTACAATGCAAGATGAAATATATTGGTTTTCTTAATTTTTACATTATTTTATAATCCGAGCAAAAACACAATCGGATAAAAAATAACGTATGTTATACGGACGAAAAATGTATTTCGTACTATGCGGGTTACTGGCCTCGGCTTTGCCTCGTCCAGTAATCTCCCGCAATACGTCCGAAATACTGCATTTTTCGTCCTTGTAACATAATATACTATTTTTTCTATCGGTACCCTATTTTGCTTATTTAAAGTACGCATCAGCATGTTTAAACCCAGCTTTTAAAAACGCGCGTGTTTTAAAGTTACCATGGCAACATCAACAACCCGAGAAACATGTAGTCTAAATGTCAACTTCTTCTTTTGACAGAAGTACCTTTTATCGTCAAATAAAATATCAATAATAATAATATAGTCTTTTTAAGGAAAAAAAAATTACAAATTACATATTCTCTAATATAATATCTATAACCTAATATTCTATGACGTAGGTAGTAATCACTAAGAGAAAAATAAATTGATTGAATTTATAAGACATAGACTAACAATAAACTTACAGTTAATGTGTAAAGACACGTAATTTACCTAATTGAAGTATTATAAGTAAATATAAGTTGACTATAGCTGGCAAGGTGGAGGGCACTGAGGCACAGCAACATACATGTAGACTTTTATTGTATACCGGAACATATTACTCTGATAAGAGGACGAATTGCATTTTTAAATAGATTAGTTGAAGCAGATTTTAAACAAATGGGAACTTTGTTGTAGATTAAGGAGACTTGATAACTGAATGATCTTTCGAACAGAGTGGTTTTGTGCAACGGAGGAGTGACAGTATATTTATGCCGAAGATCCAAGGCACGAGAGTCATATCTAAATCTTACCTTTTGATACAAATAGTCCGGGCATTTTTTAACGATTATTTTATTAAAAATTATTAGGCTATGGAACATTCTTCTCTCTCTCATGTTAAGCTATCCTATTTCACTTATTGTAGCACTCACTCCTCTGTCTTACTTTCTCATTCCACCTATTATACGTATACAGCAGTTCTGAATCATCTGAATACGTCTGGCATCCCTATGCAAGAGACACCACGGGCCGTACAGTGCATCACAAAAAGTGAATTGAGATAATGCCAAAGACCAGGCTATCACATAACGATTTTTTGAGATCATTTTTAAGTTTTAAACTTGCAAATGCCTTTTTTATACAGTTATCGACATGCTCGGTAAACCTCAGGTTCACGTCAAGTAGCAACCCAAGGTTTCTAGCAATGGCTGAATAGGATAAGATTTGACCACCAATAACAACGCGAAACATGTCTCGACATTGCTCCCTGCTCTGAGTAGGACCAAACAGAAGTAACTGACACTTTTTAGGATTTAGTTCGAGACAATGTTGCGTAGAGATTTTTAGCAGACGACCTAGGTCAGCTGATGGCCTGTCAATAGCCTCAAGAATGTTTTCAGGGCGAAAGGATAAGTACAGCTGGGTATCATCCGCATACATGTGCGTAGTGGCGTATCCCAAATTATCGATAAGTTGAGAGGTTTATAGAGTGAAAAATAAGGGGCCCAGTATCGATCTCTGAGGAACACCACATGAGACCACTACAGGACCCGAGAGTTCCGAGTTGAGTTTTACCGACTGTGCCCTTCTTGTAAGGTAACTTTGAATTAGTTGACATGCACTATCATCAAAGCCAAGAAACCTCAGGATAGCCAATAGGAGCTGATGGTTTAGTCTGTCAAAGGCCTTAGAGTAGTCGAGCAAAGCCAAAGCAGTAAGTTCTCAACGATCTGCCGCCTCCAGAACATCATTAGTAACCTTAAGAAAAGACATGGCGCAACTATGATCTCTACGAAAGCCAGATTGGACATCTGGCAATAATATGTGTGCTTGAATATACTCACGAATCTGACCCTCCAACACCCTTTCCAAGACCTTCGACAGGGTAGGTAGTATGCTTATAGGTCTGAGGTCCTTTAGGTCATTGGGGACCGAAACTTTAGGTAATGGAATTAAAAAATAATTTTTCCAGATTTCAGGGAAAAAGGACGTCTCTGTAATGATATGAATCTCTGAATCTCTCTGAATATGTAAAATAAATGGGAGAATGAGCGGACAGCAACGGCATAGCATAGATAATCCAATTTCATCAGTACCCACAGCCTGAGACCTAACAGAGAACAGAGCTGCTCGTACCTCCTCAAGAGTTACGAGTCTGAACTGAAAAGCGCCAGTATCTTGCTTTTTATTATATGTGTAAAAAATTAGCAAGTCAGGATTAGGAATTAAAGATTGCGTATTATTACTGAAGAACTGGTTAATCTCATCCACATTACCAAGGTGTTCGGGAATGGGTTTCGCATCTCTTGAGTAAACACCAAGTTGCCTAAGTAACTTCCAGTTATTTCTTTGTGTATGTATATTTAGATTAAACTCAAGATACGCTCTTTTTTCAGTTACAATCTCGTTGGTAATTCAATTGCGTAGCTGCCGATATCGTTCCAAGTTTTCTGGTGTTCTTCTTTGCTTAAACTTAGATAAAGCCCTATCACGAAGTTTTAATAACTATGTATTACTAACAAATATTTACAAAGCTTTATTCAAATATTTAAAGATCTTAATTTTTTAAATAAATTTGAAAGTGCAGTTGGTATTGCTTGAAATATTAATACTTCGGTTTTTTAAATCAGAGGAAATGCCGTTCAAATTAATTCTGCTAATATTCTCGGAAGTCAACGAGGATGCACTTCCATTAATATCACTCCCAATAATGTTTGAAACATTCTTTTTATAGCTAATACTCTCTTTAACGTAACCAGTCGCCACAGCTGCTGATTTATATCCTACTTGACGTTGAATTTGATCTATTGGCATGCCACTATTCGCCATAATGATAGCGGACGTACGTCAAAACGCATATCCCGTGTATTTCTCCGAATCGTCCAATTTAAGATGTATTAATAACAACCACTTGATTGGTGCACTTTCCCTTATCATACCGTAAGAAGACCCTGTCTGTACTTACATTTGGGGGGCGCAATGATAAATACTGCTTCACCAAATGCACATATTATCTAATTCCATCATTGCCGGCAATAGTAAAACGTCAAACCTTGACTGTCTTAGATGGTCAGATGGTAGTAAGCAATACGCTTCCTTCTTTCTTGATGTCATGTAAGCGTAAATCTCACAATTCACATCTTCTACAAGAGCCAAAGATACCGCAAATGGCTACCACCTTCAAAAATAAATACGTAATGTCCGGTGCATCTGTGAAAAACTTCCGTAAATCACAGGGCCGTCTTTAGGTATGTGGGGGCCCCTGGCACTTTTGGCGGTGTGGCTCTTCTACCATCTCTGTTTCTTAAAAAAAGCGCCGCAGGGAAATTTTTTTTAGGTGCCACGCCCTTTTTTTGGAATATTAAAATCTAGAAATTTACTTTTCGATAGCCCAACCCGAGAAAACGTAGAAATAAAGAAATTTCTAAATATAAACGCCAATATTTTTATTTTAAATATTTTTTTTTCTGGGCTGGAAGTAAAAACTTGTTCTGAAGTTGTTTCCGTTGATTCGTTGTTTTTTTGATCTTAAGCTGATGCTTTGGAAGTAAAAAATGAAGTTAATTTGGGTAGTTTTTCAATAACTTCCTTTTGATGAGCATTTTTTTTTCTTTTTTCTGCGCCGCTGGGATATTAGCGTTTTGACATGATGATGATTAAAATATGATAACAGTGCCCAATAAGCCCCTTAAAAAAAAAGAAAATTGATCATATACAACAAGCAAGGACAAGGACAAAAAAGTTTGTGTCTTGCCTTTTAGCTTTTTTATTTTAAAATATATTCCAAACTAGTTTTATTTATCGCGGTTTGTAACAAACAATCCAATTATTAATTAAGGAAATATACACTAACAAACTTTAAAAACTCAATTTAAACTTATAAAATCAAAACCTGCGCTGCGTGTCTAACTCAAAACTCAATTTGTCAATTTGCGCAACGGCCAACGGATTTTAAAACAGGTGATATTATTATATTACCATTATTCTAATTACAGACAAATTATTGTTGCCAGATTTTAAATGATTACTTTTTTTTATGATTTTTTAAATAAACATTTTAGTCAAATTAATGTTAATTCCCAGTTAATAGTGTTAATAAAAAAGCCCTTTTAAGAAATTCTGACAGCCGTAGAAGGATCGGCGGGGCCCCCCGTGGCCGGGGGCCCCGGGCCCGGGCCCAGTGGGCCCATGCCTAAAGATGGCCCTGGTAAATCATGTTCCTTGAATATATATGACTTCGTGGCTACGTCATTCTTGCTAATTGCCTTCATAAATGCATGCACTTTCGCAAATGATTTTATATCGACCCCTTTGTTTATTCTCAACATAATTTGCAACTTCTGCTCTTTCATTCATTTAATGAACTTTTCGTATTCTTTTTTATTAGCGGCTTCCGATTTTTACTAAGTAATCAATGTTAAAACTCATTTTTTTTAAGCAATATACAACCAATAACAACTGTGGTGACAACAATTAATCTTATGTGACAGATTGCAAATTAATTTTTGTTTTCCTCAATTCTATGATAACGATAGGTTTACTGATGTCACATCATGAATTCAACCATTTTACTTTATTAGTTCTTATTTCCATTTTTTGTAGTGTTAATACCAGTATTTATGATTTCAAAGTGTACCAATAAAAAAAAAATAAAGTAAAGTATTCGTAGATACCTGGTCTTTAAAACACCTTATTTTTGATCTATCAATTATTTACTTATAATATCTTAGAAGCGGTTGCTATAAACATCATCATAATATCATAAGAAATATTAGCGGGCGATAAATTTAATAATACCCGGTAATTATTATTAAAGAAAATATTGATCAAAACTTAAACGTATTTATTTTTAACAATTTTTGTTTACATAATATTATTCTGTTTTTCCTTTGTTAAATGTACAATTTTTGAATTTTCCTGAGAAAGAAGCTGGACGAACAATGAAATTTTGCGACTCGATCCGACGTAGGCAATGTCCTGTATATTCACTTGGCGTTTTCTAAATTAAGAAATTTTGCTATTATTGAAAGAACACGTCCCAGTGTATTTTTACCCACAGGTATAGCTATGCATTTATCATTTCGGTATGTAAGTAAAAATCTGCGTTCCTTAATTCCTTTTGGCCTTAATGCAAGATACTCTCTAACCAATTTTAAGGCATCTGTTTTTTATCTGTTCGATTATAGTAAAACTTTTTGGCGTAGCAGTTTTAGTTTCTGGTACTTTGACAAGTATAACAGGCCCCTTATCCTCAACATCATCAATGGTCATTTTTACCATCTCATCCCGTCTTAGGCCGCCAAAAGCTCCCATTACAAGTACCACTTTATGCAGCAGAAAGGTATCATTCGGTGCATTTTTAATAAAAGTTAAAAGTTGCTCACCTTTCAAAACTTTTGACTTTTTAGGAAGATATTTCTTTGATTTAACTTTTAAAAATGCTATTAAATGACAATATCTTGAAATATTAATGTTTTCCTTTACTATAAGTTTAGACTTCACCTGGGAATATTTTCTCCAAAGGCTATTCGGGGTATATTTTTCCGACTAAAATAAAGTAAAAATAATTAAAAATTGTTATTACCAATGAGCAAAAGGGTTACATACCAATTCCTGAAAGTAAGCCATCATTACTGTTTAAGTAATGACCGCAATTTGGTTTTTTACTTTCCATTGTAGAAAATTTTCATACTCCTTGTCGTACAGGGCTTTAGACTTTGCCGGTAATAAGTTTTTCTTAGCTTTTTCAGCATTTTCTAAAATATTTTGTGGAATTTCCATATTTTCGTTTATAAAACGTAAAAGACGCTTAAAATAAATAACCCTTAGCAACCGTCAAACTTATTCTATAACAACCGATCAAAGCTCACTAAATACTAAAAATTGGCGAAAATAGTTGGTACATAAATAACCATAATATCCACTTTTACATTGGTTCATGAATGGGGTTTTACGTCAGGGCATCCCTTTGACATCTTTTGATTCTTCGGTTACTGTTTAGGTATTTTCGCATAAAGAAACTATTGCTATCGGCTGTTGCCTTTGTTAAGCATGCCGCGCTGTATGTGTTGTGATTGAAGATTTTGATTTTCATATTCTTGGCGCCTTTTCCGTTATCTAGGAAGGTAATAGTGCCTCTCTACTATTAGTGCTTCTCTACTATAGACCGACGGGGAGCCAGTCTTCAGATAGTTTCTGGGTCGCATTTTGTCTCGCTCTCGTATGTGAGTCAGTGATAACTGGGTTTGTCGAAACGTCCGTATGTCCGTAATAGTTCGTAATGATTTTTAAAAATAACTCATTAATGGTTGATGCGAAAGTCCTGGTGCAACACGTGATTCATAGTGTACCTCGAGACATCTTTGATAATTTTTAGTGCCCTATTCTGAATTACCTGAAACTTATTCAGTTCCGCTCTGCTTATGCTGCTAACCAATGCCTTGTAGAGGTTGACCTTTGTCCTATTTGCAAGTTTACTCCGCCTGTGAAGCAAGGGGTAGATAGAGCCTAGCTGGCGCAATGCAAGCTTCACTCTATTTATTGAATTGAGCCTCCAGTTTAGTTTTTGGTCAAAGATAAGTCCCAGGTACTTCACTTCCTGGCACCAATTTACTTGGACTCTGTTGACTTTGAGCCTTGTTACAGGCCGACGTACGCGATTTTTCGAGAAAATATATAATAATAATATATATAATATATTGTGTTTCTATAAATTGACGGCAAATAAATTAATTTTGAAAATTTTGCAATAAATTACTGCTGATATTAGATTGTATGAGAATTTGATTATCTCGAAAATGGTTAATTTTTTTGAAACAAATGAATATTACCTTTTTTAAAGAGAAATGCCAAGAGTATTTAAAAAATAGTTTTGCAAAAATTAAACCTATCAAAATTTTGACCCTTCAAGAGCGGTGCCAAGTCCGTTCCTAGCTTCCCTGGCTATGTACAAGAATTATTATAGTATGAATTTCTTAGTCCATATGAGCTGTACAAAGTTACAATATTCCCTTAAAATATGCTTGAAAGCTATAATCTAAAATGTAAATATCCAAGTGGGTCCTTGGGGCCCGATATCTTTGTTAGGAGGGACATTGGGAATAATGATTATATGAACCACTAGTATTATTTTGACCTCCCCTGTACTTTAGCGAAATATTGTTTCATACTTACCGGAAGCATGTTTTAATTCCGTCATCTATTTCGGCACCATATCAGAAATAACGCGTTCTGATTGGCTGGGTGCCGAGATGGGGGTCGGAAATAACTGCGGAGTGCCGAGATCGTAGACAGAATTAACCTCGGAATTAACTATTTATTTTGCGCGTTGCATAGGAAATGAAAAGAATTTTTATTATTTATATAAATAAAATATGAATTATATGAAAAATATGGCAATTATAGACTTATATTGGTTAAACAGCGCTAACACGGCATCTAATCCACCTTTTTGGTTCCAATTCGCCTTTTTCAAGTGCACCGGCCAATTATTAACCAGCCCTTTTTGATTCGATCTACTTTAAAAAAAATAAGAGTCATAAAAAAACTAAAAAAAGTCATGAAAATACTAAAAAAGTCATTATAAGAAAAAGTGCCCGAAGTGGGAATCGATCCCAGGACCTATAGCATGGCACCTAAACGCTATAATATACACTACACCACGAATTCACTAATAATGTTAAGTTAATCTAGTAACAGTAGAATGAAAGCGGCGGCACAGCCAATCAGAACGTGTTATTTCTGATATGGTGCCGAAATAGATGACGGAATCAAAACATGCTTACCGGAAACCCTGTCTGTATATCAAAGAGTATTAATTCACATACAAATAATTGGTTTTGGTATTGTTATAATATAATAATATACCGAATCAACAAATTATTTTCACACGACGTTGCAAAACCGCAAAGAAAAAGAAATACAAACCAGAACTAATCGCAATGATCAACAGACCTGTGAACATGTATTTTATAATAAGTACATATTATGTACAAATATATTACACCTGTCGACCAACACTTTAAATGCTGTATACGTATAATTTATTTGTTTTATCCGTGATTTACATACCAATGTGTTTATTGCAAAAGAACGAACCTACTTAGCATACCTAAAGAGACATTTTAATTGTTGGTATCCACTTCAGTAAGATATACTCACGACATGTGTATTAATCTGCAAAAATATACAATTATCCAAGTTAACAATAAACCAATTGAAAACTAATTTGGTCCAATTATTTTTGTACAATTCATGAATAATTTAAATTATAAGATAAGTAAATGTATCCAAAAATTTAGTACCTACAATGCGCCGATGACACTAACCTACTGGTTGGAGGTAGTAAACTGGATGACGTAAAACTATCTTCGAACTAGTTAACGAGTGGTTCAGGCAATATTAATTAATTTGAAATGAGTCCAAGACAAACCGGGTGGCAACCAATGTTGTTTGTTACCACCCCCCGCCCCCCCGGGGGCATTCTATCCACCGAAGTTTTATAAATAGAAAGCTAAAAATTTCAGAGAATTGTGAATGCATATACAGGGTGTTCACAAGTACGGTACGTAACTTAAGGGGTTGATTCCTTATGATATTCTAAGAGAAAAAGTTCATATGAACATTTGCCCGGAGTTGCCCCGTTTCTGATATACAGGGTGTTTAAATTTTTTAAAGAAAATCGGTTTTTTATTATTTTTTTAAAAATCTTTTTCCCGATTTTATTGGAATTTGGACCATTATTCATAATGATAACAAATGGGATCATTAGGATACCTTTTTACCTCAGTTTTAACATGGTCTTCATATTATTGCATAATGCGTGCGTCGAAACAAGATATTTTATTTAAATTTTAAAACCTGTGGTCCTAATCCTAAACAAACCTATAAACCAAACCGAATGTTTTTTAACAGACCACACTCACTCTGACTTAGCTTACACTAATTCAGTCTTTTTCTTTCAAGAATAATAACAACCAACCGATAATTAACGAGTATAACAACTAACAAATAATAACAATAACTAAGTAGCTAAACCTATTTACTTTTAAAGTTTGTTCCAACACTTCCAACCCGCTATTCTATGTCCCAAGGATCATTTCCAGCCTGTGAATTAAACTTTGAACGTGGCAATCGACTATTGCAGTGGTAAATTAGTTGTGCGACCGTTCGAAGGACCGTACTGATACGGTTTTTAGTCGGGTTTGAACAAACCTTAAATTTACCGGCAAAACTATTTTTGCCGATTTTGAGGGTGTGTGAAGTTTTCAAATATATTACTATATATTCCATACGTATGTTTGGTTGCCTATCCTAAAGCCGTTCGTTGTAATGAAGCAGCCGGCCTGGCGACCCCAGCCTGGGTTACTTGAAAAGTTAAACAATTTATTTTAAGGCGTCTCGGCGTAGTATGGGATTATGAGAACCGGGCTTACAAGGGCGATTTAAAAGTGGAACGGTTACTTGCTGGCAGTTTGCGAGTCATTAAAAATTCATATTAATGTAGATAGATAATATTATTATTCTGTCAGTTGTTTGTTTGACATCTGCCGCCCCTGAAAAACTGCGAAGTATTCCTAGAGCATTGAACTTATACGTAAAATCAATTAGGCTGTGGAATTCCTTTTAGAAATTTTTATTATCAAAATCTTTTAAGCGAAATATTTTCTAGGAATGGAAATATCTTATTCCCCTGTTGGGCCTTTCATCTACCAATAAAAAAGTTATTAGATATAATTTTTGTCTTCAAATTATTTAAACGATTACGATTATATCGAATCTCCTATACTTGCTTTTATGAATTTACCCCCTATAGATTTTTTTTTGGTTTCTTGCAATATAAAAGAAAATTATTATTTTAATACAGGAAGGAAATTTGCTTCGCGACAGGTGTTACAATTTTTAGCGATATGCAAATAATGTCATATATTTTTGTAATGGAAAACTGTTGATTGCACAAAGAAAAGTTTAGAGACAATTTTGCTAAGTGATAAAACGTAATTTTAAAAATAATATTTATTTTGAAGAAAACCAGTGGGGTATCAGTATTTTCGTTAATAACATCAAATACATGTTAGCGCGGAAGCCACTGGTAGAAGTAGAGCCAATCTTTTTTATGAAATAAATGTGCTTTTATACCTAGTAAGTACACACTAAAATTCAAAATGATATCTAAAGCGGCCTCAAAAGTTAAGGTGAAACCGTTTTTTTTTTTAAATTGTCAGCACCCTGTATCTCAAATTTAAAGCGGCTACGGACCTATGGTGATAGGAACTATTTATCTTATATTTGGGTAAGGAATCACCACACGAGCGATGGCACATGTTTTTTGAAACACCCTGTATAATGCGTATCTGCCTGCATTTGCTTTGCTATACTAGTGACGTTACACCCAAGCAAACGTATGGCTGCTTTCGTTTTCGCGCGGAATTTTAAAATGGAAATTAAAAATGCCGTTTTAGACTATTTGCGAGTTCATTTCAAACAAATAAAAATTTAGGTGGATCATTACTATCATATAAATAATTTAAGACTTTCCGGAAAACAGTAAAATACCCAATTGTAAAAAATGTTAATTGCTGTTTAGGTTATTGACACCAACAAGAATAAATGTGATGAGGCTTACGCGTACATCCCCGATCTTGGAGGTTATGGGATCGTAGTCTATTCCCTTAAGGATAACGACTCATGGAGGTTTAAACACAACTTCTTCCACTTTGATCCACTTCATGGAGACTTTAACGTTGGTGGCGTCAATTTCCAATGGACCGATGGCGTGTTTGGCTTAGCTTTGGGATCAGAAGATAATAATGGGTAAGTCCACAGTAATAAGCTATCATAATTATTTTAACGTCGTTTCACGGTGATTTTTCGTAACCCAGGTCAGACCATCATTACTAACTAAGTACACGGTAGGCCTTGTAACTAGCAAGATTAATTTTAGTCTTGCACAGGACCAAGACCAAGCGAGCAATGCCAAGAACCAATCAGCAAAAGACTGAAGACGTCAAGGAACTTTACTGATGATTTTATTTTAATTCACTGTTCAACTTTTTGGCTATTTTGGTCTTCTGTATCCTAGTTCTGACCTCAGAAAGGAAGGCGGAGATCTTTTGAACGTTAAGAATAGTTCAATAGAAACGCCATTTATATTCAATTTATTGACTTTAAACAATTACAAACTTATAATACATTTTATTAACAGTAAAATTAAGGCTAATAAGTTCATTTTAAATTAATTTGCTAAATATTTACTACCTTTGATCTTTGTTTTATAAGAACCACCCGTATTTAATCCCAACAATAGTCGGCCAACATGTTTGGGCTCTATTTTTCGGCATACAATTTTTCAATTGCTGCAATCAATGTCTTGGTGGAATCTATCTCCATGCTCATCTGATACTGCTTCCCAATTTTCGGGAAATAAATTCAAATGAGAATAGAGAAAATGGAGTTTTAGCGACATGTTGCATCCCAAAATGTGGTAGACAGAGAGTAGCTCTTGACGTATTCGTGGTAGTCTCGGTGGTAGTTCTCCGATTTATTGGTCCCAAGAAAAATGTTAAAAACGTTTTCAAACGCATCCCATGCTTTTAGTGTCATTTAAAGTTGTCCTAAATTTCTTATCTTGAAACAGTTGTCTAATTTGCGGTCCAACAAAATTTCCTCTTTCATCATCGCCTCACTCATACGTGGAAATTTCTCTTTTAGATATAAGAAAGCATCCCCTTCTATGTTCAGTGCCCCTTAACAAAATTTTTGATGAGGCTTAATGTGAAGTTGGGTTAAATATATCTTTTCATTCTGAATTAGTGATTTTCGTGCAACATTTTTAACATCAAGCTCAGTTGTCTTGCGTAGAGGTCAGTTTTTAATTTTATGATGTTTATCTTTTCCACGGCTATCCCACTTACACAAAAAAAAACAGTGTTTTGTATATCCTGATTGGAAGCGTTTGGTCTTCCGTAAGTCCTTGCTGATTTGGTTGGGTGGATCGCCTGACTGCCGCAAGATCTCGTATATTATGTAGCTTTAGGATTTTGGTAATTTAAAGTTGAAAATAGTTCTAGGATGTGCGTCTAGGTAACCCAGAAAAGCGTTTATTTAAAAGGGGTTATGTCTTTAAGACCGTTTAAGACCTGTAAAAATATATTTTTTAGTGTATCAAAATATAATTATTTGTTACTTAAAAATCAATTTTAAAATATCTTTTTTAATATAATTAATTTTTTTGTTTTAGTTTCCGTACCGCGTATTTCCACCCACTGGCAAGTTTGAACGAATTCTCAGTAAACACTTCAGTATTAAGAAACAAAACTCTGAGTGGAGATCCACACATTTACCATCTCTTTAAGGTAACAAACTATGTTAATAACAGAGCGGAACATTTTAGTAACCTCATCATAAGTCAATAATATGAACTAACCTAAAAGTAATTTCCTTACATTCCCCAAGTTTGAGGAATTAAATTGACTAACAAACCTTTCCTTTTTTTTTTGTTATTACATACCAAAAAGTTAATTTCTATATTAAGACTAGATCCTATTAAATTAACAAAGGAACACTTTGATGGCACCATCTTTAAAGGCCGAGTGTAGCTACGTATTTTTCTTTTTTGGATTATGACTCTGGCCAGCATCTCTCTTCGTTTTGTTTTATGTCTAATTTTCTGAAAGTTCTTAATCCAATTTTATACTTCATCTAGCAACTTATCCTATTTTTAGTAAACATACCATAGCCTTATTCTATAGAACATTATCTACTTACCATAATATTTTATTTATATTTTTAAAAAAGTGTCTCTAGCTTTTCGTTTTCTGATTCTCTTTTATAATTCCCCCTTTTTTATTTTTATATGTATATATTTTTTAGCTGGAAGGGACGAAAGGAGAAAACTCCCAAACTTCAGCTTCTGTATTTGATGAAAAGTCAAACACCTTGTTCCTCACTCAGTTAAACAAAGACGCAGTTGCTTGCTGGAACCCAAAAAAACCATTAAACCCGACTAACGTCGATTTAATTGCTCAGGATCATAGCAGGCTTATTTTTACCAATGATATTAAGGTAAGTAAAAAGATTCCCGTTTTTGTCGTTGGATTAAAAACTTTCCAAGCTTAAAAATGCATTCAAAGGTGTTCAATATTGTACCGACAAATTGAAACAGGTGCTTCCTACTAAAACATCCTGTATAGTAATATACTAATAGAGTAGTGAGAAGTAATTGAGCAAGCGATAATGATCGTTTATTACTTATCAGAATCATAAAGAACGGAACAAGAATTAGCCGTATATTCTCAGGTCTGTTTAGCGGAAAAAAGCGACGAAAAAGTATTTCTTTCGAAACAGCAATTTCAAACCAATGATTATCTTCTTATTTCGAAAAAAAAAATTAACTTTTTTTATTATTTGCACTTAAGATAAATTACATTTGACGATTGTTCATAGACGGAAATACAAAGAAAAAAGACCGTAAGTCGACATGCGGACAAAGTAGTAGTAAATAGACACCTAGCTCAAGCATCAACGAAGACTCAAGCATTTTACAACGGAAGAAAATCGTATGTTCAGGAAGACTCGGCCGCTTTATATAAAAGACCGAAGCTCGGCGCTTATGCAAGATAAGAAGATCGTAGATCGACATGTGGCCGCTCTGTTGCACTGTGATGACTTATCAGAGGAAAAACACAACTTTTCCGTCGGTTGCGTCTCTCTAATCGTAAAAACTTATTATCTAATGAAATTTCTTCGTTTTTAAAAATTATTATTGTTTACGTAAATGGATACATATTTCTTTACAAATCGATCGATAAATTTTGACAGAAAATGTGAATTTCAATTTACAACACTAAAAAGAATACATAAAACAATTAATGTTACTTTACCGAACTAGGGCGATAAAAAAAAACACCAACGACACTAAAATTAGTGCGTGTAGCCATAGATACGGTGCGGTTCTAGATAAATAACTATTTCTGTCCTAAATCTTTTGTCTTTATTATCAATTAATTAAAATAGTTATCGACAAAAATCTATTCCCCATATTTATTGTCCGTTTTAGATTGATGAAGACAGAAACTTATGGATCCTTTCAGACAAAATGCCGAAATTCATCTACGAAAAACTTAATGACCAAGAAATCAACTACAGGATATTCAAAGTAAAAGTAGACACTGCTATTGCCGGCACTGCCTGTGTTGCTTAAAAGTATTAATAATTGAAATTACAAAGTTATTTTTTATAAGTATAGCTTTGTGGCAGTAGATGAGAGTTGATATTATGTAATATTTACAATAAATATTTTTATAAAAATCATTTCATATCAGGTAATTTTATTTAATTTATTTACTTCTGACTAGCTTAGTTCGGAAAGAGGTGGTTCTTTTGACCAGATGAGAGAATAATATGTAAGAATATGCACAGTAACAACAAAAAATAAAACCATTATACTTTATTTCTTAATAGTTGATACGATTACTCTCGTACACCCTGTATACAATATTTGGTTTTTCATCGACAATCGTATTTTTTCAGAAAGCAATAATTTTTATAAAGAATGACTTTTCCCTTGGTCTGTTTGCCCACTTGTCTATTACATCGCCGGACAAGGTAAAGTAAGAAACTTATATGCTTTAAAGATATTTTTGCAAGATGTATCCGGAGGTACGTTTTTAATACATCTGAGAATCTTTTTCTATACTATGCAGGCTTTATTAAAATGAGCAGATAAGCCCTAACACTTATATATTTGTATAGTGATAGTAATCCAAGATTTTGTAGATTCATTACATATTCTGAGCTTCGAGGGCATTCTCTATATAATATAAAGTCAGCTTGTTTAACATATTTCCTTTGAATGCTTTCTAGCATAATCTGTTGTTGAAGATGAGGATACATTTTTTGTGATGCACTGACAACAATGGATTTACCGATGTCGTGCGTTGCAGAATTAGAGCTACTTTAACGCACGTTTCTATGTTGTTCAGACTGAGCCTACGAATTATCACAAACTATTTAAAAACTACAATAACTCAGCTTCTTTTGGTTCGCCTCAACAACTGAAAGTGCCGTTTTGACCCGGACCAGTGGCGTAGCCAGCATTTTAGGGCGGGGGAGGGCGAACTGTAGGAGGGGTGCAGATTGCGGAGTTAACGTGCCGCAGACAAAAAACTTTTGGGACCACGCCCAAATTTCGTAGAAATTCACCTCTCTTATGCTCTCTAGGGAACGGGGTCTGGCCCGAAATGAAGTGAAAATCCACTATATAAAAAAAGTTAACAAAATGTGGTGGGACGCTCTCGAAACTGGTTTTATTAAGTTTATTCCCAACGCCCTTCTTTACTAAAAATAAAATAAGACCGCTCTTGTTTTCTAAGATTTACTATTTATGTATTTATGTAGTAAAGGGGCGCCAGGCCAAGGGGGAGGGCGATCGCCCCCCCTGTGGCTACGCCACTGACCCACACGTGCATTATTTTACCTCATTACCATGTGTTAATTATTTTGAGTTGGAATAAGTCATAAAGAGTGCTCTAAAAACCCATGTCGCGGGTAAATCACCGATCGAAAGGTCACGGGAAGTTCTGAATTCGCGCTCGTGCCGATTTGGCGCGGTAACATTGTCAACATAACATCCCATTGTTATTAGAACATCATGCACGTCGCATCGTTTTGGATAACATAACTGCACTTGCTATCCGCGCAATCGTTGATCGGCGGGATCTTTAATTTTTGTTCAGAGTTTGTTCTCCTCATACAAGTGCGTGAAAATGAGGATACTCCAACTTTTGGGCAGATTAAATCTATATTCAAGTCACTCATCGTAACCTAGAACAACTGAAAGGTCAAGTTTTCAAGTGATAGCTCGAATCATGAATTAATCTAGCCCGAGTAGTAACGCCTCACAATTCCCATTTGGTCTCTGGCAGCTTAAACAATGAATTGCTGCAGCCCACATCGCATGTGTTCGTCGAACCCAGTTACGATTAGCTACGGTAGCCTTAGCTTACCAAAAAGTTAAGTCGGGTCCAATGCATAAAATAATCCATCTTCAGGGCTATTATAACTTATGAACAGTGATTTGATGCAATTTCTTCGATTTAGTTGCCGTAATTCACAGGTCTGAGCTGTCCCCTACACTGAGGGAAATATCGAGTTGATATAACTCAAATATGAGTTATCCTAGACCGACGCGTGTTGCTAATAGGGGACAGCTCAGACCTCTGAATTACGGCAACTAAATCGAAGAAATTGCATCAAATCACTCTTTATAAGTTATAATAGCCCTGAAGATGGGTTGTTTTAGCTAGCTAGCTTAGCAAATCGTAACTGGGTTTGACGAACACATGCGACGTGGGCTGCAGCAATTCATTGTTTAAGCTGCCAGAGACCAATATGGGAATTGTGATGCGTTAGTACTCGGGCTAGATTAATTCATGATTCGAGCTATCAAAACTGGACCTTTCAGTTGTTCTGGCTTAATTAACGACTATATATTTAATCTGTCCTAAAGTTGGAGTATCCTCATTTTCACGCACCTGTATGAGAACAACCTCTGAACAAAAATAAGAAAAGATCCCTCCAATCAACGATTGCGTGGATAGCAAGTCCAGTTATGTGGTCCATAACAACACGACTGCTCCAGGTACTAATAACAATGGGATAAGGTTACCACGCCAAATCGGCACGACCGCAAATTCGGAACTTTACGTGACCTTTCGATCGGTGATTTACCCTCGACATGGGTTTTTAGAGCACTCTTTATGACTTATTTCAACTCAAAATAATTTACACATGGTAATGAGTTAAAATATTGCACGTCTGGGTCAAAACGGCACTTTAAAATCAGTTAGTAAGCTTTCCCAATCCAAAAACTGAGTTCAGGTAACTCATAAAATGGTTACAAAATGAAGGATTGTGGTAATCCCAAATGTGTTTAAAATGTTGATATTATTTCTGTGTTGAAGCGAACCAAAAGAAGCTGAGTTATTGTAGCGTTTTTAAATAATTTGTAATATTTCGTAGACTCAGATTAAATAACATGCGTTAAAATAGCTCTAATTCTGCAACCCACGATATCGGTAAATCCATTTTTGTCAGTATATTAGCAACACGCGTCGATTTAGGACAACTCATATTTGAGTTATACCAACTCGATATTTTGCTCAGTGTGGGAACTATTCAGCAAATGCGGAAGGAATGATTCGCTGTATACGTTGTCTTAAATGGGCTCATGATGGTTGTGCCGGAATAGATGATCGAGAAGATAACTATATTTGTGACTTATGCCTGGATATTGCCGAAATGAAAAATATAAAAAAAAACTTATGTTTTTAAAATTTTGTTAAATTCCAAGAATGTTTTTGAAGATATTTTATTGGAGTTTTATAGTGTATTCTTAATAAAACCAGTTCCTCCTTATGCTTGGCGTTTCCCTTTTCCATAATGTGCAATAAGCTTGCATATTTTCGGCATACCTATCTAAATTGTTCTTTCTACTATTTTAGGGGATCATTTAACCCAATGGGAGGGATCAATTTACCCGGATGGGTAAAATGATCAATTTGTATTATTTTTTTAAAATGCGCACAACTAAAAAAAATATTTAATTATTGTCATAAATTTACACATATACCTACAAGTAAACAACAATACTGAGACAAACTACATAGCAAAAATTATTCCTAAAAATGTATAAATAACCACTACTAAAGTTAAAGGGATCATTTTACCCATGTGTCCCCTACATCCCCAAGGATTCAAGAACGCTCGCAGAGCGTCATAAAGGATTAATCCTGCAGTACTATGATAATTGATAACATCTTCATAAACCTTGCCGACTTGCAGGCATCCCTTGCTAAGGTTATCCACTCCTCACTCTCGGATCACGAAGGACAAATTGTAAGTATAAAAATAAAAGAAGTACCCGACAAACCTCATATGTATATGAAAAAAATAATTTTCTTAAAAACTAAGATCAACCACTTTAAACTTGAATTGTCACAGGTAAGTTTTGATCATATCTACAAAGAAACAGATGTAAATAAAGCTTATAACAGCTTCCACAATATTTTTAAGCAATTACTGGATATTACCTTTCCAATAAAAAATGTAAACAAACCTTCAAAAAAACACAGAAATTGGATAACACAGGGTATAAAAAATTCCTCAAAGAAAAAAAGATTTCTATATTCAAAAATGAAAAAGGGTGAAATAACTTAAAATTACTATAAAGAGTATTCAAAAGGGTGATACATGAAGCCAAAAAAATGGAAACACGGAAAACCATAGTAGACTCTGAAAATATCGGTAGAGCCACGTGGAATGTAGTAAAAAACTTAACAAACAAAAATAAAAAAAGTGAGAACAATATTCTAAAAACAGGAAAATTCATCTGATATACCCAGGCAGCAGACTGATGTCATATTACGTCAATATGACGTCATAATGACGTGATTTACGTAGAGGGGCTAAAATATAACGTATCAGAACGTCATTTTGTTACGTCGCATAACGTAATAAATAATGACGTCGTATAAGGGCGTTAATTGACGTACTCACTGTATCGTCGATTTCCAACCTATTAAGTTCGAAAAGTTCTATGTACCAAACCATGACGTAAAATAACGTTATATAATGAGATTAAAGTAACATATGGGTACTGACGTTATCCAACGTATTGTATCGTCGATTTACAATTCAGTACTAAAAGGCTTCAAATTTCAAAACAAAGTTGGGCAACGTTGTGAACTTCTAAACTGCCAAATTAAATAAATTACACGTTCCGTTAAGCCGACAACACAAAATTATGGAAGCTTCCCTTATTAAAGTATGATCGTGCAAGGTCCAATTTACGTCATAATTCGTTATTAGGACGTCAATGTTAGGTCCAGTGTATTGTCAATGATGACGTAATTACACGTAATTAATAACGTCACTCGACGAGACTTTCTCCCGTCAGTAGGACGTTATGCAACGTCATTATAGACGTCATTTTGGTTGGTCCTGACGTTACTAAGACGTCGGTACGACGTCTTTCTGCTGCCTGGGTAGAGACATTAAACCTGGCAAATACCATCTTTGTTAATGCTTGTCCAGATCTTAATAAGAATGAAATCTTAGCTGGGTCTAAAATAAAAAATAATTATTGTAATTCATTATTTCTGAGACCTGCAGAGGCACATGAAGTCTATAAAACAATACTCTCCTTAAAAAATAAGAAATCTACAGGATATGATGAAATTCCAGTAGGTAACACTAATAAAGCACACTGCTAGGGAAATTGAATCAGTATATCATAAATCTTTGTTTTTTGACTGGAATATTTCCAGAACAATTAAAACAGGCACAAATCAAGCCAATCTATAAAAAGGGGATAAAAATAATATTGGAAATTATAGACCGATAGCTTTGCTAGGTAATGTAAGCAAAATATTTGAAAAAATTGTAAATAATAGGGTAGTGGAGTAGAGGCTAATGCCAGGCCCGTATCCAGAAATTCGTTTCGGGGGGGGGGGCTCAAGGACGAAAATCATTAAAAAATGTGGACTTATTTTAATTAATTCACGGCAAAGCGAATCATACATTGAAACTTAAATCATTATTTTCCAATTTCGGGATTTCGGGGGGGGGGGGCCGGGTCCCCCGGCCCCCCCCTGGATACGTGCTTGGCTAATGCTATGCTTCATATTCATCAAGACGAGACTGATAAGGTTAACCTGAGTAGCGTAGTAAATGACTTTATAGATTGTAACGCTGTAAGAAGAAACACGTTTTTAAAGTTGTAGAGTTTTCTAATTTGGTTCATTAGTTTAGTTCTTTTATAGTTTTCATTTTACTACTAGATAACGTTGTATATAAAGGTCGTTAAATATACAGGGCTGCCCAGAAGTCCGGAATAAAATTAATATAGCCTTAACATGTAACTTTTGGTGAAACTGCCCGGACATGTCAATTTAGTTTTATATATGCTCACATTTTGACGTTATTCGTTTGTTTTTTTATAGACATTTGTCAAAGATATGACGACATCGATCTTTTTTTTAAATGGAAACATACAGCTTGTGATACATCATTTGAAAGCTAATATCTCGTACAGTATGCTCATAAGTTTTGACGCGATTCTGTCAAGCGATTTTAAAATAGCGACTGTTATAGTTATTTATGTATCTAGGGAATTATAATGGTCTTAATTACCGAGGGCAAAGTTTACGTCCCCAGGGCCTTTGGCCCGAGGGACAGCAATTTCCCGAGGTAATTGAGACCCTTATAATTCCAGTGATACATAGATAATTTCATTTCTGACCGATTTTAGTAACATTTTGTTCATTTTTAAAGTGGAATAAATGTTTCAAAAGATGACAATCAAATTGACATTAGATGTCAATCGTTTGATTTTATGTCAAATTTTTCTTAATATCCCAAGAGAGTTATGACCCTTATAATTCCCGCGTAACTAAGACGTTATAAGCTAATAATATACCGGTCAGAAATAAAAAGTTTTAAAAAATCCCTTAAATAAGCGGAAATGATAAATAATTGATGTTTTTTTTTTACCTTTCAAGGTAAGAAATCTTCATTGTTTCACGTTCTGACATTTTGTATTGTGTATTATTAGTGTATGCATGCTTCTGCACCCCTGGTGGGTTCCGAACCAAGGTCCTCAGTCACGACAACCATCCCGGCCTGCACCCTCCAAGGGCTATATCAACCGCTGTTTTCGTACAGCCTTAAGTTGTAGTGTGTGACCTACCGACTGGGAAGTGCGTACCTTCACCCTCCCCCTAGGAGATATCCGATCTCATCCGGCCTCTAACCGGCGTGAATGGGCGGGTTTTGTTGGATGCCGATACATTTTTCACTCACACAAGAAATTAAAATTACAAATAAAAATCGACAATGCACATATGTGCCCTAATTTGCTAAACGATAGACCGCAATATCTATTCAAATTAGGAACCAAGAGGGGAGATGCTTGATTGATGCTCGTTCTTGAACATCATTACCTACTCATTATCTTTTTTCCAACATAAATATCCATGCACTTGAACTGGCCTTTGCAGACAAACTAATTTTTTTTTTTAAAACAATATCTTATTTTTAACATTGGAGTTATTTTAATGATTTTCTGATTTTGTGAAGGACGTCAAGAACAAGATGAACCAAAAAAGACGTGCCATTCTGTTTGTTAGTCGCAGCCCGAAGAATTATTCCGTTTTTTTTTCAATAAAGACTTTAAAATGAAGTTTATATAATTGCCATAAAAAAAATATACAAATTATAATGACGGGAAAAACAAATAATACAACAATATTGTATAATTAAGCTGTAGTAGATATAGTTTTATTTTATTGATAAATAAAAAGTAGTGCTTATAATATTTCAGGTATAAGGGGAGACTGGGGATGGTTGATACACCAGGAGATTGATAAAGTCAATTTACTTTTGTTAATATACTGATTTTCGTGAAAAGCTGCCAATATTGTATTTATATGCCCTGTTTCGTTCTTCTAATCACATTATAAATGGTTACAGAATTATATTGTGATTGTTTAGAAGAAAAAGTGTTTTTTTAGCAAAAAAGAAAGTAACAAACTTTACACTTTTATTGGTGAAACTTAATAATTATAAATTTTTGTGAAGTTGGCTCTATGTTGTTTTAATAATGATAGTTTTAAGGCCTTTCTGGGCAGTTAATCGTTTCTTTTTAAGAAAAACTAAGCAGTTAGCGATTCCGCGTTATCTGACACACGAAGTTGAGCTTCCTGTTTGTGTGATGTACTTTAAAGTGATAGTTAGGGAAAAAATGTAAAAAAGCTTAGCTGTACATTGCCCCCAGATAGATGTCAGATTTTATGGATTGTCGTATTTAAGGCTTAGAGGTCTTGCTTGTGAATTTGCTGAACGAAATGGGATCCAACACAAATTTAATAAGGAAACGAAAACTGCAGGAAAGGACTGCGCAATATCGTTCGCCAAAAGGTACAAATTTTCTCTCCGAATCCCCCAAAATCCTAGTGTAGGGCGCATAATGGGTTTCAATAAAGCTCAAGTTTATCTATTTTTCCAAAATGTGGAGGAAAAGTATAAATATTACTGCAGGTTGTGTTTACAATGTCGATGAGATAGGAATCACGACCGTGCCTAACAAAGCTCCTAAGATATTGCTTCCTAAAGGAAAACTGTGTGTTTCCAAAGTTTCGTCGGCAGAAAGAGGTCAGACAGTAACGGCAATTTGCTGCATGAGCGCCAGCGGAAACTACGTTCCACCGACACTATTTTCTCAAAGCATCCTAAAGCTGAGCTTATGGATGGATGTGTTTCAGAGGCAGGCTGTAATGCTCGTCTCTGATTCGGGATATGTAAACACAGAAATATTTATCCAATGGTTAAAGCACTTGAAAGCGTCTGTGGAAAATCAGATTTTATTAATATTGGACCATTCGTCACATATTTCTTTTGAGTGTGCTTTGAGAGTGCGTAAGTCACGCCAAAAGCAATTATATTCATCTTTTAAGTCTACCTCCACATTCAAGCCATAAAATGCAACCGCTCGATCGCATCCTTTTCAAAGTTTTCAAAGATTATTATAGTGATTATTGTGAACAATGGAGCACACATCCTGGCAGGATAATCAATCAAGTGGCTAGACTTTTTGCAAAAGCCTATGAAAATCCTGCGTCTATTGGAAGAGCTGTCAAGGGGTTTGAAAGTTGTGGGATGTGGCCAATCGACAGATATAAGTTTGGAGAAGAAGACTTCCTTCCAAGTAGCGTAACCGATCAACCACAACAACATGACAGAAACCAAATTGCATGTGTTCCTACCCCAACTGGGAATCCTTCACCATAATCATCAACATCGGGTTTATGTGAACAAAATAAAAAATCAAATGGCGTTCCTTCATCATCTGATGAAAATCATAATATGCCTCTAATCAATCTACAGCTACGAGCGAAAAAAACATTCAACCTGTCGACGCACTTCCTTATCCAAAAATAAAAGAATATCGCCAAAGAAAAGACAAGAGTCATAGATCCAAGATAATGACATCTATTCCGAATAAAGAGACCCTGAAAGAGGAACGACAAAGAAAATTAGAAGGAGAAATAACTAAGACAAAAGAAAGGTGCTTAAGACTTTGACGAAGGAGAAAATAAAAAAGGAGAAAAGAAGGCACCTTTATCGGAAGACATCAATGCTGTATCAGGCATATTTTGCCCAGGGTGTGAAACCGGATTTAAGGAACCAATAGTAGAAGACTGGATAGAGTGCTCGCAAGCTGCAAGCAATGGTGGCACGAAAAATGCACATGGTATGAGAAAGCAGGAGACTATAAATGTGACCTATGCTTGTAAATGTTTCAAATATTTGTTAATATTATATAAATTTGAATAAACTGTATTAAACATTATGTTTTTTTATTGGATAAACACCTTAGCAATAAATGATAAGAAATTTCATTAGGAGGACTTTTGGGCCTCTTATGGGGTAAAGGTCTCATTTTGCAGCACCAAATATTTTTAATAGTATATTACGTTACAAGACCGGAAAGTACTATTTTACAGGACGAAGCAGGCAATTTCCAGGGCGAGCCGCCAGGCGAGTCCTGGAAGCCTGCGAGTCCTGTAAACGTACTTTCCGGTTGTGTAACGTACAATATTTTTTTTTTAAATCGACGCAAGACCAGTGGCGTACAAGAAAATTTAGATAATGGCTTACTACATTAATATAGTTTTAAACAGATTGAAAACTCTATAGTCAGGATTTTTTTTTATTTATAATAGTTATAATAAATATTATTTGATAATAGGTACTTAATAAATAATTAAAATTAGAATTATTCTAATAATTAATAATATCTATTTTTGAACTGTTATGTTAAAAGTACAATTTTTTTCTTTACACCAACATTTGAAAACGGCAAACGTTTTTTCATACTTGTCCCTGGACTTATGCGGCAACAAATCGTGAGTAGCTCTAGCAGCCGCTTCAGTTATTTCAAGAGGAATTTCACCTTCATCCACATTCATTTCCATAATATAATCTAACTTTTAACTTTTAAAGACAATTTTTAATAAGCAGTATCAAATTTGACAGTTCGTTGCCATGAAACGCCATGAAAGAAACAATCAAGTCAAAGCCTACTTATTATGGGTTTGGTTCGTTTTCTCAAATATTGATCGGAATGTAAAAAAAGGGCCCGGTAAAGTAAAAAGAGGGACCGGTAAAGTACTTTACCGGTCCCTCTTTTATGACTTTCTGGTCTAGACCGATAAAATGACATTTTCCGGTTAAAAAATTGAGTAGAAAGTGGTTGCTTTCCGGTCGATTTAAAAAAAAAATAATTAAATATTGTTAAATTTTTAGGCTTTTTTCATATACACTGCGTTCAAAAAGTCCCGGACCGGTCAATTATTTAGAAAATGGCGCACAATATAAAAACACTTTCGGTATAAAAGTTGTAGGCCTTAAAAAAATCTGTAAAACTAGCACACCTGTAATTATACAGGGTGCCTCAAACAGTAATGGTAAACAAAACTTTCATTTTTTTAAATGGAATGCCCTATATCCTATAATACTTTAGGATTCTACATAAAATATCAATTATTTTTCAATAAGCACACTATAAGTCTAAACTTTCTGAGATAAAGTTTCTGAGATATCGCTTTTCGAAAAATTACATTTTTGAACTTTGACAGCTTCTAGCTCTCTAACAGTATATCTTAGAGCAAAACGGCTTACATGTCCCTATCTTACTTTTTTATTATCGTTCTAAAAATATCAGTTTTGGGTTAAACCGAAAGTACTTTATTTCCGGTTCTTGAGTTACATCCGGTTTAACCGGAAGTTTACACTTCTGTGAAGATAATAAAAAAGTAAGATAGGGACATGTAAGCCGTTTTGCTCTTTAGTCTAACATATACCGTTAGAGAGCTAAAAGCTGTCAAAAAGTTCAAAAATGTAATTTTTCGAAAGTCGATAGGTAGGTATCTCACAAACTATTAAGTTTAGACTTAATATAGTGTGCTTATTAAAAAATAATTTATATTTTATGTACAGGGTCTTCCAACGAGGACTGAACAGGGGCTCATTTTTGAGCTTCCTTGTATTTAAAGAAAAATCCAAAATATAGCCAATCGATGTACCTACTTTTTCCTGCAGAATTCAAAAATTAAACCAAAAATTTATTTGAACCAGAAACAAAAGAGTTACGCTATGGATAAGGTGTTTTTTAAATGGAACATAGCTTTTTTTATACGATTTTTGGAACGAGTGATTTTTTTTGTCCGTTCTGATTAAAATATTTAATATTGTGACAGCTATTTTTATTAAATTTTAATGTTTTATCCAGTATAATTTAACTTTAACCTGTTTGAAACATACACTAGGTAATAAAGGTATAATCACCTTGGAATCCTTCAAAGTCAAAAAATTTGACAAATTTACTATAATATTGCCGAAATGAAATATTCATTAGATGAGAGATTGCAGATTGTTATATTGTTCTACAAATGCCAAGAAAATGCAAGAGAAGCAAGGAGAAGATTTATATTATAGTAAATTTGTCAAATTTTTTGACTTTGAAGGATTCAAAGGTGATTATACCTTTATTACCTAGTGTATGTTTCAAACAGGTTAAAGTTAAATTATACTGGATAAAACATTAAAATTTAATAAAAATAGCTGTCACAATATTAAATATTTTAATCAGAACGGACAAAAAAAAAATCACTCGTTCCAAAAATCGTATAAAAAAAGCTATGTTCCATTTAAAAAACACCTTATCCATAGCGTAACTCTTTTGTTTCTGGTTCAAATAAATTTTTGGTTTCATTTTTGAATTCTGCAGGAAAAAGTACATCGATTGGCTATTTTGGATTTTTCTTTAAATACAAGGAAGCTCAAAAATGAGCCCCTGTTCAGTCCTCGTTGGAAGACCCTGTACAGGGTTATCCAACCAAGACTAGACAAGGCGATTTTTTGACTTTTCCTGTACTTTTATAAAAAAACTGAAATAGCCATCTTAAGTCATTTTCTCCCGCGAATTCGAATATCTTCAGCAAAAAACAATTGAACATCAAACAAAAGTACTAGGGGTCACTTTGATATTTTTTTAAATGGGATGCCGTATTTTTAATGAGCTTATCCGATTTCTCATATAAATTTTGATCTAAAATGTTGGATTTTTAATTCAAAAACGCCTTTTTTCTTCAGTTTTAAATTAATTAATTTAATTTTTAATTAAATTTTTTTTATTAAAAATCCAACATTTTAGATCAAAATTTATATGAGAAATCGGATAAGCTCATTAAAAATACGGCATCCCATTTAAAAAAATATCAAAGTGACCCCTAGTACTTTTGTTTGATGTTCAATTGTTTTTTGCTGAAGATATTCGAATTCGCGGGAGAAAATGACTTAAGATGGCTATTTCAGTTTTTTTATAAAAGTACAGGAAAAGTCAAAAAATCGCCTTGTCTAGTCTTGGTTGGATAACCCTGTACAATCCAAAAGTATTATAAGATATAGGGTGCTTGGGACACACGTCATATTTCTGTCGTGACCCAGTACAAAAGTAAAGTAAAAGCGTAGAACTCAATTCTAGGAAATGTAATGTGGCGTCTTACTGATCTAAGCGGCAACGCCGCATTCCTGCTAAGTTACTATGTTTTTCTGTAACTACTAAATGCTAAAAAAATGAGGAAAGTACATTATATTTGCATGCAATATAATTGGCAATACCGCATATTAAAGTAATGGCAACGTTGTACAAATCCATAAAAATATAAGTTTAAATCAAAACCTTATGTATAAAAAACGGTCGGCGATTCTGTATCATTTCCTAACACGTAAACTTAAGTATGAAAAAGGCCGGTTGCATAGTAACAGTGGATGTCTTTTCTCATTGGCTAGCAACAGTATTTTGACGTGAAATAAACCATCTTGGATTTTGACGTATTAGCACCTGATTGGTCAAGGTGTCGGTATACGGTACGAGACGGACAATGTTTTGTCAACAGAGTAGTGTCAAGCAGAATACGATCGAATTGCCGTCGCTCCATGTGGAGTTCAACCTGGCACGTTCAACGACTTGTGAAGATACAGGTTAAAGTTTTTTTGTGTCGTTCATTGTTACAAACGTGTTCGCACATAGGGCATTCCATTTAAAAAAATGAAAGTTTTGTTTACCATGACTGTTTGAGGCACCCTGTATAATTACAGGTGTCCTAGTTTTATAGATTTTTTTTAAGGCCTACAACTTTTATACCGAAAGTTTTTTTATATTGTGCGCCATTTTCTAAATAATTGACCGGTCCGGGACTTTTTTAACACGGTGTAGATCTTTTTAAAAGGAAGGTTTAAGAAAGTCATCTAGAAATCTGTAAAAACTTAAATTGATATCTTTAAAAGTTATCATTTTTCCAAAACAAATCTAGTACTATTGCCCCACCTTACTCTAATCCTGTTTCAAATAGTCGGTCATTTAGAGTCTAGACTATTATACTTAATATGACGGCAAACTTAAAAATAAAATATTCAAATATTTTTTACCAAAACAATTAAGAATGTTATGTAAGGAACAAGAACTGGCTTTATAATTTTTCAGTCATAAATACATTAATTTTTTTTTTAATCCAAATTGATTTTTTTTTTCTGTTATACGATTAACAACAATTCTCACCACTTTTAGTTCATAAAACCACTCTCTTCGTTACGAGCAGGCAGTCAGTCCTTGCAGACAGAGCTTCCAACATGCTGGCCTCAAAAGCTTTGATCCTTATTGCAGTTGCGGCTTATGGCGCCAACGCTTTAGCTGATCTTGACGAAGTCTTTGCTTGGAAAGAATTCTCCTTCGCGTGGCCCAGCGAAGACATCAAAAATGCCGCAATTAAGGATGGGGACTACGTTCCCGAACATAATTTGCCTTTGGGCTTGGATAGATGGAAGAATAAGTTTTTCGTTACCATTCCCAGGTAAGTGATACTTTATAAGACCAAAAGTTCACGGTCATAGAGAAAATTTTTTTATTGAAAGACATGCCTGAACAACATACTCAACATAGTACTATAATACGCTCATGTGCAAAATAGGCGGGCATTACAAAATCTTGATTTAGTTTTAGGCTAGAGTCATCTATTCTTTACATTTTGTTTTTTGGTTTATGTCAATACATGCATTTATTCTTACACAATTTTAACTTAAATATGCCTCAATACCTTGTATTGCCTCCCCTAGCAATAACACTGGGGAACAAAATTCAACTTTTTTTTTGTTTCCTGAACAAAACCTATTTTTTTTATTGAACTACACCCAAGTAACTAAAAAATACCTATTAAAGATTTTAGTTAGCTCGCAAAAAAAATCGTTTATTATTCATTATCATTTACAATGAACATACAAACAACATATTGTTGGTTCAGCAATAGCAATTAAGTAGCATATTTTTATCAGTGAGTCTAAAGTTTAGACACTCATTTTACGCTTCTTAGTCTTTTGAAAGCAGCCTCGGGGTATCTCTCGTAATAGTCCAACAGTAGTCGGCTAACATCTCATAGTTCCATTTTCCCTGATACCTTCTTTCCATGTTTGAAATATCCTGGTGGAACCTCTCACCGTGCTCGTCACTTACAGCACCATAATTTTCCGGAGAGTAATCCAGATGAGAATCCAGGAAATGAATTTTCAACGACATATTACAGCCTAGGTCTTCGTACCATAAAGGAAGTTGGGCAACCAGGTCTTTATAGTTTTCTGCTTTTATGTTTCCCAAAAAAATTGTTGCTACCATTTTAAAGACTTTTCAAGCGTCATTTTCCTTGGCTTCAAGTATGGAATCGAATTGCGCATCTCCGAGAAGTTTCCTAATTGGGGGACCCACAAATATTCCCTCTTTAATTTTAGTGTCACTAGTTCTAGGAAACTTTTCTTTTAAATAACTAAAAGCACGGCCTTCTTTGTCCACGGCCTTCACAAAAAAGTCCCAATTTTATATGAAGTGGCGGAAGTAAAATCTTTTCTGGGGGAACTAATGGCGCGCTGGCTACATTTTTCTTTCCTGACTCAATAGACTCTCTCGATGGCCAAATTTTCTTTATGTAGTGATCCGATCGTGCTGGACTGTCCCATTCGCAGAGGAAGCAGCAGTATTTCATATAACCTAGCTGCATTCCCAGCAAATTCGCCACAAATTTTAAATCCCCACAATTTTGCCAATTATATCTTTCATATTGTATGGTCTCCAGTAACAATTTCAAATTGCTATACGTTTCTTTCATGTGGACTGCATGACCAATTGGGACTGAAGGCAACTTGTTTCCATTATGGAGTAACACAGCTTTAAAACTTACTTTTGAGGAATCAATGAAAAGTTTCCAGTCTTTTGGATCATAGTCGAGATTTAAAGCTACCATTAATCCCTCAATGTCCCTACAGGCTACCAAAGTGTTTTCCATGTTAAAAAATGGTGTTTTTCTGACTACTTCGGTACACAGAAACTTTTACTTCACCTTGAAGTAAGTTCCATTGTCGCAATTGAGAGGCAACTAGTTCAGATTTTTTCTTAGGCAATTTCAAATCCCTTATAAGGCCACTTAATTCACTTTGACTTATTTTGTAAGGCTTTTTACTGGGAAGTTCACAGACAAAATCGGAGTCTTGCGAGGTTGATGGGCCGGCGACATTTTCCAGTACACTACCGTTTGAATCCATTGGATCATCATCAGAATTAAGGCTATATTCCTAAGGTGGATTACGTACAGGCAACTCGTCACTTCTAGGCACCGGGCGTATGGCGGATTGTAAATTTGGATACTGTATCGCAGACCTTCTTTTCTTCGAAAAGCCTTTTTTGATGGGAGGTGTCAAACAAAAGTAACAGTCAGTAACGTGGCCTTTCGGTTCTCGCCAGATCATAGGAACAGCAAAGGGCATCTTACGCTTTTTTCAACTTAGTCAGCTGCGAATGTTGGACGCACATTTGTAGCAGCAGATATGGAGAGCCCAATTTTTATCCTGGTCGCCAATTTTACAGCCGAAATACAAGTGGCAAGCCTTTTGTATTAAAGGGCTACGTGTACGTTTTTGTTTTACGAAAGTTACTTCACCACATATAACAAAAATGATCCGGCTTATTTAAACAAACTCGCGACATGTTGCTCAAAACTCTCTAATTTCTCAAATACGAACAGCTCTCAATCAACTGGTGGTTGAAATACAACTAACTAACAATTTAGGATTTATGTTATATGTATTTAAACCCTTTATAAAGTACACCTGGTATAAGAAACCCAGGTACTCCTTATTTAATAGTCGACTTTTCCCATACAATACGGGCAGGTAGGTAATTATCATAATTAGCATGGATCTATAAAACCGGAGCCAACTGACACTTTTGCAAGACAGATTGTTAGTTAGTATAATAAAATAAGTAAGATTTTGCTATTTTGGTCTCGGAAACATTTTTGCTGTTCCCCAGTGTAATTACTGCCTGTACGCATCCGTTCACACCATCAATGAGCCCGCGAATAACGTCTTGAGGAATATTTCTCCATTCTTCTGGAGGTGCCGCACAAAGCTTGTTTGATGTCGCTGGTGCCACTTCTCGACATTTCAATTAATCCATACGGTATGACGGGGGGGGGGGGGGCAAAGTAATTCTCACACACGGGCGGCAGCTACCCTAGGAACGCTAGGAACGGCACTGCATGCTTCAATCCCAACTTCTATCAAATATTTAGTTGCTAAATGTGGTCAGGCATTATACATCAAGATAAAATCATCGCCGATAAATGGATCAAATTACGTGATTTTCTAGAAGGTCCTTAATATACCTCTGTGCGCGCGACCCTCTATCAATAAATACTATAATTCAGTACAGGTAACAAATCAAATAAAAGGTCTCCCGTGATATTCCTGCCCCAACCATCACAGAACTTCCTCCATAACTAAGCCGGGGGCTGAACGTACGTAAGCAAATCGTTTGTTTATTCGTCTCCACGTCCACACTCGCTCTCGTCCATCTGGACAAAATCTAGACTCATCGGTAAAGAGTACACTGCTCCATTGTGTCAAGTTCCAATTCACATGTTCACGCGCAAATTATAATCTTGCTACTCTATGACGAGGAAGTAATCTAGGTCCTGTTGCTGGCCCAAGAACTGATTTTTTTACCTCAACCCTCTCCAAGTTGGTTTTTCGCCTGCATTGAAGTTAAACGACGAAGGGTTTTAGGAACAAGAAACCGGTCATGAATGGCTGTAGTCCTGAGTTACCTACCACTACCCGCCCTTCATGTATTTGCGTCTGTTTTTCTGTAGAGCGACTGGTATTTAGTCACAAACCTAGAATTTCGCCCGTCTTCCACTAAAGCTACAGCTTTTGTACAACTTTCAGCACTTAAAACAATTGTAAATACACAACTTTTTTATCAAACTGACAATAAAGCGGTAAACAATGGAAGACATAGCCACATAGTCACAGAAAATACTGAATTCATATTGCATTATAAAATTATGGAAAAATTTAAATTAAAAATTAATACAATAATAAACTAAAAACGACTAATTTATATCATAAAAACCTGTAAAATCATTATCTGGGAACAAATTAATACTTTTCTCTTCTTAGGCTTTTCGGAAAACTCAATATTTTTTTAAAACACCCAATGGAAACTTCGTCTTGGTTCTCGGGTCATATAAATGTGAAGTTACACTTTTTGGAGTGTACTCTCTTCATAAAATTTGTTTTTGGCATGGTCCCATTAACATGAACTTTAATATGTCCCATATAAGAAACTTTAGAGTTTTCTGGCCACTCACTAAATGAGCCTTTTGGGGGGGTAGGGTTTTTCATAAGAAATTTCGCAGAGCATTCTTCATACGAATCTAAGTAGATATCAGAAAATTGTAGTTTATCTTTTAGTAAAATTAGGTTTGACGAGCTTTCATTGTTAAAAGTCTCTAAGGCCTAAGCGTGATGGTAAGATTGAATCAAATTTAGTGATTTCATTTTCGTTAATCATTTCTATGGACATTCCTGGGAAGGTTTCTCTAAGTTTGTTAACAAGGACGTCCAAAAGTCGCTATATTTTCACATTCGCTACAAGTCTGTCTGCATTTCCTTTCAAACAGCCACCGATCCCATCAGGGGTACTCTTGCCGTGTTCGCTTTCGAAATAATTCTAGGATAGTTCAGGTTAAGCGAGTTGCAGATATGTTGAACATCTTTTTATCCAACGCTTACATATAAAGTGCACATTATTAGTTCGATTTTAGACTAGTAAAGTAGCTTATAACTCAGTAGTAGGTTGTGGTAAAATATGGCGCAATAAAACAGGCGCAAACAAAGCCAACGAAAAAAATTGGCATTAATTTAGAAAATTTCTAAAAGCTGTGGATTTTTGGAAGAAATTTACGATTTTTTTAAATATTTGTCGTACAAGAAATCACAAGATCTTCTTTGGAATCTTTACGTCAGGTTAGTTAATATTTTTCTGGTCATTATTTGCTTATTCAGAATTTTTGTTTAATTTTTAATGTTTAATCGGCCGGAGCTTTGAACTGCCGTGTCTCGTGCTCGCGTGCTTCCTGAGATTTTGAGCAGCTTGCGTTGGCGCCTGTTTCTTATCTCTTGGAGGCTGTCGGATAGTGCTTCTCTACTGTTTCCAGTGCTTCTTAACTTTTTTTGTATCCCTTATTAATTTGTATTTCGGCCACCCTGTAAATAATTTTTATTTTCAGATGGAAAAGCGGAGTGGCCGCTTCGTTAGGATACATTTCTCTAGATGAACCAATCAATAAGACTGCAGCAATTATTCCATATCCAGACTGGAAGGCCAACACTCTTCCTAAAGGGAACAACAAACCAAAAGACGAAAATCATATAGTTTCAGTATTCAGGTAAAAATATTGGCTGTGAGATATTTTGCAAGCCTTTAAAAAAAAGGAAAAATTCCAAAAATCCAATCTCACAATAAATTTTCTTTGATATGTTTAATCTAAAGTAAATTCATTTGTTTAACTTTCCACAGAATATCGATAGATGCCTGCGACCGTCTTTGGGTTATGGATACCGGTTTGGCCGATATCTTAGGCGACCACAAACAGATTTCCCCTGCAGCTATTGTGATATACGACTTGAAGACCGACAAGCTTATCAAGAGATACGTCTTTAAAGATGAAGACCTTAAACAAGATTCATTCTTTGCTAACATTGTAAGTAAAACATAATTTCAAGTAATGCCGTCTCTGGGCAAGGGCCCGGGGCCCCACGATTTTTAGGGCCTCGCGAGACGCATTAATTATATTATAGGTAATTCAGTTGATTGATGGAAATTCAAATTGAACGAATCATCAATTTAATATCAACAATCATTATTATTAAGTTAAATTATTAGAATGTTTATCCTTTTAGTGCATTTATTTCGTGGCTATTCTAAAATTCAAAAAAAAAGTTTATCTAAAGCTAAAAAAAAAAATTAAAAGATTATTTAACAATGAAAAAAACGTTTAGAAAGGCAAACTTTCCAAAAAGCAGTAAAATACTCAATTGTAAGAAAATTTTAATTGCTGTTTAGGTTATTGACACCAACAAGAATAAATGTGATGACGCTTACGCATACATCCCTGATCTTGGAGGCTACGGGATCATAGTCTACTCCCTTAAGGATAACGACTCATGGAGGTTTAAACACAACTTCTTCTACTTTGATCCACTCCATGGAGACTTTAACGTTGGTGGCGTCAATTTCCAATGGACCGATGGCGTATTTGGCTTAGCTTTGGGATCAGAAGATAATAATGGGTAAGTAAACCAGTAACAAGCTTTCGTAATTTCAACGTCGTTTCATGGTGGAATTTCGTGACCGAGGTCAGACCACCATCACACTATAGGCAGACGGTAGACCTTGTGATAAGCGACAAGCAAAATCAGTCGTGGTTTTGCACATTTTGCAGGGTCAAGACTAGGGTTGCCAACTCGTCAGAAAATAATTATAAATTTTGTACACGTTAGTATTATCTTGATTTTATTAATTGTTATTTTCGGTAATATTTAGTTTATTATTATTATTTAACTATTTATTTGCAAAATATTTTTGACGATTACAAATTTTTGTTTTTCAGGAATTAAAATAAAATATATTATGGTAGAAATAAAGACAGCACTAATTATTTTATTTTAATAATAAATAATAAAAAATATATTCTTGGAGAAAGAAAAAATAACATTTTATCAATTAAAAAAATTTCTTGAACTTATATTTCTTTTGGCTCTTAGCTGCATCCAAAAGTCGTCCGTCGCTTTTAATTACCTCAAAGAAATCCACAAACCCTTTCATCTTCTCTACACTCTACAAGTTTAAACTTAAAGCCTTTTAAATGTTTGCAAAGATCGATACATGTGGTTTAATTGGCTTCCAATTTTGAAACCATTTCATCAAAAATTGGCAACACGTGACTACAGAAAAAGACAAATTTCAACCTTATTTGAAATTTGGAAATTTTCGTACATAATTAATATTTTTTTGGAAAGTTATTGGTGTATTTTCGCCTAAAAATTTAAAATAGGATTTAAGAGCAGGTCAACTTTTTAGAACTCGATTGATACATGGCAAAATTGAAAGCCAACGGGTAACTACGTGCCGAAGTAACTCACTAAACTATAGTATATTTCAGAAAGGTGTAGAGAAATAAAAGCTCATTAGGTATGCAAAGGGACTACAGAGTGACCCCACGAATATTTAAGCGACTTTCATAATTTGGCATTGATTTCATTGCAAAGTTCTTTCTTTTCATCAAGTGAAGGTAGTACCACCCGGGTTTGGGTCAATTTATTGGTTTTGCATATTGTTATCCATTAACAAACACTGAAAATGGTGTGACAAAGGCGTGCCGGTAGGAAATTCGTAAAAAGGAAAGAATTTTATTTTAACAGAATAAAAATTAGGCATTATGTACATAGTATTAGCTACACCTATTTTTTATTAAACATTTAAAAAAAAAATTCATTATACAGAAATTAAATTATACTCGTAAAAAGGAAATAATTTAATTTTAACAGAATAAATATTAGGCATTATGTACATAGTATTAGGTACACTTTTTTTTTATTAAACATTTAAAAAAAAATACATTATACAGAAATTAAATTATAGGTACTCGTAAAAAGAAAAATAATTTTATTTTAACAGAATAAAATTTAGGCATTATGTACATAGTATTAGGTACACTTATTTTTTATTAAACATTATAAAAAAAAATACAAAATACATCAAGATCCAACATTTTCTCCTCTTCTTTAATGACATGATGGACTGCTTTTTGCCAGTTCTCTGGTGTCACTTCCCTAATGGCTTCTTCAAACAGTAGCTTAACGTCTTTCATTTTGAATGTGGTGTTGTGTCTTGCTACAAATCCTTTCACTTGCGCCCATATAAGTTCTATAGGATTTAGTTCGCAATGATATGGCGGTGTGCGCAGCACAGTTACACTATGTTTTTCTGCTACCTATATCTTCCACGGCATATTTTATAAAACGATGTTTGTATAAATTTGCTATAGCCAATAGTTCCTTCTTTATCAAATGATCTTCAAATTCAATACTTTTGGTGGTTAACCAGTCGATAATTTCTTGTTTTCTCCAAGATGAAGTTGGAGTCTTCTCTGTGCGTCGTGAATGATAGCTTGCGTTATCCATAACTGCTACTGAATCAGCTGGAAGATATTTTATCATTTCACCAAAATAGTCCTCAAAAACATTCGAATTCATTTGGGGCCAGACCCCTGTTTCCTAGGGAGCATGAAGAAGGTGAATTCCTACGAAATTTGGGCGTGGTCCCAAAAATTTTTTGCCTACGGCGCTTTAGCTCCGCAGTCTGCGCCCCTACGATAGTTCGCCCCTCCCGCCCCAAAATGCTGGCTACGCCACTGCCTTTTCCTAATAAACTTAATCTTGCCTAAAAACAAGATCACAAAATATTCCAAATTTTGATAGAATCTACATAATATTCTATAATAAATTAAAAATATAAATACTCATTCTTAAGACCCGTATTGAACGACTAAAAGGTTAGCAAGCCTTCTTTTAAAAATAATATATAAATAAAAAAATAATAACTTTTTCACTCACTGATAGTGGAGAATTATTGGAACATCTTTTTGTTGGTGTGAATGTCGCCTTTTATTACTAATCTTATAATACTGTGAACACTATATACGGCTTAACAGCAAATGCTGAAGTAGAGGAATATAGAGAGAGCTGGACCAGTGGTGCTGGTGGTGCTGTTTTACGATCTAACCCAGGTGGTGCAGGTGGTGCGTTTTACGATCTAACCCAGGTGGTGCAGGTGGTGCGTTTTACGATCTAACCCAAGTGGTGCTGGTGGTGCGTTTTATGACCTAACCCGGGTGGTTCGGTGGTGCTGTTTACAAAATAACCCAAAATTAAACCCGACTTTTTACGACCTAACCCGGATGCTTTCGCGAGGCGGCTTCTCATCTAACCCTAATTTGAACCTGAATATTTATGATCTGACCCGAGATAAAACCCGACTTTTTATGATTTAACCTTAGTGAAACGCCGCTGCTAAAGCGGGATAATTAAATCCCAATTTTTATAAGCCATCCTTAAACCCAACTTTTTACGATCCGACCTGAGCCATCCTTAAACCAGACTTTTTATTATTTCCCCTTAGTTGAAACGCCGCTGCTAAAGCGGGATAATTAAATCCCAATTTTTATAAGCCATCCTTAAACCCAACTTTTTACGATCCGACCTGAGCCATCCTTAAACCAGACTTTTTATTATTTTCCCTTAGTTGAAACGCCGCTGTTAAAGCGGTATAGTAAAAAACATTATTTATATTTTCTAACTTAGTGAAACGCCGCTGGCGGGTAGTAAAGCGAAATAAATCCCTAATTTATATGGTCTAACAAGATAAGTATAATAAAGCGGTACATTTGTCACCACAATAATTATTTATACCTAAATGATCCTCTCAAACCCTCTGCCGACTCGATTTAAAAAGAAAGGGACATAAACCTTTATTTATTATTCCGAAGGACCCTCATTAAAATTCAGTAGCATATCTAATAATTGTTTTCAATTTTTGCACCACTTATAGAAATACAATAAAATAATTACCATCTAGAACCATTAACTAGCGATTTCTTTGTACTGGAAATGGATAAATTATAGGACTATCTTGTAATGAGAACAGAGTAATAAAAAGTAAATAAAACTTAAATACGTATAAAATACCAAGCAGGTATAGGTACTATACAACTTGTGTTCGCCATCAGGTAAAAGCCCTCATAATGCTTTCATAAAAATTTCGGATAATATCATAATATAAGTAAATAGGCTACAATTTCAGGAAAAAAGTAAAAAAAATTAATTCACAGTGTAAAATTGTAGTTAAATGGATTGTAAATACGAAATAATATAAAAAGCTACCTTTTGTTTGCGATGATGTATGCACAATAACTCTATATTATTCGGTCCTTAAACTGAAAATACCCACTAGATAGGTATCATAAGCTGTATTTGTCATCAGGTAGAACCCCCAATAAAATTATGAATATCAGGCGTAGGCAACAATAAGCAAATCACGTTGGTTTTTTAATTTATTATTAATCTCGCTAACTTAAGAAACTCACAATATAACGACCATCCAAAAAAATCATAATACATTACTGGGTGTGAAAGCAATTGCGCTGCAAAATATAGTGTATACCGACTCTGAGGTAGTTAATTAAAATCCCAATTAGCGCTAAAAAAAATCAATTAGATATTTACTTTAGATATTTTAATAAAAAAATTCAATATTCTCACCAACATTTAACTTTTGAAATTAGCATAATAACAAATCCGTTACAATGAATTAAACAAACGCATACATAATTTTAAAATCACATAATAAGAATATAAGCTAAAATCTAACAAGTTCGGACTACTCGAATGACGTCAGTTTACATCTGTAGAGAATACCCAACTCTCGAATCATAAAAAATGGTCAAACTTTGTCGGCAAATACCCTTCTATGATGCAGGGGAAGGACAGGTAACTCGAGATGTTTATAAAGAAACGTTAAAGAACATTATTTGCTTATTTCTAGACTCTTAAAAATTAGATGCAATCGAACAATAAATGTTTTCATCATGTATATTTATGAGTAACACATTACCTTCGACATACATAAATTCAAATTGATAATTACTTGCCTTAGTACTTTTTTAGAAGCTTGAATCATTGCATATAACCGTCTGAGGATACCCAAACTTCCCCTAACATATTTCTCCGCAACCGGGGAAAAAGAGGTAGAAAAAGTAAAATAACAACTCCAAGTGTCTTTGCGAACAATCGGCAATAAAATGGAGTATTTCAGTTTTTAATTTTTCGTAAATAAAAGTTGGTTAGATTAATAGTCTCTGTGAATATAATAACATAAACAAAGTGATATGCCGTAAATTTAGGAGTACAGTATAAATTATGCCTCTATTAAAATATACCGCAATAACTAACTACCAAAGGATTTTTGATATTTTGAATATATTTGATGCTCATAGCATTATCACATTTCCAAAGGCTCTAAATTTTAGAAAAATGTTCTAATAGAATATGTCTATCAATATAAAGTAAAGGTATTGTTAGGTTTTTTTAAAAAATAGGACCTACAACAGTCTCTGCTACAGCATGGCTGACTCTGTAGAAACTTCTGTGAAACCATAATAATTATATCAATAATCAAGTTGTCCTTATGATAATATTTTCTTCCAATATCCGACTCCACTATCCATAAAAGTTATGTTAGAAAATTCATAATTGAGCGCATTGTAATTTTTTAAAAAGAAATTCACTTCACACACAAAGATGTAGCCATTCAATCCATGAAAATAATGCAAGTCAGTATGCGTATGTTATGGCTAACTGTTTAAATGTCTATTCCTTCCACGTTTATCGGAAGAAATACTTTTTTTATACTAGTATTTTAGTTGAAAATAAGATCATAAATCATCTATACAAAACAAGCGCCCCTTATGGATTTGAACGAAAATCATAGATTCGACTATTTTCATGAAAAATAAATCTAAGTACGGAATAATGCAGGAAGATTATCTATTTTCTTGGTTTAGAAAGTGATGTAGTTAAGATTTATAACTTAGGAATAAATAAATTATTATTAATCTTTTCGACCTATTTCTCTTGCATATTTAATTTCTTTGATAGTAAGAACTAATCTTTTTATTTTACAAAGTAAAAAAAAAGCTAAAGATCGGCGTTGTCAGTCAGGTATAAGAACTGATTTAACACGATGGTTTTTGTACAAACGTTCACATACAATTGTATGCTTTTTAACCGATTGTGTCGGAAAAAATGACGATTTATAGATTAGATATTTAGACGAAGAGCTAACCTTCTCAATAAAGTATTGATTATTGCCCTGCTAGCTAGACAACACTTTTTATGTTAGTCAAAAAAAAATTTTTTTTTTCGGACGCTATTACAGATTTCATCGTTAACTAACAAACATTAAGACCAAAAAATTAGCGTGCAAGATGAAATGTATAGGTTCACTTCATTTCTACATTATTTTACAACTCTCAATCGCATTAAAAACAAGATCGAATAAAAAATAACTTATGACATATGGACGAAAAATGTTTTTCGGGCTATTTAGGTTAGCGACCGCATTACGTCTGAAATACTACATTTTTCGAGCTTATAACATAATTTACTATTTTAACGTTAAAATAGGGGAAATGATGTATCGAAATGGATACTTTTTTTTGTCGGTCACGAGATTATAGTTTCTTTTAAAATGAACTCTAATATTTACAACACAAATTATCCTTTAAGCCACATTAGTTTAAAACTCGTCTGTCGCTTTCCCTCTATTGTGAGTTTGATTAAAGTATAGCGTAGTATATATTTAGATGAATTTCGCAAATGTTGAATACTTTCAAAACTGAAAAAGCCGCCCTTTGCAATAAATATCTCCGTAGAGTTAGGTACCCTGCAGATTAAGGGTATTTCAGCGGATAATCATATACAAATTCAAAGATTTTGTCTATTTTAATGGATTAACAAACAATATCTATAGGATGACTTTACTGATAAAAAAAAAATAACAAAAATCCATAAAGTCTAGGCTCACATGAAATTCCATAAAGAGCAGCTGCATAGCCTTATCACATCAAACTATATTTTTATTTCGTTCTATTGTCAAAAGTCTGTGTTTAGGAGATTATCGTTCATTTTAAAATGAACTCTAATATGTACATCACCATAAACTACCTCTTAAGCCGTCGTAAAAATACACTTTTCGATTTACCTCTATATTGATTTTCTAATATTAAATATCTACAATAGTCGAAATTCGCTCGCTAATACCTATGTATGCAAGGTTTCTTCAAAAAATGACAATTTTGTTGTTTAATGGCTTGAAAAAATGGAAAAAGGAGGTTTTTGCATCCATTTATTTCCAGATGAGTGTTAAAAATACTTATAAAACTCGGTATACCGAAGATCAAGCATTAATGAGAGGGTTGAGTCCTGTTTGCCAAATCCTGATTTTTAATTTGACGTTGGCAACGGTACAATTTTTTAACATTTATCATAAGAGGCGTATATTTTTGGGGCTTAGATCTACCAGTTTATCCACGCCTCATTTATTGTTAGTGCTTTAGTAATTTTACTTTCCAATTATTTTTTACCAAAACGCGTAGTTGAAACAGTGTCTATATCAGACGATATAATAAATTTTAAGGATTAATTTGCTTACAAATACACTTCAATTTATTTAGGCTAAAGCAGCCAGACATATACTGGAACTACGAAAACCCTATTACAATTTGGTTGCCTAGAGAAAATTTTGTAAAAAACATAGCTTTCTACACAAATGCTTGCACATTATGTACCTATCATTTTAAGATACCTGGCGACATCAATGTAAGCATTGACATAATGACGCAAGATATAGGTAGGTACTAGAATATTCAAGATTTCTATTAACGATACACTTCAGCATACATGCGAGATGTCATTAATGTCTACGGAAGGCAACAGACATACCAGCTATTTTTACATGGGATTCCATAGACTTGGACGCTTCTTGTTTAGAAATATTTGATGTCATCTTGAGGAGTTCCGTATTGAAGCATCAAACCTACCTGCCAAATAATTGACGAAATATGGGATATCATAAAATATGCCCCCCATCGAACTAAATGATCCTATAAACCAGCTTCACAGACCGTAATTTGTGATGCTAACACGATTAATACGCAATAGAACAAGATTAAGAAACAAAATTTAAAGTAGCTCTTTATCACACGAAAATAATTAAATAATTTACGGTTACAGAACAATAATTATTTTAAAAAGCTGTATAACTAAATATATTATGTTATTAGGAATATTCTGTCTAAAGTAACAGCTGATCTTAGTCGAAAATGAGATCGTATTATTGATTGTTGAATTCGTTAGGTATGAAATAAAATTAGAGATTTCGTCTATTTTTTCACGATTAAAAAAGAATACCTCTATTTAGCTAAAAATGAAACGATTACAGTGGTAGATTAATTCACTTTACCAAGCATGTAAACTACTAATTTTGCAATAAATATCTTCTATATTTCTAGGTAGGTTTACTCGAAAATGTTGGGCTATTTTCATCAAAAATCCCGATACGAAATTGAAAAATTTGCCTATTTTTGTCGGTTTACAAAGTGATAGTGGAATATTGGTTTGATCAAAGAACAATAATTATTTTAAAAATGTTGTATAATTAACTAAATGTCGGTGTTATCAGGCAGGCAAGAAGTTATTTATCTGAACCTTATTTGTACCATTAGCGTTTATATACAAATGTTAGTGGTTTTCAAAAATTGATATCTCGGAAATTATTAGGTTTAGACTTATAATACGCTTATTAAAAAATAATGACTACTTTATGCAAAATTCAAAAATATTATAAGATGTAGGGTATCCCAGTAACTTAACCAAAGATTTTCGGTCTTCGTAAAGCTTTACACGTTTCTTCAGCGTACCAAACATTCACTTTTTTTAAATATTGACATCGGGTTAGGATTCTGAACATAGGATTAACATCACTCCAATAGTGAACATGTTGCGTTGTCACAGTTCCATTCGTTGAAAAGTAAACAAAACCGTTTGAGCTACGTGGGGAATAAATAAAGTTGGCTTGTTGAAAAATTTTAATATTTATTAAGGTAAAAGACTATAAATATATCGATACAACACTTTGGCATTTCTAATACTACAAACATGAATATCTAAAATGTGATATTTACAACCATCAACTCTCTCTCCCTTCTCTAATTTTGGTACACCAATGCTGTCTTCTAAGTTTATAATATATGGCGTCCTGCAGTTTAATTCCGAAAATGTTTTAACTAAAAATTCCTCTTTAACACGTCCTTTAACGTAAATAATGTCTGCGTCTATCAGATTGTTGGATATGATATTATGTAGTTCCTTGTAATCGGTATCACCATAATTATAAAGGATACCATGATGATTTCCAAATAGATATTTGACTTGTTTCTTGCAAGCCTTACTTAAGGTGTCGAATGGTTTAACTGGTTTAAAAAAGTAACTTTTCATACTATTCCCATCATAAATAGCCAATTCTTTCGCGCAAAATTCAGGTATGTTAAATCCTTGAATATCGACTACAACGAACTTCATTGTCTGAAGACTCAAATCAAACAAGTATATTTTCATATTTTTATCGCTCTTAAGTTCGATTTCAAAAGCACACCCCCACTTTTCGATAATTTCACAGTCTTAGCACATAGATCTTATATTTTTATTTACGATCAATTCATCTTTATTCGCCAATCGTCTCAAACGAGTCTGCTTTTGAAAGTAATATAGCCTTAGTATTCAGAAAATATTAATGATATCGGAGCCTAAAACATCCTTGACACTAAAAAATCATTGTGTTTCCTAACAAAACCCATCATCTTGTCTATTTAGCTTGCTTTCCTATTGTTTAGCAGGTTAAATAAAATTATTATTTCGCTCTTTTTGTCTGTACTGAATCGTTAGGGGAATACGTTTCTAGTTCTATAAGAGAGACAGTTAAAATTTATGTAAGCAATCAAAAATCCTACACTATGAGCTACTTAGTTAAAATTTCATATTTCCTTCCTGGGTCAGGCAAAATTTGTGATGTGTCGGACAAAATTTATAAAAATACAAAAAAAAATGCTGGATGCATTTTTAGCGTGACTTTCTATTTAATACCATCTTATTTCAAGGTATAATTCGGTTGTCAAAATGAGAATAAAATAATTTTCCCATGGTTTATGTCATCTTAAAAAAGTCAAAAGGTTATATTCTGTAGAGGGTCAGATACATTCAAATTTAAATATTTTCTCCAAGAAGAATTTTAAGATAGTATTATAGTAAATAAAAATTCTATACCTCCAATATTTCATGGAAACATATCGTGTTCTAGCGACATAACCCAAAAGTACCTCTATTCAGAAACGCATCGTACTTTTCTTGTCAATAATTGTCTCATTGTCCCATCCATTACATTATTATAATCTTAAAGCACCTGTTACCAGCATTATCTGTTTTTATGGTTTTCATAAAACATAGCGATTACCGATGAAAATTAAACGAAAACTTAATAAATAACTTTTTTTTCAACTGAAATAGACTGATTTTCGATGGAAAAATGTTACTTATAACTAAAAATGAATATAAGACATATACGCAATGATATTTAGAATAAATCAATCTTTTCTAAAATTACTATGAAATATTCACAAAATCGTTTCGTTATAACCAAAGTAGCAAGGCTTGCAGATTTCGTATAGAGTTCAAACGCGATACTGAGATGATCTTTTTTTTTTTTTTATATTTTTGTAGGATAATGCACCACTACGTTGTAAGTACTTGAGAGAGGACTTTCTTGAAAAATCCTCAAATTTCTCTGCAATTTTGTTCCTTCTAGAGTTAAATTCACACAGAAAACCCCGTATTCTTATCTTTCAGGTTGGTATATTAAAAAGGGCTTATTAGTATGGTTTAGAAAACAAGCAATATTAATTAACGGATGTTTTTTTGTCGTATGAAGAGTTGAAAAATTTTTTTTTCCACTCCAATGGTTGCGATGCAGAGAGTCGGGTTTCATCATAATCTTTCAGGGTAGCTCAGGTTTGATTGCATGTAGAGAGTCGGGTTTCATCATAATCTTTCAGGGTAGCTCAGGTTTGATTACATGTACTAAGGTTAGTGCTCCTTGCAATCGGTTTCAGGTTTGACGCGCCCCCCTCAGGTTTGTTCAGGTTTCTCAAACGTTTGAGAAACCTGAACAAACCTGAGGGGGGCGCGTCAAACTAGAAGGAACAAAATTGCAGAGAAATTTGAGGATTTTTCAAGAAAGTCCTCTCTCAAGTACTTACAACGTAGTGGTGCATTATCCTACAAAAATATAAAAAAAAAAAAAAGATCATCTCAGTATCGCGTTTGAACTCTATACGAAATCTGCAAGCCTTGCTACTTTGGTTATAACGAAACGATTTTGTGAATATTTCATAGTAATTTTAGAAAAGATTGATTTATTCTAAATATCATTGCGTATATGTCTTATATTCATTTTTAGTTATAAGTAACATTTTTCCATCGAAAATCAGTCTATTTCAGTTGAAAAAAAAGTTATTTATTAAGTTTTCGTTTAATTTTCATCGGTAATCGCTATGTTTTATGAAAACCATAAAAACAGATAATGCTGGTAACAGGTGCTTTAAGATTATAATAATGTAATGGATGGGACAATGAGACAATTATTGACAAGAAAAGTACGATGCGTTTCTGAATAGAGGTACTTTTGGGTTATGTCGCTAGAACACGATATGTTTCCATGAAATATTGGAGGTATAGAATTTTTATTTACTATAATACTATCTTAAAATTCTTCTTGGAGAAAATATTTAAATTTGAATGTATCTGACCCTCTACAGAATATAACCTTTTGACTTTTTTAAGATGACATAAACCATGGGAAAATTATTTTATTCTCATTTTGACAACCGAATTATACCTTGAAATAAGATGGTATTAAATAGAAAGTCACGCTAAAAATGCATCCAGCATTTTTTTTTGTATTTTTATAAATTTTGTCCGACACATCACAAATTTTGCCTGACCCAGGAAGGAAATATGAAATTTTAACTAAGTAGCTCATAGTGTAGGATTTTTGATTGCTTACATAAATTTTAACTGTCTCTCTTATAGAACTAGAAACGTATTCCCCTAACGATTCAGTACAGACAAAAAGAGCGAAATAATAATTTTATTTAACCTGCTAAACAATAGGAAAGCAAGCTAAATAGACAAGATGATGGGTTTTGTTAGGAAACACAATGATTTTTTAGTGTCAAGGATGTTTTAGGCTCCGATATCATTAATATTTTCTGAATACTAAGGCTATATTACTTTCAAAAGCAGACTCGTTTGAGACGATTGGCGAATAAAGATGAATTGATCGTAAATAAAAATATAAGATCTATGTGCTAAGACTGTGAAATTATCGAAAAGTGGGGGTGTGCTTTTGAAATCGAACTTAAGAGCGATAAAAATATGAAAATATACTTGTTTGATTTGAGTCTTCAGACAATGAAGTTCGTTGTAGTCGATATTCAAGGATTTAACATACCTGAATTTTGCGCGAAAGAATTGGCTATTTATGATGGGAATAGTATGAAAAGTTACTTTTTTAAACCAGTTAAACCATTCGACACCTTAAGTAAGGCTTGCAAGAAACAAGTCAAATATCTATTTGGAAATCATCATGGTATCCTTTATAATTATGGTGATACCGATTACAAGGAACTACATAATATCATATCCAACAATCTGATAGACGCAGACATTATTTACGTTAAAGGACGTGTTAAAGAGGAATTTTTAGTTAAAACATTTTCGGAATTAAACTGCAGGACGCCATATATTATAAACTTAGAAGACAGCATTGGTGTACCAAAATTAGAGAAGGGAGAGAGAGTTGATGGTTGTAAATATCACATTTTAGATATTCATGTTTGTAGTATTAGAAATGCCAAAGTGTTGTATCGATATATTTATAGTCTTTTACCTTAATAAATATTAAAATTTTTCAACAAGCCAACTTTATTTATTCCCCACGTAGCTCAAACGGTTTTGTTTACTTTTCAACGAATGGAACTGTGACAACGCAACATGTTCACTATTGGAGTGATGTTAATCCTATGTTCAGAATCCTAACCCGATGTCAATATTTAAAAAAAGTGAATGTTTGGTACGCTGAAGAAACGTGTAAAGCTTTACGAAGACCGAAAATCTTTGGTTAAGTTACTGGGATACCCTACATCTTATAATATTTTTGAATTTTGCATAAAGTAGTCATTATTTTTTAATAAGCGTATTATAAGTCTAAACCTAATAATTTCCGAGATATCAATTTTTGAAAACCACTAACATTTGTATATAAACGCTAATGGTACAAATAAGGTTCAGATAAATAACTTCTTGCCTGCCTGATAACACCGACATTTAGTTAATTATACAACATTTTTAAAATAATTATTGTTCTTTGATCAAACCAATATTCCACTATCACTTTGTAAACCGACAAAAATAGGCAAATTTTTCAATTTCGTATCGGGATTTTTGATGAAAATAGCCCAACATTTTCGAGTAAACCTACCTAGAAATATAGAAGATATTTATTGCAAAATTAGTAGTTTACATGCTTGGTAAAGTGAATTAATCTACCACTGTAATCGTTTCATTTTTAGCTAAATAGAGGTATTCTTTTTTAATCGTGAAAAAATAGACGAAATCTCTAATTTTATTTCATACCTAACGAATTCAACAATCAATAATACGATCTCATTTTCGACTAAGATCAGCTGTTACTTTAGACAGAATATTCCTAATAACATAATATATTTAGTTATACAGCTTTTTAAAATAATTATTGTTCTGTAACCGTAAATTATTTAATTATTTTCGTGTGATAAAGAGCTACTTTAAATTTTGTTTCTTAATCTTGTTCTATTGCGTATTAATCGTGTTAGCATCACAAATTACGGTCTGTGAAGCTGGTTTATAGGATCATTTAGTTCGATGGGGGGCATATTTTATGATATCCCATATTTCGTCAATTATTTGGCAGGTAGGTTTGATGCTTCAATACGGAACTCCTCAAGATGACATCAAATATTTCTAAACAAGAAGCGTCCAAGTCTATGGAATCCCATGTAAAAATAGCTGGTATGTCTGTTGCCTTCCGTAGACATTAATGACATCTCGCATGTATGCTGAAGTGTATCGTTAATAGAAATCTTGAATATTCTAGTACCTACCTATATCTTGCGTCATTATGTCAATGCTTACATTGATGTCGCCAGGTATCTTAAAATGATAGGTACATAATGTGCAAGCATTTGTGTAGAAAGCTATGTTTTTTACAAAATTTTCTCTAGGCAACCAAATTGTAATAGGGTTTTCGTAGTTCCAGTATATGTCTGGCTGCTTTAGCCTAAATAAATTGAAGTGTATTTGTAAGCAAATTAATCCTTAAAATTTATTATATCGTCTGATATAGACACTGTTTCAACTACGCGTTTTGGTAAAAAATAATTGGAAAGTAAAATTACTAAAGCACTAACAATAAATGAGGCGTGGATAAACTGGTAGATCTAAGCCCCAAAAATATACGCCTCTTATGATAAATGTTAAAAAATTGTACCGTTGCCAACGTCAAATTAAAAATCAGGATTTGGCAAACAGGACTCAACCCTCTCATTAATGCTTGATCTTCGGTATACCGAGTTTTATAAGTATTTTTAACACTCATCTGGAAATAAATGGATGCAAAAACCTCCTTTTTCCATTTTTTCAAGCCATTAAACAACAAAATTGTCATTTTTTGAAGAAACCTTGCATACATAGGTATTAGCGAGCGAATTTCGACTATTGTAGATATTTAATATTAGAAAATCAATATAGAGGTAAATCGAAAAGTGTATTTTTACGACGGCTTAAGAGGTAGTTTATGGTGATGTACATATTAGAGTTCATTTTAAAATGAACGATAATCTCCTAAACACAGACTTTTGACAATAGAACGAAATAAAAATATAGTTTGATGTGATAAGGCTATGCAGCTGCTCTTTATGGAATTTCATGTGAGCCTAGACTTTATGGATTTTTGTTATTTTTTTTTTATCAGTAAAGTCATCCTATAGATATTGTTTGTTAATCCATTAAAATAGACAAAATCTTTGAATTTGTATATGATTATCCGCTGAAATACCCTTAATCTGCAGGGTACCTAACTCTACGGAGATATTTATTGCAAAGGGCGGCTTTTTCAGTTTTGAAAGTATTCAACATTTGCGAAATTCATCTAAATATATACTACGCTATACTTTAATCAAACTCACAATAGAGGGAAAGCGACAGACGAGTTTTAAACTAATGTGGCTTAAAGGATAATTTGTGTTGTAAATATTAGAGTTCATTTTAAAAGAAACTATAATCTCGTGACCGACAAAAAAAAGTATCCATTTCGATACATCATTTCCCCTATTTTAACGTTAAAATAGTAAATTATGTTATAAGCTCGAAAAATGTAGTATTTCAGACGTAATGCGGTCGCTAACCTAAATAGCCCGAAAAACATTTTTCGTCCATATGTCATAAGTTATTTTTTATTCGATCTTGTTTTTAATGCGATTGAGAGTTGTAAAATAATGTAGAAATGAAGTGAACCTATACATTTCATCTTGCACGCTAATTTTTTGGTCTTAATGTTTGTTAGTTAACGATGAAATCTGTAATAGCGTCCGAAAAAAAAAATTTTTTTTTGACTAACATAAAAAGTGTTGTCTAGCTAGCAGGGCAATAATCAATACTTTATTGAGAAGGTTAGCTCTTCGTCTAAATATCTAATCTATAAATCGTCATTTTTTCCGACACAATCGGTTAAAAAGCATACAATTGTATGTGAACGTTTGTACAAAAACCATCGTGTTAAATCAGTTCTTATACCTGACTGACAACGCCGATCTTTAGCTTTTTTTTTACTTTGTAAAATAAAAAGATTAGTTCTTACTATCAAAGAAATTAAATATGCAAGAGAAATAGGTCGAAAAGATTAATAATAATTTATTTATTCCTAAGTTATAAATCTTAACTACATCACTTTCTAAACCAAGAAAATAGATAATCTTCCTGCATTATTCCGTACTTAGATTTATTTTTCATGAAAATAGTCGAATCTATGATTTTCGTTCAAATCCATAAGGGGCGCTTGTTTTGTATAGATGATTTATGATCTTATTTTCAACTAAAATACTAGTATAAAAAAAGTATTTCTTCCGATAAACGTGGAAGGAATAGACATTTAAACAGTTAGCCATAACATACGCATACTGACTTGCATTATTTTCATGGATTGAATGGCTACATCTTTGTGTGTGAAGTGAATTTCTTTTTAAAAAATTACAATGCGCTCAATTATGAATTTTCTAACATAACTTTTATGGATAGTGGAGTCGGATATTGGAAGAAAATATTATCATAAGGACAACTCGATTATTGATATAATTATTATGGTTTCACAGAAGTTTCTACAGAGTCAGCCATGCTGTAGCAGAGACTGTTGTAGGTCCTATTTTTTAAAAAAACCTAACAATACCTTTACTTTATATTGATAGACATATTCTATTAGAACATTTTTCTAAAATTTAGAGCCTTTGGAAATGTGATAATGCTATGAGCATCAAATATATTCAAAATATCAAAAATCCTTTGGTAGTTAGTTATTGCGGTATATTTTAATAGAGGCATAATTTATACTGTACTCCTAAATTTACGGCATATCACTTTGTTTATGTTATTATATTCACAGAGACTATTAATCTAACCAACTTTTATTTACGAAAAATTAAAAACTGAAATACTCCATTTTATTGCCGATTGTTCGCAAAGACACTTGGAGTTGTTATTTTACTTTTTCTACCTCTTTTTCCCCGGTTGCGGAGAAATATGTTAGGGGAAGTTTGGGTATCCTCAGACGGTTATATGCAATGATTCAAGCTTCTAAAAAAGTACTAAGGCAAGTAATTATCAATTTGAATTTATGTATGTCGAAGGTAATGTGTTACTCATAAATATACATGATGAAAACATTTATTGTTCGATTGCATCTAATTTTTAAGAGTCTAGAAATAAGCAAATAATGTTCTTTAACGTTTCTTTATAAACATCTCGAGTTACCTGTCCTTCCCCTGCATCATAGAAGGGTATTTGCCGACAAAGTTTGACCATTTTTTATGATTCGAGAGTTGGGTATTCTCTACAGATGTAAACTGACGTCATTCGAGTAGTCCGAACTTGTTAGATTTTAGCTTATATTCTTATTATGTGATTTTAAAATTATGTATGCGTTTGTTTAATTCATTGTAAAGGATTTGTTATTATGCTAATTTCAAAAGTTAAATGTTGGTGAGAATATTGAATTTTTTTATTAAAATATCTAAAGTAAATATCTAATTGATTTTTTTTAGCGCTAATTGGGATTTTAATTAACTACCTCAGAGTCGGTATACACTATATTTTGCAGCGCAATTGCTTTCACACCCAGTAATGTATTATGATTTTTTTGGATGGTCGTTATATTGTGAGTTTCTTAAGTTAGCGAGATTAATAATAAATTAAAAAACCAACGTGATTTGCTTATTGTTGCCTACGCCTGATATTCATAATTTTATTGGGGGTTCTACCTGATGACAAATACAGCTTATGATACCTATCTAGTGGGTATTTTCAGTTTAAGGACCGAATAATATAGAGTTATTGTGCATACATCATCGCAAACAAAAGGTAGCTTTTTATATTATTTCGTATTTACAATCCATTTAACTACAATTTTACACTGTGAATTAATTTTTTTTACTTTTTTCCTGAAATTGTAGCCTATTTACTTATATTATGATATTATCCGAAATTTTTATGAAAGCATTATGAGGGCTTTTACCTGATGGCGAACACAAGTTGTATAGTACCTATACCTGCTTGGTATTTTATAATAATAATAATAATAATAATAATAAACGTCTTTTATTTTGGAAGAAACAGAATATTATATACAAAATGTAATGTAAGGAAAGATGTCAACACCTGGCGCAGTCTAGCTGCAGTAGCTATTCTACTGAACCAGACAGAGACACCTAGACATAAAGAAATATAATAATAGTGTAGTAGAATATTACGTAGCAACCCTAACCTATTAGACATATTTGCTATAATGAGACAAGCAATGAAAGGAGAAAAGAGTAATAAATTCAAATTATTATTAAACAATATTAAACAATAAGTAACCGTTAATATCACTGTAAATTTAAAAGAAATGACTTATATCTAGTCTTAAAAACATTAGCATTTAAGTGTAACATATCAGTGGGCAACAAGTTATAATACTTAACTGAGTTAAAAGAAAAAGAACGCTGAAACATGGCGCTCCGATGATGAGGCATGGTAAGCCCGCCCGCACCTCTGATATCCCTATCGTGAACACTCCGACGAAAAATCAAACGCTCGCCAATAGAAGCAGGAGAATTAGGATTATTTATAATCTTTATTAGAAATGTGCAAAAGTGAAGAACCCTCCGTCCATCCATTTTTAGCCACTTTATATCATTATATAAATGAGAAATATGGTCAAACTTTCTAATGCCGTAAACAAAACGAAGACATGCATTCTGAACCCTTTGTATACGTGATCTGCTTTCCGCGTCCAAACAAAAGCCATATACAAAATCACAATAAGTAAAGTGCGACAAGACAAGAGATTCACACAAGTTCTTTCTCAATGTAAAGTTCAATACGTGTCTATTGCTGTATAGTACCTTCAAAGCGAGATAAGCTCTCTGAAAGAGTTTTTTTAAATACTCTTGAAATCTGAGATTAACATCAAAAAGCAGACCCAAATTCTTTGCGATATTAACGAAATTCAGTTTTGAGCCGTTAATAGATATGTTCAAAATAGGTTTCAGAGTGTCAACCTTGCTCTTACTGCCAAAAATCAATATGGAAGATTTATCCGGATTTAAATGTAAATTATGACCCAGGGAGAGCTCACTCAATATCCTCAAATCCTGGTTTATATGTAACTCGGTTTCCATGTAATCCTTGGGATCAAAACAGCAATATAACTGCGTGTCGTCAGCAAATGCCTGGACTTTGCAACATTTCAGCGATTTAAGTATGTCAGAAGTATATATAAGAAATAGCAAGGGACCCAGAATGGAGCCCTGCGGCACGCCCGATAGTATTTTGACTTGTTCAGAATATTTATTATCAGAAAAAATCTTTTGAAACCTTTTGGATAAGTATGAATTAACAAGAAGGCAAGAATCATGAACAAAACCATAGTATTTTAATTTAGAAATAAGAAGAGAATGGTTAATAGTATCGAATGCCTTAGAAAAATCGAGAAGTACTAGAATGCTGATCATTTTTTTATCCCAGGCGCGAATAATGTCATCTGTTACATTTGTTAGAGCAACCGCAGTACCAAAGTCCTTCCTAAAACCGCACTGAGTGGGGGGAATAATATTATTATCGACGAGATAGATATACATCTGGTTATGCAAGACCTTCTCAAAAATTTTTGAAATTGCTGGAAGAATACTTATCACACGAAGATCGTTATAACCGTTTGGATTACTAACCTTTGATAATGGTTTGCCAATGGATAACTTCCATTTATCGGGAAAGTAGTTAACTTCTAAACAACAGTTAATTATATGAGTAATATATTTATCGATATAAGGGCTGCAATATTTAAGCATAAGGGGCGAGATATCATCTACACCAGTTGCGTTAGTTTTTATGCTATTTAATATTTTATTAACATCCGATATCGTGGCTGGCAAAAAAGAAAAATGTAAAGATTCATCAAATATATGATTTTCGTAAAAATTGACTAATTATACGTATTTAAGTTTTATTTACTTTTTATTACTCTGTTCTCATTACAAGATAGTCCTATAATTTATCCATTTCCAGTACAAAGAAATCGCTAGTTAATGGTTCTAGATGGTAATTATTTTATTGTATTTCTATAAGTGGTGCAAAAATTGAAAACAATTATTAGATATGCTACTGAATTTTAATGAGGGTCCTTCGGAATAATAAATAAAGGTTTATGTCCCTTTCTTTTTAAATCGAGTCGGCAGAGGGTTTGAGAGGATCATTTAGGTATAAATAATTATTGTGGTGACAAATGTACCGCTTTATTATACTTATCTTGTTAGACCATATAAATTAGGGATTTATTTCGCTTTACTACCCGCCAGCGGCGTTTCACTAAGTTAGAAAATATAAATAATGTTTTTTACTATACCGCTTTAACAGCGGCGTTTCAACTAAGGGAAAATAATAAAAAGTCTGGTTTAAGGATGGCTCAGGTCGGATCGTAAAAAGTTGGGTTTAAGGATGGCTTATAAAAATTGGGATTTAATTATCCCACTTTAGCAGCGGCGTTTCAACTAAGGGGAAATAATAAAAAGTCTGGTTTAAGGATGGCTCAGGTCGGATCGTAAAAAGTTGGGTTTAAGGATGGCTTATAAAAATTGGGATTTAATTATCCCGCTTTAGCAGCGGCGTTTCACTAAGGTTAAATCATAAAAAGTCGGGTTTTATCTCGGGTCAGATCATAAATATTCAGGTTCAAATTAGGGTTAGATGAGAAGCCGCCTCGCGAAAGCATCCGGGTTAGGTCGTAAAAAGTCGGGTTTAATTTTGGGTTATTTTGTAAACAGCACCACCGAACCACCCGGGTTAGGTCATAAAACGCACCACCAGCACCACTTGGGTTAGATCGTAAAACGCACCACCTGCACCACCTGGGTTAGATCGTAAAACGCACCACCTGCACCACCTGGGTTAGATCGTAAAACAGCACCACCAGCACCACTGGTCCAGCTCTCTCTATATTCCTCTACTTGCTGATGCGTTAAACTAAACAAATATACTTATTAAGGTCATACACACACACGATATATGAAGTTTATTCCAAAATACCACCTATTTATATGATCCAGCCAAAGAGGCCGGAGCCAAACTCGGTACCTGTTAAATGGTACCGGTTAAACGCAAAACGTAACTTTATAATCTACTACCTAACTCATCCTTACACAATATTTCGATTTTGACACTTCAGGCCAGAAAGCATACCTTTCCTAATCCTCTTACGCAATTACTTGAAATTTTAATATTACAAACAATACTATCTTATCTTAATAACCGTTAACCTAATTCTGGACGGAATTTCCCATTTTATTACTCTACACCTTTCTGAAATAGACTATAAATATCTACAAAATCATGGAGCTCTTAAGCTCATCTCCTTGCTTTGCTGATGCCGAAAAATGTGAATAAAATTTGAAAATAAAGCATTCAATATCAATATTTAGTTTATCTATAGCATGTTTTAAGCAATTATGTAATATAGTATATGCGCATGGCAGTTAGCTTTTAGTATATTTGTATTCGCACTTTTTAAATTAGTGAATATATCGAATTGTTTTTACCATAATTGGCTTTCGTATTGTCGGTCGAAAAGGACGATACTGAATTAATATTTAGTCCCATAATTTCTCGTTCAAGTCTTCGTAAAAGTCTATAATTTTGTTCTGAATACCATTATTTATAGTAAAATAGAAAAAGCGCGTAAATTCGAATTTCGAATAAAATACGTGTTCTTATAACCGCAGCATAAAAAAGAAACTAAAACCATTATTCTGCCTTAAATGCATAAAATTGCTACCTAAACATTATACGTAGAATAATTGTTTAGGTTTTTTTCCGAAATAACATAAACAAACAAATTTTCCTGAATATCGAAGACGTAACTGCTTGTTAAGAAAGACTATTGACCATTTTAAAGAATTATACCCCAAGGGACGTATTTAATGCACATAAGGCAGGTCTCTACTATCGTGCATTACCAACAAAAACATAGGTAACATTATTATAGCAAATATGGAAGGTGAGAACGAAGAACCATTTATAATAGGCAGCAAAAATCCTTCATGTTTTAAGGGCGCACCTATCGATAAGTTATCTCTCCATTGGGGCTCGAACAAAAAAGCGTGGATGACAGCAGACATCATAACTTCACAGACTTAACACTAAGATAAAGAAGCAGATAATAGAAGAGTGGTATTGTTTCTAGATAATGCAACGTCTCATCCCAAAATTATATATTGTCAACCTTTGAACCAAGGCGTTATTCAGAATTTTAAAATGCTCTACACAGGGCCGGCGCTACGGCCGGGCCCCTGCCCGGGGCGGCAACCTTAGGGGGCGGCAGGCTGTAAACTAATTAACTAGTTTATGAAGAAAATAAACCAAGATTCACTTGAATACTTAAGAAAAATTAATATGTGGAATTTTAATAAAATTTGCTTTTACTACCTATATAAATATTATGTTTTACGAACTTTTAAGAATTTTAAATGAAATGTCAAAATATTTGAAATTCAAGGAGCTCACAAGCATAATAAATTATAATTATTTAAATAAATGAACTCGCATACAAAATGCTGTAATATATTTTATTTCATACTGTATTGTAAAGCACACCTTTACATATTTGAATTTAGTCCAGAAAATAAGGTTTTACAGCAATAAGTCCGGTAAATTTTTTTTACCGGACTAGTCCTGTAAAATTTCTTTACCGGATTGAAATTTATAAGTTTTAGTTTAATCAATGTCAAACACACAATGTTTCCACCAGTAAATATAAGCACTTTTCAAATATACGACGCAGAATAAAACAACTTCATTATAATTTCAAAACATAATTATAATTTTCAACAGAACAGTATGAAATAAAATATTGTACGTCATTCGTCCGGCAAATCCTTTACAGTATTCGTTTCAAAATTCCAGACTCGGCTCCTTCGTCGCCTCGTCTCGAAACATTTCACTCATACTGTAAAAGTTGATTTACCGGACTTATAACGTAAATATCTATTATTTCATACTGTATTGTAAAACACACCTTTACATATTTTTAATAATTTAGTCCAGAAAATAAGGTTTTACAGCAATAAAATTTTTTTATTTCATACTGTGTTGTAAAACACACCTTTACATATTTGAATTTAGTCCAGAAAATAAGGTTTTACAGCAATAAGTCCGGTAAAAATTTTTTACCGGACTGAAATTTCTAAGTTTTAGTTTAATCAATGTCAAACACACAATGTTTCCACCAGTAAATATAAGCACTTTTCAAACATACGACGCAGAATAAAACTTCATTATAATTTCAAAACATAATTATAATTTTCAACAGAACAGTATGAAATAAAATATTGTACGTCATTCGTCCGGCAAATCCTTTACAGTATTCGTTTCAAAATTCCAGACTCGGCTCCTTCGTCGCCTCGTCTCGAAACATTTCACTCATACTGTAAAAGTTGATTTACCGGACTTATAACGTAAATATCTATTACCGGACTAGTCCTGTAAAATTTCTCTACCGGACTGAAATTTGTAAGTTTTAGTTTAATCAATGTCAAACACACAATGTTTCCACCAGTTAATATAAGCACTTTTCAAATATACGACGCAGAATAAAACGTCATTATAATTTCAAAACATAATTATAATTTTCAACAGAACAGTATGAAATAAAATATTGTACGTCATTCGTCCGGCAAATGCTTGACAGTATTCGTTTCAAAATTCCAGACTCGGCTCCTTCGTCGCCTCGTCTCGAAACATTTCACTCATACTGTAAAAGTTGATTTACCGGACTTATAACGTAAATATCTAATAATATAGTCCAACAAATAACTGTATTTTTTTCCTCATCAACTTTTCGATGGACCATATTAATTAAATATGTTCACGGACTTACTTTGAAACCTCTAAGTGATACTCGTTGGGAAAGCCGAATAGATGCATTAAAACCACTAAGGTATCAAATAGGAGGGATATACGATGCTTTACTTGCTGTTTGTGATAATTCGGAGATTGACAACTCTATAAGAGTCTAGGCTTCTGGACTATTAAGTTGGGTTAAACAATTTAAGTTCTTATGTTGCATTGTTATTTGGTACAAAATCTTAAATTGTATCAATCCTATAAGTAAGCTCTTGCAGACAAAAGACTATGATTTACCATCTGCTATGGAGCTCTTGAAAAATTGTAAAGATTTTTTCAAGGATCAATGCACTTGAATCCAGGTTTGATTTGATGAGTAACCACAGCAACTATTTCCAGTTTTTATACAATATTTGTGATTTATAAGATACTCCTCAAAATGACGTACTAAAGTATTGTAAAGATCTAGAAATAGTGTTAACTGATGGGAATTCATCAGATATAAACGCGCTGGACCTGGTAAACGAGATAGTATCGGTTCTGGCTTTGCCAAATAAAAAAAAAAGTCCAATCGAGATTTTAAAATTCATATCGAACCTGGATTTAGCTCCAAATCTCGGTATAGTTTTAAGGATATTGCTTACTCTCCCAGTAAGTGTGGCAAGTGTAGAAAAGAGTTTCTCCAAATTAAAATTAATTAAAAAAATTTTACGCTCCACAACTACCGAGGATCGGCTAAACGGCTTGACAACAATAGCCATTAAACAATAAACATGAACTGGCTGAAAAAATTAATGATAAAGAAATTATAAAAAAAATTTCAGAATTAAAAGTGAGAAAAAAACACTTTTAAGTTTAACTCTTGGTTTAAATGTATTTTTAATATGTAATTAAGTAAAGTAATTAATATTTAGGGGTTCTATAATTTGTTTTAGTATTTTTTAAATATCTGTATTTTATAATAATTATACACTAAAAATTACTCTTTTTTTTTCTGTGCAACCGGGCAACCCTAATTTTAATTGTGCCAAAAACATGGTAAATTAATAAATTAGTATTTTTGGCTAATCAAAACTTTAACATTATTGATAGCATTTTTTTTGCTCACGTTTTATTTTACTATTAAGTGTGGGAAGGGTTTAGGTTATCTTTTTAATTTTTATTATAAATGGGCGGCATTTTACTCTTTGCCCGGGGCGGCAAACCTGCTAGCGCCGGCCCTGGCTCTACAGAAGCTACCTTATTAAGAGGCTTATAAAATGTATAGACAGTGGTTGTCCTCTTGACAATAAAAAAATGCTTTATGAAAGCCGGATTTATGAGTAATACAGATAATATTGACGACATCGAAGAAGAAAATAATATTCTGTTCGCACAACTGTTTCCTTACATTAAGGACACATTTGTGAACTTGCCTCTATTGATAACGATTTGCTAACAGAAAGTGCAGAATTGACTATCATCGATTGTATTGAAGAGATCCAAGTAACATCGGTTGCTGTTGTGTCGCGGCGATTATCTTCCAGTCTGAACACCGCTTTAGGATTTTGTTAGTTTTTAAATATTAGATTGGAGCGTTTATTTAAAAAGGGATAATAACTGTTAAATGATTTTTGAGAAAAAGTTAAGACCTGTAAAAATATATCTTTAATGTATTGAAATATAATTTAACTTAAAAATCAATTTTAAAATATCTTTCTTGATATGGTAATTTTTTTGTTCTAGTTTCCGTACCGCGTATTTCCATCCAATGGCAAGTTACAATGAATTCTCAGTAAACACTTCAGTCTTAAGGAACAAAACCCTGAGTAGAGATCCACACATTTACCATCTCTTTAAGGTAACAAGCTATGTTAATACCACAGACTGGAACATTCTAGTGGCCTTTTCATAAATCAATAACCTGAACTAACCAAAACTTTAATTTAATCAATTTCCTTAAAATGGCCCCCCTTAATTTACAGCAATCTTATCGTCCACTGCAATTTTTCGCGAAATTTAGTTATTGCATTATACAAAGCGTCCAGAAATGACGATACGTAATACACTCAGTGAAGAAAAATGTTACCTTAAATAACCCACCACTCATTTGTTACCACGCCACTAGCTGCAGTATGCGTCTCCTGATATTTAAAAAAAGTGACATCCAATAACAATTTTAATTTCTGTATTGTAACTAAAGTAAAATTAATTTAGAGATTTCAACGATGTAAATAAATGCGTGCAAAGAGCACGTGAACACGATGTACTAGGACCGTCCCCAGACGGTCGCCCAACTAATTCTCCGCTGCAGCAATCCCAAGTTCAAAATTTAATTGACAGACTGGAATAAATGATCCTTCGGGGACGGTGCCTGTTGTTTACATCGTTGGAATATGTAAATGAATTTTAGTACCTATAGATCATAATAAATTAAAAAAAAAAAAACACTTTGATGATACCAACTTCAAGGGTCTGTAGCTCCGTATGAAAACATATGGGGGTTTTCACATTGTTTTCGCGTGTATAATACACTCTTGTTTTGTTTGCTCCGTTCCTCACGACTCACCCTGTATATGAACTTTTTTTCATATTTACCTTAAAATTTGTTATCGTCATTTCCGGACACTGTATAATATTTTGAATATTGTAACGCATATATATATATATATATTTTTAAGCTGGAAGGGACCAAAGGAGAAAACACCCAAACTTCAGCTTCTGTATTTGATGAAAAATCAAACACCTTGTTCCTCACTCAGTTGAACAAAGACGCAATTGCTTGCTGGAATCCTAAAAAACCATTAGACCCGACAAACGTCGATTTAATTGCTCAGGATCATAACAGGCTTATTTTTGCTAATGATATTAAGGTAAGATAAAAGATTTTCGTTTTATGCATCTGTCGTTGAATTAAAAACTTTCCAAGCCTAAAAATGCATTTAAAGGTGTTCAATATTGTACCGACAAATTGAAACAGGTGATTCCTACTGAAACACCCTGTATAGTAATATACTAATAGAGTAGTAAGTGATTGAGCAAGCGACAATGATCGTGTATCACTTATCAGAAAAAAAAATCAGTTAAATGATTCTCAGGTCTGTATTGCGGAGGAAACCGACGAAAAAGAATTTCTTTCAAAACAACAATTTCAAACCAATGTCTTCTAATTCCGAGAAAAAAATTTTACTTTCTTTATTATTTAAACTTAAAATAAATTACATTTGACGATTGTTCATAGACGGAAATACAAACGAAAAAGACCGTAAGTCGATATGCGGACAAAGTGCTCCCTAGTAGTTGTAAATAGGCGCCTAGCTCAAGCATTTTTCAACGGAAGAAACCGTATATTCAGGAAGACTCGACCGCTTTGTATAAAAGACCGAAGCTCGGCGCTTATGCAAGGTAAAAAGATCGTAAATCGACATGTGACCGCTCTGTTGCACTGTGATGACGGGGAAATACAACTTTTCCGTCGGTTGTGTCTCTTTTATCGTAAAAACTTATTACTTAATGAAATTTCTTTGTTTTTAAAAATTATTATTGTTGTAAATGGATACATTTCATTAAATTTCGACAGAAAATGTGAATTTCGATTTACAACACTAAAAAGAATACAACATTTTGTGTCATCTCGAACGTTGACAACATGAAACAATTAATGTTACTTTACCGAACTAGGGTGATAGTAGTAATGCTATGTATGTTTCAACCCAAAATCCCATAAGAAATAACATGGGAGCTGAAATCTGCATTTTTATCGCCATTTTAGGGCGTGGCACTTTTCCTGGAAGCCACCATCCTCTCTTAACCTAAGTGGAACCACTTTAGTGGAACCCAGCTACTATCGCCACCTAGTGAGTGACGTCATAACTGTTCGATGCCGGTAATATAGGGCCCTATTGGCCTGTGTGGAACCCTCCACTGCTGCCACCTAACCCCCCACCCATTATTCTAGCCTAACTTTTGCCCCAACGGAACCCAGATCACGTGTTACCCCGATTATATAGTAATATCATTGTAGGGGTACCACCTAACGGGGAGAGATGTACGTACCTGTAATCTTGAGACCTGTAGCGCCACCTGCTTTTCATATAAGACATCTTGTTTACCGCGATGGTAGGTATGACGTTGTAAATCAGTTAAAATATTTTAAAATATAATAATACCATAAAAAAGTTTTTGTCCTCGGCGGGATTTGAACCAGGAACCTCTCGATTCCGATCTAAGACCTTATAAAATACACTACGAGAGCGTATACATTAAAAGAGTTGATCAATGTTGATAAGCTAAAAATATGGGGGACCCGTCAATTATAACATATAGGTGGAACAAAGGGCCCAAGTGTGGAGACGATGGCAAATGGCGGCAGCCATAGTTGTTTTTGTCTACATACTATTGGAGACAATCATCTGTTGCAGCATGCATGCGCCATAACATGTCATCAATGAACATTGTTAGAGACCGCGTGGCATGTAATTAGACAACCGGGGATCTAGTATGTCCTTTTGGCAAACAGTATTTTCAGACGCCATCTATAATTACGTTCGCGCATACTCCCACTATCTGGGTACTACCTGAACTTATGCAACCAGAAGCCCCTATCAGCAAATATTGCCTTCACCAATTTATTAACAAACCTTAAGTGTGGCGATGATGACAAAATGGCGGTAAACCTAGCTTTTATAATGCCTTCACCATTTTATCAACAAACCAGTACTAATGGCGTTCCCAAACCAATATTTCCCCTTATTCAACATAAAAATTGTCGAAACGGCAACACCGCCGTTCCAATACTGAAAATTTAAGAAAATACGCTTAGGCCATATTGTAATAGCCGTTCGCAACAGTAACTAGGTAAAACAAAGAACCTTAAGTGTGGTTATAGGGATATATTATTATCGATACCAATTTATTAACAAATCTTAAACCTTTCCAACAGCATTCACCCCATATCGCATTGATAAAAATACCCATATACATACCCTATCGGAATGCCATTCATGATTGTATAATTAAATAAAAATCAATCAATTTTAAAACTTTTTTATTCACAACATAACAATATCACTTACTATCACCCTGGTATATTACTTTAAAGGAATCAAAAAATCGGCGTAAAATAAAAAGACAAATCTGTAATTATTTAACAACGTTTTATGCCAGAAATATATGCAGTTTTCAAGTCAAATACACTATTATGGTAATATATAAAGGTCATATCGGAGAAAATAAGACATTTTTCGAATTTTATTAAGTTTATCGCAACTTTAAGGGCATGTTTACCGAACCGTGCAATAAAAAACAGAATACATAATTAATTATCTTTCAATAAAATGATTATATAAAATTGAATCACAACGCGAGGTAGAATTGATATTGTATGCAAATTTTAGCAACATTGTATGCCGATTGCTTTAAATGCAATTTTGCATTTAAAGTAATTACCCTTTTAATAAATAATTAATGCATAATGTGGGCGAATAAAAGCAATTAATGGGATCTGTATACAGGGGGTATGAAACACTTTTAACCGTTAAATTTCACCTTTAAATTACAAATTATATCTATAAAACTGCCATAACATTCAGCCCAAATGGTATATTTTAGTACAATGGCGTAGCTAAAGACCAACTACATTTTAACTGATTGTACGTATTTGGGGGATATATTTAAAATTAATCTTGGAAGAGAACATATAATAATTATTTTCCGTTTCCCTCAAGCCCCGGCTAGGCGGATCAAACCCCCGTTAAGCTGTGTAATCCACCAATAACCCCGTTTAAAATATTCTAACAGAGTAGTTATCACCAGTCTCGTATATGTATTTAAAATCAGTATAAAGAATAAACAAGCCTATTATCTACATTTTCAAAATGCCCTGTATATGATGATATTATATTAGTGTTTGAATTAATTAGTACGTACTCCAATCGACATATATTTATGGAACATAAAAATTAATTCTTTACTAGTAGGAAAAACTTATATAAATATAGCTTTAACCCCCGTTTAATGGTAAACGTGAAATAATGTCAACTGGTAAGTTCTTTTTATTATAAATATTTTAAATTTTAATTCGGGGCTTTTCTTTTAGCAAGTCAAATCGTTAATTTCATCGAGTTTTTGGTGGGAGAGATGTTTCCCGGCGAGGCGGTATGATTTTAAAAAATATAATTATGTGTATATACCTAATTATGGTATTTTCAGATGATATACGCGTTCCATAACTTCCCTCCGGGGTATGCCACCCCATGGGGATACATCGAGCTATGGAACGGTCCCCTCTATGGGCGCCAGGTGATCGTCTGGGGAGACCCAGACGGTAAAATTATTTATGTATATATTATATAATTAAATGTTTTTAAATTAATTTTTATGTTTCATTTCAAATGGGGCTGTGGGAAAATTAAAAAAAAACATTTTGAAATCCCAAGGTATATTAGCAAAAATAACTTTACAATTTAAAACGTTATATCAATTTATAATAAAAACTAATTTTAAGATAGGTTTTGATAAAATAGTGATTATAATAAAAGAAGCCTGCATCTGAAAAAAGAACGGGCTAATGAAGTATTGAATTGATATAATATAAAAAAAAACTCACCAGAACTTCAAAATGTTCAATATAGGGGTAGTGCATCCGTATTTCTCTACAAAATATTTGCCAGTACGGACAAGGCCTAATTGGCTGCAACGTATGGTAGCCACTTCTGCCTCGGTTTTGGTCATCCTTTTAGGGAGATATACCATTTTATCGTCTTCTAGATAGATGATTGTAGAAATGCCAAAGGGCCCGTCCTTGTTCTCGATGTCAAGAATACGGTAAAGTTTACCCTCTTCCAGGTCTAGACCGTTTACAACATCAATTTTAGCAGCCATTTTTAGTTTTTTCAGGCTCTTAATTTGAGAAAAGAAGAAATCGGTGAACTAACTTTCCTGCAGTGGTTTCTGGTATTTATAGCTTTACCTCACCATAACAGATAATATTCTAGAACGACCGAAAAGTAAAAATTCAAGTAGCCCCACTCCAACAAAACGTTCAAGGATTTAGCATCACCCTAGAAGGGCTTATAAATAGTGCAGAAATGGTGAGAGCACTTAATTGTTTCTGTTATAAGTTTGCAACAGGTAAGTTTTTGAATTTTATTATGGTGTCGGGAGTTTTTAAACCGACTTGGTATTTTTATTCAAAGTGTTTGTATCTTTTGGTTTTCTTTTTAGTGTATATTTCGGGGGCCACCCTCAATGTTTGCGTGTCGATTTTGTGATAAACCCTTTAAGTTTAAATGTGAAGGGGCGTATGATTTTAATTATATACTATCGCTATATGGTTTTAAATACATTTATAATGACCCTGTGAAAGAGCGTATTAACAAGACGACAATAGGTCTTTTTATAGTTTTATGGAAATTGAATTTATATGAACAATTTTAAAATGTTTAATTGTCATTTATGCGAAAAAATTTTTACATATAACCTTAAAAATGAGACATTATTATCGGTACCCGAGATTGATTTTGAAAATTATTTAGAGCTTTTTGAAATTTCATTTATTTATAATGATTCTATACCAGAGGGCCTAAACAAATTATCGCAAGGGTTTTCTACAGATAACTTTTTCTTAAATATTTCGTTTATAAGAAATTTAAACATCTGCTTTGAAAAGTGCATACGTTTAAAGCGTGATGCTCAAAATTGTGTGCCTATATGTAAAATCTGTATTAAAACGCTCGAAAGTTAAGGTAATCTTTTTTATTTTGAATAAAATTTTTTATAATATTGACCATTCATATTTATGCTATTTATTTTCCTAAAACGATATTAGTATACCTAGATCATTTTTTAAAACGCGTCTCATATAGACACGCACCCACATAAGCTATTGTTTTTATTAAGAATTCACGAACCCTTCTTCGTTATTATGTAGAATACAACTACTTTATATAGGCATTTGCACCAAGTAGTTTGGGTATTAGTTTTTCAAAACAGCCCTAAAAGAAATGAAAATTGTATTTAATTTTTTTCATGCCTGTATAATAGTTTGTTTTAACATTTTATCTACAAGTGGGTTTTTATCAGTATAATATCCGACACAGTTAATATTATATTGTTTTTTATATCTTTTTAAATATTATAACTCAATTCTTGTAACTTGAGTATGTACGTCACAATATCTGTACAATCAAACTTGCAGTTAAATAAGGCATTATTTAATAGGGCCATAGACCAAATAATCCTGCAAATATAATTAATTTTAAAACAGCTGTTCTACGCCAGTGTGTCGTAAAAGTTAATTTAACAAGTGGCGGCAAGCTAGTAAATTACAATGACCATAACACTCCGTCTGCATCGAAAAAGATATAGGGAAAGTAATTTATTTTACAACTTGTATAGGACTTGGAACATAGGCCGATTAAAGAAAACGGGTTTGGTATAGGTTGATTAAAGAAAACGAGGGCTCTAATAATAATAATATATTTTTATTAGGTTTATAATAATATACATTTTATTTATTTTTACATAACTAAAATTTTATATTACGAGATATAATCTTATGTAATAAATCTTTAAGCTGCGCCAAAACGCCTACATTAGGGCAAGATATACCAAAAAATGAAAGATCCATTTTACCGATGCGAATTAGGCTCATGGTAAATTCATTATATTCAAAAAACATGTCGTTTTGAATAAAATAAAGGCGGCCGTCGGTGTAACAAAATACACTGTCTATCTTTGCGGGGATTCCGTTAAATAATTCTGACGTTATATGGTAATCTTCTGGTTTAAATATGCACTCATTTATACCCCATACTAGAATATCATTGAAAAATAAATAGGTTTTTCCCTTGTTTGTGTTCACGACAGCTCGAACTCTGGTTTTTACATTTGTGGCACCGAGACTATCTATTGATTCCGTTTTTATTAAAAAACGTGCCGTACTTTACAAAGTAAATCAGATCACCAACAAACAATACAATGTCTCCATTAGGACGTTCATATATAGCAGTTATTTTCTTAAAATTTTTTGGCAAAAATTTAAAATATTCTGTTAATAGAAAAGGGGTATTCGAAATTTGTTTCGTCTCTAAATTCAACATCCAAACAAATGTCTCATAAAAAATAAATAATTTGTTTTTAACGATTAAATAAGCTTTATTTGTTTTTGAGTCCAAGTCACATAGAGTCGGAAACTGCGCCGCATCGGGTACCGAGGGCGCGTCAGGGGTCGGGGGTACGCTGGGGATTGTTGTTGTAGCTTTTGTCTGTATAGTTGTGGTTCTTGTCTGTGGGGTGGTTGTAACTTTTATCGGCATAGTTGTGGTTTTTATCTGTGGAGTGGTTGTAACTTTTGTAGGTATAGTCGTGGTTTTTGTCTGTGGGGTTGTATTCGGTGACGTGGGTATTTTTGTTGTGGCCAAAGATTTTTTGCCATAAAGGTACTCGATACCATAAATATCGTCCTGAGTTATTTTCACATTTTCCGCTTTGTAATACGGGTACATGATCGCGCTCTCGTCAGCTGTGTGGGCTAAACCTAGAGTATGCCCGATCTCATGTATTAAAACGCTTAGTAAATTTGTCCCACCATTTTTGGAAGAAAGACTCCATGGTTCTTTTGAATGCATATGAATCTCTACATTGACGCTTCCATCTGGAAAAAATGCGTGCGCTAAAGTAGGTTTATCTAATTTGTAGGGACACCAGGTGAGATCATTTTTCATTTTATGCCGTTGGTCGGCAAACGAAATTGTAATATTATGGATGTTTCTATCATATTTAAAGCGGAAATTAGAAACATCCTCCCATGCTTGAAAAGCTCTTTCAGCAACTGTTCTATATGGATATACTGAATAATTTGGAGGGTAGATAGACCAGGATAGCTTTAAATCTTTCCATAAATAGTTAGAGCCTCTTCTCCAATCTGCAATATCTTTGACGCCACAGCGAGGTCTTTGCATTAGAGCAATAGTTTCGTCATTTAAGGTTCCATCTTCAGGAAGACCATAAGTTTCTTGAAATGCCCGTAACCCATCTGATATCGACACTAGGGCATTATCTGTAGCATTTTCTTCCAAGTAACCATAGTCTGTTAAATATTGGCGGGCAGCTGTTTCGTCTGTTGCCTGTACAGCTGTAGAAGTAACAGTGAGAAATAAAATGAGGTAAATTAACACACCCATTCTGCTCGAGGGGTAGATATATACTGAGATCATAAATAAGGGGTAGTGTATTTATTTTAAAAATTCGATTATACCAAGTTTTTCCAGTTCTAGTAATATAGACCATATTTTATCATCGTTTTTATGATTAAAATTGTCGCTCTCTAACTGTTTAAACATTTCCACTAGCTTGTTAACGTCATTATCGTAATCAAGTTCTAAACCATTCAAAGTAGGAGGAATAGTACTGTTCAATTCAAGGCTTTTGTTTATCATGCTCACTCTGCTTTTCTTTAATTAAGTCCTTTTTGGCGGAAAAAGCTTAGAAATAATGTTTGTATACTTCCAGCTTCTGCTAGAATTTATGTGATTTTTACTATTAAACCCCCTTCGGTGTGCGCTTGATAAAAGAAGGATTTCTTTATATTTATCCAGCTCTGTATTGGAATAGCCCATAGGGCGTTCTTTTGTTAATAAATTCAGAAGTCCTAATATATTTTCTAGTAAAACACTGTTTCTTTTGGGTAAAAAATGATACGTATGTAATAATATTAATACGATTGTAAATATGCATAATCTTTATTAAATACATCTAGATACACTTCTATGAGAATAATTTTCCTAATCGTTTTAAGTTAATCTGGAGCTTTTGAAAAATAAAAGTGAGTTGATTTTGTTTCTAGGAACTGATTGAAAATATTTAACATTTCTATTGAATCCAGGTCTGCACCCAATTTATATTCTTTATATTGGAACTTGCTAACGTCGATAGAAGGCATCATATGTTTCATCACTTTAAGGGTAGGATCACAAGGTTTTTCTTTAAACACGTTCCAAAAATGAATGTTGCTTCCCATTTCGTCATACAAGAGTTGTCCACATTTCGGTTCAACATCGACATTATATTTTTTAGCAAGTTCCCAAACTATTAAGGTAGCCGGTAGACAGGATGCGTAATATTTGTTCTGTATAAATACTCTTTCAACATTGTCGAGAATAATGTTTAATGTTTCTACCATGTTTAACACCACGCTGTTGACTATGCAATGAATCCATTATCCTAGCTGCAGCCTTTTAACGGACTCGTTGGGTGCAGCAAAACCTTTAGCGGTAAATAATAATAATAATAATAATAATAATAATAATAATATAATAATATAGTAGTTTGGGAGGGTTGTGACGTGGAGGGAATAAAATTTTTAGAGTCTGTTTTTGGTAAACATTTTTACGGCGATTAAACTTATCGCAGGTTTCACTTTCAGTCAGTAAAATATTAGTGTTTTCGGCAAGTAATATATTTTAAAAATAATAACGCGTAAAACTGCTTGTTGTATGTACATCTACTGCATACTAAACCTTGAATATTAATTCTGAACGCACCTTATTTTTTCAAAGGCATGCTACTTTTCTGAACGCACCCCAACCGAGGTTATAAATAGGGGCACATTATAAGCAGAACGCAGGAGCTCCAGAGCCCCTTCTGTCTTTGTACGTTAGAGAGAGCAGACGTATTTTAAGCCATATTTATTTTGTTACAGAGCAAAAAAAAATGCCGTTCCCAAGTGAGTACGTCGAGTTAATTAGGGCCCAGATGGATACCCCTAACTTAACAACGATTACCTGCGGTAAGATATTGCAGGACTGTACTCGCGCTCTTTGGAACTTGAATAAAGTCCTGAAACGCGCTGAGTCAGTGGCTGAAAAGTCTCATATAATAGCGTGTTTAGCCCAAATTAAGGGGTTTCAGTCGTTACTAAAGGACCGTAAAGTGGGTGGGGGTAGTGGGACACGTCGAGCTGATACAGCTACCCATAGAGTAAAGTGGGAAGATTTACATTCAGCATTCCAATCGAGAATCAGGACGGGTGTTATTATTAACAAACGTCATACTGATGTGCTATCATTTTTAGAAGACTGTTTGATAATTTTTAAGCGGCGAATTCAAAACGCATTAAAAAAAACTACTGCCCTCAAAGTTAACACCACTCTTTGTGGAGATTTTGAAATTAGTAAAGCAGACGAAATTTTAAAGGATACAAAGTACATTACTACTCCGAATGCCTCTATTTTCGGCAACACAAACTTAAATGAGTGGTTTGCCGATCATGTTAAGAACCCTATTTTGGATGAATTAGACACGTTCCAGGAAAGAAATTCTGGGTGGGCACTACGCAAAATTACACATTTAATGGTATCTATTAATCATTATAATCCTCTTCGGGTCGGAACTTACATCGAACTTCCAAAACAAATTGCATTGAAACGTGCGTGTGTTAATGTTCAGAATACCGATGATATGTGTTTTGCGTGGTCCATCGTTTCCGCTTTATATCCAGCGTTCAAGCATTCTGAACGAACATCATCTTATCCAAACCCTCAGTCAGTTCTAAACTTGGAAGGTATTAAGTTTCCCATGGCAATTAATCAAATTTCAAAGTTTGAAAAGCAAAACCTAATATCCGTTAACGTATATCGACTACAAAAAATTGGAAAAAGTTATCTGGTTGTGCCATATTATATACCTGAAAATAAGCATCCTAACCATATAAACTTACTACTTTTACAAGACAGCTACTTTTCCTCAGATGATGATATTGATTTAAGCCCTATAAAATACCATTTTGTTTGGATTAAAGACCTTTCACGCTTACTATCAAGGCAATTGAGTCTTAATACACAGCGAAAATTTTTTTGTGATCGCTGCCTTCATTATTTCCACACGCAGATAACACTAGATAAGCACACGTCCGAATGTTCTAAAAACAAGACCTTAGCAATACCTCGGATGCCTGTAGAAGGCAATAATATTTTGGAATTTAATAATTTTAAACATAAGGAAAAAGCCCCGTTTGTTATATTCGCAGACTCGGAAAGCTTGCTAATACCTGTAGTCGATGATATAGAAAAAAACACTCAAAAGGTACAAGAGCATGTCCCTTATAGCGTCGGTTATTATGTAAAATGTAATTATGACGATTCTCTATCATTTTATAAAAGTTACACAGGCCAAGACTGTATGCAATGGTTTATGCGCGAGCTTCAACAATTTGCTGAAGACGTCGAGACGGTCTTTTTATGTGATTTGCCCATGGAACCGCTTACGCCTGCTCAACAACAAAGTTTTTTAGCCGCTACTCACTGCCATATATGTGAGAAGCCATTTACGGAAGACGATAAGCGTGTTAGAGATCACTCACACTTCACCGGAAAGTATCGAAACGCTGCACATGAGCACTGCAATCTACAGTACCAGGATTCACACACCATACCTGTCCTATTCCATAACTTGAGTTGCTATGATGGGCACATGATAATACGGGCGCTATCTGAAATAGAGGGAAAGATTGATATATTACCTGTAAATAAAGAAAATTACATCTCATTTACGAAGCATATAATGGATAGTACTGTTCATTTTCGATTTATAGATAGTTTTCGCTTTCTTGCTAGCGGTCTGGATAAGCTTGCATCATACTTAGGCGAATATCCTAACCTAAAAGCAGAGTTTGAATACCTGGGAGAAGAACTGAACTTACTTACCCGAAAGGGCGTTTTCCCTTATGATTATATGAACGCTTGGGAAAGATTGAATGAGACTGAACTCCCTCCTAAAGAGGCGTTTTATAACAGCTTAGAAGATGTAGCTATAAGTGACGCGCAATATTTAAATGCGCAGAAAGTTTGGCAAACTTTTAATTGCCGTACCATGCAAGACTACTCTGACTTATATCTTAAAACGGATGTAATGCTTTTAACGGATATATTTGAAGCATTTAGGGATATATCGCATAGGACATATGGCCTTGATCCTGCATGGTCGTATACCCTACCTGGTTATGCGTGGCAATGTTTATCCCTCTTAATTCATCGAGAAGATATGATAAAACTTGAGCTGCTTACTGATTTAGAGATGCTAACATTCATAGAAAAGGGGGTTCGCGGGGGGCTAAGTCAGTGTTCAAAGAGGTATGCCGAAGCCAACAACAAGTACATGCCAAATTATGATCCAACTAAAAAAGACTCCTATCTCATGTACTTTGATGTCAATAATCAATACGGCTGGGCAATGTCGCAATATCTACCTTATGGCGGCTTTAGATGGCTTTCAGAAAACGAGATATCTCACTTAAACATTAGTGAAATTTCAGATAAATCTGCCGAAGGGTTTATTTTGGAAGTGGACTTGAAAATACCTGAGAATTTGCATGATAAGTTTTCCGATTTTCCATTATGCCCTGGCCATGAAAAACCGCCCGGGGCAAAGAATGAGAAACTTTTGGCTACGCTACACAATAAAACAGAATACGTAATACACTATAGAAACTTAAAGCAAGCTCTAACTTTGGGTGCAAAATTGGGTAAAATACACCGAATATTAACCTTTAAACAATCTCCTTGGTTAAAATCATATATCGACCTCAACACGGGGCTGCGCCAAAATGCCAAGAATGAGTTTGAAAAGAATTTTTTTAAACTTATGAACAATGCCGTATTTGGAAAGACGATGGAGAATATCCGGAACCACTCTGACGTTAAACTTATAACAAAATGGGACGGAAGATATGGTGCTGAAGCCTTAATATCCCGGCCAGAATTTAAAAGCAGCACAATTGTTTCCGAAACTTTAGTAATTGTAGAGCTTGCAAAAACACAAATTTATTTTAATAAGCCGATTTATGTTGGCATGTGTATTCTTGATTTAGCAAAGACTACGATTTATGGCTTTCACTACGAGTACATGGTTCCGCGTTTTGATGCCTGTAGTGTATTGTATACAGATACTGATAGTCTTATTTACGAAATTAAAAACCATGATGTGTATCAGATAATGAGACGAGACTGTAACGATTATTTTGATACCTCAGATTATCCCCGTGATAACGTTTATGCGATTCCACAAGTGAACAAAAAGGTGCTGGGAATGATGAAAGATGAGAACAATGGCCGCATTATGACCCATTTTGTTGGCCTTGGGTCTAAAATGTATGCTATTAAACTGCTTTATACTCCAGACGAGATTGAGCAAGAACGGGTTAAACTAGAGAATTTAAACAAAGAGCGGGCGGAAATTGATAAGGTTTTATCTAACTTGGGCGTCACCAAAAAGATAAAGGGCATTAAAAGGTCTGTGATTAAAAATAAAATCACATTTGAAGATTACGTCACCTGCCTTGAAACTTGGTTGGAAAAGCCTATTTCGCAGCGCCTAATTAGATCCCAAAAACACGAGCTACATACTATAAAACAAACTAAAATCGGTCTCAGCCCTTATGATGATAAGCGACAAATATCGAAATCTTCACCCGGCACATTACCATGGGGGCATTATTCACTTATGCATGTGGATGACTAAGTTGATCAGGGTCTGTTCAACAGGGTGTTCAGTTGATCAGGGTCAGTTCAACAGGGTCTGTTCAGTTGATCAGGGTCTGTTCAACAGGGTCTGTTCAGTTCAACAGGGTCTGTTCAGTTGATCAGGGTCTGTTCAGTTGATCAGGGTCTGTTCAACAGGGTCTGTTCAGTTGTTCATTATTAGTATTATAATTATTCATATTATTATTAGCATTAAAATTATTTTTATTACTAGAATAATCTACTAACGCACATATATTATATCCTAACCTGTATAACTTTCAAAAGAGCCCATATTGGTTGTACAGTAAAAAGAAGGCCAAAATACTAACGCACACATATTATATCCTAACCTGTATAACTTTAAAAAGAGCCCATATTGGTTATACAGTAAAGAGAAGGCCAAAATACTAATACACATATTATATCCTAACCTGTATAACTTTAAAACGAGCCCATATTGGTTATACAGTAAAAGAAGGCAAAAATTCCCCCTGTATAACTTTAAAAAGAGCCCATATTGGTTATACAGTAAAAGAAGGCAAAAATTCCCCCTGTATAACTTAAAAAAGAGCGATATATTATGTTATATATAGAACTGTTTTCTGATTTCAAATCAGATAACGGAAAAAGATTCCACTCTAAAATGGTTTTGCTTTGAAATTTCGTTTTTCCATAAAAATCGAATGGGGACAATATGGGCCACGTTCACGTCGTGTCCCTGTTTAAACCGAGTGCCCTCTGGTAAGTGTAGTGTTTTTCAGGTATTTTTGCTCTTGCCCTCGTTTCAAGTTGTATGTATAAGTTATGGATAATATTCTATCTATAAGCGAATATTGCACATTACTCCTACTCTGTTCAAATGACCATACCCGCCAATGTCTTTTTCCATTCATTTTTTTGTTAGTTTTTAAGTTTGTATATAGATATGCCTTCTTGTGCGGTAATGTTCCTAATATAAATGTTTCTAGTCCTAGTTTTTTAATTGTATGTAGATATGTCTATTCTTGCACGGTAAATGTTTCTAATCCTTAGTTTTAACTGTAAATATTTTCGCTAAATTTTGAACTTATAATATATTGTACCTATATACAAGATTGGCGATAAGTGTCTTGTGCCAAATTTTTATTTCGTTCAGGTATTATTTTTGATGCAAGATACTTGTCTTATTTAAATATTTTTGCTAACTAGTGCTGTAATAGTGTATTTGACTTGAAAACTGCATATATTTCTGGCATAAAACGTTGTTAAATAATTACAGATATGTCTTTTTATTTTACGCCGATTTTTTTATTCCTTTAATGTAATATACCAGGGTGATAGTAGGTAAGTGATATTGTTATGTTGTGAATAAAAAAGTTTTAAAATTGATTGATTTTTATTTAATTATACAATCATGAATGGCATTCCGATAGGGTATTTATATGGGTATTTTTATCAATGCGATATGGGGTGAATGCTGTTGGAAAGGTTTAAGATTAGATAATAAATTGGTGTCGATAATAATATATCCCTATAACCACACTTAAGGTTCTTTGTTTTACCTAGTTACTGTTGCGGACGGCTATTACAATATGGACTAAGCGTATTTTCTTAAATTTTCAGTATTGGAACGGCGGTGTTGCCGTTTCGACAATTTTTATGATGAATAAGGGGGAATATTGGTTTGGCGACGCCATTAGTACTGGTTTGTCGATAAAATGGAGAATGCATTATAAAAGCTAGGTTTACCGCCATTTTGTCATCATCGCCACACTTAGGTTTGTTAATAAATTGGTGAAGGCAATATTTGCTGATAGGGGCTTCTGGTTGCATAAGTTCAGGTAGTACCCAGATGGCGGGGGTATGCGCGAACGTAATTATAGATGGCGTCTGAAAATACTGTTTGCCAAAAGGACATACTAGATCCCCGGTTGTCTAATTACATACCACGCGGCCTCTAACAATGTTCATTGATGACATGTTATGGCGCATGCATACTGCAACAGATGATTGTCTCCAATAGTATGCAGACAAAAACAACTATGGTTACCACCATTTTACCATCGTCTCCACACTTGGGTCCTTTGTTCCACCTATACGTTATAATTGACGGGTCCCCCCATATTTTTAGCTTATCAACATTGATCAAGTCTTTTAATGTATACGCTCTCGTAGTGTATTTTATAAGGTTTTAGATCGGAATCGAGAGGTTCCTGGTTCAAATCCCGCCGAGGACAAAAACTTTTTTATGGTATTATTATATTTTAAAATATTTTAACTGATTTACAACGTCATACCTACCATCGCGGTAAACAAGATGTCTTATATGAAAAGCAGGTGGCGCTACAGGTCTCAAGATTACAGGTACGTACATCTCTCCCCGTTAGGTGGCGCCCCTACAATGATATTACTATATAATCGGGGTAACACATGATCTGGGTTCCGTTGGGGCAAAAGTTAGGTTAGAATAATGGGTGGGGGGTTAGGTGGCAGCAGTGGAGGGTTCCACACAGGCCAATAGGGCCCTATATTACCGGCATCGAGCAGTTATGACGTCACTCACTAGGTGGCGATAGTAGCTGGGTTCCACTTAGGTTAAGAGAGGATGGTGGCTTCCAGGAAAAGTGCCACGCCCTAAAATGGCGATAAAAATGCAGATTTCAGCTCCCATGTTATTTCTTATGGGATTTTGGGTTGGGAATGGCACTGCTATTCTACTGGTGATAAAAAAAACACCAACTACACTAGAAATAGCGCGTATAGCCATAGATACTGTGCGGTTGTAGAAAAATAACTATTTCTGTCCTGAATCTTTTGTCTTTATTATTAATTAATTAAAATAGTTACCCACACAAATATATCCCTACATTTATTGTCTGTTTTAGATTGATGGAGACAGAAACTTATGGATCTTTTCAAACAAAATGCCGAAATTTCTCTATGAGAAACTTAATGACCAAGAAATCAACTACAGGATATTCAAAGTAAAAGTAGACGATGCTATTGCAGGCACTGCCTGTGTTGCCTAAGAGTAATAATTTAAATTACCGAATTATTTTTTGTACAGGGTTATCCAACCAAGACTAGACAAGGCGATTTTTTGACTTTTCCTGTACTTTTATAAAAAAACTGAAATAGCCATCTTAAGTCATTTTCTCCCGCGAATTCGAATATCTTCAGCAAAAAACAATTGAACATCAAACAAAAGTACTAGGGGTCACTTTGATATTTTTTTAAATGGGATGCCGTATTTTTAATGAGCTTATCCGATTTCTCATATAAATTTTGATCTAAAATGTTGGATTTTAAAAAAAATTTAAAATTTAAAATTAATTAATTTAAAATTTAAAACTGAAGAAAAAAGGCGTTTTTGAATTAAAAATCCAACATTTTAGATCAAAATTTATATGAGAAATCGGATAAGCTCATTAAAAATACGGCATCCCATTTAAAAAAATATCAAAGTGACCCCTAGTACTTTTGTTTGATGTTCAATTGTTTTTTTGCTGAAGATATTCGAATTCGCGGGAGAAAATGACTTAAGATGGCTATTTCAGTTTTTTTATAAAAGTACAGGAAAAGTCAAAAAATCGCCTTGTCTAGTCTTGGTTGGATAACCCTGTACATATCACTTTGTAGCAGTAGATATTGAGTGAGAGTTGATATAATGTAATATTTACAATAAATATTTTTATAAAAATCATTTTATAGGTAATTTTAATTAATTAATTTACGTCTCACTAGCATAGTTCGGAAGGAGGTGGTTCTCCTAACCAGTTGATAGAATTATATGCAAGAATACAGGGTGACTCGGATCTAAATGTACATACATCACCAGGAGATAGTGGACATCCATCTTTCCTCGTTACTTAGATACAGAGTGTTTTATAAGATTTGGCTCATTTTTGTTTTTGCCATAATTCTTTTAGCACCCGGTATAAAATGTTCATATTCGGTGGAAATATTTTGAGTAGCTATCGCTTCAAAATGCAGTATGAAAATTTTTTGAAATTCAGGTCTGGACTTTAAAAACAAGACTGATTTCATTTTTTTAAATTCAACACCTTGTATATCATATTTTTGTAAATTTTATTTTTTATTTGAAAAACACATAAAAAACTAATTCTAATGACATACTTATCAAAATCCCCGCACTCGCCGCTCAGCCATAATAAATTGCTCTTCTTTAGATGTTGAAACACATACAAAATAATAACTGTTTTTATAACGACAATAATACCAATAATAAGAAATAAACCAAAGTAATAAAATAGCGGCGTGTTAAAATTTGAAAATTTTCAATTCAATTTGACTCCATGGCTCGGCACCTCAGAACAACGAAATATTGGGGGGCAACAAAACATAATAAGTCATTGTCAGTTGTAACCTGTCAGATTTTTGGGCATTACGAGGATATTTTTGTTAAACATTTACTTCTCGTTTAAAATGCCCCATCAATTTTCAAACTAAGAATACGCTGATATAATATTTGTATATGGATTTTGCGATGGTAACGGGCGAGCCGATTCTCGAGAGTATGAATTAAGGTTTCTTGGAAGAAGATGTCCAAACCATCAAACATTTTCAAATGTATTTTCTTTTGTTCGTGAACAAGGACATTTTCCGACACAAAATAATATTGATCAGCCTGTAAGACACCCAGTTCAACAGGAAGAAGACATTTTAAATTTGATTGAAGAAAATCCAAAAACATCCACAAGGAAAATTGCTAGACGTCTGCATATAACGCAAAAATTAACCCATTTAACAATAAAAAATGAAGGCTTATATCCTTATCATATCCAAGAGGTACAAATGTTGGAACCAGGCGATTATGCTAACCGTTTGATTTTCTGTCAGTGGATTAGGAGGCACCAAAGAGATATTCACCGGACTTCGTGGACCGATGAAGCTCAGTTTACCAGAGATGGAGCCAACAATTCCAGAAATTGTCATCTATGGTCTCTAGAAAATCCAAATGCTATTAGGCAGTCGCACTCGCAACATAGATTTTCCATAAATGTTTGGGCAGGTATAATCAATGGTAAATTGATTGGCCCACACATCTTTGAAGAAAGATTAGATGGAAACCAATATTTACACTTTTTGGAAAACATTTTGCCAAATCTTCTCCAAAATGAGAATGTTAATTTAAGAGGAATGTATTTCCAACACGATGGAGCCCCTCCACATTATGCAAGAATTGTTTCCGAACTTTTAAACAATAGATATCCCAACAGATGAATAGGTCGTGGGGGGCCCCATTCTTGGCCAGCAAGATCTCCCGCCTTTAACCCGCTGGACTTCTTTTTTTGGGGTATATAAAAAATTTAGTTTACGAGGAAGAAATTAATACACGGGACCAGCTCTTGCAACGCATTATCACTTCATATCAGGAAATAAAAAATAGACCAGGTGTAATCAGAAGTGCAGTTTCAAATTTAAATATCAGAGGAAGAAAATGTGAAGAAGTTAATGGTGGGCATTTTGAAAATATTCTCAAATAATTATGTTTTTGTTGTTTTTGTTATTATTGTCGTTATAAAACCAGTTATTATTTTGTATGTGTTTCAACATCTAAAGAAGAGCAATTTATTATGGCTGAGCGGCGAGTGCGGGGATTTTGATAAGTATGTCATTAGAATTAGTTTTTTATGTGTTTTTCAAATAAAAAATAAAATTGACAAAAATATGATATACAGTGTGTTGAATTTAAAAAAATGAAATCAGTCTTGTTTTTAAAGTCCAGACCTGAATTTCAAAAAATTTTCATACGAAATTTTGAAGCGGTAGCTACTCAAAATATTTCCACCGAATATGAACATTTTATACCGGGTGCTAAAAGAATTATGGCAAAAACAAAAATGAGCCAAACCTTATAAAACACTCTGTATCTAAGTAACGAGGAAAGATGGACCCACTAAAGATAGATTATTTAGAACCCCCAAGAGGTCCACTATCTCCTGGTGATGTATGTACATTTAGATCCGAGTCACCCTGTATAAATAGTATCAACAAAAAATAAAACCATTATACTCTGTCTACCTGGTCTTAAATTACACAAGTACTCTATTCATAGTAGAATATTTCCAACTTACTTAGTTTAGTTTTCTACGTCTTTTCGAAAGCTTGCGAGTCTATTATAGAAGTGACGAATAATTATTCCCCAGTGTAAGGGTGTGCTCGACGTAAAAGCAGAGACAATAGTTTTAAATGTACAGGGTGTTCAGTTTTCGTATGTTTTTATATACCAGCTTCCTTATTATAAAACATAGAAAGATAGGGCTTACGGCTCACAGTTCTATTATTTTATAAAACTTTCATTGCCGCAAACGAAATTTTCATAGCCGTCTCAGCTTCCGACATACAGGGCGATTTTGAAGATTTCTCGATTTTGACTCTCTCCTGTATCTCGATTATTTGATAACTTTTCAACAAGGTAGAACGGAGTTGAGTTTTTTTATGTAGAATTCAGTGGCGTAGTTAGTTTTTTTTTCTAAAAAGTTTTGTTTTTGAGTAATGACCCAAACTTGTGTTTTCTTAAATGGGACCTATAGATTATTTCTTTATCTTCTCCATTTTTTTTAGGGCCTTGCAAAAATATATAATAATCCATATTTATTTCTTTTAAAAAGGGACAATTTTAACATTTTTTGTAAAATAAATCATTTTTCGTTTAGAAGGCTTTGTCCGCAAATAAAAACCAAAATTAACAATAAAATTTTTATTAGCTATAGCTATAGAACTTTATATCATTACATAACTTTTAACCAACAATAAAACAAATACATTATTTTATTAAATTACAAAAATGGTTCGAATTGGGATCCGTTGGGCACACCGTTTCGATTCTGCGCAATGCATTTAATAAAATAATTGGCCTGCAAAAGCCTAATCGTTTGATGGGTAGCTTCTCGAAGTTGAACAATATTGTGGTATTGTCTCTTATACAGGGCCCTGCAACAGTGCGTCGGGCTTTCATAGCTCCTAAACGAGTTAAGTTAGAAATTTCATTCATATGCGGGCTTACTGTATCATAGAGTGTATTTCAGGAATATATTTTTGCATATATAGGGTTGCTTAAAAAAGTGTGGTAACATAATGTTAAATTATTTTAAATGGTGGCATATTTTGGTTTGTATTATTATCCTTTATAAATATCTGTAATTTTATGCAAATTGCTTTGGTTTAGTTTAAGAAGTAATAAATTTAAAACTAAGATAAAAACATTTAGCAACTCTGAAGAAAAACCCAAAAAAAAATTTGAAAACATTTTTGGTAATCACGGCATTGTACAGAAATAATAACAAGGAATTATAAAGACCCAAACTACGGGAGATATTAAGGGTGATTGAAGAGAACAAAAGCTTAAAGGTTTTGAGACAAAATATGTCGGCTGGAAGAAAGAACATCCATAAGTTAAAGAACAAACAGGGACAAACTATCAATGACCGAGAAAAAATCTTGGAGGTTGTCGAAGCTTTTTACCGCGAACTGTATGGAGAACAAGTACAACATGTTGAATACCGACCCTTGCTAAAAGATGCCGGACACCAAACGAAGTAAGAAAAGCGCTTCAAGCTATAAAAAACAACAAATCTCCAGGTGAAGATGGTATAGCGACCGAGGCAATAAAACTGGCTGGGAGCGGACTTCTGGAGGCCTTAACTAGGCTCTTTAATAAATGTTTGAGTGAAGCAATAACACCCACCCAGTGGAACAATGCGGAAATTGTTTTGCTACATAAAAAAGGAGATATCGAGGACCTTAAGAATTACCGCCCCATCAGCCTGCTTTCACACATCTACAAGCTCTTCACAAGGATTATCGCGAATAGACTGGAGAATAAGTTGGAATCTTACCAATCACGGGAACAGGCAGGGTTCAGAGCTGGATCTACTGGTGTTAAAAAACCTAATAGAAAAATGTACTGAATACAATAAACCCTTGGTATTGATATTTGTGGATTATGAGAATGCGTTCGACACAATCAACCAACATAAAATGTTAGAAGCTTTAACAGAATGCAGAATTGACCACAGGTACACAAACATGATCAAACACATATATCAGAACGCTACAGCAAGTGTTAGACTGGGAGATGTACAAACCAATAAATTTCCTATACAGCGGGGGGTGCGACAGGGAGACACCATATCGTCCAAATTGTTTATTACTCTCCTAGAACATATATGCAAGAAGACAAATCTGAACGAAAAGGGTGTAAATGTAAATGGAGAGAGGCTTGGACATTTACGATTTGCAGACGACATTGTCCTAGTGTGTAACCGTTTGGACGAAGCCAGGGAACTATTGAATAGGCTGTATCTTTCCTCCTTGGAGGTCGGACTAAAGATAAACATGTCGAAAACCCTAATAATGACTAATCTCGTGCCCAGTGAGAACATCTCTATTGCTGGAGAAGCCATCAACCAGACAAATTCATACAAATATCTGGGACACGAGATCTGCATAGGAAGAGACAACCAAACTATTGAACTTGACCGCCGTCTAAGACTAGCATGGGTAGCATTCGGCAAGCTAAATTATGTTTTCAAATCATCTCTTCCAGTATGCGTTAAAAGAAAGACTTTTAACCAGTGTGTATTGCCAGTGTTGACCTACGGAGCGGAAACATTAACACTGACAAAGAGAACAGTGCAAAAAATCTGTGTGGCACAAAGGGCAATGGAACCAGTGATGTTGGGCATTTCCCTCAGAGATAAAATCACAAATCAGGAAATACGCCGACGAACAGGGGTACTAGATGCAATAGAGAGAATAACGACTCTGAAGTGGAACTGGGCAGGTCACGTCGCTAGATTATCGGACAATAGGTGGACAAGGCGAATACTGGAGTGGAGACCAAGACAGGACGCATATCGAAACAGAGGCCGACCACCAACAAGATGGACCGATAATTTAAAGCGCTGCCAAGGGAACTGGATGCAGGTGGCGCAGGATCGGGACACATGGAGAAGGATGAGGGAGACCTATGTCCAGCAGTGGACACGAGAGAATGGTTGATTGATGATGATGATGATGAAACTATGTTGAGATCGTTAAAAATATGCTGGAAAAATTCAGGATTCTTGGTTGCAATATGAGCATAAAAATTCACTTTTTACATTACCATTTAGACTATTTCCCGGAAAATCTTGAGGACGTGATGAAGAGCAAGGTGAAAGATTTCATCAAGATATTAAAGAAATGAAAAAAAAAATACCAGGGGCGCTAGGACACAAAAATGATGGCTGATTACTGTTGGACATTGAGAAGAGATCTTCCTTTAGCTGAACATGACAGAAAAACAACCAAAATAAGCTTTTCTGAAAAAAGAAAACGTTTTCTTAAGAAGCATAAAGAATAAATAACTATTTCTAATAATTTCTAGTGCCGTAAAACGGGGGGAAGTTGACCGATTTTCAACTTTAGAAGGAATTATCATTGTGAAAAATTAGAAAAAAAGGGTATTGGTGTGGGCTATATTATAGGCCTTGAAATATATTATTAATACTTACATTAATTAACCACAATTTTTTAGGTTTTGAGGTAAAAATTAAAAAAAAATCTATATGGTCAACTTCGCCCCGCACAGGGGTGAACTTGACCGACTATTGAATTTGCATGATAAATGGCTCGCATTACAATGAGGGGCGTAGTTGACCACCGCAGCGCAGTAGATGTGAAAATGTACTGTTAAATATTTGCATTTATTTTTTTTTTAACTAACACAAGCTACAAACAAGCAAATAATAAAACAAATTAACATAACTATTGAACACTTTAAAATAATAGAGCAAAAACTTCATTGAAGACTGTAAATATCAAATAAAAATGCATGTCTATATTATATTGAAAGGAGACGAGTCATTTTCAAAAGAAAGTTCGCCCCTTCTGTCTATCTGAGGTGAATTTAAAACCTTGTTAATGTCCGATATAGGCACTTCGTCAACGTCTTCTTTTTCGGGCCACACAAATATGCTTTTATATTTTTTGGCAGCTATAGATTAGCACTTAATGTTCCTTCTACTACCTCAGATAAACATAACTCTAAGGTCTCCTGAGAGTACTGTTTAAGGCGCTTGAAATCATCTTTTCGTTGGTACACTCGCGGCATATTTTACTAAGCACTATTACTATAACCTAGCACTATACAAAATAATATAACCCAATGGGTCCAAAAACATTACTATCAATTCGAACTATCGTGAATAGACTGAATGCAAAACGCGACGAGCTTGTTGCATTTCGAAAGACGCGTTCTGCGGAGTTTTAACTCGTCGTTTTAACTTGTCGGTCAACTTCACCCACGCGGTCAACTACACCCCAAATTTAAGAAAATTATGCGCAGTTTTGAATATTTTTTTTTTACTCAAAAAACATTTTATTTTTTAAAATTTTCTTTACATATATGCTGTTGAGAGAGGATAACTTATGTAATAAAATAGAAATAATATACGGGAACGAGATAGCTATCACTTGCCAGATCAAAGTTTGACCACCTTGTTTTTATGGCTTAATACAGTGGAATAAGGAGTATATAGTTTTTCATGTTATTTATATCCGAAAAAAGTTATCCCACAGTATTTTTAGAGTTTATTAGGTTACTGATAGGAAAAAAATTAAGAAAAAATCTTTTAAAAAATTAGGGACGAACTTATAACCAAAAATATATTTTTTTGTAATTTTGGTCAAGTTGACCCCACCGGTCAGTTTCCCCCCGTTTTACGGTGTATATTTTTGTATTTTTTTCTTTAATATATTATAAAACTAGCTTATAAATGAAATAAATCGTGTTTTTTTCTATATTTTTGGGTTTTACTAGTTTGAAAAATAACCTTACGTGATACAAAAAAACTAAAAGCAGATTTGAAATCAGCGCTACCCAGTTACTAGAAAACAGTTAAAATTTTTAAATCAACTTTCAAAGTGTTAAAAAATGCAGCCCTGTGTATTAGTATCGAAAAGGATATTTCAGAAGATATAGAAGTATCAGATATTATAACAGAATTTGCATTAAAAAAGGCAAGAAAAGCAAAGATTATTTAAGCTTTTTGACCGACTGTTAATTATTATGTTAGGTTGTAAAATTAAAAAATAAACTGAATTTATTATATTTTCTGTAATTCGTTGTTTCACTCAAGGTAAAAATATTCCAGAGAAATTTCAATTAGTCCATACGGTATGAGGGGGGAGGGGGCAAAATTATTCTCGCACAAGGGCGGCAGCTCCCCTAGGAACGGCCCTTACTGAAAATATATACCTTTAGTCTAAAAATAATATGTTTGCAATGCAACCCAAAATTTATATTTTGCATTTATAATGGGGTTACTGTCAGGCAATAGGAAACACAGTATAGTAACACGATGTTTTATTATATCACCATAGTTTTGCAACAATCATTTTTGTGTTTATTTTATACTAGTTTCATAAACTACACAGTGTTCTGTGCTTTTTAGGCTAACATTATTTTACAAAACACTTAACCTATTGGAATGCTTATTCTATTAAATTGGGACTAAGTAATCATAAATATAGCTACACCTATAATTAATATGGCTTCAAATAAATAATCACAAACAAAAATATACTTGAGCCTTCATAAATTATTACATTTTTTTTATTGATAGTGTTGACTTATTTTAACACAGTTTATATGAAGGGTTATTCCGCTAATTAATGGTATACAACAAAATCACAAATTTCTTATGAAAACATATTAGTATTTAATCAAACTTACCTCACTCTAAAAGTTCTTAATGACGGTCAAAGTTTATTGGTTTTATTTTAAACAACTTAGGAAGAAACAAATCTTTTTGCACAAAATTTGGTATTTGGAAGGGGGGGGGGGGGGGGGTTTAGGAGGGAAAATCTGAATTTCCCAAAAAATTGTATGCGACCCTTTGCTTGCATTTAGAATATCACAACTTTTTGTTACTGTATTTACATTTTTAATGAAAGAATTACTTCTCTACCATAAACCTACATCAAAACTTTTATTATTTTTAATTTTGAGTCCTAAGAAACTCCCAAACACAAAATTGTGTGCAAAAACTTTACATACTAATACACTCACCGACATAAAATTCGGGGCAACCAAAATGTAGATCAAAGCTAATGTATGATAACTTTTTCTTCCATACTCGGATTTCAATCTTTTTTTTTTCAAAATATAGATAATTGTTTCGGTTTTAATTAATTTGATTCAACTTTCAAAAATACAGTTTACATGTTGAAATATACAGGAAAATAAAAAAATATATTTTTTCTCTTAAGTTTGTAACACTGTAGAGTAATTTTGCCATGTAATCTACACTGGATATGCTTTTCTGCAGAGTTTGATTTATTTTCAACATTTTGCTGTTTTATTCTTTTCAGTATCGTTATCGGTTTAAGAGATATGAATTTTTGAAATAAACATTACACTTTTTGATCATGTCTATTTTTAATTGAAACATAAAAGTAGGAGTTTTAAAAGTTAGTACCTCGTGCTACCTCCTCTAGCTCTTATAACAGCTACCAAGCGTCGATTCATTCCTCTAATTAGGTTTAGGATATCCTCTTGGGGAATAGCACCCCATGCATTCTTCTTCCAGAGCATTTCGGAGCTGTTGAAGAGTGAATAACTGTCCTCGGCGTTTTCTGATTTGTCTACCTAACATGTCCTAACGGATTAATGTCAGGACTACGAGCGGGCCAGCGCATAACATTTATTCCAACCTCTTCTAAATATTGGGCCACTATTCTGGCAGTATGTTGGACGGGCATTGTCATGCATGAAAACGAATTCGTTACCGATAAATTGTGCAAAACGACATGTTCTTCCAGAATTTCTTCAATGTACCTTCGGGCAGTTATAGTCCCTCTGTCAAAAAAAAAACAAGTTCTGTTCGAGCGTCAAATGAAATACCGCCCCACACCATAATGGATCCACCACCAAAGCTAACCCTTTCGCTAAAATTACATTGGGCGAATCTCTCCCCTTGTCGTCTCCATACTCTTTCTCGTCCGTCAGGAGACCTCAGGCAAAATCTGGACTCGTCTGAAAATACAACTTGCCTCCACTCTTGAAGGTTCCAGTTAATGTGTTCTTGCGAAAAAAGAAGTCTATTAACTCGATGCTGTCTGAGGAGCTCTGGTCCAGTTGCCGGTCTTCTGGCCCGTAAATTGACTTCATTAACTCTTCTTCTTACTGTTATTTCATTGACAGCAACTCGACGAATTCTTTCGAGTTCAGTTCTTATCACTACTGCATCGGTATGCCGATCTCTTAAAACTAAGATTTTAATGAAGCGATCATGAAGGGCGGAAGTAGCACGATTTCTTCGAGATCCAGGTTTTCTACCATAACTTCCAGTCTCCCGAAACCTGGCAACGGCTCTTTCCACGCTAGATTCTGTAAAACCTAGCATATCCGCCACTTCTCTTTAGGAATAACCAACATCATGAAGAGCAACACGGCTCTAGCTGAATCTTCGGATGACAAAGGCATCGTGAAATAAAAAATAAATTCGGAATTCACTCACGAAACGTTTTAAATGCTCGAAATGTCTAATAAAACTGTTTGACAAATGCAGAATACGTTTCCAAGGAAACCTAAACATTCCAAAAAAATCAAAAGTGTTTTCAATAATTGTTGCAAAAAGTGTAATGTTTATTTCAAAAATTCATATCTCTTAAACCGATAACGATACCGAGAAGAATAAAACAGCAAAATATTAAAAAATAATCAAACTCTGCAGAAAAGCATATCCAGTGTAGCTTACACTGCAAAATTACTCAACAGAGTGTTACAAATTTAAGAGAAAAAATATACTTTTTTATTTTCCTGTATATTTCAACATGTAAACTGTATTTTTGAAAGTTGAATAAAATTAATTAAAACCGAAACAATTATCTACATTTTGAAAAAGAAAGATTGAAATCGAACTATGGAAGGAAAAGTTATCATACATTAAATTTGATCTAAGTTTTGGTTGTCCCGAATTTTATGTTGGTGAGTGTAGTTTCCTATAAAGAATCTGTGATTCTGCTGTGCACCATTAATTAGCGTTCACCCTGTAGATATGTCCTAAACTGCTTAGCTTTGAAGTTACAGGCTGTTTCAGTGTTCCTTTTTAAGTTTTTATTTTGTAGGTAAAGAAATAATTTAAAAACTGTAATTCTCAACAGTTAACAGGTTTAGGAGATATTTTTATACGAATTAGTCTTGAAATAAGCCAAAAAATCACATCCTGGGTTAATAGTCATCCAATAAAAAAAACAACCAGCATTTGTATCGTAGACCACTGCCATTAGTGGGCCATACAGGAAGGTTCAATACTCATTCTTTGCTTTCATGAAAGTAACTGGAAAACAAAACAGTTATTGCACACTGACACAATATATTATTTAGCGTTCTTTCCTTGTCTTATTTCTTGACCAGTGCATTGCAAATGAATATGATCAAGTTATTACCCACTGACCCGAATTCATTCCGTCGGGATTGATCTTTCTTGCAGATAGCCCGTGTATGACCGGCTATTGTTTTGTATTATTTACTACAACATGACTGTATTAAATAGATAGATTTGATAACTATCATTCAACAAATAGGGAACTTACACATTTTTCTATTACATAAATATGATCTGGAATTGAAAATCCTGTTGATTGTGCGTCACGGGGTTTACATCATCAATATCTTGGCGAGCATGCGTTATGGTGGAATGGTCCACGTTGGCTGCACAACCAAGCTGGATAATTACACTTATTGAAATATTTTCTACATAGAGAAAAATCCAGGGCATCGTGGCCTATTGTACTCGGTTTGTTAAAAGTAAATTATTTAAAGAAACTTGTTCTATGGGCAATTTAACTGCTTTGGAAGTTTATGAAGCTACGATATTGATTGTAAGGGCAGTGCAGCAGGATGTATTACAAAAGTAGATTACAAACCTTCAGAATAACATTTCGTGCTTAAAACAGATTAGAAAACTTGTCCCCTTTATTCATTCCCGTGGTGTTCTCAGGGTGGGCGGTAGATTACGCCACTCATAAAAAAACACTTGCACTCTGGTCCTAATAAATAAAGTGCTTTCAGTGTTTCAAGGTCAACCCTAAACCTTTAACTCCAGTGATGGGTGATCTTCCCTCGTTTACCCTGATAGACCTCTTACTAAAAGTGGTGTTGATTTCGCTGGGCCGTTCAATATTGTGTTGTCCAGATATAGAGGTGTTCGGACCGTGAAATCCTATGTTTGTGTATTTGTTTGTGCATCAACCAGGGCTGTATATTTTCAGCTTGTGTCTAATTTGTCTATCGAAGTATTCCTAGCTGCTTGCCGACGATTTATAGCTAGACATGGTAAGTGTACCGATTTGTACAGTGATATTGGCACAAACTTTGTTGGCGGTTATAATATTTTAAAGGCTTATGCCGAAGGTGAGAGGGATCTTTTATTAAAATGGAATTTTATTCCTTGGGGGACTATGAGAAGCTGGAGTGAAGTCGATGAAAACGCACTTGAAGCGTGTAGTGAGTGATCAAATTTTGCCTCTTGAAGAATTTAATACGATATTGATACAAATAGAAGGACTATTAAATTCTAGGCCATTGTGTAGCATGAGCCCAAATCCAAATGACCTCACATCATTATGCCAGTCATTTTCTTACATGTAACATTTTATGTGCTCCCCAGAACCAGACGTTACCAACGTTTCGAAAAATAGACTTTCTCGTTAGCAATTGATGCAAGGTTGTGTACAGAGTTATTGGAAACGGTGGCACATGGAATATTTAAGTTCCTTGCAATAGAGAGGTAATTGGACTTCTCCAGATACAGCACCCAAAATAGGTACTTTGGTACTTTTGCGCGAAGAAAACATTTCACCACTTCAGTGGAATTTAACGCGTATTACTGCACTGCATGTGTTGCTTAGATTCAAACCTCTATGGGACCTCTGACGCGATCTTTAGTAAAACTGTGGCAGTTACCCTCTCAGTGACGATCTATGATTGGAAAGACGACCTAATTAGTTTGTAAATAGTTAGTTATAGAATAATATAGTATTATCTTGGTGGGCGGAAATGTTGCGAATTGGTTTCATGTCAAATTTCCCGCGGAATTGTCAACCTAGGTGGCTAGGAAAAAGAAGAACGACTTCCGGAGAGAGAGAAATAGACAGCCGGTGAGTTCGAATCGTAGCTTTTAAACCGATCCGGAAATGTGTGATAAATTTGGTATTATTTGGATCCAAAGCAGCAGATGCCACAAGGTACGTGGAAATTTTAGTTTGGTTTGCAAGGGATTTTATATTTCCGATATTTTTGGAGTAAATTGGATTTATTCCTGGTCCTTCGATTAGACCGTATTTGGGGACAATGAGTAACACTGGTGGCTCCAACATATATTTTAAAAGTGGGAAACAAATTAGTGAATTTGTATAAATCAAAGAGATGTTTTTTTGACTGTGTGAATAGCTGCAAGAACGTCCCATGTGATCATCTGGCGTTATAAAATTGGCCAACTAATAGCCCAGGTTAGTATGGTGAGTACAAAATATAATCTCTTTCGAGAAATAACGAACCCACCAAGAAAGATCTTATACCCCGCCTTGTAGTGGCCAATCTGATTTTCAATTTCGGAGCAATTTCAATTGTTTATATTTTAGAGTCGGAATTAAATAACAGTTTTTGTCTTGTGAGGTGTATGTTTTAATATATTATCTTATGTTTTCTAGTATTATTTTAATTTTTATGCAAGTTCCCCATTGTACATCCAACAAAATATTCAGCAATTACATAATGGGACTAGAATAAGCTGAAAATAATGTCCCTAACCATAAGTCACAATCAAAAAAAGGGTCCATATTTTGGGTAATTCTCATACAGGGTGTCCCGAAATTAAGGGGCAATACTTTACCACCATATTCTCCGGCTAAAAATAATAGAATTTTTTCATATGGACATAAGCGCAGAAATGCTTGTTAACCGAGCCCCCTTTCGAATGGGGAACCCTGAAATCGTTTTTTTTTTTTATATTTTCGAACCTGTTCATAATTAAATTTTGAAATTAGGTATGGTTATAAACTTTTAACGATAAATCAGTTTCTGAATTGAGAATTTCAAAAATTTAGTCATAGGCGTCACATACCGGGGTGGTTAAGGGTTAAAATTATCCCACTTTTTCAACCAGTCGTTTTTTTTGTTATTTTCTTAATAATTATGAAATTTCATAGTATTCTGCGTAAAAAAGGTACCCTTAGTTCGCCTTAATAAGACTTACAGTTTTTGAGTAAAATCGTTTTAAAGAAAATCACATCCATAAAGGAGATAATTAATAAGATTAAAAATCAAAGTAAAATTTGTGAATAGAAGGTCACGGATTAAAATTGATATTTGTTTTCCTTGACATTTCTGTCCGATATTGTCTGCTGTTATTACTTTTGTAAAATTAGACATAATAAATAAGAAAATGCACAGTTTTTCAAACCACGGGCTTACCGGTATACGGATATTGTAATGGAAGTTCCTTTGCTGTGGTACAGGAATATCGCAGACATTTTCCGCAACGGAGACTTCCTGGACGCAAAGTATTTGAGAGGGTTCATAGAAATTTGATGGAGAATGGTTCGTTTGAACGTCTTCGTGGGCAAGGACGACCTAGGTGGGACTATGATTTGGAAAATGCACTTCAACAAATAGTAGATAATCCTCAAGTTGGACTCAGACCATTGGCTACAGAAGTCAACATTCCGAAATCAATTGTAATGCGTTTTACTTTACCATATTGCTATCCATAATTATAACGAATATTTATTTTAGATAGGAAGACTGACTCAGATGCAAGGTCTTCACCCATATCATTACCAGAGGGTTCTAAAGCCGTTGCCTAGAGATTTCCCACCCAGAATCGAGTTATGTCGGTGGATTTTAGGACATCAAAATTTTGTGGTCTGAACACTCACTTTTAGCACGACGAAAATCCAAGAACAATCCGAAGAACTAATTGTCCATATAGGTTCTCCGTCAATTTGTGGGCGGGAATAATTGGAAATCAGTGAATTGGTCCAATTGAAATGCCCAATAATTTAACCAGCGAGAGATATTTGGCCTTTCTTCAAAATCAATTAGCAGGACTGTTGGATGAAGTACCTTTAAGGTCCAGGTTGGGGATGAATCTCCAACACGACGGTGCCCCTGCCCATTTTAGATGGCCTGTTCGTAACTGGTTAGATGAGAATTATCCTGAGAGGTGGATAGGCAGACGTGGACCAGTATCCTGGCCAGCGAGATCGCCGGACTTAAATCCACTCGATTATTATTTTTGGGGTTATATGTGCAACATAGTTTATGCAACGGAGGTGGATATCCGTGAGGATCTACTTCAGCGAATTTTTCAAGCTGGAAATGAAATAAGAAGAAATCCTTTTCAGATTCTTCGGGCATCTCACAACATTCCCATAGAGCTGGACTTTGTATCAGAGAAAATGGGGGTCTATTTGAACACCTTCTCAAGGAGGAAATATTATTCTTCAAAAAATTTTTGTTAAACAACCCTATTTCATGTCGCATTATTACTCTCTAAATAAGTTGTCATATTTATTTCGTTTTCAATTTATTTAATTTTTTATGAGAAGTAAGAGCTGACTGCGTATATTTTAAAAGCACTTACTTTCATTAGATTTGTAGTTTGTAGTACATTTTTGATATAAAAGCTTTAAGAATCATTTTATTAATTAACTCCTTTATGGACGTGATTTTCTTTAAAACGATTTTACTCAAAAACGTAAGTCCTATCAAGGTGGACTACGGGTTTTTTTTTACGCAGAATACTTTGAAATTTCATAATTATTAAGAAAATAATACAAATAGCGACTGGTTAAAAAAATGAATGGTATGTGACGCCTATGACTAAATTTTTGAAACTCAGAATTCAGAAACTGATTTATCGTTAAAAGTTTATAACCATACCTAATTTCAAAATTTAATCATGAACGAAATCGAAAATATAAAAAAAAAAACGATTTCAGGGTTCCCCATTCGTGGGGGGGGGGGGGGGGTAGCTCCCTTAACAAGCATTTCTGCACATACACCAATATGAAAAAAATCTATTATTTTTAGCCGAAGAATATGGTGGTAAAGTATTGCCCCTTAATTTCGGGACACCCTGTATATCTTATACAATATATATATATGTATATATGATGTATATCTTATACAGTCACAAACATTTTACGAAACATTGTACCTGCATTGGTGGGGCTTTATGAGCACGAAATAAAATAAATTTAGAATAGTTTTAAAGCAATCATTGTGAAAACATCATAATCAACTCTTTCTTATAAAAAATGTAACATTTTTTTTTGTCAAATGTCACGTAATGTACCGGTCACATGTTGACATGATGTTGAAATGAAATAATAAATTATCTGCAAATTTCTCTGTTTTTAACCCTTAAGCCAGTCAGACACAGTGCAATTTTTACACGATAAGTACATGGACACCCTTTACATATAAAAAATAATTTAATAACAGCCATCCTTTTAACAATTTCAATAATTTAAACAAACCTTAATTTTATACATCATCAAATATTCCTCTCGGTGGATTCCCCACCCTTCTATTTTCATTCTGATATCCGTCAGAAAATCTAGTGTCCAAGTTGCTGCGAGCGTTTCTTCCAAAACCTGTACTCGCGCCAAACCTTTCATCAATATCATCCTAAAATGATTAATATTATTTGATTGAATTATAGATCTCTGGATGAAGATCAATGAAGGGCAAGAAAATCCAAATATTTAATATTGATACCGAGTGGTGCACCGCCAGACTGGCCATAGGAAATCCCATGTAAATTTTGGCCCCCCTATTAATTTTACATCAAAATTGTATTAGACTACAGCAGGAACAGGATTCCCAGGATTGAACCCTGTGCGACACAGTTCAACCGGCTCTGAGAAGTACTGTTCCCCACCCCCTGCGACACAGACCATCTCTTACCTTCCGGTCAGGTAAGATTTGACAAGGGAAGCGCACACACACCCCTTATTCTATAGGTTTCTAATTTTGTAGCATGGCAATGTATGGTCAATGGTGTCGAAATCCTTCGGCAAATCGAAGTAAAGGCCTGTGACTTTTTCGTTTTGGTGTAATTCATCAAATATAATCCGAGATATATTTTGCAATTGTACATTTCACCGAGCGGTTCAAGTGTATTTCCATGGGGCCCACACCCAAGACGAGATAACCCGAAAACGGGCGAAGTCGACGAACACGCGAGCTCCCAAAGTGATTTTAATTTACGGGCCGTCGACAATTAGTAGGTGGGTCATTGTCAAATGACCTTATGGACCAGCCGCGCCTGCTGAGTATATTAATTATGTCTTACCTCTACTGGAGGAAATCTTGTATCTATTTCATCGCTGTTATAAGTAGTACCATTATAGGTATCAAGGTTATACGAGTCTCTGATTCTACTTCTTTCCAATTGCTCCGCAGGTCGCACTGTAACAATAAAGCCACGTTTACAAGGTAAGGAAACATGCATTGTGCGGTTTTAGTGGAAGTAGAGTAGAACGATATTTGGTACGACCCATATCACATTTTGTAAAAGTCGTGCAACTTACTTGTGCCTGTGGGACTATTCTGTCTGAATCTTCCATTATTGGGGAAACGTTCTTGGAAATCTTTTCTGCGATTCGATGATTCTTCAGCCCGTTGCCTCTTACGTTTCTCTTAAAGAAAATTTAAAGTTACGCATTTTATAATACGTTAACCACCCAAATATATAGGAGCATATTAAGTGACGTCGACTTACCCCTTTTAATAAGTTCCCTGCCTTCCTCGACCAAATCTGTTGTCATTTCTTCATCTCCCACAAACTGATGGAATCCCAATATTGACAGAAATCTGGAGCCAAGACTAAAATATGTTGCTAAGCAGAAAACTAGTATGGCCATAGGAAAGTAAATGTTAAAACCTTGAGAAATTATGCCTATTACATCCATATGTCCCATAATCTAAAAAAATAAATAACATTATTGGGAAGAATTTAGTTAGTGCATCTGCATACCCACAAACGTACTTTTCAGTTAGTTTATCTCTATCTAAAGTCCTTTTCTACTACTAACTTGAGAAATCGCCATAATTTACTTAATTTTTCTAATGAGAAGTAAAATTTCTCTACCAGGGAAATAACGATAAAAAATTAGCACCTAGGTAAATAATGAAAAACTCTTTGTGTAATGAAGTTCAGTTACACACGGTTTTAGCATTCTAACACCGTTTCTTTAACAAGTTAATGGTTTTGAGCATTGACTAACCATTTTAAATGAAGAAATTCCCCAAAATAACATCAAATTTTCATCATAAAAATTGAAAGATTTCAATATATTTCAAAAGGAAACTGTCACACGTAAAACCACAAGAGCTTTTTTTGTTTATCGGATAAACTTTTATTTGTTACGAAAACTAGATTGCATAGAAATTTAACGAGACCAAACGAAATGATAAAAACGCGACAGCGAAGCTGGAGCGCTTTTATCTATTACCGTTTGTTCGAGTATAAATTGCTAAAAAGTGATCTAGTTTGAGTTTAAAAAATAAAAGTTTATCCGATCTTAAAAAAAAGATCGAGTGATTTTTAGCTAGAGAAATTCACGAATTTTGGCATGAATAGATACTAAAAAAAATAATACTTCACTAAAAAAATGTTTGACAGCATCAAATTAATTTGTAACAATATGTCAGGTTGCCGAGCAATGAAAAAGAATAGCTACTCCATTTTGAGCTGGAGAGGTTTTTACCATTTAATTTTTAAACTTGAAAAAGTAGTCCATTCTTTCAGTGGAGTTGATATAATCAAATAAAACGACTTCAGTCTACCTCCACATACTTTTATTATTAAGATCGTTATCCAACATATTTCGGACATTTAAATGTCCATCTTCAGGGATACTAAAAGAAATTTCGCTATGTACTATACATAAAGAGAGGAGAAAAGGTACTTACCAGCAATTGATCTTGGTGGTTCAGTTTAGAAAATACGAAGTTCAAAAATGATAAGTCTTTGAGACTGAATCTAGACTTTGGTTCAAGGTGAAAAAGGTTAACATTATAAAATTGAATAAAGTAATGACGTTGAAGGTAGAAAAATATTAAAAATTGAACTGAGGAGAAAGAAAATTTAGTATTTCCAAAGTTCACATCCCTCGTTGAAGTAAGTAATTAAATAATCTTTATTACCTGGTTCTCTTACTTCAACGAGGGATATGAACTTTCGAAATACTAAATTTTCTTACTCCTCAGTTCAATTTTTAATATTTTTCTACCTTCAACGTCATTACTTTATTCAATTTTATAATGTTAACCTTTTTCACCTTGAACCAAAGTCTAGATTCAGTCTCAAAGACTTATCATTTTTGAACTTCGTATTTTCTAAACTGAACCACCAAGATCAATTGCTGGTAAGTACCTTTTCTCCTCTCTTTATTTATTTATTTATTTATTACATTTGGAATGCAGACAGAACTAGAAGTTCCAAAGAAGCATCCACTATATACAATAAACAGTTTATGCGGTAACATTTTACTGATTTACATAACAATATGCACTTAACCTAACTAACTCTACCTACAGCTATCCAAATACTTGTTGGACAAAATATCCTTTTAAAAGTCTTTTAAAACTAGACAAGGTTGAACTGAAAATGTCAAATTCGTGGCAGTATGAATTAAAAGTTTTTTGCAGTCTATCCAATGGTATATTTAAACCCAAGTTAGTGCGTCTATAAGGTAAATTAAATAGGGTTGCATGTCTTAATTCTCTGTTGGGAATATTAAAACTTAGTGCTGATAATAGTTCTGGGACGTTTAAATTCGAGTTAATTATTTTATATAGAAAAGATATGTCAGAAATTTTTCTGCGGTCAGACAGAGGAATAAATTTATATTTGTCTTTTACAAGATCTATTGTGCAATGCGCTTTAAATGCAATAGTTTTGAGAAACCTGTTTTGTACTGCTTCTAGTCTATTAATATATGTGACGTATTCAGAATTCCAGATGACAGAGGCAAAAGAGAGCTTACTATGAACGAAAGCAAAATATAGTGCGATCATTGTTTTGGGATTTCGAAAGTCTTTACAGATTCTAGTAATGAAGCCTAGCATTTTGTTTGACTCGGTAATTATTTTATCAAAATGTTCTTGAAATAACCATTTGGTGTCCAGAATGACTCCTAAATCCTTTATTTGATTTACCTTCTTTAAATTTGAATTATTGATACTATATGAGTATTCCCAAGTATAAATATTTTTGGTAAATGTTATAAAACAACACTTTGTTATGTTCAAGAAAATACTATTCCTGTCACAGTACTCGGACAATCGGTTGAGATCCGCTTGTATTTTCAGGCAGTCATGCAGCTCCCTTATGGGACGATATATTTTTAGGTCGTCTGCATATAGTAAAAACATTGTGTGGTGAAAGCACTTTGCAATATCGTTAATATAAACTATGAAAAATAAGGGACCCAAATGACTACCCTGAGGAACCCCCGAGCTGACCTAGAAAGTTTCGGATTGATAACCGTTTACGGAAACAATCTGGGAACGCTTTAAGGTGTAGGACCATATCCACCTGAGCAGACGCTGGCAGACACCAACCTCAGCAAGTCTCTCAATCAGCCGCTTATGGTTTATCTTGTCAAAAGCCTTACTGAAGTCGGTGTATACAGAGTCTACCTGAATGCCACGATCTATTAGGCTGCAAATATTTTGAGAGTAACACATTAAATTTGTTTCTAGAGATCTGCCAGGAAAAAATCCGTGTTCTTGATCAATAATGGTAGTTTTGACAGTTGACATAACATCGTTATAGACTATTTTTTCTAATATTTTGGCAAAGATGCAGATGTTACTTATTGGTCTATAGTTCGCAACGTCATCTTTTGGGCCACTTTTATATATAGGAGTTATATGAGATATTTTCCATTTTTCTGGAAATATTCCTGTTTTTAACGACGACTCATATATAATTCGCAGTGGATAAACCAAGTTCTCCTTGCTAGATTTTATATATAGTACATAGCGAAATTTCTTTTAGTATCCCTGAAGATGGACATTTAAATGTCCGAAACATGTTGAATAACGATCTTAATAATAAAACTATGTGGAGGTAGACTGAAGTCGTTTTATTTGATTTAATTTTTAGCTGGAGAGGGTTTTATCGATGTCAAAGTGATTGGATCAAATGGACATTTTATTGTAGGAGTAAATTTATCATTTAAAATCGCGTTTCTATAGTCTTATTTTTATCAGGTTACTGGATTCTCAATTTTAAAATTAGGCAGAAATGGTTAATATAAAGATATAAGTGAAATGAAAATGACAACGAATATATTATCAAATATCTTGTATAATAATAAAATATAAAAGTAAGGAAATTGTAATATTGCATATAAAATGAAATTCATAGGCATAATTATGCAGGTGTGTCTGAAACATGGCAGTCGAATGTCTCATTGCAGCTAACTAGCTATTATGTCATTGTCTAGTATTCCTTCTACGAACATTATTATATCTCTCCTTCATTTATAGCATAGACCATTTATAGTATATTCACAAGATAACAATAATACAAATATGTTAAAACCAAAGGAATGTATGTTTACATTGTTCGACATAAACAGTAAACACGCCAAGCAAACATCAATTTCAATTTCAATTATTTATTCAAGTATTTAATTACAAAGCGAATTTAGTTAGAAAAGTTAATAAAGTAGGTAATTTAAATATATATATAAGATATAAAAATTGCGTTCTACAGTTTCAATATTACAATATACAACATATTAAAATTATCCAGTAAAATAAGTATCACTGTATTCACGTTTTAAAAAAAATATTATAATACACAACACATTTAAATTAAAGTTATGCATGAACACACTGCAGTTTTTAAAAAATTAAGTAGGGCATGAATATACAACAATAAAAATGAAACAAGCCCAGGCAGTTGAAGAGCAATAAGATGCAGCACGTAAAAAGTACATTATTAATTAATAAATTAAGCCATTTATACATAATATAATTCAAATTCAAGTATACTTTACTGTTGAAAGAATGTTGTGGTTCTCATCAACAAAGTTAGCAAAGTTAATCTAATTTATAAAGTATTGTTACGCACGTTAAGAATACAATATAAAATAATAGTCAGAAATATAAAAACAATTTCCGCAATATAAACACATAATACTAATACACAAAACAAATCAACAAGGTGTCACAGGTTGGAACTTAATTACACATCAGAACACGTTTTGGGAAGACTCAAGAAAGATCAACTTTGCAATCACAGGGTCACACGAAATATAAAATGATTTAGAACACATATCTACACATAAGGTATAAAATAATGGATAAGTGAAAAGAATAAAAATTACATTGAAGAGCTGAGATGATCATGAAATATTTTTAATTTTTATTTTTATCAATATTATTTGCTTGAAAATCCGGGACTAGAACCTGTCCTCATAGAACTCCAGAAGGGAATAATGGTATATTACTAAGTAGCTACTTTATGGACCTTTTAAATGTCTTGGTGTCCAGTATCAGTCTGTATGCTACAGGTATATGATTGTAGACTTTATTACTTTCAAAAATTAAAGAGTTCTTTGTGAGCGCCGTCCTGAGAATAGGAAGAGGTGTCTCAGTACTGTTACGCGTCTTATACGGATTGTTAATTGTATAACTTTTGTATTTTTTGTGAGTAAAGAAAACTGTTTCTAATATAAATAAACAACTGTTAGAATTTCTTCCTTGACGAAAAGTGGTTTATAATGACCTCTTGAGTTTGCACTACAAAGGTATCTCAGAGCTCTTTTCTGTATAATTAGTATATGCCCTAATAACTCTTTACTGCAAAAGCCCCAAAAGGCGATTTCATACCGCAGGGGGCTTTCAAACAAAGAAAAATAAACAGTTCGCCCCATGTGTTTTCCCACTTCGTTTGCGACGACTCTCGCCGCAAAACAACCCGACACCAATCTCCTATTCAATGCAAGAATGTGATCCCCAAATACAAGTTTGTCATCAATTAAAATCCCCAAGAACCTTGCAACATTCGCGTTTCAAAATTATTCTCTAAAACTAATTTTGAAAGGGAAAATTTAAATGTAAGAATGCTGGTCTTGCCGACATTAAACGTGAAATATAGGATAACCAATGAAAGAGCCCTTAAATTAGTTTATTTACAAACACTATTAAAAGTAGACTTTTAACACGTTAAGAATAAATTCAAGGAAGTTTATTGTAAAATAGAGGGTCATAGTAAAGTTCGCCACACGGCTGGTGAGCTACGAAAGAAATCCAAACAAAAAACTATACATTGTTGCCGTACTACCATAAAGTAGTAACGCAAATTTGAACAAAATATCTTTTAACATAAGGCTGTGGTGCACTCTACCATAATTTCATTTACATCCGGCCTATATTATTTGTAATTGGTTTTGTATTTATAAAATGGGTAATCGCGTAAATATCGAAAAATAAAACATATATTTTTACCTTTCAATATCGAATAAAAATTTAAGCCTCAAAAGACACAAAATAAAACAGGAAGAACTCCAGTGCAAACGACAATGGTCAAAGTTGGCGTAAACATAATAGACCTTATACTAATTATTCTACTTACCTTCGTGTAAGATGTCTCATTAATCTGACTATGTATCACGTGACTATCCATATGAATCAAGCCTAGGAAATTTAGACACAGCGCCGGAGTCAATCTGCTGAACATCATGCCAGAAAATATGAGGCTGTGCTCATTTGTTTGATGGTGCGGTGCCAGATAATATAAATTTAAAAGTTTAATTTTAAGTACTGTCGCGTAGGCACAGAAAGAGAGGTAGAGGATAATAAATGTAGATAGGGCCTAAAATTAAGACAGTGCTTAAAGTTCTAAAGAATTGTATTAATTTAATTCAATATGTAATGTACTCACTTCAATCATAAAGTAATCAAAACTGGCCTTTGCAGCATTCACGATGACGGCAAAAATGGATAGCGGTGGTGTTTCGCAGAAAAATGTGACTTCTGACCATACTATAGCAACGGACATTATTCCTGTCACTACAGCTATTACTTTCCAGCAATAAGGAGATACTAGACACTTCCAATACCACACTTAAAATATAAATAAGCCACCATCAGTAGTGATGATGTTCGAAATTAAGAATGATATTATGACTGACCAGGCAGAGGACCGTTTGGCAGTTTGCACCAGAAATGTTGGTGCAATGATTACACAGCAGAAATAACACTTACCTACAACCGGAGTATAAACATACTCAGTAAACCAATTAGTGTCCCTTGGAAAAGTCCATTTAAAATTTCTATCCCTTGAGATCTGATTTTTAAGTGTATCTTCACATTCAAAGATCTTTTGTAATAGTAGATTCCATTGCGTTTCTGTTCTTTGTAACACTTGCAAAGACTTGATGGTCTAAAATAAATCCATCAATAATATCGCTTGACGTCAATGCCTTCTAATAAGACACTTACCTGTCTGTGCAATCTAATAAGCGATTTCTCCGTAGGTGAGTCATGTGGAGCATCCTGTGGTATTTGCCTACGCGACATACGTTCCTTCAATTCAATTGGAACTTTTTGCAGAATTGTTTCTAACGGTTCATAGAGGTAATGCCCGGGCCTTATTGCCATAGAAATTGCCTGTAGTGACTAAAAATATTGTTTGAGGAAAATTTTAAGAGCCCTTCCAACAGATAATAACTTACATCTAAAACATCATCTACAGTTTCTTCCGCTTCACATTTATCAGCACTCAACTTAGCAGCCTTAAAGTAATACTGGGTCAGTTTGAAGCTGGCATTTGAATTGTTCCAAAAATTTCTTGGAGCTTCCACTAGGGAGTAACCCAGTAAGAGAACAAGTAGAAACAGACCCCATGTGTTACTGGCTGATGACGCAATAGCTTTGAGTTTGTTCCTAAAATGAATGTTAGGTTTTCTAAATGGACAAATAAGAAAAACAACCTCTATTTTCGTTTAAGAGATTATGGACAAACCTTGAAGAGGAGCAGCAACAGCTACTTTCCTGATAGGATCGCAAAATGCAATTCACTCATGTGGTTATTGAGGAGGGTTGCCATTAAAAAAAAAATCAAAATGGCATCGTATTTGTCACTTTTTGACATCTGTCGTATTTGATTACATGTATCGTAAATAGCTAGGCCACGGGAAATTATGTTACCCTGTAAAAACTTGGGGTTTTCAGCTTAATAGGTCTATTTATTAAGGGGGTGAGACATTTAAAAGACATAATCGATGAATGCAATTTAGGAACCTCCGTATTTCCAAAACGGTTAAAAATAAATATCAATTTAACAACTATATGTTTTTGAAATTGGATCGCAAAATGCAATTCACTCGTAAGGTTATGGATGAGGGTTGCCATTTAAAAAAATTCAAAATGGCTTCGTATCTGTCAAATTTGGTTATATATTTTTTGATATTAAATTTGGCTTCCTTGCGGAAAATCATCGAGGAAAGTGTAATTTATTTTTTATTATAGTCAGCGGGAAAAATGTCCCTGTATAATTTAATTTAGGTTTTAATTTTATTTTAAAGAAATAGTCCATTCTCAAAGTGGAGTTGAAATTATAGGGAAAGGAAAGAAAGTCAAAAAGTATTTCTCCACTAATTTAATAAAAGAGCAATCAAAGGCTCAATTTTTTCGTATTAATAAGTCTACATGTTTGGAAGGTAGTAACCTTCATCCTTAGGAGACAAAAGAAATGTTGCTGTTAGTATTAGCACTATTAGCAGTAGAGAAAAAATTATAGGTGGTTGATGGAGCTTTAAAATTTGTAAGTTTCATTCACTTCTTAATACATTTTACAAATTTTAAAGCTTCATCAACGTCACCTTCCACCTATAATTTTCTCTCTGCTGCTAATACTAACAGCAACATTTCTTTTGTCTCCTGAGGATAAAAGTCACTACCTTCGAAACATGTAGACTTATTAATACGAAAAAATTGAGCCTCTTTTATTAAATTAGTGGAGAAAGACTTTTTGACTTTTTTTCCTTTCCCTATTTTAATTTTATATTACGTATTGGACCTTCTCACCTGTGTAAATCCTATCTGTAACCAAAAATAACCCAATTACTCTTTGGGTTACTCTTTGCTATAACTGCCACCAAGAAATTGTCTGAAGTTTATACAATGTTGCCAAATTGCTTTTAATTTCTTAAATATTAGGAAAATATGATAAATGCTGAAAATTAATTCTCCTAATATTTCTTCCGTTAGCTAGACTTCGCCTTTTGGGAATTGTAATTTTCTTTTCTTGCTTTTGATTTTACGTTCTCAATAAAGACAATATATTATTATTATTATTATTATTATTATTATTCTTTAAACTATCTACGCCTAGATATAAAAAAATACGGGAAACCTTAACAGATTTAAAATATACTTTCACAATATCTTAAGGGAGAATAATACATTTCAATAAATTCTAAATAATCAAAGATTTGGTTTAATTAGTCCGCAATGCTTTGGGACATCAGTGGTTATGAATGTTAAATAAGATATTATTGATGTGATTCTGTGATTATATATCCTATACTTTTTTGACAGCACATTGTCTTGTGCAAAGTTATATTTCTAGACTTTTTTTTCTTTAGATGCAATGATACATGTATAAATTATTACTTTTGTAGAGATATATTTAATTTTATGGTTTATGTATTGGCCAAGTGCTAAATAAAGGATAAAATTAATATTTTTGTGGGACACTCAGCACCTTTGTCAGTATGCAGTAAAATATTCTTACCTTAGGTTTTTTGAAACCCTACAACTTTTGTATACCTTGCAATTTGGGTGCTATCGACAATGCATACCTTAGTGACTTTCCCTGTAGGTGTTTTGAGCCTATTAGGGAACATTTTATAATGCCTGCCTGCCTATCTTTGATAAGATAATAAATTAATTTACATAATACTGTTTAATAAAATTGTTATCATGCAAAGTATATCTAAATACATAATGAAATATAATGAATACATAGGTAGGTACCCTGGCTAAAAATAATATTTTTAAACTCAAGGTTGCTTCTGTATTTAAATATGTACTGCTGTTTCAGTTAAATATTTTTTTTACTCTACTACTATTATTATTTATGGTTCAACCACAGATTATGTAGGTATACTAAAAATTAAAATTACCAATCCAGATCAATTCCAGGTTTTAGTGCCAAATATATAAGTAAAACACCACATATTAGCAAATAGGATCCATAATAAATAGCATTATCAACCAGAGCTGATTTAAGTTTCCCCTTTACAGTAAAATCCCCAGCTTTTATGTATGACTGCATCATTGGCATGATTAACCTACAAATATAATTATGAACTAACATTAAGTACTTAGGTACCTATGTTTATACTATACAATCAATTGATCAATTAAAAATAAAAATTTCTTTATTTTTTCTTACCAAGTCAAGAACTGAGTGCTCCAATATACTGTCCTCCATAAATTTATAAAAACTCTCTCTGGTAAAATGCTCCATGGTTCTTCAAAAAATTCAGTAGTTGTGTTATCCTTTGTACTTAATTCCGTATGGTTTTGTTGCCGATAAACAGTCTAAAAAGAATTGTGGTTTCAAATTATTTGTAATAAGCCTTTAAAATGTAAAAACTTACCGATATGATATCAAGTGGAAGGGCAAATATAATAAGGAAGCTGCAAAACCAAGCTAGCAGTACAGTTAAAGTAACAAAAATTCTATGCCTAAACCAGTTTCCATATCTATACAGGACTGTCGACGAAATGAAAAATGATAACAGTATCTTTAATATTAAGGGGGTGTAGCTCATTTTGGATATGTTAATATTAAGTACAGTTTCTTATTAATACCGAAAAGTCTCAGTAATACCAAATGTACCAAATTTAATTCCTAATTTTTATTCAGCCTGCCTCTTAACATTCTGAGCTTCTTGTTGCATTTTTTCCAGTTTCTCCAAAGTGAAACTTTTAAGAGGAATTAGACGAGGTTTACAAAGAACTAGATCTCGAGTGTCTTCGATCATAATCTGCCCAGTCTTACATATAACAGGTTTTAATTTTTCCAAAGGAGAAGACATCATGTACCTATACAAATTTTACTAGCTCATGATTATAATTTGGTATGTTAACAGGTCATAAAACAGATAAAACTGTTACGAAATTTAATGTATAATTTCAGAAAACTGCAAACTTATACACCAAACTAAACACAACTTTTCAGGTTCTAGTACACCACAACGAAAAACCAACTACAGCATAAGTTTTTAATCATCACACGTCTATCGACTAATGTAAGCTGTCAAATCTGACACTGACATTTACTTTTTAAATCAACGAAGTTTGTGCCGCTGATAGAGTACGCTGAAGTTAGACTGAGAACGATCGAAATACTGGCTGAATCCCCTAAATCTTCATTTTCTTTTTTAAAGCAGTGGGGTCTTAAGTCAACGTCAACAGTCAACAGTGTCAGTCAGTGCACCTTTTACTTTTTCACTGTGCTTTTTCATTCCCCAAGAAAGAAGTTCTTGATTAAAATTATTAGTTTTACCTTGACCTAGGTTGTAAGTAGAAGGTAATCCAGTTCCACTTTAACAAAAGTGTTACAAGACAAGATGTTGAATATTACATCATTGCAACGCTACTTGTTTTGAATCGGTAATTGCAAACAGCCTTCATCTGAAAACTTAGTTGTGCAATTGCATTCTGAAAACATTCAAAATGTTATTGATTTGCGGGCCCCGTTCGTATACACACGATAATGAATGTTTTCCAAAAGACTTTCCACTTTTCTGAACCTGAACAGAATTTTCAGTGTTTTTTGTTCTTATATTTTAAGGATGTGCAATAGTATGAAAACAAGTGGTGCAAGTTCTAATACCTACACGTTTAGACCTTTTAAGTATGAAAAGGTGATATTTTCTTCAACAAATGATAAGATACCGCATCCAAGAAGTGGACACCGCATAGGAGCAGATTCAGCGAATTTCTACTCATTTGGTGGGTACAACCCTTTAATAAGACTTGAAGAATATCATTATGAAGATGATTCGTATATAGATTCATATCCTTTATTCCAAGAACTTTGGAAATTCAACTTTGCCTCAAAACGGTGGACCAAGTTTAGAAATAGTCCCACATTACCTAAAGAATTAGTGTCAAATGCTGTGATACTGCATCAGAATATACTAATGGTAAGATATTTTACACTTCTGAATAATATTTGATAACTCCTACTAAAAATTTATATCCTATGCACAATAAGACTAATAAGAGCCATTTCGCACTTACATGGTTTCCATCCAAAAGGCCTAGTATTTGACCATGAATGATTGACAAATATCTGTCTGTTAAATGATGTGGTTGTGATGAAAACCTTGCAATCGTGTTTGAGTCATAAAAGTACATAAGCCATAACATTGAACTAGAACCATAGAGTGAATTGTGGTTAGACTAATGTGCACATGTGACTTTTTTTTCACTTAATGTTCAGTCAATCAATTCAGTTAAACTCTTTTATTTTGAAAGTAATATTTATTTTTCAGGTCTATGGTGGAACCGGGTCTCCATTTGGAACTAGGTGTAGCAACCAACTGTATGTTTGCAATGTAAATGATGAGGCGAGTCCGATGGTTGAAGTTAAAACTTCGGGACAGTTACCATTGCCACAATATGGGCAAGCTGTTATTTACCACAGTGATTATTTGTATGCCATAGGAGGAACCACTGGGTTTGATTATACATGTGATATTCATAGGTAAGTGAAACTATCATTATTTTGTTTATAAAAAAGCTTCTCAGAATATGCATAATAGATTTAAATAACTTTAGAGCCCAGCCTCTTATCAGGGATTTAATATTGTAATTGAATTAATGCTGTTACTAAATAAATTCCATATAAACTCCTGGAGAAAATTAGGGACAACACCATAAATTTTCGACACATTTGTTGTGTTTTTCTTTTTCTAAAATTTGTATAATGCTGTGTATAATACTAGTAACCCTAAACATATTAGTTGAAATTAGACTGTGACTGAATCTTTCCTTGACATTCTCATTTTTGGTCCACTCTAGGATGAGAGGGTTTTACAACTTGACATGTTTTTATGAATTTTATTATGGAATACATTGTTACTTTAACATGAGTTTCTGCCTGCAAGCTTTGATAAATGACAACAGGAGTCCCTTTATTTAATTAAGCTTGTTTTAATTACAATATTAAAACACAACTTTATATCAAAGTTACATGTAAGTTTATGACACAATTACTTTTTTGTTGGAAAAGAGTGAAACATAAAAACCAAAAAAAAAATTGATAATATGATCTTAATATCATGTGTGCCTTCCTCTACTTTGGATTACTAATTACATAATTCATATATATCCCTCTGCACACTGGAAATTACATTTTTAATTATATCTTGGGGAATAGTCTACCATTCTGAAATTACTAGTTGATTAACAAGGATATCTTAGGGTTGCAAGTATACTCCACAGGGCGTTGCAAAAAAATATAATTAAGATCCGACTTAGGTTCAGAAAAAAATAGCATCAAATGTGTGGTGGCAAATTTTTAATGTTGGGGAAATTTTGTCCAGGAATTTATTTATTACGCTAAGCTGTTATATTTGAGAATTCATATGTATAAATTAATACCATATACTTGAAGCAGAACTAGGCCATTAGCTGTCTACCTAATACTGTTATTGATGTAATTTTAATAAGATAGTTGTCTTGGTACTGAAAGTAAATAACTAAAAAAAATATTTAATATTGCAGTGCCAAAAGGTTTCTACATAATATAAAAATTATAGGTAGATTACTTTTTAATTGCTTTATTCTGAATTGTGTCAGCACAAAATTTTAATTTTATGAAACACCTGATAGCCCAAGGCAACAAACCATTGTTTGAGACTGATGTGTATTGGATATAGTTTCCTTTTTTTATATTAAAATTATTACTGTTTTTGAAATACAAACAATGCAGTAATTATTTTAATATTGTAACCAGCCAACCAACTACAATTATTACGCCTTATATGATTTGTAATATGATTTAAAAAATCATTTACTTTAAAAGCAGTAACAAAAGTCCAATTAAGCATTAAGTATGGCTCAACAATAAATTACTAAACATAAAATATTATAAGTAGAACAGTTGCTGCCTTATCCATTCCTGATCAAAAGGAAATTAAAGTTATGAAATTTTGTTAAGTTCTAATAGCGTTAATATATACGCTATGTTCCAAATTTAATGGAATATTTAAATGCATAGGTCAAACCTGCAATATTTTTCTTACTAATAAATCAAAATTCAAATTCTCTTTACGATTTAAAAGATCTTTCCTTGTTTTAACACAGGGTATGCCAAGTTTTAAAAAGATTCATTGGTATATGTACTGGAAATTGGATAGGTACCTACGGGGTCATGTCAAATTAACTACTGTTTAAAAGAATTTGTAGCAACGGACTGGAGTTGAAATCGGGCTTTTCTGTCTGTTTCAGTCACATTTGCCAGTAATAAGCAATTGTGAGTTAAATGTGAGTGATCAGAAATTAAAGTATATTTTTGATACATGATATGCAATTTAAACATTAAATGATCTAGAGGTCTTCAAGTCGAAAAAAGTACGCCCGGATCAGTCCGATTCTTGAGATTGCTATTAACCATTAACGTTTGTTTACCGAGCTATGTATTCAAAACAATTACCACTACTCCCAAGAGCAACTTTCTTTTACCTCTGTCGTCCTTTTTAAAATTTAAGCTTGAGACCATGCGTAAGATGTAGCTTAACATTCTTCTTTTTTGTTGGTTGCAAGGACTAATACAGTTTAATTTTGTATTAAAAAAATTGCCGGTTATTCGGATTAAAGCATACAGCAAATTTTTGCTCATTTTTTTTTATAAGCAAATTTGATGTCGCTGATCATGAAGTTTTTTTTTTGTCGCAAAGAAAAATATTTTTCGATTTTTTTTTTATTTTACCACTTCCGCTAAAAATCACATGCCAATTTCTCAAAAACCTTGTTGTTTAGGAAGGATTATGAGTTGTATACTCTGTTGCTGAATGCGAGAAAGTAATAAAATGTAAATTTGCAATGACAGGACCCATTAAGCCGGGTGAACAACTTAAGGGTTGGATTGTAAATTTTAGGTAAATTGCATTCATAGTTTTTAAAAACCCGTATTTTAGATATTTAAGACCTACACACCCCGAATCGATCCTAAATTAGGGTCACCCTAATTTGCATAGAATAGAAGGACGAATTTGGTGAATGAAAGTAAGGTGACAACGGCGTTACTGCAGGTAGTTTATTAGAATAATAAGTATAATAATTGTTAATATTAAAATAAACCACACCAAAATGGATATATATATTTATTAACTTGTAGCACGTCTAACATAAACGATATTCATAAAACTACTAACTAACAAAGAAAACGAAAGTACGCATCTCCACAGTATCATAAAAAGCAAAAACACGGTCGAGCAGCGTCGACGTTTTTAGGTTCCTATCGCACCAACATAAAAATCAATAATCTAAAAATAGAACTGTTCTTTGAAACGGCATGTAAAACGCAATGGTAAAGACTCGAATATTGGTACATCTTTTTTGTTGCTTTACAAGAGATTCATTTTAATTATTAAGCTTTTAACACTCCCACTTATTCGAGGCTTTACAAATTCTTAACTAAAGAAAACTTTATACGACACAAAACAACAAGAATAATGAAATACATTATTAAGCCATTAACATATTTAATTTAACAAGTAGATTGTTAAGTATGGCTTTTGTAAGTGGTTTTGTAAATAAGTCAGCCAATTGCTCACTAGAACACACATAATTTATGAGAATATTTCCTTTCTGACACTCATCCCGCACAAAATGCACTTTAATGTCAATGTGTTTGGTTCTGTTGTGAAATTGCTGTGCCTTGGTCAACTTGATGGCTGATTGATTGTCCACATTAATTTTCACGCTTGAGCTGTTAATGTTCAGTTCAGTCAGTAAGCTCTTCAACCATAGCGCCTCCCTAACTCCGAGTCCCAAAGCCACATACTCTGCCTCTGTTGTTGATTGGGCCACTACATTCTGTTTTTGAGTTTTCCATGTAACGGGACCACCGGCAATAATGAAAACATAACCACTAGTTGATTTTCTTGTGTCAACGCATCCAGCATAATCTGCATCGGTATATCCCATTATTTCAATTTTGTTTGTTCTTGAATATTTTATTTTATATTGGATAGTACATTTCAAATAACGAAAAATACGTTTTACAGCCACCCATTGTTCATTACTCCAGTTATTGAAGAACCGACTAACCTGATTTACTGCATAGGTTATGTCGGGACGACTTGATGTAGCCAGAAATATTAATGATCCAACAGCTTCACGGTAAGGCTGATTCATATTACAGGTCGTAGTATTCATGGTGGATGACAAACGTATACCAGGTTCAGAAGGGATGAGCATTGGTTTGCTGTCAGTCATGTAAAACTTATCAAGAAGTTTTAATATGTAGCTCTTCTGGTGAACGAGGATTGTTCCAGCAGTTATATCCTGTTCAATTTCAAGTCCAACAAAGTTTATTTTTGGGCTATCAGAATATAAAGTTATTTCAAAAACTTCTTGCAAGACTTGAATAAGTTCACCAATTGCAGCTTTTGATTTTGATAACAGAAGTCCATCGTCCACGTATATTGCTAAATAGACTTTAAAATTTGCGAAACAGCCAACAAATACACATTGATCTGTTTTTAATTGCCTGAACTTATACTTGTTAAGGAAAGAAACAAACTTAAGATTCCAACATCGCGGTGACTGTTTTAAACCATAAATACTTCTATTAAGTTTACATACCAAATTTGTGTTTTTCTTATCTTCAAATCCTACGGGCTGCTTCATGTACACACACTCAGATAAATCACCGTATAGAAATGCAGTTTTTACATCGAAATTTGTAATTTCCAAGTCCTCTTCTGCAGCTAATGCAAGCAAAACACGAATTGAGTCAAAACGCACTACCGGAGCAAATGTTTCTTGATAATCTACACCTTTTTGTTGTGTAAAACCGCGCGCAACAAGACGAGCTTTATAACGTACCGTACCACTAGTGTCATTATGTTTTATGCGAAAAACCCATTTATTGTCTATAACTTTGCAACCAGCAGGAAGTTCTACTAAGTTCCAGGTGTGATTCTTCTTAAGGGCATTCATTTCTTCTTCCATCGCTTGAAGCCACTTACTTTGATCTTCGGACTGCGTAACTTCTTCGTATGAAGATGGCTCTTCTGTTGCCATTACACCATAGTAGTCGGGCTTAGTTAGTTGGTTCCTGTCTCGAAGTTGCCTTCTGTCATTCATGTTATCTTCATTTTGTTGTAAATCACAGTCAAAATTATCATCATAAAATTCTGTACTATCTGACGATGTTACGAATGGACTTTCACTTTCGGTATCACTGGTGTCTTCATCATTTTCTTCTGTTAGATTTTCTGACTCACTTTCAATTTGATTTTCTTCTAAATCTTCAAATCCTGGAAAGAGAAAGGTGAAATTTTCTTTTCCAGGTTTTATTGTCTCAAGCTCATTGAAGTTGACATTGCAGCTTATTTCAATTTTTCGTTTTTCAGCATCCCATAGTCTGTAATTGGTAGAATAACCTTCATACCCAACAAAAATTAATTTTCGTGACTTTGGATCCCATTTCTTTCGGAATGATGGTGGTATTGACATGTATGCAGAACTTCCAAAAATTCTTAGATGTTTTGTTTCTGGTTGTCTTCGGAACCACTTTTCATATGCTGTCATGTCATTGACTTGGGTAGATGCTGTTCGATTCAAAATGTATACAGCAGTATTCACTGCTTCTGACCACATTTCCTGGGGTACATTTTTATTGATCATCATTGTTCTTGCACTCTCAACAATAGTTCTCATCTCTCTTTCAGATCGGCCATTCTGTTGTGGTGTGTAAGGTGCCGAACATTCATGGATTATGCCCTCTTTTGTTAAAAATCCCTGGAATTCTCTGTTTATATATTCACCTTTTCCTTGGTCACTTCGAACAACTTTAATTTTGTTTCCAGTTTGATTTTCCACTAAGGACTTGTAAATCTTAAATTTTTCAAAAACATCCGACTTATGCTTTAGGAAGTAAACAGTTCGATAGCCACTGGCATCATCCTTAAACAGGACAAAAAATCTTGATCCACTTGGTGACGATATATTCATAGGTCCACACACATCACTGTGGATCATTTCTCCAGGATTATTGTTCCTGATTGTAGTTAAACTTTTATGTGGTTTTCTTGCTTGCTTCCCAAATTGACATGACTCACAGAAGATTTCCTCTTTGTCATTAATATTAAGGTCACGGACCATATTAGCTGTTTTCTTAAGCATGTTAAAATTAACATGGCCTAGGCGATCATGCCATAGTTTCAATGAGTTTTTACTGCTAATGCCTAAGTTGCATTCTGGCTTAGATTTCACTCGGAACTGCATTATCCATAGATTGTTTTTCCGAGTTCCAACACATGAAACTTTTCCTTCCTGATCACGAAATTCACAGCGATTTTTAGTCGAATGATGGGTGAAATCCTTGTCGGTCATTGCTCCCACTGAAAACAGGTTTCGTCCAAGTTCTGGAATGTACAACACATTATTAATGGTTCTATTGTACCATTGACCTTCAACACAGGCTTGTATTTCTATTGATCCCTTTCCAGTTGCGTTTATTAATTTATCATTTGCAATTCGAACAAGTATTGGTTCATCGACCCAGTTCAATGTTGAAAACCAATCCTTTTGGCCAGTCATATGCATACTAGCTCCCGAATCACAAATCCAATCTGTTTTCTCGATGCCTGAGCTTGCAAAGTACAACGCAGAAATGTCACAAATGTAAGCGGAACTAGTACTTGCCATAGATGTTTCTTTGCGCTTCAAATCTGCGATCCTCTTTCTGCACTCTCGTATCCAGTGACCCTTCTTTTTACAATAGTTGCACAAGCTATTTTTCTTTAAATTTTGTATGTTATGACCACCTGGTTTCTTTTGTCCAACATTCACATTTTCTAACTTGCTCTGAAGTGCTTGAACTTCCAAAGCCAAACGAGAAACTAATGAGTCATCACTAGTCATCCTGGTTTCCTCTTTAAGTAATCTTGAGGTCAAATTGTCAAAGGTTTGTTGATCACTTGCAACAGAGTCCCACGCAGTTCGAAAAACATTATATTTTGCCGGTAGACTACTAATCACTTTCGAACAGATCGCACTTGAACTAATATTCTCCTTGACATCCTTTAATTGCCGCACAATCAGTTCGATGGAGGAAATATGTTCAGCGATATTCCCATTTTCACTCATTCTGTAATCATAAAATCGCTGCCATAATAGCTCTTTAGATATCTCCGATTTTTGTTCATGTATTGATAATAGTCTTGTCCACATTTCCGCTGCATTTTGACAATTTATTAGATGCTGAATCTGATCCTGACTTATCGTTGATAATAAAATCACTTGAGCCTTAGAGTTACCAGAATCCCATGTTTTCCAATCTGCTGACGCCTGATCGGTTGGTTCAGGTGTTATTCCATTAACTATGGAGAAAATCTTCTCTGCTTTAAACAAAATTGTGACACTAAACTTCCAGAGTTGAAAGTTTGAGCCGTCAAACTTCGGTATATTGCCACAATCAAATTTTACCGTTGATGATGCCATCACTACTAGTACAAAGTTTGTCTTTACACGACTTGAACGTGATTTTATACGACTCGAACGTAAATTGACAAATTCGCACTGCAAAAACGCGACGCACTACTCAAACTCAAAAATTTTCGCGGTCATACGGTATATATATCCACCGAATTATGGTTTCCCAACGTAACCTGGGCCCATAACCTGTTAATATTAAAATAAACCACACCAAAATGGATATATATATTTATTAACTTGTAGCACGTCTAACATAAACGATATTCATAAAACTACTAACTAACAAAGAAAACGAAAGTACGCATCTCCACAGTATCATAAAAAGCAAAAACACGGTCGAGCAGCGTCGACGTTTTTAGGTTCCTATCGCACCAACATAAAAATCAATAATCTAAAAATAGAACTGTTCTTTGAAACGGCATGTAAAACGCAATGGTAAAGACTCGAATATTGGTACATCTTTTTTGTTGCTTTACAAGAGATTCATTTTAATTATTAAGCTTTTAACAATAATAATTATACTTAATTATAATTATAGAGATAGGCAGATAATTGAGATATTAATTATTCTAATATTAAGTAGATAAAAACTTCTATAGAAGTAAGAATAATATGAAAATAGATAAATCGGAATAAATATTAATATTTATAAAAAAAAATCTACTATGTACAGGGTCTTCCAACGAGGACTGAACAGGGGCTCATTTTTGAGCTTCCTTGTATTTAAAGAAAAATCCAAAATAGCCAATCGATGTACTTTTTCCTGCAGAATTCAAAAATGAAACCAAAAATTTATTTGAACCAGAAACAAAAGAGTTACGCTATGGATACGGTGTTTTTTAAATAGAACATCGCTTTTTTTATACGATTTTTGGAACGAGTGATTTTTTTTTTGTCCGTTCTGATTAAAATATTTAATATTGTGACAGCTATTTTTATTAAATTTTAATGTTTTATCTAGTATAATTTAACTTTAACCTGTTTGAAACATACACTAGGTAATAAAGGTATAATCACCTTTGAATCCTTCAAAGTCAAAAAATTTGGCGAATTTACTATAATATTGCCAAAATGAAATATTCATTAGATGAGAGATTGCAGATTGTTATCTTGTTCTACAAATGCCAAGAAAATGCAAGAGAAGCAAGGAGAAGATTTATTGCAAATTTTCACAGAAATATATCCGTCAATACTATTCTAAGGATAAGAGAAGAGTTACCCAAGGAACTGTTCACAGGACTTTAAGAAATCATAAATTTAAGTCTTATCATATCCTTCCACTTCAACATCTAACACCGGCACAAAAAGAACTTCGCTTCCAATTTGTTTCCCAAATTGTGATTCGGAAAGAAAACGAAGACCCTAATTTATTCAGAAATATCTTATGGATTGACGAAGCCACATTCACAACATCGGGGGTTTTCAATAGACATAATAATCATCACTGGGCCGTTGGAAATCCAAGAAAATTTCAGACAATTAAATTAATGTTTTTTTTTAAATTAGTATAGAGTTGGATTTCTTTTTCTGTCATGTAATGTTTTATTTTCCTCAAATAGGTTCTTTATCCTTAGAATAGTATTGACGGATATATTTCTGTGAAAATTTGCAATAAATCTTCTCCTTGCTTCTCTTGCATTTTCTTGGCATTTGTAGAACAAGATAACAATCTGCAATCTCTCATCTAATGAATATTTCATTTCGGCAATATTATAGTAAATTTGTCAAATTTTTTGGCTTTGAAGGATTCAAAGGTGATTATACCTTTATTACCTAGTGTATGTTTCAAACAGGTTAAAGTTAAATTATACTGGATAAAACATTAAAATTTAATAAAAATAGCTGTCACAATATTAAATATTTTAATCAGAACGGACAAAAAAAAAATCACTCGTTCCAAAAATCGTATAAAAAAAGCTATGTTCCATTTAAAAAACACCTTATCCATAGCGTAACTCTTTTGTTTCTGGTTCAAATAAATTTTTGGTTTCATTTTTGAATTCTGCAGGAAAAAGTACAGTTAAGTTCAGAAAGAAGTAGGACATCGATTGTGTGTTGTAAACCTACCCATAATCCCCGAAAGTTCATAAAAAAGTAGGACAAGCTATTGACTGTGTTCAAATTATAACAGACTAAACTTTTTATTTATTGGGCTAGACTTAAATGTGTCATATTTATAATTTTTATTCCATTTTTTCTTCGTTTCATTAAAAAATAACAAGTTAACTTAATTCCAACATTTTATTGTACACAATAATTAATTAAAAAAGACAATTACAACTATTTAATATTTAGTAATCGCTCCATTTTTTTGTAAAAGTTCATTCAGTCTATTGGGTATCGATAAGTATAGACCTCTCACAAAATCAAGATCATCACTTAACTCGTTCCACGTTTCTTCAATAAATGAAACAAGTTCATTTCTGTTAGCTGGTCTGAAATTTGCTTTATATATTTTTCGTGTTATTAGACCCCACACGTTTTCTATTATATTAATATCGGGACTTTTTGAAGGCCACGGCAAAGTTTCCACGTTATTTCTCTGGAACCAATCTTTGACCATACCCGCGCTGTGAACCGGGCAGTTGTCGTGTTGAAAAATAAAGCTCTGGTTAGGGAAATGTTGCGATACACTAGGCATCATAATATATTCCAAAATGTTCTTATAAGTGACTGCATTAAACCTTTCATTTACAATCCAACACACTCCAAGTCCATGATAACTCACCCATGCCCATACATTTACCGAAAATCTCCCTGATCTTTCGGAATTACTGATAAAATTTTCAGTATATCTTGTATTGCGAGGTCTGTATACCCTGATATGTCTGTTGACCGTAGACTGAAAAACTTTTTCGTCAGTAAAGACTACTCTATTCCAGTCTGGCCGCAATATATTATTTAAGGCAAAAATAATTCGTGCCTGTTTGTGTTCTTCCCCTAATTTAATTTTTTTGGCGGCAACATAATTTTTTAAATGGGATTCTTTTACCCTACGACAACCTGTCGGTCTCGAACCAGGAAAATTAGTTTGCTGAATAGCAGCTCGCATTATTTGAAAGGGATTTTCCTCCAAGTATTGCACAAGACCATTGTCTTGTTCTTGCGTTGTATTTCTTGGTCTTCCAGGAGGCTTTTTCTTATCCAAAGTTCCATCCGCTTCCCATCTGTACTTAATATTTTCTACCGTTTTTTTTGCTACGTGCATTATAGCGGCAACGTCTCGTATAGGTATTCCGTCATTTAAAAACGCAATTATTTGAGTCCTTTGAACATTGTCAAGCCTAGGCATTATGCTTTGAATCAATAACTACTTGTAAAAAATATATTTTTTTAAATAATTTAAAAAGGATGTCAGTGTCATGTCAAACTTTTGATGTTTTTTAAAAGACTGGTTTACATAGGATAAGAATCCGTGTCCTACTTCTTTCTGAACTCAACTGTACATCGATTGGCTATTTTGGATTTTTCTTTAAATACAAGGAAGCTCAAAAATGAGCCCCTGTTCAGTCCTCGTTGGAAGACCCTGTACAATACAACAACTTAATTTTTAAATTTTGGTCATCATGTTCCGAGTAGTCCTAGGAACGAGAAACTATCGTCGTTGGGGTCCAGAGAAATAATAAGGGGCTCTACAGTGTTTTCTAGCATGTTATCAGCTTTCCACATTCTTTCTTCTATTTCAATCACATGTTCGACGCACTTTCTCCATTTTTCACAATCCACTGTTTTTATTCCCTCTTGCAAGAGGTTTCCAATTATCTCATTTTAAAAGTGGCGTTATGCCTTGTTATAAACCCTTTTACTTGCGCCCACAGCACACACTCCATATTGCACATATTTTCTGTAATATCACCAATACCTATTGTACATTGTAATAATAAAATAAAATAAATTCACAGTGATATGGCGGAAGGCGAAGTACCGTTATATTTCGTTTTGAAGCGATTTCATCGACAACAAATTTCGTACAAAGAGGTTTATTCAACTTTACAATCTCCAGTAGCTCCTTTTTCAATATATCTTTATGAAATGGCTTCCTATTTACAGTAAGCCATTGAATGATGTCATTTTTTTCCAAGGAGGTGTTGATATTTTTTCGAATTTTCTTGAGTGGTAGCAGGCTTTGTCCATGACTATAACTAACAGACACAGGAGGAATAAGATCTAGCATTTACTGGAAGTTATTTTCAAAGACATCAGCGTTCATGTCTTCATGATAGTCTCCAGTCCGTTTCGATTTAAATGCTAGTAAGCCGCCATCGACAAATCCATTTTTGCTACCAATGTGAGTAATTATTAATCTTTTACCTTTTCCCGAGGGTGCTTTTATTTCATGAAAGCTTGCCTCGCGCTTTTTATATGTTTATCCTATCATATTTTACCAACAGTATATCCTTCATTTAACCAAGTTTCGTCCATTATTCCTGTTTTCCCTTCGAAACTGTCTAACTGCCCTCAAATATCGTCGTCGCCAGCAGATGATTTCGTCTTTCCCTATTAAAAGTTATTTTCTGTTTTGAATTTTTTCATAACAAAAATTCATTTCCTTTAAAGTTTTCCATAGTTTCTTCCTACCCATGGGTGGAAAGAAATCATCCATTTTCATTTCAGACATTATTTTGTCCAAGGTAGGTTTTTCTTTTTTTAAGTAAAACGAGTGTAGATTCTTCTCATGGCAGTATTTTTATCCTCATTTATTACAGTTTCTTTTCTTCCTGTACTTCTCTTTGGTAACCTGATGAGGCCGCGTTTATCCTCGTGCACAAGTCGGTATATTGTTGACTGTCCGACTAGAGTTCTATTTAAACACATTTCAACTATTTTTGCAACTCCGAATATTGAATTTTGGTGACGAAGAGCGTTGAACATATTGAGAATAATAATTTTCTCATTTTTAGAAAGCGCAGATTTACTAATCCATTTCTCAGCAACAAATTCAGAAACACTAGCTATTTTCAAGAACGAAGTTTTCCAACCACTGCTGGAAAGTAACTAAACATTTCAAATTTTTGAAACAGTGAGGCACGGGTAAGTGAACCACCTGTGCCTCTACCTACCCTACAATAAACATAATTAAATAATAATAATTGGACTACACCTATGGAATACGGCGAAGACCACTGGGTTTTATAGTTCAATAAGGATTTATGACTCTCTCGCATTAAGCAACAGACTATACAAATGATATTTTAGTAGAAATGGAAAAATTTGGACAAAAATTTTCTCAAATGTTTTTTTTCTTTGCGACAAAAAAAACTTCGGTTTCGTGATAAGCGATCTCAAATTAGCCTATAAAAGAAGTAGCGGAAAATTTGCTCTATGCTCTAATCCGAATAATTAACAAATTGTCTTGAACCTATGACTTAAAATTTTAAGGCTGACCATACCTTATAAATGTTTCATAAAGATGAGGTAAAGAGTGTAATTTGAGGTTTGACCAAATGACCCCATTATGAAAAATATTAAAGTTTGAATTTGACCGCTTTTAAATATTCCATAAATTTAGAGAAAAAGAGAATTTTATTACAGGTCCTTCTCCATCCCATTTTTTCATATTGTTGTTTAAATGTATTTGTCGGGCTTATACAGGGTGTTTCCAAACAAGATATAAATATTGCGCCTCTTGCAATATCTACTTGTAATACCGAAAAAAGCCTAGACCAAAAAAAATATTTTAGGTTAAATTTGAAGACTTTAACATGGGAAATAGTATATTTATGTAATGGAAAAGGAGACTATGAGCCTCCCGGAAGGTACCGGCATGAAGTAGGATTTGATGGTAAAAGAATATTTATATTGGCTGGAGGAACAGCTGATATGGTATATGACTTTGCAGATATTCCTACTTTCGATATTGAAAAGAGAGAATGGACTAGTCAAAAAACAGTTCCTGCTGGAACTCATGGTAGGTTAACCATTCTTTGATTTATACCGAGATATCAAAAATTATGCTGGTCAATAGTAGTCATGAAATGAAACACGTCTTAGATTATATCATCCTTTTAAACTTAAAAATTATTTAAACCGGAAATTAAGAAGCTTTTAATCGATCAGGAACCATATACTTAATCCGGATGATTTTTTAATAAATTATTAGCGCTCTTTTTTTGCTAATTCAATAGTGGTTAGTGTAAGAGTGTAAGCAATGAGTCTGATGTATGTGTTCAATGTGTTGTACATTGTTCGAGTTTTTCTTGTGTTGTTTGAGGTCAGTTTAATTTGTAAAACAAATGTGATATAAAGAAGCAGTGACCGAGAAAAGCAAACAACAAGAAGCGACAAAATCCCGAGTTTAGCATTGATTAAAAGGGGACCAAATTAGATGTCCTTCACCTTGAAATTTTGACAGTTCGCCGGGTTATTACACTAAAAGAAACACTAAAGCGATGAAGTAAATGCTTTACACTGAAATAAAAAGTGTAGGTACCTAGTAGGAAGTACCTTTTTCATGAATATCTTCTGTGTCTCGTGTAATTGGCTTTCCAGCAAATTTCGTACAATCATAAAAAAATTAAATAAAATAAAAATATTTTTTTGAAATGTTTTATTGATTGTGCGTTACTTAGTGATAGTACATTCTAGAAAGGAAATGAAATAGTATATTACATACCAAGAGTGGTAAGAAGCCTATTACACACGATTTTGAAAATTACGGAACGAGCGTTAGCGAAAATTGCCCTTGTTAATACAGACATTATAATATTACGTAACTGCTGTTACGCACAGCTTGACTTTAATAATATAGTGTGTGTAATTAGAGTTTTACGGATAAAGTAGACAGTGCGTAAGTAGGTTCTTACTAATATAGAAGTAGAAAAACAGTATTTTCTTATGGTATCCCTTTACTTCTATTTAAATATTGAATAGCAGTTTTGTTACCTTTCCTTACATTTTTAATCAACAATGCTAAAACGGTGCAAAGTACTTACTGTTCAGGATCCTTTGGAAATGCAAACATGTTTATTCCTTGACCTTTGTTTTGAGTGACACCTTCGAAACGCACAGCTATTACCAGGCATAGTTTTACAATAGCATAGCACTCACAAAAACAAACAGTTAAACAATACACTTCTTTCAACAAAAATGACAACTAAACTCGATAACGATAAATCACCGACTACCGGACTGACGGCCGGGTTACCTCCCACTCCAATGATTTCGCCAAATGTCATATTGTCGCTTCTCATTGTTTACTTCTTTTCTCGGGCAGGGATGCAGCCAAGAAGAGAGAAGAGGGGGGGGGGGGTTAACGTTATTTGGAAACATTGCGATGGAGCCACCGGTTTAAATATTTTTTCAAATTTGGAATGCTCCCCTTTTCTTGCAAGACATTGGTAGCGTTCTATATGCGTTTACAACCATATTATACTGTAGTATGAGGCAAGAAAATTCATGTGATAGTTGACGGGTTCACATAAAACAATTATTTTTACTTTTAGGAGTTCCAATGGCAAGAAGATGTCACGGAGCCGCCCAAATAGACCACGGGAACGGCATTGAAGTTTTCGTAACGGGAGGTCTCGACGGAGAAAGTATATTCAACGACCTCTGGCGATTAAACCTTAAAACATTACAATGGACTTACTTTGAAACGTGTGGCTTGCCCCGACCGATGTATTTCCATGCAGTGTCGGTGACGCCCCAGGGGCGCTTATACGTTTTCGGAGGTATTTACAGCATAAACGACGAAGTAAAGAGGAGTAATGCAGTTTATTCCACGTGGGTCTGCATACCGAAACTCAGTGAGTTGTGTTGGGAGGCTGTGTTACAGTTTAGTCCGCTTATTTTTAAATATTCCAGTGACGACCTGATTAATATGGGTCTTCCGCGACATTTCGTGCAGAGGTTAGGTCAGAATAAGGTGTGCAGGTATTAGGGTTAAGCGTTTGGTTTTAGCTGAGAGATTGTTTGGAACGTTTCGTGCAGAGGAGTAATGATTTATTGTGCTGCCAATATTTCAAATATTTATGTGAGATTAATAAATACACCCGAATTTTATTTGCATTTTGTATCTTTTTTTGAGCGACCATTGCTCAGGAACATAGTTACTGGACAGTTGATCAATTGGCTCGGGTATTGTTTACAGGTTTTTACTTGAGTTCACCAAACTGACGCTGAAGAAGGCCAGTGGAACGATTTTCTCAATGCTGCATATCTCCACTGGAGGTGAAAGTATGGGCTTATCAACGCACCGAATTCGATATAATAGATAATGGTGCTATGACGGCTGACCGCTAGTTAATGAATAATAATAATAATAATAGATGCCTTTATTTTGGAAAGTATTAAAGAATACAACATAACTATATTACCTATAATTCTAGCATTTTTCCAAAAAGGGGGAAGTTTACGTGCTTATATACTTGCCCTTGGAAGCAAAGGTAATAAAAGATAAAAATAAACAAGTTAAGAAAAACAGATAATAGATAAACAAACTAGTGTATGAGTGAAAAAGAAATAAATAGAAAATGACAAAAATCGAGTACTTATTTCGTTTCATATCGGATAGATTTGACACAGTCGGAAATTAATACAGAAGCAGGTAAATTTGACACATTCAAATAAAAGACACCATTATGTTTTTTTTACTACGCCTTTAAATTAACATAACATACCTAAGACTACAGATTTTCACAAAAACATTAATTAGTTGTTCAAACAACCCTCCATTAACAGCTAAACAATATCCTAACCGATCATAAAATTCATTTCTAACATTACTGAGTTGATATTGAGAAATTCTGTCACATTCTAACGAGATACAGTTTTTTAGCTGGTCTAGATTTTCAAATTTTACATTTTTTTAACTGACCCCACAGAAAGAAGTCGTTTGGCGAAAGGTCAGGGGACCTGGCTGGCCAAAGGATTAGATGCCGTGGACCAATAATATTTCCGATCAGGTAGGGCTGTGTACACTTTTTTGAAAAAAGAAGGAAGGAAAGTCGTTTTTTTTTTATGTATTAAATATTTTCAAGATTATACACTTAATACACAAAAAAACGACTTTCCTTCCTTCCTTCAATAATATTTCCGTTGAAAATATTTTGCAAGTATTCCCTAACCACGAGAGAATTATGGGCAGGACAACCATCCATTTGATACCAGATCTCCTGATTTTCGCTTACTTCTCCTAGTGCGAGTTTAATTCGATTTTGTAGTAATTACCTCAAAACATACTTACTTACTTACTCCGTAGCACTACAACCCAGGGTGGGTCTTGGCTGCCTTGACTATCTGCCTCCACCTGGAACGGTCCTGGGCCATCTCCCTCCATTCTTGATGGTCTACTCCAAGGGTAGCTAGATCCTTGATTATGTTATCTCTCCATCTAAGCTTAGGTCTTCCCAGTGGTCTTTTTCCTTGTGGTGCTTCCTCCCACACCCGTTTTATTAGTCGATCGTTACGGCTTCTTTGTACGTGCCCTGCCCATCTTAGTCTGCCAGACTTTATTTCCTGAATGATGTCAGGGCTTTGATATATTTGGGCAAGCTCTACGTTGCTTCTCATTTTATAACGGCCGGTTTCAGAGTCTCGGACGGGGCCATATATCATGCGTAGGATTTTTCTCTCAAACCTTCTTAGGAGTTCCGTGTCGCGGAGTGTCAGTGTCCATGTTTCACTGGCGTACGTTGCTACTGGTCGTATTATTGTTTGATAGATTATGGTTTTTGCCTTTCTTGTGATAAATTTTGATTTTAGCAGGGTTTGTACTGCAAATGTACATTTGTTTGCTTGTGTGATACGCTGTTTGATCTCTTCCTGCATATTATTGTCTGCCGTTATCACTGCGCCCAAGTACTTGAAGGTTCGCACATGCTCAAAATTATAGTCGTCCATGGTGATGTTCTGCCTGACTCTGTCTCGCGCAGGGTTGCGGGAGACATGCATGTTAGTCTTTCCTTCATTTATTCGTAGGCCTATTTTCTGGGCTTCTCTTTCGATCTTTATAAAGTTTTCCTTTACACTGACCGTGCTTTCCCCTACTGCGCCAATATCATCCGCGTAATAATAATAACCTCAAAACAGAATACCATTATCCGTTCTTCATCACTCTGCCGTAGCTCTGGATGTTTTTTATACTTGTAAGAAAACATTTTAAGTTGAGCATTTATAGTTATTTATTACAGTGCCTTTGAACTCAAATTTACTAATGGTAAGTTTAATTATAGAAATGGAAGGGATAGGCTTATCAGGGAATTGAACTGAAAACATTTCAGACACTGTTCTTAAACTGTTTCCTGTATAATACCACTTAATCATAGTTACTTTTTCCTTAATTGGAATGGCTCATATTTAGCTATAATTAAAGCGCCTTTAATGAAATTGTTGTCACTGACGCTACTTTTAGTTTTGTCAATGCCAAATAATAATTTGCTGGTGTTTGCTGTATTACCTAAACTATGAAAATTTCGTAATTTTGCCATTACATTTAATTGAATAAGTCAGGATTGGCTTATTAAAATTTATTCAAACTTGGCACATGGGTTTATTATATCGGCCTCGTCAAAAAATTGTAATACAATCTTTCTCTAAAATGTACAGAAAAGCCAATATTTAGCCACCTTAAATGCATCACCCGGTATAATGATCCTTAATAATTTTATCACAACTTGTTCAATTTAATAGGTTCATAGATTATGTAGGTTAAATCATCTTTGGTAACGCCTTCAAAGTCGAGATAAATTTGACATATTTTTAATTTTGTCAACATGAAATAATTGTTACAGAGCAAGAGAAGCAAGAAGATTTATTGCACATTTTCGTAGTAATATATGTAAATACCGTTTTAAGGATAGAAAACCTATTTGAAGAAAATTAACGAGTATTTCATGTTGATAAAATTAAAAATATGTCAAATTTATCTCGACTTTAAAGGCATTACCAAAGGTTAGGTTAGTTCAGGTTAGTTAAACAGGTCGTGATAAAATTATGAAGGATAATTATAATGTAATAAAAACAGCTATCGCAATATTAAAAATGTTCACTGAAATAGAAGTAAAAAAACGTCACTTTTTTAAAAATCATATGAAAGAATGGGCCGTTCCATTTAGAAACTGCTACATTAATGTCTAAGTCATTTGTTTTTGGTTCAAATTTTTTTTTATGAGATTTTTGAATTCTACTGAAAAAAATCCATTAACTATTTTGGGTTTTTCAAAATACACATAGGTAGCAACGTAAGAATTCCGTAATTTCTAGAGCGGATATTACGCCTAGATTTTCCTTACGACGATTGTCATGAAGTTCGTCGCAAATTTCTTCATGAATTTGGGTTAGCTCTCCACTAGTGCCGACCGTTGTGAAGTTTTTGGCAATTGAAATGTCATTAAACCATTGTATTTTTTGTGTAAACAAAAATTAACAGAAAATTTGAAAGATAACAATCAATCTGTTTTGCATGGTAAAATGCCGAAACCTTCCTTATTTTTCATTTTTTGAGGTTGCAATCATGACTTCACGTTTCAATTCAAAGTAGAACATGCGCGAATACGGCATGAAATGGCAATAAATGTCAAGACCGAACACCAGCAACACTTCGTGCACTTCTCTTTTACAGGATAGTTTGAAAACGCTAAGCATGCCTCTACGTCTTCTATTACTTTCCACCTTTTAAAACTTATTAGGTAAATAAAATCCCCTTAACACCCTTACCACACATTTGCGCGCCCATTTTCGTATAACACGTTTGTCTTATTTTTAGATGAGCAAACTGCCCTAAAAGTTAAATAACAATATTTTGGAACATCTAGATATCTAAAATAACAAAACAAAAACACTGCTAGATCTTTTTAAATTGTTTTTTTTTATTGATTGCTGGCTCTCATACGTCAGCATTTTAAGTACAGTATTTTCATCGTGGACACATTTTTAACCCATAGCTTCAGATATTTAGTGATGAAAAAGTGTAGACATCCTACAGACTATGAATTAGGGTTCTAGTAACAAATTTGTACCTTTTACTACAAACATTAGTAGGTACGGTTTTTATCACATTCATGGTATCTGTTGTTGTGCTTATATTAGCAACAAAAAGGATTTAAAGCACCTTTCTTTTTTAAGGCCCTTAGTTCAAGCCATTGTTCTTGATTTGGTACGTACATTTCGGCAGGCATTTGTTGATGCTGATTTTCCTCATCAGATTCATTTTCATTTTCTGTAACTAAATCAGCAAATTACAAAAAGTTTTGAGGTTTAAGCAGTTGAAAAGAAGTAAGAATCTCAATTAATTTTGTTAATGACAAAGGTACCGTGCGAGCAAAAAATATTTTCATCCAAGAGGACTTCCACTGAAAAACGTAAGGCTTGGTTTAGATCACAAGGGGACGATGATATATCAACCAAATCTAGGTTAAAATTGTGCCAAATTCATATCATGATATGATATGCTAAACCACAGGCCAAACTGATAAATATTAAAATCCAAGCATAAATTCACACGTCTCTTCATATTTTCGAAAGCGTCGACCAGCATCTCTGGAGAAATGTTACCACATTCTTGGATAATTTTTTCAACTGGTGTTTTAAAAATATTGTTTTTCAAATGAAGAAAATGAAGTAATTCATCAATTACCGGCCAATCAGTATTCTCTCACCTGTACCAAAACTTTCCGAGCACTGCATTGAAACTGTACTAGCACGAATTTAGCTCTGGTCGTTTAGTCGATACTAACTTGTTCCACTACACTAATTTCATCAATAAATCCTTTGAAAAGGGCGTAGAGACCCATGCAATATATACAGATTCCAGCAAGGCGTTCGAAAAGGTAAATCGCGAATTCCTACTCTAAACTGTCCAATTACGGTATTTCAGGAATGCTGCTCTCATGGCTGAGATCAGATAGAGAACAAGTTAAAATTGACGGCTATTTACCTAAACCCTTTAATGTCACCTCGGAAGTTCCCCAGGGTTCCCACTTAGGACCACTTCTATTTAACTTATTTATTAACGACCTTGGCGGTACCTATGTTGAACACGAGTTATTTACTACTTGCTGACGATATAAAACTGATCACACGAGAAACGTCGTCCCAAGACATGATCTCCTTACACAGCGATATGGACCGCGTTTTTCATTGCAGCCAAATTTAATGACATCACAGTGCTGGGAGTTGTTAGGAGATCATGCAAGGACTCTAAAAATGTGACGGCTGTAAATACTTTATGTCTCTTTGGTTAGATCTATTCTGGAATGCTCTAACATGTTCGGTCGCCTTACTATCAGATCCACATAAATAGACTGGAAAACATTCAGCAGAAATTCCTTAAATTTGCTAGGCATGTACATCAGAAATCAGTTTTACTTACGACCAGGCTATAGCGTACTTAAATCTTTCTACTCTTGCCCGCAGAAGGAAGTACTACGAAGTCTGAAGATACAGGGTGTTAAACTTTTATTTTTTTTTCGGTTTTTCCTATTTATTTTATTTATTTATTTTTACCACTGCAACCACCCCAACTTTTTTTTCTTTTCTACGTCGACTTGATCTCTGTATGAAGCGTGGTGGAAGGAATTTTGAACAATTTTTGTGAAAATGGGTTTATTGTTAATATTTTTGTGATAACTAAATTATAATTTATGATGTACAAATTTCTTTTTATTTGACCAGATTAAAAATGTTGCCCTGCTTTAAATCATATTTTACCAATACAATAGGTTAATTCTTTAGATACTTTAATATGTACCAAAAGTACAGAATTTGAATAAATAATCTTTAAGCATGCATAAAATAAATAGGAAAAACCGAAAAAAAAAATTAAAAGTCGAACACCCTGTATCTTACAAACGAGGGGTTTCTGGACCTCCATTAATGTGAACTTTTTCCATTATTTTTTGTCAAGGAATCACCTGTTTCAATTTGAGGTATAATATTGAAACACCCTGTATTCAACTATATCATTAAAAGTTCTAAATGTCTTGAAAGTTTCTGCGTTCACGTCCCAAGCTATCAGACTCTCTTTTGCATATTCCCTACTGTAGAGCCAATTACTTACTATATAGTCCTGTAAACAGAATTTTATCAAACGTCAACAAATATTATGATAGACTAAGCTTTTTTAATACTTCAATAGAACGATTTAAATTTATTGCTAAAAGAAGGGATACCTTAAGTTAATCTAAGCTTGTAATTTATCTTGTAAATGTTGTATCACATAAATAGATAACCGTAAAACAAGGTGATCTGGGTGGGAATTCAATGTCTGTTCCAAATCTGATCAATCTGTCGTCGAAAAAATTGAGTAAGTAGTTAATAGTTTCGGCAGATGTATGGGCGGTTGCACTGTCCTGTTGAAAATAACCAAAACGTAGTTCATTGTCACGTAATTGCTCCACAAATGGATTCAAAATATTGTCCCTATACTCCTGTAAGACCAACAATTCTTCTGCGGGAAACAGCCAAGCAGACACCAATTTTTTGAGGGTGCAATATGGACTCTACAAAAAAATTGAGATTTTACTACTTCACATGCGTGTATTCTGAGAATTCACATAACCGGTGCCGTCATCAGAAAAAAATGTCAGGTCTCCAATAAAGTTTGGGTAAATTGACAGTAATTCCTGCGTCCTTCAAAATCTGCAGCTAGTATTTCTTGGAATACTTGCACTTTATAAGAAAACAATTCAAGTCTTTTTTAAGAACATTCCTGCATGTTCCATAAGATCTTCCCACTTCTTGAGACAGGCGCGTCTTACACATTTTGTTGGCGTATTTTGCATTATTTCACGAGCGTTTGCAACAAGTTCTTCTGTTCTTACAGATGGCCTTCCAGCTCCTTTTTAATGTTATATCATATAGAACTTGTTTCCCTAAATAGAGTTCTTCTCAGGCAATGATAAAAATCCCAAGCAGTAAAAGCGGTGTTAGGAAAATTTTCGCTAAAATCTAACCCCGTTTCGAAAATACGCTTCAACCATGAATTTTTTGTGCTGTTCCGTAATACCCATTGCGTGAATTATTCAAAAAATTGGATAAATTAGCGATAAATCAAATTACTTGTAACGACTATTAAAGATGACGGAATAACCGAATGAATGATAATGCTGGTATCTACTGACACCCAACAGGTATTAAGCTCTACCGCTAAGCAGTATAGCCTTAGATGCAAACCATACTTTGATGATAATAATTTTTGCTCGCGCGGTATTATGATTAATATAAATATGATCAATATATTACCTGATTTGTTAACCATTTTTTTATCCACCATTTTTAACTTTTCCCCGGGACATCGAAGAAGCAATTTGCCAACTCCCTCGCATCTGCGTAATATCTCATTTTTCAACAGCCGTTTTCTTATATGACCTGTTATCAATGGACAGTCTTGAATCCACATACTAATGTAGGCAAAGTCGCAGAGCAGCTGACACGCTCCCCACTGGGAAAACTTAATTTTGTTGTTGTATATGTGATCTAACCACGATTCACAAAGCAACGTTAATATCATGTTACATATGGTGTCGTTGTCTAAGGCTTTTAAAACAGGTGTTAGTATTTTACCTAAAATTAAAAAAAAAATATACAGGGTGTTTATTAAACATACGGCAAAAATCGAAGGGGACTATTCTAAGAATATTTTGTCCTTTGACGATTTTTAAAAAGCCGCATTGCTTCGAAGGTACAGGGTGAGAAAATTTTTCGACAAAACCAATTTTGATATTTTTCAAGTTTTAATGTAATCGAAATAAAAGTATGACGTACTACACTAGACTTACCAAGTATACATTTTTTTAAAATGCGTTATCTTTTAAGCAAATCAGTTTAAACGTGAATTTCATTTGACTACGTCATTGATCATTTTGTATGTGGCAAATTTGTTGAGACTGATTGACGTTTTGTTGTTTGACGTGTATTTTCTGTCTTTAAGAGTTGAACTTTTGTAAGTAAAGTCCTCTATCATGAATAGCTATACAAACGCCCAGATGGCTGATATACATTTCATTTATGGACTTGCTGATGGCAATTCATTACAAGCTAGGCGGTTGTACATTGAACAATTTCCTGACCATAATGTTCCTGATAGAAAAACCTTCCAAACGTCTTCATGAAACAGGCACATTAAAACGAGGGGGGACCAGGAAGGCCAATGACAGTAATAACGGTAGAAGTGGAAGAAAATGTGTTAGACATGATAGAGGAAGATCCAGATACTTCTACTCAAAAAATTGCAAATACTTTGAATGTAAGTAATGGGACTGTTTGGAAAATCAATAGTGACAATATGTTGTACATATACCACATATAACGCATTCAGGAACTTCTTCCTGCTAATTTTCCTCCACGGATTGCATTCTGTCGATGGCTTTTGCACACATTGGTTCAAATCCCTCAAGTACTGACGCTGATTACCGATGAATCGAACTTCTCAAGAAATGCCATAAGGAATTTTCACAACCATGTGTGGGATGAAGAAAATCCACATGAGGTACTTGAAGATCGTTTCCAACATCAGTTCTCGCTGAACTTTTGGGTTACAGTTGTGGGTGACTGGCTAATTGGACCGGTATTTCTACCAGGAAGACTTATCGGCGAGGTGTATCGTAACTTTTTGGGACAAACGTTACCTCAGTTTCTGGAAGATGGCCTGCTCGATCCCTGAACTTAAACCCCCTGTAATATTTCCTATGGGGCCATCTAAAGCCTTTAGTTTATACTACTCCATTGAAGAATGTGGAAGATTTAAGAAATCGGAATTGCTGGGTGTAACTAAATAAGAAACGCCCTGGTGTTTTTGAAAGAATTCGGCAGTCAATGAGGAGAAGATTGGATTCTTACATCCGAGCTGGAGGTAGTCATTTGCAACAGTTCTTGTAGATTAAGAAATTTTAGATATAGTTTTTGGTAATAAAATGTTGCTATTAACGAAAAAATATCTCGCCCTGTATATTCAAATCAATCAAATCAAATCAAATGTGTTTATTGTCATTATTTGCCCATAGGCTTTAGATATTACAGCGATACAAAATAAATAAAATAACAGTATAATAATAATATATATAATACATTAATTCTAAATAGCAGAGGACCCAGAACAGAGCTCTGGGGTACTCCCGCCGACGCTATTTTTCCTCAGAGTCGACTGTGTTCATACTATCCCTGACACTAACAGACATGGTTCTGTTGTGCAAGTAAGATTCAAACCATGACAGCATTCTACCTCTCACACCATAATTCGACATTTTCTCTAGCAAGATTTTGTGGTCTATTATATCAAATGCGTTGGTTAGGTCACATGCAATCATAGCACAGTAGTTTCCCTCATTTCGTTGCTGATAAATTTCACACAGAATATCGTACAGGGCACTCTCGGTCGATAGGGCCTCTCTAAATCCATGTTGGCATGATGTCAGAACCCTATATCTGTTTAGAAATTCTATAATCCTATTATAAACTGCTTTTTCTATGACCTTGGTAAGCACAGACGCGAGAGCAATAGGACGATAATTGGAAATTACCTCTTGTAGTCCTTTATTTTTGAAAATTGGGATTACTTTCGAGGCTTTTAGTTGAGCCAGGAAATATCCAGCGTCAAAAGACTGGTTGATCAAGTCAAAAATTATAGGAGCGAGGGTGTATCAATGTGCATCTTTAACAGAGATACTGGAATGTCGTATTTCCCTGTTAAATTGGTGTTTTTTAGTTGAGTGACTTCTTGTTATCTCCTCACTATCAGTTGGGCTTAAGTATAATCTATTATTGATTGTAGGAGTTTTAGGTATTTCCCTGCTTTCAGAATCGTTATTATTGCCTATGCTTGAGAAATAAGTTGCAAACTGATTACTATATTTTGCTTATAATTGCGGTATTGTCTATTTTAATGTGCCAGTCATAAGAAGATGCCAGTTTGTGTCTACCTGTTTCCCGTTTCACAATTTTCCATATCGTTTTACGTAAGTTAGAAGATGTGAGAATTTCTTTATTAATGACCATCTGTCTAGCCTTATCAATTAATTGATTTAGAATTCAAAACAAAGCAACTTTTCAAAAATCAACAAAGGATAAAACAGTCCAGAGAATAGCACCTTAAACTTTTACCGTATGTTGAACACCATGGCCTTTATAGAATTACAACAAGTCAATCATCACCGTAACAGTATTGATCGAATTTTGGACTACGTTTTTGCTGACGAATTTCATGAAACATCTGTTTTGTCGTGCTCTGATTCCTTAATTGATATTGATACCTACCATCCTGCAATTGAGTGTTACTTTAATATTTATAATGTCCCAGAGTTGAAAAATAATGCCACATCTACCTTCTATCATTTTAATAATGCCAAGTTCAACGATTTGAATAATTTTTATAACCATGTTGATTGGGATTTTCTTACTTCAATCTCTGATATAGATTTGGCAACTGAGAGATTTTACTCGGTTCTCTTTGAAGGTATAGACCTCTGCGTTCCTAAGAAGACTATTAAAGGAGCGAAATATCCCTCTTGGTTTGATCGCGACCTCCGTAAACTTATCGCTAATAAAAATAAACTTTACAAGAAATTCAAAAAAACGAGTCTTCAGAACGATTATGACGCCTACTCCGTCATTAGACGAGAGGTCAAGTTTCGGACTGACGTATGTTACTTGACGTTTATTACCAACGCCGAACTTCTGATTCCCGAGAATATCAAGCACTTTTGGTCCTACGTCAGGAATTTGGGGGGGTTGTCCGGTCTCCCAGCTGGTATGCAGTACGGCGATCTTACCCTTAGTGAACCCACGGACATTGTTAATGCCTTTGCTACTCATTTTCAGTCTTGCTACTCGGATCACTCCAAGCCGATCAGTTCTGGTGCTTTGCCTACTGAATTCTCATCCATTTTATCTTCTCACATTTTTACTATCGAAGAAATTAGGGATAGTATAATGTCTCTTGACGTTTCCAAGGGGGCTGGTCCAGACGGTATACCCCCTTTACTCCTGTTAAATTGCTGCAGCTCACTCCTGGACCCCTTAAGAACTCTCTTTCAGAGATCTATCAACACCGGCTGCTTTCCTTCTTCATGGAAACATTCTAATTTGATTCCCGTTTTCAAGTCGGGTGACAGGACGAAAATAGTTAACTATCGTGGAATCTCTCTGCTCTCTGCTATCCCTAAGCTTCTTGAGTCCATGATTACCGTTGAGATCTTCAACACCTACAAGAATTATATTATACCAGAGCAACACGGTTTTTTTTCAGGCCGATCTACTGCAACTAATCTAGCATTATATCAGGACTTTCTGTTAACATCGGTTGAGTCTGGGAATCAAGTTGACTGCATTTATACCGATCTTTCTAAGGCATTCGACAGTGTCTGCCATGCCTTGTTGCTGAAAAAGCTTGGTGATATCGGCATCTCGGGACATTACCTTGGGTGGATTGAATCGTATCTGTCTCTACGTCATCAACGCGTTGTTGCTTGTGGTTCTGTTTCGCGCGAAATTTTCGTCACCTCAGGCGTCCCCCAGGGGTCCCATCTTGGACCCATACTGTTTCTGCTGTTTGTAAACGATGTCATTTCTTGTTTCAGGTCGTCTCGCTGCCTTCTGTATGCGGACGATTTGAAGTTTTATAATACTGTCTCTGCGAATTCTAATTGTCTGCAGTCTGACCTTGACAACTTCGTTGCGTGGTGCGAGGCGAATTATTTAAGTATTAATGTTTCTAAGTGTCGGGCTATTAGTTTCTGCAAGCGTCGAAACCCTCACAGAACGGTGTATAAGATTAAAGACTCGATCATCGAGAGTGTGTCATCGTTAAATGACCTCGGTGTAATATTTGACAGTGATTTGACTTTCAACCAGCATATAGATAGTATTGTTCTGAGGGGGTTTAGGCTGCTTGGGTTTATCAAGAGGAACACAAAACACATCGGCGATACTAAGGCGCTTACTAGCGTTTATAATTGTTTAGTACGCAGTGTTTTAGAGTATTGTTCTGTCGTATGGTCTCCAGGTTACGCGTGTCACATAGATAGACTGGAAAAGGTTCAAAACAAATTTGTTAAATACCTTTTGTACAAGCATAATTTTCCTTACCAGAATGTACCCTACTCGACAAGACTCTTACTCTGTGGCTTTCAGAGCTTGCTGACCCGGCGAAGGAACGCACAGGTGTTGTTTTTATATAAACTGGTGAATGGGAGTATAGACTGTAGCGATCTGTTGAGCTTAGTATTATTTTCAATTCCTAGTAGAAACACAAGACAAATACAATTATTTCATGAAAGGTTTCACAGGACTAACTACGGCTCAAATACCTTTGCTCACAGGCTGATGCACACATACAATAAATTTTACTCCGACTGCGATATATTCCTTATTGGCTTAACCGCATTAAAGACCATCTTAAGGCTTAAGGTTTAAACTGTTTGTATTGTATGATTATAGTGTCGGGTATGTCTAGGGATTGTTAATTTTGTACCGTTTGTACCATTTAGAAATAAGATCTTTCTGTAGTGTACTGGCTTTAAATAAATAAATAAATAAATAAATAAATAAATAAATAAAAAAATAAACACCCTGTATATTGCCCCATTTTCTATTGACCAGAAGACTAATTGTCTTATTTCACATAAAACGAGATAAACGGATGTTTATTTAGCATAAAATATATATTTTTATTACTACTACTACTACTACTACTACTGTTGAATGGGAATCTTGACACTGGCCTCAATACTTTAATTTACATTCGTTTACCAACGAATTATGAAATAAAAGTATTCCACAATTAGTAGACAGTCTGAAGGTTATAACATAAACTCATTTAAATCGTTTATGTTCAAGGAAATAATACTATAGCTACGCAATAGAAGACTAATTGCGTGATATTTTTTAAGCTCTCGATGAAAGTGAAGTTGCATTACTAAACGGTTGGCCAATGGCCCTCTGCATTTCACAATCGTGGTCTGACGCTGATGTTCTGGTTTGGTAAAGGGCAACTTGGCTTCGATCGAGAACTTTTCAACTAGGATAAGTTTTCTATTGCGTAGCTTATTATGTTTTGGTTCAATTTACCTAAATATCTTTCTACGTATGTGCATGGCATGTCGGGTATTTCATCTCCATCAGTTTTCCAAAATGATTTTGGTGGAAATATCATTTGTAGATAAGCTAAATTTGATATTTTGCAGATGGAAGCTAAGCACGAAACACATTCGTTAGGCGTATCCTAAAATATTATTGTATAAAAGCTAAAGTCAGGGAAAAAGTTAGGTCGATCGTGAGCTATGCATTACTTAATTCAGAACTAACTTTGTGGAGTTAATATGCCTCGTGTAACTGATGTAATTAAGTACTGGTTGCTCTTTAAAATTGTAGCACCTTTAAAGATATTACATTTCTACAATCTTTGCTGTAGGGAGTTAGAATATCGGCTTCAACATTCATCTGAATTTAATGTTCTTATTTGGCAGAGTAAAGAGTAAGGGCTGCTCTTTAAAATTTTAACATCATTATAGATATTATAGATTTACAATTTTGCTTTAGGCTCAACCTCTAACTACAAGAGATATCTTCTAACGATACTATTGTTGTTATGGAAGTTATGTAGCTGTTATCATAACAGGCCATTGATAATTTGGGCCTTGGGGGGATTCAGAACTAACCAAAATTTGGTGTTCTTGCTTGGTAGAGTAAAGATGCCTCGTGCAACTAATATAAATAATAAATTAAAACAACACTTCTGTCTTCCTCCACAAATAATATATATTGTGAAAATTTAACGATTGTCCCTACTTGTTTCGACTATATATATACAGTCATCCTCAGGGGAACTAAAAGGAATGTGTAAAAATACAAAAATAATAACACATACAACTGTATCCACAACTCTGAGTTACCTCAAATTAGTCTTCAACTAAACAAATTTCACTTGCTACGATTATCTTAAATGTTGTACTCATTAATTTGAGACAACCATTAGAACCCAATTTACACTCGATATAGGTAGGTCTCTTATGGTACCTGTTATTATTTTTGTATTTTTACACATTCCTTTTAGTTCCCCTGAGGATGACTGTATATATAGTCGAAACATGTAGGGACAATAGTTAAATTTTCAAAATATATATTATTTGTGGAGGAAGACAGAAGTGTTGTTTTAATTTATTACCTACACTCCACTGCAAGTATGGACTACTTCTTCAAATTTAATATAAATAAGTAAGAGTTGCTTTTTAAAATTTTAAAATTGTAACACCGTTATAGATATTAGAGCTTTAAGGGGAACCTGTTTTTACTTTATAAAGTAAAAATGTCTCGTGCGACTCTACGATTGCTCTTTGAAATGATGACGTGTTTATATATATTATAGTTTTACAACATTTACTCTAGGAAGTTAGAACTTTGTGTTCATACTTGCCTCGTGCACTGATGCAGTTAAGTGAAGGTTACTTTTTAAAATTGTACCGCCTGTATACTATTTGAAATTCATACAAACCTTCAATTTTTGTATATTAACTTTAACCTCTGAAACCAATTTAGCTCTCATAAGAGTACATACTTCAACATGTACAGCCATGCCGCCTTTTTCAATTTGCACAGTGTGATCGGTTAGCCGTAAGTCATTTAAGTGTCCCAGACAATTAACGATATCTGTATGAGTTATTGCAAAGAAGGCCTGAACGTTCCATTTGTTTGCTATTTTACGACATTCGTTTACTGCCCATAATCTTGTGGTGTGAATACTGTGATCTTAAACAGAATTATAAATACAAATTTATTTTCATCTCCTAGGCTTGGATTTCTCCATTTAGGGTAGCAGACGCGGGAAGAGTTAGTTAATGTTTGTTAATTGTAAATGTTGCTGCTCACTAGGCGAGCGAGATATTTTTATGAAGAATGTAGGTTAGTTGAGGCCAAGGGATCCTCGAGTATAACATGGCAATGATGAAAGAATTATTAAGCATGTCTCGAATACAATTAGGAAAAGTTGGCGAATAGTTCGTGAGATTATCTCTGCTAGCAAGCAAAGACGGATTTCCGGCTGAGACAATGAATAAACTGTCACATACGAAAATATCAGATCCGGTAAAAATATGTGGTATACCTACTGGTTATTTCACTATAAATGCTCACGATCCAGATAAATCCAAATTCAACAAGATAAGTTTGTCAAACAATAAACCTATTTCCCTATGAAACCTCTCCAGAAGTTGCAGATGCCATCCAAAGAACAAGGAAACCTGCTGCAGGCCTGGATGAGATCGGAGGTAAGATTCTACGGGTCATGACTATTGGCTGACCACTATCATTCTTAATAATTCAGTCATTCTTGAGCAATATCTACCCAGAATCCCTAAAAATCTCTAGAGCAATCCCAGACAGAGTTTAAAAATAAGGGTGACAAAGGTGAATCAGCAAGCTATATCGACTCATATATCTGGGAAGTCAGATCTCAAAGGTGTTTGAGTTATTCTATTACTCATGTGATTTGTTGAGCGAGATAATCTCCCTCTACCGTGCACAACAAGCGTTTATAGAAAGAATGTCAACAATTACAGCAATATCCAAAGCTACGTCATTTATCTATAAGGCATTAAACGACAAGCAGCATATGGTAGGACTACTCTTTGATTTAAGTCGTGCGTTTGAGTCTAAGACATGACATTATGCTGTTGCGACTGAAGGCGATGGGAGGTCTTACACTGAGATGGGTCACTGGACGATCGCTGGTAGTAGTCGAGACAGGTGAATGTGAGGATCAATTTTCGGACCGATACTATTTCTTGTCTACTTTAATAGTGTTGTTTTCCACTGCACGAGTGCTGACCTGGGTGTCCTCTATGCTGATGACACCAGCATGCTTATTGCTAATGATGACCTAAACATCCTGACAAAACGAGCGAACTGTGCAACTGAAGAAATGCATGAATGATGTAACAGAAACTCCCTATCCTTAAACGTGGCAAAGACGCTATGCACTAGGCTTGTACCTAAGAAGATTAAAAATGATAGTCTATATCAGTGTTTCTCAACCTTTCGTGGAGCAAGGAACCCTAGAGCACTTCTAGTTTTTTCTGAGGCACCAAATAAAATATGAGATATTCAATTTTTCGTCAGAACAACAATATCATGCTACTTTATTGCTTCCAAATACATAATTGATTGATATGGCGAAATAAGATTTTACGCATCATGCTTAACATGCAAGACCACGTCCAATCATGCGGGCCGGTGTTTGTTAACAATAGACTGCTAACTGTTATATGCCTGTTTATATAATATCAAGTTGCAGTTCAGGTCAAGGATCAGTATGAAAAAAACGACCAAGTGCATCACCACACTACTAGGTCTAATATGCTTCTTCATCAATCGTATTCAAGACTATAGTCTATTTCAGAAAGGTGTAGAGTAATAAAAGCTCTTTAGGTATGCAAAGGGACTACAGAGTGACCCCACGAATATTTAAGCCACTTTCATAATTTGGCATTGATTTCATTGCAAAATGCTTTCTTTTCATCAAGTGCTGGTAGTACCACCCGGGTTTGGGTCAATTAATGGGTTTTGCCTATTGTTATCCATTCACAAACACTGAAAATGGTGTGACAAAGGCGTGCCGGTAGGATATTCGTAAAAAGGAAAGAATTTTATTCAAAAATTTCAAACAGAATAAAATTTAGGCATTATGTACATAGTATTAGGTACACTTATTTTTTATTAAACATTATAAAAAAAAATACAAAATACAAAAAATACATTATACAGAAATTAAAATATAAAAAATCATAATAGGTATTCTTCGTCATATGAGGAATTGTCATCTCTTCTTAACGTTATAATTAACGGGTCGACGGTCCGATCGATCAGGTGGTCAAGATCCCACATTTTCTCCTCTTTAATGACATGATGGACTGCTTCTCGCCAGTTCTCTGGTGTCACTTCCTTAATGGCTTGATCAAACAGTAGCTTAACGTCTTTCAGTTTGAATGTCGTGTTGTGTCTTGCTACAAATCCTTTTACTTGCGCCCATATAAGTTCTATAGGATTTAGTTCGCAATGATATGGCGGTGTGCGCAGCACAGTTACATTATGTTTTTCTGCTATATCTTCCACGGCATATTTCATAAAACGATGTTTGTGTAAATTTGCTATAGCTAATAGTTCCTTCTTTAACAAGTTATCTTCAAATTCAATACTTTTGGTGGTTAACCAGTCGATAATTTCTTGTTTTCTCCAAGATGAAGTTGAAGTCTTCTCTGTGCGTCGTGAATGATAGCTTGCGTTATCCATAACTACTACTGAATCGGCTGGAAGATATTTTATCATTTCACCAAAATAGTCCTCAAAAACATTCGAATTCATGTCCTCGTGGTAATCTCCCGTATTGAACGACTGAAAGGTTAGCAAACCTTTTAAAATTCCCTCTTCGCTTCCAATATGGACGATTATTAGTTTCTTCCCTTTACCTGAAGGCACCTTAATACCCGTTGACAGGCCTTCCATGAAAGCTTGGCGAGCCCTGGTTATATTTTTGTCTTGCCACAACTTTCGTACTATTATAACCTTCATTAATCCACGTCTCATCAAGATAAAAGATTTTCTTCTGCTCTCTTCTGTACTGCTTTATACTTCTCAAGTATTTTCGTCGCCAGCAAACAATTTCAACGCTTTCCAGTAAAAGTGATTTACGGTTATGCTTTTCCCAAACAAAATCCATATTTTTTAAAGTGGTCCATAAAAGTTTTCTAGTTATAAACGGAATACTGTCATCCTGGCCAGGCTCCATTAGAATCTTATCTAGGGTGAGTATTTCTTTTTTAAAATGAATAGAGTGAACTTTTCTTCGAACTACACTTTTGGTGTCTTCATCAAGGACTTTTACTGGTCTGCCTGGACTTTTCTTGGGAGGTTCCACTTGACCTGCTGTCTTTCTTACCCGCAAAAATTTAAAAACGGTGGACTTTCCAACTCCAGTCATTCGGGAACATCGGTCGACAGTTTATTGTACAGTAAAATTCGGAAAATCGTATTTTATACAATCATGTACATTTAAAATAATAACTTTTTCAATCACTGATAGTGGAGATTTATTGGAACATCTTCTTGTTGGTGTGAATGTCGCCATTTTATTAGTAATCTTATAATAATGTGAACACTATATACGGCTTAACACCAAATACTGGTGCGTTAAACTAAACAAATATACTTATTAAGGTCATACACACACGATATATGAAGTTTATTCCAAATTACCACCTATTTATATGATCCAGCCAAAGAGGCCAGAGCCAAACTCGGTAGGTACCTGTTAAATGGTACCTGTTAAACGCAAAATGTAACTTTATAATCTACTACCTAACTAACCCTACACAATATTTCGATTTTGACACTTCAGGCCAGAAAACATACCTTTCCTAATCCTCCTACGCAATTACTTAAAATTTTAATATTACAAACAATACTATTTTATCTTAATACCTGTTGACCTAATTCTCTAAAATTTTTGGTTAGTTATCATAAATAATTTAATGCACAAAGTTTACCTGCGCCTATGGCGACACCGAAACTGAGCCGAACTGGACGGAATTTCCCATTTTATTACTCTACACCTTTCTGAAATAGACTATAACAACATCGCAGAACTGTCACATATACCAGGGTATTAAAATCTAGGACCTACTGCTAAATGAATTACCATCCTCGAAGAGCTTTAACTGAAGAAGGTTTAAAAAGTGCCTGACCTAATATTTAATGGAAATACTCCACTATGCGCTCAAAGAATTCTTCGATGACTTCATCTGATTCATTCAGATAGTATGGCGCACATAACAGTGAATGTGTTTACTATTAAATTTTGTATATACAATCGAACTGTATTCCCTTTATTCGTTATAATGCATTTTACTATTTTATTTACTAACTGACTAGTTTGATAAGTTTAAAGTGTCATGCAATTGTAAACTTTAACAATGAATCAATGTTTTAGGGAATAAGTAAGTAAAATATCTCGTTCGCCCTGTAGGCACCAATATTTATTTATAGAAGTGTCACTCACGCTCGTTTCAATGAACTCTTCTCAAAATACAACTGACACCACAATCATCTGTTTTTAGCCTTAAAACTTAAGATGCCTCTTTATTTAATTAATTCTTACCAAGTCTATGAAGGACAGGTATTTGCTCCACAAGTGGAAGTTCGTCCAAGGGTGCCCCTATAATCCAATCGGGTGTTACTTCGCACAAATTACTTAATGTCATCAATTCTTGCAATACGTTACAAAACAGTTGACCGGTGCTTGGGTTGCAGTTGGTTTTCGACGCTACTAGGGCTTGCCGAAAGCACTGATCCCACAGGGTTGACGTTACATGAACCCCGAGAGCATCTGCCAGACTGGTTAAAGTAGAGAGGATGACCGGTGGAATGTCAGCTAAAAGCGTTAAATTTTTCAATATTATTCAATTAAAATACAACTTTATGGATCCCTAAATACTGAGTCTGTGAGTAAATTTGCTAGTAATAAAGTTACCTGCCTGTAGGAACAAAATGATGTATCCACTCTCTTAAATGTTGACTCGATCGTGGTGGTCTAGCAGATAAAGGACTACATGCCCACCATAAAACAACATGCTCTAAATAATTACCAACTTCAGCCCACAGTATCTGTTCATAATAATCAAGTACCTTTTGGACGACTCTGCGATTAACTTTGCTGTTCCCTAAAATATTAAACGTTGATTATTATCAGAACGAATTATCTAATGACTGTCATGACCAGGTGCGGCTCATTCATAAGGTGATTTGGTCAATGACACCTACTAATTTTTACTCGAATTTATTTTTTGAAACCCAAAGATATTTATCTGAAAAAAAATGCATTTTCATGCAAGAACTCCTCCCAATAAAGAATCGAGCTAAGCGAAGCACCAATGATTATTATTCCTGGGCTTATTCCGCGGGCTCGGCCGTATTTTAAAGTCACCTCATCGATTTATATGGCAGTAGAAAACTATATAAATGCATTGATATCAAGACAGTAACAAACATACTCGCTTCAAGTTAAACAGAGACAAATATTAGTACGAAATCGTAGCCGCGGGCCTTAAGAATTAAAATCTCCTTGGACTCGCGTGTTCGTGGACGTCGCCGGTTTTCGGGGAAATACACTCGAACCGCGCGGTGAAATCATATACTATTGCAAAACATTTGCGCTAGACAAAGCGAAAAACTAATTACCTAATAATATTCAATGTATTTGCATACATTTCTGTTATATTTAATGACACCGGCATTTTACTTATTGGTTTAAATTTAAGATGTATCGGCTGTCTAAATTTTCTTTTTTTCGGAGGGGGGGGGGGGGGGGATTTTATTTCTGTTGTGTACTTTGTGTAGTAGTGTAGTACTTAATACTCGAGTAAAGTGTATTCACAAATATAAGAAACCGACTTAAATGACTGCTATTATTAGGGTATTCAAAATATAATAAACCAGTTCTGTAATAAATTTTAAGTACCGTAATAAATTTTAAGTACCGTAATAAATTTTAAGTACCGTACTCAGGTAAATAGAAATGCGGATAAACCAGGGTCCTTTTTGATTTTAGTCTGTCAACGTACACTGCTGGGTTTAGTTTGTTTTTTGAAAATGTTTCGTCCTTGATGTTCTAGTGAGATTTGTGAAAGCAATGAAACTGAAGTAAATAACAGAGAGTGTATTTTTCAACAGATGCCAAACAGATTATAAAGAATGTGTTTTTGACATTAATGTCGCGCGGAAATTTGTGCCCTAAAGAAGTTGTAAAGGAAATGGCTTTACTTGCAAAAAATCCTCTTCCACAGTTTGCAAAATACACAAGGGCCAATTTTGGAACGCAGAAAAAGAAGTGATATTGGAAAATCAAGAACGTTGAACCAAGGGGACGAGGAACTTATACGACGAAAAATTTATAAAATGTATGAAGAGCAAAGTGTACCAACGTTGAACAATTTAATGAAAAGGCTGACAACAGATGAAACAGAAATTAAATGCTCAAGAACGACATTGTAGAAGCGCCTTCAACACATGGGCTTTATATTCAAAATGATTAATAAAAAGCAGTTTTGATGGAGTCCAAGCGTCTTCAAGAATGGCGGTGGGAATATCTGGCAAAAGTAAATGAATACAGAACTGAAGGTAGGCCGATCATTTATTTAGATGAAACGTGGTTCGACACCCACGATACCCCGTCAAGTGGTTGGGTCGATTCTAGCGGCAAATGTGTGACACGTGCCCCGTCAAACCGTGGAAAAAGAATAACAATCTTACATGCTGGTTCTGAAGGTGGGTGGGTGCCGAATGATCTATCTCTCTCGGCAAAAAGATATTAGTGAATCATGTGTTGACTATCATGAAGACACAACAGCGGAGTTATTTGAAAATTGGTTTGAAACTAAATTATTGCAGAACATTCCACAAAATTGTTATGGATAACGCTAGATAGACAATTAAACAAAGCTCCTTTTTCAAAAGACACTAAAGCCAAAATTCCAAAATATATGTTTGATAATGATATATATTTTCATGAAAACTAAAGAAAGAAAGGCTTATTAGAACTGCTTAGAAGTATGTCTATTCAAAAAGAATGTTACTGCGATGAACTTGCGAAAAGCATGGGACACATAGTATTGCTGCTACCGCCTTACCACTGTATATTTAACCCTATTGAACAAATATGGCACCAACTTAAAGCTGGAATTCGTCGCAATAATATTTTACCCACACTTAATTCTAGTGTATTAACTCTAATTCATGATGAAAGCAAAAAAATTTCTGAGATGAACTGGAAAAACTGCGTACAACATGTAAAGAAAGTAGAAGAAAGTTACATTTGTATTAGGAATGCAACAGAAAGGTTTATTATTACTTTAGATGATGATGGCGATAGTGAAGTAGATTTAGTTGGGTAATTTATTAATTAATATAATAATTTAGCATTATAAGTGTAAGTGTAAGACCATAATTCTATTTTTTTATTTTAAATTTAATAAACTTAAATAAACATGAGTTTCATATTTATTTGCTGCTAAATTAAATATTTCAATACTATGTATTTTCTAAGACGGTCCTAGCTCAGTCGGCATTGTGTCAATACATCTATAGGGTCTTCTTGCTGCAGAAAAGATGTATCAGAAACATTTTTAATCTAAAATCCATTGACTCTTGCAAACCTAAATTTGTCGAAGCAAGGATCCTTACTCTTCAATCACTCTATATATATGAGGCTGTTATCTTTGTCAAACAAAACATAAATCTATTTAAAAACTGTGACCGAGAGCACCACCACCCCACTCGACACAAAGAAAATCTAAAAGACATGAAATGCAATTTTACTTACATACAAAAAAATGTACATTCCTCCATTATACAAATTTTTAACAAAATTCCTATCGAGGTTAGGAGACAGGATATAAATTCTGTGAAGAAATATCTAAAAAGACTGCTGGTTTCAAGGGCATACTACACTCTGGAGGAGTTCTTTCGAGATTATCTGTAGTTGTGGTGCCAAGTGATCACCAATTTTAAAATATTTTACTTGTTTCTATGTCATATTTTGTTGTAATAATGTAATGATTATATTTTAAATTAAGTTATATAATTTGGTAGTAACATGCTAGTGAATTTTTAAATTTTTAACTACATATTTTAAATTTTATATTTTGCTGCAATAATATGTTGCTTATATTTTAAATTAAGTTATATAATTTAATAGTAGTTTTGAACTATTTTAAGACACGTCCTACCCCTAATGGGCAAATATTTTGTACTGCGTTTGATTGTCGGATGATTGTACTTATGTTGTTTAATGGACAAATATAGACTTTTCATTTCATTTCATTTCATTTCATTTCATTTCATTTCATTATTTAGGTAGAAATAAATAAGAGTCATTTGGTCAGTTTCTTATATTTGTGAATACACTTTACTTGTATTAACAATGGCTTTATCTTGTTAAATTATTATTAATTTTGCCACCAGTAAAAAAACTCACCGACCCTCGCCTGGACATGACTCACAGTTTTACAAAAAATATTGTCTACCAAAATATACCGTTGATCTTTTTTAAATGATAAAACTTACACAGACCCAACCCGCGTTATTGTGTTTTGAAGAGATTGGCAGGCGCCAAAAGACCCACGGTATATTTTGGTAATGTATAATAGGTACTATACCGTTTTTATTTGTTTTTACGCCTTCTTTTCCCAACATCTCAGGAGCCATTCTTTCAGTCATATTTAATAATTTTAAAACATTACTTTCCTCGTACGTCATCAGTTCCTCAAGATTCACAAAACTACTTATATTGTCATCTATATTAATTGCATCATCGTTAACTTCTTTAACGTCATGTTTATTATCTTCCAAAGGAGGTGACAAGTGTTTTGTTAAAGCCCTTAACACAATAAATTACCTTTCAGCTACTTGTAAAGAATATGATTTCAAAAACACTTACATGTATATTTCAAGACTAGAATTATCTGAATTGTTGTCTTCCTCCGAGTTATTGTCATACATTTTATAAGTATCTAATAGGCAATCTATTAGTTTGTGACAGCAATACTCTGCTCTATTAGAAGATAAAATTTGAAGTAATCTGGTAACTGAAAACTTTCTTAACGGAAACAGTAAGTAGGGACATGTATTTTTGCATACGCTATTCGCATTCTTGGACAGGTTAAATTTTAGATCCATTTTCAACAGGTTATTGTAGGAAGTTGATATCCTATAAAATTAACTGTATGTACAGAGATATCAAAAAATATCTTGGTCAAAGTTGGCCATGACACGGAAAAGGGATTAGCCTTTTGAGATAATTCTATCAAGTTTATTGATTGTCAAAATTTGTCAAGCAGATATTTTCTATTATATTCTTCTAGGTGTGATGGTCACCTGTTTTCTCAACATTCAGCCAGTGCGTGTATCTATAATATCCAAAGCCCACAAATTCTGTCAGTGCCTCATTTAATGCCAATCACCAAATCTAGGAAGCGGCGGAATAAAAACATTGTAGGTACATACAAGTAAATGTTTTTTATGTATATAATAAACTTTGCCGCTATAATTACAGTGAACCTAAGAGGCGACGTTGCCATACAAGCCGCAATCAGCTAAATGTATTTAAAATATCACGGTGATTCCGATACTGGGATTCTGATCGCGGAAATAATAAATGTGATAACACACAGAGATTGAATTCACAACTTCAGAGATTTGAAAATAGGCGTGCCAGCAGGGTTTTTTCACTGCTTAAATAATTTGTGTTTCTATTATTAAATTATCCATAGCTTATGAGTTTTCTTTTCGGTTTTCGTAGTATATGGGTCGTTCACGCATAGATATTGTTTTGTGTAAATTTAGTTATTAAATTTTATTTAGTGTTGTTAACTGCTTTTAATTGAGTAAACTACGGATATTAACCAACCTTTAACTAGTTGTCCGCCTACAAGAAAAAATTAAATAACATTACAAGAATGAATAATACTTAAAAACATAATATACCATGAAATTCGGGACGAAATCCTGAACTAACCACATTGGATGTTACAGAAATATGTGGCACTTTAGCGAAATTTTTCTCGCGCACTGTATTTACGGTTTTGGAAGGTCTTTATCAAGAAAATGACGATAAAGAAAATAGTCGAGGAGCCCAGACAAGAGGATGGTAAAAGATAATCCTGGACGATGCCACAAAATATGCCATTCGTCGCAAAATCGCGTGTTTTCTTCCCACATGAAATATTCACAATAAAAAAATAATGGGTCAAATTAAGAAGAACACATCTTTACCTAAAATATCATTAAGATTCAAGAAGTAGTCCATTTTCTGTGGCGAGATTATTAAAGAAAACAAGGTCTGTCTATATACCACCAAACTAAAATTTATTTGTCCCTTTAAGGTGAAAAAGGATTAAAGAGTGTACATAGTTTAATGTCATTTTAGGTTGTACTAGTTTCGATTTTAGTCAAAGTCATCCTCAGCAACCATACAATTAAGAATTATGTTTTTTAGGATGTACCTAAATAAACGAACTAAAACAAATTAAAAGGGGGAACGAAGTGGTTCAACAATACATGGTCATAACGTGCTCCTTATGCAGCCAATGGACTCGACAGAAGACAATCACCAACACGATGCTACTTTTAGCAATGGACGAAATTAGATGCGAGAATTGTAATAGAGGACAAAATTCCAAATGGAATCATTTATAGTCATGATATGATGTATAGCTGTCTATAATGAAAATTCAATAAAATAAACGTTTCATGAGTCAACTCCAAGAGGGAACATGATTTATATTTGGTGGGTCAGAATTTTTAATAAGAATAGTAATAAAATAAAAGGGGGGGGGGTTGCAATAAAATGGAGGGTATCTCTGATATCAGTACTATAAATTTCTTTTTTGTATTATTTAAAAATTTCGTATTTCCGGGTATCAACTGTCAAGTCCAAAGGCGGCAAATTCAAATTTAAACAGGAATCGTCATAACCTAGAGGGGGGGGGGGGGTAGAGGGAGGTTGACGTGGACTTTATGATACACTATAAATAATTGTTAGACTACATTAACATCCCTTATTCGGGGTGTGTACATATATGAGTATTATAATAGATAAAACAAAGTAATAATGTGAGAGAGCACAGAAAACTTTATAAGAGAGTACTTTATTTTTTTATTTAATCATACATCCAACTTGGCTATTAAAGGACCCTATCGCTAAGTCACAACGACCTTTAATCATAATTACAAAAGGGCAACAAACTAAGCTCAAACAATAAATAACTGGTATTATATGCATTTTATATCATTAAGAGTTTAATTGAAAAAATGAAGTTATTGTATGGCAGCAAAAATATTTCGAAAAAATACGGGAGTTTTGGAAAAAAATTGTATTACACCGACAAAATATGGCTTAATTTTTGAAATGCACACGCCACTGCAATTAATTCCCCCGACGTCGCACAACCCGGAGCTCCCTATATGCTAGTAATGAGTCACTGACAGAAATTTTGGACTTGGAGTAATGTGTCTCGAAGTCTCATCGGCAGAGGGTGCAATTAAATGCAGTCTAAGAGTACATAACCCTTTTGCCTGCTTTTTTATTTTGGATTGGGGAGATAGGATGTTAGGGGTGGTGCGTATCGTGGTGGGTGTAGTACGAACAGAGGATGCGCCAAGGAGTTTCAAGAATTAATCTCAAAAATATCAGAACTTGTTGAGCGAATCATTCCATTTCCCAATCATAATCATATCGATACAGGCAAGCAGGTGTAATTTCTGTGCAAGGAGATATACCGGGTGTTGCATCGTCGAGCGGGACATAGGAAATCCCATGTAATTTTAAATGGGGTCAATTATTGGCTTCCCTAATTATTTTAGAGAAAAATTCTATTTAGGTTTATTAAAGAGCACTAAAACCCACATTCAAAAGAATAACTTTAGATATTTTTGATGAGCCCGTTTACGGGTTATCGCCGATTTCTTTTTAACTATTTCTCCTTTTTATGGCCCCGTATTTGCGGGCACCAGTCAAGGTAAAAGATGACTGTAAAATAAAGTTGTCATTTTGAAATGTGTGCTTTATTGTTATAAAAACTCGTACATAGAAAATATTAAAGGTGTATTTATGAGTACAAGTTAATCTGAATAAAACTAAAATAAAGTATCCAATTACAAGGTTAATTATGACATTTTACATGTTTCAATATTTTACTAATTAATAGGTAGGTACTATTAAATTGTTAGAACTTTAGGATTTAAGAAGATGTTCAAATATTCCTCCATTGACTGCTAGACAATAACCGAGGCGATCATAAAATTCTCTTCTTACATTCGCTAGTTGGTAAACTGAAATTCTATTGCATTCGGCAGAAATAGCATTTTTTAACTCGTCTAGATTTGGGTATTTTTTATCTTTGTATATCCTGTTTTTTAAATGGCCCCAGAGAAAGAAATCATTTGGCGATAAATCAGGAGACCTGGCTGGCCAATTTACTATATGATTTAAGCCAATAACATTTCCATTAAAAGCACGGTTTAAATATTCCCGGACAGCCAGGGTACTATGTGCCGGGCAGCCATCCATTTGGTACCAAACTTCCTGATTTTCCCTGGCGGCATCATGTAAAGTAGGTAAAATATGATCTTCAAGTAGTTCCAAAAAATATTCTGCATTTAAATTTCGTGTAAGAAATAATGGCCCGATAATATTTTCTCCGAAAATCCCAGCCCATACATTAACTTTTTGTGGATATTGCGTCCTTTTTTCCACAAACCCTGTGTTGGTTTTCTTTGCTCCAATATCGATAATTTTGAACATTGGGTTCATTGTTTAAGGTAAATGTGCATTCGTCAGTGAAACAAATGTTTTTTAAAAATTCCCTATCCATGTTTGCTCTTTCCATCATACCAAAAAAACAAAACTCCTGTCGTCGTATTTCGTCCCTATCTCTTAGCTCTTGGTGCTTTTCATATTTGTATGAATAATATTTATGTCGTTTCAAAGCTCGTAACGCTGTGGTGTGATCTAATCCTATGTCATCCTCAAGTTCCCTTGTGCTGATCTTTCCATCATTTTCTTCCACGCACAATAAAACTTGCAAGTCCCTATCATTTCTTGCATCTCTTCTTTGTTCCTGCCTTTCTTCACATCTGCAGTTATTTATTACAGTGCCTTTTGTCTCAAATTTCTTGATAGTCCTTTCGACTGTAGATTTTGCAGGTATCGGTCTATTCGGATACAGAGCAGCAAACATGTCTGACACATTTTGATAACTATTTCCTTGATAATACCATTTAATCATCAATATTTTTTCTTCAGAAGTATAATTCATGGCTAATATATTCGATGTACGAGTTTTTATAACAATAAAGCACACATTTCAAAATGACAACTTTATTTGACAGTCATCTTTTACCTTGACTGGTGCCCGCAAATACGGGGCCATAAAAAGGAGAAATAGTTAAAAAGAAATCGGCGATAACCCGTAAACGGGCTCATCAAAAATATCTAAAGTTATTCTTTTGAATGTGGGTTTTAGTGCTCTTTAATAAACCTAAATAGAATTTTTCTCTAAAATAATTAGGGAAGCCAATAATTGACCCCATTTAAAATTACATGGGATTTCCTATGTCCCGCTCGACGATGCACCCGGTATAGTGTATCTATTTCGAAACAAAATGTTGCTAGGATAGTTTAGAAATTATTGCTTTGATGCAAGATATATATATATAATAATATAATAAAATTTTACTATTACCTCTATACTATTGGGATTGGATAGGATGTGGTTAAGGTTTACTAGCCCCTTACTGATTATTACCAGTGAGTTGTACAGTGTTTTTGTCTGATATTGTAGCTGAATAGAATGTGTGTCGTCAGGTTTCCCTTTTCCCCACACTCACATGGGTCAGCATAGGTCGAGCTCCTCAATTCCTATTTTGTATAAGTGAGAAGGGGTTAGGCAATATGTACTTCTCATTCTGCTTAGCATGCCCTAAAATATGCTGTTCCTTCCCGATTGATATTTTTGGCGTTTGGGTGTTTGGTATTTCCCTTATCATTTATGTTAACGTCTTTTGCAGTTTGGGCTGATAAGGGAGACTCCAAACGACTACCTTCTCGTCCTTAACTCTTGCATATAGTTATATTTAAGAGACTTGGTTGTTTTCGATGTTTATTATTTTTTTGTATTGTAAGTGAGAATGGGTCAGGCAATGTATGATTCCCATTCTGCTTAGCATGCTATATTTTTTCCTGTTGGCCTTTGTATTGTCTGAGAACCAGTTTTTTTTTTTAAGCTTTCTTTGCTTAGTTAAAATAGCAGTTCTGGTGACGCTTGCTTGATATTATAATCTTTATCGTATCATTGAAGATTAAGTCATTTTTATATGATATCTTTATTAATAATTATTAACATCATAAATGTACTAAAACCTACATAAAACCTTAGTTACTCATAATACATTAGTTACCATAATTTAATACGTTAGTTAGGAAAGCATAATACGTTAGATACCAAATAATATTAGAACTATTTTTCATGAACATGTAAAACAATATTTTGACAGTTTTCAAATTTGATGGATACACCTTTGTCTTTAACGTCCACGATCTTAGGTATGCCCTCTGAAGACTCATTAATGACCGAGAAAGCACTCCTTTCGATTTCGTGCGGTTCCCCAGTGCCTAATCCACTGCCGGAAACATCGCCGATTTGAATTTTGCGAGCAATGGAAACTTTCTTGGTCACACTTTTTTCTAAATACCCTCTAGCAACCTTCGCCGATTCCCATCCACCAAGTTCTTGTAGGTCTAATATATCTCCTCCAGCATTAACAAGAAAATTTGCCGAAGATCTTCTAACGCAGTGACCAGTATACAAATTAGGATTTTCAAGTGAGAGATACTCAGCTACTTTTTGAGGTATTTTAGAGAAGAAATGAATGCCGCAGGGCTGTACCGTACATTTCCCTCTTCTATATGATACAAACAATCTTTGGTGAGTGACATGGTCTGGCCTTAACATTGCGTACTTTTTAAATAAAAGCCGTCAAATATCACAGCGAAAATACGTTTCTTGTGGGTTTTTGAGTCGGGAATAGTAACAATCAGCTTGTCCTCTAAAACGTCAACATCTTCCGTGGTCATCTTCGCTAATTCATTAGTTCGACAGGCTCCTCCAATTCCAATTAAAAAAGCCACTTTCATCATTAAAAACTTCTCGTCTGAGGCAGAACACACAAATTCGTTGACTTGTTCTCTTGTAAATACTTTTGATTTTTTTGCTCTATATCCAACATTTTTCTTCTTGATGAAACGTGTTATGGCGCCGTATTTGTCGATTTCCACTCTTTCCTTTAGTTCTAAAGTCGCTCGTAACATGGAATATTTCGGCCATAAGGATGAAGCAGAGTATTCCTCAGAGAGTTTTGCGAAATACGCCAGCAATACCGTTTCTTCTGCACCTTGAACATGTACTTTGTTTCGCCACTCACAAAACTGCCGATATTCTTTTTCATAATGGATTTTAGATTTGTCCGGAAGCAAGTTCAACCTTATAATGTTGGCTGCAGCTAAAGCTTGATTTATAAACTCGAAAAGTTGGTGAAGTTGAAGTTATGATCAAGTTTGTGAGGTTAGATATTCCGAACTCCGAGCATAAAAATTGGTTATCTCGAACTACCCGGGAAGTTTTCGAACTTTACATGAGCTTTACATGAACAACATGAACGAGTGTATAAATGGAACTGAGTGTTCATTTTAGTTTAAATTGAACTCCTATTTCCAACACCAACTGAACCTCAACCTCACCAACTTTTCGAGTTTATAAATCCACCTATCGTCAGGAATATCAAAATCTTGCATGATTTTAATGATGACTTTTTGAAATGCCAAAATGAAATGACAAAACACCTTGTTTTTATTTTCGCATCGCCGTTGTCAATGATACGATAAAGCTTTGAATATAACTCGATTATTAGCGATTTAACACCGTCTCGGACATTGCGGGTGACTCGGCTGTCGCCTCGTCACCTAGCAATGTCCTCGACTATTATAAATCGCATAATAATCTCGTTATATTAATAGCTATAAGCTGGTCTTGGATTATGGGTTTCCCAACTGAGTACCAGAGTTACAAGATTTCAACCTATTTTGATGTGCTAGTCGATGGAATTTGGGAAAACCATCAAAGTTTATGTTTGGACGTTTGAAACAAGGGCCTATAAAACCTTTGAAACATCTGGTTCAAGAATTTGAACTTGCTAAATGAGTATGGGGCACTGACAATCCGCATATTTTGTTGAATCTTCACTACACGTTGAAAAAATTTGGCGTTTGTATGGCAGTTTCGCGTAGAAGAATAATTGGGCCCATTTTAATTAAATTTCACTGTCAATGCAGAGAGATACAGAAATAACATTTTGAGTTAATTTGTTCAACAACAACACGATAGTGAAGTTCAACAGGACTTAGTGCAACGTCACATGACACTATAACTTTGAAGAGAAATTGAAAATTACGCTTTGGGCAAAGGAAGTTACCGTTATTCCCCCTCACCATATCCGACACATACCCCTGTACGCCTCTGACGAATCCAAGGACGCCTTTATTGATTTTTTACAACATAGGCAATGGCCAAAATAAATTTCACATAATCCCCAGATGTATAACGAACTTAAAAAGTGGTGAACTGGTGCCAGTTTTGAATACATTAGGTCATGCTGTTTCGTATGAAAGGGGTCGGGTGGTCGCAAGGGCGATTGCCTGCAGTGCCGACGAATGTCCGCAAAATCTCAATTGCTTATTGGCTAGCCAAAATCCCTTTGTCATCAATTTAAATGAATTAGGGAAGACTAACGTTGCCGAAATTTCTATTAATCTGTCCGACGACATACCTGTCACATATAGACCTCACCGGTTTTCTGAACGGGAAGAAGTTAGAGAGAGAGTTTAAAATCTACTTCATAATTATATAATTAATCCAATAATTAGAGTTTTCTGATGATCAATCATTTCAATTTTTAAAGGTGTAGTCCACTATTTTACCTCTAGAATTAATAATACATTTGCGCAGTATTGATGATCCAAACTAACATACATTGACCGATATTTCAAGAAAATGATTAAGCTAAGAGCCGTTTTTAATTTCATGGCCGCCTACTTTGATCAAAATATTTTTTGATATCTCGGTACTTATACATTTAAAATCCTGCAGGCTGTTTCTGATCAATTCCACAGGAATTACCTCACGATTTATTTTTATTTTACTTTTTAGGACATAATTCCATGACAGAGACTGACAGAGACAAACACGTAGGTTATACCATGTAAATTCCATCCGAACATATTTCGTTTGACCTAAAAACTGCAATAATAGTTTTATTAATTGTAAACACCCAAAGAAACCCCGTTACCTGTTCGATTGCCAAACCTACGTTTTTAAAGAATTTCTTGGTAAAATTACCCATATAAAACTGTCGATGGGCTTGCCAACCAGCGAAATCTACCTAGCCCTAGCTGGCATCACTGTTTATATTACTAAAATGAAGTACTCTTTTTTAATACTAAATGCCTTTAACACTTCTAACAGCTGTTTTTTACTATACGTTTCCTCGAAGTACAAGTCATTTTTTAACATGAACTCCTTTATTGCGGATTTTGTGCTCGATGCATTCGGTACTTTTCCCAGTTGCCAGCTTATTTTGGCATTTTTCAGTTAAATCAACCCATCCCTTTTTGACAGTCTCATGAGTGTCAAACCACGTTTCATCCAGATAAACTATTGAACGTTTTTCGGACCTAAACTTTTTTATTTCCCTAATAAGGTACCTACAGATATCTCATTTTTCTTAATCTTTCGGGCTCCATAATAATTTGTCTCTTATTTATTGTCTTATACTTAAATTCCATCTCTTGCAAAGGGCGGTGAAGACTTGTCCTGCTTCATGATATCGTTGTATCGTCAGTTGTTAACCGTGCTTTTAAAGAACCTAACGTGGGCTCAACATTTTCTCGATACATTTGGTATATTTTCCTGCGAATAACATCTTTGTCACAATCATCTACGCACTTCATTTTTCCGGTATCTTTGCGAAGTTTTCCTTTAAAATGTCCTTTTAGCATAATATCTCGTACCGTTGATAATGGAACTTTCGTCATTTCACTGGTATTTGTAATGGCAATTACTTTAGGGTTACCGCTCTTTAATAACGATTCACATACATTTTTCACGATCACTTTGGCGTCAGAAGATAAATGCTTTCTGGAATGTTTAGGGTATTATAGATATCGCATTAGCTGAAGATTCCCAAGGTCTCCACATACTTTTAATATTAACTTGTTGCACACTGTTTCAAAGTAAAATAGATAGGTACTAATCTATTTCACATATTATGTTTACTATTTATATTAGCTATATAAACAGGTACCTACCTAACTATAAAGTTTTGAGAAATATCCTAATAATTAAGTTGTTTCTAGAAAACCTTAATTAGACAGTTTATTAATTTTGATAATAAATCAAGTAATGTACCTATCTATTGTTATTATAAACTGGCATTAAATATAAATGTGCGTTAATACGTCTCTGCGAAAGTGAAAGCCGAGTTTATGAGGGGTTTTATTGCAGTCATTAAGCCAAACGAAATATGTTGGGAAGTACTTTACCTGTCTGTCATGATAAAGCATCTTACCCTAGCGTTAAAGTTAACAAATCATCCCCATAATACACAAAAAGGTAACCCATCTCGCACACTAGCTCTTGAAGAATGTAACATAACTGCAACTTAGATTTTCCCAATTGTTGTTTAAACATTTTAAGTTTTTTGCTGACGGGAGCATGCACCTTGGTCGCGCTCAAGTCTTGAAAACATCCGGTAAATTTTTCCACGACGTTTTCCAGTGTCTTAGAAATTTGCTCCATATCCTAGAAATAAACATATTGGGTATTCGCTTTTCTTAACCAGCTATGCAGTGTGTATCAGCCAAATGGAATAAATTCGATAATAAATACATGGGGGCGTGTCCGAAAAACCGTAGGGACACGACGATTGGCATTTCTAGTTGCGCATTTTTTTCAATGAAAACTTTTCATACAGGATGTCTCATGTAGCAGTGGCCAATACTAACTTTCTTATTTTAATTGCATATTATTCAATTCTTGGATTCTATAGAAAATTTTAGACATATTTTATGTACAGTATCCTATACCTATCTTCAACTGTTTTGGAAATATTAAGTGTTTTCAGATTTATTGCAAAAATTAACAACACACTAAAAAACTACTAAGTAATATACTGTTTATTTCTTGATAATGTAAAAAACAAAAAAAAAACATTAATGTAGGAAATGTAGGAAATTCTTGGTCTATCCCCAAATTCATATGGATCCGCGGTCTAAAGACTCGAGCTCTTTTCATCAAAAATTTGAAAAAAGTCCATTTCTTCAATTTACAACTAGGTACTAGCACAACACCGCAGAACTGAACAGAAAACTTAACCAGAGTAGGTACCTAGCATAAAACTGGCAAAAACTAAAACTTCTAAAAAGGCAAAAAAAACAGAAAAATGTCAAGCTTGAAGTTTAACTGGTATTCACTATACGACGAACCATTGCAGTTCACTCGTACGCGGTTCAGCTTAGTGCCCTTCGAACAACAAAAAATTCTTTCATTTGAAGAACTCCATCGCTCTGAAACGCAGTCAATGTTCACCATAATTCTAACTAGTTTTGTAAAGATGAAATTCCTTCTAGTATCCCCTGAAGATGGACGTCTAGACGCCCGAAACATGTAGGGAACAAGAATTTTACTTTTATTAAATTTGTGGAGGAAGACATTGTCGTTTTATTTACATTACGTAAACTCCACTGCAAGTATGGACTACTTTTTCAATTAATGTAGGAGATGTTGAAAATGCTCGGCGCGAACGTCTTGACAACATCCTAATCTTAAATAGAAATTTCTTCTAACGTTACTGAACATCTCAGGCGTGACCGATCTAATCTCAAGCGTTATTCGTCTTCTTAGGTGAGCTAAGTCGAGGGGTTTAGTTTTGTATATTTTTGACATAACCCCATAAGAAGTCTAATGGCGTCAGATCAGGGGATCGTGCTGGCCATTCCATCGATCCACGCCTCCCTATCCACCGATTTGGAAATACTCGGTTGAGGTACTACCGGACATTGATTTGGTAATGGGGCGGTGCGCCATCTTGCTGAAACCATATCATATTCGCTGGAAGTTGTGGGTTTGCTGGATCAGGATATAAGTTTGTCAAAGTTGGCAAGACATTATTTTGGAGCTGTGCTAAATAATTATCGCCATTTAAGGAAAAGGGACCTATGATATGATCTCCAACAATTCCTGCCCAAACATTAACCTTTTCAGGACATTGCGTATGCTCTTCTCCTATCCAGTGAGGATTTTTCCTAGACCAATAGCCGCAATTCTGACGATTAGCATGACCGTGAAGTGTAAAGGTGCACTCATCAGAAAACAAAACATGTTCTAATTGGATCACATTGTTATCTAACATTGCCATCATTTGTTCACAAAAATACATTCTCCTATCAAAATCGTCTTCCATGAGCTCATGAGTAGGTATCATTTTATAGGGATACATTTTATTTTCTTGTAATGTTCGAATAATCGATGAATGGCAAACATCGAACATTGGGGCTGTTTTTCGACTAGAAGTATGTGGGTTTTCCTGAAACTCAAGCATAATAGCTAATTTGGTACCTATCATCACTTATTGCATTGGCAGCTACTTTTTTTTATCTGCTTTACATGTCCAAGCTGGCGAAACTGCTTTTCTATTTTACAAATTGTCCCTTGAGTTATAGGCGGCAAATTTGGAAATTTTTCATGAAATAAGCGAGCAACTTCCATTTGTGTCCCGTGTTTTACCTCCATAACCAATCATCTGTAGAATTGTTATTTTGTGCATTTCTGTTAAATAAACCATTTTTCTGATATGCAGTTAACGAAATTCAAACGACTATAACACTGACAACTACTGTCATGCAGACAGACAACAATTTGCTAAGGTCAGGCGTTTTAAACAAAAGTAAACAAAGCTATTTATACCTTTTTTTTATTTCATATCAGTAAAAACATTTTAACATCTCCTACATTAATGTTTTTTTTGTTTCTTACATTATCAAGAAATAAACAGTATTACTTATTAGTTTTTTAGTGTGTTGTTAATTTTTGCAATAAATCTGAAAACACTTAATATTTCCGAAACAGTTGAAGATAGGTATAGGATATTGTACATGAAATATGTTTAAAATTTTCTGAAGAATCCAAAAATTGAATAATATACAGGGTCTTGCATTTAAAATAAGAAAGTTAGTATTGGCCACTGTTACATGACACACCCTGTATAAAAAGTTTTTATTGAAAAAAATGCGCGACTAGAAATACCAATCGACGTGTCTGAGCGTTTTTTCGGACACGCCCCCATGTATTTGTTATCGAATTTATTTCATTTGGCTAATACACACTGTATAAGAAATCAAAGCAATGATATTTTCTTACCTTTATTGGCAAATTGTGACTACTAACCACAGAATGAGTAAATTTGGGATGCGGACTAGTCCTTATTAAATCTGTTAGTTGTATTATGCCTTCTACTAACCCAAAACAATCAAAATTTAAGCTTTTACAACTGCTAAATATTCCTTCGTATTCGACTATCGTTGATGGCAACCATTTAGCTAGAGGTATCAAATTTCCGGACATAAGAGACTGCGTTCAAAATTTTATTTTAACTGTTGCACATACAAAGATTTCTGACTTTATTGTCGCTGGAAGACATTTTAATGGTCTGGGAGTTTTTAAACTGAAAATAATAAACAAAAGAATCGGTGCCCTAACAGCAGTAGAAAAGTTACCATGGTAAGTTTGATCAATACTATTTTTTTATTAGTCTGTTTTATGCGACAAAATAAATTGGTTTGCGGTTTGCGTCATAACTATTTTTTTGTATTCCTATTGGAAACGCGGAAAAACAAATTTATACAACTAACTTTTCATCGATTAATAGTTATTTACGATATAAGTGTTGTAAAGATTCATATTACAACACGAGATGTTAAAGTTGTTAAACGAGGCGTCAGCCGAGTTTAATCAAACATCGAGTGTAGTTATATGAATTTACAACAAGAATATTGTACAAAATTTTATCTACTTTCATCTATGAATAAAAATATTTGGCAAAAGGCATTTTTAAAAATAAAAATGCACCTGCTATTAAAAATCGTTTTGTAAGGGCATCTATTACAGCACTAGTGCTGTAATAGATGCCATTACAAAACGATTTACAGAACTGTAAAATTCATATTACTAAATGAAAGTAGATAAAGTTATTTAAATGCGGTTTTCATTACTGAACTGAGAATCCGAAAAGGTAAAAACTGTATCATGTAGTTACCATTACTTTTAGACGGTAGTTTTCCTGGTGTTGTAATTTTTTCTTTCCTAAATTATTTCCCTATCAAGTCTGTTCAGAGATATAAGAAAGTGACTAACTGATCACTATTAGGAAAGACCTGGGCCAGCTGTAATATGTAATTGAAATATGGCCGAACAGGTCCGTATTTTGCTTAGAATTTAATCATGGTTTGTAATAAAAATAAGTAGGACATTAAATATTATTTTATTTATGTTTAAATGTGAAATTACAAGTTATTTTATTATTAAAAATTATATTTATGATTACAAAAATATACAAATTATTCGGTACTTATAATAATTATTCACTTAATATATCAATATCACTATCGCTATCATCATCTGTTCTAATTATTATTTGTGCTAAGTATATTGTTTATACGGATATAGGATTTTCCACTTTTTCAACATGTGTAACAGAATTTGTCTAACTTTGTGAAGGGATATTAACAACTTCATTTTCTATTAGCTCAAGTACGCTGGAGGTAATAGTAGGGCAAATATTGTTACGACGAATGGCAGATTTCACTTGGTGCCAAACCTGTTCGATGGGATTAAACATATAATGGTATGGCGGAAGCCTTAAAACTGTATGCTCTAGATTTTTTGCATAATTATCACAGAAGTATTCCTTTTGTAGTTTTAAACTTCGTAAAACCTCAATTAATTGCCTTTTGGTGTAATCTTCCTGAAAATAAATGTCATTATCATACATGGAGTTTTGGATTGTTGCTTTTGTGTCATTTGAGGAGGGAGTCTTGGTCAACTGCCTACTATGGTAGCCTTGCATTGTCCATTACAATTACGCTATTCGGAGGTATATTTGGAATTAGCTTGTTTTTAAACCAATCTTCAAATAAATCAGCAGTGGTGTCCTCAATGGTAATCTAGAGAAGAATCTTTAATGTTTTTTGCAAACAGAGCAAGTCCATTTGGAATCCATCGGTCTTTAGATCCACCATGCAAAATCGTAATTCATTTACCTCTTTTTGATGGCGCGCTTGTTTTACACTTGCCGCTTGAGCAACCCAACCCTTTTCCGGTGTATCATATGTGTCGAACCAGGTTTCATCCAAGTAAATAATCGGCCTTTGCTGATCTCTGTAAATCCTAGTAGATATTCGGATCGCCATTCCCGAATTCTACTGGATTCAATTAAAACTCGTCTTTTGTTAATTTTTTTAAATCTAAAACCCATGTGTTGGATACACTTCCATAACGTCGTTCTGCCACATTTAACGCCGATTTTATCTTTTTCAAGCCTCTTAATTAAATTATCTAATGTAGGCACGCTTTGTTTCTTGTATAACTTGTAAATTTTACGACGTATTATATCTTGATCACTTCCATCTACCTTCGAGAAAATGCCAGTATATCGGTTCTTTTTTTCCTTGCTAAAATGGGATTATTCACAATATTCCATACAGTTGATGTTGGAATTTTTGTTAATGTGGCCTTTTCTTCTAACGCTGCTTGCTTGCTGACCGCACGTTCAATAAAAGTTGAATAAACATTGTTTATAACTTACTTAGTTTCCACAGAAAAGTGTTTTCTGCTTTTCGACGGGGTTATCTCCTGAGATACATTGGGCTCGCACATATTTTCCATGACTCACACACGATTAAACAAACGCTGTATTACTCATGAAGTAAGAATAATAACTAAGCTTAAAACTAACTAGAGTGGCTATATATACAGTCTTTAGAACATAATTTGTTTTATGGGATTAACCCTCTCATTTTGAAACAGGTAAAAATCGGTTTAAAATCAACAAACTATTACTTTAATAATGAAATTAAGTACGTCTTCCAGATTTGCAGTTTACTTTAAGACATTTTTAAGTACGGACCATAATTTACCTGCATTTATTCATTCGTTCATTATTTGTTTATGGCCACTCTTGGATAATCCCATTCAAAGGCAAAGATTTAACTTTCTAATATCTCTGGACAGGCTTTACCATTCTACATGTGGTTTGCTTGATGTAACAAGATTCACTCTACTACAATATGCTATTCAGTGTTATTTTAGCAGATTTATAGTATAGTAAATTATTATAGTTCTTGGCGCTTTTAAAGTTGAAGGAAACGTGACGATGATTTAGTTTGTTATTATTATGTAGACTTTTATGATTAATTAAGTTTCATATAAATATCACGCGCTATAGAGCTGCCATTGTGGTTTTTAAAAAACTGCCTAATGTACCCCACTTTATCCTTCAAAAGTGGAGAGGCACAACAGTTATGGTATTAAGCATTAAAGATAGGTCATGGTAGATCTGAAAGAGTTTAATAAATGAAACACAGTATCCATAATTTAATAACTATCTAATAGTCGATCTATTTTATCCTTAAAATTAGTACACTTATTTGTATAAATGCTTATTGTAAAAATTATAATGAAGTATGTATAAATCATAAATTTTTAGTTGAACCTAAAATGACCTTTCATACCTCAAAAAACCTCGGTTAACTCTTCCTAATAGTAACTTTTCACAGACTCAAAACTTAATAATTTAACGGAGAAAACCAAGATATTCAACTTAGGGATACTGGACACTGGATTACATAGAAAGCATTAATTACACACGCGAATACTCATTACACTTGGTCCTATATCTAAGGAACGCCGCATGCAAACACCTAATCTTAAACAGATCTTCGCAAATGACAACATTGCACTAATTAAGGAGACAATTACATAAATATAGTCGAGTTTTCAAAGACGGTATTACATGAAATATTGCCCATCAATCTAAACCATAATAATACTTGGGTATGGGGAAAACTTGGAATTCGTTAGAAGTAGCTCAACCTATATAATGTGCCCCATTACTAATGAACAACATCGCTGTGTAGGGCTATCAGAGGCTAAAATAAGGAGACTAAGCCAAAATCTGCCTTAACTGAAAATATATTGTAAAAACTATTCGACGTATTCAATTTAAAATTGGTACAATGACGCATTCAAATGAAAAATAAGAACCTGCACCCATACACTTTTAAGATTCCTCGTAGTGGCTGCTAGTTTCACCAAAAAGTTTGCTAATTCTCCGTAGATTACACAGCCCCACAAAAAAAATTTGGAGCTGCTATCGAGACAACTGTATCCCTATGTAATTTTCGACGCTGAATCCGAATCCGAGGTCAAAGAAAATCGTACACCCCCAAAATCAACCCCTAGCGCTAAAAAACAGTCCCAAAACAGGGTAAAAATGACTTAACGCTTCACGAATAGTCTTAAATCTCAATAAATCGAATTAAATATAAACATTCAAGTATATAATGCATACTTTCCGTTAAAAATCACCCTCATGATCGGGTGACAACTATCCTTCACACAAAAGGAAACTTAAAAAAACTGCAGTGGTTGCAAAAAAAGCTTACGATGTCCAGTTATTTTAGAAACAGCGGAAACCACCTCTAAATTTAAATTGCACTTGCTTAGATGACTCCTAAAAAGAATTAGCATATGAGTGTTGAAGGTCTGGGGATTAAGTATATGTTAAGTTAGGCTCTTTATTGGGGTTGTTTCTGTTATTACCTTTTTTTCTCTGTTATATTGTTAAGTTTAAGTTTCTTTTTGTTATGATTGGGCCTATGATCGGTCCTGGTCGTGCTAGTGGATCTTATTGATTACTCATTTGGTCAATAAGTCCATAAGCTGCTGCGAGTTCGCCCTGCCGAGGTTGTCGCTATCATAGGCTTCCTGAAGCCAGCCCTTTCGAGCATTGATCAGGAAGTGCGCCATAGGTAAGGATGTCGGAAACCTTACTGCTTCGAGTGAGTGCCAGCTCGTCCGCGTATTCCGAAACTGGCTAAATGTAGGTTGGGCCTCAGGGAACTGGGGTAGGAAATTCCTCCGAGGGTATACCCGTTCCCAACCTAACAGCCCGCTCCTTGCCGCACGAAGCGCTGGTAATGTAGCACATGGCTTGTAGTAGGAAACGTAAAATCACAAATAATGAATCTGTACCTAGTACTTCTGGTATAAATAAAAATCTGAATCAGCAAAGTTCCTTTAGATGCACAAACAGGCAGAGAAATTTTGCAATTTGTGTGGATGTGTATTATTTCAATCAAATAAAAAACAATATATTGGAAAGTATTAAATGCATTTATAAGGATTGCTATAAGATGAAACTTTCTAATGAGAGAAAGTGGTGGATTCCCCAGTTTATATGCAACTGTTGTCGGATATCACTTTTTCGATGGAGTAAAAATAAAGTTTTAGAAAATATTAAATTCGAGTGCCGCATGCAATGGCGAAAACCCAGGCCGAATCACTCTTAATTGCTATTTAAATGTAAATCAAACATAACCGGCATTAATCAAAAATTTGGAGACAAAGCAATCTGCGCAGATGTGGATAGTGTAAGCAAAGCAAAATATCGTAATCTGAGTGAAAATGACGAATTCTTTGAAGCTGATGATGTTGAGTTGCAAGAAGAACGTATGGAAGATGTGGATGATGATAGAGAGGATTCAGATTACGATGAAATATCACGATGACAAAATTTTTTCCCCGATTTTCCTTGCACATTTAATCTAGGGGTGGTTTTCGCCACTCTATGGGGGTAGATTTTGAGCATCGCATCGGAACTAATGCAGTTACTCACTCTTCCCAAAAAAACTCGGCATCGTAAGCTTTTTTGGCAATCACTGGAATTTTTTAAGTTTCCTGTTATATGAGGGGTAGTTTTCGCCCACTCATGGGGATGATTTTTAATGGAAAGTAGTGTTAATTCTGTGTTAATGCGTTATATATTTGGATGTTTATATTTAGTTTGATTTATTGAAATTTAAGACTATTCGTGGAGCGTTAAGTCATATTTACTTTTTTTTGTGACACTGACACAAAGTAAGTAAATAAAATAACAATACTGACGTACTGCATGTTTTGCAGGTAAAACAGATTGTCAACGGTGCTCAATTAGAACATTTACATTAGATACATATTTTCACATTTTTAATTTTTAAGACAATTTTTTTTTAAATTTCCTTATGTAACCACTACCCTTATTTACCCTGCCATATGTAAAAAAATTAGCTCTTTCTAATTCTGCAATAAAAAAATTGGGTTTTCATTAAAAAAAAAAGAAGACGTCATATCTCTTTTTTGATATTTTTTCGACTATTGTTTTTGGTGCTTCATTATTGTGTAACCGTTTGTGTGTAAAAGTATGTTAACAAGTAATTCCAGATATAGCTATTTATAGATAGAATATTTTAATTTTATTTACCTAACTATGTATACTATGTCAATGTCTAAAGCTACATGCAAAAGGGACAATAAATATTTTGAGTTTCAGTTTGAGTTTGATATACTCTGTATATTTTGCCGCAACGTTAAAAAACCTTTAACTGAAAATACAAATCAACGGTTCTGAGCGACTTTTGTACAAACTCCCCTCTTAATTTCTATTGAATTTACTCGCTACTTTACGAATGCACTGTATAATACAATAATATTTTATGTTGACCAGTGGATTGCTTCTGATGCCCACGAGCTTTCTTTAAAGGAAATAACTGCCCCGAAACCAGCTGAAGAGGTATAGCAGCTTAAAGAACAAGAGATACAAATTGTCGTTGAGCGAGTCTCTAACCAACAAAGTTTTGCTGCTTAAAAAAAAAAAAGTATTTGGAGAAGCAACCCCGCAGCAAGAATGGGAAACTCTCAGGAAAAGCAAACTTTTATTAACAATTATTTTTGAGTAGGAAAAAAATACCTTATTTTCATTTTAATAATAATAATATTGTAATTTGTTTCTTTTTCGAGAATTTTTTAAGTTTGTTTAAATAAATTTTAAAATAATTAAGTACAATTAAACAAGAAACAGAAAATCCGAATTATCCAAGCAAAAAGTCCAGATTAGCTCGAATAATCGAGAGTTGCATTTTCATTTTAACACAGCGTTGCAGGGCATTGCAAATAAAAATAAATCTAAAAACAGGAATTTAAATAAAAATGAAAAAAAAAAAGAAATAAAATCAAATGAATTTTTTACAGATTTTTTTTCATGAAAATACTTCAATTTTTTTATTGTTAACTGGACGTGGTATTGAAATGCAAATATCTCGAAAACGGATTGAGATATTGAAATTAATAACATTAATTTTTTGATTTTAATGTACAGGGTATTTCAAAAAACATGTGCCATTGCTCGTGTGGTGATTCCTTACCGAAAAATAAGACAAATAGTAACTATCAACATAGGTCCGCAACCGCTTAATTTTTGATACAATTTTAAGGAGCAAAAAATATGTACGCCACTGTCGTTCTCTCTTTTGATAACGCAGTTCTGTAGGCGGATTAATGGCTAATGTGGGGTACCTTTTGATAATTTTTTGATTTTGGCTTTGTTTAGGAGAAAAATGCCATTTTATTAAATTGTGATATTTTCATTTCATTTATTTTTTTATTTTATTTTTCTCGAGAACGATTGCTCGTAGCGACGTCTACGAAGTATGCCTTTTTCACGTAAAAATGATACGAGAAATCAATTTCTTGCTTAAAAATGTAATACAAGCATTTATAAAAAAGGTATGACTCCTCAAAAGAGTAAAAAGACATGTAGGCGGCGCCCTCTACAAGTGGGAGCCATACTAGCACTAAATTCGAATTTCGCATTTCAAAAAACTCCTAGAGTTCAACTCTAGTTCAAATATCGACATTATTCCAAAAATTATTTAGAAAAAAAAACTTCAACGCCCTGTATCTCCGAAACGAAGCATTTTCGGGCATACGTTGACAGAAACTTTTTCATATTTTTAAGCAGGGAAACTCAACCTGAATCTTTTCGCAATATTAATGAAACATCCTGTATTTTGTAGACTATTAATATCAAAATATTAAAATTATGTGCCAATTTTTTTTTACTGTCATGCGTCTTGCTCTGAGCACGAGCAATCAAACACTGCTTAATAAAAAGATCTTCCGATCTAAACCAGAGCATGCAAGACGAGACGTGCTTTGTCAGATCTCTGGCATGATCAAACGCGCATGCTGCTACTAGCACATACAATAAGCACGATTTCACCCAAAGTGCAAACGCCGCTTTAGGTGTAAAAATCATCCTCCACAAGAAATCTTAAAATATTTACGGCTTCTGTTTTCCTCTTTAAAAGCCAATTTTGAATTTGATACGTCGGCAAATTTTGAAAATAATTTTTTATATTTTATTAAAGAATACTTCGCTCAATTTCCCTATTTTGATATCTACTATCGCCAGTTGCTCTATGACCATGTGATACTCTGTATAATACAAATCAATGTGTTTCTCATAATGTATTTAGGATTTTTATAATGTGTCGACGCTTGCTGTAACCGCCAATGTAAAGGTAAACTCCAGTAATAAAGTATATTATTTAACGAACATGTAGTCAAAACTACTGCAAATTTTTTATTAGTTTTTAAAGATAATTAAGTAGAATTTGGTGCACGTCTACAGAGTGATTCTTTTTTTCGGATATTTCCGCATTCAATTTTTTTTTCTCATTCCCTGTTAATTAAGATTGTGCTAAAACTATCGACTTTTAGAGGAAAACTCTATAGACAAAAAAGTCACGCAATAAAATAAGGGAACTGACTCAATTATCCAATGGAGCCAGTGGTCCCCAAAAAATATTTGTGGGTGTAAAATGTTACATGACCGGAAAAAAGTGTTAAGTGCACTAAATTTCACCTAATTATCTTCAAAAAGAAATAATATAGATTTAAAGATGTCAACAAAATTATAAATTTTTTGGTCCAAAAGCGTATGCAATGGACGCCGGGTAATTAAGGATTAGTCGGACTATATGGACGACTAGGCTTCCAGTGGACATTGAGCCTTAGTCTTGTGTTTTTATTTGTATTGTCTCATTCTGTCTTAAGATTGGTTAAGCAAATATATTTTGTTACTATGATGTATGATGACATGAATAAATAGAAGATCTATCTATCTATCTATCCAAGAATGTTTTTATTGATAAGAATATTTTAATTTTAATGTATGTTTGTTGCTGGTAACAAAGACTCATTCGAAAACTCGCATTTTAATCATCAGTAATTTATTACAACCATAATTCCTGTAACTTATGCAAAATTAAAACCCTAAAGTGAGAGTCTACAACCGACAGACCTACTAAACCTTGTAAACTTAAGTAAGCTTGTGATAAAAACGAAAGTATGTTCTCAAGATAGGTTTTATTCTTTGTGTATCAAAGTACATATTAAATATTTGATTTGATATGTCAACTGCTGTATTTGGAGCACATTTTATGGTGTAAGCTCGGGCTTTTATAACCTTATGTTTTAAAGAATAAATAAAGCTTGCCTATCAATGTCCAGGATATTTAGAAAGAAAGGCAGCTGATGGCAGGAAATTAGAATCTCTTGTCATCGGCAGTAAAGCTCTGGCAGCAGCTACAAGATGGCTGGTCTTCAATAGATTTTATAGTGTAAGATTAGGCTTTTGTATTCAAAGAATAAATATCCTTATCTATATCTCTTTAGAAAGAAAGGCAGTTAATGACACACTTGTAAATAGCCAGACCTAAACCATGTGGAACTCTTGGGGGAGGAACTCGACAGAAAATTAGAATCTCTTATCATTGGCAGTGAAGCTCTGACAGCTAGATGGCTGGATTTCAATAGATTTTATAGTGTAAGCTTGGGCTTTTGTAACTTTATGTTTCAGCGGTGGCTGGTCTTTAATAGAACAAATCACAATAAATAAATTAATGAAAAGGATAATGCAACTTGTGGAAATGGATATCAAAGTCAAAGGGAGATTTATTCACGAGGAAAAAGTTTAGTTTGTATACAAATATCAGGATTTCATTAATTTTGTTCAAATACGATATTCTGCATTGAATTTTGTCTCGCTTAATAAAAGATCGTCTAAAGTACTGTTCTTTTGTGATGCCAGCAATTTTGATAGCGCACTTTTAACTGGCAGTGTAAGCAAGGACGACCGGGCAGTATAACCGGAAGTTACACAAACATATCAATATTTTAAAGAGAAACATATCAATAAAATTTAAACTTTTCAAAAGCAGTAGTTTTTCAAAATTTCTAAAGCAAGTTCGTCGTGAATTACCCTGTATATTTAATTACAAGTGTGATAATATGGCGTCCCCAGAAACTTCATACCATACCATACTTGGTCATTTTAGAGCAACTTCAATTATTGGTCCTACAATCGCGTGTTTGGAGTACTTTGAATTTTTCGTGGCATTTGTTACTGAACTTTCCGTGTCTTTACTGGCAAACGCATAGGTTCATTACTACACTCATGTAATAATGAACATGATTACTGATTAGTTGTAGAAAATTTTACATTATATAACACGTTAGTGTGGTAACTTGCTGTACCTACTAGACTTAATAAAAAAATAAAATCAATCACATTTAGTATGTATAAATATAAAATAAAACTCTAAATCATGCACCCCGAACATTTCTTTTGGTTAAGTTTTCTCTATGCCCAAGCAATTACCCAGTACATAACCTCTTAATTTTTCGTTTTACCATAAACAGTGGTGGCAGTTTCATTGTTTTTAACATTACCCTTATGTAACCACTTTTATGTATTCGGGTAAAACGTGGAGGCTGGTTGAGATTGACTGGGAAATTGGGAATATTCAGGGTAATTAGTGGGGGGCACGCTAGGCGCAGGAGGTGGCGGGTACAACCCCTGCGGGGGAGGAGGATACTGTTGGGGATAAGGATACCCTGGGTATACAGTTTGCGGAGCAGTAGGGTTACTATAATCGTAACCAGGCTGTGGAGGAGGAGGTGGATAATGTGGCTGCGGAGGCGGATATCCCTGATACGCATAATTGTACGGCGGTTGACCATGCTGAGGCGGATACCCAGTGTACCCGTCGTAGGGCGGCGGGTGCGGGTATGCGTAACCCTGCGGAGGCGGAGCTGTCTGATATGGAGGTATATTGTAATTATAGTTGTAGTTGTAACCAGGTGTGTTACTATATTCCGTTGAACCATCCGATGATTTCTGTTGCTTGCCCTGCGGACTTTGTTGATATTGCTGATTCGATGACTCGGACGGTTGCTCTGACACGTAAGTTACCTCGTCACTTTGGTCACTAACTTCGTTTTGATCTGTCATATCCATCTGTAAGAAGATAGTAGCATAATGCATTTATTTATTGAGTTAGCTTTGTCTTGCAAATATACAGGGGCGGCTCGTCAATAAGTGCGCCCGTGCGCGCGCACTGCCTAAGAAGGAAGCCAAGCACCAAGCAAAAATAAAATTTATATAAAAAAATTATTTAACTGATATCAAGAAAACTTGTATATAAAAATGGCGAATGCGAAAGACTTCAAGCGCGACCGCAGCGTACACTCACTTCTACTGATTGAAATGGTCTGCCGTGTGTATTCATTCGGCGCTCTCTGCCGCTCTCCTCGTTAAATGGATTTTCCCTGTGCGGATTGATCGGGAATATTCGGTTAATCGCCCGATGAGAGGACGTCGCCGTGCGCTGTCTGAATACACACTTCAATAATTTAATATGATTGTTTTAGAGTTTTTTGACGCGATTAGAGAAGTTTGAAATTTATTGACGGTGTTGTGGGTGTTTTTTGTTGTTTTAGTTTAATAATGGCTAGTAGTTCGGATTGTGTCACACAAAGTGTTATAGTTATGGACCAAAATTCTGTTGAGAACATTCTAAATAACTTTTCGACAATTGATTTCCAAAGGAAAATTGAAATAAATATCCCATTTAAAAATAGCGTTTTTTTTTTAATATTTTTCTGGGATAAAAAGCACAAAGAAAAACGATACAAAGGTAAAAAGGGGCGTGGCACCTCGAAAATTTTTCGCCTACGGCGCATACCCTAAGATGATGTCACGAGCCGCCACTGCAAATATAACATATCTTATATTTAAACATAACCTATGATTACAACTAAATAGTTGTAACGAAGTTTCAACGTTTTTTTTTTTAATTCGTAGGTTATCCAGGATATGTTCAGTTTATGCAGTTAAGCACACATCTAAAAATTAAATTATACTATATTTTTATTATTTTTCATTAAAGAAGTTCTGTTATTTAACCAACCACCGTCATAAACAATATTCTATTAATTGCAAATGATAATACATTTAAATTGATTTCCGCAATTGTCTAGTTCTGTTGTTAACAATTATGGCAAACATTAATTAATCCCGCATCACATCGGTAATCGTATAATGTAGCTGGCGTGGCGTGGAATGTGGCGCGCCTTGACAGGAGGAGCGTACAATAGAATCGACGCGCGACGCCAGGAGTAACGAACGGATGGTGTATAATTGAACGCGAGGCGCTTGAAACAGCTCTTTCCCGCCCAAAACCTCCGACCAAGAGATCCGATACAATTTTCAATAGTGTACTAACTAGTCATATTAACATATTAATCGTATTACGATTCAAATATAAGTGGTTTTAATTATAAACATCAATTATAAATTTGAATCGTAATACAATTAATATGTTAATATGACCAGTTAGTACACTAGGTCTTCAATTTTACATTCCTTATTCTGTTAAGTTATATTGATTAATCTGAGACAACCTACATTAACAGTTTCACTCGACTCGATGTTAGTATCCCCTGAGGATGAACGCTTAAGCATTTGAAACATGTAGGGAACCATTCATTTGTTTTTACAATTATTAAAATGTGGAGAAGGACTGCATTGTTTTTTATTTGCATTGATTTAACTCCACTGAAAGTATAGACTATTTCTTCAACATTATATTGATATTATGATATTGCATCTAAATTGTTAAAAATATAAAAATATATTAAATTGCTTAGTAAGTTTAGACTGAAAGTGCCATAATTTTTTATTTTTCATATTTCTATATTTTCAATAATAAAAGTTGATTATATACAGGGTGTTGCCTCACTACGGTACGAAACTTGACAGGGTGTAAGGTCCTTTTAAGTAAAAAAAAAAGTTCCTATGAATGTCTGAAGCTGATTCGTTTCTGACACTGAGTTGAAGTTTAAAAAAAAATGGTCATAAATATCCTTAAATTTTAATTTTAAATGAATTTTACTGATAATATGACAATATTATCACTGTCAGCTGCGCTTCAAAGCAGGTAGGTAGGTACTTCATTTGGCATCATGGTGTTGGCAATAATTTGTTATAAATAGCAGATGTTGTAAGCCAAAAATGTGATAATAAAAGTAAACCTATTGAAACCGGCCGTGCATTTGATCAGAAAGTGGACATTTTAATCATTTATTGTAAGGTCGCAATTGTTTATTTTTTAGTTTTGGTTGTTATTTTATGTTGTCCATTGATATCTTTTAGAATGAGTTGAAGTGATTTTTATTTTTTTTCTCGCAAACGAAGCCAGATATGAAAAAAACACGAGAAACCAAAAAGTTGTATTTGTAGTTGCTTAATCTTTCCAAATAAAAAAAAACAAAAAAAAGGCAGTGGCGTACTTTTTCTTTTCAATAATAATTGGCTGTAGTGCCCACTGAGACGCCACTGGACCTAATCATTTCAATCTAGTTAGGGCTAAATAAGCGCCTTATTACTTCAAATAACTGAACCAAATTTCAACCAAATCGGTTTAAGGATATTTATGACCGTTTTTTTTTTTAAACTTCAACGCCCTGTATCTTAGAAACGAAGCAACTCCGGACATATGTTCCGTTCTGTTGTTAAACGACCTTACGTATCACCCTCTGAAGTTTCGTACCGTAGTTAGGAAACACCCTGTATATATTCACGTTGTTTTATTATTAGACCTCATAATTTTAATATTGATTTAGTTTTGAAGCGATTTAGAATCATTTCTCCAAAAAAAAAAAACGCTTGCGAGACTCCACGGCCACAGTAGTTTTAAGAAAAAGTAACGTCAATACTTAAAGGTAAAGCTTTAAGTCCAATTATTTGCCTAATAAGTTGCTTTTCTAGAATGAAGACTTTTATTGTACAAATTAACCATAATTATCTTCGCATCGTTTACAATTAGCTTATTACTAACACACCAACCATCCATACACTGTTATATCTCCCTGGTTCGGTTCTACACCTTGACAAGATAGTGCTGCACAAGTGCATCAGTAAAGTTTACTGTTATGCCAGATAGTGTGACATCATTTACAAATAATAACGGCGCCCACACAAATCCCTGAGGAGCTCCAATATTGAGGTGATTAATTATATTCAAACCAGATGAGTAAAATTAAATAGTCACTTACTTACCTGTTTATTTTGTTCTGCAAAAGATGAATCCGATATACCACCCTCTTCTTCCTCGTCCGGTTCTTCGTCGTCCATCGGTTCTCTCTCTTCTTCGTCCTCTTCATCCGAACTTAAATGGTCTAAATGATCGGGGTTTTTAAAACCGGCTGTGATACTATCCAAAGTTTCCTATAAAAATTTAAATTATATTATTAAACAAGCCTATTGGAAATAGGTCATTCAACAAAATAATTTACACAGGCTGAATTATTTTAAATTGTAACTGTATATCTCCAAAAATATATTAAAATATGTTAAAAGCGCTTTCAGATTTCTAAGGGAAATAGTTACCTGAAATGGAGTATTTTCCATAACCGAAGCAGACTGGCCTAGCCTCTCCAATATTGAACCTTCAAGTTGCTTTGATTTTAACTTTTCTTGAATTGCTTTTGGAAGTGCCATTTTCGCCTGCTGTTGAGATTCTTTTTGAGGAGTTTTTTGCTGTCCCTGTTGGGAATGTTGCGGTGACTGTAGTGGTTCCTTGATCCCTTGGCTGGTTACCTTATAATAAAGAAAATGCGGAGTGTCCATTAAGTGTGTAATTCTTTGAAATGTCCAATGTTTATTTTTATTTGATCCCTCTGGTGTGTAGATCAAGTCAATTTTGTAAAAAAATACAATATCCAAATACTTAAGGCTTGTTTACAATTTCAATATACTTCAAAACAGTCGACAAAAAGAGATAAGTAACCAAATAAGCAATTTAAACATTTAAGCATTAAAAACATTATTTTTCTTTTAATTTATTATCATCATTAAAGACAAAACACAGTATGCTTTATTTTCTATACTACGGTTTCAAAATAATTGGCAAAACTGTTCATATAACCATTAACGGTGTGCGGCGAAAATAATTAACATTGATTCGCCAACTTTTAAGTTAAATAAAAGCAATCCAAACCGCTTGGGAAGATCGTGCATAAATAGGTCATTACATGTTACCAAGTTTTAATAGATTTCACTGAAATTTCCATAAAATTTACCGAAATCGGCATGTCATTATGCGCCTTTTCACCCTACGGTACCTGTTTTACTTAATTTGGCAACGCAGGTGGGAAAACCCATGTCTAAAGGCGATCGCACGCTTTCTTATCGCCTCTAACCAACGTTCAGTGTCGTAGACAAGTTTCAATCAAGAAAATATTAGCAATTCAGTTTTATTATTTTGGTGGTTATTCAAAACAGCAAATATTATAACGAAAAAGAGAGTTTTCGCACGATCGATTTTTCCTATGCTCTTCAGAGTTCTGTTGCGTAGCTATATTTTTTGTGACTACACCCACAAATAGAACGCCGTTCTTAATAAGCCCCAATTTCCCCCTCCATGCTCTACAAACGTTTTGCCATTTGTTTTTAGGTTAAATGAATAAGGTGTTTTATTTATGTTAAGTGTTAAGCTATTTCATTGACGCCATGTTTCCATTTTTATGTATTTGGTAAGCTATTTCATACAACCATTTTTTAAAATTTATTTACTCTTTATTTGATGTCACAATATAATATTATGCACACCAAGAAAATTCAGTTTGTACCTGTTAGACAGCTTACGAAATATCAAAAACACTAAACGGATACACAATAAAACAAGTCTTTAATTAAATATTTAATTAATCACATCAAGCAACTTACCCTTTGTATCGATATATTTTTCTTTAGCTGTGAAATTTTCTTTTCCAACTCATCAGCGCCTTCCGCTGGCAAAGGTAGTAGTTTTTCCGCCTGGAGATGTTCATCTTCACTACTACTCCCCGGCATCGTCTCCGTATCCCTTAACTGTTTGGCAATTTCGCTACCCATCTGATAAGGCTTCGGCTTGCCCGGCATATTTTGTACTTTTTTACTCACACTCTGAATTTTCGATACTAAATTAGGAACAGTCTTTTGTATACTTTTAACATTAAATTTCGTCATACCGGGAATTAACGGCAATTGAGGCTGTTGAGGGGGCTGTTTAACCGGCCGCTTTTGTGGAATGACTGAGAGTGAAGGGTTATTTTTCATTTGAGGCGGTAACAGAGGTGGCTTGCCCATTTTCATCGGGTCATTATTTTCCTCTGCTTTGCCCTTGACTTTTATAGCCGTCTTTATGGCAACAATTTTACCACTTTCTAGCTGCATGTATACACCCTTCGGCGATTTAAGGACGAGGACCTTTTGACCAGCCTTCAGGACTATGTTTCCCTTTTCAGGCTGATTTGTTGGAATGACTACATCCAATGGTAATGTCATTTCTTGTGCTGTCATGCCTTGACGTTGCCAGTGTTCTGCAGGAATCCACCTGGATGGTCGTTCGCCCTGTTGCATTGGTCGAACTGAAGCTACTGGCCGATGACCTGCAATATTTAAAGCGGGTCAAATTATTTTCTAATATACAGTGTGTCCGCTTAAGTTCTGTACATATGGGAAATTTTCTTAATATTAATTTTACAAAAAAAAGTTACTCTTTATAAAAAGTTCTGCTTACTGAAAAAATAATATTAGACTATTCAAACTTAAGATAGTATGTAAACATGATAAAAAAAAAACAATTTTCATACTTTCAAATTATCAATGTAGTCGAAATAAAAGTATGGCGTACTACACTGGGCTTACCGAGTATAATTTTTTTTTTAAATGCGTTGTTATCTTTTAAGCCAATCAGTTTAAACGTGGATTTCATTTGGATACGTCTCGTAAATTATCATTTTGTATGTGTCAAATTTGTTGATACTGATTGACGTTTTGTTGTTTTCCGTGTATTTTCTGTCTTTAACGGTTGAACTTTTGTAAAAAAACAAAAATCAACGTCTCGGTCTCAGTATTTATTTTCGGTGACGCGTATCGCCCTATAGGGGCATCATCAGACCTTAAAAATATGGTCCAGTCACACTAAACCCGTTCACAGCACGGGAAAACAATAGAAAAATATTACAAACATTAAAAAACATCAAAATACATTAAAAAATAAAAAAAATGTTTTGATGTGTTGTAAGGACGTTCGTGTCTATATTTTTTAATGTATTTTGATGTTTTTTAATGTTTGTAATATTTTTCTATTGTTTTCCCGTGCTGTGAATGGGTTTAGTGTGACTGGACTATATTTTTAAGGTCTGATGAAGCCCCTATAGGGCGAAACGCGTCACCGAAAATAAATACTGAGACCGAGACGTTGATTTTTGTTTCTTTTACAATAATTATAAAGGTCTCTTTGAGAATTATGGATGGGTTTTTTGAATTGGTTGAACTTTTGTTTGTGAAGTTTTAAATTCAAATAGGCATGCACTATTTGGGTAGATCTGCTTGTTATAAAAAAAAAGAAATAAAAAAGCTTTTATTTTATCGACGAAATTACATGGCATGGAAAACGTCGGTAGGTTGCTGCCAGAAACAAATTGTCAATGGCTAAGCAAAGCACATATAAAAGAGTACCCCCACCAAACAATGTGGCATTTAAAAATTTTAGATTTAAAATTTAATTCATATAATATCAAACTTGTAAATAATGGTGTATGCTATAAGGAACACTGTCAATCAATATCTTAGACATAATATGCTTCTGAAACAGCGGTAAATTCACATTCTTAATATACAATGGTAACTTATTAAATAACCTTGTGTCAATGGAAAAAGGACTTTTCTCAAACAGAGTTAATGGATGTTCCCCATGGACACAAAGTTACCGGAATTTCGCCTAACATAAATCAACATCTCCAGTATATATGTACATAGCTTACATAGCTGGCAAAATAAGAAGTTCAGAATTTCTAGAAAGGTCACGGCAGGAATGTCTACACCTAACACCAGCAATATTTCATACTGCTCTCTTTTGCATTTTTAAAACCCTAAGCATGCTCGAGGATGCACCCCAGAAAATTAGGGCATAGTTTAAACTGGATACAAACTGTGCAAACCAGTAGGAAAGTAAAGTCTTCAAGTTAACAACATTCCTAAGACGAACGATAGCGAAACAAATTGTGGACAATCTTTTGCGCAGTTCAGTGGTATGACAAACACAGTTTAAAGAATTATCAATATAAAGACCACACAGAGTCTTGTTTCAGACACCTGGGCAATTGAGGGTGCACCCGTATCGGTCCTAACCAAGTCTAAACACGGTATGACCCATTTCTGCCGTCAAAGTGTCACAATAATATTGCTTTCTTATTGAAAATGTTTTTAAAATTTCGAGCAATTGCTTTTTTGCGTAATTTTCCTCAAAATACATATTATTTTCCATCATATAGTCCTGGATGGTAAATTTTGTGTCATTGGAACACGGAACTTTATTTAACCCACGACTTTGGTAGCTCGCATTATCCATCACTATCACACTATTTGGTGGCATATTTGGTAATAATTTGTTTTTAAACCAGTCTTCAAATATTTCTGCCGTAGTATCATCGTGATAATCAACAAGGGAGTCCTTTATATTTTTGGCTGATAAGGCCAAAGCGTTTGGTATAAATCCGCTTTTTGTCCCAGCTTGAATTATTGTTATACGCTTACTTTTATTTAATGGAGCTTTGGTTCTGCATTGACCCGATAAATCTACCCAACCTTTATCTGGAACTTCGTGTGTGTCATACCACGTCTCGTCCAAATAAATTATATCCCTTCCAACCTGTCTATATCCATGGACTGCAATTAGGTATTCCCTCCTCCATCTTTGTAACCGGGCCGATTCCATAATTACTTGTCGTTTGTTAACTTTTTTTCATTTTAAAATTCTTAAAAGACACTTCCTTAGAGTCTCACGACATTATTCCTATATCATCTTTTTTTAATCTTTGCAATAGGCAGGCCCGTATCCAGAAATTCGTTTCGGGGGGAGGGCTCAAGGACGCAAATCATTCAAAAATGTGGACTTATTTTAATTAATTCAGAGCAAAGCGAATCACACATTAAAACTTAAATCATTATGTGACGTTTAATCTATTATTATTTATAGTGCAATAAAAAGATGCAGTACAAGGTGTACAATAAACAGCTACTATGTTTTAAAGAAGTGTGAGCATTTTTAATGTTCAACAAAAAATACCTGCTAATAACAAAAGTTAAATCAGTACAAAATTTTTACTAGAACATACACCTTAAAAAAGTAATTTCCTTGATTTTTCTTCGCCAAGCGGTCGAGCACTTCCTCCGGATCATCTTTGTTCGACCAGTCCAACAAAAAAAGCTAAAAATCCCTAGATCTCGATCAGAATCGATTCGTACAATTGAAAAATAATGTTCAATGCTGCCACATGTGAGATATAAAAAGTTGTATTACTGAACATGGCAGGCTTTTCATAATTCAAAAATATAGGGATACGGAAAGCACAATCGGCGTCAATCCACGATTGTGCTTTCCGTCGACTAAAAACTTAAATTTCAAATAAAAAATTTTCAAATTTCGGGATTTCGGGGGGGGGGGGGGGGCTGGGCTCCCCGGGCCCCTCCCTGGATACGTGCTTGGTAATAGGGTTTTTAAAGTGGGGCTCATTTGTTCGCTGTACATGGCATATATTTTTCTACGAATTATATCGACATCCGTCGCGTCCAGTTTCTTAAAAGTAAAAGAGTCTTTCCTCTTTCTTCTCTCCACTAACACTCTACAACAAACCACACTGTGCTCACTGGCCTGCGTGTCAAAGCTGCCGCTTCCCTCACTGCACCAAATTTTGAAAAACTACGTTCAAGAAGGGTGATGTAAACGTCGAAGTTTACTTTTTTTGTGTCAACTGATAAAATATCACGCCTTAATTGGTTTTTATCACGACCCGTAGATCCACTTGGCGTACTGGTTTCTTCTCACGGACGAAACATTCTTAGATATCACGTTTAATTGGCAACAAATAACTTCTTGTCTAAACTAATACAAACATCTAAGTAACTGAATTTTAAAACCAAAAATCCGCATATTTAAATAACTAAAATAAACCTATTTTATTTTACCCTATTTATTTTAAGATGATTACTGAGAAAATATAATAATATAATAGTCTTTAAATAGATCCGTACCTGGAGTCAGATGAGGTGGCCGAATTTTACACCTCACACAATAGGTTATTATGACGGTAAGGGATTAGCATTTATAATGAGATAGTAAGATAGAGGGACTTTAAGAAAATGTATTTCAGTTGAGTTTGAATTTAGAATTAAATTTCTGTAGTGTATAATAGCCTAAATAAATTATTATTATAAATAAACTTACCTCTGCCAGCCCCAGCCAAATACGAGGGCTGCCTAGCTGCATTCTTCTCCCGCTCATAGCCCTTTTTCGCGAGGCGTTTCTCTTGTTGGGAAAGCTGCTTTTCTTTCCTATCTACGAGCAGCGATTCATGTTGGAACGGTTCCTTAGTCAGAGTAGTCCCGTGTTTATCCAGAACCTTTTGTAATACCACATCTATGTAGTTGTCTTTGCAACAAGACCAGTCTTTTATTTCTCCCTCGTCATATTTATCGTCGAAGCAGAGAGTGCTGACGTCTTTGATGGTTAGGTGGGCGTCGGGATTACATTCGTCCACTACTCGATCGGACATACCTAAAATAATTTGCAACCATTAAATTAAGTTGATTTTAATTTTTTTCCAAAATTTACGAAAAAGGCATTAAAATTTCAAAAATTGTTAATAATAAGATAATAGTTGGAAAAGTAATTAAAAATTGACCCCTAATCTATATCTTACCTTGTTTACTAACTTGTCTATCGTAAATTTTCTTCTCTAAACAATTATCTACAACTAATCTATATACAAAACAAGGTTTTCGCTGTCCGTATCGATACACTCTGCACACGGCTTGTGTGTCATGGCAAGGATTCCACGAGGCGTCCAGTACAACGACTCTATTAGCACCAATTAAATTAATACCTAGAGACCCTGCCCTGGTCGAGACCAAAAATAGGTGTATTTTTGGATTGAAATTAAATTCGTTAATGAGCTTTTCTCTCTCTTGGGCACCAGTAGAACCATCCAAACCTATAAAAGAATAAATAACGTTTTACGATACGATAATTTGGAAAAATTCTAAATTCGGAAACTTATAAAGATTTACTTACGATAATAACTAGCATTCTTCGCCCATTTATACGTTTCACCGGGAACCTCACTCATTTGAAGGAACTGTTCAATTAAATCTAACGTAATTAACGACTGACTAAACAACAGCAGTCTATCACCCAAAGCAATGCTCTCTTTTATGATACAAAATAATATCTCGAATTTTGCAGAATTTTCTATTTGGCCTGGTATATAGTCCTTAAGTAAATCCATTGCCTAAAATGATCATTCATTTATTAATTTAAGGTAAGACAGAAATACATAACATACAAGCTGGGGCTTGGCCCGACCAAAATTGTTTATACGAAGTTTGGAGTGGAGTAATTTATTGGTAATAGCATACAAAGTATTTTTACAAGTCAAATAGAAACTAAATATTTAGTTTATAATATATGAATACAAGAAACGTCAACATATATAACACAATTGATACTATAAAACTCTTACAGACAAAATTTTCTAAATTATAAAATTATAAAAATTATTTTATTATAAACATTATAAGATTTACTTTACCAAGATTATTTACAAATTAAAACATTACACATTAAATTAAGTTTGAAATCATAAGATAAAATTACATGTTAAAATTTGATATGAAATACTCCTTATAAGAATAAAAGGCATTTGCCATTAAATACTTTTTTACTTTCATTTTGAACTGGCCGTTACCGAGGACCTTAATATTTGTTGGAATTAAGTTAAAGAAGTTTATAGCAAGTACCATTTCTAGTTCTCTCAAGACAGCTGAAGTCTGGTACTAAGTTGTTATTATTCCTAGTTGGATAATTATGCAGGTCAAAGTGAGCCTGATAAAGATTTATGTTTTGTTTGATATGCGACAGACTTATTGAAATATATATACCCATGGTACAGTTAAGATCCTCAGGTCCACAAAACACTGACGGCAGTCGTCTCTAAAACCCAAGCCGCTAATAATGCGAACACACTTACGTTGAAGACCAAAGATTTTGTCTATATGACAAGAATGACCCCACGATAAGACAGCATAAGATAGGTTGGAGTGAAAGTAACTGTAAGGACAGTTTTTTGGGAGGTGATCTTGACAAGGTTTCTAAGGAGAAAAAGACATTTCGCTAACTTCTTAGAAAGGTGAACCACATGGCCTGACCTGGGATCTGGATCCAGATGGACCCCAAGAAACTTGACTTCATCCACGCATTCTGCCAAAAGGGGATGATCTGGTATTGCATTTCTCAGTGTGAAGTTCAAAGGCTGAGACTTGGAGCCATTCAGTGAAAGCCTATTGGACAAAAACCATTGCAACAAACCTGCCCCTACACGCTCAAAGCCCATACCATTCACATCGATAGGATGACAACTTTGATAATAGATGGTATCATCAGCAAATAAGACAATCTTTCCTAAGTCCTGAGCGTGGACCAGATCATTAATATACACCAAGAACAATATGGGTATCAAAACCGAGCCCTAAGGTACTCCAGAATGGAGGGGCTGTTTCGACGAACAGTTTTGATTAAATTTAACATATTGTATCCGGTTTGAGAGGTAGGTAGGCGTTTATTAAGAGAACAGCGTCATCATGAAATTTATAAAACTGTAGCTTTTCCAAGAGAATACTATGAGTTACACAGTCTAATGCTTTAGTAAGATCCAAAAACGCAGCATATGTATCAAGAAAGTCCACAAACCTCTCCAAAATGTCACTGGTCAAATGATCTATTGCTAAACTTGTTGTTTTATTTTTTCGAAGGCCAAACTTGCCCGTGGCAAACAACTTATTAGATTCAAAGCGCTCGTTTATTTGATTTTTAATAACACGTTCGACCTTTGATAATATTGGTAAAATAGAGATTGGACGATAATTTGTATGGTCATCTGCAGACCCCTTTCCCTTATATAGGGGAATCACTTTTGCTACTTTAAAGATTGATGGAAATGTGCTGTAAGCCATAGACTCATTTATTAATTTTTGTCAGAGGTACATAAATCAGGTTTTTAATAGCCTTTATTATTTTGGTGTTCATTTCATTAATGTCCCCACTGTTGCTGTTTTTTAGTGCCGAGATGGCATCCTTAACCTCAACAAACCCCACAGGCACAAACCTAAATTGGGGGATTTCGTTAATAAGCATACTATTTAGATATTCTTTGTATGACACATCCGCGTCCTCTAGATTATTGATTACATTTTTGGCAATAGAGCAAAAAAAGTTATTGAAATCATTGGCATGTAAATTAGTTTGTGAAGCATGATTTAGTTTTTTATTTTGAATAAGGTTCCACATCTCACGTTAAGGATTGCTTGAACTTGCTATGAGATCGTCATTGAATTTAATCTTTACTGCCTTAATTTCATCGCGGTATCTTTTTCTGCAATTTGATAAAACTGACTTTGGCACGGCAGTGGGGTTGGTTTTGTTCAAAGAGACAAAGAATTTAAGTCTTTCACGCATATCTTTTAAGTTATTAAACCAGTTTCTTTGTTTTGTTTGATAATTTTTATTAGAAATTCTGTCCGATCAAAGCCACAGAAGAAGGAAAGGACACGAAGCCTAACTCAAAAGTCAATGAGGATCCCATAACATACAATGTTTAAAATTGATAGTTAAAAAAAAATCAGCCACCAAGTAGGGCTCTATTTCTAAAATTAGTTTAGTTAATGATTTCTTGTACTTATTAGAATTAGCCATAGCTTTAAAATTCGCAGAGAGTTTGCTATAGAATTTTACACAGGCATATTCTGGTCTCTCTCCGTAGTAGCCAATCTAAGCAGTGGTACATATAAGCCCTGATACCTGGTGTTCAAGTGATGATTTGTTTCTAAATGAGAAAACTAGTCTCTGTTTTTGAAAAAGAACATCCGATACTCACATATTATGTAAAGTCCTGGAAGTGAAAGGATATTGAGTTCTCGAAACCACTTTTCAAAAATCATCAAAGGATAAATTATTCTTAGAATAATCCAGGCAATAACCCCTTCAATTTTTACCGTATATTTAATAAACACCCTGCATATACCTAAAAATTTTATGCTTCTGGGTTACACCCTTAGCAGCAAGCTGCACCTCATCGGGAAAGTCACTGTCACAAGTCAGAACCTTTTTGTATACCACACAAAATATTTATATTATCAGCAACTACCGTAAGCGCATATCTCTTGTCTATAGTCAGCAATACAGCATTTGAAAAATATCACATGAAAGATCACTACAAAATCTATTAATGTATCCCAGGCTACTATAATTACCCTTACATGTTCCCTAAACTTAAATTGCTCATCTAGGACTACACAAAGGCCTGGTGTTTGTTTGAAGGTTAGAGACAATAATGTATCATGAATGATAAACGTGTTTTGGACTTTTGTTGTCATTACTTATTTTTCTCACAACGTTTCAACTGGTAAATATCTCCTGAATATGAGGTGAATATTCACCTGAAGACGACTGGAGATGTTTACCAGTTGAAACGTTGCGAGAAAAATAAATAATGACAATGATAGTTCAAAACACGTTTATCATTCATTACACAAAGGTCTGTCACATTGTGTACCCTTTAAGGTGCAAGCCCTCTATTCTATAGTTTTGATGCAGGAGTTCTATTAAAAGTGATGGCAAAAGTGAACATTTTTTAATATTAAGGTCGAGTCCATTCAAGTCCCGCTTTTCATGAATACACCCTAATATCTCAGTTAATAATAATGAGATTTTCTTGAAATTTTGGTCGTAATTGTATGTTGGAAAAATGAAGTATTTGGCATAGTGAACATTTTTATTTACCATTGGGGTGTTGGTGGGGTAGAAAAGGCTTTTTTTTTGGAAAAGGATATTAGGGCTTATTTTAGATAACTGTTTCTATCAGATTTAGAATCAGCATCCCCAAAAACCACTTAATTCTTATTTTCAAAATCTCAAGAGCTGATTTTAGCAGAAGAAAAGTCTTGTTTTAATAAATTCTTTATTTCTAACTGTGCTAACAAAATTGCGTTATTTTAGATTATTGTATTTTCAACATAACAACCTTCTAAAACAATACACTTTTCAACAATTCTTCTTAAATGTACATTCATTTTTCTTAAAGTTTGGTGAGTAATTTCCTGACACACTTGCCTAATTCTAATGCAAAGTTTCTCTCTATTACGCGGACGAGTAGCATACACTTTATTTTTCAAAATATCCGACGATCTGGGGGGCCATGGTTCTAAAGGAGAATTTCTACCTATCCACTTCATAGGGAAAGTTGCATTTAAAAAGTTCCTAACTATCATAGAATAATGTGCGGGGGCACCATCTAACTGAAATATTAGGTTTTGTCTCTGTGCTAAAGGCAATTCCATGAGAAAATCATAAAAATCATTTAATAAACAATGTAGAAAATTTTGTCCGGTCAAGTTATCCAGGAAAAAAGGGCCAACAATTCGTTCGTTAAATATACTCACCCACGTTCACTTTTTCACTGTACTGGTTTTTACAATTAATTACCCAATTCGGATTTTCGGCTGCCCAAAACCTAGTTTTGACTAGATACCACACCGTTTGTCGTAAACGTTGCCTCGTCAGTAAACATAATGTTCTTTAGAAAAAGTCTGTCGGTTCAGATAGTTACCTTGCAACCATACGCAAAATTCAAACCGCCGTTCAAAATCACCATCTAACAGAGTATGTAGAAATTTTGGTTTAAAAGCCCTAATCCTATTGCGTTTCAAACACCTCCATACTTTGTTTTTCGTTAAATTCAGTATCCTCGCAACTACCCTTATACTACAATTTGGGTTGTTTCGAAATTCTGCTAAGATACGTTCGTCGCGTCGTCTAGATAATGTCTTTGATTTAAATTGTACCTCCTTGGTCTCGTCTTGAAAACCGCTCCAGTCCTTGCGAACAATCTGTTGATTTTGGCAACGGTATCGTGAGTAATTGGTGCTCGATCCTGACGCCCTTCATTGAATCTTCCAACAACCTGACGCGTAGATCTTTCATTATTAATTTAAAGAAATAGTCCATTCTCGAAGTGGAGTTGAAATATATTCATTATTACCAAATAAGCGGATAATTTCTACTTTTCTCCCATTGTAAGAACTACTCTTCGGTTTTATGACATCTTATTAACAGTTAAGTAACACTGCTTCACTTATTGACAATTCGTACGAATAACTTAATGTCAAACAAAAACTTTTTGTTTCAAAGCACTCTTGCTTAATTTGTTTAAAAACAAAACAGGTCAGCATGACAACGGTAACATAGCGCGCGTATCGCAAAATTTTGAAAAAACCTAAATCGTAATTAGGGTAATTGAGATTTTGAAAATATGAATGAAGGGGTTTTTGGGGATGCTGATTCTAAATCTGACAGAAACAGTTATCTAAAATAAGCCCTAATATCCTTTTCCAAACAAAAAAAAGCCTTCTTTACCCCACCAACACCGCACGCCAATGGTAAATAAAAATGTTCACTATGCCAAATACTTCATTTTTCCAACATACAATTACCACCAAAATTTCAAGAAAATCTCATTATTAATAACTAAGATATTAGGGTGTATTCATGAAAAGCGGGACACACTGTATACAATCAATGTCAGATTGAAGAACATGATAAAATTTGATTTGGTTATAAACCCCTTCATGTCGCCAAATAGTAAAAATACGAAAGGACTTACCCAGTCATATGACACTCCACTATCCTCTTTCGTTTCTCTTAAAGGCATTAAGGAAGATAGTTTAGACAAAGGGGATTCAAAAATCGGTGGTTTATAATCGTCCTCAATCTTCAACTCGGTCTGAAGTTCATTTTTAATTTTTTCTAGCTCCCGCTTCATGCCATACGAATCCTCGTCCTTTATTTCTTCTTTCTTTGGCTCAATTTTTATATCACTTATAATGTTAATTTTTGTAAATACTGGTGGTAATTTAATATCACTAATTATATTTATTTTAGGTTTCGAGTCGTTGCTAGACTCGCTTTTAATTGGACTAATGAGATGGTTCGGCGTCATTCTCGTGTTACCACCATTTGAATTAAACTGATTAGTTTGAGAATTGAACGCACCTGCAAGATAAAGAAGATTGGTAAGTAAGAGCCTATTCTCGTCTTTCATGTCTATGACAAATCAGTTTAATTTAAGATCATGTGTATTGTTTTAAGGCAATCATTGACTATTATCTTTTTTTAGTTCACTGTATTGTTATTAGGCAGACTTTAAACTGGGGAATATTTACTCATAAGTAGTTGAGGGGCTTTCCTTTTATTAAAGTAGATTTAAATAGAAAACGAATATTGGACTTTTCATCCAAATCATTGCTCTCGAAACGGTACTCTCGAACGACACGGACCAAGAAAAACAACAGGGTCCCGAAACTTAATAAAAAACAAATACAAAAATGTATTTACTTCAAAAAAATGCTAATTTTATCGAACCAAATGTGGAGTATCCTTTTTAAAGAGGAATGACCAGAGAATTAAAAAAATCAGTTTTCAGCTCTCTGGATTTTTTTAATGACAAATTAGGGTTACTTTGACCTCCTCAATAAGCTCCCGAGAGTATGCCATATACTTACCGGACACCGGATAGCCTGTATACATAGTATGCAGATTAACTATGTCACTTTTCCGTTTTGAGTTTTCTAAATGATAGAAAAAAAATCGGTAAAACAGTTACCCCATCCCCCCAAATTGAATCCGAAGTGACGCCCCTGTTAGTCTCCATAGAAGCAAAACCACTTACCCTGTTGATTCAATCCTGGTTTCTTGTCCTCCCAATAATTCGGCGGGCCAAACCTCTCCTGGTAATTATTTCGCTCATAATTATTATATTCATTATGGCCTTGCCTCTCCTGAAACGGTACATTTTGAGGTTGATACTGACCAAGTTGCGGCTGTTGCTCAACTCGCGGACTAGGCGTACTGGCATTCGACTGGTTCGCTTTTGTTGACGAACTAATATCCATAAGTTCGGGAGACGGAGTCCTTGGAGCCGGAGGCGGATTGGAATTCTTCTGCAGATTCTTGGCGCTCAACGGAGTCAAAGAAATACCCGAAGGTAAATTCGGAATTATTGTACTTTTAGGAGTGTTATTTATAGTCACAGTATTCTGGCTATCCAAGTTAAAAAGACTTGTTTGGTTCGACGATCCACCCTGTTGAGATGAATTTTGAGCTGGAGCAGCACCCCCAGTATTCACATTGTTCTGCTGATTCTGCGGAAAACTACTTGGTTGTTGCTGCTGCTGCTGTGGTTGAAATTCATTGCGTTGAGAAGAATAACTATCGTCGGGAGGTGACAAGTTACCGGTAGGACTTGGAAACGGTGAAAACTGAGCGTTCTCATCAAAATTACTATCGTACGAAGGCTGTGATATATGATCGTCAAAAAACTGTGATATTCCTTCGAATGACGTACGAGGTTGATTGAATTCATCCGTATACGGGCCGTAATTAGTGTCTCCGCTTTTAGGGGCATTGGAGAAGGCGTTACTAAAAGAAGTGGTGTTGTTTCCCATATTTAATTGCGACTGGGTAGCGTTTCCTTGCGCTGTAGAGACTGTCCCGTTTACGTTGGAAGGAGGTGGTGGCACGGGCATACCTGGTGCATCTGAACTACTATTGTACGGGGTCACAGATGCGGCTGGTTTTCCATTCCTTCCTTTTGCTGGCGTTTTTCTAGGTTTTGGTGTTCTCTTTGATTTTGTGTCGCTTGTAACACCTAATAATATAAATAAATCATAAATGAACAAGATTTTAAACGTTCTTGGACAGTAGATGTCTATATTTGTATCAAAATCAACAGCATTCAACAGCCTACGTTTCGACACACGGTCTATGTCGCCTTCAGGGTCAGATACCAACTAACCTCAACTCAATAGTCTAAAAAAAAAATAACACTTCCTCATCACCAACTAACCTCAACTAACCAGTAACTCTTTGGTTAGTGTTACTATCAATCAGTAGTGATAAGGGAGTGTTCCTTGTATTTTTATATAACACTATAGTAATATCTGACCTTGAAGACAACACAGAAAGTGTGTCGAAACGTAGACTGTTAATTTTGATACAAATATGGATACTGTCCAAAAAAGATGAAAATCTCTTTCATTCCATAAATCCAGATACAGGTAATACTATATTTGTATGAAAAGTAACACCCTGCCTACAGCTTCGCATTTTAAGTAATAAAATATTTAATCCTAAAAACAGGACATAATGTTTAGTACCTCAGTTGGATATGCTCAATCTTCTTCATCAAAAAAACCTGTAATATGTAACAACAATAGTTGTGGAGTATCCTGATTTCATTTAGAAGTTTACAACGTCTTAGTATGAAGTCTAAAGTAGCCTACACAAACGCTGATGCATGCATCGACTTCAGGTTTTATGAGTGCATCAGTTACAAAAGTGCCTTGACAAGTAGACTTACAAGTTCAAAAAATCGTGAAACCAAACAGACAACTTTCACAATGTAAAATTAAGAAAAGGAGACGTACACAACAAAATATGATTTAGTTTAGAGGGTTGGTTCAAGAGAGGTGTCCAAATTAGGTTCAAATTATGTACAGTAACATTAAGTGTTAAACGTATTTACTATGGAATGCGAAAAGTGAGGGGTTAAGAAAAAAAACTAGTTTTGGAATCCAAACACATATATTATAGAAGGTAATGATATGGCAGATAATTCGGCTAATGAAGCAAGGGGAATTAACAATAGCCATATTAAATATATAGACTGACTGAAGACATATTTAGAGAATGGCGATATTTACCGAAAGTTAGTTACGGCTCGTGATATGCCATCTACTTCTGCAGGAACGAATCAGAAAGCACATTGCTTGAGAAACATAATAACACTTCTTAACCTAGCTAAAATCTGCGACAGATATGGGCCGACGGATTGATACGCTGCAGTAGTAGCATCAGCTGCACTACAGGATATTGGGATAATAGCAGAAGACAGGACGGAACAAATAATAGATAAAAAAATAATACGAGAAAGGCTAGGGAAAAATCAAGACAACCTTCCGAAATCGACAAAGCCCGAGCTACTAAAAGCAGTGTATTGCGACGGACGTAAGGACAAAACCTTACTGGTCGAAGAAATAGGGGGAAGATATCATATGCGAACCATAGTCGAGGAACATATTTCGCTTATGCAAGAACCTAGTTGTTTTCTAGATCATTCTGTTTCTTCCACTGGGTCTGCAAGAAGTCTTTGTGAAGGTATTGTTAGTTTTTTACAAGAAAATAACTACAATTTAGAAAATTCAGTCGCGGTAGAATGTGATGGTACGGTAGTCAATACGGGTTAACGGGTTTAAAACATGTAGTAAAAACACAGATGGAGTCAAAATTAGGTCGCCCTTTACAATGGTTTATCTGACAACTTTATGGCAACGAACTACTACTGAGACATCTTTTTCAGCACCTTGACGTGTTAGGCAAGCAAATACAATATGAAAAAATTAGCTACAATTTACCCCACGCCGACTTTAAGGATTTAAGTCTGGATCATCATATCTGTATGAAATTTGTCGCGCAATATCTTCTGGCCAATGCCCAGCCGACTTTCTAAATCGCAACCCAGGAAGAGTAAACCATTCCCGAGGGCTACCTTCAGCCTCTCTATGTTTCAACAAAACAGTCCACTACAAATTTAAAAGAAGTATGCCAAAGGGCAATCCATCTTGTGCGATCGGATCAAAGCATGTTTGGAAAACCATTCACTTAAGTCGTTTTTTTTTTTAATAAAATACATGCGAGAAAGACATAATCGATACCGTTATTCAACGTAGTTCGTTTTTCCTACGTTCAGAAAATATTTTATTTTGTGTACGATTCGTGACGATCATCCTCATATCCGTGAACTTGGTATGCGTAGTATTTTAAATGCTAAGAAAAACGAAAAACTGAAATCAATACGCACTTTTGTGATTCCAAAACTGAATTTTGATGCAGATGATTACATTTGTTTAATAGACTGGCAAAATATTAACTCCTCTATTACATGAATTAGCAATGGATGATTTACCAAACACCATTAAAGAAAGACTTGCCGAATTTCTATTGGTTTGCTCCATTCCATGTGACAACCAGGCACTGGAAAGATGCGTTAAACTAGTAACCAAAGCTTCCCTATCGGTTGTTGGTAGCAAGAAACGAGATGGTTTTATCAAAGTTAGAATAGAATCACGTAAATCGATGCCCCAATGATTCCAAAGCAAAACATATTTTAAATGATAATTCTTCTTATGGATGAGAGTGGGTGGTGGGTATAATGGAGCTTGATGAGCAGTCACCACTCTGTAGTGAGTTCAGGGTTGCTCATTTAAAAAACAACCGAAGAACTGCTCCAAAATAGGTATCTGGTTAAGAGTCAATATCTTTCGATCCAGGTACAGGGCAAAAAAAAATATCGCAATTAAAAAGTTGTATGTTTACGTCACACATAATCAAAAAACGGTAAATTAGAATTATTTTTGTTTTGCTTAAAGGCAACTTTACCGCTATTCCAAATCCATTTTTTTTTTATTTTTATTTTTCGGCCCACCGTAATGCACATAGAGGCGAAGAAAACGAATTTATGTGAATATGGGTAAGTTAGGCCTCTAAAACATATCCTGCTAAATTGCGATTTACTAAAAGACCAACCAAATTCGTTACGAGACTGTATGGAAATAACATATCCAAATCAAATGACAGTTTTAAATATTAAAGACTTATTAACTTGGCTAAGTGCAGGCAATTTAAAATTATACTTAGAGCATGACGTACGGTAGTTTATTGCCTAAAACACTAGTGTGTTGTTTGCTTTGCTATAGACCTAGGCTAACGAGTTAAAAGGGGAGGGTAACGATTTTGAACATTGTTGCAGCTCTCCCTTATTTACTTTTAGTTCTAGACTCGAAACTGGGTAGATAGATGGAATAAGCCAACAAAAAAATGGAAATAGAAGAAAGTCAAGTAACTTACTATTAACAGCGCCAGCAACCTCCTCCAAGTCCAGATCAATCGCATCACCTTTAGCCTTCTTCACCAAAAAATTGTAAAGGACATCCGGATGGTTCCATATTTTACAACATACCGCAAACGCTTTCAAAGGATTCGGTACCGCCTGTCTCCTGACGATCGCGTTCATAAAAGTGTCATACAGCTTCCTTTGGAATGGAGTCAACCTTATTAACAATACATATTCCTCTTTTTGCGGAAGCACCGTCTGTAGTACCGTGTGAGATCGTCTTTGTACGAATCCAACTAGCAAGGAATGTAACACATGTGCTCTGTATCGCATAAGCTTAATATCGGCTTCTGTCGAGTCTATACATTGACCGTTCATAATGGGTCGTTCAAACATATTTAGAAATTCCGTTTTTGTACCTGAAAACACAGAGTAGAAAGGTTATGTTTGATATGTTTAAAGAATTAAAAAAAAGCACGTTTTTCTTAATTTTTTATTACGGTAGCTACTTACCCAAATAATTTGGTCTTACAAAATCTACCATACACCAATATTCAGTTAAGTTATTTTGTAAGGGATATCCTGTAAGTACTACACGCCTTTTAGTTCTTAGCTGCTTTAAAGCAGTCGATATGGAAGCATGAGAGTTTTTGATTCGATGTCCTTCATCACATATTACTAGGTCAGGGCCCGGGTTGACCAATGCTGCATAAATGTCTTGAAAAGTATGTTCAAACATTATTCAAAGAATAGGAAACGAGATGTTGTCAAAAAACTAAATTTCGCGACTTCTGACTTCAAATAACGTGTTTGTTCAAAAGTATCTTAGATATTTTCGAGTATCGTAGATATTTTGGAATCGTTTAATATACTTTCAGAGCATCTTAAAATACTTTCGGATGGTTTTAAAGCATGTATATGGGCGACTATGGCCCTTACTCGACCCGCTTTAACCAACGTCACAGACAGGTCTACCGTTAGTTTTAAGGTAAGTTGGTTACAGTATCTAGGCACTTTTTTGTAGTACCTTTCACAGCTCTGCAAACATTCTTACAAAATCCAATGAAAATTTTTCCGAAAATAAATAAAACTATAATGCTTACCATCAAAAATTGCTTTGTTTTTTTCATCCTCGGGTATTTCAGGAGCCGGCATAGCTTTTCGCTTTGTTTTCGGATTTTTCTTCATACTTAACAGCCTGAATTGTTCGTAGCCTATTAAAAGCACGCCTCCCTGGGCTTTCCAGGCATGGACAACCTTATGCCTTGCTACTAAAGTTTTGTGGGCGTCATTAAGAACGCTCAAACTAAACTTTCGAGGTCGCACTTCTCCATGGGAGTTTAAGGGACAACTTGCAGCATTCTAGTTTAAAGTTATATTTTAAAAATCGAATTAAATCATGTAAGCATAATATAAATTACCTCTTCTGTTGGCGTCCACATATTGTATTCCGCCAACCAATTCTGTAACGTATTAATTGGCATAATACACAGAATAGTTTTCGCCGGAGTATACCTCAGAAATAAGTCCGAGAAAGTTACTATCTGTAAAGTTTTACCCAAACCCATAGAATGTGCTAAAATGCATCCAAACCCCGCCGACGTATCAAACCTAAAATTGTTTTAATTTTATTAAGCAAGGATGGCTATAAGCAAGCAATGATATCGAAACAACAGATACTATTTTTTGGTGTTTACTTTAATGTAAAACTAATACTATTGTTTTGAATTAAACCACGCGAAGATATGCCTCCTATCGCGAAAGACATTTTGTTACATGACGAGATTTTCCTCAACCTAAATTTAAAACTTTTAAACCAAGCTACATACTTTTAAATAAAAACATTTATTCACCCAGATTTTTGAAATTGGCCCTTTCTTTAGCCTCTCTAAACGTATGTAACCCCTTAACCTGTAGATTATAACTTAAGTTAACACTAAAATGGTTAATTTGTTTTGTTCTTGCTAATATTTTAATTAGCGTTTGTATTTCTGGTAATTTATGTATATATTTATTATTTTTGTAAGGTTTTGACATAATCACAGCTTTTTAGAGTTAGGTTCGAGTGCTTTTTTTCGATGGCCCCTATAAGATTTAGTACAACTTTGTAACTAGCATTTTTAGCTAAATAAAGGATCTAATTTAGAGACAATACAATACAGAATATTTCCGAAAAGGAAAACCCGAAATTTTGCGATTTCGTTCTTATTGTTTTCAGAGAAGAAAACAGACCAATGAAAGTAAAAACGATTGAGGAAGATGAATACTTTAAAACCTTACACATCCAAAAGAACACTGCACCCGGAATAGATAATATCCCTTGGATCATACTCAAGCAGCTAAAACTGGTTATCCACAAATACATAATAAAATGTTACAACTTTTGTCTGCAAAAACAGCTATTTCCTGGCATATGGAAGGACAGAGTCATCATCAACATACTCAAACCTAATACAAATCACCCCCTTACAAAAAATTATCGTCCAATTACACTCCTCCCAGTGTTGGAAAACTATTCGAAAAACTATTAAGGAAAAAACTGCAAAATGAAGTAGAAAACAAAATACCCACACATCAATAAGGATTTAAATCAGAAAGCTCAACCTTGCATCCGCTACTCTCCCTGGTATCTAATATACAAACCGAGAAACTTAAAAATTACAAATTGGCAGCAGTCTTCCTAGATGTGAAAAAAGTTTTCGACAGTGTTTGCCATAGAGAAATATTATACAAAATGAAAAAACTAGACGTTTCCGACAACATTATATGGATAACCAAACAATTTTTAGAACTCAGAAAGTTATGTGTGAAGATCAACAATAAATTCTCAGAAAAATTTCAACTAGAACAGGGAGTTCCCCAGGGATCAGAATTATCTCCTTTAATATACAACATCTACTACTCCGACCTTAAACCTGAGGAAAACATCAATTTATACATACTACAATTTGCTGACGGTACAGCACTGATGTCTCATTGAAAATCAATCACAGGAGCAGTAGCAACGTTGCAATGACAGGTCGACCATATCCTTGACTGGTTTAAAAAATGGAGACTAATGGTAAACACAATCAAATAACAGTTCTTAATTTTTAACCATACACCATCTGCAATGTCACCACAACTACTACTAGACAATGTAAATATTCAACCAATATTAACAACGAGATACCTTAGAATGATCTTGGACTAAAAACTTAATTTCAACAAACATACAACAAATTCAAAAAAGAAAATTATATCCAGGGCCAAGCGCCGCTCTCTAACTTTTAAAAACCAAGGTATTTCAACGTCCAAATCTATAAATCAACATGCAGACCAGTTATAGAATACAGTTCCATTGTACTTACAAATGCAAGGCAGCCAGCATGGAAGAAGTTATCAACTGGAGAAACAATTGCATTAAGAAGTTTGACCAAAATCAGACATTCAAACAATCCAATGCACAATCCATCGAACAATTATTTATACACCAAAATTGGAATACAACAGATTTTCAATAAAACACAAACACCTTAGATTTGCAAATAAACATAAAAACCAAGAGTTATTGAGGTCTGCAGAACACCCAACAGAGAAGTTGCACAAAAATATAAATATCCAGAGACAACGCTTTGGGAATGGTTTCTAGCAAACAGGCTCCAAACATAAAGAAACAAACTACTGACTTACTTGTTTTATCTATTTTAAAAATCTACCAACAGTTTAATCATTTATATAGGTTTATTTTTTTTGTCTATAACATTTATATATTTGTTGATTGATTTTAAATCGTGTGGACTCTCTAACTGTGTATGGTGTTTATATTTACGAATGTTTGATCTCCTTCTTCAAAAACAGAAATATGTTTCGGCTACAAACATTTCATGAATATAACACATGGACCTTAAATGTAAACTATCTTATTCTGACTAACCCTAACAGAGAAAAATTCACGATATATGTGTTTAAAATTCGTTAATAACTTACCAGGACACACAAAATTTATGAACAAATTAAAACTTTTTAAATTTATGAACAAATTAAAACTTTTTAAAATCACAGTGAAAAAAATGTTAGTTGACATGGAACTACAGGATTATTTAAAGTAAGGGAAGTTAGTTATTGTGGAATATCGTAAGATTAGACAATTAGGTTTATTTTTATTGACCTCATTTGCTTTTTGTGTATGATATACTTCCATGTATTCTTGTACATAATTAGAAATAAAGATATTTATTATTATTAACATTATTATTAAAATATAGTACTCTATCCACAGGTTAGGGTTAAACCTAGGTTTCGATAGTGTTTGGAAGTAGATTATAGCATTGGTGGTTTAGTACTGGATAGGGTTGACAATATTAAGGATCTCGGAGTAATTTTAGACTGCCGACTGTCATTTACTGATCAAATCAGTGCTGTTGTCACCAAAGCTTCAAAAATGTTGGGCTTTATTCAGAGGAATTGTAGTGATTTCTCAATTACGTCTTTAGTTTTACTTTACTGTGTCCTAGTGCGGTCCATAATGGAATACTCTACGGTGGTGTGGTCTCCGTTTTACGAAGTTCATAAATATAGCTTGGAGAAGGTTCAAAATAGATTTCTTAGACTGTGTGCGTATAAATTGAATATACTGATTGTTGATCATGATTATAGTGAGATTAGAGGTATGGTTGGCCTTGACTTGTTAGCTCATAGAAGAATAATGTTTGATGTTAGCTTTGTTACAAAGATAGTTAGGGGTTATACTATATGTCCGGCTTTGTTAAATTCTATAGCTCTGAATGTTCCCATAAGGTCCCTTAGAAATTTTGAACTATTTCATATTGGTCATCACAGTACCAACTATGGTTCACATGCGCCCCTGATACGGGCCATGCGTTTTCTCAACCACCACAATGAGTTGGATATATTTTCTAATTCCCTCACTTCTCTTAAAAAAAAGGTAATTGTCAATTGTTTATAGTTGTATAATTTCGTCGATACCATCGTAAACTTACTTTTGTCAAGTTAGTATTTAGATATTTCAATAGCCTTTTAATTTAATTTCAGTTGTATTGATATTATAATGGGTTGTGCCCGTATATTTTACAAATAAATAAAATAAATAAATAAGTAACTAGGGGTTTGTAAAATGAATTGTCAAAGAGCCCCTAGTTACAACCGGTATTGTATTCAATATTATTCACTTGCCAAAAAAAAAAATCTTAACTTACCTGTTAATGCTCTCCACAAGATTATCATATAAGAATCTAACCCCCCCAATTTGATGTGGCTTAATGATTCTGGCTACTTGGGGCGCAACGAACACATCGGGTTCGTCCTCGGCATGTCCGACATTGACCAATACTCTCCCTTGCTCGTCGGGTTGATTAAACTCATCGTTTGTATGCATACCCGAATTGCTAGGGTCATCTGGGTCATCATCGTCGCCCCCTTGGTCCCCATCTGATTCGGAAACGACTATGCAGTCGTCGTCCGATGACACTTCAATTGGATCAGGGGCCTTTCCTACACGAGGTTAATAATTAATATAAAAAAATTTACAAATTGATTTAATTAATCGCATTACTGTAGGGTGACAAACGATCTTACCTCTCTTACCTCTTGGTGGCTTTGGGGGCGGCGATAGTAAGAACTTTCTATCCTCACTCTCGCTATCACTATCGCTGTGATGAGGCTTTGTAGGCATCAATGGTGGCCCCCTCTTTGAGACTGGAGCAAAACTCACAGATGGTGGTAAATGAACACCAGCTTTTCTGTTTGGCATGGGAAGTCTCGGATGTCCACGTGGTGCACCCATGGGTCCCAACAGGCCCATAGGAGGCATAGGACCCATGGGGCCGTGTAGTGGGTGTCTAGAGTGGGGTACCTCTGGTTTTGGCATCTACAAGTCACACGAAGATTATACTGAGTTAGGATTAAATAGAAGAAAGGTTTGTTAGCTTTTGAGTTATTGAATCTGATAAAGGACCCCAATGTTGTGGTCAGGCGCAATCGCCATACTAATATTTTCAGAGTACCATTTCACTCCACTAATTATGGCAGTAATGAATCACTGACCAGAATTATCAGGCAGGCAAATGCAGTAGTTTTGGATTATGGTATGCATATTCAGTTCCAGGCTAGTGAAGTCTTAAAAATGTATTAAGTGCTGTGATTTAGTATTAGTTTGCTTTACCTAAATTGATTAGTTACATTATGCAACATTGTCAGTTTAATATAGTTTATGTTTTATGTTGATTGTAAAAAAGTTTTGTAATGGATTTTTTGCCGTAAATAAATAAATAATAATAATAAAGCACTGTTACTTACCTTAAGAAGATCAAATGGAGGCCTTGGCACTTTAGTCATTGGTTTCGTTTGACCGTTAGGAAGTTTTACAAGCACTGTATTACCAATTCTTGTTTGGTTTGAAGTCCCTGTAATAAAACCATTATTTATATAAGCAAAAATTCATTTAATATATGACATGCCTATTTCTGCATAGTTAAATACTAACCAGGCTTTGAAAAATTACTGCCTTGCAGCAAAGACATTACTCTCTGCTGCATTCTCTCCTGCTGAGCTTGCCTTTGATATTCCCTTAATATCCTTTGCTGCTCCTGGACCCTTTTTAACCTTTCGGCCTCTTGCCTTTGTGCTGCTAGTGTTGTTTCATCTAATTTAGTTTCGTCCATAACTTCTCTGATATTTCTTCTTAAATTGCCTTTGCTCATTACGGTTACTTCTTCCCCTAGAATAGAAATTATAAGCTTACATGTAGTACTAATTAGGTACTGACTAGGTATAGTTATGGTTTGCTTCAATCAGCTATTAATTTGATTGTACAAACCTGATTTTTTGGTTATAACAACTTCATTTTCCCCCGAAGTATCAGTGTTCTTTGGTTTATCACCCTTTTTCACTGATGCAAATGTAATTTCTCCCATTTCCTTAAGCTTTTCTTTAATATCAACGTCATAGTCTTCATCAGTACTCTCATTTTTTACACTAGGTGTAGATGGTGTTGGCGTTGGAACTTCAGCTTGCTCAACCAACTGTTCAAAAAATGAAGTGCCAGTAGTGGCTTCTTCATCTTTTGATGTTTGAGCTTGTGCGGAGGCTAAAAGACAATAATTCATAATATACACATGATAGTGCGAGAAAAGGTTTTTTTTTTTAGAGTTCTTTAAGATATAAAGGTAGATTTAGGTTTTTAGATTTATATCCTATCACGTTTTTAACAAAAGATAAATCATTGTTATATTTGAAAGGATAAGCAAACAACAACTTTTGTCAAGTTAGTATTTAGATATTTCAATAGCCTTTTAATTTAATTTCAGTTGTATTGATATTATAATGGGTTGTGCCCGTATATTTTACAAATAAATAAATAAATAAATAAATAAACAGCCGCACCCTTAATGCCTCTTCCTTCAGTCACGAGATTATCTACTTTGTGAAAAGGGTCCAATACCTTAAACACAAGATTAATACACTGAATGACAATGTTTTCCAAAATTAACTCAAATAATTGTACCTAAGCTGTTCCTTGGAAGAGTATCTTAGTGAACAGCAGTTTGGGTTTCGTGAGGGGCGAGGCCCTGGTGTCCTTTATAAATTATAATGGATGGACTTAAAAACAGGGAACATACTGGAGGAGTGCTTTGTGACTTAGTAAAGCTTTTGACTGTGTCTTACACGAGCAGCTCATCAAGCGGTCTTGTTACAATTTCAGCATGGGAAGCATTAATCTCCTCAAATCCTATCTGGAAAACAGATTCCAGAGGGTCATAGTAGATGGGGTGTCGTCAGAAACAAGAAAGATAGACATAGGTGTTCCACAGGGCTCTGTAATGGGCCCACTGATGGTGTATTCCGTATTGCTTATTTTTCGCTGTTTCAGTCACTGGTGCCCTATGCTGTGGTGGTCTGGGGACACGCTCCGACGCGTGGCTTAGTGACGTCATCGTGTGAGCTTCGGCGGTTATCGAGCGCTTGTCACATGATTTCAAACGGTGTTTTTAATTTTAACCGGAATTTTCCCCAATTTTAGTGGTATGTGGTCGGGTTCTTGTTTAGTTATTTGGATAAATATCCATAATATGGATGGGGATATCCAGAAAAAAATGTAAGGATTTTCACTTTTCTTCGGGATAAATAAACAAAATTAGACTGGATTATACACATTTGTCTAAACGTAAAGATAAATTTAAAGGAACTTTTGCACGAATGTTCTCAAAACATTTTTATAAAGATGATTATGTGCGAAATTTAAAACATGAGTTACTTGGAGAGAGAAAGCTATCAAAAATAGTTACATAAAGTTAAATTAATTGCAATATACATTTAATTTTAATTTTATATATTTCTTCCTATAATATGTTCTTATGGGAACTACAAAAATCATTACTCATCAAAGTTATTTTTCAAAACAAAATAAAAACAATAAGTTTTTATGAGAGTAAAAATATTTATAACCACCTACCCATGGCTACCAGAGAGGAAGTCTCCCAGTGTATTCCGTACAAGAGTAAAATCGCTTTTAGTTGATAAGGCCTATTATACTCTACAGGAATACTACTCTGATAATTTTTAATTGATAATTGTTGATGCTTATTACTTTAATCTATAGAATTGTTTTGTTTCAGCATGTTATACACTTACTTGTTTTACTGTTATCTATTACTGACAGTGCCTATTTTTATTTTTTTTTTACTGTTATTGCTATAATATAGAAAATATAGAGAGATGTTTTAAATAGTTAAGTTATATTGTGTTCCTCAGCTTTGCCAACAAGATTTATATCTTTGATAATAAAGCATATTTTGACTTTGACTTTGAATACCCCATATTTTAAAAACTAAGCATTATCAGCAAATTTCATGATATTATTCTGCCTGAGCACCAGCAACAAACATGCATAAGCACATTGCTTTTTGTTAGAGCAAAAATCAAAAGTTATTAGGGTGGTGGGTAATTAGGGTAATTAGTGGTAATTACCCCCTACCCCTGTAAGTAAATTCGCTCTTGAGATTAACCTCTTCAAATTTTTCGCACATCTTTGGAAACGACCTGTATTACACAATGTAACTTTCATTACATACTTTGATTTATTTGTGTGAAGCCATATTAGCCGTAATTCACGTTTTGTATGAAATAAATATGGATACTATCATTTTAATTTTTCATTTCTCCAACTAGGCACACCCATTGCACAAAACTTTTTAACAGGATATAATACTAAAACGCTTCATTAGCTTTCATTAAACATACATATTTTCATAAGAATAATGACTTGTTAATTAGCTTAATTCTCTGTTAAATTATATTTATGTGGAGCTAGCACTGAGATACACCTAATATTGTATGTATAGATATGTTTACTTGGTAAAAATAACTATATAATCATAGAATAAGGTCTAAGAGCTAATAACAACATGCATCTCCATAAGCATTTAAAATATCTCTCACGCAATGACGTCACTGCGCGCGCCCAATGAGATTGAAACGGCTAGATATCATACTTTGTTTTAGTAAAAAGTTTTTAAATAAAAGTTGCTGTAAATCACCAAAATCTGATATAAAAAAATAATTAAGTATCGCGCCTGCGTATTTTCAACCATTTCAAATGAATATCATACATTTTTTAAGACCTTGTATACCTATTACTGCATATTTTGATATGACCTAAAATTCTAACAGTGCCAAGTAAAGCTTGATTTACAAACTCGAAGAGTTGGTGAGGTTGAAGTTATGATCAAGTTTGTGAGGTTAGATATTCCGAACTCCGAGCATAAAACTTGGTTATCTCGAACTACCCGGGAAGTTTTCGAACCTTACATGAGCTTTTCATGAACAACATGAACGAGTGTATAAATGGAACTGAGTGTTCCCTTTAGTTTAAATTGAACTCCTATTTCCAACACCAACTGAACCTCCACCTCGCCAACTTTTCAAGTTTATAAATCCAGCTTAAAGGTTGATTTATAAAATTTTCACTACCATTCCCACTCGTCGCCACCTTTCTAAGGGTATTTATAAAATACGAACTGCATGGTTCTAAATTTCCAAGAGCAGTAACCTATTTTAAAGTTAGAATTTTAATTTTCTTTCAAAAAGTAGATAATGTGACTAGTATTTAATATTATTTTTTATTTATGAGATAAATTAAGCCCTGTCTTTTGTCTATAATGTCTAAAATCCTAGGAATATGGAAAATATATATATGTTTTTGTATCATGTGTAACAAATTTCCATCTTCCATTGGCTAGAACCATGAACAACCAAGGTCAGCGACTTAAAAATTCGTCATGTTGGAACCACAAATGGGTGTGGTGGCAGCTTTTATAAATGCAAATGTAATTACCCTTTGAAAATCCACTATTACTCTTAAGCCTATGTCAGACACAAAGCGGTTTGACATTTCTACAACACGATGTCAGCAGTGGGCTAGTGGGCCTAGTATACCACCCAGTAATACAACACCAGACCACTTTCTGCCTGACAGTCATTAATATATTGTTGTTACATGCATGGCAATCATAATTACCCTTAAACCAGTGTAAAACTATTATTTTGTTTATAAAGAGGCCTTAAAAGTGATATTTGTAGCACTAATCTACTGTAAATGTGGTAGAAAAATAAAATTACTTGAGCTTTGATACTAACCTCCAAGTTTGGGATTGTCAGACTTTAGGCTCTCACCCAGACCTAAATTTAAACCAAGGTCTGACCCTAGATCCTGCAGTTCCCCTTCCGATTCCAACTCTGAGTCATAGTAAGACATTTCATCTTCACTTAAATTAGGGTCACTATCATCATCACATTTTTTCTCCACTGGTTTTTCTTGTATTGGACCCCGTGAATCTTGAATCCTAAATTTCTTATAAGATATCTCAGGTCCCAGATTTAGAGAACTTGATGGCAGGCTACGTTTTAAGTCTTGTATAGGTTGAGAATGAGATAACGGGCGAGGGTAGGGTTGGGAAAGTGTCTGAGGTAGAGAGGTGGTAGAACGTTTTGCCAATTGCTGTCCAAATTGTTCTTCTCTCTGGTCTTCAAATTCCTCATTGCTCTCTTCATCGGAGGGGCTGAAATATAAAATAAAATTTAACATGCACCTACCTAACAACTTTTTCTCAAGGATACATAAAAAAAGTCTCTCCGATAAATGCTGGTTCTTTATTTTCATCACTGTACGATATTTTAACTTACTAAGATTCTTCAGAAGGCTCATTGTCTTCATTGGCCTTGGCCCTTTCCAAAGGACCACTATTACTTGGTTCCACTTTGGGATCCTTGGGTTTCTCAAGTCTCTGGATGGTAACATCTCCAAATCTCTGTAGTACCGGTTCCATTACACTGTCAAGTCTGTAGTAATTTATTTTTCACCGTACCCACATGCTTCTTTCTAGCGTTTTTCTTTAGATTACATACAATTGTTTACATACAAAATGAATGCTAGAGTGGTTGAAGTCCGCCATTAGAGATCAGCTTTGAACCCGGCATCAAAATACGATTTCCAGCAGTTTAAAAAATTAAAAAAACTAACAACATCTCAAGAAAATCACATATCGGATGTAAAATACTGCGTAAGTAAACATAAAACTCTTTTATATCAAAATATTTGCTAACTAAAGATCACTGAGGCCACCAATGTTTCTGGAGATATTTGGACGAAAAACAATGTAAATAACACACTAGACTTAGCTAAATTAGGTTTTTTGCAAAGATAAAAGGTCAAGTTAATAAATTAATCACTAAAAATTCAATTTATTTAATAAACTAATGGTATTCTTTGCAATTTTTATTAACAAAACGTTTCGAACACCCTTCGGTTGTCGAACACACCTGTTTCATAAACTTGCCGATAGAGGCACTGTCGCTGTCAACGCCAAAAAATCGACAAACGACACAGGTCAGGCTTTAGCTTCCGTTCATGTCAATAAAAGAATAAAAATAATAATTGTATATTAAATCAAAAAATAGGGTATTTTTCGTAATTCGACGGACAGTGTTTTATATAAACTGCCATCGCGTATCACTTGGTGTGACCGTCAGTGAAGTAAACCTTTATTTTTCTAGGTTAGTACCTGTGGTTAGTACTATGCATATATGTATTAGTACTATATGGCTATTACCCTGAATATCTTGAAGCAACAACAGAGATAGAAGATCCAGGGTCATTTCGACTTGTGCGCATGCGCCGTAAGGGTATTGCCAAATGTACTTTTATTTCTTTAGAACAGGGCAGAAGAGTGAGCCTTATAAAATTAGAGCAATGATAAAATTACCAAAAATCTTGCTAAAAAATTGTAAAATAAGCATCAAGTCTGTACTTCCAAGTGCTTTCAAATTATTTGTTTCCATTTCTAAACTAAAACGCGTTAAATAACAATTTCATATAACTGGAAAGTGACAACGTGACAACGTCTCAATTTTACTCGACATAACCTCGAAATCTTTAGCGAATGTTATTTTTGTTTGACAGTTCGCTTCACCAATTTGATTTGATTTGGTAATTAATGGCTTTTGTGTACTGTTTATCTTTACTTTTCTGCAAGTTTTGATTGTGTGTGTGAAGTGTGATAATTTTGTGACGATGCCGAGGCAAAACCGAATATTTTACATTATTTTAAACAAGCGTAAAAACTTAAACAAAGATTTATCGTTATACAGGTATGTACCTAGACCGGATGTTTCTTCCTTTTAACTTACCTACGTTAATTTCGTGAGGGAACAATAACTAGGTAGTCCATTTCCTAAAGAATATTTTCCTTTGCTGCTGTTAATATACTTGGGTACCTACCTATTTTACCGAAAGTTGCATGTACTTTAAAGAATCCTACAAAAACCTATTATTTTACTTGTTAAACTCTAAGAATAATTGTAAAATATCTAATAAAAGTTTTATTAATATGTTTACCTGCGTTCTTTTTCTTTTCTCAATCGAAATAATATACAAAATCTTAAACAAATCAAGAACTTTAATGTTTGTTTACAAATTTCGGTCCAGTTGTCAAAGTCAAATGTGATAACCCCATTTTTTTTCCGCTAGAATAAACGTCAATTTTCTTTTTCTCGCGCATGCGCACTGCGCGAAATGACCCTGGCGGAACAAGGAACCTCGGCTTCACTATGTTTACATTGGTTAAATGGGCAAGGCGCCATATAGTACGTACTAATACATATATATGGTACTATGTAGAGATAAATGGCGTCACTACTTACGTCATTCCTATCGGTCTATCTGCATTATTTAAAGAAAATAAGTTAATTTTTGACCGGTAAGTAAAGTATTACCTGAACTAACCTAACCCATACCAATGACGTTTATCGTCTGTGACCCATACCACCCATACTGCTTTGTACCACAGAACAATAAAGGTTAGCTTTGTACTAACACTTGTCGCTGCGGCTGGTGTTCTTTAATTAAGGTAGACCTCGGGTAAGATTATGATTTGCGTGAAATTTATAAAAATATCTTTTAAATATTGATCGCGCAAGTCCAAAAGAGAACCAGAAAATTTAACAATTGACCATTTAAGGATGACGTCGCTGGGGGGCAAATTTGACAAATTTAGGTTGAAGTTTATGTCAAAGCCATGAAATTACCATAACATATTTGACAACGGCCCTATTTGCTGGGGGGCAAAGTCACAAGTTTAGGTTATACTTCTTGTCAAAATCATATGTTCCTAAATGGTCTATAACGAATACGATCCTACATTTTAGTTTTCTTTGACCTGCGTTCAATATATATATTAAAAAATAAATAATTTTCTAAGGTGTTAAAGTTTCGGTTGATTAGGTAATATTAAAGCATCTTCAGAACCAGAATACAATTTTTTTATAAATTTCAGGTATACCTATTTAGCTAATTATTATATTTTTTATAAGCGTGCAACTTATAAAAACCGCGGGGGCGTTATCGGGCCTATTCGGCTATGCCATGATGTGTTATTTTGAGGAGTACTGACTTACAGAACTCAAAAATTACTAACCTTGTGTGAATGCGAGGTACGATCCAAATACACACAAATCGGTTAGTGTGCGCATGCGTATTTGGTGCCATCGACGCCTCGTTTAGCTTATCAGCTTACATCTTATAAACTCAGAGGTTGCACCTCAGCATGCACACCTTCCTTTGTTTTTAAACAGAAATCAGCTGTTTCGCTGGCGGTACCTAAAGTTTGTAGTGCAGGCGCCTTCGCGTACGTTTATGTAAAAATGCCAGTGGCGTGTCCAGACTTTAATACAATGGGAAGCTGTAACCATGGCCGCCGAAAGTGTTGCGTTTTCTTGCGCCGAAGGCGTTGTTTTGTTTCTTGCGCGGCAGGCGAAAATTTTTGGGGTGCCACGCCCTTTTTTGGGTAAATCTTGACAAATTATTACGCATATGAAGTGCATCAATTTAAAATATATTTTTAAAATTTAAAATTCTTTCCCCATCGGGGATGATATTTCGAATTTTTTACTATATACTTCCTGGTTATGTTTTTCAGAAGCAATTTTTAGTTGGTTGTCTAATGTGTGTTCTATTCTTATATTACCAAAAGTTTTTTCTTTAATAATTGCCTGTAAATGCGACTTACTAGACCCGTGTCTTTTAATTGATTTATGTAGATTATTTAAATCCGAAAATCCATTTTTATTCCGCAAATTCTTTTCACTAGAAAATAAGAGGCATGGCCAGCACAACAGAAGAGACTTATTTTCACAACCAGTTAGCCATTCACAAGTGTTATATGATTCTTTTTGAAAATGTCTAATACTTATATAGTTTAGTTTTTTTTGTTAAATTAGTAATAGATGGAGTGGGCCTATCATTGGAAATAATTTGTTTTTTTTCCTCAAAAATATAAGTGGAAAATCCTTTTACCACTATCTGACACAATACACTCACACAAAAGTCTATTTTCACTTTCAGCCGAACTTGAACTAGCAACAGGATCCATAAATAAAATAATAATATGTTTGAAAACAGCGTACTTTTCCCAATATTTATGCACGGTTTTAAATTTCGCCTAAACACGCGCCACTCTAATGTGTTCGATGCAGTAAAACAATATACGGCAATACGCTGCTGTCCAATCGCTTCCCGCAATCCGGCATTTTATTAAAATGCATTACATTCAAAGTTTAATAGCGGAGCCAGTTGCGGCTCGTGAGGCAGTGCTACCCATTATTTTAATTTAGAAAAAAAAAAACATTTTTTATGTTTTGTAAATACTCTAGATACGGTATTTACTTGCCAAGCTGCTTAAAACTTCAACTTTCAACTAAAATGCTTTTGATGTAATCTATACATATATATTATAGGTGCGTTTTAAAATTTTAACACATAAGAACCTAACCTAAACTATTTTTATATGGTAAACCCTGCGCGAACAAGTAGAGTACGAATCTTAAGAAGTCATGGCACTCTGATTAGCCATCTTAAGGCCAAATTTCCATACCACCGCTGAGTTTTTATTAGGGATGACGTTGAAGTTTTGACTGCGAACGATTGGGTGATGCCATACACAGAACAATAAAGGTTAGTTCAGGTTATGCCACAAAAAATATATACATATTTCTGTAGCCGACGAGTTCGTATGTACAGAAGTATTAAAAATACATATTATTGTAGAATGTATTAATTAATGTTTCCTCTTTAAATGGAATAAGTAGATGAGAATAAGGCTTGCGAAATATTGTGAGATATAGGCTTGCGAAATATTGAAAAATCCTATAAGTAAGCCTTATTTAGAACAGACCCTGCTTAAAACAGATCCTGTTTAAAACAGCCCTGCTTAGAACAAACCCTGCTTAAAACAGTCACATTTAAAACAGCGTCAAGGCCTGTTTTAAACAGGGTTTGTTCTAAACAGGATCTGTTTTAAGCAGGGTCTGTTCTAAATAGGGCTGTTTTATATAGGATGTTCCAATATTTCGCAGGCCTATTTCTCATCTACTGAAATAATCCGTGAGCTTATTTTTTAATATCACATAGGAATTAATGTTTTAACCCTCATATTTTATATATTATTATACCAAAAGGTGCAACCCCGCACGAGCCGCTACTGATGGGTTTGGTATTAAATTTGTAAAATTTAATTTACAATAGATCAGTGGCTACGGGGTGGGGGTTAACTTCCCCAGACGTCAAATAAATGGTTCCACCAAAACTTTTACAATGTCGTTTGATACTCCCTTCCTGTTATCTTTGCTGTCACCCCCCCTTAGAACCTATTCCTGGCTGCGCCACTGCAATAGATGGTTCGTAGTGCTTTTTACTATTTACAGTTCATAGGTTCGCGGTTCTGGGTAAACTATATTATTTTCTGATAACATATATGAGACATCAGTATATTTTTAGAAGAGAGCTTATTTACTGATATCACAGTCAATGTTTATTAAGGACACAAAGTTCTTAATTAAAAATAAAATACAGAAAAGTAATTTTTCACGATATATTTATAAATAAAGATGTATAACTAAGTGGGTACATTTTTTACGAAAACAATCCAGTTTTTAAGTAAGTACCTAAATAAAAATAACAATAACAAAGCGTATGATATAGTGGGGGGTTAGTTCATATCAGCATTTTGAAATCTAAAGTGAGTAGCTTGAAACAAAATAATCATAGCCTTATAAGCTGTTCATAATGTAATATAAAATATATTTTAAAAGGCAACAATAAAAACAATAATATGTAGTAATAAAGTAAATGTTATTTTTCACATCTCAATTATTTTTTAACATCTACAACAAACGGGAGAGTCTTGTTACAGATATGATTTGTTAGGTAGGAATGCAACTTTGGAGAGAGAGTTGCAATAACCTGGCAAGAAAAGAACAAAATGCACAATAACAGAATTGGAGAGGTGTTCTAATGTGTATTTTGTTCCTGATATAATTAAGTTGTGAAAATTTAAAATCTTATTTATCTAAAACAAAATTGGAGAGTTTTTTGTTTTAGTTTTATCTTATGTTTAATTGGAACAAGCTGCATAAAGAATTGGAGAGGTATTCTTTGCTACAACCTGTTCTCAAAGGATTTTTAGAAATTGCGAAGTACGGATTTTCTCGTTATATTTTATAACTTTAAGTTGCACAACCATCACATAAATCAACAATATAAAATATATATTAGTCCGTATAATATGCTTATTATGTGCGCATTTCCCAATATACAGATAAACACAAAAATTTTACATTTTTATATTCATATAAAAACTACATACTACGGTGCCTAGATCAACAGATTCGTGCATACTAGGCACAAAACTAATAATAGGCAATATAACACAGTGTTACATTAAAGCTGCCAGATCAGTATCTCATTTCTAAGTCACATTATTTACATTATTTATATTAAAAAAAAAAGTGAAAGCTCTTTAGTAACAAAAATATCAAAAGTCTACAAAATTGTAAAGTTAACAACCTAAATCAAATCCCATTAACAAAAGTACCAATAACTGTAAAAAATATTGGAATGAATTTTGAGCCTAACCTAAAGGGGAGTCTTTATAGAAACTGAAGCCTATTCCGGAAAATGGAACCTATATAGGAGGATTTCCGTCGTTATATCTTAAAGTAGGTGTAAGACTATTTGTTATGGAGTTTACCAGTGAACACGCATAGTCTTCTTCAGAATAGGGGACTAGTGCAGCTGCTCCTAGCATTAGGAGCATTAGGGCTTGGATAGGAACGGATGCTCGAACGACCCTACCCAGGAACCGATATCCTCTTCTTAGGACTGAGGTGTTTATCTCCAAGTCATCCGAAGTACCACTGCAAAAAATCATAGTTTACTATAATCAGAAATAATTTGTGTCGTTTCAAAAGATCTTATTATTTCTCATTTAGAAACTCTACTTTTTCTACAGCTATTTTATTGTTTTTGGTTTTATAAATTTGCTAGCTTGAAAATTCCGGTTTTGGTATCGTTACAGAACTTTTAATTTATCCTACAACCGCATCTCTGAGCTCTGCAGTGTTTTGAATTTTTTGTGGCATACCTACTACTAAAAATCTGTGCGTTAATTGGTTGCGAGCCCGTGAAGTAATAAATTCATTATCGCACTGGTGTATAATATGATCATTTATCGGAAAACGTATACTTAAGTAATTGAAGAAATAGTCCATACTTTCAGTGGAGTCAAAAGTAATGTAAATAAAACAATCCAGTCTTCCTCCACGTTTTAATTATAGGTGAAATATATACAGGGTCGTTGGTATGTATGGAAACGGTCGATTATTTCTTAAAGTAAAACAGCTAACAAAAAATATTCAAGACAAAAGTTGTATGGTTTTGTAAAGTCTATTAGAATTAAAAAAGATAAGTATACAGGATGAGTCAGAAAGCCGTCGAGAAATAAAGTTACTTTTTTTTTACTGGAATACCCTATATCTTAGAATATTTTTGGATTTTACATAAAATTACAATTATTTTTTATTAGGTGCATTATAAGTCTAACCTAATAGCTTCCAAGATATCGACTTTTGAAAAATGAGATTTTTTAATTTTGACAGCTTTTAGCTTTCTAACGGTACGTCTTAGAGTAAGACGGCTTACATGTCCCTATCTTACTTTTTTATTATGTTCCCAAAAATATCAACTTCCGGTTAAATCGGAAGTACTGTTTCCGGCTTTTGATCTATATCCGGTTTAACTTTTAGAAAGATAGTTAAAAACTAAGATAGGGACATATAGACACATAGGACAAAAATAATTGTAATTTTATGTAAAATCCAAATATAATCTAAGATATAGGGTGTTCCATTAAAAAAAAGTTACTTTATTTTTCTACGGCTTTCTGACTCATCCTGTATACTTAATTTTTTTTAATTCTGATAGACTATAAAAAACCCTAAAACTTTTATCCGGAATATTTTTTGCTAGCTGTTGTGCTTTAAGAAGTAATCGACCGTTTCCATACATACCGACGACCCTGTATAGTGTGTTCCCTACATGTTTCGAACGTACGTCTAGACGTTCATCCTCAGGGGATACTAAAATCGAGTTGAGTGAAATTTTAATGTATGATTGTCACAAATTAATGATGAATATAAAATTTAAAAAAATTTAAGAGATAGTGTAATGACTAGTCATATTGTGTATGTTAACATATTAATTGTAGGAAAGTTTTATACAGGGTGTGCCTTAATGATATGCGAATATTTAAGGGCGTGAATCTACATGAAAAATTAATGATAGCTTGCTTTATAAACTACGGTGTAATAAAAAAGGTTAAAACAACCTGTTTTTGTACTTTTGGTGAGTCACTGTACAGGCTAGGTAGATAGTAGCGATGTTAAACCCTGGGGTTATATTCTACTTAAAAATACCTTAAAAACAAAGTATCACTCGACCCCCCCATTCCATTTAAAATTTTGGGGGTAGTTGTTTGTCCCCCCGCTAGGGGTTTGACTTTCAGGGGGCGAAAATGCCAAAAAAATGTTTTCCCCTAAAATCAAAAATCGACGGGTCCGAGCGTTTTTCTTTTAATAACCTGGAGTGCCCAAAATTGGCTTTGTTTCGGTTTTAAATGACCACCCTGTCTTACGTGGAGGAAGACTGAATTGTCTTATTTACAGATACTTAAGTACTTAATTAAAATATTAAGAAATAGTCGTAAAAAAGACATGTTAATTGTTTTATTAGGTATTAAGAGTTTTATCTCTTTAGGGGCCGTCCATAAAGGACGTCACGGCTTGAGGGGGAGGAGGGGGTCTAGCAAAATGTGACCATTTGTGACAAGGAGGGGGAGGGGGTTAATGAAAATGTGACGTACGAAATAATAACTTGTATTTTATTATTATTTTTTAAACGTAATCATAAATAAATATTTCTATTAATGGCTATGAATCTCATTCGTTTTTACTGCTATTTATTTATCACATGCTATTGACATTATTAACCGCAACAATGTGTAATGTTCGATTTTAATTTTGTGACGTGACATATAGGGGGGGTCTCAAAAAAGTGACCATTTGTGACATGGGGGGGGGGGGGTGAAAAATCCTCTGAAAACCCGTGACGTCCTTTATGGACGGCCCCTTAGTACCCTCCCGTCAAAAATATCAAATATTTTTTTCATTGCATGAATCTGGAAACACATTTTTTATTGGGGTGCATCAAAAATATAAATATTTTTAATAAAATGACCTGTATATTTTTATTTTTATGAAAGGTCTTTCTTTCGTAATATAAAAAATATATAAAATATATAGGATTATTTTTTTAAAACTTTAAACTTAAAACATAGACTAAAAAAAAATAAACGAGTTGTTGCCAGATTGGGCGCAATTTCAAAAAAAAATATTTTCTTGACTGGCAGCACCGCATTTTTCTGACAAGTTTTGATACATCTTGCATCTTGAGATTCTAGACAAAACATAAAGAATGCAAGTTCTTGCTTGGAGTGGTGGTTCACGAGTTATTATTATATAAAATCTAATTTTGATCCTCATACAAGTAATGTAAAAATTGTTCATTGAAAAAAGTAGGCTATGAATTGTATTGTTTGTCCCTGCTGTCATGAGATGACAATACGTTTTGTGTAGTCTTGGATTAAAATGGATCGTATTACACCTCAAGAGAAAATTAAATTAATTGTTGGTAGATTAAATTTACGAAAAGGCAAAATTTGGTCAAGTTGAAAGCTTGCTCTAATCAAGGACTTGCATTGTTTATGTTTTGTCTAGAGTCTCAAAATGTATCAAAATTTGTCAAAAAAATGTGGTATTGCCATTTAAGAAAATAAGTTTTTTTGAAATAGCGCCCAATAGGGGGCAACAAGTTGGACCAATTCCTAAAACTTTGCTTTCGGAACTAAAGGTCTATCTCTTCAAATAAAAAAGTTAGCCTATGTCAATTTTTAAACAAATAGCCCTGTTTTTAAGATATGAGAGATCAAAATTTTGAAAAGCTGTGTTCATTCCAGTGTAATACGTCTAGAATGCATTGGGAAACAAAGGTCCCATAATGGTGATGCATTAAAATATCGTCTAGAACATACCCTGTATGGCCATAAAATAGTAGTAATAATCTAAAAAGTAAAGAAATAATAATAAAAAAAGATATTTACTTGTAAGCGGTATCGCCTTGTGCCGGTGTTGATTGTTGTTCCCCATCAGGTTGGTCCAAAAGCTGTCCAAATGCAAAGAAATTTAAAACAGTGCTTTTAAAAAACTTAAGACTAAGTCAAATTTTAAACTATGTGCTTTAAAAACAAAAAACAAAACGAAAAAAAAAACTACATGAACAGAAAAACTAATTTATTCTGTTAATTACGATGCTTATTAACAGAATAAACCTCACACTGACAAAAACACACAGTATCAGATTAAATTACGGATTTTCAAAAATACACAATGGCACAAATAATATCAGATTTTAGCTACAATTTACCCAATCAATAACAAAGCCTAATACTAAAATACAAGATAAATAAAAGACTAGACACCTCTACTTATGTTTTACAAAATAACACAACGTCTTGGTAAACTTACGTCATAGTTGAGTGATTGTAACGGAGAACTATTAGAGCTAGCGGCCAGAGCCAATCCTATTTCGTTAGGATTTCGGCCTAAGACAGCTCCTAATTTCAATGTATATACAACAGTCAGCCTTATCAATGATTGCAGTTTAAGCCTTAGTTCAGTCAATCTCCGGCAAATGAGGCTGGAACCTTCAGGTGCGTCGTCTTCTCGAAGCAGCTGATTGGCTGCTTCTTGAAGACTTAAAACTCGTGGCTCGCACCGTTCCAATTCAGCTCTGAGTTCCAAAAAGTTTTGGAATTTCGCCTCGATTGTTTCACGTGGCGCTGTGAGGTCAACTGGTTCGGAAACCTTTATTTTGCGTTCGTTCTTCTCTAACCAAGTGCACAGTTCGGAAATGGTGCCGTGGAATTGTTGATTCTAGAATAAATTAGCATAAAAAATAATTGTGAGATTTTAGATAAAAGAAAGTGAACATTTAAGGCTGTAAATCGCTTTTTAAAATTTATTTTAGATACTCCTCCCTTGGCGCGTAGTTGCCAACTATTAACAAGAAAAGTACTTACATCCATAAGTGCCCTTTGAAGTTGCACCTGCCAAGCTGCCGCCGCTCTACATATATTGTCCCACCTTCTATTATCGGTCTCCAACCTCGTCCTTAGCTCCTCTGCCCTTGCGGTATCCTCTGTATGATCAGCCAAATGAGTGCCTACGATATTCAAAGATCTCACAATACTCTTGTGGCTGTCTAAGTCGAGCAGGAATTCATGATGATCTTGAATAATGTCCTCCAACTGTTCGATATTGGAAGAAGGTGCTTTCCGTGTTTTCTGAACACCTTCGGCCACTTGCAGCCACTTTTCCAATCTCCACAAGTCGTTATCTAATTGGGCCCAGTTGCGTTTGGTGCATAGAGGACATAAGAGCCGACCCGCCTCGCTAAAGAAACAAGTAACTTTTAAATTTTCTGTTCGACAGATACAGTTGCAGTTGTTGAATTAAAGTTGGAACTTTAATGGACTTAAAAATAGAAATGCATCTGGAATTTATATATGTCTTAGTAAAAATAGCCGCCACCGTCTAAAATTAATTCACAGTCTTGTGGAAGCGTAAAGGAAAGAGTGCAATATTACTTTAAAAACTGAAGAGCCATCCAAATAATATTTATCCACAAGGTAAAAATGATATAAAGTTAATAGAAATAATCGACATTGTTGGGAAATCTACATTTTTTTTTGCAAGCTTTGCCCATTTTATAGTGATAAAAATCGAATTTTATTTTTACAGTTCACTGTAAGATTTATTCAGCGAAATTTTAATACATACTACATGCACTAAAGTTATGGTAATAGCGATTAGAAAGGAAGTAAGTCTACTTACTGTTGGCATAACAAGTTATAAGCATCTGGCACAGTAGTTCTGCAGAAAAGACAAAAAACACCAGTTAGTACTATTATAAAAAACCACACCTTATTTTCTACTTAAACTCAACCTTAACCCTAGTTTATCGTTTTAGGAACTTACCTTAGCTCTCGAAGTTGTTGTTCTTTTTGTTTCGCTCTTATAAGCAGCTCTTCATATATTTCCAAGAGAGACTGTACTTCAACAGAGTTGGCTTCTTTGCTGGTGGCGTCACATTCATTTATAAGCAAGTCATGTAGATGTTTAACAAGTTCTGTACTAGCCTGACCTTTAGCTGACATCTTAGCAATCTTTTTGCTGCTAATAGGTAATTCTGGTGACCCCTGTTTTGGCACGGCCTTATTTACGAAAGCTTCCAACTCGGCAAGGTTTGTTTTGCATTCGCCTATAGCAGCATCTAACTCAACTGAATAGGCGTCTTTGGCACTGATTGAAGTCATTCTTTGCAGTTGTGGCGGTAAAGTGTTTACTTGCACAGCTGTGTCCTGCTCAAATTTCAGAGTTTCAACTTGAACTTCCTCATCTACTTCACGAGGTTGTCGTTTAATTTCTGTCAGTATTTCTGTTTTAATAATTGTTATCCTTTCGGTTATCTCCTTGCAAAGAATTTGGTACTCATCAATCATTTCTTGAATCCTTGTTATTTCTTCCTTCTTGCTTTTCTTCATTATTTGAAGACCCAGTTTATCAGCTGTCTCCAATATTGGCGTCTGGCAAGCTAACTCATTCTCAAGGTCTTCCAACTTTCTTAATCGTTCTTCTGCCGACGTATTATCTGATGTTTCCAGATGTTGAAGGTTAGTCACTAATCCATCAATTCTACTTAAGCCTATTACAGCATCTTCATGTGCTAAGGAAAATTCTTTAAATGGCACAAGTTCGTTTTGAAGGCCCTTTAAGATGCTCTTAGCTTTAGGAAGTAAATTGTGCCAACGCACAATAATTACACGTGCCCTGGAAGTTAACTCTTGAATGTTTTCTGGATCGGTACCACTGGTTCTAGCTAACTTTGAGTATGTTTGTTCCAAAATTTGGAATGAGGGATATCGAGATTCGATATCTTTAATTTCGGATTCTACTTGGTAAATTATTTGTTGAATTTGCTCTCGATCGAGCTTTGATAAAGGTTTATCCAGTTCTTTTAATTTTTGCTCTCTTTCCGTTAGCCACTGTTCTTGATCGGCACTCAATTTCAATACTTCTTGTAGTAATTTCCAAGCAAAAACTAATCTCTTTTTCTTCTCGACTGATTTTCCGCATACAAGTTTCCATCGCCTTTCTAAATTCTGTACTGCATTGGTGAGATTTTCCGTTGAAAAGTGTGCTTTGAGCATATCTTCGTCACTTAACAAGAGTTCGCATAGATTAAGGACTTCGCCGATATTAGCACTTTCATTCTCTATTGATTTTTTGAGTTTTTCCTGTTCAAGAAGCTTCCTATCGATTACCTCTTTAGTGCAAGATTCAAAAATGATAGGTGTAGCCAGCTGATTTTCTATTTGCGTCAACCAAGCTCTAATTTGTCGAATTCTCTCCTCCAATTGCATAGTGGTTTGAATAATGTCATGGATCTTATTGGCTCTGCTCTTGCCTAGGTTTTCAAGCCTTTCCCATCTATCCTGTACATCATCTGTTCTTGCTTGAATAATCTGCTTAGCAGTTACATCTGCATATTCTTCACCACAACAGTTGACAAGTTCTGTTCCAACCCTAAGCAGCCATTCATACTCGCGCTCTTTTAATGACATTTCGGCGTGTAGTTCAACCTCCAACTTTCTTAGGAGCTCTCGTGGATCCAATGCCAGACTGTCTTGTGTTTCATGATCAAGGCGTTTTTCAAGTTCATCCGCCCATGCAATAAATCTAGCTTGTCTTGTTTCAAACATAGATTTAATTCCTAACTTTTCTTCAAGCTGGTGACAAAGAGTTGCCAACTGGTGGTCTAGATCACCATGTTGATGCCACAAGAGCCACATCCTTTGGTTTATAGTCTTTATATCTGATGGGCTTAGACACTCTTTAAGTTGTTCCTGTGACAAGCCAAGTTGTTCTAAGTCTTTAACGGAATAAGCAAGTCTTTCTCTAGTCCTTTGTAAAATATCCAACCGATTTGCGATTCCAGCATGAGAAGTGGACAATTGGCTTTGAGATTCATTGATAACGGCTTGAACGCCATCAAATAATTTTTGTACCACTTGGATTCGGTCATCATGTGTAATGACTAGATTTGAAATGCGTTCAAGGAACATTTTCCACGTTTCAAGACCAGCCTGAAGGTTTGAGATTCTTTGTTTAATAGCAACATGCTCCATTCGTATAGACGTAGCCAAAGCGTCGTCACAGAATTGCAGAAGAAGATTCTGTTGTTTCTGCAGATTCTCCGCTTGCTTTTCCCCTTGGGGAATCTTGTCAAGTAAGCTTTGTATTCGACTCATTAGCTTTGGGATACGTCTAACGTGCAAGTATCTTAGCTGCATGTGCTCGCGTTCTTTCTCCAAGTTTTTAAGCCAATCAAGTAGCGCGCTTTGGTCTAATCTGTACTTCTCCCACGCTTCCAGTCTATTTTGAACCTCGGTATGTCTATCCATAATTCGACTTAGAGTTTCATTGTGCATGTTTGTTAAAGAATTGAACTGTTCCATAACACTGGATTCGACCAATCCACTCGCAAGCTGACTATCTTTTTTATCAATAGGTTTCAAAACATTTTGTTGAGTAGCAAGTAGATTCTGATGGACTTGACATAGATGCTGATGTTCGGACAGACTCTGATAGTCCCCGGGAATTGTTCCTTGCAAGAACTGTTGCACGTTAAATAGATACTCCTGCCACAACCTAAGTGCTGCAGCGCCATCTTCATTTTTAACCAGTCTTGTACTTAACCTATGATACTGTTGGAATGTTTCCCTGAATACTTGTTGCCAAAGCTCTAATATTTCAATAACCGAAGTTTCCGTTCGGGTGGTAGATATGTCAACCGTTTTATCTTTGATCTTTTGAATTTGACCTTCTGCCTTGCCTAGAGCTATTAGATGCTCCCTGAGAGCTTGAAGCTTTTCTTCGGTGTCAGCGTCTAAGTCACTAGATTGTATGTCGTCAATATTCTGAAATTGACAATAGAAAAATACAATATTGGTGCATTTATTTTCCAGGCAATTGAAAAAAGTTAAAAAAGAAAGTAGTTGAAACTATTATTGTTAATGAATAATATCCACTACAAAGGTCGTTAGGGTAATTTTGCTTACAGGCATGAGAACAAGCAATAATAATAATTATTGTGCTTTTAAATCACGAGCAAGTTATCGGTTGAAAATGCCAATATCACTTACCTTTTGTACAGAGTCTAAGTAACGCCTAGTTCCGACAATTTCTTTCTCGGACTCCTCTCTAGCTCTTGTTTTAGCTTCAGCCACGTCAGCGAGCGTTGTAAGGCTTTCCCGGACATCTTCAAGGCGTTTTCCTAAGGCTTCAATCTCACCTCCAAGAAGCGCTTTGGCGTCTAAACCTACGGCGGAAGCAATTCCGGACACTAGCTCTTGAAGTTCCGAAAGACGTTTGGTATGCGCGGACAGAGTTTCTTCACAGATCTACAGAAAAATTAGGTATATTTTAAAAATAATCTGATATCAGAGATATTGAATACATACTTTATAAAAATTCATCTGATGCGGTAAGATTGAATTTATATTTTAATGAAAGTTTACCGGGTAATATGAAATTTTGTAACCAGCTTTTGAGGAAACTCAGTGAAAGTGACTAAGTTTCGCGTGCCAATGAAAATTACATCTTCTCATCGGTTGTTTCGATTTCCATTTGAATTTAATTGAAAGCACAGCAGAGTTTATTAAGGGCCAAGGTTAATGGGTGTAAATTTTATACCATTAAAGTGTGTTGATATTGGTTTATGCCATGTCCGTTTACGTTAAAGTTATCTAAAAAAAGTGATTTAATATTGTGCCTGGTCGCAGATTCTTTCTAGGTTTGACATCTGAGTAATTACTTTTTATTTCAACGCCGAAGAATTTTAAGAAGGCAATATCAACGTTAAGTTTTGTACACACGCAATAATAGCTGGAATTTATAATATAATGTTCAACTAAATACAATTTCCTTTTTGAAATTATTTTTATGTCATATTAGTAAAAGCTCGCGTGTTGACTATTAATAATATTAACAATATTCCAGAAAATTCAAGCCCCTGACATGCAGAAATAAGTCTGTTTTATTTACGCTGCAATATTTGAAAGAATGCCTACTTTAAGTGTAACTCTCCAGTGTTACTTGATGAAGAAATGAGAGCGTTCCTTTAAAAAGCAAACTTGATAGCAAAATTCCTATTTTTGAGATGCCTTAACTAACCTGAATTTAAAAATAACTCTTTGGTACGCGATTTATTTTTGCATTCACCATTTAATAGAATTAAAAGATTCGTCCGTTACTTTGTGACAGTACATTTTAAGTTATGTAAAAAAAAAACAAATTATACTTTGTTATGCATTATAAATACAGGGTGTCTCTAAAAGGTCTGTACAAAATCTGAGCACATATTCCTAAGGCCAAAATAAGGCGATTTAAAGCAACTTACCTTAGTTCGAAATTGCTCCGTTTCCGAGATACAGGGTGGTAAAGTTAAAGAATAAAAATCGATTTTTTTAAAATTAATGAACATTTTTTAACGTATTACTTTAAAACTTGGTACCCGGGGGATTTTTGGGATGCGAAACTCGAATACGGACACCTTTTCACTGTGGCCATTAGAGGGCGCTTTACAATGCACTTCTTATGGTTTAGAATGGCCATAACTTTTTTTTATCACTGTAGTTTTTTCCTTTTTCTGTTAAGGAACTAATTTTTTGAGCATTTTGAAACAAGAAGGTACTCTTGTGAAAATCCGTTAAAGTAAGCCGTTTTTGGGATATTTCGGTTTTTAGTGTTCGATGCCGCACCGGAATATTTAAATTATTTTGAATAAAAAATTCCGCTATCAGTAAATTTTCGGCAGGAAAAAATGTTTCACTTGGGTTAGTTACAGCAAGTTTTGCAGAAAGAATTTGAGTATTAATTTTTTTTTATTAAATGAGGAACAATTTTATTTTAAAAGTAAATTTAATTAGCATAAACTTTTAGTAATTGTTCAAAATGACCTCCGTTAACATAAGTACAAAGATTAATACGACGTAAAAAGTTTAAATTTACTCTTTGCATCAATTCCGCATCGTTCTTTAATATATTGACTGCATTTTGAATTCTTCCCCACATTTTCTCTTCATTATTAATCCGTCTGGAGTATACCATCGTTTTTAAAGACCCCCCATAAAAAATAATCCAACGGAGTCATGTCTGGTGAGCGTGGCGGCCACTTTACAGGAGCGTCATTTCCTCTACCGATCCATCTGTTTGGATACTGTCGATGCAAATAATTGCGGACATTTAAACTAAAATGTGGTGGAGCACCGTCATGCATAAACCACATATCTCGTCGAAGTTGTAATGGCAAATCTTCTAATAAATATGGCAGAGTATTTTGTAAATGTTCTAAATAATCTACACCATTTAGTCGCGGCGATAAGATGACAGGACCAATAATGAAATTGCCAATGATTCCTGCCCACACATTAATTCTAAACTCATGTTGATAATGAGTTACTTTCGTGGCATGCGAGTTTTTAGCAGCATAAACATGTTCGTTATGTAAGTTGATTACACCACTTCTTGTAAAACATGCTTCGTCAGTAAATAAAATGTGCTTAGGAAAATTCACATCCTGTTGTCTTTGTTCGGTAATGAATCGACAGAAGTCCAATCGTTGATCGAGATCCAGAGCCAAAAGATCTTGTACCTTTTGGATATGGTATGGATGAAGCTGCTGTTCTTTTAATGTTTTATGAACTACATCCTTGGATACTCCTACCTCTAAACCTAAGCGTCTGGTGCTCAATTTTGGATCTTCAGCAATTATTTCCAAAATTTGTTCCTCAACCTCAGGAATCCTTATTGCACGTTGCCGTCCATAATTGGCAGTTAAAGGAGTGAAGCTACCGGTTTCGCGAAGGCGTCTCTCAATAGCAGCAAATGTTTGATGGTTGATTGGTATGCGCCGATTTGAATATCTTTCCCTGTATACCCTAACACTTTTAGAGCTATTTCCTTCACAATACCCAAAAACCAATAGCATATCCGTCATTTCTGCAGAACTGTATCCTTCAGTCATCTTTACAGTCAATTTAAAATTTAATTAACACTTTTCAAACACCTTATTTATTCTCGCATTGGCAAATTCTTACTGAAACACTTACTGTAAACAACATAGGCTGATAGAGAAAAATGTTTACATTTAAATAGTCTGTTGCAAAAATTTTTTTAAAGGTGTTCATCAAACAGGTAAAAAATCCTCGGATTTTTGGATGTGACACTCTAAAAAAGTATCTAAAAAAATACATTTTCCACTGCTAATTCACTGACCACATTTCATCCTCAAAGATAACAGCAAACATTTTTTATTCAGAATAATTTAAATATTCCGGTGCGGCATCGAACACTAAAAACCGCAATATCTCAAAAATGGCTTACTTTAGCGGATTTTCACAAAAGTACCTCAACAAAAAAAGGAAAAAACTACACTGATAAAAAAGTTATGGCCATTCTAAACCATAAGAAGTGCATTGTGAAGCGCCCTCTAATGGCCACAGTGAAAAGGTGTCCGTCCGTATTCGGGTTTCGCATCCCAAAAATCCCCCAGGTACCAAGTTTTAAAGTAATACGTTAAGAAATGTTCATTAATTTTAAAAAATTCGATTTTTATTTTTTAACTTTACCACCTTGTATCTCGGAAACGGAGCAATTTCGGACTAAGGTAAGTTGCTTTAAATCGCCTTATTTTGGCTTCAGGAATATGTGCTCAGATTTTGTACAGACCTTTTAAAGACACCCTGTATAACATATAACAAAGTATAATTTGGTTTTATTTTAGATAACATTTAATAGTTTTTCTCTGCGATTATAAAATGCATTTTAATGACTCTTATCTGTGCTTTGCGGAACCCGAGTTTTCATCCATTTAGATTTGTCTTGGAGGAAAAAATCTGCGAAACGAATTTTAAAATATTATTTTGTAAACCTTTAATTCTTCTGGAGTGCACATTATACGATACAAAGCAACACAAAATACTCCAGAAAAGTATAACTAAACTTAACACTTGTGGGTTCAACTTGTCACCTCTATTCAACACTTTATTTGAAACGATAATACTTGACTGTGTGAATAAAATTTGAGAACAAAAAAACTACAGAAATAACAAAAGTTATTAATAAAAATTTGCACAACACTTAAGTTGAGAGTCGGTCTGAATACGACACTATTTTTAACTTTCCTGCTGAAAGTATGCCGGCTGCTGCGGTACTCTCGGGCTACGAAATTTTTGTTAGGGAGGGCTTTCAGGAATATATTAACGAGTTTTAGCATAGATACGCAATATCGCTATTATAAAATAAACTTGACTGCGTATTGACTATGCATCTGTGCATGTGTTATAGATTGATATTTAATTTCAATCGTTTTCTGCTATAATTCTCTAGTAGCTTGCGACCGACCGCTATTTTTACTTAAGAGGGTGATCAATAACAGGATAGACGGGAATGGATGCTGTATAGTTAGGGCAGTCTAAGACACACTAGATATGATTTCCTAACAATGGTTTACGTACGAGTTCATTTATAACAGCATATGTGTGAATGTTATACAAACCGGTTTCGCAAGATGTGTTTAGGTTACACTGATTTGTATATTTTCAATAACGAAGTTTTGCTGAAAACTTAATTGTTGCTGCCAGCGAAATGGAAAACACTTCACGAAAACCATCGTCGTTTTAAGATCTAAGTTCAACTGTTAAATGCCTAAGCTTGACATAATACTGTATTTTAAAGCCCAACAAATTAAAAAGAAAAGACTACGACAAAATGTGAACAAAATGTACCATACACCAACAGTTCAGTACAGGGTGTTTCCTCAAATTTTGACAGCTTCTAGCGACTTTATTATTCCAGATAGAAAAAAATTGTTCAGATAAAAATTGTAGGGTATCATCCAAACCGTCTGAATTTACTACTTAAAGAAACAATTGAGCATTACTGGTAAACTTTTTGACTTATTGTATACTTTTTTTAATGGAACACCCTATATATTATGAGTTTATTGGATAGCGCTAAAAATTCTCTTTTTAAGAATATATAAGTTGCCTATAATTACTTCATTCATTGTTGAAATATGCGCTATTCAAAAATCAAAATATTACTAATTTACTTAATGACATAAATCACAGTAACTATTGGAAAACAAAGTTATCAAATGACATTACTGGCGGCATGCGACATGGAACATTTAGTTGTCAATTCGTTTTTAAATTTTGATAGTATGTCGCAAAATGGGTTATACTGAAGAGGAAAGAGGGAAATAATTCATTTCTTTTATAAGAATAATAAAAATGCCAGTGCAGCACAAGCCGATTATCGAGTTTTTCACCCAGGTATGCCAATGCCGGTACTGTCAAGAGGCACTTCCTATAACATAGAAAGACATTTTAGGATTCACAAAAATTTGCAAAGGAAAAAAAGATTTGTGAAGATAAATAATGACGAAGAATTTGAGATTTTATTATATTTTCAAGGTAAGTAACTAATTAGGACTTTAAATTTTGTTAAATTAATTTAAATGTATGTTTGTAGAAAATCCTACTTTTTCACCTGAAGATGCCAGTAAATATTTCAATAGATCTAAAAAGAAAATTAGTACTACCCTTCGTAAATATGGATATCATCCATACAAAATTTTACCTGTTCAGAAGTTGACGGAGGAACAAAAAGTTAGAAGGCAAAATTTCTGCAGATACATGCTTCAAAGGAAAGTAAGGAATAACGATTTTTTTAAAAATACATTATGGAGCGATGAAGCTACTTTTACTACGGCTGGGATGTTTAACAGGCGAAATAGTCATTTATGGGCATTAGAAAACCCCCGCGGAATGTGTGAAATTAAATTCCAAGGCTGCATTCTCAACACTTAAGTTATAGGTCCGATTTTTACGAATTTAATTTAAATGGTGAAAGATATTTAGAGTTCCTTGAGAACGAGATAGAAAATTATTTGGAAAATTTGCCTATTCGTCAGTATAATGACATAATCTGGCATCAAGATGGAGCGCCACCCCATAATGTCTTAGTTGCCTGCAATTTTCTCGACAATCGATATCCCTTATGGATCGGTAGAAATGGCAGCATTGGATGGCCACCCAATAGCCCTGATTTAACAATTTTAGATTCTTTCTTCTGGGGTTACGTGAAAAACACAGTTTATAAAGAACGAAGTGCATCGTTGGAGGAGCTAGGAATTAGAATTATAAATTGCATAAATAATTTAGTCGAGGAAAAGCCGCATTTTATTATGAATGCTATTGATAAAATAGAAGATTATTACACAAAATGCCTAAATAATAATGGCGGGCATATAGAAAATATGTAAAAACTTTATATTTTTAACGTTAAATCAAATTTTTTATTGTTTTTGGTATTATATTATTATAGAAAATTAGTAATATTTTGATTCTTTAATAGCGGATATTTCAAAAATGGATGAAGTAATTATAGGTAACTTATATATTTTTGAAAAAAGAATTTATAGCGCTATTCAATAAACACATAATATATAGGGTGTTCCATTAAAAAAAATATACAATAAGTCAAAAAGTTCACCAGTGATGCTCAATTGTTTCTTTAAGTAGTAAATTCGGACTGTTTGGATGATACCCTACAATTTTTATCTCAACAACTTTTTTCTATCTGAAATAATAAAGTCGCTAGAAGCTGTCAAAATTTGAGGAAACACCCTGTACATGAAAAACACTGGCAGATATTCTCTACTATAGAACAATGGGCAATGTACTTTTCCATTTCCGAATTGGAAGGTTCATATTGGGGCACTTGCCTCAATTTAATGTATGTTAAATTCACATGCATACCTACTTTAATTCGACATTCGAAACCGCCTAGAATAAAGTAGGAAGATAAAACGTTTACGCAAGACAGAAAGAGGAATGGAAATAGATAAATTGCTAACTCTAAAATAACTGTTCATCTATTCTCCCGTCTGGAAAAGAAAGAAAGTTTTCTTAAAGACATCTGACAGATCCAAACACAATTTCCACTAGTAACTTTGTATTAGTTCCCTTTTAATTGCGTAAGTGCGAAATATACTACAGTGAGCCCCAGAGGTAAATTATCGGTTTAGTAACCGAAAACTTAACACAATAACAAGGGTTTGTTTTTTCCTTCTGCCAGAACCATCCCCAGACGCGTTTCGCTGTATAACAGCTCATCAGTGAGGCTATAGGTTACTAAACTGACAAAACGCCCAGCTCGGGCATAGCGCTGCCTAGTGAGGACTCCTGCAATTGCGACGTTCTGTCTTTGCAGGTTTTCCTCCGATATTTGTGGCTTTATAAGATCATGTCGGAGGGCGCAAGTATGCTTAGAAATTGGTGTTCTTTACCAGCACCACGAGATTGAGTCATCTGGTTTCATTTTCATTCTCTGTTTCATTCCAATTTTTGTGTTTTAAAACAGACGCCGATGCTTTTACCTTTTGTCAGAACCTATAGCCTCACTGACGAGCTGTTATACAGCGAAACGCGTCTGGGGATGGTTCTGGCAGAAGGAAAAAGCAAACCCTTGTTATTGTGAAACTTTTTTTAGGCAGCTGTAATTGAAAACAATTTGCTCGATTACGCTTTTATTATTTCGCCCCAACCTACCTAACCGATATATGATTTACAGGAAATAACATCTAATTACCTTTCCCCCTATAAATAAAGGAGTTAAAGACCCTTACCTTGACTTTCTCAATGGCCTCTTCTGGCGGCAAATCATCCACAGACTCCATCGGATTATCAATCCATTCTTTCACTAAATCACTCGCCTCCTTGTATCGCTTCCACAACTCTGCAGCGTTCTGGTACTTGTTGCACAACTCCTTCAGATTGGTGCAGGTGGTATTATAAGCAGTAACAGCTTCGTCTACAGCAGCTTCGACACGGGCTGAGACTTCGGGTGCGCAGCTGTCAGCTAAAGGCTTCGCTGCATCGCGTAATTCGGTTACCAAATTTTCTCGGGATACCAAGTCTCCGGAAAGACCCTAAAATTTGGGGAATACTGAGTTAGTTTCATGTTGTCTTGATCATTTTTAAATGTTAAACTAATGGAAACATTAAATTTTAAACGGTTGTGAAAACGTTACTAAATCATGGAATCTATTTCAATAAAATTTACTATTTTAAAATACTTAATTTAGTTTGAATAAAGCGGTGAAAAATTGAAGTATAAACATAGTTATTGTTTATGTACACATTTCGTACTACATATATTCCTAAACTAATTTGTAAATCATAATGTAGTTTATATTACGTAATTTCTAACATATTTTATTGTGCAAGAATACTTTATTTTATTAGTCCCGGTTTTTCAAATATCCAGTTTGCTGACCGCAAAATGTGTCTTCGTTTCCTTTGCCAAAATGGGATATCGGTTCAAAGCATATGATAATAGAATTTAAATCGAATATTTATTTAAATCCGTTACAAATTTACAAAGTACAGAAACTAAAGTTTGGAGTTAAAATTTAAAATTGCGAAATTAAAACACTTGGATCATTTCAAAGGAAACAGTTAAAATAAATGATTCCACTAAATTTAGATAGAACGGAATTTCAAATAAACATACTTTAACGTCCATATGCACTTGGTCTTAAAGTGGAAATATGCATGGTAATTGTACGTATGTTTTATATACAGCGTGTGTGCTGGAAACTTTTTGGAAAATATACTTTTTTATTTTTGTTGTGCCTAAACAATGGTATTATGAAAGTTGATGTAACATTTACAGGGTGGCTAACTTCATTACCCTTCATGTATTTTCCGGGCAAAAGATTACAAGAAAAAAAAAAGGTTTCTGCGTCTTACTGATATTATTATTATTTAACTACTCTGCAATGAAATTCCTAACGAACTGAAACAATTATAACTAACTAACCCTTATAATAATGGAAACACTGATCCGAATAATACTGAAGTAAAATGAAGCGAAAATTATTTCACCAGTATAAACTTATACACTTATACAGGCTGTCCATTTAGTTTGTAATTCTTCGATATCTCATATACTATTAAGGCTTACACACACCGACGCGGCCACGACCGCGGTAGCGGTGGCGGCCGCGGTGGCGATCATATTAGCGGTCGGGCGTATTCACACCAAAGCGGTGAGTGGAGCTGTAAGGTAGTTGCCGTTTACAGATTTTATGTATACGAAAATATATTTTTAAACGTTCAGGTTTCATTTGTATTTCTTTTATTTGTTATTATGATAAGACGATGTGGAAGAAGAGACTTTGTTACTATTAGCTCTTTGTCCCACACCTTGTTTTTAGCCCTTATACTTTTATAATTTAGATGGCTTAAATCAAAAAGTATGGTATATAATTTAACATTTTCTATTAATAATTCTATTATATTATTTGCCATTACTACTGTCACTTCTTGCAGTCAAAGTTGACACGTTGTATTTAACCGTCACCGCATATCAGAACGCTGCACTAGGCCGCTTGATCTAGACCTGCCCGCGCTGGTATGATTTCATTAATTTATTTCTATGTGTTTAGAATGGCCGCCACCGCTACCGTGGCCGTGGCCGCGTCGGTGTGTGGAAGCCTTTACAGCTAAGGAAAAGCTTTGGATATAAAAATCAAGCGACTGCTAAGAGTGTATATTTCAAAAATATTATAAATATACAGGGTGTTTTACAAAAGCGGGAGAACTTAAACTTAAATATTTTTAAATAGGGCACCCTCTATTTTTTACTCGAAATAAGTGCCTCTCTTTTTTCTAATGCCTCTCTAATTTTTTTGCTTTTTTACGGTCGCAATAGATATGCTACAGTTTCTTTATTGATTTTAATTTAATCAATATTTTATTATATAATTGATATGTGATGGGCTACATGCTAATAAATTCTATATGTCATTAAAATAAAAATTGACAGATGATGGGTTATTTTGGTCCCTAATTTACAGGTATTGCGCTAGTAATTATGCAAAACTATTTTTTGTAAGCGTTTGCCGGAAAACTCGACAAGATATATTTTTTTTTTTATTTCATAAAACTCCTAACTAATATTTTAAAACTGTTTTGGTAAGATAAACTTTAATATTGCGATTTTAAAAGTATCAAAACGATTGGTTATGAATTACAATTGAAGTAGGGCATACTTATATTTTTTGCACTTTTGTCAAATTACTGTTTTGTAGATTAAAAATAATCCATTTGGTAATAACTGTGCACTTAAGAATTTTTAAAAAAATTACAATTGAGAGAATGAAAAATAATATCAAAGTTGACTGACTACCTTGTAGTTCAAACAACCAACAGTTTATTGTAAATTTAATAAAAATTAAAGCAGTTCTCATAACGTCGACCTATAGCGAATCTAATTTGGTTGCTGACTAAATAATTAAGGAATATTTCCCCAGTAATTAACAAAAACAACACGAGATTACCATTATCAGCATAAATTATGTTCTTTATAAACATTGTCTGTGTACTTAACCAGCACAAACTATAAACTCATTTTGATTTTATATTGTATTGCAAGACGACATTAAAAGATTAATTATTTAGTTTAATGGAATATCTCCCTTGAAAATGGATATAAAATTCTAAATTAAAGGTACATTGTTAAAACACGATACAAAATAATTTTTCTTTAAGTTTTAAATGTTTTATGCGACTACCCTTCTCAAACTACCACTAAATTGGGTAAATTAACTTACTTTTGACGATGGCAGGCCCAAGGAGCCTCGGGAGTTAAAAAAAAGCCCTCACAAAATTGAAAAACAGCCCAAAAATATTGCACATGACCTGAAAAACACCCCCTCTCCGTTTTGGAAGGTGAGGAACACTATGCCAGAATCTCTACCCTTCTCAAACTGCCCCTAACTTGCGTTTAATAAGTATAGCATAAAAAAATTTAAAAAGCGGTGTGTTTTCGTAATTCAGGGAGAAAATGTCTTGCAATTTTCGTTTTTCTTGCAACTTTGGTATAAAAAAAATTATTTAGTGACAGAACATTTTTAACAATGTGCTGAGACTGGTTCAGGTTAGTTTAGGTTAGGACATAACAAGATGTAGCGCTTACTACTGAATATCTAAAAGTTTTAATTATTCTCATGAAAATTTAAAACACTTTGTGAAAGGAACTAGCTGCTGCAAGCATTTAAAGCTCAAAATTTAAGACTTATAGTTTCTTAAAAGTTAATATCCAGTTTCAGAGGAGATCTTCCAATTTACGTTGGGCAAATTTTTTACATTAAGCATATTATGGCAATTTTCTTTGTCATATGCGTTAATAATTTTTCGCCGGATAATAAAATTTTGCAAACCGTTCCTCAGCATGTCAACTAATTTTCAGCCAAAAAAATCAAATAAGATTATTTTACCAATTGTTTGATCCAAATTACACGATGTTGTAAACGTACTTGGCTACACTAATTAAAACTACACATCTAAATTTTGAATTAAGTTTTTATGTTAATTTAACCACTTTATTTTCAATTAACTGTTTGTAGGTAACGATAATTTTGAAGCTAAGAGCACCACATTACAATTCAACGTCTGTATTTGCACTGATTCCTATTTAAATTTGACGGAAGTAATGTTGCGCGGTTTATCGCTAACTCTTGACTACAATTTTAAGCAATTTATTATTGTTAACTGGGATAAAATATACAAAAGAATAACACATTATCTTAAAACTTGTTTTTACCTTGGCAAAATGGCTTAGGTACCTACACTAACGACTACAATATTAATATTGTTTGATCATTTTAATGGCAAAGGAAATAAAACCCAAAATACCCTAATTAGAATGAATGAGATTGAGATGACTAAACTTGATAAACTCATTAAGGATAGGTATGTATTAATTGAAAGTAATAAGACGTGAGGACCATAAGGGGTGTCTAACCGTGGTAAATATTTTGTTTACCACTACTTTTTCAAAAACAATCGTTATCGACCGTATATATATTAGCATGAGAGTACTGACTGACAGCGCATTTTTTCCTTCAAATAGCCAAGGGCGAAGTGAACCAAACATACGGCTGGGTTTGTTACAAAAGGCTGATTATGTTGGGCTTAGTGCTGCACATTATTTCCGTATAGGTTAGTTTTCGGTATTCGTATCCCTATCATGGGTCTAATTTTTTTTATTTGTTCTACTAGTTGGTGGTTTTCGCGAGAAATGGAGGGTGTATTTACACAAACTTACCTACATATTTACGTATGAAGAACAATTACCTAGTTGTGAAAAAGTGTGGTCGCCCTGTGCCCGATTTAAATTTTGAAATTGTGGGTAAAAGTTGTGAGAGAATCTATAAACGGCAGTTTAACAAGGACACCTATTTAAAAAAACGGTGGAGCTATTTTTTTATATGCAGCACATCCACTAACAAGGTAGGTACGGAGTTAGGCAACTGCATATTCTTCTCTTGTGTTCGTAGTTGCCTACTCCGGTAATTACACTTCAGTTTGTCAATGTCTGTTTCAAACCACATTAGGTTACTATATAGATACATAAGAACATTACCTCAAAAAATCTATAAATAAATTTCCGTAATTAATGTATGAAAAATACAAGAAATATTATATTAAAACTCAAAACGTTAGTAGTGGAAACATTTTTTATTTATGGCTTTTGTCTAAGCCTTGGTTAATAGTATACTATTGTCATTTTGTTATGAATCAAGTTACCTAAACCGTATTATTGTGACCACTTTGGATTGATTTGGCTTGATTAAGCTAAAATGAACGGATTTGTATTCTTTTGTAAAAATATCACTTCTTCTCAATTTCTCCAAGAATAATTTTAAACTAAACCAACGGCAAATCAGGATCACTTGGATCGATTCAGGTTCAGTTGAATGGTCTTGCCGTCGAGCCTGAAGAGCCTGGAATTATTTTAATTTTGGATATTTTTGTAGAGTAACAAAAAGTTGCATTATTGTTTGGTTAGTTCATATTCATTTAACTGATTTTTAAAATCAAATCGATCCAATTCAAACTGACGTTGACCAACTGATGAGTAATTACCAGAGTAGGCAACTGAATACACAAAAGAAGAGTATGCAGTCTAACTACGCAACTTATTTCATGTTTATACCTATATCAGTGCCCTTGACAGATGTAATAATTTGTTCAGCTGTTTTTATTATAGACCTAGGTCAAGGTAGGTAAAGAAAATCAGTTTCAGTCTAATAATTGGTCAATACTTATTGTTCCTGGGTTAGTAGGGGAAAATATATATTACACATTGTTTATTGGTTCTTTATGAGGTATAAGAAAATATTTATATACCGGGTGTTGCATCGTCGAGCGGGACATAGGAAATCCCATGTAATTTTAAATGGGGTCAATTATTGGCTTCCCTAATTTTTTTAGAGAAAAATTCTATTTAGGTTTATTAAAGAGCACTAAAACCCACATTCAAAAGAATAACCTTAGATATTTTGGATGAGCCCGTTTACGTTCTTTTTAACTATTTCTCCTTTTTATGGATCCGTATTTGCGGGCACCAGTCAAGGTAAAAGATGACTGTCAAATAAAGTTGTCATTTTGAAATGTGTGCTTTATTGTTATAAAAACTCGTACATCGAAAATATTAGCCATGAATTACACTTCTGAAGAAAAAATATTGATGATTAAATGGTATTATCAAGGAAATAGTTATCAAAATGTGTCAGACATGTTTGCTGCTCTGTATCCGAATAGACCGATACCTGCAAAATCTACAGTCGAAAGGACTATCAAGAAATTTGAGACAAAAGGCACTGTAATAAATAACTGCAGATGTGAAGAAAGGCAGGAACAAAGAAGAGATGCAAGAAATGATAGGGACTTGCAAGTTTTATTGTGCGTGGAAGAAAATGATGGAAAGATCAGCACAAGGGAACTTGAGGATGACATAGGATTAGATCACACCACAGCGTTACGAGCTTTGAAACGACATAAATATTATTCATACAAATATGAAAAGCACCAAGAGCTAAGAGATAGGGACGAAATACGACGACAGGAGTTTTGTTTTGGTATGATGGAAAGAGCAAACATGGATAGGGAATTTTTAAAAAACATTTGTTTCACTGACGAATGCACATTTACCTTAAACAATGAACCCAATGTTCAAAATTATCGATATTGGAGCAAAGAAAACCAACACAGGTTTGTGGAAACAAGGACGCAATATCCACAAAAAGTTAATGTATGGGCTGGGATTTTCGGAGAAAATATTATCGGGCCATTATTTATTACACCAAATTTAAATGCAGAATATTTTTTGGAACTACTTGAAGATCATATTTTACCTACTTTACATGATGCCGCCAGGGAAAATCAGGAAGTTTGGTACCAAATAGATGGCTGCCCGGCAAATAGTACCCTGGCTGTCCGGGAATATTTAAACCGTGCTTTTAATGGAAATGTTATTGGCTTAAATCATACAGTAAATTGGCCAGCCAGGTCTCCTGATTTATCGCCAAATGATTTCTTTCTCTGGGGCCATTTAAAAAACAGGATATACAAAGATAAAAAATACCCAAATCTAGACGAGTTAAAAAATGCTATTTCTGCCGAATGCAATAGAATTTCAGTTTACCAACTAGCGAATGTAAGAAGAGAATTTTATGATCGCCTCGGTTATTGTCTAGCAGTCAATGGAGGAATATTTGAACATCTTCTTAAATCCTAAAGTTCTAACAATTTAATAGTACCTACCTATTAATTAGTAAAATATTGAAACATGTAAAATGTCATAATTAACCTTGTAATTGGATACTTTATTTTAGTTTTATTCAGATTAATTTGTACTCATAAATACACCTTTAATATTTTCGATGTACGAGTTTTTATAACAATAAAGCACACATTTCAAAATGACAACTTTATTTGACAGTCATCTTTTACCTTGACTGGTGCCCGCAAATACGGGGCCATAAAAAGGAGAAATCGTTAAAAAGAAATCGGCGATAACCCGTAAACGGGCTCATCAAAAATATCTAAAGTTATTCTTTTGAATGTGGGTTTTAGTGCTCTTTAATTAACCTAAATAGAATTTTTCTCTAAAATAATTAGGGAAGCCAATAATTGACCCCATTTAAAATTACATGGGATTTCCTATGTCCCGCTCGACGATGCAACACCCGGTATATGATTAATTATTATTTACGTTATTGGGCGCATTCGAGAGACGAAACTACTCCGGAGTGGTTACCGATTATGATCCAACCGCTACCAATTCGTCGGCTTCCATGGATATCGACCAAGAGATCATCACGATTGGTTCAAATGTCAAATCCATATCAGCTGTGCCGCTGTGCCTAACAAACATTAACCTTCCTTGTTTTGTGAAGCTTACCAACACTCATCCCTTGGTGAAACTCTTTGGTAGCAGTTAAAAAGTACGTTTTCCCGTTTAATGTATATGTTTAAAGGTGGATTTTCATGCATACGAAATACGACGGTCCGATGATCCGAAAGTGTTCCTATTGGTTGAATTGTTTTCGCGCCAATATTTGTCCGAATAATTTCAACTTTCATCCGACCGTCGGATGAGTTAAAATATTTTTAACTTTGTCCGACAATCGTATCAATTTTAACCTCACTATTTGACGTTTTCTTGTGCGTTTTGTTGTTTCTATTTTAATATTTTAACATAAAACTAATATTAACGAAATAAATCAGTGTCATTAATTATAATATTATAATATCCTATCTGCTTATATTAAGGATGAAAAATAAACAAAAAAGAAAAGGATGGGGGGAAATTTAAGGCGCTTATCACAACCTGTTGCAAGAAATGAAATTAATAGATTCTGAAAAGTATTTCAATTGTAAGTCCAAGATTATTAAAAACAATAAACGTACGTAGACAAATATCAGAAAGTAAAAGACTTGCAGTTACACTCAGGTCCTCAGCTCAGGTCACTAAACATAACTTTTTGTTTTGTGCATTCAGGTAAAATTAGGAGTGAATTGGATGACATTAAGCTGATGATGCTCGTCGTTGTCGCACATATATTGCTTAAAAACGTAATGAAATCAAATGGGTAATTAAACGCTATAATTGAGAATACAAAAAGGACCAAAACAAAATTATAACCTATAACTGAAGCGTCAAATGTATGTCTATCGACAAAATTCGGAACAACAGAAACGGAGCCATGAAAATTGGCAAGAATTTCGGACGAAATTAAACGTCATTTCGGATATCGGACCGTCGTGTTTCGTATGCATGAAAATCCACCCTTATTCCTAACTACGTTCTTCGTAACCAAACTTTTGTTGCCATACGTCATTTCTCCATTGACACAACGAACCGCTCTCTCTAAGCAGCGGAAGTGAAAGATGCTACCCAAAATGGCGACCGTTCCGTAACATGTTGGAAATTGTGGTAAAAGTAGCGGTCGACACAACAAGACGATTTAGGAACTGCTCCGGAGCAGCTTCGTCTCCCGAATGCGCCCATTTACATCGTTCATTGCTCCCGACAACTCCTAGAAAACACACCTTACATCCATATTATTAACCTTACCCCAATTGACACTACACCATCATTTGAGCGCAATATTTTGTTTAAATATATTATTTCTCATAAATAATTAGAAGAACATCTTTCCTGAGAAACGTGTACTGAATTTTAAAATGTAGTTTATTACTAATTTCTCCAAAATTGAAGCATTTGGAGTGGTAGACCATACAGTGAATCAGTCAACAGACACTTCAAAAAAATTTGACTGTAAAAACGGACCTGCCCTACTCGGCCAAAATATTTTTAAAATGCGTTGATGCGTCTACTAGAAATTAGTATCAACTTTATATTTATTCCAATCTTTCAACACGTTACGAATATGATGCAGAGAGCGGGGCAGCATTAGTTTTTTGACGTTGCGCATAACCTTTCATTGACATTTAATGTAAAAAGTTTAATTTTTTTTCTTAGGCTTCAAGCCCCACCAATAAATATATAATACTATATAACTTTATAATTTCTGATTTCTTTTTAATATTAATTAAGTTTCAGTATAAACTCCTAATTTCTTTAGGACTCAGGGGTAAATAATTCCTTAAATTATAATATTACATACAATAATTAGTAAAAAGTGTACTAAAATAACTTACCTCTAATCGTTCTGTGGCTTTTTTCAGTCTCTCATAGTCGACAGTACCCTGAACCGTAAGGAGTTCAATCATAAAGTCGGCCTCTTGAACACTTTGTTGTACCAACTCGAGCTGGCGTTCAAACCTTTGCCACAGAGTCAATCTACTTCTTAACAGAGCCAAAATTTGACCACAACGTTTTTCTAGGGCCGTATGATCATCTTGTAACTGGGATATTTCTTTCTCTACTTTGACTGGCGATACCGTGGCTCTTAACCTCATTGGTAGTGTGTGCAACAGTTGCCTGGAGCTCATAAGATCTTGCCAGAGGGTCACTAGCTCTTCACCGACTTCGTAACATTCACTTACTGCTTTTTCAACAGCCTCGCTTCCCATTTTCTCAGTGTTTTCGCACTGGTCTAATATTTTACCTAACTCAGAGTGCTTTCTACGTACCCTAGCGAGACCCTTCTGAATTGCCTGCAATCGTTCTTTTACTAAGATGCCACCTTCAAGTTCTTCCAAAACTGTCGTTTCTAAGCGTTTAGATAAGGCAAGCAGAGTTCCCACCTTATCTGACTCGGTCGCAGATAGCAAACCTAATTTGCCGAGTTCATTTTGGATTGTCTCCAATCTCGAAGACATAATCTGCAATCTTTCGATGTACAAACTCAATTCCTCTTCTGTTTTTATAACACCGCCAAGATTGTCGATGTCTTGTTTAAGTTCTTGCAATTCTTGTGCTAATAAAGCGAGTTTTTCATTGACTGGTACATCGGGTGCCGAGATAGTGCTAATTATCGAACTATGAATCTCGTTTATTCTGTCGGTTACTTTAATCCATTCCGTTTGAAGTTCCGAGTGGAACCTTCTCTGTAACATTTCGTCTGAAATCGGGACTATTTGCAGTGACTTTTCAAGTGCCTTAGTGGAGTCTTGGCGGGCAGCATTGTGGACTTCATGTTTGGCTTTCAGTTCCTTAAACACAGAATTAAATTAGAAAACCACCTATTCTTTAATTGATTTTATTTGCAATGCAAAACTTTACTTACCCAAAATTGTCTTATATGCCCCCTTGGTCCTGAAGGAATTTCCATTTTCTTAAGCTGTAATTGTGCATCTCGTAGCCACAACTCAACTTTGTCGCTTAACATATTGTATAAAGTCCAATATTCACCAAATGACAGGAGTCGCGTTAAATTATTCTGCACATCTTCTTGGAGCCTGGTAATTATTCCAAGAGATTCGGTATACGCTTGCTCCAGACCCGTACAAGTAACTAGCTCTTGGAGATTTTGAGCGACGTCGTTAAGATGTAGAAGTTTAGCATGATGATGGGCGATATCAGCGGCCAAAGAGTGGTGCAGATCAATATATCTATCATAATCTGAAGATGTAACACTGTTTAGATCTGGAATTCGTTGTTGTGCGACTTGTAGCCATCTCATTTCCTCTCTTGTACCTTGCTCTAAAACGGTCCATCTGGAAGCTGCTAATGACATAAGTTGGAATCTTCCAGAAGACTTGTCTAGTATAACTTTGGCTCTTTCATATAAATCTTGATGCAATTGAGTATGTAAAGCCCTGGTTTCAGAGTCAAGGTTTTCTTCCAAAGATTCTAATATCGCTCTACAGTGACTCAAGTTAACAAAGAACTTACGGTGATTTTGCATTTCGTCCTCAAGATGTTCAAGATTCCTTACGGACACGGAACTTTCGACCAGAGCCTCAGCAATTTCTATAATCTGGCTAAATTCTTTAAGTGTTTGTTCGTAATCATCGGCTAAAGAGAGAAACTGTAATGATTTCTCCCGTTCAATATTGATTTGCTGTTCTAGTTGCTTAGTCTGATCATGATTACTGTAGACCTCCTTAGGAAGCTGCCTGCCAGGGAAATCTCTTAGCAAAGACTTAGCAGTGGCGATTAAGTGGATAGCTTTGAGCATGCTGCTTCTGTTTTCATTCTCCAAGTCGTCAAGTTCATTTAATTTTGTCTGTGGTGCAGCATCAGACTCTTTCAGATCGCTAAGCTGGCGCTTTAAGCGGTAAACGCTGGAGGTAACATTTTGAACACCGTTAAGAAATTCTTCCCATCGTCGCAAGTCACCTGAAGCGAGTTGTTGATTTTCGTCCGTAACTTCTTCAATTATTCTTACTTGTTGTTGTAGCGACTCGATGTAACTTCTCATCCTTTGGCGATCATCTTCATTGTAAATTGGATCGGCTTGTTGAAGAACCAATTGTAGTTCATCAACCTTTTCTTCTATATTGACAATTTCATGTTTTAGGTTATTAAATTCTTCGACTCGCTCTTTGGAAGGACCATCTGAGGTTTGTTGTCTGTTAACATAAATTCTGTACTCGATAGTTTCTAACCATGTAGTAATGGTCTCTACAGTAGTAATTACAGTTTGTTGAATTACACTAGCATCACCTCGTTCAACTGCTTCTTTAAGCACTTTTAAATTTTGTTGGACATTATTGTTTCTCTGTTCTATACTTTCGTCAACCATAATTTCATTGAGTGTGGCAATATAGAGTACATTACTAAGATGAGTCGTTTTCTTAGCGTTTTGAAGATTTTTAATTCTCTCTAAAGATTGTGTCTGATTCCACCTAATGTTAATTTCATTAAACGGTGCAGGTCCCTTTTCAATTGATGGAATGTTTGAATCAGGTTTCTTCCATGTCCTAGTAGAAAAATCTGGTGGTGAAAGAGGAGAATCAGAAGCAGGAGTCAATGGAGTGTCAGGTGTTATAGAAGGTGCTTCAACTTCCTCGATTGTAACAGTACTTGTGTGCTTTCCCTTGGTCCTTGATTTGACAGGTGGTTTTTGTTTGGTTACCTCTGTTTGATTTAGTGTAACTGCTTCTGTTGCAGACTGGGCAAGCTGCTCAGCCGACTTGCCATATTTTTCAGCTTGTATCAAGTTTATAGTGTCCATATGGAGTTTTTCAAGTGTCTCTGGTTCTGTCAATAGTGCGTGCACATCTGTCTGTAGAAGCTCCGCAATATTAACTGGTTTATCGTTAATCAAAACAACTTCATCTTGTTTTGAGTTAGAAGTTGGAGCATCAACAAACGGTTGTCGTTCTACTTCTTTGTTTAAAAACTCAACAGTAGACTTGATATCTGGTTTAGCATCTTTAAGTTCTGAACTCACCAAAATTGTAGGTTCTGACAATTGTTCCTTTAATTCAGTTTCGGTTAGAATTGATTCAACCGTAAACGTTGCTGTTTGAGGTTTAGCCGCACTGGCATCTTCTATTACAGTGTATGTATCTTTGGTGGTTATTTCTATGTCGGCTGGAATATCTCTGGAGACTTCAACATTAACAGTTACCTCAACATTTTGGTCTGATGGCGTGTCAGTTCTGAATTCAGATGAATAAGATTCTGTAACCTCCTTTGGCTCTGCAACATTGTTGTCAACCTGACTTTGTTTTATTTGTTTAATTTTCTGTTCATTAATATCAGTTATTACCTTAGATGTAACTTTAGCAATTTGAAAATCTGTAGGTTTAGGTAATAATTTTGCGCCTTCTTGTAAGGATTCTTCTATAACTCTACCTAGGTGTTCCTGATTTATTATTAATGTAACTACTTTGGCTTTGATTTCAGCTGAGGAATCATCAAGAATGGTCTGTGTATCATCTTTAGTTTCTATGGTTTGTATATTACCTTGTTCTTGATTTTTTGTTGGGATCTCTTTTTCTTCCAGGCTTTCAGATATGTTCACAACTTCTGCCTCTTGTAACGCTTCTTTTTCTGAATCTATTGTGGACCATTCATGGTGTTCTCTAATAGGTTCTTCAATAATTTCAGTTACATCGTCTAATTCATATTCAGGTTGTGTAGATTTGGTCGTAATTCTGCGAGGGTCTGATTGGTCAGGGATGATTTCAACAGGTCTCGTAAGCTCGCTAAAGCTTAAACCTTTTTTCGTCATATCTGAGAACATTGGTCTGTGTTGAGATGTATCTATTCCAGAAGCTTGCCTGTGGAACACCGAAAACAAATCTTTTTCTGCGGATTCTTCCGACACTATCTCTTTTGGCTTTTTGTGTTTCTTACGTTTTCTTCGTTTCTTACCTCCTTTATCTACGCTACGTTCAGATTCCAAGAATGAAACAGTTTGCTGTTCAATATTTACACCACCAACTTGCACTTCTACATCAAACTCATCTGCGGAATATTCACTTGCTGAATCAGATAGATTCACTTCTACAAGGGGTACTGTTGGTTCTAAAGATTCTGATAATGTAATAGCTTCTGAAGAATCTGTAGGAACAGTAAGGATAGCTTGAATTTCGACTTCGTATTCTTCGCTTGTGCTTTTAGTTGGAGTCGGAGTTGGTGTCGGTGGTAGCTCTCCTACTTCTTGAATAATAACGGGTATTGTTTGAACTATGGTTTCCGTTGTTTCTACTATATTTTTCTGTTTTATGGGTGATACAACCGGAGACTTAACAGGGGAAGTTTGTGTAACATTTTCAACTGTCTCAGTAATATGTGTTTCTTCACCTTTCTTTGTCGATTTCTCTACGGAGGTCGGGGGCAGCGGTTCTGGAGAAGTTTGAATAGAGGATTCGCTTATGCTTGGCTCCGCTTGAACTGCCATTTCCACCACCATAGTAGGTTCCGGAGTTTGAGTTTGTACTGCATCTTCTTGGGTATCCACATCTACAGTTTGTATTGCAGATTCACTTCTAGGTATTTCATGCACTTCTGGTGTTACAGTTTGTATGGTCTCATCGATTGTTTCTAGCTGTTCTGGTGTAATCGTTTGAATATAAGACTCAGTGGTTTCTTTAACTTCGACGATTTCTGGTTTAGGAGATTCTATCTTAGGAGAAGTCTGAGTATTACTTTCACTTATTTCTGTTATTACTTGCGTTGACGTATCTTGCACTTCTGGTTGCACGGATGTTTCAACATCTGTTTTGATCACTTCTTCTGGTTGCGTCGATGCCTCAATGGTTTCAGTTACAGGCTCTGGAGAAGTTTGGACTGAAACAGGTTCCATTTCAATCTTTTGTGATATTACTACTTCTGCTGTAGTTTCAGGTGGTGGAGTTGTTTGGGAGACAGTTTCTTGGGTAATAATAGCTTCTATTACAGGAACAGTTGTAACAATCTCCGTAACAATATCCTGTGGTGATTCACTTTCAGGTCTGCTAGCCACCTTTTCTTCGACTACTTTAACTGTGCCCGGTTCTGATTGAGTCGATAATGTGTGATACGATTCATTAGGGGATATAACAGTGTCTTCTTGAGCTTCCAACACACTTGCTTCAGTCTTCGCCTCATGTTCTGGCTCAGTCGATTCAACCTCGGTAGTCTGTTCTTCAGTCTGAAGATATTCTTCTGAGGGTTCTGGTTCTTCAGATTCTTCCTCTACCCTCTTTTTGCCTTTCTTTCGTTTCTTTTGTTTTTTGCTTGGTTCCTCAAACCTAATAATCTTCTTGGACTCGTCATCTGGTTCAGACTCCCCAATTGGTGTCGATTCATACACTGATTGTGGAACATTTGATTCTTCCGATTCTTTAACCTTAACTTTTTGGCCACGTTTTTTCTTTTTTCTTCTTTTCTTTTCTTGATCAGGTTCGTCCGGCATACTTTCATCCAGAGTTTTGTCTGCTTCATAACCAGTGTCCCTTGCTTTTTCTGAGAAGTCTTCAGATTCACTGGCCGTTTCAAACGCCTCCACGGTCGGCTTAGGGGTGTCTTCAGAAGGAGCTGAATCATCTGGAATAATAATTTCCGTTGATTCAGCGAGGGAGGTATTTACAGATTCTTCCTTGTTCTCATTTTCTTCTTTATCTTCAACTGTGCTTTCACTAGATCTTTTGTGTTTCTTTTTCTTTTTACTTCGCCTACCCCCATGGTCAATATCGCTTGGTGTTGACAATTCTTCGTGCTCACTCTGAGCCTCCGACAAAATTGGAACTGGTTCAGAAATAATTGTCTTGGATACAGTTTTATCACTTGGTAGTTGCACATTTATGTCTTTGTAAAGAATTTTAGCTGTATTATCATCAGCTTCTTCAATCTTCATTGAAATAGATGCTTTTGGGGTGGCAATGGTTTCATCCGTTGGCTTGTCTTTTAAAGATAAATCAATTTTGACTGTTTGGCTAGGCTTAATAGCCTTTTCAGGGGATTCATAAGCCTCCCTGGCGACCTCAATATCGCTATCATCTAATGCTTGAGAAATCTCAACATTTTGGCGTTCAATGTTAAGAAAATCTAAAACGGATGGTAGTTTGGGCTTTTCTGAAGGAGCCTTAATAAACTCAAAATCTTCCTGAGAAATACTAACTACCGGTTCCGTTTCCTGAAGTGACAGCGCAATTGTAATATTATCAGATGGCTGCTGTACTGTAAACACTTTAGTTATTTCCTGCGTACTTATCTTCGTGTCTTCTACATTTTTAGGTTCATCAGTTGGTTTTTTCGTTAAAACAACTTTCTCAGTAGTGATAATGGTTACCTCCTTTGATAGCCGGTTTTCTTTATTAACGTCTTCTGGGCTGATTTCTTTTAAGTTGTTGATTTTAGACTCGGTAAGTTCCCTAGATAATTTTTCTAACGGATCACTTTGGTCTTTGCAAATACTTTCTTCATTTTCAGACAACTGTACCTTATCAGGTATAATTTGACTGACACTCTTAACTTCCGTATCTGTTACTTCTATTGGCAGGTTTTCTTTCATAAGATCGTGTGCATGGAGTTGTTCAGATCTAATAAAATCCTGTACTATGGATGCTTTAATTTCACGAGGAAGATAAGCATCATAAACTTCTTCAAATGTTGGAGCGCTTGGACTATATTGATCAGTAGACTGTTGAATATCAGTTATTGACTGCGTTTGAAGTACTAATTGCGAAGGCCGTTCTTGCACCGTTGGAGCAATTGACACGTCTTGTTGTTCTAAGGGAGTATCTGTCTGAACTTCACAAGAAGCAGTTGATGGTTCTTTACCTTTTATTTGACTAGTTATGGCGGTTTGATCAATATTGGTTAATGTTTGATATGTTTCTTTTGCTTCTTTATCATGGAGTAATTCTGGCTTTAAGGACTCTGTGGGGGAAATAACTACAGTTTGAACTTCACTAGAGACAGTAGCCGGTGTTATTATTGTTTCTTTGGTAAGTACGGTGGTTGTCTCGCCAGTTTGTACTGGAGAGGAATGCGTGGCGACCCTTTCGGATGCCAATAGATCTAAGTGAACGTCACTGGTCAGAATTATTGGGGGTTTTTCCTCATCTATTACAGTTTGGGGTTTTTCAAATTTATCTGAAACAATTTCTTTTATTTGTTTTTCTTTTATTAATGTCAAATCTTTTGAGGGCTTAATTTCAGATTGAATATTATATGTATCAGTAGTGGGTTCATGCACCCCAGTATCTAAAATTTTGGTTTCAATAGACGAGTAAGAACTTAAATCTTTTGGTGAAGTCTGCGTCACAAGTGGTTCATTAATGGCCGCTGATAAACTTGGTTGTGGTTCCTCAATTTGAACTTCGGTGGGAAGGAGCAAATCTACTTCAACAGAAATACTTTCGTCAGACTTAATAGGCTTAGAAGGCTCGTCACTTAGAGCTTTTTTATCTTTTTTCTTCTTAGGTTTTTTACTTTTTGGTGCTTTGTCAACGTGAGGTGCTTCATTAACTTTACTACTATCAGGTGAAGGACTACCAGAAATCTTTTCCTGTTCAATAAACTCGCTGATAACAGAGGAACTTGAGTTTAGGTCTACTTTGGGTTGCGTGATTTGTAATGCTACATGCTCGTCTACTAAATGTTGATCTATCACATACCTTATCTCTTCAGGGTCCTTAATCGGACTTTGAACTATATCTTTTAGTTCGGTAATAGGTTCCTTTTCAATAGGGGAAGTTATTTTCTCAGCCTGTGGTTCTTTTGAAATGTCAGGCCTCTCTGTCGGACTTGGGGTTTTTGGCTTGTCTTTAGGTTTCTTTTGTTTTTGGGGTTTTTCAGGAGATACAGCCACTGGTTTTTTTGTTAAATCCTGTGCTGTTATACTATCAGCTTTTTTAGAGTCGACTACTCGTTTGAAATCTGTAATTTGCTCCTGAGATTCTTCTTTAACATTAATACCTTCTGGCACATTCCCTACTGGTTTTCCATTAGCATCTAATATGATTGTCGTGGTTTTTCGAGTTACCGTGACTTCAGGATGTTCAAATACTGTGGCCTGACCAAACTGTTCATCTTGTACAACTTTACCATCTTCTGTTCTAGTAACGTTAATGCTTACTCTAGGTATGCCCTCTTCAGTAACTTCCACCTCTTCAGGCTCTTCTATAATTTCTTCAGTAACGTGTTCCTTTCCATCAATAATTACAGTTTTTCGAACAATTCTTCTAGTTTTTCTTATAATTCTTCTAGTAACCTGTTGTACAACTGCTCGTACACTAGAACTGGATGTATGCACTTGGCTGCCTTCTAATGTAAGTTGGGCTTCATCAATTGGAACAAGTTTATTATGTTCATTATCAAGTAACGCTACATCCCCTTGGTGTAGCTTAAGGCCTTGAACATCAATTGGGCCAGGTCGTGCACTACCCTCTACTAACGAATATTTTACTTCAGGTTCCGTCTGGTATTCTTTAACATCAACATCACCACCTGGCAATCCGGAAACTACTCTGCTACCATATTGGTGGGATGTTACCGTCTCTTTCTTGCCATCTCCTCTTGCAACAGACGTACTACTTTGTTGACCTTGCAGAGTAATTTGTGAAAACGATTGTGTAACTTGAGGTCCATCACCTTCCGTTAAAGTATTTAAAGTAGTGTACTGTTGTTGACTAACCGATTGTTGTTGACGAACGACCGTTCGGTGTAATTTTTTAACAATTATCCTTCTCGTACCATCAGCATCTACAATTACTTCAGTGGTTGTTTCATCAGGTTCTACGAATACCGTCTCAAAAGGTTGATTTGGTTGAGTATTGGTAATGTTAAGTTCGGTAATACGAGTTTCTGACTCGGGTCTCTTTCTGTAGTTAGCTTCGACCAAAATGTCGTCAGGTTCTTCTACAATGGGTTGTGGATGTGATTCAGCCATTGGTTTAGTGTCTATTTGTATAATATCTTGTTCTCCTGAAGTACGTTTCGAGATCGTTATTGTTTCTCTCTTATGTGCTGGTTCCACTTCACTAGAGGATTCAGATAGTTGGGTTTGAATCTGAGCATCCACTGGCTCGTTGTAGGTAACTGTAAAGTCTTTGGTGGTAGGTTCTTCTTGGATAAGCACTGGGGAAGACAGACTTCTGCCAGTTTGGGTTTCAATATGCGCTATAGGCTGGGTAGCTTTTTCAGCAGTAATAAATTCTTGTACAATGTGTTTAACTGGTTCGATCGGCTTAACTTCTTCTATGGGCATAGACGTTGAATCCAACGTGGCCTCCAACGAAAGGTCAGGGGAATGTATAGGCTTAAGTTTTTCTTCTTTTATTCTTATTATTTCAGTACGCAAGTATTCAATTTTTTGCGTTATAAAGGTCTTTTTCTCTCTAAACACGAATGTCAAACTTTCAAGTTGTTCTATCAACGCAATAACAAGTGATTTCAATCCAGGATATTTTTTAAATTCCTCTAAAGTCCTTGTTAAGTCTTTTATAGTTTTCTCTTTTTGCACCAATTCTTCATTAAGTGCGTTGAATCGCGTAATATAACTCTCTGCTTCCTGTTCGTCTTTTGGAGCGATAAAACTATTAATAGTCTCAGTAGTAGTTTTTATCCACACTTCAATCTGATAAAGAATACTTTGATATCTCTCAAGCTCCTCCTGTTTCTTTGCTTGGACAGCTTGGGCGTTCTGAAATAGACAAGTAGTATAAATAAGTGAACTATTGCGTAAAGGCTAAAAATAAAAGGCATGTATTATAATTCGCCAGAAGCTCTTAAAGATCGCCAGTGTTAAAAATAGTTTAGGTAAATTTTACGAGTCATAAACTGAAAGTACTTTATTTTATATTTAACTTTAAAATCGGTTAATTAATTCTTGCGGAAACATCTACATTGAAGCAATAAATTTAGGGTATTATTAATTTACATTCTGGCACGGAACTGGATAATCATTTGATATCAGGACATAGAAAGACGTAATGAGTTAAAAATATAATGTTAAAAGCAGAAATGTGTTTAAAAATGTTTGCATTGTAAAGGGATTTAGCATTAACTAATTCACAGAATTTCTGTATATTAGATAATTTGTCATTTATTTTATTAGTAATAATCGTCATAAAAAGACATTGAGCGAGTGTAATTAGCTTCAATTTAGCCATAACAAACAATCAGTGATAAGAGAATCGCATAATAAAGGCTAATAATTGCCAAATTATGTAATAAACAGAATTTGAATTTTTTGGATTGGTTATTGTTACTTTTATACAGGGTGATCCTTAAGTATATAAAGAAAATCTAGGATATAGTTCCTGACACCATTTTAAGACGAAAAGTTCATATGGACATATGTCCTAAAATGCCTACCCCCTAAGATACAGGGTGTTAAAATAATATAAAAAAAATGTTTTTTTTTAAATTTTGAAAGTCTTTGAAGATTCGGTATTAAAAATTGGTGTCAACTGATTTTGTATTAAACTGCACTTTTTCGTTAAAAAAGGTTTTGCTTACTTCCACCTGTGGCGTGCGTGAAGATACCATCAATATTTTTTTTTGTGAGAATATTTGATACGCCACTGATTTTTTCTTAACTCTGATGCATTTTTATGCACGTTTGATACAAGCTGAACAAAAGTTGTCTCTAGTATGTCTTTAAAAAAAACAGTAGTTTTAACGAAAAATGGAAAAAATTGTATATATTGTATAAAAAAAAGCTATGTTAAGACATCGCTGATTGGACTTTTTTCGAAGTAGGCTTATGTCACAGCTTGTGTAAATAATTTGTGGAAATTTCACAAAATTGAATGACAGAAAAATCATTTAAAGCTTTAATGCGCCGTTTTTGTGAATTGTTTATCCATCCAAAAGTTTTATAAAGTTATGGCTGATTTACAAAACAGGGCTCATTTGGCAGATATGCATTTTGATTATGGTCTTGCTGATGGAAATGCATACGAAGCAAGACGTATTTACCAGGCAAGATATCCGAATCATGTAGCACTGTGTGCTCAGACCTTTGTAAGTCTCCATCGACGTTTATCAGAAACAGAAAGTTTTGCAAGAGTTTCTGATATTCCCGGCAGGCCAAGGACGGTAAGAACACTAGAGTTAGAAGAAGCAGTATTAAATAGAATTGAGGAAGATCAAGAAACCAGTGCTCGAAAAATTGCGCATGAGGTAAACGCTAGTCAGCAAACCGTTTTGAGGATTCTTCACGATCATCAAATGTATTCTTACCACATACAACGAGTTCATGCCCTTTTATCACGTGATTTTCCTCAACGCGTTAATTCTTGTCAATGGTTTTTGGAAAGGTTGGCCAGACATCCACAATTTTTAGATAATTTCTTTTTTACCAATGAAGCTAATTTTTTTAAGAATGCCATAACAAACTTTCATAACAATCACGTTTGGAGTCAAGAAAATCCACACGCTATTAGCGAAAGACATTTTCAGTACCAATTTTCGTTTCATTTGTGGGTGGGAATAGTTGGCAACAGACTAATAGGTCCTTTCTTTCTTCCCCAGCGGTTAGATGGTCAAACCTATCGCAACTTTCTAGAAAATGAGCTGCCAATATACTTGCCATTAGCTCAGCGAAACCAGTTGTTTTTATGCATGACGGAGCTCCCGCCTACCTAATCAACCGTGGCCGCCAAGGCCCTCAGATTTAAATGTATTGGATTTCTATTTCTGGGGCCATTTAAAACCTCTAGTTTACAAAACTCCAGTTGAAAACCAGGAATATCTTAGAAACGGGATAATAATGGCTTGCGAAAATATTAAAAACACCCCAGAAACTTTTGAACATGTTAGAAATTCAATGAGAAGACGGCTAGATGTTCGTATTTTAGCAGAAGGTGGCCACTTTCAAAGTTTCCCTAAATTCAGTTTGTTTTGTGTTTAAATTTAGATTAACAAATAATTTAATTATATTAGCAAAAATTTGAAAAAAAGTAATTGTGTTTCGTTTATAATATCTGTACTACATCAGAGTTATGTTGTCGGTTGAAACGGAAGTTCACACAACCTTGTTATTTTAAATAAAAAACTCCCTGTATATTTTTAAAAATATGCATTCTACGAAGAATTCTAAGCATAAAACATGTATCATATTCTATACCTAGCTAAGAAAGTTTTCGAGAAAATGGCGTTGGAAACTGTCAAATTAGCCATACATTTTATTGTTTTTTTATTATAATTAATAAAATATTATGTAAGAAACACAAACTGATTACAAATAAAATAACCATAAATTAGATTCTCAAACCGATGGCCGTTTGCTTCTTGACACAAATGAATTATTTCTTGGAATTCTCGGAGAACATTGTTCATTTGTATTCGTGTAATATTGTTTACTGCTCGAATTATTCTGTCTCTTAGGCCTTTAAGGTTCTGAGGTTTTGTTTTACACACCTTCTCCTTGATGTGGCCCAGTGGCCCCACTAAAAAAATCAAGGGGTGTTACGTCAGGGGACCTTGCTGGCCATCTTACTGGGCCATAAGTATCCATAGAACGATTTCCAAAAGTCGCATTTAAATAAGCTGTTACTATTCTAGCATTGTGTGCTGGAGGGCCGTCTTGATAATGAAATATTTGTACGTATTGCCTAACAGGTTAATTTTTTTAGAAGATTTTCAATGTGGTTCTGAAGAAAAGCCAGGTATTGGGCTGCACTTAAATGTTCTTAAAAAATATAGGGCCTATTATACGTGTTCCTATAAAGCCCAGCTATACATAGATGCCAAATATTTCCTGAAACGCCCCCTCTCTAACTAGATGATTGTTTTCAGTTGCCCAATACCTGGTGTTTTTTCTGCTGAACATCCCCCGGGATTCGTCAGAAAATCAAAAAAGTGGCTATTGCTGCACCTCCTCAAGATATCAGTTACAAAATTCAAATCTTTGCATGCCCTCATAAAGATGGTGATTAATTTGGTATTTGAAGGTTTATAGCCATATTTCTCCAATATTTTTCTAGCACTCTCTCTACTAATGCGTATACAGTGTGTGTATAAAGTCTGGAAACGGCTAAATAACATCATAATTTATTGGCCGATTTACACCAAATTTGGTACAATTGTGTAAGAGGATCTGACGCACCGAATGCCGATATTGGCGTTGTTGTCAGCTTTTTAGTTTGTCTGGAATTCGAACGAATTTTATATTTTTAGACGTAATACCCTGTATATTTTTTCATTTATTGTTTTTACTTTAAATTTGTTACACTTTTGGTATAACATACTTTGTTCCTAATAGCAGTAGTTTTCGAAATAACGAGTACAATTTAGAAAAAATATATTTTTTATATTAAATGTTCAAACCGTTTTCTCTGTACAGCTTGACAGTGTGCTAATTGAAAATAAAATTTTTCAATTGTGTTGTAAATCATTTCTGGCGTTATTAATTCAAATTCGTCCAAAATTCGACGCTGCAAATCGGCCAAATCTTGAGGTTTTGTGGTATAAACTCTGTTCTTCAAGTGCCCCATAAAAAGTAGTCGTTAGGCGACAAATCAGGGGACCTAGGTGGCCACTCGATTGTACCCCCTCTACCGATCCACCTGTTCGAAAAAGTGTTCGCGCACTTTTTGACCAAAATGGGAAGGAGCTCCGTTCTGTTGGAAGAATGTACTTGCATAATTTGGACCCATTACATTCTGTATAGTAGGCACTATTTGCGTTTCCAAGAACTCAAGGTAAAGTTGTGATGTCAAATTTCCATCAATAAAAAATGGACCGATCTTGTGGTTACCCAGAAACCCAGCCCACGCATTCAATTTTTCAGGGCGTTGCGTATGACCTTCTCTCATCCAGTGGGGATTTTCATTTGCCCAAAACCTGCAGTTGTGTCTATTGACTTTACGATTTAACATAAATGTTGATTCGTCCGAAAATACTATAAATTTGAAAACCTGGTTATTTTGGTCAAACCTTGACATCATAATATCACAAAATTCAATTCTTCACTCATAATCATCTTCTAATAACTGTTGAACTACATGTATTTTGAAAGGGTGATATTTATGTTTTATTAAAACAGTCTAGACGGATTTGAAGCATCCGTCACTTACTTGAGAAATTTTTCTTACTGAAGAAACAGGAGTTTCAACAACATGTTGTAAAATTCCTAAACTTTTCTTTTCATCTACTACTGCTGGTCGTCGCCTATCTCTACAATTTCCAGTTTCTTCGAACCGACGGACAGTTTTTAGAACAGTTGCTTTTGAAATTGGATTTCGGTTTGGAAATGCGTCATTAAATAGATTTTTAACCTCTTCGTAAGACTTGACCCTATCGCCATATCCTCATCATAAGAATTGTAATTCTTTCACTTTCAGTTAAAGACATTTTTGCATGTAAAAATGACAGCTTTTATGACTTTACATCAAAACTGAACTGGTGTGTTATTTATTAATAAATAAATCACACTTTGTTGATATTTTCAAAACACGTCGTTATTTAGAAAACCACTGGCTTTAGAAACAAACTATGTTATACCAAAAGTGTAACAAATTTAAAGTAAAAACTATAAATGAAAAAATATACAGGGTGTTACATTTAAAAATATAAAATTCGTTCGAATTCCAGACAAACTAAAAAGCTGGCAACAACGCCAATATCGTCATTCGGTGCGTTAGATCCTCTTACACAACTGTACCAAATTTGATTTAAATCGGCTAATAAATTGTGATGTTATTAAGCCGTTTCCAGGATTTATACACACACTGTATATCATTTTTAATTTGCCTCGTCGATGCTGTCGGGCCAGCTTCAACACAAGCCAGTGTATTTGTTCCTGCCTCCTCACTAATAATAAAACCATTTTGGTTTTGATTTTCGTTGTCCTGTTGGGAAATCTCTGTATCTACAGAGCTTGCGCCTCTCTTCGGTTTTTTCTAGCATTTTCGTAGATTAGCAGAATGTCAATTTGATGCTCATGCGTAAAAAAGGCTACCTTAGATGAAACTATGAATAAATTAACATCAATTGTTGCTTGTTGGAGAATGTAACTAAATCTATATTTTAAAAGTAATAAGTTTAGACATAGGGAAGCATAAATAAAAAATATTTAGAAAAGTAAGATAATTTCGAAAATTTAATTTAAAAGGGGGAGTGCCATTATTATTGGAGAGATTTGTGTTTGAATGTCAAATTTTTATTAAACCGGAAGTGAAATAGTTGTTTTATACTTAGAATTCTTCGTAGAATGCATATTTTTAAAATATACAGGGTGCCCTATTCAAAATAACAAAGTCGTGTGCAGTCAGACGCTTAAATACTGTGCGCACAGCGCACGTCATATTTTAGTCTTACGAATTTGTGCTAGCATTCTGTGCAGAACTTTTGGAAGCACCCTGTATGTAAGTAGGTTACTACACTATTAATAAAAAGTTGTAGAAACATATTCGCGTATGTTTACTTACCGAAACTAGAATTCTGCCGTTTTCAGCTTGTGACAAAAGCGTGGCAATTCTAGTTCTGATTCCAGCCAAATGAGCGGCTAGTTCTTTGGTTTCATGGTCGGATGTCAGTACCATAACCTGCCCTTCCAGGCGGATCGCTTCGGTGGCATGTTTCTTTAACTCGCCTGTGATGTTCTAAAAATATAAATGATATTGCGTAAGTTCATAACCCTAAAATATATACAGTGAGAACGTAAAGGTTGGACCCAACTCATTTAAAATGCATGTGTTTTTTTTTCGAAAAAACGCTCGGACCCGTCAATTTTTTTTTCTTGTGCATTTTCTGAAGCTTACTTCATGTATATAGGTTGTCTCAAAAATAAGTTATGACGGTTTACTTTATTTTCTTTAAATGAATATACCCCTATTTTATAATATTTTTTTTGGATTAAATTCAGCCGTTTGCGAGAAAACTGCGTTTTAACTTAAAACAACAACACATTATTTATTAGCAAAAAGACAACAAAATTGAAAAGAAACTAAAAGTCACTTTATCAAATGTTGGAAATGACCTCCATCAACTACCTACTAGTAACCGAGACGATCTTCAAATTCTTGCAGAACGTTATTAACGACGTAAGGTTTTATCAATCTTATTTTGCTTCTTATTCTGTTCTTTAAATCTTCAATATTGTTTGGTCGGTTAACATAAACCCTCGCATAAACCTTATACTTAAGATAACCCCACAAAAAAATCTAAATGGGTTAAACCTGGAGATCTGACCGGCCATTCAATTGGACCTCGTCGGCCAATCCATCATTCGGGAAAAACTGTATTAAGGTGCTCACGTAAAGTGTGTTCACAAATATAAGAAACCGACCTAAATATCTGCTATTATTAGGGTATTCAAAATATAATAAACAACAATAAACCACTTCTGTGAAATGATATGGGCGTAATAAATTTTAAGTACCGTACTCAGGTAAATAAAAATGCGGATAAACCAGGGTCCTTTGATTTTAGTCTGTCAACGTACATTGTTGAGTTTAGTTTATTTTTTGAAAATGTTTCGTCCTTGGTGTTCTAGTGAGATTTGTGAAAGCAATGAAACTGAAGTAAATAACAGAGTGCATTTATCAACAGATGCCAAACAGATTATAAAGAATGTGTTTTTGATATTAATGTCGCGCGGAAGTTTGTGCCCTAAAGAAGTTGTAAAGGAAACGGCTTTACTTACAAAAAAATCCTTTTCCACAGTTTGGAAAATCACACAAGGGCCAATTTTGGAACGCAGAAAAAGAAGTGATATTGGAAAATCAAGAACGTTAAAAAAAATTATATAATGTATGAAGAGGAAAGTGTACCAACGTTGGACAATTTAATGAAAAGGCTGACAACAGATGAAACAGAAATTAAATGCTCAAGAACGACATTGTGGAAGCGCCTTCAACACATGGGCTTTAAATTCAAAAGGATTAATAAAAAGCAGGTTTTGATGGAGTCCAAGCGTCTTCAAGAATGTGGGAATATCTGATAAAAGTAAATGAATACAGAACTGAAGGTAGGCCGATCATTTATTCAGATGAAACGTGGTTTGACACCCACGACACCCTGTCAAGTGGTTGGGTCGATTCTAGCGGCAAATGTGTGACACGTGTCCCGTCAAACCGTGAAAAAAGAATAACAATCTTACATGCTGGTTCTGAAGATGGGTGGGTGCCGAATGGTCTATCTCTCTCGGCAAAAAATATTAGTGAATCATGTGTTGACTGTCATGAAGACACAACAGCGGAGTTATTTGAAAATTGGTTTAAAACTAAATGATTGCAGAACATTCCACCAAATAGTGTCATTGTTATGGATAACGCTAGTTATCATAGTAGACAATTAAACAAAGCTCCTTCTTCAAAAGGCCCTAAAGCCAAAATTCAAGAATATATGTTTTATAATGATATATATTTTCATGAAAACTATAGAAATAAAGACTTATTAGAAGTGCTTAGAAGTATGTCTATTCAAAAAGAATATTACTGCGATGAACTTGCGAAAAGCATGGGGTACATAGTATTGCGGCTACCGCCTTACCACTGTATATTTAACCCTATTGAACAAATATGGCACCAACTTAAAGCTGGAATTCGTCGCAATAATATTACACCCACACTTAATTCTAGTGTATTAACTCTAATTCATGATGAAACTAAAAAAAAATTCTGAGGTGAATTGGAAAAACTGCGTACAACATGTAAAGAAAGTAGAAGAAATTTCCATTTGTATTAGGATTGCAACAGAAAGGTTTATTATTACTTTAGATGATGATAGCGACAGTGAAGTAGATTTAGTTGGGTAATTTATTAATTAATATAATAATAATAAGTGTAAGTGTAAGACCGTAATTCTATTTTTAGATTTTGAATTTAATAAACTTAAATAAACATCACTTTCATATTTATTTGCTGCTAAATTAAATATTTCATTACTATGTATTTTCTAAGACGGTCCTAGGACAGTCGGCATTGTGTCAATACCCCTATTTAGGTAAAAATAAATAAGAGTCATTTGGTCATTGCGTGGATTTTTTTTGTAGCCCGATAACGACAGTTTTGTTGACACTGCCATTTTAACAAAACGTTGCATCATCCGAAAATACAATTCGTTTCGAAAGCTGTGGATAATAAATGCAACATACTCATCATTATCTCGCAAAATTGGACTCTTGTGGCTGGATCATCTTCATTGAGTTCATGAACCAACTGGACTTTGTAAGGATGGAATTTATTTTTGTCTAAATACTTTAGGACGGTTGTTTTGCAGATATGATTTTCCAAAGCAATAGTAGGCACTACTCGCCTTATCGTGGTCTTCTTGAACCGACAATAACACATTTAATTGTGTACCTTCTAATAACGCAGGTCGACCTTTCGTCGCATTCTATCTTCATAATCAATCATTAATATATTCTATTCGCTCTCTTTCACTTAAGCGTACCTTTTGTTAAAATTACAAGATTATCAAAATACCTTTTGCCAGACACTTTGACTTGAGGCAAAACTACTCAAATCAGGGAACAACCGTCACTGTCACAGTGACAACATAACAACCAAAGGCTTTATTTACAAGTGTTCATGATTTAAGTAATAATAAAAAAATTATCTGTTAAAATCCGAATATCTATTTTCTCGCAAACAGCTAAATTTAAGTATATGACATATTTCATAAAATATGTTTAGAGTTTTATGCAGAATGCAAAAAAATATATGTATGTAGGTATACTATTTAATTAAATAAAGCCCTATTTAATTAATCATCCATCACGTAAGGTAATCATCGGAATGGGTGGGTAGGCGATGTGTATTATAAAATATAGGTAATTAATTTTTATTCACAAGCGGCCTTAAATATCAATTAATCAAATTTTGAATGACGAAAAACCCTTTAGCAAGGGCGAGACTAAAGGTGAGCAAATTATACGTCTTCAAGGAATTGTATTCAAGTCTCGGTAAAAGGCGCCCCAGAATCGGGAAACACTAACATAAAATGGACTAGGCTTTTAATATGTTAAGTGTATTGTAGTTCCGGGCTGAACATGATTGACAGTTAATTCAATCAAAAGCGGTCCCCCCTAAACAAAATATGTGGAATAACGGCTCTTTTTCTCTTCAACTTTTTTTTTATTATCAAATAGTTTTAAGGGAGGTAAAGATTTTAAATTTCTTGAAGATTTGTCTTTTCCCTTTCTTTAACGTTCTTGAATTAGGAAATTTTCTCGAAGAAGCCGGTATCAAGAATTATCAAGAGACATTTTTTGTGTAAACTAAAAAAAAAACAGTACCGTGCCATTTTTTTACTGTTTAAACAACACATAAAATATGTTTAATTTATTTGAAATTTTAATATCTGGAAAACAAAATGAACTTTTTGTCCTAAAATCAATCAAATATTTTGTTCTTAAATTGTTAATTGACACCCACCCTGTATAGTAATAATACTAATAATAATAATAATCTCTGGATCATGTTCGTTCTTTAAATCAGTCGGGGACTATTAATAATCCTTATAATTTTGTATGCTATTTATGTTAATTTTTACAAAAGATGACGTAATTTACGTACATACTTAGTAGGTACTTATCTTAATAGTGAATGATTGTAATATAAATCAAAACTTAATTAATCATTTTATATGTTTACCATATAAAACAGGTGTGTATTGAGATTACAACAACTACCTACACAATCTTGATGGAATCTTTATTGTTTACTGCATTAAAAAAATCTATTAGACCCTAATTTTGACACTATTAATAATAACTAAAATACTACTTTTTTAGTAGAAGCTCTTGACTTAGTTTTCAACGATGGCGGCAGGGCGCCATTTTGAATAAAATTTTTAAATGGCAGATAGTATCGAGTTATACCTCGTTGAAAAGGTATTTTCAATCTATAAACCATCCCGAAGTTTGATAAGATTTTATCGATTCATTTCAAAATGGTGGCCACTTTTGTTATTGTGGTTTAATTTGATTTTAAAGCAATAACACTGTGAATGAGTTGGAATTTTCACGCTTTTTGACAAATATTTGCTGCAGCTATGAAACTTACTTACACTCTCTCGTTTTCGAGGGTGGAGAAAACGAAAAAAAATAGTTAAAACTTTGTTTTACCCCCGAAACCACCCCTTTTCGCAATTCTATGATCAAGGGCTATGATCGGGCGAGGGCTTTAACAACCCTTGGGGGTTCAACAATCCTTCCAAGGGCCAAGGAAACTAACCTATCATTACCCTTTCCACGTCTTTAAACTCTCATCAAAATCCTAATCATACCCCTCTTTCTAAACGGTAAAATTCTGTACAATCATAGCCAATGTGGCTTCAAAAAGGGGGTTTAGTGCGCGGCTACTAACTAACTAACTAACTTCGGTTATTGATGATGCCATAAAAGTGGTCGAGGTGGGAATGGTGAGTGTGCTTATACTGCTGAAGTATTCCAAGGCATTTGACTCTCCGGACGATATGCTTGTATGTGCAAAATTGAAATATTATGGATCTAATCCCGATGCTTTATTTTTGAGAAAAAAAATTTTTTGACGTGCAATGAAGTTATTTTATTTTTTTTCTCTAAAACGAAGTAAGATACGAAGAAATATCAACAGACAAAAAGTTGTATTTTTAAAATATATGATATTAATATTATATAAATATTTATACAATACAGGGTGTTTCAGAAGTACGGTATGTAACTTAAGGGTGTGATTCCTTATGATATTCTAAAAGAAAAAGTTCATATAAACATGTGTCTGGAGTTGCCCCGTTTTTGATAGACAGGGTGTTAAAATAAAAAAAAAAAAATCGGTTGCAATTGTCTGTTTTATCAGAAGGTGGCCATTTTCAACATTTGCTTTGATTAACTGTTGCATTTTTTTTGTGTCTATATTTAAAAAGAAAAAATTATTTTGAATTTAAATGTTTTAAGTAATTTAGGTATTTTTTTTGTACAGGGTCTTCCAACGAGGACTGAACAGGGGCTCATTTTTGAGCTTCCTTGTATTTAAAGAAAAATCCAAAATAGCCAATCGATGTACTTTTTCCTGCAGAATTTAAAAATGAAACCAAAAATTTATTTGAACTAGAAACAAAAGAGTTACGCTATGGATAAGGTGTTTTTTAAATGGAACATAGCTTTTTTTATACGATTTTTGGAACGAGTGATTTTTTTTTGTCCGTTCTGATTAAAATATTTAATATTGTGACAGCTATTTTTATTAAATTTTAATGTTTTATCCAGAATAATTTAACTTTAACCTGTTTGAAACATACACTAGGTAATAAAGGTATAATCACCTTTGAATCCTTCAAAGTCAAAAAATTTGACAAATTTACTATAATATTGCCGAAATGAAATATTCATTAGATGAGAGATTGCAGATTGTTATCTTGTACTACAAATGCCAAGAAAATGCAAGAGAAGCAAGGAGAAGATTTATTGCAAATTTTCACAGAAATATATCCGTCAATACTATTCTAAGGATAAAGAACCTATTTGAGGAAAATAAAACATTACATGACAGAAAAAGAAATCCAGAAAGGAATAGAAATCGAGACCGTGCCATTGTGAATTATTTTCGACTGAATCCAACCAAATCAATTTCGGACGCAGTTCGGGACGTTCAATACGGCGGCGGTGTAAGACGCAGAAGAGTTACCCAAGGAACTGTTCACAGGACTTTAAGAAATCATAAATTTAAGTCTTATCATATCCTTCCACTTCAACATCTAACACCGGCACAAAAAGAACTTCGCTTCCAATTTGTTTCCCAAATTGTGATTCGGAAAGAAAACGAAGACCCTAATTTATTCAGAAATATCTTATGGACTGACGAAGCCACATTCACAACATCGGGGGTTTTCAATAGACATAATAATCATCACTGGGCCGTTGGAAATCCAAGAAAATTTCAGACAATTAAATTTCAAGGAAGGACTTCAATCCATGTTTGGTGTGGCATAAAAAATAATAGAATTTTGGGACCAATATTTTATAACGGGACTTTAAATGGACAGAGATACTACGAGTTCTTAGAAAACGAAACTGAGAACTTTTTGGAAGATTTACCATTGGAAGACTATCAAAATTTAATTTGGCAACATGATGGGGCTCCTCCGCATGCCGTGCGTGAGGTTACTCAATATTTAAACGGACGCCATGAAGAATGGATTGGTAGAAATGGAACCTATGCTTGGCCACCCAATAGTCCCGATTTGTCAATATTAGACACATTTCTTTGGGGCCATTTAAAGAACGTGGTATACGAGCAGCGAAACCACGATATTGAAGAGATCATGCAGAAAATTGTGAATGAAATAAATCGCCTTAACCAGGAAAATCACAGTATAACAGCAAGTTTGGAAAGGCTACAAAGAGGTTATCGCACATGCTTCGAGAACAACGGAGGTCACATTGAACAATTAAATTATTAATGTTTTTTTTTTTAATTAGTATAGAGTTGGATTTCTTTTTCTGTCATGTAATGTTTTATTTTCCTCAAATAGGTTCTTTATCCTTAGAATAGTATTGACGGATATATTTCTGTGAAAATTTGCAATAAATCTTCTCCTTGCTTCTCTTGCATTTTCTTGGAATTTGTAGAACAAGATAACAATCTGCAATCTCTCATCTAATGAATATTTCATTTCGGCAATATTATAGTAAATTTGCCAAATTTTTTGACTTTGAAGGATTCAAAGGTGATTATACCTTTATTACCTAGTGTATGTTTCAAACAGGTTAAAGTTAAATTATACTGGATAAAACATTAAAATTTAATAAAAATAGCTGTCACAATATTAAATATTTTAATCAGAACGGACAAAAAAAATCACTTGTTCCAAAAATCGTATAAAAAAAGCTATGTTCCATTTAAAAAACACCTTATCCATAGCGTAACTCTTTTGTTTCTGGTTCAAATAAATTTTTGGTTTAATTTTTGAATTCTGCAGGAAAAAGTACATCGATTGGCTATTTTGGATTTTTCTTTAAATACAAGGAAGCTCAAAAATGAGCCCCTGTTCAGTCCTCGTTGGAAGACCCTGTACATGCAATAAAATGGTTTTTATTCTTCTCGAAAACAAATCAAAAAAGTTGTATCATTAGTTGGTAAATCCGAAAAAAAATATCAAAATTAGAAAAAAGTCAGCGGCGTACATTTTGTTGTCAATAATATTCTTCAAGGTGCTGCCCGCGACGCCACTGGACTTAATAAATTTAATCTAGTTAGGGCTAATTAAGCCCCATATCGTTATGAATACCGGTACCAAATTTCAATCAAATTGGGAAAAGGAAATTTAAAAAAATGATAAAAAAACCATTTTATTTAAAAAACTTTACCGCCCTGTATATCCAAAAAATATATCATAAGGAATCACCCCTTAAGTTACGTACCGTACTTTTGAAACATCCTGTAAAATTACTCTGTAAAATTTACTATTTGATCCTCGATTTGATCTGCTAATAAAAATCGGTAATTATTCGGATTAATACAGCGAATTTATCGCTCATAAATGATTATAGGCTAATTTGAGGTCGCTGATTATGAAGCTGAATTTTTTTTGTCGCTAGGAAAAAGAATGTTCAAATTTCCCGCCATTTCTGCTAAAATATCACGTTTTAGTAGAAATGGAAAAATTTGGATACAAATTTTCTCAAAAACTTTTTTTTCTTAGCGACGAAAAAAACCTCGGAATATTGATCAGCCACCTTAAATTAGCCTATAAAAAAAATTAGCGAAAAGTTCGCTGTATACATTAATCCGATAATTACCTAAAAGTAATTTATTATTATTATAAAGTTTAGACCGTTTTTCACAATAACCTACCTCAAAAATATATCACACTACTAATTAAAACTACACTCAAACTAATAATTAGGTACGGACAACACAATGATAGACAATTAATGTTTTTTTTTACAGATATTACTAATAATTTAACATTTTTTTTAAAATCTTTTACACTTTTGCGGTCACGGAAAACTTAAATTCGGTTCGCGTTTTGGCGTCCAACTGACCGGCATCGTCGAACGAGACGACAACGAGCCAGATAGGAGCTTTCGGGTATAGTCGAAGCATTAGACCTAGGAACATCAACATTGGAATAAACCGTCGTATAGGTGGTATTACAGTCGGGAAGTTTTTTTTTCTGAAGAAATTTTTGATTGCAGCAATTTTTAATTGTAGTAATGAAAATTGCCAACTAAAGAAAATAAAATGACATGTAACCTAACTTTTTCGCTTTGTTTTGAGTATGCACGGTTTGTTATTTCTAGGAATTAGCATGTATAAATCTCATCTAAATGTTAAGTATAGCAACAAGAACACACCACATCATAAAATTCATAGAAATCTAGGTTTGCTTAGTGGCGGCTCTTCCGTAAGGGCTGCAGAGCTGCAGCCCCCCAGCACAAAGAACAAGCAACGGGAAAATAAAATGTACATCCCATTTATAAATAAATCAGTTATTGCTCATATTTTGCTTTAACTCGTTGTTTTATACTTATAACAATCGTAATTTGGAAGTCCGTCAATTCGTCCCTGTCGACCACTCTACGTCGGCGATTATCGCAATGGCATGAACCCTTATGACGGTTTAAATTATTTCCGCCATGAATTTACAAGTAACATGCGCCAGATCGTGCGGCGTCGGTCACGCTCGCTGCGGCTCGCTATATGCAATTTAAGTGCTACTGAGGGCTACGGAAATTTCAGCCGGCAATCGGCTGGAAAACATAAGGGATGCGTGTGTCGGTCGTTTGTTTCGCGCTATTTACTTCTAATAATGGTAGTATAGGTTAATAATTATGGCAAATAGTTTTCGTTTCGGTAAAAGATAGAAGACTTGACTTTACATATAAAAAATAAGTAAGCAGTTAGGTACCTAATTACTAAGATAAAAATTTGTATATTTCTAAAAAACTGTGCTAATTTGAACCATTTAAAAATGTCTTTACACAATACCTTAGGTACATTAATTATAAAAAGAAACAACCGAAATTAATACAATGCGCAAATATGACATTTTTCATTATCAAGTTAAAATATACCTAATTATTAGAAAATTGTGTAATAGTTTATTTCTCCGGTTGTTAAAGAAAAAATGTTTTGTTCTTATGTGAAGGTCAAAACGTTTTAATTCCAATTCCTATTTGGAGACTGACCTAACGCTTTAACTATTTTTATCATTACACTCGGTGCCTTCGGGTTAGTTCCTCGACTATACCCGCGACCTCAAAGTTAGTCAGAGCTTTTATTAGATGCCACTTAATCGAATTCGTTTTCTTATTTACCAAAAGAATTTATTTATGCTGTGAATAGAGACAATATTGATAGTTTAAACTTTGATTTAATTATCGGTGTTTGTTGAAAGATGCTTTTTATTTTTAGACATTATTTTATAATTATTGGTTTTCAACGAAGTGGGCGTCATTAATGTCTCGCCAGTTTAAGGAAGCAAATACTAATTTTCTTCTTCCCATTCTATGAGTAAAAAACATTTACTGGCCAATTATTTACCTACACAAAGTGTATTCTTGGCTTTAATCAGAAAATGCAACAAAGTTTTTTAAAAATCGCAATGTATACGGAGCCAACATGGCTGGGAGCCATAAAAGTTTAATAGCAGCGAATTCAATACTTAATCAGTTCACTATTATGTTGTTTTGAAGCTAGACAAGTTGAAAAATGTTCGGCAAAATTATAATGAGCATGTTTATGCTCACTAGTCATAACTATCAGACTGATAACAAATTTTGTCGCATTTTTTATTGGACGCATTACACTTCTATCCAGTGGCGTAACTACCGGTGTTCCGCGGAACACAGGTCTGAGACTATAGAAGGGCCCAGGACCCCAAAGAACCATTAATAGTAAAAATCAATGTAACAGTAACAAAAATTTCGAAAGTATGATATGGGCATAGTGATATGCAAATAAGTGTCATTTATTTTTTATTATTCTTTTTCTTAAGAACGGTTACTCGTAGCAACTTCTACTAAGTACGCTTTTTTTACGTACAAAATGATAGAGAAATCAATTTTTTTGCTGAAAAATTTAATTAAAAAAGTTATGACTCCTCACAAGAGTAGAAAGGCATGTAGGTGGCGCCCTCTACAAGTGGGAGCTATACTAGCATCAAATTCGAATTTCACATTTCAAAAAACCCCTAAATACCAATTTTAGTTCAAATATCGACATTATTTCAAAAATTATTTAGAAAACACAAAAATAGAAATAATACTTTAACACCCTGTATTTCAGAAACGAAGCATCTCCGGACATAGGTTTATAGGAACTTTCATTCCTATTTTTAAGCAGAGAAACGCATCCTGAAATTTTTCGCAATATTAATAAAACATCCTATATATTATTATGTCACACAAATAGGCCCCCTGTATAGATGGTAATAATCTATGGGGATATGTTTTACACCTTGTATGTTTTCGTTTAAAGCTGATGCTAAACTATTTTTGTGTACACCGTTTCAGTTATCGTCAGTTGGACAGTGCTTTAAAAACAATCTGCAAAAAATTCATAACTTTTCTTCGTATACTGTAGTTTTAGTGACATTTCATTTGCATGCAAGATTTTCTTACTATTCCTGTTTCGCTGGCTCTAGCAAAAAGATCTTTCTTAAAATTAAAAATAATAAAAAAATGCATAAGAAACAGAATGGGAGAACAAAGGTTACCAAACCTAGCACTTATTGCAATAGAAAATCAAATTGCTCGCGAAATAAATGTATCAAATATATGTCATCATTTGCATATTTAAAAGCTACAAAAAAAAACTTTTCAATGAAATAATTCTACTATAGTCTATTTCAGAAAGGTGTAGAGTAATAAAATGGGAAATTCCGTTCAGTTCGGCTCAATTTCGGTGTCGGCCATAGGCGCAGGTAAACTTTGTGCATTAAATTATTTATGATAACTATTAGGATAAAATAGTATTGTTTGTAATATTAAAATTTCAAGTAATTGCGTAAAAGGATTAGGAAAGGTATGTTTTCTGGCCTGAAGTATCAAAATCGAAATATTGTGTAGGGATTAGTTAGGTAGTAGATTATAAAGTTACGTTTTGCGTTTACCAGGTACCGAATTTGGCTCTGGCCTCTTTGGCTGGATCATATAAATAGGTGGTAATTTGAAATAAACTTCATATATCGTGTGTGTGTATGACCTTAATAAGTATATTTGTTTAGTTTAAAGCATCAGTATTTGCTGTTAAGCCGTATATAGTGTTCACTGTATTATAAGATTAGTAATAAAATGGCGACATTCACACCAACAAAAAGATGTTCCAATCATTCTCCACTATCACTGAGTGAAAAAGTTATTATTTTAAATGTGCATGATTGCATAAAATACGATTATCCGAATTTTACTGTACAAGAAACTGTCGACCGATGTTTCCGAATGACTGGAGTTGGAAAGTCCACCGTTTTTAAATTATTGTGGGAGAGAAAGACAGCAGTTCAAGTGGAACCTCCCAAGAAAAGTCCAGGCAGACCAGTAAAAGTCCTTGATGAAGGCACCAAAAGTGTAGTTCGAAGAAAAGTTCACTCTTTTTATTTTAAAACAGAAATACCCACCCTAGATAAGATTCTAGTGGAGCTTGGCCAGGATGACAGTATTCCGCTTATAACTAGAAAACTTTCATGGACCACTTTAAAAAATATGGATTTTGTCTGGGAAAAGCATAACCGTAAATCACTTTTACTGGAAACCGATGAAATTGTTTGCTGGCGACGAAAATACTTGAGAAGTATCTGCTTTATACAATATTTATACAGTACTATATATATTATTATACAGAAGAGAGCAGAAGAAAATCTTTTATCTTGATGAGACGTGGATTAATGAAGGTTATATAGTGTGGCAAGACAAAAATTTAACCAGTGCTCGCCAAGCTTTTATGGAAGGCCTGTCAACGGGTATTAAGGTGCCTTCAGGTAAAGGGAAGAGACTAATAATCGTCCATATTGAAAGCGAAGAGGGATTTTTAAAAGAAAGTTTGCGCACCTTTTAGTCGTCCAATACGGGAGATTACCACAAGGACATGAATTCGAATGTTCTTGAGGACTATTTTGGTGAAATGATAAAATATCTTCCAGCTGATTCAGTAGTAGTTATGGATAACGCAAGCTATCATTCACGAGACACAGAGAAAACTCCAACTTCATCTTGGAGAAAAAAAGAAATTATCGACTGGTTAACCACGAAAACTATTGAATTTGAAGATAATTTGATAAAGAAGGAACTATTAGCTATAGCAAATTTACACAAACATCGTTTTATGAAATATGCCGTGGAAGATATAGCAAAAAAAACATAGTGTAACTGTGCTGCACACACCGCCATATCATTGCGAACTATGTCCTATAGAACTTCTATGGGCGCAAGTGAAAGGATTTGTAGCAAGACACAACACGACATTCAAAATGAAAGACGTTAAGCTTCTGTTTGATCAAGCCATGAAGCCATTAAGGAAGTGACACCAGAAAACTGGCGAAAAGCAGTCCATCATGTCATTAAAGAAGAGGAGAAAATGTGGGATCTTGACCACCTGATCGATCGGACCGTCGACCCGTTAATTGTAAGGTCAAGAAGAGATGACAGTTCCTCAGATGACGAAGAATATTATGATTTTTTATGATTTAATTTCTGTATGATGTATTTTTTGTATTTTGTATTTTTTTTGTAATGTTTAATAAAAAATAAGTGTATCTTATACTATGTACAGGGTTATCCAACCAAGACTAGACAAGGCGATTTTTTGACTTTTCCTGTACTTTTATAAAAAAACTGAAATAGCCATCTTAAGTCATTTTCTCCCGCGAATTCGAATATCTTCAGCAAAAAACAATTGAACATCAAACAAAAGTACTAGGGGTCACTTTGATATTTTTTTAAATGGGATGCCGTATTTTTAATGAGCTTATCGGATTTCTCATATAAATTTTGATCTAAAATGTTGGATTTTTAATTCAAAAACGCCTTTTTTCTTCAGTTTTAAATTCGGAAAATGTTAAAAATAAAAAAAAAAAAAAAAATAAATTAAAAATCCAACATTTTAGATCAAAATTTATATGAGAAATCGGATAAGCTCATTAAAAATACGGCATCCCATTTAAAAAAATATCAAAGTGACCCCTAGTACTTTTGTTTGATGTTAAATTGTTTTTTGCTGAAGATATTCGAATTCGCGGGAGAAAATGACTTAAGATGGCTATTTCAGTTTTTTTATAAAAGTACAGGAAAAGTCAAAAAATCGCCTTGTCTAGTCTTGGTTGGATAACCCTGTACATAATGCCTAAATTTTATTCTGTTAAAATAAAATTCTTTCCTTTTTACGAGTACCTATAATTTAATTTATTATAATTTTTACGAGTATAATTTAATTTCTGTATAATGTATTTTTTTTTAAATGTTTAATAAATAATAAGTGTAGCTAATACTATGTACATAATGAATAATTTTTATTCCGTTAAAATAAAATTCTTTCCCTTTTACGAATATCCTACCGGTACGCCTTTGTCACACAATTTTTAGTGCTTGTGAATGGATAACAATAGGCAAAACCCATAAATTGACCCAATCCCGGGTGGTACTACCTGCACTTGATGAAAAGAAAGAATTTTGCAATGAAATCAATGCCAAATTATGAAAGTGGCTTAAATATTCGTTAGGTCACTCTGTAGTCCCTTTGCATACCTAATGAGCTTTTATTATTCTACACCTTCCTGAAATAGGCTATAACTGGTTAATGTGTTTTTGAAATCAACTATTTGTTTTCCATTTTACCAGAATAATTGAAAAAGAAGTAATCATATGCCCCGGAAGTCTTTTTTATCTTCATTTAACACAAACCACCCTCAACTCAATTTTTCTTGTCCGCAGCGTTGTCGTCTTGCAAGTTGCCATCCATGAGGGGCCCCGGTACAGTCACAGAAACACAGGCCCGTAGCTACATTGTTACGCCACTGACTTTATCAAAATGATAAATTGTAATAGCAATGAAAATATATACATATAACTAATAAATAGCCTGCTTTAACAAAGGAGCATGCAGGAATGGGGGGAGGGGGAAAGGTAAAAACCATTATTTTTTTGTGGTGAAGGAAATTTTCCACTACGTGGTCATAGAGATGATGGAGAGTTGTAGCTCGTGAACGCACTCAGCAAGGACATTTCAAGACCCTACCTAAATATCGAATTAAAACGAGATACGTAGAACTCCATGGTCACTTCAGAATCGCTCCTAAAAATGCTACATATATAAGTAAAACGATTCAGACTGTTATTCAACAAAAAATTATTTTACATGTTAAAAATAGTAAATTTGATTCAATTTTAGTGGACGAAACCACGGATGTTTCTGTCAAGGAGCAGATGTGAATATGTATTCGTTATGTAAGCGTAAATTAGAACATTATTGAAGAAGACCTCCTTGCCTTTATAGAACTTAACTCCTGTACTGGTAAAGAATTGTATAAAGCATTGAAAAATCAAATTGAAATGTTTGGGCTTGATATTAAGAATATTCGTGAACAGATTGAAAAATCAAATTGAAATGTTTGGGCTTGATATTAAGAATATTCGTGAACAGTCTTTCTTTATACCCAGATATATTTGAGAAAATATGTCCGAGTATAAAAAAGGCATATCTATATTTTCAAAGAGCAACCGTTAACTGGCACTGCTACAGCCATTGTTTAAATCTAGGGTTATGTAAAGCGTGTGGCATTCCAGCAATAAGGAACTCTAGTACTAGGAAAAATGCTACAAATTTCATAAGGTATTCTGCTCTTCGTATGAATTAATTCATCACGACACTACAGGAACCCAAAGAAAATAGAAAAAGTGCGAAACCAGATGGATTGAAAAGCAAGAGGCTATATTAGATTTTATTGAGATTTTTTCTGAAGTCATACAATTTTTAAATGCCCCTATACGTCATAGGAATAATGCTTCTTCCTTAAAAGCAAACATATTATCATGAGCATTATCATCTTTGGATTTTTTAGTGTCGATTTTGAGCGATTTAAGTTTATCCTTCGTCTATCCGTTTAGTTAAAACAAGTCAATCCTGATGTGTCAAAAACTTATGAAATATTGAAACATAGTTGGTTAAACGGTGGAAGAAATACGTAATGACTTTGAAAATCTTAATTTAATTTTTACGAGGATAAGCACTGCAATTAAAAAAATAGATTTGGAAATGAAGCTACTAAGATTTAACAAAAGACAAACCCACTGGACAAATTATCCTATCTTCATACCATTTTCAGATTTTCCTATTTCAGAATTAAAGTTCAGATTTTCTGAGAAACATAAAATTATAGCAGAGTTTTTATGTGATTCCAATGAATCTTCCAAAGCTTAATGATGAAAATTTTTTTAATGCCATTAAGTTTTGTGAAGAAGATACCTATACCAGAAGAAGACCAATTGATACTTGAAGGCGAATTAAAACTATGGAAAACTGGAATTCAAAAATTGATAAGCCTACAACAATAATTCCGACTAGAACGGAATCAGAAACCTTCTTTCAAAAATTGTTGCGTTTACTTGCCACAATACCTGTAACGAAGTGTACTGTAGAAAGATCCTTTTCGTCTTTAAAAGCTACCTACAATCCACAATGGCCAATATAGGCTAAATGTCTTAGCTTTGCCTAATATTCATAAAAGGCAAACCTTTATAACTACTGAGGAACTTTTGAAAGAATCTGCCAAAAAAAATAAGAGAAAACTGCAGCTGTCTAATATCCTAAAGTCAGACTGATTATTTTTTTTTTTTTTTATTTTAAACGGTAATTCACTGATGTTCTTTTTTAAAATACTGGGATAGAAACATTGAAACCAAAAACCTGTTCTTATAAAAAATATCATTCTTACAATTATGAAATGATGATTATCTCAAATTGACATTGACCCCATAAACAATACTAGAGAATAACTAGAACCGGCGAACCTAACTGAACTAAGGTCATGTTTATAAAAAGCATGTGGTTCCAATTGATTTATAAAAGGAGGGATTTTATAGCCGTTCCGATATATTTTCAACCTGTATCATTATTGAGCATAAAACAACAATATGACTATAAGAAAATATACTATAGCTAATTACTTAGCATCAAAAGACATGTTCTTGTTATTATTAACTGTTTTCCAACCCTAACATGTATGTAGTAAACATTTATCTCCCCGTTATAATCGTTAATAAATAAACAAATAAAATTACGATCGTATTTGATCTACCTAATTAAGCATAAAATATGTTTCAAAGGCTAAAGAGGCTCCCAGAAAGCCGTTAGTATAGTAAAAGTACGTAAATATTATAACGGATATACAGGGTGTTATTTAATAAGTGTCCGATATTTTACAAGACGATTCCTCAGTTATTTATAAGGCGAAAAGTTCATGGCCCGCAAACCCTTCATTTTTGAGATACAGGGTGTTAAAAATTTATTTTTGTTTTTCGTAAATAATTTTTGAAATAATGTCTATATTTGAACGAAAATTGGTATCTAGTGGTTTTTTGAAATGCGAAATTCGAATTGGATGTTAGTATGGCTCCCACTTGTAGAGGGCGCCACCTACGTGTCTTTGTACTCTTTTGAGGAGTCCTAACTTTTTATAAGTGCTTGTATTTCACTTTTAAGCAAGAAATTGGTTTTTTTCATCATTTTTACATGAAAAAGGCATACCTACTTGGTAGAAGTCGCTGCGAGCAATCGTTCTCGAGAAAAAGAATAATAAAGAAATAAATGGCATTTCTTTGCATATCGCTATGCCCTAGGCCCATATCAGAGTTTAATAAAATAATGATAAATAATACAGATACGTATTAAAGATAATACAAAAAGCACGTAACTGTATCTCAAAAATGAAGGGCTTGCGGAGTCATGCTTATATGAACTTTTCACCTTATAAATAACTTAGGAATCGTCCTGTAAAATATCGGACACTTATTAAATAACACCCTGTAGATATATTCCAAATTTCCAAAGATTTGGTAAAAATATTTGAAAACTTAAATCATTACTTAACCTTTCTATAGTTTTTTTTTTTAATTGCTGTGTAGCAAATATTTCGTGGTAAAAAATTAAAAATATGTCTGTACATTATGTTTATGCTTAACCCTTGCAAACCGATAATTTAAAAATATTTCCGGTCGGTCTATAGCTCCACCCACGGCGTATTGTTTCGCGGTGCGCCAGGAAATCGTTTTGCACGATTGTTATTATTATTGCTTTTACTATTACTTTTGTACAAACCAATATTAAAATGCAGCACTTCATGCTGACCGTAGTATTCCTAACAGAGTCATATGCATTTGACTGCACTTCGTCATTTGCTGCACTATTTCCAACTTTTAGAGAAATATCAACTTTCCCGCTCTAGATTTTGCTGTGACGCACTTAAGTAAATATCACTAATCAATACAGCTATTCTCTTTATGGAAACTCGTCTAGTATGTTTAGTGTTCTACTTCATTTAATTGAATTGGAACATAAGGCTAATATACGGGGTTTAAGACTAAAAGTTTTTCCTAAGTAATGTGATGTAAAGCATCTCCAATAGCTATTCCTCAGGATTGTTCATGAAAAAATCTTCATATTAACATAGGTCCAAAAATATCTAGTTCCTAAAATACAGTGTGTTGAAATTTTAATTTTAATTGTGTTCTTCTTAATTATCTTAAAAGCGACGAGTAGAAGGTTGCATCATAGCGAATTGGGTCATTTTCAGCACTTAATTTAGTTTTTTTTTTTTTGAAGAAGTAGTCCATCCTTACAGTGGAGTAGGTAATATAGATAAAAACAAAACTTCTGTCTTCCTCCACAAATAGTATTTATTTCAAAAATTAATTTCTTTAAAAGTGATTGTCCCTACATGTTTCGACTGTACAAACAGTCATCTTCAGGGGAACTAAAAGGAATCTATGAAAGTACAATGACAACAGGCACCATAAAGGACTTACCTAAATCGAGTTTGGTCTCGGTTTTAGTAGTTGCCTCAAATAAATGAGTACAACTCTTTTAAGATCATAAGGCAAATGAACTAACAAATTTCATTTGCCTTATGATCTTAAAAGAGTTGTACTCATTTATTTGAGGCAACTACTAAAACCGAGACCAAACTCGATTTAGGTAAGTCCTTTATGGTGCCTGTTGTCATTGTACTTTCATAGATTCCTTTTAGTTCCCCTGAAGATGACTGTTTGTACAGTCGAAACATGTAGGGACAATCACTTTTAAAGAAATTAATTTTTGAAATAAATACTATTTGTGGAGGAAGACAGAAGTTTTGTTTTTATCTACTTAATTTAGTGTTGAAATTTTAATAATTAAATTGTTCATTAGGGTTCTACCATGTTATTAATTTATTAAAAGAAATCTGCGTTATTTTTAATAAAATAGCATTTTTCTCCTAAATTAAGCGGCACCTTAAAAAATGCCAATAGACATGTGATGTCAGGCATTAAATAGGGATTAACACAAAATTAACATACATACATTACATATTTTTTAAAAGAATTATTGATAGCATTGCCTGCAAGCACGCCCCTGGTGAAGCAATTAATGTTTACACTTAAACGTCTCTTTTGAAAAGCAGTATAATCGTTGGAAGTTTGATAAAAAAGAAAACGTTCCGTTATTAAGATAATTAACAAAAACAAAATTAAAATTTCAACACCCTGTATTTTAGGAACTAGACATTTTTGGAGCTATGTTTATCGTTAAAGCGGTGAAGATAATATCTAAAAAAATATTAATTAATCATTTATTTGATCCCTGGGCCACAAATTATCACCTGTGCCTTGATACTGGTTTTGTCTCTTTCTATCGCATATAATATTGAATTTGTAGGAAGGTTCGCCTATGCCGCTACAGTTAAAACTGCCTTTTTTACTCCTTTTACCCCCCTGTCTCCTCAGCCGTCGTAGCCACAGAGTCGTAAGGCTGACTGTAAACGCCTAAAGATTTCTTATAGACAAAAATTAGTGGAAAAACAAGCTGTTCAATATAGATAAAAATAGAGTGTTAATAAAATAAATGAATTTGTGGAATTGATCCGTGGCGTGGGAATAAAATATTCTTCGATTATTCCTCCAGATATATTTAATGAAGAGTATAATTTTTAAAATTGTATTTATTTCTATAAATGTCTGCTTTATTGTTGCTTAAAGCGTTTTTTGTGTTTTTGTTGATACCAGCAGCGGCTAAGGCAAAATATATGTTTTTTTTTGAGACGACCAAATGATATTCTCACGAGATGCATTTACAAACTTTTTTAATATCCTGTATCCCTGTAAGGGAGACGTAAAGGATCATACTTTGTCAGAGCTTTCGTCTTAAAATAACGCCAATGTACTCTTGGATTATCCCGTATATGACAACTTACTAAATGGAAACGTGTCGTGTAGATAAATAATATATTAAATCCAATTGATTTTTATTGAGAGCATGCAGGTTAAAGGAAGTTGTATGAAAGTGTTTTAATTTGACCAGCATAAACAGAAGTCTGCCTTTTTTTAGGGGCTTCTAGTAAATTTAGAAAGCATGTGTGACCCATTTAAAATAATTTGAACCGTTTGAACTCATGGTTTATGTTGTCAAAAAATTTTTGGCACGGTTTTTTATTATGCAATCAATGAAATACTGGTAAACATTCCAACTAAATAAATAGCGTCAATTAATATATAATATTTAAAGTTTCTGTCATGTTTTATTTAAAAATAAAGAATAAAATGCAAGAACAAGTTAATTTCAAAAAATAGGACAGGCTTACCAAACACGAACAAATTTTTTAAAATTATTGTTGCTCTTATTATAAGTCTGAAGTCATAGGGCCAGTCAAATGTCACCCCAATTGTCTCTGCAAGAGTAAAATACGTTAAAAAAATATAAAATTAAAAAATTCGCCGTTTTAAAATAATGAAAGCAAGAGAGAGATTCAGGGCCGTAGCTAGGCGTTACCCATGGGGGGGTTTAGGTAAGAAAACTCTGGCAATTTATTAGAATTATTATTAAAATTTACGGTGGTTAACAAGGTAGAACTGAACATTCGTTGTTATGGGGGGGGGTTTGAACCCCCTAAACCCCCCCCCCCCTTATATACGGCCCTGGAGAGATTTAATGAGTAGAAACCTAATAAAAACTCTTAATATAAAATAATGGAACTCAAATAAGTATCATTTTGAAGGCGATGCAACGACATGTTTATTTTTTAACGCTTTATAAGAAAGAAGAAAACACATTTTAAATTATGTTGAAGGAGAAAATTTTAGCTAAACATAAAGCCGAGTTGTGAAATAACACTTCTTTTTACATTGCAGAAGTTTTTATGCCAGTATTCTTCCGTAGATCGGGTGACATCGTGTCCCCACCGCACGACACGGGAGGGACGCACGGTAAAGTAATAATTATTTCTATAAGCGACGTCATGATATGTAAATTATAAAGTGATGTCATGATTGGTTCGGGTTCGTTGTATAATAAAACTGTTAGAGCAAAAAATTAGTACCTAATAAAAAAATAACAAGACTTTTGTTTATTTTTTTAAACAAAATTAAGTAAAGCCGTTACGCCTCTGTTAAATATATAAACCAGTACTCTAGACTGGCCATCTGCTAAGGTAATTACTGTCTCAACAACATCTATAGTCGGATGACACATAAAAGGCCATCACATATATAGCTATTTCTTTAACTGTAGTAGGTCAGGGTTATTGGCAAGTACTTGGTAAATTACGGTTGTAATTTTAATATTTCATATAAACCTACCTAACACAACTTAATAAATTAAATTAATTTTTAAAAAAGTCAAAAAATGTTCTTTTTATTTTAACCTCCAGCTCAGAGAATATAGACGGGTCTACTAAGAAAATGTTAAACTTCCTCTTCGCATATAATTTTGAATTCGTTTTAGGTTGGTCTAGCTACTTTAGCTAGAATACTAAGTGAGTTCTAATTTCATTAAAAAAAAAAACATAAAGACATTACTTTGACACGACGCGATCCGTGAGTTTTTTTACTGGTGGGCAAATTTTGTGGCAATAATTTAACAAGATAAATTTCTGAGAAAACCTGCACCGCATATTTTTCGTCGCAATCAGTTTCAACTGAACCACTTTGCTCAAATTTCTTGATCAATCTTTGCACTGTGGTATGTTTTGGTGATTATTTCTTCCAAAACGACTCGCATTCACGAACTGTTTCCGTCTAACATTCTCCACATTTATATTACGTTTTCACGATAATAACGCGCTGTTCTATCGTGTAGCGTTCCATGGCTATTAATTGAAATAAATTACATAACAGCTATCAAGTTTTCAGAAGTCTATGACAAAAGCGAAAATGCCACGATATTTAAAATGTGCGTACATTTTGAGACGCCCTTTATAAACAGAAGTTTAGGCAAATTGAATGAGTATTATCAGATAATTAGTTTTTCTTTGTCTACCCTAATGTTTTGCATAGTATATTTCGTCGAGCGGCTCGAGTGTATTTACATAGGGCCGGAACCCAACCCGAAAACCGGCGACGACAAGGAACACGTGAGATTTTATTTTGACGATTTCGTACTAGTATTTGTCCCTTCTTAACTTCCTTGAAGCGCATATGTTTGTTTCTGTCTTGATTTTAATGCCTTTAATATAGTTTTCTACTGCCATATAAACCTGTAAAGTCGATTTAAAATACGGCCGCTCGATTCTTATTGGGGGGAGTTTTTGTGTGAAAATGAACTTTTTTAGGATAAATATTTTTGGGTTTACAAAAATAAATTATGGGGTGGGTCATTGGCCAAATGACCTTTTGGAACAGCCGCGCCTGCCTTTTGTTACATTCCTCACAACAACAATAAAATTTCAGTATTGTTCAAAGAAACTTGACTCACCTCAAGAGCTTGTAGCATTTGGATAAATCCTTCCTTCGGCAAATATTCAATGGAGTATTCTGTGTGAATTAATGACTCTTGTAGTTTTTCCACATCTTTTGAGAGATCCTAATAACGAAAACCAAATAAAACTACTATCTTGTAAGGCGGACATAAAATTGTAAGTTAAAAGAAAACAAAAAAATCATTTTCAATATACAAAACATACATTCAACATTCCCATGATAATTTGATTATTTTCGAAAATACATTTAACGAGATAGATTGGCAACGTCTAAAAATAATGCATGTAAGTAAATATTGGCTTTTTAATGAACTGGGCATTTATTTTTAGGCGTACGCAACCTTTATTAATAAAAACCAAACGTAATGTTCAAAAATATATTTTATAGTTATTTTTTTATCACCAATTAGAATCATAGATTTTAGAATACAAAAGTCTATGACAAACAGATTTTTGTCGTCACTTCCGGTTTCACCGCAAGTTACGTCAAGTTTTTATTTTTAAATGACAACCTGTATTTTTATGTCACAAGGAAAATAAATTTAGTATTTAACAATTTTTGTATTACATATTTAAAATTGAAGAGAAACGCATAATGGTTTCCGAGATGCCTTTAAATGATTAAGGATAACTGAGAATTTAATAGCAATTAAATAATGAAAGGTACATTATATCAGACCATTTCCAATGCCTGACCAATAGATTTCTTCAAAAATTTCGTGAATTTGTGAGCCTTAGTAACAGGGAGGTATTATATTTTTATTTTGATAATGTACGTATTTTAGGTATAGTTTATTAGAAATTGCCGAATTATTATTAAATCATTTGAAAATACCATAAGCAGCGAAAAAGAGGTTCTGCAAGAGTTCCTTAGCTATAATGGCCTCTATTTTGAAGTTAATTATACAAAAAAAAACTAGTTGAGGTGCTAAAAACCAAATCGTATGATAAAATATATTGCGTAGATGAGGCTATAAAAGCATCCGGTAACATACCACTTAGATTGCCCCCCTACCATTGGGATTTGAATTCTATAGAAATGATATGGTCCGAATTAAAAAACAAAGTTAGACGCAATAATGTAAGCCCAAAAATGCCCGTTAATGTAATTGAAGTAATCAAAACTCAGTGTGAATTAATACCAGAGAGCAGTTGGAGAGCGTACGTTAATCATGTACTTGAAGTCGAAAATAATTATAAAAAATTTTGGGAAAACATAAAACCTTTAATTATATCAGTGGATGATAGTGATAGTATAGATTGAAACTATTGAGATGACTCATTTTACTCATACGGTTTTATACAGGGCGTTCCACGTAGAATTTCCGCATTTTCAACCCGGTAATTACACAGATGACAAAAAAGCCCTTGTCATTCGTTTTCAAACAAAAAAAAATTATTCCGATATCTCAAAAACTTAAGAAAATAAAGGGGGTGGAACTTCTACGTATGACACCCTATATAATAAAAATTATATATTACGGCTTACTACTTTTACGCATCTTAATAATTTACGTCAAAGTCACATTAACATTTTAAAATGGTTTCACCGCGAGTTCGAAAAGTCTTAGTAAGAGTTAAATTACATGAAAAAGCAGCTTTGTTGACCAATAAGAACCCCTAAAGTTTGGTGACTCTATCTTTACTAATAGCTGAGATATTTGCCCATTCTAAGCCTTTTCGGACGCCCCCGTTTAATTGCCGTCATTTAAATGCTTTATTATTATTATAGAACATCAAACTATTAATAATTGTTGTAATAATCCCGGAAAATTAACCTCAAAGTGCTTGTACTTTTTTTGGTTTTTTCAATTTTTTAACAACAATTGTGCTAAGGTTTTAAAAAAATAAATATTTATATTATCATAAAATAGAGGAAAGTAAGTTAAAAATATTTTTTTTTACGAATGAGAGTTGCAGCACGTGGCTACATCTTCATTTTTTTTTTACTTGCAGTGTTTCTTTTTAATACGCTATTTTTAAACTTACCAAAGGACCCAAATTTTTCAAAATCTCAAATTTAATGTAATATGACTTTTTAAAAATAACATATTCACCGCACTGAAATTATTATTATAAATTTAGTTATTCAATGAAAATATCGATCAAATATTGGATTCTTAGGAGACTTCAAAAACGTTATTTGAAAAATTTGCTTATTGTATTGTAGTAATAGTACTATAATCTACTATTATTTTTATAATCAAATAAGCTTTTAAAACCTTTTCACCATACAATACAACACAAAATTTCTACTGCCAAGCATCACAGACTTACCCAACATTAATAGGCAAATGTTAAGCATTTTTTTAAATTTTATTTTATATCATATAAAATAGTAAAAATAAAACAGTAAATATTAGTAAATAAACTATGTTAGTAGAAAGCATGCAAAATGATTGAAAACTCAAACAGACAACACAAGTATATTTTTTCACCTTCTTTTGTTGTTGGCTGGTCTCCATGCTCGCTGTACTCGATGCCTGCTGCATTTGGGGCCCTAAAGATGGAAGGTCTTGTTTGGGTAAGGAATAAAGGGAATTATCGTCAGAGTTAGAGTCTAAAATAGCTCTTTCCGTCGCGGCCTTGCTTTCAGAGTTTAAGACAGTTGGAGTAGCGTTATCGCCCATGGTTGGTTCTTTTATCTTCTCGGATATTTCACTAGGTAGTTGATCCAGTGGCTGTTCCACTGACAAATAAGTACTGGTTTCTTTCCAACCAGCTACTCCACCGGGTAATGTATACATCATGTACTGTAATGCTGGTTCTCCAGATCCTTTTGGGCCAGTCGGTGTAGTTCTTGGCGTGCTTCCGCCAGAACCACTATCGGCATCGTCATCTTTATCCGACGAATCATCTGATATCTTTAAAACATTTTCAACGGACTTAGTCTTTTGTTGTTTGGTTTTCTCAATAAACCATAACTCCTCGGCTTCATCGTATACTAATTTAGTTAACCAAAAAGAGTCCAAAGCTAAGTTAGATGCCAGGGTAGTGTCAGAATTTTCTTCTGTTTGTTCCGTAGCACTTTCCTCAAGCTGAGGAGATGTTGGTTTATTACATTTAGCATACCATTCAATTTCGGCTTCATCGAAAATATGTTTAGTAACCCAAAAGTCATCTAGCTTTAAGTTATGAACTAGATGATCTATTTTCGAAGTAACCGGCTCCTCTTGTTTGGGCTTCTTCGTAAATACATCTGAAATCTTTTTGACGACAGCTTTTATAAAGCCCGGTTTATTCTTGTCAGCTTCATCTGAACTTTCTGTTGATTTTTGTTTTTGTAGGGTTTCTTTGTGTTTTTGTTCTTTTTTGTCTCTCTTTTTCTTTTCAGGTTTTTCTTCGATTGATTTTGGCTCCTGAACTGTTTCTAGAGTTAAGTTTTCATTTAAAACTATCTGATCATTTTTAACAGTTTGAGCAGGAGCCACATTTTTATCTCGAAACTGGGATAACTGAACATCAGAAACTAAGACTTGTTCTGCACTGGAAGGTTCAATATCGGGTTGTGTTTGTAAATTATTAACCGCTAATTCATTCTTAATAACCGGTATTTGTTTATCGGCTGCTGAATTCTCTATTGTAGGTACAATTTCTATATTACTTGCTTCCTGCTCAACATTTTTAACTTTTGACTCTTCATATACAATTGCTTCGGAAAATGTGTTTTCTTGTTGTTTAATAATTTGATCATCCTTTATATTTTCTACTTTGACGTTAGGTTCAGATAAAAATTCTGGTTGGGCAATGTTTTCTACAGGAGAGTCTTTAATCCTATGTTCTAAATCACTCAATAGTCTTTCGCTCGTCAAAAACTCGTCAGTAAGAGAAGTGGGAGGCACATATTCTGTTTCCTGCCTCGCAATGATAATTGGTTCAACGTTAACCAGCTCCGTTGATTCAAGATCTTTTTCAGATTTATTTGTAACTTTGTCGTCCAACGATTCTTCTGTTCTTAAATTATCATTTTCTGAATTTAATAATTCATCGACTTTTTCCGACAGTGTCTTTTCTAACTCTGTTTCTATAAACAATGTTGTTTTTTCTTCTACAGTCTGGTTGTGTACATCTGTATCTGCTATACTAAAATCTTTAGTTTCCGTAGTTTCTAATTCAGCCGGTTCCTCGGCCTTCTTATCTGCTTCATATGATGAGGTTTTTATAGGCTCAGTAACTGTTTCATCTTTTTCAATAATATCTTGAGCAACTAAATCACTGTTAGGCTCAGCATATTCCTTGGTTTGTTCTGATTCCTTTGACTTATCTTTTCTCTTGGATTTTTTCGACTTTTTAGATTTGAGTTTACTGTCTGAAATATCGCCTTGATCTTTTTTACCAGATACTACATTTTTAACGGAAGATATTATACTACTAATTATACCAGACTTAGCCGCTTCTTTCTTTTTATCTTTCTTGTTGGATTTTTCAGGTGTGGGTTCTGATACTATTGGATGTTTTATTGGTTTGTCATTTACAGAAGGCTGTTCATTGTCGTTGAGCGCATGCTCTGTCTCAAGTTCTTTTCTTAATGTTACATAAGATGCATGTGCTATTTCTTTGGGTGTATCACTACTTTCTGGCTGTTCTAACGAAATAGATATATGATTATCACCAGACCTTACAACAGAAGCCCACGACTTTACTGATGTATTATTGGGTTTCGTTTCGTTTTGCTCCGGAAGTAGTTCTGGTTCAGTTTCTGCCTCCAAAAACTTAGTGTCTACTTGTAAAACGTTACTATGCTTATCCTCTACAGTAGCGTCTGAAAAAACTTCATCGTTCTTTATTTCCTTGTCGGGTTTTGATTTTGATCTATTTCTACTTCTCTTTCTTTTCTTCTTAGATATAGACTCATCAGATGCTCCTTGTTCGGATGTTTCATATTCATTTATAACTTCAGATTTAGTAACTTTGATCTCTATCGGTTGTAAGTAAATTTCCGTAATCTCTTTCTGAGGAGCTGATTTTGGCGATTCCATAAATTGCGGGGTCTCTAATAAATGTTTTGGTGTATTGCTAGCAACAACGTCGGCATATGTAATACTGTAAGGACCTGTTTGTTTAACGTTTGAAACAATTTCTTCTTGTAGAAATACTTCATTCCCGTTATCAATGGGTCCTAATTCTTCTTCATGTTTATCGATTGTCTCTGGTTGACTTGTTGATTCAGATTGTTTTCCGCTTTGTTTAATTTCTTCTTCATTCCGTTTATTTTTTGTTTCTGCCTTTTCCGGTTTCCTTTTTATTTTTGGACTTTCCTTTTTCTCCTTATTGATTTGTTTGTCTACGGCTGCTTCAACGTGAGGTTCTTTTACCTCAGGCTTCTCTGCTTTTACATTGACAACGTCGGGTATATTATCTGTTTTTAATTCATGTGAATCTTTAAGTGCTTGATCAGAAATATTAGCTGTTACTAGAACTTTTTCTTGCGTGAGTTGCTCAACGTCTGATTTGGATCCATCTTTTAGTTTCTCTGGTATCACATGTTTATTTTGGTAAGGAAGAGGAGAACTATCTCTACTAGATGCTGCAATTTTAGCCCATGTTATTATGTTATTCTCAACGGTTTTTGATTCCGCGACTGATTCGTTTTCATGGAGGGATTTTGATTCTTCACCTACTATAATTGATTCAATAACACTGATATTTTCTTGTACAACCTTGTCGTCTGTTACCGTGTCTGATAAATGTTCTTCTTTCTCTGTAGTATTAAGTATATCTGGGGCTCTAGGTGACTTATTTCTTTTTCTGGATTTTCGCGGACTTTTAGGGGCATTTTCTAAAGATGGGTGAGGTACAGCTTCATTAGCTTCAATATCAGAATTTGTCTTAGACCCTAATATTTCTTCTTTATTAGTTGTGTTTTCACTGGAGGCCGACCTTAAATGTGATTTTCTTTCCTTTCTCGTCACTTCAATAAATCCATCTTTATCAGTTTCCACTTGATGTTTAACTGATGGCTCGTCTACTTCATCTACTCTTATTTTAATTTTCTGAGGCGGAACTTCTTGCGAATTATGCCGCTGATCTGAACGAGATCTTTCCCTCATTTGAGATTCAGATAGTTCAGATGCTACAACTTCGGCGTAAGTCTTTCCAGTGGATTTAAGTTGATGCCAAACATTTACGGCCTCGGTGACTTCTTTGGTATCGGTTGATTCTTGCGAAGTTAATTTATTTAATACTGGGTTAGGATCTGTAACTGTTTCTTCAGATATGGTATCTGGTTTAATTTTATTGGATTCTAGATCAGTATTTTCCCCAACCCACGTATTAATTGCTGTAACATCAGATGTACTACTAGTTTGTATTTCAGACACTACATCTTTAGGCAAAAGATTTAGTCGTTCCTTTTCTTCTTTATTATAGCTGTTCTTCCGTTCTGACCTTTTTTTAGTATCTGTTCGTTGTAATTTTTCTTGAGGCTCCTGTAACATTTCATTTACCCACATATTACTAGCATGATCTGGTGGAATCTCATAATTGGATTCATCTTCATCGACCAAGCTATAAACAACTTTACTGTATTCCCATGCAGGTTCATAAGTTTTTTCAACTTGATACTCAGTTTGGTTAGGAAAGGGTTGACTAGTTATGTCTTGTTCAGTAGTTGGTACAAATTCAGCTGCATTAGGATTTAATCTAGATTGTTCTAACCGGGGTACAAATTCTTCAGCATCTGTAGATAGCACAGATTTTGGAATAAATTCCTGAGCGGTTTCGACAATTTTTTCGAAGTCGGAACTTACTATAATCGCTTCGTGGCCCCTTGATTCCCCAGAAATAAAGGTTTTTGTAGAGGTGATAATATCAGGTAGGCCTTTTGGAATAAATTCGGATGATTCGGGCGAGAGAGAGAAAATAAGTGATGATTCATCAATTGGTAACCCTGTATATTCAACATTTCTTTCAGTAACTACCGTTATATCTGATTCTTTTGTTGCAGCACCAGTTTCTACTACTATTGGTCCGCCCAATATTTCTTCAGGTACCACAGAAACATTCTCTTTAGTGGCTATTACAGGAGAAATTTCATAATCTTTAGTTGGTTCTTTATCATCCTCATCAGAAAAAACTGGAGGTTCGTCAAGTAAATCAATGAAAGCAGAAGATGATTCATCAATGGGCAACCCCTTGTATTCGATCTTCTTTTCAGGTTTCATTTCAATTTCTGTTACAGTAACAATTTCAAGTGCTTTAGTTGGTTCTTGCTCGTCCTCACCAGAAAAAACTGGACGTTCGTCAAGTAAATCAATAAAGGCAGTGGATGACTCATCAATTGGCAACCCTTTGTATTCAACCTTTTTTTTAATAACTACCGTAATATCTGATTCTTTTGTTGCAGCACCAGCTTCTACTACTATTGGTTCACCTAATATTTCTTGAGCTACCACTAAAACATTCTGTTCAGTGGCTATTACAGGGGAAATTTCATGATCTGTAGTTGGTTCTTTATCGTCATCATCAGAAAAAACTGGAGGTTTGTCAAGTAAATCAATAAAAGCAGAGGATGACTCATCAATGGGCAACCTCTTGTATTCGATCTTCTTCTCAGGTTTCATTTCAATTTCTGTTACAGTGACAATTTCAAGTGCGTTAGTTGGTTCTTGCTCGTCCTCATCAGAAAAAACTGGAGGTTCGTCAAGTAAATCAATAAAGGCAGTGGATGACTCATCAATTGGCAACCCTTTGTATTCAACCTTTTTTTCAATAAATATCGTTATATCTGATTCTTTTCTTACAGCACCAGTTTCTACTACTATTGGTTCGCCTAATATTTCTTCAGCTACCACTGAAACATTCTGTTCAGTGGCTATTACAGGGGAAATTGCATGATCTGTAGTTGACTCCTTATCGTCCTCATCAGAAAAAACTGGAGGTTCGTCAAGTAAATCAATAAAAGCAGATGATGACTCATCAATGGGCAACCCCTTGTATTCAACCTTTTGTTCAGTAACTACCGTTTTATCTAATTCTTTTGTTGCAGCACCAGTCTCTACTACTCTTGGTGCGCCTAATTTTTCCTCAGCTACCACAGAAACATGATCTTTAGTGGTTATTACAGTGGAAATTTGATGATCTTTGATTGGTTCTTTATCGTCCTCATCAGAGAAAACTGGAGGTTCGTCAAGTAAATCAATAAAAGCAGAGGATGACTCATCAATGGGCAACCCTTTGTATTCAACCTTTTGTTCAGTAACTGCCGTTATATCCAATTCTTTTGTTGCAGCACCAGTTTCTACTACTATTGGTGCGCCTAATATTTCCTCAGCTACCACAGAAACATGATCTTTAGTGGTTATTACAGGGGAAATTTGATGATCTTTGGTTGGTTCTTTATCGTCCTCATCAGAGAAAACTGGAGGTTCGTCAAGTAAATCAATAAAAGTAGAGGATGACTCATCAATGGGCAACCCCTTGTATTCGATCTTCTTTTCAGGTTTCATTTCAATTTCTGTTACAGTGACAATTTCAAGTGCTTTAGTTGGTTCTTGCTCGTCCTCATCAGAAAAAACTGGAGGTTCGTCAAGTAAATCAATAAAGGCAGAGGATGACTCATCAATTGGTAACCCTTTGTATTCAACCTTTTTTTCAATAACTACCGTTATATCTGATTCTTTTGTTGCAGCACCAGTTTTTACTACTATCGGTTCGCCTAATATTTTCTCAGCTACCACAGAAACATAATCTTCATTGGTTATTACAGGGGAAATTTGATGATCTTTATTTGGTTCTTTATCGTCCTCATCAGAGAAAACTGGAGGTTCGTCAAGTAAATCAATAAAAGCAGAGGATGACTCATCAATGGGCAACCCTTTATATTCGATCTTCTTTTCGGGTTTCTTTTCAACTGCTGTTGCAGTGGCAATTTCAAGTATTTTAGTTGGTTCTTGCTCGTCCTCATCAGAAAAAACTGGAGGTTCGTCCAGTAAATCAATAAAAGCAGACGATGGCTCATCAATGGGCAACCCTTTGTATTCAACCTTTTGTTCAGTAACTACCGTTATATCTAATTCTTTTGTTGCAGCACCAGTCTCTACTACTATTGGCGCGCCTAATATTTTCTCAGCTACCACAGAAACATAATCTTCATTGGTTATTACAGGGGAAATTTGATGATCTTTGGTTGGTTCTTTATCGTCCTCATCAGAGAAAACTGGAGGTTCGTCAAGTAAATCAATAAAAGCAGAGGATGACTCATCAATGGGCAACCCCTTATATTCGATCTTCTTTTCGGGTTTCTTTTTAACTGCTGTTGCAGTGGCAATTTCAAGTATTTTAGTTGGTTCTTGCTCGTCCTCATCAGAAAAAACTGGAGGTTCGCCCAGTAAATCAATAAAAGCAGACGATGACTCATCAATGGGCAACCCTTTGTATTCAACCTTTTGTTCAGTAACTACCGTTATATCTAATTCTTTTGTTGCAGCACCAGTCTCTACTACTATTGGCGCGCCTAATTTTTCCTCAGCTACCACAGAAACATGATCTTCAGTGGTTATTACAGGGGAAATTTGATGATCTTTGATTGGTTCTTTATCGTCCTCATCAGAGAAAACTGTAGGTTCGTCAAGTAAATCAATAAAAGCAGAGGATGACTCATCAATGGGCAAGCCCTTGTATTCGATCTTCTTTTCAGGTTTGTTTTCAACTGTTGTTGCAGTGGCAATTTCAAGTACTTTAGTTGGTTCTTGCTCGTCCTCATCAGAAAAAACTGGAGGTTCGTCCAGTAAATCAATAAAAGCAGATGATGACTCATCAATGGGCAACCCTTTGTATTCAACCTTTTGTTCAGTAACTACCGTTATATCTAATTCTTTTGTTGCAGCACCGGTTTCTACTACTATTGGTGCGCCTAATATTTCCTCAGCTACCACAGAAACATGATCTTCAGTGGTTATTACAGGGGAAATTTGATGATCTTTGGTTGGTTCTTTACCGTCCTCATCAAAGAAAACTGGAGGTTCGTCAAGTAAATCAATAAAAGCAGAGGATGACTCATCAATGGGCAACCCCTTGTATTCGATCTTCTTTTCAGGTTTGTTTTCAACTGTTGTTGCAGTGGCAATTCCAAGTACTTTAGTTGGTTCTTGCTCGTCCTCATTAGAAAAAACTGGAGGTTCGTCTAGTAAATCAATAATAGCCGATGATGATTCATCAATGGGCAATCCTTTGTATTCAATCTTTTGTTCAGTAACTACTGTTATAGCTGATTCTTTTGTTGCAGCACCAGTTTCTACTACTATTGGTTCGCCTATTATTTCTTCAACGACCAGAGAAACATTCTCTTCAGTGGCTATTACAGGAGAAATTTCATGATCCTTAGTTGGTTCTTTATCATCATCGTAAGAAAAAACTGGAGGTTCGTCCAGTAAGTCAATAAAGCCAGAGGATGCCTCATCAATGGGCAACCCTTTGTATTCAACCTTTTGTTCAGTAACTACCGTTATATCTGGTTCTTTTGCTGCAGCACCAGTTTCTGCTACTATCGATTCGCCTAATATTTCCTCAGCTACCACAGAAATATTCTCTTCAGTAGCTTCAGTTGTAGTGGAAATTTCGTGTTTTTCGGATGCTGCAGTTTCTTGTTCTTTGTGTTTAATAATATCTTGGGTTTCTTTCGTTTTTTGCTCGTACCATATAACTTCTTGTTCAAGTAAATATTTTAAGTTATAAGTTACAGCTTTACTATCATATAATTCTTTCTCCGTTATGCTTCCTAAATATTTTTCATAGCTATCGGAGTAGGCAACTTTAATTTCGGTAGGACTTTCTTTAAGTTCGATTTCTTCAGAATTTAGTTTAACCATGGGCAATTTATCTTTGATCGCTTTTTCTTCATACCATACGACTTCAGCGTTTAGTAAACCCAATATATCATAATTCCATAAATCATTTTCAATTAATATAGAGTTTGAAATTATTTTTACTGGCTCTCCGGGTTGTTCTGTAACAATTTCCAAAAGTGGTTCATTCTTTTTAATTTCATGATTCATGTTTTCTAGAGTATCAGTCTCTGTAAGCTGCTGCTCTAGTTTTAACACGTTGCCTAATTCAATTCCATGAATGTTTTCAACATTAAGTTCTTCGGATGAGGATTGTTTTTCACTCTTGTCCTCGTTACATGTAGGACTTTTGTAGCCATCTTCCCAATCCCAAACAGGCATTTCCGTTTTTTTTTCTTCTGTCTCATATTTAAACTTTGACTCGGGGAATAATACGGGAGTGGAAGAGCATTCCGAAAGATCTTCTTGAGAATATTGCATGCTATTGGTCGAAATAAAATCGTCAGAGGGATCCTTTTTGGATGTTACAACTTTAGAACTGATCTCTTCGATACTTGTGTAACCCTCTTCCCAATCCCAATGCTCTCGTGTAGGTTTCACATTTCTGTCTGGCGACTCCAACTTAACATTTATATCTAAGTGTGAACTATCTAGTTGTTCTTCTGATACCTTTTTCTTGATATAACAGGTTTCTTCTTCTTTTGGTTTATCTGTTTGGGATTCAGGTAAAGTGGCATTTTCAACTTTATCGTTCACAAAATCTGTATTTATTACTACTGTTGATTCTCCCACAACAGAAAAACTTAACGATTGATGAATAAGACCTTCGCTTGTCTCTTTCTCAGATCTAATTAGATTATCAGATGACGTTTCATTAGCTCCATGTAATTTATTATATTCCTGATCTTCCGATGGTGACTCTATTTCTGATATTTTATCTAACACTTCAACCATAGCACTAGACGTTTCACTAATAGGAGGGTCTATTATTTCTTCTTTTATTTCATTTAGGATTTCTTCTTTCCGAGTAACAGAACAAACGTCGTCCTTAGTTTCATCTTCAGAACCAATTATTTTACTGTCGACTACTTTTTCTACTAGCCCTGTATTAACCTCTTCCGTTTCAGGATATTTATTTGTTTGTTTGTTACAGCTTTCTTTTTGATGTTTATTATGTGGAATATCTTTTGTGATTTGCTGCTCTGTTAGTTTCTCATCTGTATTACTATTTTTACTAATTTCTTTTGCAGTGCATGCTTGTTTTTGTTCTTGATCCTCGCGATTTTTCTTTTTTTGTTTCTTTTTATGTTTCTTGATATCACTAACCAATTCTACTTGGCTGGAGACTGGCTTCTCAAGTTCAGTAGTTACTATCGATTCAACAGTACTTTCTGAAGCTATATCTATAAAAGTAGACACTGTATCAGTGTCTTTCAATTCTAAATCCTCGACTACCTTTTTATTTTTACGTCTATTTCCAGATCTATTGTTGATGATTGGTACCTCAACTATTTTTGGTTTTATAGCCTCTTTAACTGATTTACTACAAGTTACATCAGATTTTGGGAGAGATGTATTATGTGACTTTGATCCAACTATACTTGCCCATTTCTTTGGTTCGTCTTCCCTTGATACTTCTATTGTTGTTGTTTCCGTAGTCTCACCAGATGTTTGTTCGAATTGCAGATTCTCAGTTACTTTTGGTTCTAACGTCTCTATAGGGTTACTTTCTATTTCAGAATTTCTTATCTCTTCTGGTGATGCTTGATCAACCTCCGCATGGTAACCTTGTGATCCGACTACACTAGCCCATCTTCTTAATTTTTTATCAGCTTGAACACTAGTTTCAGAAGCAAGTTCTGGATCAGTAGATTTTTCGTCGTCCATGAATGTAGGCTCTGAGAAAACTAGAGAATCAAGCGACGGCGAACCTTCAGCGACTGCAGGAGAAGGGTCTACATCATCTGCCCTAGATAAAAGTTCTTTTCTAGGTTTTCGGTCTTTCTTTTTCTTACGTTCTTTTAATTTGTGTGTAACAGCGTCATCCGAGGTACCTAGCTTTGTTTCTGATGTTGGTAATTTATTGGTTTTAAGTTCTAAACCTATCTGTCCTTCCGTTTCAGGATGTTGAGTAATAACAATTTCTTCGTCATATTCGCTTCGGGAATCTGATTTAGAACCAACTATGCTAGCCCATCTTCTTAACTTTTTGTCACTGGCCTTTTCTTTTTCAGTTGATTGCTCTGTATCTTGCTCTTGCTTATTGGTCAAATCAGATTTAATGCCTAGATCGTCTGGTACAGTTGTCACCATCGATTCAGTTACGGATATTTCTGGAGAATATATAGTTTCCTGGAATTGTGTAGTATCTCTCTGAACATCTATCAACTTCTCAGACTTTTCTTCACTTGGTTCTCTTTCAACCTTACATTCACTGGCATTCGCAACCTTTTCATTTGCAAGGAATGATGTATTTATATCTCGTACATCTTCATATACTGGGGCATTTCCCTTCGACGCAATTTGAATTAATTTCTCTTCAATTAAATTTGGTTCGTGAAACCCTTCTTGTAAATCAGAAACAAGCAGTTCTGCTGGATCAGGATATTTAGATTCTTCTTGGGATATGATATTATTTGTCGAATTTTTAGAAGAATCATCAGTTACTATAGAAATAAATTGTTCTTTATTTTGATCTTCTTCCAGAGCTTGTTGCTGTTTATGTGGTTTCTTTTTATGTTTTCTTTTTTTGGACTTTTCAAGTTTACTTTCGTCTATTTCCAACCTAAATTCTTCATTTAGTTCAGATTTTGCATCATAGTGTACTGCCGGTTTAGCAAACTCTAATACTTCCTGTTGTTTTATTTGGGTAGTTACTAGTTTTTCATCTATAATTAAATCCAATTTTGGTTGTGATTTGGTAGCAGCAATACTAGCCCAGCTCTTTATAGAAGTACCAGTATCCGCATTAATATCCTGGACATTCTCGATAGTTACACATTTTTCTGTAGTATCATTAACTTTTATTTGTTTTGGTTGTTCTGACAGTTTTACGTCCACACCATGAGATTTGGATTCTTTAGTTGTGTGCTGCTTTTTATTGTTTTTATTTTTCTTGGATTTATCCTTTGTGTCTACATTACCCTCCTTTTCTCCTTTCTCGGCTTCTTCATGCTCTAATTCTTCAGGTTGTTTTTGGTCTGTTAAAACTATTTCGTGCTGTTCTAATTTAGAATCAGCAATTATAGCCGAAGATGTTGTTATGTCACTTAATGATTTTTCAATGGTAATGAATTCAGTATTAATATTTCGAAAAGGACTTGTTTCTTCAATCACTTCACCAACAGTCTGTTTACTGGGCTCCGCTTTAGACGGAGTAGTAGTATCAATTATTTCCATTGCTTCGATATTCTCACTTGAAAATTGCTCAAGGTCTGGCGCAACTAGCCGCTCTGGTGATTTTATAGCATCGGTGTTATCAGATTTTGAATCTAAATGTTGTCTTTTCCTATGCTTGCTTTTTTTAGATTTTTCAGGTTTCTTGACACTGTCTATTTCCTTTTCAGGTTGCTTAGTAGGCTCAGGTGGGGTCATCTTAATATTATTTTCCACTTGTGTTTGTTCCTGTATTTCGGTAGTTATGGGAGTTTGATCTCTTTGTTCAGATATTTGCTCTGTTTGACGAGTATCAGTATTTGGCTGAATAATGGGTTGGGTTTTAGCAATGCTTGCCCAGCTTTTCACAACAGTATCACTTTGCAAATTGTATTCTTTTGAAATTTCTATTTTTTCACTTAAAATTTGATGATCATTCTTATCGAATTCTATAACCTGACTTTCCGGTTTCATCTCTACGTTTTGTTTTTTCTTTTTAGAACCTTCGGGTTTCTCCAGTGTAGTTTCTTTTTCTATTTGTCCTTCAGACGTGTCCCCCTCCACATTTGCTTTTTGCTGTAGTTCTGGTTTTGAGCTAGCAATGGTAGCCCAACTTGTTGTGACGTCAGTTACACGTTGCTCATTATTAAGAAATTCAGTATTTATATTAGGCGAAAGAATAATATTTTCTTGTGTGATGTTTTGCTGTAATTCATTAATATTTTTAATATCAACATTATTATCATTGTCAACGAATATTTCTGTTTTGTTTTCTCTAGGTGAAAGAACCTCTCCTTCCTTTTTAACGTCCGATATCTGTATCATGCTATCTAAATCCTGATTTTGCGGTTTGTGATGTTTATGCTGCCTTTTCTTCTGATTCTTTTTTTTGTACGGTTCAGGTGCATCATCAACGCGTGTTTCTACGTTAGGCTCTTTAGCTTTCTGACTTACTAGTTCAGATGTAGTAGTTTCTTTATCAACATCATTTTCAGATTGTTTGTGTTCTTCTACATAATTTACACTGTCCGTTATTTCCTGTGGTGCCTTGGAGCCTACAATACTAGCCCATCGTCGTAACTTCTTTTCATCTTTGTTCTCAACTATTATTTCTTCAGCTTGGCTGGTCATTTCCACACCTGCTGGTGGAATGACTGTACTTGTTTCCAAAAAACTGTCCGATTCTTTCCATGCCTCCTTCTGTGTAAACTCGTCTTGTGGGACAATTACAGCAGGATACTCTTCAAGTACTAAAGGTTCTTGAAATTCTGTTTCAATATTCGACAGCTGTTCTTCTGTTCTCTCAGTTAGACTTGCTGTTTCTTTATTTGACATATTTATTTCTGGAATCACCTCCGAGTCAGACGAGCCAACTACACTAGCCCACCTTCTAATAAGTTTATTTGTGGGTTTCGCATCTGTGACATTTAACTTGACGGTAGATTCCTGAGGGTCGTCTTTAACGTTTGTATTGTTTTCGGAATGTTTTTTATGTTTTCGTTTTTTCTGACGTTTTTTGCCAGTGTGATCTGCCTCTTTATGAGCTTTCTGTTTTTCGTCTGTTATAAATTTGTCATCAGTTGACCGCATGGGAACAATATTATCATTAGACTCCAAGTTTTCAACACTGGGCCAGCGCTGTAACACTTTTTGATCTTGATCATCTAAAACGACTGCTTGATCTATTAAAGCTTCCACTTCCAGGGACCTGTCTGAGAAATCTGATTTAATAATCGCGCCTTGGTCTATGATACCGCTGATGGTTTCTGATTTTTTACAGTCTGTAATTTCTTGTTGTTGTTCTTTTATTTCGCTTTCAACAATGGTGGAATAATCAGGATTTTCATCTACAATTTGAACAACAATTTTCTGTGATTCCGTTTCTTCTATAGATACTATTTGGGAAGGTTCTTGTGTTTCTAAGATATTAGCTTTTTCATTATTTATAAAATAATTTGAAATGTCAGTCGTGTTTAATGCAGATGTATTTATCTGACCTGTGCTTTTCTTCGAGTCATTTTCAGCTAAATATTTATTTTTCTTTTTATTCTTCTTTTTGTCTTTTTTTCCTTGCAGCTCCTGTCTTTCTTTTTTTAAAGTGTTATCCTCTAAGTCTTGTTTATTCTTATTCTTCCTTATATTTTTACTTGTCTTCTCTAGCTCTTTATCTCCTTGTTTAGCAACAATTTCATGTTTCTGTTTCTTATAAATTTCAGGTTTGTCATCTTTAGCTTCATCAGATATTTCACCTACAACAGGAATTCTGTCATCAAGAGGTTGACTATCTGCCCCAGATTCCGGTATAGTACTAAGATCATCTGCCCTACGAACTTCCGTAACCATCAAACTACTATCTACTATTTCAAATGTACTAGAATATATAACATCTTCTATTACAGGCGTTTCAATTTTTTCCCATTGAGAATCATCGGGTTCATCCAAATCGGTAATATTCATTTCGACTTGATCTGATAAAGCAGACTCAATTTCATCTGATAGATTCGGTACAAACACAAATTCACTTGCCAACTCGGTATCTTCCTCTTTTAGTTCTGCTGCTACGGGCTCGACAAGCGGTTCGTCTGGCATGGGAATAATTTGAGGATGCTCTTCAAAAGATACTGATTTTTTCTTCTTAAATTTGGGAGCATTGCTTTTAACGCGCTGTTCAAGTGTACCAATCTCATCAATATCTTGGTTACCTATATTTGAAGCTACAGCAGTCGACGAGGCCAATTGTTCCTCGGCAATGAATTGTTGGCTAATCTCTTCAGACTTTTTAGAGTCAGATATTGAAATGCTGTCTAAGTTTGGCTGATATTTGGACAAAGTATTAGCTTTTAAAAGACTCAGTACATCTACTATGCTTCCATCTTCTTGTTTAGCATTCTGTTTTATTTCGAAATGGCTTGATTCTGGTTGAAGATATTGAATATCGGGCAAAGGCGTTACTGGCGAAGAAACGTCTGTATTACTTTGATACTTATTTAATAAATTACTTTCTGTGGATACTTCTGAAGGCGTTTCTTTAATAATACTTGTGTAGTTTGTGATATTAGATGTATCATTACGAGGTAATACAAGGGTTTCTAACTTCTTCTTTGCATCTCTGCTAGATTGCTTAAAGCTAGTTTCTTTATCGGATTCAGAACTTTTCTTACTGTTTACGCTTTCATCTCTTATAGATTCTACTTCTTGTTCAATTTTCTTGCTCTCATTTTTATTCAAAATATCCATTACTTCTTGAACGTCATGAACTTCTGTGTCAACGACAGAGTCAACTCGTGACAATGACATTGACGGTTCTGTCACATCTGGTATACAAGGTGGAGATAAGATTGCATCTTGACTGTCTAGTAAGAACTCCAAAGGTAACCCGTGTCGTTTTGTTTTTTCTGTGTTTATTTCACTAACAACTTGAATCTTCTTCGGTGTTTTTGTTTTACCTTTTTTACCTTTGCTAGAGATTCTCTCTTTTACAGAGCCAAATATAGCTTCTTCTAGTTCTATACGTTCTTCCCTTCGATGTTCCAATTCTACAGGCCTAAAAGCTGGTTCATCTGATTGTTTAACGGTAGCGTTTGACGCAACTTGTTCTTGTCTAATAAATTTTTCGCTAATTTTTTTTGGTTTTCTAGGCTTTAGTACAACTTTTTCCAAATCAGGTTGGTATTTAGACAAAGTTTCAGTTTTTAGTAGGTGTATTACATCGACTTCAGTTTCGTCTTTTTTCAGGAGAGGCTGTGATATTTCAAATTGGCTTGATTCGGGTTGTAAATATTCAATATTGGGCAATGGAGATACTTCGACGTTGGTTTCAGAAGATGTAGTATTAAGTATTAACTTTAAATCCTGTGTTAAATTTGTAATAACCGTTTCCTTAACTTTTTCATGTTTAGTGATTTTTTGGTCTTCTAGGGCCTCACCAACTTCTTTAGCAATGTGAAGTTCGTCGGACTGTGGTGTTTTTACTATCTCTTTTTTTCGTTCTAAATTTTCAATAATAGTATTGTTATCTTCTTGATGGGTAGAAAGTTCATTGGTGCTGTGTTGAATAACCGTATTAACTGTAGTCTCAGTTTTTGGAGCCGCATTAACAACATCATTAATGGTGTGTTTTTCTTCTAAAATTCTTTCAGTAATATTAGTTTGTTCTTGCATTATCTCTTCAATACTTGCCATTACTTCTTTATTCGGTCCTTGATCAATATGCTCTATCTCCTCAAGAGGAGTTTCAACAAACTGCATCTTGAGAGTTACTACCGGTTTCATCTTAATTTCTTCATGGGTAATAAAAACTATCTTATTGCTGGGCCTTATCTGAAGGTCTGCTTTTTCTTTCAGTTCAACGGAAAGGTCGTTTCCTTTCTCATCAATGACAGTAGCACTTTGTGATGTATCCATAACTATAATGTTTTGTGATGGTTGTTGAACCGAAGAAGTTGAAGTCGTATCTGTCTTTGTTTCTGTTTTAGTAGTTGTATTTGATGTTTCACTGATAGCTACAATATTTGTAGTGGTTTGAGAAATATCGGTATTTGGTTTTAAAATAAATTGATTTGAATCATCGACAACGGTATTGGTTTCAGCGCTTTTTAACTGATCTTGCCATTCGTATGCTGTAGCCGATTCTGACTCAATGAGCATTGCTGTACTAGTTTTAATATTCATGTTAGGGTTTTCAGGCGCATCGGTATCATTATCTGCAAACTGCTCTGCAATGGTACTGCACATGGCCGCATTTTCGATTGCAACTGCAAATGGATTGGTTGTAGTTTCATTTTCATATAAATCTTCAGTAGCTAGTGTATTTTCTAATTGCGGTTCCACTTTGTATTTCATCAGCTGATCCTGCATATCTTCAGAACTATTTGAGGGAATTTCAGTTGATTTGTCATAACTACTTTCGTTAGGAGACTCGTCACCTATCTTTTGGGTAAATTGACGAGACTTATCCAAAGCAGCTATTTCTTCAAGGATGAGTCTATTGGTGTCTTCAATGAGTATCTTAGCATGCTCAACAACTTCAGCAATTTGAGAAGAAACGTGGCCAGATTGATTATTTTTTGATTCGGCAATAGTTGATAGTGATATTTGACGTTCCAGATCTTCGTCTATTAGCTCAGGTTCTGTGAAATTAAATGTGTTATCTTCAATCTGAGGTGCGTCTAAAGGTGCCTTAGTACTTTCCTCAATATATTCTTTATTAGGTTCTAATATTTCAGTTTTATTTAATTTTGCATCGTTTCTAATTATAGAAAACTCGGCAGGGGTTTCTATTAAATCAGAAATTACATTAGTGTCTTGTATAGACTTATCACTTCCTTGGGACTGGCTTGTTGTTAATGTATTATGCAAGATACGTTCGCTCTTTGATAGTTCGGATGTTTCTACGACTATTATTTCTCCTATAGTCTGCTCAAATGGTTCTATCGTAACTTCTTCGGTGTCCTTGGTCTTATAAGCTTCTGACCTGTCTTCCACGTGTTGTGTAAGTTCTTGCGCAGGTTTTAAAATTTCCTTTGAGTCTTCTTTCACTAATTCAATATCTGTAGGTTCTTCTTTAGTTAATTCAATAACTGTAGGTTCATATTCAACATCTTCGGTATCAGTTCGTGTTGTAGGTAAAGTTGTCTCAATAATATCAGTAACTTGTTTGCCAACTAGCGAATCTTCATTTTTATTAATCCCTTTTTTATTCTTCTTTTTCTTCTTTTTCTCCGTAGTCAAACTATCAGGTTTTATTTCGTCTGGTTTGTTTTGAGATACTTCTGAAGGACATTCAGTGGAACTATTGATATTTTTTTGCGATGATTCGGGTTTAAGTGATTGCACCATTTCAACCACAATAGTACTATTAATATCATTCGTTTCTTGTGAGTGTGTGGGTTGTTTGTTTTTGTTCTTTTTTGATTTGGAACTTTTAGTCTTTTCAGGTTGAATCTCAGAAGTTAATTGTATTACTTCAGGAATAATTGGTTCGTTGTGTTCCAAATCGGTAGTCGTCGTCGTAGGCTGTTCAACGATTTTAGCCCTATTTTTCTTCTTCTTTGACTTTTTGCTTTCGATATGTTCCAATTCAGAAACAATTGGAACGTCAGTTTCAGTAGGTTCTTGTTCTGTAACAGTAGTAGAGGTAACAGTAGTAGTTGTGACAATAGTAATAATTTCTGGACTAACTGATTCAATTTTTTCAATATCAGTGGTTGTGGTATCTTCCACAGCCTTCGCCTTATATTTCTTCTTTTTCGATTTTTTATTATCGGTTTGTTGTAATTCAGGTAATATCGAAATTTCAGTTGAAGGCAATTCTTGAACTGTTCCTGTTGTTGTAGTAAGTAATTCTGAATTATTCTGATTAGTATCAGTTTTGTGTTTTTTCTTAATGGATTTTGTCGGCATGACCTGACTCTGATGATGTATATCTTCAGGCTTAGAAGAACTTGATAAAATAGGCTCTTGAGCTTCCTGATTTTCTTCTTGAGCTAAAATGGTTGCTTCATCCACTATTTCAGGGTGGATTATTTTCTTCTTATGTTTCTTCTTTTTATTTTTAGGTTTTTCAGAATGTTGTTCTGTGACTGACTGGGTTATTTCAGTTTCCAAAGTTACTTCTTGTTTTTTAGATTTCTTTACAGTATTTACTTTTTTGTCGATATTATCATGATCTATTGGATGTGACTTTTCTGAACTTATGTCCCATGTTTCCGGAACTGCTTCAGTTTGCACAGCTTGTTCAAATATAGGTTGCTTATCTTTTTCGTGTGACTTGGAATCTTTCTGATCTCGCTCTGGCTGCGTATTAATCTCAATATTAATCTCATTTGATGCCTTTTTGGCAGGTTTCTTAATAATTTTTTCTTTCGATTTTTGTTTGTCTTTATCTGTATATTGGGAATTATTTTCTATATCACTAGGAGTTCTAAAGTCTTGTGAGTAAGGAATGTCAACAGTTTCTTTACCTCCTAATTGTTTTTTAGGCTCTCCATGGTAAGCAAACTGTTGAGAATTGTCGTTATCGACGCGATTGTGTCGTCTTTCCCTATGACTAGATTTTTCTTGATTCGGTAAAGCAGGAGGCTGCTCCCTACTAGGAGGCGTTTTCCTACCTTTACGATATTCTTGCTTCCTCGTATGAGACTGCGTTTCTTCCTGAGACGTGGAACTTAGTTCAGGTCTAGGAGATAATTGTCTGGAAGCTGGTCGTACGTTCGATGCTACAATACTGGATGGCTGGAAAGGTTTATCACCTAACCCCTGGGTCAAAATTTGAGCATAGGAGAATTGAGAATTTAACGAAACACTTTTGTTTTCTGGGGAGTCATCAGTTTCAGATAATTTTATCCCTATCTTTTCTGGTAGTTTTTCTACATTATGGGAGTTTTCAAGGGTCTTATTTACAAGGGTACGAGTATTTCTAGTAATTTTCTTTGGTTTACTATCCTTAAAATCCGTTTTAACTTGGAACTCTGGAACATTTACGGGTCCAGTTGATTCAGGTTCCGAAATCAAAGCGGGTTGATTTTCATTATATCCATACTGTTGTGGAGTGAAAGATTGCTCTACATATTGCGATTGCATACCGGGATGATAAGTTCCTAAACCAGAACTCATCAGCTGTTGACCTGAAGCTATAAAATTAACCATATCAGGCAACGGCTGAATATACTCCAAAATGCTTGGCTGCTGAGGTGCAATATCTGGTTGATAGTAACCAGGTATAGCACCATAATTTGACTGTATTTCGTATTGCGCCTGTTGGTACTGATTCCAAACAGGAGTTGGTTGCATAATAAATTGACTGGAAGGTTCGGGGTACTGCATTGTGCTTGACTGGGGTTGTACCGAGTAAGTTTCGGGAAGGTGAGTTTGAACTGGCTCTGTAACATAACTAGTGTTATGTTGCACCGAAACCGGTACTATTTGGGGTAGATGTGGCTTTAAATCGGTTTCAGTAATGGTCTGTACTGTTTGCGTGTGTTCGCTAATGGATAATTCAGGAACTGGGATTTCTGGTTTCTGTGGCTCTAAAATAGGTTTTTTAAGTTCATCGGCAACAGTTTCTTTTCTGGTTTCAGATTTCGTTTGCGGCACTCTTTTAATGAATGTCACTTCTGGCTTAGATAGCTTTTCCTGTTCCAAGGCCTTTCTCGCCATTTGATTTCGTAGAACTTCAGCATACGTAGTAGAACCAGGAGCCCACAGGGGACTTTTTGAACGTTCACGAACTTGATTAACAGTAAGCTGAGATGCGGATTGGTTGGTTTGAATTGTGTCTTTTTCCGACAGAGCTATATACGATTTCTTGGACATATCTGTAACCACAAGTTGCTGCTCTTTAGCTCGTGGTTTCTCTTGTTGTCTCTTTGGAGAACGACTTTTCCTTGGTAAAGCTTTTGGTGTTTTAAAGCTTTCTCGGGGTTGTTTAACCAATTGTTTTGTTTGAGTAGCTTCTTTGTAGACGTCTTTATGTTTTCGGGATATAGGCACGGGAATGTTTTCCAGGGTGTTCTTAATTTCTGGGTGTCCTTCATCTGGTTTGGCGGATAAGCGTTCTTGTGAAGCGGATCGTCCGGCAGCGATGTCGGCATAGCTAACATCAAGGAGGGGACTGTCTATGGGTGCGTAGGGGTCTATGCGGCGAATGTAGGAGACTAACAGGGTGATTCTTTGCCGGAATGCTTCTATCCGCGCCTATTGACGTAGTAACAAGGGTATATATCAGTATATCGCGTTTTATAAATTGCGCAAGATGGTGGCTGAAACGCGTGTCATGGTCGATATTGTTTGGAGTCATGATAGGGATTGGTGATTTGTCTGGGTAGGGAATGGTTATGGGCTTGGGTTGGACTCTACGTGCCGGGCGGCTCCAGAGCTGGTCCTCCGAGTTGCAGGATTAACTTGATGCGCTCATTTCGTGCAGTAAGTTTATTCTGTAAAACTCGAACTCTTTCTCTGTACCCCTGAACATGAGATTTAAGGATAAGAAAGGAATGCAGCAAAATAGTAGAAAAAATAAATAAAACGATTCATAAAAACAATCAAACAAGAGCAAACAATAAGTTAATCGATTGTGTTCGCTTCATCTGGCTCACCCAAATTAAAAAATAATGAAAGCATGACTAAATGTGTGTGTAATAGTGTAATGAGTGACAATAATAACCAGTGTTGGGTGAATGAGATAGATAGTGAACACAAACCCAAGTGGAAATGTGGTGAACTCAAGCAAAATGGCAACTACAAGCGTAAGTGGTAAAATGGTAAAAAGCAACAAAGTAAATGAAATAAAATAGAACCAATAGAGCCCGGAACCAAAACAAACACAATCCCCGCTGCCGGAAGGAAGGGGGGAAATGGAAACACCTTGATGAACGTATCAGCCACCTCTGCAGCGCGTTCCATAATAAAGTCATCAAAATGTTTCCAAAAATTTAGCTGTTGCGTAAATTTTTTTAAAATTTCAATTAATTTATATACATATTTTATTGTTTCGTGTGAAAAATACTGGTTGGCTCTAAATATTTACTGGGTTTAGCTTTGCTACCGCTGCAGTGCGCATTGACTTCTGGTCGTGGCATGAAGTTTAATTTTTTTCATTCCAACGTTTGGCAACATTTCTTTTATTTGAAAATATATGAAGACAGATTATTGTGTACGCTATCTAAAATTCTTAATCTTGGACACACTATTGCAAAATAATCTAAATCTTTGGGTTATGACAAAGCTGTAAGTGTTTTAAAAGAGACATAATAGTGAATTATGACTGATACATAGAATATACGTACGATCAACGAAACGAAAATGTGAACGGCATGAAGTAGGTACACAAAAAAAATGAATTAATTTAATAACAACATGATGTATTGTAAACAGTAATGTTTAAAGCGACTAATCAATTTTTAAGTAGTAAATTAATTTTTTACTTTTAGTAAATAATCTAACTTTACTATATTAAACAGATCATGCCACCTCCAGCTAGTCTATAAACAACAAGTTATTTCAGTTAATTGCACACGACCTACCTCTTGGTCTCGGGTAGCTTCATCTCTTTCATGAGGCTTGTAGTTCGGTGCCATGGCGGCACGTAGTTGTTGTTCAACCTTCAAAAAACAATCGCTGATTTACATAAACTCTCAGAAAGGTTGATTTATGTTGCTATTCATCAATTTTTTAAATTAAAACATATTTATCAATTATGCTCAAGATGATCAACAGGTTTGTAAAATAGCTATTACAATCAGCTGCTTAACGGGAAGAAAAGAGAAAGTACTTCACAAGTTATCAGTTAAATAAAGAGAAAATGTTGTCGCGCTGCTTTCTCCTTCCCCCTCGCGCGTTATGATGCCACCAGGCATTTCCTCTCTCTGTATTTAACTTATAACTGATGCATTACGTTCTCTTTTTTTCCCGTTAAGCCGCCGATTGTAATTAATGGAATTAGTAGAGGCCATAGGCCGGTTTGCATCTACCATTCACAAGTGAAGTTGAATATCTTCTGTCTAAAACAGACATAAACACACAACTGCATCACAACGCCAACAAAACAATAATAAAGCCTGTTTGAAGAAGCTGCCTAGGTTTATTGGTTCCGGAGATATTAGGCTTCGCTGGTGGATGGCGGATGCAAAACCGGTCTAATGCCTCCACTGGAATCAACCCTTTCACCATTCTGGTCGTTCTATTATACCTGAACAATTTGTTGTCGTAGCTGTTGGACCTCCAAATGGTATTCTTCGACTTGAGCAATGGCCTTCTCAAGCTGATCAACTTGACTTTTGATGGAACCGTCCAAGCTGTCGAGGTCCTTTAATAGTTCCTCCACCGACTGAGTGATCTTCGTGTCGGCCTTAATACCAGATCGGAAATGAACCTGCAAATCAGGTCAGTCAATTATTCATAAAGTATTATAAGTATCCAATAAATAAGAAATTTAAAAGTTTTACGTAAAGGCTTGCTTTTCCCCTCGTCAGATCCATCTACAGACGCATTTTGCCGTATTAAGGTTCATCAGTGAGGCCAGGGTCTGACGAAAGGGAAACCACTAGGAATAGCACTTATGTGCAGAAATGTCGAAGACTGGCGATGAGTTGGTACTCAAAGCTACATCTCGTGACATTTAAATGTATCATCCAAATATACAAAAACTTTTCTATTTTTTTAAACTTTTCAAAATACCTGTAACTTTTCAAGGGATAAGGATATTTTAGTTTTCTGTATGTGTATATCAGCCAGCATTTTCTCGCGTATCGCGTGCTGGTCTCTGAGGGGCTTCTTCTTATTCTGGGAAGATTCCAATGACGTCCTTGTCTTTTCTATCCAAAATTTAACCTCCTTCATCTTCTTTTCGCATTGTTCCCATTCTTCTGAGGTCTCTTGTAAGAGGGCGTTCTAGAAGAGATATCATGTTAATGGGTAAGAAATAGGACAATAACATATTTCTAAAATAAAAATAGCTAACCCTTTCCAAAATCTGGGCTTCAATCACCGTCTTGACTTCCTCAGCGTGCTCCATTTTTTGCGGCAAGTCGCCAACCATTGTTACGGTGCCAATGTACTCGAGTTCTTTGACCATATCGCTAAGGTTCTTAGTAACTCCCTTGCAAGTTTTAACTGCATTCTATAAACAAAATTTTGAACATTATATGCAAACACGACAACCTGAACCCGAGTTAACCTGAGTAAACGAAAATCAATAATATATTATTATAATGAACTTTAACAATATCTAACTGTACTTACATTGTAATCGTGTAATTTTTGCTTAACGTCTTGAAGCGAACTAACATTTAAAGGTTCCTGCAAAAATATCTTTCTCTCCTCTGCCCACAGCAGAACTTGCTGGTATAACGCAAGGAACCGTTGCCAGGCATCTAGTGTATCACCGACTTGCTGTCGTTTTTCTTCCAGCCAAGACTTAACTTGATTGACTTGCTCAGTCAGATTGTCGATGGTAGATTGCACTATGTCCTTTTCCTCCGGTTTCCTGGATTTGTCGATAATAGTCTTTCCATTTCGCGTAGCTTTATCCAGTTTGTCGGAGACACTACTAATTTCCGAATGAATATGCTGAAGTGTCTCGTGGAGCTGTTGCGGCGTTACAGAGCGATCTTGAATCTTCAGCTCCGATTCCTTAATCCAGTTCTGCAATTCCTCAACATCTGTAAGATAATCAGAACGGATCGTTCTCGCCTTTTTAAATTCTCTTTCCTTGTCTTCCATCGCGGTAGCTATTGCTTCAGTAAGTAATTCTAATTGATTCAGTTCTTGAGCAAAATCGGACGGTACGAGATTCTGCTCGGCTTGGTACCTGTTTCGGATATCTAAAGAAAGCTGTTTAGCGTCGTTGACTTTACTCTGCACTCTCGAATTGAGACTTCTCAATTCGTCGTCAGTTCGAGAGATGTTTTCGTCAAAGACGTAGAAATTCACTATTTCGCTCTTTAGGTCCACTAACTCGCTCTTCCTTTGAGTAATATCTCGAAGAGCCTTGTCGATAGCTTGTAAGTCTTCCTCTACCTTGTAAGCTTTTTCCTTGAGGTTTTCTAGAAGCCTACAAGAACAAAAATAACTTTATTTAACAATACGTACATAAATCGCGTATTTATTAAAATAGCGGGACTGAATATTGCTAACGCACATTCGTATGGGTTTTGCACGGACTATTTTTAAATATTGACCTCACCGTATTACATTTAGAATGTGTACGAAAATATCGTCCAAGAATTTCTAATCTGGGTTTATTGAATCTTTAATTTGGTTTTTCAGTCATAGGCACTGATAAATCCAGACTAATTTTATTGGATACAAGATTTATAAAATAATTAGATCTTTAAACACAAAGTAGCTATAAAGACACTTTAAATGATGACTAACTTTCTCATCACGACAGGTCTAGATTTATAAATAGAAAAGGAATATTTTTAGAATAGAAGTAATTTTCTTATTAAAACTTTTTATAATTCTAAATACATTATTAATAATTAAATACACTTGCGACGTAGCGAAAGAAGAAATATCCACTCATAATAATAAAATTGCCACACTCTAGCACTAAAATTTACCAAAAATATTGGCGATAGGTACCAAAAAATGAGCTAAATGCGCCCTTGGGTTTTTCGTATGTATTTTTATTTTATAAGATAATTAATCACTTGACACACGTAAGGGAAACTAGAAATAAAGTTCACTCTCTGACAATAAAAATAGGACTAGGTAAGTTTTAAAAATATTAAAGATCACTGGAATTAGCATCTATTTTAAAACGTTTCATTGTAATGAGAGTATTCCAGACAACCATAAAAAAAACTACTATATTGTGACGTAAGTTTTGGCATAACTTCTATTTATTTTGATGTGGTTATGAGGTCTTTTCAAGGAACAAAAAAAAAGATCGTAACTGTAATTTTCTCAAAATTGTGTCCAACATCATTTGTTAGGTATATGAATGTGAATATAGTGCTTTATTCCTTGATAAAAAGATTTGTTTGTGATTAGTCGAGAAGTAATCTTGACATCTACCACTAGTGATAAATATTTTCGTAGAATAAATGTCGGCTTTTTCATGGACACTTTGTATTGCCTAAATTACTTTTTATACTTCCGGGACTAAAGTAGATAGGTACTTTAGTCCCGCCAAACGAGGACTAAAGTGGTACATTTAATCCCAAGGGACTACAGTGCGTTCTAGCAACATTGATGAGACTGACAACTTGTTTACCTATACTGTAACTAAGTGACTTTTGTCTTTTAAAGTAGACTAATAAAATATTCAACTGGTACTTGCATTATATTGTGACATTATCAGATGTTTTTATATTTTTAACTACATATTACCTAATTTTAGTTCCCGAAAGTACAAAAAATAGTGTATAAACCAAGGGACTAAAGTGCATTATTCCCTTGAATCGTTGTTGCTCCATTCGCGGGACTAAATGAGTCGCTTTAGTCCCTTGGTTTATAATATACTATAACCACACTGTCCCAGCTTCAACCAAAATTCCTAAAACTTCGCTTTGCATGACCTTGTAGTTAAGGTAACAAAATATCCATGAAATACCAAAAGACATTAAAAAACTTTTCTTTATCACTGGCAATAATAGCGAATATCTTCCACATGCCACGTGGCCGTTTACTCAACAATCGCCAAAAATAACGCAAATCACTAGAGTGGTTATTTTATCCGCACCAATTCACCTTATATTCTTGGCTTAAAGAAGAAACACTCGAATGAAAAAATAGCGCACTACAATAGGCAACGTAAAGCCACGAAATAAATAAGGGCTTTGCGTAATCGAAATAAATAAAAATCACTAATAACTGCACAAAAATAAAAAGTCCTCCACCGCGTACGATTGGGGTGGGTGGTCGAATTCGCTCTCGACGTGTATGTCGGTACCAAGCAGTGAGATCTCCCCCTTAAACTGCTGATACTATCCAGCCATCCAGTATGTTGAAACGTTGATTTTGATTTGAATTCGGGTTAGCGGCAGCGTCCTTACGAATTAGGCGTCTGGACGCCGACGCGCATGTCGATTAAAATGCGGTTTATTTCGATATGTGCAGAGTGGCTCGCGAAAATTTCTTGTTGCCGGAATCTTTTGCTACTTTTGGAGTTGCTGGGACTATTGAAATATACAGTGTGGTCCAAATTGGGCATATATGTATGGGGATCTTGAAAACTATAGAAGATAGGGATTAAATTGGAAAAGCTTTAGACGAATAAATTTGCAACTTAAGGTCTCTTTTTGTTTTTGAGATACTTTAAAAAAAGCAAAAAATTGCATATTTGACAATACGCCTGTCAATTCAACTTTGAACTTGGCAATTGATTGTTGCAGGGGTAAATTAGTTGTGCGACCGTTCGGTGGACTGTACTGATACGGATTTTGATTGGGTTGGAACAAACCCTAAATTTACCGGCAATTCTATTTTTGCCGTTTCTGACAGTGTGTGAAGTTATCAAATATATTACTACACACACCGCCATAATTAGAGGAACGGCCCAAATTTACCTTAAGTTTAAAATCAATTTTCCCTTTCGATTTTCACTCGATTTCGACAGTTTTTCTTTTAAATTTTAGCTTGATTCTTCAGGAATGCTGTTGGCCTATTAACATTTTCAAACGATTTGTCTTTATATATGATACAGGGGCGGAAAGAAAGTAATGATTTTTCAGTAATTTTTAAGACACCCAGTGGAGTGACCAAGTGACAATTGGAAACATTTTATGATAATTAATTGTGACCTGATCTTTTCCGAACATTTTCTGTATTTATTCATTCTGATATCTTAATTATTACGGAAAATACAGGGTTCGAAAAAAGTATAATCGGATTAACAACTGTAACAGGTCTAGACAGCCATGGATTTGTTAGAATACTTTTTATGCATTTTGTCCCTTTTTATCAAGTTAGCTAAAGTCAAAGTCAAAGCCAATGTGTAAACATCTGTGAGTTTGGCACTAAATTTGAGACGCATATTTTCTTTACATTAGTTTGTTATTTTTTTATAAGTAACTGTTTATATTTGGTTTGTTTTTCTTTAATATCGTCACCTTGATTGTGAAACAGTCCATAATGGGTGATTTAGAACCGACTGATATCGCTAGAGCGGTTACATTGACCGAAAATGGTCGATCTTACAGTGATGTTGCTGAAATATTTGGTAAAACAAAATCAACGATCCATCGTAATGTTACACGTTTGAGGCAAACTGGAGAGTATGTGAGAAGACGAGGTCAAGGCAGAAAACGTTCAACCACGGCTGTAGATGATCGATTCATAACATTGCAGATACTACGAAATAGGCGTATAACAGCAGTTAAAATAAAAAATGAACTAGAAGAAGTACGTGGAACCAGAATAAGTGCGCTTACAGTTAAAAGAAGACTCAAAGAAGTTGGTATTAAGTCCTATAGGCCAAGAAAAGCCCCTAAACTCCAGAGACGTCATCGAGTAACGCGACTAGCCTTTGCTCGAGAACACCAAAATTGGAATAACGATCAATGGGGTCAAGTTTTATTCACGGATGAGAGCCGGTTTTTGCATAAATTCTATTGATAGTAGGGAGAGATTGTATCGACGTCCAGGAGAACAAATTGAACAATTTAATTTTACTCCTACCGTCTCTTTCGGTGGAGGCTCAATTATGGTGTGGGGTGGCATATGTTTAGGAGCACGCACAGAGTTAGTGGTTATTGATGGCGGTGCTTTAACTGCAGATAGGTATATAAGAGATGTTCTTTAATACCATGTAATACCTTTCGCCCCACATATCGGAGCCAATTTCCTCTTAATGCAGGACAATGCTCGCCCGCACGTAGCTCGTTGTGTAACTCACTTTCTGAATCAAGTGGAGATACCGACAATGAATTGGCCTGCATGTTCACCGGACTTGAATCCGATTGAACATGTCTGGGATATGCTAGGCACACGACTTAGGTCAAGAATTCCTGCTGTCCAAAACACAGACGAGGTAAGAACTGCATTAATTGAAATATGGGAGAATTTGCCTCAGGAAATTATTGACAACGTCGTCAAAAGTATGGGACGTCGGATGACTTCAGTCGTAAGGCTAGTGGAGGAAATACACGATATTCATTTTTTTAAAAAGCGGTACTTTTGTCTTTAAGCACGCTTCAAAGTGGCATGAAGCTTTGCAAAACATACTGCAATTAGCTAGCTATTTATTCTTTTAAAAAATTCCATTTAAATTTGTACGGAGAAAAAAGGATATCTAGAAAAAAATTGAAAAATAAATCGTTCTTTTTTCAAACCCTGTATTTTCCGTAATAATTAAGGTATCAGAGTGAATAAATACAGAAAGAAAATGTTCAGAAAAGATCAGGTCACAATTAATTATTATAAAATGTTTCCAATTGTCACTTGGTCACTCAACAGGGTGTCTCAAGAATTACTGAAAAATCATTACTTTCTTCCGCCCCTGTATCATATATAAAGACAAATCGTTTAAAAAGGTTAATAGGCCCACAGCATTCCTGAAGAATCAAGCTAAAATTTAAAAGAAAAACTATCGAAATCGAGTGAAAATCAAAAGAGAAAATTGATTTTAAACTTAAGGTAAATTTGGACCGTTCCTCTAATTATGGCGGTGTGTGTATATAAAGGGTGTCCCAAAATGTACGCACATTTTAAATATCGTGGCATTTTCGTTTTTGTCATAGTGGGCTTCTGGAAATTTGATAGCTGTCATGTAATTTATTGCAATTAATCGCCATGGAACGCTACACGATAGAACAGCGCGTTGTTATCGTGAAAACGTTTTATAAATGTGGAGAATGTTATGCGGAAAGAGTTCCTAGAGTGCGAGCCGTTTTTGGAAGAAATAATGCACCAGAACATACGACAGTGCAAAGATTGATCAAGAAGTTTGAGCAAAGTGGTTCAATTGGAAACATAAAATCAACAGGGCGGCCGCGTACTGCTCGATCTATTAAAAATATTGCAGCAGTGTTTGAAAGTGTTGGTGATAATCCAGGCACGTCGATTCACCGTCGGTCACAGCAAGTGAACATTACCAAAAGCAGGATGCAGCGAATTCTTACAAAAGATTTGCATTTGCATGCCTATAAAATCCAATTGACCCAAGAATTAAAGCCAGCAGATCATGGGTTGCGCCGTGAATTTGATAATTGGATTCTGGAAAACGAGTCAAATGACGGAGATTTTTCGAAGAAAATCCCTGTTTAGTGCTAAGGCACATTTTCAATTACATGGATACGTTAATAAGCAGAATTGTCGAATCCTCGTGCTATTCACGAAAAACCAATGCATCCTCTACGAGTCACCGTTTGGTGCGGTTTTTGGTTCGGCGGAATAATTGGGCCATACTTCTTTGAAGACGAGGCTGCAACTGCACTAACAGTGAATGGCGAACGTTATCGTGCAATGTTAGAAGAGTTTCTGTGGGCTGAATTAGACCGAATTAATGTGGAAAACTTATGGTTTCAACAGGACGGAGCGACCTGTCACACGCAGTGTGACACAATGGACTCGTTACAACTGAAATTTCCTGGTCGTGTCATATCTCGCAATGGTGATCAGAATTGGCCACCACAATCCTGCGATATAACACCGTGCGACTTCTTTCTCTGGGGTTTTCTTAAATCTGGTGTTTATGCCAATAAACCAGCCGCAATTCCTGACGTGAAAAACGAAATTCAACGCGTCATTGATTAAATTCGTCCACAAATATGTGAAAATGTTATTAATAATTTCGTCAAAAGGGCAAGGGCCCGCCAGCAAAGCCGCGGTGGACATTTGTCGGATATTGTGTTTCACACTTAATCGTGATATGTATTCTTTCTAATCCCAGTAAAGTTTTGACTTATTTCAAGAAATAAATGTGTTTTGTTAACAAATAAAAATGTGCGTTCATTTTGGGAACCCCTTTATTTACTACCATTTATTTATGTTTCGTCTTTCTTAATTTGTTTTTTTTTTATTTTATTCGTATTGTGTACTTTATGTAGTAAGGTTGTACTTAATACTCATAGTACCTACTCCTTTTTTTCTTACGGTAGGGTCGGCTTGCCGGACCTAGTTACAAAAGCGACTTAAAAAGTACAACGGTTATTCACTGGTAGTTTGCGGGTCATTAAAAATGCAAATTGATGTTGATAGATAACATATACTGTTTGTTGTCGGTTTGACACTGGGTCGGCACTGCCAACCCTGCCGCCCCTGAAAAGCCGCCACTGAATAAAGGGCATACCTTGACAAAAAAAAATCAGAAAAGTGGCTGGATACACCAATTAAAGCCTCATACACTTACCCACCTCCTAGTATAAATAATAAAATCACTTACTATATCCAAATTAATATTACTAGATACTATCACAACCACAATATCCGGAGATTGCTGTGATGAACGGGATTTTTAAGAATGAACCTATAGAAAAAAGGTAGTGGTTTTGCTTTGTCACTTCTCAGATTAACTAGACGATAAATAAGAACTTCTGAATTTTAAATTTATCATATGCCAGTGACATAACTAACTATTTTGAACAATGATCTTCTAATTGTAAATAAATATATTTTATTTTTAATCCGTTTCGGTAGAATCATTTTTAATTTGGTCCACCTAAATCCGAAAATAACTTCCTCAAAACATAGTGAAATGCATATTTATTAAAACGCTAGGGAACGTGACAACTGTTGGCAGTTATCCAAACAAAATACCAATTTCTAAATAAAAATTTGAAGGCTTCAGCCTTTTCTCTAAATAAAATGTATAGTGTCCCACCAAAATAACTTTTGATATCGGGACAAAATAAAAAAAAAATATTAACCATGAATTATTTTAAAATTCCATTATCACACACAAAAAAACACAAAACATCAGCACTTACTTCTTATATGATTGAGTTATTTGATTCAGTTTCTTGGACAATCCCGAAGCTGAAGCTGGAGAACATTCTTCCAAGAAATGAAGGACCAATTTTGATAATTCTAGTACTTCTTTTTCTTGTGGCTCTAGAGCTACTGCTTCCGATTGCAACTCCTTAAATAAAGAAACATTATAAAATAGACACAAACAAGTACTTATTACAAAAACGTGAATAATAAATAAGTTGAACAAAGTGTTCCTCTACCTCACTATTAAACTTTATTAAATTCCATTCATCATAATCAATAGATACAAATTCATGCAAATGTATAAGTCAGATCCGTTAAGGGTGTGTCAAGAAACTAAACATTTCAACGGTTTTCTAAATTAATGACTGAAACGATCCAATAGACCAGTGTTTCCCAATTCAAATAGACGGCGGAACACTTACAAGCTGACACAAGAACGCCGGAACAGTACCTCTTATTTTTCTACATACCTACTTAAAATGACTGGATTTATTTACTTAAAATATTTATGACGATATTTCATTCATATAAAAATGAAATGAAAATAATTAAAAGCAAGTAATTTATAATACATTTTGTTTACAAATTTAAAATAACGAAAATTTTTTAAAAAAACTGCATCACTAATCAACGCAGAAAGAACTAATGTGTGATTTTTTTTTATTCTTACAGATTTTTTTTATATCAGGCTTAATGGTTGACAACTGTAAACGCAAATCAGGAGCAGCATTCATCCTATTTCTATATTTTGTCTTTGTAAAAACATAATGGGAAAATCCAGATTCGCATAGGTAGGTGGTGACAAAAGGCAAGATCACAAGCATGGCACGTTTTGAAAGTTCTGGATATTCGTTTCCTAAATCTCCCCAGAAAGTAATAAGAGGAACTTTTGTTTTAATTGGCTATCTGATCCTATTTCAATAAGTTCCTCAAAATTCAATCCAGAAAAGTCATAAGGTTTGTTTTCTACTTGAAAAGGATTTTGAACCCATGAGTTGAGGTTTTCAGTATCATTTAGGAACGAGAAATACTCCTTTAGTGATTTTGCTAGTTCCTGAAGATGCACCAAAATATCCTGACGAACAGTTTCTTCCAATGTCAGCTGGTTTTCATGAAGGAAGTCCATAAGAAACGGAAAACTATCAAACTCGTTTTGCTCCGCAGCAAATCGCCAATGTTCCAATTTCCGTGACAGAGATATAACCTTATCTTTGGCGCGAAATATATTTACGTCCTTTCCCTGTAGCGATAAATTTGTCCCGTTTAATTTTGAGAATATATCAGCAAGGTACGCAACTCTTGACAACCAGGTAAATGAATTTAATTTATGCGATAATCGGAATTGATAATCTTGGAAAAATGCAAAGAGTTCGTACTGCAATTCAAAAAGGCGCACAAGAATTTTTCCTCGCGAAAGCCACCTAACTTCGGTATGAAGAAGTAGCGATGTGTGGCGACTTCCCCTGTCATCACACAATATTTTAAATAATCTTACTTTCAATGGACGACTTTTTATAAAATTTATCATTTGCACTGCTTCATCCAAAACTTCTTTAAGTGTTTCTGGTATGCGACGAGATACAAGTGCATGCCTATGAATAATGCAGTGACTACTAGTACAATTTTCAGTTACACTCTTTATACGAGTTACTGCACCAGCTATAGTTCCAACCATCGCTTTGGCTCGCTGCACACATGTGGTATGTCATATCTCAAAGCAGAAAAGTATTTAACGTAATAAACAAAACACCTTTTTAAAATGACTGAAGACTTGGGAAAATTAGTTTTATAACAAATATGAATTTTTTTTTTATTAAATTAGCCGATACTTGCTGGAGATCCATAGCAATAGGATGTTTTTAGAAAATAATGTAAAATACTATTTACATACTTTTCTTCAGTATTTATTAATATGATTTTATATTAATGTGACATGTTTCGCTACATTGTAGCTTTATCAATCAAATGTAAATCAATAGAGGCTTGTGGACCTTTTTATATGCAAAATCTGAACACTATCTTACATTAATCGGTTTTCCTAAATATATACAGTATACAGATTACGGCCTTAATTTGATAATGTGTTATTATAACAAATAATGATGAGGTTTATTGTGGGTATAAATATTTAAAACATATTTAATAAGGGTCAGTTATTAAGGTATATCTGATCATTAAGTAAATGTTGGGAATTTTTAAATTTGTTTATTTCTAAAGACATATAAACATATTAACATATTTTTGATAATTGCAGGCTAAATGTAAACAGTTAGAATAAATGAAAATATAACCAAACACTGTTGCCCTAACTTTGTTTAAACATGTCTGTCGTAGTTAACGGGAAAAAACATGCCTGCAAAATTAATAAAACCGTTCATTTTAATAGAATGCCCTATTAAGAGTTTGTGGGTTTGTGAAATATTTTTATAAACCAAAAGGTTTTAACTTAGCTTACTAAAGCTACCAAAAAACTATTAGGTTTCAAGGAGCCTTTACCAATTATCGTCCAAAGTAAGCAGTATTTATGATAACATATATTAAGGGTAAGAATACTTAAGAGTTATTCGTTTTATTGCTTGATCGTAAGGGGTACTTAAAAACCATATTTTAAAACTGCCATAAAACCCAAAGATTTATAGATGTCTGCCACAAAACTTTAATGATTTAAAATCCTCTATAAACCTTAATGAGTTTATTGTGGCTTTGATTAATGCAGCAATTAAGTGGTTTTATAACCAATAGGTCTTAAAGAGCAAAAAGATTTAACAACTTGCTTTAAAGATAACTTGAAGGCCTTTTTTTAAGTACATATTATCTGCAGATAAATTGGTATGCACAAAAGAAATAATAAAACCCACTTCGGTTTATTTACCTTCTTAAACCTGTGATAAAACCCTATAAATACTTGTTGGCATTTAAATTGTTACTTCGGCTGCTAAAGGGTGTTCAATGTTTCTGTTTGTTTTCCCAAGTTTTAAGTTATTTTGAGAAGGTGTTTGTGGTTTTATACGTTAAATGTTTTTTTCTGCTGTGAGATAAGATTTCACCACATGACTTGTAAAACGGTTAATTCAGTCACTTTCACATAACACAGACATATAACTATAATTATTGAGTAAATAGCGTATTTCCTTTTCTTTTTAGTGTACGTTAACCAAATAGAGTGGTAAAGAAATTTTTCTAATATCCCGTGTAAAAGTTCTTCCACCGCTGATAATGAAGGGTTTACCTTCGAAATATGTACGATTAACCCAGACTAAGATTCTGGAAATAAATACTAGTGGAGTAGACTGAGTGCCTTATTCTTTCAAAATTTAGAACTGTTTTAATCTAACGTTTTATTCTATGTTTAATAATAATTTTGTTGTTTAAGTTTTCTTGTTATAAATTTGGTATATGTGACACCAAACATTGTTCTTTTCCTTACCTCTATATCCTTCTTTGTAATGGTCACATGATCCTTATTTCTAACGACTTGATCAATATGTTTGGCTCGTTCTTCAATGCCACTAAGTAAACTTTCGAACTTTTGAGAACGACCTTCGAAGTTCTCCCAGATTTCAGCTAACTTGGTGAGTATATCCTTTCTTCCTTCTAAATTCGATACTAGCGATGACCATTCTGTTAAAACCTGAAAAAATTATACGTATAGATTTTAAACGGGTCTGTTTTTTACAAAAGAACTCAATCTTGTATGTATGTATGTGCTTTTACGTTGAAAGTTATGTCCCCAAGAAATATATAGAGTGTTAATTAATGTCATGCAGATATTTCAGGGGGTGATAGTTCTCGTCAAAATAGGAAACTAGTGCAAATACATACATGGTCTAAAACGCGTTATTTACGTTATACAGGGTGGCAAAGTTTCAATTTTTTTTTCTCGTATTTTCCGTTTTCTCTCTTATATTCTGTGATAATTGTTTAAAATTTGGAACATCAACCATTTTTTAGAATCTCTACAATAAAGTATCAAAATTGTCGGTCGCAGTATACAGGGTGTTACATTTTCTTAAATCGGCTACAATTTTATCTTTCAGAACTTTTTTTGGAGCTCCCTGTATGAATTCCGGTATGAAATTTGAACTCTCTGTTCCTTTGTGTAGCGTTCTGGTCTCTTGCACTATTCTCGTATCTGTGGCCGTTTTCGATTTATTTGCAGAAATAGCCATCGATGGAATTAAGTGTGGGCGAAATAGCGCAATAATAAATTTGAAAAAAAAAATAGTAGGCTGGGATAGGCAAATGTTAATTCTGTTTATTGTCCTTTTGACATTTTTTTTGTTTGACGTTTCCGGAGTTGTTTTGAACTGGTTAATGATGGTTGAATTCACAAATCAAGAATTTGCAGAGATGCATCTAATCTATGGACTTGCCGATGGCAATTGTTATGAAGCCAGACGACTGTATGCACAAAGGTATCCAAATCTCATACTGCATGCCTGACCCACGGACATTCGCAAATCTATATAATCGACTATGTGAAAATGGATCGTTCAAGAAATCCACTCATTTAGCAGGAGCAAACAGAACGGTTAGGACTCCTGAAGTCGAGGAAGCAGTCCTGAATGCAGTAGAAAATGATCCTGCTACTAGTATATACGAGAAAAATTGCCGCAACACTTAACATTTCATTTGTGCTTGTCTGGAAAATTTTAATAGACAACTTAATGTATCCTTACCACATCCAAAGGGTTCAAGCTCTTTTCCCACGTGACTTTCCACTACGTTTTAACTTTTGCCAATGATTCCTACAAATGCTAGCCCAAAATCCGTTATTTGAAAACACGATTTTATTTAGCGATGAAGCAAATTTCTCAAGGAATGCCATAAACAATTTTCACAACAACCATTTTTGGGCAGAAGAGAATCCGCATTCGATACGCGAAAATAATTTCCAAGAACAGTTTTCAATAAATGTGTGGGCCGCACTTTAGCATAGAGGTGAGAAACTTTCTCAATCAAAATTTTTAACAACCGTTGAATAGGTCGAGGGACACCTCAGCCATGGGCCCCTAGATTCCCAGACCTGAATAGCCTGGATTTCTTTTTCTGGGGACACCTGAAAGCATTAGTGTATCAGACCCCAGTCCAGACAGAAGAGGATTTAAGAATATTTGGCAGAGTCCGTCCATGAGGCGAAGACTTGATTCGTGCATTTTAGCAAGAGACGGACATTTCAACAGTTTTTATAATTTTGTTTTATTTTTAAGTTTTATTTTTATCCCCATACCATCATGTCAGCTAAATGACATTAATTTAAATTTCCTTTTTAATTCTTCAATTTTAATTTCTAAATTTAGTGAAACACCTAAGTTTAACAAATTTAATATCATACAATACAAAATAAAACTTTTCCTTCATATGCTTTAAATTAATTTACTGTCTCATTAAAATGCTTCTTTTTCTATTAAAATCTCACATTTCACTCAAATTTTTATCTTTACATTAATTTTAACACAACTAGCTAGTTCATACCAAGTCTTCAACTTTCACATATTACTGTATCACATTATAAGTTGTACTCATTAGTTTGAGACAACATACATCGCTTTTAAACTGGATGTTAGGTAAGTCCTAAAACTTTCCTTTGTACTTCACTGTTCATTCTCAATCATGTAATATCCTTTTAGTATCCCCTGATGATGAATGCTTAAGCATTCGAAACATGTTGGGAACTTAAAATTTACTTTAAAATTAAACTGTGGAGGAAGACTGCATTGTTCCATTTACAAACTAATTTATTGTTTTTTTTTAATTTATTTTTAATTTGTAATGTTTTTATCTGATTGCCGATAATCCTGTCGGTTGATCTAAAATAAAAATGAATATTCCACTCACGTATAAAAAATCCCATAAGGACAGTGGTATTTTCGAAAACTTACAGCGGATATACAAAATCGAAAACACCAAAACGAAAATACCACTTGTCAGTGTCACATTGTTGACAAATTTCTATTTATTATTTCAAAGTTGACAAAATGAATGTTTTTGGATTCGTGAAATATTCCTTTAAATACCATGCGTGCTTTAAAACTAACCGGATAATTTTTCACTTATACGTGTTTTCTTTACAAATTTCACTGGTCCTTCGGACTCGTGAAATTAAAGAAAACACGCATTCGTAAAAAATTATCGGTAATTTTAAAGCACTCGTGGTATTACACCCGAAAATAATTACTTAGAATACATACAAATAAAAACAGCTTTTTACTCTGCTTTATTTCGCCTACACTTAATTTCCATTGATGGCTATTTTTGCAAATAAGTCGAAAACGGTCACAGTAACGAGAATAGTTCAAGAGACCAGAACGCTAAACAAAGGAACAGAAAGTTCAAATTTCATACCGGAATTCATACAGGGAGCTCCAAAAAAAGTGCTGAAAGATAAAATTGTAGCCGATTCAAGAAAATGTAACACCCTGTATACTGCGACCGACAATTTTGATACTTCATTGTAGAGATTCTAAAAAATGGTTGATGTTCCAAATTTGCAACAATTATCACAGAATATAAGAGAGAAAACGCAAAATACGAGAAAAAAATTGAAACTTTGCCACCCTGTATAACGAAAATAACGCGCTTTAGACCATGCATATATTTGCATTTTTTTCTTATTTTGACGAGTACTATTACCCTCTGAAATATCTGCATGACATTAATTAACACCATGTATATTTAAAAACTTACCTCATCAGATTGACTCTGAATATTTTGTCTGTTGCGGTTGTCAGCTTGTTTAGTAATTTCAGCTACCCGTTCTTGAAGCAAATCCAGGTCAACTTGTTGATTCTAAAAATGAATATAGTAGAAGTTTTGTTGAATTTTCAAATTTCCATATCTACCTAACTAAAGTTTGATGAAAGGATGACTATATACTATAGCAATAATCCACTATCTATTTAAATGTCAATGACTGTGCCTCGTACGCACATGTTACTAATAGCAGGGTGAGCAGGAAGCTTGATAAATACCGAGATGATTAATAATGTCGTCTGGTGCGGCAATATTTGCTGATAATTTCTCCAAGAATTTCTCAACAATTCAGCAAGCAGTGCTAAAGGCGGCTTTACAGGATATTTGCTGGCAATAAAATATTACATTATTTTTGCTGCAATTTTTTTTGCCAAGTTCTGAGGAATTTTTTGGTAACTTCAGTGCCACCCACTCAATGCCGGTTTTAGCACTACCAGTGCCCTGGGCGAGATTTCTACGGCCCCCTATTTGCTATCCAAACCCATGTGGAAAAAGGAAAGAATGAAACAACGGAAATCATGAAATACGTAACAGGGCCGGCGCTAGCAGGTTCGCCGCCCCGGGCAAAGAGTAAAATGCCGCCCATTTATAATAAAAATTAAAAGAGATAACCTAAACCCTTCCCACACTTATTAGTAAAATAAAACGTGAGCAAAAAAATGCTATCAATAATGTTAAAGTTTTGATTAGCCAAAAATACTAATTTATTAATTTACCATATTTTTGGCACAATTAAAATTAGGGTTGCCCGGCTGCACAGAGAAAAAAGAAAAGATTAATTTTTAGTGTATAATTATTATAAAATACAGATATTTAAAAAATACTAAAACAAATTATAGAACCACTAAATATTAATTACTTTACATATTAAAAATACAGTTAAACTTAAAAGTGTTTTTTTCTCACTTTTAATTCTGAAATTTTTTTTATAATTTCTTTATCATTCATTTTTTCAGCCAGTTCATGTTTAATGGCTATTGTTGTCAAGCCGTTTAGCCGATCCTCGGTAGTTGTGGAGCGTAAAAAATTTTTAATTAATTTTAATTTGGAGAAACTCCTTTCTCCACTTGCCACACTTACTGGGAGAGGAAGCAATATCCTTAAAACTATACCGAGATTTGGAGCAAAATCCAGGTTCGATATGAATTTTAAAATCTCAATTGGACTTTCTTTTTTATTTAGCAAAGCCAGAACCGATACTATCTCGTCTGCCAGGTCCAGCGCGTTTATATCTGATGAATTCCCATCAGTTAACACTATTCCTAGATCTTTACAATACTTTAGTACGTCGTTTTGAGGAGTATCTTTTAAATCACAAATATTGTATAAAAACTGGAAATAGTTGCTGTGGTTACTCATCAAATCAAACCTGGATTCAAGTGCATTGATAGCTTTATCTAATGTCAAAAAATAAAACTCTGCCTTATATTTCAAAGTAGGATCTTCTATCGGATCATCTCGTGCCTCATAGTCGAAATTAACATTCCTTCTTCGAACTCTATGACGTGGCTGGGTCAGCTCAAAATTAGCTGGTATGTCAATTTCAAAAAAATTTTACCGGACTTATTGCTGTAAAACCTTATTTTCTGGACTAAATTCAAATATGTAAAGGTGTGTTTTACAATACAGTATGAAATAAAATTATATTACAGCATTTTGTATGTGAGTTCATTTATTTAAATAATTATAATTTATTATGCTTGTGAGCTCCTTGAATTTGAAATATTTTGACATTTCATTTAAAATACTTAAAAGTTCGTAAAACATAATATTTATATAGGTAGTAAAAGCAAATTTTATTAAAATTTCACATATTAATTTTTCTTAAGTATTCAAGTGAATCTTGGTTTATTTTCCTCATAAACTAGTTAATTAGTTTACATCCTGCCGCCCCCTAAGGTTGCCGCCCCGGGCAGGGGCCCGGCTTGCCCGGCCCTAGCGCCGGCTCTGTCCGTAATAAAATTTATAAAAAAGCAACGTATAGAATTTTACTTATCTGGCCTTTCTATCAGCAAACTTTCTTATTAAGACACCGAAGTTTTATGTTTTCCGCAATTTCATTTTTAATTGACATAGTTACTAAGTTTGTCAATCTAGATTGAGAATTGAGATATTGTCGATCGCAGATAGGTTTTTTTTATCAGATTAAGCTTTGAAAAACTCCTTTCCCCACTATAGCAACCATAACAGATATAATAGTGAACAATATTCGCAATGTTATCCATACACTTAGATACAGTTCTTGTATGTTTTGATTTTTAATGAAATTTAAAATATAGACAGGAGTAACAACATCATCTTGATCAGGCAAAAATGATTTTAGGCTTATGGGTTCATCACACAACATACAACCATCTATATCTGACCACAGAGTTTGAGAAGGTCTGGTTTTTCTGAAATCTTTTTAATATTATACAAAAAAGAGCAAGCTTCGGAGTAGTCATTTACCTAACTGTTCAAATTCATTGACTGATATTAAGGTTAGTTAGGAGAAGTTATAGGCTCATAGCGGGCAGTTTCATCAGCTTGGCGTTTAACACGTCAAATTCTTGTTATGGCTGTAAATACAGGTTCAATTTCAAGTTCGTCAGCTAACTCCTTCGCTGTTAAAATGACTTAAAAGCGTCTTTCTATATTCTTCCCAGGAAGCGCAGTATTTTTTCAACATTTTTGTGCATTCACCGAGATCCATGTCTATTGATTGTAGAGATTTACTAACGACATTAATCTGAAAAAGTATCTCATACCAAACAACCAATGAAGCTATGAAGCTGAAATCTTGTAACTGTTCGGCTAGAGTAGTGACCTCATAAGAGACTTAAACATCAATTTTCTCTGTTCTAAAAGCTAAAGTAATTAAAGCGTCATGAATGAAATTAGCAAATGAGCTCTTATTCATTAAGATATGTTTACTTTTAAGTTTCTTTCGGCACCAATTGAGTGAACTATAGGGAATTTAAATTTAAGACTCTTAAAGATGACCTAGCCGCTGCCGCCCAAAATAAAGCCAAACAGTTGGTTTTATGTCACTGTATTTTATTTAATTGAAACACGATTGCTGCAAAAGAAGAACTTGTTAACTGTAAAGCCACCTTAAAATTTAATATACATATTATAAAAATCCTAAATTTTATAATGTAATACACTCATGTACAAAAGAGCGAAAGCAGACTACGAGACTGGCAACCAATGTCATCAAAGGATTTAACAAAAGATTCCATTCGGTTTCGAACCCTTTAGTTCTCATCAGTACAGGATAAGCGTGACAAACAAGCACACCAACCAGGTAGCAGCAATGTAATTGCTTGAAATTAATTTCCTTTCGTCCGGTACTTTCTGCAATCTGAGTTTGTATTTTAGCACTAACTGCTAAAATACGCCAGATTCTGCTTTGCCTGTTCCCATTATTATATAATATTGATGTAAATCAAGTGTTTTTTTTTTTTTAATCAATGGTTTCAATCATTTTTCAAAATTTCACATATGGCACGAGCCAAATATAACCAATCTAAGGCATGTGCTTTAAATATGCCTGTGGAGGTTGGATGGTCGATGCAATGTGTTCGAAATTTCGGAGTCATTTGATGAAATTGACACAACAATTTAGTTAAAAGTTCAGAACATTAGTATCAGAAGAAATGTTAAAGATCTCCTTTCCTGTTTAAAGCCGATAGCAGCTGCGTTGAATGAAATCCAATCTAACACTTATGGTTTGGCAGATGGTGCCATAATATGGAAGAAACTTTTAAGGGTATTTGAAGATGGTAATTTTAATTTATCCATAATGAAAGAGGTAGTAAAACGTTATAAATAAGCCTTAACACCAGTGCATTTGTTAGCAGTTATGCCCAAAGTTGGAAAAAAATATATTATCTCCAGAAGAAAAGCAAGACTTTTTGATTATGTTGCAGATAATTTTAATAACACCAATATATTGCAAATTTTAATAAAATTAAGTGCAAACAGAGAACCTTTTACTGGTTCCTTAATGAGTTGTAAAGTTTTAGAAAGTGATAATGTGGGACACAATATACTATATAAATGGCATAACGGAACAAACTTAGAAATTGGCTTGGAAATGAAAAGGCCGCCAAACTTGTTTTTATGATGACATCATTAAATATGAAAATTTCTTCATAATAATATTTTATTATCATATAATAATCACGACGATAATTATTTTATTTTAGCTCGACTTGATTTTATTATCTACCATTTTAATAGGTATGGAATATAGGCACATCAATAATATTTCCGTTTCCTGTTTCGTTTGTTAAACTTTATATTAATATGTTATAAATAAAAAAAATATCAAATTTATATTTGCATACTCTATTGTTTTAGTATTAACTGCATTTTTTAATTATTTACTATTGTAACTGTGTTACATCTGAACAAAAAATAATAAAATAAAACAAATCTAAATTAAATTCAAAAATTCTAATTTCAATATAGGAAATCTGATTTAAATAAAAAAAAATCAGATTGCAGCAGACTAGTGGTTAGAAGGAAAAAATTCTCTTATTTATGCTTATATAAAATCTGAGTGCGAATAAAAGTACTTTCTAGGGATCGACCGATACCGATATATGCATAGCCGATATCGGCCGATACCGATATATCGGCTATATTTTCTATTATGGATATTTTGCTAGAGTGGCTCAAGGTCAAATGTAGTGACCTTAACTCTCTAAGTCATAACAATAGTGTATGTAGAGAAATCATCAAAATATCCCAAGTATATCCCGAACTACGGCTCTGGTTCACAGCGGGATCCTGCCATTTTCTGGTCGGTAGCGAACGTGTTAATTTATTTTTTATTATTATTACACAAATTATATCCTTGAAAGTAATAAATTTCATAAATGTATTTTCAAAATGATCAAAAGTAAAGAATAAATTGTTCAAAGTAGCCTCCAAACGGAGCCAAGCAAAATATCAAAATACTTTCAAGGATAGATAGCCCGACATTCTAAAGACGAAAAATCAGGGCTAATTGAACTAACCTCGTCTACTGTATTGATGCAGCTAAAGCTTTATGGGATGTAGGTAGAGAGGCATGTCAAGATTTTTAACGTTTATACAAAACTTCGACTTTTTTTCATTTCCAATGACTCCATGTTAAAAAAGGATCCTGCCATTTTAATCAGCATTTCCCAACGCTGCAATTACGTTGTGCTAGACCAGTTCTAAATATTTTTCAGTATGAAAATTACCATCAATAAAAAATAGTCTGTATCCAAGAATTCGAGCCCAAACATTTACTTTCTGCCTTGCCTGGGTAGGTATACGTTTCTTGAATTATGAAATTTTTTACACCCATATATTCCTCTATATTGCTGCCATTACAAATATATTTAAAGCGTTTTTTTTTTCTACCAAACGTTCCAACATATAAAAACTTGAGTTCCATCATGTAGGTACATCCTGAACCAAAGATTTTCTCGCCATATTAAGAGTCTTTTGAATATTCTTTAGTCTATCACAAGCCAAAGAGGAGTGACTAAAATAAGTTACTATCCGCCTCGCTTTTGCCAATAAATCCATGATTGATCGTTGACTTTCTATCGAGCCTTGTATGGCTAATTGTAAAGATGTATAAAACAAGTTTGGTGTTTTAGTTTAACTTCGTCGATGCCCTTTTCTATGTTGGCGGAATTGTCAGCCAAAACCAAAAGAACCTGATTATGAACTAACTTCCATCTCTTCAGTAAATCATTTAACATCTGGGCAATATTTAAAGCTGTATGTGTTCCTGAAAAATGTTTGCAGGCCAGTACAAATGAACATCTTTCAGTCGTTTTAAAATCCATCCAATGAGCAGTAGAACACATAAATGAATTGTTATTGTGTTCGCACGTCCATAAATCTATAGTTACAGAAACTTTAATGTTTTCTTCTAAGGAAAGTGATGATGATAATTTTTCACTAATTGCTGAAGAACATTTTTGGTAAATATCAGGAAGTATATTTTTTCTAAAATATTTATCAGAAGCATATGGTAACAAGGATCCAATTTTTTTAAACGCTCTAGTGGCCCTCGGTTCATTCATAGCTCTCGGATTAGTATAAACCAACGGTCATTTTAGTGCCATTTGAGAAGTTGCCTTGAAATAAAAATACATATCAAGATTTCCATACTTATTATATTTCAAAACTAAAAAAAGTCATAACATTAAATAATAAACAAGTAAATAGACCATTCGATCTAATATAAAAACATAACTTTCAAAAATTATGTTTTCAAGTCTAGATGCCAGTTCTTGAAGCACGGATCAATACATAACCCAGGTAAGTCTGGGCAAGATGGGCAGTGATACCGTGAACGTCTCCGTACATTACTTTTGGAGCAAAAACGACACCTCTTTTTTTTCTCCAGGTATGGCTTCCGGAAATTGTGTCCTTGGAAATTTACTGGTATTGCTTTTGACGGTTTAGCTTTTATAAGATCTTTTATTATCTCGTCGTGGAAGTCCAAAAGACTTTTCTTTGTTCTTTTTTTGTAAACGAAATAAGCGTTCCATATACATGTATCTACAAGGTGGAAAAATATCTTACGGTACCACCGAATAGTTTTTCTCGAACTCGAATGGTAAGACATTACTTGGTCGGCTCTATCAATGCCAGACATATGCTGTTTATAGTCAAGAACGCACTGCGGCTTCAGTTTTACGTCACCTCTTCTGGGTCTTGTTTCAACCATCTGATGTTTGTGGCGGGTACTCATCATGCGGACATCGCGTTTGTATTTCTATTTGATTACGACAACTGAACCTTTCCGCTTCCAAACTGCTTCTCCCTTCTTCAGCTTGGTTTTCAACAACTTTTTTGTGTTGCCTTTCCTATTTTCACGTAGTGTTCCAAGTACAGCAGTTTTTTCGGACAACAATTCCGCAAGTGCAACGCTTGAATAAAAAATTATCAACATACAGCACGTGGCCCTTGCCCAAATATTCACGTATTAATTGTTTCACTACAGAAAATGAATGAGATTCTTCGTCGACTTTCAGGGTTCCTTTACCTGCATATATAGTATAATCAAATTAAAATAGCCTTTCACAATTTACAAACAGTCAATATTTGTATAAAACTAGATATAATTGTGACTATAAGCAATGCACAATGGTTTTATCTACACGCGTTTAATGACTAACCTGAATCAAGTACCAATGGCCATTATAGTGGCAACGGACTGACCACATACCGCAAAAAGGTACACAACAACCGCGCGTAGACCAGATCCAATTTAGATGCATAAAAATGAATGTGAACTCTTGGCCACTATAGTGGCCGCGGTTCACCACGGAGGATCGGTGAGGCCACTATAGTGGCCGTCGGTAGCGAACGTGTTTAAATAAATTGTATAAACGTTAGAAATCTTGACATTCATCTCTCTACATCTCATAAAGTTTCAACTGTATCATTACAGCGTAGAAGAGGTTAGTTCAATTTATCACGCAAAATCCCATGACTCAAAGCAAAATAATGCACTCTACTGTAGTCACCATCATAAATAAATATTAGTTGTGACTAGTGACATATAACAAAACTAAAAGCAGGTACCTACAACCTCACATCACATCTCGACACTTTATCTTAAAGACATCGAGTACCTACGTCATTTCAGATTTAATAGAATTAAATTTATTTACCTCAAAAATGGAAAATAGGTTTGGTTTCCTCCTGTTTAAACTTTTTTAGATTTTTTTTTAAAAGAAAATTCAAAGTTGATTGAGTAACCTTCATTGTTCAATTTAATTTTTATTGTAAATTCAGAGTTATTGCTCCCAGAATTCTTTGATTGCGTTTTGCGGCCAAGCATTAATAAATAATCCCTTGAATATAAATTAAAAAAGAAATTATATTGAAATATTTTATTTTATTTTTAAATGCAGTAGCAATTTTATTATTTTAAAAGTAAATAATCTTTACTATGCTTTTATACATTATTTGCAGTTTGGTAAGTGTTCAGGTTGTATGCAAATGCACTTGAAAAGTATTTCTTCTTTCTTAAAAAACTTGTAATATCCAAAAAATTATACTTTAACCGGTACACGTACATTTACAGCATAGAAAATATGGTAGCTATATTTTCTGTGCTTACAGTATTACTACTTGCCTTATTACATGTATTGACAGTTACGGGCATTTCAGTTAAATGTTTCCATTATTTTCAGTTAAAATAAAATGTGTAAATGTCATTCACAATAACCGCACTATAAACACGATATAATTTCTATCCACAATTTTAAAACGGCAGAGTAGTTTTATAATTAGAAATAATTATATTCGCCGGTACTGCTAAATATAAACTAACTAATAGAATAACATATTTAGGCGCTCGTCCTTGAGTACTGTCGTTCCAGTACGAAATGCATATGGTTAAATATCAATGAGGTAATAATCTGATATCAGAGGTTTATTAATAGCATGACATCATCTTGGTTGTTCACCTCTTAATAGTTTTAACGTCTAGTAGTCTATTAAAAAAATAACCGAAACTCACTCATTACTTTCAATTTCAAAGCAAGAAATGTAAGTCGTTAAGATGCTAGTTAAGAATGCACTGCTGGTTTTTAGTGTTGGACAATGGATCTCGAAAGAAAATTATTTATCTTTATCTTTTTACATTAGATTAGTGTTTAAAGGTGGTATCAATTCCATTTTAATTATCTTTGCTATAAAGTAATTAAATATTTTATTACAGATAGGTGCGGATAACTAGCACCTACGCAATAAGAAATGTGACATTTAGTCCAAGTCATCGACCAAAATAATCAGTTTTACAATATTTCCTCAATTTAGTATTTACCCTAAAACCGACAGAATCCTAACATGCACTAACTTCCGATCTCAGGGAAAAAGTCGAACTGTTCGCGGACAATTTGTACGAGCAGTTCTAATAAATTAGAAATTAGGTGCGTACTCTTGGGCGATCCTACCCTATATCGTTACGGCTTACGTCTTATGTCTTATCAACTATCGATTACGTCTAACGTCTTACGTCCTACGTTACGCCCGTTACGGCAACTCTGAGCGTATCTATTGGTACCCTTACTTAATGCTTTGTTTTTTATTCCGACATTTTTGCTAAGAATTGGAAAGAAACAAGTACGCTGGATGTATATTGGAAACTTTGAACTTTTGGACTTAAAATTAGTCTAGAAATCACTCACCAAAATAAATACCGACATAACATTATTTTATTTTAAATGGAAATAACGCTATCTTTTAATACATTAGTAGTCCTTTCAAAGGCCATTTTTTTAAATTAATACCAAAACCTCAATGAAACGTTTCTAATAAGAGGTGAAATCAAGTGACCTGCTAAATCTCCAGACCTCATCCTTTTCGATTTCTGTTTGGGGTGTGACTGAATGAATAAAGTTTACAGAAGTAAAAATCTAAATGCTCTAATTTCGACTGGATACTTTGAATATCTTATTACGTAGTTTTCGAGTTTTTAAGTGAAAGGCGGTGTCCATGGGACTTAAGATTTGTGCTTATCATTCTTTCCAAGTATTTACAATAGTCAAGGTATTTCATTTAACATAAAAAAAATTACTTAATATAAAATGATGAAGTTTTTTCTGCGACACAAGGTAAGTCGACACCATTTTGTTTTATTATGGTACATATCACTTTCTCACTTAAGGATTCTCCTTTTATTATCATATTTATACGCACTCTGATGTGCCTCTTGTCTTTTGAGTTTTTCTTGTTTCACTAATAGCTTTTCTCTCTTTATTTTGCAGTTCTCACAATGTTTCTGGTATTTTTCTCCTTAATTTGACTTAATTTAATCCCACTGATGATGGAGGTTTATGCCTCCGAAACATGTATGGTTTAAAGAAAAATTTTTTACATTAAACTAGTGGAGCAGATTGTGTGTTTTACTTTACGATAAAAAAAAGGTTTACTTTCTTTCCTGCACCCTTTATAGTTACAAGGACGATTCTACCATTCGAGGTGCGCCGTCTACATTGAGAAGACTATAATACAAAATTAGGTCGTAATTAATTTTGACACCGTCTAAATTTGTGCCTTCTTCTCGAATTTTTATTTTAAAAATGAAAGAGATACAGAGATTACATTCCTAACAATATAATTCGGATTTTAAGTCGCCTTTCACTGTATTAAATATTTGTTATCTTGCTAGCATACAAAAATACCGCTTTTATAAACACTTACAGCTATCAATTCATTACGCCAAAAATAGAAATTATTCTTCCGAGAAAACTCTAGTTTAAAGTTATTGTTACAATCTTTATTGTATCGTATATTAAAATAAAAAAAAAGTCCTCAAAATATGCCGTGGCATCAATCACACATGCCTTGAAAGGTATCCTTGGTAAAAGTTAAAATATGAAGGAAAAATGGAAGTGTCAAGTTCTGAAGTTTAAATTTTTAAGAAAAGTTTATATGACCAATATACAGGGTGTTTCCTAACGATGGTATGAAACTTCAGAAGGTGATAAGTAAGGTCGTTTTAAGAAAAAAAGTTCCTAAGAACATATATCCGGAGTTGCTTCGTTTCTGAGATACAGGGCGTTGAAGTTTAAAAAGAAAACGGTCCTAAAATATCCTTAAACTGATTTGGTTGAAATTTGGTTCAGTTATTTGAAGTAATAAGGCGCTTATTTAGCCCTAACTAGATTGAAATTATTAGGTCCAGTGGCGCCTCAGTGGGCACCACAGCCAATTATTATTGAGAAGAAGAAGTACGCCACTGCCTTTTTTTAGTTTTTTATTTGTTCAGATTAAGCATATCTGGCCTCGTTTGCGAGAAAAACAAATAAAAATCATTTTAACTCATTCTAAAAGCTATTCATGGACAACATAAAATCAAAACTTAAAATAAAAAATAAACAATTTCGACCTTACAGTAAATGAACAAAATGCCCACCTTCTGATAAAATGCACGACTGCAATCGATTTGTCATTGATTGTCCGACACCTTCAAAAATACCAGGAGTATTCCTTATGACATTGCATCAATTATCCGATTCCTCAAGTCATTCACATCTAGTACAGGAGTTTTATAAACAAGAGCCTTTAGATGACCCCATAAATAGAAATCTAGAGGATTAATATCAGGACTGCGAGCTGGTCAATTTTGAGGTGCTGCACGTCCAATCCAGCGATTAGGGTAGGTGACGTCGAGATGCTGACGAACAAGAACAGTAAAATGAGCTGGAGCCCCGTCGTGCATAAACCACATGTTGATTCTTACATGTAAGGGTAAAACTTCTTCTAACAAAATGGGTAAATGATGTCGCAAAAAGTCCGTGTAGGATTCACCTGTTAATTTTGGCGGTAAAAAAAATGGGCCAATTAGGTAGTCACCAATAACTCCTACCTAAACGTTGAGCAAAAACTGTTGGTGAAAATGACGTTCTCTAATAACGTGAGGATTTCCGTCGGCCCAAAAATGATCATTGTGAAAGTTCATAATAGCATAATTTCGTCCGTAACTAAAATATTTGGTAAAAAATTATTATTGTGTGCCATCGTATGAGTCAACCACCTGCAAAACAATAATCTTGGGTGAAAATCCCGAGGCAGTAGCAGTAGAGCTTGAACCCGCTGTATGTGATATGGGTACAGGAGGTTTCTTTTTAGAACTTTCCAAACGGTTTTTCGGCTGACTTCAAGCTGCAGTGCAATCTTCCTGGTACTATTTAAAGAGTCTTCTTCTATCGCATCAAGTATAGCTTCTTCTAGTTCAGGCGTTGTTACAGTTTCTGGTCTTCCACCACCTACATTTTTATTAAAACTCCCAGTTTCGCATGATCTTGCATGTAGCGTTCTAAATGTTTTAGCACATGGGATTACTCCGTTAGGATATCTGTCCTGGTAAATTCTCCGTGCTTCTTTTGCATTTCCATTTGCTAATCCATAAATAAAGTGCATGCCAGCCATTTCAGAGTTAGTAAAATTGTTCATGATGGAATCACTGCTAATTTACAACTCTGAATTTTACTGATAATATGACACTATTATCACTGTCAGCTGCTCTCCAAAGCAGGTAGGTAGGTACTTCATTAGGCCTTGGCAATAATTTTTTATAAATAGCAGATGTGGTAAGCTAAAAATGTGATAATAAAAGTAAACCTATTGAAACCAGTCGTGCATTTTATCAGAAGGTGGGCATCTTGCTTATTTACTGTAATGCCGGAATTGTTTATTTTTTATTTTTGGTTATTATTTTATGTTGTCTATGGATAGCTTTTAGAATGCGTTAAAGTGATTTGTTTTTTTTTTGTCGCAAACGAAGCCAGATATGAAAAAAATACAAGAGACCAAAAAGTTGTATTTGTAGTTGCTGAATCTGAGCAAATAAAAAAACTATTAAAAAAGGCAGTGGCATACTTCTTCTGCTCAATAATAGTTGACTGTAGTGCCCACTGAGACGCTACTGGACCTAATAATTTCAATCTAGTTAGGGCTAAATAAGCGCCTTATTACTTCAAATAACTGAACCAAATTTCAACCAAATCGGTTTAAGGATATTTTAGGACCGTTTTTTTTTTTTAAACTTCAATATGTTCTTAGGGACTTTTTTTCTTAGAACGACCTTACGTATCACTCTCTGATGTTTCGTACTGTACTTAGGAAACACCCTGTATATTTGAATTCTTTGACTATTGCATAACCAAGTTAATAAATAAAATAAAAAAAACTTACCTGGATATCATTAAGAACATGGATAATCTTCTGAATATTGAATTGCAATCCAGCCAAAGTTGACACTGGTTCATCTGCAAATTTCGTCCTAGCAATAATACCCTTGATTTTATCTAGGATTTGTAGGTAGTCCTTCCATAACTCAACATCCTGTTCCAATTGCACCTTCTGGGACTTGGCGGAATTTAAAGTATTCTTTAATATTTGTGTATTGTACTGTTGCTCTCTACTCAGTTCTTCTTGCTCGTATGGCGTCAAGCTAGGCCAGATTTTGTCTGCAGCTTGTTGAAGCGTATGCAATACCAACTCTTTTATACTTGCTTCAGTGCTAAAGAAGGTTTTGTGTTCTTCCAAATCTGTCACTATATTCTCAAAGTCAACCCCGTCTTTATGCGCGTTCAGTCGAATTTCGGCCTCTTTAACCCAGCTGTAGAGTTTTTCTTTAAGGGCATTATACTCTTCCCTCCATTTTTTATTGTCTTCTAGATACATAGATTGCTCTTGCAACTCCCTAGGAAGCGAGTTAATCAGAGAACTAGCTTCAGAAAGTTGTTCTTGTAAGGAACCTGGTAAACAATCGTCGTGCTTGACACTTTCCTGAATTTTTTTCAGTTTGTCAAGGTTAGCGGCAACATTTACGCTTAATTCATTATGCTTTTTAATCTCCTTTAAGACGCTGTCGATGTCCCTGCCTAATAAAGGTCTTGATTTGACCCCGCCTTCATTTGTATGTAACCAGTCAAGTAATTCCTCTAATTCCGCTGCCAATTTTTTGTATTCAGCTGCAGTATTTTCGTGCTCCTGTCTCTGTTTCTCAACAGCTTTTCTTAAATTGTTAAGCGATTGTTTCAGCGATTGCAATTGCTCAGTTATTTCATTTCTGTCTTGTACAGGACAGTCTGCAGCTATCTGAAGACCTTTGTCGGTAGCCGAAGCATGCAGTGCCTCGCATTCTTGTATTTTTAAAATGATATCGTCGTATTTTTTTATTTTCTCTTCGATAGTGCCTCCGCTTTTTTCTACGTCTCGCACGATCTCGGTGTATTTTGTAATGAAAGTCATGATTTCAGTTATTAATGCTAAGTACTGTTCTCTTAGCAGCAATAGCTGCTTAAGTTTAGCAATTTGATCTTCAATAGATTTAATAAGTTCATCTTGCATATTCATGACGCTTTGAAGCTCTATCGCATTAGCTCCGGGTACGTTGCTTAGTTTTGCTCTATCAGCTTTAACGTCTTTAAGAATTCGCTCATACGCTGATAAGACATTCTGCACATCTTCCACTCTAGCACCGATGGGTTTGTTAAGCTCGTGCAACTGGATTTGAACTTCCTTGACGAATGCGATGCTCTCAGCAAGGCGAGCTTGGGCATCTTTAATTTGTTGAATATTACGTTTTAAGTCATTAGTTCTTTCCTTAATCAATGAATCTATGCGATTATGACGATCCTTCAAATTATTCAAAGTTTCTTTTAGAGTTATCTTATCAGATTCACTAACAGTTGGTAATATTGCCTTAGCCTGTTCCGATATTTTACCGATATCATTTTCAATCGTTTTTGAGTCATCAATTAGCTTTTCATATTTAGCTAATTGCTCTTCTAACACTTCTAGACTGGTGATTCTAATGTCTGTAGATGTAGCTACTTCGGCTTCTTTAAGCCAATTGACGCATTTATCAATGTCACCCTCAAATTGTTTTCTGCCATTCAGCAAATCAGTTAAAGCATCCAGTTTTTGCTGAGATTCGTGTTTAAGAGCATTATATTCATCGTTGACTTCGTCAATCAGATGTTGCAACCGTGCTCGATCAGCTTCATCGCAATCTTTTAATATGCTATTTCCTAACTTGAGTAGGTCATTCAGATCTCCCTCATTAAATTCAGCAATTTGAGTGTCATATACCTTGTGCTGGGCGATTTCTTTTTCTACTTGATTAGCTTGTAAAGGTAAGTATCCGCTTAATTTTCGCACTTCAGCGTTCTTGCTCTTTAACCACGCCTTTGCTTTAGATAAGTTTGCCTCAAGGTTTCGCCTAGAGTTAGCGGCAGCGCCAAGGCGGTCAATTTCTTGTTTAACTTTATTTACTAAGGCTTCTTGCTCGACTCCTAAATTCTTCAATGCGCTTTCCAACTGAGTATGTTCAGAAGGCTCTAGTTCATTGGTCATATTATTAATTCTTTTCATTAAAGTATCTTTAAGAATCAGTTTGTTTTCGGCATCTTTTAAAAGATCTTTTAACGAGTTTAGTCTCTCGTCGACTTTTGCGCTTTCATGACTAAGTGGTTTTGCATTTTGCAAATCTGTAAGTTTGTCTTTAACCCAAACCCTAGCTTCGTCAATTTCGTTTTTAGTATTGTCAATGCCCTTCCTAGTCATTTCAAGAACTTGCGTTTTCCTCTGTAGTTTCTTAACGATATCATTATATCTTCGGTCAACAGACTTCAATTGCTCCTCAATTTGTTGGGAATCTAGATTGCTTAAAATATCGGTTACTTTCGAAGCTAGCCTCTTAATTTCATCAAGTCGCTTAGGACCTTGATCATCAAATTCAGACTGAATATCAGCGATGGCACTTTGCTTTTGTTGACAGTTTAACCCAGAACCTTTATCAACAACATCAATTCTCTTGTTGAGATTGTCAAACCAATTATTTATCGATTGCAGCTGTTGTTTGTACTGATCAATTAAATCTTGATTGTTCTGCTTATCAGCAATGACTGATATCAGTTCTTTTTCAAGATTATCGAGCAACTTAGATAACGCTTCATCAGCTCCGCTAGGCCCAGATAATTCGGTGGTTAAGTAATTTCTGCGCTGACTAATGGCGGTCAGGAGTTCATTCATATTATTTACTTCTTGTTTGGCAGCCTCAACCCGCAATTTGATTGGTCGGTTTTTCCATTCTTTGACAGTCGCGGTTTGCTCATCGATCCAATTCTTTAGATCCGATTTCTGTTTTTCCATCTCTTCAAAGTGGGAAACCGATGATGTTAAATCGCTGAGGTGAGCTTGAACCTGAAATTAAAAATAATATAATTTTTGTTCACGTCGAATAGAAATAAATTTGTTATTTTGTAAGTGCTGTCAGTTTTCTAATAACTAAAACAAATGCAACAACACACTACTAATATTTAATTACTTACCTTGTAGTAACAACCCTTCAACAATAATAGTTTTTAAAGTCAATATATCATATAGGGTGTCCCAGGATAGGGTTACCTATACCACAAATGGACCTCGATAAAAAGTAATTCTTTATAAATAAGAATAATACGATTTGTTATTGGAGAATTTTCTTTCCCAGAAAACCAATAGCGGTTCTAAAGGTTTTAATGGGATCAGAGAGCAGGGGATAACTCAAGGTTTTTATAATAATAATATAATAATAAGTTTATTTTAAATAGTAACAATATAATAAACATGTTAATATGATATTCCTGAATAAACTTATTCATAAATTCCCCAGAAGACGTGCTTGTTAGGGGCAAATCTTATTTATTTAAAAGTATTTAAAATTATAAATATTTAAGAATATTTCTATAAAAAGTTGCAAGTATTCAATAAACACTACTTTCTTGACGATAGATTATTAAATTTCTGAAAAGGAATAATTATATAATTGATTCACAATAATATTAAATAGCATTAATTAGTTATAGCATTTCCAAAAATATTTTTAAAGCGTGTTTCCAATATAAATGTTTTTATTTCAATTTTATATTTTTTTTAATGAAATAATTTTTTTAATATTTGTTGGCAAATAATCGTTTAAATAAAAGCATAAATGTTTAAAAGTTTTTTGGCCTACGGACTTATTTATTTTAGGTTTTATGGATATTTCATTTTTATAACGTGTATTATGGTTATGGTCTTTAAATTGTATAATGTTTTTATTTTTAAAAATATACAGGGTGACAATTTAAAAACTTGAAATGGCCATATCTTAGGAACGAAAAACTGAGGAAAAAACGCAAAAAACAGTTTCTATAAAACGAAGGGGGAACAAAAACAAGCGTATTATCCCACCCTTATCTGCAACCCCTTGGACAGGGTGAGATACACCCTAAAATCTTAAATAGAAAGGGGGATCGAGTGATACGTCATTTTGTAGCTCTTGAAAAATGCTTTCCAATGGTACCATAGAAAGCTAGATGTCAGGAAATTCTTCTCTGTTTATTAAGGAAAACAACAAATGAAAACACAATTTTGAAATTTTTTATTATTATTTAATTAAATGTTCAAAATGATTGCTACCAATATCCTGGCATATTAAGAGATATCTCTTAAGAATTCTAAACATTTTAAGCCTAGGTATTTTGTTTTGGTTTATTTGCTATGTTTTTTTGTCGAAAAAAAAAATTTGTTTATAAATATTCGCATTTTATTATCACAGAATTTACTTTAAAAGTAACTTGTACTAGTATTATTATTTTAAGAACAGTTGACTTTCGGTTCAGTTTAAACGAAAGACAGCACCTCTTATCTTTAACAATGGTGTACAGCACAGCTGAACGTGTAGACATTATTTTCATTTATGGTTCCCAGGATCAATGTTTCTTAAGGACAGCTCATTGTGTTAACGAAAGACATCCAGGTCAAAATGTAAGCCCGGAGTATGTTCGCCAACTAGTAGCCAAATTTGAATAAACTGGTTCTGTCGCGAATAAAAAGAGAAATCAACCGAGACTAGCCGACGAAGCAGCGCAAATTGAAATTCTGGGGCAGTTTGCAATGAATTCAACTTTATCAACTCGTGAAGCAGCTGTAGCAACTGGATTATCTCGTGAATCCATAAGAAAGGTACTTTAATTTCATAAGTTTTATCCCTATAAACTGCACATACTGCAAGAACTTTGTCACGGCGACGACCCGGACAGAAGAATTCAGTTTTGTGAAATAATGACAGATAGAATTACGGCAGAACCTCGACTAGTTAAAAATATTTGCTTCAGTGATGAGTGTACCTTTTATTTAGATGGGCATGTTAATAAGCAAAACTGTCGTTACTGGAATGACGAGAACCCCCACGTATTTAGAGAAGGGCATACCCAGTACCCCCAGAAAATAATGTTTGGGCTGGTATATTGGGAGATGGTATTATCGGCCCAATATTTATACAAGGAAATTTAAATGGCGCCAGGTATGGCTGAAATGCTACAGAGGTCTATCGAACCACTAATAGTGCGAGAATTAGAAAATCAGAGGGACATACTCGGAAATTTATCTTTAGAAGAACGCTTACTACATTTCCAACAGGATGGAGCACCTCCGCATTATGTAGTTCCCGTTAGGCAGTGGTTGGATGATAATTATCCCAACCAGTGGATTGGACGAAGAGGTCCTGTTGAATGGCCACCTAGATCCCCGGGCCTAACACCTCTTGACTTCTTTTTGTGGGGTCACCTAAAATCTGTGGTTTTTAAAACGCAACCTGAGTCACTAGAGCAACTTCAGCATAGAATAGTTCAGGAATGCCGTGCTATATCCAGAGAAACGTTTGCAAATGTACGTGAAGAATTTGAAAGTAGGCTTTATTATTGTCTTCAAAACAACGGAAATCATTTTGAACATTTAATTAAATAATAACAACAAATTTCAAAATTGTGTTTTCATTTATTGCTTTCCTTAATAAACACCATACCATTGGAAAGCATTTTTTAAGAGCTTCAAAATGATGTATCACTCGACCCCCCTTTCTATTTAAGATTTTAGGGTGTATCTCACCCTGTCCAAGGGGTTGCAGGTAAGGGTGGGATAATACGCTTGTTTTTGTTCCCCCTTCGTTTTATACAAACTGTTTTTTGCGTTTTTTTCTTCAGTTTTTCGTTCCTAAGATATGGCCATTTCAAGTTTTTAAATTGTCACCCTGTATATTAAAATATTATAAACGTAAATTTGTCTTTCGAAGGATAAATTATAGTCCTTATTAAATAAATATAATTTTCGAAAATCTTTTTTGTAATACTTCTAATTTTTTAACCAAAGTTCCGTTTGTTCCTCCCCAACCTAAAATTCCGTAATTTAAATGAGTTTTGACTAATGCATAGTATAATATTTCTGATATGATGTTTTATATCCAAAAATGTTTTAAATGCTTTTAAAAATTGTTAATAAACTTCTTAATTATTTAATCAAATATTCTACTTGAAAATTCCAGTTTAATTTACTGTCAAAAATTATTCCTAAATATTTTATATGATTAACTTTTAAAATTTGAATGTCAGCGCTTATATTGATGCTACTTATATTTTGTGGTACATTATTTTGGTTTAAAGTAAATGGAAGATAATTTGTTTTAATAAAATTGTTAATTATTATATAATTAATATAAATATTAAAAAATAATGGTCCTAAAATTGTCCCTTCAGGAACACCATATTTAAATGCTTTTGAATAGCTTTCTTCTTTATCTAATTTAACATAAGTTGGTCTATCTTTAAGATAGCTTTTAATTAATTCTAATTGCTTTCTTCTAAATACAATATTTTCAATTTTTTTTAATAGTGAATTATGGCTAACCGTATCAAAGGCTTTTGCTAAATCCAAAAAATACAAATACAAGGTGTTTCCATTACCTAATGCATTTTATATTTGTTCTGTTAGATACCAAATAGCATCTTGCGTCGATTTATTTTTTTTAAACCCAAATTGTCTTTTAGAAATAAAATTTATTTTTTCTAAATAATTATCAATTCGAATTTTTAAAAAATTTTCAAAAACTTTAGCTAATAGCTATTAATGTTATAGGCCTATAATTACTAATTTTACTTGAATCTTCATTTTTAAAAATAGGTTTTATTACACCAATTTTATAAGCTTTTGGATATACATATACTTGTTTTAAAAATTTTATTTATAAGAAAAGTTAGTGGCCTAGAAATAGTAGTTTTAATAGATTTTAGTATTTCCGTGGTTATACCATCGACACCAGGAGATTTTTTTAATTCTAATCTATCAATTATATTTTCAACTTCTTGATGATTAGTTTTTTCTAAGTAGAATGAGTCAATATTGTTTATTTTCTTATTTAAAAATGTGTTATTACATTTATTGATTTTATTTGCTAGATTTTCACCAGCTGTAGAAAAATAGTCAATAAAGTTATTAGCTATACGTTTCTTGTCCGTAATTGACTCATTCTCATTTTTAATTTCGCTTATACTTTTATGTATTTGATTTTTATTACATACTTTTTTAATGGTTTTCCACATATCTTGATTAGAATTTTGGCATTTATCAATTTCATGCTTATAAAAATTAGTTTTTGTCTCTATAATAAGTTAAGTTTATGTGTTTTTATAAATTATATATTTATATAATAAAAATCGATCATTTTTATTTTTCTGTAATTTTTCTGAGCTCGTTTTTTGTCTTAATAGAATTTAGTAAGCCACTAGTAATCCATTATTTTTTATTTTTTATTTTATTTTGAGTTGTACAGGGTTATCCAACCAAGACTAGACAAGGCGATTTTTTGACTTTTCCTGTACTTTTATAAAAAAACTGAAATAGCCATCTTAAGTCATTTTCTCCCGCGAATTCGAATATCTTCAGCAAAAAACAATTGAACATCAAACAAAAGTACTAGGGGTCACTTTGATATTTTTTTAAATGGGATGCCGTATTTTTAATGAGCTTATCCGATTTCTCATATAAATTTTGATCTAAAATGTTGGATTTTTAATTTATCTTATTTTTTATTTTTAACATTTTCCGAATTTAAAACTGACGAAAAAAGGGGTTTTTGAATTAAAAATCCAACATTTTAGATCAAAATTTATATGAGAAATCGGATAAGCTCATTAAAAATACGGCATCCCATTTAAAAAAATATCAAAGTGACCCCTAGTACTTTTGTTTGATGTTCAATTGTTTTTTGCTGAAGATATTCGAATTCGCGGGAGAAAATGACTTAAGATGGCTATTTCAGTTTTTTTATAAAAGTACAGGAAAAGTCAAAAAATCGCCTTGTCTAGTCTTGGTTGGATAACCCTGTACATTTCTGTACATTATTTTGAATTTCTTTTATTAAATCATTAGATAAGTCATTTATTTCAGAATAGGAAAAATTATCTTTTTAACATTGTCTAATATTCTCAATTTGATTCAGTAGTTCGCAAGAAAAACGTCCAATCAGAAATCATATTTTTTAGAAGCAAAATTTTTTCAATTGTTTTGTCGAACTATCGAAAATTAGGTCCATTTGTAACATAAGTTACCATCCAATACGTCTGCACATAAGTTATAATGTAAGGGAAATATAATCACAAAAGACCAAATATTTTTACCAATTATTCTTTAACTCTGATTTATTAGCAAATTTGTTGAAGCCCATCAAAATTAAACAATATAAATTATTCATAATTAAGTTTCAAAAGTATCCTTTCCTGCGTGTAGGTTTTGCTAATACTAACCTTATTGATATGAGTTTCCATTTTAGAAACATAATTCTCGGACACAAGTTGATCCAAAAGCAATTTCAATCTACTATCAGAACTTTCTGAAGTTGCCGTCTCGTTGTGCGTCTAGACAAAAGCAATGTGCAGTGCAAAATTATAAAAAAAAAATACAAAAATCAAATAGCAAGCATTAATATAGCCATTAATTCAACTCGATTAGTGGATTAACTTTATAAATAAGAATTGAATTAATATAATTAATTAAATCAATTTCATAAACTACAAAACAACTTTTGTGTATATGTGCTTTTCTACAATGCAATTTTTAAAATAGCAATTAATACTCCATGAAACCCATACCTGATCAATAAGGTCTTCTAATCTGGCTCTACATTCTAACTCCTTTATTGGAACAGGTGGGGGAAGTGTATCTCTTGGGCTGCTTGGCCTACTTATGGAAGCAGTAGCAGCTTCACATGCCTGGACAGCTAAAGCTAATCGCGATTTTTCGTTTTGAAGTTTATTATGAAGGGACTGGAAGAAAAATCACTGAGTTATCTACTGAAATATATTCCTGTGTTTTATGTTTTTAGGCCACAATAATAAAGAAAATAAATACAAACCTTTGCAGATTCTAATGCTTCATTAGCCTGACTAAGACTTTCAACTGGCCTATCTACTTCTTCATAAACCTGTGGTTCGTAAATTTCCAAATTTTGCATAATACTTTCAAGGGTATCTTCATACTGTTTAAATTTAGCCAACGAATCTTCAAGGCGATTTTTAATTTGTAAAGCAGTTTGAAGCAAAGAGTTGTAACTCTCTTGGACATTATTTAGCTGGCTTTCAATGGTATCCTTTACTGCTGGAGCAGTACTTACGTACTTGTTAATTAGACTATATCCTTTATCTTTAACATCATCTAAAACTACTTGGTATTTCTGAATCTCTTGAAGTAGGGTTGCATGTTGCCCAATTTGTTCTTCAGTTTGTTCTCTATTGGTAATGTAAAGAGAATTATGAGCCATAAGTTGAAACGATACTTGCAATAGCCATTTTTCGGTCTCCTGAAGTTTTTGTTGATAAGTATTGTAGTCTTGAAGCTCGCCTTCTACCAACTCCTGCAAAGCCTTACATGTTGAAGAAACATTTTCAAAACGGGTTTCTAACTGTTTAACTTGGTCAAGTACTTCCGGTTGTTTAGACCAATCATTGAGTTCCCTAGCGTCGCTTCCTAGGCGGCTAAGATCTTCTCGCCTTTTAAATATTTCGTCTTGAGTATTTTTGTACCTTTCTAACAACGTTTTCATTTCACTAGGTTCGCCTCTGGTACTCGGCTTCTCTCGAAGAGATTTTTCGATTCCACTAAGCCATTTTTCTAATTTATTCTTTGTATCATTGTACTCAGCCCATCTGGACAATCCAGCCTTGAGCTGAGCTTCAACAGACTTTAGATCCATATTTAATTGATCCCAGCTGTTTCGCAACGCTGTAGTAACTTCGCGAAGTTCATTTTGTTTTTCTGGAGTTGCCGTATTTATAACTTTTGCAAAAGCGGTTTGTAGGGACGATAGCAGCTTCTGCCCTTCATCTAAATTAGCAATAACATTTTGGATGGTTTCAAGTTTTTTCCTCATATCAGCTTCACTGCCAACATTAAGACTATCTTGAATAATCGCATGTTTGGGGTGTAACCAATTTTCTAAAGCAGTTTTGGCGTTCACAAAGTCAGTATGGTCCGAGAGATTCTTTTCTACCTTGGACACCAGACTTTGAGCATCCGTAAGCAAGTTTGTGTATGCTGATTGTAGTTGCACTGTTTTGTCTCGTACCCAACCCACAGCACTTAGTTCCATTAACATTTCGCATGAATCTGAAAGGTTTTCCAAGTCTGGTTTAAGTGCTTCAATATCTGATAGCAAGCTTTGACATTTCTCGAGGTCTTCGTGTCTCTTATTATCGGAATTTCGTTCCTCTTCAACGCGACGACTAAACTGTTCGATATTCTTTTGAACAGAGTCGCAGTTGGTTTTAAAATCTTTCCACGCTTCCTTACATCTTCCCAGTGACTTTTTGATTTCAGTACAAATGTACTGAAGCCCTTCCCAGTCAATGTTTAGTTGCTCGATCTCTTCACGAATAATGTCTTTGCCTTCCTCGCCGGTGGTCTTCATAACTTCAATGCTCATTTTTATTGTCTTGTTAACCAAGTCATCACATTCAGATAATGTGCTTGATATTTGTTCAATTTTGGTTTCTTTATCAATAATTTGGGGTAATTCGTCTTGAAGATTGGAACACGCTTGAATTTCTACTTGCAGCTGTCTAATCCAGTCCATAGCTTTATTGTACGAGTTCTTATACTGTTCGTGATCTTCCACCTGAACTTCCAAATCTGAAACGGCTTTGTGTAATTTTTCTTTAAGTTGCTCATATCGCTTGACAACTCTGTCTAATTCTTCTTCTGGAATACTATTATCTTCCTTGCTCTTTTCGTTCAATTTCTCTAGCAAGCTATTATGAGTGCCAATTTCTTTTTGTACCTGTTTGTATTTTTCCAATTTAGCTTTCTTTTCAGGCAATTCGTTAAAGAATTGGTCATCGAATTGTATTTGATTTTCTTGGTCCTGGAGCCATTCTAAAAATTGACTTAAAAGTTTTTGAGCTTCTTCGAGCTGGTTAGCCCGTATTTGCAGTTTATTTCTAATTTCATTAACATCATTAACAAGCTTTTCCATATCTTGCTTAAGATTTTCTGTGTCTTCTTGAATCTTTGCAACGCCAGACTGTTCTGTGTTCATTATAACCCGTTCTTTTAATTCGTTGATGTAGCGTAATTTATTCTGCCCTTGTTCGATCGAAGTTCTTATATTCTTAACAATTTGTAGCTTGTTGTTAATTTCGGATAGACTGTTGGGAATATCTGTACAGCTATTGAGCTTATCGCGGGTCCTGTCAATCCAGTCTTGACATTCTTGGTACAAGGCACTGTGTTGCTGGTGTTCCTGATAGTACAGCTCCAATCTTCTCATAATTTCCTTTGCCATTGATAGAATAGCATTATATTTTGTGGACAGTTGCATGATTGCATTGCTGACCCGTGAATCTGCACAAGTCTCCAAGAGAAGTTGTGCCTTCATGTTTAGCCGATCAAGTTCTGATTGCCAATCGAAAAGCGTTTGTAAATGTAACTGAAACTGTTCCAATACTGCCCTTTTCTCTTCCAAACTATCTTGCAGTTTATTGTATGACTGAACCATTTGCTGCTGTTGGTTAAGCCATTCCAGCGCATCTTGAAATTGCTCCTCGTATTCTGTCCATTTAACTATACCAGTTTCCAATAAGTTTTTGATACTACTTAGTTGCTCAACATAGTTGTCGAAGTCATCTTGTAATAAAGCAACTTCCTCCTCAATGATTTCGGTATCAATCTCATCAGCAACCTGGCATGCCTTGTCACCTTCTTCTAAGGCCGTTTCTAATTTCTTTTGTCCAGTAGGAACCTCGTTATGTAATATCTTAACTTGGGATAGTTTACTACCAAGTGATTCTTTATCTCCAGTTGGTTCTGAGCATTTACCTAATTTTTCTTTAGCGTGATGAAGCCATTGGACAAATTCATTGCCAGCATCCACAAACGCTTGATGTTGCTCAACGGTAGCTTTTTGTTTAGCATACAGTTCCTGTGCTTGCTTAGACAACGTTTCATATTTACTAGAAATTTCTGATGCGGGTGCTGCTTGCTTTAAGTCTTCAGCCTTTGATGTGACTGACTGGATCATAGGTTCAAAGGATACAATATCTTGAACGATGCTTCCAGTTTTTCGCAGTGTGGCCTTCCTTTCTCCGATTGGCAGTGCACTAAGACCAGTTTGACCTTTCTTAGTCTTTGTTGCTTTGGGTTCTGTTACTTGTTGAAGCTTGGCTTCACGTTCTGTGATCCATTGTTGTAGTTGATTGTATGAGCTATCATAGTCAGCCCATTGCAGTAAAGCAGTTTCAAGATTCACTTTTACTGTAGACATTTTCTTTACAATTCGTTCCCAGTCATTTTGAACTTCCTTAATTTCATTGTTAATAGCTTCTCTTCCGTCTGATCGTGTGTTTCTAAGAACTTTTTCACCACAGTTAACAGTGGCATGTACCAAACTCTGTCCTTCTTCTCGTTTACCAATGAGATCTTGAATTTCATTTAGGTGTTGCTGTAAAGTATCTTTACTACTGTTTGAAATTGCTTCGGAACAGTTTGTAATTACGTCTCGAGCATTATCAATCCAGTTTCTGGTCTTCTCCAAATTAGTTGCATATTCTTTGTGCTGCTCGTAGTTAGTTTCAACCTTCTTTAGTACGTCTTTAGCCATGTTAAGTTCCACTTGGTAACGTGAGTTAAGCTGTTGAAGCTGATTATTAACATGAGTTTCCAGGGGTGAATTCAAAAGAATTTTGGCGGAGTCGTTTAGCTTGTCGATTTGATCTTTTCCTGTAACAAGTTTTTGCAAAATATCTTTGACATCCTTAACTTGTTTTTCCTTTTCCACTAAATTGGATGATAAGGCAATTTTTTGATTCTTTATCAGTATTGAAATTTGTTGTAACCAGTCAGATATTTTTTCATATTCGTCTTTGTAATCTCGCCAATGTACCAATACTACTTCGAGTTGTTCTCGTTGTTGTTTTAAGTCTAAAAAATAAAAACAGAAAACATAACCAACTATTTTAAATATCTGCCAATAAATTAAGGGTGACTGAATTGGAAAATATTATGAATAAAATATTAGACTCAAAACGAGTGGTATTGATGCACAAAAACCTAAATATAATTCAGGGATTCTTTTGAAACTGGTGTGTGGTGCCTAATAAATTAAAAGTTGCTAGGGTTTCACCGTTATTGAAGGAAGGTCATAGTATCTTCTTACTTCAGATTATCGCCCTGTATTAGTTTTGCCGGTGTTATTTAAGATAATGCAGAAATGTGTTAATGAAAGATTGCAGGGTTTTTTGAATGCTAATAATTTGCCAAGTGCTTGAATTTACTTTTTTATTGTTGTTTCTTTATTGTATTAGGTTTAGTGTCGACAAAACCCATTCCTATTTATAAAATCTGTGGATAAACAAAGATAAAAAAAAAGAAAAATAAATAATTATAGTTGACAATCTAACCAAAAATATTTACCTTTAAACAGCCTCTCAAAACTTTCCCTCAGGGCTCTAATTTCATTCTTAATAGATTCTTGACCAGAAACACTTGTGTTCGGCATCACAACGTGAGCAGTGTGTTCAAGATTTTCTAGTAAAACTTCTCCTTGAGCCTGCTTATTAAGCAAGTGATCCAGAGGCCCTGAGAAAGTCTCAATGGAAAGTTTATCACTTAGCGGTCTTTGTTTAAGCTGTGGAACTTTTTCTTGGGCTCTAGTCATCCATACCTGAACTTCCTCATAGGCATCTTTATAAGCCTTATGATCTTTATATTGCTGGTCTCTTTCTTGTAAAAGCTTTTGAATTTTCTGGAAAATATTATCGAATCTGTCTAACATTTGTTGAGCTTTTACTGCAGCCTCTTCAGCACGTTTCGTCTTCAAAACATCGGCTGCCTGGGCTTTTAAACTATCAACCTCAATCTTTTCACAACGAACCTTCTCTTCCAAGGCTTTTATTCGATCCAATTGGGTTTTCTTCTCTGAAGCTGTAGATTGTAGTTCAGACAATTCATTGTACTGACTTTCTAGAGTCTCTACTTTTTTGTCCAGAGCATTTATTTCCTCCAAAAGTCCAGCCCATTTTCTTAGGGCATCTTCTATTAACGATTTGGTTTCAATCATATTAGTCGCAATGTTGGACCATTCACTTTGAAGGTTGGCTAATGTGTGGTTGATTGCATCATGGCCCTGAGGCGCAGTGTTAGCAAGAACACTTTGTGCTAACTCTACTAGCTTCTGAATAGTAGCAAAACCTTCTTCCTTGTTTAAAATGAGATCTTGAATTGTTTCTAATTTACTCTCCAGCTCTTTTTGCGATGCGGAATGAACGTCTGCACAATAGGTAAGTTTTTTGTTTAGATCCTCCAACCATCGCTCGCATTGTTCCACTTCGCCGTTAAAGTGATGATGACTGTTGACGTATTGTTGCCAGCGCGAGGTAAGTTCTTTTACTTTTTGGCATATTTGTTGATATTTAACGCCAAGTTCAGATATTTGAGAAGGTCGATTGGTGAGACCCTTGTTGAGCTGTTGGATTCTTTCAGTGACCTGATCTATCTCGAATTCCTTGGCTTTTATCTCACCTTGAAGGTTTTTAAGAGATCCCAATTGACGCTCCTTCTCACCAGCTGTAGCTTTAAGGTCAATAGAATGTAGATTATTGTCAGTATCCCTTAACCATGCCATGCAGCCATCCCGCAGCTTCTCGTATTCAGACCAGTTTTGAATTTTGGTCTCCAACTGACCAATGGCATTATCGACAGCGGAGACCAAAGCAGCCCATTCTTGTTGAGAAGTCTCAATTTGGGATCTTATATTTGATTGAGCATTAGTAATTGTTCCCGGAATAACTGCATCACCAAGGGATCTTATTGTTGAAACCCGTATCTCCTCTTCTGGTAACGTTGATGCCAATTTCTAAAACAACATTAATAAGTAAGTACAGAATGATCCCTGCCCCATTTAAGGTTTTTGTGGTGTAGCCCATCTATATTAGTCCCAATGAAAATAAAGTTGACGTGACTGAGCAACTTTTTAAAAGTGACGACAAATATGAAAAATCGGACAACAATAAAAAAAATATTTTTACTTACTTTAAGTCTTTCTAGATTTGATAGTAGCGATACTCTTTCCAAGTCAGTATCGGCCCACAAGTTGACAGAGTTTTGTTTGGCTTCCATCCATTCGTCTGCATCTTGTACTGCCTTTGCAAATTTCTGATGGTCGCTTACAATCGTTTCATATCTTTCAACGAAGTTCTGAGCACGTTTCAATATCTTATTATGCTGCTCTGATACAGCAGAAATTTGTTCTTCGATGTGATTATTCCTCTCGGGGAAGTTTCCTACTTTGTCACGAAGATTTACTATTTCTTGTTGGTGCGCCGACACGTCATGCAATAGGTTTCTATAAATTTGCAGCTGAGCCTTCTTCTCTTCTAATGTGGCCTTCAATTCAATGTCTTGAGGCAATAACTTCTCAATTTCTTTAAACCAGCGTTGAATGTTCTGGAAACTATTGTCAAATTCTGACCAAGTTTCCAATTTAGATTTCAGTTTGCGGTCTGATAAACTTATCTCATCGAACAGAGCTTCAAATGCTTGCTGCAACTCTTCCAATTGTGTGGATATAATCTCTCTGCCTTCTGGTGAGGTAGAAGCATACAATTTTTCACCAAGTTCAATCGTGCTGTTAAGAAGTAAGGAAGCGCTGGTTTTTTGAGACAGCAATTCTTCCAGAACCTTGGCTTGGTCGGCCAGGATATTTTGTGCATCGTTTTTCATGTTATCCGTGCAATCGTCGAATCTACAAATATTAAAAATAAATTTTTTGAAAGATGGCAAAATAAAACAATATATTTTCCCATATAAAAAGGTGTTACCTAGTTCTAGAAGCGCTTAGCCAATCCGAACACTGTCTATATTTCTCGTTGTAAGTTTTGTGATCAGTCAAAGCTTGTTCGCACTTCTTGACGATCTCCTTTGCTGTTACTTGTACAGACTTAAATCTGGACGTAACCTGTTGAATGTTTATGGCAATTCTTGTATCTCCGCTGCTTTGAACAAGTTCGGTAGAATCATCAGATATTTTGTCAAAATCGGTTTCGTTTTGTCTTAGATTTGTGAGAAGGGCCTAAAAAAATTGAAAATTATAAGATAAAAACTGAGGAAAAACTGGATTTTCAACGACCGTTAAAATAGTAGAGGACACAGAAGGTAAAGATGAGAAAAGATAGCCAAGCCGTCACCTAGAAGCCTTAAAAAATAAAGAAAATAAGTATAGAGGACATGACACATATTACAACATGTAATTAATCCACCACCTAAGACATAAACATAACTGTAAGTTGTAAAGTATTAACCAGAGGCCAACAATAATTATTAGATTAACAGTCCAAGTTCTCACTGTACAGAAACCTACCTCACGTAAATTAAATTTGGGATATTAGGACCTAAGCTGGATTTTTAACTGAAGAAGTTCGCAAAGCTGAGGTTTAGTTGGTGTTGGAAATAAGAGTTTAATTTAAATTAAACGGAACACCCAGTTCAATTTATAAACTCAGATTGTCATCAGTTCGATAGTTTTGAAAAGTTTCCGGGTAGTTCGAGAAACCGATTTTCGGAAAGTTTGTTCCGATCAATTAATACGCTATTTTAAAGTCACGTGGTTCGTTGTTTACATCGCCATTCCGCCATTTGTATTTAGAATTTCTTTTTGTTGTTGTAAGACTAGTTTTGTGTGTTGTGCCGGAAAGTCGGAAAAGAAAAATGGATAGTATGGACAGTGATGACACTAATTTATTGTTACTCGGCTTTATTCAAAATTATGAAATATTTTAATTCATTCTATTGGACACAAGCTTCAACCAATCAAACAACAAATTGTCGAACTTCGCTACTGACTTTATAAATACCATATTCTGAACGGTCGAATATCGTACCTCATCAACTTGAATATAACTTCAACTTCGCCAACTTTTCGACTTTATAAATCAAGCTTTACAGTTACCTACTGAACGACCACCCGACGCCGACGGCAGATCCAGAGAGGGACGCGCGAACGATACCAATCTATAAGTCTATTGAGCATCCCATACAGAATATCTGTAATATTAATATTCATATGAACAAAGTAAAGAACCTTATTAAATTGATTTAGTGTATATGTGAACAAGAATTTCCTAATTAAAAGGTCTATAAAATCAGTGATATCTTTTGTTAAACTAGAGAAATTAGGGATAATAATAATTAATATGGAAAAATAGGCCATTTTTTAAAACATTAATTAATCAATTAAATCTCTGGTTTAACAAAAGATATCACGTTGCGGTTTTCAGTTCCTTATAGTAACTTTTCCTTCTCTACAAGCTGATGGGGTGAGTTTTTAAATCCGACGTTTCGGATTCGAGCGACCATCATCAACTTTTTTATTTTAAATACGGACCTAGATTTTTTATTCCACTATTTAATAGCCTTTATAAGCCTAAAATAAAATATGATGAAAAAGTCATATCATAACATTTGATTTTTTTGAGAAAATTCTTATTCATTGAGGAATTACGGAAAAACGCCATCTAGTGGCCACCATCAGAATCAATATGGTATAGTTAATATATCTACGTGTAGAGGAAAAGAAGGGCTTTTTTCAAGACCAAGTTGAATAAAATCGGTTTATCCAAAGCAGAGATATCAGCGATTGAAAGAAAAAAAGTTTGACCTTCTCCCACCACTTTATTATTGAAAATAGAAAAAAACGATTCCTAACATAAAGTTGCATAATTTTATGAAGAATACAATGCTTATATTTTTAACATATTTTTATTAAGAAAAATCAAGAGAAAATCGGCATTTCTATTTTGAAAGTTCTCTTCCCTAGCGGTCATTTTTCGAACTTGAAAATAATTTCCAGCAACTTCTCTTGGCTTTTATCGATATATACTTTTTCCCAAAGTCCTAGTGTTATTACTTTCTGAGATATAGCCGATTACCTCCTTAGGTGGAACACCCGGTACCTACATCTCTTATTTTAAATGTAGCATTATTTCTTACTACTTAGCTTTTCATTTGGGCCCATATCAACTCAACTAAATTTAATTCACAATTTAGCCATTTCGTCGATTACACATTTTTTAAAACCTATATTCGACTGTATATTACGGCCATAAAGATCTTGCCCGACAATGTGATTACGGAGGTAGTCAACATTGCTCAGGCTTTAAAAAAGGCTGCTTCCCCCAGGTACGGAAAAAAGCCAAAGCGGTTCTTATACCAAAAGGACAGGACCTAACATTGGTAGTCAGCTACTCTCGTGTCTCGGCAAAAAAACTCATACTCCATCGTATTAACGATTTTGTATTTTTTGACAACATTTACCGCCAGAGCAGTTCGGTTCTCGATCATTGCACGGTGATCCAAACGACTAGACCAATACTCTGAGACTAAATTGCATTAAATTAAACTAAGATTGTAATAAGAAGCATTAAATACAGGGTGTTCCTAAATATCATGTATATACGAATGGGGGTGATTGCCTGGCTTATTTTATGACTAAAAATCCATATAAACATAGGTCCACAAACGCTTCGTTACCGATCTACAAGGTGTTCAAATTTCAAGATTTTTTTTAGTTTTTCTTAATAGCTCCTGCAGTTTTTAATATATTTTGCTTAAATTTGGATCACAGGTTACGCTGTAGGACTTACATTATTGGGCATGCCAAATGGTTCTGAGAATCTACAGGGAGAAATTTTTTCCGGGGTCATGCCTCTTTTCTCCCCCTGAACTTTTTTGTGGTGCGCCGTTGGTAAAGTCTAAAATATGAAGTGTATTTTCTCTTTTGTTTATAAGCTTTTTAGTCTCTTGTTGGTTTTTCGTATCTGCGACCGATATCGAAAAAAAAAAATAAAAAACGATTTTCGGTATTAACAGTTTATTCGCCATTACCTTAACGTTAAAAGTTAAAGCTGGGACGACCCGGTTTTTGTAGCAATGATTTACAATGCAAAAAACCTAAATAATTATAATAAAAAGAGAACCATGTTAAAGCAATTGTTGAAAGTGACCTCCTTCAACCCTTATACATGCGCCCACTCTTCTTCTCATTGATGCCCGTACTCGTTCGAAAACCCTCGTAGTATTTCTTACGGTTTTAAATGTATCTAGTATTCGGTTTCGTAAGTCATCAACGTTATTCACAGGTGTTGTATACACTAGAGATTTGAGGTGCCCCCATAGGAAAAAATCAAGGCTAATTAAGTCGACCTAGGGGGCCATGACTGAGGTCCACCCCGTCCTATCCACCTGTTCTCATACACTTCACTTAAAAATACTCCCTAGCCAAAATAGAAAAATGTGCTGGGGCGCCATCGTGCATATACCACATTTGACTTCTCAGCAAAAGAGGTGAGTCTTCGAGTAATAAAGGCAATTCTTGTTGCAAAAAATGCCTGTCCATTAAGTCGAAGAGGCAAAAAGAAAGGACCAATCAAATGATCTCCAATTATACCACCCCATATATTGAATGAGAACTGCTCTTGAAAATGCGTTTCTACAATTTCATGTGGATTTTCGTCAGCCCATATGTGGTTGTTGTGAAAATTTAAAATTGAATTCCTTGAAAAATAGGCTTTGTCGGTAAAAAGGATTTTACAATCAAAATTGGGGTTTGCTGCTAGCCTATTAACGTACCACTGATAGAAATTAATCCTTAAAGGGAAATCTCGAGGAAGGAGCGCCTGCACCCTTTGAATGTGGTAAGGGTATAGCATAGAATCAAACAGGATACGCCAAACAACTTGATGACTAATATTTAAATGTTCACAGATTTTGCTGGTGCTAGTACCGGGATTTTCTTCTATTTCATCTAGAACAGCTTCTTCGATCTGTGGTGTCCTAACAGTACGTAATAGTTATTCTTATTAAAAGTTCCAGTTTCTACAAGACGTCTATGAATATTCGAGAATGTTCGATGATCAGGTATCATTCTATTGGGATAGCGCTCCATGTACAGACGTCTGGCTTCTCTTGCATTTCCACTCGCAAGGCGATAGATGAAATGCATCTCAGCCATTTCAGAATTCATAATTCATTTGGTATTGTTACGCGATTTTGACGCGTATTTAAAGCACTTTTACGCCTTACAGTTTGCAACCACTCGCTATATCAACTGCTAACTGTCAAAATTAATAAACACAAGAAAGTATCCAAATAAAGCCATAGCCTACTAGATCATTTTAAAATTTTTATTTTTATCTAGGAAAATACAGAAAATCGTTTTTATGTTTTTTTCTCAATATCGGTCGCAGATACGAAAAACCAACAAGAGACTAAAAAGCTTATAAACAAAAGAGAAAATACACTTCATATTTTAGACTCCACCAACGGCGCACCACAAAAAAGTTAAGGAGGAAAAAAAGGGGATGACCCCGGAAAAAATATCTTCCTGTAGATTCTCAGAACCATTTGGCATGCTGAATGATGTAAGTCCTACAGCGTAACCTGTGCTCCAAATTTGAGCAAAATATCTCAAAAACTGCAGGAGCTATTAAGGAAAAACTTAAAAAATCTTGAAATTTCAACACCCTGTAGATCGGTAACGAAGCGTTTTCGGACCTATGTTTATATGGATTTTTAGTCATAAAATAAGCCACGCAATCACCCTCTTCCGTATGTACAGGGTTATCCAACCAAGACTGGACAAGGCGATTTTTTGACTTTTCCTGTACTTTTATAAAAAAACTGAAATAGCCATCTTAAGTCATTTTCTCCCGCGAATTCGAATATCTTCAGCAAAAAACAATTGAGCATCAAACAAAAGTACTAGGGGTCACTTTGATATTTTTTTAAATGGGATGCCGTATTTTTAATGAGCTTATCCGATTTCTCATATAAATTTTGATCTAAAATGTTGGATTTTTAATTCAAAAACGCCTTTTTTCTTCAGTTTTAAATTCGGAAAATGTTCGTCTACCGTAAGATTAATACCTGATAGATGGATACCCGTTTCACCTGTTCACCCTTTAACCTGCTTTAAAGCGTCCGTCAGTTAGACAAAATAATCAAGTTTTAAATTTCTATATATTTTTCACGAATTAATTACAAATTTAGTAGTTTTTGCAAATCTATTATTGCTTACGTATAAAAAAAGTATGACATATTAGAAAAAACTATAAACTAAAGTGAATAACTTTAATCTCAATAATATAATTGTTCTATGTGTCCTCCATTATTTTCAAAACATGACCGATGCCCCCTTTTCAATCTCTCCAAAGAATCTCTTACAATATTTTGGTCCTGGTTAAGTCTATTAATTTCATTTATAATTTTTTGCTGAATGTCCTCCAGACTTCTGTTGGGTCGTTGATAAACTACATTTTTTAAATGACCCCATAAAAATGTATCCATTGGCGTGATATCGGGGCTATTTGGTGGCCAATGAATTGTTCCGTTACGGCCAATCCACTGATTGTAACGCTCGTTTAGGTATGTTACCACTTCTCGAACTGCATGAGGCGGAGCACCATCCTGCTGCCAAATGATATTGTTGTAGGCTTGCAATGGCAACCTTTCCAAGAAATCCTCGATATCGTTATGAAGAAAATGGAGGTATCTTTGGCCTGTTAAAGAGCCACGATAAAATAGTGGTCCAATAATTCGATTTTCTAACATCCCACACCAAACATTAAGTGAGCTCCAACCTTGAAACTTTATCATTTCATATCTATGAGGGTTAACTGCTGCCCAGTATCTTGTATTTTTCCGATTGTATACCCCCGATGTTGTAAATGACGCTTCGTCACTCCATAGAATTTTATTATATAAATTATAATCTTCGTCTTGCTCTCTCATCAGCATTGAAGCAACAAATCGAAATCGCAGTTCTTTTTGAAGCTGTGTTAAGTATTGAACGGGAAGGATGCAATATGGTTTTAGACCACATTTTTTTAAAGTTCTGTGAACTGTTCCATAGCTTACTCTCCGGAGCCCTGGACCATACCTTACTTCTCGTACCGCTTGCGGAATAGAACTCTTCGGATTTATAGTAAAATATTGAACAATAGCTCGATCCCTTATATTCCGTCTTTTCATCTTTCTTGGCTTATCTTTCAATGTCTTACTTTCTTCAAATAGGGTCTTAATTCTGAGAATTGTATCCACTGAAATGTGTCTCTGGAAACTCTCAAAAAATGTTCTTTGTGTTTGTCGAGCATTCTTTCCACTTTTGTAATATAATTTAATTACATTTAGCCGTTCTTCTAAAGAATATTTCATTATTTGTAATTAATTCGTGAAAAATATATAGAAATTTGAAACTTGATTATTTTGTCTAACTGACGGACGCTTTAAAGCAGGTTAAAGGGTGAACAGGTGAAACGGGTATCCATCTATCAGGTATTAATCTTACGGTAGACGAACATTTTCCGAATTTAAAACTGAAGAAAAAAGGCGTTTTGAATTAAAAATCCAACATTTTAGATCAAAATTTATATGAGAAATCGGATAAGCTCATTAAAAATACGGCATCCCATTTAAAAAAATATCAAAGTGACCCCTAGTACTTTTGTTTGATGTTCAATTGTTTTTTTGCTGAAGATATTCGAATTCGCGGGAGAAAATGACTTAAGATGGCTATTTCAGTTTTTTTTATAAAAGTACAGGAAAAGTCAAAAAATCGCCTTGTCTAGCCTTCGTTGAATAACCCTGTACATGACATTTAGGAACACCCTGTATAGTTGCTTTTAAACGTGATTTGCGTTTTACTGTTATCGTTTACAAGCAGATAACTTTTATTTGGCGACTTTTCTTCTATAACTCAAATTTTTATTAAAATACTGCAATAACATAAAATATGACTTTCTACCAGATTAACTCAGCATAGTTTAATATGTAACACGACTGTATAGTTAATTATTATTTTTTGATTTACTTATAGGGTGTTATTTTTTTGTACTGAGAATCTTTAATTTCGATTTTCTTCCAACTAATAATTCTAGGTTATCTAGTTGTTGCTCTATGGAGGTGATATTATGTATTCAATTCGCTCATAAAGTTTTTGTACTATTGTGCGGTAGGTTTTGTACGGTGGGACCTCTCAAATATAAACTTAGTAATAAAAGATCGGGGTACATTGTTTGTCATCCCCAAACAACTTGGTACAGTTTTTCTTTAGAGCAGGTTGTAATCCGTACTTCGTATAATAGTTACTCATAAAGTTTGAGAAAACGTTTTTATTGACCAATGGTTAATGAAAGAGTTTGTTAAAAAGGTAGTATATTCGCGTTGATTTCTTACTTGTTCCAAATGATCTCCAATGCGAATAAACTCCTTGAGCTCTTGAGTACAAATTTCGACCGATTTTAATAAAATCTGTGAATAAAGTAACATAATATGTATAAGATGGAATTGAGGTATAAAGTATAAACTGAACAACAGAACAACTATAACATACCTGATATCTATCTAACTGTTCCTGCTTCTCCTCAGCAGTAGATTTCGGAGCGTAATTCTTCAAAGCCATTTCAGAATCGCTTAAGAAAGCCAACAGTCGTTCCATGGCATTTTCATAGTCATTCCATTGGGACAATCTGTTTTCAAGGGCAGATTTTACATCAATTAGAGTAGCGTAAAATTTATCTTGGTCAGCTTTTAGATTATCCACATCTCTTTGCATCGCTTCTTGAGCTCTTGCTGGCAACATTGAAACTTTATTTTGAATGTAGTTTTCCAGTTCTTTTAATTTGATGTTACTCCCTGGAAGATTGTCCTCAATTTCACTCACTTTATTTAGTCTTTGCTCGACAATGGCTTTGTTTCCACTATAGTCCACATAACAATTCAATGTATCCCACAGTTGTTTTTGATTGTCTTGTTGTATTTTAAGTAAATCGTAAAATTGTTGGTGAGATTCTAAACAACTTTCCAGTTGCTTGATGTTATTATGGGATGTGGCAACTAGGTTATCGTATCTTTCATTTACTGATTTAACGTTGTTCTCGATATTTGTCGCTTTATCTTTATTGCTGGTTAGTTTTAGTAGAGCAGTTGCCTTTTCATTTATTCCTGTAATAAATTTTATAAACAACATTACTTGTTACTGATTTAACCTAAACACTAATGCTGACTCACCTTCAATGACTCTCCTGTGTGGTAAAATTTCCTGCAGGGTAGTTTTCTGTTTAAGTAATTTACCCCTGATATCTTGAATAGAAGTCCACGAGGATGTATCCAGTTTGACCTGCTTTTCCATAGATTCTAACCAAGCAAGAGTTTGCTGAAGCATATCTTGATAACTGGATAATTGCAGTGTTTGAGCGTCTTGCTGTTTTTGTTGACTGACAATACCTAAATATTATGTTGTAATATATTAAACTTCAAAAAAACGTTGTTTTGAAAAAAGAAATACAGACCTTCAGCCAACTTTTCCCATCTATCTCTAACATCTTTCACTTCATTTCGTATTATCTCCCTTCCGTGAGTGGCAGTATCTGGTAAAATTCTTTCACCCATCATTGTCAATGAATTGACTTTATGTTCCCCTTGTTCCTTCTCGGATAAAAGTATCTGCATTCTTTGAGAGACCGCCTGTGGACTGTCAGCCAAATCACCTCTGTGTAAAACTGCCAACTGATCTTCCAAAGGTTGCAACCATGTAAGGGTATCTTCGAGTTTCTGCTTGTATGTTTGATGATCGTCAATGATACTTTGCCAGCGGCTAATAACATCTTGGGTTAAGCCGTGGAGATTTTGGTATCTAGATTAAAACCCAGTATCGATAAGCGATGATTTATAACAGTACAGTTACGAAAATACATACCTGACACTAAACTGAGATAAAACAGGTTTTATTTTCTGGACGCCACTCAAATGCAAAAGCGCATGGGTCTTGTCAACAAACTGATCGATCTCCTTTTCCTTAGCTTCAACTTCCTGGCGCTCCTTTTGAAATTGAGTTAATGTGGCTTCTTTTTCTGGTAAGGTGGCTTGCAACGTTTGGTTTCTGAAGACGTTTTCTTTCTGTTGTATCCATTGGTTTAAGTCGTCCAAGGTAATTTCATAGTCATTCCATTTGCCTACAGCTGCATCTTGTTTAGTGATAAGAGCGTCTGCAAAAATATAATTTATACGGTGTAATCTGTACAACAAGTAGAGTGAATCTAAATAGATAGATAATTTCATTCTAGTAAATTGATAAACTTACCAATGCCGGTTAAATGTTGCTGCAACAAACCTTGATTTTCAACCAACTCGGCTTTCAAAATTTCAACGCCTTTGGGAGCAGTACTTTTCCCAACCACAATTAATGAATTCTTCAAAGCTTCTAATAATTTTACCCCTTCATGTTCGCTGTTTGCTTTAAGTTGTTTTAGATTTTCAACTCGCTTGGAAATTTCGCTTTTGTCGCCACTTTCGTCATCAAAGTGGTGAAGTTTTTCGTTTTGCTGAACTAACCAATCTTTGTAAGAAGCAACTTGTTGATTGTAGGCTTGGTGTTTATCAACACAATCATCTAAATTTTTAAGCAATTCTTCTGACTTAGCTACGATACTTAGGAATAGTTGCTTTATTGATTGCAAGTATACATTTAACGATCTATCTTGAGTTTGATCAACTAGTTGCTGAGCACGATCGCACACAGTTTCCACAAGTTGTTGATGCGACATAATTTCTTGATGCATTATTTTGTGATTTTGAAGTTGAGCCCGTTTCTCTTGGAGCGTAGATTTCAATTCGGTGTGTTGCTTCATGCCTTTTTCGACGTCTTTCAGCCATTTGGTCAACTGCTCCTGTGTCGCAGTAAAATCAGAGAATTGTAGTATGCACTGATCAAGTTTATTTGTGGCGACCTGAAGATCCTCTCCTAAAGTATCCCAAATAGTTCGTAGATTTCTTACTTGTTGCCTTATTATTTCACGACCATCAGGTGATGTATGTACATACAATTTTTCACCCTTATCAATAAGGTTTTCAAAATCAACACTTTTTCGATTCTTTTCATCGAGCAAGTTACGAACTTCATTTTGACGTTTCTGCAATACATTTAGATCTCCGACAATGTGACAGAGTTCTTGAAGTTCCTCTTCTTTATCGGAGAGCCAGTGCAAGAACTCGCTGTAATCTTTGTTAAAATCGGAGTGATCTTTAACAAATCCTTCATACCTTCTTATGTTTTCTTTGATAGAATTTTTAAGTGATTGGTATCGTGTGTTTAGATGGGATACCGTAGTATCAGTTTCAATATTTTTTATTACATCGGTAAAATTTGAAAACTCTGGTTCCTTTGCGGTTATCTCCTTCTCCAAGCCCTTTAGCTTCTCCAAATGAGCGGCTTTAGCTTCCTTTGTATTTTTAAGACTTTGATCTTTAACTTGATTTTCTTTGGATTTTAGCCAAGCATCCAAGGTATCCATAAGCCTACCGACCTCTGCATACTGACTTGATATTATATTAAGTTTCTCCTTGGCATCCGTACAAAGCTCAAGGAACAGATTCCAAGATTTCTGTTGATCTTGGAAGCCATTAATAAGTGGTGCGTGTCCTTCTGGTGCGGTTTGTAGCAGAACACTTTCCAGTTGTTCTCTACATGACTGAATGATCTTATTACCTTCATCTTTTTGGGATAAGAGATTTTCCACTATGGTAAGCTTACTGTCAGTAGGTTCACTGGAAGATTCATCTACCAATAATGCAGCTTCTGCCGTTAGAGCACTTAACCAGTCGTGGCATTTTTCAATAGTTTGGTTGAAAGCCTCATGATTGCTAACGTACTCTTCAGATAATTCAATTCGCTTGTTAACGTCTGTGAAGAGCTTGTTAATATTTTGTAAATTATCTTTTAACTTGTTGTCGGCGTCCAAATCTGAAAAATTGGCAATTTTGTCTTGCAGCTGTTCCAAAAGACTTTTGTGTAAGTTAACATCCTGAGCAACTACTTTATTGCTGTAAAGTGTTTGCTTCTTGTCGGTCAAGGTAGCATCGAGAAGAGGTTGATCAGACAACTTTAACATTGTTTCATTAAGCCATAAGGTTATTTGCTGGAGACTGTCGTCGAACGAATGACGCTGGGTCAGTGCATTCTCCACGTTTTTGTAAATTTGATTTACTTGTCCAATAAGATCCTCGGATTTATTTCTAAGAGCTCTAAGCTCTGTTCTTATAGCATCCCTGTTATCCGGTGTAATGCCACTGAAAAGCGCTTCACCATGTGTAACTGCTTTACCTAGTAAATCTTGTCCCTTGTCTTTTTCGGACCCAAATCTTTTAAGTTCTTCCAGCATAGCCTGGCTTGGTTTTTGTGCAGTTTTAGAGAAACCTTTTACTTTTTCACTTGCCTGCTGTAGCCAGTTTTCCAAATCGTTTACACTGTTTCGGTAAATTTGTCTATATTTGTCAAGTTCGTCCAATTTGCTAAGGTAGTTTTCTAGAAATTTGTTAAGAGATTGATATCTAGAGTTTAAATGTTGAACGTATTGTGGAACTCTTGTTTCAGGAGTGGTTTTTATCAATTCTTCACTAACGTTAGTAAGCTTCTTCATTTCCGGCTGGAAACTTTGTACTTGACCATACAGCTGTTTGATATCATTTCGTTTCTGATCAATGTTGTCTAAGTTCATTTGAATAGAACTCTCAGACTTAACTTTATTTTCCATCTCCTTAAGCCAGTTAGCAGTCTTTTCCGCGATATCGTCATATTGATTTTGTATATCAATATTTTTATTCAGAGCTTCCTTGGTTTTACTAAATTCTTGTTTTAAATTGTTAAGATCGAGCAGAAGATACTCTTTCTCTGCAGTCAAAAGTTTTACTGATTCTGGGGATTCTACTTGCGTCAACATTTGTAGGGATATTTCCAATTCATTCATGCGATTCTGACAATCTTCAATGGCAGCTTCAATGGCATTAAGTGAATTCAGTTTTACTGTTAAATTATACTTGTCACTGGCCGCGTCTGGTAAACACCATTGGACTTTTTCTTTTTGTGAGGCGATAATCCTTTGCAATGCAGCGTATTTGTCGTTGTGAAACTTTTTGAGGAATGCCGATAAAGAATTATCAATCTTGTTAGCATGAGTAACAATACTTTTATAGCGCTTCTTTAATGCTTCTTGCTCTTTAATAGTTTGACTTTCGCCAAAGTTAGGATAAGCTTCTTCCATGCGTTTAATGTTATCGTCAATTATGGCTAAATTTGGTTGTTGATTATCCAGGTCCTTTAATAAAGCTTTCATGTTTAGTAACCTTTCCAAAATCTTTATGTTGTCACCAGAAAAGTCTTCACATTTTATAATTTCTTCCCTTAAGTTTGACATGGTTGTACCAACAGTTTTAATATCTTCTCTTATCGATTTCTCTTGCTCTCCAAATGTTGTTGTCGCCGTTTCCAATTTATTTGCATTTTCAGCAACGACAGCAAACTGGTCCTCTAGTACTTTAATAAGGGTTTGTATTGTCGGAATTTCTTTTCCATCAGTAAACTTAATAAGTTGATTATATTTATGGGGAATGCTTTGGAATAGTCTTTGATGTGCAGGCAACTCTTCCTTGTACTTGGCTAATTTTGAAGCTGAAATTTCAGTTTCGTTAGGTTTCTCAGCTGCGGACACAATAGCGGAATTCTGATTGCTAAGCCACTGTAACAATGTGGTCTTAGTTTCCTCAATGTGTCTCCATACTGTCGATTGTGATTCGGTGGTGTTAACGTTTTTAACAATTTTTTCGTATATTTTCGACCAAACGTCGTTTACTATTTGCAGGTCACGTCGGACTTCCGATTCAATTCCGGGGATATTTTCAGTTTTTCTTATAATTGCCTGACCCTTGTTGTCAACTTTGTCAAGTAATGTTTTCGTCTTTTTAATGGCGTCCAGTGCCTTCTTAGTTTTTTCTGCGCTAATGTTAGCATGCATTAGATCCATAGGAGTCTCAAGACTTTCCACAGATTTATCAATTTTACCAATTTCAGTTACAATTTGATCTTTGGACTCCTGAAATTCGTTCCAGGCGTGTATGATATCTGTTAAGTGTAATCTTTCTTCCTTAATATCTTCGTTTACTTTATTCCATTTTCCTTCAATATCGGATACAGTATTCTGAATTGTCGCAACTTGCTGAGCGTCTTCTTTCATAAGTTGTAACGCATCTCGCCTTAAGTCTTCTTTGGTGACAGATTTGGCTTGTTGGGCCTCTAGAAGCTTGTTTAAGTTTTCAACAGCATGCGGCAAGTCACTTGAATGCTTAACTGTGTTTTTAATACTTTCAAGCTGTACTTTAGTGATATTTATCTCCGTCAATAACTTTTGCTGCAACTCTTCAAAGTCGTTCCAGTGAGATTTTACCTTTTGCTTATCTGCTAAATTATTTGACAATTTTGATTTTAAGTTGATTGCTTGAACTTCGACTTCTCTAACAACATTTTCAGCAGTTCTAGGTAAACCAGTTTGTTTATCTAAAATGGTAACAACTTGGTTCTTGTCGATTGCAGGTGCATCTTGCTTCCAAGTAATAAGTTTCTCAATAACACTGTTCGATTCAGTTATCATATCTTGCAATTTTTCAGGAGAACAATTTTCATTTTCAAGTTGATATTTGATGTGATTAAGCTGATTTATTGTATCTGTATGCCAGTTAAGTAGTTCGCTCCACCTCTGGAGTGACGTCATTTTACTTTGAAGTCTGTGATCAATGTCTTGATTTGTCTGAGACAAGTGAGTATATTCTGCATTCAATGGCTCGCTTTCTTGCTTATTTGCTTGAAGAGCAATATCTTTAACTTCATTATATATTGTTTGTAGCAGTGGTTGTTTTTGTGAATGTTCTTGCAAAAGCCCATGGACGTTTTGTATCGCTGAATCAATTTTATTGGCCGGTATTTCATCTAACTGAGCAACATTGGCATTCATAGATTCTAGCCAATTAGAGTATTCGCCAATCTTAGTTTGGAAATCATGCCTAGCCAAAATTGCATCGGACACCTCGTTGATTTTGGCACGGACGCTTTCTGCAAGATTGGACACTTTTCCTTTAAGAGTTTGAACTTGATCTTTAATCAGGTTAGATCCCTCCGGAGCTATATGATACCCAATGCTGTCAGAAGTTTGAGTCAATGTTATGAGTTTAGCTTGTTGTTCTGAAATTTCATTATTAAACTGTTTTAGTCTGATTAGTTCTTTTTCAAGCTTATCGACGTTAGGTGTATTGACGTTAACAGATTTACTACTTAGAGTTTGTTCGTTAGTTACAATCCAGTTTTCTAAATGCTGCACATTTTTGTCGAGTTCTAGCCAATTGGCTACAAGCTTATCTAATTTCTGACTCCATTGTGTAGTGGTCTCTTGCACAGTAAACAACCTCGTCCTAATAGAGTCAACTTCATCTGGAGCTTCCAGTCGAGAAGACATCTGTTGCCCTAATCCTTGAATATCTCGTAATTTCTGTAATTGTGCTTGAGATTCTGTGGAAAATTCCTTAGCTTCTGCTTGCAATCTTACTGCTTCTTCAAGAGTTGCCGGTTTAGGAAATCCTGCCTGGACCTTCAGCTCCGCCTGTTGTACAGCTGGTACAATTTCCTGCAAGCTTGTTTTATAAACTTTCCAATTTTCTAAATCTTTTGTAACTAGAGCTGCTTGACCTTCCACTGATTGTTTAATAGCTGTCACTCGATCTTGCAAGCTAACTATATCAGCTTTAAATTTCTGAGCTTCTCGTGAATCTTCCAAAAGTACCTGAGACGATTGCTGGTTAAGTTGATCCAGTAAGTTAACCTTATGAGCTATTTGGGATTGCAGTTTCTGGGTCTTTTCTACTCTATCTTCGGGAGTAATGTTAAAGTCGTGCACAGATGATAAAAGCTGGGGGGCGTCTTGAACAGACCAATTTCTAAGTTGTCCTAGTTGACTCTGTAAGCCACTCCATTTTGTGTTACTCTGTTCTAAAAATGAAATTTGTTCTTGAATGTTCGATGTAGTTGTTTCCAGCCGGCGTTCAACCTCGCGAACTTCATTCTCTAATTGTGCTTTTTGAGGCTCAGTTGTTTCCTGTGACAATTTTAGTGTCAATTCTTTAAGAGGGTTTATTTCTTCCCTGGCATCCTGTAAGTACCGTACTAGTTGTTGTTTGGATTGCAATTCAGTTGGGGTCATTTCTATACTAAACCGATTGGTAGTTCTAGCAAGATCTTGCTCAGCCTTTTCAAGTAGATGATTTATATCTCTTTTTTGTTCCTGGTACGTCCTGTATGTCTGCTGGGTGCGAGTGAGCTGATGTAATCTTGTAATGCTTTCACTGTAGGTTTCAGTCCATCCAGTTTCAAGAGTTTTAACTTCATCGGCAACGAATCTAGGAGCATGCACATCTTTCGTTAGCTCTTTGCCCCTTTGGATCATTGTCGCAACTAATGGTCTTTGCTCGTCTAATCTTGAAATAGTCATTTCTTGCTGGCGAACACTTTCATCGATCTTTTTCAGATCTTGTGGTTGGGGTGCTGACTGCTCCCTTACATGCTTCAGTAGTTCACAAATTTGACGGACTTCTCGACGGTATGTGTAACATTTCGACATGGTCTCAGTTTTAGTCATTGTTATTTCTAAGGACGGAATAAGATTTTTATATCTCATGATGAGGTTTTCTAAGGTTTTTTGTTCCGTTATTGCTTGATCTTCTGGACAATGCGATGCAAGGTAGTCCAGGGTTTGCACAAGCCACTTCATGTCTTCTCGTTTTTGATCAGCTTCTTGGCAAATAGCCTAGGAAAAAAGGAAAACTCATAGAACATAAAAATATTTTAATACAATAAAAATACTTACCCTAAAGGCAGCGATCTCTCTATCAAACTCTTCTGGTGTACTAACGTCTGTCAAGATATTTTTTAAAGCATCATCTACACTATCCATCCACCTTACCATTTCGGTGAACTTTGTTCTGTATTGCTCCCATTTTTGAGGAATTCTTTCTAGTTGTTGTTGAACATTTTCAACTTTGATGTTGACATTATTCCATTGCTGTTGAGCCTTTTCTACAGCTTCTTTAAGACTCTTATCTTCCGGACAATTATCAGAATAAACTTGAGCTAATTGTTCCAAATTCTTTAGACTACGGTGTGTTTCAAATAAGGGACCCCTAGAGCCGAAGAACTCTTTATGCCTCGTGATAACAGAGTCTATATTTTCGTTTTTGCTAACTGAAACATGCTCGCTTTGAATTTCTTTTTCGAGTTCCTTTATATAATAATTAAAAGTGTTTTCATCTAATCTAAACTCTAAACGCATAAGGTGAAGTGGGGCGAATGAAAGAACTTCCTTCCATTTATTCTGAAGGTGGTGAACTGACGCAGTTATTGGAGTATGTTGATCCTTTGGAAGACAATTACACAAATCTTGGGCGCTTTGAATCAAGTCATGAATCCATCTCTCATTGACCGATTCAAAGAAATTTTTGTGTTCTTCGACGGTATTCTTATTATCTATACGTTTCTCCGAAATCAATTTCTCCGCGTGATTGAGCCAAGCTGATATTACCCGTTCGCTTTCACTAAAATTATGCCAACACCTGATGGCTTCCTGTAACCGTTGATCCCATGCTTGTGCGTTTTGAGTTACATAAGCAAATCTATCATTGAGTTGGTCCATGTCTTCAGTCATTTGGATAACATCAGGGTTATTTGTTGTATCCACTGATTTAGCGATATTATTCATAATTTTATTTTTACTATCTAACATTGATTTGTAGTATAGGGTTCTAGTAAAGAATTGCTTAATTTTATCTAATTGGTCCTTTAATTGTTCTTTGTCGGCCTCCAAGGAAAGTGTGGTAAGCAAGTGTTCCGCACTGTCCAACCAACCGTTAATTTCCTTTTTACCCGCCTCCAAGGATTCCTGTTGAATCAATAGCTGATTGAAGAGGTGAATCTGAGCAGGAATTAATGCTCTAACTCTCACTAAAGCTTCCTTTTCTTGTTTAAGAGTATTCATCATCTTGTCAACTTCATCTCTCGACAAGTCCTGGATCAGTGTCTGGAAAGCTTTGCTAATATTTTTAAACAGGTTTTCTATTTCCTCAATTTCAGACTGAAGTTTGGACAAGGCGTCCCTGTGTTCTCGTATCCTGTCCATCGAACCCAACGATGGTGAATTTATAGTTTCTTCGGCTTTCCTTAACCAATTGGATAAGACTTCAACGCCAGCTCGGAAATCTTTACGGTTTCTTAAGATATCACCTGCATGGCTGTATTTATTAACGTGGGGATATATTTTGTCCCACCTGTTTGTCATATTTTGATAAGAATCTTTTAATTCAGTGGCGATTTTGTCTTCTACCGTCGCAATAAGAAAACTAACTGTATCGCCAAGCAATTGATATTTGTCCCTGGAAGTTAAGTGAAATTTAAAAGAAGTCGGGTACCATGAAGGTATGATTAAGTATTTACCTGTAAACGGTTATGTCTTGGAAAAATTCCATTTTGCCTTCCTCGTCTAAACTCATTGCTTTTTCAGCTTGGTTAAGCCACTCGAGGAACTCAGGCGCAAGTGAGTCCCATCGTTTCCAATATGCTACTACTTCTTCTAGCATGCTTTGGACGCATCTTAATTCCATAGAGACATTTTTCCACCTTTCCGCTGTATCTCTCATAAATTTGTCTATTTCTATCATTTCTTTTTTATCTAGAACAAACCCAAAAACGTTTAGCATTATTTTCAATACCCTGGTTTAGCAAATAGTTATTACTTAGAAATGACAACAGAACCCACCAATAATAATTTAATTAAAGAGAGTGAAAATGCCTTTTCACGTCTTAAAGCGCGCTTCTTTTATCTGATCGAGATCCAATTCATTCATTATAGCGTTGGTTTAAAAATTCATCTACATCACGCACGGCATGTGGAGGAGCCCTGTCTTGTTGCCAAATTAAGTTCCGATATTCTTCTTACGGTAATACTTTTAAAAAGCTTTCAATTTCGTTTTGAAAAAACTCATGATATCCTCGCCCGTTTAGTGACCCGTTATAAAATATTGGACCTAATTGGATTATTTATGACACCACACCAAACATGAATCGAACTATTTAATGGTTTGAAGTTTTTTTGGGTTTTCTGCAGCCTAATAATGAGTGTTGTGTCTTAATAAGCCTGATATGGTAAATGTCCATCCAATTTTTTTAAATAAATTAGGATCGTTGCCTTGTTGTCAAAACAAACTGACAGCTGAAAGTTCTGTGGACGGTTCCCCCGCCTAACTCTTCGACGTACTACACGACCGTACGTTCATTCACACTAAAATAATTTAAAATGGCTTGGTCTCAATTTCTACTTGTTTCGAAAAAACGCTTGGAGTCATCAATTTTTTATTTTTGTTGTGCATTTTTATACCCCTATTTTATAATATTTTTTTGAATTCCATTTAAGATTCTGAACATATTTTATGAAATATGTTATATACTTAAATTCAGCTGTTTGTCGATTTTCGGATTTTAACAGATCATTTCTTTATTATTACTTAAATCATGAACACTGTTGTAAGTAAAGCCTTTGGTTGTTAGGTTATCACACTGACAGTGAGGGTTGTCCCCTGATTTAAGTAGCTTTGCCTCAAGTCAAAGTATTTGGCAAAAGTTATTTTGATAATCTTGTATCGCTTAAGTGAAAGAGAGCGAATAGAAATATTAATAATGATTGGTTATGGAGACAAAATGCGCAAACAAATGGAAGTTTGTGAACTCTACAATAACAAGTATCCTCGCAGAGAACCGATATCTCGATCTACTGTCAGTAAAATAGAAAAAAAATATAGAGATTTAGGTCACGTTAGGGACAACTATACGAAAGTCTACCTGCGGTATTAGAAGATACACAATTAAATGTGTTATTATCGGTTCAAGAAGACCCTCATAAGGCGAGTGGTACTATTGCTTTGGAAAATCATATCTGCAAAACATCTGTCCTAAAGTATTTACACAAAAATAAATTCCATTCTTACAAAGTTCAATTGGTTCATGAACTCAATGAAGATGATCCAGACAGAAGAGCCCAATTTTGCGAGATAATGATGAATATGTGCAATAATCATCCACAGTTTTCGAAGCGAATTGTATTTTCGGACGAGGTAACGTTTTGTTTGAATGGAAGTTTAAGCAAACAAAACTGTCGATATTGGGCTACAGAAAATCCACGCTGGATTATGGAATGTCACACCCAATATCCTTAAAAAGTTAATGTTTAAACCAGGGTTGAAAAAAAATGATTTTTTTAAAATACATCAAAAATCGCGATATTTTTGATTTTTTCGATTTTTTTTCTATTTTTACTTTTGTCTATTTTTTTCTATAAATAAGTTGCTATTTTCAATACGTTTTTGATTTTATTCCCACCGTTCTTTAAATTTTAATGAAGATAGTTTCTGTCGAAAAACGCTTAGAGCTGCAAATTCCTGTCAGAACAAGAAAATCCTGCACTGTTTATATAAAGATGCGTCCGCCCTAACTCACTTTGACAAAACGGACGTAACTTTAAATCAACTGCAAAAATTTAAGAGGCGTTATAAACAGTGTATTGGTCATTTGTTGGCATATATTCTTGACAACAAAAACTTAGCAAACAGTAACAGACAGTGAAAAAAATGTTGCTTTAAAAGCTGTTAAAGAATTAGATCCAAATAGTGGTTTACTACCACTCATAGTCAAGTTTCTTGGCAGGTCACAACCTTTCACTGATGTTATGTTTCATGATAATATTCTTCAGAATGTAAAACCCATAGATTGGTGGAAATCGCAACAAAATATACCCACTATTCAAAAAGAGCTCTTCATAATTAGACAATTACTTTGTGCTGCTACTTCTTCCGCATCAGTCGAGAGAATTTTCTCAACATTTGGTTTAGTCCATTCCAAACTCAGAAATCGATTAGGAAAGGAAAAATCTGCAAAATTAGTTTTTTTTTTGTACAAGCACTACAATTAACTAAAATAAACATTATTTAGATACAGTGGTTTTACTTTTTTGACATAATAAACCATTAATTAAAACTGAAAGTTTTTATTTTCTCTTAATTATAACTTATCAGAAATTTTGATTTTAATCATGATTTAAATCGAAACAAATCAAGTGATTTAAATCGCGATTTAAATCATGATTTAAATCAATTGATTTAAATCCTTTAACCCTGGTTTGGGTCGGTATTGTTGAAAATAGAATTTTGGGACCCTTTTTTTATTGACGGAGATTTGACAGGTAAAACATATTTAGACTTTTTAGACCGTGCCTTGCCACATACCCTAATCCAGAAGATCCTGATGCACCGAACAATTTTTTGTGGTATCAGCAAGACGGAACTCCGGCCCATTATACCCGCCGTGTGCGTGAGTACCTTAATACAGTTGACGATGGATTGGCCGACGAGGTCCAATTGAATGGCCGGCCAGATCTTCAGATTTAACCAGTTTAGATTTTTTTTTGTGGAGTAATCTTAAGTCTAAGGTATATGAAGATTTAATGAACAGAATAAAAGGCGAAATAAGATTGATAGTATCTTACGTCGTTAATAACGTTTGGCAAGAATTTGAAGATCGTCTAGAGACTCTAGGGTATGGCCATTGTATTCTTTTCAATTTTCTTCTCGTTTCGCTAACAAATGATGTGTTGTTGTTTTAAGTTAAAACGCAGTTTTCTCGCAAATGGCTGAATTTAAGTATATGATATATTTCATGAAATATGTTTAGAATTTGATGCAGAATCCAAACAAAATGAAAAAAATGAAATAAGCTTCAAAAAATGCACAACAAAAATACGGACGGGTCCGAGCGAAGAAAAACACATGCATTTTTAATGAATTTGTTCCTACCTTTATGTTCTCACTGTATAAATGTAATAAAAACAGCTATTGCAATATTTAAGATTTTCATGAAAATAGAAGTAAAAAAACATAACTTTTTCAAAACTCATATAAAAAATTGGGCGTTCCATTTAAAAAACGCTACATTCATGGCATAATATAAGTCGTTTGTTTTTAATTCAATTTTTTTTTTGGTGAGATTTCTGAATTTTTCTAAAAAAGACTCATCGATTGGCTATTTTTAGTTTTGTCAAAGATACAGAGAAAGTCAGAAATAAGCCCCTGTTCAGTCCTCGTTGGAACATCCTGTACAGGGTTTTTGCTTATATTTAGACTCCCATCTAGAGCGAAAACAATAAGAGATATAAAAAAACTTTAAATACGAAAGTTTTAGGATTTTTACTGAATCATCAGAATCTTAGCAAAAAATTTTCAAAAGTTGATTACAATGCCGAAAAAAATAGGCAACTTATGTTTTTTTAAATAGAACACCCTGTATCTATTTTATTAAAATTATAGACATTTATTTCCTGTTTCCAAAAATAGTTTGTCTATATTAGCTCCAACCGTTTTTAAGATATTTGCAATCAAAATTTTAATAAGTTGTATTTTGTTTTCGTTTATAAGTCTAGAATGCCTTGAAAATCAAATGATAAAGTCTGCCGGCCTTTTCTTATTGCAATTATTACGTCTAGAAAGCCATGGAAAACAAATGTTATTATGGCATTTTTGGCATTGCTTACTTGTTTGCTTGTAATAAACTAACATTTTTCTTCGTATTTATAATAATAAAATGGGATATTCTGCAGCAGAAAAATTCGATGTTATCCGTCTATATTATTCAAATAATAGAAATTTATTTACAGCTCGTAATGAATACCACAGGTTATTTCCCAATATAATTTTACCTTCCAAAAGCACTATTAAATATGTTGTAAAAAAATATGAAGAGACCAAAAGCTTAGAAAGGAAAAAGAGGACAGCAATGAGGGATGAGGAATTAGACTTAAATGTCTTGCTTTTCTATGAAGGTGATTATTTCTATTATTTATACTTATTATTAAATCCTACTATAATTACTTTTGTATTACAGAAAATTCTGAGTATTCTGTACCAGATGCGGCGGGCCATTTTAACAAATCTTTATTAAAAATTCACGAGATTTCAAAAAAATACTGTTATTATCCCTATAAATTTTAACCAGTCCAAAAATTAACAGCAGATCACAAGAGACAGCGGTTAGAGTTTTGTTTGAATATTTTAAGAAGGCGTGAAATTGATGGAAATCTTTTAAACAAAATTTTATTCACCGACGAGGCAACTTTCAGCACAGCTGGTATGTTTAATCGAAAAAATAAACATTTTTGGGCAACTTCTAATCCCCACAATATTCAGCCTATTATAACTCAGGGCCGTAGGGTCTAGGACATTTAGCCGTCGCCGTTTCGCCGTCGCCGTTTCGCCGTCGCGACAATTCGCCGGCAGCCGATTCGCCGTGGGCCGTTTCGCCGTCAAATAGAAATTAATAAAATACGTAAAAAAGGTTATAATATATATTGCTAAATTTTAACAAAATTGTTTGATAAAAATATACCTACATAGGCAAGTCAATAATAATAATTAGGGTTATTGGAATTCGGGTCTAGGACGTTCAGCCGTCGCCGTTTCTAATCTAATCCACCTTTTTGGGTCCAATTCGGTATATGCTAGATATAAAAAAATTGTAATAATTATAGACTTATATTGGTTAAACAGCGCTAACACGGCATCTAATCCACCTTTTTGGGTCCAATTCGGTATATGCTAGATATAAAAAAATTGTAATAATTATAGACTTATATTCTATTTGACGGCGAAACGGCCCACGGCGAATCGGCTGCCGGCGAATTGTCGCGACGGCGAAACGGCGACGGCGAAACGGCGACGGCGAATAGTCCCATCCCCAGGGCCGTAGGTATATAAATGTTTGGTGCGGCATTATAGGAAATAAAGTCCAATAATTTATAACAGGACTTTAACTGGCCTAATAAGATATTTGGAATTTCTTGAGAATGAGATTGAAAACTTTTTAGAAGAGCTTCCTCTCAACCAACACGCTACGCTTATCTGGCAGCAGAACGGTGCCCTAGCTCATAATGTTGCCCCTGTTACAAGGTGTTTAAATGAAAAATATAATTTGTGGATTGGAAGAAACGGGCCAATAATGTGGCCGGCAAACAGTACCGATTTGACGGTGCTGTTTATTTATATCTTTGGGGCTATTTAAAAAACAAGGTTTATTACAATAGGCCAGAGAACATTCAAGTTTTAAAACGAAGAATTCGAGAAGAAATTTTGGTGCTAAATAAAGACTATCGAGGGTCCATTATGAACTCAATTAATTATAAATTATTAGGAAATATTCAAAAATGTATAATAAATCAAGGGAGTTACGTTGAAAATCAGTATATAATTTTTTGTTAATGTTTAATTATTTTTCATTTTAACACTGTATTAATTTTCTTTTAAATATTAAATAACAATCATAAAAGTAAATTTTTTATTTTAATTAATTATTGTTACTGAAATATTAATACTTAATGATTAAATAAAAATTTTGATAGCAAACTACAAATTAATAGATATGAGATGGAATTAAACTTGCTGCATTTATTCTTCAACGCCTCCTAAATGTGATTTTAATAGTAAGAAAAGCATCACCAATGTGGGCCATTTGATTTTCAAGGCATTCTAGACTTATAAACGAAAATAAATACAACTTTCTAATGATTGCAAATATCTTAAAAACGGTTTAAACTAATATAGACAAACTACATATTTTTGGAATCAGGAAATAAATATCTATGATTTTAATAAAATAGATACAGGGTGTTCCATTAAAAAAAAAAACATAAGTTGCTAATATTTTTCGGCATTGTAATCATCTTTTGAACATTTTTTGCTAATATTCTGATAATTCAGGAAAAATTCTAAAACTTTCGTATTTAAAGTTTTTTTCTATTTCTTATTGTTTTCGCTCTAGATAGGGGTCTAAATATAAACGAAAACCCTGTACAGGTAGCTAAAGTAAAGTTAAGGCAAGAAAGGTCAAATCTGTATCGAGGACTATTTCATGGTTTACTCGCACTCAAACGCCCACTTTCATGGCAAGAGGAACATAGATGTCCACGTTATGAGATCAACTACATATTGATGAAAGCATTGACGTATTGATTCAACTTCCATCAGCACCCCAATTGAAACCGTCAATATTATTGACCGTCTCCGGACCCTTTTATAGTGCGACAAGCCATTTCTCTCTCTTTATTTAACTTATAACTGATGTATTTCTTTCTTCGTGTTAAGTGGCTGACTGTAATAATCATTTGCCAAACCTGTATGTTTTGTTAATGCTTACCGATATTTCCATCTCGCTTATATTCTTCTATAACAGCCTGCATATCACGAAAAGCTTTATTAAATTCTTGGAAAATATGATTTTTCGAAACGAAATTTCTGTACTGCTCCAAGAGCTGAACAACTTTATCTACGTGCCCATACTTGGCAGTCCATGATTTGAGTTTTGACTCGGTTAGTTGTAAAAATGCAATAAGGCAACACTGTAAGAAAAAATGGTAAAATACATAGTATACCTTTACCTAATATTTATACAGGGTCTTGGGTAAGTATATGGCATATTCTTGAGAGCGTATAAGGAAGGTCAAAACAACCCTAGTTTGTCATAGAAAAAAAAATGTCAAAGTGCCCTTAATGGAGATATAGAGCCCTCCCACAGTCGATGTTTTATATCGTCAGGGAAGTCAGGAACGGGCTTGCCCCCACACTCGTTGGGCTAAAATGTTGACAGCTGAAAACTCATTTTTTAAATACTCTGGTCATTCCTCTTTAAAAAAGGTATTCCACATTTGTTTCGATACAATTAGCCATTTTCGAAGAAAATACATTTTTTGTATACTTAACACGTAATTGAAATAAACTCGGTTCAAGTTTATGCAACAAAGTGGGTTGTTCAGGTTAGTAGGTAGAGATCCTTCGAGAACAACTGCTACATCCTTATCACGTCTTCCGCTGATTACACTGGGAAACAGTAAAAATGTTTTCGAGACCAAAATAGCAAAATCTTACTTATTTTATTATACTAACTAACAATCTGTCTTGCAATAGTTTCAGTTGGCTCCGGTTTTATAGATCCATGCTAATTATGATAATTACCTACCTGCCCGTAATGCATGGAAAAATTCGACTATTAAATGAAAAGTACCTAGATTTATCATACCAGGTGTACTTTATAAGCGGTTTAAATACATATAACATAAATCCTAAATTGTTAGTTAGTTGTATTTCAACCACAAGTGGATTAAGAGCTGTTTGTATTTGAAAAATTAGGAAGTTTTGAGCAACATGTCGCGAGTTTCTTTAAATAAGCCGAATCATTTTTGTTATATATGTATGTGATGAAGTAACTTTTGTAAAACAAAAACGTACACTTAGCCCTTTAATACGAAAGGCTTACCACTTGTATTGTGGCTCTAAAATTGGAGACCAGGATAAAAATTGGGCTCCCCATATCTGCTGCTACAAATGTGCGTCCAACATTTGCGGCTGGCTAAGTGGAAAAAAGCGTAAGATGTTCCTATGATCTGGCGAGAAACGAAAGACCACGTTACTGACTGTTTCTTTTGTTTGACACCTCCCATCAAAAAAGGCTTTTCGGAGAAAAAAAGGTCTGCGATAGAGTATACAAATTTACAATCCGCCCGGTGCCTCATAGTGACGAGTTGCCTGTACCTAATCCACCTCAGGAATATAGCCTTGATTCTGATGATGATTCATGGATTCAAACGGTAGTATACTGGAAAATGTCGCCGCCCCATCAACCTCGCAAGACTTCGATTTTGTCTGTGAACTTCCCAGTAAAAAGCCTCAAGAAATAAGTCAAATTGAATTAAGTGACCTTTTAAGGAATTTGGAATTGCCTAAGAAAAAATCCAAACTATTGGCCTCTCGATTGCGATAATGGAACTTACTTCAAGATGAAGTAAAAGTTTCTGTGTACCGAAGCCGTCAGAAAAATATAACACTATTTTTTAACATGGAAAACGATGTGGTAGCCTGTAGGGACAGCTTAAATTCTCGACTATGATCCAAAAGACTGAAGAGAGTCTTTTGAGCCAGAAAAGAGAAATGTAGCCAGCGCTCCATTAGTTCCCCCAGAAAAGATTTTACTACCGCCACTTCATATAAAATTGGGACTTATGAAAAATGTTGTGAAGAACATGGACAAAGAAGGCTGTGCTTTCAGTTATTTAAAAGAAAAGTTTCCTAGAATCAGTGACACTGAAATTAAAGAGGGAATATTTGTGTGTCCCCAGATTAGGAAACTTTTCGGAGATGCGTAATTCGATTCCATACTTGAAGGCAAGGAAAAGGACGCTTGGAATGCCTTTAAAATGGTTACAACAAATTTTTTGGGAAACATAAAAGCAGAAAGCTATAAAGACCTGGTTGGCCGACTTCTTTTATGTTACCAAGACCTAGGGTGTAATATATCGTTGAAAATTCATTTCCTGGATTCTTATCTGGATTACTTTTCGGAAAATTGTTGTGCTGTAAGTGACCAGCACGGTGAGAGGTTCCACCAGGATATTTCAAACATGGAAAGAATGTATTAGGGAAAATGGAACTGTGAGATGTTAGCCGACTAGTGTTGGACTATTACGAGAGATGCCCCCGAGACTGCTTTCAAAAGATAGGCTAAGAAGCGTAAAATGAGTGTCTAAACTTTAGACTTACTGATAAAAATGTGCTATTTAATTGCTATTGTTGAACCAACAATATATTGTTCGTATGTTCAGGTTAGTTTATTTACAATGCCTATAAATTAAAATGTTCATTGTATATGCCTATAAATTAAAATTTTGTAACAAATAATTCAGATTTTTTTTGCGAGCTAACTAAAATCTTTAATAGGTATTTTTTAGTTACTTGGGTGTAGTTCAATAAAAAAAAATAGGTTTTGTTCAGGAAACAAAAAAAAGTTGAAATTTGTTCCCCAGTGTTAGACAAAATCATAATTTTACTAGGATTGTTTTGTGCCCGGACGAAGCCAGTTTTACCCGGGACGGAGTTATAAAGTGGCACAATTCGCATATCTGGCATGAAGAAAATCCCCATGCAACAGTACAGACAAAGCACCAACGAAGGTTCATGGTTAACATGTGGGCAGGGATTATTGGGAATCATCTCATTGGACCGTTCTTCATTGAAGGCAGAAATGGTGCCATGTATTTGCAACAAAACTTTTTATCAGAAAATGTGCCCTTAGAAATTATAAATCAGGTGTGGTATATGCACGACGGGGCACCGTGTACCGCCCCATTTTAGCAATTTACACTCAAATACTTTTGGTAATGGATGGATAGGTCGAGGTGGGCCTCTTTTATGGCCACCGAGGTCGCCCGACATGGCACCATTGGATTTCTTTTAAAAGTTAAAAAGGCTTTTATATTCGACGCCAGTTCACGCCAGGAAAGATATAGATAGAAAGAATAACACACCATTTCAATAAAATTCGAGACAATCCTGGAATGTTTGTTTCAAGTACAACGAGAAATTAATGAATAAATGAATATATGACCTGTGATGTAAATGAGATAATAGAGTTTTTAACTGTCACCAATTTTAATAATCTATTAATCAATGTTTTTTATTTATTGTTTTGTATAGAAAGAAACTTAAAATATAGAAGTGTATTATACACAGTGTGTAAAAAGTCCCGGAACGGTCAATTATTTAGAAAATGGCGCACAATATAAAAAAAACTTTCGGTATAAAAGTTGTAGGCCTTAAAAAAATCTATAAAACTAGGACACCTGTAATTATACAGGGTGCCTCAAACAGTCATGGTAAACAAAACTTTGGTTTATTTAAATGGAATGACCCCTTTTTAATCACGTTTTCTGATTCCTCTACACATTCTAAACAACAATTATTAACTAAAAATCTTTAAAAATCCTTAGATGGAGTAGAATAAATATATATACTAATTAGGAAAATATTTCCTAGCCATCTGATGTAAAAACCTTATACTATAAGGTCGTATTTGGCTAACACTGTTAGCGCTACAATACTAAATATGGTACCCGCTTTGTGACAAAAATTGAAAAAAAATGAAAAACTCTTGTTGCTATAGCATATATCAAATTGGAACCAAAAAGGTGGATTAGATGCCGTGTTAGCGCCTGTTTAACCAATATAAGTCTATAATTATTAGTAATTTTTACCCCTATAAAATAACTTTGGTCTAGGAATTATTAGAACACGATTTTGAACGTAGAATGGAATTTTGCGAAGTAATGATGCAAAAACAAGGCCTACAACTTTTATACCGGAAGTTTTTTTATATCTATTTTATATTGTGCGCCAGTTTCTAAATAATTGACCGGTCCGGGACTTTTTACACACTGTGTATATATATTTTATTTTATTTATAATGTTACCAAATTTTAATTGTCTTGATTATAATTTTAATATGTAATGTAACAGTAAGGGTTGTTTGCCTCGATGTTGCAACTGTGTACAATTTTGATGTTTTAAATTTTTACATAATATTATGTTGAATTTATATTTTATAACATTTTAAATCTTTTATTTTACCATAATATTGACTTGTGAATATTGACACAAATAAACTATTTTGATTTTGATTTTTGAAAACATCGGTCAGCTAAGGAAATGTATAGAGGTACGGGGCGCGTCCATTTCGAAAATCTTGTCAAGTAAAGAAGGAGCAAATCTTTCACATTTTCAACATTCTTGCGTTTAAGTTATAAAATTTTTAATGGTTCCTTTATGCTCACACTTTGATTTGGAAATGTATCAGTATAAATTTGCATCCACACAATTGCCGAGTGCTTGTCCGTAAGTTAGATACATATGAGCATTAATGAGATGTAATCACGACAAATTTTATTATTTTAATGCAAATGATTAGTTATGTTGTTATTCGATTAGTTACTCTGTTTAAATAACTTATGCTAATAAACTTGATTGTTAAATACATTTTAAAAGTCAATGCTTGAACAAAAATTTAGTTACTTCGAAAACGGCTAATTTTATCGAAACAAATGTAGAATACTTTTTTAAAGAGGAATGACCAGAGTATGTAGAAAATCAGTTTTCAGCTTTGTAAAATGACACCTGCCAAAATTTTGGTCCAGCAAGTGTGGTGGTAAGTCCGTTCCTGACTTCCTTGATGATGTAAAACTGCAGTATGGTTTTATGAGTCTTTATGGCCTATGGTCCCCTTTAGGGCTCTGTATCTCCGGTAAGAAGCACTTTAGGATTATTGCATAACAAATTAGGGTTACTTTGACCTCTCTATACGCTATCGAGAGTATGTCATATACTTACCCTGTATATTGTTAAGTACTTACTTTGTGTTCAAGGAACTTAAGTCTCACTCGTCTTTGAGCAGCTTTAGGTCCAATTTCATTCAGTCTTACAGCCATATTATTTAACTGTTCAGAAGGCACTTCATTTACTAAGGGACTCTGGCACGCATGCGCAAACCTCTGTTCGATAACGGGTAAGTCGGCGAAGAACGCCTTGTGTTCCTCAAGTTTCCTGCTAATAATCGTAGCAGTTTCTTCGTTCATCACCGGAGGAATCTCATCACAGTAAATTAGTTTTTCAGCTCTCGCCAGCCATTCTCCGATCAATTTAAAATCTCCCGGTAATTTTGAGTCGAGGAGCCACAGCCAATAAAGTAGTTGTTTCTGGAGTTTGTCCCAAAGTCTCGTAATATCAAACCAAGACTCTTTCGCGATCGAGACTGTGCTTGGTGATTCGATAAGATTTTTAAGTTTGTTGAACAGTTGTTTCTTGTCGTCTACTTGCGATTTAAACGCTAGGTAGTCCGCATATATTAACGGTAACGATTGCGTTTGCTGAAGATGGTCCAAATACTGAGTTTTCTTCACTAACCATGACAGTAGTTCGCTGTATTGTTCTTGAACGGCGGCTATTGCATCTGGACCAGTAGATTTAGGTTCTGGATACCTTAAATAAAATAATCAATGTTAATCACTTATTATTATGATTTAGATGCTTTTCAGTAAATATTTACCTATGTAAGAACTGCGCTACATAAGTCATAATTGATTTCTCGTCAGGTTTAGGAACGTCCACATCTTCCGGATCAAGGATTTTGGGTATTCCCAACTCGGTTTCGGCAACGTCAAAAGCAGTTTCAAGTCTGGCTTTATTGGATTCATTTTTCAATTCGGCGATGTCAACTAGGTTCTTTTTAATAGCATCGATAATAGCTAGGAAGGCGACGCCATCTCTCCAGCTGGCGCCAAAGTCCCTAACTTCAATTCCTGGGAAATAAAACTCGATATTACTTAATGGCGCAAATTTGGTATAAAAGGCATAAAACTTAAGGGTTTTGATGCAAGTAAATATCTATATGCAGGGACAACTGCTATCTTTGTTTAGTAGCAAAAATGAAGAGAACACATTATTGCATTATTAGGTAAGAGTTAATTTTGTATACCTGAGTCATCGGGTAATGCATTGGATACCCAATTGAGCAGAGTCTTGCGTGCACCCATCTTCCATTTGTCCTTTGAGGAGGTAGTACCGGCACTCTCCAAACTGCTGGTGCTACCCCACTGTGCTAGATATTCTAATGCTCTACTATTTTCTTCAATCTGAAAATAATCCGTGATTAAAATTAATATGTGGTGCGGCAAAATATACCCAGCCAATAAAAAATCCAGCGCAAAAAAAATAATTTGTTTAATGAAAACTGTTTAATCAATGTAAAATACTTCATAAAAAACAACATCGAGTAAATGAACGTCACGACAAACCAGACAATGACCAACTCTACTTTGAGTGTCCAGCATAACTTCCGCAATATTTCAGCTGGAACTTGCGCAATTTCTTCACGACTATGTGCTTTTCAATTTTCTAACGTCTGTGGGTGATTAATATCGACTTTACTTATTTACTCAATGTAAAATTATTCATAAAAAACAACATCGAGTAAATGACCGTCACGACAAACCAGATAATGACCAACTCTACTTTGAGTGTCCAGCATAACTTCCGCAATATTTCAGCTGGAATTTGCGCAATTTCTTCACGACTATGAGCTTTTCAGTTTTCTAACGTCTGTGGGTGATTAATATAGACTTTACTTATTTACTCAATGTAAAATTATTCATAAAAAACAACATCAAGTAAATGACCGTCACGACAAACCAGACAATGACCAACTCTACTTTGAGTGTCCAGCATAACTTACGCAATATTTCAGCTGAAATTTGCGCAATTTCTTCACGACTATGTGCTTTTCAGTTTTCTAACGTCTGTGGGTGATTAATATAGGCTTTACTTATTTACTTAATGTAAAATTATTCATAAAAAACAACATCGAGTAAATGATTGTCACGACAAACCAGACAATGACCAACTCTACATTGAGTGTCCAGCATAACTTCCGCAATTTCTTCACGACTATGTGCTTTTCAGTTTTCTAACGTCTGAGTGTGATTAATATAGACTTTACTTATCAATTATTCCCACAAGAAAAAAATCTGATGCCATCAAATCAAGGGAATGAGGTGACCACTCAATATTTTTTGAGAGTAGTCTGGCAAGCAAAATGTCCTGCTGGAACCAGAAGTTATCTATGGTTATAAAGTTATATATACTAAGTTCGGAGAGGGATTTCCTGTGCTCATTCCGACTAGGGAAGAGTGGAAGGGCAATTAGTTAACAATGGAGACGGATCACTCGATTCTCACAGACGGTTCAAAAATGGACATCGGAGTGGAAGCTGGTATCTTCTTTGAGAGCATGAAAATACAAAGGTCAGATAGATTTCCGGACTACTGCAGCATTTTTCAAGCAGAAGTGGTGGCAGTAGATAAAGCAGTAAAAATCCTGCAGGAATGTCAAGACCTGAGAGCAGCTGCGTCAATAGCTATCTATTATTATAAATAGTTAAGCAGCGATAAGGGCAATTCGTTCCAACAACATTAAATCAAAACTAGTAAGGCGATGAAGAAGAAGAGAAAAGTATTCAACATTTCTTGTGTGAATGCCCTGGCCTTGCAAGAAGAAGGTTTAATGCCTTGGGCCTTGGGCGAACCATTCTTCAATAATCTGGAGGAAGTAAGTAGCTTACAACTGGGTCGACTTACTAGGTTTAGTAACAGTAGTGGCTGGTTCGAGTGAGCTGCCAAGATTCTTCTACGCCGTAGCCATTAGGGAGCTGATGCTGATAGGTTCCCCAGAACATGTGTGGTATCACAACGGTCCTTATAGGACAACGTGCCACTCTAACCTAACCTAACCTAACCTTGGTTATAAAAGTTGTGTGGTTGCAGAAATTCATGAATCATCATTCGATACCGTTCCCCATTAACAGTAACTGCATTGCCCCTGGCATCTTCAAAAAAGAAGAGTCCAATGATTCGTTCACAGTATATTGTGCATCATGCAACGACTTTCTGATGAAACTGCACGTTTCCTTAAATAAGTCGAGGGTTTTCTGTTGCCCAAAAACGATCATTTTGCTTGTTAACACGACGACCAGAAAGACAAAAGTTTACTTCGTCGCTCATCATTTTCAAATTTTGCCAAAAATTGAGTTCTGCTTCCACGAAGTTTGTAATGATTTGTGCGTATTAAAAACGTCTTTGAATATCAATTGGCTGTAGTTTGGACAGTGGCGTAGCTATCGTAAGGCAGTTCGGTGCGACGCACAGGGGCCCCAACCTTAATGGGTAATAATTTATTCTCTCACATGGACGTAAAAAATATATGGACAAGCAATTCTTATGTATATTCCCTTAAATGCGTCGTATATCATATGATTAATAAGTCTGAAGGGGCGTAGAAAGTAAAGGCCTAACTTCCTTCTTTTTTTAGAAAAATATTTATTCCTTAAACCTACTACGCATTTCGGTCAGAGATCAGACCATCATCAGGACATCTGTAAGTAAAATAAAAATCGAATATAAAAAATTAAAAGAACAAATAACGGGTTTAACTTACAGATACGGAGGTTTGTCTTCACATTGTTAAGTAGGGCACACTATGGACACACATTAATAATTAAAAGTTATATAGTTAAATTAAATGTAAAAAACAGAAACAACAACTATACACACACAAGTTATCCTTCTTATGCAGTAATTTTGATTTTCCTAAAAAGGATAACTTTTGTTCGTCTGGTGTGTGTATAGTTGTTCTTTCTGATGATGGTCTGATGGGCCAAAACGCGTAGGTTTGAGTAATAAATATTGTTCTAAAAAAAGGAGGAAGTTAGGGCTCTACTTTTTACCCCCCTTCACACTTAAAAATGCCCCTTCTGGATAGCAGATACGACTTCGTTATGATTAATAAGTACAATATTCTCACATTTGCACTGTCACTAAATAGTTCAGGTTAGTCTTCTTGTGAAAATTTTTGGTTCATCCTGAACGTAAGCACAATATTTTCGTTTGAACGACGAGAATGGTCTTCCAGTATGCTTTACATAACTTACTGTGCCATTTTGTAAGAATGCGTTTGCTAAACTGTTTCTCACACGCTTTCCTAAAAGCATGTTGAGTTGAAATTATCGAAGAAAAATTTTGGAAATACAACTGAATACTTTCTGCACGTTTTTAAGGCGAATAACGTTGCATTACAAACTTCTGTATCTTTCTACTTTGATATAAAACTTCACTATTGACAGTTGTTAAGGTGGATTTATAGTTTCCGTAACGTAAGCCGTAAGACGTAACGTTAAGACGTAAGAAAAATAAACATGTGATTATAAATGCATGCATTCATAGTCGCCGTAACGTAAGACGTAAGCCGTAAGCCGTAACAAGAAATGGTTTATTTTCATTTCTTAACTCTTACGTCTTACGTATTCGGTCGGGATCGGCCGTACTCGTGCATAACCGGCGTGATATTTCAAAATTTGACAGTCGACCGCAGGCCGGAGATTGTTTTGTTGATTTCATTTTCACAAAATTTTGTAGCGTCCGTCCGTATTTCAATATTCCTTTTTATTAATAATAATACTATATACATACAACAAATCTGTAATAAAAAGCGACAAAATAAATTCGGTTCAAAATCAAAACAATGGAATTATTTGACAAATATCATAACCTACAATTTCGCAATTTCTTACGTCTTAACTTGAACTCTAAATGGGTATGTTTTCTCTTACGTCTTATCGACTACGGCTTACGTCTTACGGCTTACGTTACGGAAACTATAAATCCACCTTTAAGGAAATAATAAAATTATAAGAATATTTCATGGCTGGGTCTATTTTGCCGCACTCTATACATTATGTTGTCATGAAGTCATGACTAAAACCTATTTTCGGGAATTCAAATACATAGAAACGTCTTTATTTTCGACTCGGCGAAGGTCAGCTAGCTGTTTGCTTAACCCAGCAATGTCGAGTAATTGTGATTCTTGCCGATATTATGGTTACTCCGTGCAATTTTTTGGAGCTAAACGGTGTCATCAGACTGCTACAACCACACAGACATACAAGTAAACAAAAGAAAATCAAAAGTGTTTTGATCATTCGACCTTTAACGGCGCCTCCACACGATTCGATTTTAGTTGACTGATTTTTGTTGATCAACTAAAATCGAACGAAAGTTTGCGAATATACAGGGTGTTTCAGAAGTACGGTACGTAAGTTAAGGGGATTTCTTATGATATTCTAAGAGAAAAAGTTCATATGAACATGTGTCCGGGTTGCCCCGTTTTTGATATACAGGGTATTAAAGTTTAAAAAAAAAATTGGGTTTGTAACAGAATGTGGCCCTTTTTAACATTTGCTCTGATTAATTGTTGCTTTTTTTTTGTATTAATATTTAAAAAATAATTTTATTTTTAATTTAAATGTTTTAATTAACTTTCAAATACATAGGTATTTTTTGGTGCATGCAATAAAGTGGTTTTTAGTTTTTTTCTCGAAAACGAAGCAAGATACGAAAACAATTGAGGAAAGAAAAAGTTGTATTATTAGTTGGTAAATCCGAAAAAAAATATCAAAGTTACAAGAAAATCAGTGGCGTACATGTTTTTGTCAATAATATTCATTAAGGTGCTTCCGTGGACGCCACTGGACTTAATAAATTTAATATAGTTAGGCCTAGTTAAGCCCCTTATCATTATAAATAACACTACCAAATTTCAATAAAATCGGGAAAAGAATATTTTTAAAAAAATATTAAAAAAATCGATTTTTTTTTAACTTTAACACCCTGTATATCAAAAACGGGGCAACTCCGGACACACTCATACAAACTTCTTCTCTTAGAATAGCATAGGGAATCACCCCCTTAAGTTACGTACTGTAATTCTGAAACACCCTGCATATTTAAATTTTTGTCGGTCAAGTTAAGTTGATTGCCGAACTGAGAAAAATTATTTGGGGATGGCGTAAAAAGCGCATCCGATTTTAAGGAGAAATCAGTATAGAGTTTCAGGAACGAATAAACTTGGAACTAACCTGAACAAAAGTTTGAAAACTACTCCCAAATAATTGGACATAAAAACAAATAAACTGTTCTGCAAAAAGCCCTTTCCGCAGATATAAAATTGCAAATAAGGTAATCGACTACAGAATGTATCGTGTACACCACTTAACTCAGCTTAAAGTTTAAGAGGCGGGCAAGGGCGGAAGTAAGATTATTATGTAACTGTGTCAAACCTGACGTTAGATGATTCGTTTTGACTGGCAAATGTTTACGCACTCACGTTTCAATTGGTCTAAAAACCAATGATAACTCATTACTTGAATGATAAAGTTTAAATGGGCCCATCTTTGGTGAAAACAACTTTGCTTAACCAACAAAAATTAAAATATAAGTCTTATGTTCTCACAGCAATTTTCGAATTTTCGTTCCATTTTCGTTAACCAATAAAAATCGAACCATCAGAACGCGCTTTTAGATTTTTGTATTGTAATAAAACCACATAGGAACAATCTGAACAAAAAGCTGGTGATTACTCATGACTTACCATTAAATATCCCCAATCCTTACGTAGCTTGATAAAATTGTAATTACATTAATACAAGTGCATAGCAATACTCAATACTAAACTAGCTTAAATTGATGATTGTCTTGTGGTTCACTTTTGATGGATTTTTTAACTAGATATGTCCCAAATTCTTATAGTGTCCCTAGCGTAGTCTATGCAAGAACTTTGCATTTTACATGAAAAATAATATACTAAACGAAATACTGAAGTAATTTTGTTCATCCTTTTCTACCACTCATTGAATCATTTTCACTCGCATATCATTAGTATATTCAATGATTCAGGCATTCTACCAAACTCACTATTAATTAAAAAGCTACTACCTACCAATCAAACTTATTTAAATACCATACTGTGACAAAACGATGCCTTATTTCTAATGTATAACAAAATTAACCAAGAAAACATCATACGAAGTAAATAAGTAATACCTGGAAATATAATATAATGGTCCATATCAATCCCAATACTACTGGAGGTCTCCCGTCCACCAGATCGCTGGCATTAATATTAACTAATTTGATACGTTTTCCTTGCAGAAACTGCAGAGCTGTGTTGGCATTGCTAAGAAAGTGTGGCCTTCGAAGGACGCGTCCCCTCTCCACGGGCTGAAAATGAAATTATAATACGGAATTATTTAAAACTATTTTCGTGAACTAATTTGGCGATACTTATAAAGAAGACCGACCTAGTAGATAGACAAAAATGAGGCGAATTAGCGTACACCCAAATCTCTTGCATATTGTCAATATTTGTGATACTGAGGATGATATTGATAATAATAGAGGAAATTTTCTATTTTGGGCACCAGGTCACAGAGGCATACTTGGCAACGAAAGAGCTGACAAGCTTCAGCGTCAGCTGCAACACACATTGGTCCTGACCCAGCTCTAGGAGTGCCCCAACGAACACATTGGAACTGCAAACAGGGACTCAATTCTCAAAACAAGTGCGTCACCTTAGTAGAAATCAATTAAGAATAACAGCGGAAATCCCAACAGGGTGTATGGCTGTCAGGGATCACCTCGATATAATGAAGATATACAATAGTTATCTTAGCTGCAGGCTTTGCGGCAACGATAGAGAAACTGTTTAATAAATAATCGGCCAATGCAAATCCTTGAATCCCAGGAGGAAATAAGATTAGAACTCTTTGATTAGAACTAATTGATATATCCACTCAATCTGCAGTTGACGCTTATAAGCTAGTACACGCGATGCATGCATCGACTCCATCGTTTGAAGCTGCATAGTGTGTGGACTGGAATCGAAAGAGTCTCGTACTGGATGATGAGCATAGATGCGGAATTGGTGACGCAGGTGCAGGTTTCAGCGTGTGTAAGCTTAAACCTTCGGTTAAGGTCATATCTTCTGCCAATTTCATTTTTTCAGAAAAGAAAACATTGTCAAAAAGAAACATCTATATGGACTGCAGATTATTTCAAGAGTCATGATTTTTGGGAATCGGTGGTGCCACATGACAGACAGGCCGATGCTTACGCCTAGTTAGAGATATTGACAATATTATTAATATTGTGAGTGCTTGCTCATTCTTCAGATAGTAGGCCGCCCACGAGAATTAGTGTGCACATGAAGCAAAACAATTATTTTTGAGTGTTCACGGAAATACAACAATACATTAGACAACCGACCATAATATGGGTACCATTACTTTTTATATGTTTCTTTTTTAGGTCTGATATAGCGCCAATTCGACTTATTTCTCTCTCAAGCTTTCCACTTGACCAGTTTTCTTTGTATATTTGTTTAACATGTATTTATTTAGCATATAGTGATTTAAAGAACCCAGATCTACTGATTCTTCAAACTTACCAGCCTTTCTCCAGACAACACTTCTAATAATGCTAATAACTTTGTTCCATCTTTTAAATCCTCTATTAGGTCATCTATTTTCATCGGTGGCACACGCTGAAATAAAAGAAAAATGTTTAGATAGTAACCTACAGCAATTTACTCTTTAACATAATTTAGTCAAAACTAATTGTATCTAGTTGATCTTGAATAAATTTGATATCAACCCTTGATTAGTTTAGTTGGTTACTGGGAGATCCAGAAATGGTATGCTACAGAAATATACTAAGCAGACGATATGGTATTAATTGTCAAAGATGAGGAAACAATAACTTGAAAATATATGGTGTTTTAGGAGCAGTAGGTATTGACCCTGATGTAGGTTTCAGGCGGCGTGCTAGGGATGCTGCAATGAGTCAAAAATCAGTTATAACCATATTGCACTTGTACAAATTTCATCCATTCCAGATTACGCTTCACCAAGAGCTGTATGAGGAAGACTTTGAAAATCGCGTTACCTTCTGCAATCACAAGGCAAATACAAGAAAATAACAGGCCCTTGAAGAATGTAATATTTTCTGACGAAGCCACTTTCCATAATGGTGGGCGGGTAGGATTTTAAATTATTTCTCATTATTAGAAATTTAATTTCCAAATCAACATCCTGGTTAATCAATGTCTGGTGTGAAATTATCGGAGATAGAGTTATTGGTTCGCATTTCTTTGAAGGACATTTAAATAAATAAATGCACACATATTTTTTAAGAAACCAATTACCCTAATTATAAAATCAACACATAAACCTTGACCTGTAGTTTCAATAGGACGGGTATACCTCATTATGAAGTACAGACTAACTATTTAAATGAAATATTTAAAAACAGGTGAATTGGTCGAGCTGGTCCGGTCAACTGGCCTGCTTGGTCCCCAGACTTGACCCCCCTTGATTTCTTCTTGTTGGGCTTTATAAAGGTCAAAGTGATGGCAACTGCACCTACAACTTCAGATGATATGAAAGACCGAATTTGTTCTGCCCGCTTATTATTGACACCTGAAATGTTAGAATGGGTACGAAATTCATGTAGACAAAGAGTGACAAAGTGTTTGGAAGTTGAAGGGGAATATTTTGAACAACTTATCAAGCATGGTAGACGTTAAGTAATTTAAAATTCGATTGTAAGTTATTCATTTATTGCAATACCATAATAAATCATAATTCCATAACCAGGGGAGCAAGTCATATGATAACATAGGTAGTTTCTTGTATAAAAAGGTACTGAGATCGGAATCTCGGACGAGAATAGAAAATCACAGCAACAGAAATAAAATACTTGAGAAAAGTCGATGGTATAACAAGACTCGACAAAATTAAACATGAAACAATAATTAGAGAGAGACTATCAACAACGCCAATAAATGTAGTACCTATTGGAAGAAACCCAATTAAAATGGTATGGCACCGCTTAAAGACTAAGTGAGAATCTAATAACAAAAAGAGGAAGAGGGAGACCAAGAAAAACATGACAAGAAGAAATAAAATAAATGGCAGAGAAAAAATTACATCTAGAAAAATGAGGAATTAAGTATGGAAAAGGAAACCAAAACCACTTAATCCCACAACCAAGCCATCATAGCCATACATAGACGTAAAGACTAATGAAGCTGGATTTAGACCAGTTTTTATAATATTACAGGGTAACACCAATAAATGAAGTATTAGAAGAAACCCAATTAAAATGATATGGCCCCGTTTAAAGAATAAGTGAGAAACAAATAACAAGAAAGTATTTGAAGCAGAAACCATCACCAAAAGAGGAAGAAGGAGACCAAGAAAAACATGGCATGAAGAACTAACATAAATGACAGAGAGAAGATTATATAAAAAAAAAGGAGGAACTAAGTATGAGAAAGAAAACCAAAAACACTCAACCCCACAACCAAACCCTCATAGCCATAGATAGACGTAAAGACGTATGAAGCTGGATTTAGACCAGTTTTTATAATATTTCAGGGTAACACCAATAAATGAAGTATTAGAAGAAACCCAATTAAAATGGTATGGCCCCGTTTAAAGAATAAGTGAGAAACGAATAACAAGAAAGTATTTGAAGCAGAAACAATCAACAAAAGAGGAAAAGGGAGACCCAGAAAAACATGGCAAGAAGAACTAAGATAAATGGCAGAGAAAAGATTACATAAAAAAAAAATGAGGAAGTAAGTATGGAAAAGAAAATCAAAACCACTCAACCCCACAATCAACCCATCATAGCCATAGATAGACGTAAAGACTAAAGAAGCTGGATTTAGACCAGTTTTTATAATATTTCAGGGTGTTTCTGCAAAAGAAACATATTACACTCCTCTATTGTTTTAATTTGCCTGGCCAACAAAATTCTGCGGACAATTCATAGGGCCAGGACCAGATGGGCGATTTTGTGAAGCAACAAAGTCACGCGCCACTCACGCTCCTTTGAACGGAAAGTCTTAAAGCCATAACAAAGGGTAACTGTGGCGCCACAGAGTCGTTTATCTCACCCTAAAAGTAACCAACACAAAACCAATCAACAGTCATCTTTGTAATTAGCACTTCGGTCTTTAGAATTCAGGCTTTTACTGGCCCAACTATTACAGTGTAATAAACTTTGAGTTAATGTCATTGGTCTGTCTATCCGAGATTTAATTTAAAACACTTAACAACTCGGGCAATTAATGAATGAAACGTTTTGATGGGATATAGACACGGAGCTTGGTACCACGTTGCATTAACGGCCAGTCGCTATACACCCTCGCCGGCTATGACACGATGCCGTGAGGAACTCAAATCGATGTATATTAACTACTCAAATGTCATAAGTCATTTGGTTTTTACGACTGACCTATTTATTTTCAAGAGGGAAGCATAAAACAACTTCCTTCTATACATAGAAGCTTCTATGGGTATATGAGTATAATTTAGTGTGAAACCGTAGTAGCAGATCTAATAAAAAAAATCCTTTTTTTTTTAAAGGTTTTTTTTTTTATTAGATTAATGTTATAGATTTCACAAATAAGTAAAATTATCTTATATTGCTCCCTAAAACTAAATACCATACAATAAAAATTATATACAATTAAGAGTTGATTGCCCCTTCAATTTAAAAGCTCAAAGAATGATATTTTATAGACTTTCTTGTCCTTGTCAAAATAGTAATGTGTAAATGTGTAGCGGATTATCAATATTATTAGTAAATATAAGATAAAATAAATAAACTATTTTTGAAATTATTAACAATTAATTAATGTACTATCTTACCTTCCCTAGGTACGAATTAATCCAGTTAACAAAAGTCTTTTTCTGCACCCTCTCTTGCTCATCTGAAACAAAATATCACTGATAAATATTTCTGCTTAAATATTTTTATTATTAACAAGTTACCCCAACAATTATATTTTTCTAAATTTACAATATTTACGTTTTTATATTTAAGTGCCTATTAAAGAGCAATAGAACCCATGTTGTTGTTGCTAAATATTTATTGTTGTGGTTTCCATAATTACCAAAAAAATTATATAGCGTATACCGCCTAAAGGTCAATTAATGATTCCAGTCTTTTAATTCCAATATCAGGATTACTAGCTATCCTGCTGTCTATAAAATTCGGGAAAACAATAAAAGTAGATATTTTAGTGCACTGGGTTGCAGCACTTCCAGTAGGAGATAATGCAACTCCTGCCTGGACTCTCAGTAATACCATTAGTATTATGGAGAAGTTCAGACCTATTGCAACCTCTATAAGCTCAACAACAATTAACTTTACCGCTCTGTAAAGTCTAAATTTGACCATCGCTGGAACACTTACTGGTCAAACATTCACAATCCTAAACATACTCTGAGATTGATGGAATCCACCAAAAGAAGAGCCACTTATAATACTGTGATTAGAGAAATTTCATAAACCAGGTAGTTCTATTTGGGCCTCCCTTCATGCAGCCTAACTTGCCTGTTTCCAAAATGATTGTTAAAATTGTTATTGAGTATACATATTATAATATGAAAATGAACAATATTTCCTCTATGTCCGTTTTTCGTAATTATAAATATTCTAGAACAGCATAATATGGTGCAACACAAGAAAGTAACTAGAGTTACTAAGTAATTGACATGACAACTTAAGAATATATTTGATTAAAAATATTAAGGATTTTTACAAGGCACTCATTGAGTGGTAACAATATAGAGGTAGCAGGTTAACCACAAGAATAAATATACACATTTATTCTTATGATACAACTTTTTTATTTTTAATTACGCCCTTATAATGGTACTTGTATGTTCTTGGGTAGTTTATTTATATCCGCCATCCCAACACGATTTCTTAATTATTATTATTGTAAAACGCAATAACAAACAACCACCCATTAGGGTTCCACCAGAATTTCATTATTTCTGATAAATTCCGCCCTATTGTTGTTTTGTTGTTATGCATGTAAAAATGTATTAAATAAAGACTTTTAATATTATTATACCGGGTGTTGCATCGTCGAGCGGGACATAGGAAATCCCATGTAATTTTAAATGGGGTCAATTATTGGCTTGCCTAATTATTTTAGAGAAAAATTCTATTTAGGTTTATTAAAGAGCACTAAAATCCACATTCAAAAGAATAACTTTAGATATTTTTGATGAGCCCGTTTACGGGTTATCGCCGATTTCTTTTTAACTATTTCTCCTTTTTATGGCCCCGTATTTGCGGGCACCAGTCAAGGTAAAAGATGACTGTCAAATAAAGTTGTCATTTTGAAATGTGTGCTTTCTTGTTATAAAAACTCGTACATCGAAAATATTAGCCATGAATTACACTTCTGAAGAAAAAATATTGATGATTAAATGGTATTATCAAGGAAATAGTTATCAAAATGTGTCAGACATGTTTGCTGCTCTGTATCCGAATAGACCGATACATACCTGCAAAATCTACAGTCGAAAGGACTATCAAGAAATTTGAGACAAAAGGCACTGTAATAAATAACTGCAGATGTGAAGAAAGGCAGGAACAAAGAAGAGATGCAAGAAATGATAGGGACTTGCAAGTTTTATTGTGCGTGAAAGAAAATGATGGGAAGATCAGCACAAGGAAACTTGAGGATGACATAGGATAAGATCACACCACAGAGTTACGAGCTTTGAAACGACATAAATATTATTCATACAAATATGAAAAGCACCAAGAGCTAAGAGATAGGGACGAAATACGAGGACAGGAGTTTTGTTTTGGTATGATGGAAAGAGCAAACATGGATAGGGAATTTTTAAAAAACATTTGTTTCACTGACGAATGCACATTTACCTTAAACAATTAACCCAATGTTCAAAATTATCGATATTGGAGCAAAGATAACCAACACAGGTTTGTGGAAACAAGGACGCAATATCCACAAAAAGTTAATGTATGGGCTGGGATTTTCGGAGAAAATATTATCGGGCCATTATTTCTTACACGAAATTTAAATGCAGAATATTTTTTGGAACTACTTGAAGATCATATTTTACCTACTTTACATGATGCCGCCAGGGAAAATCAGGAAGTTTGGTACCAAATGGATGGCTGCCCGGCACATAGTACCCTGGCTGTCCGGGAATATTTAAACCGTGCTTTTAATGGAAATGTTATTGGCTTAAATCATACAGTAAATTGGCCAGCCACGTCTCCTGATTTATCGCCAAATGATTTCTTTCTCTGGGGCCATTTAAAAAACAGGATATACAAAGATAAAAAATACCCAAATCTAGACGAGTTAAAAAATGCTATATCTGCCGAATGCAATAGAATTTCAGTTTACCAACTAGCGAATGTAAGAAGAGAATTTTATGATCGCCTCGGTTATTGTCTAGCAGTCAATGGAGGAATATTTGAACATCTTCTTAAATCCTAAAGTTCTAACAATTTAATAGTACCCACCTATTAATTAGTAAAATATTGAAACATGTAAAATGTCATAATTAACCTTGTAATTGGATACTTTATTTTAGTTTTATTCAGATTAATTTGTACTCATAAATACACCTTTAATATTTTCGATGTACGAGTTTTTATAACAATAAAGCACACATTTCAAAATGACAACTTTATTTGACAGTCATCTTTTACCTTGACTGGTGCCCGCAAATACGGGGCCATAAAAAGGAGAAATAGTTAAAAAGAAATCGGCGATAACCCGTAAACGTGCTCATCAAAAATATCTAAAGTTATTCTTTTGAATGTGGGTTTTAGTGCTCTTTAATAAACCTAAATAGAATTTTTCTCTAAAATAATTAGGGAAGCCAATAATTGACCCCATTTAAAATTACATGGGATTTCCTATGTCCCGCTCGACGATGCAACACCCGGTATAAAGAACACATTATTATAGTAAATATGGCTGTGTTCAAACAATACAAATACATTTTAAAAACATGCTAATATAAATTTTAAACAAAAAAAAAGGTTCTAAAGACCCTAAAATATCATTTTATTTAAAGAAATGATAAACTAAACCTATTAAATAAACATAAATAAAGTAATAAAGCTAAACAAACAAGAAACCTTTATAAGGAACCAAAAAAACGGCACGTATGCATTTTTGGTTCATCAAACCTCTTAGTAAAAGTATCTTAGTTACTTTTTAAGTATAGTTACTCCTAAAAAGCTTGTTACACGATAGTTTTCAAAAGTAATGAAGTTATAGTTACTTTAGGCATAATTAGAAAAACATCTTAGTTACTACGTATCTAGTTACTTTAAGTAACCAAATATAGTTAAAAGTATCTTTTTTAATAAGCTACTCATAGTTCTGTCCGTGAGGCAACAAAACAACTCTCTAAGTAATTATTTTATAATGTAATTTAATTTCTATATTTTTAATCCATTTTGGGTACAGTTATTATAATTTTCGAAGTAGCATATTTTATTGTTTGTGTAATTTATAATAGGTAGGTACTCTAAGTAATTGTCTTATAATACAATGTAATCTACATTTTAAAATTATTTTGGGGTGTAAGCGCAATATCTTTCAAAGTTATTTCACACTTCGCTTTCGAATATAGCAGAGACAAGATGAATTTACAGTATGTTCAGAGTGAGAAAGGCAGACGAACGCTTTTAATCAACGGTTACCTTTTCGTCAAGAACAAGCAAAAAGACCAGAAGATCTATTGGAAATGTTACCAATTCAAAAAGAGTACAATCATCACAACCATGGGAAGATGCAACAAGAATTAGAGTAGCCAAATTTATTAAAACAACCCGAGATACACCGTAGTGTAATCAGTACCTGTGCAGCATGCAAGCTTCCAGAAGTAAGGACAATTAAAAGTACCATCAGCCAGAAATGCAAGAACCAAGACATTGGTACATGGATGGCACCTTTAAGACAGTGCCCTATTTGTTCTGTCAGCTATAGACTGCAGAGACGTACAGCTGCAGAAACTGAAGAACTTAAATCCAACCATAAAGGGTTATGATCGATAATGAGAAAGCTTTTATCAAAGGAGTTTCTGTAGTTCTTCGAGAATATCAACAACGAGGTTGCTTCTTTCATTTTTGCCAATGTTTATACAGGATGATTTAGGAACAGGGATACAAGCAGAGATTTAGGACACTGATGTCAAATTTGCTGAACGCATTAGCTTTCCTATCGCCACATCTTGTTGTCGAAGCCTTTGAATCTTTGCGCGATAATAACTTGCTGCGAAGGGAGTTGTGGACTACATCGAGGGTACATGGGTTTGCCATTCAAATAGCATTCCGAAATTTTCGTGTGTAAATTACTATCACCTGGAATATATCTTCTTCAGGTATTGTAGTTTGTTTAACTGCGCCAAGTAAAACAAATGTTACTACTAACATAGTCCAAGCAAGGACGAAATAAGAAAGGCACTAGAACAAATGAAAAACGAAAAGTGCCCTGGCGAAGATAAGGTAACAACCGAAATGCTTAAATTTGGGGGACCTGTGTTGGAAAAGCATATCCAGAAACTCTGTAACAAATGTCTTTACGAGGGCAAAGTACCAGAGTGTTGGCTAGAAGCGGAAGTCATACTGTTGTTTAAAAAGGGCGACTCAACCAATATAGAAAACTATAGGCCTATAAGCCTATTGTCTCACCTTTACAAGCTCTTCACAAAAGTTTTAACCAATAGACTAACTTCAAAGCTCGACTCCTACCAACCTGTAGAACAGGCTGGGTTTCGAAAAGGGTTTTCCACAATCGACCATTTGCAGACAGATTAGAACACTGATTGAGAAGTCGGCAGAGTATAACACACCTGTTCATATGGCTTTCATTGATTTTCATAAGGCGTTCGATTCAATTGAAATCTGTTATGTGCTGAAGTCTATGGACAACGCACGCATCGATTACAGATACACCACAATAATTGAAAACATCTATAAAAATGCCTCCCTCCATGTGAAAATTGACGACGAAATTAAAACCAACAACATTAAGATTAAACGCGGAGTTCGACAAGGAGACACTATTTCGCCGAAATTATTTACATTGGCTCTCGAAGACGTATTTAAAAGACTCGAGTGAGAAAATAGGGGGATCAAGATCGATGGAACATATCTAAACAACCTTCGTTTTGCGGATGATATTGTGCTAATGTCGAGCGACATCAAGGAAATCGAGTCAATGCTTAAAGAGTTGAACGAAGAGTCTCAAAGGGTGGGACTAAAAATGAACATTGCAAAGACAAAAGTAATGAATCGAAAATGAAATGAATACAATTACTTGGGTCATATTATTACATTAGGGAAAGAGAATAAATCGAAAGAAATATCAAGGCGAATAAAACTCTCCTGGGTTGCATTCGGAAAACTTTCATACATATTAAAGAACAACGCTATTCCCATAAACCTGAGACGTAAAGTTGTCGATGCCTGCATTCTACCTGTTGGTACATACGGAATGGAAACAATTGCCATTACCCAAATAAACGCCAACAGACTCCGAATAATGGAAAGGGCAATGGAGAGGGCAATGTTTGGTGTCAGTCTAAGAGACAAAATAAAAAACGAAGAAATTAGGAGGAGAACTAGGGTTAAGGATATAATCGAGAAGATTGCAGAACTAAAATGGCAATGGGCGGGCCACTTGGCAAGACTGAGCGACGAGAGATGGACACCGAGAATCATGAAATGGAGACCGAGGGAAACAAAGCGGAGTATAAGCAGACCCCCTCTTCGATGGTCGGATGATATAAAGAGGACAGCAGGTGGAAATTGGTATCAGAAGGCTTGGAACAGAGATCAATGGAAGGAATTGGGAAAGGCCTATGTTCAGGAGTGGACGAAAAGTGGCTGAGGAAGAAGAAAAAGAAGAAGAAGAAGAAAAAGAAGAGAAGACATAGTCCAATGTAATTTTTTTACCACTACCCATATCATGTGGTTTGGTTTACTATTCCTCAAACGGCATTGTTCAAGAATTCCCTCTTCTTTGAGGTTGTGTTCCGCAACGAATATGCCCTACAAATATTCAAGACCAATTGAATCACTTCCTTTGCACACGCATCGCTAAAAGGGAGTTCCTGCAGGGGTGCCTGGTCATAAAGAAAAATCACCAAAAAACTACTGCATTGTATTACGGTGTAATCAAACAATATTATACAACTATATACATGATATCCATAGGATTATAATCGAATCGGCGGGTCACTTCTCGACACCAAATTTGTCTTGTACCTAACTCTGTAGAAAGGGCCCTTTAAGCCGATAGGCTTTCTCGACACCATGAATATTAAAACATTTACATCACATTACTTTTATAGAAAATTAATATAAATGATCGGGCGGCGGAACTTTCGGCCCCATATTGGGTAAGGTACCTGCTAAAAATTTTAGGTCAAGTAATCTTGCAAGAAATTTCGGCCCCAAACATTGCAGGTAATGCGAATTGAACCAAAAAGGTGGATTAGATGCCGTGTTAGCGCTGTTTAACCAATATAAGTCTATAAAAGGGGCAAACAATTAATAATAATATTCCACGGTGAACTTGAAAAAGGCGAATTGGAACCAAAAAGGTGGATTAGATGCCGTGTTAGCGCTGTTTAACCAATATAAGTCTATAAAACCGCATTAGCCGAGTTGCAGGTCAAAAATTGAGTTAGTTCAGGTTAGTTGCACTCTGATTTTCATTGACCTAAAAATATATCCATCCAAGATAATTACATATTTATAGGTTAAGTACCTGGCTGTTAGTGTCGAGAAAGGCTATTAGTTTACCTAAAACCTTAACGTTTGGTGTCGAGATCGGCTATAGGATTAAAAATGGCAGGTATTTGGTGTCGAGATTGGCTACGGCCAATCGAATGTGCTGTGTATTAGTGTATTCAAGATGTTAATTGCAAAATTACATATTACATAGTTACCTATAGGCGGTTAACACAATTGATAATTTAAAATTATTAGTTTTACCATAAAATAGCATGAGCGAAACAAACATGTATGTATTAAATATAGAAAATGATGTCACGTTTACTATATACGGGAGCATTTAATTTTGCGAAAATAAAATGGCATTAAATAATAGCGTTTATTATGGAAAAGTATGTGGATTTTGTTGAATACCTTGAAATATACAAATAAATATTATTACAACCTACATAATAAGTTGGATTTATTTCTTTCTATAAATTCCATCTAAATATGAAAATAATTTGTTTTTAAAATTTAGCGAACAGTGTGTCCGAGATTGGTGATAATACACTGCTCAAAAAAATTAAAGGAACACTTTTGGATAACCCTGTAACTTATTAAGTGATAGTTATATACAAATGAACATTTATATTCTGAAAGACACATACTTTCTTCTAATAAATCGATTAATAGAACTTTAAACTAATCCTTTATTCGTAAACTAAGATTAACAATTATAAAAAAAGTGCGAATAACAAAATGAAAAGAAAAAAATTTTTAAAGGCAATGTTCCGCTATCTGAAAACCAATGTGTTTTAGTATCGCGTATGCCCTCCAGCAGCACGAATTACTTCTTGGCATCTTCTTGGCATACTTCTCACGAGCCTTCGAATGTCTTCCTGTGTTATACTGTCCCACTCTTCGACTAGGGCTTCTGTTAGTTGCTGAAGGGTTTGAGGTGGATTTGGACGACGTCGAATACGTCTGTCCAATATATCCCATAAGTGTTCAATTGGATTAAGGTCAGGGCTTATCGCTGGCCAATCCATTTTACGAATTTCATGCTCGTTAAGAAAATCTATAGAAATCGCAGGCCTTGCATTATCCTGCATGAAAAAAAAATCAGGACCTATACCATATGCTGCAGGAATAACGTGATCTGACAGAATGATATCAATATATCTTGCAGCTGTAAGACTTCCTGGTATCACTACAAAATCGGTTTTTTCCTCCAAACTTATTCCACCCCAGACCATTACCGAACCATCTCCAAATCTGGATACCTCTTGTACAGTAGCAGCGGAGTATCGTTCATTGGGACGTCTGTATACACGCACCCGACCATCACAACGAGTGAGACGAAATCTTGATTCGTCTGTAAAAAGTACTGGTTTCCATTGTCGAAGTTGCCATCTCAAATGATCACGAGCAAAGTTTAATCGCATAGTTTTATGATGTCGAGTTAAAACAGGGTTTCGTACCGGTCTTCTAGGTTTTAAATCTGCTTCTCGTAACCTGTTTCTGACAGTCTGGTCAGAAATGGTTACCTGATGAGCCATCAAAAGTGTACTTTGAAGGTCCTTTGCTGTCGCTATTCGTTTTCGCAAAGAAGAAACTACTAAATATCGGTCCTGAATTTGTGTAGTTTTTCGCTTTCGACCTTGTCCGGTTCGTCTTTTATATCGTCCAGTGTCTCTATAGCGATCATACACACGTTTGATGACTGACGGACTGCGATTAACATTTCTTGCTACTTGTCGAATTTTTACACCATTCTCAATTAAAGCTATGGCACAAGCGACTTCATAATATGGCCCGTTTTTTGTATGTACAGTGATGGGCTAAAATATGGAACAAATTCATTTAAAGATCAGGTATTAATTTTTTGAAAAAACGCTCGGACACGTCGATTATAATTTTTTCTTCCGAATTTTTGCCTCAAAAAGAAATTATACAGGGTGTGTCAAAAAGCAGATGTAGCAAACATTTTTTTATATTTTAAATAGAACCCTATTTTTTCAGTCGAATTTTGAATTCTTCGCCAAATTCTGCGCATAATTCATGTAGCATACCCTATCCTTATCTCTAACGGTTTTAGAGAAAAATTACATTATAAAACGAAATTTTTCTTTAAAAAAAGTTACATGTACCTACTTAAAGGTAAACAGGTAAATTTAAATGAATTGTCACTACGACAGCAAGTCAAAAAACGGTGATCATGGTGCATTTAAATGAAACTCAAAGAATCGAAATTTTAATTTTAATTGGATGTGGAGACAAAACAAGAAATCAAGAAAAAGTTTGTAACTTGTTTAGTGCTAAGTATCCAGAACGACCGATTACAAGATCTACAGTGAGTAAAATTGAGAAGAAATTCAGGGAAACAGGGAATGTAAAGGATCTAAAGTCTACGGCCAGGTCGTCCAAAAATTAGTGAAAACACAAAATTGAACATTTTGTTAGAAGTTGAAGATAATCCCCATAGTGCATCCACTGAAGTAGCCCTTAATAATGATGTGAGCCGACGATCTGTTTTGCGGGTATTGAAACAAGAAAAGTACCATCCGTACAAAATTAGGTTGCTGCACGAGCTAAACGATGATGATCCCGATAGCCGACTAGTTTTGTGAAACTATGATGGAAATTTGCAACTTAAATCTATTTTTCCATCGCAACATACTTTTTAGCGATGAAGCCACGTTTTGTTTGAATGGTTCGGTAAACAGACAAAGTTTTCGGTATTGGAGTACAAATAATCCCCGTTGTATGAGAGAACAGCACACGCAAAACCCACAAAAAGTAAATGTTTGGGCAGGGATATTAAATGATAGAATTATTGGACCTTTTTTCTTCGATGGAAATCTTACAGGAGACCGGTATTTACAATTTCTTCAAAATGAATTAATTCCCACACTAGCAGCGGATTTTTCAAATCCGAATCAGCCTAATCTACCAGAAGCGTCTATTTGGTTTCAGCAGGATGGTGCTCCGCCTCATTTTGCTCGACAAGTACGAGAGTACATATTTGAATACTGTATTTTCCGAACGATGGATAGGTAAAAGAGGACCCATAGAATGGCCTGCAAGATCTCCCGATCTTACACCAATGGATTACTTTTTTTGGGGTTATTTGAAATCAAAAGTGTATAAGGATAAACCACAAAATTTGGAAGACTTAAAATTTAAGATTATATATGAAATTAGGCAAATTAATGAAAATACTGTAAATAATGTTTTAGAAGGGTTTTTAAGTAGGTTGGCATATTGTCAAGAAGTTAATGGTTGGCATTTTCAACACTTAATAAAATAATTTTCGTTTTATGATGTAATTTTTCTCTAAAACCGGTAGAGATAAGGATAGGGTATGCTACATGAATTATGCGCAGAATTTGACGTAGAATTCAAAATTCGACTGAAAAAAATAGGGTTCTATTTAAAATACAAAAAATTCTAAAATCTAATTTTTGACACACCATTTATAATCTTTTTTTGAGGCAAAAAATTCGGAAGAAAAAATTATAATCGACATGTCTGAGCGTTTTTTTCAAAAAATTAATACCTGATTTTTAAATGAATTTGTTCCATATGTTAGCCCATCACTCTATGTTTGTGGCCCAGGTAAAACAAAATGGCCAGGATCGTTATTTAAAGGAATTAAAATAGATAAACCTCATGTAAATGGTAAGAATAAGAACAAAAACAAACCACAACATAAAAATGATAGAAATCTAGGTTTGAATGGTAGAAGCAAAAATACTTATATTAAAAAGATGTTAAAAATTTAAGCATTAAGTTGTAAAACTTAGTCCGCCCCCGGTAAACTAGAAAAGCTAAATATGTTTCAATGACACTATTTTAAGAGGTCCATCGCATTAAATTATTATTAATTTATATTAAGTACTTTTAAAGTTATTCAAGAAAAAAACGATTTCCAGCGGCGTCTTTCAGGGACACGTATCTGAATCCGAGAGATTTTCCACATTTTCCCGGACACCCTGTATATAAGTATATTTACCCTTATTATATTCTAGGTGTAGAGAGCTCACAATTTAGAAGCTTTGCAAAATTCCTTATTAATGGCAGATATAAGATATAATCAAAATTTACAAGCTGCTATGAATTATTTATTAATAAAATTATTCCTACTTATTCAAAATATAAATAAATTTAAGCATGAATTGGTACTAGGGGATCCAATCCCGGGATCCCGGGATCCCGTAGAAAAATAACGGATTTTTAATCTCGGGAAATCCCGGGTTTGTAATCTCCGTCCCGGGATTGCGATATTATTTTTTAAATTAACAGCACCGTCCAGTCGCTCCATAAATCATGCCCATTAAGAAATGTTTTCACACTAAATACTTATCGATCGATAAAAGTGATTCTACGCAGCTGGCAACAATAAATGCCGGTGACTCCCCGTGCCCTCTAATAAAATTAGGTTTATTTTAATAAAACCGATACTTTTGAAATAATGTTTAAGTTTTGTGTCAGTTTATTGAGTCGTGCAGAAGAAGTTCGTTGTTGTCTGTTCGCTAGTGTGTTTTACGTATGAAAATCACGGTTATTATGCAGGTAGGTTTAATTCTTTAAGTAATTATAAAACAAATCGATATTATTATTATTCATAAATAATTACGATTATGCATTATGATTGAAGATTGAATTAATTTGTTTTTATTTTTAGACATGGCCGAAAGTGCACGCAAGCCATCCGAGTCAATATACAAATCTCACAAAAGGAAAGGTGATGATCAACAGTCCGTTTGGTTTTATTTTTTAACGGAGGCAGTAAGTAGAAATACTGCGAAATGTAAAAAATGTCAAGCCATTTTGCAAACAAAAGGTGGTTCAACTAAAGGTCTCTTAACTCATTTACTAAAAATACACGGAATAGATATAAAAGCAAGAAGAAATGTACAGGAATCTGGGCCGTGCGTGGAATCGTCATTGGCATGTACAAGTAAAAGTGCGTTATTAATGCCAAAAGAAAATAAACAAACAAAAATATCAGACTACTTCGGTTTTAAAAATGACAAATCGTTAGAGGCTTTTTTGGCACGTATGGTTTCGGTGGATAATATTCCATTCTCAAAATTTGTGACTTCGGCCGATTTAAAATATTTGTTTGCAAGCAGTGGTATGGAACTTCCGAATTCTGCTACTACGGTTCGAGCAAAGGTAATGAAATATTGCGAAAAAGCTAAATCGATAATGAAAGAAAAAATAACAGCATTGAAAAAAACAGAGAACAAATTTACCATTACTTTTGATGAATGGAGTTCGGCATCAAACAAGCATTACATGAATATAAATTTACACCATAAGGAAGAAATTTGGAACCTAGGATTAGTCCGAATAAGAAACTCTATGACAGCAGAAGCTTGCTTAAAAGTTCTTGAGGATAGGCTACATGAATATAATCTCTGTCTTAATAAAGACATTGTGTGTTTTGTAACTGATGGTTCTAGTACGATGATTAAAATAGGGAAACTTGTAAATCCGAAGCAACAGCTCTGCCTGGCTCATGGGATACAGTTATTTTTTTTTTTTTTGTTTGTTTTTTTAATTATGTACCCAACTTATCTTTTTTGATACGGCTAATTAATGCCTGATTACGTGTAAATGTATTTTATTTTATGTTGTTTTTATCTGATTTCAACCCATAAAATTGAAAAAAATACTTTATTTAATTTTAAATCCCGGGACCAATCCCGGGATCCCGGGATTACAAGAATGGCAATCTCGATATCCCGGGATTGGAATATGTAACGGGATTGGATCCCCTAATTGGTATCTACTATCCAGTATTTATTTTATAGTTCGTTATGCGTAGGCACGGAATTGGAAATTGCGTGCCTGGGTGCTATAAATGAGCTTATTTATAATCCATCATTTTTGCTTTAAAAAGATTCCTATACATCACCACCAAAAAATCAATATCTTCCAAACTTTTTGTCATTTCAGACACGAAGGGTTAAAAGCCCCAACTGTAGTTAAGACAGGTCTATAAACGACTTGAACAGAAAAATAAACTTATTCAGAACGAACATATTCTGTGTTTAGTAGGTTTAGAAGACACATAATATAATATAAAAAACTTTAAAATAATAAGTTGCATAAGTTGTAAGGTTTAAATAACAATAAAAAATCATTCATTTAGATATCAAAGAGAAACTTATTTTTATTACTTTAGAGGCCGTAAAAATCCATATGTAACAATCTTATAAAAATTAATTTAGTGGATCCTTTTAAATTTTGTTATTCAAAGTTATAGGCTAAAAGGACGAATAAGTATAATTTTCAATATAAAGGCAATTTAAAACAAAATTGGAAATTTTGTACCATACAATAATTAAGGACCACTAGGATTTTTTCGACCTTTTAGATGATGTAGCACAAAAAGAGCAAGTGGAGCTAGCCGGCGAAATCAAAAGCGGATAAAGAAAAACAAAAGTCCTGGGCCGGGCCCGATAAGATTATATCAAAAATGTTGCAGACAAATGATTATAAAATAGGCCTTCGCTGATACATTTATTAAATGCTTGGACGAGGGTGATGATCCCGAAGTTTGGCACACAGTGGAACTAGAGGTCTATAAGCCCATTGTCTTGCTCATCTCATAACTAACAGAATTACGAAACTCTACAGTGCCTTTTGACTCACACAACAACCATGAAGTATTATAAATACGGAGAAAGAATCTGAACAATATGAGCTATTGAGAAGTTTAATATTGAACGTTCTGAAGTGTAATAATACTTTTATACATAATTGTTTTTACTGTAGAAAAATGATAAAAATATGCTGGAATGCATTTAGTTTGGCAAACAGTGGAACTAGAGGCCCATGAGCTTATTGTCTTACTCGGCTCAACCTTAACTAACAGGATTACGAAGAACCTTACCAGCCATATGAACAATTAGGTTTTGGATCAGGATTCAATACCTGTGACCACTAATTGTGAAGTACTACAAATAGGTACGGAAAAAGAATCTCAACAATATAAGCTATTAAGATATTTAATATTAAACGTTCTGAAGTGTTAATGATACTTTTATACATAATTGTTTTTACTTTAGAAAAATGATTAAAAAATAGGTTGGACTGTATTAAGTTTGGTACAGAGTGGAACTAACAGGATTACGGGGAAGCCATATGAACAATCAGGTTTTGGATCAGGATTTAATACCTGTGGCCAGTAATTGTAGGATATTCGCAGGTGCTTGAAAGAGCTAACAAATACAATATATAACTCTACAGTGCCTTTTGACTCACACAAATCCATGAAGTACTACAAATGCGGAAAAAGAATCTGAACAATATGAGCTATTGAGATATTTAATATTAAACGTTCTGAAGTGTTAATGATACATTTATACATAATTGTTTTTACTTTAGAAAAATTATAAAAAAAAAATAGGCTGGACTATATTTGGTAGGCTGTCAAATATTTTAAAGTCAAATATTCCAAGCTCACTAAAAGCTAGAGGTTACAACCAATGTGTACCAGAGAAGACCTAAGAGAAACAGAAAAACAGTCTTTCAATCAACGCTAGGAGGTTGGCTCGATGCCAAAGAGCTCACGGAAGGCAAATGCTGGAAATAAAACTAGTGATAGAAGAAGTAATTCCTCGATACAAAAACCTATTAAAGTAAGCGACATCATCGAAAGAGTCTTCAAGCTAAAACGACGAGTGTGTTGGTCACTATGATGACTGGTGAGCAAAGAAAACGATGGAGAGAAGACGAGAGGTTTAAGATCCCCGCGTTCGTCCCGTCCGCCCTAACTGTTCCGAAAACAAGTTTTCTAAAAATCAAATTCATAAATACAAATCAATTAGTCAATATCGCATTGTAATATGCTAAATTTTAAATTACCGCGCAAATTGGCAACGCTGTAACAAAAGGAAAACACCGCCTGCCATCCTAATTTCAACTTATAGCATAGCAACATAGCTAAATGATTTTGATTGGTCCAACGAATCGCGCGACCGCGCGCCGGTTGGTTTAAAAATGACCGCGACTTCCGCGCGAGGGAAGCAAACAGTAGTAGCGTCCAAGAGTCGAGGAGAAAAGCCGTGGCTACGTGGCCGGGTAGTGGGATCCATGTATTTGGCTGAGACAAAGTGTCACTCTAGTTCGACCACAGCAAAGTGATATCCTTCTAAAAGGTGTTCTTTCGACCAAAAGGGCTGGAATTACGTCGTGTGTGTTTGGGTATGCAACGAGCTTGCATATCATAACTCTTTCCTAAAGGGCTTCCGTACGAGAATTGCAGTATTCCGATAGCAGTGATTAGTTAGTCTGGCATTTTAGAAGAAGAAATATGTTGTAGTTTAGTTCAGGTAAGTTGATTTTCTTGAACGTGCTGATTCGATTGTCTAAGCTCAATGGAACTATATCCCAAGGGTATTGAAATTGACCTCAGTTGGCAAGGTATCGTACATGTCAACATGGATATAATAAGTTGTTACTGTGAAAATAATACAAGGGTAAATTGATGTAAACATTAAAAAGTCACTAAATCGTGGAATAAACGAAACATGGTAAATTAATAATGTGTTTTATTAAATCCGTATACTGTCGGATATGCAGAAATATGTGAAGGCAGGTCATTAGTAACTACTAACGCGACGATATTTCCAAATATATGGGAAGAAGGAACGGATTGGGGAAGCACTACATTTAGTAGTCGATGGCGGTAGGCTTATCGTGATCGTGATTACCAGATATGGATGTAAAAGGATGAAACTAAAAATTCAGTCTGCATTAATTTTTTTATTAATAACTTATAGGAACATTCTATGATCTTTTTTATGAGGCTCTACATCCGTATCCGTGGAAAAGAAAGACAAAAGGAATGGTCAATCGTACATATCTTAAAGATAACCTTTGTTTTTTATTACACATGTACTGCCATGCATTTTATTGTCGTTGCAAATTATTACAAATAAAACGTTTTACTGCCGCAGAAGGATTTCCTACAACACGTATTAATCCAGCGTAGGCCAATTAAAGTTGTTATTTTTTATGCTGATTAAATCACGTTTATTTCTAAAAATATATACGACACTAACCTTATGATGCGTAAATTATAATATTATTGGTGATATAAAATCACAAGAGCACAACATAGATACCACATAGGAAATAAAGTAGTATTATGTTGATAATTGTTTTGCAACAAAATTTTTAAAAACATAGGACTTGAAGAATAACTTACTTCTAAATCCAGACATGCAAAAATGTTGCCTTCTTGGGAGACTGCATGCATTTACCTATTCCCCTTTTAATAATGCACTCTAGATTTTGTCGATAAAGTTAGCCGTTTAAAAAAAAATACATTTTTGTATAACACGTTATTAGAATAATAAATCAAAATACTATAATAGATCTCCAGTCGTTTTTATCTTGTTAACAATGTGTTATTACCGACACTTTTCTAAATTGTCTGATTGATTGAGTACATAAGACTTAAGTATTGGAGGATTATTCCTATAGTGAATATGCTAACATGCATCTAATTTATGGACAAGCACTCGGCAATTGTGTGGAGGCGAGAAGAATTTATTCTCATATATTGCCAAATCGACGTTTACCGCACCGAAGAAATTTTGAATGATTGATGATAGTAGCTTAAGAGTCCATCACGGTTACCCCTGACCGGCACGCAACCGATCATACAGTATTGTCAATTAAATGGGGTTTCTTGCGCTCAGCTGTCAACGAATTTCAAAAAAACTGGTAAATTATTTAGCTTTGGTTAAAAGGATATTGAAAGGCAGCTCTATTTGCTAAATTTACCATGTTGCAGATGTTTCTATTTGGTTTTTGTTTTCGAAATGTATGCAGTAATATATTTATCGCCGTTAGAATTGCAACTTTACGCATGATTTTCTCCAGATGTAAGTCCTTAATAAAAAATCTGCAACATGGTAAATATAGCGAATAGAGTTGCCTTTCAATATCCTTTTAACCAAAGCTAAATAATTTACCAGTTTATCAAAATTCGTTAACAGCTGAGCGCAAGAAACCCCATTTAATTTACATTGCTGCATGGTCGGTTGCGCGCCGATCAGGGGTTACCGTGATGGACTCTTAAGAGGAACAGGTAAAAAGTAAAGTAAAATTTAAAAAAAAAATGCTTTTAGGAATTTTTTACCACATCGTGGTAGATAAGGGCTTTCAAGAAGAGCAAGGAACCCTCAGTTAGAGGAGGAAATTCTAGATGAGATTGCTGAAAATCTCTCTAATAATGTAAGAAGACTGACGGTCCAAGTTCACGCGACAAAGTGGGTTGTTCATAAGATTCTTCGAAAACAGCTCCTACATCCTCATCCTTATATGTCCAAAAGGTACATGCCACATCTCCCGCTGATTATCCTGCAAAAGTCAATTACGCAAATTACCATAATTTGCACATCTGGCATGAAGAAAATCTCCATGCAACGGTACAGACAAAGCACCAACAGGTTCATGGTTAACATGTAGGCGGGGATTATTGGGAATAATCTCATTGGACCTTTCTTTATTAAAGGCAGATTAAATGGTGGCATGTATTTGCAATCCTTGCAACACAACTTAAACGGTTTATTAGAAAATGTGCCCTTAGAAATTAGAAATGAGGTGTGGTAATTCTTCAATTTAGTTCATCGGCACTTATCAAATACTTTTGGTGATCGGTTGATCGGTCGATGTGGGCCTATTTTATGGCCACCGAGGTCGCCCGACAAGACTCCATTGGATTTCTTTTTATGGGCAAATTTAAAAAGGCTTGTTTATTCGACGCCAGTTCACACCATTTCAACGAAACTCGAGACAATCCTGGAATGTTTTCAAGTACAACGAGAAAACATCCGTCGGCTTAAGAAACGTATAGAGAGGTACAGGGCGTCCATTTCGAAAATTTGCTGAAGTAAACAAGAAGAAGCAAATCTTTCACATTTCTAACATTCTTGCGTTTAAGTGATTTCCGAAAAGTCAACCCTTTCAATGGTTTCTTTATGCGGCACACTTCGATTTGGAAATATCTCAGAATAAATTCTTCTCGCATCCACACAACTGCCCAGTGCTTGTCCATAAGTTAAATGCATGTGAGCATTAATGAGATGTAATAACGACAATGAGTATTTAAAAATTAACCCTATACGCTCCCGAGATTATGCCATACATTTACCGGACACCCTGTATAAATTTAATCGTTTATTCATAGCTTGTTCAATTTAGAATTATTTTTCTCTCAATGTCAAATTTATAGAATTTAATTGACAAAAATAAGCCTGTCTAAATTACGTATAAGTGACCTGACTTAAAGTCTGGTCAAAACGGGTGCCAAACAATTCGACGCCGAATTTAATGCCTAAGAAACGAGTCAAAAAATTCTTTCCTATATATATATATATCTCTACAAAATTGGACATGATTCAAATCGGTGATTAATGTAGAAAGTGTTGTGCCACAGAAAATATAGCTGACTTTTTTTTTTATCTATGACTGTGTCAAATATTTTAAGAAATTTAATTGGCATTTTAATTGCTGGTGGTGTATTTATCACGTTAACCCTCAGCGGTTATAGTAGAGATTATTTAAAAATACCGAAACCCCAATAAAACGTGCAACAAAGAACGCTACAGGGTATTCTTTGTTTTCATACAAATCAAAAAACAAGAATAAATTAAAGGGAATATCCAGTTGACGCCTTTCAAAGAGAGTAAAATAATAAATCACATAAGTCTTAGTGTTTTATCTTTTACCAGGTACCCAAGCGTGTACCTGAGGAAGAGAGGCATAATGTAATATGAGGGTGAATTTTGTATCCTTTTATAAACTGATTGATATCTCTGGTGAATGCTAGTGGCTGATTTATAATGAGCTAATTTATTAATAATCGTAATATTTTATATTTTTGTTTTTTATAGTTTTTATGTTCAGTGGCGGCTTTAGGATTTATTCTTTGGGGGGAGGGGGGGCTAGCAAATCTTAAATTATGTACATTAAAGAATACATTAATTAATACTTTTTAAATATAAATATAATAAAAAGAAAAAAAAAAACAATAGAAAAATATATTTCATATGTATATTTATAACATTTTTATAAAAAAAATAAAGAAATAAACATAACTACATACAAAAAAGTTAATCTGAATCTGAAGATAAAGAAATGTCACTTTTAGAATCTGAACCAGAATCCGACACATGAATCATTATCATTATTAAACTAACCTGAACATCCAGAATGTGTTATTTTTGCCAATAATTCGTTATAATGTTATTTGTATGGCAAACATAATCAGACCAATTTTGGGGGGTAATGGTTTGTAATGCCTCTTTCCAAACATCCAAAATGGCATTTTCATTTTTCCTGTCTTTTCCAATAATTTGTTTATTAAAAAATGTTTTGCTTTGGGCCCAAATTAATTCAATAGCGTTGAAAATGTAGTGGTAGGGCGGTAATCTCAAAACTTGATGACTCATAGTGCAAATTAATTCATCCACGGCATATCATAATTTTGCTTTGTATTGTTTTACTATTTGTAGCAATTCGGTTTTGAGTGCGTTTTCCATAAAATTGATATTTTTGCTTTATAGCCAGGAAATGATAAAAGTCTGTGCGTTTTAAGAAGTCCGATATCGGATTAAATCACCAAGGGATGTTATCGCTTTTAAAACAGTAAGTCGGTTAAGTTACAATATCTTCGCACCTTCGCTATACTTGATCACACCGAACATCCCACTGGTTTACTGTATTCTATTACTGGGCGAAATCAGGGGTTTCAAAACAAAATTATCTTAGAATTACGCGTTGAGCATAAATAATAATTAAATAGATAATTAAATTATTTTGCTATTATTATAGTTAAATCTATATAATAATCGCTATTTTCCAAGAACCAATTAAAATTTGCTCAAGTGCGGGATGGTTAAATATGTTAAAGATTTTGTCAGGTATATACTTTTCCGATAATGACATTATTTTGGGATTATTATAATTAAATCTTCATAATAATTACTATTTTCCAAGAAATAATTAAAATTTCTTGAAAAGATAAAGCAGAAAAAACTTTGCGATATTGGAACTAACAGTTTGTTCATCATCTTAAAACATATGGGTTTCAAATATAAAAAAACGAACAACAGAAAACTGCTTTGCGAGCTGTCCAATGTTGTTTCGAAAAGATGGCAATTTTTAAGGGATTATTTAAACAACAAAAAATCGGAATTGTCAAGACAAGTTGTTTTTCTTGACGAAACATGGGTATTTGCAAACGGAACCTCAACAAAAACGTCTTGGCAGGATGACTCAAAGCATTGTTATTCAAGTACCCGTGCAAGTAATGGAAAAAGGTATATTATATTACATGCTGGTAATGAAGAAGGTTTTGTTTTAAATGCCAGTTTGATATTTTCATCAACAAAAAAAACTGATGATTATCCCGGCAATATGGATGCTGAAATTTTTGAGCTATGGTTCGAGGAAAAACTTTTAAAAAGTTTAGAAAAACCTTCCTTAATTGTTTTAGACAATGCCTCTTACCATACGAGACTCGAAGAGAAATTCCCTACAAGCAGCTGGAAAAAGGAAGAAATAGAAGAGTGGTTGTCAAAGAAAAACATAAACCATGAAAATTTATATTTAAAAAGTGAACTTTTAAGCAAGTGTAAAGAGCAGTCATTTAAAAAAAAGTATGTTGTTGACGAATTAGCCTTCAAATATGGACATCAAGTTTTAAGATTGCCGCCCCTACCATTGTCATTACAACGCAATTGAATTGGTACGGGGTATTAGCAAGAACTATTATGACAAACATGCCTGTAAAAATATCGGTAAGCCTAGCGTTATAAAGTTATGGGAGGAGGCGCTTAGCCAAGCGGGCAAAGAAGAATAGCGGAAATGCATTGAACACACAGAATGTCTGAATACTACAAAAGCTAAAAAATATTATTTTTCTTTACCTAAACTAATTTTTTATTTACTTTAAATTATTTTATTTAGAAAATGTAATTCATCAACATCCAAAATTACCTTCAATATAATTTATTGTTTGAGAGCCACCGACATAATGCTCAAGAGGTTTTATGGCTTAGCGGACTTCTTAAAACGCACAGCTTTTCTCGTCGAAGCATTTGGTACATTTACGCTGAGCCGTGAATGATACTTTGCAATGTCCATAACAAGAAGCGAGGGTTTTTCGAGTCGAGGTAAAAGCTGTTCTTCCAACCATTTTTCAAACAGTGTGTTGTCATGCTAGTCAGCGCTTTTATTTTTTGTAGAAAAAACTAATTCTGCCCCATTTATAAAGCCATCTTTGGTGCCAGCATGCAAAACTATATATCTTTTGCCATCTAATTGTTTTTAATTTAAAGCTGATTTGATGTTGTCATCATGCCATGTTCTAACGTCGCTATCATTTTGAAATATCCATGTTTCGTCTATAAAAACCACATCTAACGGAGTTCCTGATAACACGTTTTCTGTATATTGTCTCAAGAGTTTTATACGTTTTGAAACAATATCCGGTTTCTCAATAATGAAGCGCCTGCCACTGTCCCTTTTAAATTTAAATCCCAAATGCTTTAACAAATGACCTAATGTGGAGTTGCTTAGGTCAATAAATTATTTGGCATGCAATTCCTCTTTTAGCTCTTGCCGTGTGACATACTTATTCATGGCAATCATATTGTAAACTACGTTCCTTATTTAAGTTTTCCTTGCCTCAGTTAAATCCTTTGTTTTTGGGGCACGCTTTTCTCTATTAGCCTAAAAAGGAAATTGAATATTATGACTACATGTTCTTTTATTACTTTATAATTGAATATAAATACTTATAATAAATTACAATCCTTATATATTATATAATATACAAATCGCACGCCATCCACTGTGGGACACCCTGTATTCATATGTGAATAAATTCCAATTCACTTACCCTGGGAGAGGTTCCTGTTGTATATTCCTTTCGGATCCTGGCTACAGTTTTCTCACTAATCTTACAGGCTGCTGAAGTGCATTTCACAGCTAAAATTGGCTGAAGGCTATTTTCTTTTTCATTTTGAAAATACTCCAAAACGTTTAAAATAATTTTCCGTGTCTCAGCGTTAAACATTTTGCACCAAATGTTCTAAGTGGAATGTCGAATAAATCCCAAAATTCCTCGCCCGTACCTGAATTTTTGGGATCTGGGAAAAGGTTCTTTGTTCCGCATTAATTTCTCACACCTGACAAAGAGAGGCAATTGAGGGTTGGTACTGCTAATTTTATGCCTATGATTTGTTTAGAAGAAAGAAAGATTACTAAAAGCTGTAGCTTTCTTTGTTGCAGGTTTTATTGCCCTTTCGGTCTTTTTAAATAATCTCTACTATAATTATTAACTGAAAGTACATATAATAAAATTACCAAAAACATATTTATAAATCCCTACCTCTAATATTATCGATATGTGCCTCATACTGCGACTTGGTCCTAACATACTCCAATCTATTGGAACCACTCTGGAAGCTTTGAGTCCTATATTCACTATACCACTCCGAGTTACTACTATTACTATTGCTATCCCACTCATCTCGATGTCTCTCTCTTGACGGAGGCCTTCCCAGACTCTCCTCGGATGGAAATCGTCCAGTCAGAGATGACTGACTTGAGGTTTTTGAGGTTGAGGCTAAATTTCCATTGGACTGAGTAAGATAATCTGAGTCGTCTATGCGTTCTTCTGAAGGTGTTCTACTACTAGTGGAGGTGAGTTTTTTAATGGAATGTGAACTTGTGGACGAGGTAATGTGACGGACAGTTTTTCGTACGGTGACTTTTTCGAATTTTACGGTTTTCACGCCAGCCGCGAGGTCACCTTCCTGAGTTGTGGTGGTATAGGACTCCTAAAATTTTATTATGTACGATGTAAACGGGCCTTCTATATGCAATGAGGAATTTGTATTTCTAAAAAGTAACGTATTGTACTAGGGTAAACGCTACAGTGATTGGCCACTTAAGCATTGGAGTTTGGTAAATATATAAGGCATTTATTTTTATTAATAGCATTAAAATGAAATAATGCACTAAGTGGTAGTTAAAAATATCCGCTTTAAGACTCAGTAAGCCATTTATTGGTAAAAAGTTGCTAATAATTATTAAAAAATATATATTTTCAGAGAAGCAGATTTTACAGTGATTGGCCAGACTCGCATGATAATTGGCATACCAATAGATAGTAATTGGCCACCATTATATTACCTACATATTTTCTTAGTAGTAAGTACCACTAGGTAGGGTACCTATATCTGCCTAGATTTTTTCTTTTTAATCGTTAAAAAGAATTATAGGTTGACAAGCAATCTATAGCTTTTTAGTCAAATATTTGTACCTATGGTTCAAAAAGTTTTAATAAACGCTAGGTAATACAAAAACATTACAGTGCCATTTTGTCAAAACAAACATTACACATAAATTGTTCCATCGCCGAGGATTTCAACTTATTTTTGGTAAAACATTTTATATGGTTCTGGTGCAGTTTGTACATTTTACTCCAAATTGATTACGTCTTATATTGTAGACACACGCAAAACATAGTCCATCATAAATAGTTTGGTTCGTATATGGGCTAGGAGCACACGGTTTAATAACAACCATACCTGTTACGTTAATTGTTTTTTTCGGCTTATCATCCTCCTCAAACAGTATTCTTTTTGTTCTCTCGGGTACCACAATTTTATGTTCATATTGGAAGTCCGTTACTGGGAAGGTTTCTGGTAGTAGTATGTTGAGTAAAGCGTTAACATCGTTTACAGATCTTTTTGTAGATTCTTTTTTGCTTGCATATTCATTTTCAGTTTCATTTAAATAATATTTTGTATTGGGATCATTGTTTTCTATTTTGACTACTCTGTTTGTGACGGTTTCTGAATCTAAGGGGTTTCTGGTAGTAGTATGTTGAGTGAAGCGTCGTCATCGTTTACAGATATTTTTGTAGATTTTTTTTTTATTGTATTTTCAGTTTTATTCAAATAATATTTCGTATTGGGATCATTGTTTTTTATTTTCACTGCTCTGTCTGTGATGATTTCTGAATCTATATTATTTTTGAAAATGGGTTTCGCTTCATTGTTGTTTGGAGATTTTTTGGCATCGTTTTGAGTCTTTGATTTTCTTTAAATTACTAGTTTTTTTGTATTTGTTTGTTTTTCTTTCACTTGTTTCTTATTTAATCTTTCAGTCTTTCGTCTCTCTTTCTCCGCCTCCAGTTCCTTTTTTCTATCAATTTTTCTCCTTTATCCATTTTTCTAATTGAGGAAGTCATAACAAATGGTAGTTTTTCTGTCTCTTTTTTTCCGTTTCTTTCAGGAGTTTTGGACCAAATCACAAAATCACTGAGCGATGAAGATAATTTGTTTGATACGCCTGGTTGTTCAGTTGGCGATAAAGTGATAGGTTTACGAACGGGAGGATATCATATAGTGTCAAATTTGAAATTTTTTGACAAGTCACGTGACTTCCCATGACTTCCGGTTTCACCGGAAACGGCCTCGATTTCTGATTTTTAAAATATACACCCTGTATTAAAAATCAAAAGTTGAGGCTGTTTCCGGTCAAAACCGGAAGTCATGTGACTTGTCAAAAAATGTAAAATTTGACATTAGGTATATGATATTTCCAAATTTTATTTCTCTATCTTGAAAAATGCAGAAAAAAAGGGGGTGGACCACCATCCTAGATCACCCGGTATAGTGATTGGCCATGCCCAAATCTAGTTATTGGCCTCCGGCCAACGGCTGTTTACTCTTAAAAAATTCGAAAGCGACAATAATAAATAATGTACCTACAGTGCCTACATAAATAAAAAGCCGATAACGTCTAAAAAATATTTTTTTTTATTTATTACAGTAATTGGCCAGCCGGCCAATAACTGTTTATGGGTTACATTTTTAATATAGTTATTGGCATGTTAAATTGGCGCGTTTTTTTCTAACCTAAACATGTTTAAACGCTAGAATATGATCAATTATGATACTAATTTAATATAAAACCAATTTTAATGCATATTTATAACAATTAGGCTTATAATGGAACAAAAACATGCACATAATTCTTAAGAAATCTCTAAGATTTTACCTGTGCACCAATAAGTCGGCGACGACAAGAAATAGACACACAGTTTAAGGAATCTACTGCCAAACTAGCAACACGAAACTTTGGGTGTACATTAAACGACGTTGTCAAAATGACTCTGTAAATTCGATTTATCTTTTAAACAGCTGAGATTCTTAATAACTTTAATTTTGTGTTATCATGGCCAATCACTATCGCATGGCCAACGACTGTGTCCTTTACCCTAGTATAGATTTAAAAACTATCTTATCCAAAGTCAATTATATCAACGCCAAATTCGCGTTGTCAAACTTTATAAGAGTTTTTTTACCGATTCTTTTTTGTTGACTCAATTGAGGTTACTTAGCGCCTTTTTAATCCAGGTCAGAATATTATTCTATGTGCTATTCAACCTTAGAGTCGGTTGACCCGTTCTATTGAAGCCATATAGCTGAAACTAGACACAGGTCAAGTTTAGGATCCCCGAATTAACGGAATGTTTTATGTTTGCTTCGAGAAATAAAATTTTACTTTTTCTACACCTCGTAACCTTTATCTCTCTACTTCAGTCTGAATCCACATGCATCCGTGATCACGGATCCGTTGTTACCACGTGATCATCAGTAGCCAATCAAATATCTGTTTAGGAACAGCCCGTCAAGGTCATCACGGATAAAAGTTGGTTAATTTTAACTTTTTTCCGTGTTTTGACGTTTATATTTAAAATGTTTGGTTAGTATTCTTAAATATCTTTTAAGCAGAGAGTCTTAAGTTTTGTTTCTGGTATTTATGGTCAGTTTATTCAACAAATTTGATTTTACGAATAGGTGCGACTATCTGGCATTTTTATTTCACATAGTTTTCAGGTTTGTATTAACTCAGATACGTCCGTATCACGTATCTCCATTCGGATGATGCCAATTTCACCCATCCGTAATACGCATACGGATATCCGTGATCACGGATGCATGTGGATTCAGACTCAGAGCAAGTAGAGGTCTTCAAAAAGATCGAGACGTCGTTTATTTTGACGATTTAGTCAATTTGTGAATTTAGTGAAATTTTTCAGGTTTTTAAAGATTGTTTCTTCTTTAAGCAGCAGCGGTTTATATCTTTGACCTAAATAATCGTGTAAAGGTTACAAGTTAAATAAAGTAATGTTAAAACTCAGTGGCGTATTTAGGGGGGGGGGGGGTCCGGGGGGTCTGGACCCCCCGTGGACTCGATGGTAGAGAAGACTCAAAATCACCTTCAATTATTTGCAATAAATAGCATGAAACATTATTACTAATAAAATAAAAATTTCTTAAAATTTCGACTTATAACACGAAATTTTTAAAATTTCGGCTTACAACACGAAATTTTACTTTAAATTTTTGAGTTATAACTCAAAATTTTAAAAATTCATTTTATACACGAACTTTTACTTTAACATTTTAAAATATAACACAAAACTTTAAAATTTCGAGTTATAACTCGAAAATATAAAGTAAATTTTCGTATTATAACTCGAAATTTTGAAGTAAAATTTCGTGTATAATTCAAAATTTTAAAGTATATGAAAATTAGCTAAATGCTTCCAAGTATGACAGATCAAGGTCAGATTCAGATGAAGGAGAAAAGTTATAGAGCTGTTTATAAAATTTGAAATGAAGATAGAACAGAATAAAACGAGGCGTATTCTTAAAGGTTATTCTGTTCTGTTTAAAAGTATTCGTTTATGATACTTTCAAATTTGATAAGAATTAAAGTTCTATAACATTCCTTCTCCACCTACACCTGACCTTGGTCTGCGTTACTTGCATTCATTTAGCTAACTTTCGTATACCTCTATGAATCATTGATAGAACGGCAATCGAATCTGTTGTATGACGGGGTTCAAAGTCTTCCTATGGAGGATAATTCCATCTATAGAATGACGATGACCTTGACAAGGCGTCCGCGAACACCCATGTCCCACGTGAAAAATCAGGAAACAGGTGTTATCCTAATCGATTCTAAGGATAAAGCTGATTTGCTCGCAGACAAACTCTGTGATTAATTCATAGAAAACCCCACGAATGACGCGTTACGAGATGAGAGGGTCTTGAGGACGATACAGATTCACAAAACAATCAATCACCCCTTTCAGGCCTTTCCACAAGTCACCTTAAACTAGGTAAAACCCTATAGTTAGCATTTTGAATGTTAGAACAGCCCCGGGTTTAGACGGTTTAAAAATTCGCGGTGTTGCGAAATCTACCCGACCAAGCTTTGGGAAATATAGTAAGTATATCACAGACGATTATCAAACAAGGCCATTTCTCGTGCTCCTGAAAGCATGCCGAAGTAATTTTGATTTATAAAACTGGTGAAGATCTTACGGCACCTGCTAGCTATAGGCCAATCAGCCTGCTGCCAAGCCTAATTTGGAGCAGATTAAATGATTTTATGTTTGCACGCAACGTTCTGCCTAATAGTATCATGCCTAATAAACAGTTCGGGTTCCGGCCCGAACATTGCACAGTTAGACAGACAACGCGATTAACCGTAAACGTGGTAGAAGGCTTTAACAGGAGAGCGCATACGAGAGCGGTCTTCTTTGACGTAAGCAAAGCGTTTGACAAGGTCTGGTATAATGGGCTTTCTTGAAATTAAGACTTGGAGCTTCGAACTACTTAATCAAGATAGTAGCTTCTTTTCTGGAGAATAGAAGTTTTGTTGAGTCGTCGGAGAACGCACTTTCTTTGAATAAGCACATCAGGGCGGGAGTGCCGCAAGGCTCACCTCTCTCTCTCTGATGCTGCATGTATAATATTTACACTCACGATATACCGCGCGATAGATTTACGCGATTTATGGCTTGAATTTTAAATAATACACATTGTGGAAGAAGACCGGCTAAAAATTTTTTTAGTTAGATATAATGGGAGTTTGAAACCTGAGGATATACCTCGAGAAATTTAGGTCCCATATTAAAAATTATTCCCAGTTTCTTAAAAACCAGTCGTTTCTGTATACAAAAACACCTTTTATTTAATCATTTAAGTTTATAGTTTCATACTTGGGTGTATGTAATTTTTACGGGATGAAAAAGGATAAGGGTGATCTTTATTTTAACAATCTTTGCATTTTTATGCTCCCAGGGCCCCATAAGGTTTACTACAATAATCAGTGGCGCGGTTACAAGGGGGGAGTTTTGGGGTTAACCCCTCCCCCCAGAGGCCAAATAAATATTCCCAAACAACGTTTACAATATCGTTTTTTACTCCTTTTTTGTTATCTTTGTTGTCAACCCCCCCGGAACCTATTCCTGGCTATGCCATACTAACAACAATATTCAATAATACATGTAATATATTAAATACGATTTTATTGTATAGGTGTGGATAATACTCTTTCAATATTTTTAGTAATAATTCCACTGTTGCACACATTTTTTGGTTTAACCTATCCGCAACTCCCGCGTCATGGGCAAAGTAAGCGTGCGAGCAACTTGATATTCTTTCGCAACTGGTGTGGCTTTATCTAGGCCAAAGATATAAACCGCTGACAAACTTAAAAACTTTAAAAATGTGAAACATTTATTCAAATTGATTAAACCATTTTCGAACGCCAGCAGTTTAAAAATCGGCAAAAGGAACGACATCGCGATCTTTTTGACGATCAGTTTAGTTTATAAAGTAGTGCATCGAAAGTATTACACAGAGGAACGTGTTGAGATGGCTTTAAACGTTATCAGAGGAATGTCGGTACGTGGTCGATAACTTTGTTGCTTCTAATCCTGATCGTCGTCGTCCGTCCCTTCCAGGACAACGCGGTTCAATGTTAGTTCAGGTTAGTTTATATTTGTAATTTGTAACCAACCAATCTGTATCGTAAATTCTCACTCTCAATTAATTTGATTGATGTCTAAAAAGTTGCAAGACAATAGCAAATTAAAAACAAAACACTGCATTAATTTTCACGTAAAACTTTGTGAAACTGGCAGTTTTAAAAGGATAACAGATATCCCAGAAAGGCCTGTGAGAGTGGAACAGTTGAACAGTTAAGATTGAAGAAGCTATGCTAAATAGAATTGAAGAAGACCCGCAGATTAGTACACGGAAAATTGCTTGTGAACTGAATATTATACACACAATTTTGTAGTAAATTTTAAGATCTGAGTAACTTTCTCCTTATCATATGCAACGTGTGTAGGCTCTATTACCTAGAGATTTTTCCCTTAGAGTACAATGATGCATTTGGTTGCAGAATCCCGGATTTCTTAAACGATGTGCTTTTCATAGGTGAAGCTTCGTATATCTGGGCTGAGGATAATTCCAATGCCATCATAGAAAATCATTATCAAGTTCAACTTTCTCTAAATATTTGGGTTGGAATTATAGGTGATCACGAGACCTAGCATTTTTCCACATAGATTTACTGGCGGAGGCTACCGATGGGGTTTTAGAGCACGAGCTTCCTGAACATTTAGAAGAAGTTGATTCAGAAACCAGAAATAGGATATGGTTGATGCACGATGGAGCACCGCCACACTTTAGTTTGGTTGCGCGTCAATTTATGGACAAAAACCCTAACCGTTGGATAGGAAGAGCAGGACCGCAAGCACGGCCTCCCAGATCACCGGACTTGAATCATTTGGATTATTTTCTGTGGGGTGACTTAAAGTTACTAGTTTACAAAACTTCAGCCAATGAACAGGATATTTGAATCGTGTCACATTAGATACAAGGTATATTCGAAAAAGTTAAGGCGAATTGATGCATGCGTTGTTTCAAAAGTATATATAGGGGTGAAAAATTAAAACACGCAAAATTCTACGACTCGATATAAAAAGAACAGACGTTGTACAGGGATTTTGACAAACAAAACTTCCCCTTAGGTAAAACATACAAAAATAAATACGTTAAATCAATTTACTGTTATGCAATAAATGTATCCATTGTTCACGACCGGCCCTGCGGCTTTACACATTAAAGTCTGTACTTTCACTCTTCAAAGTTACACTCAGCAAGTAATTTATTCGTCTGACCTTCAAATTTGGCCGTGTTCTTTTTTTATAAAGATGCCTTGTCTGCCTATCTTGTAATCGTTGTTTTTGTTTGTAGGTTAACGATACACTTGACCGTTTTTTTTTAACGTGCAATTTTAGGAAATTTTTATTCAAAAAGGATTCTTCCTCGACACTACAACTAACCACAGTTTAACCACGCATCGAGTACTTGGGACTTGTTTTTGATGAGAGACTTAATTGGAGAAAGAACTCCGAATTGTGATCGAAAAAAGCTGCCAAATAAGTTCAGTTCTGTTGTTGAATAAAAGTAGCAAGAAAGAAGAGGTTGTAGAACTAAAGTTAATTTATACAAAACTCTCGTCAGGCCGGTCCTGAGGTATGCAGTGCACAACAAGCAGGACAGCACATAACAAGTTCCAGGGGCTACAAAGTGTTAAAAGTATGTACGGACGTATCCACCAACCCATTAATTACAATTTCACATGTGTAATCACCACTGGATTCCACCTACAAGTTCCCTGAGAATTGCCTACCGCCAGCCGTAGGAGAGGCACTAACAGTAGCGGTGTTAGGGTAGGACGCGGTTGGGCCACCGCCGAAGGCGCCCTTATATTTCTGTGCGCTTATCCAGTTGCATAATATTATGACTAGTTACAATTGGGTCGAAGAAAATATTAAAGATCGCAACATACAAGAACAGTATCCAAATGAATATATAGCATTGCGAAGTTGTTCAGAAATTAAATCAATTAAATTATTCCCCACATTTCTACCTGCATAAATTTTTTCTGTCATTTCTGGTTTGGTTGCCATAAAGACTAACTTCCTTTTTTAAATGGAACACCCTGCATATGATTGCATAATATTTGAATTCTACTGGGAAAACTCTGAATTTTTTGTATTCCAAATTTTTATTTATTTAAAATTATAACAAACTTTATAATAACAAAATAAATAGCCTGCCTAGAAAATTGAACAACTTAACATGGGAATAGTAAACAAGTGAAACCTTTTCAGTGGATCAGGTATTCAAAATGACCACCATTTTCTGCTAAGCAGAGCGCCAGTTGATCCCTGCACCCGTCTACAACGTTTGAAAGGAGGTCCTCTGGAATGGCCCGAATTTTAGCAATAATTCTGACTTTTAAAGATTCCAAGTCATTTGGACGGTTAACGTAGACTTTGTTCTTTAAGTGCCCCCACAAAAAGAAGTCGAGCGGGGTTAAGTCCGGGGATCGCGCTGGCCAGTGAATTGCACCTCTTCTGCCTATCCAACGTCCTAGAAATTATTCGCTTATGTATTGTCTAACATTTGCCGCATAATGCGCAGGTGCTCCATCTTGCTGGAACCATACCTGTTCGTTTATGCCATTATTTACACCCGGTTAAACCATTCTGCAAGAAGGAATTATGTGATTCCTGAGGAGGTTCAGATATTTTTCGCCATTGAAATTACCATCTATGAAAAAAGGTCCCACAATATGTCTACCGACTCCGACTATGCCCGCCCAAACATTAACTTTTTCGGGCTTCTGAGTATGACTTTCCTGGAACCAGTGAGTATTCTCAGCAGACCAATAGCGATAATTGTGTCTATTAACAATACCATTTAAATGAAAAGCAGTTTTATCCGAGAAAATGATATTTGTTGCGAAGTTATTATCGTTACTGCATCTTTCCATGATCAGCTCACAAAATTCAGCTCTTCTATCAAAATCGTCCTCGTTTAACTCGTGCACCAACTTTATATTGTAGGGATGCAACTTCTCCTGCTTAAACAGATTTTTCACTGACTAATGACACACATTAAAATCCATTGCCGTTGGCCTGGATGATTATGTTGGATTTTAACGTATTGAGAGCATGATATCTAAAGCTTTGTCTTGAGATTTTTGTCTTGAGATTTCTTTACCACTCGACACACCGTTGACTGATTTATTGGAGGCCTATTTGGATATAATTCATTGAAAGTTAACAAACCTGATCTTGCGATCTCTTCATATTTCCGTAACCGCTCATTTTTAAAATTTCAACTCGTTGTTTCTCATTCAGATGAACCATAGTGTAAACAAATTAGAAATCAGACAACAGAAAATTAAACAGGAACTCAAAATTAACACCTCTTAGGTCGCTGTCATGAAAACACCTCGACTTAACTGGTGGTATTAGGTAGGAATAATTATAATTAGGAAGTTTTTCATTTTTGAGCTGTCAACATCTCGGAAACGCTTCCAGATAGGTGAAAATTTGAAATACAAAAAATTCAGAGTTCGCTCAATAGAATCCAAATATGCAATCATATGCATGGTGTTCCATTTAAAAAAAGTAAGTTCGTCTCTATGGCAACCAAACCAGAAATGGCAGAAAAAATTCATTCAGGTAGAAATGTGGGGAATAATTTACTGATCTTTCTTAAAGGTCACTTTTTCGTATACGAGGTAATTCAAAAGTTACAGGCATTATGCGCGACTTTTTGCCACTCTGTATATTGATCACTATGCTTGTGCGGAAAGGACTTTTCAAATCTTAAGCGCATAAAAACCTCTCTGCGATCGACAATATCCCAATCTAGATTGACAAACTTGACAACTTTGCCAAACAAAAATTGAATTGCGGAAAACAAACTTCGGTGTCGATAGACGGGCCAGAAAAGTAATATTCTATTTGTTTTTTTTTAATAAATTGTTATTATTTCATTCTTTCCCTTGTTTTATTATTTCCTTTTTTTCACATGAGTTTGAATAGCGAACATGGGGCGCCGCAAAAATCTCGCCCAGGGCGCTGGAAGCCTCGACAAACCCAGCTTTTTTGGGCTGAGAGAAGAATAGGTCTAAAAACGCTCATACCCCCTTTTAAGTGATCCAGGGTTTCGCTGAAATCCATTCTCTTATTTGAAGTTTAGCCATCAAAGGTCCCAATGACTAATAGAAGTTAAAAGCAATGCCTGATTTGAAAGGAGAGATCCAGAATAGAATTGGTGTACATTACATAATTATTATGTATTAATTAGGTAGATACACTGTTCCAGGCGCAGGATAAAAAAAATCAAAAATTAGGCCTTGTTTAAATTGTCGAATAAAAGACATTTGCGGTAAATAAATAACAACGTGACGCCAGTATGCAGCGACATCATGTTTAAAATTAACCGACGACCAGCCTTGAATCCTGAATGCTAATAAATAAATATTTGATCAGGTGAATATGTTTAACCTCAGGTATTCAACATTTAAGTTACAAGTAGCAAAATTATGTATGAAATAAGAATAATTGATAATAGTTATGTAACTGTATTAATTAATAGAATTTCATATCTCTAGCAAAAAGATGATGCTGTGAAACCCAGTCGGTAACCAATGCTAGCTCGTGATGGTAGAAAAATGAACTTTTTAATGTTATGTTCGTTGCCCACCTATTCATTTATTTGCATTCATTCTATACCGACAAAAATTGTAATTTTAAGTAAATATTTCTATCATTTACAAATTAGACTGATAACCCTTTACACGGCGTGATAAGAGATAACTCATACATAATGGTTTTTATTACAAATAAATTTATGTTATAGTGTACCTACTTGAAAATAGCTATGACAATGTGTCTAATTCTTGCATTTTGCGAACAAATATTTGGTTTGCTTTAAATGCTGACTTTAATTCTGTTATCCTTTACTATCTCAGGAGAAAATAATTGTCTTACTCACCTGACCTAAGGCATTTGGATTTTTTTTTGTTTGCGATTTCTAAAAAGGCAAAGATTGCGCGCAGTAATTTGATATGCCTTAAAGATATGATTTGTCCATAATAAGCTTTTGTGTTAAGGTTTAGTTGGATTTTCTCTCGGATTTTCTGTACATTTTAGAAATATTTTAAATTATACAGGGTGCGTTCAATAAGTAGGGCATCAAAAAGTTTGACTTTTAAATGGGACATGTATTTTTTGCATATTTAGGTTTGTTTTATTGTCCTTTATAATTGCCTATTTTGCAGCTCTGGAAAAAAAAACTAAGAAAACAATCTGAGAGCATTTTTTTCTACCATGGCATTGTGTGAGATGTATCGCAAGGGTGCATAGTTATAGTCCGTCTATCTATCTTACAAATTCATTATAATTGCTAATCCCTAATGCCGATAAGACCCAGCGGGTGATCGAATGAAAGCAGGGACGCACTCGTTGCTGATAGAATAAAAGGTTGCGCTGCTTTAAAACAATAATATTTATAAAAGCGTGGAAAAAATATTTTTGGCATATATTTTTCTACAAATTATATCGACATCCGTCGCGTCCAGTTTCTTAAAAGTGAAAGGGTCTTTTCTCTTTCCTCTCGACACTATAGGTTTATTTACAACAAACGACACTATGCTCACTGGCCTGTGTGTCAAAGCTGCCGCTTGCTTCACTGCACCAAATTTTGAAAAACCACGTTTAAGAAGGGTGGTGTAAACGTCGTTTACTTTTTTTGTGTCAACTGATTAAATATCACGCTTTAATTGGTTTTTATCACGACCCGTAGATCCACTTGGCGTACTGGTTTCTTCCCACGGACGAAACATTCTTAGATATCACGTTTAATTGGCAACAAATAACTTCTTGTCTAAACCAATACAAACATCTAACTGAATTTTAAAACCAAAAATCACAAATAACTAAAATAAACCTATTTTATTTTACCCTAATTATTTTGACAGGATTACTGAGAAAATATAATAATATAATAGTCTTTAAATAGATCCGTACCTGGAGTCCCCAGATCAGGTGGCCGAGTTTTACACCTCACACAATAGGTTATAGGCAAAGACATAATGTCTTTGGTTATAGGTTAGGTAAGGGATTAGCATTTATAATGAGTTTGCAAGATAGATAGACGGACTTTACTATGAACCTAATAGTATTTATCCATGTTATGGTTTCAAAAATAACACATCTTAACCTAATTTTTCTCAACTTTTTCTGGTCATTCCTCTTTAAAAAAGTTATTCTACATTTGTTCCGATAAAATTAGGCGTTTTCGACACACAGTAACTAATCGAATAAATAAACCATTGAAAGGGTTGATCGTAGCTTAAAAAAAAATAGGTAAAAGTTAAATTATAAAAAGTACTTTTAACTGAACCTTTTCGACATTTCGGAAATCGCTTAAACGCAAGAATGTTAAAGATGTGAAAGGTTTGCTTCTTCTTGTTTACTTCAGCAGATTTTCGAAGTGGGCGCCCTGTACCTCTATACAGTTCCTTAGCCGACGGACGTTTTACCGATGCAGTACCGGAACAAGCAGGGTGTGGCGAGCGAGGCACTTGCCTTTGCGCCAAAACTTGGATCAACTTTTGTTTAAGAAAAAAAATTAATTTTTGACCCACCACATTTTTTTAAGCAGCATATTTCGGAATTGACGTTTCCAAAATATGTAGCGTTTCTTATCATTAGGTCATAGATTATAATTTTTGCAATTTTTAATTTTCCCGCGGCGATTTAAACGCCACCCTATTGCGACATCTGACAAAGATCATTTGGTAGCACTGCCGCTTAGTGCCTGAGCACCCAGCATTCAATCTAGAGACTAGGACAGCTCAGTCGGTCCAACAAGCTGAAAATCGCGAAATCATGTCCAAAACAGTGAAGAGAAAAAAAAAGTAGAGCCCAAAATCGCAATGAAGAAAAAAGAAAGTTGAAAATGAAAGATTAGCAAATTCTTTTGAAAAGTGGCTATCAAGACATTCGCCTCGCTCGCCACACCCTTGTTACGGCACTGCCTGTGGATTCTGCGTTAAAAAATACATGCATATTCGAACGAAAGTTTCTATTTGTTTTGCAATGAAATTTTGTGACCTTTCACCTTTTTTAAGAGGCAAAAGGCAAATTTTTGAATTCGCCTCGGGCGCCAGAGAAGATTGTTACGGCTCTGTCTCGTTGTACTTGAAACTGATTTCTAATTTCTAGGGGCACATTTTCTAATAAACCGTTTAAGTTTTGTTGCAAGAATTGCATATACATGCCATTAATAAAGTTTTTTTTTTTAATTTTACTATATTATATTTTATTGTTGATTAACATTTTTAAAAGCTTTGTTGATAAAGATATTTATATATCGCCGCTCTAGAACAATATCGACGTAACTGCAATGTTTTCTAAAAATGGGTTAACTACACCAAGAAATAAAGAAAATTCTATTTTATTTGGTTAAAAATTGCCACAACTGTGGTACAAAATTTGACCACTAGATGGTAGTTGCGTCGTTATGCCATTATTGCTCTTTTGTGCTAACTTTCTGGGAGAACACCGACGCATCCATCAGTCGCGTGCAATATCTGCTGATGAAGTGTTGTTATCCGCTGCAATAACGCCGTAAGTGCAGTTTCCGACTGCCGGAGTGTATATCAGTGTATAACCTTTATAAGAAATAACGACGTAAGTGTTCTTTGCGTCTTTCTTGACTTGAAATCAATGTAAATTGATGTACGTAAGTACATACGATACCTTTCGATTTGGTACAAAAATGACGTAACTGTATTTTATGTCATTATTGTCTCAAAAATATTAAATCTGTGATTGGGTAATTGTATTTTGCGACGATCTATTCACCAAAATTAAGATTTACATGGGACTTTGGTTGGCACAGAAACTGAGTCAAATTTTAGTATGTTGTGGATATCGTTTTTTAATAAATATCTTTAATATCCTTTGGACGATTTTTTTGAAATTTGGCAGTTTTGTTTGTAATGATAAGAGGCTAATTTAAATTAAATACTTAAATTTAGCTAAGAATTAACTCCAGTGGCAGTCCATGTAAAGTCCCATGCAAAGTGTGCAGGGTCCTTTAAGCAAATAATTCGTCTTTATTCATTAAACCCATTGTTCTCTTTACAGAACTTCTCAAAAATGAATTCGCGTTCAAGAAAAATGTTTAAAGCCCTAAAAAATATGCAAATGAAGGAAAAGCTACAAAATCAAATGACAAGTCAAGTAGTTTATAAAGAAAACATTTTTTCCGAAATTTCCAACCAGATTAATAAAAGCAGTAGTCCTACGAGTAATGAACCGTTGTTCATCGAAGTAACTAAAAATGAACTACCGATTCCATACACCAAGCAGAACAAAATTTCGTTGCAACTGCTCATAGGTGTAACAAAGAAAACGAATCAAATGAAAACTGTGACTCTCAACAAATGCAAAATGGAACTGAACCCAACGCTGTTAATTTGTCACCTACACCTAGTACCGTGCAAAACAGTCCTAGTTGTTCTAACTGCTATGTGAATGAAAAGGGAGGATTTTAAGAACGATCCAGCTACTTACGAGACGTATACAAAAATTTTGAACACTGAGTACAATATCGGTTTTTTCGCACCAAAAAAAGATCAGTGCGATCAATGCGAAGCATATAAGAATGCCACCGAAGACCAAAAAGTACAATTGGAGATAAAAAATAAAGAACACCTAGAAGAGAAAGATCTTGGCAGAAAAGAAAAAGTAAAGGACAAATAACAGGGCGATGCGGTCCAAAGCGTTATCGAAGGGGCAATAAGAAGATCAAAAAAATCTGGACCTGTCTATATTCCTTGAGAATATGTTTCAATCATACGCAGCGCCAAAAAAAAGGGTAATCCAATAGAAGTTAAGGAAATGGGTTTCGATGATTTTATTGATCTTAAAAGTTTATAGGATGAAATGTCTTTCAATATTTCAAAATATATTAAGGGGCATGACTTTAAAATTAGCCATGTGCAAGTTTTAAAATTTGAAAAAAACAGCAGCATGTTTCAATTTAAAACTAGTTATAAGCAAGAATAATGAAACTCTGTTAATTTTAGAACCAAAAAGAGACGTTCTGATCTAAAATATATAAAAACCATTACCGTTAAACAAGCTTATCCAAAACAGATTCCGTTGTCTGAAAACTAGAGAAAAGATCTCAAAAGTTTAGTTGATACTCACAATATTCCTGATTTCTATAGATACTTTTTCGATTATGTAACAATCTAAATGTTTCAGATTTAGAATATAAGTATTTTTATATTCGTTATTGTCACTTAATATCACTATTATCATAATAATATCTTTTGTCTCGATTCGAAATGAATTTTGTGTTCGTTTTAATAATAAAAACTTTGACCAACTGAGAATTATCGTGTTTCATTTTGGAGATATAACGACGTAACTACAAAATTCACCATCAATTTTAATAACTATTTATTTATAATTACTGGGCCTTAAAGTGGTCACAAAATACTGTTAAATCGTTTTTATTTTAAAACATAATATGTTTTCCTTTTCCTTCAAAATGAGTTAAATAATAAATTAAAATTGTTTTTTGCCTCTCCTGTAAAATTTGTATTTTCGCAGTTACGTCGATATTGTTCTCGAGCGGCGATATATTTTGACTTTTGACTTTGACTTTGTACTTTGTTGCATCGGGGTTTTTCTTAACGCACTGCGTCTCGCGTGAAACCGACTTCGTCCGTGAACAAAACAATACTAGTAAAATTACGATTTTGCCTAAGTTAAAAGAACCAATTTGCGTGGTTGACTTTTGCAGGATAATCAGCCGGAGACATGACATGTACCTTTTGGACGTGACAAGGATGTGGCAGTTGTTTCAGAATAAAGTCTCGCCTCTACACAATTGCCGAGTGCTTGTCTATAAATTAGTTCAATATCAGCATATTCACTACAGAAATAATCCTTCATTACTTAAGTCTTATGTACAGCGTTATCAATTTAGTTTGTCCCACTTTTAAGAGCCTGTAACTTTTTTGTATTTTGAGTTAGCGAGCTCATTCAAAAAACAAGATGTACCATTTTTAGCCAAGTTTTTACGAGTGTTGTCAAAAATGACAGTAGGTGTCACATGTCACATTTAAAAGCAAAAATTTATTTTTTTTAAATGGGACACTCTGTATATTAGAGGCGCATTAGATGGTCCCTTTTCTTCCGATTTCAAAAATATAACACACATACCTATGCATTATTTTCTTCATTCCATCAAACATTGACAAAAATATAAAAAAATATATTTTTGTTAAAAAGCATCAAGATAGCTGCTATGCAACTGTTTTGGTTGTTAGCTTATATGATCAATGAAACACGACACATTGAAACGAATAAACAATTTTATTAATATTGACATAACTAGAAAATAACAAAAGTTTATAACATTAATTTAATAACTAGAATTTTATTATACAGGGTGATTCAAAAGTACTTCGACAAACTTCGGGAGGTAATTGCCGGCAATATTTCAAGATGAAAAGTTCTTATAAACAGTGGTCCCTGGCGACTTCGTTACGGAGATACAGGGTGTTGAAATGTTAGAAGGAATGGTAATAATTTTTAAATAACTCCTTAACGAGTAATTTTTTTTTTATGAAGTTTGGTGAATTAAATAAGCATCTCAGGACACTTATTTTCAAAGTAAAACACATTCGTAAATTTAACCAGTGGCGTCGGTACAAAATGTGGCTATCATATTTTTTGTGGAAACTATGCCTAACCTAACTACACCACTGACTTATTTGATTTTAACTTTTTTTTTATGAATCCCCCATTCAATTACAACAAAAAAGTTCACGTGTGTTATTTTGCTACGAGGGCCAGTTTAATGTCAAATGATTATTTTATTTGACTATACACAAATATTAAAAAATATGTTTTAAATTCAAAGATTTATTATGTAAGGGGTAAGGTATAACATTTAATTTAATTATAATTAAATAAGTGCGTTGCAAAAATTAAATGATTTTTAAATAAATTGTTCAAAATGTCCACCTTCAGCCAAGATGCAGGCATCTAATCTCCTTTGCATGGAATCTCGTACGCGTGCTAAGATATCTGGTCTGTTTCTTATTGCCTCAAAACCATCGATTATTCGGTTTCTTAGCACTTCTGCATTTTCGACTGGCGTCTTGTAAACGATTGACTTCAAATGTCCCCACAAATAAAAATCAAGAGGATTTAAATCTGGGGACCTTGGTGGCCACGGTTGATTTCCTTCCTCAACTCCCCTACCTATCCATCGATTTGGATAAATTTGATTAAGATGGGTCCTGGCCACTATGCTGAAATGGGCGGGAGCTCCGTCATGCATAAACCATATACGTCTTCGAGTTTCTAAGGGCACATCATCCAGTAAGGGAGGAAGTTCATTTTCCAAAAAATGTCGGTACGTCTCGCCATTAAGCCGAAGTGGAAGAAAAAAAGGTCCTATTAAGTAATCGCCAACTATTCCCCCCCACACGTTTAATGAAAATTGGTATTGAAAATTTCGTTCACTAACGGCGTGGGGATTTTCCAAAGACCAGATATGGTTATTGTGAAAGTTTGTAATCGCACTCTGAGAAAAATTTGCCTCGTCCGCAAAAAGTACATAATTTAAAAATTGGGGATTTTCAGCAAATTTTTCCAAAAACCACTGACACAATTTAATGCGCTGAGGAAAGTCCCTGGGTAAAAGAGCTTGTACCCTTTGAATATGGTACGGATACAACTGCTCATCGTGCAGAATTCTCCAAACTGTGGCTTGGGTGGAATTGAGAGCATCAGCAATTATTCGAGTGCTTGTATCTGGATTTTCCACTACAGCATTTAAAACAGCTTCTTCTAATTCTGGAGTTCGGGCTGTTCGCGGTCTTCCAGGAATGTCACGTGACCTCGCAAAACTCCCTGTTTCAGCTAAACGTCGGTGAAGATTTAAAAATGTTTCAGCAGCAGGCAGTACTCTATTAGGATATCGCTCTTGATAGATTCGTCTAGCTGCTCGTGCATTTCCATCGGCAAGGCCATATACAAAATGCATGTCAGCTAAATGCGCATTATTTCTTAAGTAATCCATACCTTTTAAACAATACTATTAATATTCAATGAAAATGACAAAACTGAGAAATAAACCACATAAGCAACTAACTGTCAAATATGTTTTAATTCACGACAAATGCATTTCCAAAGCCGCCTTATCAAAATACAAAATATCAAAAAAGTATTTCCAAAGCCGCCTTGTCAAAATAGAAAATATTAGAAAATAACATACTATTCATACTAATAAATAAATATGCATGTCACTGAGAACATGTTATACTTAAATAGGCATCCTCAGATGCCTTCCTTTGGCATATACCTACATATTTGTTTATTGTAAGTATGTATAGATCTTAGTTAATATACTTAAATTAATATTTGAGTGTTTGATCAATTATTTAAAACATATTTTTTAATATTTGTGTATAGTCAAATAAAATAATCATTTGACATTAAACTGGCCCTCGTAGCAAAATAACACACGTGAACTTTTTTGTTGTAATTGAATGGGGGATTCATAAAAAAAAAGTTAAAATCAAATAAGTCAGTGGTGTGGTTAGGTTAGGCATAGTTTCCACAAAAAATATGATAGCCACATTTTGTACCGACGCCACTGGTTAAATTTACGAATGTGTTTTACTTTGAAAATAAGTGTCCTGAGATGCTTATTTAATTCACCAAATTTCATAAAAAAAAAATTACTCGTTAAGGAGTTATTTAAAAATTATTACCATTCCTTCTAACATTTCAACACCCTGTATCTCCGTAACGAAGTCGCCAGGGACCACTGTTTATAAGAACTTTTCATCTTGAAATATTGCCGGCAATTACCTCCCGAAGTTTGTCGAAGTACTTTTGAATCACCCTGTATAATAATTCTTTCATAATCGATATTGCTCTCTTTGAGTGAAGCAATAACACCCACCCAGTGGAACAATGCGGAAATTGTTTTGCTACATAAAAAGGGAGATATCGAGGACCTTAGGAATTACCGCCCCATCAGCCTGCTTTCACACATCTGCAAGCTCTTCACAAGGATTATCGCGAATAGACTGGAGAATAAGTTGGAATCTTACCAATCACGGGAACAGGCAGGGTTCAGAGCTGGATATGGTACAAACGATCATCTACTGGTGTTAAAAAACCTAATAGAAAAATGTACTGAATACAATAAACCCTTGGTATTGATATTTGTGGATTATGAGAAGGCGTTCGACACAATCAACCAACATAAAATGTTAGAAGCTTTAACAGAATGCAGAATTGACCACAGGTACACAAACATGATCAAACACATATATCAGAACGCTACAGCAAGTGTTAGACTGGGAGATGTACAAACCAATAAATTTCCTATACAGCGGGGGGTGCGACAGGGAGACACCATATCGCCCAAATTGTTTATTACTCTCCTAGAACATATATGCAAGAAGACAAATCTGAACGAAAAGGGTGTAAATGTAAATGGAGAGAGGCTTGGACATTTACGATTTGCAGACGACATTGTCCTAGTGTGTGACCGTTTGGACGAAGCCAGGGAACTATTGAATAGGCTGTATCTTTCCTCCTTGGAAGTCGGACTAAAGATAAACATGTCGAAAACCCAAATAATGACTAATCTCGTGCCCAGTGAGAACATCTCTATTGCTGGAGAAGCCATCAACCAGACAAATTCATACAAATATCTGGGACACGAGATCTGCATAGGAAGAGACAACCAAAATATTGAACTTGACCGCCGTCTAAGACTAGCATGGGTAGCATTCGGCAAGCTAAATTATGTTTTCAAATCATCTCTTCCAGTATGCCTTAAAAGAAAGACTTTTAACCAGTGTGTATTGCCAGTGTTGACCTACGGAGCGGAAACATTAACACTGACAAAGAGAACAGTGCATAAAATCTGTGTGGCACAAAGGGCAATGGAACGAGTGATGTTGGGCATTTCCCTCAGAGATAAAATCACAAATCAGGAAATACGCCGACGAACAGGGGTACTAGATGCAATAGAGAGAATAACGACTCTGAAGTGGAACTGGGCAGGTCACGTCGCTAGATTATCGGATAATAGGTGGACAAGGCGAATACTGGAGTGGAGACCAAGACAGGACGCATATCGAAACAGAGGCCGACCACCAACAAGATGGACCGATGATTTAAAGCGCTGCCAAGGGAACTGGATGCAGGTGGCGCAGGATCGGGACACATGGAGAAGGATGAGGGAGACCTATGTCCAGCAGTGGACACGAGATAATGGTTGATTGATGATGATGATGATGATTGCTCTACATGACCCCCTCCATTTTCGATACATTTACGAAACACTTTTACAATGTGACTATTAATTTTTAATAAAACTTCTCTATTATTTTGAATCTGAAGGATGGCGTTTTCAATTCTAATATACAGTTCATTCAACGAATAACACGGTGTTTCATAAACAATATTTTTAATATACCCCCAAAAGAAAAAATCACAGGGTGTTAGGTCTGGGCTGTTCGGCGGCCATTTTATAGTACCCGATTTTCCAATCTATTGGACATATTTTGCGTTTAAATATGCAGTTACTGGAGCGACACTGTGTGGCGGCGCTCCATCTTGCTGCCATTTTAAATTTCTTAACGTTAGGTTGGGTAAATTATCTAAACGATCTTCAATTTCCTCCTGCAGCATATTCAAATATCGTGGGCCAGTTAAGGAACCTTCGAAAATTATTGGGTCCAAAACCCGATCCCCAATTAATCCGCACCAAACGCTAACACTTTGTCGCCCTTGAAACTGGATTTCCTGAATATTGAAAGGATTTTCGTCTGACCAATGATGCGTATTTCGGCGGTGGCAGCCCCTACTGGTGGAAAAATTTGACTCATCCGTCCATAATATAGAATTTAAAAAGTTAGGGTTTCTTCCTGTTTCGTCCATCATATATCTACAAAAATGCAGCCTATTTTCCTTTTGCCCAGGCGTTAATTTTTGCACTCTTCTAGGCTTGTATGGACAGAACTTATATTTTTTTAAAATCGTTTCTACTGAACCATACGATATAGGCAGCTCTCGTAGTATATCGGGTATAGATTTGTAGGGAAATGCCCGAAAATAGGCTAATACATTCATTTCCATTTCTTCCGTAATAATTGTTTTCCGCCTAATTAATCGTTTTTTTTTTATACCTCCAGTCTCGAAAAATGTCTTCTTCAGCCGATAAAACATTTCTTTGGAATGAACCCGTCTATTGGGAAACTGAAGCCTATACCTCCACTGCCCGTTTGACGAAAAATATCAAACATAAAACACTTTTCCTCCACTGAACAATAATATCTCATGTTAGTTAATTTTTACATACAAAATAACTTTTTTACAATATTCGAAACGATTAATAATGCTGAGAATGACAGACAGAAATATAAATGAAGATAAAATCCATAGCAACCAAAACAGTTGCATAGCTATCTTGATGCTTTTAACAATATTGTATTTTTTCATATTTTTGTCAATGTTTGATGGAATGAAGAAAATAATGCATATGTGTGTTATATTTTTGAAATTGGAAGAAAAGGGACCATCTAATGCGCCTCTAATATACAGGGTGTCCCATTTAAAAAAATTAAATTTTTGCTTTTAAATGTGACATGTGACACCTACTGTAATTTTTGACAACACTTATAAAAACTTGGCTAAAAATGGTACATATTGTTTTTTGAATGAGCTCGCTAACTCAAAATACAAAAAAGTTACATGCTCTTAAAAGTGGGAGAAACTAAATTGATAACGCTGTACTTAGTAAATCAGACAATTTAGAAGTGTTTTCTATAACAGATTGCTCAGGAAATAAAAGGACTGGTGTTTCATTGTAGTATTCTGATTTGTTATTGGAATAACCCATTATACAAAAAAATTATTTTCCTTGAAAACGGCTAATTTTATCGAAACAAATGTAGAGTACTTTTTTTAAAGAGGAATGACCAGAGTATTTAAAAAATCAGTATTCAGCTCTGTAAAATGGCACCTATTAAAATTTTGACTGACGATGTAAAACATCTACTGTAGTATGGTTTTATGAGTCTTCATGGCCTACATAAAATATTAAGATTTCGTTAAATTATGTATGTCGGTTCAAAAGTTAGAGCCGAAAAGGTAAGTCGTTGGTACTCTATACGCTCCCATGCTATACAGGGTGTTTCAGAAGTACGGTACGTAACTTAAGGTGGTGATTCCTTACGATATTCTAAGAGAAAAAGTTTATATGAACATGTGTCTAAGGTTGCCCCGTTTTTGATATACAGGGTGGTAAAGTTTAAAAAAAAATTGGTACCGTTATTCATAATGATAAGGAGCTTAATCAGCCCTAAATAGATTAAATTTATAAAGTCCGCTGGCATCCGGGGAGCACCTTAACGAATATTATTGGCGATAAAATGTACGTTACTGACTTCTTTCTAATTTTAATATTTTTTTTTCGGATTTACCTACTAATAGTACAACTTTTTTGTTCCCAGAATTGTTTTCTTTTTGGAGAGAAAAAAATAAAAACCACTTTTTTGCATGTATAAAATAAATACCTATGTATTTCAAAGTTAATTAAAACATTTAAATTAAAAATAAAATATTTTTTTAAATAATAACACAAAGAAAAAACAGTTAATCAAAGCAAATGTCGAAAATGGCCACCTTCCGATAAAACGCAAGATTGCAATCGTCTCACCATTGATTCTCTTACATGTTCAAAAATGCCTGCATTATTTCGTATCGCATTGCAAACTTCCAATAATTCGAATTCTTAAGTCGTTTTCATCTAGTACAGGCGTCTTGTATACAAGAGACTTTAGCTGATTCCATAAATAATAGTCTAGTCTAGAGTCTAGAGCCAGCAATTAGGAAAAGTGTTGTCGTGGCATTGACGAGCAACTAGGCTTAAATGAGCTGAGGCGTCGTCGTGCATAAACCACATGTTAGTTCTGTGACGGAAATAAAATTTCGTACACTTATTTTTTTCTGATGTGATGTCGGCTTTTGTATACAGATCACCTGGAAATGCACTTAACTTTTTGACAAATTGTTATCGGTGTCATTAGATTTGAAAATTATACTATTTAATTTTAACAAATTTTGTGAACATGAATTAACTCGAGAAGGTGAGATTAATTGCTTTATTCGAAGACGGTGTTTCTCTACGAAGAATAGCAACTTGAGAAACCAAGAAGCACTATACAAAGCCTCAGAACTAAATGGGAAAATACAGGATCATTGGAAAGAAGGGCTGGAAGTGGCAGAAGAAAAATTTCAAACGAAAATCAAGATAATGATCTAAGAGATTTTTTGCGAAACAATCCATTTCAGACGGCTGTAGAAGCACACAATCAAACTAATTCTCCTGGGACAGTAAGAACGGCGAGAAATCGTATAAGGAAAAATTCGGAAGGTAGCTGCTAAAAAACCGTTTTTGGCCGATATGGATAAAGAGCAAAGAATGGGGTTTGCGCTGGAATATTTACCGCAAGGTATGGATTTTTGGGAAAAGGTAGTATTTACCGACGAGAAGACTTTTTAGTCTAATTATAACGGGCAGATTAGAGTGTATAGGCCGCCAAATACACGGTACGAAGAAAGATATACCCAACATGTTAAAACAAGTGGAAAATTTTCAGTTAATGTATGGGGGCATTGAAGGGCTAGGAATATGCCACCGAATTCAAAGAAGATTTAATACTCAAGATTATATACACATCCTTTAAAATGTTATGTTGCCATCAGTAAACAATATATTTTAACAAGAAAATTTTATATACCAGCATGACAACTGCCCCGTCCATACAGCAAGGAGAGTTTCGAACTGGATACGGGAAAATAACATTTCATTTTTACCTTGGCCCTCAAGAAGCCCTGATATCAATCCAATCGAAAACCTTTGGGGATATATCGTGAAAGAAATTAACAAGAACAATGTTTTCCATCCTCAAAACAGTGACGATTTGTGGAATAAAATTGAAGAAACCTGGTATATCTACAATTTTCATCACGTCCAAATGCTGGTGGCATCAATGCCCAGACATTTAGACTTATTAGTGGAAAAAAATTTTGCCGCTTTAAAATATTAAACCAATCTTTTTTTTTATATTTGAATAATCTGTTTTATATTTAATTTTGAAGTCATGTATTGTATATTATTATCTTGATTTTTGTTTGAAATTTTTCTTCTGCCACTTCCAGCCCTTCTATCCAATGGTCCTGTATTTTCGCATTTAGTTCTGAGGCTTTGTATAGTGCGTCTTGGTTTCCCATCTTGCTCAACTATCTAGGAATACTTTCTTCAAATAAATAATTTTATATACCGGGTGTTGCATCGTCGAGCGGGACATAGGAAATCCCATGTAATTTTAAATGGGGTCAATTATTGGCTTCCCTAATTATTTTAGAGAAAAATTCTATGTAGGTTTATTAAAGAGCACTAAAACCCACATTCAAAAGAATAACTTTAGATATTTTTGATGAGCCCGTTTACGGGTTATCGCCGATTTCTTTTTAACTATTTCTCCTTTTTATGGCCCCGTATTTGCGGGCACCAGTCAAGGTAAAAGATGACTGTCAAATAAAGTTGTCATTTTGAAATGTGTGCTTTATTGTTATAAAAACTCGTACATCGAAAATATTAGCCATGAATTACACTTCTGAAGAAAAAATATTGATGATTAAATGGTATTATCAAGGAAATAAATATCAAAATGTGTCAGACATGTTTGCTGCTCTGTATCCGAATAGACCGATACCTGCAAAATCTACAGTCGAAAGGACTATCAAGAAATGGCACTGTAATAAATAACTGCAGATGTGAAGAAAGGCAGGAACAAAGAAGAGATGCAAGAAATGATAGGGACTTGCAAGTTTTATTGTGCGTGGAAGAAAATGATGGGAAGATCAGCACAAGAAAACTTGACGATGACATAGGATTAGATCACACCACAGCGTTACGAGCTTTGAAACGACATAAATATTATTCATACAAATATGAAAAACACCAAGAGCTAAGAGATAGGGACGAAATACGACGACAGGAGTTTTGTTTTGGTATGATGGAAAGAGCAAACATGGATAGGGAATTTTTAAAAAACATTTGTTTCACTGACGAATGCACATTTACCTTAAACAATGAACCCAATGTTCAAAATTATCGATATTGGAGCAAAGAAAACCAACACAGGTTTGTGGAAACAAGGACGCAATATCCACAAAAAGTTAATGTATGGGCTGGGATTTTTGGAGAAAATGTTATCGGGCCATTATTTCTTACACGAAATTTAAATGCAGAATATTTTTTGGAACTACTTGAAGATCATATTTTACCTACTTTACATGATGCCGCCAGGGAAAGTCAGGAAGTTTGGTACCAAATGGATGGCTGCCCGGCACATAGTACCCTGGCTGTCCGGGAATATTTAAACCGTGCTTTTAATGGAAATGTTATTGGCTTAAATCATACAGTAAATTGGCCAGCCAAATCTCCTGATTTATCGCCAAATGATTTCTTTCTCTGGGGCCATTTAAAAAACAGGATATACAAAGATAAAAAATACCCAAATCTAGACGAGTTAAAAAATGCTATTTCTGCCGAATGCAATAGAATTTCAGTTTACCAACTAGCGAATGTAAGAAGAGAATTTTATGATCGCCTCGGTTATTGTCTAGCAGTCAATGGAGGAATATTTGAACATCTTCTTAAATCCTAAAGTTCTAACAATTTAATAGTACCTACCTATTAATTAGTAAAATATTGAAACATGTATAATTAACCTTGTAATTGGATACTTTATTTTAGTTTTATTCAGATTAATTTGTACTCATAAATACACCTTTAATATTTTCGATGTACGAGTTTTTATAACAATAAAGCACACATTTCAAAATGACAACTTTGTAATTGGATACTTTATTTTAGTTTTATTCAGATTAATTTGTACTCATAAATACACCTTTAATATTTTCGATGTACGAGTTTTTATAACAATAAAGCACACATTTCAAAATGACAACTTTAATTGACCCCATTTTAAAATACATGGAATTTCTATATATATATATATATTTGTATATATAGCCTTTTTTCTATCATTACTGAAATAAGAAACGCAAGGTATAGAGGTGAGATAATTGTAAAAAGCCCAGTTTATCAAAATATTCAAAAATGGCATAAAATGTTAACCTCAGTGTACGAAATTTTATTTCCGTCACTCTAACAGAACGTCAAGTTATTCAGATAGAAACTGCGTATAAAAGTTTCCAATTAATGGAGGTGGTAAAAAGTATGGTCCAATAAGATAGTCATAAATTGTTACTGAAAACGACCTTCTCTAATTTTATGAGGATTATCGTCCGCCCAAAAATGTTCGGTATGAAAATTCATAATGGATTCTCTTGAAAATGAGGGCTCATCAGTAAATAAAATGTTCCGTAAAAAATTGTTGTTATGTGTTACTGTATGCAGCAACCACCTACTAAAATCAAACCTTGGCTAAAAATCACAGGGAAGCAGAGCTTGCACACGTTAAATATGGTATGGGTATAGTTGATAAAGATGCAAAACCCTCCAAACAGTTGATGCACTTGTTTGAAGTTGCACTGCTGCTACCTTCCTGGCACTAGTTGAAGGATCATCTTCTATTTTTCGAAGTATAGCCTCTTCTAACTCAGGCATGGTTACTGTTTCAGGTCTGCCAGGAAGTTCCGTACTACATTTAAAACTTCCAGTCTTACTCAATCTGGCATGGAGCTGTCTAAATGTTTTGGCACATGGCAGTACTCTGTTTGGATAACGTTCCTGATAAATTCGCCGACCTTCACAGCATTTCCATTTGCTAGGCCATAATTGAAATGCATCTGGGTCATTTCAGCGTTAGTAAAGTTATCCATTTTTGGCTTATTATTGACTAAACAGGTAAATTAGAGATCAAAACTTACCTTTACCTCATATTTTAATTAGCTTTGAAATACCTAGGTATTCTTTTTGTACATGCAATAAAGTGGTTTCTATTTTTTCTCTCGAAAACGAAGCAAGATACGAAAACAATTCAAGGAACAAAAAAGTTGTATTATTAGTTGGTAAATCCGAAAAGAATTATCAAAATCAGAAAAAAGTTAGTGGCGTACATTTTTTTGTCAATAATATTCGTTAACGTGCTCCCCGGGACGCCAGTGGACTTAATAAATTTAATCTAGTTAGGGCTAATTAAGCCCCTCATCATTATGAATAGGGGTAAAAAATTTCAATATAATCGGGAAAAGGATATTTATAAAAAACCGATTAAAAAAAAAAAACTTTAACGTATATTAAAAACGGGGCAACTCTGGACACATGTTCATATGAACTTTTTCTCTTAGAATATCATAAGGAATTCAAATCAATCAATCGATCAAAAATATGCTTTATTGTCCAAGAATACAAATGTTCTTATTGACAAAGCTACCTAAAACTATGCCTAACATAAAATTACAGGTCAAAACAGAAACAGAAAGGGACAAAACGCCCATAAGATCACACAAATATATAAATCATAAACATAAAAAATAAAATAATTACACCCACGACTTAAAATTATGTAAAGATCACGACAAAAAATAATGCTAATTATTTGTATCATTAAAAAATTCATTGACAGTATAGTACGCTTTTCTAATTAAATAATTATTTGTTTTCCTTCTGAATCTCCTCTCGCATTGCTGACTCCTTAGGTCAATTGGTAGATGATTAAAGATTTTTTTGCCACCATATATTAAAGATTTTTTAATCTGATCGGACCTATGAATAGGCACGCTGAGAGTAAATGATTGGCGCATATTATAATGAGTAGAAACAAAGAGATTGTTCCTATATTTTCTATACATCAAGCAGGCAGTCTCAAGAATAAAAATACAGCAAACTGTCAAAATTGCGTGTCTCAGGAATAATGGACGACAAGAATCACGAACTCCAGCCCTGCACATATATCTAATCGCTCTCTTTTGTAACACAAGTACAGAATTAAACAAATATTGAGAACAAGAGCCCCAAAAACAAATCCCATATCGAAGATGGGATTCAACTAGTGCATAGTAGGAATTTTTGGCAATGGTAAAGTCTAAGTTAACAGATATAACCCTCAAGGCATAGCAACTGGAAGAAAGTCTTTTACATAGCTGTATTATGTGATATTCAAACCTTAGAGCATTATCTATTGATAGACCCAAAAACTTGCTGACATTAGGCATAGAAACAACTTCATTTTCTAAATAAATATTATCTAAGTTACATTTGAAATTTAAAATATTAGTTTTAGAAATATTGAATGATAGTAAATTAGAATCACACCACTGTTTTATTTTGCACAAGTCAGAATTTATATTAAGTTGAAGCCGATCGCTGTTTTGATCGTGCCAGAGAACAGTGGTGTCATCCGCAAATATTGTAAATGGGAAGGTGGGGTAAATCGTTCACATAAATTAAAAAAAGGAGCGGACCCAAGACCGAACCCTGCGGGACACCCGTATTTATACTCAATTCAACAGAGCTATTGGAATTAAATGTAACCGACTGAACACGTCCTCCCAGATACGAACGAAACCACTCCAGAGCCGTCCCTCTGAATCCATACGCCTCCAACTTCCCCAGCAGTATTCCATGATCCACACAATCGAAAGCTTTCGACAAATCACAGAACACTGCCGCGGCAGCCTCTCCAGAATTCAAGGACCCATATAGACGTTCGAGAAATCCAAAGATAGCATCGCCCGTACCCTTAGAGGCCTGAAACCCAAACTGCTGGACACTCATAAGTTTGTGTTTATTAAAAAAGGTTAACACCCTTTCCTTTACAAGTCTCTCCACTATTTTTGACATAGTCGGCAACAGTGCAATTGGGCGAAAGTTAGAAGGACTATCGTGGCTACCGCCCTTAAAGAGTGGGACAACCACAGCCCTCCTCAGACAAGTCGGAAAACTACCTGTAAGAAATGAGCGATTAATTGCCTCGGCCAGCACCTGCAAGGCGTTAACAGGTAAAGCCAAAAATATTCTTATGGACATCTTGTCCCAACCAGATGCATTTTTGTTTTTTATGTGCTTAAATATACTTATTACTCCCTTAAGTTACGTGCCGTACTTCTGAAACACCCTGTATACCTACCGGACTGAAATGAAAATAAAAACCTCATTTATTTATTGATATATTTTTCTGTCATCTTATAGCTTCTCCAAAACTATTTTCGCCAGAGAATCTCTTATCGTTATCCCTATACCTATATAGTTTTTGAAATATTTAAATTTTTCAGGATTTTGAACACCTTGTATAGTTTATCATGCCTTTAATCACAATCCACGGAATAAGAGAAAGAAGAAATTATATATTTATTTTATATTTGCTTGTATTTGAATTAAAACAAAAGTGTTGACTCAGGTTAGTTAAGCTCTAAAAGCTGCGTAGAGCGTGCAAAAAACCATAGTAATTGCATAAAAAACTGACACACGCTGTGCTATTTATTAAAGTTTTCGTAGGTCAAGGATAATGATATTTTTAGATCGTTCTAATTCCCACAACGAGGTAATGAGTGTACTGAGTGAACAATATTTTGTTGGTCACTCTAAAATGACTTATGATTGTTATTGTACTACTACCAAAACTAAATGTTAGGTTTTTCGCGTCAGGGCACTGGTGTATGACATTAATAATAATAATTTGAATGTCAATTATGATGAATGTAGTTAGGACCATGTGAATGAGGTAATTAATATTCGTTGATTGTAATAATTGGGTAATTATTTAGATGATAATTAATTCTTTCCTTATTGAAGAAAAAATGATTATAAATTATTGAGAAGAAACACTACTGACGTAATTTAGTCACAGGACCTGCACACAAATTATTTGTGGCAGGCTATTACAAAAAATCAAGAGTATCCAATATTGCCTAGAGTCAAAATACATATTTTCACCATATAGTGTGTAATAATCAATGAATAAAAATACAAAGGCATTACGTTTCTAAAAAAGGTTCATCTTTGTGAATGAGTGTTAACAAAAATTGACTATGAATATGAATGAATTTTCGCTTTACCACACCAATGCGGAATTTTACCGCACTAGTGTGGTGAAAAGATGCGTAGTACACTTTAACTAGTCCGTAAGTAGGTTTTATATTTCGGACCACCACGAGCTGGCTGAGATACAACAATTTTGTTATGTGTTATACTTCGAGAAATAGAAGATGATCCTTCCACTAGTGCCAGGAAGGTAGCAGCAGTGCAACTTTAAACAAGTGCATCAACTGTTTGGAGGGTTTTGCATCTTTATCTACTAAAGGTCTGGCACAACGGTCTACTCGAGGGTCTACTATTAAAGTTAATAAGGCTCGGTGCTCCAAACTGCCTTGTCAAGGTAGTGGGCTCATTCTTATAGGGAATAAAAGTTTCGCAGTATTAATCATCAGAGAACGCGCTTTCAACGCATCGGGGCCGGAGTGTTGCAAGGCTGACCTCTGTCCCCGGTGTTGTACAATATTTACACGGACGATGTTGCGCGAGATAGGCAGACCCACATCTACCTGTTTACTGATGATACTGCTATAACTGGTGTTTCCAAGCAGCCGTGGTTAATCGTCACTCATTTACAACGCCACATAAATCAGCTTGAGAAGCTCGAAAAGTAACATTAAACGACCTGAGACTAGGCTCAGAGGCAACGGGGTTCAGGTGAATTGGGGTCAGGAAGTGAAATACCTGGGACTTATCTTTGATCAAAGACTGAACTGGAGGCTGAATTCAATCAACAGAGTTAAGCTCGCTCTGCGTCAATTAAGCTCCATCTACCCCCTGCTTCGCAGGCAGAGTAGACTCAAGCGACAGAACTAAAGTGAGCCTTTACAAGGTCTTGGTCAGGCAAGTTCTTACTTATGGTGCGCCATCCTGGTGCAACATAAGCAGAGCGGAGGTTAGTAAGTTTCAGGTAATTCAAAATAGGGCATTGAAAATGATCGCAAATGTCCCAGGTATACCATGAATAGGGTTTTGCACAATGACTTTAAGATACCGACGATAAATGAGTTTTCTTTGAAAATCATAACGAACTATTACGGACGAACTAATTACAAACTCACATACAAGAGCTAGACCTGACTTGACTTACAAATTACCTAAAGACTGGCTCCCTATGCGCAAGCTTAATCAACAGTAGAAAAGCACTGGGAATAGTGGAAAAGCACTACCCGACACTGTCCAAGTGACGAGGGAAAAGGTGCCAAGAAAGCAGTACAATATTTAGAAAAAAACACGCATACACGGCCCACGAACATTTAAAGCTTTTGCTGAATAAACAAAAACTTATAAGAAAATGCTGAAAACTAAACGATGAACGGAAGAAGTCAAAGGTTTTACCTAACTTAAAATCACACACAAGAACCAGTTAACGCAAGGGTATTGATAAAAACGAATAAACCGATCATTAAATTAATTTAAACACATTTTGTTTGGTGTTTTAAGATTTTAGTGAAATTCGACCCTGCTAGAAGCTGCCCTCCAAGACACGGTTACGCTGGCGTCGTTAACCCTGAAGAATTTATTTTGCTACACTAATTTAATAGTTTGACTGCAAAGAACTGGTTACGAATTTTAACGTCTTGAAATATTCTGCATAACACTCGAGCAATAAAATGTGGCAATGAACTTTTTAGGAGAAATAAAAGAGGTTATCCTTAGATAATTTTTAGTAATAAGTATTTTAAAAATCAATTTAAATGAATGAATTTACAGGGTGATTCTTCACGACGAGCTTCCATTGAAACTTTCGGTTATATATACCGGAGGTAGTTGTGTTAACTTAAATTTTTCTGATGTAGATGTATACAGCGAGGACATAAAGTCTGGAAAACTACCTTTTGCAAGTAAACGAAGCACCTGAATAAAAAACGCTCGGACACGTCGATTTTATTTAATTGTCTTCTATCTTCTAAGATTTCTGAGATATATACAGGGTGCTTGAAGAAAGCTGGGCAGCTGTTAACTTCTTTTTTTTTAATGGAACACCCTGTATATTATTGCATTTTTGGATTCTACGGACAATTCTAAGTATATTTCATATAGGATGTCCTATACCTAAATTCAACTGTTTTTAAAATATTGCCAGTTGAAATTATACATTTTTTCATTAAGAGAAAAACCATGATACAACGTAAAATCTAGGAGAAATGTAGTAACTTGATGTCACTTTGACTCGTTGTCACTATGACAACTGTGCCAATTTTTAACATACTGTAGGACAGTTCCGTTACTGTCAAGTTATTAAAAATGCTCTCAGAGCGAGAAAGAATGGAAATTCTGATGATGTTTGGCTGGGGAGATCGCCAAAGACATTTGGGCGAAGTTTGTGAACTTTTTAATAACACATATCCAGAGCGCGGACAAGAAATTACGATATCTACAGTCAGCAAAATTGTCAATAAATTCCTTGAACATGGTTGTGTAAAAGATCTTCCCAGGACAGGTAGGCCGAAACTAGATGATAATAAGAAATTAGATGTTTTACTCAGTTATAACGAAAATCCACATTTACCTACAAGTCAAGCAGCATCAGATTTGTCCATTGGTCAAACATCGGTAAAAAATATTTTAAAAAAGGCAAAGTATCATCCATACAAAATAAGATAAATACATGAATTAAATGAAGACGACTATGACCGCCGAATTCAGTTTTGCGAAAATATGCAAGAGCGGTGCAATATAGATCCATTTTTTTGTAGAAATATTTTATTTTCCGATGAAGCTACCTTTTTTCTTAATGGTACTGTCAACCGACAAAATTGTAGATACTGGTCCACAGAGAATACTCATTGGGCTCAAGTGGCTTATACGCAACATCCCGAAAAAATCAATGTTTGGGCTGGAATATTTCAAGACAGGATTATAGGTCCGTATTTTTTCGACGTTAACTTAAACGGCGAAGTTTATCTTGACTTTCTGCAACTAGAGTTGATTCCTGCCTTAGTTCAACTGTATCCAGGTAATGAGCCTGATATACCAACTCCAACTATGTGGTTTCAACAAGATGGAGCACCACCTCACTACGCGCTTACTGTTCGACAGTATCTCAATGAGATATTTCCTAACAGGTGGATAGGACGTCGTGGCCCCGTAGAATGGCCGGCCAGGTCTCCGGATTTGACTCCCCTAGATTATTTTCTGTGGGGATATTTAAAAACCAAAGTTTATTTCAACAGACCTCCTAATATCGATGCGCTGAAAAATCGTATAAGAGATGAAATTCGACAAATCCCACCTTTTTTCATTCGAAACGTGCAACAAGAGTTCATCGATCGGTTAGGATATTGCCAGGAAGTTAACGGACAACAGTTTTAGCATTTGTTACGTTAAAATGTGTCATTTAAGTTATTGTCATTAAAAATCCAGTAAACTAGTAAGGTGTGTTTTATTTTAAAAACAATTGAATTTAGGTATAGGATATCCTATATGAAATATACTTAGAATTGTTCGTAGAATCCAAAAATGCAATAATATACAGGGTTCCATTAAAAAAAAAGAAGTTAACAGCTGCCCAGCTTTCTTGAAGCACCCTGTATATATCTCAGAAATCTTAGAAGATAGAAGACAATTGAATAAAATCGACGTGTCCGAGCGTTTTTTATTCAGGTGCTTCGTTTACTTGCAAAAGGTAGTTTTCCAGACTTTATGTCCTCACTATATGTATTTTTTAAATTAACTGAACACAAAAGTAATTTCTTAAAACTAATTAAATTATTAACACTAAAAATGAACCCGTCTGGCCCTACGTCTTGCAAAGTCACATATGAGTTCGTTGATATCTACACGATCGAGCATGTTATTTTCAATTGCTAACAGCGAAAGCCCGTTCAATCATTCCTGAGACACAGATGATCGAAGGTATGTTTTAATTAATTTGAGTTTTGAGAATGACCGTTCTCCTGAAGCAACAGTAACTGACAACGACAAAAGAATTTGCAAGGAAACTTTTAGATTTGGAAAGGAACCTATCATATTTTTTTTCGGCAAGAAATTTATAACATTTCTTGGCGTTCCCTCCATGCTTTGATCTTTTATTATGCCAGAGAGAACTATTATCTCTTGGCATAACTCCTTAGGCTCAATATCGGAGCTATCGCAAGCGGTTAGTGCAGTTGCTAATTTCTTACAATTTTCCAGTAAACTTTCCTGTTGAAAAGGTTTTGAAATATCGTAAAGAAAATTGAAGACATCGCTGTGCTCTTTTAACTGTAAAAATCGTTCAGACACGTAAATGAACTATTACCGGACAATGTTGTCCTATCTTTTATTTTTTCCCTATTTTCCTTTTTGGCGTCGTTAATCGTGGCGCCCTAGGCGGTTGCCTAGGCCAATGACCGGCCCTGCAAGCACGTATAAAAAAGTTATGACTCCACAAAAGAGTAAAAAGACATGTAGTATGTAGTTGGCGCCCTCTACAAGTCGCAGTAATACTAACATCAAATTCGAATTTCGTATTGCACAAAACCCCTAGATTTCAATTTTAGTTCAAATATCGATATTATTTAGAAAAAACAAAAATCAAAATAAAACCTTAACACTCTGGATCTCCCATTTCCGGGCATAGGTTTATAAGAACTTTTTTCATATTTTTAACTCATCCTAAATTTTTTCGCAATATTAATAAAACACCCTGCATGTCAATTATTAAGGTTATAAAATCTGTGTATGAATTTGTATAGAGCAGGAAGGAGGTAACATAATTGTTCAAATCCAAAAAGTGCATATATATCTGATTTCAAATTCATACTTTTCACAAAAACGTTGTGAAATCCAAAATGTTGTTTGAACCCAAGACCTGGATATTGTAGAGATACAAAGAATGAACTGGTCACCTCGTAGCCCAGACCTTGGTCCTAGCGATCATATCTGGAAAATCGACGAGGCTTTTAATTACTTGGATGCGATTCAAATGAACAAACTACAACACTAATACGTGTTGAGTATATTTTTGTGAGGTATCCGGAACAACCAGCTCAGCAAAGTGCCGAACAAGTTTACTATGTATGTGCTAATGGGTCATTAAATTATGTCGCAGTGTACAATAATTAATTACACCTTTTGTACAGTGAGATAATGAAAAGGGTTTTCCTATTAATCTTGGTTTATTGTGAATTGTGACAGAAATACAACATCTATAGTTTCCACCAACCAACAAACAAGTTTATTAAGAGAGGCATACAAACAAGTAAGTACACCTAAAAAGCATTTCTAAGCCGGATCAATAAATGACCTTAAAACTGGACAACTCAAATAAAGGTTGTATATAGGGAAATCCAGTTAGGAACCGAATATTTGTGGTAAAATAAATAATAGATTCATTTAGCTATAGGGTCTTTCTTAAGCCGTTTTAAGAACGTATATTTACCCAATTATGATAAAGCTACCAAATATTACGTTTCATATTGAGACCCTTGAAACTTATCAAATTCATATAATCTAAATACAGCTGATGACCTAGATTTTGTGAACACTGTCGAAATAACAATAATTCGCTCTTGTTATGAACATTTTACTACTTTATTAGACATATATATTTCCCATTGATAAACAATTAATTATGATTACTTTTAGATATAAAATTTTTTCACTAATAATATTTTTATGTAGTTAACGGGAATATCTTCCTTACTCTCTTTTATTACCTTTGGTAAAGCAACATCTTGGAACTGCTTTTAAATTATTAATACTGTACCTACTCTACCTATTTAACAAAAAGTGCATTTCTTCATTATTATAAATATCAGGTTTTCTTTTATAGAGTTTTAATTAAATCAATATAGAGAAGTCAATTTATTGTACCGATCACTTCATAAAATGTTATTTTAATCGGTTACGTCTTATTCCATACGGGTGTAAACGAAACCACAGCGTTATAATAAAAGATATTTTATTCAAATTTGGTTTGCTTATATGTTTGAATGAGATCATAAGTTTTACTTAAAAACCAAATGAACGTCAACTTTTCATTTGTAAATAAGAACCTGTATGTTTTTATTGCACAATCGAATTCTCCTCAAAATTACCTTTCCAATGACCTACAACAAGTTTACATTTACTTACAAAATTGCAGCGTAAGAGTAATTTTACAAAAAACAAAATGGCGTGTGTAAAACAACGAATGCGAGTGACATAAGGAAAATAGTGATAAATTCTGTTAAGAACTGATATTTAAACTATTTTCTTCAATACATTCCAATACAATATTAACCAATAAAATGGCCACTGAATTTCTAAAAATAATCTTTTTACTGTAGCAATTATTATTTAATTTTTTTCCTGTCGTAAAATGTGGCTCATGCAGGATGATACCCTTACCCACTTCAGCTTATTTATGGGCTCGTGAATGTTTCAATACAGTTTACCAAAATCGCTAGTCTGGAGGACTACAATCACAGCCACTTAGATCATCTGATCTGAACAGGTTAGATTATTATTTGTAGGGGCATCTTAATACTTCAGTTTATAGTAATCCAGTTAAGACATTAGAGGAACTAAGAAATACAATTACTGATGGATGTAAAACCATACGTAATACACAGAGAATTAAAAAAATATTTAATAGGTTGATTAGAAGAAGGGCAGAAGCCTGCATAGAAACGGAAGTTAATTTTCAATATTTCTTGTAACAACAATTGTCTTGTAATATTAGTAAAGCTTTCTGTTACGGTAGCAAAAATGGCTTGCAAATACATTCTGCCTTTTTTTTAGTATTAGGAACGTCACTTACGAGGGGGGAGGGTTACCCAAATAAATGTTCCCAAACACCGTTTATAACTTCGTTTCTTACTTCCTTTCTGCTCTCTTTGTTGTCCCCCCCTCCAGAACCTATTCCTGGCTGCGCCACTGAAGAACCTCGACCATGTAATACTTCAGTTTTGAAATATTTTCTTCCAAACGATAAAATTTACGACAGAAATGAAAGATACCTTTTTTGTTTAGAATCACTGAATGATAATTTAGTAAAATATTGTTAGCACACTGTTTATCGAGGACTAGACATTTAGGGATAGGTATAGTAAAGTTTACATTATACCGTTGAATTATTGACTGCCATAAAACCCGTATTATCCCTCTGGCCATAAAATTCCCCATTCCTATACCATTTTAATTAGATCCCATTTTAAGTAAGTATAAATCTAATAATATTATATAAATAGCAAATTGATTGATTGATGAGTGAATTTTGTTATATTAGTGTTTGGTTTACCCAATACCAATAATCTTTGCAGAAAAGATATTTTAAATTAAAACAACACTTCTGTCTTCCTCCACAAATATTGTATATTTTGAAAATTTTTTAACGATTGTCCCTACATCTTTCGACTATATATACAGTCATCCTCAGGGGAACTATATCGAGTGTAAATTGGGTTATAATAGTTGTCTCAAATTAATGAGTACAACATTTAAGATAATCAGAGCAAGTGAAATTTGTTTAGTTGAAGACTAACTTGTGGTAACTCAGAGTTGTGGGTATGTAAATCAGCACATTTTAGTTTATTTTAAATTTGTTAATAAAAGTAAGAGAATTTAGTTATTTTTAATGAGTATGGTATAAAATAAATTTTAATGATTAATATATGAGCATTTTTCGATATAACATGGTTTATGTGGAGAAACCAAAAAAGAAAGAAAAATTTTTTAAATTAAGTATTTTATAAAAAACTATGAAATTTCATGTTTTGTTGAATAATAAAGAAAAAAAAACTAAATATAGTAGGATAGGGGCTAAGCCGGGAAATTATGTTAGTGTGAAAAGAACTGGGGTTATGAGCTTAAAAGATCTATTTATTAAAGGGGTGAGACACTTAAGAGACAAAATCAATGAAAGCAATTTAGGCACCCCCGTATTTCCGAAACGGCTGAAAATAAATATCAACAACTATAGGTTTTTAAAATCGGAACACGAAATGCAATTCACTCCTGTAGTTATTTATGAGGGTTGCCATTTATAAAAATTCAAAATGGCGTTGTATCTGTCAAATTTGTGAACCTATATATTTTTTGACATTATATTTGGCTTCGTTGTCGAGACTCATTAAGAAATATGAAATTTGTTTTTTATTATAGTCGGCAGGAATATCACCAATCGGGTGAGACACTTAAAAAAATGTCCCTCTACAATATCTAGTAAATAGGGGGCTTTACAGAATACTGTTTATCAACCTTAGAAGATTATTTTTACGATAATATGTTTTTGCACGAAATGTATTATTTAGAGTTAACTTAAAATATTTTTTTGGACAAAATATAAAGTTTTAAAAAATGTTTTTTTTTTGTCTGTTGTTAACCATACCACACCACCGACACCAAAGAGTTTAACTTAAAGAAATAAAGATAATTCAAATTTGCAAAAAGTTTTGGAAAATTGTACTTATTGGTTGAATGCCCTTGCTCCGTGAATTCATTTATTATAGTTAGATGAACCCTTGATCTACAAAGACACACTTGCACCATCGCAATGGGCAGGTGCGGTTTCACGACTGCAAAATTTTGGAAATTTATAAAAATTTCAACTTTGCTCATTTTTACTTGAAATTAAGTGGTTAGATGGAAAACCCCCACAAAGAATCAAGAAACAAAATTTGAAACAAAAATAGTTTTTTTATTAACCCATTAGGCGTTACTTATGTATTTTGGGAATGCACTTGCCCCACCGTACCTCAGTTAATTTATTGCAGTAAAGGTCAACGATATAATGTAAACTTTACTATACCTGGTATATGTATATAACTTTTCCACTTAAAATTGGTCTAGGAGTCACCCAATGAAATAAGTACATAACGTTAAGTAATACCCTGTATCAAGCTTAGATATTTATATAACACCAATAAGTGTCATTAATAATAAGCGGCGCTACTTGCGTACGGTAAAGCATTGTTCAATTTTACGCATTAGAAAATTTATCCTTGTCACCCATACAATGTACCTAACAAACTAATAGGCATTTCTGTTTAGAGCATACACCCTTTATTCTTCATTCTGGCACTGTCCCCGAACGTTCTCAAAGATTCATAGTTTTTACTTAATTTTAAAGTTAATTTTAAATTTCTTATTAAAAAAATATACTTATACTGGAATTAAGAAATGGTAGATACAATACGTTACTTTTTAGTTAGGGCATATAAAACAATGGACCCATACAAATTTCCTCATAACACAATTTTTAATATTTTAAAATGTAAAAATATGAAATATGCGTGCCTGGAAGCTGCCGTCTGGACCAAACCCCTGGGTATGTTGCACCTCATGTCTTGGAGAAGATAACGGCGGCGTATGCCGTAAAGGCACCGATTCCAAAGCAGCCGCCTCCAAGTGACGGGCTCTTTCCTCGGCCAGCCTCTTTTCCAACTGGTCAACATCCAGCTGGACCCCCTCTCCATGGGGACCGGTAGACTTAGTGCCCGTCCACACCTTTTCAAAGAAGCTGACCGTTTCCCGGAGTTTTTTACTGGGAGGATTTTTTGGCGAATCGGGGGGCCGTTTCGGATCCTCCCCCGGATCTTTTTGGGGTGCACTCATGCTGTCACGGCATTAGAACCGTAGCCGAAAAGACGTCGCATCTGCCAACTAGCGATTGAATTACGTATCTCGTTTTTCTGTCGTTCGCGTTCCGTTCGATACTGGAGCTCGGCGCGGACGTGGTGGAAAGGAGAAGTCGATGGCATGTCATGGAGGGAGCGTATCATTTCGACGCAGGACAACTTCTAGTCCGGGAGAAAGAGAAAGAAATTAAGAAGTCCTGGCGAGAAGAATGTATCTAATATATTCTAAATAAAGCGGCTGAACCGGTAATTACAAGGTAAGAGTAGAATTGATCAGATTAAAATTTGCAGAATCATTAAAATTTTCATTATTTCGCGGTCTATTTGTTGCAAAACTATCTTATTTGAATTTAGTTATTGCCTAATATGACCAAGGCGCCAAGGATAAAAGTAATAAGTCATCTAGACTAAACAGGTTCATCCAAGTATATCACGAACTTGTTAGAATTCTGTCAGTTTTGACTAAAAGTTCCGCTTATGCCTTGAAATGTCTTTTGACATTACTAGTCATTAGGTCAGCTTTTACAAAATAGCACTAACGAATAGTAACACCAATATACAGAAAGGGAGACAGCCAAGAATGTCAAAACTGTAGAGCAGTAGCACTAACTAGCAATAACACTTGTTACCTTCTGCTATTTTATGCCATGAGCATATAAATATATAATTTATTTTTAATATTAAGGTCCTATATAGCCTTCTAACAACACTACTTACGAGAGCTCGTGTGGACATCCAGAACATCTGGACAATATAAAAAATGGAAAAGCGGATTTGACAAGAAGTGTCCATGTCCAAAGTATCTACAGAAGAACTAAAAACTATGTAAGAATGAAACGTAAAAATTTGAAATGTGCTACAAGAAGCAATAAAAGAAGGAAAACACAGAACGCAAAAGTTCGCAAAAACTACTGAGAAAGTAATGAGTCTCTGTTTCCAATGGTAGAATGCTACACTGTTGCTACCCGTAGACCGATCTCAAACTCTTTGGTTCTCGTCAGTATAAGGCAAACATGACAAGTGAGCATACCGACCATTGGAAAATCGAAACAACAGTTAGTCAAAATGCGCCAAATTGCGCTTAATAATGCTGCGCTCGTTGAAGCATATAACCCAGAGAATAGCTGTTTTAGCATAATTTGGTTGATACCTATTGTATAAGGTCTCAACAAGTGGCTAGAGAACAAAGTTTCTCACATATATATACATATTTATATCTCATATCATATTACCTATAAACAACATAGACAATGATAATCTGAAATAAAGAAAGACAACACGATATTCAAGTCAAGAGACACAGAAATAAAACATGAACCTTTGTAGATACTTGTGGTCAGTTATAACACAAACAAGGAACTTGATGATGATACCTCTTTAGAAAAGATGGAAATCCGAGTAAGTGTAAAAACGGTAGCAGTACCAATCCTAACACATAAATAGAAAGTATGAGCAACATAAATGACATACTTATAAAAAAAATACTCAACAAAATTAAAAATAAACTAATCAGAGAAAGAGTAACTATAAAAACAATAAATGAAGTTGTAGAAGAAATCCAATTAGGATAATATGTCCACGCTAAAAGAATAAGTGAGAACAGAATAACAGCAAAATATACATAATAATATAAAGCAAAAACCAAGACCTAGGAAAACTAACACAGGACAGGGAAGCGAAGAAAAAGTATGGAAAGAGAAAACCAAACCCACTTAACTCCATTAACTTATAGCCAAATAGTACTGCATAGCACTGTGCGAGCAAAAATTATTTTCATCCAAGAGGGCTTGGACTAACAAAGGTAGGGTTTGGTTTAGTTCACAATTATAAGGGGACGATATACTTAATGCAAAACAAAAACCGATGCATGTCATACCCTTCGAGTGACGTCAGTTATCGACAGTGTTGCCAGCTTGTAACCAAAATATCCGAGTGAGGGAATTACACAGATATTTTTTTCATAAAAACAAAATAAATATGTAAAAATTTTCCATAGTTTATATATTTGTTTACTGCATAATACCTTTTACCATCAACTTTAGTTGATCTAACACTTCTTTTATTTTCATCTTGCGAAGATCGACCAATGGACCATTCTGAAAAATCCATGTTTCGTTCAAGGACACGAATTGGTACAACAACGTTTCTTTTTCTTTAATATATTCTTTCAAAAATATCAGTCTGTTGCTTGTTAAAATTGATAAGGCTCGGAACTCCGAACTACTTAATTAAGGTGGTAGCTTCTTTTCTGGAAAATAGTTTTGCGGTCTCGTCAGAGAACGCACTTTCTTCGAATAAACGCATCAGGGCGGGAGTGCCGCAAGGCTCACCTCTCTCTCCGATGTTGTATAATATTTATACTCATGATATTCCGCGAGATAGATTTACGCAGCTCTATCTTTTCGCTGACGATACAGCAATTACTTCGACTTCTAAGTCACCGCGCATTGTCGTTAGTCGGATGCAGCGTCACGTAATCGAGCTGGAAAAATGGCTTTCGGCTTGGAAGATTCGACTGAATCCCGCCAATACGAAAGTCATCTTTTTTTCAAAAAGCACCGTGCGCAGGCCTGAAACAAGGCTTCGGGTTAATGGAGTCCAAGTGAACTGGTGCCAGGAGGTGAAATTCCTGGGACTTATATTTGACCAAAGGCTTAACTGGAGGCCCAATTCAATTAATAGAGTAAAGCCTGCATTGCGTCAATTAGGCTCTATCTACCCCCTGCTTCACAGGCGGAGTAGACTTTCAAATAGGACTAAGGTCAACCTCTACAAGGTATTGGTCAGGCCGGTTCTCACTTATGGTGCACCTTCGTGGTGTAACATAAGCAAGACGGAGCTTAATAAGTTCCAGGTAATTCAAAACAAGGTGTTAAAAACTATCGCGGACGTGCCTAGATATACATCCAACAGAGTACTTCACCGTGACTTTCAAATGCAGACGATAAACGAGTTTTTCTTGAAAATTATTAAAGACTATTACCGACGCACAGACGTATCGACAAACCCACTAATCGCAGACTCACATACGAGATCTAGACAATACATTACCTATAAACTACCAAAAGACTGGCTCCTTGTTGGTTTAAATTCAAATCCATAGTAGAGAGGCACTATATGATATATAATAGAAAAAGGCGCCAAAACTTTGCAGACAAAAACTTTTAAAAGAAAACGCACGAACCAAAATTAATTAAGGCAAAAGCCGATATCAAAATTTCTATAAACGACAATACCTAAACCGTACGCAATAAGTAACAGATGTCAAAGGATAAAATCCTGACGTAAAAATACCTTCAAGAACCCGCAAGAAACCAGTCGTTTGAAAGCTGGATGGGAAAATTCCATAAGACCTCGCCTCAGTTCATCTTTTTACCATCCGAAGTCTATTTTCTTGAAGAGGCTTCTTAAAGAGTTAAGACAATCATCAAACAGTTCTCTGTCTTTTAATTTCTAACTTAAAGTTGTCAAAGTTACATGATGTTCTAAAAAAACTTACAGCTTACAGAATAACCGATGTAAAATATTATAATTTTTAAATAATACAACTTACTTGTATCGTACATTCCATAAATAGTGTCACGGATATAACTTATTCTTCACACATTTACAACTTTCTTTGAATTAGAACGTTTGTTTAAGGTGATTCTAATAATTTATTTTCCTGAACTGTTGTTGAAATTGCACTTACAGTGGAGATATTTAAATTTAGGGCAGCTGCTACACGCTAAAAATGAGTAAAGTAGAACGTAGAACTAAAATAGCTTGACCTTAACATTCTCTTTAAATTTACTTCTCTGTACCGCTAAGGGTAACAATAGGCCATTGTTGTTAACTTCTTCCTGAAAAATTGCTTCTTAGAGAAGCTATTAGCTCTTTGCACCGACTATTTAAATGCTTCGGTATTTTTCACAAATAGTAAACAACGTAATCGACAGATATGTGCTGTGCACTTTTGTTACTCTTAATAGAACAATTTTTTAATGCTAATTAATGAGAAAATCTGGAGTTTTTGTTAAAAACTGACGCACAGCAACACGGAACCACGAACAATTAAGGTTAGTTTTGCATGAAACGTCAAATTAACCCGACGGACGAGCTGGCACCACCGCGCCATTTACAGTGTTGTGTTGCCAACTATCGGCCAATAAAATTCAAATTATATTAATTTTTACAAGCTTAAATAAACAAAATATTTGCTATAAGTGGGTTCGTATGAAAGGAGAATACTTTAAGGGGGGGCGCAGTGGCAGTTGTGACAGGTAATGTGACAAAAGTTTGTATATTTGGAAAACACATTGGGGAACAATTGTTCATTGGTGGGAATTGGTGCAAGTTTCGGGTTTGGTACTAGAATCGGTCCATTTTTCTCTTCAAAGGCCCAATTTTGCCTTCAATTCTAAAACAGAACCCGACAAATCCTGTTCGTATTTTTTGGCAGTTCTTATAATTTCGTCCTCTATATGGAATTATTCCTTCAAGTGGTAATACTTCACATACTTCCTCAAATCTTTCTGCCAATTGAGTATTATATTAACATGATGCAAAAAAGGTAAAAATATTCTTTTCCTAAAATACTCTTTTTCGTTAGGAACAGGAATGTTGCTTCTCTGTGTTTCTTTTTGACATACTCTGGGCATGGTTATAGTGCAACCAATTTTTGTTGCAGTTTCACAAGACTCAGTGTATATGATGTTAAAATTATGTCCTTGGTTTTCCTAAAACGTTTTAGAGTTTTCTTGGCTAAATCTATTTCTGATAGAGCTGCAGGAAGGTCCTGTTCAGGATTTTGTAATGATTTGCTTAAGTTTAAAGTATAAGATAAAATAAGGTGACTTCCAAGGCAATTATGAAATCACTTGTTCTAATAGTGGCACTAAAAGTCATTGCTTTGCCAGAAGTTTCAGAGTCCTTAACATGTTCTAAATTCTTCAATTATGTGGTTATTAGCTGGTCAATGGGGGGGGGGGGGGGGTGGGGGAGCTTGAGCCCCCTAGTAGATCCGCCCCTGACCAGAACCTGTTTGAATGACCTTAAATAACATTCGAAATATAGAACTCATAAGTTCATAACATTGATTGATCTATAATCCGAAACATGGACGGATTAAAAATACTTTATCAATTCTGCTGGGGAAGTGGGCGAACATCGAGACTGGAATTGATGTAAAAGCTATCGTTTGTTAAAGCGACAACGGGACATTTTGCTAAACGATCAATTTGACATGAAGGAATTAATATCTATAATCAATTACCAACGTTTCTTAGAGATATTCAAGTAATAAAAAAATTTAAAGATAAACTAACAAAAATAATCCGGGATTCTACGTTTGTATTATATTCCCTGTGATAAACGGTAATAGTTAAATGGGAATAAACAATTCATTTAAGAAAATGCGACAATTATTCTACGAAAAAATAAACTGAAGTTCGTATTATTCAAAGCGGTAGTTCGGATTATAAGTATCATTTTACACAATTAGGTTTTTTAGAATATAGTGGTGATTGGATTTCTGATTTATCTACACATTACTGTATTTAAGAAGTACAAAGATACGAAAGCGAACGGATATTACGAAAAAAACGATGTCAGGAAGAAATTTTAAACTGCACAGTTCAACTGTCGAAAAGGTCTTAATGAAAAAGCAATTTTCAACTGCTTATGAAGATGGAAGATGAATGAATATATCAATATTAGAAACTTATGTATTATGTATTAAATGTCTAAATGTACTAAAGGTTACTAATTAGTTAGTTAGTTAGTTAATGTATTTAAAGTAATAATAAAATACAAATTGAAATAAAAGGGGCTCTTTTATTGTAAGCATAATTTAAGATTCACCCTGTATATTTTATGTCCAGTTTTGGAAATGATAAATTTGCTCGGTGGCTAGATTGTAATAACAGTTAAAAAATTGACGATGATCTAATTTTAAATGTTATCTTTAAGTTGTTTCGGTATAACCATGGCGCAATAATTAAAATTAGGTTACTGGAGTAAAATAGTTAAATGATTTCTACTTCTAGTGTTCTCCTTTTTATTACTTATCTAAAACCATAATCGCTGATGGGAAAACTAATTTATTAATGGACGCGATCATAAATCATTATAAGTGCACCGTAAACTACTTACCTATATTAAAGTTATTTTATATTTGCTTTTATGGAAATATACAAGAAGCAGAAAAAATACTACCTAGAAATAAGTCGCTAATCATTTGAACTATAAACCTAATTCATATTACGGGACTTCTCACGAAAGCGAGAAAGATATGGGACTAGTACAGAAGTATACCGGGTGTTGCATCGTCGAGCGGGGCATAGGAAATCCCATGTAATTTTAAATGGGGTCAATTATTGGCTTCCCTAATTATTTTAGAGAAAAATTCTATTTAGGTTTATTAAAGAGCACTAAAACCCACATTCAAAAGAATAACTTTAGATAATTTTGATGAGCCCGTTTACGGGTTATCGCCGATTTCTTTTTAACTATTTCTCCTTTTTATGGCACCGTATTTACGGGCACCAGTCAAGGTAAAAGATGACTGTCAAATAAAGTTGTCATTTTGAAATGTGTGCTTTATTGTTATAAAAACTCGTACATCGAAAATATTAAAGGTGTATTTATGAGTACAAATTAATCTGAATAAAACTAAAATAAAGTATCCAATTACAAGGTTAATTATGACATTTTACATGTTTCAATATTTTACTAATTAATAGGTAGGTACTATTAAATTGTTAGAACTTTAGGATTTAAGAAGATGTTCAAATATTCCTCCATTGACTGCTAGACAATAACCGAGGCGATCATAAAATTCTCTTCTTACATTCGCTAGTTGGTAAACTGAAATTCTATTGCATTCGGCAGAAATAGCATTTTTTAACTCGTCTAGATTTGGGTATTTTTTATCTTTGTATATCCTGTTTTTTAAATGGCCCCAGAGAAAGAAATCATTTGGCGATAAATCAGGAGACCTGGCTGGCCAATTTACTGTATGATTTAAGCCAATAACATTTCCATTAAAAGCACGGTTTAAATATTCCCGGACAGCCAGGGTACTATTTGCCGGGCAGCCATCCATTTGGTACCAAACTTCCTGATTTTCCCTGGCGGCATCATGTAAAGTAGGTAAAATATGATCTTCAAGTAGTTCCAAAAAATATTCTGCATTTAAATTTCGTGTAAGAAATAATGGCCCGATAATATTTTCTCCGAAAATCCCAGCCCATACATTAACTTTTTGTGGATATTGCGTCCTTGTTTTTACAAACCTGTGTTGGTTTTCTTTGCTCCAATAGCGATAATTTTGAACATTGGATTCATTGTTTAAGGTAAATGTGCATTCGTCAGTGAAACAAATGTTTTTTAAAAATTCCCTATCCATGTTTGCTCTTTCCATCATACCAAAGCAAAACTCCTGTCGTCGTATTTCGTCCCTATCTCTTAGCTCTTGGTGCTTTTCATATTTGTATGAATAATATTTATGTCGTTTCAAAGCTCGTAACGCTGTGGTGTGATCTAATCCTATGTCATCCTCAAGTTTCCTTGTGCTGATCTTCCCATCATTTTCTTCCACGCACAATAAAACTTGCAAGTCCCTATCATTTCTTGCATCTCTTCTTTGTTCCTGCCTTTCTTCACATCTGCAGTTATTTATTACAGTGCCTTTTGTCTCAAATTTCTTGATAGTCCTTTCGACTGTAGATTTTGCAGGTATCGGTCTATTCGGATACAGAGCAGCAAACATGTCTGACACATTTTGATAACTATTTCCTTGATATTACCATTTAATCATCAATATTTTTTCTTCAGAAGTGTAATTCATTACTAATATTTTCGATGTACGAGTTTTTATAACAATAAAGCACACATTTCAAAATGACAACTTTATTTGACAGTCATCTTTTACCTTGACTGGTGCCCGCAAATACGGGGCCATAAAAAGGAGAAATTGTTAAAAAGAACGTAAACGGGCTCATCAAAAATATCTAATATGGGTTTTAGTGCTCTTTAATAAACCTAAATAGAATTTTTCTCTAAAATAATTAGGGAAGCCAATAATTGACCCCATTTAAAATTACATGGGATTTCCTATGTCCCGCTCGACGATGCAACACCCGGTATGCGTTTACAGTAAAAAATAAAATAACATAATATTTATATTAATATACATATTATAATAATTTGTGTCCCAAATATCATTTTCGGTAATATGTATTTTATGTCTAATAATGTATAAATACCCAGTTAAAAAATGCTTTGATTTTTTGTCATACTATTGATGCATTTATATAAATAGAAAACATTCTATTGCGTAGACATTTCCTTTTGAAACTCACGTTTTTTGCACAGTTTTGCAGCCGAAATAAATTTCCGTTGATGGGAAAAAAGTGTCTATAGTTACGCTTTGTGATCAGAAACAAAACCGAAACCATGAATTGCTTACGCAAGGTGTCTCGCCATTAAACAGTATGTATATGAAATTTAATTCGAGGATAATAAGTCCAAACTATAACAAGCGAAAAAATAATTATTATTGTTGTGCTGGTGCATTGTAACCAATCAGGTTACTGTAATAAATTTAGCAAGTTCGCGGTCAAGTGAACTATGACATCAGATCTTGTTTACCAGCTTATAATAGCTTGCGCGAACTTGGAAACACATTGTTATAATTTTAAAATCAATGTAAGTATATATTCGACACATACGCAAATTACTGCTATTAATATCATAAAAATTAGATCGACTACAGAGTAATTTGTGACAATATAAAGCATTAAGGGGCAGTTTAAGCGCTATGAGATCATCTCCTGAAGAGGCATTACTGGATTAAGCTTTAGAACCGCCTCGTCAAGCACAGATTTTTCAATACTGACCTACTTAGAACATCCCAGAAAATTCATTTTCGTTGGTAACATAGCTATACTCTGTTTAAAATTGGGAGAAAGTAATAAATGATAATCAAATGGCCATTCCATGGGAGTAATGGCTACTTATTTAATATTAATTCTTAGAAGTATTATATGTAGGTATAGTCTTAGTTACAAAGGTAAAGTCTGTTCAGAGATATAAGAAAATTTGTAGTTTGACTAACTGATCCCTATTAGAAAAAACCCGGGCCAGCTGTAAAATTGAAATATGGCCGAACAGGTCCGTATCTTGCTTAGAATTTAATCATGATTTGTAATAAAAATAAGTAGGACATTAAATAATATTTTATTTATGTTTAAATGTGAAATTACAAGTTATTTTATTCTTAAAAATTATATTTATGATTACAAAAATATACAAATTATTCGGTACTTATAATTATTATTCACTTAATATATCAATATCACTATCGCTATATCATCATCGGTTCTAATCATTAGTTGCGCTATATTGTTTATATGGATATAGGATTCTTCCACTTTTTCAACATGTGTAACAGAATTTGCCCAACTTTGTGAAGGGATATTAATAACTTCATTTTCTATAAGCTCAAGTACGCTGGAGTTAATAGTAGGGCAAATAATGTTACGACGAATGGCAGATTTCAGTTGGCGCCAAACAGGTTCGTTGGGATTAAATATACAATGGTATGGTGGAAGCCTTAAAACTGTATGCCCTAGATTTTTTGCATAATTATTACAGAAGTATTCCTGTTGTAGTTTTAAGTCTTGCACAAATTCATTTAAAATTCAGGGGCTTACTTTTTTTAAAAACGCTCGGACACGTCAATTAGTACTTTTGTTTGCGCATTTTTTAACGTAAAATCTTCTTATACAGGGTGTCGCACGTATGAGGTATGAGGTCATCAAGGATTTTTTTTAATGGAACACCCTGTATATTATATCAATTTTGAATTCTATGATGAACACTTAACACCTCTGGAAATCACGGTTTCCGAAATATTGACGTTTGAAAATTTATTTTAAACACATTTATTGATGACCTCATACCTCATACACCCTGTATAAAAACATTTTACGTTAAAAAATGCGCAAACAAAAGTACTAATTGACGTGTCCGAGCGTTTTTAAAAAACCTGAATTTTAAATGAATTTGTGCAAGACTTTATGGACGCACTGTATTAAGGGATAGGGAAATTATCGAAAATCATTCCGAAGATTTTTTGCCGTGGAAATTTCCTAATGGCAAAAAATCTGAGAATGATTTTCTGATTATTTCCCAATCCCGAAATGTATTTTGAAGATTATTTACCAAATAAAAAACTAACGATTTCTGACGGGTGAGATTTTCACTTTTGACAAGGGTGATTTTCACCGGAGAGCGGGAGATTATCGCTGGATTTCTGACGGGTGAGATTTTCACTTTTGACAAGGGTGATTTTCACCGGAGAGCGGGAGATTTTTTCAAATCTAAAACCCCTGTGTTGGATACACTTCCATAACGTTGTTCTGCCACATTTAACGCCGGTTTCATCTTCTTCAAGCCTCTTAATTAAATTATCTAATGTAGGCACGCTTGTTCCTCGTATAACTTGTAAATTTTACGCCATATTATATCTTGATCACTTCCATCTACCTTCGAGAAAATGCCAGTATCGGTTCTTTTTTTTCTCGCTAAAATGGGATTATTCACAATTTTCCATATAGTTGATGTTGGAATTTTCGTTAATGTGGCCGTCTCTTCTAACGCTGCTTGCTTGCTGACCGCACGTTCAATGAGAGTTGAATAAACATTGTTTATAACTTCCTTAGTTTCCACAAAAAAGTGTTTTCTGCTTTTCGATCCTGAGATACATTAGGCTCGCACATATTTTCCATGATTCACACACGATTAAACAAACGCTGTATTACACACGAAGTAAGAATAATTACTAAGCTTAAAACTAACCAGAGACAGTCTTTAGAACATAATTTGTTTTATGGGATTAATCCTCTCATTTTGAATCAGGTAAAAATCGATTTAAAATCACCAAACTATTACTTTAATAATGAAATTACGTCTTCCGCATTTGCAGTTTACTTTAAGACATTTTTAAATACGGACCATAATTTACCTGCATTTATTCATTCATTCATTGTTTGTTTATGGCCACCCTTGGATAATCCCATTCAAAGGCAAACTGTAACTTTCTTATATCTCTGGACAGGCTTTACCTGGTAATTAACTGAGCGATTCTCATATCGGCACATCAAACAGGTAAAAGGCAATAAAAATCAGGTCAAATCAAAGTTATAAGATGTTTGTTATTAAGAAAATTAGCTATATACATAACAATTTCCAGACTTTAAATACATACGTATTTACATACATACTCATTACATCTTTAATTATTATTATTATTATGGGCATAATAATGTGCTACGATTTTAACTTATTTTAGTGTGGATGGATAGTGTGTTACTATTATATGCTCTAATCTTATTAGCAATAAAATCATGCTTTTTCTATGTCGATATGATTTTAAATCTATGAGGTGCGCTAACACTATTGCATTTTATGTTAGTTTTAGTTTGAACATTGATAAGTTTGTCAACAAAAGTGAATATAGATGACTGGGTGTGTTTGGTCCGAGTTTGTATTTTAGTACTAACAGTGTTAGTCAAAATACGCCAAATTTTGCTATGTAATTCAGCGCTCGTTCGGGCATGTACCATGTAGCCCAGAAAATAGCCGTTTTGGCATAATTTGGTTAATCCTTATTGTCTAAGGTCTCAGCAAGTCGCTAGAGAACAAAGTTATCAGTGTTATCACACATAATATATACATACAGGGTGACAATTTGAAAACGAACAGCATTTAATATTGCCTCTACCAATGATAGTATGAAAATTTGGCGAAACACGTCAATTGATATATCAAGGGGGAAATTTTTTAAGGCATTTGTTGTCGTGTTACTTTCAACCCCCTGACCCCCAGGGGACCTACCCCTAAAATTTTAAATGGCAACCCCTATTTCTTTTGCCATTTTTGTGTTCCTTATAAAATTCTACATAAACTGGATTATTTTTTTTTTCAAAATTGTGATTATTAACCTCCCAAATTAATGAAATGTATTTAATATCGAATTTTAAAACGGATTGCATTCACCGCCTCATAGCACTTCGTTTAAAACTGTTTGTACCTACCAATAGTTACATTCCAAATTCTTTTATTTATTCACATTTCGTCTTCGATATCGCCACTAGAAAACATAAAATAATTCACTTTTTTTTCCGTTTTCGACAAAACAAGATTCTCGATTTGCTTATTCCTGATATTTCAAACAAATGATAAGTACTTAGTAGGTACTTTATTTTCCGACTCCTGGTGTTCATTATTTATTTCATGTTCTTCTAGAATCAGTGAAATAAGCTGTGAAAGTTTCAGTGACGAATGCCCTTTTACTTAAATGGCAAGGTCAACAAACAAAACTGTCGTTATTGGAGCGACCTCAATCTTCACATTATTAGAGAGGGGCATACGCAATACCCTCAAAAAATAAATGTTTGGGCGGGTATATTAGGCAATAGTATCATCGGTCCCCTCTTTATCAATGGAAATCTAAATGGTGAAATGTATGCAGAAATGTTAGACACAGCTATAGAACCTCTTATAATTCGTGAGGTGGAAAATCAAAGGGACGCCAATGGAAATGTTGCTCTAGATGAACATTTGCTCCACTTCCAGCAGGACGGAGCGCCTCCGCATTATGTACGCCCAGTAAGAGAGTGGCTGGATAATCATTACCCAGAGCAGTGGATTGGTAGGAGGGGACCCATAGAATGGCCACCTAGGTCACCAGATCTGACACTGGTGGATTTTTTCTTATGGGGTCACTTGAAATCCGTTGTATTTGAAACTCAACCAGATTCCATTGAACAATTACAACAAAGAATTGTACAGGAGTGTAGAGCTATTTCACCTGAAACTCTTGAAAACGTCCGAAACTAGTTTGAATACCGGCTGTACTTGTGCTTGGAGAAGAATGGAACCCATTTTGAACAATTCATAAAGTAGGATAGGTGAGCTTTCCAGTATTTCATTATCATTATCATAATTTTTCAAGGAGTTGCATTATTTAAATGTTTATTTAAATACATTTCATTAATTTGTGAGGTTAATAATCACAATTTTGAAAAAAAATAATACAGTTTATGTAGAATTTTATAAGGAATACAAAAATGGCAAAAGAAAAAGGGGTTGCCATTTAAAATTTTAGAGGTAGGTGCCCTGGGGGTCAGGGGGTTGAAAGTGACACAACAAATGCCTTAAAAAATTTCCCCCTTGATATATCAATTGACGTGTTTCGCCCAATTTTCATACTATCATTGGTAGAGGCAATATTAAATGCTGTTCGTTTTCAAATTGTCACCCTGTATGTAGACTAGCAATTATTGGGTAGTGCAGCAAATGAAGAAATACTCTTTAAATTTATTCCAAGCTTTCGGAAATCTTTTATTTCATTTCCATGCTCAGGAAGAAACTTTCTTGAGATTGTTCATAAGGATGTTCGTATAAAATAAGAGACATGTGAGAAGAAAACGTGTTGAAAATCAATCAAATCAAAGTCTATGGAAATATTACGCGGGAAACCATGTCCTGTGTGTAACTCACTGGTTTCCCGCGTAATATTTCCATAGACTTTGAATTATATAACAGTATTTCAAAATGTAACTAGTTAAATTCGATTTTATTTTAAATTGTGTGTTTCTTCCTCCATATACAATGGTTTTAATAGTATCCCCAGACGTTGACTTTGATTTTTAACACGTTTTCTTCTCACATGTCTCTTATTTTATAAGAACATCTTTATGAACAATCTCAAGGAAGTTTCTCCCTGAGGATGGAAATGAAATAAATGATTTCCGAAAGCTTGGAATAACTTTAAAGAGTATTCTTTCATTTGCTGCACTCCCCAATATTCGCTAGTCTATTTCTCAACTAGTCAGCAACGACTACCCTCTCTATACATATGTATAATATGTCATACATTGAGTTGTTGAAATGGAAATAAAAGGATTTGCAAGTGTTGGAGTTTTATTAAGGTCTGCAGATGCCTTTGCCAAAATATGCGGTGGAAACTTTGATTCGTTTGTCAAAGATATACATCCCTTATATGACATCAAAACCTGACTGTTTCGCGACGCCTCATTACCTCTATTCGCCTTAAAATAAAAAGCTTATCCTGTGAAAAATGCGATCTGGATAATATATTTTCCGAATGCAGATGATATTCTGCTTATCACAACTACCTAATACAGGTGTGGTGTGTAAAATTGAATGTCCCTTTACTCCTTTACCTTTTATCCTTGAAAAATATAAAAATCTTGTTGAGTATTCACATATACATTAATTTAAAATTATAAGGTACATTCATAATACAGGATGTTTCTTAATAACATGCTAATATTAAGAGAGGTTATCCTTGGATCCATTTTGAGAAAAAAACTTCATATGAACATATGTCCTAAAAGTCCTAACTGATGAACTATAGGGTGCTAAAGTTTTAAGAAAAAAACCTTTTTTTTTAGATAACTTTCTCAAAGCTGACCAGTTGGTTTAAACCAGTGCCAAAAACTCAGATACACACACATTAGATAACTTTGGTATAACTATATATTTTTGTGAAACGTGGTACGCATCTTCTATGTATCAAAAGGCATTTTCTGCTGTAAAACATGATTTTTTTATTCTTGCCAGTGGCGTTCGTGCGGGATTTGCACCGAATTATTTTAAAGGGAAAAGTGATACGCCACTGCTTTTTCCTAAAGTAAAAATTATTTTTGAAATCCTTATTCCTCTCTGAGCAAATCTGGTCTCTTCATTTTGTTTCGTTTGACGTATGGTTTTCGCATAAAAAAATACAATTCATTATTTCCATCTCGCTAGACCACTTACGAGAAAAAACAATTTATGTTTAAACAATAATTTATTTAAGAGAATCATTTTTAAATGCTAAAATTATGAAATTATAGTATTCTAAATACATTTTGGAGTGCTAACACGAAATTGCGCTGAACGCACAAAGAAGTAAATTAAATCCAATTGACTTCATCGATGAATAAAATTTCAGTATCAAATAATGGATTTTCAATTACTTTTTGAAGAAACCATTGGCAAAAGTTCATCCGTAATGGAAAGTCGCGTGGGAGTAGAGCCTGAACACATTGGATATGGTAGGGATATAATAAAAAGTCATTGAGAGTTTTCCAAACAAGAATATGTGAGATATTTAAATTGTTTCCAATTTTTTGTGTACCTAATTCGAGATCTTCCTCGACTAAATTCAAAACCGCTACCTTAATTTCTGGTGTTCTTACAGTACCCCCTTTAGATGATTGTCTGTTTCAAAATTTCCCTTTTCGCGCAACCTTCTATGAATGTTTGAAAATGTTCGTGCATCCGGAATATTTCTATTTGGAAAGCGGTTTTCGTACAACCGCCTGGCTTCAAGTGCGTTACCATTAGCAAGCCTATACATGTGATGCATCTGCAAACAAATCTTACAAAACAAAATCTGCTTCTTACCTTCTAGATACGTTTTTAATCCTTGATAATACCCAATCTCATAAAAAGGTGCAAAAGAATGGATTTAATTTTTTTATGCGAAAACCATACGTTAAACGAAACAAAATAAAGAGACCAGATTTGCTCAGAAGGGAATGAGGATTTTAAAAATAATTTTTAGTTTAAGAAAAAGCAGTGGCGTATCACTTTTCTCTTTAAAATTATTAGGTGCAAATCCCGCACTGGCAAGAATAATAAATCATGTCGTACAGCAGAAAATGCATTTTGATGCATAGAAGATGCGTACCACGTTTCACAAAAATATCTAGGGTCATACCAAAGTTATCATAAAAAAAAGATTTTTTCTTAAAACTTTAGCACCCTGTAGTTCAATAGTTAAGACTTTTAGGACATATGTTCATATGAATTTTTTTTCTTAAAATGGACCCAAGAATAACCCTTTTAAATATTAGCATGTTATTAAAAAACACCCTGTATATCAAAGCGTGAGAATTACTATCCATGGTTTTCTTTATTTTTTCATTTTTCTTTAGTGGTCTTCTAGTTAAGAAAAAAGTCAGCCTGACAGACCCCAGTGGAGTGACATAAAATGTGTGTCCCTGTTAAAATTTTTCCTGTGTGACTGGCTGTTCAGCCGAATTCCAACCAAAAAACATGTTTTTTCGTATGATGACTTGACGTATAGGGCACACAAAGTAAAGAAATGAAATAATGAAAGTTTCAACTTATCATAGAGATAAGATAACACATTTGTGTTTGGGTTAGGTGCGGCTAATATCATAAAGATGTTTTAAAAATAAACATAAATTAAATCAACACCAAGTATTGTTTATCCTGTGTACTCCTGCTTTAGGTGGATATGTAAGCTATCACCCTGGTAATGTTCCTCGTCATAAACCCTCCTCTTTAAAAATATTGATTGATATTGACATTTAAAAAAACTGTATATAAACTTATTTTCGGAATCTCTATCAATTTCTTAACAAATTTCCTTATCCTTTCCTATAACTGCAACACGTGCAACCCCCTGGGCGGGGGTGGCACCACCCCTAACATCTTAAATGGAAGGGGGGGGGGGGGGGGTCGAGTGATACCTTATTTTAAAGGTCCTGCAATTCCCTTTATAATGATGTAAAATTCATGTACTTCAGTTCAGTATTTCTGATTGATTTAAAGCTTAAATAAAACTCTAATACATCTTCATTAGTGGAGATCAGCAAGATAGTGTAAAAATGATAAATGAACTGACCCGTCAGCCAAGTAAATGTTGGAAATGACCACCATGACTCTCCATGCAGTAATAAAGATTTTGCTCAAAACGTTGCCGCACATTTTGCAATATTTGAGGAGTAAATTGAAGGCACTCATTACTCATTCACAATTCATTGTCGCAAATATTCTAACGATGTTGGCTGAGTAGCATAGATTTTGCTTTTTAAGTGACCCCACAGAAAGAAATCAAAAGGTGATAAATCTGGCGATCTTGGGGGCCATTCAATGGCACCTCTTCTACCAATCCATCGACCTGAAAACGTCTGATCTAAATATTGTCGAACACGTAATGCGTAATGTGGTGGGGCACCATCCTGTTGGAACATCAACCTATTCGCAATGTACCGCCGATCATTCTGATTTTCAATTATGGCTGTTAATGCAGGATCTATAGCGTCTTGCAGTAATTCCAAATACATTTCACCGGTCAAATTTCCAGGTAAGAAAAAAGGACCAACTAAATGATCGCCAAAAATACCAGCCCAAACATTTAATTTTTGTGGTTGCTGTGTGTGTACCTCACGATAAATTCTGGGATTAGAATCGGACCAATATCGGCAGTTATGACGATTTACTACGCCATTTAAGAAAAAGGAACATTCGTCGGAAAAGCAAGTGTTGAATAGAAAATGTTCATCGTTTATAATTCGTTCACTCATATCTTCACAAAATTGTAATCGCCGATCAAAATCGTCTTCATTAAGTTCTTGTTCAAGGTGAATTTTATACGGATGAAAACTATGGGCCTTTAGAATCCGTTGGATACTACGTCGACTAACACCACACACAGTATCCAATTTGCGGGTACTTAACGTAGGATCTACATAAACTTGCCCTAAAACCCCCACTGCCATTGCTTCGTTCCTTATGGGATTTTCAATGTTGCGTTTTTTATTGGCGACTGATCCAGTTTCCCGAAATTCAGCTACAAGGTTTAGAACATATTTTCGATGCACGTTACTGTTCTCATGTCGCTCATTAAATATTTGTGCTGTTCTATTTGCGCACTGATTATTTCCGAAAAATAGTTCGATAATTTCAACCCTTTCTGCCGTGGAATATACCATGGTTAATTTATGTATAAAGCGTTAAAAGGTATTTTAACAACAAACTTTGGTCGAATCAATCGCAAACTATGTACTGAATTCCTATTTAAAATAAGTACAAGACATTCCCTTCTTATCTTTTTTCAAGAAAAAAACGCTCCAATCGCTATTTTCAACACCAAAATGATAAACAAACCATGGGCGTAGTGAAGAAAAGCATTTAAGCATTAAGTAAATGATTTTACTCAAATTTCTTCTGAAAGTAGTACAAACTAATCTGATGTACCTATTAAAGTCTACTTTAAGCTTTAAATCAATAAATCTCCAAAACTACTGAACTGAAGTACATGGATTTTACATCATTATAAAGGGAATTGAAATACCCTTAAAATAAGGTATCACTCGACCCCCATTTCCATTTAAGATTTTAGGGGTGGTGCCACCCCCGCCCAGGGGGCTGCACGTGTTAACGTGATTTTTTGCCAATTTTGTGTCCCCCTCGAAAACAAAATCGACGGGTCTGAGCGTTTTTCCAAAAAATAACTGAGCTGCCAGTAAATGTCTCTGTTTTGTTTTCGATGCGCCACCCTGTATATATAATATAATTAATTAAATTTTCGAAGACAATTCCTAATTACTAAACGACTTTGGTATTCGACGATTAAATCTTTTAATTAGTCATGTCCCTGATTAATACCCATTAGCTTGAACAAGACTCAAAAGAAGTGTCGAGTTAATTCGTAGAAAGAGGTTGCAAATTTGTAATTTTAATTTATACAAAACATTTATTTTGATGACATATACAGGATGTTTCATGAATATTGCGAAAAAAGTATGAGTTTCCCTGCTTATTTTTTTTTTTTTGTTTTTTTTTTAAATAATTTTTAAATAATGTCGATGTTTAAACTAAAACTGGTATCAAGGAGATTTTTGTACTTGTAGAGGGCGTCACCTGTATGTCTTTTTACTTTTTGAGGAGTCATAACTTTTTTATACGTGCTTGTATTGCATGTTTAAGTAAAAAAATAAATTTCTCTTTAATTTTTACATAAAAAACGCATACTTGGAAGAAGTCGTTACGAGCAACCGTTTTCGAGAAAAAGAATAATAACATTTTCGGTGCACATTTCTGAAGGAAGCAGAAAACAAAAACAATTTCAAAAAATACTTAACAATAATACTATGAAACAGTCAGCCACTAAATAATATTACCTTGTTTACTCATTCACATTAACTATTACATAAGAAAAAGTATTTAACAACCGACAATCCTATTGAAAAATACTTCACTTAGGTTACACCAGTCAGTTGTTGAAAATGTGTAAAGTGTGTTCACAAATATAAGAAACCGACCTAAATGACTGCTATTATTAGGGTATTCAAAATATAATAAACAACAATAAACCAGTTCTGTGAAATGATATGGGCGTAATAAATTTTAAGTACTGTACTCAGATAAATAAAAATGCGGATAAACCAGGGTCCTTTTTGATTTTAGTCTGTCAACGTACACTGTTGAGATTAGTTGAAAATGTTTCGTCCTTGGTATTCTAGTGAAATTTTGGAACGCAGAAAAAGAAGTGATATTGCAAAATCAAGAACGTTGGACCAAGGGGCGAGGAACTTATACGACGAAAAGTTTATAAAATGTCTGAAGAGCAAAGTGTACCAACGTTGGACAATTTAATGAAAAGGCTGACAACAGATGAAACAGATATTAAATGCGCAAGAACGACATTGTGGAAGCGCTTTCAACACATGGGCTTTAAATTCAAAAGGATAAATAAGAAGCAGGTTTTGATGGAGAACTGAAGGTATGCCGATCATTGATTTAGATGAAACGTGGTTTGACACCTACGACACCCCGTCAAGTGTGGCAAATGTGTGGCACGTGCCCCGTCAAACCGTGGAAAAAGAATAACAATCTTATATGCTGGTTCTGACGATGGGTGGGTGCCGAATGGTCTCTCTCTCGGCAAAAAATATTAGTGAATCATGTGTTGACTATCATGAAGACACAACAGCGGAGTTATTTAAAAATTGGTTTGAAACTAAATTATTGCAGAACATTCCACCAAATAGTGTCATTGTTATGGATAACGCTAGTTATCATAGTAGACAATTAAACAACGCTCCTTCTTCAAAAGACACTAAAGCCAAAATTCAAGAATATATGTTTGATAATGATATATATTTTCATGAAAACTATAGAAAGAAATACTTATCAGAAGTGCTTAGAAGTATATTTATTCAAAAAGAATATCATTGCGATGAACTTGCGAAAAGCATGGGGCACATAGTATTGCGGCTACCGCCTTACCACTGTATATTTAACCCTATTGAACAAATATGGAACCAACTTAAAGCTGGAATTCGTTGCAATAATATTTCACCCACACTTAATTCTAGTGTATTAACTCTAATTCATGATGAAACTAAAAAAATTTCTGAGGTGAACTGGAAAAACTGCGTACAACATGCAACATGTAAAAAAAGTAGAAGAAAGTTACATTTGTATTAGGAATGCAACAGAAAAGTTTATTATTACTCTAGATGATGATAGCGATAGTGAAGTAGATTTAGTTGGGTAATTTATTAATTAATATAATAATTTAGCATTATAAGTGTCAGACTATAATTCTATTTTTAGATTTTGAATTTAATAAACTTAAATAAACATCAGTTTCATATTTATTTGCTGCTAAATTAAATATTTCAATACTATGTATTTTCTCAGACGGTCCTAGCTCAGTCGGCATTGTGTCAATACCCCTATTTAGGTAGAAATAAATAAGAGTCATTTGGTCAGTTTCTTACATTTGTGAATACACTTTACCGCAACTGTAATACAGGCATCTATCCTACGATGCATTATTTCACAGGATGCGATAATGCGATTCCTTAATTCTTCCACAGTTTCTATTGGGGTCGTGTAAAAATGTTTGAGGTGACCCCAAAGGAAAGAACCCAATTAATTTAAGTCTGGAGACCTGGAGGGTTGTATTCCTCCTCGAACTATCCAACGATTTGGATAAACTGTGTTCAAATATTCACGAGCAAGTAAACTGAAATGACCATTCTGCTTGCAATCCTAATGGCAATGGGGTATCTTCCAGAGGTATGGACAATTCATCTACAAGAAAACGACAATAAAATGCTCCAATAAGGCTCGGTTGTAAAAAGAATGGGCCTATCAAATGGTCTCCAACAATTCCGACTCACCCGTTAAGTGAAAACTGGTCTTGATGACGGCCTAAAATTGCATGTGGGTTCTCATCCGCTCACACAAGATTGTGCTGGAAGTTCATTATCTCGTCGATGAGTAATATTTGTCCTAAAAACTAGGAATTTTCGCCAGTTTCTTGTTGCATCCATTAACATAAATCTACTCTTAATGGAAAATTAGTCGGTAAGAGTCCCTGTACCCTCTGGATGTGATAAGGGTATAAGAGATTATTCTTAAAAATTCTGAGAACAGTAGGAGACCTTACATTCACGTTTAAGGCAATCTTTCCGGTATTTGTTGTAGGAATTTTGACAACTTCATGAAGCACATATTCTTCCATTTGTGAATTTGCTGCTGTGTGGGGTCACCCGTGTCCAGCGGTTTGTTTATGAAAACTTCCAGTTTCACTAAGACGTTGATGGAGACAGGTAAACATCGTATGATGCAGAATAACACGATAAAGACGCCTGGCTGCTAATGAATTACGATTGGCCAGGTCATAAACGAAATGCATATCGCACATTTCACTACTTGTGTCAGTGTAATTCATATTGAAAAGCTTGACAACTTGACAACTAAACACCTTACTAATTAACGTCGCCTTTTCACCTTTTTCTGTTTTCTGCTCCCGAAAATGTTATTATTCTTTTTCTCGAGAACGGTTGCTCATATAGCGACTTTTACCAAGTATGCCTTTTTCACGTAAAGATGATATAGAAATTCATATTTTGCTTAAAGATGTAATACAAGCACCTGTAAAAAAGTTATAACTCCTCAAGCGAGTAAAAAGGCATGTAGGTAGCGACCTCTACAAGTGGGAGCCATACTAACATCAAATTCAAATTTCGCATTTCAAAAAAACCCTAGATACCAATTTTAGTTCAAAAATCGACATTATTTCAAAAAGTATTTAGAAAAAACAAAAATAAAAATAAAACCTTAACACGACCCTGTATCTCCGAAACGAAGCATTGTCGGACATAGGTTTATAGGAACTCTTTTACATATTTTTAAGCAGAGAAACTAATCCTAAATGTTTTCGCAATATTAATGAAACACCCTGTATATTATTATTTGTTCCCAGAATGGTGACCTAATCGGCAGCAATAAAATTATCATAAAAGTTTATATATTTGGCATAGCCTTGATATAATTTTAAATAAAATATATCATATTCAATGATATCATCCCTCTTTTACCTAGTTAAATTAACCAATTTAATAGCGATTCACAATTTTCGTTTTACATACGTATTGATTTGATTAAGTATTGAGTCAGCTCACTAATTATTTTGGCGTGACTTCCCTGAATACCAGGCCCTCGTCACAATGCGTTTCAATGGCCATTCTCATTCTATTGATTTTACAATAAAGTGATCTCATCAGCCAGGAGGGGTTCGCGGTCTCTCGCAATGGCTACATGGAAATACTATTGACCCACTAACCAAAATGCGTTGTACCTCATGTGATCAATAACGTCTCGTCTTGCCGTGCATGGTCAATGGTCACGATTACCATTGGTGGTTTGAAAATGTGCCTTTTTTAAGTCTAGTAGAAATATGTTTATCTTTGGGTAATATAAATAGTACAAAAAGCTGATAGTTAGGTAAATTATGTGAAACCGCCCGAGGAAGACTCCTCTTATTAAGTACTTAGGGTTGCCAGGTTCCTAAATTTATTTTCCTCCGAATTATTTTAAAAAGTTGCCAGATTTTCAACAAAATTCCCTAGATTCCCAGATTTATAAAACACTAATAAACATAGGTACCTATACATAATATGCAGAATGCCTTCTAGAGTTTCAGTACATAACCTGTTCCGAATTTTTGTTTCATACCTACACAAATAGATATGTTCAAACTAGTTCAAACCGACTGTAACTGCAAGTTAGTACAGCCCCTATTGTATGTTTTTCTAATATTAAATTTTAAGAACACCACTAATATTTAGATAGATAAAATACACTGTTGGTTTCTACGGGAATCAGGGCCGGATTTAGAGTCTGTGGGCCCTTAGGCTGCACCTGTGGTGCGGGCCCTACAGGGGAAAATATTTTTTTAGAACCTACACAACGCATTTTCAGCAATTCAGCAATTATCTTATCTAAAACTTAAAAATAAAAAAATAAAGTATTTTATTAAATTATAGAAAATTTACATACGACTTACCTATAGACATCATTTAGAATTTAATAAATTCATGAAATGTTAAAAATGAAATTAACTGAACATTACTAAATATTTGACATGATTTATTAACATTTCTATAGAAAAGTATATACAAAGTTGAGATTAAAGCCTACGTTTCTAAATATGCAAATATGATCAATACGATTTTAAAAATAACATATCGTAAAGTAAAAAATTTTAAAAACAAAACTCACTTTTTATATTATATTATATTATATTATATTATATTATATTATATTATATTATATTATATTACTTAATCCAAAAGCAAACAATGAATTTTTAAAAAGAATCTAACTTAACATAACCTGAACTAAAACGATAGTGTCTCAGAATCTTAATGACTAATTAATTAGTTTACGCCTACACTTCGTACTAACGAAGCTATTTACAATATCTTAATAGCCTTGTTGCCTCAAAAAGTCACTTTCAATGCTGAGTAAAGTTAAAGCGCTTAGCCTCTCTTCTAACATGGATGTTCGAAGCCTGTTTCTAATCAACTTTAACTTGGAAAATGACCTCTCTCCACTGCTGTTTGTGACCATAAGTGACAGGTAGATTCTTAAGGCAATCTCAATATTAGGAAAACATTCTTTAAGGTTTTTTTTAAGATGAGCTCATACATCCACCTCTCCTGACTAATGACTTCTTCATTATCGTCGTCATTGTTTTTAAACTCGTGGCACAAAAACTTGAACTGAATCAGTTCATTTCCCAATTGTTCATCTAAGTAATTGTAATAGGTTTCTGCTAAATTTTAAGCTGCTGCAATTATCTCTTCATTACTGAGTGTACTCAACTTGTTGAGAAACCCAAAACGGGTATCAATTAGTTTGTATGCCTCAATTCTCTGCCGCAATGCTGATTCAAATTGATCTGATTGATAGGAAGGAAATTCTGTGTTCGAAATTTTTCTGATGGGGTTAGCTCAACTTCCGGTGCTTCGACACAATCGAGAGGTGACAAACGAACATTTATTTGTCGTTTTCGTTGTGTTTGAGTCTCATACCCTATGTAATCAGAACCAGTTAACTCAGCAGCTTTCACCTCATATTCTTCAAAGCTATCCCGTCTAGTTTCTATAAAGTGTGTTAGCAACGCCAGTGCTGAGGCGGCTGTATTCACGTCCAATTTCGGGTTCTGAAGAAATTCACTAGTTTTGGTTACTTGACTCAATATATCTTCCCAAAATACTGTGTATATCTTCGTTTCCAGTTTTGACATTTTGTTATGCAAACCTAGAGCAGTAACACGTGATTTTCCTGAATCTTCTTTGTCCTGTGATATTTCAAAAAGTGCATTTTTTATTTCTCTATACTCTCGCAAAAGGGCTTTGCTCTGCATGACCAACGTGTTGTTGTTGTTGTTCGTTTTGGAATGAGAACGGGCTTATCCACGTCGGCCTTTTTTAAGCAATCGGTTAAAACTTTATATCTGTTAACACAATAACCGCCATGAGAAAACTGCGAACGCGTTCCGGAAAAAAGTTTGCATATATAGCAGTAGACGTGTCTATTGCTTGGAGAAAAACAGAGCCATGTACGTTTTATGATTTCATCGTTCCGGGTTTGTCGTAAAAAAAAAACTTTTTTGACATTTTCTTGTAAAACTTCTTTCAGCATTTCCATCGCTTTGCTTGAAAGATTTACGACGAAATAGCTCAATGTCACAATTTTGAAGTGCTGTGGAGTTCATTTTTATGCAGCACTCTATATTAATTTGTGTCATAAAGTCAGGCCATAATCCAATGTCATGTCCTTATATACGGCAGCAACGTCTTCTAGAATTATCATCCTCGCGCCCGCATGCCTCCGTGTTTTCTGTCACCTTCGCGAAATTTCCGGCTAGCACGGTGGGAGATATTCTCGTCAGGCTGGTCAAGCACCCAAACATTACGTTAAATTAAACCAAATGATGAATAGATGTATGATGATAATGATCGCCAAACGTTTATATTATTAATTTAGTAAAACAAAAAAAAATTGACATAGGAACATTTTTCACTTGAAGCGGGACCCGACCCTTTGTGGTGCGGTGCGGGCCTCTTTTGTGGTGCGGGCCCCTAGGCTGTAGTCTAGGTAGCCTAGTGCTTAAATCCGGCCCTGACGGGAATTCCCTGCATTGTGCTTATCCTTGTCATAGTTTAAAAATAGAATTCTCGGTAGTTCTCCGGGCCGCATTTATTTTTTACCAATGTCGTCATCAGGACATGATAATTAGGTGTAGGGTGTAGGGCTGGTGAACTTTTGTACCACTGACTGAGCTGACTAGCGCGAAAATTAATTAATTCTAATTTTCGCATTTATAACTAACTAACAAATACTATCGAATTTCCCCAGAACTGGGGAAAAATATCCAGACCTGGCATCACTGTACTAAGTATTACTACAACCAATCGAGCAAGTCAAAATCAAAAAGATATTGGCATCTCTGGGAGTACTTCCTCCTAGCACTAAAACCACATCTACAGGGTCGTAACGCAAACTGAAGGTACATATAAAGAAGGGAGGCGGGTGAAAACGTAATAAAAACGTTACTTGGTTTCTGAAAATAGTATTGCTGGTTTTCCATTCATTCCACTCATCGTCTATAGAGTCGATTTGCTAAGCTCAGCTATTTCAAAAGTAAAAGGTGATGGGTAGAGTTAAGTGTTAATCTTTTTACTTTTACTAGCCAAATCATATTTTTGCTGTACCTATGCATGGTTTATGTGTCATGTTTCGGTTACAGCTACAGTCATTATGCAAAGCAATAAACTCGCCAAAATGTGACCTCGGAATAATTTTATTGTCGAATAATTCAGACGCCAGAGCAAATTAGACAAATGAGTGTAGACCCACCTAATAAAAAACAAAATTGTACCTAGGGGCACATAAAGGAATTGTAAATATCTTCACAAGATATTTTAGGATATTTCCAAAACTAAATCTGTTGACGAAAATAGAGGGGAAAAACAGTTTTTTTTTTATACAGTGTGGCCCAAATTGGGCCTACATGTATGGGGATCTTGGAAACTATAGAAGATAGAGAAACGGTTATATGGGGAAAGTTTTTGACAATTATATTTCTAACTGAAAACCGTTTAGTACGCGGCCCTATCTTTTTTTGTTTTTGAAATATGTTGAAAAAACCAAAAAGATGTATTTTCGAAAATATGCTGTAGATTTCTTATTATTCACTATTTTGGGAATCTGTAAAAACATTTTTAAAGCAACTTTTTAAGTAGATTTCAGTTCTGCAATTTCATTTTGAACACGACGTTTCAGTTATTTTATACCATCATCAGGTTCATTTTTTCTTATGGGCGCCATATTGTATTTTATACTTAAAAGGTAGCTTATGACGTCAGCTTTTCAGCGATGTATTATTTGTTGGAAAATAAATGAAATTGACTTGAAAAATAAAGAAAATTAATTTTCGCAACACGTCAAATTTGACAACTGCACTATAACTCCCTAAATTGAATACCAATTAAAAGGTTTACATTTTGTAGTATTCACAAAACACTGCTATGACCTATGAGCCTATGACCAACCACTACCGTTTGAAAATAAAACAAAAATATTACTTGTCAGAACGAGTAAAAGTATAATAGTTTTTATTATTATTATCTAATAATTACGATTTATTTGTGTATTCTGAATTTAAAAGAAAATGGCATTGCGTTTTTCTCACGAAGAAAAATTTGATTTGCTACAATGTTACATTCATTGCAACAGAAATGCAAATTGATTGATTGATTGATTGATGCATTAGAAAGGTATTTTGAAAATTTTCCTGAAAGACCGCAGCCAAGTGTCAGACTTTTTCCAAAAATTGTTATGAACCTGAGAAACCATGAAAGTTTTGAAAAACCGCGGCCCAAGAGTTACGAAAAAGCAGGTAACGAGCGTGACGAAAATGTCAGAGCCTATTTTAATGCCGCTCCGACATCATCTACAAGAGCGTCGGCAAGAGACTTACGAACCCCGCGAAGTACCATACAAAGAGTCCTTAAGGAAAATAAATATCGACCATACAAGCCAACTATAGTTCAGGGTTACGAGAAACGGATTATCCAAGAAGAATGCAGTTTTCAAATTGGTATGTGAATCAATGCGAACAAAATCATGATTTCAGTCGTCTTGTAATTTGGACCGATGAATCACATTTTACCAACTGCGGGGTATTTAATAGACATAACCATCATTTTTGGGCAACAGAAAACCCTCACCAATTGGCTCAACGAAGACTGCAAACCCGATTTGGTTTTAATGTATGGTGTGGTATGTATGGTAAGTAATGTCACCTAGCTTGCTAAATACATAGCAGGTATTAAGTAACCCAGCTTTACTTTTCTCCTACATTTTAGACAACAGACTTATAGGACCATTCTTTTATAATCATACGTTGAATGGCCAAAGATACTTGGAGCTGTTAGAAGATCAAATATTACCGGCAATTAGAGCAAGAGTTCCTCAAGATCAATTGAATAATATTTGGTTTCAACAAGACGGTTGTCCCGCACATAATGTTCGGGAAGTTCAAACTCTCTTAAGACAGATATTTGATGACAAATTAATTTCAAACGGCGGACCAGTTAATTGGCCTGCTAGATCCCCTGATATAACTCCTCTCGATTTTTATTTATTGGGTTATGTAAAAAATGAAATACATGAGTTTGAACCCCCGGAATCTGTACAAGAATTAGAAGAGAGAGTGAGGAATGTGTTTACGAGCATAAATGGCAACACGCTTCGCAGGGTCATCAATACTGTGTTAAAAAAGTGTCAAAAATGTATTAATAAAAACGGCCAACATTTCGAATAAGTATAGTAAGTTAGATATTTTTTCTTATTTTCTTTTCAAAACAATAATTATTATTCATTGCGTTTTTAGTTTTCTTTATTTGAAATGTTAATATGAGATTTTTAACCATAAGGAAAAAATAAAATAATGTATTATAATATTATGATATTTTAAACAAATTTAACCCTGCCTAATGTGTTCTTCTCAAATTTGACGTGTTGCGAAAATTAATTTTCTTTATTTTTCAAGTCAATTTCATTTATTTTCCAACAAATAATACATCGTTGAAAAGCGGACGTCATAAGCTACCTTTTAAGTATAAAATACAATATGGCGCCCATAAGAGAAAATGAACCTGATGATGGTATAAAATAACTGAAACGTCGCGTTCAAAATTAAATTGCAGAACTAATATCTACTTAAAAAGTTGCTTTAAAAATGTTTTTACAGATTGCCAAAATAGTGAATAATAAGAAATCTACAGCATATTTTCGAAAATACATCTTTTTGGTTTTTTCAGCATATTTCAAAAACCAAAAAAGATAGCGCCGCGTACTAAACGGTTTTCAGTTAGAAATATAATTGTCAAAAACTTTCCCCATTTAACCGTTTCTCTATCTTCTATAGTTTCCAAGATCCCCATACATGTAGGCCCAATTTGGGCCACACTGTATATAAATAGGCAGAAGCATTGCAAGCAAGAGCTTTTTGAGGCCGTGTTCCTTGAAAGTCATTGGAAAATGATGACCTTCTTCAGATAAAGAAAGCCGTTAGGCGGCGGTTGAATCTGAGCCACGTATGCCAGGTTGAGCGGATTTAACCGGGCAATTTCAGCGGCATTGCCAAGAAGATATGTGTAGAATAGGTGAAAATGACCAACCTGTTTTCAACGTTACGTATGAAGTTTTAAAGTTGCTCGTAGGCCCGGTTTAGAAAACTCATCTTTGGATGAAATCCCTCAATCTCATGTTTGGAAACAGTCCCAGATGTGCGACTAGTACAAAGATTCAATAGCTGTTCTTAATTCAGAAAAGAACTCTTCCTAATGGCTATGGTCGCAACGTGATTATATCATGTCGTAAGATAAAAAAAAAGGCCTTTAAAGTATGCCGCATACCTACTTTTGAATGTTTACCTGGGTAAAACGTACAGGAGAATAAAAAAGAGAACTTTCAATTTCTGAAGCTTTTATTTTTAAGAAATAAATGGTAAACACGCACTTATAAAAAAAAGAGTGTTTTGAGCCGAGGTATTTAACTCTCTTGGCCAATAATCTCTTATTAGAAAATACGTCTCCTTGATGCATATTGAAATGTCTTCTTGCAAGTGAACATAGAGATTTGAAATATTTTTGAAACTCTCTTAAATATAAATAAAACTTTAAGCCAATTGCGATTCACTTTACTGAAAAGCTTTAAATAAAGGGGTATGATAGAATCCCTCAAGGTTTCGTGACAAAAGAAAAAACAATTCAGTGGTAAATTAAATACTCTTAACGGTAAGCCTTGATAAATTAATAAAACATTTCGGTTTTGAACGAAAAAACCTTTATTCTCGAGAATTTGCGGCAATATATGTCTAGAGAGGGGGGGGGGATCACAAAACTTTCCGATATGTGTTTATTTCCCTTCGTTGCATCACAGGCTGCATCGTGGCCATTTCATCATTTTTATTTTTTCTCTGGTTGATTTAGGTTTGTGCGTGTATGTGCGATATTATGAAGGTTTAATTGGTGATCTAGGGCAACTGCTAGAAAGTTGGTTAGTTAGTCTAAAATGTTTGTTTTATTTTAGATTCAAAAGCTGCAATTAAATTCTACCTATTGCCAGCTTTGGTTCCACCAAAATTGAGAACCAAGATTAAAACAAAGGGGCATTGGAAGCCCTCAGTCACAGAGATGGATTCCTGGTTCATGCGAATACTCCAGGTGATATTGAACCGGCAAAGAAATCTAATTTGTATGTAATTTTTTCAATGTCACCTTGTATACTCGTTTGTTGATTTCAATATATTATTATACATTTTTATGACTGTTTACAATTTAATTTGTTAATAAACAGTCTGAAACAAATTTCATATTTTTCTTTGCCTATATATAATGTTATACGGAATATTGCAGTACCATTAATTTTAATTAATTTTAGGATATTATGATTTTAGTTTTTAAAGAGCTCCTTTTTCATTTCCTGGTAAATCTGCTAGGGTACCTATTTTTAACGAAATAATTAACGGCAAAATATTTTGCAGAAACTAAGACCCTGCGCATTTGGATCTATTGAATAGCGCGATGCTTTTAAATGAATGTCGTTTGCTCTTGGTTCAAAGATTCCTTTTTCTCGGTGCGGCAGAAAAAAGTTTTTATGACCTAAAGATACTTTAGAAATGATAGAAGAGTTAATGGCCATACATTGTCATGAATTTCGACCCGTTTCGCTTCATTTTGACTAGATCTAGAGAAACAGGAAGCGCGAATAGAAATGAAGGAAGTGAGAGACCCAAAGTACGCATACTGCATAAAAAGTAAAATAATTGACGCAAATTGTAAGTGAACACCAACAAACCCCTATTGGGCCAGCAAGTAAATATATCCCACGGATTTGCAACAAAATCCTGAAATATGACCTGCAAATGCACGCTTATCGTCTAAGCCAGGTATGGGCAACCTTGGCTTAGCTGAGGGCTTAATTTTGGGACTTAATCAGGTCGCGGGCTATAGGCAAGAAATAAGTAGGTAGTTGTTTTGACCGCTGATTATTAATAATTTGTGGACTGTATATTTCGATATAAATATTCAAAGGCTTCAAAATCATTTTTTAACAATACAATTATGTTTCCATGACTATGGCCGTAACAGTAGTAGTGAATAAAAAAGCGACAAAGATTCACACATTTTCTTATTTAATAATTATAATAGCGTAATCAAACATATTATAAAAAGCAAATTAATAAAAAAATATAGAAAAATCAAATGAAAATTAATGAGGGACTTGTTTGTCTCTTTCTAACGACTATTTCTGACTCGATCTGTATGCTTAAAAATTTGCGCGTTATTTGAATTTTCTGAATCTCTCGCGGGCCGGATTGAAGCTGGTGGAGGGCCGGGCGTTGCCCATAATATATGTTCTAACTGTTCTAAGCTAATTCCAAGAATTATTACCAAATGATTATTCGCAGCAAATGCAATTTTCTTAAGGGCTTATTGGCAATTTTCATAAAAATAGTATTTTCCTTGAAAAAACCTTTTTTGCTGACAAAGCATGGTTTTTAAATTCTGAACAAATGAGTATATGGAGTTCTGAGTTATTCATAGAGAAGCTTTTGCATTCACAAAAATTTGACAGATCAGTATCTGTCCAATTCATGAAATCTTAGAAAATTCTGTAAACGCATTATGAAGAGATGCGACAGAACTACTTCCAGCAGGACAGCGCACCAAGTGACGTAATTCTTGGTTATTTAAATTTGCTTGAACAATTCTTGAAAAACGAATCATTAGTCGTATTACGCCAATTAATTGGCCTGGCAACCATGCACGGTCCTGTGATCCATTATATGGCGCCTTGCCCATTTAACCAATGTAAACATAGTGAAGCCGAGGTTCCTTGTTCCGCCAGGGTCATTTCGCGCAGTGCGCATGCGCGAGAAAAAGAAAATTGACGTTTATTCTAGCGGAAAAAAAATGAGGTTATTACATTTGACTTTGACAACTGGACCGAAATTTGTAAACAAACATTAAAGTTCTTGATTTGTTTAAGATTTTGTATATTATTTTGATTGAGAAAAGAAAAAGAACGCAGGTAAACATATTAATAAAACTTTTATTAGATATTTTACAATTATTCTTAGAGTTTAACAAGTAAAATAATAGGTTTTTGTAGGATTCTTTAAAGTACATGCAATTTTCGGTAAAATAGGTAGGTACCCAAGTATATCAACAGCAGCAAAGGAAAATAATCTTTAGGAAATGGACTACCTAGTTATTGTTCCCTCACGAAATTAACGTAGGTAAGTTAAAAGGAAGAAACATCCGGTCTAGGTACATACCTGTAGAACGATAAATCTTTGTTTAAGTTTTTACGCCTGTTTAAAATAATGTAAAATATTCGGTTTTGCCTCGGCATCGTCACAAAATTATCACACTTCACACACACATTCAAAACTTGCAGAAAAGTAAAGATAAACAGTACACAAAAGCCATTAATTACCAAATCAACTAGGTGAAGCGAACTGTCAAACAAAAATAATATTCGCTAAAGATTTCGAGGTTATGTCGAGTAAAATTGAGACGTTGTCACGTTGTCACTTTCCAGTTATATGAAATTGTTATTTAACGCGTTTTAGTTTAGAAATGGAAACAAATAATTTGAAAGCACTTGGAAGTACAGACTTGATGCTTATTTTACAATTTTTTAGCAAGATTTTTGGTAATTTTATCATTGCCCTAATTTTATAAGGCTCACTCTTCTGCCCTGTTCTAATGAAATAAAAGTGCATTTGGCAATACCCTTACGGCGCATGCGCACAAGTCGAAATGACCCTGGATCTTCTATCTCTGTTGTTGCTTCAAGATATTCAGGGTAATAGCCATATAGTACTAATACATATATGCTGTGATCTCACGGCGCGGGCGTGCTACTTCTTGTTATGGCCGCATGCTTTCGAAATCCCTAGAGAAAATTTAGAAGACCTACGGGCTAACCCTAAAAAAAGAATAAGAGAACATTAGCGGGATTACGAACTTTCGATACGTAGCGCAAAGATTTCGATACAAAGCTAAATTCGAACCGTAGACTTTAAAACGCAGATTTTAACCTCAGTCAACAAAACTGAAAATAGATTTGACATTGACAATGACAGAACCAAACGAGCCTAGTATCCGGGAGCAACAAAGACGGATACAAAATGAGAAAAAAAAAATATCATTCCGATATCAATCGTGGTATCCAGAGCTTCGCATCGACTTTTATTCGAATGGATTCTCATCGAATGCGTACATAATCGCGTTTACGAAAAAACATGCTGGATTCGGTACATATCCAATGTTTGTAATATGGCTATTGCCGGTTTGGAACTAGAAAGTCTAATTTAGTTTCAATTTATAATTTTCAGGTTTTTATATGATTTTTTAAATTGCATATTATGCAGTGACAATGACAAAAATGTAATTTTCTTAAACGTTTTACGAGAATTGAAGCTAAAAATAAATATATATTGGGCAAATTGCATCGGGTTACCTAGATATTAGAACATGAACGAATATTTAAATTTTACGGTTGAAAAGTGTGGGTTTTCTAAATTAAATTTATGTATGCGGTAAGCAAATAATGAATAGCTGTCTATAGCGTCTATATACTAAAAATAATAATAAGGATGAAGTCACACTCAATTTATACTGCAATCATATTTTTAAATAGTAAATATTATTTATTCTGTTTACAAAGTACTCGCATTTCAAATTTGAAATTCTAGTTATTATTTCTATTCGTTCTATAATTTTATTATTATTGTTTGCCATAAAAACATTTTAATTTTACTGATGAAGCCATTTAATGTGTCATTTTTTGTCGGCTATATTGGCATTCATTTTTATTATCCTGTAACACGCTGTGATTCGGGTAAACTTTACTCTGACGCTGTTTGAGAAAATATTTTATGAACCCTCTTCGGGCTGTGACGGTGATGTTTGTTTGCTCATTTGTGAGCCTCAACCTCTACCACCGTCCAAACGGTGCCTCTACTATGCATTCAAGATAACTCTCACGGGTTTTAAAGAGCCCACACAGCAAAGAAATACCTCTGATATATTTCGAATGTTTTCATTTCAATATTTCTGAAATATTTCAGATTTTTACACTCAAAATGACAGTTGAAGTACCCTGCCTTTGACACTTTAGGGACTAAATGCAGAAAAATCAGCCTATGGGTTCCTCTTATTTTATGTTTTGTTTGTGTAATGTTCAATTAACAATAATTATGATTAGGCATTGATATTTGTAGGTAAACCGTGCTACTACCGAATAATTATCTTATGGATAATAAAACTGAGGTAAGTCTCTATTATAATAGGTATATTAATAATTTTAGGTTAGGTTCATTTTATGATTTTCCCCGCTTTAGTTTAATTATTTAGCTTGAGTTGTTACTGCTGTAAATTAGAATATTGAGCAGTAAAGGGACAGAAGAAAAATGAAACATTTTTAAATTACAAAAACATCAATAGATTAAGAAGATATTCAGTAAGGCGTCATCTTTCTCCGGGACAGAACAAAAAATTTTTGCACTGTGGCTGTCGCAGTGCAAACTTCGTTTGTCCCGTGAATTGTAAGAACTTTGAATAAAGTAAAATGTATCAAACATTGATATACGTAGTATCCTTCATATATTAGAGATTGGTATATTTCTAACAGGGACCTATAATACAGTGTGTGTATAAAGTCTGAAAACGGTTTAATAACATCACAATTTATTGGCCGATTTAAACCAAATTTGGTACAGTTGTGTAAGATGATCTGACGCACCGAATGACGATATTGGCGTTGTTGTCAGCTTTTTATTTTCTCTGGAATTCGAACGAATCCTATATTTTTAAATGTAACACCCTGTATATTTTTTTATTTATAATTTTTACTTTAAATTTGTTACACTTTTGGTATAACATACTTTGTTCCTAATATCAGTAGTTTTCGAAATAACGACGTGTTTTGAAAATATCAACAGATTGTGTTTTATTTATTAATAAATAAAACACAGGTTCAGTTTTAATGTAAAGTCATAAAAGCTGTCATTTTTACATGCAAAAATGTCTTTAACTGAAAGTGAAAGAATTACAATTGTTATGATGAGAGGATATGGCGATAGGGTCAGGTCTTACGAAGAGGTTAAAAATCTATTTAATGACGCATTTCCAAACCGAACTTTAACTTCGAAAGCAACTGTTCTAAAAACTGTCCGACGGTTCAAAGAAACTGGAAACTGTAGAGATAGGCGACGATCAGGACGACCATCAGTAGTAGATGAAGAGAAAAGTTTAGAAATTTTACAACATGTTGTTGAACCCCCTGTTTCTTCATTAAGAAAAATTTCTCAAGTAAGTGACGTCTGCTTTAAATCCGTCCATAATGTTTTAATAAAACATAAATATCACCCTTTCAAAATACATGTAGTTGAAGGGTTATCAGAAGATGATTATGAGCGAAGAATTGAATTTTGTGATATTATGATGTCAAGGTTTGATCAAAATAACCAGTTTTTCAAGTTTATAGTATTTTCGGACGAAGCAACATTTATGTTAAATGGTAAAGTCAATAGACACATCACACAACTGTAGGTTTTGATGAAAATCCCCAGTGGATGAGAGAAGGTTATACACAACGCGCTGGAAAATTGAATGTGTGGGCTGGGCTTCTGGGTAACCACAAGATCGGTCCATTTTTTATTGATGGAAATTTGGCATCACGACTTTACCTTCAGCTTTTAGAAACAGAAACGCAAATAGTGCCTACTATGCGAAATGTGAAGGGTCTAAATTATGCAACAGAACGGAGCTTCTCCCCATTTTAATCGAAACGTGCGCGAATTTTTGAACAACACTTTTCTTCCGAATAGGTGGATCGGTAGAGCGGGTACAATCGAGTGGCCACCTAGGTTCCCTGATTTGTCGCCTAACGACTACTTTTTATGCGGACACTTGAAGAACAGAGTTTATACCACGAAACCTCAAGATTTGGCCGATTTGCAGCGTCGAATTTTGGACGAATTTGAATTAATAACGCCAAAAATGATTTACAACACAATTGAAAAATTTTATTTGCAATTAGGACACTGTCAAGCTGTACAGGGAAAACAATTTGAACATTTAATATAAAAAATATATTTTTTCTAAATTGTACTCGTTATTTCGAAAACTACTGATATTAGGAACAAAGTATGTTATACCAAAAGTGTAAGAAAAACAAATTTAAAGTAAAAACAATAAATGAAAAAATATTCAGGGTGTTACATTTAAAAATATAAATTTCGTTCGAATTCCAGACAAACTAAAAAGCTGGCGACAACGCCAATATCGTCATATTTCAGTCAGAATATTAATTTTCTTTGAAAAAGTGGATAATGTGACCAGCATTTAATATCATTAAACTATGAGATAAGTTAGGCCCTTTGCATTGTCTATAAATGCTCAAATCGTAGGAATATGGAAAATATTTCTATGTTTTTTATCAACTGTATCAAATTCCTTCCCATTGGCTAAAGCACGAACGACGAACAGCACAAGGTCAGCGAAATAAAAATTGGTCATGTTGGAACTACGAACGGGAACGGTGACGGCCTTTATAAATGTATATATTATTCTCCTTTAGGTTAAGCTGCGACGGGAACGGTGCATGGCGACGAGCGGGAGCGGTGACGAAAAGTTTTATAAATGCACCCTTTATATATACATAATATTATGATTGATACTTAAAATTAATAATTTTTAAATTTCTAATTTGACTGACCCATAGAAAGAAGAATTTCAGAGATAAATAGGCATCCTATTTTGTATAAATTCATATTAATAACTTAATACTACTTTATATGTTTTTTTAATAATATTGAGAAATAATACAAGAAATTGTTTAAAAATATTTCTGAAAAGTATTTGCCCCTAATTTAAAATATATCAGAAATGAAATTAAGTAATGTTTCAGAAATATAAAATGAAATATTACTTTAATAGGGCATTTTTGGGTTTCTGAAATATTTCATCAATATATCATAAATGTTTTGAAATATTTATGGTGTAGGTTAAGTTCGTTTTTAAATATGTCGCGCCAAATGTTAGGTTGACAATATGTTTGGAGAGAGTTGTCACTTGTCATCGGTCGGGTCTGTCTGAAAATGATAGTCAAGGATGAGAATTAATAAAAAAGAGTTAGTTATAAAAAATCGGCTTTTATTTTAAGAAATGGAAGGTCATCCTACAATGGAATATTTAATATCTTTCGGAGAAACTAATATGAAATATTTCTGAAACATTGCAAGCGTTTGCATTGGAACACAGTAGGAACACTATAATAGATTTTTGATTATTATAAAGCTGGGTAGTTCTTTGATCACCCTATAAAAAATCTGCTAACTCTAATTTTATTCTGATTCTATCGTAACAACCGGTTTCGTAGGTCAATCCTAATAATAGAATGGTTGTTTGTTTTGACGACCAATGTATTGCATAATATACTATTTTATTTTATTTTATAATAAAATTAGCTACTATAAAATCAAACTGATTAGGTTAGCGTTGTTTTTGTTGATCACTTTCTATGTATAAGAATGAAATAATACTCATTTTTAAATTCTTTAATATTGTTAGCAATTTATATTATACCAAGGTATATTATACTTACTTATGTAATATATCCAATGTCGCTTATTGTACTGATTTTTTTTCGCTCACCTAAAACAAAAATAATTATTGCAGTCTTCCTTAAGAAAATATTGATATTATTGTTATTTTATTATTTAAAAAAGCTAAGGACACTGTGTGTTCGGTTTTAAATTTTAAATTGCAAACATATTGCAGGTCAAACTGCCTTTTTTTAGTGATAAATTATTTCTGATAGACGATTGTTTTTAGCAATAGGCCTTTCACTATAAAAGGTTTCAAGTGATCGTTTTACAAATAACTTAATCTACGACGGTGTCATTATGACCCATTTAGCATCCTAATTTGGATGTCATTATGGCCTTCATAATAACACTTAAGTGCCATTACGAATTCATAATAACATGCAAATGTTACAATAAAAAAAAAAAAAAGAAAGTTAATCAAACCATGTGTCGGAAATTTAATAAATACACGGAAAAAAGAAAATACTCGTTTTAATACTATTAGTTTCAGTTTAAGACTAAGTTAGCTTTGTATATACTCAAGAATATATCGTTTTAAAAAGAGAATAGGAAATTCTTGTACAACCTGATTTAAATTAATTATATATATCTTCAATCATAACATGATAGGTAACTTAGCTGGAATATGATGAGTTTTTTAAAAGAAGTATTTGGTTTCATTATTTTGAAGATTTTAGAAAAAATTAAATCTTAGTTTTAAACCTGCGACCTATCAAAAGTAACAGACTATTTTTTAAAAGCAAAGCGACCTTTTGTTATTTTGAAAGCATATTATACTAAAATTAAGCATTTTTTATAGTTTTAAACTGTAAATATCGACCCTTCAAAATACACATATCATATGTTTATTTTGAACACATTGGAATATTCAGTTTGAGGCACTCATATTGCTAATATTAAAATACCATAAATTCAAATAAAGCCTGTAATAAGAAAGTTATGATTCTTGGAATTAGACGGCCTTAGACTGTTACATTATTTTCCGACGTTTCACAAACGATTCCACGGGGCATCTTCAATGATTGTAACTATAAGGGATTAGAGCACTGAATGTATGAATCGATTTGGTAGACATTGAAATAATTTAGTCAGTTGTCTAATCAGCCATATAGAGTAAAAAAATCCCTACAAATGCCACTTGCAATCGTTATTGGCGAAACGTCGAAAATTTATGGAACAGTTTGACACACAAAAATTCCGTAGGTTTTCAACTGAAACAACAGGTTTAAACAAATACTGAGGCGTGAGCACACGCCCCACCGAAACCATGGACCACAATAACTGGATTGTCTCGCGATTCGCGTCCGCGATGCTCTTCGGGAAAATTTCGGTTGCTTTCGTAGTACGACGAAAATCGTAAAGCTAGGAACAAGTATTTTGGGTTATTAAAACTATCACATTTATATTATACTTTCGAATAGCAGCTCAAATTGAGTATTTCAAAATTTTATACCAAATAGTTACGATCCCTTGTTTGGAGAATATAATACTTTATTTTGAAGCTATCAATCTTTGTTTTAAAACTAACTTTTAGTCACAGTAAAAATGTATCAAACCTTAAAGTACAGAAATAAACGAATCATATAGAAATTTGCAAATATTTGTTTTAAAGTAACTTTCTTAAAGTGAAAATATATATTGAAGATATGAAAATCTTGTTTTAAATATTTTCAAATGTTTAACTTAAACTTGTTTCCTTCAATTAAGATTTTCTAGTTTAAATATAAGCAAAAATATCTGAAAATATCAAAATGTTCTGTTTGAGAATATGTTTTTTTCTGTGTAGTTATTTATGTACCAAGAGCGTTAAGTAGACTATAATGCCCGGAAGGCGAAAGCAACTAGCCCGAGGGCCTTTGGCCCGAGGTATAGTTTTTGCCATTTAACATAGGGTGTTTTCCGCCACCACTCTGCATACCTTTTACAAGGTGGGCTATCCGCCGCTGCTTTTGCAGGTATTTTACATAGGATGTTTTCCGAGAGAGAGAGAGAGAGAGAGAGATAACACAGACAGAACAAAACAGACAGAACAGACAGAGACACACAGACAGACAGGCACACACAGACAGACAGATTACTTGCCTAAATACAAATTTGTTTAGTTTAAACATTCTGGTGAACTCAGGATTAAGATAATTCCTCCAGTGCACTTTTCCTAGCACCATGGATTATTATATGAAAGCTATTATTTTCCGCCTCTGCATCATCTAGCTAAATCATTAATTCCATTCAAAATTTAATTTGTATTTTTAAATTATTGGCCTTTTAAACAGCAAAGTAAGGTTAGGAAGTCAGGTGACAAGCGCTCACATACCTACCGAAATTCCAACTTGTCAATCTCACCGATTTTCGTGCGTTACCGGTAGAAGTTAGTGAAGAATGCCAAATTATTAAATATTATTCGCGTACGAGTTACTACCAGCGCTTTTCGTTCGTTTTTCAAGTGAAGAATAAGGTCTCTGTATTTAAATTTTCTTCAAAACATTTTTAATACCACAACTCCAAAAAATATTCCCTAATTATGGAAATCCATATCAAAGGATACTTTTCAGCAGGATGAAGCCCCTCCTCACTTTGCAAGAAATGTAAGAGGATTCTTAAATGTAACATTTCCTAATAGGTGCATAGGACAGCGAGGTGTTAGAGTGGCGGCCCAGATCCCCGGATGTTACACCCTTAGACTTTTATTTATAGGGCGATTTAAAAGTCAGAGTCTATGTCACCAGACCTAGAAATCTGGAAGAGTTGAAGGCAAAGATTCGGGCAGGGATACGTTTAATCACGTCAGAAGTTTTAGGAAAAGTAAGGGAAGAATTCTATCATCGGTTGGATCTGTGCCAACCGGTTAATGTTTTCGTTGCTGCTATTCTTGATTCCTTTCCCTTTACGCCAATCTTCATGATTTTTTGGAAAGTAGGGAATCGACAACGTTTTGCGTAATGCTTTCGATATCAGAATCAGAATCACCCATTTCGTATCTAACCGCGCCTCTGCATGTTTTAAATTAAATTCTTATGAGATTACAAGATGGGTTTTCTAATTTAGGTTCATAAAAAGGCTGTTTCGATATCGTTTTAACTTTTTATGAAATAGTTTTCTTTATTTTTCTAAGGTTGGTAATGATGTTCACAAAGGTTATATTTTGCTGGCGTGTATGTTTGGTTGCATTAATTCTATGAAATGGAGATGAGTTAAAAAAATATCAAATAATCTTACAAATTTACTATACCTATTATAAACATAGAACTATAAAATTTACCGCAATTTCCCTAAACAATGGGGGAGTTAAACTAAACTAATCTTGCTCCATTAAAATTATGTAGGTATTTTAGAAAAATTAGACAACTTCGTGACAAAATGGCTGACACGGAAATAATAGTATATTATTAACCAAGGTTTAGACAGCCATCATTATTGCCCGAGCGGCTATAAGCTGTCTAAACCGTGGTTAATATAATATTTTTCCCACTACTACAAACTTTTATAAGACATTTATCTTTATAGTATTATTAATTATAAAAAATTATAGGTAGGTATAAGTATATTTTTTAATCAAGTTACCTGCGCTTTGGAATTGGCTAAATATTTTGTTGCTTTGTCAGGTGGCTTTGTGAATGTCAATTTTTGTTCATTTATGTCATCAGATTTCACGAATTTTCCGTTTTTTAAAAAATGAGCCAAGAAAATGTTAGTGATATTATTATGTGTACACCTCCAGAATTAAGGATGGAAGCAGAAAAAATGTTGATTGTATCGATATTTTACATAATATCAAGAATCTCTAATAATCTAATAGGTATGTATTGATAATTATCTGGTTGCCTACCTGTTTAAAATGTTTATGAATTCATGTTGTCAAATCAAAAAATCAAGTTACCTGCGTTCAAATAGATTCTTGAAGATCGGTCAATAATGGATTTTTTCCACTACTAACCTATAACATCGCCATTATTGACCGATTATTAACGCTAGAAATCGTTTTTCTCTACCTTATAAGTCATTATTGACCATGGTCAATAATAAGCCATTGAAATCCATTATTGACCGATCTTTGACCTTAACCGAATTTTGTTTGAACGCAGGTAACTTGATTTTTTAATTCTACAACATCAATTCATTGTGGTTAGGCAACCAGATAATTATCAATACATATTAGATTACTTGATATTGTAAAATATCGATACAATCAACATTTTTTCTGCTTCCATCCTTAATTCGGGAGGTGTACACATAATATTATCACTAACATTTTCTTCGCTCATTTTTTAAAAAAACGCAAAACTCGTGAAATCTGATGACACAAATGAACACAAATTGACATTGACAAAGCCGCCTGACAAAACAACAAAATATTTTGCCAATTCCAAAGCGCAGGTAACTTGATTAAAAAATATACTTATACCTACCTATAATTTTTTATAATTATTAATACTATAAAGATAAATCTCATATAAAAGTTTGTAGTAGTGGAAAAAACAATATATTAACCACGGTTTAGACAGCTTATTGTAGCCCTCGCGTCTTAAATCCCTCGTCGCTTCGCTCCTCGTGATTTAAACTCGCCGCTCGGGCAATAATGATGGCTGTCTAAATCTTGGTTAATAATATACTATAAATGCCTTATTATTGACCATGGTCAATAATAACTTATAGGGTAGAGGAAAACGATTTCTAACGTTAATAATCGGTCAATAATGGCGATGTTATAGGTTAGTAGTGGAAAAAATTATTTGTTGATTTCAAGGCTACTTAACTATGATGAATAATTTGATTGTATTACCAACATAAAATGTACGCCTAAAAATTTTGAAAATTTGTATGTTTTATTTTCTTTTTAAATATGGTTTTATTTATTGGAAAAAATGCCAAAATAGAAAAAATAGTATAAAGCACACGTTTTATAAAGCTATTAGCGCACTTGTCCGTTATAAAACGCGCCGCAAGCGGCTCGTTTTCTAACATGGGGGCGTGCGTTAAAATATACGGTATACAGAAACGTTGTATACCGATTGATAGCAAACCCGTAAAGTAATGGAGTATTACTACACCTTAAATTATGAACCATTTGCTATTCGCGTAATCCTAGGGGTTACTAGCCATAAAATATCCCTACCGTACAGAATCTTCAAGGTAAATATGTGCACTTTAATATTTCATTTTAACCGAGGTATTATAATATATCTGAAACTTTATTTCGCCTATATTTTATATAAAATACAATATCGATGTCTACTGGTAAAAGGCTCCGCAATAAAAATGGAATTTTCTAAATTATTCACTCGAACATGCGATTGTCACGAAAATAGATCTCAGCACGCAAAGAGTGACGTAACCGTTCCCTTTTGATTCCATCGCTATTTTTACAAATAATGGAACATTCTTGCGAAGCCAAAATATTTAAGGGATTTCCGGCGAAAGTATTATTTTTAAACACACGCTTATAGCAGTGTCAAATTTATCCGTAAAGTTAGAAAATGTATAGCGGATGAATATGTAAAAACTTAGTGAATGTTAATAATTGCTTTTTTCGGCAACCGTCTGGAAAGTACCCACTTCCCGGACGCTTTTCTTTCAGAAAGTAGCACTTTTCCGACATAGTCTGGGAAGTACTTTTTAAATGTTTGCATGACTTTTGGTCGCGATTATTGCAATGAATAATGGAAGCAGCAGTGAAAGCGAGTTGAAAAATGTGTCTGACGAAATTTTTAATAGAGCAGCTGCTACTACAGCACAATTATTACCTGAAAAATCAAAGTTTAGATACAAACATGTTTATACATATTAAACAGGCAAAAATATTACAAAGGACGTACTTTTGGCTTATTTGGTACAAAAATCAGAAATTGTTAAATCTTCTACCCTGTGCAGCATGTACTCTATTATGCTAAAAAGTACTATTTTAGTGAAGAATAATGTAAACATAGCCAGGTTCCCGAAGGTTATTTAAAACGTTATAAAGCAAAGAAATCAGAAGTCTTCAGCAGCGAGCAGATCAACAAATTTATTAGGGAAGCAGACAATGAAACCTACCTAATGCTAAAGGTAATTTTAACAAAAAATCACGATGGTGGGAAAAAAGTATTAACTTAGTTTTTTTTTCAGGTACTCACACAGCACACTTCCTTTTAGAAATAACTCTGATATATTTTGAATGTCGCAGAAACATAACCTTTCATATCAATATTTCTGAAATATTTCAGAGTCATTACACCCAAAATGACAGTTGACACACCCTGCCTTTGACACTTGACGAGCCAGATGCAGAAAAACCAGCCTGTTCCACTCACGGGATTCCCTTATTTTATGTTTTGTTTGTGTAATGTTTAATTAACAATAATTATTATTAGGCAATGTTATTTGTGGGTTAACTGTGTTACTGTTACTACCGAATAATTTTATTATGGAAATTAAAACTGAGGGAAGTCTCTATAATAGGTATATTAATAATTTTAGATTAGGTGCATTTTATGATTTTCCCCGCTATAGTTTATTTATTAAACTTGAGTTGTTACTGTTGTGAATAAAAATATTAAACAGTAAAGGAACAGAAGAATGAAAAGTTTTTAAATTACAAAAAATTAATAGAATAATAAAATATGCAGGAAGGCATCATCACCCTCCGGGACAGAACTAGAGGTACAGAGAATTGTTGCACTGTCGCTGTCGCAGTGCAAACTTCGTTTGTCGCGTGGTATGTTAAAACTTTGACTACCTATATAAGTTGATAACAGATTTTGGCTAAACTTTCCTGTATTTATAATGGAATATGTACTGTTAAATGTATCAAATCTTGATATACGCAGCGTCCTTGACATATTGACCATTTCCAAACACGTGGCTTTGACAGGTCGGCCATTTTGCCTGGAGGGCAAACAAAGGTTCATGACCGTTTATGCTAATGGCTTATTAGACTCTTTCGGTTTAATTTAATAAGATTCAAAGTAATTTTAGGGTTCATTTGTGATCATTTTTAAGATGTATCTATACCTGTGCTAGGTACCTGGACTTAAATAACTTTTCGTGTGCCAACTGTATTCCTATCGTAATACTTATTTGAACTTCCTAGTGTGTGCTTCTATCTTTTGTTTACATTCTGTAGTCTCCAATTAAAAATTTCAAAACATGGAAAGAAGTGAATATTTAAAGACTCTCAGTGGCGATGTTAAGTGTAGATGTAGTGATATTGATCCTTATCTGCTCGGAAAGACTGATTTTGGAAATTTAATGTCTGCCAACAAGTAGCAAGGATGGACTTGGTAAACTGTATTATATATTAACACATAGTTTTTACACTGGCCAGCAGCTGAAGGCGTACAAAGGCTTGGAAGCATTCAAATTTTAGGAAGGAAGTAAATTCCAATGCTTATGTTGTCGTCGGCAAGGTAAGATTAAGTTTGGGTTTTGGATAACTCTGTTATCATTTCATTGGGGCTTATAAGGTTTGGGTTTTGGATAACTCTGTTACCATTTCATTGGGGCTTATAAGGTTTGAGTTTTGGATAACTCTGTTACCATTTTATTAGGGCTTATAAGGTTTGGGTTTTGGATAACTCTGTTACCATTTCATTGGGGCTTATAAGGTTTGAGTTTTGGATAACTCTGTTACCATTTCATTAGGGCTTATAAGGTTTGGGTTTTGGATAACTCTGTTACCATTTCATTGGGGCTTATAAGGTTTAAGTTTTGGATAACTCTGTTACCATTTCATTAGGGCTTATAAGGTTTGGGTTTTGGATAACTCTGTTACTATTTCATTGAGGCCTAAACCCACAATAACAATTTAACAAATTAAAATGTTATATAAAATCAAGTTCATCGTAGGGAAAAAAATATTTATTAGACGAGTAGCAAGCTTTTGATGCCAGAAAATGTTTCACTCTTTCCTTGTACTACCTCATTGGTAGGTCCTGTACTGTCTTAGAGAGAGATATATTCATGAATAAATAAAAAAATCACAATAGGTAGTTGGAGTTTTTATTTATTTCACATTTTTTTAACCACTTCTCCAAACTATAATATATTCTAACAGTACTATTAGTACAGTCTTCGAAAAGTTTGCATAAATCATCCATACTTAATTCACGCTAGGTGGCAACAGTTTTCATTAATTTCAACATTTTCTTCCTCTCTACTACTTCCCGGTGTATCTTCGTCAGGTGCTTCAGTTTACTGTTCTATTTACAAGAATACATTACTTAATAAAAAAAAACTTCAATCTAAATCAACACTATGTCTACTTCAAAATACAATTAATCCTATTACTATACCTACTATATTTACAGTAATACACCTATCTGATACTTTGCTCGTTTGCATTTTTGCACGCTCTCATTTCTGTTATTTTGGGCCTAACTTGCTTCCTTTGGAAGAAAGTGCCCCATATTTTAATTACGAATAGGAATCCAGTCAGGGTCGTCTTTGTTTGCTACTTCTACTGGAGCTCCTAGAAATGTTTACATGAGATCATTTTATTAGGTCGTTATACATAAAATCAAATATTACCACTTATAAAATGTCTGGGGAAAATTCTTCCATACTTTCGTTGGCTGTTACTTAAAAGACCCCTTCTTAAAGCTCTTATCCACATTTCACGTCGTTCATATGAGAGTCGATTAGGGTTTTCTGTAGCATTTTGAAGAACTGCAGGAATTCCGAAGGATCGTATATTGTCCCTATTTCCCCTCAACCACTGAACAAAAGGACGGCATTTTATTTATGGCACGTTAATTATTAATACAACGAACACCGATCCTAAATTTCAAAGCAAACTGCAAGGAAAACTTGAATTTATAACCCAAACGCTTGTGCTTATTTACTTTGTTTGCCCTCCAAGCAAAATGGCCGCGGACCATGTGACGTCATATGAAAATGATCAATTAGAGATTGGTATTTTTCTACCAGAGACCCCTAATATACAGGTCGATTTGTAAAACTTTTCGCTACCGCTCCTGCTCGTTGTCACCGTTCCTGCTCGTAACCACCGTTCTTAGGGTATTTATAAAACACAGACTGCACAGTTGTAAATTCGCGAGAGCAGTAACGTATTTTGAGGTTAGAATATTAATTTTATTTCAAAAAATGGATAATGTGACCAGTATTTAATGTAATTAAACTATGGAATAAGTTAAGCCCTGTGTCCCAGACGGCACCCAATGTCTGTGGAATATGCCCATTATAGCTTATTTGCCAAAATATGTTGCAATATTCCTGGGATATCCTATAACAAATATGTCGAATGTTTTATATACAAAAGCAATAGTCCAGGGTTATGCTTAACAGATATACAGAGAATATTTGGTTTTCATATTGGCAAGATATTCCACCAGCATATTAAAACTAAGAAAAAAACATTTTTTTTAATTTAAAAAATGTATCTATTCAAACGTTTTTGTTGATTATTATAAATGCTCTTGCATTATTATTTTTTTTTTTAAAACCCTCTCCTCTCTAATTTATGCTCCTCTAAGCTTTGAGGAAAAAGCTTTTTTTAAATTTAATTTCTCCCCTTTAGGAAAGCTAGAAAAATGAAATATGAGGGTTTATTTGCATTAGTAAAATGACAGTTTCAACAGTTATTTTAACCCCAAGGTGGTATTCTTTTATTCATTAATTTATTTGGCAACAGCCTTGGCTATTCACGGAACTAACCTATTTAAAAGACTTATTTTAATACGTGTAAATTTTTTTTGTGGGAAAAGTATTAAATTAAATAAAGGTTTTGGAATTAACCTTTCTTTGTGAATCAAATTTTTTACTTCAAAATTTGCACTTTCAGTCTTCTGGCTTTCTCTATAAAGAAGAAAATAAATAGATACCATTTTTCCTGAACTTTGGAAGGGCATAACTTGAAGGAAGTAGTGTAAAAAAATATGAAACCCCCCCTTAATTTTAGCTAATAATTACTCCTTAAAATTTTTGGTAGCAATTTTTAAACGATCAATAAGCACACAAATATCCAATTTTAGATATACTAGGGACATGCATTAGATATGCCCAGGATATATTCTAGAAGATGAAAAGATGTTGCAGGCATATGTTTCATGGTGACTTTGAATATCCCCCAAATATCCATAAGATATGACACAGTGAGATATGGCATATTCCTGGCATATATGAATATGCCAATTGAATATCCTGGGAATATGCATGCAATGTGTTTGTGACGTCTGGGGTATTGTCTACAAATATAGAAATCGTAGGAATATGGAAAATATTTCTGTGTTTTTTATCAAATGTGCCAAATTTCTTGCTTCTCATTGGCTAAAGCACGAACGACGAACAGCACAAGGTCAGCGGGATAAAAATTGGTCATGTTGGAACTACGAACGGGAGCTGTGGCGGCTTTTTTTTTATTTACTATTTTTTACGGTCGTCGGCGTATCAGTGGCCATCTTGAACCGGTCATCGACCGTACGGTTTTTCATCGTGCGGTCTACCGACTGGGGAGTGTGAAACGGCACCTTCATCCTACGAGATATCCGATCTCATCCGGCCTGTCCGGCGTGAATAGGATGGTTTTGATGTCGATTCATTTTACACTCTTCCGTAAGACAAGAGCACGCGGTGTTTTCCAAGCGGTCACCCATCCAAGTACTAGCCGCGCTCGACATCGCTTAACTTCGGTGATCTGACGGGAACCGGTGCTTTAAGTGTGTGGCGGCTTTTATAAATGCACCTTTATACCCACATAATATTATTATTATTTATTAACTAATAATAGTTAATAATATGTTTTTTTAATAAATATGTTCTTGACATTGAATGACATATTATTCCATTTCATATAATTTCAGAAATATTTCTGAAACATGATTGTGCTGTGTGGGTAGCAACAATTATTGGGTTAGCCGGTGCGTGTAGACGGAAAGAACTAACAAGAATGTTAATTGATCGTACCATGCGAGCAGAAATTATTTTCATCCAAGAGGGCTTGGACTGAAAAACGTAGGGCTTGATTTAGATCACAATTATAAATAGACGATATATCTAACCAAGTCTAGGTTAAAATTGTCTCACATCGTATTTACTGACACCTAACAGGTATTAAGCTCTACCGCTAAGCAGTACGGCCTTAGATGCAAAACACACTTTGATGATAATAATTTTTGCTCGCACGGTATAAACGACGTTGAAAGATCATTTATGTAGTTATTGGACAAGAAAATTTTATAACAGATTATTTTCAAATTACAAAAAAGGAAAATGTTCTATTCAGCCTGTTGGTATCCGCAGTTGGAAATCTAAGAATAAGGATTGCAGAGTTAACATAAATAAGAAAGAATTAGAATGTTCCTAATTTTGTTCTGCAAATAAATATTATAAAGAAACATGCTTTATTTATTTGTTATTCCACACGGTTGCCGAAAAAGTAATGTACGCAACACGGCCGGCAACTGATTTTTTGGGACTTGTTACGTAATTTACTTTTATATACCTCTTTATTAACTTAATTTTCTGTCGGTTTTTTACCGAACGGATAAACAAGAAACTCGTGTTGACATAGCCTATACACTATACAGGGAGCTAAGTATGGCGCGCAATTGCAGGATATATTTCTATACGATATTTTAAGAAAACAAGCTTTTACAAACATAAGTCTGGAAACATTTTCTTTCCAAGATAGGGTGGATGCGCTAGTAAGCCAGTCACCTCTAGTAGTTCCAAAAATGACTTTAATCACTTATAATCAGGGACGCGCCGTCCATATGGGCAAGGCCGTGCGGCGCACGACGGCGCCAAGGCCCTTAAGGCGCCAGGCCTTCAACACAAATTAACATAAAACTAAAAAAATGATCTATGAATACCGGTGGTGAAAATGCATTATCTACCAACACCGACCGCCGGTCGGCGACCAGTACCAGGGGTGAAATTTTACTACTCCTCTTCCTGTGGGGGCGCGAAAATCCGCGTGCGTTCGTCGCGCTGCTGCTGGTTTAAACTTGCAACATTTTGCGTGTTCGTAATCGATGTAGCAGGTTAATTCCTCATTTTTAGTCTTGATAAGCGCATAAGACATATAGAGTGCCTTATTTACTATTACGTATCTACCGCAATTGTGAAAAATAATTACAAATAAGGTAAGTAAGTGATTAAGTAAATTAATTAACAGGGATGCAAATAATTGTTTTTCTTTTTAATAACTTCTGTTTATGAAACCAATAAGGCTTAGTGTTTAATATTTTTTATTTATTCTATTTAGATGGCCAGAGAAGAAAAAAAGAAATTGTCTGGTTACCAAAACTTGCTTAACAAGCGAAAACGACAGGAAGATTTGGAGAAAACCAATTTTAAAATTAGTAACTTTTTTCGAAAGACCACACAAGACACTACTTCTGATAACAGTGATTTTCTACATTCAACAAAATCAAACTTGCCATCAGAATTAGAAAAGCAAGCTAATGAGGATGAAGATCCAAAAGAATTAGATCCTGATACGTTTCAGCCAGTGTCAGTACCATCATGTTTGAGTGAGCAAGACGAATTATCCGAAGAAGCCCTTTCTAACGATCCAGGTCGTTGGCCGAGTGTATTGTCTTCAATCCAGGTGCAAGAACTTGTCGAAAACGGTCCAATGCATTATCAAAATAAAACTATGTACCCTAAAGACAAAAGTGGACGTACGTTTTCCGATATATATTTTACTCGAATTTTGTTAAATGGTAAAAAGGTTCAGCGTCATTGAAAAAATCCAGTTTTCTACTTGTGCTGTAAAATATCCAAAGACCCAACCCCAACAATCCATTGACTTTAAAAAACACTAAATTAAGTAACCAAGACGGTTTCAATGTTTTTCAATCCACGAAAAAAGTAAATCTCATTTTCAAAATTTACGTGTCTGGTCAGATTTACTAGAAAGATTAAAAACTCATCGAACCGTTGATTCAGAAATGCAAAATTTATTAAAAAATGAAACTAAACATTCGCGCAGTGTCACTGAAAGAATAATTTATACTATTCAATTTTTGGCTGAACACTCAAACTTGGCTTTTCGTGGTCCTAGTAACAAATTATGTGAAAAAATAATGGAAATTTTTTGAAATGTATAGAAATGATAGCAAAATTTGATCCAGTCATGTCTGCACATAATAATAGATCTCAAAGAAATATTCCACTTTACCTTGGAGATAAAACTCAAAACGAAACCATTAAATTAATAGGTGACAATATAAGAAATAATATTTTAAACGAAGTTAAAGAAGCATTTTTCTATATTACTTAATTGTACTCCTGATGTGAGCCGCCAGGAGCAGATTTCTCTTTGCTTAAGATACGTTAATTTAAAAAACAATAAATTTAGTGTCGAAGAACGTTTTTTAACATTTCGTCCTATAAGTGAAACAACAGGTGAAGGCTTAATCAACTTTTTACTAAAAACTCTGGAGAATTATGGTTTTGACATTTATAATATGCGCGGATAATGGTTCAAATATGAAGGGTAAATATCAAGGTGTTCAAAAAAGAATTTTATACATTAATCCACGAGCAATGTTTGTACCTTGTTGTAACCACACTTTGAACCTTGTCATAAACGATGCTGTGAAATCCAATATTTCTAGTATCCATTTTTTTTTAACTGTTCAAGAATTATATAATTTTTTTTCTGCCTCAACCAATCGGCGATCTGTTTTGAAAAGTAACATTTCAAGTCTGACATTAAAGCCTTTGTCAGATACTAGATGGTCTAGCAGAATTGATGCAATAACCCCTCTAAGATTTCAGTTGGGCGAAATTTACGATGCTCTTTATGAAATTTTATCCGGAAATAATTTTGACAATACTACAAAACATCTAGCTACCTCCCTAGATCAAAAAATTAAAAATTATGAGTTTGTGTGTATGGTAGTCTTGTGGTACAACAATATCGATCTGACAAAGGCTTCAGTGACTTATTAGTAGATGCCAAAGAACTAACTTCTTGCTTAGAAGTTGATGCAAAATTTATATCCGCAGAAATTTTAAGGCCACGAAAGATTAAAAAACAATTTTCTTACGAAGATGACGACCAGCCGTCTAAAAATCAAGAAATGAAATTTAAAGTAAATTTCTTTTTCGGAATGCTAGACATTACTCTCTCTTCCGTACATGAAATATTTAAACTATTATCGTGTCATTCTGATGTTTTTAATTTTTTGTGGAATGTTGTAGATTTCGACAAATATTCTGACCAAGATCAATTTATTTTTTGTAAAAAACTGCAAGAAACCTTAACTGACAAAGATCGAAACGAGAAAGATATAGACGGAACAGAACTTTTACACGAATTACAACTTCTGCAAAATGGTGACAAAAACGCGACGTCTATTTTGTAAAATTTTTTAGCACATGTTAGAAAATTTTTATGTTCGGGGTGCTGGAGACTCAAGGTCCGGCTTCCCGTAGTTATATTAATCCCATTGTTTAGGGCAGTTAATGGACGTTTGAACAAAGAATAAACATTAAAACTCCAGCACCCCGAACATAAAAATTTTCTAACATGTGCTAAAAAATTTTACAAAATGGAATCCTTACTTAATTCATAACAGATGCTTTCTTTCTTTCTCCCTTTCTTTTTCTTTTAACACAAAATCATAATATGAATAAGAACTTCGAAAGTCTTCTTTATGTATCCTTACTTGAACCTGAATAAGAAGAACATGTATTTCTTTATAACCTTCTAAATTTCACAATTATCTTTGAATTTATTACCTCTATTAACAAAGTTTCTTGTCAGTATGTTAATTACATTCACTACGTGACACATTTTCAAAAAAAAGTTTTTTAAAGCTCCATCAACGTCACCATCCACCTACAATTTTCTCTATACTGCTAATATTAACTGCAGCACTATTTTTTGTGAGGATGAAGGTTACTACCTTCAAAACATGTAGACGCGCTTTCATAAAACTGAGCCTCTGATTGCTCTTATTAAATTAGTGGAGAAAGACTTTTTGACTTTCTTTTCTTTCCCTAATCGCTATTTTATTTCTTTATTTTTTTTTAATATTTTGAATTAATGTTTTGTAACTTTGATACTGTTTTTGTATTGTTACGGTTGTTTCGTATTATATTAATATTTTTTGCCTACTTTCTGTTTGTCACAAATAAATATAGACATTAGTACTAAAAAGGATAGAGTTTTCTTCAAAAAGTTCAACGAACAACTATGAGAGAAGTGTAGAAAGGTGGTAATTTTAGCCCAATATTATAATATTGGTTAAAGGCGCCTATCATTATTTCGCACGACGACGCCGAACATACTTGGCGCGTCCCTGCATGTTATTCTTCTCTGCGTTTGTATAGCGGTTCATAATAGTGTTCTTTTTTAACAAAAGTTTAACTATTAAAGACAGAAAATACACGTCAAACAACAAAACGTCAATCAACAAATTCGATACATAAAAAATGATCAATTACGAGACGTATTGAAATGAAATCAACGTTTAAACTGATTTGCTTAAACGATAACAACGCATTTTTAAACAAATTTATTCTCGGTAAACTCAGCATAGTAGGTACGCTATACTTTTACTTCGACTACATTAATAATTTGAAAAATATCAATTCATATATCAAAATTGGTTTTGTCCAAAATTTGTGTCACCCTGTATCTTCGAAACAAGCGACTTTTTAAAAATCATTAAAGGACAAAATATTCTTAGAATAGTCCCGGTAATAACACCTTCAATTTTTGCCTCATGTTTAATAAACACCCTGTAGATCTAAAAGATTTAGGTAAATGCTTAAGCAGCAACATATTTAACTGAATAGACTTTTAGCAAAGAGTACCCCACTTTTTGCTTTTAGCTGAAGAACTATTTATTCTAATGGTCTGCAATACAAGCAAATTATTGACAAAATGGTGAATATCTATAATATTGCCATTACTGGTTTTTAAGTATTATATTACACACTCATTTACAACGATTATATTATTCCTGTTTGATAACCCTTGGACGGTGATTAGTAATGTTATTCGTAATTTATCTATGTCACTATAACTGACCGTGTAATGTCTGTTGTAGAGCACAAAAGTTTTGAAATTTTTTAAAACGCTAAATTCACATTACCAAAATTTTCTAAGTCTTGCAAGTCTGTAGAATGCGTTTTATTCGCATATCAGTTATTAAAGCGATATTTTAAATGGACTGGATGAAATAATAGCAAAATAAACCAATTAAAGCTACAACCTTCCTCTAAAAGTAAAATATGCGAATAATATACGATTGATGATGTTGTTCAACTTTCGAAATCAGGTATTTAAGATAAAATATCTTTTATGATAAACCTTTATGTCTAAAGATAAGATATCAGTGTTTTAGTAGTTACTACAATAGAATATAAAACAAGTTTATAAGTTAGAAATTTGAAAATTTCTGTAGTGAAACACCTATATTTTTATAAAAATGTCTACAAATATATCCGTTCAAGATTTTCAAATATTTAAAGAAGCGATGATCGAGGAAAATTTAGCTGTAAGTTTTTAATTTTTTTGAGGTTATCAAGCAATGTAAAAAAAAGTGCAAGCACAGAACAATAATTACATGCTTTCTGTCTAAGCACTTTAGAAACAAACAAAAAGTATGTCATTCGGGTACTTTTAAATATTTACTGTCAACCATGTTACCACTTGGTCACTTGCAACATTCGCTGGGGGTCTAAAGCGTGTTCCACACGACTTACTTTAATAATAAAGCAAATGCTATTTAACTTAAACTAATTAGTGGTCGTTTCGTTACGCCTCTGTAAAAGACTTATCTCTTCCTAATAACCTACTTATATGGTTTAATAGTTAAACCACTTCATTGCCTAATGCGGAGCCAAACTAGGAGATTTGTAATAAACTGATACCATTTTTAATTCTATTGCAAAGTAAATTTTATCTGAATGTCGATAGTAGACCTCAAAAATTGGAAATCACACCTAAATATAATGCCAAAGGAAACCCTAAAATTCAGACATAAGTACATCAAAATTAAAATAAAGCCTTGGTATTATTTCAAAGCATTGCTCTAATAAAACGAGTATCCTATTTTTAGATACAAATAGATATAGTGAAAAAACTTGAATCCCTTGCGACTGCTTTAGGAGAAAAAGCCACCAGAGAAGAACTTTTACCCTTCATAAAAATTAACATTGATCTTCACGACGAACTTCTTCTAAATTTGTCTGAACAACTGAAGCATTTTGTACCGCTGGTTGGTGGAGTAGAACATTCAGAAATCATCTTTGATATTCTGACAAGGCTCTGCAACACAGATGAGAATTTGGTTAGAGAGAAGGCCGTAGAAACCTTACTCTGTATTGGACAGGAATTCAACACTGAACAAATCGAGAAGTTAATATTGCCAGTATTAAACAAGTTAATCAATGATGATTGGTTTACAAGCAAATGTTCTGCAGTTATGCTGTTTTCTGTAAGTATATACTTATGCAATTGCATTTTGCTGGAAAAAAATCACGTTGCATTGTTTTTTTTTTAGAGTTTTTACCCGAAATTAGGCAAGGAAAAGAAAGAAGAACTAAGAAATAACTTTAAAACTCTTATCCAGGACGATTCCCCCATGGTACGGAAAGCAGCAGCAATGGCTTGTGTCGACTTTGTTGCTGCCATTGAAGACGAGTTAGTGAAAAAAGAATTTATACCGATTTTTTGTGACATTGGTCAGGATCCCATGGTAAATATATATTTATGTATTGTTGGCAAATATGACCTCAAGAAGGTCGATTTAGAGTAATGAACATTCTCGAGATAAGGGAATTTAGGAAAATAGTGTCGTTCGAGTAATTCGAACTAAACCACTTATGGGTGAAAGACTATAGTTCGTCGTTTCTTTCAAGTATGTACCGCTCTGGGTAGAGTCAGAGTCGTGCGGGCAAAATGCCAATTGCCATGAAAATATCTTATTGGGTTCATGGTCACCGATCAGACAAGTCGTTGCAATGACAGATGCATGGTTCTTTAATGCGAATATTCCTAGAAAAAACTGCCGGCTGTTTTTTTAGCATTTAATTCTCCCTGGTTGTTGTCACCCTCAGACAGAGTTTTTTAGTACTGCCTGTGGAGATGTGCATCAACAACCGATGTTTGAGCATCAGGAGTAAAAGATGAAACAAAGTGTACACTCTCGTTAACGAAGCTATTGGATTTTTTCTTTTTTCCTAGAAAACCAATATGGGCTCATTAGAGACTTCTCGGCATTGATGGTAAAGGAAATCCATTCACTCGCAAACAACGGCTTTTGAGAAAGCTCAAGTATTCAGTTTACAACAACGAGCATGTTTTTTGAGTTTATCTTTGCAAATAAATTGTATTTTGCAGCCTAATTTTAATATTCAATATTGAATCGGAAAGCATTGATTTTTATGATTTTTTCTAAAAAAGCAACAAATTTGCATGTAACAGTGCGACCATTAGGACCACTATGGAAGTAAAATAATTAAAAAAAAAAGACTTATCGATAATATAGTGTTTTCCCTTCTCTCCGTTAATGGCTGCCGACGGAGCAACATGCCTGCAATTACGTTAAAAGATCACATTCTCATCGACGCCATCCCACTACTGTAGTAACAACTCTCTAAGATGCAACTCCTGGGCAGTTCTTGGAGCTGATGTATGCCTTCGGATACGTCGTCTCAACTCATCCCAAATATGATCGATTCAATTCATGTTTAAATTCAAGTGCAGAGCATGGGTTTTAAAATCCCACTCTCAGCAACAAAAAGTACTATTTCTCCATAGGTTGATTCACTGATTCTTTTTTCTACTTTCACTCTCAAGAAAACACTTTTCTTCACAAAAGCAATTCTTTATTCTACCAAACTATGCCATTGGAACAGATAATGTCAGGTGTTTACATAATTTTTGAAATCATACTACTACTTCACATGAATTATTATCGATTAACTAATCAATGGCCACATTGACTAATCACATTTAAGGGGGTTCATGTAACCCGCAACAAACTATTATACTTTTACTTCAACAATTTTTGCCAAAGGTTGTTCGGTGGGGAGAAGACGTTTCGCCACGAAAACAATCTGTAACTCGACTCACTGTTTAAAAACACTAGGCGCTACTAGCGCGAGACATCCGTGGGGAGAAGACGTTCCGCCACGGGGAAAATCTTAAAACCTTTAACCTACTGACTAACTAAAAATGAAAACATTCGCTTTGTTGATCACCCTTCCCACGCAAGAACCATTTGCAACACCGCTTCCCCTTAATCCGCAACCCAGAACAACTGACCTATCTAGCACGTACGTAACGTCTCCAAGGCCCTCCGGCCGCCTTTTGTCATAATTGGAAAAGCCTTGCCGAAAACTCATCTATACCGCCCGTCAATCGAACCGAATAGTCATATATATAATGCTTTCTGGCTAGACCAGGGCTAGACGCAAGTGGAAGGTGTATAAAAACGTAAACAAGCTGTGTTATTATGGGTTTTCTATTGTATTATTTTAACGAAAGGATTATTAAATGCGACGTAAATTTGCAGTTAAGTTTTTATAATATATTAAATGATGAGTTTCATTTATTTCTTTAGAACAGTAGAACATAACCCAAATGCGATTATATGTAACTTTTCACTGACATGCGATTATCGTTTTGGTCTAATTATTAAGCAATATTAGGAGTTTGAATTATGTTAATTAGTTTTGAAATGCATATGCATGTTTCCCCAACATTGACTGCTGGCCAATCGAACCGCCTAGTTTCCACTTCATCACAAATATTCTCTAACAACTCTGGGTGCGTGAGGTCTTACATTAAAATGCCTTTCTCACCATACTGTTCATGAAAGGCACACATGATCCCTCCGTAATGTACCTGTGAGCTGTCAGAGAGCCATTCCGTATGAGGACCAACTGGTGAGTGTGAAAATATTCTACTGTAATTAACCCACAATTAAAAGGAAGTGGCTGGTCAATTCAAACTTGATTCAAACTGAGAGCGTACCTTTCTCCGGGTCTTTTCGGACTCGTCGTCCGTCTGAACCAAGGCCTCATTACTACGTAATATCGGGCAAAAAACAGTCGTGCGATAATGAACCTGTAGCCATCCTTGCTCATATTATTGTTAATCCTAAAATTATTCTTTAAATTTATTTAAGAGCAACGCAAATGTATTTTGTTTTTAGGATTCTGTAAGATCGGTTACAATAGATATTGCTTTAGCACTTGCAAAACGATTAGAAGAAAATGACTTGGACGAGTCAATATTTAAAATAGTCGAGACTGCTAGTGGTAAGTTTCCTTCCTGTGCACTTCAACCCATTCAATAACCAATCACCTCGTTGCCTTTTTCCTTATTCTTTGCAATATTTATTTCATTTTTAGATGACCTTTCATGGAGACTGAGACAACGATTGGCGAACAACATTGCCGCCTTGCAACAACACATACCTTTTCCAAAATACCGCGGCAAACTATTAGCGTTATTCCAAAAATTAACCCAAGATATGGAGCCGGAGGTTCGAGTATTAGCAGCCAGCAACATATTCAATTACTGCAAACACCTATCAGATTCGTATCAACATCAACTTCAGCAGGAAAATAATTTTGAACCTGTGTTTGAGCAAAGCATTTTGCCCATTGTACATAGACTTGCCATTGACGAGAGCGAGGATGTTCGACTTGCACTTTCATCAAACATTCTGGCTTTAAGCAGTCTCATAAGTGAAGATTGCTTTAAAAACAACATCGTTCCTTTTTTATTTAAGGTACTGGACCACGAAGAATCAATGGCCATCCAAGCCAATTTTTTATTAGGCCTTAGCAATTTGTCGTCGAAAGTTGATCTAACGAAGTCTCTAAACGCCATCAAAAACGCCGTACGAGCAGTCATAGTTAGATCTCATTCGAACTGGAGAACCAGACGAAGCATCCTTATGACATTTGTAGACATTTCGAAGTTTTGTAGTGCCGATTATTTTTCGGATCATTTTAAAATTTACTATGCTGCCCTGTTGGGTGACACAGTTTTCGCTGTAAGGCGTAGCGCCTCTCTTATATTACCTCTCTTAGCAAAATATTACGGGATCAAGTGGGCATGTGAACATCTTGTGCCGTATTTTACCATGTTCGCGAGAGACTCAAGGTACCTATACAGATATGTTGCGCTGTTTGGTATTAGTGAGATGATCAGACCGTTTTTGTGTTTCAATGCGGATTCATACCTCCAGGACTTTAAGACGATTATAGAAGACAAAGAAAATGTTAACAGTAAGAAAGCGCTCTTGGCGCTAGCCAAAATTGTCAAGACAAGTAATTTAGTGGACAAAGAACTAAACGGACCAACATTGTCCTCCATGTTGAAGTTAAAAGACGAGTTGGACTATCAGTCGAACTTTGACGTTCATGTTTATTCAGAAAAGGATTTTAAGAATCTTAAAGACAAATATCAAAAACTCAACGTTTACTCTATAAACGAGAAGGAATTTGAGGACAACAATTGGCCATATCTACAAGGCATATTAAGTTTGATTTATAATAAATTTTTGCCGATTATCGAATCACTAAACAAAGACGTAACCGAAAACATTCAAATACGTGCTATTTGCACATTGAGTGAAATCTCAGAATTTGTAACAAAACTGAATAAGGAAATATCAGAACCGTGGGTGGATAGCAATGTTAAATCTTTAACGCGCGAAGAACTATCAGCTATCAATGATGAAATACATCACCAATTTAAAACTGCTAATTTGGAAGAAGAACCTGAAAGGATCGATACGCATCTGATGGACCCAACGGAAGAACTCGATTTAAGTAAAACAATATGCATAGAAAATGCAAACGCTTCTGCAACTAAAAACCCCGAAAAGAACGAAAATGATCTTACACTCGTTCAAGAAGTTTTGGAAATCTTAGATAAGAAATTGTCCGATAGTAACACAACGAATAAAAACGCCGCTAAAGAAGACTTGTCGAATAAAACCCTTTCAGATAAAACAAAGTCAAGGGACGATTTACCTAAAGATCAACAAAAAAAAATTGCTGTAGAAGAAACAAAATCCAATGACAATCCACCCCAAGAGCAATTATCAAATAAGAGCCCTTAAAGAAAGAATATAAGTCAGATTCACCTTAATAGTCACAACTTATTGCCAGCAACATTAAAGCTCTACTAGTAAGTAACGTACATTAATTAAAATGTTTCTTTAAACACATATTTTCATCTTTTCAAGTAGCAATATGTGGATATTGGAAAGGAAACCAACCACAATATCATTAAACAACAGGGCTGTAAAGAAAATACGTGTCTAATAATTTAAAATACCCAGACTGCAAAAAGTTTCCATCGAATATCATTGTAAGAAATGCTTTATGCAATGGAGAGAATCCACTGAAAAAGGCTTAAGAGAAATCAATGAGATTGCTTGTTATGTGTTAGACAAATATTTGAGAGAGTTTTTGCTACTTGGGAATGCAAGTACAAATTTAGATATAAAATTATAACTTGTAAATATACCTATCTGTAATAAAATCAATTGTAATAGTACTGTTATAGTTCTTTTTTCATATATTAACAATTCATTCATTCATTCATTCATTTGGTTATGCTAATTATAATGCATACAAAAATTATGTTAACCATTTTTCTTTTGAATTATAGACGTGTCTTGGACTCCCATTGTCATTCCATCACAATGTTTCAACTGGTAAGCATCTCCACTCGTATCTAGGTTAGCACTGAATCAGTATTTATCTGACAATGACTGGAAAATTGAAATTTCAAAAAAAATATTGGAGGAGAAAAAACACCTATGCAAGACAGTAGTTCTAGCTAAGTTAATACTTTTTTAGGTAACAAAAGCCAGATTTCATCTATAACTATCGAAAATAATTCAGAATTTTACTGTAACTATTAATATTTCACCTATGTATTGATTAGAATGAATTTGTAACAGAAAGTTTAAAAAAACAGTGTGCAATTACTAGCTTGGGATCTCTCTATACTTTTAAGTTAGGAATTCTCGGGTAACTTCTTTTGAATCTCTTTTTCTCCTTTGTAGAAATTTTGACTTTTGCCTAGATAATTCTTGTTTGTGCTTGTTTGATTTAAAAAGTGTTTGTATTACAAAATTATGGCGCCTGTTCTATTGATTCTGATATTGAAAGTGCCTCAGTACTATTGGTGCCTCTCAGGGGCGTGCGGTGAGTTATGAAGAAGGGGAAGCACCGCCGGTAGGCCCGCCGGAGGCGAAAAATTTTTTGAGGACCACGCCCAAATATTGGCAATTTTTCGACGTTTAAATACAGGTAGAATACTGTCATGTAGGTACTGTCGAAAATGTGTGATTATGTACCTATGATTTTTTAATATTTCTTCTATTTTGTAAATGGCTAGGTACCTATGTTTTTTTTTATTAATTTTTACGTAATTTGCCCGTCGAAAACCAATTCTTTAGTGACCCAACCCTGCCTAAGAGTCGTTAAAAACAAGTTAACAAACTTTCATAACAGAAACTAATACAGAATACTATCTATACATTTTTACTTTGAATTCACAGTTTGATTTAATTTTAAACGGATTTTTTAGCCGCCTTCACTTCTGTCTTTAAATTAAAATCTGGTGTAGGCCTACCTGTTGCAATAATATTCCTTTTTTCATCAAAGAAAAGCGTTGAAAATCCTTTTTCCAATAACTTGCATACAGAACAGATACACTTTACATTTCCCGAACTCGATGGGCCGGCAATTGGTTGCTCCATGACAAAATAAATCAAGAAGTAAGATAAACAAAGTCACAGATCCTCTACCGTGTAGCGCGTATTCCTGGCGAAAAATCGCGACAAACAATTGTAACATTCGTAACTGCCGAGTACAAACACGTGGAAACTAAATATTTTGGCGGCTTCGTTCTGGCGTCGCATCGCGGCGAAGGAAATACCGAAGTCTAACGATTTACCCTTTACTTGGCATGGCAGACCATATTAATTATTACTCGTATACGCGTATAGAGTGTAGTATACACGTATTGAGATCACTTCGATTCTTCGATACATTTAATATTGCGTTGGTCAGGAATGCATACAGGGCCGGATTTGGTTTGGAAATTAGATAGAAATAAATACTTGGGTATTTTAATTGTATACATAGGTATAGATTAATATAAAATTTGTTTTGTCTTATGTCTTATGAAAGCGGTAGGGGAAGCAGTGCTTCCATCGCTTCCATGGACCGCACGCCCCTGGTGCCTCTCTATTATGGGATTAGGCCAACAGGGAGCCAGTTTTTAGGTAGTTTGTATGCACTGTTTAATTTAGATCGTAGATACGTCCGTGCGTCTGTAATCGTGTAATAATTTTTGTGAAAAATTCATTTATTGTCTGCATATACACTGTGGGCCAAATTTATTTGGAACCCAATTTCACTCTGAATAACTTTTGCTATATTTGTCGAATTTTGGTGGTATTTTCTGTGAATATTAAAGGGGCCTTTCCTTAATTGTAGAACAAAGATCCAATCACTATGTACAGGGGGAGCCAAGTAATAAGAAATATTTGTAATCATTGCTTTTGGGGCTGTTGCAAAATTAAATGGTTTACTCTAAAACTACAAAAATTATTTGAAATTATTAAGAGACTATCGGAAAAGAGGCTCTGAAAAAATTGTTCTAGAAACTTTAGGTTTTGTATTAAAAACGTATTCTTGTTCGAAAACTTTATTAAATAATATTACCATAAAGCTTTATTAAATATCAAATGAACAGAGCAAAAATGTAATAAAAAAAATATATTTTTCAATAAGTTTACAAAAAATTATTGTGAATATGACCACCTTGATTATCTACAACAGCTTGAAGTCTTCGGCGCCCTTGTCCAATTGAGTTATTAATAATTTCTTGATTATATTGTTGCCAACAGTAGACTATTCTCTCTTTAAGCTGATCAATCGTATTAATCCGAGTATTTTCATAAACTTTTCCCTCTAATGTCCCCCAAATGTTATATTCGACGGGGTTTAACTCCGGGCTATTTGAAGGCCACATGTTTGTTTGGTTCAATAAAATCAGGACAATTTTCCTGCAGGTATCTTACAGTACTTCTTGACGTATGGCTTGGTGCGCCATCTTGCTGGAATGTGTATTTGTCGCTAACTATTTCTATTTCTCGAAGCATACCTTCTAAACGTCCCGTTGATAAACTTCGGAATTAATTTTTACTCCAGAGCCAATAAAATAAATTTCCTAGCATCGATACAGCCAGAGAAACCATAACTGACTTAGAAAAATGATCTCTGGGAACCAGAAGATGTTCCAGTGGTATCTCCGATTTTCTTTGTACATTAGAATATACTCTGTTGTTCTGAGAATTTTTTGGCTGGCGCAAAGAAAAAACTTTTTCATCTGAGAACCAAATTCTTTCAATATCATCGCGTCGTCTAAATCTTCTTAACAATGCTTGACATCTTTCTACTCTTTTATTCTTAACATCATTTGAAAATTTGTGACAGTATATTTTTTTAAAGGGTCGATACTTCAAATCAATTTTAATAATTATTCTTACCGATGATCGTTTAATAGTAGTCGTTTTTGTTATTTTTCTTGAACTTATCGTATTACCGGGTTCGACAGCATTAAGAATTGCCCTAACTCTTTCAACGTTTTTGATACTTCTACCAGTCTTCTTTCTTCCTCTTCCAGGCTTCATTTGGAATGAACCATTCGTCTTGAGTAAATGCCGTAGAAAATAACTAACGGTACTTAATTTCCAATTACCCTCTGGGTAACTTTTAGTAATCTTTTTTGCACCATAACCTTTGACTCTTAGAGATGAAATTAAGATTTTATCTTCAAATGACAAATACGAGTAGGTACACCATTTTAAAATAAATTTAACACACTGACACACTGCCAAGTTACTAATATTTACATACTGTTGTCAAGGGATCCAACGGCTTTTTTCTTTTGTTTCATAGGTAACTCGACATCCAATTATTTACGTATTTTTGCTCTGTTAACTTGATATTTAATAAAGCTTTATGGTAGTATTGTTTAATAAAGTTTAGAAAAAAAATACGTTTTTAATACAAAGATTATGATGAAACCCGACTCTCTGCATCGCAACCATTGGAGTGGAAAAAAAAATTTTTCAACTCTTCATACGACGAAAAAACATCCGTTAATTAATATTGCTTGTTTTCTAAACCATACTAATAAGCCCTTTTTAATATACCAACCTGAAAGATAAGAATACGGGGTTTTCTGTGTGAATTTAACTCTAGAAGGAACAAAATTGCAGAGAAATTTGAGGATTTTTCAAGAAAGTCCTCTCTCAAGTACTTACAACGTAGTGGTGCATTATCCTACAAAAATATAAAAAAAAAGATCATCTCAGTATCGCGTTTGAACTCTATACGAAATCTGCAAGCCTTGCTACTTTGGTTATAACGAAACGATTTTGTGAATATTTCATAGTAATTTTAGAAAAGATTGATTTATTCTAAATATCATTGCGTATATGTCTTATATTCATTTTTAGTTATAAGTAACATTTTTCCATCGAAAATCAGTCTATTTCAGTTGAAAAAAAAAGTTATTTATTAAGTTTTCGTTTAATTTTCATCGGTAATCGCTATGTTTTATGAAAACCATAAAAACAGATAATGCTGGTAACAGGTGCTTTAAGATTATAATAATGTAATGGATGGGACAATGAGACAATTAAAGATGATATTTGTTCTGTATACCAGTGTACCCTATGTAAGACCTAAAAAAGTATACCTTAAGAGGCGGCGGTTTCTAATCTAATTTTTGTTTTCAAAGTGCTCTGCATACAACATTACAACAAAGTCAAGTTTGACAAGAAAAGTACGATGCGTTTCTGAATAGAGGTACTTTTGGGTTATGTCGCTAGAACACGATATGTTTCCAAGAAATATTGGAGGTATAGAATTTTTATTTACTATAATACTATCTTAAAATTCTTCTTGGAGAAAATTTTTAAATTTGAATGTATCTGACCCTCTACAGAATATAACCTTTTGACTTTTTTAAGATGACATAAACCATGGGAAAATTATTTTATTCTCATTTTGACAACCGAATTATACCTTGAAATAAGATGGTATTAAATAGAAAGTCACGCTAAAAATGCATCCAGCATTTTTTTCGTATTTTTATAAATTTTGACCGACACATCACAAATTTTGCCTGACTCAGGAAGGAAATATGAAATTTTAACTAAGTAGCTCATAGTGTAGGATTTCTGATTGCTTACATAAATTTTAACTGTCTCTCTTATAGAACTAGAAACGTATCCCCCTAACGATTCAGTACAGACAAAAAGAGCGAAATAATAATTTTATTTAACCTGCTAAACAATAGAAAAGCAAGCTAAATAGGCAAGATGATGGGTTTTGTGAGGAAACACGAGGATTTTTTAGATTCTCATTTTGACAACCGAATTATACCTTGAAATAAGATGGTATTAGATAGAAAGTCATGATAAAAATGTATCTAGCATTTTTTTCGTATTTTATAAATTTTGACCGACACAACACAAATTTTAGCTGATCCAGGAAGGAAATATGAAATTTTAACTAAGTAGCTCATAGTGTAGGATTTCTGATTGCTTACATAAATTTTAACTGTCTCTCTTATAGGACTAGAATCGTATTCCCCTAACGATTCAGTACAGACAAAAAGAGCGAAATAATAATTTTATTTAACCTGCTAAACAATAGGAAAGCAAGCTAAATAGACAAGATGATGGGTTTTGTTAGGAAACACAATGATTTTTTAGTGTTAAGAATGTTTTAGGCTCCGATATCATTAATATTTTCTGAATACGAAGGCTATATTACTTTCAAAAGCAGACTCGTTTGAGACGATTGGCGAATAAAGATGAATTGATCGTAAATAAAAAATATAAGATCTATGTGCTTAGACTGTGAAATTATCAAAAAGTGGGAGTGTGCTTTTGAAATCGAACTTAAGACCGATAAAAATATACTTGTTTTTTTTTTTTTTATGTAGGTAGATAGTAGACTATAAAACAACAAAAAAAAAAAGAAAGATGGAGAAGTTTATTATTGTTAAAGATGTTGTTAAAAAGTTACGAGAATTTAACCTTACAGGACGCACTCTAGAGTTTAAGTTAAAACCTGTTCCACAGGGAGTTGAACCAGTTGGTTGGGTGGAAAAAGGAATTAATCAAATTATTCAAAACGCTACAGAAGGCCTACAACCCTTAGATCGTGTGGCTTTTAGTTTTTGCTCTAAAGACTTTAACCGAGGAGAAGGTTGGATTCGCTTCAAAACAGCTAAAGACATAACCTTTTAAGATGTTTGGAGTGTTATAAGTGGCATTTATCAGTCAAACTCAGCAGGTCTTAATAGAGAATCATTTTGTCTTAGTGTGACAACTGTTAGATTACCTGTTGGTGGGGGAAGAGGAAAAAATTATAACAGCTTTCACGAGGAATGCGACAAGCGACGAGGTATTATAAGTATTAAAAATACCGATAACCTGTGTTTACCACGTGCTTTGGTAGTCGCCATTGCCCATAATAAAAGAGATCCCGAATTCAGTAAGGTTAGAAGAGATATTAGTAAAATTCAAACCGAAAGAACAAGATCATTGTTGGAGAGAGCTAAAATTAGCATTCCTGAGGCAGGAGGTGGAATTCCCGAGTTAATACAATTTCAAAATCATCTAAAAGAATATAAATTAGTTGTTTATAGCTATGGATCAAAAGGACGAAATATTATATTTGAAGGTTCAACTGAAAGCAATAAACGGCTGAACTTATTACATTACAAAAGCCATTTTAATGTAATTACATCGCTGACAGCAGCTTTTTGTTCTAACTATTTTTGTGAAAAGTGTTACGTCCCATATGATCACAAAAATGAGCACCGATGTGGTGGAAGCTGTCAGGCATGTCAGCAAGCCTCTGCTTGTGAAATAGCAATAAAAATTAAATGCCAGGACTGTCTATGATTTTTTAGAAGTCAAAACTGTTACGAAAATCATAAAAAGGATTATTCGTCAGGCAAATTTACAGTATGCGAACAAATTAAACTATGTTCTATTTGTTTAAAAACCATTAAAGCCAAAAGAGCACATGCATGTGGTGAAATTTATTGTAAAATTTGTAATAAACATGCATCCGAGGATCATCTATGTTATATTCGGCCTGATAAGGGAAAACCTAAGATTAAAGATGATCTTTTTTGTATTCTACGATTTAGAGACGAGCCAAGACAAACTATTGGAAAATTCAACGTTTTTACATCAAGTCAATCTCTGTGTTTTCAAACAATACTGCGATGAGTGCATGGATTCTGAAGCAGATACTTGTAAAAAATGTGGTCTAAAGTTACAAAAAGTCAGAGGTATAGACCCAGCGGGAACATTTACTAACCATTTGTTACAAATGAGGAAAAACTTTAAAGAAATTATTGTAATAGCCCATAATGGTCAGGCTTTTGATCACCAGTTTATATTAAACTACATTATGACAAAGACAGATTTTACACCTGAGTTAATCATGAGAGGTACCAAAATAATTACGATGCAACTTGAAAATGTAAAATTTATCGACTCACTTAACTATTTCCCTATGCCTCAAGCCAAACTATCAAAGGCATTTGGACTTGAGGATATTTTTAAAAAAGGCTACTTCCCGCACCTATTTAATACAAAGGCAAATGAAAACTATATAGGACCTCTACCATCAATTGAATATTACTCCTCAGATAGTATGAAAGAAGAAGACAGAGCCAAATTTCTTAAATGGTTTGTAGAACATGAAAATGGTTTCGATATGCAAAGAGATCTGGTAGACTACTGCGTATCGGATGTCGAAATCCTTGCGCAATCATGTTTAAAGTTTAGAGAACAACTTATACAAACTACCAATGTATGTCCATTTACTGAAGCTACAACTATTGCTTCAGCATGCAATACAATTTTTAGAAGAAATTTTTTGAAGCCTAATACTATAGGAATCATACCAAAAAATGGATACCGATGGAGAAACAGGCAGAGCAAAATTGCCATAGATTGGTTACTTTGGACCGAGAATCACAGAAAAATCAACATCTTACATGCTGCTAATGGTAAAGAAGCTGTTTTAAATGGTGTAAAAGTTGATGGTTACTGCTCCGAAACAAATGAGGTATTTGAATTTCAAGGATGTTATTTCCATGGATGTACTGTATGCTACAAGTTCGGCAGGAACGATCCTCTTTCCGAGGACCCCTCAGAAACGCTAAATTTAAGATATGAAACCACAAAGGCAAAAATTATGAGACTAAAAGATTTCGGTTTTTTAGTTAATGAAATGTGGGAGTGTGATTTTAGAAATTTATTAAAAAATAATCCAGAGATAAAATCCTATACTAATACCCATTACAATAAAATTTTGACAAAACTAAATCCAAGAGATGCTTTTTATGGAGGACGAACAGGAAATACATGCGAATACTATGAAATAAAAGATACGGAAAAAATTAAATACGCCGATGTTTGTTCCCTCTATCCGTACATCTGTAAGAGTTCTAAATTTCCACTATCACATCCAGAAGTGTATGTAGGAGATGCGTGTAACAAATTAAACCTAAATAATATAGATGGTTTAATTAAATGCACAATTCTCCCACCAGAAGAGTTGTACCATCCAGTACTCCCTCAAAAAATAAACAATAAATTGATGTTTATTCTTTGTCGAATGTAAAATAATGTAAAAATGAAGTAAACCTATACATTTTATCTTGCACGGTAATTTTTCACTCTTAATGTTTGTTAGTTAACGATAAAACCTGTAATAGCGTTCGAAAAAAATTATTTTTTTTTGACTAACATAAAAAGTGTTGTCTAGCTATCAGGACAATAATCAATACTTTATTGAGAAGGCTACCTCTTCGTCTAAATATCTAATCTATAAAACGTCATTTTTCCGACATAATCGGTTAAAAAGCATACAATTGTATTTGAACGTTTGTGCATAAACCATCGTGTTAAATCAGTTCTTATACCTGACTGACAACGCCGATCTTTAGCTTTTTTTTTTTACTTTGTAAAATAAAAAGATTAGTTCTTACTATCAAAGAAATTAAATATGCAAGAGAAATAGGTCGAAAAGATTAATAATAATTTATTTATTCCTAAGTTATAAATCTTAACTACATCACTTTCTAAACCAAGAAAATAGATAATCTTCCTGCATTATTCCGTACTTAGATTTATTTTTCATGAAAATAGTCGAATCTATGATTTTCGTTCAAATCCATAAGGGGCGCTTGTTTTGTATAGATGATTTATGATCTTATTTTCAACTAAAATACTAGTATAAAAAAAGTATTTCTTCCGATAAACGTGGAAGGAATAGACATTTAAACAGTTAGCCATAACATACGCATACTGACTTGCATTATTTTCATGGATTGAATGGCTACATCTTTGTGTGTGAAGTGAATTTCTTTTTAAAAAATTACAATGCGCTCAATTATGAATTTTCTAACATAACTTTTATGGATAGTGGAGTCGGATATTGGAAGAAAATATTATCATAAGGACAACTCGATTATTGATATAATTATTATGGTTTCACAGAAGTTTCTACAGAGTCAGCCATGCTGTAGCAGAGACTGTTGTAGGTCGTATTTTTTAAAAAAACCTAACAATACCTTTACTTTATATTGATAGACATATTCTATTAGAACATTTTTCTAAAATTTAGAGCCTTTGGAAATGTGATAATGCTATGAGCATCAAATATATTCAAAATATCAAAAATCCTTTGGTAGTTAGTTATTGCGGTATATTTTAATAGAGGCATAATTTATACTGTACTCCTAAATTTACGGCATATCACTTTGTTTATGTTATTATATTCACAGAGACTATTAATCTAACCAACTTTTATTTACGAAAAATTAAAAACTGAAATACTCTATTTTATTGCCGATTGTTCGCAAAGACACTTGGAGTTGTTATTTTACTTTTTCTACCTCTTTTTCCCCGGTTGCGGAGAAATATGTTAGGGGAAGTTTGGGTATCCTCAGACGGTTATATGCAATGATTCAAGCTTCTAAAAAAGTACTAAGGCAAGTAATTATCAATTTGAATTTATGTATGTCGAAGGTAATGTGTTACTCATAAATATACATGATGAAAACATTTATTGTTCGATTGCATGTAATTTTTAAGAGTCTAGAAATAAGCAAATAATGTTCTTTAACGTTTCTTTATAAACATCTCGAGTTACCTGTCCTTCCCCTGCATCATAGAAGGGTATTTGCCGACAAAGTTTGACCATTTTTTATGATTCGAGAGTTGGGTATTCTCTACAGATGTAAACTGAAGTCATTCGAGTAGTCCGAACTTGTTAGATTTTAGCTTATATTCTTATTATGTGATTTTAAAATTATGTATGCGTTTGTTTAATTCATTGTAAAGGATTTGTTATTATGCTAATTTCAAAAGTTAAATGTTGGTGAGAATATTGAATTTTTTTATTAAAATATCTAAAGTAAATATCTAATTGATTTTTTTTAGCGCTAATTGGGATTTTAATTAACTACCTCAGAGTCGGTATACACTATATTTTGCAGCGCAATTGCTTTCACACCCAGTAATGTATTATGATTTTTTTGGATGGTCGTTATATTGTGAGTTTCTTAAGTTAGCCAGATTAATAATAAATTAAAAAACCAACGTGATTTGCTTATTGTTGCCATTGAGAATTAGGGTTGTAAAATATTTAACAACCCTATATTTTTATGCTCGTGTTGAAAATAAGTTAAGATTGCTACTTTGATGCCTACGCCTAATATTCATAATTTTATTGGGGGTTCTACCTGATGACAAATACAGCTTATGATACCTATCTAGTGGGTATTTTCAGTTTAAGGGCCGAATAATATAGAGTTATTGTGCATACATCATCGCAAACAAAAGGTAGCTTTTTTATATTATTTCGTATTTACAATCCATTTAACTACAATTTTACACTGTGAATTAATTTTTTTTACTTTTTTCCTGAAATTGTAGCCTATTTACTTATATTATGATATTATCCGAAATTTTTATAAAAGCATTATGAGGGCTTTTACCTGATGGCGAACACAAGTTGTATAGTACCTATACCTGCTTGGTATTTTATACGTATTTAAGTTTTATTTACTTTTTATTACTCTGTTCTCATTACAAGATAGTCCTATAATTTATCCATTTCCAGTACAAAGAAATCGCTAGTTAATGGTTCTAGATGGTAATTATTTTATTGTATTTTATATAAGTGGTGCAAAAATTGGAAACAATTATTAGATATGCTACTGAATTTTAATGAGGGTCCTTCGGAATAATAAATAAAGGTTTATGTCCCTTTCTTTTTAAATCGAGTCGGCAGAGGGTTTGAGAGGGTTATTTAGGTATAAATAATTATTGTGGTGACAAATGTACCGCATTATTATACTTATCTTGTTAGACCATATAAATTAGGGATTTATTTCGCTTTGCCATTCACCAGCGGCGTTTCAACTAAGGGAAAATAATAAAAAGTCTGGTTTAAGGATGGCTCAGGTCGGATCGTAAAAAGTTGGGTTTAAGGATGGCTCAGGTCGGATCGTAAAAAGTTGGGTTTAAGGATGGCTTATAAAAATTGGGATTTAATTATCCCGCTTTAGCAGCGGCGTTTCACTAAGGTTAAATCATAAAAAGTCGGGTTTTATCTCGGGTCAGTTCGCATCGTAAAAAGTTGGGTTTAAGGATGGCTTATAAAAATTGGGATTTAATTATCCCGCTTTAGCAGCGGCGTTTCACTAAGGTTAAATCATAAAAAGTCGGGTTTTATCTCGGGTCAGATCATAAATATTCAGGTTCAAATTAGGGTTAGATGAGAAGCCGCCTCGCGAAAGCATCCGGGTTAGGTCGTAAAAAGTCGGGTTTTATCTCGGGTCAGTTCATAAATATTAAGATTCAAGTTAGGGTTAGATGAGAAGCCGCCTCGCGAAAGCATCCGGGTTAGGTCGTAAAAAGTCGGGTTTAATTTCGGGTTATTTTGTAAACAGCACCACCGAACCACCCGGGTTAGGTCATAAAACGCACCACCGAACCACCCGGGTTAGATCATAAAACGCACCACCGAACCACCCGGGTTAGATCGTAAAACGCACCACCTGCACCACCTGGGTTAGTTGCACCACCAGCACCACCAGCACCACCTGATCTCGCTCTCTCCATATCTCTCTACTTTGGCACACCCTGCCTTTGACATTTGACCGATCAAATGCAAAAAAACCAGCCTGTCCGCTCACGGGTTCCCCTTATTTTATGTTTTGTTTGTGTAATTTTCAATTAACAATAATTATTATTAGGCATTCCCAAGTAACATTTTAAGTTTTATCACAATCTACAAGAGGTTATTAAGTCTATATAATAAAACTGATCGTAAAACTGTTTATACTAGATAACCTCTTCAAAGCTCCAATAAACCCGGCATAAAACCAAAAACGACCTTTTGTAAAGGTTATAAATATCTTCCTTAAAACTGTCAATAAAACCAACAGTACTTTTAAACCCAAATCTGTTAGATGTTTTTAAGTGGACCACAAAACATTTTATAAAGCCTTCTTAAAACCGTTAGTACTTGCAATCAAATTTTATGCGTGATTTGAAACCATCATAAATAATTTTATTATTATTGTGTCTTTAATAATCCTTTGTCAAAGACTTGTTGCACTTAAATTGTCAATATCAAAAAATGTTACCAAGTATAGTTAAATATGTCTGTCTCGATTGAAATATCTGCATGTGCTAACATTTTATGATTTGCTGTTAATAAACAACCTAGTAATAAAAAATTGTCAACCCCGGCCACTTTATTGATAAAGTATATAAGAAAACTTTTAAAAAAATCACGCGCCTTTCATTTGTTAGCTTATTAATTATTATTTACAATTAATAAAAAAAATTGTAACCCTAGTTTTAGCTTAATCAGTATGATTTTGGGCTATTTAGGGGTTTATATAACATATTAACATATTTTTGATAATTGCAGGCTAAATGTTAACAGTTAATTAAATAAAAATATAACCAAACACTGTTGTCCTATAACTTTGTTTAAACATGTCTGCCGTAGTTAACGGATAAAAACATGCCTGCAAAATTAATAAAACCGTTTATTTTAATAGAATGCCCTGTTAAGAGTTTGTGGGTTTGTGAAATATTTTTATAAACCAAAAGGTTTTAACTCAGCTTACTAAAGCTACCAAAAAACTATTAGGTTTCAAGGACGAGCCTTTACCAATTATCGTCCAAAGTAAACAGTATTTATGATAACATACATATATTAAGGGTAAGACTACTTAAGAGTTATTCGTTTTATTTCTTGATCGTAAGGAGTCGGTACTTAAAAACCATATATTAAAACTCCCATAAAACCCATAGATTTATAGATGTCTACCACAAAACTTAAAAGATTTAAAATCCTCTATAAACCTTAATGACTTTATTGTGGTTTTGATTAATGCAGCAATTCAGTTCAATTAAATAAATCGATTTTTCTCCTAAATCATTGGCCCAATAATTTATTTTAAGAATACCTTTTTTGTGTAGAAAAATCACTGGAATTATAATTTTTGGGTAGTAAAAGCCAAAAGCATTTTTTAATTGAGAGATGAATCAGTTGAATCACCAGAGTTGAATTTCAAAGTTAATTTTTATTTCTATATTCTTGATATAGTATCATCAAAATTAAATGACAGATTTGAACTATTAAACGAATACAACAACTATTTTGGCATTTTAAATAATTTAGGTTCTTTATCCATAGATAAAGAAGAGTTAATGAAATATTGTATGGATTTACAGGTTAAATTAACAGATTTATCCACTAAACAAATGGATGTAAATGCAACTGATTTGTGCAATGAAGTTGAAATGTTGTCTACCTATAAAAAATTTAAATCGGCCAAGGAGGTCATAGAATATCTTGTGGTTAATGATTTAATTAGTACTTTCCCAAATTTATCTGTAGCCCTACGAATTTTTCTAACGATGCCTGTCACTGTTGCTAATGGCGAGAGATCGTTTTCAAAGCTGAAAATAATTAAAAACTACTTGAGATCTACTATGAGCCAGAACCGACTTACGAATTTGGCTGTGATAAGCATCGAGAAAGAAATCTGCGAGGCATTAGATATAACGGATTTGATTAGAGAATTTGCGATTAAAAAAGCAAGGAAAGTTGCTTTTGAAATTTAGAATTTATATGTAGGTACATAGTTTAAATCAAGTGTATAACTTCTAAGTTCTGTTCTATGTTAATAATAAGGTGAACTATTATTTCAAATTAGTTTCTTTCAGTTTATATTTTATATGAATAATATAGTTTATAGTAACATTGTTTTTAGTTTGCAGTTACAGTTACCTATCAAGGAATTTTCGAATTTTGATTTTTACAATAAATACTATTTATGTCTATAGTCTATAGGGGCGGAAAATTATATCTTGCACCCGGGCGGCAAATACCCTAGGCTCGGCCCTGGTAATAGTAGAGCGGTAATATAGTACTTACCGAACTAAAAATAGTGCGGTAAAGTATTCATTACCGCAAGGTTCACTTTGGTTGAAGAAAAATATTTTTATCTTTCATGAAGCTTCCGATAAATAACTTCTCATTGCACTAAAAAAAGATTTGCAATGGGCATGCCACATAAATAAATACGTACGGATACATGTTAACAAAACATTGCGGTTATTAACCTAAATTTAAAGTTTGGCACGAAATCCTGCCATCTAAAATTAAAGTAATAGATTTAACTGGGCGTTTATTAACTTGAGTCCGTGAAATTTTGAGGAATTAATAAATATATCAGTAAAGTTAGGATATAACTTAGTTTCGAGTTGCCTAATCATTAATCAAACTCGGGGAGTATAAAGACTATAAAGGGTTAACTTTTCATTTGTCTAGATATAATTGTGTTTTATTGAATGCGGGCACGATATATCTTATTTGAAGAAACCGTATAAGAAGCGGTTTTCGATGAATGGTCACGACAATTGAGGTAGTAAACATTATTGGCCACGAGTTTTGCAACATTTCTCAAAAAAAATAAAATTCAGTTTGGTTGGCATAGGTAGTTTTGACTATTTAGCCTTGCATTTGAACTGATTCAGTAAAAATGAACAAGTTGTGAACAGGATAACAGTTTTTCTGTGACAGAAAATATGGTCTATAACTCTATGTTCTATCTTTAAATGATGCGAAGTAATAAACCAATCAAAACCGCCTTCTCCATAAGTGTGCAATCTTTTTCTACTACCCATTTATGTGTAGAAATACGCTTTGGAAATAAAAAAAAAGGAGTTTTCGGTGAAAAAAACATAGCAATCCATTTTAATAGACAGAAGCGATATCGTCTGTTGGAGAAGAAATTACTTAAGAAGCATCCGAAAAGCCAGAGAAAGAAACAAAAAAATATTTTACCTAGACAAAGCATGACTAAATGAAGGTCACACTTCACACTGTGACTAAATTTTATCAGGATGAAAATATTAAAAGTTCAAGGCAAGCTTTTTTGGAAGAATTGTCCATAGGATTAAGACCGCCATCTGGAAAAGGACATCGACTTATCATAACCCATATTGAAAGTTCTGAAGACTTCGTTAAAGGTGGTCTACTGATGTTCCAATCTAAGAATACAGGAGAGTATCACGAAGATATGAATGCCGATGTCTTTGAAGATAGGTTCGAGAAAATGCTGGATCCTATACCCAAAGATGCAATAGTTGTATTCAGTGGCGACGCCAGGGGGGGGCCAGAGAGGGCTCGGGCCCCTCCTGAAATTTAGCCGGCCCCTCCTGTAATGTCAAAAGTCGCATGAAAAAAGCCTACAGCGTACTGCAATAATTACGATTAGCAGCACCCATTCGACTAATTTACTAAATCACACAAGATTCTAGCGGTATCCATTTTAAGTATTGAAAAAGAACGCATTAAAAATATGAATCTCGACAAAATTGTTGATATTTTTGCTAAGAATCATAATAACAGAAGAATCTTACTGCTTTAGGTTTCGGTAAAATATTTATTTATTTATTTAATAATTCACGGGCTGTAGCCCATTTCTACAAAAAGTAACAAGAGTTAAAACTAAGTAAAGTTAAAATTACAAGAGTAATACTTTAAAATAGCTAAAATATAACATATAAACATATTAGGTACATCTCAACATAAAGTTTTTTAAAAAAACAAAAATATTATACAATAATTGATAATAATAATTACAAAAATCAAACCATATCACAGAGGAGTAGTAATATTCAGTCTCAGATGTCTTTGAAATCCCGAATATTTTTTTTATTTGGAAATGTCTTGTATATACGTTGATGTTTTTTTGTAATGTTTCAATATAATTTAATTTAAATGTTTATTATTACCTTAACCTATATCAACCTACTTCTCTGCTTCTTATTACCTTAATCAATGAATCTCAATATTACCCTCCATACCTTTTATGGTATAAATTGATTTAAATAGGGTATCAAAGCAAAGCAATAAAGTAAAAACAAGTGCCCCCCTAAATTTTTCTGGCCCAGTCTGGCCCCCTCTAACACAAAACCCTGGCGTCGCCACTGGTTGTATTGGATAATGCAAGTTATTACTCTAGGGCACTCTAGGCTGACGGAAAAATTACCAACAAGTGCATGGCACAAAAGTGAAATAACAGAATGGCTAAGTTTAAGACAGATAGAATTTCCATTAGATTCCTTAAAAAAAGAATTATTGGTACTAGCCAATTTACATAAAAATGCATTCAAGAAATATGTAGACTCCGTCCTTACCACTGTGAATTAAACCCGATCGAACTTATATGGGCTTAAATAAAGACAGATGTCGCCAGAAAAAAACACAACTTATAAAATGGTGGATTTAAAAAGACTCTTTAATGAAGCTATGGGTAAAATCAGTGCGGAAAAAGTGTATCGATCATGTGATAGAAGAAGAAGCCGAAAGGTGGCAGGTAGATGTAATAATCGAAGAAATGGTTGAACCGTTTATTATAAACGATGTTAATAAAAGCTCATCTTCCGAATCGGACTACTATGATTAAGCCATAACAACATAATTATTCGATATCTTAAAATGCTTTGTTTGTAAAATTCTATATTATATCTGGTTTTTGTATTATATAATGTAAGATAGTACCACCCATTGTTATTTATTAGATTAATTAGATAATTCGATTTTTAAAATGTTTTCAGTTATAAATACCTACGAATATAATATAATAGAGTTTTAGTAGAATAGGCAGGTTTAAGATTTTTAATTTAAAAACTTCCCCAATACACGCTCCTGGCTAAGAGATTTTCCCAATAACAATGGTAAATCTTTAAATATAACAATAGATTGGGATACATTTAGGGTGGGCCTAGCTCATTATTTGGATCCTTTAAACACAATAGATTTTAAGGGATGAAATCAAATTGTTCTTAATACCTCGGTATATGTTTTGCATATTTAATGAGCATGTATTACCTACTTCGCGCCATTTAAAGATAGACTAAAGTATATACTGTGTGTTCAGATTAGCTAAAAATTATTCAAAAAGTAGTGACGTAAAATAGGATTTGCCCCCCCCCCTAATTTCCTCAATTGGTTTCAAAAAGTTAAAAAAAAAGTAATTCTGAAAAGTTTAACATTTCTAGAAAAATAAAAATAAAACATCTTCCTTAAACTGAAACTATATTTTTCTACTTTTTCTTAGAGCCAATGTCTCGATCTGATGCAGTCACTTCCTACTCAATTAGCCAAGATAGCCCCAGATAATCAATCACAGTGTAGAGGATGTGAGGATGTCGCATTTTGGACACTTTTAGGGGGAATTGAAGTTATTATCAGGGCCTAAAATGTTGCGGTTTTCACTTTAGTCTGCCGCTTTTAAACGAAACAAATTAATCCGGTGTAATAACTGTCTCAGTTTTTAATCTACAGGATGATTTTGAAACTATTTGCTTTTAGGTCAACCTCGTATTTCTCTAATGAGATAACTTAGCAAAAAGTGGGGTGTCGGCCTTTACTAAAAAACGTGTTTATTAACCAAACCTATAACTTTTTATATAAAACACCCTGCTTATATTTATTTCGAGAATCAAGCTCGAAATTCGACATTTTTATTTGTACCAGCAAATGCGAAATTGTTGACAATAATAAAATTAGGTAGGTACTCTAAAAATTAAATTCTTAAAATGTACAGATTTCATTTTAATTTGTCCCACTTTTACATTACTGTAAATACTTATTCTTTCAGTTAGAAGGTTGACAAAAAAATAAATCCTATATTTTATTGTTTTTCTATATTTTCAATTGTATATTAACATTTAATTATTTAAAATTTTCTACTACTTCAACATTAAGTATATCAATATCAAATCCAAATGGGGGGGGGGGGGGATACCGAACAAAAATTACAGAATAGTAGATTCTGTAACGAGGTTGGAATGAAAATTCGATCCGAGTGGAAGATTCCGAACGCGAGTGTAGCGAGCGTGAGGAACCACGAGTATCGAATTTTCATTCTAACCGAGTAGCAGACTATATTTTCTCCACGATCAAAAAGTACGAATAAAAACAAATAAAATCTGTACAAAGCAATTAAGTTATTTATTCGCAATATTCGTAATTTCAGGTGGAGTATTATCCAGTTCCATATCTGATTCATCCGATTTTTCACTCATTTTTTGACTTGCACTAAAATTTGTCTGAAAATAATTATTACAACGCGGCCATTTTTATCTGACACTGACAGTTTCGAAATTCATGGCAACCTATGTCGTTTAGATCAATTACAGAATATTCATTCCGTATCTTATTATGGAATGAAAATACACGCAAAACGCATAAGAAGCAAGTGTTTCAGAATAAATATTCCAACTCAAGAGCGAGAATTTTTACATTCTATTATAAAAAATGATTTTAGAATTATTGCATTCAGTAATGGTCGTGGAGAATAGTAGATTCTGTAACGAGGTTGGAATGAAAATTCGATCCGAGTGGAAGATTCCGAACGCGAGTGTAGCGAGCGTGAGGAACCACGAGTATCGAATTTTCATTCTAACCGAGTAGCAGACTATATTTTCTCCACGACCAAAAAGTACGAATAAAAACAAATAAAATCTGTACAAAGCAATTAAGTTATTTATTCGCAATATTCGTAATTTCAGGTGGAGTATTATCCAGTTCCATATCTGATTCATCCGATTTTTCACTCATTTTTTGACTTGCACTAAAATTTGTCTGAAAATAATTATTACAACGCGGACATTTTTATCTGACACTGACAGTTTCGAAATTCATGGCAACCTATGTCGTTTAGATCAATTACAGAATATTCATTCCGTATCTTGTTATGGAATGAAAATACACGCAAAACGCATAAGAAGCAAGTATTTCAGAATAAATATTCCAACTCAAGAGCGAGAATTTTTACATTCTATTATCAAAAATGATTTTGGAATTATTGCATTCAGTAATGGTCGTGGAGAAATATATTTAGGTGCAAAGCAAAGCAATGACAATGGGAAAATGACCCGCATCTTCTGTGACATTGACATTCCGGTTTAATAAATTATCGGGTCTTTCTGTTTTCATAGTAGCATGAATTTGTGGAAGATGAAGATGGGATTGGGCAAGCTACGGTTAAATTTTCTGAATTGGGTTTTTGTTTTTTTAAAAACGAAAACAAATTAGTTTGCGTTGTTTTTCGTTTGTCCCCATGAATTGCTGCCTGCAAATAAAAAAAAAAACGTTTTCTTTTTTACGAAAACTAAGACCAATTTACTTTTATCCATCCATAAAATAAAATTATTATACCAAAATAAATGGTTATAACCTAGAACTTGCTATTCTATTTTCACCCTGTACTAATAGCTGTTTGAAACCTGTTTGAAAGAAAGTGTACGGACAACGGATTGCTTTTTAGAAAATTTTAAAAGTTTTCTTTCATTGAATGAATCAGATCATCAATAATCATCATTAATATATTTTCCCACTTGAATATTTTCAAAAAATATGTAGGTATTTGCTTTGCTTGATACTTACTTGCAATATCCCAGTCCAGAAGCTAAAGATTAATGATTTAAATATTATGCTATGCAAAATCTAACGTTAAAATTTTAAAAAACCGCAATATAAAAGTCATATTAGACTTTAGAGCGTCAGTCACCAGTGCTCGTCGGAGTCGTTACTGAAATTCTGGCTTAGCACAAGAACGAAAGTAAATTGCACTGGAAAAATATAATTAAGCTTAATGGCGCATTTCCACATCTTTTGTATTTATTTAAATCTTAAATCTTGAAGCATTTATTTTGGCCATGGGAGGGGCAGGCGGGCCCTTTCGCCCCCCCCCCCCTGGATCCGCCAGTGTAAACTACTACGTATTTTAGGAAAGCCCAAAACTTTTCAAAATCATCTTATAGATTTGTAATCTTGCTGTGTCGTTTTAGATTACCTACATATTTTTTAGTATTGCTTGTTCAGCACCTAGATGTAAAATAAGATTGATCAATGGGATGTACTACAGGCAGTACAGTTATATAATTGTTTATATTTTAAAATAGCGAATTATTTAATAAATTATCGTACAAACTAAAGGATAATATCGAATTGTAAACGCGAACCGAAATCATTTTTTTTTCTTTGGAAGCATTAAATTCAGAGCAGGACATTACAAAGGATTGGATAATTATCATAAATGTTAACAAACATCCAAAGGGGGAGGGGGTGTATGCAGTCATTTATATATATGGGAAAATACTGCCGGTTTAATTAATTTCAATTTTTGAGGGACAAATATTACCAAGAATTCACCTAAAAACAGACTTGGGTATCCACCTACATTTTTGTTTTTGACATGTAAAAAAAGTTTTTCTACGTTTTACGTCTAATTAATTCAAATTTCGAAATTGGAAACTGAAAATTGGTCGGTTTAATGGGGGGGGGGGGGTTGAACCCCCTAAACCCCCCCGCTTATATACGACCCTGCAAATATTCAATTACAATATGTTTAGTGACACGGAATCAGCCAAAATGCTTCAGCGAGGCTTAGGGCTAGCTTTTTAGCCGTAAATATTTGACCATTTTATTGACTACTAATAAAAATTAGCTTATCCAGAGCTTGCAAATTACACACATTGAGTGTAAAGTTTGACCACTCTGTCAGGCAACACACATAATATAAAATTGTATATTTTAAATGCAATGGTTTTATACAAAATTTTGAATTATAATTACCCACTTTAACGCTTAAAATACAATTTTGAAATATAAATGGTCAATTATTCCAAACATAAATTAAAGCGATTTTGTGTCAGACGCCCAATACTTGGTATTATTAGCCATTGTGCTGCTAAATCCGTAGTGACAGCAGACACAATGTAATAAACTACTTTAAAAATAGCGGTGACTATTTTTCAAAATTAAACTTGATGCATTCATATCGTTAACATTTTCACTTTCATTCAGATCGATAGCTTTTGCTAACTGACCAAAAAAAGACGTAATAAAACATCGATGATATAAGTTTCTCGCTACAACATAAATAAAAAACAAACTAAAACTAGTATAACTAACTAAGTAAGTAATTAAGTTTTCAACTCTTTTTACGAAAGTGTTGAGCTCGTAAGGACCATGGACAATGATTTTTTTTTGTTCAATACAGTAGAGTCTCGATGTACTGAACTAATTAATGAACGGCTTAATCACTCCACCGAGGTCATTCACTATTTAGAGTGCAAATAAAAATATTCAACACGGATAACTCCATAACAGACTATTTTAAGCTATAAAGTAGGTAAAGTCTGTTCAGAGATATAAGAAAGTGACTAACTGATTCCTATTAGGAAAGACCCGGGCCAGATTTAAAATTGAAATATGGCCTAACAGGTCCGTATTTTGCTTAGAATTTAATCATGGTTTGTAATAGAAATAAGTAAGACATTAAATAATATTTTATTTATGTTTAAATGTGACATTACAAGTTATTTTATTATTAAAAATTATATTTATAATTACAAAAATATACAAATTATTCGGTACTTATAATAATTATTCACTTAATATATCAATATCACTATCGCTATCATCATCTGTTCTAATTATTATTTGTGCTATATTGCTTATATGGATATACATAGGATTTTTCCACTTTTTCAACATTTGTAACATAATTTGCCCAACTTTGTGAAGGGATGTTAAAAACTTTAGTTTATATTAGCTCAAGTACACTGGAGTTAATAGTAGGGCAAATATGGTTACGACGAATGGCAGATTTCAGTTGGTGCCAAACATGTTCGATGGGATTAAATATACAATGGTATGGTGGCCTTAAAACTGTATGCCATTAATTTTTTGCATAATTATCACAGAAGTATTCCTTTTGTAGTTTTAAACTTTGTAAAACCTTAGTTAATTGCCTTTTGATGTAATCTTCCTGAAATAAATGTCATTATCATACATGTAGTTTTGGATTGTTGCTTTTGTGTTATTTGAGGAGGAAGTCTTGGTCAACTGCCTACTATGGTAGCTTGGTAGCTTGCATTGTCCATTACAATTACGCTATTCGGAGGTATATTTGGAATTAGCTTGTTTTTAAACCAATATTCAAATAAATAAGCAGTGGTGTCCTCATGGTAATCCAGAGAAGAATCTTTAATGTTTTTTGCAGACATAGAAAGTCCATTTGGAATCCATCCGTCTTTAGATCCAGCATGCAAAATCGTAATTTGTTTACCTCTTTTTGATGGCGCGCTTGTTTTACACTTTCCGCATGAGTCAACCCAACCCTTTTTCGGGGTATTATATGTGTTGAACCAGGTTTCATCCAAGTAAATAATCGGCCTTTGCTGATCTCTGTAAATCCTAGTAGATATTCGGATCGCCATTCCCGAATTCTACTGGATTCTATTAAAACTTGTCCTTTGTTAATTTTTTTAAATCTAAAACCCATGTGTTGGATACACTTCATAACGTTGCTCTGCCACATTTAACGCCGGTTTCATCTTTTTCAAGCCTCTTAATTAAATTATCTAATGTAGGCACGCTTTGTTCCTCGTATAACTTGTAAATTTTACGCCGTATTATATCTTGATTACTTCCATCTACCTATGAGAAAATGCCAGCATCGATTCTTTTTTTCCTCGCTAAAATGGGATTATTCACAGCTTTCCATACAGTTGATGTTGGAATTTTTGTTAATGTGGCCGTTACTTCTAACGCTGCTTGCTTGCTGATCACACGTTCAATAAGAGTTGAGTAAACATTGTTTATAACTTCCTTAGTTTCCACAGAAAAGTGTTTTCTACTTTTCGACGGGGTTATCTGCTGAGATACATTGGGCTCGCACATATTTTCCATGACTCACACACGATTAAACAAACGCTGTATTACTCATGAAGTAAGAATAATAACTAAGCTTAAAACTAACTAGAGTGGCTATATATACAGTCTTTAGAACATAATTTGTTTTATGGGATTAACTCTCTCATTTTTAATCAGGTAAAAATCGGTTTAAAATCACCAAACTACTTTAATAATGAAATTACGTCTTCCGGGACATTATTAAGTACGGACCATGATTTGCCTGCATTTATTCATTCATTCGTTGTTTGTTTATGGCCACCCTTGGATAATCCCATTCAAAGGCAAAGTGTAACTTTCCAATATCTCTGGACAGGCTTTTCATACCTATTTTAATCATATGAATTATGTATCCTAATAAAAAAAATAGTATGTATATGTATGTACAAATGTACATGTATGTAATAGAAATAAAAAAAAAACGTAAAATAAAATTAATCCGTAGGATGAAAAAAATTTGTTAATTTACTTTGCTTTGTTGGGATCATGTGAACTTTCTTAAACAATTTAGCTCTCAGGTCTTGAAGAGCAACTACGCTAGAATATTCCAGTTCGTTCGAATTTTCTTCAGCCCATTGAATAACAGTATTTAAAGATTTCAATGCTTCACCAGTGAAAATCAACTTGTCTGTTACAATGGGATTTGCAGCAACGTCACTGTCTTCATCCTCAATTTCAATATCTTCATTTTGCTCATTTTCTGGCTGGCGGCATTCCAAGCCTCAACATTATTCCGATCCTATACCCATAAATTGTCATTTTAAGAACATACATACCTATCTACATATATTTTTAATTTTTAACCTACACTGGTGTTCATGACCTTTAAGATGTTCATAATTTCAGCTTCTGCATTTCCGGATCTTCGTTTAATCGTAATTTTAAAATTCTTAAAGGGATGTTTTCTTCTTCCTCATTCGAAGTTCTTATTTGTAGGTGTGCAATTTAGCTTCATTCAGAGGTTGATATTAATATTTGTGTGTTCACTGGAGTGAATAGTTTATTATATAGTATGTTCACTATAGCGAGACTCTATACTCTATATCGACGGTCTAATTCTAATACCCCGAGTAGAGAGATATAGAGAGAGCGAGATCAGGTGGTGCTGGTGGTGCTGTTTTACGATCTAACCCAGGTGGTGCAGGTGGTGCGTTTTACGATCTAACCCGGGTGGTTCGGTGGTGCGTTTTATGATCTAACCCGGGTGGTGCAGGTGGTGCGTTTTATGATCTAACCCGGGTGGTGCAGGTGGTGCGTTTTATGACCTAACCCGGGTGGTTCGGTGGTGCTGTTTACAAAATAACCCGAAATTAAACCCGACTTTTTACGACCTAACCCGGATGCTTTCATGAGGCGGCTTCTTATCTAACCCTAACTTGATCCTTAATATTTATGAACTGACCCGAGATAAAACCCGACTTTTTACGACCTAACCCGGATGCTTTCGCGAGGCGGCTTCTCATCTAACCCTAATTTGAACCTGAATATTTATGATCTGACCCGAGATAAAACCCGACTTTTTATGATTTAACCTTAGTGAAACGCCGCTGCTAAAGCGGGATAATTAAATCCCAATTTTTATAAGCCATCCTTAAACCCAACTTTTTACGATGTGACCTGAGCCATCCTTAAACCAGACTTTTTATTATTTCCCCTTAGTTGAAACGCCGCTGCTAAAGCGGGATAATTAAATCCCAATTTTTATAAGCCATCCTTAAACCCAACTTTTTACGATCCGACCTGAGCCATCCTTAAACCAGACTTTTTATTATTTCCCCTTAGTTGAAACGCCGCTGGTGAATGGCAAAGCGAAATAAATCCCTAATTTATATGGTCTAACAAGATAAGTATAATAATGCGGTACATTTGTCACCACAATAATTATTTATACCTAAATAACCCTCTCAAACCCTCTGCCGACTCGATTTAAAAAGAAAGGGACATAAACCTTTATTTATTATTCCGAAGGACCCTCATTAAAATTCAGTAGCATATCTAATAATTGTTTCCAATTTTTGCACCACTTATATAAAATACAATAAAATAATTACCATCTAGAACCATTAACTAGCGATTTCTTTGTACTGGAAATGGATAAATTATAGGACTATCTTGTAATGAGAACAGAGTAATAAAAAGTAAATAAAACTTAAATACGTATAAAATACCAAGCAGGTATAGGTACTATACAACTTGTGTTCGCCATCAGGTAAAAGCCCTCATAATGCTTTTATAAAAATTTCGGATAATATCATAATATAAGTAAATAGGCTACAATTTCAGGAAAAAAGTAAAAAAAATTAATTCACAGTGTAAAATTGTAGTTAAATGGATTGTAAATACGAAATAATATAAAAAGCTACCTTTTGTTTGCGATGATGTATGCACAATAACTCTATATTATTCGGCCCTTAAACTGAAAATACCCACTAGATAGGTATCATAAGCTGTATTTGTCATCAGGTAGAACCCCCAATAAAATTATGAATATCAGGCGTAGGCATCAAAGTAGCAATCTTAACTTATTTTCAACACGAGCATAAAAATATAGGGTTGTTAAATATTTTACAACCCTAATTCTCAATGGCAACAATAAGCAAATCACGTTGGTTTTTTAATTTATTATTAATCTGGCTAACTTAAGAAACTCACAATATAACGACCATCCAAAAAAATCATAATACATTACTGGGTGTGAAAGCAATTGCGCTGCAAAATATAGTGTATACCGACTCTGAGGTAGTTAATTAAAATCCCAATTAGCGCTAAAAAAAATCAATTAGATATTTACTTTAGATATTTTAATAAAAAAATTCAATATTCTCACCAACATTTAACTTTTGAAATTAGCATAATAACAAATCCTTTACAATGAATTAAACAAACGCATACATAATTTTAAAATCACATAATAAGAATATAAGCTAAAATCTAACAAGCTCGGACTACTCGAATGACGTCAGTTTACATCTGTAGAGAATACCCAACTCTCGAATCATAAAAAATGGTCAAACTTTGTCGGCAAATACCCTTCTATGATGCAGGGGAAGGACAGGTAACTCGAGATGTTTATAAAGAAACGTTAAAGAACATTATTTGCTTATTTCTAGACTCTTAAAAATTACATGCAATCGAACAATAAATGTTTTCATCATGTATATTTATGAGTAACACATTACCTTCGACATACATAAATTCAAATTGATAATTACTTGCCTTAGTACTTTTTTAGAAGCTTGAATCATTGCATATAACCGTCTGAGGATACCCAAACTTCCCCTAACATATTTCTCCGCAACCGGGGAAAAAGAGGTAGAAAAAGTAAAATAACAACTCCAAGTGTCTTTGCGAACAATCGGCAATAAAATAGAGTATTTCAGTTTTTAATTTTTCGTAAATAAAAGTTGGTTAGATTAATAGTCTCTGTGAATATAATAACATAAACAAAGTGATATGCCGTAAATTTAGGAGTACAGTATAAATTATGCCTCTATTAAAATATACCGCAATAACTAACTACCAAAGGATTTTTGATATTTTGAATATATTTGATGCTCATAGCATTATCACATTTCCAAAGGCTCTAAATTTTAGAAAAATGTTCTAATAGAATATGTCTATCAATATAAAGTAAAGGTATTGTTAGGTTTTTTTAAAAAATACGACCTACAACAGTCTCTGCTACAGCATGGCTGACTCTGTAGAAACTTCTGTGAAACCATAATAATTATATCAATAATCGAGTTGTCGTTATGATAATATTTTCTTCCAATATCCGACTCCACTATCCATAAAAGTTATGTTAGAAAATTCATAATTGAGCGCATTGTAATTTTTTAAAAAGAAATTCACTTCACACACAAAGATGTAGCCATTCAATCCATGAAAATAATGCAAGTCAGTATGCGTATGTTATGACTAACTGTTTAAATGTCTATTCCTTCCACGTTTATCGGAAGAAATACTTTTTTATACTAGTATTTTAGTTGAAAATAAGATCATAAATCATCTATACAAAACAAGCGTCCCTTATGGATTTGAACGAAAATCATAGATTCGACTATTTTCATGAAAAATAAATCTAAGTACGGAATAATGCAGGAAGATTATCTATTTTCTTGGTTTAGAAAGTGATGTAGTTAAGATTTATAACTTAGGAATAAATAAATTATTATTAATCTTTTCGACCTATTTCTCTTGCATATTTAATTTCTTTGATAGTAAGAACTAATCTTTTTATTTTACAAAGTAAAAAAAAGCTAAAGATCGGCGTTGTCAGTCAGGTATAAGAACTGATTTAACACGATGGTTTTTGTACAAACGTTCACATACAATTGTATGCTTTTTAACCGATTGTGTCGGAAAAAATGACGATTTATAGATTAGATATTTAGACGAAGAGCTAACCTTCTCAATAAACTATTGATTATTGCCCTGCTAGCTAGACAACACTTTTTATGTTAGTCAAAAAAAAATTTTTTTTTTCGGACGCTATTACAGATTTCATCGTTAACTAACAAACATTAAGACCAAAAAATTAGCGTGCAAGATGAAATGTATAGGTTCACTTCATTTCTACATTATTTTACAACTCTCAATCGCATTAAAAACAAGATCGAATAAAAAATAACTTATGACATATGGACGAAAAATGTTTTTCGGGCTATTTAGGTTAGCGACCGCATTACGTCTGAAATACTACATTTTTCGAGCTTATAACATAATTTACTATTTTAACGTTAAAATAGGGGAAATGATGTATCGAAATGGATACTTTTTTTTGTCGGTCACGAGATTATAGTTTCTTTTAAAATGAACTCTAATATTTACAACACAAATTATCCTTTAAGCCACTTTAGTTTAAAACTCGTCTGTCGCTTTCCCTCTATTGTGAGTTTGATTAAAGTATAGCGTAGTATATATTTAGATGAATTTCGCAAATGTTGAATACTTTCAAAACTGAAAAAGCCGCCCTTTGCAATAAATATCTCCGTAGAGTTAGGTACCCTGCAGATTAAGGGTATTTCAGCGGATAATCATATACAAATTCAAAGATTTTGTCTATTTTAATGGATTAACAAACAATATCTATAGGATGACTTTACTGATAAAAAAAAAATAACAAAAATCTATTAAGTCTAGGCTCACATGAAATTCCATAAAGAGCAGCTGCATAGCCTTATCACATCAAACTATATTTTTATTTCGTTCTATTGTCAAAAGTCTGTGTTTAGGAGATTATCGTTCATTTTAAAATGAACTCTAATATGTACATCACCATAAACTACCTCTTAAGCCGCCGTAAAAATACACTTTTCGATTTACCTCTATATTGATTTTCTAATATTAAATATCTACAATAGTCGAAATTCGCTCGCTAATACCTATGTATGCAAGGTTTCTTCAAAAAATGACAATTTTGTTGTTTAATGGCTTGAAAAAATGGAAAAAGGAGGTTTTTGCATCCATTTATTTCCAGATGAGTGTTAAAAATACTTATAAAACTCGGTATACCGAAGATCAACCATTAATGAGAGGGTTGAGTCCTGTTTGCCAAATCCTGATTTATAATTTGACGTTGGCAACGGTACAATTTTTTAACATTTATCATAAGAGGCGTATATTTTTGGGGCTTAGATCTACCAGTTTATCCACGCCCCATTTATTGTTAGTGCTTTAGTAATTTTACTTTCCAATTATTTTTTACCAAAACGCGTAGTTGAAACAGTGTCTATATCAGACGATATAATAAATTTTAAGGATTAATTTGCTTACAAATACACTTCAATTTATTTAGGCTAAAGCAGCCAGACATATACTGGAACTACGAAAACCCTATTACAATTTGGTCGCCTAGAGAAAATTTTGTAAAAAACATAGCTTTCTACACAAATGCTTGCACATTATGTACCTATCATTTTAAGATACCTGGCGACATCAATGTAAGCATTGACATAATGACGCAAGATATAGGTAGGTACTAGAATATTCAAGATTTCTATTAACGATACACTTCAGCATACATGCGAGATGTCATTAATGTCTACGGAAGGCAACAGACATACCAGCTATTTTTACATGGGATTCCATAGACTTGAACGCTTCTTGTTTAGAAATATTTGATGTCATCTTGAGGAGTTCCGTATTGAAGCATCAAACCTACCTGCCAAATAATTGACGAAATATGGGATATCATAAAATATGTCCCCCATCGAACTAAATGATCCTATAAACCAGCTTCACAGACCGTAATTTGTGATGCTAACACGATTAATACGCAATAGAACAAGATTAAGAAACAAAATTTAAAGTAGCTCTTTATCACACGAAAATAATTAAATAATTTACGGTTACAGAACAATAATTATTTTAAAAAGCTGTATAACTAAATATATTATGTTATTAGGAATATTCTGTCTAAAGTAACAGCTGATCTTAGTCGAAAATGAGATCGTATTATTGATTGTTGAATTCGTTAGGTATGAAATAAAATTAGAGATTTCGTCTATTTTTTTCACGATTAAAAAAGAATACCTCTATTTAGCTAAAAATGAAACGATTACAGTGGTAGATTAATTCACTTTACCAAGCATGTAAACTACTAATTTTGCAATAAATATCTTCTATATTTCTAGGTAGGTTTACTCGAAAATGTTGGGCTATTTTCATCAAAAATCCCGATACGAAATTGAAAAATTTGCCTATTTTTGTCGGTTTACAAAGTGATAGTGGAATATTGGTTTGATCAAAGAACAATAATTATTTTAAAAATGTTGTATAATTAACTAAATGTCGGTGTTATCAGGCAGGCAAGAAGTTATTTATCTGAATCTTATTTGTACCATTAGCGTTTATATACAAATGTTAGTGGTTTTCAAAAATTGATATCTCGGAAATTATTAGGTTTAGACTTATAATACGCTTATTAAAAAATAATGACTACTTTATGCAAAATTCAAAAATATTATAAGATGTAGGATATCCCAGTAACTTAACCAAAGATTTTCGGTCTTCGTAAAGCTTTATACGTTTCTTCAGCGTACCAAACATTCACTTTTTTTAAATATTGACATCGGGTTAGGATTCTGAACATAGGATTAACATCACTCCAATAGTGAACATGTTGCGTTGTCACAGTTCCATTCGTCGAAAAGTAAACAAAACCGTTTGAGCTACGTGGGGAATAAATAAAGTTGGCTTGTTGAAAAATTTTAATATTTATTAAGGTAAAAGACTATAAATATATCGATACAACACTTTGGCATTTCTAATACTACAAACATGAATATCTAAAATGTGATATTTAAAACCATCAACTCTCTCTCCCTTCTCTAATTTTGGTACACCAATGCTGTCTTCTAAGTTTATAATATATGGCGTCCTGCAGTTTAATTCCAAAAATGTTTTAACTAAAAATTCCTCTTTAACACGTCCTTTAACGTAAATAATGTCTGCGTCTATCAGATTGTTGGATATGATATTATGTAGTTCCTTGTAATCGGTATCACCATAATTATAAAGGATACCATGATGATTTCCAAATAGATATTTGACTTGTTTCTTGCAAGCCTTACTTAAGGTGTCGAATGGTTTAACTGGTTTAAAAAAGTAACTTTTCATACTATTTCCATCATAAATAGCCAATTCTTTCGCGTAAAATTCAGGTATGTTAAATCCTTGAATATCGACTACAACGAACTTCATTGTCTGAAGACTCAAATCAAGCAAGTATATTTTCATATTTTTATCGCTCTTAAGTTCGATTTCAAAAGCACACCCCCACTTTTCGATAATTTCACAGTCTTAGCACATAGATCTTATATTTTTATTTACGATCAATTCATCTTTATTCGCCAATCGTCTCAAACGAGTCTGCTTTTGAAAGTAATATAGCCTTAGTATTCAGAAAATATTAATAATATCGGAGCTTAAAACATCCTTGACACTAAAAAATCATTGTGTTTCCTAACAAAACCCATCATCTTGTCTATTTAGCTTGCTTTCCTATTGTTTAGCAGGTTAAATAAAATTATTATTTCGCTCTTTTTGTCGGTACTGAATCGTTAGGGGAATACGTTTCTAGTTCTATAAGAGAGACAGTTAAAATTTATGTAAGCAATCAAAAATCCTACACTATGAGCTACTTAGTTAAAATTTCATATTTCCTTCCTGGATCAGGCAAAATTTGTGATGTGTCGGACAAAATTTATAAAAATACGAAAAAAAATGCTGGATGCATTTTTAGCGTGACTTTCTATTTAATACCATCTTATTTCAAGCTATAATTCGGTTGTCAAAATGAGAATAAAATAATTTTCCCATGGTTTATGTCATCTTAAAAAAGTCAAAAGGTTATATTCTGTAGAGGGTCAGATACATTCAAATTTAAATATTTTCTCCAAGAAGAATTTTAAGATAGTATTATAGTAAATAAAAATTCTATACCTCCAATATTTCTTGGAAACATATCGTGTTCTAGCGACATAACCCAAAAGTACCTCTATTCAGAAACGCATCGTACTTTTCTTGTCAATAATTGTCTCATTGTCCCATCCATTACATTATTATAATCTTAAAGCACCTGTTACCAGCATTATCTGTTTTTATGGTTTTCATAAAACATAGCGATTACCGATGAAAATTAAACGAAAACTTAATAAATAACTTTTTTTTCAACTGAAATAGACTGATTTTCGATGGAAAAATGTTACTTATAACTAAAAATGAATATAAGACATATACGCAATGATATTTAGAATAAATCAATGTTTTCTAAAATTACTATGAAATATTCACAAAATCGTTTCGTTATAACCAAAGCAGCAAGGCTTGCAGATTTCGTATAGAGTTCAAACGCGATACTGAGATGATCTTTTTTTTTTATATTTTTGTAGAATAATGCACCACTACGTTGTAAGTACTTGAGAGAGGACTTTCTTGAAAAATCCTCAAATTTCTCTGCAATTTTGTTCCTTCTAGAGTTAAATTCACACAGAAAACCCCGTATTCTTATCTTTCAGGTTGGTATATTAAAAAGGGCTTATTAGTATGGTTTAGAAAACAAGCAATATTAATTAACGGATGTTTTTTCGTCGTATGAAGAGTTGAAAAATTTTTTTTTTCCACTCCAATGGTTGCGATGCAGAGAGTCGGGTTTCATCATAATCTTTCAGGGTAGCTCAGGTTTGATTGCATGTAGAGAGTCGGGTTTCATCATAATCTTTCAGGGTAGCTCAGGTTTGATTGCATGTACTAAGGTTAGTGCTCCTTGCAATCGGTTTCAGGTTTGACGCGCCCCCCTCAGGTTTGTTCAGGTTTCTCAAACGTTTGAGAAACCTGAACTAACCTTAGTACATGCAATCAAACCTGAGCTACCCTGAAAGATTATGATGAAACCCGACTCTCTACATGCAATCAAACCTGAGCTACCCTGAAAGATTATGATGAAACCCGACTCTCTGCATCGCAACCATTGGAGTGGAAAAAAAAAATTTTTCAACTCTTCATACGACGAAAAAACATCCGTTAATTAATATTGCTTGTTTTCTAAACCATACTAATAAGCCCTTTTTAATATACCAACCTGAAAGATAAGAATACGGGGTTTTCTGTGTGAATTTAACTCTAGAAGGAACAAAATTGCAGAGAAATTTGAGGATTTTTCAAGAAAGTCCTCTCTCAAGTACTTACAACGTAGTGGTGCATTATTCTACAAAAATATAAAAAAAAAAGATCATCTCAGTATCGCGTTTGAACTCTATACGAAATCTGCAAGCCTTGCTGCTTTGGTTATAACGAAACGATTTTGTGAATATTTCATAGTAATTTTAGAAAACATTGATTTATTCTAAATATCATTGCGTATATGTCTTATATTCATTTTTAGTTATAAGTAACATTTTTCCATCGAAAATCAGTCTATTTCAGTTGAAAAAAAAGTTATTTATTAAGTTTTCGTTTAATTTTCATCGGTAATCGCTATGTTTTATGAAAACCATAAAAACAGATAATGCTGGTAACAGGTGCTTTAAGATTATAATAATGTAATGGATGGGACAATGAGACAATTATTGACAAGAAAAGTACGATGCGTTTCTGAATAGAGGTACTTTTGGGTTATGTCGCTAGAACACGATATGTTTCCAAGAAATATTGGAGGTATAGAATTTTTATTTACTATAATACTATCTTAAAATTCTTCTTGGAGAAAATATTTAAATTTGAATGTATCTGACCCTCTACAGAATATAACCTTTTGACTTTTTTAAGATGACATAAACCATGGGAAAATTATTTTATTCTCATTTTGACAACCGAATTATAGCTTGAAATAAGATGGTATTAAATAGAAAGTCACGCTAAAAATGCATCCAGCATTTTTTTTCGTATTTTTATAAATTTTGTCCGACACATCACAAATTTTGCCTGATCCAGGAAGGAAATATGAAATTTTAACTAAGTAGCTCATAGTGTAGGATTTTTGATTGCTTACATAAATTTTAACTGTCTCTCTTATAGAACTAGAAACGTATTCCCCTAACGATTCAGTACCGACAAAAAGAGCGAAATAATAATTTTATTTAACCTGCTAAACAATAGGAAAGCAAGCTAAATAGACAAGATGATGGGTTTTGTTAGGAAACACAATGATTTTTTAGTGTCAAGGATGTTTTAAGCTCCGATATTATTAATATTTTCTGAATACTAAGGCTATATTACTTTCAAAAGCAGACTCGTTTGAGACGATTGGCGAATAAAGATGAATTGATCGTAAATAAAAATATAAGATCTATGTGCTAAGACTGTGAAATTATCGAAAAGTGGGGGTGTGCTTTTGAAATCGAACTTAAGAGCGATAAAAATATGAAAATATACTTGCTTGATTTGAGTCTTCAGACAATGAAGTTCGTTGTAGTCGATATTCAAGGATTTAACATACCTGAATTTTACGCGAAAGAATTGGCTATTTATGATGGAAATAGTATGAAAAGTTACTTTTTTAAACCAGTTAAACCATTCGACACCTTAAGTAAGGCTTGCAAGAAACAAGTCAAATATCTATTTGGAAATCATCATGGTATCCTTTATAATTATGGTGATACCGATTACAAGGAACTACATAATATCATATCCAACAATCTGATAGACGCAGACATTATTTACGTTAAAGGACGTGTTAAAGAGGAATTTTTAGTTAAAACATTTTTGGAATTAAACTGCAGGACGCCATATATTATAAACTTAGAAGACAGCATTGGTGTACCAAAATTAGAGAAGGGAGAGAGAGTTGATGGTTTTAAATATCACATTTTAGATATTCATGTTTGTAGTATTAGAAATGCCAAAGTGTTGTATCGATATATTTATAGTCTTTTACCTTAATAAATATTAAAATTTTTCAACAAGCCAACTTTATTTATTCCCCACGTAGCTCAAACGGTTTTGTTTACTTTTCGACGAATGGAACTGTGACAACGCAACATGTTCACTATTGGAGTGATGTTAATCCTATGTTCAGAATCCTAACCCGATGTCAATATTTAAAAAAAGTGAATGTTTGGTACGCTGAAGAAACGTATAAAGCTTTACGAAGACCGAAAATCTTTGGTTAAGTTACTGGGATATCCTACATCTTATAATATTTTTGAATTTTGCATAAAGTAGTCATTATTTTTTAATAAGCGTATTATAAGTCTAAACCTAATAATTTCCGAGATATCAATTTTTGAAAACCACTAACATTTGTATATAAACGCTAATGGTACAAATAAGATTCAGATAAATAACTTCTTGCCTGCCTGATAACACCGACATTTAGTTAATTATACAACATTTTTAAAATAATTATTGTTCTTTGATCAAACCAATATTCCACTATCACTTTGTAAACCGACAAAAATAGGCAAATTTTTCAATTTCGTATCGGGATTTTTGATGAAAATAGCCCAACATTTTCGAGTAAACCTACCTAGAAATATAGAAGATATTTATTGCAAAATTAGTAGTTTACATGCTTGGTAAAGTGAATTAATCTACCACTGTAATCGTTTCATTTTTAGCTAAATAGAGGTATTCTTTTTTAATCGTGAAAAAAATAGACGAAATCTCTAATTTTATTTCATACCTAACGAATTCAACAATCAATAATACGATCTCATTTTCGACTAAGATCAGCTGTTACTTTAGACAGAATATTCCTAATAACATAATATATTTAGTTATACAGCTTTTTAAAATAATTATTGTTCTGTAACCGTAAATTATTTAATTATTTTCGTGTGATAAAGAGCTACTTTAAATTTTGTTTCTTAATCTTGTTCTATTGCGTATTAATCGTGTTAGCATCACAAATTACGGTCTGTGAAGCTGGTTTATAGGATCATTTAGTTCGATGGGGGACATATTTTATGATATCCCATATTTCGTCAATTATTTGGCAGGTAGGTTTGATGCTTCAATACGGAACTCCTCAAGATGACATCAAATATTTCTAAACAAGAAGCGTTCAAGTCTATGGAATCCCATGTAAAAATAGCTGGTATGTCTGTTGCCTTCCGTAGACATTAATGACATCTCGCATGTATGCTGAAGTGTATCGTTAATAGAAATCTTGAATATTCTAGTACCTACCTATATCTTGCGTCATTATGTCAATGCTTACATTGATGTCGCCAGGTATCTTAAAATGATAGGTACATAATGTGCAAGCATTTGTGTAGAAAGCTATGTTTTTTACAAAATTTTCTCTAGGCGACCAAATTGTAATAGGGTTTTCGTAGTTCCAGTATATGTCTGGCTGCTTTAGCCTAAATAAATTGAAGTGTATTTGTAAGCAAATTAATCCTTAAAATTTATTATATCGTCTGATATAGACACTGTTTCAACTACGCGTTTTGGTAAAAAATAATTGGAAAGTAAAATTACTAAAGCACTAACAATAAATGGGGCGTGGATAAACTGGTAGATCTAAGCCCCAAAAATATACGCCTCTTATGATAAATGTTAAAAAATTGTACCGTTGCCAACGTCAAATTATAAATCAGGATTTGGCAAACAGGACTCAACCCTCTCATTAATGGTTGATCTTCGGTATACCGAGTTTTATAAGTATTTTTAACACTCATCTGGAAATAAATGGATGCAAAAACCTCCTTTTTCCATTTTTTCAAGCCATTAAACAACAAAATTGTCATTTTTTGAAGAAACCTTGCATACATAGGTATTAGCGAGCGAATTTCGACTATTGTAGATATTTAATATTAGAAAATCAATATAGAGGTAAATCGAAAAGTGTATTTTTACGGCGGCTTAAGAGGTAGTTTATGGTGATGTACATATTAGAGTTCATTTTAAAATGAACGATAATCTCCTAAACACAGACTTTTGACAATAGAACGAAATAAAAATATAGTTTGATGTGATAAGGCTATGCAGCTGCTCTTTATGGAATTTCATGTGAGCCTAGACTTAATAGATTTTTGTTATTTTTTTTTTATCAGTAAAGTCATCCTATAGATATTGTTTGTTAATCCATTAAAATAGACAAAATCTTTGAATTTGTATATGATTATCCGCTGAAATACCCTTAATCTGCAGGGTACCTAACTCTACGGAGATATTTATTGCAAAGGGCGGCTTTTTCAGTTTTGAAAGTATTCAACATTTGCGAAATTCATCTAAATATATACTACGCTATACTTTAATCAAACTCACAATAGAGGGAAAGCGACAGACGAGTTTTAAACTAAAGTGGCTTAAAGGATAATTTGTGTTGTAAATATTAGAGTTCATTTTAAAAGAAACTATAATCTCGTGACCGACAAAAAAAAGTATCCATTTCGATACATCATTTCCCCTATTTTAACGTTAAAATAGTAAATTATGTTATAAGCTCGAAAAATGTAGTATTTCAGACGTAATGCGGTCGCTAACCTAAATAGCCCGAAAAACATTTTTCGTCCATATGTCATAAGTTATTTTTTATTCGATCTTGTTTTTAATGCGATTGAGAGTTGTAAAATAATGTAGAAATGAAGTGAACCTATACATTTCATCTTGCACGCTAATTTTTTGGTCTTAATGTTTGTTAGTTAACGATGAAATCTGTAATAGCGTCCGAAAAAAAAATTTTTTTTTTGTCTAACATAAAAAGTGTTGTCTAGCTAGCAGGGCAATAATCAATAGTTTATTGAGAAGGTTAGCTCTTCGTCTAAATATCTAATCTATAAATCGTCATTTTTTCCGACACAATCGGTTAAAAAGCATACAATTGTATGTGAACGTTTGTACAAAAACCATCGTGTTAAATCAGTTCTTATACCTGACTGACAACGCCGATCTTTAGCTTTTTTTTACTTTGTAAAATAAAAAGATTAGTTCTTACTATCAAAGAAATTAAATATGCAAGAGAAATAGGTCGAAAAGATTAATAATAATTTATTTATTCCTAAGTTATAAATCTTAACTACATCACTTTCTAAACCAAGAAAATAGATAATCTTCCTGCATTATTCCGTACTTAGATTTATTTTTCATGAAAATAGTCGAATCTATGATTTTCGTTCAAATCCATAAGGGACGCTTGTTTTGTATAGATGATTTATGATCTTATTTTCAACTAAAATACTAGTATAAAAAAGTATTTCTTCCGATAAACGTGGAAGGAATAGACATTTAAACAGTTAGTCATAACATACGCATACTGACTTGCATTATTTTCATGGATTGAATGGCTACATCTTTGTGTGTGAAGTGAATTTCTTTTTAAAAAATTACAATGCGCTCAATTATGAATTTTCTAACATAACTTTTATGGATAGTGGAGTCGGATATTGGAAGAAAATATTATCATAACGACAACTCGATTATTGATATAATTATTATGGTTTCACAGAAGTTTCTACAGAGTCAGCCATGCTGTAGCAGAGACTGTTGTAGGTCGTATTTTTTAAAAAAACCTAACAATACCTTTACTTTATATTGATAGACATATTCTATTAGAACATTTTTCTAAAATTTAGAGCCTTTGGAAATGTGATAATGCTATGAGCATCAAATATATTCAAAATATCAAAAATCCTTTGGTAGTTAGTTATTGCGGTATATTTTAATAGAGGCATAATTTATACTGTACTCCTAAATTTACGGCATATCACTTTGTTTATGTTATTATATTCACAGAGACTATTAATCTAACCAACTTTTATTTACGAAAAATTAAAAACTGAAATACTCTATTTTATTGCCGATTGTTCGCAAAGACACTTGGAGTTGTTATTTTACTTTTTCTACCTCTTTTTCCCCGGTTGCGGAGAAATATGTTAGGGGAAGTTTGGGTATCCTCAGACGGTTATATGCAATGATTCAAGCTTCTAAAAAAGTACTAAGGCAAGTAATTATCAATTTGAATTTATGTATGTCGAAGGTAATGTGTTACTCATAAATATACATGATGAAAACATTTATTGTTCGATTGCATGTAATTTTTAAGAGTCTAGAAATAAGCAAATAATGTTCTTTAACGTTTCTTTATAAACATCTCGAGTTACCTGTCCTTCCCCTGCATCATAGAAGGGTATTTGCCGACAAAGTTTGACCATTTTTTATGATTCGAGAGTTGGGTATTCTCTACAGATGTAAACTGACGTCATTCGAGTAGTCCGAGCTTGTTAGATTTTAGCTTATATTCTTATTATGTGATTTTAAAATTATGTATGCGTTTGTTTAATTCATTGTAAAGGATTTGTTATTATGCTAATTTCAAAAGTTAAATGTTGGTGAGAATATTGAATTTTTTTATTAAAATATCTAAAGTAAATATCTAATTGATTTTTTTTAGCGCTAATTGGGATTTTAATTAACTACCTCAGAGTCGGTATACACTATATTTTGCAGCGCAATTGCTTTCACACCCAGTAATGTATTATGATTTTTTTGGATGGTCGTTATATTGTGAGTTTCTTAAGTTAGCCAGATTAATAATAAATTAAAAAACCAACGTGATTTGCTTATTGTTGCCATTGAGAATTAGGGTTGTAAAATATTTAACAACCCTATATTTTTATGCTCGTGTTGAAAATAAGTTAAGATTGCTACTTTGATGCCTACGCCTGATATTCATAATTTTATTGGGGGTTCTACCTGATGACAAATACAGCTTATGATACCTATCTAGTGGGTATTTTCAGTTTAAGGGCCGAATAATATAGAGTTATTGTGCATACATCATCGCAAACAAAAGGTAGCTTTTTATATTATTTCGTATTTACAATCCATTTAACTACAATTTTACACTGTGAATTAATTTTTTTTACTTTTTTCCTGAAATTGTAGCCTATTTACTTATATTATGATATTATCCGAAATTTTTATAAAAGCATTATGAGGGCTTTTACCTGATGGCGAACACAAGTTGTATAGTACCTATACCTGCTTGGTATTTTATACGTATTTAAGTTTTATTTACTTTTTATTACTCTGTTCTCATTACAAGATAGTCCTATAATTTATCCATTTCCAGTACAAAGAAATCGCTAGTTAATGGTTCTAGATGGTAATTATTTTATTGTATTTTATATAAGTGGTGCAAAAATTGGAAACAATTATTAGATATGCTACTGAATTTTAATGAGGGTCCTTCGGAATAATAAATAAAGGTTTATGTCCCTTTCTTTTTAAATCGAGTCGGCAGAGGGTTTGAGAGGGTTATTTAGGTATAAATAATTATTGTGGTGACAAATGTACCGCATTATTATACTTATCTTGTTAGACCATATAAATTAGGGATTTATTTCGCTTTGCCATTCACCAGCGGCGTTTCAACTAAGGGGAAATAATAAAAAGTCTGGTTTAAGGATGGCTCAGGTCGGATCGTAAAAAGTTGGGTTTAAGGATGGCTTATAAAAATTGGGATTTAATTATCCCGCTTTAGCAGCGGCGTTTCAACTAAGGGGAAATAATAAAAAGTCTGGTTTAAGGATGGCTCAGGTCGCATCGTAAAAAGTTGGGTTTAAGGATGGCTTATAAAAATTGGGATTTAATTATCCCGCTTTAGCAGCGGCGTTTCACTAAGGTTAAATCATAAAAAGTCGGGTTTTATCTCGGGTCAGATCATAAATATTCAGGTTCAAATTAGGGTTAGATGAGAAGCCGCCTCGCGAAAGCATCCGGGTTAGGTCGTAAAAAGTCGGGTTTTATCTCGGGTCAGTTCATAAATATTAAGGATCAAGTTAGGGTTAGATAAGAAGCCGCCTCATGAAAGCATCCGGGTTAGGTCGTAAAAAGTCGGGTTTAATTTCGGGTTATTTTGTAAACAGCACCACCGAACCACCCGGGTTAGGTCATAAAACGCACCACCTGCACCACCCGGGTTAGATCATAAAACGCACCACCTGCACCACCCGGGTTAGATCATAAAACGCACCACCGAACCACCCGGGTTAGATCGTAAAACGCACCACCTGCACCACCTGGGTTAGATCGTAAAACAGCACCACCAGCACCACCTGATCTCGCTCTCTCTATATCTCTCTACTACCCCGTATCGGCAAAAATTTCAAATTTTACTTTTTTCGCGAAAATCGAAAAACAAGAGTTTGCCCGTTTAATCTTCTTGGCAGGAAAAATTTCCCCATCACTGTAAACTGATACTGGCAATGATATTCAACTGTCACATGAGGATTCTCTTCTGCCCAAAAATTTCTGAAGGCCTTTTTCGGAAAACTTGCTTCTTCACTAAGTAAAATTTTATTTCCGAACAATGAATTTTGGGTCAAAATTTCATTGAACCACTGGCAAATATTAAACCCGGGTGGAATATTACGTAGAAGAAGAGCTTGCACTGTCTCAATATGGTAAAGATACATCAAAATTTTCTAAACTAGCACAGATGAATTGTTTAAAGTTGCCGCAATTTTTCTTGTACTTGTACCTGGTTCGTTTTCTACAGTATTCAGGACTGCTTTCTCCATTTCGACATTTATTGAAAATTCATAAATGGCATTTTTGATACACTCTCAGTTCATTATCTGTTGTATGCTGATCATTTAAAGATGTTTTAATATGTATATATGTTGTAATAAGAATAGGCTGAATTTAAATGTCTCTAAATGTAATGTTATGTCATTTACTAGCGTACTTGGTTTTGTTATACGCACCACCAGGGATTTCCACAATACGGTGCCTATTAAAACTGTATTTTTCTTCTTCGTCTTAACTAAGCTGGAATATGCATCAGTTGTTTGGTCCCCTTATTACAATATTCATATAAATTCTGTAGAGTCTGTGCAGAGACGATTTGCTAAGGCTCTGTGGTTCAGAACGGATGGTGTTTATCCGATTCAAGGGTTTCCCCATGACCAGCTGTTGCAAAGATTTTCGCTCATAAGTTTAGACAGAAGACGTAGATACCTTTCTCAGTCTTTTTGGTGCAAGCTTGTTAACGGTAGTAGGTATTGCTTGTGAAGAATTATTAGCAAAAGTAAATTTTAGGGTTCCTACGTTAAGTTCTCGCAACACAGATACTTTTTACCTACCACTGTTTCGCACTAATGTTTATAAGTTTGCACCTATTAACTCGATGTGTGCCTACTATAATTCTAATATTAATTATGTTTGCATCACATATTATTATTTGTACATTCTTTGAATGATATCGTTTGCGATTAAAATAAAGATGCTCATCTTCTGAAGGCTCTGCAATTCCAATATGAGTGCCATCGCTACATCCAATGCACCAAGGAAAACCGAACTGTGGCATAAAATCCATTTTTTGGTATCCTTTTCAACTCAAATTTAACCCATCCATGAGCAATAGCCTCAATTACTATCCAAACCTCGGAGAGCACCTTGCTAATAGCACTTTCATTTCCGACACTTCTTTGACATGATCCTTGAGCAGAAAATCTTAATGAGGCCATAACTATACACAAAACAGATATTTTACTGCTTCCCTGTCCCATTTGCGTTTGAGACGTAATCTCCTCTATAAGATTGCTCCTTGCTTAAGCGATAACGTTTTCTAAATTCATTATCGGGCAATTCAAAAAGATTGCATTTATCGCGCAAACTTCTTCTCTTTAACCTTACACTGAGAAGTTTGTAAATCCCTAGTTTGCACCGGCAGCAAAATTTTCGCTTAGCACTATTAGAGTAATCATAACAATTATAAAAATATTCTCTATCGGTAACAATCTCGCTTATTTAAACATTTCTTTTTGTCTGTATAAGAAACGCTTAGACGTTTAGCAAATCAGTTTCTCGCACTTATAATACAGACATTTATAAAAGTCAGCATAATAGTCGCAGCGATTTGTCGACTGCGTGTTATTAGAAATCTTATAATCACAAACAAACCGATTGATATTCGTCACCCCAGCGCCACCTGGTACCAGCCATTTATGTTTTATTATGTTCTCGAATACCGCCCTTGTCGCGTCGTTGCACGTGTTTTTCGCTCGAAATCCCGAAATTAGTGTTAGAAATTATCGAAAGCACCACCATAGTCGCAGAAATCGTTGGAAATCATTCAGAAATCCCTAATCCCGACATTCCGAAAAATATAATAAAGCTAGTAAGTTCTTTTTGAGAAATATATTTTATTTCTATAAAAACTATAGTTTATCCTTTAAGCTGTAGTTTTTTTTGTTTAAACTCTTTTGTAAGTTAGTTATATTTTTGAGTATTTAATATATTTTATTTGTTGATATGTATAGCTTAAAATTCTATATACCAAAACCTTAACCAAATATGTGTATAATATATAAATTTAGGTAGTTTTTTTTTGTTATGCATAGATTTATATATAGAATATTAAAGAATGCATTCTAGTGTCGAACAAATTCTGGTAAATACAACCATAAGTTAATTCCATTAACGCCATATAATATATTATTTATTATATTTTGGATAGTTTTTATCTGAATAAGGTTGTTTCTGCTAAAAAAAGAATCAACTATGAGCCATAACAAAATCAGGAACATCTGGCGAATCATATCTCATGGAAAATATGCTTTCGTAAGTGGACCACCCAGTATATCAAATATTCTAATACACAGTATCAGAACCTTCTTATAATAGGTATTAGAACCTTGCTTATATTGGGTATAAACTATCTTTTAAGTGGAAAAAAACAGTATGATATTCGATATTATCTAGATTATCACTGATATTATCAATTCCTATAAACGGTATACAAAGTAAATTATTACCACTAAAACCACATTTTAGCAAAGCGAGATTAGTTACAGTAGCGAACTGTCGCGCTGTCCAAATACGTATGCGGAATTGTAATAACTGATATAATATTTTTTTTTTCCACTACTAACCTATAACATCGCCATTATTGGCCGATTATTAACGTTAGAAATTGTTTTTCTCTACCTTATAAGTTATTATTGACCATGGTCAATAATAAGGCATTGAAATCTATTATTGACCGATCTTCAAGAATCTATTTGAACGCAGGTAACTTGATTTTTTAATTCTACAACATAAATTCATAAACATAAATGTGGTTAGGCAACCAGATAATTATCAATACATATTAGATTATTAGAGATGCTTGATGATGTAAAATATCGATACAATCAACATTTTTTCTGCTTCCATCCTTAATTCTGGAAGTGTACACATAATAATATCACTAACATTTTATTCGCTCATTTTTTAAAAAAACGGAAAACTCGTGAAATCTGATGACATAAATGAACAAAAATTGACATTAACAAAGCCACCTGACAAAACAACAAAATATTTTGCCAATTCCAAAGCGCAGGTAACTTGATTAAAAATTATACTTATACCTACCTATAATTTTTTATAATTATTAATACTATAAAGATAAATGTCTTATAAAAGTTTGTAGTAGTGGAAAAAATATTTTATATCAGGTATTGGATAATTTTCTCAGTGTAGAAGACCTCTTCGCTGTTTATCTTCTGCCTAATGCCCAAAGTGCATTTCTAGAGGATTCATAATATTTAATTTACACAATACATAATATAGCTAATAGCAAATATATAAAAAAAACAACATTAAACGACGAAATTTAAATTACAAAAATAAACACTCAAAAAAGTACGTATTTTTCTATATCCGAATTTAGCCGAAGTCCATAGAAAAGAACCATAGAGAGTTGTCATGGTAATAGAAATAAATTTTCTTTCTATTGTATTACGAAGTTCGCCAGCTTTTGTAGACTTTTATTTGCTCAGTTTTCAGCATTCCTTATAGTTTAAATAAATAAGCTTAGTGTTAACTGTTAGTTTGTTTCCATGCCATCACCATACCACAGCTAAGTTTAAAAAAATAGACCGAAATGTCAACACAATTTAGAGTTAAATTGACCGAAATAAAAAAAAATAAATAAAAGAAGATTGATTCAAGCTCACTCATCAAACCTTATTAGCTAGTTGTCTTAGCGCACAGCAATAATTGTCATCACGTGGGAATTCAGTTAGAATTTGATAATAATCAAGTATAATGAAGTTTTCTTGGAAGAAAGATGGGAATTTACTTAGTAAGGTGATATTTTCCTAATGTTTCCAGGAGACATGTTCATCTGATTCCTGGCTCCAAGCCAATTAAATGCCATTACTTCAACTGACTAACACGGCTATTTTGCAAATTTCATGGTATGTCGTCTTTAAAAATAGCGTTTTTTAATTACATGTTGCAATGTAAATTGCATGATAAAATGCTTACCTTGTAATTGATATATAGTGGCCTGATACTCCGCTAACTTTTCATCTATATAATCCTGAGACTGATTGGCGATAATTTCGGCTGTAGATGGTCCAGTATTTTCCTCATCGTCTACTTCGTAATTTTGTGGGAGAGGGGGAGGAGTTAAAGGCATTCCCACATATTCATAGTCGCGTTTTGGTGGGCCCATATCTGCGTAAGATATTGGGGAGTAAGTTATGGGAGAATAGTTTCTAGAGGAGTAGGGATGGATGCCTTGGTAATAGGGATCGGGAGAGATGCATCTTGTCGGAGCGGGGGAAGGCTGAAACAAAATATAAAAATTTATTTTAGGGACATTAGACAACATCACAGTTATATAAAGGGTGTCCGGTAAGTATATGGCATACTAGCGAGAGTTTATAGGGGAAGTTTTGAATTTTTTTTTTTTAATTCGACGGTGATTTGGTGTTAATCAATAGCGCCCTAACAGGTTAGTATCCTTCACTACTTAGGTCCTATGTACAGGGTGTCGAGTTTTCGATGATTTTACGGGGTATCTCCGTTATTAGTAAAAATAGAAGGATATGGTTTTCGCAGCACTGTGCTACCTTTTCATGAAACAAAAGATGCCGCAATCAGAATTTTTCTTATTCCCCTTGTTTTTGATATACGGGATGTTTTTGAAAATTTTAAATTTTGGGACACCCCCCATATTTAGGTTACCCTATCAAGGAGAAAACAAAAGTTTTTTTTGTAGTTTTCTACGTTTAATAGTTTCCGAAAAAGAACAAACTTGCTTTTTTTAAATGGGTCACACTATACATATATGTACAGTGTGTCCACGGATAGAGTTCGGAAGAGGAAAAACTTTTTTATTTGTGGGTTTAGAAGAAAAAGTTATACTTTATAAAAACGTCTGCTTGTGTTGAAACTACAATTTCGAATACCAAATTAACGATTAGTATACAGGATACATCAAAAATAACATTTTTAATGATTTTGATTTCGATTTTTTTTTTAATTATATGAAAATAGTAGTGAGAAACGGACAGAGCGAGGCCAGGTGGTGCTGGTGGTGCTGGTGGTGCAACTAACCCAGGTGGTGCAGGTGGTGCGTTTTACGATCTAACCCAAGTGGTTCGGTGGTGCGTTTTATGATCTAACCCGGGTGGTTCGGTGGTGCGTTTTATAACCTAACCCGGGTGGTTCGGTGGTGCTGTTTACAAAATAACCCGAAATTAAACCCGACTTTTTACGACCTAACCCGGATGCTTTCATGAGGCGGCTTCTTATCTAACCCTAATTTGAACCTGAATATTTATGAACTGACCCGAGATAAAACCCGACTTTTACAACCTAACCCGGATGCTTTCATGAGGCGGCTTCTTATCTAACCCTAACTTGAACCTGAATATTTATGAACTGACCCGAGATAAAACCCGACTTTTTACAACCTAACCCGGATGCTTTCGCGAGGCGGCTTCTCATCTAACCCTAATTTGAACCTGAATATTTATGATCTGACCCGAGATAAAACCCGACTTTTTATGATTTAACCTTAGTGAAACGCCGCTGTTAAAGCGATATAGTAAAAAAAAAAACTCGATTAAAATTTTATCTTGTTCGCTAGACCAATTAATTTCCAAATATTATAATTAAAACATACAATCACTACACTGGCGCACCGTCAAAAATCGTGCTTGCACTATCCCAACGTACAGAGCGTCCGCTTCAGAAAATACGGTGCCGTATTTTTTGCGTCGAACGCTCTGGAGGAACACACTCCGATTTGCAAGTACATACACGCTTTGTCGCGGCAAAGCTCGCCGTCAAATTACGGCCACTCTTTTGCGGTACCGCTTTGTAGGAAACCAAAGCTTTAGTGAAACGTCGCTGCCCCAGAACTCTGTCCATATTCCTCTACTGTGTTAATTTATGCGGGTAATAAAACCGACAAGGGTCGGATCGGCCTGCATACTTATAGAGGTAAAAAAACCGCTTTAGAATGTTTTTGGTATATCTTTTTTAGATAATTTTGGGGGAAATAATTTGCCTGAGATGCCAATTAAAAAAGCCTACATTTAATTGTATTTTAGATTCTTGAATTTTGTACATGGATTAAAAATCTACTATTTCTTGAAATTGTATACATTATGTTAGATAATTATTAATATAATGTTATTAAGACTTTGTAAATATCTGTAAAAACTGTTCTAAATCGTGTCATTTCTGAAAATTGTATACTGAGTGTTTAGAATTTAGTAAAAAATTAAAAAAATGTTTTAATGTTATTAAGACCTGTGAAAATTTGTAAAACTGTACAGAATTGTATTATTTTCTGAAAATGATATACTGAGTGTTTAGAATTTAGTAAAAATTAAAAAAATGTTTTAAATTTGTTAAATCATGTGAAATCTTGTATAAAATGACTAGAACCGTTCTTAATCATGTCATTTCTGAAAATTGTTTACTGAGTGTTTAGAATTTAGTAAAAAATTAAAAAAAATGTTTTAACGTTATTAAGCCCTGTGAAACTTTGTAAAAAATGACTAAAACAGTCGCAAATCGTCCTATTTTCTTAAAAGTGTATACTGAGTGTTTAGAATTTAGTAAAAATTAAAAAAAAATGTTTTAAATTTGTTAAATCATGTGAAATCTTGTATAAAATGACTAGAACCGTTCTTAATCATGACATTTCTGAAAATTGTATACTGAGTGTTTAGAATTTAGTAAAAAATTAAAAAAAATGTTTTAACGTTATTAAGCCCTGTGAAACTTTGTAAAAAATGACTAAAACAGTCGCAAATCGTCCTATTTTCTTAAAAGTGTATACTGAGTGTTTAGAATTTAGTAAAAATTAAAAAAAAATGTTTTAAATTTGTTAAATCATGCGAAATCTTGTATAAAATGACTAGAACCGTTCTTAATCATGGCATTTCTGAAAATTGTATACTGAGTGTTTAGAATTTAGTAAAAAATTAAAAAAAAATGTTTTAACGTTATTAAGCCCTGTGAAACTTTGTAAAAAATGACTAAAACAGTCGCAAATCGTCCTATTTTCTTAAAAGTGTATACTGAGTGTTTAGAATTTAATAAAAATTAAAAAAAATGTTTTAAATTTGTTAAATCATGTGAAATCTTGTATAAAATGACTAGAACCGTTCTTAATCACGACATTTCTGAAAATTGTATACTGAGTGTTTAGAATTTAGTAAAAAATTAAAAAAAATGTTTTAACGTTATTAAGCCCCGTGAAACTTTGTAAAAAATGACTAAAACAGTCGCAAATCGTCCTATTTTCTTAAAAGTGTATACTGAGTGTTTAGAATTTAGTAAAAATTAAAAAAAATGTTTTAAATTTGTTAAATCATGCGAAATCTTGTATAAAATGACTAGAACCGTTCTTAATCATGGCATTTCTGAAAATTGTATACTGAGTGTTTAGAATTTAGTAAAAAATTAAAAAAAATGTTTTAACGTTATTAAGCCCTGTGAAACTTTGTAAAAAATGACTAAAACAGTCGCAAATCGTCATATTTTCTTAAAAGTGTATACTGAGTGTTTAGAATTTAGTAAAAATTAAAAAAAAATGTTTTAAATTTGTTAAATCATGTGAAATCTTGTATAAAATGACTAGAACCGTTCTTAATCATGACATTTCTGAAAATTGTATACTGAGTGTTAAGTATTTTAGTTGAAAATAAGATCATAAATCATCTATACAAAACAAGCGCCCCTTATGAATTTGAACGAAAATCATAGATTCGACTATTTTCATGAAAAATAAATCTAAGTACGGAATAATGCAGGAAGATTATCTATTTCTTGGTTTAGAAAGTGATGTAGTTAAGATTTATAACTTAGGAATAAATAAATTATTATTAATCTTTTCGACCTATTTCTCCTGCATATTTAATTTCTTTGATAGTAAGAACTAATCTTTTTATTTTACAAAGTAAAAAAAAAAAAAGCTAAAGATCGGCGTTGTCAGTCAGGTATAAGAACTGATTTAACACGATGGTTTTTGTACAAACGTTCACATACAATTGTATGCTTTTTAACCGATTGTGTCGGAAAAAATGACGATTTATAGATTAGATATTTAGACGAAGAGCTAACCTTCTCAATAAAGTATTGATTATTGCCCTGCTAGCTAGACAACACTTTTTATGTTAGTCAAAAAAAAATTTTTTTTTTCGGACGCTATTACAGATTTCATCGTTAACTAACAAACATTAAGACCAAAAAATTAGCGTGCAAGATGAAATGTATAGGTTCACTTCATTTCTACATTATTTTACAACTCTCAATCGCATTAAAAACAAGATCAAATAAAAAATAACTTATGACATATGGACGAAAAATGTTTTTCGGGCTATTTAGGTTAGCGACCGCATTACGTCTGAAATACTACATTTTTCGAGCTTATAACATAATTTACTATTTTAACGTTAAAATAGGGGAAATGATGTATCGAAGTGGGTACTTTTTTTTGTCGGTCACGAGATTATAGTTTCTTTTAAAATGAGCTCTAATATTTACAACACAAATTATCCTTTAAGCCACATTAGTTTAAAACTCGTCTGTCGCTTTCCCTCTATTGTGAGTTTGATTAAAGTATAGCGTAGTATATATTTAGATGAATTTCGTAAATGTTGAATACTTTCAAAACTGAAAAAGCCGCCCTTTGCAATAAATATCTCCGTAGAGTTAGGTACCCTGCAGATTAAGGGTATTTCAGCGGATAATCATATACAAATTCAAATACCTCATTTGTTTCGGAGCAGTAACTATCAACTTTTACACCATTTAAAACAGCTTCTTTACCATTAGCAGCATGTAAGATGTTGATTTTTCTGTGATTCTCGGTCCAAAGTAACCAATCTATGGCAATTTTGCTCTGCCTGTTTCTCCATCGGTATCCATTTTTTGGTATGATTCCTATAGTATTAGGCTTCAAAAAATGTCTTCTAAAAATTGTATTGCATGCTGAAGCAATAGTTGTAGCTTCAGTAAATGGACATACATTGGTAGTTTGTATAAGTTGTTCTCTAAACTTTAAACATGATTGCGCAAGGATTTCGACATCCGATACGCAGTAGTCTACCAGATCTCTTTGCATATCGAAACCATCATTTTCATGTTCTACAAACCATTTAAGAAATTTGGCTCTGTCTTCTTCTTTCATACTATCTGAGGAGTAATATTGAATTGATGGTAGAGGTCCTATATAGTTTTCATTTGCCTTTGTATTAAATAGGTGCGGGAAGTAGCCTTTTTTAAAAATATCCTCAAGTCCAAATGCCTTTGGTAGTTTGGCTTAAGGCATAGGGAAATAGTTAAGTGAGTCGATAAATTTTACATTTTCAAGTTGCATCGTAATTATTTTGGTACCTCTCATGATTAACTCAGGTGTAAAATCTGTCTTTGTCATAATATAGTTTAATATAAACTGGTGATCAAAAGCCTGACCATTATGGGCTATTACAATAATTTCTTTAAAGTTTTTCCTCATTTGTAACAAATGGTTAGTAAATGTTCCCGCTGGGTCTATACCTCTGACTTTTTGTAACTTTAGACCACATTTTTTTTTTTACAAGTATCTGCTTCAGAATCCATGCACTCATCGCAGTATTGTTTGAAAACACAGAGATTGACTTGATGTAAAAACGTTGAATTTTCCAATAGTTTGTCTTGGCTCGTCTCTAAATCGTAGAATACAAAAAAGATCATCTTTAATCTTAGGTTTTCCCTTATCAGGCCGAATATAACATAGATGATCCTCGGATGCATGTTTATTACAAATTTTACAATAAATTTCACCACATGCATGTGCTCTTTTGGCTTTAATGGTTTTTAAACAAATAGAACATAGTTTAATTTGTTCGCATACTGTAAATTTGCCTGACGAATAATCCTTTTTATGATTTTCGTAACAGTTTTGACTTCTAAAAAATCATAGACAGTCCTGGCATTTAATTTTTATTGCTATTTCGCAAGCAGGGGCTTGCTGACATGCCTGACAGCTTCCACCACATCGGTGCTCATTTTTGTGATCATATGGGACGTAACACTTTTCACAAAAATAGTTAGAACAAAAAGCTGCTGTCAGCGATGTAATTACATTAAAATGGCTTTTGTAATGTAATAAGTTCAGCCGTTTATTGCTTTCAGTTGAACCTTCAAATATAATATTTCGTCCTTTTGATCCATAGCTATAAACAACTAATTTATATTCTTTTAGATGATTTTGAAATTGTATTAACTCGGGAATTCCACCTCATGCCTCAGGAATGCTAATTTTAGCTCTCTCCAACAATGATCTTGTTCTTTCGGTTTGAATTTTACTAATATCTCTTCTAACCTTACTGAATTCGGGATCTCTTTTATTATGGGCAATGGCGACTACCAAAGCACGTGGTAAACACAGGTTATCGGTATTTTTAATACTTATAATACCTCGTCGCTTGTCGCATTCCTCGTGAAAGCTGTTATAATTTTTTCCTCTTCCCCCACCAACAGGTAATCTAACAGTTGTCACACTAAGACAAAATGATTCTGTATTAAGACCTGCTGAGTTTGACTGATAAATGCCACTTATAACACTCCAAACATCTTAAAAGGTTATGTCTTTAGCTGCTTTGAAGCGAATCTAACCTTCTCCTCGGTTGAAGTCTTTAGAGCAAAAACTAAAAGCCACACGATCTAAGGGTTGTAGGCCTTCTGTAGCGTTTTCCACCCAACCAACTGGTTCAACTCCCTGTGGAACAGGTTTTAACTTAAACTCTAGAGTGCGTCCTGTAAGGTTAAATTCTCGTAACTTTTTAACAACGTCTTTAACAATAATAAACTTCTCCATCTTTCTTTTTTTTTTGTTGTTTTATAGTCTACTATCTACCTACATAAAAAAAAAAAAAAAAAAAAAAAAAAAAAAAAAAAAACAAGTATATTTTCATATTTTTATCGGTCTTAAGTTCGATTTCAAAAGCACACTCCCACTTTTTGATAATTTCACAGTCTAAGCACATAGATCTTATATTTTTTATTTACGATCAATTCATCTTTATTCGCCAATCGTCTCAAACGAGTCTGCTTTTGAAAGTAATATAGCCTTAGTATTCAGAAAATATTAATGATATCGGAGCCTAAAACATCCTTAACACTAAAAAATCATTGTGTTTCCTAACAAAACCCATCATCTTGTCTATTTAGCTTGCTTTCCTATTGTTTAGCAGGTTAAATAAAATTATTATTTCGCTCTTTTTGTCTGTACTGAATCGTTAGGGGAATACGATTCTAGTCCTATAAGAGAGACAGTTAAAATTTATGTAAGCAATCAGAAATCCTACACTATGAGCTACTTAGTTAAAATTTCATATTTCCTTCCTGGATCAGCTAAAATTTGTGTTGTGTCGGTCAAAATTTATAAAATACGAAAAAAAAATGCTAGATACATTTTATCATGACTTTCTATCTAATACCATCTTATTTCAAGGTATAATTCGGTTGTCAAAATGAGAATCTAAAAAATCCTCGTGTTTCCTCACAAAACCCATCATCTTGCCTATTTAGCTTGCTTTTCTATTGTTTAGCAGGTTAAATAAAATTATTATTTCGCTCTTTTTGTCTGTACTGAATCGTTAGGGGGATACGTTTCTAGTTCTATAAGAGAGACAGTTAAAATTTATGTAAGCAATCAGAAATCCTACACTATGAGCTACTTAGTTAAAATTTCATATTTCCTTCCTGGGTCAGGCAAAATTTGTGATGTGTCGGTCAAAATTTATAAAAATACGAAAAAAATGCTGGATGCATTTTTAGCGTGACTTTCTATTTAATACCATCTTATTTCAAGGTATAATTCGGTTGTCAAAATGAGAATAAAATAATCTTCCCATGGTTTATGTCATCTTAAAAAAGTCAAAAAGGTTATATTCTGTAGAGGGTCAGATACATTCAAATTTAAAAATTTTCTCCAAGAAGAATTTTAAGATAGTATTATAGTAAATAAAAATTCTATACCTCCAATATTTCTTGGAAACATATCGTGTTCTAGCGACATAACCCAAAAGTACCTCTATTCAGAAACGCATCGTACTTTTCTTGTCAAACTTGACTTTGTTGTAATGTTGTATGCAGAGCACTTTGAAAACAAAAATTAGATTAGAAACCGCCACCTCTTAAGGTATACTTTTTTAGGTCTTACATAGGGTACACTGGTATACAGAACAAATGTCATCTTTAATTGTCTCATTGTCCCATCCATTACATTATTATAATCTTAAAGCACCTGTTACCAGCATTATCTGTTTTTATGGTTTTCATAAAACATAGCGATTACCGATGAAAATTAAACGAAAACTTAATAAATAACTTTTTTTCAACTGAAATAGACTGATTTTCGATGGAAAAATGTTACTTATAACTAAAAATGAATATAAGACATATACGCAATGATATTTAGAATAAATCAATCTTTTCTAAAATTACTATGAAATATTCACAAAATCGTTTCGTTATAACCAAAGTAGCAAGGCTTGCAGATTTCGTATAGAGTTCAAACGCGATACTGGGATGATCTTTTTTTTTTTATATTTTTGTAGGATAATGCACCACTACGTTGTAAGTACTTGAGAGAGGACTTTCTTGAAAAATCCCCAAATTTCTCCGCAATTTTGTTCCTTCTAGAGTTAAATTCACACAGAAAACCCCGTATTCTTATCTTTCAGGTTGGTATATTAAAAAGGGCTTATTAGTATGGTTTAGAAAACAAGCAATATTAATTAACGGATGTTTTTTCGTCGTATGAAGAGTTGAAACATTTTTTTTTTCCACTCCAATGGTTGCGATGCAGAGAGTCGGGTTTCATCATAATCTTTCAGGGTAGCTCAGGTTTGATTGCATGTAGAGAGTCGGGTTTCATCATAATCTTTCAGGGTAGCTCAGGTTTGATTGCATGTACTAAGGTTAGTGCTCCTTGCAATCGGTTTCAGGTTTGACGCGCCCCCCTCAGGTTTGTTCAGGTTTCTCAAACACTTGAGAAACCTGAACAAACCTGAGGGGGGCGCGTCAAACCTGAAACCGATTGCAAGGAGCACTAACCTTAGTACATGCAATCAAACCTGAGCTACCCTGAAAGATTATGATGAAACCCGACTCTCTACATGCAATCAAACCTGAGCTACCCTGAAAGATTATGATGAAACCCGACTCTCTGCATCGCAACCATTGGAGTGGAAAAAAAAAATTTTTCAACTCTTCATACGACGAAAAAACATCCGTTAATTAATATTGCTTGTTTTCTAAACCATACTAATAAGCCCTTTTTAATATACCAACCTGAAAGATAAGAATACGGGGTTTTCTGTGTGAATTTAACTCTAGAAGGAACAAAATTGCAGAGAAATTTGGGGATTTTTCAAGAAAGTCCTCTCTCAAGTACTTACAACGTAGTGGTGCATTATCCTACAAAAATATAAAAAAAAAAAAGATCATCCCAGTATCGCGTTTGAACTCTATACGAAATCTGCAAGCCTTGCTACTTTGGTTATAACGAAACGATTTTGTGAATATTTCATAGTAATTTTAGAAAAGATTGATTTATTCTAAATATCATTGCGTATATGTCTTATATTCATTTTTAGTTATAAGTAACATTTTTCCATCGAAAATCAGTCTATTTCAGTTGAAAAAAAGTTATTTATTAAGTTTTCGTTTAATTTTCATCGGTAATCGCTATGTTTTATGAAAACCATAAAAACAGATAATGCTGGTAACAGGTGCTTTAAGATTATAATAATGTAATGGATGGGACAATGAGACAATTAAAGATGACATTTGTTCTGTATACCAGTGTACCCTATGTAAGACCTAAAAAAGTATACCTTAAGAGGTGGCGGTTTCTAATCTAATTTTTGTTTTCAAAGTGCTCTGCATACAACATTACAACAAAGTCAAGTTTGACAAGAAAAGTACGATGCGTTTCTGAATAGAGGTACTTTTGGGTTATGTCGCTAGAACACGATATGTTTCCAAGAAATATTGGAGGTATAGAATTTTTATTTACTATAATACTATCTTAAAATTCTTCTTGGAGAAAATTTTTAAATTTGAATGTATCTGACCCTCTACAGAATATAACCTTTTTGACTTTTTTAAGATGACATAAACCATGGGAAGATTATTTTATTCTCATTTTGACAACCGAATTATACCTTGAAATAAGATGGTATTAAATAGAAAGTCACGCTAAAAATGCATCCAGCATTTTTTTCGTATTTTTATAAATTTTGACCGACACATCACAAATTTTGCCTGACCCAGGAAGGAAATATGAAATTTTAACTAAGTAGCTCATAGTGTAGGATTTCTGATTGCTTACATAAATTTTAACTGTCTCTCTTATAGAACTAGAAACGTATCCCCCTAACGATTCAGTACAGACAAAAAGAGCGAAATAATAATTTTATTTAACCTGCTAAACAATAGAAAAGCAAGCTAAATAGGCAAGATGATGGGTTTTGTGAGGAAACACGAGGATTTTTTAGATTCTCATTTTGACAACCGAATTATACCTTGAAATAAGATGGTATTAGATAGAAAGTCATGATAAAATGTATCTAGCATTTTTTTTTCGTATTTTATAAATTTTGACCGACACAACACAAATTTTAGCTGATCCAGGAAGGAAATATGAAATTTTAACTAAGTAGCTCATAGTGTAGGATTTCTGATTGCTTACATAAATTTTAACTGTCTCTCTTATAGGACTAGAATCGTATTCCCCTAACGATTCAGTACAGACAAAAAGAGCGAAATAATAATTTTATTTAACCTGCTAAACAATAGGAAAGCAAGCTAAATAGACAAGATGATGGGTTTTGTTAGGAAACACAATGATTTTTTAGTGTTAAGGATGTTTTAGGCTCCGATATCATTAATATTTTCTGAATACTAAGGCTATATTACTTTCAAAAGCAGACTCGTTTGAGACGATTGGCGAATAAAGATGAATTGATCGTAAATAAAAAATATAAGATCTATGTGCTTAGACTGTGAAATTATCAAAAAGTGGGAGTGTGCTTTTGAAATCGAACTTAAGACCGATAAAAATATGAAAATATACTTGTTTTTTTTTTTTTTTTTTTTTTTTTTTTTTTTTATGTAGGTAGATAGTAGACTATAAAACAACAAAAAAAAAAGAAAGATGGAGAAGTTTATTATTGTTAAAGACGTTGTTAAAAAGTTACGAGAATTTAAGCTTACAGGACGCACTCTAGAGTTTAAGTTAAAACCTGTTCCACAGGGAGTTGAACCAGTTGGTTGGGTGGAAAACGCTACAGAAGGCCTACAACCCTTAGATCGTGTGGCTTTTAGTTTTTGCTCTAAAGACTTCAACCGAGGAGGAGGTTAGATTCGCTTCAAAGCAGCTAAAGACATAACCTTTTAAGATGTTTGGAGTGTTATAAGTGGCATTTATCAGTCAAACTCAGCAGGTCTTAATACAGAATCATTTTGTCTTAGTGTGACAACTGTTAGATTACCTGTTGGTGGGGGAAGAGGAAAAAATTATAACAGCTTTCACGAGGAATGCGACAAGCGACGAGGTATTATAAGTATTAAAAATACCGATAACCTGTGTTTACCACGTGCTTTGGTAGTCGCCATTGCCCATAATAAAAGAGATCCCGAATTCAGTAAGGTTAGAAGAGATATTAGTAAAATTCAAACCGAAAGAACAAGATCATTGTTGGAGAGAGCTAAAATTAGCATTCCTGAGGCATGAGGTGGAATTCCCGAGTTAATACAATTTCAAAATCATCTAAAAGAATATAAATTAGTTGTTTATAGCTATGGATCAAAAGGACGAAATATTATATTTGAAGGTTCAACTGAAAGCAATAAACGGCTGAACTTATTACATTACAAAAGCCATTTTAATGTAATTACATCGCTGACAGCAGCTTTTTGTTCTAACTATTTTTGTGAAAAGTGTTACGTCCCATATGATCACAAAAATGAGCACCGATGTGGTGGAAGCTGTCAGGCATGTCAGCAAGCCCCTGCTTGCGAAATAGCAATAAAAATTAAATGCCAGGACTGTCTATGATTTTTTAGAAGTCAAAACTGTTACGAAAATCATAAAAAGGATTATTCGTCAGGCAAATTTACAGTATGCGAACAAATTAAACTATGTTCTATTTGTTTAAAAACCATTAAAGCCAAAAGAGCACATGCATGTGGTGAAATTTATTGTAAAATTTGTAATAAACATGCATCCGAGGATCATCTATGTTATATTCGGCCTGATAAGGGAAAACCTAAGATTAAAGATGATCTTTTTTGTATTCTACGATTTAGAGACGAGCCAAGACAAACTATTGGAAAATTCAACGTTTTTACATCAAGTCAATCTCTGTGTTTTCAAACAATACTGCGATGAGTGCATGGATTCTGAAGCAGATACTTGTAAAAAAAAAAATGTGGTCTAAAGTTACAAAAAGTCAGAGGTATAGACCCAGCGGGAACATTTACTAACCATTTGTTACAAATGAGGAAAAACTTTAAAGAAATTATTGTAATAGCCCATAATGGTCAGGCTTTTGATCACCAGTTTATATTAAACTATATTATGACAAAGACAGATTTTACACCTGAGTTAATCATGAGAGGTACCAAAATAATTACGATGCAACTTGAAAATGTAAAATTTATCGACTCACTTAACTATTTCCCTATGCCTTAAGCCAAACTACCAAAGGCATTTGGACTTGAGGATATTTTTAAAAAAGGCTACTTCCCGCACCTATTTAATACAAAGGCAAATGAAAACTATATAGGACCTCTACCATCAATTCAATATTACTCCTCAGATAGTATGAAAGAAGAAGACAGAGCCAAATTTCTTAAATGGTTTGTAGAACATGAAAATGATGGTTTCGATATGCAAAGAGATCTGGTAGACTACTGCGTATCGGATGTCGAAATCCTTGCGCAATCATGTTTAAAGTTTAGAGAACAACTTATACAAACTACCAATGTATGTCCATTTACTGAAGCTACAACTATTGCTTCAGCATGCAATACAATTTTTAGAAGACATTTTTTGAAGCCTAATACTATAGGAATCATACCAAAAAATGGATACCGATGGAGAAACAGGCAGAGCAAAATTGCCATAGATTGGTTACTTTGGACCGAGAATCACAGAAAAATCAACATCTTACATGCTGCTAATGGTAAAGAAGCTGTTTTAAATGGTGTAAAAGTTGATGGTTACTGCTCCGAAACAAATGAGGTATTTGAATTTGTATATGATTATCCGCTGAAATACCCTTAATCTGCAGGGTACCTAACTCTACGGAGATATTTATTGCAAAGGGCGGCTTTTTCAGTTTTGAAAGTATTCAACATTTACGAAATTCATCTAAATATATACTACGCTATACTTTAATCAAACTCACAATAGAGGGAAAGCGACAGACGAGTTTTAAACTAATGTGGCTTAAAGGATAATTTGTGTTGTAAATATTAGAGCTCATTTTAAAAGAAACTATAATCTCGTGACCGACAAAAAAAAGTACCCACTTCGATACATCATTTCCCCTATTTTAACGTTAAAATAGTAAATTATGTTATAAGCTCGAAAAATGTAGTATTTCAGACGTAATGCGGTCGCTAACCTAAATAGCCCGAAAAACATTTTTCGTCCATATGTCATAAGTTATTTTTTATTTGATCTTGTTTTTAATGCGATTGAGAGTTGTAAAATAATGTAGAAATGAAGTGAACCTATACATTTCATCTTGCACGCTAATTTTTTGGTCTTAATGTTTGTTAGTTAACGATGAAATCTGTAATAGCGTCCGAAAAAAAAAATTTTTTTTTGACTAACATAAAAAGTGTTGTCTAGCTAGCAGGGCAATAATCAATACTTTATTGAGAAGGTTAGCTCTTCGTCTAAATATCTAATCTATAAATCGTCATTTTTTCCGACACAATCGGTTAAAAAGCATACAATTGTATGTGAACGTTTGTACAAAAACCATCGTGTTAAATCAGTTCTTATACCTGACTGACAACGCCGATCTTTAGCTTTTTTTTTTTTTACTTTGTAAAATAAAAAGATTAGTTCTTACTATCAAAGAAATTAAATATGCAGGAGAAATAGGTCGAAAAGATTAATAATAATTTATTTATTCCTAAGTTATAAATCTTAACTACATCACTTTCTAAACCAAGAAATAGATAATCTTCCTGCATTATTCCGTACTTAGATTTATTTTTCATGAAAATAGTCGAATCTATGATTTTCGTTCAAATTCATAAGGGGCGCTTGTTTTGTATAGATGATTTATGATCTTATTTTCAACTAAAATACTTAACACTCAGTATACAATTTTCAGAAATGTCATGATTAAGAACGGTTCTAGTCATTTTATACAAGATTTCACATGATTTAACAAATTTAAAACATTTTTTTTTAATTTTTACTAAATTCTAAACACTCAGTATACACTTTTAAGAAAATATGACGATTTGCGACTGTTTTAGTCATTTTTTACAAAGTTTCACAGGGCTTAATAACGTTAAAACATTTTTTTTAATTTTTTACTAAATTCTAAACACTCAGTATACAATTTTCAGAAATGCCATGATTAAGAACGGTTCTAGTCATTTTATACAAGATTTCGCATGATTTAACAAATTTAAAACATTTTTTTTAATTTTTACTAAATTCTAAACACTCAGTATACACTTTTAAGAAAATAGGACGATTTGCGACTGTTTTAGTCATTTTTTACAAAGTTTCACGGGGCTTAATAACGTTAAAACATTTTTTTTAATTTTTTACTAAATTCTAAACACTCAGTATACAATTTTCAGAAATGTCGTGATTAAGAACGGTTCTAGTCATTTTATACAAGATTTCACATGATTTAACAAATTTAAAACATTTTTTTTAATTTTTATTAAATTCTAAACACTCAGTATACACTTTTAAGAAAATAGGACGATTTGCGACTGTTTTAGTCATTTTTTACAAAGTTTCACAGGGCTTAATAACGTTAAAACATTTTTTTTTAATTTTTTACTAAATTCTAAACACTCAGTATTGAATTTTCAGAAATGCCATGATTAAGAACGGTTCTAGTCATTTTATACAAGATTTCGCATGATTTAACAAATTTAAAACATTTTTTTTTAATTTTTACTAAATTCTAAACACTCAGTATACACTTTTAAGAAAATAGGACGATTTGCGACTGTTTTAGTCATTTTTTACAAAGTTTCACAGGGCTTAATAACGTTAAAACATTTTTTTTAATTTTTTACTAAATTCTAAACACTCAGTATACAATTTTCAGAAATGTCATGATTAAGAATGGTTCTAGTCATTTTATACAAGATTTCACATGATTTAACAAATTTAAAACATTTTTTTTAATTTTTACTAAATTCTAAACACTCAGTATACACTTTTAAGAAAATAGGACGATTTGCGACTGTTTTAGTCATTTTTTACAAAGTTTCACAGGGCTTAATAATGTTAAAACATTTTTTTTTAATTTTTTACTAAATTCTAAACACTCAGTATACACTTTTAAGAAAATAGGACGATTTGCGACTGTTTTAGTCATTTTTTACAAAGTTTCACAGGGCTTAATAACGTTAAAACATTTTTTTTAATTTTTTACTAAATTCTAAACACTCAGTAAACAATTTTCAGAAATGACATGATTAAGAACGGTTCTAGTCATTTTATACAAGATTTCACATGATTTAACAAATTTAAAACATTTTTTTAATTTTTACTAAATTCTAAACACTCAGTATATCATTTTCAGAAAATAATACAATTCTGTACAGTTTTACAAATTTTCACAGGTCTTAATAACATTAAAACATTTTTTTTAATTTTTTACTAAATTCTAAACACTCAGTATACAATTTTCAGAAATGACACGATTTAGAACAGTTTTTACAGATATTTACAAAGTCTTAATAACATTATATTAATAATTATCTAACATAATGTATACAATTTCAAGAAATAGTAGATTTTTAATCCATGTACAAAATTCAAGAATCTAAAATACAATTAAATGTAGGCTTTTTTAATTGGCATCTCAGGCAAATTATTTCCCCCAAAATTATCTAAAAAAGATATACCAAAAACATTCTAAAGCGGTTTTTTTACCTCTATAAGTATGCAGGCCGATCCGACCCTTGTCGGTTTTATTACCCGCATAAATTAACACAGTAGAGGAATATGGACAGAGTTCTGGGGCAGCGGCGTTTCACTAAAGCTTTGGTTTCCTACAAAGCGGTACCGCAAAAGAGTGGCCGTAATTTGACGGCGAGCTTTGCCGCGACAAAGCGTGTATGTACTTGCAAATCGGAGTGTGTTCCTCCAGAGCGTTCGGCGCAAAAAATACGGCACCGTATTTTCTGAAGCGGACGCTCTGTACGTTGGGATAGTGCAAGCACGATTTTTGACGGTGCGCCAGTGTAGTGATTGTATGTTTTAATTATAATATTTGGAAATTAATTGGTCTAGCGAACAAGATAAAATTTTAATCGAGTTTTTTTTACTATATCGCTTTAACAGCGGCGTTTCACTAAGGTTAAATCATAAAAAGTCGGGTTTTATCTCGGGTCAGATCATAAATATTCAGGTTCAAATTAGGGTTAGATGAGAAGCCGCCTCGCGAAAGCATCCGGGTTAGGTTGTAAAAAGTCGGGTTTTATCTCGGGTCAGATCATAAATATTCAGGTTCAAGTTAGGGTTAGATAAGAAGCCGCCTCATGAAAGCATCCGGGTTAGGTTGTAAAAAGTCGGGTTTTATCTCGGGTCAGTTCATAAATATTCAGGTTCAAGTTAGGGTTAGATAAGAAGCCGCCTCATGAAAGCATCCGGGTTAGGTTGTAAAAAGTCGGGTTTAATTTCGGGTTATTTTGTAAACAGCACCACCGAACCACCCGGGTTAGGTCATAAAACGCACCACCGAACCACCCGGGTTAGATCATAAAACGCACCACCGAACCACTTGGGTTAGATCGTAAAACGCACCACCTGCACCACCTGGGTTAGTTGCACCACCAGCACCACCAGCACCACCTGGTCTCGTAAAACAGCACCACCAGCACCACTGGTCTCGTAAAACAGCACCACCAGCACCACTGGTCTCGTAAAACAGCACCACCGAACCACCCGGGTTAGGTCATAAAACGCACCACCGAACCACCCGGGTTAGATCATAAAACGCACCACCGAACCACTTGGGTTAGATCGTAAAACGCACCACCTGCACCACCTGGGTTAGTTGCACCACCAGCACCACCAGCACCACCTGGCCTCGCTCTGTCCGTTTCTCACTACTGAAAATATTTTTAAAGCCGTGATTTATTACACCAATTGTGCAAAAAAGTCTAACAAACATTTTTCTTTTTTAGTATATTATGTACAATACCAGTAGTAACAAATTTTTTTAACCAGTCCTGGATACTGTAGATTTGACTAAAACTGTGTTCGGAAATTCCATATTAAATCGCCTGATAACCTCTGGAATAGATAATTCACCTATACCATAACATTGAATTAGGTAGAAACCTCTGGAATAGATAATTCACCTATACCATAACATTGAATTAGGTAGATCCGTTCTGGTATAGTAAGCATAATTTATTGATACTTCACAGTAATGTTTTCGAAAGTTCGGATCAGTTTTAGAGCACAGAACACTACAACAATATTAAAAATACCAAACTATTTTTGACAACAAACTGTCAAAATATTATTTTATTCTTTTTCTTTCCATGGCATAGTTTTTTCTGAATAGCATTGAAACAAATTTATTCATATTTTGAAGGAAGTGAATTGCTTGTTATTTTTATGTTCGCATTTCTTTAGTTATCTAAATATCTATTAAAGGGAATAAAATAAACCGATCGTGTTTAATTTATTATTTTGAACAACTTTTCTTAACGAAATTTTTTAATATCTTCAATAGGGAGGTGCGTGCAATAAAAATAATGCAAAACATCAAAGAAGGCATAGGATTTTAAAATTTGTATTCTTACTCGTTTATTATTTCCGAACATTTTTTCTTAATAAAATTTTCTCCTAGAAATCAAGCACTTTACTGGTGGAAAAAAAAAGTTTTTTGAAAATTTCCAAAGCACACTTGATTTTTCAAAATTAAAATTATGCCACAAATTAGTTTATATCCAAACAGAGCTGAACCCCAAAAGATAAAGTTTGAACTCAAAAAATTTCAGCCTTTTTCACCTATCGTTGCGTCGATCCGGGGACACACTGTATATGATTGTTTATGATGTGTTACTGTGTTAGGATATTTATAAATAAAATTGCTGTTGTTTTATCGTTTAGAAAATTTCAGGTGGTTCATTAATGTCTATACGGATGACCCTCGCCTGCTGCAACTAATAAGTTTTAATGTTTTTAATGTTTAAATAAAAACTTTTTTATAAGTACTTTATATTACGTTTTCTTGATTTTGCCCCACCCTGGGGAAAATCCTGGCTACGCCCATGGGCTCAACGTTGCCAATTTGTGCACTAAACTTTATTCAAGAAAGCCAAGTTCAATTAAACTTGGGCTTAAGTTTCTATGTACAACGCTCGATGAATTTAAGCAGCGGTTTAAGACGCACCTCACTTTAGCTGAAATCGGATTGTACAACCGGGCATGAATCAATCAGATAATTTACAAAAATGTTGTCAATAACACATTGTTAACGAAATAAAAGCGACTCGTGCATTTAAGTGTAGTATTCTGATATTTCAATAGAGTGTTATACAAAAAAATTATTTTCTTCGAAAACGGCTAATTTTGTCGAAACAAATATACCTTTTTTAAACACCTTCCATTAGGGGTAGTAAAACCCGACCCGACAATTCTTAAGAAATATAGGTACAGGGTCTTCCAACGAGGACTGAACAGGGGCTCATTTTTGAGCTTCCTTGTATTTAAAGAAAAATCCAAAATAGCCAATCGATGTACTTTTTCCTGCAGAATTCAAAAATGAAACCAAAAATTTATTTGAACCAGAAACAAAAGAGTTACGCTATGGATAAGGTGTTTTTTAAATGGAACATAGCTTTTTTTATACGATTTTTGGAACGAGTGATTTTTTTTTTGTCCGTTCTGATTAAAATATTTAATATTGTGACAGCTATTTTTATTAAATTTTAATGTTTTATCCAGTATAATTTAACTTTAACCTGTTTGAAACATACACTAGGTAATAAAGGTATAATCACCTTTGAATCCTTCAATGTCAAAAAATTTGGCAAATTTACTATAATATTGCCGAAATGAAATATTCATTAGATGAGAGATTGCAGATTGTTATCTTGTTCTACAAATGCCAAGAAAATGCAAGAGAAGCAAGATTCGGCAATATTATAGTAAATTTGTCAAATTTTTTGACATTGAAGGATTCAAAGGTGATTATACCTTTATTACCTAGTGTATGTTTCAAACAGGTTAAAGTTAAATTATACTGGATAAAACATTAAAATTTAATAAAAATAGCTGTCACAATATTAAATATTTTAATCAGAACGGACAAAAAAAAATCACTCGTTCCAAAAATCGTATAAAAAAAGCTATGTTCCATTTAAAAAACACCTTATCCATAGCGTAACTCTTTTGTTTCTGGTTCAAATAAATTTTTGGTTTCATTTTTGAATTCTGCAGGAAAAAGTACATCGATTGGCTATTTTGGATTTTTCTTTAAATACAAGGAAGCTCAAAAATGAGCCCCTGTTCAGTCCTCGTTGGAAGACCTTGTACATACACTAATTACTTTATTGCAGGCGAATCCGTTACATTTGCTTTAAAGGCTGATAAATCGGTTGTTAACATTAGTTTTTGTGTGTTTTGGGACTAACGTGAATACTTGAAGATGGCGGAAAAAAGGACAAAAAATTAAACGAAAAAATTGAAATTATCGAGGAAAGTGAAAGCTGAAAAGTTTAAAGTGGGTAAGACCCAAGTGACTATGTTGCTTCAAAATAAAGCAGAAGTTAGAAATTTGTTTCAAGAAGGTGGCAACGGTAAACAAAAAGAAAATTTTCCAGAACCAAAGGACTGGGACCAAGTTGTTTTTAACTGGTTTTGTAAGGCGCGAAACAAGCACTTACCAATATCCGGATGCATAATTCAAGCAATAGCCCTCCAATCTGCTGAAGGTCTAGGACTAGATAATTTGAAGGCATCAAACGGATGGTTAAAAATATTCCGTCGTCGGCAAGATATTACCTGCAAGAAAATATGTGGCGAATCAGCCAATATCAATATCGAAGACATAACTGCTTGGAAAGAAAGGCTATTGACCATTTTAAAGGATTATGCCCCAAGGTTCTATTTAATGCAGATAAGACAGGTCCCTACTCTCGTGCATTAATAGCAAAAACATTTGCATTGAAGGATGACAAGTCTACTGGATAAAAAATAGCAAAACAAGAATTTACAATTCTGTTCTGTGCAAATATGAAAGGTGAGAAGGAAGAGCCACTCATAATAGGCAAAAGCAAAAATCCTCGATGTTTTAAAGACGCACATATTGATTAGTTATGCAGAATTGAAGAATGGTATTGTCTCTGGATAATGCAACGTCTCATACCAAAATTACACTGGATAATATCAAATTTATTTTTCTTCCGCCCGATACTACCTCAAATTGCTAACCTTTGGACCAAGGTATTATTTAGAATTTTAAAATGCTCTATAAAGCTACCTTATTAAGAGGTTTTTTACATGTATAGACAGCAGTTCGTCCCTGAAAAGCCGTAAAGGCGTATCTCTATTATTACAAGTTTTCAGTAAAGCAATTTAAAGAAAAGTGGTGTCACTATTTTCTTTATAAACCCTAAATGATTAAATCTATTATACTTCCATTTTCACATTTATTTTAAGCAATATCTATTAAACACCATAGGCCATAACGAAAGTTTGTAAATTTACTATTAGATATAAATATCTGCTTTTGTTCGAGATACGCCTTTACGTTTTGCTAGTAACAAATTGTTGGTCACTGATCTATTGAGATACGCCTGTTCAAATTAAGATGCAAAAGGATTTAATTTTAAATTATGATGGAAAATAATCAGGAGAAACGGGTATTTATTATAATATTTTATTTTATAAGGAAAACGAAATGACAGATTACAATAAATGGGGTCTTCTGAATACCTTTATTGAGACCAAAACGAAATACTAACATTTTAAAATCGGGAGAAAAAAACAAAACGGTAATATTTTAATCATTCATTCGTATGAGGCAAAGACTCGTAAAAATGGGCATGCTCAGGTATCTTTATGACTGGCGTTTTACCCGAATATAGAGCTTTTAAGTCATTGTATTTTGCCAATGATATTGGGCGAAGCCCTTTATTTAATGTATTAAGCGGGTTTCACAATATTGGTGTATTTTGGCGTTTTAGAGTTAGTGATCGATAGTTTTGATCTTGGTGTCTCGTTTTAAAATACATTTTATGTAAGGCATTTTTTTTCACCATAAATTCAACCATTTCTGTCCATTTAAAAGCATTTCCCTCATCATCGATTCTTATAGTACGCAACCTAAAGTTTTCACTTAAAGATTTATAGTCCAAGAAATCATGAAAGGTTAAGGAGAAAACTTCATAAGGTTTTGCATGTCTTGCAAGACGAAATACGGGTATCAGTTGAGACGGTACAAACAATTCACTGGCCTTTTTAATTGCGTAATTAATCGCACTATGGGCGGAGTCGCCTTCATTTTGACCGTGACTAGTGGTAAAGAAACGAAGGCTAATTTCTTCTAGGTCTTTTGATTGTGAGATAAAGTGCAAAAGAGCTCCTGCCACAATGGTATTTCGGTTTTGCCCCCCACAACCATCTGCGAATAAGTTGGATACACGGATTTTTTTTTTCGTCGTATTTTAGTAACGTTTTAACTAGTGCTGTTGATATTTCACAACCACCACGTCCACTATCGCATTCATTCCAGGTATAGCAGTAGCAATCTCGAGACACTATGTCGTAAAAGGTTAAATTATAAATAGCAAATCTTCGTTTATAGAAAACTGCACCGTGGTTTGACATAGGCAAGTATATTACCTGTTGCAAATCAAAAGACATGCAAAGCAAGTTAGGATCATTTTGGGCCGCAACCTTGGAAAAGTTTTTGATCTCGCGTATAGCGTCTTTTGATCTTGTATGTTCGTCATACATTTCTTGCATTTCCAATTTGGTTTCTACAGAACCCTCATGATAAGTTTTGCATAAACCGCACTGCTGATCCTTTTTCGGTCTATAAAATGAGAGATTCATGCCTTTAAAAACAGAACGGTATATTGTAAAACATGGTTTTTCAGTCACGGGTTCTAATTCCTCAACGAACATTGCATACATTTTCTTTAAAGTTAAGTCACTGTGCAGATATTCTCGAGTGCTCTTGGCTCGGCAATAATGTGGCTCCACTCTTCGAAATCGATTAATGTGATCTTCTACCAATTTTCTATTAGCTTGATCCTTTAACGCAGCTGCATCACACCTACCACCACGGCGATCCTTTTCAATTACACCAGTAACTTGAAGTTTTTCAAATACTGTCCTGATTGTCTTTTCACTTATACATAACGTGTTTATAAATAGTTTACGACACACCTTGACTAAACTACCTTCAAATGGCAGAAAAAAAAAATTTGTGTTCTGACGTCGCGATTGAGCTTTATTGGTGGTGGTCGATTTCTTGTTTTCCTGTTTTACGTACCGTGAAATAAATTCTCGTTGAACTTGAATGTCACCTAATTTTTGAAAATCTGTAAATATAGCTTGCCTATATTCTTTACTAAACTTAACACACTGTCTTCCACCTTTTTTACACCATTCTATATCCATATATATATCCATATTAACTGAAATGTATTGTGCGCCACTGCGTCGTAGGGTTTGGGCTACTTTCTTTTTGTTTACCCTAATAGTTTCCTCTTTTTGATGTTCTCTTGGAGCTCCTTCTATATAAAAATCTTCTGGTATTCTTTCCTGGATATCTTTACTTTGTTTCTTCTTACTAGGTCGTTTCTTTAAAGTCAAAGTAGAGTCATCGGAGTCATCACACGAAGATTGGAAAAAGAACTGAGAATAAATCACCTTCCGCGGTATAACACATTGTCTTGCACCGACAGGCATAAACAAGCAAAATTTGAGATATGCCTCAAATATTTAAGTATTTTCTTCAAATAAAATTGTAACAAAAAGGCGTAAGTCAAGATTCGCCCTAGGGCGATCAAAAAATATATTATTTTGTGGCGTATCTCAAGATACGCTTATACGTCAAAATATTTTTATCGAATTTTTGAGATAGGACAAAGAGGAAAAATTTAATTTTATGGAAGCGGTGTTAGATTTAGATACGCCTTTCCGTCACAACATAGAGTACATACCTACATGTTTAAATCCGGGTCTAACTTAATTTCGCCTAAATTTGAGATACGCCTTTACGTTAAAACAGGGACGAGTTGTGCTCCTCAAGAAATCAAAAATAATATTACCATAGCCAATGCCTGGATATGGGTTTCAGTGGCCTGGTGCAATTTTTCCCTAGTGACAATAAAAAAATGCTTTAGGAAAGCCGGCTTTATGTGTAATACAGATAATATTAACGACTTCGAAGAAAAAGATAATATTCGGCTCTCACAACTGTTTCCTAACATTAAGGACACATTTGTGAACTTGAAATAACTTGCCTCTATCAATAACGATTTGCCAAGAAAAACTGCAGAATTGACTATCATCGTGTGTATTAAAAAGATCCAAGAAACGGATGAAACTACTCCCAACTCTGAGACAGAGGACGAGGAACCTGAACTTGCTCCGGTGTCGAAAATATCAAGCCTATCTGAAGCCTGCGCAGGTTTGACAGACTTTGAAAACTTTTTTAATAATGTTAACAATTTTAATTTTGACAAAGTCTACAAATATAATTGCTATTAACCCTTTATAGGTTATTGGTACATATATATACCACCGGCATTTCCAGCCATCCTATAAACGATGCTCCACTGCTCGATACCGCTGAGCAGTGTTGCCAGAAGTCTTCGATTAAAAGTAATAGGTTAACGGTTCAAAACGTAATACAGGGTGGCTGATTAGTGCGAGGAAGTCCAATATCTCCGTTGTTCTTAAAAATATCGAAATTTATTAAATACAAAGGTTCTAGGATAAACAAAAGCGCACATTTTAAAAATATTTTTGAATATACAGTATGCCCCAAAAAAGTGGGGTTTAGCAAAGATGTATTTTTTCAAAAGGAACACCCTATATGTTATATTATTTTTGGATGCTACATAAAATTACAGTTGTTTTTCAATAAGTGCATTGTAGTTCTAAACTTAATAGTTTTAGAGTTATCGACTTTTCCAAAATGATATTTTTGAACTTTGACAGCTTCTAATTTTCTAACGGTACTTCTTAGAGCAAAACGGCTTACATGTCCCTATCTTACTTTTTAATTGTCTTCCCAAAAATATTAATTTCCGGTTAAACCGGAAGTACTATATTTCCGACTTTCGAGTTACATCCGGTTTAACCGGAAATTGATATTTTTTTGAAGACAATTAAAAAGTAAGATAGGGACGTGTAAGTCGTTTTGCTCTAAGAAGTACCGTTAGAAAACTAGAAGCTGTCAAAGTTCAAAAATGTCATTTTGGAAAAGTCGATAACTCGGAAACTATTAAGTTTAGACCTATAATGCACTTATTAAAAAATTACTATAATTTTATGTAGAATCCAAAAATAATATAACATATAGGGTGTTCCATTTGAAAAAATACATTTTTGCTAAACCCCACTTTTTTGGCGCATCCTGTATATCCAAAAATATTTTTAAAATTTGCGCTCTTGTTTATCCTAGAACCTTTGTATTTAATAAATTTCGATATTTTAAAGAACAACGGAGATATTGGACTTTCTCGCACTAATCAGCCACCCTGTAGATATCAGAGAATAGTAATAAAAGCGAGCCAGAACACCGAAAGAGAAATAAATATTCTGGCACATTCACCAGTTCGCAAAAAAAAAAAATTATGCATAATTATTAGTTATTTACACTATTATTTTATATTTCGATCAAATCGGTCTTAAATTTCTGTTTATAAATATTTTTTCTTTTTCTTTATCTTCGGTTCAGACAATGACTTTTCAGATATTAGTTCTTTATTTTGGTCGTGCCTTTTTGGTATCTTTATTACAAATCTAAAAAAAGTTCATACATACAGCTGGTTAGCTTTAAAATATTCACCATTTAAAAAAATAGTAGGTACCCAATAACAATTATTGTTACCTACCTGTCCATGTTTGCAAACTGTAGATATAACAAGTTTTATCATAAGCACTAAATCTAACAAAAACTAAAGATATAAAAATGTATTATGTATTAGCGTCAATTAACCACCGAACAAAATTCAAATTTTCAATAACCGTTACCGGGGACGGGGAAGTACGTGCCAAGAACTACTCCCTGCGCATGAGTATATCTGTATCATATTCTTATAGTGAATATATTAAATGAACCAACCTACCAATCAGAACTTCTTAAAATACTAAAAAAGAATAGAATTATCTGAAACCGTATACATAAAAGCAGGACAACCGATTTATACGATTATATTATACATATACAAACGATCTTATTCGTTTTAATGAATATTTAAGTTGGAATCGTTTCTCAGTCATTAGACGATCCCGTCTAAGGTCATAATGGATACGTTCATTTATCTTTTTTCAACGCGTTTGACCAAAAAAGAAAGACACTACCTACGCTCCGCGTGGTTTAGTAAAGCGAAATCCAATTATTTCTGGCTTGAAATTGTTGACTTTGTTTACACCATTAATCGTTATTGACATAGAAAAATGTTTTTTTGCGTTCAGAGCAAGGTGTTGGCCACAAGGTGTTGGCAATATAGGAAAGTTACTGAAAATTAGAAATAGTAATAGATTTGGTGAGCAATGTAAAACCGTAATAGAATTGTTAAAATAGTAATAGATCTATTACAATTGTAATAGACTGGCAACGCTGCCGCTGAGCATGCTAAATCCATCTACAAACGCGCACTGGTTCTCATTTGGACCATGACCATATTTGTTAACAGCGCCACCTGACAGATAAAAGTTGTCGTTGGCGCTAGAAAGTGGTAAATATATAGACCACTCATTGTTACAGCAAAGGCGGCCAACTTTTTCAAAGGTATTGATAGTTTTTATCGTTTTTTTATTACAATAGAGTGAAGTTATATGTAATGACTGTGGGTATTTCATAGTTATATTACTAATATCTATTTTTTATAGGATTTTTATAATTTAGTTGCGTAGTTGCTTTATAATTGATAAAAATATACACTTGAGACAGTTTTAGGTTAGAATCGTGTCTTGAGTTTATTTGAATATTTTTTTAAATTAGGGTTCTCTGGCTTTTAATTATTGCATATTTTACTAGGTATCCCTTTACCATATTACTAATATGAAACACGTTTCTCTGCTATCTTCGGCTAACGTAATATTTCACAAAATTGTAAGTGGTTCATATTTGTACCACTGAATATGTATGCTCTGTATGGATACCGCCAAACATAATATTTTGTAGATCTTGTATAATGGATATTTTAAATATATTTGCAGCGCTGAGCGCAGTGTTACATTTTTTGTAAAAAATAGTATTAATTGATTTCAGATGGACCAAAAAACAGTGAAATGTCCCGAAGCCATTGCTGAATATAACAAGTACATGGGAGGTGTAGATCATTTCGATCAACTTCTTTCTGCATATAGCATTTCTTGGAAGAGTCGCAGGTGGTGGATGCGCATTTTCTATTATCTTCTTGATTCATGTATTGTAAATAGCTACATAATTTACAAAACAACCATTCAGCAAGCAAATAGTAATGTAAGGCCTATGACTCATCTCCAATTCCGATCTACATTGGCTTCTGAGCTTATAGGTGACTTCCGTCGCAGAATAAAACCTGGACCAATTGCTCAGTTTGGCCATGGAAGAAAACTAAACCATCCTGGAGGACGACAGACAGTACTAAATGTTGTAATTAGTTATGTTCTATTTGATTTTACTGTTTATTTTTTATAGTTTACTTTATATTTTGTCAATTATCATTGAGCTTCATTATTTTAGTTATTTTTACTAAAGAAGGATAAATCTTTAGTTTAGAGAAAAACCTGATTTGTATTATTTTCTAAATAAATGTATTGTAAATATAAAGGTGTTTCCTTCAAAGTTCTTTATGTTTTGCCTTAGATAATTCTAATTTCTAAGTGGTTCGTAAATGTACCACTGAACACACAATATATAATTTATGTTGGAACGTTCATTGGTACATATAGATACCACCCTATAGCAAAAAAACTAGGGTGGTTTTTAACTTTTTTTGTTCGGAAGTACATTAACAATACATAAATAAAAAGCTCATGTGAAAAAATTGTTAAAAAATTGGACCCCAGAGTTCTGCCCTATAAAGGGTTAAAATGTGAATCTGAATTTTATAAAAATAAAATAAAAAATATGAAGCAATCATTAATTTCTGATTATTTTAAAAAATAAGAATTTTAACGTAAAAATACATTATGTCAGTTGCACGTGCAGTATATACATATTGATAAATTGGCTTCATCTCATTTAATTTTAATTCTGATAAAGGTAAACAAAAATATTTAAAATTATTTACATATATGCAGATACTTATTAATAAACAAACATTGTAAAATGCAGACCAGTTGTTTTAATTTTTCTCTATTAACCGACCACCCCTGTTAACCGATCAACATTTGATTCCTTGAGGATGGTCGCTATTGAGAGATTTTACTGTAATACCTTTTTTACTCATTAACATTAACAATTACATAAGAAGAAATATTTAACAAACGACAATCCCATTGAAAAATACTTTACTTAAGTTATAAGTTTCGTCAGTTAACAATGAAACCTGTAATAGCGGGCAAAAAATATTTTTTGGACTAGAACACTGCCGTCTCGGTTCTTCGAGACGGCAGCGACTAGAACGAAAACTGTTGCCTAGCTACCAGCGCAATAATTAATACCTTATTGAAACGGTTATCTTTTCGTCTAAATATCTAATCAATAAAACGTCATTTTTTGACACAATCGGGTAAAAAATTACTTTTTCTAATTTTGTCTCGAAAAATAGATATTTCGAACGCGCTAGCGAGTTCGAAATATATCCATCTCGAACTGCAAATTTTATTATTTAAAGGTTGGCCCTACTGACATGTTTTTTTTTCACCGTTCGGCATAGCATTCTAGATAACTAATATTTTTTAGTCCAAATGTGCGAAATACTACACAAAACCACGTATGTATGTTTGGTTGCCTAGATCTACAAATCTGTATGACGTGATTGACGTGTTGTTTTGGTTCATAAAATATTAAAAAACATATTAAATATTAACTTTATTAACAGGAGAACTATTTTGCAAAAAATATCAATTAAATCTTAAAAATACAAATTCCAACTATATTATAATGCTAATTAGGCATTGTTTATAGTGCAGTTATTATAAACATTTGATGTCACTGTACTCGTGTCGGACGCGTTAACCTTAAATTCAGGCATAGTTTGAGTATTCATAGTATGCGAAACTTTGTGATAACTGACCCCAGAATCCAATCCATTTTTAATTAGACTTGGTTGAAAAGCAGTTTCTACTCCTTCAATTATTGTCGATCTTGATGATCCAGGTAAGGGTGTAGCAGTATTATCAATAGTATCTATTAATGAAGGTGTTAAACTAGAAGAGAGGCTCTGCGCTACATCCATTTTCGCTTTTAGAGAATCTTCAATATAGCCTTCAGCCACGGCTGAAGACTTCCATCCCCCGTGCCTTTTAATGGTAACCAAATCGCTTCCCTTGTTGGCCAGCTCGGTGACACTAGACCGTCTAAAGCAGTGGCCAGTAAAACATTCTGGATTTGGTTTGCACAGGTATTTTGCAATAAGGCTAGGAGCTTTTCCCATTGTATTTAGACCTACAGGTGAGTTTATGCAACGCCCATTCCTATACGTAAGAAAAAATCTTGATGTTGTAACATTCTTAGGACGTAAATCAAAATATTGTCTAATCAAATTAATCCATGATTGATCAATTATAAGAAACGTTCTTGTTACATGTGTTTTAGTTTTGGGAATGTGTACTGTAATGGAAGCAACCTTAAAGTGAATGTCTTTTACATCCATATTGGTCAGTTCTTCTCTCCGGCATGCTCCATTGTACCTACTGTTCATACGATAGAATAGAAATTGGTGTAATTTAAAAATGTTCGTTCTCCAACTTTATTGTAAAAAAATTTTTTTTATAAAACCTCTGAAATTGTACAAAACAAAATGCATATAGATATGTAAATACTACTTACTTTTAATCCTAAATAACTGCTATTATCAGCCCCATTTATAAACTTATTAATATCGTCTAAGTCTAAAACAAGAGACTTTTTGGGTTTGTAGCCCACAGATTTTCTTTTTAACAATGCTTGCAGTCTAGCATAATCCTTTATATCTATGTTCTTGTCAATATTAATGCAAGCTCTTAATTTTGAGTATAAGGACCACAGGATGGATGACATTTTGGTTTTACTTTCTTCCTCAAAATAGGCTAGTAAAACATTTTCTGAAATCTTACACACGCCCTTTGTATTGCACCAACTTGTGAAGGTCTCATAGTCCTTTTCATATAATTTTCGGGATTTTTCTGGCAAAAGTTGATTTATACATTTATAAATGTGCAATATCCCTTAACTCAGGGGGAGTTAAACTTAAATTATCTTGCTCCATAATATTTTGTTAATATAAATAAAATTTTAAAACACAAATTTTGTGGCAAAATGGCTGACACAATTTAAAATTTATTTATTTTCATGGCAAGCTTGATAAAAAAATTGTAATAGTGTTACCAACATAAATTTTGGACATAATAATTTATAAATTTTGAAGGGTTTGTTTTCTTTTTAAATATGTGTTTATTTATTAAAAAAAAACGACAAAATAGAAAAACTAGTATAAAGCACATGTTTTATAAAGCCATTATAGCACTTGTCCCCTTAAAAAACTTGCCGCAAGCGGCTCGTTTTTTAACATGGACCCGTGCTATAATATAATGCTTTATAAAACGTGTACTTTAATATACTATTTTCTAATTTTGTTTCATAAGAAATCTATTACGATACCGTTTTCAGTATCGAAACAGATCTATTACGATACCGTTTTTTTATTTTTTAAAGTTGGCATTGGTGATATTTAAATGTTTTATTCTGTTGACGTCTGACGTTCCCTGTTATTGTGATCCATGAGAAAAGAAAGTTTTCGGGATTTCTCTGGTAAAAGTTGATTTATCGTTTTATTAGCAATATCCCTTAACTCAGGGGGAGTTGAACTTAGATTATCATGCTCCATATTTTTTTAATTATAATTATGAACAACTCTATAAAATAGTAAAACACAAATTTCGTGACAATGACACAAAGAAAATATTATTTATTGTCAAGGCTACTATGATAAAAGTAAATTTATAGTATTACCAACATAGAATTTAGACATACAAATTTACAAAATTTGAAGGGTTGATTTTCTTTTTAAATATGTATTTTCTTATTAAAAAAAATACAAAATAGAAAAAATAGTATAAAGTACGTGTTTTATAAAGCAGTTAGAGCACTTGTCCCGTTAAAAAACATGGACACGTGCTATAAGATGATGCTTTATAAAACATGTACTTTAATATACTATTTCCTACTGACGTTTTATAATAACACCTTTTTGATTGTCGTTTTGATTTTTAAAACGTTTTTTAAGCACGCTCGCGCTGTGCCTAATAGTAGTTTGTACAACAAGAGTGGATATGATGTCCATATCGCACGATGACGTAACTTGAGCACGACGCCGTAGGCGGAGTGCTCAATCGTTAGAGTGCGATATGGACAATCCACTCGAGTTGTATAGTGTATTTTTTCTACGACTAAAGAAACTTTACACTTAAAAAAAAATTAAATTTACAATAAACAACGAAATTTATTTAACAATAATTATTAACCTATTAGATCTATATAATAATAATATACGATTACTGTTTATTTTCTACAATAAATGTGCAACTGTTAAATGTACAGTTGTTATATGCAATAGCTTCTTTTTTTAAATTGCAATTTGCAACGTTATTCTCTGTAACACTATTATACGAGGTAGATGCTAACATATTTGAAGCAAGATTTTCTTTAGAAGTCGATGCAATATTCTCTATTTGCGGATTGTGAACTGATTTAACAATAGTATTACCAATCTTCTTTTTTTTATTTAAAGAATTTTCGATGTAAGTTTCCATCACTGGAGTTGATTTCCAGCCACCGTAGTTCTTGATGGTTAAGGTGTTGCCACCTGCATCTGCTAGGAGAGTGGCCCCCGAGCGACGGAAACAGTGTCCGGTATATAATTCTGAGTTCGGTAAATTTAAAAATTCAGCAATTATTTTCGGCTAATTACCAATTTTGTTGATGCCAACTACTTGCTTGGTACATTTACCCTTTTGGTAATTTAAAAAAAATTGCTCCATGTTTAGTGGTCTAAGCTCCATGTATTTTTTTGAAACCTTGTAAAGCAGACCAGGGATTACAAATAAACGATCTGTTTTTGTTTTGGTGTCGATTAATCTAACCTGAAATTCATTTCCCAAGTCTCGAATATGATCGATTTTTAAATTTTTTAGTTCTTGTCTACGGCATCCGCCAGAAATACCAAAAATCAATACCACCTAAAATAAATTAGAAATATCAAATCAATATCCTAATAATTATTATATTATTAAGACAACAAATCAAATAGGTATCAGATAAAAAAATAAAAAGTATTTATCCCCCTATGGGATTCGAACCAAGGAGCCTTTATCCGACCCTTTCTAGGTACGGCGACTTTACCACTAGGCTGAACCAGCGCTTACTTGAAAGAATGTCTAGCGCATATAAGAACGGTTTATTTAATTATTCGATAGGATTTCGTGCAAAATGAGATATTTTTGATATAATATTAATATAAAGGGTACTTTACTGAAACTTACCTTTGTAAACAAATATTCTTCATCTGGTGCTTCCAGAAGGAACGTTTTCATTTCTTCGGATGTCAAAATTTTTGCCTTTTTTGGTTTATAGCCACTACTCTTTAACTTCAAAAATGACTTCAATTTACAATATGTAGAGATATCAACGTTTTTTTTTATATTTAACATTGTTCTTAACATAGAATACGTTGTCCATAGAGTGGACGGTCTTAGGTCTTTGGATAAATATTTCATATATGCAGTTAAAACGTTTTCTGATATATTTTTGACTTCATGCTCCAGCATCCAGTCCATAAACTTTTTGTAAGATAGTTCGTATTTACTTTTGGACTTTTCAGGTAATAGGGCTTCGTAGGTTTGATTGGCTTCTAAACGAATATTTGGCGGCGTGCTGTTTATCGTTTCTTCGTCGGAATCGCTCATATTTTTAAGTTTAAAATTTGCAAGAATTTACGTCTGACAATAATTGGACATTGACATACAATACTTATTTTAAAATCGAATAGTTACCTGGGTACCTGATGCTTTACTGTGATTGGTCGATTTCATATCCTAACTATGATGGATATGAAATTATATCCGTTCAGTTAACTGGAATGGCCTACTTATCCATTCTGTAGATTGTGCAAGAAATAGCTAAATTGCAGATGGGAGTAGAAAAAAGTAATTATTTACAATTAAAAACTAAACACAGACTATAATTTTACCTATTTATTATAAATATTAAATGTACAGTTACTTATATTATTAAAATTAATGCTTGGGTAACCTAAAACAGTATACGTTGATAGTATTTCTCTTTACTTAATATTTGCCGCAGTTTTTGATAAAAAAATTCTTTCGAATTTTTTTTTGACAAGTGTCAATTTTTTTGACATGAAAGGCGTAAATGAAACACAGGTAATAAAATGTTTGGTAAAATAAATTAAGTTTTTTATTATAAAACCCCGTTGAATAAATATTGTATAACATTCGTTACGAAACAACGTCTTTTAGTCGATCTGACGTGTTATCCAACTCGGCTTCGCCTCGTAGGACAATTTTCACGTCGCGTGCCTAAAAGACCCTTATTTTGTAACTTGTTGTATTGTATAAATAGCTACCTCAGCTCTGTAAAATGACACCTGCTTACATAAAATATTAAAATTTCATTAAATTATACGTCATGTCGGTTCAAGAGTTAGAGCCGAAAAGGTAAGTCACTGAGTACCCTTTTGGGGCTCTGTAACTCCGTTAAGGGACACTTAAGGATTTTTTTCTATGACAAATTAGGGTTTTTTGATACTCCATATTAGGCTCCCGAAAGTATGCCATATACATATTAACATAGTATTTTTAAATCACATTGTATATCGAAGCAAGGAAGTAACTGTCAGTTGCACGTCAGTTGTAAAAAAAAGGTTACCTAATGAAGTTCAATATAGGTTTTTGCAATTTTTTTTTTATATTGCATTTTTTACATGTTTATCACTGTGAAGGTCTGTTGAAAATATATTTTTTTTTCAACTGCAAATTAAAATATTATCTATTGCAGAAGAGGAGGAAACATCAAGCCATTTGAAGAGGTTAAATGTGATTATCTTTTTTAGTCATATAGACAGTAAATGTATTTCTTTGAAAGAAGATTCTTTAGGATTCTTGAATCTACACGAAGCGACACGTGTGAAGGTAAGTTAAACTGACGAAATTAATTTATCTCACTCCACAATATTATGTATATCTAAATTTGATCGTTTTATTTTCTACAACACCGTTTAACACAAGATAATATGTGATTGAAGTTTTTCTCAAACAAGTGTGGTTTGAATAAAATATGCCATTAAATTTTGTGGAAGAAGCCAAATGTTCGTTTCACAATTCATCAAGTGATGAAATAATCAAGACATCGATATAAATCATAGATATAAATAGACACATTGTTTTTCTGACAAAATTTAAAAATTATATGTAGTTAGATAATGAGCTATCGTGTGAAAATGGGTTTCATTTATACATATTAACATAATATGTACATAAATAGGTCATATGCATCAGGGGTGTAAATAAGACATAAATTTAATCTGCAATCAGAAAGCAATATGAGGCTCTCAAAACTAAATCTTATGCCCGATACATACTGTTTTATATTGCGTGCTACTTTTCTTTTTATTATTACCACCGTGGGTGGACACGAAGATCCTAGTTATGACTCTGATACTTGGGCCCCAATCGGATTTTCCAGTTGCACCACTAATTTTAGTTTAGAAACAGTAGAAACACGCTATCACGATGATCCCGTGGTCTTCCACTGCTGGGCGTAGACCTTCCCCATGCATATAAACACAACAACAGACAAACACAAAGAGTCAGTCTCAATCACTGTATTATATAATAATAATAATAATAATAATAATAATAATAAACGTTTATTTGTAGTATACACAAATACATCGTTACATTTTTCATCAGATAAAATATACAGCACCCAAATAGAAACATGACAATACTACAAAAAGGGGACCAAAAGGCAGTGACACTGATACTATGTTTGGCCCCAAAGAGCAAAATTTTAAATCTAAAATATCAACAATTAGTTATGTACATAGAATATAATACCCAATATAAAAAATATTTATTTTGAAATCCGCATGTGCAGCACAAAAACAATGTTAACAAAAATTATGAAGAGATAATGATAATAGGCAATGTTTAGAGAGAGGAAATAAATAAACCAAAGCAATAAAAACACGAATGGAAAGTGGTGGGAGGACACGGCTCTAGACATTCTCGAGCAACATTTTTTTATAAAATATTTTGAAAGTTTGTGGTTTTAAAGATTTCAGAGTATGTGGTATAGGATTATATTTTTTATAGATATCAAATGTAAAGCACCTTTCATAAAAAGCAGTCCTGCGAGGCGGTGGGGATAGCAACCCCCGGAACCTAAGGTTCAAGGTGTGGACATCCGAGCGAAATGATATATTATTATAAAGATATGGGGGGCGCTTAGTTAAAATTATGGAGTGATAAAGACATACCTACAGCATGAAACCTCCTTCGAGCCTCCATATCAAGCCACCTTGCTGTAACAAGTTTATAAGAAACTGGTTCAAATTTTTTTACGCCATGTACATAGCGTAAACAAGATTTTTGAACCCTTTGAATACGGTTAATATCATATTTAGTGAGACTAGGTCCATCAGGCGCGGATCTAGGATTTGGTCCAGGGGGGGGGGGGGCAAAATGGAAAAGCGCCGAAGGCGCAAAAAAAATAGCGCCGCAGGCAAAAATTTTTTGGGTGCCACGCCCTTTTTTGAATCATGGTGCTTGCATGGTTCACAAGTGGAAAAATAAAAAATACAACACAAAATCCTCTCTGTATGATGTGAGCTTAGGCCGTTATACAAAGTAATTTTTAGAAACCAATGATGACCAATGATTACTTAGTGTTCAATTATTGTAACATACAATACGACATATATATTTTTTATCTTCATTCAAGTTGTTTACAAGAATAAGTACTTTTTAAAGTTTATTATAATTGCAAATTATTTTGATTTGTTTTTGTGTTCCTTATTTTTTGTTCTATAAAATAAATGTTAGTTAATAGATAAAGAATAAATAATAATTCTAAGTATATATGTTTTTTTAACATATCTACACGTTTTGCAGAAATTAGGTAGGTACTATTTAAAATCAAACTTGGTTACAAACATTTTTCACTACACTAAGTTTAAATATGTGTGTCCAGAAAGTTACGTATCTATGCATACCACAATAATTACGTGGACAATATATACACTACCACACTAACGTAATTAAATAGATTAAATAGATGCAGCTATTAAGAATTTGGCCGTTTGTAAATATATTAGGAAACACGGCAACACCGCACTGGTCCATCCGTCCATCTCCCCCGTAATTCCCCTATTCATTCCTATTATGTATTCAATATTCAATATAATTCAATGCATACTTTTTTACTTTTACTGTTTACTTACCATGACTAATTACTAATTCAACTTATTTGATGTAGGTATGTAATAAATAAGGCACTTATGTTATAAAAATTAAGAAATAATGCAATGCACTCGACAATTCGAGAAAAGAAAAGTGACAAACGACATATCGACATGTAAACAGATTTTCTCCAATGTTGCCATATCAGATACCCTATACCCTCTTGAGAGTTTGCGTTTGCGACAGTTTGCGTAGCTCTGGGACCGCATCAATAAGTAATTAAAATTAACTTGCGGAACTGCGGAAGGATACCAATATTCTAGTGGTTAGCGCGTAGACTTTCAAGAGTTTAAAGTACAGAGTACAGAAGGTTTAAAAGTAGACTTTCAAGTCGTGAACCCAGGTGCAAAGTTGGTGAAGGGAATTTTTTGTTTGTTTCTTAAAGTTTATGCAAAAAAAGGAAAAAAGTCAAAAGGTGGATTTATTGCAAAAAGGTTAAAAGGTAGATCTATTCTGTAACAGGTTAGAGCTTGTTATTGGTTATTGCTTGTATACATCGTGTTACCTATGTGCTTTGGTCGGTCTCAGGGGGGGGGGGCAATTGCCCCCATTGCCCCCCCCCCCTGTATCCGCGCCTGAGGTCCATACACCACATCGCAAAAATTGAGATGACACAATACCAATGCCTCCGTCAGTCTCAGCTTCAGTCCTTTAGGCAAAGCATGTCGATGGGGATACAACATTTTCAAGCTAGCATATGCTCTACCCATGCATTTACTGACATGAGAGGAAAAACGTAATTCATTATCCATTTCTAGACCTAAATTACGCGCAACATTAGTGCAGGATAAATCTACATTGTTTATAGATATTTTAATAGTACTTGCAATTTCTTTTTTATTTTTGCCAAAGATCAACATTTGTGATTTTGACGGATTTATAGATAACTGATGTTGATTGGAAAAATTTACTAAACTCTTTAAATCGTCGTTGATCAGTGTATTAGCATTATTCAGCTCTGTTGGAAAAAAAGAATAGCGAAGCTGACTATCGTCCGCGTATAAATATGGTGAATAATATTTTAAGCTGCCTACTACATTGAATGTATAAATGCAAAAAAGCAAGAGCCCCAGTACCTATAACATTAGGGCAATAATAAACATGTTATAATACAGTGATTGAGACCGAGACTTTCTATTTGTTTTTGGTTCGAATATTTTTTATTTATGTCTGTTAGACAATTATGAACACCTTTTTTGACTTCCCCATATCGTGTCAACTTTTCACAGTTTTGGACTGCTTCTATTTCGTTTATAAGATCTTACAACCTTGTGAGAGCAGGCTTATTGATCTATATTAATCTAAGTCTTGATCGTCGACCTTCTTGGTGACCAGAATTACGTCCGCTATCTGCCAAGATATCGGAGATGTCTTAGGTTTGTTAAAAGTTGTCTCCACTACGATACAGTCAGGACCAGGATCTGAAGCTTTGTTACGTTTCATCTCATTGCATACTTGACCTATTCCACTATAATTTCTGAAGTCTTCTCTGACCCTACGTTTTGTACTTCTTTAAAGTTAAGTAAAATATTTATTATATTGTCCTAGCAAATTTTAGTCAGGTTCTGTCCCCAATCTACGACATAGTTTAGAAATATCAATGTGAAAAGAACTAACCTGCCTTAACCTAGCATAAGTATATGAATATCAAAATTATTTTATAGCACAGCTCTGAGAATGACAATGCCGTTGAGACTATACCAGAAGTGTCGGGTAACAAAAGAAAAGGTTCCGCTTATTGCAAAGAACTACTTAAAAATAGCCTTATGACTCTCACTCATTACTGTCATACAGTGTTAAAAATGAAAACTGGTAAGTATTAGGATGTAACACAAAATTAAGTGCAAATTATTATAATGTTTTTAAATTTATTCAACCAAATGATTTTAAAGATTGAGGTAAAATCTTGTAATTTTTATCCTATTATGATTATATAGTGCGCAAGTGTGATGAACATGTACGTCATTTACATTTGTAACTAAACAAGTGATTAGGTACTATTGTTGTATTGGTCTATTTCGAAGAGTTTGTAAAGGTTTTAAAAGAGAAATATTAGCAGTTCTCACATTGAAACTATATAGATAGTACAAATGACAATTCACATGTGTATAATAACTTAACACATTTCTCCATTATCTTAGATAACATGCACTAGCAAACTATACCAGTCTGTAACTTAAAGTCTCTTCTTTATCACCTTCCGAAGTAATTTTCAATATTGGACGCCATACCAGTTTCAAAAGAGAAATTTATAAAATTGTCAAGACATCAATGACAGTCGTTTTGAGTATATTCGTTTTATTTATATTATGTTTCACTTTAGTCACTGTTCCCGACACAAAAAAAAATGAGCCTATTGGATGGTCATCCACTTCTAGTGGTGATTTATCAGGAAGTTTGTTTGACCAATTCATTTTATTTTTTTAATAAATTAGTCATTGAAGGCTATATATATTATTGTCCTTGGTGTATTGATGGCCTTACTATTTTTTTCTCATGAACTACTCAGAAGACACCCCTCAACAACGTTATGCTGCAATTACGTGCAATACATAACTAACCATACCTATTTTTAATTATCTACTTCACGCAAGCCGTTGCATCTGTATCCAGTAAAGAATCAACAAACGACATACAAGAACCCGAAGCTCCCTTTCATGAATCCAACATTGGCCTCTTTTCGGATGTAGCTCCCAAAACCAAACGATCACCATTCGTTTTGAAAACGGACCCAAAGCGAAGAATGAACAAACCAATTGACACTTCTCGAAAGAGTAAGGCAAAAAATATTATAACCAGCTCAAAACATACAGAGGTATTTAAAATTCGAGTAAAAAGACACGAAGTTGCAGAAAACGTCGAGAATAACGTTAAAACTAGTATTGAAAATGAGCCACCTTTAAAAAAACCACACAACGTAAAGTCACCTTGGGATATTCTTGATGTTATGAAGCATGTTAGGTATTCGTTCTTGGGCAAAATCTTCGAGAATAGTAAGTAAAACATTACAAATGCACAAAAGACAATTGAGTTCATATTTAAATTCCACAAAAAAAACCTTCATTATTTTTTTGGTAGCCTTGCAGAATCAGATAAAAGCCGATCAAGAAGATCTGGTGGACATCAGCAAGCTAGGAAAAGAAAAGCTAGATCCCGGGCTGTTTTCAATGATAAAGTCAACTTTGGCCACGCTTTTAGAATCGCCAGAATCAAACTTTCTTATGGTCGTTTTTGGTGGTCACTTGCATGCTATCACAGATAAACACAGCCCTATAGTGCAAAGCATTAAGCACGTCATCGAAAATACTGATTCAGAAAATACTCTCATCATAGTGACAGGTTATTTTGAAAATAGAATTCAACCCTAAACACTGTACTAATTCAGATAAATTAATTTGCCGTATTTTATATTCTAATGTAGCTTACGAACCTTTATTAGGTTCATGTACAGAAGAGCCAACTACAGAGGAGGGTGAGTCGGAAACTAACATAAGTCACTATACTATGCCTGTTTACGCTAAAGGTTAGTGGTATTGGGGTAGTTTACGAAGTATCTCTCACACACACACACACAGTCAAACACACAGGAGGGTATATTTTTCACAATAGTTTTATACGTACTTACCAATACATCATTTAGTGTGTAGTTCTTCGATATCTTATAAACTATCATAGATAAATTCACTCCTACAATAAAATTTGACATTTGCATTTTTATCATTTTGTCATCGATAAAAAAGGTGCGTCCTTTTTTATCGTGATAAAACCCTATCCAGCTAAAAATTAAATGGTAAAACCTCTCCAGCTCAAAATCGAGTAGCTTTTCTTCTTCATTGCTCGGCAACCTGACATATTGTTACAAATTAATTTGATGCTGTCAAACATTTTTTTAGTGAAGTATTATTTTTTTTTTAGTACCTATCTATTTATGCCAAAATTCGTGAATTTCTCTAGCTAAAAATCACTCGATCTTTTTTATAAGATCGGATAAACTTTTATTTTTTAAACTCAAACTAGATCACTTTTTATCAATTTAAACTCGAACAAACGGTAATAGATAAGAACGCTCCAGCTTCGCTGTCGCGTTTTTGTCATTTCGTTTGTGCTCGTTAAATTTCTAAGCAATCTAGTTTTCGTAAAAAATAAAAGTTTATCCGATAAAAAAAAACTCTTGTGGTTTTACGTATGATAAAAATTAAGGGGTTGTTAAATATGTCTATTTCAAAACTAAATTTCACAAAAGCGGTGCAACTTAAATCTAATAATTTTTAGATACATATGCGAGATGTCGCCACGTGCAACATCTCGCATATGTATCTATATATTATGTGATGAAGTTCACTGTAAGGTCGTTTTCCTTTTCGTTAGACTCTATAGCCTTGCCGAAGAGCCGTAATACGGTGAAACGCGTCCAGGGATTGGGTCTGACTGAAAGGAAAGGGACAAACTTCTTTCTTTTAATAATTTTTAACTGGGACAGCCTATATTTTTTACCCGGAATTAGTGTTCGTGTTTATTGTTATGTAATCCGATTTTTGCCAAGTTATTAATTATTTGGTGTATTGCAAATTTATTTCATTGTATTTTTTTTTATTTATTTACATTATTACATATTTATTTATTTGTTTTTTTTATATATTTGCTTTTTTAAAATATACTTACATCTCTAACACAATTTTTTCATTGAAGCTTTTTTTTTAATCTAAGATAGTTTATGGGATATCGAATTGTACTGTAACTACATTTCTTACATGTGTAATTTGTGAAAAAATTAAAATGTGTTAATACTTTAAACTTTTGTAGGGCCCAGTTCTGATACGCTATCAGAATGTACTCTATTATATGACATACCACTAACAGTAAGAAAAATATTAGAACTGAGCACTGGAACAGGTAAGCTAAGTACCGTGCGATATCATTTAGATTATTTTCATGCAAGAGGGCTTAGACTAGTAGGGCTTGTTTACGATCACAATTTTAAGGGGACGATATATCTAACCAAATCTACGTTAAAATTGTGTCAAACCATTAGCTGCCCAAAAAGGCCCTAAATTCGTGCCGCTTGCGTAAGAGCACCTTACGTCACGGAGCCATCATAGAAGACTGCTAATTGCCCAAAAAGGCCTTCAAATTTGAAGGGTGCATAAGAGCACCTGCGTCACGGAGTCATCGTGGAAGACTGCTGGCTGCGGCGTGCTTCTTCCTTTCAACCGGCGCGCGATTCGACTTAACCTATATTTCCCCCAATCAGGAGCTCACGTCCCAATGACGTTTTACAAGTACCGCGGATGCGCACTTTTTACTAGCTATGTGACTAAATGCCAATAACTGCGTTAATTTACAAACACAAATAGCAGAGATTGAAATCGCACGCATACATCATTTACCAACCTATTCTCTTTGACGTGTATACGTTTCCCAGCGTTGTGCTTGCTATTACAATTGTACTAGATCTATTACATTTGGGCATTGCCTATTACGATATTACTACAATAGCTAAAATTCGAATAATCTATTACATTTTCACAAAATTCATCAGCATTGGTTCAGTCAATACCACCCAACAACACAAAATCCCAATAAGCTATAGTAAAAAGTAATAAAAAATTACAACCTAAAAATTTTGATTTATTTGATTTCGTTCTTAGAGTAGTGCGAGAACTCTCTAATCGGTAAAACCACGTGACCTACATCTCCCTCGCGCCTATTGGTGTTTATTTTGTTTCTGGGGAATCACCGAGGTTCGGCGATTTGGTGCTAATGTCTTTGTTCGGTGCAGACAAATTGAATTCGGCAGTCGGCCTTTTTCTTTTGTTTACAGTACAGTTGTACAGTAGTTTTGAAGCCGCATTATTTAGTCCTTTCAGTCCGTAAAAGATTTATTTGTTTGTGTAACAAAACGACTGTGTGTTTGATCTTTTTGTGTTATGTATTATTCAAAAATTGTTTTAATAAAAAATACAGGATAAAAATTAATAAGAGCAGTTTAAACATTTTAACCTAGCCTTCTACTCAAAAAAATCAAACCCAATCCCAAAAATTGACAGTCTAGTACAATCTATTACATTTTTGAGAACAATTTCAGTACATTTGCTTCAGGTCAAAAGCACAACGCTGACGTTTCCCCAACAGATATGTCCTATTATTCTGTTGGGTCTGTTCTGATTTAATAATAATAATCAAAATCATAGTTCAAGAGTTTAGAAGATTTAATTCATTAATTAAATACAAGAGGCGTACTATAATATTATTTTTTAGTATAAATTAGGTTTCAATTTCGTTTCAGTTCAAAATATCAATGGGATATTGCAGTGGGTAAATCATCGCCAAAGACAGTAATGATAAAAGTAAACTTGGTAATAATATTACTAAATACATGCTAACCACGAATAAAATACCAAATAAACAAACAGGATAATATTCTGTATAATGGAGACCTTTTCTTTATTGTCTTATTTAAATAAGAATCAGCTCAACCTTTTATAAAAACTTCGATCTGTTAAAAATGTATCTTGCAAAGTATAATTGTTTCAATCAACGGTATAATAGAGTATTAATTTATGAATGTATATATAATAATAGATCAACTGCATTAATGGCATTTATTTTTAGGTCTACAATTTTCTGAGCAGAGAAATACGTAGCACATTTTATTGAAATCACGTTTATATAACTATATTATTGTTTTAACAGCTTACTTGAGAATAAACGCTTTGTGAACATTCAAAAACTCGTTAATTTGCAGTGTTTTTCGTCTCGTCGCTCTCAAATCCCCTAAAGAGTCCCCCCAGGAATATAAAAAATTACGCTGCCCCTCAGCAAGAACGCTGCTAATATTCAAAAAAAAAAATTTTTTTTCAAAAAATTGGAAATCATTCTAGCTCTAGTTTTTTTAATAATTACTTCGTAGCCAATACATCGTGGTGTAAAATTTGAACATGTTCATATATACAGGGTGTCCGGTAAGATCAAAATAACCTTAATTTGTCATAGAAAAAAAACCTGAACTAACTTGAACTAACCCAAAGTGCCTCTTAACAAAGATACAAAGCTCCAAAGGGGTACCCAACGATTTACTTTTATGGATCTATCCTTTGAACCGACTTGTATAATTTAATGAAATTTGAATATTTTATATAGCCTATAAAGAGTCATTAAATCATACTACAGTACATACCCACTAAACACAAGGAGAACATTCACATTCTTAGAATGTTCTCTAATATGTCCATAAAGTGATAAACATTCTAAGTATATTCAGAGCACGCATATTCTTTTCATGATATTCTTAGAATATTCTAGAAATGTTCAAATTAAATGTACTTTCGCAGTATATAAATAGAATATCCTTGGAACTGTTCTTGTGGAATATTCTTGGAATATTTATATTAGAATATTCTTTATACATCTATTGCATGAATATTATTTTTGAAAATGTTCTTAGAATATTCTAGGAATGTTCAAAATAAATATACTTTCATAGTATCTAAATAGAATATCCTTGGAAATGTCCTTGCGGAATATTCTTGGAATCATTCTATTAGCATATTCAATAAACGAATAAATCAGACCTCTTGCCTAAATCGCGAAACGCATCCTGATTTGAATTTGGCGCGCAAAATGTGTCAATGTCAATTTTGGCTAATCGTACGACGCAATACCGGAATGTATTTTTTTCTTGTTTTTTTTTTGTGTAATCGTGCTCCCTTACAAGTCAGGAACCACAGCTTATAAACTATTACTTTATAAGCTGTGCAGGAACTAAGAACGGAGTTACCATAATATCTTGCTCACATTTGAATTTGGCGCGCAACTTATTTCAACGTATGTCATTTGCATTTTGACAGTTTGGCGTTCTCAATGCCACCATTTTGGTTTGTTTTGTTTGGCGTGGAATCTGTGCTTCGTGATTTTGCTGGGAAACGTCGATTTCCGAATTTCTTGTTACATTGAATAGATTGCGAAATTTTTGTGAATTGGTTTAAAGCGACTGTTAAGGGGTAAGTTTAAAAGCTAAAAGTATATATGCATGAACTTTCTAAAAATACAATTTTACCCACTGTTTCCATATTCGCCTGTTTTCTCTTGTTAAAATGTATATTTTTAATTAAAGTGCCAAGCATACGTTGAAAATACCCAGAAGCAAATAATGGGTAAAAAAACCATCTACGTACATAGTATCAAAGAGGATACAAACCTAACCTAAATTTGAGTAAGTCCGGTTTTACAGCAGTGTCACCAGAAGTCGTAGGGTTATCAATCGAGATAACCATTTCCTCGGACTTGGAATTTGTAATGCTTAAAATATGAGCTATGGTGATGTGATATGAAAGAGGCATTGACCCTGTCAACCCTTATATTTGTTTACTTGATAACCTTTAAGTGCTCCAATGATGCTCTCACTCCCTCAGTGTGTCAATATTTTCCTAAAAGTTTTGTTTACCATCCACTCGATCTTGTTCTACTCTACTGATGAAAACTTGCGAGTACTACAAAATTCTCTTTATTTTTAATATTTTTAGATGCAGTTAAGATGCACTTTCATCAGGCAATGGAAAATGATATAATTACAGTTTTAAAATTGTGGCTTGTAAAAGCGAAGGAAAGAAAAATGAGGAAGTCAAAATTACCTGACGATTAGTTTGTCGGCACAATGCCAGAACCACAAGTGAAATGAAGTTGAAATGTCACTTATTATAATCATATTTGTGAATATAATTTTTTGTTACCTATCTCACTAAACCCTCGCGGTAAGTTACTCATGTTTGCATCAATCAGATAGACACTTTTAAATGCTTGCATCTGACAAGGTAATATTAACAACTGTATTGCAACTCACCACAATCTTTAAATAAACTTTTATAAATTTACTTGTTGTTAATTGGTGTTTGCTGTACCTAAGTTAACATTATAGTTAGGTACTATGTATTAGACTTGCAAACAAAACGACGATTAGGGGAAGATTTGCTGTTTGCAACATACTTGCAGGAAACTTGATGCAAGGAAAGTTGCAAACTTAATACAACCTTACCTTGCTTAGTGGGATTGAAAGCTTCAATGTCATTTGTCTCAATTTTAAAAATAAATATGTTTTTGCCTTATTTCGTTGTATTTTTATAGCTGCTTTAATTACAAAAAAAAGATTTATCATTTAACTCATATGTGCTAAAGAATGTTATAGTTAATGTACCTAAACTTTATTGTATTTTAATATATTTTTTGTGTTCTTATAACTAATCGATTATTCTCACATTCCGCCTGTATCGCGTTCCATGTTATTTGGGATCGTTAACACTCTGTAGCACATCTGAGGAATGCTCTTATTAAAACATAAGCCTAAATATTCATAGACTATTCTATGAATATTCCTGATTCTTCCCCAGAATATTGCCCTTGAAATGCAGTAGGAATATTTTTGTTCCTGTAAGGATTCCTACTGGTTCTGAGGGATGTTCCTAGAATATTCTTTGGTACGTTCATTAAAACATTATCTAGTACATATGAGGAATATGCCAGGAATTTCTCCAAAAAATATGATAAGCGCTTACTAAGAATATACGATTTCGTATTCCAAGCACATTCATATCACGTGAAAACACCGTGCGGTAATCTAACTATAGCATGTTCTATGAATGTGCATAGACCTTATATAGAATACTCTTAGAATGTTCCAACCTACTAGAGTAATGTTCTTAGCATGTGCTATGAAGGTGTTTGTGTTTAGTGGGTACACACTTGATACAGAATCTTGACCGGTGTCATTTGACGGAGCTGAAAACTGATTTTTTAAATGCTCTGGTCATTCCTCTTCAAAAAAGGTAAAGTTCTTTTTACGAAAAGTGGTTCTGATTTGATGACTGCAATAGAATTGGAGCTAAGTGTGGTCGTAAAAACCCTTAAATTTACAGTAATATTTGTTGTCGGGGCCGGATTATAAAGTCTGTGCGTTTTAAGAAGTCCGATATCGGATTAAATCACCAAGGGATGTTATCGCTTTTAAAACAGTAAGTCGGTTAAGTTACAATATCTTCGCACCTTCGCTATACCTGATCACACCGAACATCCCACTGGTTTACTGTATTCTATTACTGGGCGAAATCAGAGGTTTCAAAACAAAATTATCTTAGAATTACGCGTTGAGCATAAATAATAATTAAATGGATAATTAAATTATTTTGCTATTATTATAGTTAAATCTATATAATAATCGCTATTTTCCAAGAACCAATTAAAATTTGCTCAAGTGCTGCAACAAAACTGATGATTATCACGGCAATATGGATGCTGAAATTTTTGAGCATTGGTTCGAGGAAAAACTTTTAAAAAGTTTAGAAAAACCTTCCTTAATTGTTTTATACAATGCCTCTCACCATACGAGACTCGAAGAGAAATTCCCTACAAGCAGCTAGAAAAAGGAAGAAATAAAAGAGTGGTTGTCAAAGAAAAACATAAACCATGAAAAGTTATAATTAAAAAGTGAACTTTTAAGCACGTGTAAAGAGCAGTCATTTAAAAAAAAGTATGTTGTTGACGAATTAGCCCTCAAATATGGACATCAAGTTTTGAGATTGCCGCCCTACCATTGTCATTACAACGCAATTGAATTGGTATGGGGTATTAGCAAGAACTATTATGACAAACATGCCTGTAAAAATATCGGTAAGCCTAGCGTTATAAAGTTATGGGAGGAGGCGCTTAGCCAAGCGGGCAAAGAAGAATGGCGGAAATCCATTGAACACACAGAAAAAATTATTTTTGAATCTTATGAGACAGAACAGGTTATAGACGAAGTAAGACCGTTAATTATTACGAATGATGATGATGATGACGATGATGTTGATTCTGATGAGTCTGAAAGCATGGGTGAAATTTCAAATGCAGAGGAAGACTACTTTTAGTAGTACCTATCTACAAGTAGGTACGTTCTGTCGCCAGACTACAAAATCGGTTCTTTTTAGAACCAAAACTTTATAAAAAAGAATTCGTAAAACTAATTTGTCTGAATACTACAAAAGCTAAAAAATTATTATTTTTCTTTACCTAAACTAATTTTTTATTTACTTTAAATTATTTTATTTAGAAAATGTAATTCATCAACATCCAAAATTACCTTCAATATAATTTATTGTTTGAGAGCCACCGACATAATGCTCAAGAGGTTTTATGGCTTAGCGAACTTCTTAAAACGCACAGATTTTAATGATTCCTTCTGATTATAATTAATTTAGACAAGGATAGCGATAGCCAAACTGAACTTGATGTAGAATAACTTTATTATACATATAAATAAATACCTATAGTAGGTAATAATTAAAAATTTATATTAATATTAGAGTTTTTTCATTTGATTAAATCAATATACATGGTCGTTGGTATGTATGGAAACGGTCGATTATTTCTTAAAGTATAATAGTTAGCACAAAATATTTTAGATAAAAGTTCTAGGGTTTTTTAAGGTGTATTATAATTTTAAAAAAATAAGTATTCAGGATGAGTCAGAAAACTGTAGGGAAGCAAAATGGAACACCCTATATCTTCGAATATTTTTGGATTTAACATAAAATAACAAGTATTTTTTAATAAGTGCATGAAATTTTTCAACTTTGACAGCTTCCAGCTTTCTAATAATACGTTTTAGAGTAAAACAGCTTACATGTTCCTATCTTACTTTTTTATTATCTTCCCAAAAACATCAACTTTCGGTTAAACCGGAAGTACAGGGTGGCCAACTAAGAATGCGAGGTACTGTATCTGGGAAACTATATCCATCGTAGAGGCTTGCGGCAAAAACAATTATTACTAAAACGGCCAAGAGAAAAACCTGGAAAATATTTTCAGGTTTCTGAAATGGCCGCTAGGGGGCGTAACTGCAATCTTGAATCTAAAAAAGTGATGTTTTTGTAAATTCCGCTATATTAACCTAACAAAAAAAATCCTGATCTTTAAAGTCGAGGATAGTCTGAAACTTTTTTGCAGTATCTCTAGAAATAAAGTGGTAGGGGATATTCAAACGTTTCCGTAAATAACATCCTGTATCTTCGAAACGGCCAAGCCGATTTGAACAAACTTGGGCTCGTTAAAAGGAGCCATTCTTGGGCTACATGCAATCATCATTATATTTATTTTGAAGTTTTGTAAGTTTTACATATCGCCGCTAGAGGTCTTTTTTTGACATTCCAACAGAAATAGTTAATTTTCTCAACAAAATAAAATACATTGTAGGGGCGGTTAAAGGACATCGTGTTTCAGACTCAACCTACGACCAGAGAAGATTTGAAAAACCGGATTCGTAATGCAATACGTAACATACCGAGAACCGAAATTGAAAGTGCAGTTTTGTCTACCCATGAGAGGCTTCAGCAATGCATAGAACGTGATGGTCAGCATTTCGAGCATTTGCGGGGGCATTAAAAATCTTCCTTTTATAAATCGGTCCTTTTTAGGGCCACAACTTACATAATAGAAAGAATTCCAGAAAAATATAGTTACAATAAAATGAAAATTTAAGGGATTTTCGTATAAAACTTTTATTGCCGATATTTTAGGTTAGGAACAAGATATCGACACGCGGTTTTGGCAAGCTAGTTTAGGCACCATTTGGCTACTTTTTTATGAAAAAAAAATCATACCAATGCATTTTATTTTGTTGAGAAAATTAACCATTTCTGTTGGAATGTCAAAAAAAGCCCTCTAGCGGCGATATATGAAACTTACAAAACTTCAAATATAATGATGTTTGTAGCCCAAGAATAGCTCCTCTTAACGAGCCCAAGTTTGTTCAAGTCGGCTTAACCGTCTCGAAGATACAGGATGTTATTTACGGAAACGTTTGAATTTTCCAAAATTCCATTTAAAAATAAGTAACTTTGTTCCTCTACGGTTTTCTGGCTCAACCTGTATACTTTTTTTTTTTTTAATTCTAATACACCTTAAAAAACCTTAAAACTTTTATCTAAAATATTTTTTACTGACTTTAAGAAATAATCGACCGTTTCCATACATACCAACGGCCCTGTATTATTATAGAGTATTAGAACCTTTACTTTTATTGCAGTCATTAAATCAAAACCATTTTTCGTGAAAAGAACTATAATCTTAGTTTATTTTGATAAAACTGGCGGTTTTCGAAATAAATCGATTTTTATGTGAAACACTCAAAAGTTACTAATGCTAAACACAAACAGGTAAAAATAAAATACGCAAGGTATGCTAATGTGCATTTAATTTTTGGGAACCGCTTTCCAACTCTTTGCTCCAACGTTATGCTAAATGAAATGATTTCCAACTCAGACATTGTCAAGTCTAAAAACCTTTAAAGGGTTGAGCTTAATTAATTTACAATGTTATTTTAGCAAATGTTCAATATGGGCTCCACGTACTTAAATATATTTTTTTAGTCTTCGAATATTTTGCCGCTGCACTCCAAATAATATTCCGGCATTATTGCGGCGTTAGAATGCTGTGTTATTTTCACTACTTACTTTCTCTAGTATTTACTGGTGTTGAATAAACTAGTTCTTTTAGATGTCCTCAGAAGTAAAAGCCTAAGGGATTTAGGTCTGGAGACCTTGGTGGCCAAAAAACAGGCCCCCCTCGACCTATCCATCGAGGGCCAAAAACGCTTTGTTAAGTGTTGACGTACTATATGGTTATAATGAGTGGAGCATCATCATGCATATACCACATTTGCATTCTTATATAAAGAGGCACGTCTTCCAATAAATTATTCAAATTATGATGCAAAAATTGTCAATAAATCTCACCATCATTGAGTCTTTCTTCGGAAACAAATGGACCTATTAAGGTTATTTCCGATAATGCCAGTCCACACATTTACCATAAACCCTTTGTTGGTGTTTATTTTGAATTATGGCGTGCGGATTTTCATCAGCCAAAAAATGTAAATTGTGTGAATTTATGATGCCATCTCGTGTAAAACCGGCTCCATCGGTAAACAAGATAGGGTTAGAAAAATTTAGATTCACGTTACGTTGCTGTATAAACCAGTTGGAGTATTAAAGCCTTGCAGGATAATCATCCGGAGACAGCATGTACTTTTTGAGCATGGTACGGGTGACGTAACTGTTGTGTATAACCCATTTTGTAACATTGTTTTGTGTCGCGATATTTCTTATGCTGTTTGAAGGGTTATCAGCAATATCTTATAAAATTTGTTCCTCTACGTGAGGGTCTCGTGCTTACCGGGGAGGTACCTCACCGCCATGTCGCTTTGCGGCAAAAATCACATTGAATAAAAAAAAACGTTTTTTAACTTGGCAATGTTTGGGCTGGAAATCTTTCAGAATAGAGTCTTCTTGCCTTCGAAGAGTTGGACAGCGCTTCGCCATAAATTATGTGCATACCAGCATATTCTGTGTAAGAATATTCTTCCATTTTTTAAAATTATTTTTACTTAAAGGCGGTTTTGACAAGTTCCGTCAATAGTAATTTATTATGTAGATATTAACAATAACAACCTGATTTTTACCGGTTGGTGTTTAGTAACTTTTGAGTGTTTCGCTTAAAAACTGATTTATCTCAAAAACAGCCTGCTGGGGAAAGGTTCAGTTATCTAGTTGCATAATTTAACATACTCAGACAAGTATCAAATCAAAGTATAGAAAGTACGGCAACGCCGCCATCTGCCATCTTTTAATCTCCGGTGCATAAAAACTACAAATGCACATGGAAACAAAAAAAGTCAGTTAACCACAGTTAGGTTCTAAAACGTATTCCCAACCGCCAATTTCCTAGAATATTCGCCGTCTACAAACCGAGCTCCGCGAAAAGCGATATAAACAAAGTGTTTATAGCGTACGGAATGTAAACGAAGGATTTATTGTTATGCAACCAGATATACTTACGTGTTAATTGAAACGGTATGACAGGATGTTAATTTGTGTACGAGAGGGATGATATATCGCAAATACGACGTAGCACGTTTGAACAAAGATAGATCTGTAACAGCCTTCGTGAGAAGCACATGCATGGTCTCCCGCGGCATTTTGCGCGGGTTTAGTTGATTTTATGGTATCCATGAAATAAGTTGGTAAATTCGCGAAAGTACATCCCGAAGGTGTGGCAATGTGATTACTACATCCCAACTAGAGTTCAGTTTAGATATTGTAAAAAGCAATCGGAAAGTCGTGAATTTGTGCGATAAATTCTCGAAAGTGTAAGAATATAGTAATATAGTATTATGTCACGATGTTATTGTTTGTTAGTTAGTGATATAAAATGTGTAGAGGATTTAATGAAGTAAGTAGTTAACGTACTAAGCTGTAACAGTACAGGGTGTTTCCTCAAATTTTGACAGCTTCTAGCAAGTTTATTATTCCAGATAGAAAAAAATTGTTTAGACAAAAATTGTAGGGTATCATCCAAACCGTCCGAATTTACTACTTAAAGAAACAATTGAGAATTTGACTTATTTTTAAAGAAACACCCTATATATTATGTATTTATTGGATAGCGCTTAAAATTCCCTTTTCAAAAATATATAAGTTGCCAATAATTACTTCATCCATTGTTGAAATATCCGCTATTAAAAAATCAAAATATTACTAATTTACTATATGAAATAAATCACAGTAACCATTGGAAAACAAAGTTATCAAATGACATTACTTTATTTTAGAGTGATTACGCTCTAAATCAACCCCCGTCATTAAACATTGTCTTAATAATATGTCTACCATCTGCCCATTTTTATTAAAGCTATTAAATATAAGATATTAACTTTTTGCATGCTTTTTACTTACCGGATGCATTGGTAATCTAAACGGCTTTGGTAGCTGTGGAGGCGGTGATACCCCAGGAGGTGGTACAGGCCATCTCGGTCGTGGACATACCGGCATGCGTCCAGCGAACATGTTTACGCTGGGGCTACTTAATCGCGGGGGAGGCGAAGGCGCGTACGGCGACGGAGGGCGAAACGGAAGCGGCGACCAGGCACCCCGAGGGGGCCCGCGACCGCCCTGGCCGCTGTGCATTTTTTAGGATCTTAAGGGTTAGTTATTGCCATCGGATCTGAAACAAAAATAAGAAATAGAGTCGGTTCATTTAGACTATCGTTTAAAATATCGAGAGATAGATAAACTGTTCTTTAATTTTCGAGGTCAATGGTAATTTTGCCGAAAATTTTAGAATATTGACTGAACTATTTTAATTATTTGAATATTATTTATTGTGCTTTGGATTTTTAGCAGTCTTAGATAGCCATTTAATTTAATATGTATGTTTTATTGTTTATTCGTTCGTTATATTTTGTTATTTTGTCGCTTTATTTTAAGATTAGATTCGTTAGGGTTGGTGCACACCAAACGCATATTGAAAGCCTGATAACAGATTTTTTATTCTTACAGCTTTGTAAATGAGAATGTAAAGGTTCTTTGTACAATAAAGCTTTTTTTGACTTTGACTTGACTAATAAGCATTCGTATACTTATACCTATCAGGGGCGTGCGGTCGATGAAAGCATCACTTCCCCTACTGCTTTCATAACAAAACAATTTTCTTATTAAAATTAATTTAATCTCTGCCAATCGAAATTCATAATACAATAAAACCTCTGTTTGCGACCGCCTCTATAAAGTGACCACCTGCGGATATGAATTCCCCATATTTAAAAATGGAAATCCAATTATTTTATACTCCTCCTTTCCGACCCTTCTGTTAAACGACCGCGGGCACTCGTCATCAGAATTTTTAGTAAACATGAATGCTAAGAACACCCTCCATTAGGGGCAGTAAAACCCGACCCGACAATTTTTAAGAAATATAGGTACATATTATACTAATTACTTTATTGCAGGCGAGTTCATTCAATTTGCTTTAAAGGCTCATAAATCTGTCATTAACATTAATTTTATTTTGAACAGTTTTTGTGTGTTTTGGGACTATCAAGAATATTTAAAGATGGCGGGAAAAAGGAAATATCTTTCTTTAAGCGAAAAAATTGAGGAAAAAATCTGGTTTAAGTACCAGGAAATCGGATGAACAATTTAAAGTCCAAAGCAACCAATTGACTATGTTGCTTCAAAATTAAGCAGAAGTTATAAATTTGTTTTAAGAAGTGCCAACGGTGAACAAAAAAGAAAATTTCCCAAAACCGAAGAATTAGCAGTGTTTTAACTGCTTCTATAAGGCGCGAAACGATTACTTACCAATATCCGGGCTAGTGTTGGAAATCAAACTCAAATAATTCGACTATTTGAATATTCAAATACTCAAATACCCAATTTTTTTTTTAATTATTCATATGTTCGATTATTCGAGTATTTAAGTATTTGAATATTCGAATAATTACATGTTTAAATTTTTCATTATTCGAGATTTAATTATATATTTTTACTTTAAAATTATTCAATGTTATGTAGACGAGCCTTTAAAATACGCGTTAATTGTTAATTGTATTACATAAATGTGGTATCTTAAATGAGTTTGTTTTTTTATAACTAAATACATATTCAGTTCGCTTATTGTTTTGGTTAATATACTGTATATTATATATACCTACTATTTTTCTTTTTTTAAATACGTGGAAGCTATAGCTTAAATTAAAACTTAAGGTATAAAAATAAGTTAATCAAATTATACATGACTACGAGTATTCAAACATTTTTATATTTGAATAATCGAAATCGAATATTTGAATATTATAAATCGAATATTTGAGTATTCGAATACTCATAGATGATATTCGAACATTGAATAATTTAAATATTTGAATATTAAATGAAGTGAGTATTCGAATACATAAATTCCAAAAATTCTGAGCGGTATTTTTTATTTAAAAAATATTGATACAATGTGTGATAATTCTCCAGGAATTAACAGAAGATTATCCTTATATATAATATACGATGTGATCATAGTTCTCGCGAGAGAGCAGTGAGAGCATTTGTTTCTCTTGGGTTGGAGAATGAACGTCTTGTTAGACGTTACATCTATAATATCAGTTGTAAAAGAGGGTTTAAGTTTTTATAATTTTAGAATGATACGCCACCCTTATAGTTAAACAATTTTTTATAAGAATGAATACGGTGTAAGGGTATTAAAACAGAAATTATCGTATATTCGGGATTAGGTACCAAGAGTCATGCACGAGCTCGTAATCCGGTTAATCCTATGAGTTACTCGAGCTGGCATATCATTTCCCTGGATGAAGCCATTGACAAGAAGAAGAAGAAGAAGAAAAAGAAGAAGTACTGCAGAATAAATTAATACTGTATTATTCGTAATTTTTAAAGATGCGGTTTTTATGCAGACACCAGCGGTGCGGCCAAAAAGTCATTTTATTCTAATGTGGGGGTACTCTTGCTTTGATACCAATATACATAGCAGGTTAGTTCAGGTTAGTTCAGGTTAGACATGGGCTATGTCTTTAGTCATGTACCAACAGCAACACATTGTATCTTCGAAAATGTGCATTCTTCAAATTGCGCACCAAGAACTTTCTGCCAGTACTTAGAAAATACTCTGTATACAATATATTTCCTCGTAAGCCTGTCGGTGTTACCGACCTAGTTACACACGTTATTCACTGATTCAACACAGACACTCTTTTGAATAAAAATAACTTAGGTGTGACGCATGATAATCTGATCGAGAATTTTCTCCATTGGCTTCCAAAAATAAACCAATTTTTTTTTGTAATATAAAAAGCGGTTACACAAAGTCACGATTTTGATAAAGCATTTCAGTTGTATTAATATAAGGCTCAAGATAGAGATGAGCTTTGTGGAAGTCTATTTTGAAAGTATATGGCTTTGTATATTCTAGGAAGATCTTAAAATGCTGACACAAATTCCTATACGGCTAAGTGACGGTCTAGTCCGACTCACCTCTTTTACAAATGGTGCTAGCATTTTGTAAAGGCCTTTTAGAGACTAGTATATGTATAAACATCAGCTTAGAGTATTTTTGGTAATATATTTTGAAAAAGATTCGAAATACTTCTTTCTATTTATATCTCTTATTCCAAAAATACGGTTCATTTATTCACCTCATCCAGAGTGTATTGCTATTTCTTAAGTGCAGTCATCAAGATCAAAAATAAAACTTTAACAAGAACATAAGCACGATTTAAATGTTTTTAAAGGTTTTAACACTTTAGATCATTAGTCATGTATAATTGCCGATATATTTACAAATTAATCGTAAATTCCTAACAGTTTATTTTAATGTTCCACCGGGTTCGAATATTCAACTCAAACTACAATAAACATTTTGTTCTTCTGCTGTTTGTATGTTTATAGAGGCCAACTGATTTCTTTCTTTAGTATAAATAACTTACGCTTTTCCGGCAAATGAAAATTTATCTTTTGCCGCAAAAGACATATTTTATTCTGTTTCAGCGTAATCGACATAATATAGGTGTGACCAGCAATTGCCATATTTCTCATTTGTGACGTTTTTGATATAAAATCAAACTTACTTCTTTATCGTCTTCCTAAAAATACAAATTTCCGGTTAAACCGGAAGTACCATATTTCCGGCTTTCGAGTTATATCCGGTTTAACGAAAGTTTACATTTATGGAGAGATAGTAAAAAAGTATGATAGGGGCATGTAAGCCGTTTTGCTCCAAGACGTACCGTTAAAGAGCTAGAAGCTGTCAATGTTCAAAAATGTACTTTTTCAAAAGTCGAAATCTCGGAAACTATTAAGTTTAGACTTATAATGCACTAAAAAATACATTACATTTTATAAATGTCAAAAGTATAATTTTACAAAATATGGAGCATAACATATGTATATATACAGGGCTGCCCAGAAGTCCGGAATAAAATTAATATAGCCTTAACCTGTAACTTTTGGGGAAAATGCTCGGACACGTCAATTTAGTTTTATATATGCTCACATTTTGACCTTATTCGTTTGTTCTTCCATAGACATTTGTCAAAGATATGACGACATCGATCTTTTTTTAATAGGAAACATACAGCTTGTGACAGGCGCGGTCATACGGGGGGGGGCCATGGGGGCCATGGCCCCCCCCCCCCTTGGCGTCGATTTACATTATAAAAGCCCTGCCTCCATAAATTGAAATGGTGTCAAACCCTTAATTTTTTAAAAATATTAATAAAAATAATTAAGTAAGTAGGTATAATATACATAATATAGGTATCTATAATTTTCTTAAAATTTACTTAGCCGTTTTTTGCGTATTTTTCCTACTTGAAAACCAAGAATCATCAACAAAAAAGGGCGTGGCACCCAAAAATTTTTCGCCTGCGGCGCTAAGACTTTTCCTGCCACCGCCTCTCTAAATTGGCATGAGCCGCCACTGCATGGCCCCCCCCCCCTCAAAATGTTGATATGACCGCCCCTGGCTTGTGATACATTATTTGAAAGCTAATATCTCGTACAGTATGCTCATAAATTTTGACGCGATTATGTCAAGCTATTTCAAAATGGCGACTGTTAAAAAGATTTTAAAAAATCCCTATTTAAATAAGCGGAAATGATAAATCCTTGATGTTTTTTTTACCTTTCAAGGTAAGAAATCTTCATTGTTTCACGTTCTGAAATTTTGTGACATTGTGAACTTGTAAAATTAATTTAGGTATTTGCGAAGTATTATTTTACAATTCTCTAAACAAAAATGGTTTTGTCGGAAAGACAGCGTATCGCAGTCTTGATATTGTTAGGACGTGGAGATAAAATAAGAAGTCAAAGTGAAGTGTGCACTTTATTTAATGCTAAAGATCCGGAAAATCAGATTTCACAGGGCACTGTTAGTAAAATATTCCACAAATTTGATGAACATGGCACAGTAAAGGACTTGCCTAGGAATGGACGGCCACGTGTTTTAGGCGACGATGAAAAATTGGATATTACATTATCTCTGCAGGATAATCCGCATGTTTCAACAGTTTCATTGGCTCAAAATCATGATACATCTACAGGTACTATTGGCAGATTTTTGAAAGCAGACAAAATACCACCCTTATAAAGTATGTCTTGTCCAAGAGCTTTTAGAAGATGACTATGATAGGCGTTTGCAATTTTGCGAAGAAATGATGAGATGGTGTGACGAGAATAATAGGTTTCAACAGAACATATTATTTTCGGATGAAGCTACTTTCTATTTAAACGTGGTGGTTAACAGACATAAGTATCATTTCTGAAGTCAAGAAATTCCACGATGGATATTTGAAGCGCATACTCAGCGGCCTCAGAAAGTAAATGTGTGGGCAGGTATCATTAATAACCGAATTTTAGGGCCATTCTTTTTGGAAGGAAACCTCACAGCTGAACGGTACCTGGATTTCTTAACCTTCGAGTTGAGGCCTGCTCTAGCTGTAATTTTTCCCAACGCAGTAGATCCAGATATACCTAATGAAACAATTTGGTTTCAGCAAGATGGTGCTCCTCCGCATTTTGGTCTCAATGTGAGAAGATATTTAGATCAGATATTTCCAGGTCGCTGGATGGGACGACGTGGTACAATTGAATGGCCACCGAGGTCCCCAGACTTAACGCCTCTAGACTATTTTCTTTGGAGATATTTAAAAGAAAAAGTTTACCAAAATAGGCCAAATAATATTGAAGATTTGAAAAACAAAATTAGATTGGAGACACATAACATACCGGCTGAAGCCATTCGAAATTCCGTCGACAGATTTTACCATCGTCTGGGAGCATGCCAAGTAGAGGGTGGAGGACATTTTTAGCATTTGCCACGTTAAACCACCTTTTTCTTGTGTTTTGTTTTGCTTCGTTACATTTTTATTTTTTTTTTTGACAAAATAAATAACAAATAAACCATAACTATTGTTAAGTCACAATGTCACAATATGTCCGAACGTGAAACAATGAAGATTTCTTACCTTGAAAGGCAAAAAAGACATCAATGATTTATCATTTTTGCTTATTTAAATAGGGATTTTTTAAAACTTTTAACAGTCGCCATTTTGAAACGATGCGTACCTATGCCATGCTTTTTATACATAATATTGTCGGCAAGTTATTAATGATGGCATACAAATTTTTTTACCACTGTTTATTAGATATTTTATTAGGTTTAAGTTTAAGTTTTCTTTTAATCTCAAAAACTAAAAACCACACTAAAGAAATGTTTCTATCTTTAAAAGCATGTTTTATCTAGGTACTACTTATTTATCTAGATCTAAGCGCCCCCTAGCTTCTCCCCCCCCCCCCCTTTTTGCTCTACTGCTTCTGCGTACGCCCAAACCCAATATAGAAGTCCATAGGAAACCAACGAAGACCTTAATTAAACGACTAACGGTGAGATGTAACACGAAGCGACACCTCATGGTGGTCAAACGCTTCACACGGTCCAATCTAACAAGAACTTATAGAAGTCAGAAAAGACGAACCTTTAGTAGAAATGTATAATGCCTTTACATTTCTTATTAATGATCATTTTGCTGAGTAAGAGAAGTGATATGCAAACCTAACCTTATTAACAGTATTTTTGAAAGTGAAAAGTACAACGTACATCCTAATTTATGTAAATACTATTCACTTTCATCAAAAATTAACGGGCTCTGTGATGTCAATAGTCACTTCTCTTAATTTGGAGAATCGACGTCCTGACGGTGACTCCTCGCTGTAATTATGACCGACGCGCTATGGTCTTTGCAGTAGTTTGCAGGTGCTTCCTTTTTGACTTCTGAACTTGTATAAGTTCCTGTTGGGTTGAGACAATATGAAAATAAGTATTTCACAATCAGACATGAAATGATCAACATATGCATGCCTTGTGACGCCAAGGGCCTTTTATAACTTATTATAAGCAGCAACAACAATAATTTATTTTTATTTTTGAATAACAATAAGGTTTACGAATACATAAAAATGTTAAAAGGTTGTTAGTAGATATGTCAACAAAAATAAAACCGTAAATTTTAGCAACATTTTAAAAAATCACAGAAAAAACTATTATCTATAATATGTAGGTATAATCGGACCACAGATTAGTAAATATTTTAGAATTTTCAAATTAATAGCAGTTTCAAAACTTATACACTTCTCAATACCTAAGAAATTCCTCAAATTCAAAAAATCACATTTACACAAATAACTCCGGAAACTTACCGAAAAGTTATCGGAGTTTTTCAGCACACGGACCCGGCGTACCAAATTGGTAACACTTAAAACTGCAAAATCCAGACATTCATGACCCAAGCCCACGTACACACGCTGCCCCTTCCTACAGGATCAATTCTTATATTTAGATTTTGGCACCAAGACGCCTAGCGTCTCGACGCTAGCCGCTTCGTAGGAAAGCCGCACGCTTTTAATACTCCAGAGACTGGAAAACTAATTTTGGATATGTGCTTTGCGATTGTTCGCCTATTTTATTTATTTGGAAACAATTAATACCATTACCCTTATACAAGATGTCCGGTAAGTATATGGCGTACTCTCGGAAGCGTACATATCGGGGAGGTCAAAGTAACCCTAACTTATCATAGAAAAAATAATCCTAAAGTGCCCCTTAACGGAGACACAGAGCCCCAAAGGAGTACTCAGCGACTTACCTTCTCGGCTCTAACTTTTGAACCGGAAATTTTAGTATTTTATGTAGGCCATAAATCAAATCAAATCAAATCAAATATACTTTATTGTCCAAAGAATACAAAATTCTCATTGTCAAGTCTATCTATATACAGGGCTGCCCAGAAGTCCGGAATAAAATTAATATAGCCTTAACTTGTAACTTTTTGGGAAAATGCTCGGACACGTGAATTCAGTTTTATATATATTATGCTCACATTTTGACGCTATTCGTTTGTTCTTTTATAGACATTTGTCAAAGATATGACGATATCGATCTTTTTTTTTTTAATGGAAACGTACAGCTTGTGATACATTATTTGAAAGCTAATATCTCGTACACTGCGCATCATATAAAACTGGTACAACTGTTGTAGGCTAAAAAATAGTTTTTTTAAGCTTTGTAAATTTTTCGTTTATGACGTTTGTATAACAATGAATTTTGTTGGTTATGGCTTTAAGAAACAGTACTGTCAGCTATTCGAAAATTCCTTTAACCTTCTAAGTAAATAAATAAACTTCACTATAGAAAAGATAATTAAATCGGTTTAATTTTAAAAAAATTAATCTGCTAAAGTAAAATTATACATTGTTTTAAGTTAATAACTAGTCATAGCTCCATTATTATCTAACACTTTTTGTAACCTTATTGGCACAGAATTTATTAAATTTAATGCTAAATTTGGATCTTCGGACAGGTTTTCCCAAACATCCTCAATAAGAGTCCACAGCTGTTGCCTATTTTGCGGAACGATATTTAATTTTCGATTTTTTTTTACCATAATTCCCCAAATATTTTCTATAGGATTAAGATCCGGACTCTTTGATTGCCAAGGAAGAACTTGAATATTGTGTTCATCAAAATAATTCCTCACACAGTTAGCAGTGTGAACTGAGCAATTATCTTGTTGAAAAATAAAATTGTTGTTCGGAAAAACCTCCCTGACTGAAGGCAACATTACATTATCTAAAATATCTATACCGGGTGTTGCATCGTCGAGCGGGACATAGGAAATCCCATGTAATTTTAAATGGGCTCAATTATTGGCTTCCCTAATTATTTTAGAGAAAAATTCTATTTAGGTTTATTAAATAGCACTAAAACCCACATTCAAAAGAATAACTTTAGATATTTTTGATGAGCCCGTTTACGGGTTATCGCCGATTTCTTTTTAACTATTTCTCCTTTTTATGGCCCCGTATTTGCGGGCACCAGTCAAGGTAAAAGATGACTGTCAAATAAAGTTGTCATTTTGAGGAATATTTGAACATCTTCTTAAATCCTAAAGTTCTAACAATTTAATAGTACCTACCTATTAATTAGTAAAATATTGGAACATGTAAAATGTCATAATTAACCTTGTAATTGGATACTTTATTTTAGTTTTATTCAAATTAATTTGTACTCATAAATACACCTTTAATATTTTCGATGTACGAGTTTTTATAACAATAAAGCACACATTTCAAAATGACAACTTTATTTGACAGTCATCTTTTACCTTGACTGGTGCCCGCAAATACGGGGCCATAAAAAGGAGAAATAGTTAAAAAGAAATCGGCGATAACCCGTAAACGGGCTCATCAAAAATATCTAAAGTTATTCTTTTGAATGTGGGTTTTAGTGCTCTTTAATAAACCTAAATAGAATTTTTCTCTAAAATAATTAGTGAAGCCAATAATTGACCCCATTTAAAATTACATGGGATTTCCTATGTCCCGCTCGACGATGCAACACCCGGTATATATCCTAGCATTCAATCTTCCGTCAATGTCCCAACATACTCCTAATCCCCCTCTGTACATCCAAGCCCAAACGTTCACTGAAAATCTTCCCGATTTATCGCTTGGAGAAATATACTTTTCTTCGTATCTGGACCGAGGCGGTCTATATACTCGAATATGACCATCATGATACGAATGAAACACTTTCTCGTCAGAGAATATAACTCTCCCCCAAAAATTTACTACATCATTTAACAGGTAATTAAGAGCAAAAATAATTCTACCTTGTTTTTTTTTCTTGGGAAAGTTTATATTTTTTTGCCGCTGCACCATTTTTTAATTCCGTTTTTCGAATCCTTCTTAACGCAGTTGTGACAGAAGCGGGGAAATTTGTTTCAACTTTAGCTTTTCTTGCACAATCAAAAGGATGGTCTTACAAAATTAACTAAATGTGCATCTTGCTGTTCGTTAGTTATACACGATCTTCCTGTCCCTCTTCTTCTTTCAACAGTTTGTTCGTTATCCCATCTTTAATTTAAATTCTGGATAGTAGTTTTGCTTCTATTATATTTTTCGGGCAGTATTCTTACAGACCAACCAGCCTCTATTTTGGAAATTATTTGCAACTTTTCGAAATTACTCAACTGCCTTGGCATCGCTATAACGTAAAATGGAAATTTTTGACATAATATCCTATTATTTGTCATAGTGACAGGTGTATTAGGTGTCATTCTTATGCAAAGCATGATTGATAGCGAATATTATAAAACCCGATTTACATTGATAAAATCAAAGTGTACCAGTTTTATATGACGCGCAGTGTACAATATGCTCATAAATTTTGACGCGATTCTGTCAAGCTATTTCAAAATGGCGACTGTTAAAAGTTTTAAAAAAATCCCGATTTAAATAAGCGGAAATGATAAATCATTGATGTTTTTTTTTTACCTTTCAAGGTAAGAAATCTTCATTGTTTCACGCACAGAACAATAAAGGTTAGAGAAATGTTACAACAATGTTAAAGTTTCGAAACATGGGCCATCTATGAACCAACTGCATGGCTAACCCACCGGCAAAATATAATTATATTTTACCGATAATATCATGATGGCATTATAGAAATCTGACATACCGACTGAAGAAATGCCCGGGAATATTTGAAAATATATTATAATTTTTAAATAAATTTTAGTTTTGATTCGATTTGACTGTAACATTACAGTTGGATTTCAAAAGATATATGTTTCGCAGGAATACACAAGCTGCTCGCCTTATAAGTAAATGTGAGCAGCTTGTGATAATTTCTAACCAATTTAAAAATATATCTTCTGGAATACAATTATATAGTAATGTTACAACCAAATTGAATCAAAACCTTAAAATTTATTACACATTAATTGTTTTTATTACTGTTTTTTTAATTATAAAACAATGTCCAGTGAATTTTCATAATAAAAGAAAATATGATCAAAATATATTTATTCAGAATAATATTTAAATTAAAAAGATACCTACATATGATTTAAGAATACAATATACAACACTAAAGTCATGATATTTTTAAGAAATTAGATTTTCTCACTGATAATTATTACAGCTAAGGAACCCTAGGAGTGTGGTTAGACTGAAACAGAAAAAAACAATTCTTTGCAATTAGGATATAAGGTACAATAGGTACGAAAACTTTTATATTTTGCCCAATTAGAGTGAGGAGAGAAACATTGGCCAGTTAAATTGCATAGCAGGTGCAATGTAGTAATGCTGGTATCAGCTGTACCCTCCCCGAGACACATGTAAAAGCTTACACTCTCAAGGACTACATTCGAGGACACTGTATATTCTACTGTATAACCCCATACTGTACGAAAACAAGTAAAACCCAATTAAAGGAACATATTCCAGTAAATACTCTTCATACCTATCACTAAATTTGCAAACAAATCCATGGAAAAAATATAATACCTATGTTATTCTTCCTATATTGGATTTTAATTTATTAAATGTCAATTTTTTATTAACTCAATAATGCCCAGGTTTATAGGTTATAGTTAACTTCATTCTCCAGTTCATCTCAGGCTAAACTGTATTTTTGAAAATAAACCTAACTAACCTAAACATAAGTAGACTAAAGAATATCAATAACGGTATACATATATCCAATGTTTAACTACAAACAAAATGTTTGTCCTGTACCTAGACACAGACTAATTAAATAGTATTTAAACCAAAAACATTTTCTAAACTTGTATTTTATAGAAGGCAATGCAGTAAGTACTTAAGTGAGTATTTATTTATTTCAGTTAGTGGCCGACTATATTATGCAAGTGATATCAGTATTTTGATACATTCACAGGCAGTTATTAGAAACTTACAAGCTACAGAAAAATAAAGATTACTACAAGCTGTTAAACATAAGAGAAAGTGTAGGTGTATGTAAAAATATTAATACTTTAACTGCACTGCAAGCAACGTAGCTTAACAGAAGTGACTCACCAGTTTTGAAAAATAAGGAAGGAACTAATTAATAACATTTTTACCCAGACACACTTCAAAAGATCATTATTAGAAAGTTGTGAATCTAAAACTATACTTATCAACTTACTTTAGTATAATACTTACAGTAAATATACTTCCAAAAATCATCAATCCCAAAGCATGGTCGACAGCGAAGTTTCAGCTAAAAAATATCCCAAGAAAGAACTTACTTGCTCATGAAAAAATAAACTAAGGACTTAGATATCACTATAAACTTACCAAAAAGCCCCACTAATTCATTCCAAGATCAAATTAAACCCATTTTATAAAGAAAAAAGTCGTGGAAAAAATCACAAACGCGTCAGAAGATCAGACGAGAAGTAAACTGTCATTGTCATAAAAATTAAATCAGTGTTGTCAGTCTGTCAAACCCTCCCGCCCCCCTGACATGAACTGCCCATAAATTGCTTGTTGCCCTACTCTCGTATTTTAGTGACATGCCCCTGGTTTCACGTTCTGACATTTTGTGACATTGTGAACTTGTAAAATTAATTTAGGTATTTTCGAAGTATTATTTTACAATTTTCTAAACAAAAATGGTTTTGTCGGAAAGGCAGCGTATCGAAGTCTTGATATTGTTGGGATGTGGAGATAAAATAAGAAGTCAAAGTGAAGTGTGCACTTTATTCAATGCTAAATATCCAAAAAATCAAATTTCACAGGGCACTGTTAGTAAAATATTCCATAAATTTGATGAACATGGCACAGTAAAGGACTTGTGACACGTGTTTTTGGCGACGATAAGAAATTGGATATTGCATTATCTCTGCAGGATAATCCGCATGTTTCAACAGTTTTATTAGCTCAAAATCATGATACATCTAGAAGTACTATTAGAAGATTTTTGAAAGCAGAAAAATACCACCCTTATAAAGTATGTCTTGTCCAAGATCTTTTGGAAGATGACTATGATAGGCGTTTGCAATTTTGCGAAGAAATGATGAGACGGTGTGACGAGAATAATAGGTTTCCACAGAACATATTATTTTCGGATGAAGCTACTTTCTATTTAAACGGGGGGGTTAACAGACATAAGTATCGTTTCTGGAGTCAAGAAAATCCACGATGGAAATGTATAAGCAGGTATCATTAATAACCGAATTTTAGGGCCATTCTTTTTGGAAGGAGACCTCACAGCTGAACGGTACCTGAATTTCTTAATCTTTGAGTTGAGGCCTGCTCTAGCTTCCCAACGATGTAGATCCAGATATACCTAATGAAACAATTTTGTTTCAGCAAGATGGTGCTCCTCCGCATTTTGGTGTCAATGTGAGAAGATATTTAGATCAGATATTTCCAGGTCGCTGGATTGGACGACGTGGTACAATTGAATGGCCACCGAGGTCCCCAGACTTAACGCCTCTAGACTATTTTTTTTGGGGATATTTAAAAGAAAAAGTTTACCAAAATAGGCCAAATAATATTGAAGATTTGAAAAACAAAATTAGATTGGAGACACATAACAACCTGCTGAAGCTATTCGAAATTCCGTCGACGGATTTTACCATCGTCTGGGAGCATGCCAAGTAGAGGGTGGAGGACATTTCCAGCATTTGCCACGTTAAACCACCTTCTTGTTGTGTTTTGTTTTGCTTCGTTACATTCTTATTTTTTTGACAAAATAAACCATAATTATTGTTAAGTCACAATGTCACAAAATGTCAGAACGTAAAACAATGAAGATTTCTTACCTTGAAAGGTAAAAAAAACATCAATGATTTATCATTTCCGCTTATTTAAATAGGGATTTTTTTAAAACTTTTAACAGTCGCTATTTTGAAGTAGCTTGACAGAATCGCGCCAAAATTTATGAGCATACTGTACGAGATATTAGCTTTCAAATGATGTATCACAAGCTGTATGTTTCCATTTAAAAAAATGATCGATGTCATCATATCTTTGACAAATGTCTATGAAAAAGCAAACGAATAAAGTCAAAATGTGAGCATATATAAAACTAAATTGACGTGTCCAAGCATTTTCCCCAAAAGTTACAGGTTAAGGATATATGGGCAGCCCTGTATATATCTATCTATATCATTTAATAATAACAATAATATACATTAATAACATTTAAAAAAAAAAACAAAAAACAAGGGTAGGCATTAAGGTTTGGTTATTCAATTAAAATTGGGTTATTTACGGTATATCAAATAAAACCCTTAAACAAAACTCGGAACATCGAAATAATATTCATCCAGGCAATAGTAAGCCTTCTCCAACAACATCCGCTTCACAGACCTTTAAAATAATATAAGTGACTGTAGGTCCTTTAAGTAATTAGGTAAATTATTAAATATTTTTACACTTTCATAATATATAATCGATTTCCTTGTAAGGGTTGAGGATGGTATTGGCAAAGGCAGATTACGATATTGTCGTGTCGTGTAGGAGGAGTCAGTATTTAAAAACCTATATCTCATCTTAAACATTAAAGTGACAGTCTCCAAAATAAACAATGATGTTAGTGTCAATATTCATTTCTGCAAGAACAATGGTCTGCATGAGTCTCTGGGTCTGGCCCGACAAATGCATCTCACTGCGCGTTTCTGCAGAACAAACAACACCGAGCAGTTGCTGACTAGAGAACCCCCAAAATGCAACTTCATATCTCAGATGAGATTCTATTAGCGCGTGGTACACTGATTTCGCAATATTTGAACCAAGTTCATTGACTACCACTTTGACTGCAAAACATGCCGAAGCCAATTTCCTGCTCAGTGCCCTCTCAAATTTAAGGCCTCTATCAATGACAAGGCCCAGAAACTTAGTAATAGGGCAATTTACAAGGCATGAGTCACCAATGACCAAGCCCTCTATAGTACACTTAAAACCAACTACATTTGTTTTTTCGACGTTTAGAGACAGCAAGTTTAAATCACACCATTCTTTGACCTTAACCAAATCTGAGGCAATAATATCTTTTAACATAAGAGCATTGTTAGGGTGCCATAATATAGTAGTATCGTCAGCGAAAAGTGTGAACTCTCCTCCAATGTCGATAGACGTCAAATCGTTAATATATAAAAGAAAGAGAACTGGTCCCAGCACTGAACCCTCAGGGACTCCCCAGTCAATCACTCGGCTCTCAGAACAAACAGAACCCCTGAAAACCTTTTGACTTCTGCCCCCAAGATAGGATTTAAACCAGTTAAATGTTTTTCCCCTGAAACCGTAGCGACTGAGCTTCCGCAGCAGTATACCATGACTCACGCAGTCAAAGGCCTTTGATAAGTCACAAAACACTGCCGCGGTAACCCCCCCTCTATTTATATGTCCGTAAACACCCTCCAAAAGACGAAATATAGCATCATTGGTATTTTTATTCTGCTGGAATCCGAACTTATTAATATTAAGAATACCGTATTGTCAATAAATGATATTACGCGTTTTTTAACCATCTTTTCAATTATCTTTGAAAGGGTCGATAACAATGAGTTGGGTCGATAATTATATTGCTCCTTAGAGTCACCCCCCTTGTGGAGGGAAATAACCTTGGCACACTTCAAACACGAGGAAAAATTTCCCGTTTCCCAAGACATATATTGATTGCCTCAACCAACACCTTCAGCGCTGTTTCGGGCAAATTTAAGAATATTTTAATGGATATTTCATCTTCTCCAGCTGAATTTTTGTTTATTATTTCCGTCAACGTTTTCTTAAGTTCATATAAGTCTGTAGGAAAAAAATAAAACTATTTTTTTACTGACACCTTATTTAAATAAGTCATTGGGTCAATAGCAGGATTTATGTTGCTTGTCAATTTACCGGCAGTTGTACAATAATAGTTGTTAATATCATTGAGTGATAGCTGAGGTCCCTCAGACAGTTGAGTGTGCCCTCCCTTGCGGCGGATGTCATTGACAATAGACCAACTCTCCCTCTGTCTACTTCCCGATCTCTCAAGTCGCTTGACATAATACATATCTTTAGCCCATTCTTATCAGTTTACGGTAAAGTAAGCGGTATTTATTGAAGTATTGATGAAATACGTTATTATTTGTAAATTTTCGAATCATATGAAGTGAGCGAAGGTTCTTTGCTGAGGTTCTAAAACCCCTAGTTATCCATTGTTTATTGTTATTTTTAATTTTTTGTTTTGGAAAGGCGCTATTAAACGAATTTGTCACCAGTCCATTAAATGAGTCAATAGGGTCAGGTGAGTTTAAAGCGCTACTCCAACAAGCACCAGCACAGATCCGTCTAAAACGATCATAATTATTGCTTCCGCTAAACAATCTGCCGTACCTATACCTTGAACTGACAGTCATTTTCCTATCCAAAGTGACACTACCCACCATGGCTTAGTGATCAGACAAGCCGGCATTAACAACCATGCACTTAAAATTATCCAAATTAAATGTTGAACACATATAGTCAATAGTAGATGATGAAAATTGAGAATACCGGGTTGGAGATCCTACATGCATGTTCATGTTATGGCAGGTCAGCATGTTGCACAATCTCAATGTATTAAGCTCAATGGAGCTTTTGTCATCAAAATGAATGTTAAAATCGCCCGCTACTATTATTTGGGCAGAATCTGGTATTTGTGCTAATATCGAGTCTAGGTTTAACAAAAACACATCTACCCCTGCCAAGGGTGAGCGGTAAATACCAAAAATATACAAATTTAGAATCCTTGAGAATATCAAGGAAAACTCAAACGATTTTTCAGACAGTTGATTTTTAAATTTTGTTACATATTGAAAATTGTTATTTTCTAAAAAAGATTCATTTAGTAAAATCATTGTACCTCCGTTAAGAGATTCAGACCTACAATAAGAACTTAGTATAACATAGCTCGACAATCATATCATCTCACCCTGCCTCAGCCAATGCTCGGTAACAAGGAGCACGTCAGGCTTATTGTATTCCTCCAAAAGCAAATGTAACTCTCTAGTTTTACCCCTTAAAGATTGAATGTTAAGTAAAAGCAGCGTAACCCTTAGACCCTAATTAAGGGCTAATCGACCACCGGCCGAGACTGAAGAACCTCCAAAAAATCTTCATCACCACCACTGGCTTCCCGGCTGCCAACAGAAGCTTTTTCTGACACAAGGTGATCGGATTCTCCAGAGGTCCTACCACAACCATCCGTTCTACCCTTAAGGGCAGCACAAGAGTGTGACAAACAACATTTTGGTCCGTTGAAATGAATTGTTTTAATGAATATTAAATTTTTTTGTATTTGATTATTATTAATAAAAAGATTAAAAACCTTCTTGCAGTTGCTATAGTTACTTAACCTAGTACCGTTCTTAGAGTTTATGTCTGTAAAATAAACATACCTACTACAGTAGATGTTTGACATCGTCAGGGAAGTCAGGAACGGACTTACTCTCCCACTCGTTGGGTAAAAATTTTGACGAGCTTACAGAGCTGAAAACTGATTTTTTAAATACTCTGGTCATTCCTCTTTAGAAAAGGTACTCTACATTTGTTTCGATAAAATTAGCCGTTCTCGAAGAAAATAAATTTTTTGTATAACACGTTAAGTTTCGAAATTTATTTAATAATCAAGTTTATTAACATAAGGTTGTTAAACACAGTAACTAATTGAATAAAAATATAACTAATAATTCGCAATGAGATAATAAAATTTGTCATTATTACATCTCATTAATGCTCACATGCATCTAACTTATGGACAAGCACTCTGCAATTGTGTGGATGCAAGAAGAATTTATTCTGATACTTGCCCAAATCGAAGTGTGCCGCATAAAGAAACCATTGAAAGGATTGACATTTCGGAAATCACTTAAACGCAAGAATGTTTTCTCGTTGTACTTGGAGCAACATTCCAGGATTGTCTCGAGATTCGTTGAAATGGTGTGGTATTATTTCTATCAAATCTTCCCTGGTGTGACCTGGCGTCGAATATACAAGCCTCTTTAAATTTTTCCATAAAGAGAAATCCAATGGAGTCATGTCGGGCGATCTCGGTGGCCATAAAATATCGATTACCAAAAGTATTTGAGTTTAATATTGTAAGTGCTGTCGTATATACAGACTGGCAAAAGAGTCACGCATAATGTCTGTAACTTTTGAATTACTTCGTATACGAAAAAGTGATTTTTATGCAAGTTGTTCAGTAAATTATTCCCCACATTTCTACTTGCATGAATTTTTTCTGTCATTTCTGGTTTGGTTGCTATAGAGACTAACTTACTTTTTTTAAATGAAACACCCTGCATATGATTGCATATTTGGATTCTACTGGGAAAACTATGAATTTTCTGTATTTTCAATTTTTATTTATTTGAAACTGTAACAAACTTTATAATAACAAATAGCCTAGAAAAAAAAGGTTCCACAATATGTCTACCAACTATGCCCGCCCAAACATTAACTTTTTCGGGTCTCTGAGTATGACCTGCCTGCATGGAACCAGTGAGTATTCTCAGCAGACCAATAACGATAATTGTGTCTATTAACAATGCCATTTAAATTGATTGTAGCTTCATCCGAAAAAATGATATTTGTTGCGAAGTTATTATCGTTATTGCATCTTTCCATCATCAGCTCCCAAATTCAGCTCTTCTATCAAAATCGTACTCGTTTAACTCGTGCACCAACTTTATCTTGTAGGGATGCAACTTCTCCTGCTTAAACAAATTTTTCACTGACTGATGAGACACATTAAAATCCATTGCCATTGGCCTGGATGATTGTGTTGGATTTTCATGTATTGAGAGCATGATTTCCAAAGCTTTGTCTCCTCCGGTTGCTGTTTTAGGTCGACCTAATCTAGCGGATTCCCTAACACTGCCTGTTTCTCGAAATTTCTTTACCACTCGACACACTGTTGACTGATTTATTGGAGGCCTATTTGGCTATAATTCACTGAAAAGTTGACAAACCTGACTTTGCGATCTCTCCATATTTCCGTAACCGCTCATTATTAAAATTTCAACTCATTGTTTTTCATTCAGATGAACCATAGTGTAAACAAATTAGAAATGAGACAACAGAAAATTAAACAGAAACTTAAAATTGAAACCTCTTTGGTCGCTGTCATGAAAACACTTCGACTTAACTGTATTAGGTAGGAATAATTATAATTAGGAAGTTTTCCATTTTTGGAAACGCTTGCAGGTGAAAATTTGAAATACAAAAAATTCAGAGTTTTCCCAGTAGAATCCAAATATGCAATTATATGCAGGGTGTTCCATTTAAAAAAAGTAAGTTACTCTATGGCAACCAAACCAGAAATGACAGAAAAAAAGTTACAGGCATTATGCGCGACTTTTTGCCACTCTGTATAGGTACCGCATCTGATTTCTAATTTCTAAGGGCAGATTATCTAATAAACCGTTAAATATACAAATTATGACAATTTATTACTCCGTCTCGGGTGAATCCGACTTCGTTCGTGAACAAAACGATACTAGTAAAATTATGATTTTGCCTAAATCGTTGCAAAAACCAATTTGCGTAGTTGACTCTTGCAGGATAGTCAGCGGAAGACATGGCATGTACCTTCTGGACGCGATAAAAGGATGTATAGCAGTTGTTCTCGAAGGGTCTTATGAACAACCCACTTTGTCGCATCAACTTAGACAGACAAGTTTTCTTACACTACTAGAAAGATTTTCAGCAATCTCATCCAGAATTTTCTCCTGCAACTGCAGGTTTCTTGCTCTTCTTGGAGGCCCATCTCCACAATGATGCGGCAAAAAACTCTAAAGTGGATTAGCAAAAGATGTGGTGTGTTATTGATTTATTATTTTAATAGCGTGTTGTACAAAAAATTTATTTACTTCGAAAACGGCTAAGTAATCGAAACAAATGTAGAGTACCTTTTTTAAAGAGAAATCACCAACATATTTAAAAAATCAGTTCTCAGTACTAACCGGACACCCTGTATAAAAGCACCTACCCTCTCAATTTTAAGCAAATAAATGGGCAATTGAATATAATTTCGTATTTAATAAATACCTACGGGGTTTGAACTTGAGAACTTCCATTTTCATTACAGGGGCAGTGGGACTGTGGGAGGTACCATCGTACAAAATTTGACCTCACAACACTACAAAAATTTAATTGATTGAGTGAATTCAACCCACGGACCTACAATTTTTCTTTAATTTTAACTTCCAGTTTAAAAGGTTTTACACGCAAACATTGTGGTCGGCCACTTTACAAATTCAAACAGACGTGGCACACATGACTTTCTATTTTTTATAAATAATACATACAGGGTGTTTCAAAACACACATGGGCAAACGGTGGGGGCAGATTTTTTCACTTAAAAATAAGATTATTTTTTATATCAACATTGATTTAATTCCGCTTTAATTGGCAGCTACAATGTTTTCAAGTTTTATAAAATATGAAGATACTTTCAAAATATAAGAAAATACTGACGATATTTAACTCAAATTTTGGTTTTTACAAACTTGAAGCTAAGCTATTAATTGCATGAATGTAATTTACACGATCGGACTTACAGTTACGTTTTCGACTGTTTAAAGAGAATATGGTACGCCACTACTTTTTTTAAATCTCATAATATACAGATCAAGACCTGCTTTAATTTTAATTACAAAATGTTTCTATGGGCACTTTTTCGTTTCTACTGCATTCGAAATAACGCCGAGTTTTGTAAAACAACATTTTGTCATAGATTGCATTTGAATGTCTTTGGCATACATACAAAGATCCGCCCTTATCTCGAAAACTCAACGAAAAAATTTTTTTTAATAAAATTTAACCAGGTTTTAACCTGTACATCAAGATATGTAAAAAGCAGTGGCGTGCTAAATTCAATATCTCAGAAAATGTTTTCAGTTGCAAATTTCTAATAACCCGAATTTGATTTGTTGCTTAAAGCGAGAGAGTAATAAATCATTATTGAACTATAAAACCCAGTGGTCTTCGTCGTATTCCATATGTGTAGTCCAATTATTATTATTTAATTATGTTTATTGTCAGGGGTCGCGAGATCAGGTAGGTATACAGGCACAGGTAGTTTACCTACCTGATGTTGTGCCTTACTGTTTCAAAAATTTGAAATGTTTAGTTACTTTCCGGCAGTTGTTGGAAAACCTCGTTCTTGAAAATGGCTAGTGTTTCTAAATTCGTTGCTAAGAAACGGATTAGTAAAACTGCGCTTTCTAAAAATGAGAAAATTAGTATTCTCAATGTGTTCAGCGCTTTTCACCACCAACTCACATTGGTAGCAAAAATGGATTTGTCGATGGCGGCTTAATAGCATTTAAATCAAAACAGACTGGAGACTATCATGAAGATATGAATGCTGAAGTCTTTAAAGAATACCTACTTCCAGCAAATGCTAGATCTTATTCCTCCTGGACCTGTTATAGTCATAGATAATGCCAGCTACCACTCAAGAAAATCCGAAAAAATACCAACGTACTCTTGGAAAAAAATGACATCATTCATTGTCTTACTGTAAATAAGAAGCCATTTCATAAAGATGCTGAAAAAGGAGCTACTGGAGATTGTAAAGTTGAATATACCTCTTTGTACGAAATGTGTTGTCGGCGAAATCGCTTCAAAACGAAATATCCACCATATCACTGTGAATTAAACCCCATAGAATTGGTGTGGGCGCAAGTAAAATGCTCAACAACCGCAAGCAAGGCATAACACTAAGTACTTTAAAATGAGAGACGTTGAAAACCTTTTGCAAGAAGGAATAAAGACAGTGAATTGTGAAAAATTGAGTAAGTGTGTCGAACATGTGAATGAAATAGAGGAAAGAATGTGGAAAGCTGATATAATAAGCTAGAAAACACTGTAGAGCCCCTAATTATTTCTCTGAACCCCAACGACTATAGTTCATTGGACTACTCGGAACATGATGACTAAAATTAAAAAATTAAGTTGTTGGACTGTACATAGTAGACTTTTTTAATAAATATTATTATTTATTCCAATTTATCTATATTTATGTTATTTTTACTTCTATAATAATTATTACTCTACTTATTATTCTAATAAGCTACCTGTAGTAACGCTGCTGTCACCTTACTTTCATTTAACGAACTCGTCCTTCCATTTTGTATGCAAATTAGGGTGACCCTAATTTAGGACCGATTTGGGGTGTGTAGATCTTAAATATCTAAAATACGAATTTTTTAAAAACTATATCATTGCGATTTACCTGAAATTTACAATGCAACCTTTAAGTTGTCCACGCTGCGTAATGGGTCCTGTCATTGCAAATGGGCATTCTATTACTCTCTCGCATTAAGCACAGAGTATATAAGTAACATTACAACTTTTTTTTTACATTTCGAAAATATTATTTTTTTTAACATTGACACCCGGCTATTTGTCCATCTTTTTTGAAGCGCCCTGTATATATATTATTTAAAAAACATCGAGCCTGCCAAACAAGTTTGTACATGCATGTAACCTTTTAAACTTCAAGTTAAATTTAAAAGAAGAATATAGATCCGGAAAATTCATATATACGGGGTTTTATAAAGTTTAAAAAATAAAATCGGTTACGTTTGCCACCGATTCGTCATTCCCTAACATTTAGTTAACGTTAATAAACATGTCCGCAAACGAGCCTTTTGTGCTGTAGAGCAATAAAATCTTTTAAATCAAATTCAAATAATTAAACTAAATCTTGATTTAGTTGGACACCACTCTGTCTTTCGTTCAACATTTTTTGTTTCAACTACGTTTGTTGTTAGGGAGCACAAACATTTCTTTGTCGCAATAAACATTGACCCCGCACTCTAGTCAAAAGATGCAACCGCTGGACAGAAGCTTCTTTTTCCGCTTAAAATCGCTTTCTCTGCTGAATGTGATAAATGGATGGTAAAAGCAACCAAGGGAAACCGATCACCGTCAAAGAAATATCGGCACTATTTCACCCAGCATATGCGAAAGTTTGCACTCTTCATATATTGCTGAGAAATCATTTGCATGTACAGGGATATACTCTTACAATCCCGATGTTTACATAGAAGCTGATTTCGCCCCTGCCAAAGTAACTGACAAACCTGCAACAGAAGATAAACACGTTCAAAATGTCGAACCACAAAATAAGTTTCAGCGTGCAAGTGATTGTGATGATAAAGAGGATTTAGTACCTTTGGACACCTTGCAGACAAATACAAACCAAACTCACAAGGAAGAAATGAAGAAAGAACACCTACTCAAAGCCCTGACCTTAGCTAGAATGTCATTGGAAGAGTTGGAAATTTAACCAGAAGTCCAGTTTTGGATAAAAACTCTCTATACTACAATCTTGGCCCTTTGTGTTCATACTACGATCCGGGCCCTTCCTGTTCGAAAGTATCGCCAAAAATGATCATGCCTTTACGAAAGGCCAAACATCAGCAATATGAAGGCAAAAGTTCAAAAAATCCAAAATTCTTTCGTCCACTCCCTATAACGATCAAGTTATAGTTATAATTTTTAATGCGTACTCTCAGGAATATAGGTTGCGTACTCTTAGAACACCAGTCATCAAATTTTAATTTTTTTTATTTCTGACCGGTATATTATTAGCTTATAACGTCTTAGTTACGCGGGAATTATAAGGGTCATAACTCCCTTGGGATATTAAGAAAAATTTGACATAAAATCAAACGATTGACATCTAATGTCAATTTGATTGTCATCTATTGAAACATTTATTCCACTTTAAAAATGAACAAAATGTTACTAAAATCGGTCAGAAATAAAATTATCTATGTATCACTGGAATTATAAGGGTCTCAATTACCTCGGGCAATTGCTGTCCCTCGGGCCAAAGGCCCTCGGGACGTAAACTTTGCCCTCGGTAATTAAGACCATTATAATTCCCTAGATACATAAATAACTATTTTAATTAATAAAAATTTTATTTTTAATACATAACTTTGAGAAATGTTTTTAGTTTCCCAATATATGTTATTTGTCTATGATATTATATAACAAATCAGTTTTTGGTATTGATAAATAATTTGAAGCAAAAGTTTGTGTTTTATTTACTCAAATAAATTAGGTGCATGCGTACTCTTAGGCGATCCTATCCTATATCATCATCGCTTAACGCATATTCTTGAACTTTAAAACTTTGAATGTTAAAAAATGACTTTAGCGTTATTATAGTTTATGCTGCTTTCTGTACTATTAAATTTTTTAAAAAGTTGGGCCTGGCATGTATTTAAAAAGCACAATAATATTGAATTTCTTTTTATTAGATCAAGCGTACATATTATTTTAAAACCTGCTGGTGCACTAATGCAAGAATAATCAATGCCTACACAATACATAGTTACAGTAGAATAGATAGATTAAAATACTTCAATTGATAATATTATATTAAAACCCTAAACATACACAATTATAAAATTTTAATATTAAAAAGAATCTTAACTAAGACTAGATATTGCAAAATCAAACAAGTTAATGTTGCGCATAGGAAATCACAGAGGAATAACATTTTGGTTAATATTACAACAAAGAGTCGTCATTAAAAGACAAAAGTAACGCAACATCAAACATTGACCACACATATTGCAGTTGAATTTACACTGTAGCTCCATATATCTTTAACATTCTGATTCTTGGTACACCTCATTACCTCAGACTAGAGAAAACACACCATTCTCTAGCTCAATATGTTTTTATAAACTTTCTTACCGGATACATTTTTATAACTATGCTATTAATTTCGATTTACTTATAAATGAAAAGTCACTTTATTTACAATATTAAAATTAAAGATAAAATCAAAATTACATGCAAGTTTATAAAATAAAAGCTCATATTGGAAACGAGTGAAACAACAAACAATTATATCCTGGGGAATATTATTCCATTCTGCAATTATTGCATCTGCACCATCCATCTGTCGATTGTGGTTAACACGTGGGAGTGTACTACTTGGGACCTTTATTTATTAAGAGCATACCACGGATGCTCTCTATGGAATTTAAATCGGGACTAAGCGGTGGCCATTCCATCATAAAGTTTAAAACATGTCATGTTATAAAACGGCGTATCTTGTTTAATCCTAGAGATAATGAACTAAGAAAGTTGAGGAACTATGAAGCAACAGTCTAATTTCAACTGTGATATGTTACAGGTTGTTAGTCGTCCCACAGGGTGATACGATTTTCGGAAAACAACGCGCAACAATTTTATTACATCGCCGGTATGAAACAAAAATTAAGTTGTTATCAGAAACACTGAAAACTATGACATCGTCAAGGAACCAATCTACAATACAAAAAAAATATTCAAATCGGACTTTACGTTCAGAAAACAAATGGCATCAAAAATGGGTCAAATTTATGATATTGCATTAATTTTGTTCAGAAGCTAACAGTTTGATATTAAAGAAAAAAAACATAAAAAAGACCTATACATATTATAACAATATGAAACGATACTATAATTAAACAAAAATAATTGATTAAAAAGTCGTCATATTTACAAGAACACGCAAATGTCAATTTTGCAACATCTAAATATATTTAAAATAAAAATACAACTTGAAAATTTAAAATGATATACCAATCCACATTTACAGACCTTTGCTTCCATGGAACTAAATCATAAGTAAGGAGAGCAGGAAAACAGACAGGCAACTCTTCAAGAGGTTGTATTTTAATTGACACCTCTTTGGATTTATTACAATCATTTAACTTTTCAAGGTATTCTATTAATATAAAATAAATCCTTATTAAATATAAAATCCAAAATCACTTACCCCATATTACTGACATATTTTTGAAATAAATTTTGGATTTTGTATTTGAATAATCTAAAATCAACTAAACCTAAGGTGTGGTCAAAATTCTGGAACAATAACATTTCCTATTCCCACCAAAATGTTTACCATGACTTATTTTAACAACATTTATTATGAACCCAGAATTTTTCCAAATCTTTACCTCCATTTTTAAAGATACATGCAATTTCTACATCAACGTTTGTAGATTTATTATTTGTCCCGAATCTAGAAAAATGGTAACCATAGAGTCAAAAATTGATAAAATTATAATTACAGTAGAATGTATTGGACCATTAATTACACTATCAACTATCTCAACATAACAGGTACTTATTTCATTTTTTAAAAAGTTTGCAAAGTAAAAAGATTATTAGCGAAATTATCTCAAATGAAAATATGCACTATTTTGATTGCTTTAAATTTTGTCTATAACTTTCAATTTAAGGTTTCGGATAAATCCAAAACTACTAAATACAACTGAAATCATGGTATAAGCATAATAATGATATCACCATGTCATAACATAAAGTTAAAAGTGCTTTAAGTCTAATAAAATTACAATGTGAATTCCCATAGGGATTCTAAAGATGATTTCAAAACTTGTACCTAATATAATTGTTGTATTGCTCAATACTTTCTAGTCTAGACAGAGGTTGTTCACAATTAAATAGCAAATAAAAATGTCTATCCCACAAACACTCCTTACCAAATTTATGGAAAATTTAAAATTCAATCTGCAATATTTTCCTTAATAATAAATCTATATTCAACATTCTTTTTAAGAGTTTAATTTTTTCTTATTGTATTTCTTATATTTTTTATCGATTTTTATGTTCATTTGACCAATCAGATGGTGTACCTTTAGCCTTTCATTTAAAAAAAAAGTGAAATAAGAATAATTAGTTTGTTATGTGAATACAAAATAGTAAATGTTTCTACTACATAACTTTATCCTATTTTGTTTTTTATCGACCATATAAACTTTAACAAAAAACTATGTAATCACTCTTTTTGATTATTTATAAAAAAAAATTGATTAAATTTTTTGATTTATCTGGTACCTATGTAAGTTTTTGTCACACCATAATCTGTTCTTCCAATGAAAATCGAAAGAAGCTAACGAGATTAATAAAAATCATGTTTTTTTCCGAGTTTTTCCTCGGTAATAATACTAAACTTTGTAAGAAAACCATTTCTTTAACAAAGCATAAAGTTTTAATAAAATGATTATACTTATAACACAAAAACCCACCAATGCCGTCAGTGACTCATTTAATACCAACCACCAAATCTTCGTAGGCAGAATAACATTAATATTGTACAAGTAAATGTTTTTTAAGCATATAAAAATGTTTTTCGCTTCCAATACAGTAAACTTAAGAGATAACGTTGTCATACAAACCGCAATCAGATAAATGCATTTAAAATAGCACGGCCATTCCGATACTGGGATTTTGAATTTTGAAATGCGCACGCCACTGGAATTCATTCCCCCGACGTCGCACAACCCGGAGCTCTCTATATGCTATATGAGTCACTGACAGAAATTTTGGACGTTGAGTATAGGCATTTAGGCATGGATGTATATGCCATTACCGCTCAGTACATTTTTGCTTTGTCAATGTAAATTCTATTTTTTTATGACAAGTTTGATTTGATTTGATATGAAAAAATGAAAAAATAAAAATTTAATCTCGGGGTATTAAATACAAAAGTAAAGAAGATAAATCTGGAATTAAATTCTGAAAAAAAAAACAAGAGTATGTTCACAGCTCAGATATGAGAAAAACAAATAGAACAGGTTAAAAGTTTTAAATACTTCGGATCTACAATTATTGAAGAAAATTCTAAACCAACTTAAAGAACTGTATGAAAAAATAAGGGAAGCAAGAAAGATGTTTAATAGAATATGAAGACGACATTTTTGGGAGGTTGTAAGACCAGCAATAATGTATAGCAGCAAAATATGCTAACAAAAACGAAAAGAAAAAGTAATGCTGTAGAAATGAGACTCCTAAGGAAGACAGAAGGAAATAAACATTTAGAAAGAATTTATTGACAGAACCCATAAAGAAAAAAAAAATCGTGGAGAACCGTCTAAGGTGATGAAGATATCTAATAATATTGGAGTCAAAAGTTATGGGAAAAAATAAAGGGCGAAGACCTGCACAATTAAAGAAGAAATAGAGAAAAGAATGGAAGAATATCAGAGGCTAGCAATGGACAGGAAGAATTAAAGAAAAAAAAGTAGGTAACCCAACTCCAAACAGCCCTACACTTAACAGTAAGGCAGAGGACTGAGGAGAAGTGCACTGTAAAAAAATCTTGATTATCGATTTTTTAATGTTAAAAATATCACAGATTGAATTTGACCTATGTATTTGAATATTACATTGATTTGGAAGGGAGTGTAGAAATACAAGTATAGGGAATGCACAAGTTGTGCTATGTAAAGAATGCAATAAAAGTTCACAAACAAAATCTGTCCTAATTAACCAGTTTTTCATATCTTGTGGTTTACAAGATCCTTATAATTACATGAAAAACCTCATTTTAAAATCAAATAAATTAATTTTACCAAATCAAGTAGAAATTTGATTGTTCATGCTATAGTTATACCTACACTAAAATATTAGATTATGTACCTATAATTTTTTATGTTCATTATATTGCAGTTTTAGGTATAAAGACAACAAGTCTACCTAAACCGCTATGGCTTAAAAACTAGGCAATAGGTTTCATTTTAAAATATTGAATTCGAAACAGAGTAGGTAAGGTGCATGAGAGTGTACTTAGATGGTCATTCTAAATTTTAATAAAAAAAAATACCACAAATAAACTTGAACACAGCATTCCACAAAATGTATGTGAAACAATGTCTTTTTTTCCTAATTTTTGACTACAAACATAGAGCTGTGATTTATTTAAGACAGAGTAAATTATTTCTGCATTAAATACCTTAAAACTGTTATTATTCTACTGTTTGCTTTTTGCAATTGGCGAACGTGATCTATCCCGCAACTTTTCATCATTATTTGTGTCAGCCTTTACATCACCCCAATCAGATAAATCATATTTAGACAAATCTCCATCATCCTCATCATCTTCTTCCTCATCCTCCTCCTCAATTTCTTCTGGCTTTTCCTGATCATCTTCTCTACTGCTATTGCTTTTGGCATAGCTACCCTTCTTTTTTCGCCTACCGAATTCATCAAATTCATCATCAGACTCTTCACGCTCCTTATATTCTACAACGCCTCTATCATTGTAACCACCACCGAAACCTGTTCTCTCCTCCACTTCTCCAAATTTGGGTGCATTACACACATTACACTGTTGCCTACGAGCCCAGTTAACATTACCGCATTTGTTACATTGCCAATCATCAGCACTGAATAATCCCTTACTTTTTTCAGCTGCTGCTTTGCCTATTTCAGTACCTAACTTGCGCTTTTTCCCAGCACTTGGGGCATTGCCTTTCTGACACCTATTGCAAGTAGTACGGCGGGCAAAATTAAGGTTACCACATTCTTCACATGTCCAATCCCCATCAGCTGATGCTGAGGATTTGCTTGGAGGGCTGTCATCGGCCATGATCTGTAACATTAAAAATAAAAATAAATAAATACAAGGCCTAACAAATAACATTAACAACAAATTAAGATTGGAGGCGTTGATACATTCTAACAATAACAGTGAAGGTACCGGTTTCCCGGTTAAAGAAATGTACAGAAAATATAGATACTTCCTTTAGGGGCACTTATACCTTTACTAACCCTATAAAACTAAATTTTAAATCACAAAACTTATTAAAAACATCAACGAACAACACAGGACAACACACAACTTGAGGGCGATCGGAAGAATTGGATCAAGATTTGACAGTTCGGTGGCGCGGTACGTCAAACAACTTGGGAATGGATATTTTGTGCACGGACCATTATGATTTTAAAATTACGATTAGGATTAGGATATCCTATTCCTCTTCTATGGCTTCAAGAAACGGTATTCCTTTATTTGCACCGCAACAATTTAAGTTTGGTTTAGCCTAGCTGCAGATAGAATGTATTTCATATATATGCATTGGGCGCGTTTAGCGAACGTCAAACAACTTGCAGTCAGCAAAAAAGCACGGAGTCCGCTTAATTTCAGCAGCTGGCAATTCGCTAAACCGACCGATTTCTGATTTGAACTTTTTTGACGGTTCAGACTTTGCCATTATGTTAAAATTAGCGTAGAGATGTTAGACTATTCTTTGGAGCGTAAAAGCTAGCTTATAATCCATGACTGAGTTTTGGAAAAAACTAATTTTTTATGGTTTTAAAAATATTTTCAACATAATACAAAAAAAAGCAACGAAAGCGTCTTCGTTTAACGAATCTGATCATCAGAAAGCTGCTGACGGTCGCTAAGAGCGCCCATTGATTTACTCTTATTTGCAAAGTAACAATAATTTTAACCGGATTTAGTCGAAGCTACAAATGTATTGGTTGTAAAAATATAATGCAAAAAGCTAAACGAAGCGTAATTTGTTGGGGTGTAAATGCATATTAAGTAAACAAAGGGGTGGCCTTTAAAATGTATAGTTAGTTGCTGTGTAGATTATTTTGTGATGTAAGTTTTGTTTCAGTTTGGTAAAAACTATTTGAATAAAATTCTATGAAGCTAAAGTATTAAAACAATATTTTCACAAAGTTAAAAAATGAATTCACACAGCCACAGAATAGACGTATATCCTGCTGTCGCTGTCTCCAGCACAAGTTATATGATCGCAGTCACTTTTGATTGCTGACCAACGCCAAGCCAAAGGGAGTCGCAAAAGAAAAGAAGAAGGTATTACTACAGAATTACAGAATAACCTCTCAAACTTTCTGTGGTTTAACTCTTGCAAATTTTGCGTTTGTGGTCGTTTGTAAGAACTTTTTTTACATTTTATAAGACCAAAAATGTCTAAAGCTCACCCTCCAGAGTTGAAAAAGTAAGTTGCAAACTTCCAACATATTTCTTAAAAAATAAATCGTATTTATTTTGTAGGTTTATGGATAAAAAACTATGCCTCAAGTTAAATGGAGGCCGGCAAGTTACAGGCATTTTGCGTGGTTTCGATCCCTTTATGAACCTGGTTGTGGATGAGAGTATTGAAGAATGTAAAGACGGTTCAAAGAACAATATTGGAATGGTTGTAAGTAATAAAAAAACAATTTAATAATTTAATAATACAATATGTACCTAACCTCTGTAAATATTAGACCACTTCGGTTGTAAAGGCCCTATAAGTCTTTACAGGTTAAGTTTAGGTTAGCAGCCACTATCTGGGCGTCTTATGTTTGTACTGGCAAGACACACATTGGCTGTAAGCGAATAGAATTTGGAGGTTTGAGAACCTGCTTTATTTGTGGTAGCAACATAATCTCTATTATTAGAGAGATTTTAAGCCACTAAAAATAACATCAATTTTAAGCAACGTTATGGTTATTTTTAATAACGATAACGATTACCACTGCTATTTAAAAAAGAGGTTTTAAACCCCTTGAAAATAGCGGTAGTGTTTAGCCAACAACTTTATTAACATTTGCAAACAAAGTGATAGCAAGAGTACTTGCCGGCCATTTCCTTTAAAGGAGAAACGATCAAACGAAGAAAAAAGGGAAAAAGCAAATAAAAATTTAAATTTAGGTCCGAGAAGAGCAACCGGATTTAGGTTATGTTTAATGGGATGAGACGTTGTCAGATTTTTCGCGAATAAAATAATCGGTTTGTTGTAACTTAGAAAATGAATGTTTAAAAGCCTATTGTTATTGTTCGTCACAAATTAATTTATATGAACAAACATTTCTCAATAGGCGTTACGTTTAGCCAAAAAAATGTTTTTTTTTTTAACTACTACTGTGTAAAAATGCAATTGAAAACTATTTAGAACATATTAAACGTAATAAAATTAGCTACTAGGCTACTCGTGGCAACGCCGTCAGTGGAAAAATAACCATAAACATAAAGACGCCTGTCGGTATTTGTCCGTAAGTAACGGAATCCGTTATCGTTAATAAAGTTAAGGAACTGACGTTTTACTAATTACTAGTGCGCATGCTCAGAATAACGATAACCATAACTACATGGCGAAATAGAGGGCTTAAAATCTCTCTAATATATACCTATAGGACATCCACACAATATAAATGAAGGGAGATTTAAAGTTTTGTATTTATGTTGTCCAAGAATTTATATGGGCAAATTGGATTCTCTTTACTTTATCAAATCCAACCAAAGGTCGTTGATCATTGTAAGGGTGAACCCATAGAAATGACATTTATTATTTCTTTTAAATGCCACATTAAAAAATCATGTTCATCAGATGATGAGACGACGACATTGCAAATAATGAAAAAACAAAAATGTGAGACTGGTGTACATATTATACACACCACATAATGTGTTTCCACCTCAGTTTCACTTAGTAGTGACCGGTAGTGACGCAAATGTGGAGGGCAACAAATTTGTTGTGTGTCCTTGGTGTGCAGTCCTACCTTATAGATACCTGCTTACATACTATTTTTGAAAGGATTTACTGCAAAAATTATATGAATTTATTTTATTGTAGGTAATACGTGGTAACAGCATAGTTATGCTGGAAGCTTTGGATCGGATATAAGAGGTTGCAACTAATTAGTGTATTTCATACCAGTTTTTATAAGTTACTTAAAATATTATTTTTGATACTATGTCATCTAAGCAAATTAAGCTAATTTACATTATAGTCCCAATGATTTTTACTTGTCACGAACATATTCTTTTTGTGGTGAAGTTGTTAGAAAATGTAAGATTAAGTCTAAGTTAGGCATTCTATTTGAAAAAATAATACATAATATTGACTTAAATAAAATGATTTATTTCATTATTGATAAGATATTTTTTTACTAGATATCCTGAAGCCTTTATTTGGGTTGTAGACCAAATAAATCAAGACTTGGTGTTTTATTACTTAATTTATTACATTTGAGTGCAAATTTGGTTTACATAGTGCTACAGTTATTAAAATTGTTCACACTTAAACAAGAATCAACAACGAATACATTTTTTGTATTACATATAATAACATTTAACATTTTGTGGACACAAATTGACTTTGGAATAAAGTAATAGATTTATTCAATTTTATTTTGTAATAACGTAAAAATGAAAACAATTTGTGCCCCATGGTAGGAGAACAAGCATCTACTGTTAGTGTAACTTTTAATACTGACTAAAATACTGCAATATTTCTAATTCGAAAAGCCATCACCTTAAAGTGCGTATTAGCGGTTGAATAGGTACACTAGTTAAAGATAGTGTTAGGGTAATTCCATGGAAGATACCCCTGACTAGTAAACATAAATTTGCATTAGGTATTCATAGATTCATAGTTTATGAAGGGGTTACATGGTCTTTGGTTATGTTTTGCCCCTATCTTGATCAATAATATTATTAGAGAAGGAAGAAAACGTTATATACATGAGGTTTAAGGTTTTTTCTCCATTAATCTAAATAAAATCATCTCTGTATGGTTTACGAGATCCCTGTAATCTAACAATAAAGAATCCAGAGAGGGGCCTAATATAATCAAATACCACCCTGTACCTACAAATTGTTAAAAATAAAATTCCCAGTCAATATTTATTTCTATTTGATTTAAACCATGTTCCAGTAAGTAACTAAATATATGTGCAAATAATAAGTATTTTTTATTCAATTGTTTACTCGTCCCACCCGTCACAATATTTTTAGTCTTATCAAAAATATTCATCAGTTACCTTTTCAGGAAACATAGGCAACATCAAAGAGTGTAATTTAAAATTAAGGCTTAATAGATCTGAATTTCAAAGCCAAGAGTATGGGTAATTTGCGTCCCACCCGTCACTCATGAAAATCTGTGAATATTACAAGGTTAGAGACGGAAATTGCTATTTTTTAGTACTCTATATTTAGCCACATCTATCTGGGAATACTATCGTAAATACGCAGTATGGTTTAATAACACCTAGAAATATTTGAAAGTTTGGTAACCCTTCACCATGGAATGACCCTCTAGTAAATGGAAAATGTATGTTTAAAATAATGGTTTGTTTAAGTAGCTGATTAAACATTATTTTTAACAATGGAAAAAAAATATATAAAGCACAGGCCTCAAAAACTGTATATTTTTAGCTAGGTTTTCCATAAAACAAAGCATGCTTATAATGTTTTGGTACACTTTTTATTATAGTATATTATACATTTTTAACTTTAATGTACATGGTATGATTTATTATGATCAAACAATTATTCTATAGAATGGTAAAATTAGCAGGGGCAAAATTCTCAACTAAAAGAAACTAACAAAATTATATATAGACTTAAAATATATCGTAATATCTTAACCCTTAAACATATATAAATGTATTTTGAAGGGTTTAATTGGCAAATAATTATTGGGTAAACAACGTAAACTCAACTTGTTATTGTATTTAATTCAATACTTTGTATTGTGTAAGCTAATTTTGCTAAAATTTAAATTTCTCGCGTTCCAGTTAGGTTAAGCGATCACTACAATTTTTGACAAGTTGCAAATGGGATATTTAAAACTTCATTTAATATCACAAAAAATTCTACTATCTCATTACCTTATCAGACTATACCGGGTGTACCGCTAGGGTCGGCCAGCGGCTGTGCCGCGAAAACCATTCCTCCTTCGGCTTTTGGGAAAAAATCATTGAAATTATTTTCTACTTTTAAATTTTACCACTAGATGAAAATTAGAATATCTTAAAACCAATAGTGAAGGTGAGTTAATTGGAACGGTTTTGGACTCTCCCATTAACACTCTAAAAATTATTTTTTTGACATTTGGCTCATCTCCTAAAATAGGGGGTGGAGGGACGGCTGATTCTTGGTGCAGAGGAAGTTTGATAACTTTCGAATACGTTAACCGATTTTATCGAACTTGGTCTTGTTTTAAAGCTATTTGATAGCCGAATTATAGTCTATGATAACACTTAAGGTTTAGTGTAAACCTGAACCCTCAGATGGCGTTTTTGACTGCTTTAAGTTTCCTCAATTTTCCATTAAAAGTTAAATGGAAGGGTAACTTTTTATTTTACTCGTAAAATTATCTAAAAAGTGCTGCAAACCGATGAGCGATATCGTTTTTCAAACTTAACCTATGAGCAAAAATGTATTATTTTTAGCAAACTTTGTTTCAAAGCCACTCGGGTTCTTGAATGTATTTTTACGTCAGGATTTTATCCTTTGACATCTGTTATTCATTGTGTACTGTTTGGGTATTATCGTTTACAGAAATTTTGATATCGGCTCTTGCCTTAAATAATTTTGGTTCGTGCGTTTGCTTTTAAAAGTTTTTGTCTGCAAAGTTTTGGCGCCTTTTTCTATTATATTTCATATAGTGCCTCTCTACTATGGATTTGGATTGGGACCAACAGGGAGCCAGTCTTTTGGTAGTTTGTATGTCGTGTCTTGTCTAGATCTCGTATGTGAGTCTGTGATTAGTGGGTTTGTCGATACGTCTGTGCGTCGGTAATAGTCTTTAATAATTTTCAAGAAAAACTCGTTTATCGTCTGCATTTGAAAGTCACGGTGAAGCACTCTGTTGGATGTATATCTAGGTACGTCTGCGATAGTTTTTAACGCCCTGTTCTGAATTACCTGGAACTTATTAAGCTCCGTTCTGCTTATGTTGCACCACGAAGGTGCACCATAAGTGAGAACCGGCCTGACCAATACCTTGTAGACGTTTACCTTAGTCCTATTTGAAAGTCTACTCCACCTGTGAAGCAGTAGATAGAGCCTAATTGACGCAATGCAAGCTTTACTCTATTAATTGAATTGAGCCTCCAGCTAAGCCTTTGGTCAAATATAAGTCCCAGGTATTTCACCTCCTGGCACCAGTTCACTTGAACTCCAAATTAACCCGAAGCCTTATTTCAGGCCTGCGCACGGTGCTTTTTGGAAAAAAGATGACTTTCGTCTTGGCGAGATTCAGGCGAATCTTCCAAGCCCAAAGCCATTTTTCCAGCTCGATTACATGACGCTGCATCCGACTGACGACAATGCGCGGTGATTTAGAAGTCTTACTTGAAAGTTTTCCACCACAAACCTTTAAAAATCGAATACCGTGTCGTTTTTTAAATTTATCAAGCCAACCAGAGTTCACCAGAAAATCATCTTTTTGGGTTATGCGTTCATAAAAATGCTTCGCTTTTGTTCTTAAAAGATCTGAAGAAACAGGTACGTGGGCAAGTCGTGTATAAGGCAGCCTCAACTTCAGGATTCTCGGCCTTTCTGATCACTTGCCTTTTGCCTAAAATGTAGATCAACTATGAATTTTTCTAATGGCAATAAGTTATTGAGCACATAGGTACTTGTCCCTTGATATGATTTTGACACAAAGTTTCTTATTTTGTCCTTATTTTTCTTTATATCAAAAATCGTGGATCAATAGGCACTGCAAAATTTGCTGCCGTTTGACGAATACTTCCGGATTTATCTAGACTGGCTAATATTTTACATTTTTCGCTAAGAGTTAATGTTTTGTGAGGCCTTTTGTTTGGAGCCATTGCCAACAGAACAGATAACTATGGGTCTCTCATACGCCTAATTCAAATAAAAATAATGCAACAATCTTTATGTTGCGTCAAACTTGTTAAGACAGGAATAATTTTATGGTTTTCTTATGAAACGTTTTAATGTCCGGTTTACACAGGTAAAATTTTGAAAATATCCAGTTTATAGAGCAATCCGGATTACTGGAGTGTCCGTTTTAGCGAGTGTCCGAACTACAGAAGTGCTACCGTCAGTTACAAACTAGTAAAAAAGGCGTCGTTACTTGAATACTTAGCTGTGTTCCAGAAAAAGAATAGCTCGTTACAAAATAATGTACCTAATTTTCAAATTCTCGAAAAAAAAATCGATTGATACTGTTTTAAACTCGCAGTTAGGAATACTAAGTAATCATTACCTTGCAGAGATCAATACTTTGCACGTTTTTTTCAGCAAATGCTCAAAATGACCGCCACTATTGTCATTTTAAGTTTGTTGTTTTATATATAATATTTAGCTTTCGGTTGCTAAACCGACACATTGGTTCCCAGCGCCACCCAACGTAGTTTGCCTACGATGGGCTGCCTTGCCAGCGTTTGAACCTATATGGATTCTCGTATACTTGTAGGGGTAACTTTGTAATGATTTTTTTTCCGAACGCTTTAGGACAAATGGTTTTCGAGATAAAGCCGCTGGCCGACCTTAGCGGGACACCCGGTATACTATAGCCAATCTGCAGTGTCTAGATAAATATCTATTTTTACTAAATTTCCCTAGGAAAAGATAAATTTTGCTACAAGAATAATATGTTGATATTAGCCAAACAAGAGAAAACTATGCGATGTAATGATGGCATTTTAAAATGTATTTAAGGCGTTATTATTGTCGATTGTTACATTAAATATTACAATAATATATTAAAGTCATCACTGGATATCAAAATCAAATAAAACTAAATTCTCAGTTTTGAAAACTTTAATTTTGTTGTTGCAATCGAAAAATGTTTTGTTATATCCAGAGATGATTCAATTTTATTCCGGCGGGCATTTTTTACAAATAATGTAAAATTTTGGGTATTGCGGCTCATTTGGAATTTTTAAAACTACATAAATTAATATTCTTTAATTTCGTAAATAGTTCAGATTCACATTGCATTGCTTGAGTTACATAAAAGCCGGCCAGAACAAATTCCTATTTATAATATACAGACAGACAGGGAATAACCGATTGAATAATTCAATAATCAATTAATCATAAGAGATAATGACCAATACAGAGGTAGAATTCCTATTACGATTTTTAAAGAAACAAAAAAGCTTTTGGTAGGTAGTATCACAGAAAACATAGCTACACAGTTATATTTTCTGTGGTAGTATGTATAAATAGAAAATAGAGAGGTAGATACGTAAAGGGAATGTCAAGTAGGAAGAAATATGGTGAATCTTGTGGAATTGGAAGAAAGTAGGTAACCGATCATAATTTAAAATATTGACTGGGTGAAGCTAATAGTTCTCACTCACTAGTAGATAGTTAAAAAATAACATTCTCAATCGGTTATTAGGGCTACCCTAAAATACTATAGGAATTACAGTATTGGTAAGCTCATTTTATTAGAACCTATAACCAAAGAGTATATATACTTAATTATGCTTCTTAAATACAGGCAAGTTCCCAATTTCAAGACTATTTAATTTTTTTAATTCCATACATCGGCAGAAAATATCGAAAAGTGTTAGAAATGATGAATGGGACAGAATAATACAGTTAAAAAAATCGGTAGTTAAATTTATGTCATCCGGTAGCCACACACAAAATTCCAGTCGTCTTTGTGAGTCCTTGCTCTGGAACTTTGTCATCGATTGCCGTCGAAGAGAACTCGGTGAAGCGGGATCTTTAATATTGGGTTATGCAGATAATCATGACACAAGGAAAAGTCTACACTACCGTAAGGGAAGATAATCTTTAAACTAGGAAACTGCACTTTACACGGGCCTTAAATTAATTTCTGTTAAAGACTATTGCGATGAGATCACTTTGAAACAAGGTTGTTAAGTTAAAAGACTACCAATGTATAAAAATGAATACCTAAAAATTATACTATTCTCTAGGATTTTCACAACTCAAATGCGGTTTCGATGTTACATAAAAGTGCACATAAGTCTCTTGACTGTATACCATTAAGGTACATACAGTTTTTATAAATATTATTACCGACAAAGTATAAGGGAAGGCATTTGACATGTATATAATGTCTACATTTTGCTAGAAAAAATATACTAGTCTATATTGAGTTGTACTGCATGTAATTTGTGGAATTTTAAGTTGTATGATATACAGGTTTGGCAAATGCTTATTATAATCAGCAGCTAAACGGGTGGAAATTTGTTCGTCGCCGGTCGATCATGGTCGCTTGTTGTGATTCCTGCTTTAAGATCCGAGAAGGCATTTCCACTCTCTATTTAAGTTATAACTGATGTATTACGTTCTCTTTTCTTACCGTAAAGCGGTTGATCCTATAACCATTTGCTAAACCTGTATAAACCAAACCACGCTTAAAGTGAAGTATCGAAATTCACTACTTTCATATATTATTAGGTCATACAGAAGACAGAACAAAAATTGAATATTTAGTGGCTCTATACATGATACACTTTGCAAGTATCATATATATATATTTCTTTATAAAAAGTGCAATGTATAAATAATTTTTTTTTATGTAAAACGAATTCAATTGACACTGTAAAAAGTACGTTGTCGCAGTAGTAATTGAACTATTTAATTGCGAATTTACATTAAAAATTACAATACTTCTTTTAGAAAAGGTAAAACCATTATTTTAAAATATGGTAACACCCATACAAATAAATACATAACTTGGTGATATTTGTATTTCAGAGTTAAGGTATTTTCTACAACTTTTTTTTTGTAATACCAGACAAGTTAAGTTAACGAAATATGTTAGTATTGTAATTTTTATTTTTTTATTTTTTTTTTGGTATCGTAATGTCTAAATACAATTGTTTAAAAATTATCTAATATAATTGCCTATTTTATTATGCAATGTTAAATAATTGAACTCAAATTGACGTATTACTAATAGGACGGGTACTATTCTAATATTTGCTATATCTATAACTATAAATTTCAATATTTGAACATTAATCTTTTTTGTCATTTAATTAGTTTTACATCAACACGAATAGAACATTTATTCCAATATATCGGATTCTTTACATAATATATCATAGATTATATTTAATAAAAAATATTAAAAACAAACATAAACAGTATAATAGACCCCTGGAAGAAGACATACATACATAAAGTCCATTCGAACATATTCCGTTTGACCTAATAACTGCAATAATAGTTTTATTATATTGTAAACACCTATAAAGAAACCCCGTTACCTGTTCGATTGCCACACCTACGTTTTTAAAGAAGTACTTGGTAAAATTACCCATATAAAACTGTCGGTGAGCGTGCCAACCAGCGAAATCTACCTGGCCCCAGCTGGCATCACTGTTTATATTACTGAAATGAAATGAAATAAATGGTACTGCTTGGCACAGGAACGGATTTTGTAGTTAAATGAAAAGCCATAGTAATACCTTATAGTAGCAATGTTTATTTTGATTATTTTTACCATTACTTACCTATATTATATGTATATTAATTTATTATAAGTACGAAACAAGTGTGAAAAGTTTGCGTGCGGAAAAGGGCAACTTCTTCGTCCAGATAAACTATTGAACGTTTTTCGGATCTAAACTTTTTTATTTCCCTAAGCAAAGAGTAACATAACCACCAAAATGTTACTCTTTGCCCTAAGGTACAAAAAACTCATTTTTCTTAATCTTTCGGACTCCATAATAATTTGTCTCTTGTTTGTCTTATACTTAAATCCCATCTCTTGCAAAGCGCGGTGAAGACTTGTCCTGCTACATGATACCGTTGTATCGTCAGTTGTTAATCGTGTTTTTAAAGATTCTAACGTGGGCACAACATTTTCTCGATACATTTGGTATATTGCGAATAACATCTTTGTCACAATCATCTACGCATTTCATTTTTCCGGTATCTTTGCGAAGTTTACTTTTAAAATGTCCTTTTAACATAATATCTCGTTCCGTCGATAATGGAACTTTCGTCATTTCACTGGTATTTTTAATGGCAATTACTTTAGGGCGGCCGCTCTTTAATAACGATTCACATACATTTTTCACGATCACTTTCATAACAAATCAAGTAATGTACCTATCTATTGTTATTATAAACTGGCATTAAAAATAGATGTGGGTTAATACGTCTCTGCGAAAGCGAAAGCCGAGTTTATTAGGGGTTTTATTGCAGTCATTAAGCCAAACGAAATATGTTGGGAAGTACTTTACATGTGCTACACATTCGTCGCAATTTTTTTTCTGGCCCTAAAATTAGATAGGAATGATTTTTTTTGCATTGTAAGTTGAGTGCTTGACAATGCCATGTTTTCCCAACCTAAAATTCCGTAATTTAAATGAATTTTAACTGATGCATAATATAATATTTCTGGATGTTTTATATCCAAAAATGTTTTAATGTTTTTAAAAATCGATAGTAAACTTCTTAATTTTTGAATCAAATATTCTACTCCAATTTAATTTACTGTCAAAAATTATTCCAAAATATTTTACATGATGAACTTTTTTCTGGTACCTTATTTAGGTTTAAAGCAAAAGGAAGATAATTTGTTTTATTCAAATTAATTGTTAATAAATTATAGTCAAAAATCTTTTTTAATTTTCTTATTTTAGTTGTCCCAATTTGTATTGCTATAAAAAATAGCAGTGTCATCTGCAAAACTATGAATTTTCCCATCGCAACAGTTTAAAAAATAATGGTCCTACTACAATTGTTCCTTGAGGAACACCATATGTAATGTATATGGATCTTTATCTATTTTAGCATAAGTAAGTCTATCTTTAAGATGGTTTTTAATTAATTCTAATTACTTTCCTCTAAATCCAATATTTTCAATTTTTTTAAATAGTAAATTATGGTTAACCGTATCAAAGGCTTTTGCTAAATCCAAAAAATTACAACTTCGTTTTATTTATTTATTAAAGCAAGCAGAAATTATACAGTTATAAAAATATATTCGATAATAAAGTTTAAAACAACATGTAATGCAAATCTTAGAGATAATGAAATTGTAAAGAAGGTACAATCTAATAATTTTAACTGCGAAATGTTTCGGGTGCTAGTATACCCCATAACGATAAAAAAAAATATCTTTGTTTACACCCGGTATAAAACGAAAATGAACTTTTTACTTAAAATACCGAAAACTATGACATTGTCAAGGAAGAAAATATAGCAACAAATGTGTGACAAATTTACGATGCCTTGTTAATTTTATCCAGGAGTTTATTGCATTATTTTTATAGAATACATCTGTTGTGTAGCTAAATTCTAATTAAAAATGTAATACTCCTAAAATATTTACAAGCTGCCGCGTTCCTAAATAAGGGGAAACAATAAGTCTATACTCTGTATAAGAAGTCCATTCTCACTATAAAAGACAATAACTATTGATGGCGGCAATTAATAATACTTTCATTTATTGTCCAAATGTTTTGAGGCCTAACCTCAACAAGTATTGATAGACATAAACCGAAATTAACTAATTATTGACTTTAAACAAAATTGATAATTTCTGCATTATAACTGGAAAAAGTGTAGATTGAGGTTTGGTTAATTTCTAATTCCGAGTTGAGGGGCAATGAGAACCCCGTATTTAATCCAGAAGTGAAAACACAATTATATTAATTTAAGTTCCTATCTACCTATTTTAAAGAAGTCACATTTTAATGTTCTGCTAGCTTTAACCCTCAAGTTTGAAGAATATAATTATCCGTAGGTTAGTGTTATTATTGGAGACCAGACAAACACAATTCTTCGGACATAGTTTTTTGAAACACAATTTTGGAATGCACAATTATTCGCAAACAAAATTCTTTGAAACACAACAGAATTTTTTTCACAAAAGAAATAAAACAAATGTACACAATACAAAATATATTAACATATTTAAATTTTGTAACATAAAACAAATTATGTTCTAAAGACTGTCTCTGGTTAGTTTTAAGCTTAGTAATTATTCTTACTTCGTGTGTAATACAGCGTTTGTTTAATCGTGCGTGTCATGGAAAACATGTGCGAGCCCAATGTATCTCAGGAGATAACCCCGTCGAAAAGCAGAAAACACTTTTCTGTGGAAACTAAGGAAGTTATAAACAATGTTTATTCAACTATCATTGAACGTGCGGTCAGCAAGCAAGCAGCGTTAGAAGAAAATGCCACATTAACAAAAATTCTAACATCAACTGTATGGAAGATTGTGAATAATTCCATTTTAGCGAGGAAAAAAAGAACCGATACTGGCATTTTCCCGAAGGTAAATTGAAGTGATCAAGATATAATACGGCGTAAAATTTACAAGGAGATGCGATGAATAATTTACAAGTTATACGAGGAACAAAGCGAGCCTACATTAGATAATTTAATTAAGAGGATTGAAAAAGATGAAACCGGCGTTAAATGTGGCAGAACAGCGTTATGGAAGTATATCCAACACATGGGTTTTAGATTTGAAAAAATTAACAAAAGACCAGTTTTAATGGAATCCAGTAGAATTCGGGAATGGCGATCCGAATATCTACAAAAAATTAGGATTTACAGATATCAGCAAAGATCAATTATTTACTTGGATGAAACCTGGTTCGACACATATGAAAAGGGTTTGATTGACTCAAGCGGCAAGTGTAAAACAAGCGCGCCATCAAAAAGAGGTAAACGAATTACGATTTCGCATGCTGGATCTAAAGATGGGTGGATTCCAAATGGACTTTCTCTGCCTGCAAAAAACATTAATGATTCTTCTCTGGATTACCATGAGGACACCACTGCTGATTTATTTGAAGATTGGTTTAAAAACAAGCTAATAAGTATAAGACCGGGTTTCTGAGGATTTATTTGTAAATCGGGCAAAACATTCCATGTGTGTTTTTTCAATTCTGGTATTTCTGAATGTTGACTTGTCACCGTTTAGCCCCATAGAAACTATATGACAATTTTACTTCAAATAAGTAATTGTCAAGCGTAGTTGCAAAGTTGCGGTTTTTACAATGGTGAAGCTAACAGAACCAGAAAAAATTGAAATTCTATGCATGGTTGGGTTTGGTGATAGAACACGTACTCAAATAGAAACAGCTTAATAAATAAATTAAAAGTTTTAAAAACAATTACTTAAATTAAGTTAACATTCGAATAATCGTGATTCGAAGAATTGTGTTCAAACAATTCACCTAATTCCGTAATTATTATACGTTAAAGTCGCATTGTCAGGAAACATCTCCAGATACTGTTTTTTAGAGTGAGCATCCGCATGGCGATATTTATTAGTGCTTAGAAATTTTGAAAATATTGACAAATTTATCGGCCCGTTTACTATGAACAGATTATTCGTCAGCATCTTTGCCTCAGCAACCGCTTCTTTTATATTGCGAATTGAATAATATTATGACTGTGAGTCCACTTTATTTCTTCTAAATAACTTAATCAAGAGAGAGCTGAAGCATAAGGGTATTTATAAAAATTTTCTGTTTAATGGAGATCAAAAATTATTAGTATGTAGAAGTACACTCTGGGGGGTTCATGTAACCAAATGCATTTAATTCATAAAGACTGGCAAACGTTATGAATACCAAATACCAAATCATAAGGACAATTCCAAATTTTCTATCTAATTTCCAACCGTTGTAGTGAATGGCTATTACTAGAAAAGCCACTGTTGATAGAAGTGAAAACGTTGAATACATTAGACCTACAAAAGATATGAATAATTGTACCTTACATTATTTTAATAATTGATTTCAAAAACGTTGATGTTGATTTATTATTCTTCTAAATTCAAAGTTCTGGTCGCTTGAACAACGTCCCAGAAATTAGTACCAAATTGGCAAATTTTTTACCACACAACTTTTGTAAATCCTATTAAACTTTAAGATAAGACCAATAAAATGAAAATTCTAAACTGTTATTTTTGAAGAAGTTGGCATATTTTCTGCGACACACGGAATAATATAAGACTTACCTTTGCTGATAACTTTAACATGACCACCAGGGTCCACCATAGCAGTTTTAATAAACCATGGAAGCCCCAAACATACCAAAATATCGAACACATTTGATCCTATTGCATTGGATACTGCCATATCTCCATATCTTAACACAAAGATATTATAATAATATACACCACTAATGCTCCTATTCTCTATAGCTTACCCTTCTTTAATTACAGCTATGCTAGATAACGCGTCTGGCACTGATACTCCAGCAGCAACAAACGTAAGTCCCATCACAGTATCCGGTATTCCCAAAGTGTAACCTTAAATAAATATTTCATCGTGTAAGTAATTAAAAAGATACTCGTCTCGATAATAATAAAATTATTATTAAACAATAATTATTATTATTTCATACTGAAAAGTTTGCTTGAGACTGCCTTGCATGCTCTTGTAAGGGGACCTTGAATCTATGTTGACCCCTATATCAGGAGCCGCTAACATTAGAGGTAAAGTATGTAACAAAAGTTTTCTAAATTTTTTTCTTTTGTAGTACCTATGAAAAAAGCAAATCATTGTTTTGAAAAAAATTATTTTGGAACTTAAAACATTATATTTGTTTGACCAAAAACACAAATCAAACTATACTTAAAGGTTCATTATCTTTAATAGCACGTTATTTTGTTTTAACCTGTCGCATCATGTTCTGGACGGTCATGTTGTCTATTTCGCGAGCATTTTGAAATACTCTGCGTCGTAAAACTTCTGCGGTCGGCGCTTAAAAGATCATAAGTCATTTTTTTTGTAAATTGACATTTTTAGCTATATGAGCCAAAAAATCGAAAATTTTTAACCTGGTATATTTATATTCATTTAACATATATTTTCTCCCAAATATTAAGAAAATAGCCTTGTGCGTCATACTTACTAATTTAAATACAGAACGATTGAAACGCTTAAAACAAAATAGGTTCATTTAAATCCGTATAGGGGTTGAAGATGTCACTTATTTTAGGTTTAAGTATACTTATAACCTTTTAACCGTTCGGTAGTTGTTCCGCACTCAAGAAAAAGTTGATTGATGCCCTTTTAAGCGTTTATAATTGTATTCCCGCCCTAAAATATACAGACATGTCTTACTTTGATATAAGACATAGAAAATCAGTGCGTGTCCCGTTTATTGTAAAGCCAACAAGCAAATAAACAACAGTTAAAATAACAGTTAATGTGCCTGGTGATTATATAAACTTTATCAAGTTCAGTGATAATGTGTAATGAAAAAATTACAAAAGACGTTGATTTTCGGGAAGAAAGCAAAACAACAACAGCTAAATTTCGAGATGAAAAAATTGGACCTAAGGATACTAATTTGATCGACTACATAGAAAAGGAGCAGTAAAAACACTAGAGGTTACAGAAACTGGAAAAAAAATTTTAAAAGAAGATTTATTGAGTAATGCCAGCGTTTTATTTGATTTTAACATATCTGGTGCTACTTTATCGAATAAAAATATAAAAGAACACATACTGAATATTATAGTGGGTGAAGATAACCAGCATCATGGCCAAATGACAAACTATATTGCCCTGGACGATAATATAATAGTTATACCTAGAGATGAAGAAACAAAACTTGATGATAATGATTTGAACAGCGACATTATAGAAAAAGAACATTCAAAATTACTAAAGGTTGCAGAAACTGGAAGTTATGATCAAAGAGAAGGAAGCAACCAAATTAGCTAACAACTTGTTTCGGGGAACACAGAGCTCTTAGAAATTGCGGTAGATTGCGATATTAGTAATAGAGTTATTCTCTACCTATGAGAGCCACTATTCTAGAAGGCATACAAATAAAAAATACTTGGCGTCAAATTTAAATTTAAATAAAATATATGAACTGTATCGAGAAACACACAAATTTTTGTTACCAGGTCACACTCACATGGAGTCTGACGTTGTCCATGCGATTATAGAGCGGGTTGAAAAGAAATGCTCATTTGACATCCACGTACTAAGAGACTGATATCAACTTGTAAGAAACAAGTTTAATGTTATGGCTATGGAGCAAGATAACCTTTTCATTTTTTATTCAGACCTTTCTACTAGCAAACTACTGCAAAGTAAAAACAAGTCATTCAAATTAAGAAATGCTTGTTGATTGCGTTATACAAAAGAGGCGATAGATCAATACAAGTGCAGCTTTATAAAAGAGCAGTTTAAAATCAGTTGATTTTTTCAAAAGAAGGTCAGACTATTGACTCTCTAAAAAATATTCATTAACTCCCTTGTATAAAGCAATGCGCCCAATAAGTAGTAAAAATGAAGAAAATTAGTTGGAAATTGTAAATGATACCAGTGGATAAAAAACTAGAAAAGGACTACGATCCTGATATAGATCGGTACTTTTCAGAACAGGACGATAATTTTATTAGGTTCTATATTACACTTATTGGTTCTATCCTCAGACGAACAATCTATCATAAGATTTGTGTCATTCTTAGGTTATATTTTTTTTTTAATGTTGAAGGTGTATGTATACTTATATCGTGTTCACTGTTTTAAAAGTTGTTACCTACTTGGTATTATGTACACTTAAGCCATTTATACCATATCAGATATTATGGCTATCGTTGATTAAAAGGAAGTAACTTCATATTTTTCTTGTAAATATTATGTTTAACATCATTGTCGTAGCTTCGGTCAAGATAGAAATGCCTTACAAATTATTTTAACCTATAACGCATATGTAAATCATATAACTCAACTCAGGGCTAGTGCTACAAAAACCTAAAATATTCAACCTTGATTTACTCAAATTTTCAAAAATCGACATATGACTTTTAGGCGCCGACCACAGACTTGTTTTCGGCTTCCCAACCACTGTCGTAAACTTTTCTGCTCAATGTAGCCCAAGTTTTCAATAGGTCTTGCCTGAGGAACATTTTTGGTACCAATGGGATATGAGCAGCTAACCAATTTCTGGTTGTTCTAGTGTACTAACAGGATGTAATTAATGAAATCAACCAATTTCGGAGGACACCACTCTGTATAATGATTTTCATGCAACGCTTCACCCCTGACATTTCCGATATAAGGACGAGAAATGCTTGAATCTGATATGGCGCATTAAACCAAAACTTTATCCTTAAATTTCTTTTTTGATTTGTGATTTACATTATTTGGACAATTAACGACATTGTCCGTATAATTTATTTATTTTTTTTTATTTATTTATTTATTTTTTTTTTATTGACGGGCAAAACCCCCTTTGTAAATTTTACAAAGCAATCTTAATATACAAACACTGTGTTAAAAAGTCCATAAACTAAACAAAAGCAATTATAAAAGTAGTACAGAAGTAGTAGAACAGGAATATCAAAGTGAAAGTTCGGATACTCTTCTCTTAAAGGAAGCAAAGGAGGAATTAAAAAAGTCATATTCAATCATATTGCCACCATTAACCATTCTAGTAACAGGAGAAGATATCCCGTAGTTGCACCTATGACGATCAACAGCAAAGAGGGAATGATCCCTTGTACTCCTTGATGGGACGCGAGAGTTTATCATTTGCAACAAATCTGGACAATCAATATTATTCCATTTACTAATTTAAATAAAAAATAAATATCAGATTTCACTCTACGCCCGGATAACGAATCCAAACCCAGTCTCCGCCTCAAACCGTCATAGGATTGTGGAGGCAACTTAAATTAAAATAAATATATCTGGAATATCTCCTTTCAACCTTTTCTATGCTTTGAATATGTACTAAATACATTGGTGACCATACACAAGAGAGATATTCCAAACTTGACCTAACAAGAGTTTTATAAACATTATTTAAACTACTCATACTCCGAAAATCTTTTGCATTACGACAAATAAAACCTAACATCTTAAATGCCTTGTTAACAATGTATTCATAATGACCATGAAAGTCCAATCTGACATCCAAGCACAAACCCAAGTCAAGGACTGTGGTAACTCTTTCCAAAACATGATCATTAAGACTATAATCGAAAACAATTGGGTGCTTTATGCGATAGAATGACATTATTTTGCATTTTGTTATGTTTAAATCCATTTTATTGATAACACACCACTCACTCACCCTATTCAAGTCATCCTGTAGTCTCAAAGCATCATCATGAGAATTAACCTTTAGAATCAATTTCAAATCATCAGCAAAAAGTAAAGGCCGTGAGAATAGGACCACCCGTGGAAGGTCGTTAATAAAGATGTCAAACAAATAAGGACCTAAATGGCTTCCCTGTGGCCCACCAGAAGTGACACATATTTCCTGTGATACAAAACCCTTTACCCCTACCAGCTGTTTTATATTACTAATATATGATATTATCCACTTAAGTAAAGTCCCAGCAAAGCCAAAGCACTGCAGCTTTTGTGCCAAAATATGATGATTCACGGTGTCAAATGCCTTACTAAAATCTGTATAGATGGCATCAATTTGGCACCCGCTTTCCAAAGCACTCAAAACAGTCTGAGTAAAAATCACCATATTTGTGGCTGTTGATCTACCCTTACAAAATACATAAATAATACCCATCATTTCCCTTAATTTCAGAATGAGAACGTGCGTCATCCATAACTATAACTTTGTTGCCCGTAAAGTAGTGTAATACCTATAATGTGTGTGTATATGATATGTTTCTAAAGATTTCATTTATAGTCGGTTTGTTAATAGGAATTTAGTTTCCTTGAAGAATAAGGCATGTCTAAGAATTCCGGTATATCATATACTAGTCGATTAAGAGTCATTCCACAACTGAACAAAAAATGCTATTTACCTATTATTGTAATCATCCAAACCATGAAATATGAATAGAAGGATATCCACACCATAGACACAAAAAATGTAAATGGATACCAGTTCTTAAATTTCTCGCTTCTGCAATCTGGCATGGTGTTGATACAGAAAAAATGAATTGGATATAGTGTTCCCCATTTGATTTTTTCCCATATGCCCGCTTCAGCTGAAACATTTCGCATTGACATCATATTATAACATAACTAAAAATAGTTACGATTTTTTTATAGATAATATGTAAAGATTTATTTTTGTACTTACAAATAATATTTTGCTGTGTTAATGGTATGGTAAAAATATGTATATCTTAATGGAATGATATGAACACAAATTATTTTATAATTATTTCCAGCATTAGTTAATTTAGCAACTAGCCTACCTGCTGGCTTTAGCAAATAATTAACTTTGGTACTAGGATCGTACTCTTTGGGTTTATAGTAGTCTTGTTGAATAAGACCAGGTGCTTGGGGTTGAGGAGCGGGAACGTCTGATGTGGCCTGATTTAAATCTGGACCGCTAAGTGGTTCTTCAAAAGCTACAGCGTAAAATACAATCTTAGCATTATAACACGTCTACAATACAATAAACTATAAAAAAAATTGAGAAATGTATAGCACACACTAACATATTGTGGACATTTAAAAAAAACGTCAATCATACCAGAGAAAATAATGACAATTAAATTGCAGCATCTTTACATACTCAAGAGCTTGTTAAAGTCAGGTTTGTTGTAACTTACTTGGCTGAGCCTGCTTTTCCGGACTCCATTCATTTCCAGGATCCCATTGTGACACTTGTTGTTGTGGCTGCTGCTGTTGCTGCGGCTGTCCCTCTCCATTCCATTCCATTCCATAATTCGTATATTTCTGATCATCTTGCAGATTTTTGTAGCTGACTAGTCCCGATTGTTCGTTAGGAGGTTTTGTTTTAAAGGGAACGGGGAGCGTTTGGGCCCATTTTTCCAGGGGTGTATTGAAATGGAGGACTATGCAATAGACTCCATAAACGAGCAGCATAATTAGTGCTTCAAACCTGAAAATCATCATAATTTTTCCGAGTACTTCCAAGACAAACAGAGGAAATTATTAAGTACAATTAATTATATAACAAAATGCTTACCAGCTTACATTTTTGTCACCAATAATGGCCAACATTAATAAAATAGAGATAGCATAGAAAATAGAGTCTCGAATTAATGGCCACCAATTTAAATACACTGCAGTTCCAGTTGCTAGAGCACACACTGATATAACAAACATGATGTTAAAAACAGCTGATCCTATTACACCTGATATTCCTACAAAATAAGATATGTTTATTTTGTTTGGCCTCTTACATGTTGATCATGTAATATTTTGTAATTCAGCCCTGTAAGTCAAATCAGATAATATGGTTCAGCTCAAACATGGTTTAAAATTTGCAGTTTTACCTATGTCATCTTCTGCATAAAATACTCCTATAATAACAGTGGCCAGTTCGGGAGCTGAACTGCCAGCAGCCATAAACGTAGCTCCTGCAACGTCTGGGGACATTTTTAGTTCTGAAAAAACGCATCAATTAATTATTAAAGATTTAAAGAGAATAAATCTACAATTTAATTTATAATATTTTTCGAATTTAACGTTTTTTGTACTATACGCAATAATTCCACTTCGCAAAATAATAGTTAGCTGATTGAAAGTAACAAAGGCTTACGTTCTCCTCAAATAAATTTTATTAATTAACCGCAAAGTTCTAAATGGTTACAAGAATTTGCGTGGGACTCAGTTGAAGGGAAATTGTACTAAACTTTACAAACTGTGGAATAATTTTAATGTATTCAGCCTTATTGCAAAGCGATCTACCAAAAGTCATTTAAATCCTTTAGGGATGGGAAATTTACTGGCAGTTTTCCCCTAGGTTTGTGTAACTTTATTTTAAAAATAATAGTATTGTAATGTTGGCTATTACTCATAACAATAAAGTGTGTGACCTTGGGGTTTGACCAGATTACACCATTGTGTTTGTTACCATATTGAATAAGAAAGTTGATTCGTCGCTAAAGCAAATATTTTTTATTAAGGTGCTGTCTTCGTCGCCTATTTGGCATATTAATTTACAAATAATCGTCTTCACTAAGTTCGTGTAAAATTTGTTTCTTGTAGGGGAAGAATTTATTATTTTTTTAAACTCTGTGCACAGAACCAGAAGAAATATAATTAAAAAATCCAGGTCCGTATTTAAAAAAATGAAGTGGGCCATGATAACTCAGTTATAACAAGTAGTATAAAATAGGTGAAACAGCCATTTTGTAGAGAAGAAGAAACTACAAAGTTTCAGAAGATTTTTCTTTAAGACGTATTTAACAAATCGCCCTGTATCTCAGAAATCAAAAATAATTAGGCAACGCAGTTAGTGGATCTAAAAAAAGCTTTAAAAATGCACATTTTCTCTAATTTAATCAACTTCGTATAAGTTACCCTTTACAAGATACCAATAGTAGACAATTAAATAGTTACCACCCTGTATAATGTACTGTTTTATAAGCAAAAACAACAACAAAACACTTGCCTTCACATATCCGGTCCAGAGAAGCAACAAAGTATTCATCGCAAACTATGGCCAATCCAATGAACATGTACACAGCGACTATCACATGAATAATGAGGGCACCTCGTCTTCTTGCTTCCTGGGATATCAGTGGGTTTGGAAACTAAAAGTTATAGAAAAATGTAGATACTTGACTCAAAATTATAATTTTAATGTTAGAGCATTGGTTGGATGTTGGTCAGTGAAACAGCTTCTTTATTATTTCCGGCGTTTCGACCTATATTGAGTAATTTTCAAGAATTTTTAGAAGATATATCCGGGGCCGTTCATAAACCTCGTAACGCGAATTTTCAGGCAAAATGCCCCCCCCCCCCACCCCCGTGTGACACTCCTTGACAATTTGTCTCAACTCCCCCCTGAAAACACGTGACAAATCCTGACCCCCCCCCCTTTTATAACCCAAAAATGAAATACATCACAATTTACTCTCAAACTTTTTATTTTATTTTTGCGTACTCAACTGTACAAAAAAGAAGGTTTAGAAAATGGTCAAGAAAATGCGGGGAATAATTTGAAATAGAAATTCATATCAACGGAGTGCGTAAGTGATTTGCAATCGTTATGAAAGGACCTTAAGCGATATCTTCTCTCTGCAAAATTTCGACGCCGTTCTTTTCAACCAAATCTTCATCTATCCATTCACATGTTTCTTCGTTTTCATTTTTCAGTTCATCACTTTGCTCCAAAAAGACATTAATTGACTTTTTCTTTTCAAAATCGAAGTTGACAAGTCCTGCAATTTAGTCTTCATTACAACCTCGAAATCTTCGTCGTTCTTGTGTTTATTCCAAAATTCGTTCGTAGCTTTTTGCAAATCAGCAGGCTTCCTGTCGGGATACGCTGCCTTCATTTTAGATACGAACTCTTGATACACTCGACTTTTATCCATATTCGATATCATCAAAAAATCAAAGTGGTACTGATGATCGATCAGCTAAACAACGATTAAGGTTATGTTCAATTTGTACTTCACAATTCTCGAGCCGACGCTTCCGACCCGACATAGCTCAACTCAGGATATGTTCCGTATATATAATATTTTCACCAACTTCTTGGTTTGGTGTCCCAAATATATAAGTTCCTGAAAAAGTGTCAATTTTTGGGACATGGTTTATCTGAAAGCGGTAATTTATCTATCACCAAAACTACCGACGAAAAACATCGGTTGGAGAGGTGACAACCTCAGTTTAGGCGGGTTATTTTAAAAATATGACGTTCTATCATTGATTCAAATAATAATAACCTACTTTTATCTATGATTTGCGTTTTTGTCATCGCGCTGGTACTGTTTTTTAAACAAGCAATTAATTACGGTGAGTAAAGTGTGTATAATCATTTTCATTTAATTAATAAGATTTCACTATTTCGTAGGATTTCGACACGTCTGCCAGTCAAAATAGGATGACCTACTGTGGCCATTGCAACGCCCAACTGGGATATTTAGATAAAATATGTGAGGAAAATAGTCTTATTTGCTCGCATCATGAATGCTTAAAAGACACGGGCCACGTTTCCTTGGAAAATTCCAATATATTCCGGTATGAAGATAACGATGCCATTAAGCCAGATAAAAATAAACACTATGAAAATATTAGTGGCGAGGAAGAGTATGAAACAAGTGTGCGCTTGAACTCTTGAACATGAACAACCAAGTACGTCAAGTTCGTCATCTCCATCTCAGTGGAACGAAAATATGACAAAATGCCTTATTACAGCATACAAAACACATAGGGAAAAATTTCAATCCCCAATGGGATAGAAAAATCAGGGAAGAAGTGCGACCAAAAATGGAGAAACATGAAGAAGATGTAAGACAAAATATTAACAGACCAAAAAAGTGCACGTGCTGGCAAGGTCTTCTGGAAGTATTTTGATGACTTCAAAGAGATGTACTTTAATGATCCTCGGTTTAACCCAGTGTTAACAGCATCTAGTACTGGAGTTTTAAAAAGAAAAAATATGAACATTGAAGCTACTGAGCTAGATCCTGAATTAGATGAAAATGAAGAAACAACTCCGAAGAAAAATAAAGGATCTTCAAAATTATCACCTGGTGAGGAAAAAAAAATCTTATCATGTTATGAAGTTGAACAAAGACGACAAAAACGTCATAATGAAAAAATGGCTCTGAAAAAGGAGATGTTTAACTGGTTTAAAAATAATTTTAAAACAAAGCAACGAAGAGGAAAGGATAGTTCAGATGATAGTGTTTATTTTTTAGTTTTAAGTAGTATAGGTACCTAATCTGTCTACTTTTATAGCAATTTTGATAGAGTTGTAATAAAGAAACAAAGTACATAATTAAAGAATCTGGCTTTATTTAAACATTTAAGAATACATATAATGTAAGTACATCCTCGTGGGATGCATCACGTTTATTTCCCAATAAAATAAAAATAAACACATTGTAGATATTGGAATAAAGTATAGGCTTTATCATTAATGACAGGTGTTGCTCGGAAAATATAAAATTGAATAAAAATGCATAATTTCATGTGACCTCATTAATTTATAGAAGACACATTTACTCACTCAACGTAATATGCTTGCTTAAATACAAATGTAGGAAATACTATGAGCAAGTAAATGTAATTAGAAAAATAGGGTTATGTCTGCTGTCTGCTCAAACAAAACTGACGTTCCGTGTCGCACAAATAACCGAATTTTCAAGTAACCATATCAGTATACAACCGCTTGTTACCGACTGGTGAGCAAATGTCGATATACGGAACACAGAAATGTAAGGTGCAGTAGTGACATTACACAAAGCATCAGTCAGAGCTGAATCGCGCGAAATTTGAAAAAATGAAATGTGAGATTCGGTCTTTTTTTGTAAAATTAACTGAAAAAAGCTTTATATGTTGAATACAATAGAAAGTCGATTTGTCACGTGCCTTTATGGTGCCCCCCCCCCCGTCCCCCTGTGACAAAACGTGACATTATCAACATCCCCCCTCCCCCCCCCCCCCTAGTGCGTCACGAGGTTTATGAACGGCCCCTCCGTTCAAGTAATGCTGAACACTCAATGTTATTATTTATTATTTAATATACTTAATATGCTGACATCCAGCGAAAACCTAAGATTTCGAATTTGTGTCAGTTGTTTATAGTTGATCAACCAGAGTTTTTAGTTTCAGATTTAGAAATTTTCTCCGACATATTTATTGTAGAAATAATTCCAAACTGGACTCGCATACTCCAAAATATACATTATTAAACTCGCTGAAAGATCTAGACAATAATCCCATTAGCTTTAAGCCATTGCTACAAATCTTTACGATATGAGCGTTAAAAGTTAACTTACGATCGACCATGACACCCAGGCCCTTAATAGGGTTATTCTTATTAAAAGTAAAGGAATCGATAGAATATTCAAACGCTATTGGTTCTCGTACTCTGTAGAATTTCACAACGCTACACTTGGTGACATTTAAACTTAGATCGTTCAAAATAAAACATCAACAAATCTGTCCAAATCTTACTGCATTTCCAGACCATCTTGAACACTTTTATGCATTTAAAAATGTTTACATTTTCAGCATAAAGAAGGAAATTTGAATTATTAATAATACAATTGGAGAAGTCATTAATGAATATGATAAAGGGAAGTCGCGAAATGTGTCCCCTTGAGGCACTTCAGAAGAGGCGTCATAACCGAAGACTGTACACCATTATTTAAAACAATTTGTTTCCTGTCAGTTAGATAATCCTTTATCCAATCAAGAAACATCCTGACATCCCGCAGGCAGCAAGCTTGGTCAGCAAAATCCCATAATGAACCCTGTCGAAGGCCTTGGAGAAGTCTGCGTGGACCGCGTTCACGTGACACCTCCTCTCCAATGCCTTTGACAAATACTCAGCATGAGCAAGGAAATTGGAAACAGTTGGAGCGTCAACGCAGAAATTGGAATTAGAAACTTTATTAGTAACGACCCGCTAAAAAATCTTGCTAAATAGTGATAGGTATCTTAGAAATTGCTCTGTAATTTATATATCATTTTTATTGCCACTCTTAAAAATTGTAGTTATACAGGGTATCCGGGAAAATGTAGGAAATCTCTCGGATTCAGATACAACATGAAAAATAAGATGACAAGTTCCTATAAAATTGTTTCTTATAGGCCCTCTCTACGGAGATATGTGACCCTGAAGGACGCCGCTTGAAATCGGTTTTTCTTGAATAACTTTCAAATATAATTTAATAAAAATTTAGTGCGATGGACACTAGTAAGGGCCTCTTGAAATAGTGTCCTTGAAACATATTTAGCTTTTTTAGTTTACCAGGGGCGGACTAAGCTTTACAACTTAATGCTTAAATTTTTAACACCCTGTATGATAAGGACTTTAAAAGAATAAATCCGGGTAGCTTGCACATTACGACTAAAAAAAAGGTACTCTTGTTTATTGTCGATAAAATGAAAAAGGACCATGATTTCTATTTTGCTTCTCGACAACAAAGTGTGAATTCATTCAAACAACAGAAAAGTTTCATTTTAAGTTGTTTAATCCGAAAAAATTACAAAAAAACGCAGTGATGTAATAGGAGACACCTTAACGAAATGATTGAGAAACTTCATAAGAGGGTTCAACATGGACTCCGTAAAGTCTGACACACTCTCGAACACGACGAATTGAGGACTGCTGTACCCGCCACAATAACCCAGCTTTGGTCCTTATCACATCACAATGAAACGTGATTCTTTGTAGCAGTTCCTCCCTAGTGCCGACCAGAGTGGAATACACCAAGTTTTTCAGGTGTCCCCACAGGTAAAAATCCAACGGCTTAGGACGGGAGATCGAGCAGGCCAGGCAGTAGGTCCTCCTCTACTTATCCAACGGTTTGGATAGACCTTATTCACGTGCTCCCGCACACCAGCGCTGAAATTAGGTGGTACCTCATCGTGCATGAAGTACATGTTTGGGCGGGTTTCAAGTTCTAAGGGCTCAATTAAACCCTAAAAAGCGTTTGGAGGAACTCCAAATCAAATTGTCCATTTAAGCGTTTCAGCAATACGAATGGTCCAGTCAAGAAATTGCCAATAATTCCTGCCCAGATATTAATTGATTGGAACTAATGTTGATGATGCCAAACAATAGTGGCATAAGGATTTTCTTCAGCCCATACATGTGTGTTGTGTAAATTGATTATATCATTTTTAGTAAACCTTGCTTCATCCGTGAAAAGAATAATGCTAGTGAATTAAACATTATTTTGCTGCTGATCCAATAGCAAACTGTATTCTAAGAGGAAAATCTTCAGAAATCAGTTCATGTACTTTTTGCAAATGATATAGATACAACAGCTGTTATTGAAGAACTTCATGTACTGTTGTTTTCGATGTACTAAACTGTGCTGATCATTTTCGAGTGGTCGTTGATGGAGTGTCATCTACAGCATTTAAATTATTTTCCTCTAATTGCGGCGTACGTACGGTTCTTCTGAGACCAGCATCAGTACTATTTTTTTCAAACTTTTTAGCATTTTGAAGAAGGTCAATAATTTGTATTACCTTATTAACTGGAATCGCCCACCATTTTCCCTTAGACGTTGGTCAACTTGTTAAAATGTCTTCTGGTTTGGCATAGTACGATTAGGAAATGTTTCGTGATATAACCTTCTGGCTTCCAAAGCATTGCAAGACGCAAGACCATACATCAGATGCATATCTGCATACTCAATAAACGTGTATTCCATAGTTCAAATTAATTCACAATTAAATTTACAACGAAATCCATAAATCAGTAAATTAATATCGAAGTAAAGTATCAATGTGTCAGCGATGTGGAAGATGACAAGTTCTAAAATGCAAGATATTTTATTTTTTTCGTACGATAGTAACGTTTGCAACAATAGTGCGTTTTTTTGGTGCCGATAAATAAATAAAACGCACATAATTTGCGAACATAGGTCTTCTACAACTATTTGTTTATTCAAATAAAACAACGGCAGTCTACCTCCACAATATGTATTTCAATGTTTATATCCTACATGTTTCGGACATAGAAATGTCCATCATCAGGGATACTAAAAGAAATTTACAATGTGAGTTAAAAGTTTTAAGTAAATTGAGAGGACTTACCAGTAGTCGATTACGACAGCTCTATCTTGCATAAGCGAAGATCAAAATTATGTTAAAATTGAAATTGTAGGTTCTAATGAATGTTCATGTTCAAAATTATGTTAAAATTGAAATTGTAGGTTCTAATGAATGTTCATTAGAACCTACAATTTCAATTTTAACATAATTTTGATCTTCGCTTATGCAAGATAGAGCTGTCGTAATCGACTACTGATAAGTCCTCTCAATTTACTTAAAACTTTTAACTCACATTGTAAATTTCTTTTAGTATCCCTGATGATGTCCGAAACATGTAGGATATAAACATTGAAATACATATTGTGGAGGTAGACTGCCGTTGTTTTATTTGATTATGTCAACTCCACTGTAATGGACTACTTCTTCAAGTTTATTTGTTTATTATTCTTTTTCTCGAAAACGGTTCATTTTATAGACAATTAACAAAAGTACCCTTTTTTAGCCTAAGGTGCAAGCACTAATCACCGAAATAAATTTAGATACGCAACTGGACTCTTAGAACTGTCAAAAACTAATTGGCGCTGATGTCCTAGTATTTGCGATCCGAAACACGCGAGAAAGAAAGGAATCTGTTGGGGACATAAGGTTAAAATAAAGAATACTGTTTTATTAACTTTTGATAAAATCTGTTTTATCGGTCGGTATTGGTGCCGCTTTAAAATTTGAATATTCCTTGGTTTAAATATTCATTATTTTCTGCTTTCATTTTTAGTTCAGGGATACACATTATTTGTAACTCTTATTTTTAAGTTTGGAGTAAATACCTTGTTGGTAAAGTAACAAATAACGTATATCTTAAAGCTCAAATAGAAAGCAGCAAAAAAGGATATATTTAAACCAAGCAATACCCATTTAAAAAAATACAGCTGACTAAAATAAAGCAAAATAGGTAATAAAACATTATTTTTATGATCAAAAATTATCGGATCTCTTTTTGGCAAGCGGTGTCGCATGCCATGTTTATTTAAACAGTTTGGAACACAACATTTTTTAGGAGGTGCGTAGTCTTCCATAACGGACATAAATACGCGAACTTCAACTAAACAAACCGAAAACACACTTAAACTAAACAAAAAGTCAAAACAACTATCAAAAATCACGCTAATAGTATACACAGAGACCGAACGATCACAAACGGCATTAGAATTCAACACAACTTAAATGAAAATCGAGAATAGAAAATTGACAATACACTTCAAATTCTTGACAACAACGAAATCTGGGAGGGTGTTCTTCTCGATCGCAAATCGCAAATGAACGTGGTGCCCTCATACGAACTTAACTAAACCAAATTGTGCGATGCCACTACCGACGCCATCTACGAAATGCGATCCAAACAAAATAATAATGTTTGGCGGGAACGCCCAGCTTACGTATCTAAATTTATTTCGGTGATTTGTGGGTGCAAGCTACCCAGACTTATTTTTTTTTAATCCTTATCAAACAAGGTGTTAAAAATTTAAGCATTAAGTTGTAAAGCTTAGTCCGCCCCTCGTAAACTAAAAAGGCTAAATATGTTTCTTCAAGGACACTATTTTAAGAACTCCTTCCTAATGTCCATTAAATTAAATTTTTATTAAGTTATATTAAGTACTTTGAAAGCTATTCAGAAGAGACCGATTTCCAGTGGCGTCCTTTAGGGACACATATCTCTATAGGGAGAACCTGTAAGAAAAAATGTATAGGAACTTGTCATCTTATTCTCTTATGTTCTATCTGAATCCGAGAGATTCCCACATTTTCCCGGACACCCTGTATTGCTAATTTTCCAATGTCTTTCCGAAACAAAGCATTTCCGGACGTAGCACACTTTTTTCCATTTTTTTAAGCGGGAAAACTCGTTCTGAGTTTTTTTTCAATATTAATGAAACATAATAATTGTAGATTTCAGAGGATGACCTAATATAGGTCGAAACGTCGGAAATAATAAGGAATTTGATCATCTAAGCTGTTTCACTGACCAGCATCCAACCAACATTAAAATTTGCTAAGGTGACTAAGTTTTAACAAAAAAAAATAATAATTTTACAGACTGAATATTCTTTAATTTTTGGTAAATTAAACATTTAAATTGGCTTTTTCACTCCAGAATTTATTGCTTTTTACCCTTCATTTTATAAGAGTCCAATCAAAGCTAAAATTTTGGGTTTACCTTTATCATGCTGCGATATTAAGGTAACACTTAACATTCCCGTATATTTCTAAAGAACTGATAGCGTCGCGTACAAAATCGATTCCCAAGACCTCTGACTAACAATATAAAAATCTAGACTTTTATTAATTAAGATTTTATGCTGAATGAGTCATCGTTTTCCAGAGTTAAAAATCTAAATTAAAAAAAAAAAACCTTTGCTAAAAAGTTATTAAGACCGTATTATCTGTTAAGACTTGAAGTTATTTAAAACTTTTACTACTTAAAAAAAAGAAAGTTTGTCCCTTTTCTTTCAGTCAGACCCAACCCTTGGACGCGTTTCGCCGTATTACGGCTCCTCGGCAAGGCTATAGAGTCTGACGAAATGGAAAGGGACCTTACAGTGCATTTCAACACATAATGTAAAGATACATGTGCGAGATGTTGCACGTGGCGACATCTCGTGGCAATTGAGCTATCCACCCAACCAGACCAGCGAGGTCTTAAAGAAGACCAAGCGCATTTGGCATAAGCAGGTATGCGGGTTGTATGCCAGCGTTTGGTCTTCCCTAAAACCTCGCTGGTCTGGATGGGTGGATAGCCCGATTGCCACGTGGCGACATACGTGCAACATCTCGCTTATATATTTTTACTACTTTAGAGTCCATCACCGTAATCCCTGACCGGCACGCAACCGACCATACAGCAATGTAAATTAAATAGGATTTCATGCGCTCAGCTGTGAACGAATTTCGGGAAAACTGGTAATTTATTTAGCTGTGGTTAAAAGGATATTGAAAGGCAACTCTATATGTGACTTTAAACATGTTGCAGATTTTTTATTAAGGACTTACATGTGGAGAAAATCATGCATAAAGTTGTAATTCTAACAGCGATAAATATATTACTGCATACATTTCGAAAACGAAAGCCGAATAGAAAAATTTGCCACATGTTAAAACTCGCATATAGAGTTGCCTTTCAATATCCTTTTAACCAAAGCTAAATAATTTACCAGTTTTCTCAAAATTCGTTCACAGCTGAGCGCAAGAAACCCCATTTAATTTACATTGCTGTATGGTCGGTTGCGTGCCGGTCAGGGATTACGGTGATGGTCTCTTAAGTGGGATTTATAAACTTGGTCGCAACGCTCAGTTCAGTTCCGCGCAGTCCAGTTCAGTTCCGCTGATTGTCGTTCGACTTTAAACAAACGAAAACATACCAAACCATTTATAAACTCTCAATTCATTTGCAGCGGTACGCCCAGTCGCGCAGCGAAACGCTCGGCTACGCTCGAGATGACCAAGTTTTATCTTTTGACGCTGCAGTTCGTTGTCGCAGGACTTTTAACCAATGAAATGCGAAAGTTGAATCACGTGGTGGTTGACAGATGACGGTCGCCGCAAGTTGACCAATGAAATGCAATACGACATGCGAACAGCAGCTAAGTTTATAAATTACAAATTTGTTTACGGCGAACTCGGGCGAACTCTGGCGTACTGCGCTGCGGAACTGAACTGTGCGTAACTGAACTGAATAGTTTATAAATCCACCTTTAAGCTTGTTTAAGTTGTAAAATATGACACCGAATACGTAATGCATTAAAAATTGAGCTTTACGATTATACGTTAGAAGCTTGCTTATAAATTATTCTTAAACTGAACGTAATAACAAGTCAGTTATTCCCAAAGTGAGCACCGCGGCGTCCTTGAGTGCCATGACGTCTTCACAGGGACGCCGCGGAAAATTGCAAAAGCTTTCAAAATTGGATTGGACCACCTGTCTGAGTATTATGGAGGATTACAGTCACTTATTCGAAGCAAAGCCCTTTTACATGGTCAAAATACCCGAGTCCTGCACTAAGCTAGTTCTTAGAATACTTTAGTCAATTTTATAAAAAGTCAAAAGTCATCCATTGAAGACAACATTTTTTCCGAGAACTATCTTTGTTACTTAATGGTAGAGTGAAGTATGCTTTTTCTTTTAAAATGTTAAATACAAAAGTTGTAAAGCTCGTTAAGGGGCATATTCTAAAATTATATTGAAGTATAAAGGGTAGCCCAAAAAGGCGTGGCAAACATAACCTACATTTTTTTTAATAGAACACACGATGATAAAGGCTGTGCGTTTTAAGAAGTCCGATATCGGATTAAATCACCAAGGGATGTTATCGCTTTTAAAACAGTAAGTCGGTTAAGTTACAATATCTTCGCACCTTCTTTTTTTTTTTTTTTTTTTTTTTTTTTATGATAAGGCACAGCACTACAGGATAAATCCTTTATGGCGCTCTAGGAGCGGTGCGTGTGCGCAGGAAACGATTCACGTTGGTCTTGAATCTTTGGAGACTATACTCGTTGGGGAAGACGATCTCAGGGAGGTCGTTCCAGAGTGATGACGTTCTCCAGATGAAAGAATTTTGAAACAGTGTCGTTCGAGGGACACTAAGCTGAACCACGTACTGGTGGGCTGCAGTGGCTCGTCGTGTATTTCTACCATGCACCGCTCTGGGTGGTATTAAGCGGGCAACCTCAGTTGAACACTTGCCATGAAAATATTTGTAAAATAGACTCAAGTCGCCAACCTGCCTTCGATGTTCAAGGCTTTCCAGGTTGTTTGTCAGACTATGGTCACCGATCAAGCGAATGGCTCTTCTTTGAATGGAATCTAGCAATCTCAGGGTATGTTTAGGAGCAGAGCCCCAAATATGCGAACAGTACTCCAGTGATGGTCGAATTTGGGCTTTATAGAGCATCAAAAGTTGTTGGGGTGTATAGAGGTTCTTTGTTCGGAAAAGTACTCCAAGCTTCTGCGAGGCTGCCTTAGCAATGGCCGCAACGTGGCCATGCCAAGACATATGACTATCCAAATTAACGCCCAATAAATGAATTGATGAAGCCAAGGGAATTGAGTGTCCCGCCATAACTATATCCGGTTCTTCAACATTAACTTTTTTAGAAAAAACTGCCGCCTGGGTCTTTTTAGCGTTAAATTCTACTTGGTTACTGTCACCCCAAGACAGAATTTCTTCCAGGTCTTTGTTGAGATGTGAGACCTCTTGCTGCCTATAGAGATGTGCATTAGCAGCCGATGTCCGAGCATCCAAAGTAAAAGTTGAAACAAGTGTGCTGTCATCAGCGAAGCTATATATAGGATTTTTAGTTTTTTCCAAAAGATCGTTAATGTATAGTAAGAAAAGGGTGGGCGACAATATAGAACCTTGAGGGACTCCGGCGTTGATGTTAAATGTGTCTGAAAGAAATCCGTCCATCGCCACTCGCAGAGAACGGTCTTTAAGAAAGCTCGACAGCCATGAACAAAATTGAACCGGCATTCCGTATGCTCTCACTTTAGTTAGGAGCCCCTCATGCCATACTCGGTCAAAAGCCTTGGAAATGTCCAGTGCTACCGCCCGGGACTCCCCATGGTGTTCTATTGCGTTGTTCCAAACATGAGTAACATAAGCGAGAAGGTCTCCTGTTGATCTAGACTCACGGAATCCATACTGGCGGTCACTAATAATGTTGAAGCCTTCCAGGTATTTTAGTAGTTTTTCGTTGATAGCCTTCTCCATAACTTTTGATATAACCGAGAGCAATGCGACTGGACGATAGTTGTTTGGCAAAGTCTTCTTGCCTTTTTTGGGTATGGGCTGGACTCTCGCAGTTTTCCAGCAAGAAGGAAATATTCCTTTTTTGTAGGATAAGTTAAAAAGCCTACAAAATACCGGTGTCAGTTCGTCAGCGCATTTCTTAATTACAACGACTGGAATATCGTCAGGACCAGAAGCCTTTTTAGTGTCGAGACTCCCCAAGATTCGCTTAACATGGCGGTGGCGAAAGACAATCTCGGGCATTCTCGATTTTACAGGGGTAATGTTCGGTGGAGTACTTCCCTGAAAATTTACCGTTGAATGTGAAGAGAATAGTTCCGCCAGTAAGTTTGCTTTTTCCTGTGCTTTGGTCGCAATGGTGCCATCAGAACGTGTTAGAGGTGGAATGGTTGACTTGGTAAAGTTCTGACTGACGGCCTTAGCTACCGACCAAAATGATTTTGAGCCGCTAGGACATTCAAGAAGTTTGTCTCTGATCCTCTGGTTGTGTGCTTCTTTGCTTTGGTTTATCGTTTGCTTGCATTGGTTTCGAGCGTTAACAAAGATGGTACGATTTTCGGCGGTAGGATTTGTACGCCATTGTCGGTAGAAATAATTTTTTGATTTAACAGCTCGTTCGCAATTTTTGGTAAACCAAGGCTTGCCGTTAGAAGGGCACTTTTTTGAGAAAGGGATGAAGGCTTCCATACCAGTAAGGATAACCTCCGATATTTCTGTTGCACAGATGGATGGATCATCAGAGGTAAAACAAACGTCCCGCCAAGGAAAGGTTCGAAAATGGTCCCTTAGGTCCTCCCACTTAGCTGATGTATAATGCCATATCTTGCGTGGTTTAGGAGGCTCTTCAGCACTAATTGGTAGTTTGTTCAGTGCCGAAATAAGGTTGTGGTCAGACGTTCCTAACGGCGGCTTCACGGTGACAGCGTACAAGTCGGGGTTTGAAGTTAAGAAAAGATCCAACAAACTAGCAAAATCACCATCTCGGTCTGGAATCCGAGTTGGTTCACCCACCAGCTGGGTGAGGCCAGAGCTGATGGCAAAGGATTCGGCTTCACGACCTTGTTCGTCAGTCATGTTTGAGTATTTGAGCCAGTTGCCATTATGAATGTTGAAGTCGCCAAGGATGACAACTTCGGAATTGGGATGGTGGGTTTGCAAAAAGTCGATAGTATTAGCAAGAGAGGAGAACAAGTCTCTATAATGGGTATCGCTTGGCGGCCGGTAAAGGCAGCAGATGAATTTAGTAATTCTCTGCGTTGATATTTTAAACCACATTACATCAAAGTCATTAGGCTCGAGTGTCTCCTCTCGTTGACAAGAAATATCACTCCGGACAAAGAGACAAAGGCCAGAATTCCGCCTAAATCGGTGATGAAAGTCGTACCCAGGATATAAATAGCTGACCGTACTAATCGATGATCTGACTTTGGTTTCGGTTAGTGCAAGTACATGAGGTTTGGTAGATTGTAGATGTTGATGGACTGCATTGATGTTGGAGTTCAGTCCTCTTATATTGCAGAAGTCAATTTGGAAGTTGCTAATCTCGGGTCTTTTAACAACTCCAGTTTTTCCACCATTTCCATTTAGAATATTGTTCGAAGGACCCGTATGGCTACTGGACATGGTGGATGATTGGATAATCTCGCTTGATAAGGCGCCAGGACCCGCCCCCACCCGGAGATCCGATCGGGGGGCGTTTTTAACTCCGGAATTTATTGATCTTGGAACCATCATCACAGCATTTTTTGTATATTTCCCACCCTGGAAACCGGAGACATCGGCACAGTGACGAAACGTTAGCTCAAAGAGCAACTTCACGCCACCTAAGCCGATGCGATGGTATTTCACCGGGCGATGTCGGGTGAGCCAACATCTACCATCTTCGCTGAACATCCCACTGGTTTACTGTATTCTATTACTGGGCGAAATCAGAGGTTTCAAAACAAAATTATCTTAGAATTACGCGTTGAGCATAAATAATAATTAAATAGATAATTAAATTATTTTGCTATTATTATAGTTAAATCTATATAATAATCGCTATTTTCCAAGAACCAATTAAAATTTGCTCAAGTGCGGGATGGTTAAATATGTTAAAGATTTTGTCAGGTATATACTTTTCCGACGAACAACAGAAAACTGCTTTGCGAGCTGTCCAATGTTGTTTCGAAAATATGGCAATTTTTAAGGGATTATTTAAACAACAAAAAATCGGAATTGTCAAGACAAGTTGTTTTTCTTGACGAAACATGGGTATTTGCAAACGGAACTTCAACAAAAACGTCTTGGCAGGATGACTCAAAGCATTGTTATTCAAGTACCCGTGCAAGTAATGGAAAAAGGTATATTATATTACATGCTGGTAATGAAGAAGGTTTTGTTTTAAATGCCAGTTTGATATTTTCATCAACAAAAAAAAACTGATGATTATCACGGCAATATGAATGCTGAAATTTTTGAGCATTGGTTCGAGGAAAATCTTTTAAAAAGTTTAGAAAAACCTTCCTTAATTGTTTTAGACAATGCCTCTTACCATACGAGACTCGAAGAGAAATTCCCTACAAGCAGCTGGAAAAAGGAAGAAATAAAAGAGTGGTTGTCAAAGAAAAACATAAACCATGAAAATTTATATTTAAAAAGTGAACTTTTAAGTAAGTGTAAAGAGCAGTCATTTAAAAAAAAGTATGTTGTTGACGAATTAGCCCTCAAATATGGACATCAAGTTTTGAGATTGGCGCCCTACAATTGTCATTACAACGCAATTGAATTGGTATGGGGTATTAGCAAGAACTATTATGACAAACATGCCTGTAAAAATATCGGTAAGCCTAGCGTTATAAAGTTATGGGAGGAGACGCTTAGCCAAGCGGGCAAAGAAGAATGGCGGAAATGCATTGAACACACAGAAAAAATTATTTTTGAATCTTATGAGACAGAACAGGTTATAGACGAAGTAAGACCGTTAATTATTACGAATGATGATGATGATGACGATGATGTTGATTCTGATGAGTCTGAAAGCATGGGTGAAATTTCAAATGCAGAGGAAGACTACTTTTAGTAGTACCTATCTACAAGTAGGTACGTTCTGTCGCAAGACTACAAAATCGGTTCTTTTTAGAACCAAAACTTTATAAAAAAGAATTCGTAAAACTAATTTGTCTGAATACTACAAAAGCTAAAAAATTATTATTTTTCTTTACCTAAACTAATTTTTTATTTACTTTAAATTATTTTATTTACAAAATGTAATTCATCAACATCCAAAATTACCTTCAATATAATTTATTGTTTGAGAGCCACCGACATAATGCTCAAGAGGTTTTATGGCTTAGCGGACTTCTTAAAACGCACAGACTTTAGTACGATAAAAATGACTCTGAAAGGAACAAATGACAGATCGAAACGATGACTTTGACATGAATGAACAACTCTTCAAATATCTTGTGTCTCTGTCTATAGTCTATCTTTAAATGGCGCGAGGTAATAAATGCTCATTAAATATGCAAAACGCATACCGGGGAATCAAGAACAATTTAAACACCATCCCTTAAAATGCATCGTGTTTACATTAAGGGATCCAAATAATGAGCATTCTTTAGGTAGGTCCAATCTGAATTTATCGTAAGCTATTGTTATATTTGAGGATTTACCATTGTTATTGGGAAAATCCCTTAGCCAGGAGCGTGGCGTGTATTGTGTATTGTAAGTTTTTAAATTAAAAATCTTAAACATGCCTATTCTCCTGAAATTGTATTATATTATATTGGTAGGTATTTATAACATATAAAAATATTTAAAAAATCGTATTAACTAATAAACATCAATGGGTTGTACTATTTTACATAATATAATTACAAAAACAAGATATAATATAGAATCTTACAAACAAAGCCTTTTCACAAATCGAATAATTCTTTGTCGTTATGGCTTAATCACGTTACTTTTATTAACATCGTTTATAATAAGCGGTTCAACCATTTCTTCGATTATTATATCTACCTGCTACATATTGGCTTCTTCTTCTATCACGTGATCGATACACTTTTTCCACTTTTCCGCACTGATTTTAACCATAGTTTCATTAAAGAGTCTTTATTTAAGCCCATATAAGTTCGATCGGGTTTAACTTGCAGTGGTAAGGAGGGAGTCTAAGCACAGAACTTTGCCATTTTATCGACTACATATTTTTTAAATGCATTTTTATGAAAATTGGCTAGTACCGATAGTTCTTTTTTTCAGGAATCTAATGGAAATTCTATTTGTCTTAAACTTAGCCATTCTGTTATTTCACTTTTACGCCACGCACTTGTCGGTAATTTTTCCGTCAGCCTAGAGTGATAACTTGCATTATCCAATACAATTATTGCATCTTTTGGTATAAGGTCCAACATTTGCTCGAACCATACTTCAAGGACATTGGCATTCATATCTTTGTGATAGTGTCCTATGTTTTCAGATTGGAACATCAGTAGACCACCTGTAATGAAGCCTTCAGAACTTCCAATATGGGTTATGATAAGTCGATGTCCTTTTCCAGATGGCGATCTTATTCCTGTGGAGAATCCTTCCAAAAAAGCTTGCCTGGAACTTTTAATATTTTCATCCTGCCAAAATTTAGTCACAGTGTGAGAATTTCTTTTTTTAAACAGTAACTATGAACTTTTCGCATTATTCTATGCATTAAGACGTCATCCAGTTCAAGTTTTGGTTGTCCTGGAGAAGGTTTTGGAGGTTTGACGCCAACACTTTTTCCTCCTTTTAAAAGTCTATATATTGTTATTTTCCCAGAGGTAAGCATATCTGCTGTAAATTGCACTGCATTGTCAACAACCAAATCCGCATTCTTACTTTTAATAGAATCGTAACAGTTAACAATTATTTTTTTTCATTTACTATACATGGACCGACTCTAAGGCGTTTAGGCAATTGTTAAAAATTCTCCATATTTAATTACTTACACTTCACACTTTGACTAGTTTCACTGAGAAACAAACAGCCAAGGTAGGTATGTATAGACAAAGAGTAACATAACCAATTACTCTTTGGTATAGATATAATTAGGCGTATTATTCCAATAGAGGCGGGCGATAGTAAACTCGGCCACTTAAGAGAACATGTACTAATCCCACAGGTAAACGCGGCCTGATAAAATTGTTCTGCCTTAATCTTCATAGGTAAACTCGGCCGGTAGATATACAACTGCTATTTTGACCCTAATTAGAGACCTTCATGAGAGATTAATTAAATTAATTAATTAAAATTAAAATTACCTTACGGTTCTCAAGTAATGGGATTTTTCTCTTACTGGAAAAATTATGAAGGCGTGGCGTATAACTTTCTTTCTTTTTTCTCTTCAAAAAAATTATTATTTACAAAACTGCCGCTAAAGTTTCATTACCTACGTACAATGCAGAGTGTTAAAGAGATAGTTAGTCAACGAGGCAAAGTTATGCTCTTGGTAGAAAACTATAAGTATTCTTTTAAAGAAGAACTCAAAAGTGGAGGTGTAAGATTGCCAAGTGTCTAGCACATATTTATACAGTGGGCCCGGAGAACACAATATCGAAATCGAATTTAATTCATAACCATTCGGCATGTGACATTCGCAACATTCAAAGACAAGTGATTACAATTGCAGCAAAACGTAAAGCTGTAGAGGATATTGGCAGTCAACCAAGTAAAATTGTGCGATCCCTTATTGCCAAAGAAGATTCAACAAGTATTACAGCAACGGATCTGTTGTATATAAGAAAGAATATAACGCAAGAAGAAAATTACAACCTGTACTTCCCAAAACAAAACTAGATGTTCACAGTTCGCTTAAACCAGAGACGCAATTTTTGACCAGCCGTAAGGAAGAATTTCTTTTAGTAAACAGCGAAGATTCCAATGTATTAGTGTTTAGCTGTGTTACAAATTTGAAGCATCTTTGCTTAAGCGAGAAAATTTATGTGGATGGTACTTTTGACTATTGTACAAAATTTTTCTTGCAGTTGTTCACCATACATGGCTGCCTTAATGGTCATTCATTATGTACCATTAGTGTTTTGTGTGCTATCAGACAAAGCAACAGAAACATACAAAAAGTGTTTTGAATTTTTGACTGAAAAGTGTAGTGAATATTCTGTCGTTTTGTCCCACCGAAATTGTGGTTGATTTTGAGATGGCTATCCATAATGCAGCTAAAATTGTTTGGCCACAAATAAAAATAATTGGATGCAGATTTCATGTAACGCAAGCTTTGTGGCGTACGATTCAAAAACTTGGACTTTCAGCAGATTATAAAGAAAGAAGCGAGGTTGGAAAATGGATTGGTTATTGTTTTGGATTGTTGTTTCTAGAACCACAAGATGTTGGTGATGCGTATGTTTTTACATTATCTGCTATTCAACCAGAAAATGATAAAGTTACTTTGTTTGCTGATTATTTGATCAACACTTACATATCCGAGGATGCCGTTTTTCCACCTCATTTATGGGCATCATAAACAGCAAGCGCCGCTCGCACCACCAACGCATGCGAATCATTCCATTCGCATATCAGCAAAACTTTAAATTTTCCTCATCCTTCTGTATTCATTTTTATTAATTTCCTAATTAATTTTCAAAATGAAATATATGTAAAGTTGCAAAGTATTCACAAACCATATGTACCTAATTCGGAAACTAAGAAAAGACAAGAATACCGTCAAAACAAAATTAATGATTTTAATAATGGGAAAGTGTCAACGTAAGAATTTCTTAAGTTAACTTCGCAATATTATAGTTCTACTATGTATAATATTAAAATATATTTTGAATTGGTGTGCATTTCTATGTGTATTGTTTTTAGGGTTAGATTTAATAAATTTTTATGATGTAATATGCATTTTTAATTTTATTTAGCAAAATTAGTACAGTTATTGAAGTAATCTCGGCCGCTTTAGATACGTCTGCTAATCGCCTCAAATTATATGCTTGGACTACCAGGCCGAGTTTACCTATACCGCTTAAGACTTATTTTGACCGCGACGATTAAAATATCTTAAGCGGCCGAGTTTACCTGTGCCCATAGAGGCACCCATAAAGGCCTAATAACCACATAATTAGCAAACAGGTAACCAGGAGTAGGTACAAAAAAAAGGAATAAAATGATATATATGATAAAATCTTGCACGACCATGGAGAAGACGGTTTTGATTGATTTATTACTTCGCATCATTTAAAGATAAACTATAGCACGTTACTTTGAATTCGAGACGTATTGCGCAACCCCGGAGCTCAATTATGTTTTTATTCACTTTTAATGCTATAATAATGTCTCTTGATCGTTTATCCATGAAGCACCGGCAAAGAATACCCTTTTAAATCTTATACTTTTTCCAGTATTTTCATTTTGTCATAAAAATGCCGGATTTTAGCCGTGGATTTAATTGTGAATATCTTTACTGTTTCCAAATTAAGGATTCGTATTTGATATGGAGGTTATTTGGAGATAATGCAAAATAGTTATGATAACACATTTTCGTTAATTTTTACTGGGTGTTCAAAAAAAATTTCAAATTTCAATAACTTTAATCTAATAAAAACTCGTTTATTTAAATAGCACACCCTGTATATTTTTTTTATCGACTATGCAATTCTCCCGACCTTTAATATACCATAATAATATGCTTATTTTCAATACTTTTCGCCATATATTCGTTTTTTCTATTTTTCGTTGTTTATTTCCTACATTTATGTTGTAAAGTCATAATTGCCATGACAAAATAAAACTTTCGATATTGTAAAAACTTAAAAAGTATACTTGACTCTACCGTTAACTCACCCTGTATAGTCCGCCTTATGAGTCTGTGGCTACGACGGCTAAGGAGACGGGAGGGTAAAAGGCGTAAAAAGTCAGTTTTAACTAATAATAATAATAATAATAAAGTTTATTCAAAATATTTACATATATACAATATATTTTACATTAAAAATAAACTTAGGAATAAAACCCCTGAAGGTTAACTTGTATAGGGGTTAATTTTATTAAAATATTTGGTTAATATATTATTATGTAAATAATTGAGGATAAAATTTTTATAAATTTATTTAATATTATTTAGATTTGGTATTAATATATTAATATATTAATACCTATTTAATAATTATAGCATTTCTAAAATATTATCTAAACTATTTTTATTTAATAACCACCATTTAATTTTTTTTTTATATAATTTAAATGATTTTATTTTTTTAATATTATTTATTAGACAATCGAATATGTATAAACTTAAAATTTTGAAACTTTTTTGTCCAATAGATTTATTTATTTTTGGTTTAATAGAAATTTCATTTTTAAATCTTGTATTATAATTATGCTCTTTAAATTCAATGTTATTTTTATTTTTAAAAATATATATTAAAATATTATAAAAGTAAATTTGTCTCACATCCATTTTTTTTGTTTCTGCATATAATTTTTTTGAAGAGTATAAATAATCTTTATCATAAATAATTTTTAAAAACCTTTTTTGTAATATTTCTAAACTTTTTACTAAATTTCTATTTATTCCCCCCCAACCTAAAATACCATAATTTATATGAGTTTTGACTAATGCATAATATAATATTTCTAGATTTTTTATATTTAAAATTTTTTTTATATTTTTAAATATTGGCAATGTACTTCTTAATTTTTTAATTAAATTTTCTATATGAAAATTCCAGTTTAATTTATTATCAATAATTATTCCCAAATATTTGATATTATTAGTTTTCATTATTTGAATATCATTATTTATATTTATATCTTTAAAATCATTTATTTTTGATGTAAAAGGAATATATTTTGTTTTGTCAAAATTAATTGTTAATAAATTTTTATCAAACCAATTTTTTATAATTTCGAAGTCTTTTTTTATTTTCTTATGTAAATTTTCCCAATATATGTCGTTGTAAAAAATAACAGTATCATCTGCAAAACTATGAATTTCTCCGTAGCGGTGCTTCGTTTCATATTAATATTTTTTAAGTTATTAAATTCATAAAAACATAAGAAAAGAACAAAATTTCTCTAGATTTATACAAGGTGTTATTTAATAAGTGTCCGATATTTTACAGGACGATTCCTCAGTTATTTATAAGATAAAAAGTTCATATAAGCATGGGTCCGCAAGCCCTTCATTTTTGAGATGAGAGGGTGTTAAAAATTTTATTTTTATTTTTGTTTTTCCTAAATAATTTCTAAAATAATGTCTATATTTGGACGAAATTTGGTATCTACGGCTTTCTTGAATTGCGAAATTTGAATTTGATCTTAATATGGCTCCCACTTGTAGAGGGCGCCACCTACATGTCTTTTTACTCTGTTGAGGAGTCATAACTTTTTTATACGCGCTTGTATTAGACTTTTAATTTAAAATAAATAGATTTCTTCATCATTTTTAATTGAAAAAGGCATATTTGGTAGAAGTCGCTACGAGCAATCATTCTCGAGAAAAAGAATAAAAAAGAAATAAATGGCATTTATTGCATATCTCTATGCCTATATCGGAGTTTGATAAAATAGCATTTATCTCCTAAACAAAGCCATAATCAAAAAACTATTAAAATGTACTTTGCATTAGCCAATAAAGTGCCTACATAACAGTGTTATCAAAAGAGACAATGGCAGTGGCGTACATACTTTTTGTTCCTGGTAAAAATTGTAACACCCTGTATCTCAAAAATCAAGGGCTTGCGAACCCAAGCTTATATGAACTTCTCACCTTATAAATAACTGAGGAATCGTTTTGTAAAATATCGAACACTTATTAAATAACACCCTGTATACTACGTTTCAAGTAGTGCGATTTCATTTTGACAAGCACAGGCTACATAAATACGTTTAAATATAATTGTTAATTATAAATCAAATAATATAATTCTACGCTCCGCCAATGCCTGCAAAATTTCTGAAGATGTCATGATGACAAGCGCCTTCTTTCCTTTCCTTAACCGACCGAATTCGCAAAAAAATTAAAAAGCGTCTAGACAAGATATTGACTCTCCTAGGAGACCCAGAGTCTGACCCAATTTCCATGATGAAATTATTAAGAAGCACGTGTTATAAATCGGTTGAATTATATGTTTACATGCAGGGTGTCCGGAGAATTAATACGTGTACAACCAAATACATTAGAACTATAATGTCTTTGTGTACAACGTATCATGGCAGGCTCCTTGGCTCAATGTAGATAAGTTTAAGCAAAGAAACTTATAGCTACGCAAAGTTTCTTTGGTTTAAGCCAACTAATGAGAGCATCCGTTCATATTTTTTATGCGATCAATGTAATGACGACCCAGACATTTTTTTTATCGAGAATCGATACTCCAAGTCCAATATTGCTGTCAGTGACTCATCACTAGTACAGGGTGATTGTTTTTATTTTACTAGATAGATATCTCGGTTAATATTGGTCTTACAAATAAGTTTAAATTAACAATTTTGAAGTAATGTTGAGATCTTGCCAAATGTAATTCACAGTATGTCCTTCATTTAACCATGTCTCGTCCGTAAAGTAAATTATTTTCCCTGCACAGCGAAATTGTTGTATTTCTTCTAGATACTTTCTACGCCACAATACGATTTTTTCTTTTTCCACCAAAAGACGATTTCGTTTTAAGAATCGAACATTCAATTCTCGTAGTGTACGCATTAGAACTCTTGAAATGTTTTGCATATTTTCATCCGCTTCAATTTCGGCAGAAATATTTCGAAAAAAAAATGAATGCTAACTTTGTTTGCTGATCAATAAAAATGCTTTTCCGTCCTCTTATGTCCTTCTGATCGGACACTTTAGTATTCCTATTGTCCTTGATAGTTCTATAAACAGTACGGCAAGATGTTTTAGTTAATGTGGCACAAAGTTCTGCTGCACCAGTGAATGAGATTCCACTGTGTGTACTTAGAATTCCCTCATACACATTTTTAACCATTGTACGTTCCTCAGGTTTTAAATGACGTCGTTTTGTAACTTGTTGGTTACTATCACTTGAAGAACTCGCCTGCATTATAATATTTGCTGTTTCGAATAACCACTAAAATAATAAAACTGAATTGCTAATATCCTATTGATTGAAACTTGTCTACGACACTGAACGTTGCTTAGAGGCGATAAGAAAGCGTGCGAGCGCCTTTAGACATGGGTTTCTCCTACGTGCGTTGCCAAATTAAGTAAAACAGGTACCATAGGATGAAAAGGCCCTTAATGACATGCCGATTTCGGTAAATTTTATGGAAATTTCAGTGAAATCTTTAAAATCTTGGCAACATGTAATGATCTATTTATGCACAATCTTCCCAAGCGGTTTGGATTGCTTTTATTTAACTTAAAAGTGGGTGAATCAATGTTAATTATTTTCGCCGCACACCGTTAATGGTTATATGAACAGTTTTGCCAATTATTCTGAGACCGTAGTATAAGGTATTTATAAAGCATTTATGTTTTATGGGACATTTTTGGATTTCTGAAACATTTCACAATATATCATAAATGTTTTGGAATATTTATGAAATATTTAAAATCTTTCTGAGAAACGAATACGAAATATTTCTGGAATATGATTGTGCTGTGTGGGATGTTAATTGAAATTTTTGTTTGTAGGACGACAATTAATTGAAGGCTCGTTAATATCCATAGATTACTCAACTAAAAGCAGTTAGTAACACTAAATAAAGTTTAGAAACTATGCAAGGTGTCCGGGAAAATGTGGGAGATCTCTCGGATTCAGTTAGAACATGAAAAAATAAGATAACAAGTTCCTATACATTTTTTTCTTACAGGCCTTCCCTACGGAGATATGTGCCCCTAAAGGACATGAATGTGATGGACACTAGTGACCTCTTAAAATAGTGTCCTTGAAACATATTTAGCTTTTTTAGTTTACCAGGGGCGGACTAAGCTTTACAACTTAATACTTACATTTGTAACACTTTGTATGATAAAGACTTAAAAAGATGCATCTGGGTAGCTTGCACCTAAAAAAATATACTCTTGTTTATTGTCAATAAAATGAACCGTTTTCGAGAAAAAGAATAATAAACGAATAGTTGTAGAAGACCTACAGGGTGGCCGTTTAGTGTGGCAAAGTAGGATAGCTCCGTTTATATTTATAATACAAAGAAAATGTTAATATAAAAGTTGAAGCACAGTAAGTGAGTTATAACGTAAAATTATTTTTGACTCTATAGGGTGGCTCAACAAGGAGGAACAGGAACTTTTTTTTTTTAATAGAACACCCTATATCTTACCATATATTTGGTTTCTACATAAAATTACAATTATTTTTCTTTAAGAGCATTATAAGTCTAAACATAATAGTTTCCGAGATATCGACTTTTGAAGAATGACACTTTTGAACTTTGACAGCTTCTAACTGCATAACGGTACGTCTTAGAGCAAAACGGCTTACGCGCGTGTCACTATCTAAAAGTGTCAACTTTCGGTCAAACCGGAAATACTGTATTTTCGGATTTTGAGTTACATCAAACGTCGATATCTCGGAAACTATTATGTTTAGACTTATAATGCACTTAAAGAAAAATTATTGTAATTTTATGTAGAAACCAAATATATGGTAAGATATAGGGTGTTCTATTAAAAAAAAAATAATTCTTGTTCCTCTTTGTTGAGCCGCCCTATAGTCAAAAATAATTTCACGTTATATAGGGGTGGGCGATTATCAAAAGTTATAATCGATTATCGATTATGAAAAATAATCGACAATTTCGATTTAATCGATTAATCGGAAAATCGATTATTTCGATTAATCGATTTTTTCCATTAATCGATTATTTCGATTAATCGATTATTTCGATTAATCGATTTTTTCCATTAATCGATTAAATCGAATTAATTAATTTCCATCGATGGCTATTTTTGCAAATAAATCGAAAACGGTCACAGATACGAGAATAGTACAAGAGACCAGAACGCTAAACAAGGGAAAAGAGATTTCAAATTTCATACCGGAATTCATACAGGGAGCCCCAAAAAAAGTTCTGAAAGATAAAATTGTAGCCGATTCAAGAAAATGTAACACCCTGTATACTGCGACCAACAATTTTGATACTTTATTGTAGAGATTCTAAAAAATGGTTGTTGTTCCAAATTTGAAACAATTATCAGAGAATATAAGATAGAAAACTCAAGATACGAGATACAACATAATAATTTATATTTTCGATTATCGGGTAAAAATTTATTTACACTCGATTTTACAATCGACTAATCAGAAAATCGGAAAATCGGAAAATCGATTAATTGAAAAATCGATTAATCGGAAAATCGATTTATCGAACAATCGATTAATCGATTAAATTTTTTCTCAAATCGAAAAATCGATTAATCGATTAATCGAATATATATCGATTAATCGATTATTTTGCCCACCCCTAGTTATAACTCACTTACTGTCCTTGAACTTTTATATTAACATTTTTTGTGTATTGTAAATACAAACGGAGCTATTCTACTTTGCCTCGCTAAACGGGCGCACCCTGTATGTTCTCAAAAATTGTGCGTTTTATTTATCCATCGACACCAAAAAAACGTATTGTTGTGGCAAAAGTGTATTATGGTACAAAATATCCTGCGTTTTAGAACTTTAACGTTCGCAACAACAATACGTTTCTTTGGTGCCGATAATAGTACATTATTTAACGAGCGTATAATGAAGGCTATATTACACGAGATTTTAAAACACGAGCCGAAGGCGAGTGTTTTAAGGATTCGAGTGTAATATAGCCATTATACGCGAGTCAAATACTATACTTTATCTACGACTATTCAGTATTCAAGAAGTTAGAAAATGGATTCAGAGCAACACATTTTATTACAATAGGATTATTATTAATGGTATTTCTTAACTAAAAAATACAATTCAACGATGTTAACCATAATTAAACAAAATACAATTGCAGCCCGAATTTCTGGAGGGGTACTTTGGATTTCATTTTCGTCATCCGAAATCATGATATTTTACTTTGAAATCAACAACAAAATGTCACAGCGAAACTTAAATGACTGAGGAAAAAAATGATTCGTTTACTTGTCAATCGGTTGCTATGGTATTAATACCATTCACGCCTGCTTAAACTAGATCTGGTGCGTTTTTATCGTAATTCAGGTAACTTTGTTTTGTTGGGACCGTGGAATATGAAATCTCATATTCCACGGCTGTGGAATATGAGTAACTATGGTAATATGAACCACATTATATATGTACTAACAAACACATTATGCTTCTATTATTAAATAGTCGTAGATAAATAAATAAAATGCACATTTTTGGGGATATAGCTCTTCGTCAACTATTCGTTTATTATTCTCTTTCTCGAAAATCGGTTTTTTATTGACAATATACAAGAGTGCCTTTTTTTAGCCTAAGGTGCAAGCCACCCAGGTTTATTTAAAGTCTTTACCATACAGGGTGTCAAAGATTTAAGCATTAAGTTGTAAAGCTTACTCCGCCCCTGGTAAACTAAAAAAGCTAAATATGTTTCAAGGACACTATTTTAAGAGGTCCTCCTTACTAGTGTCCATCACATTAAATTTGTATTAAATTATATTACGTACTTTGAAAGGTCTCCGAATCTGAATCCGAGAGATTTCCCACATTTCCCAGGCACCCTGTATATTTACACAAAACGATTTCTATGTGAAACGACCCATATATACTACGAAAACTGAAAATAAATTACAAAACCTATCGATAAATTAAAAATAAAAATACATTTAATCACGCAGTGCGAAAACCTTGCCGGCACGTTTTTTTTCAATTCTTTGAAGTTGTGAATTCGGTATCTGTGTGTTGCCACATTTATTTTTTAAGCGATCAAAATCCCAGTATCGGAATCACCGTGCTATTTTAAATGCATTTAGCTGATTGCGGCTTGTATTACAACGTCGCCCCTTAATTTTACTGTAATTGTAGCGGCAACGTTCCCTATATGGACAAAAAAACATTTACTTGTACAATATTTTTATTCTGCCGCTTCCTAAATTTGGTGATTGGTATTAAATAAGTCACTGATAGAATTTGTTGATTTTGGGTATACTGGCCTAACAGTATAGACAAGCAATTTACGATATTGAACTCAGGAGTCTTTATGTCATCAAACGGTGTACCTACACAAGTATTTTCAAGAAACCCTATGGAACAGAAGTCCATAGAATGTTAATAAAAAGTCTTAAGCGATTGCCGTATTTTGGTTTATTTTCTATTCAGTGCAGATGATAAAATATGTAAATCACTTACCTGGCGAATCGCCGCTGGAGTGCATTCATTCTTTTTAGGTGTTGTAGTCTAAAACAAAAAAAAAACTTTTTTTTTATTACCTTGAAGAAAAATAATTAGGTAGTACGTATTTTTATACAGGGTGTCAATTTGAAAACGAACAGCATGTAATATTTCTTCGGCTGATGATACTAGGGGCACGACCCCTAAAATCTTAAATGACAACCCCCATTTATTTGGTCATTTTTGAATTCCTTATACAGGATGTTTCAGAAGTACGGTACGTAACTTAAGGGGGTGATTCCTTATGATACTCTAAGAGAAAAAGTTTATGTGAACATGTCTCCGGAGTTGCCCCGTTTTTGATTTACAGAGTGTTAAAGTTTAAGAAAATCTTTATTGTATCCCTCTGCTATTAGAGCAACAATTTTTGACACGTCTGTTGTAGTTAACACCATGGTAACAACAATAAATATTATTAATATTATTTTGAGGGCTATCACTGTCTAATACTTATAACAATTATATACAGCGGGCCCAGAAAAGTTCTACACATATGGGAATTTTCTTTATTGTTGATTCTACGAAAAAAGTTATTATTTATAAAAAGTTCTGTTTGTTGCGCAAATAATATTGACATATCAAAACTTAAGATATCAAGTACAGGGCGGCAAAAAAATATAGAAATACAGAATTACGTTAAGAGGGAAGTATACCCTCAATTTTTATTTTAGAGCAAATTGTTATAAGAAAACTTTACTAAGGACTACAAAACGTGGTCAGATACAATTTTTCGTTGAAATATTTTAATTTACAGGGTACCATCAAAAAGCCTTTGGAAAATATTTTTTTATTTTATTTCTTTAACTATTACCTGCAACAATTTTGCAACAACTATGTGCAATACTATAGTAACGAATATTGACATGTTAGTCAAAAATCATTTACTGTTTTTCGACTTATTAACAAGAGTTTTTCGTTAGTTTCGTCATGGTTGTAGAGTTAACGCTGCAGAAGAAAATAGAAATTGTACTTATCGTCGGAGATCACTATAAACCTATTAGGGAAGCCGCACTAATATTAAATACTAGACACCCTGACAAAATGGTATGTAGCGCCACTATAGCAAATATAATAAATAAATTTAAAGCTACTGGTTCCGTCAAAAATGTATTTAAGAAACAACACAACAAATGGTCCACAACAGAAGAAAAGCAACTCAATGTAATGCAAGCGGTTATCGAAGACCCGAAAATTTCTTTAAGAAAATTGTCAAAAACTATTTCAGTTGACGTCAAAAAGTCTACTTCTAGTAATATTTTAAAAATAAAAAAATTTCATCCATATATATAAACCGAAATACATTCACGCGCTTCTTCCTAGAGATTTTGAATCCCGTTTCCTATTTTGCGCATGCATGGTTTCCAGGCGAGTGTGAAGTTGATCCTTTTTTTGCAAAAAAATTTACAGTCCTTTACAAAGATGCAACCGGGGATGACATTGAAAATGCCGAAGCAGAGTGCAACGCTTGTGACTATTGTGAGATTTGAGATCTGCGAAAACTCATAGATTTGAATGTAATATTTAGGTAGATGATATAAGTTTAATTGATTCATAATATAAAAAATAGTAAAATAAAGGTTATAAACTCTAAAGCTGGATTTATAAACTCGAAAAGTTGGTGAGGTTGAAGTTATGATCAAGTTTGTGAGGTTAGATATTCTGAACTCCGAGCATAAAAATTGGTTATCTCGAACTACCCGGCAAGTTTTCGAACCTTACATGAGCTTCACATCAACAACATGAACGAGTGTATAAATGGAACTGAGTTTTCCCTTTAGTTTAAATTGAACTCCTATTTCCAACACCAACTGAACCTCAACCTCGCCAACTTTTCGAGTTTATAAATCCAGCTTAACGAGCCTCTAAGGTATGGTTTCTCTGGAGCAGTCAGCTGCCGCAGCTGGCGTTCGCGATTAGTAGCTCGGTACTGGTTTAATGCGATTTGTATGTACACGGTTTCACTGCCGCAGCTCAGCGACACAGCATTCGCCGTCAATTGCAGCAAAAAAGCAGTACAAAACAATTCTGTTTATTTTTCAGCATTACATTACAAAGCTTATAATTAGGGTAGACTGGGGCAAGTGCGAAGCCCTTTTTAATAGTTCAAGTTTATTTCCTTCCTACTTTAAATATACAATATTTATAAAAGTGTCTTTGTAAGAAAGTAATAGTTTAATATGTTTACTTTTCATACTGCATAGGGCACTCATAAATTATTTTTGAGATCTTGAGATTTGAATGATTATTTTACACTTACCTCAAAAAGGGAAAGTGTAAAATCGGAATACAATTTCCATGCATGTTCGCAGAAGTGGTAATGGGAAAGTGCAAATGAAGTTTATATCTCATATGCCAATTTTTCTTTTTACAGGCTTAAAAAAAAATAAAAATCTGGGAAGTTATGAACTTTTTATTGTTGGAAAATAGTTAGCCAAACAAATCATAAAAACGAAAAATTAAAAGGTGCCTTTGAAAAATAATAAGTAATCCAAAATAACCCTCAAAAAATTCCTAATAACAAGAATAATATATTTATAAACGTATTTATCCGTTCAAAACCCAATGTTTGGCTTTAATCTCTAAAACAGTAGGAATTATTCCCAAGGAGAAACTAAAACAGAAAAGAAACTTAAAGTTTAAAAATTCGAATAATTTTATGGAACTTTGTTAAATATTGTATCCCGCAAATTTCACATTAAAATGAAAACCTCCTCGGCGTGTTACTACCGGTTCAGGTAAACGAGTCACTATATCGTCTAGCTGTACTACATCGACATCATCGGTGAGTGGCCATAAAAAATTGTCTTTTAATTTTCTAGTAAACTTGATTCCAAAGCCGTTGTCAACAGTGTTTACCTGGCCAATAAAATGTTTGTTTGCTTTTGGTAATGTGTATTTAAACAGTACCCAGTCTCCAATGGAAATATTGTCTTTGTTTATTTCAGGAATCTGATCTTCGCAATCCGATTCTACAGTGAAACTTTGATCCGATTCCATAAAAGGTACACTTTCATTATCTGATTCACTAGAGCTGGATTCAAATTGATACGGACTTGGCCGACTTTGTTTACTCTTTCGGTCAATTTTTATAGCTGGTTTAGATATAGTAGATGAACTTGTAGAGAGTTTTGACTGACTACTTGCGATAGTACCTGCAATGGTTTGGCCACCTTGAATTAAGCGCTTTCGTTTCCTTGGATTAGAAGAAGGACTCTGTCGGAACGAATCAAGTGGTAGATCATTAAAACTTGCCTTCTTTTCTTGCCGATTTTCGGTTGTAGCTGGTACTACAGCTTCAGTTATAGGATCCTGATGATTATTTAGTATATTTTCTTCATTTTGATCAGAGCTAACAATTGCTTTGATATTGGTGGCACTAGATGCTGATGAAGGAGCTGTAAGTAATTCTGCATTAGATGCTAGTTTCCTTTTAAATGAAGCGCCAGATGTAGAAGGCTTTACTGTTTTTAACATTGACTGTTCGAAAGTAGCGGTTTTTTCTGTTACATTCGGTGCTACAGCATCGTGTTCATTCCTTTCAATATCAATGCGTTCTGGCCTTGGTTGTAAATCTGTTACAGATCTTTGATTTTTTAAGTGTTCCTCCCATCTTTTTAGGGCATCGATGTGATTTTTCTTTAGGAATAACATGTCTATTAAATGGAACCATACCACCCTTTCTGAATCCTGTTTTTATGATTCCGGAATCTACTTCAGCCCAGGTTTTCACTAGTAATGTGGCGAATTCCCTTTTTGGTAGTCATTGTCCCTGATGACGTCTTCGCCATGTTATTACTTCCCTCTCCTATATTGCCTTAAAGGATCTAAACACACTCAAATCGAGAAGTTGAAGTAAATGACTTGTATGTGCTGGCAGCTTAAGTATATAAATATTTTCTTCTCTTGCGGCTTGAATTAATAAGCAATCCACATGCGAGACATGCCCATCATATATAACAATAGTGCCTGATCACGAACCAAAGGAATAAAAGTCTTTAGAAAGTAATTTCTAAATATTTCGGAGGTCATGCATCCATTGGCGCTGGCTGCATATACGGTGTCTTTAAAGAGGTCTTCATTTCTTTCTAAAATCCAGAAACTCCATACATTATTGCCTTTAAATATTATCAATGGTGGCAATCGTCTACCACTAGCACTTGCTCCTGCCAGGACGGTTATATTTTCTCTGCCCGATCCAGCAATAATTCTTGAAGAGGGTTTGCCTTTCGCGCCAACAATTTTAAGACGAGAAGGATCTGTACACAGTGAAGTTTCATACAAATTGTAAATACATTCAGGATGATCCTGAAGACCCAACTCCAATATAGCGTTTTCCAATAAAACAGAATATTGGTCTATTATGAATGGGTCCGTAGATTTCTTCCTGCAGTACCCTAAGCTTTGTGGCTTTTTCATACTCAGAGTGACGTTGTTTAATATATGCCTGGCATATTATTCTTAAAAGGATTGGGAATATTATTTAAATTTACAAAGTCCCGGACGAAATTGGGCAAGTGTAAACTAACCTTTACACTTTCCCCATTACAATTTTCACACATGCCCCACATTATGTTTTTTTTTGGGGGAAGTGCAAACCTGTTCGTGAGTAAAAACCGCTTTCAGACTTGGTCGGTATATAGGATTTTAAAGCTACAACAATTGACTAAACACAAGAAAATGCAATAAAACTAAAAGTATATTATAAGTTTTTACCTTTGACCAATTTTTTATGTAGATATCACACACTATTCAACGGACCGATTCGGAGGTTATGTTACAAATGACTACTCAGAAAGAAAAAAACACCTGGTAACTTGCCGGGAGTAGATAATTCAACAGCGCTAATGTATAGTTAGTTGCCTCGAACCACACAGACAAGTAAACTTTCAATATTGCCTGATTGGCGCTCTGATTTACTTACCCCATTTTTACACTTGCCCCAGTCTACCCTATACCATATTCAAATCCAAGATTATGCATACGAAGGAAACATTGATCAGTACTTAATGACAACCGTAACTCTATTTCGATTGGTCAAGCGGCAATAAAACTAAAAGGCCCTGGGCGACAGGGTTGAATTTAGTTTACCGGTGATTTTCGCATTATTGCATTGTATCGTTTGGTGTTAATGTTTGTTATCAATATTTTGATATAAATATTTGTGTTTTTGACCGTTGTATTTGTATGTATACAAGGTGTTTTAGAAGTACTAACCTGAACATGTGTCCGGAGTTGCCCCGTTTTTGATGTACAGGGTGTTAAAGTTTTTTTAAAAAAATCGTTTTTTTTATTATATTTGTAAATATCCTTTTCCCGATTTTATTGCAATTTGGTACCGTCATTCATAATGATAAGAGGCTTAATTTGCCCTAACTAGATTAAATTTATTAAGGCCAGTGGCGTCCCGGGAAACACTTAATGGATATTATTGACAAAAAAATGCACGCCACTGACTTTTTTCTAATTTTGATATTTTTTCCGGATATACCAACTAATGATACAATTTTAAAATGTTTTGATACTTTGACGTCTTAATCAAATTGATTTGTTTACTTGGTATGCTGCAGCTTTGATTTAAATATGGTACCTATAGTATGAATTCATATCGGCGTTCATTATAAATCATACATAAGCGTTTTCACTACGAAATATGAATATGATCTGAAGCGCGCTCCAGCCGCGCCAGTCAAACCACCCTGTGGTGACGGCCGATGGCCGATTGCTACGCTCGGTGTATTTCGGTGTGACGTCAGGGACAAATGCAACACAAGAATTTCGAATTCCGTACCCCTACTAACGTGCCCGTGCGATAATATAAACATTTTCAATGTTAAAAATATTATTTACAAATGAAGCCGTGTTTACTTCCAACGGCGTGGTATGCTCCCAAAATTGTCGGTGGTGGAGCGACAACAATCCAAATTTTATAATCGAATGGCGTAGTCAATATTCATTTAAAACCAATGTTTGGTGTGGCATTTTTAATGATCGGATCGTTGGACCATACTTTTTCCGACAAAATATAAATGCTGCCATTTACCTGGACTTCTTAAGGAACCAGTTGTCTCAATTTCTTGACGAACTGCAACTAAATATAAGCGTACAATTTGGTATCAACATGATGGAGCCCCATGCCATAGTACTAACACAGTAACTGGGTATTTGAATGAAGTATTTCCGCACCGTTGGATAGGCAGACGTTCGAATATTCCTTGGCCAGCCAGGTCGCCTGACAGCACACCCCTGGACTTCTTTTTATGGGGCCGATTAAAAGAAATGGTGTATGGACATAGACCTTTTCAGGATATTGACCATCTTGAAGCAGTAATAACAAACTGTGTCCAAGAAATCACTCCCAATATGATACGGGCGACAGTAAGAGAAATTACAAGGCGTACTATAGTTTGCATGAGAGAAGAAGGGAGGCATGTGGAGACATAATTTTTCACTTTAAGCTATCTGTTTTTAGATCACTTTTATCATGTAATTGCTAAAATATTGTTTAATATTCACATTCACAATTTATTTTTGCTTTGTTTGTTTTTAATATTCCTGATAGGTAGATAGGTTGATTTTAAAACATGAAATAATCTCGCATTATTTTTTTACGTAATTGGTTTCCAACAAGAGGTAATGAATGCTCAACGTGTTTTTGATGGTACCCTGTTAATTAAAATATTTCAACGATAAATTCACTCCTACAATAAAATGTTCATTTCATATTTGCATTTTTATCACTTTGACGTCGATGAAAAAGATCAGTGGCGTATTTAGGGGGGGGGGGGTCCGGGGGGGTCTGGACCCCCCCCCCGTGGACTCAGTAGTAAAGAAAACTGAAATTCACATTAATTTATTTGCAATAAATAACATGAAACATTATTTCAAATTTTCCAGATGTTTGGGGATTTCCACAGTCTTTTAGTTTAATAATTGTTGAATTTTATTTTTCGTTCCGTGTTTTCTAATTTAGGTGAGTAAAATAGTATACCGTTATACATACCTTCAAAAAACTAATATTTCAAATGCAAATATTGGCGTTTATATTTAAAAATTGCTTTATTTCTACGTTTTTTTTTGAGCCGGGCTATCAAAACGTAAAATTTGTAAGTTTAGACAGTCCAAAAAAGGACGTGGCACCTAAAAAAAATTTTGCCTGCGGCGCATTTTTTTTAAGGAAGATAAGTGGACCCTTCCCGTGTCACAATCCTAAATACGCCACTGAAAAAGGTGCTTCCTTTTTTATCGCGATAAAACCCTCTCCAGCTAAAAATTAAATGGTGGAAACCTCTCCAGCTCAAAATCGAGTAGCTTTTCTTTTTCACTGCTCGGCAACCTGACATATTGTTACAAATTAATTTGATGCTGTCAAACATTTTTTTTAGTGATTTGCGATTAAATTATTAAAAATGAACAGTTTTCGTGAATTTCTCTAGCTAAGAATCACTCGATCTTTTTTTTAAGATCGAATAAACTTTTATTTTTTAAACTGAAACTAGATCACTTTTTAGCAATTTGAACTCGAACAAACGGTAATATATAAAAAGGCTCCAGCTTCGCTGTCGCGTTTTTATCATTTCGTTTATTCTCGTTACATTTCTAAACAATCTAGTTTTCCTTAAAAATAAAAATTTATCCGATAAAAAAAGCTCTTGTGGTTTTACGTATGAAAAATTGTATCTGACCACGTTTTGTAGTCCTTAGGAAAATTTGTATTATAACAATTTGCTCTAAAATAAAAATTGAGGGTACTTTACCTCTTAACGTAATTCTGTGTTTCTATATTTTTTTGCCGCCCTGTACATTATATCTTAAGTTTTGATATGTCAATATTATTGGCGCATCAAGCAGAATTTTTTATAAATTTTTATATAACTTTTTTTCGTAAAATTAACAATAAAGAAAATTCCCATATGTCCAGAACTTTTCTGGACACGCTGTATGAGCTAACCTAATTTAACAATGACTGGTGGTTTAATTAAATAGCGTAATTTGTATAGTTTTTTAAAAAAAATCGTATGTCTTCTAAAAATAGAGATAACGTAAGAAGTCAAAAAAAAAATGTTAGGAATACATGTAACTTTGTCAAAAAATTGTTAGTATCCAAAATAACAGCCCCAATATCTCCACAGGGTGTTTAAAACTTAGGACAAAAAACCTACATTGATTCACCCAGTATAATATCGCCCTATAGATCATGATCTATCATTTAAAAAATTTAGCATATTTGTAATTAAATTGTCTATAAAGTGGCAAAAGAATTGTAAATATCGGATTAAAAACAAAAAAGGTATAGAGGATCAAACAGCAAAAAATCCAAGGTGCCGTTTTTTTTTTGTCCGGGAGTTTATTACAAGCTGTTCATTTTCAAATTGACAGCCTATAACTAACGTATTATACCTCATTTTTAAATGATGTTGTTTCGTTTAGTTCTGTAGCATTAGTAGTCGGTGGCTCTGTGGATTCGAGGTCTAATTTTTCTTTACGTTCTTTTTCCTTAAGGCGATCACTCTCATCCTTGTTCTTATGAGAAGGCGGCACCGTGGTATGATGCTCAGGTTTTGACGAACTTGTGCGGTTCTTCTAAAATGATTTTTATACATCTTGTTAGTAAAATTTAGCAGCAATATTTTACGGTAGTATAATATAGAATGTATACAGGGTGACCGAAAAACGTACCGACAAACTTTAAACAGTGGTAGAGGACATCAAAACAAACTTTTTTTTGTTCATTAAACATACAGGGTGGCCGTTTACTGTGGTAGAATAGCTTCGTTTGTAAAAATGTTAAAATAAAAGTTGAAGGACAGTAAGTGAGTTATAACGTAAAATTATTTTTGACTATAGGGTGGCTCAACAAAGAGGAACAAGATTTTTTTTTTAATAGAACACTTTGTATATTTTTGCATTTTTAGATTCCCCTCGATATTCCGCGTATCGTGGCAAACATAGTTTTTAATTATTTTGCAATGTTGCTAAGTTATTTAAAAATATTCTTTTTTGGAAGAAAAAAACTTGGCACCTTAAAATTTGAAATATAATTGAATTAACTCAAGACATTCGAAACGTTCTCGAGGGCATCAAAGATAAAGACTAATTCAAGACTTAAGACCCTCAGAACAACGTGTCAACTTTTCACATTTTAAAATTAATTTACTCATTTTCTTCAAATGGAACACCCTGTATTTTAATATTTTATCTTGTAGAGTCTTTTGCCCCCTACAACTTTTGTTAAAAGGTTCATTAGTTATTTTTGCTCATTAGGCGTAATATTTTTTTTTAATAAAAAGTCTGAGAATTTTTTTTTTTTAATTTTACTTATTTAAGGTGCTTTAATCAGTTTATCTAACTGCTTACATAAACTATCTAATCACATGTTCAAAGTGTCCTCCATTAGCCTCTAGGGTAAACCCGGTAGAGGTGGCGCACGTTTTTTCAAGTCTGTATAAAAAATCAGGCTTTCAATATTAATGGGTATTACCTTTTCATGTAATTAATTTAAATGGAATAAAAGTTCGGAATATCAAAATACAAAACTTTATTTAGTTTTACTAACCAAAAATAATTTTCTTTCAAATAACCGAAAAAGCCATCTCACCCCTAGGGTATGGGTGAGATGGCGAACATAAAAAAAAAGATAAATAACTAAATTTTTAAATTTTCTCGTCTGTCACATCGCAGGCAATAGTTTTGGAAATTCGTGCAACCTTCATGGAGCCACTTGTGACAAGAAGCGCACTGCAACCAGTCTTCTTGGTTAGTAGTGTTTATGTAGATCTCCCCACAACCAACACACTTAAGCCTTGTTATCGTCGTCATGGAAGCTGCTTGAATCGCTTTGTAAATCAATGTTGGCGTCACTATCTGAAGAAGAAATGTAGTATTCTCTGGATTTGTTTGTTTTGCCTTTATTGATTCGTGGCTTTTTTATTGGGTTTTTTTGTTGTTTTACCTCTGTATTTTCATTTTGTGATAATAATTTATGTCTTAGTTATCATTTAGAGGTGTGTCTCTATCCGACGATGAGTCGCTACAGTTTCCTTGTTTTTTCGGTTGGCGGTTCTTTCATATTTTAAGATGATTCCCATGTTTCTTTGTTTGCTGACTCAATTTCATATTATTTTCTGCTAGTATTTTCTTTTTTAAAATATTTTCTGGAGATGTTAATATTTCAGCAAGCTGACGACTGCGCTTACGTACCATATTCACTTGGCAGATGGTATCTAACATTTTTCCCGGGGTGTTCTTCTCCTGTTCAGGAATTTTGGTAATTTCAGAATCGATAACATCTTTAGAACTTCTGGCATTAATTAAGTTGTCTCGGCTAAGGTCTTCTTCAGGAACTGTGCGCTCGCTAATAGATTGGATGAGATGGCGCGACCCAACTATCCCAAGCCGTAGGGTGAGAAGGCGCACGCCATCTAACCCAACGTGTAGTGGGGAGATGGCTCGGTCACGTGCTTGTCAACACATAACCGTTTAGATTATTTTGAGGTTAGAAAAAAAAACTATGGTGATATCCCAGGCAGCAGACTGATGTCATATTACGTCAATATGACGTCATAATGACGTGATTTACGTCGAGGGGCTAAAATATAACGTATCATAACGTCATTTTGTTACGTCGCATAACGTAATAAATAATGACGCCGTATAAGGGCGTTAATTGACGTACTGCATCGTCGATTTCCAACCTATTAAGTTCGAAAAGTTCTATGTACCAAACCATGACGTAAAATAACGTTATATAATGAGATTAAAGTAACATATGGGTACTGACGTTATCCAACGTATTGTATCGTCGATTTACAATTCAGTACTAAAAGGCTTCAAATTTCAAAACAAAGTTGGGCAACGTTGTGAACTTCTAAACTGCCAAATTAAATAAATTACACGTTCCGTTAAGCCGACAACACAAAATTATGGAAGCTTCCCTTATTAAAGTATGATCGTGCAAGGTCCAATTTACGTCATAATTCGTTATTAGGACGTCAATGTTCTAAGTTCTAAGGTCTAGTGTATTGTCAATGATGACGTAATTACACGTAATTAATAACGTCACTCGACGAGACTTTCTCCCGTCAGTAGGACGTTATGCAACGTCATTATAGACGTCATTTTGGTTGGTCCTGACGTTACTAAGACGTCGGTACGACGTCTTTCTGCTGCCTGGGATTTCAAAGCGATAATGTTATAACAATATAAATCTCTAATCAATTTCACTCTTAATCTATTAAATTACCTATTGTCTAGGAAAAAAATAGGGCATGCTAAAATATATTATGGAAAATGTATTGCCTTGTTACCAAAGAATCGGCGTGATCTACACGGTACAAGTCTTTACTCACAAATGAGGTTCTGTGGTTCTGTAGCGACGGCGGTGTTACCGGCTTTTAATATATTTTGGAAAATATTGCGGTGCGCCATCTAATCCGCTGCGCCCATCTCTACCGGGTTTACTCTATACACTTCTGGACACGATCTTCAAATTCTTCGCTTAAATTGCGACATATTTCGGGAGTAATCGCTTGGAAACAATCTCTTATGCGGATCATTTCTTCTTTAGTTGTCGGAGGCATTTTGTACACCTGATCTTTAACAAATCCCCATATAGAAAAATCCATTTTTGTCATATCATAGCTGGCCATGATACAGGTCCTCCTCTTCCAGTCCATTGCTGACCATAAGTTTCGTCTAATAATTCTCTAATGAGCCTTGTGGAGTGCACCGGGGCTCCATCATGAAAAAACCACATGCGTTCTTGAACTATGTATGTTCGGTATATGGGCAATAAGCTGTGATAAATCATTTTGGAAAAAGTCCAAATAGATCTGTCCAGGGGCGGATGGGCCCGCCGGGCAACCGGGCAAATGCCCGGTGGGCCGGTAGATCTCTAAATGTTAAGACTGACATTCTTTTTCTCAAAAAGAAGTCAAAGATAGTTCTGGAAAATATAAATGGAGAAATTCATAAATTCAGTTTATAGTCGTTACCATATTGTTTAGTGCAGTGAAAGCCTCATCACTATTTTCTTTGCTTAATTCAGTCGCCACCTTCTTTCGTGAATCGTATAAGAGGATTGATGTTTGGTCATCTATTTCTTGTGACAGAAAAAGGAGAAAATTAGGAGTAATTGAACAAACTAGATGGTGATCTAAAGAAAAAGAGTTGGAGAAGATTTTTGGAGATAGCCCATTATACTTAGACGTTCTTGAATCATTGTCAAGTATTTCACAAAACCTTGACCTAAATCCTGATATCCGATCTACTGCAGAAAACTTAAAACAGCAATTCCTTAAATACGAACATATCTTTCTTTCCCAGGTGGTTTTAAAACTGTTTACTATCACTGGCCCACTTTCAAGACATCTACAGACTAGAGGTTTGGATTTATTGAAAGCAAATGACATGACTAAAACGTCAACGGCCGAGTTAAAAAGAATTCAACGAGATTTTGAGGCTTTTGAAAAGTCAACACCAATTTTTCTAACTTGGGCTGAGAAAAGAGATATTAGTTTTGACATCGAAGATGTCCAGTTACGAAAATACAAAAAGTCAAGAAATTCTTCGACGAAAATTGCAGTGATGAAGCTGTTAGTAATTCGAAAGACAAATTAGAAAATAGAAACATCCAATGTTATAATGGATACGCCATTATGTCAATGGAAAACCGATATAACAGAAATATAAACTTATGTGCTGATATGTCCATTTTCAATCCTATAAATTTTAATGAAATCAAAACCAATGGTATTTCTAAAAGTAGCTTGCAGAGCATTTTAAAAAAAATTTTACAATTTAAAGAAGATGCCCAAGTGTCAAATATTAAGGAAGAATTGTGCCATTTTGTATTGAATTGGGATATTTATAAGATGACTTTAAATGAATCCTTCCAAAAAGATACTTTGGCAGATTATGAGGAGATAACTGACGAATATGACCCAGATGTTATAGATTCACAAACAACCTATAAATGTCAAGAAAAAAGTCCTAGTAGTCTCTGTAGAAGCTGTGTTCATTGTTGCTATCTAGCAATAATGAAATACAATATGTATCAGAATGCCTATCCATGCTTATCTGTAGTCTACTTATATATTTTAACTTTGCCTGGCACCCACGTGTCATGCGAGAGAAGTTTTTCTATTTTAAAATACATCAAGAACCGACTGCGCAATTCTTTAAGCGATGAACATTTAAAATCTTTTATGATAATGAATATTAAAAAATAAATCTTATGGACAATCGACAATAAGGAGGTAATTAATGAGCTAGCAGGATCATCTAGTTTCTTAGGTAGATTGTTAATCTTATAATTTAAAATATCCTTTATTTTTAATTGTCTATTTTGATAAAATGTTGACTGCTATTACACAAATACTATTTTATCTCAGTTGTTAAATTTAGATTTAGATTCTGTTGTAAAAAAATTATAATAAAAGGAGTTAATTCTATTAGAAATATTTTTAGTTTTGTTTACTATTTTATTAGGTTAGTAATAAACATCGCAAAATAATGAATGGTATTACTTTTTGTTGTAATTTGTGGGCCGGTTTTAGCAAGTGATTGCCCGGGCCGGTCTTAGGTAGCCCATCCGCCCCTGGATCTGTCCCGCGTTAGTTCCTTCGAAAAAACGTGGACCAACTACGTATATAGTCGCCTACAATTCCTCCCCAAACGTTTAGGGACCATCTGTTTTGTGAGTGAAATCTAACAAAATGAGGATTTGTAGTGGCATAATAATAAAAATTATGTCTTATTGATGTTGCCATTTTTATGGAACGTAGCTTCGTCGCAAAAAAAACTAAATGCGCAAAATTATGCTGCTCCCTTATTTTATTTTGCGACCACGCACCAAATTCAAGTCGCCTACCATAGTCCTCATCATTAAGCTCTTGCAGCAACTGGACGTGGTAAAGATGTAATTTGTTTGAGTTGATTATTTTTTGAACCGCCGTTCGTCCAATATCCAGTTGTTGTGCTGACCAATATAAGGATCCATGCATATCCGTTTTCTTCGGTAATTTTTTTTATAAGCCACACTTCCTGTAGTTTCAAATCTCTACATTAGCTTTTCGAATGTCTTTTTATCAGGTGTCTTCGCTCTAGGTATCGTTCTTCATAAATTCTTGTAGCTAATTTGTGTCACAATATAAATTTAACTTGATAAAAAGTAAGAAATAAAATGACAATGACATCTTAATAAAATTTTACTATTACTTTTGCTAATATTTGCTTTTGTCTGTCATGGCTAACATTAAAATAAAATTTAAAAAAAAAAAATTTTCTCAGACTCTTCATTAAAAAAAAATATTACGTCAAAATGAGCAAAAATAACTAATGAACCTTTTAACAAAAGTTGTAGAGTACAAGATAAAATATTAAAATACAGGTTCCATTTTTTGAAAGAAAAGAGAAAATTAATTTTAAAATGTGAAAAGTTGACACGTCTGTAGGGCACACCCTGTACAAAATATGAAATGTTCTGAGGGTCTTAAGTCTTGAATTAGTCTTTATCTTTGATATCCTCGAGAATGTTTCGAATGTCTTGAGTTAATTCAATTATATTTCAAATTTTAAGGTGCCAAGTTTTTCCTATCAAAAAAGAATATTTTTAAATAACTTGGCAACATTGCAAAATGATTAAAAACCATAGACCTCGTAACTATTAGACCGAACAATAACAAATAAACGTGTTGTCATCATTGTATTCCAGTGTAAAGTAAATCAACATTCAAGCTGCTCCCCTCCACTTAGTTTGCAAAGACTTACGCCACAGAAAACGTAGTTTTCTGGGCTTACTCTGTAAAAAGTATTAACTTCTATGATTTACTAGAATAACATGATGTGGGAAATATATAACATTGCCTAAAACCTTGTAAAAAATCTGTAGTATGGCAACGCAGCAAAAAATAATCCGCCCAGATGCCATCATTTTCGTGGCCATCCGCATCGACTCGGCAATACTCGGATTTGTGACAGCGTTTTTCTGTGGGTTTTCCTGGAGTTTTGTCAACCTAACCTTTATTGTTCTGTGAAATATACAGGGTGTTCTATTAAAGAAAAAATAAATACAAACGTAGCTATTAATTCTACTTTGCCACACTAAACGCCCACCCTGTATGTAAAATGTTTTGATATAAAACAGACAGTTCTGTTTCTTTCAGCTATATATTATTGAAGACTTGATTTTTTCGATTTATACCCTAGTTGGTTTAATTGTTTGTTTTCTCTCGCGTGTTACTGGTTCTGCCATGGTTCTGTGTGCTGTTATAAGTTCCTCTTTGCTGTGGCAGGGAGCTAGTCTTTAGGAAATTTGAATGTCCAATTTGGAGTGGATTGTATATTGTCGTCAATATTACGAAGTGACGTAACTCAGTATTTGCAATTTTCCAGGGGAACGTTTTAAAGATTTCTAAAATTTTTGATTTTAGAGTTATAAGAAGCTATTTAAGTTAGCGTATTATTGGTTTTTTAATTATATATAGAATTGTGTGTTGACTATCGAAACATGTATAATGCGATTCGATTTATTTCAAATAAATCAAAATTTTGAACAAAAAAGTGAGATACGCCAGTTTGTGAAATTGAAAATAAAATGATTTGGTCCATATGAAATGACTTACGCCTCTTTTAATTTTAGTAGTTTTAGAGTAAATAAAAGCATTTAATATAAAAAAGGTTTTAATATAGTTTTGGGGTTAAACAATAACTACAAACTACTGGTAAAAATAAACATTGTATAAAAATAATTAAAACAGTGAAAACTGGAAAAAAAAAATCAGTTATTCATGGGGAATATTTAAAATAAATTAATTAAATTAAATTAAATAAAACTCTTTTTATTCGGCTAATAGAAGGAGAGGCGCCTCTCCTTCACATAACGACTTTAAATCTGCATACTCTTTGCTGATTTTTCGTGGTTCATCATTTAAAACCTGAATCTGAACATCTTTTAAACTAAATGTTTGCCTTTTTAATTTAAATGATTTATAATTTTCTTGGAGGTGACTCGTTTTATAAAAGAGCATCAGTGGTTTACTCTTCTTCACCTTCAATTCCATAAAATCATGTCATTTGATAGGTTCCCCAGTTTGAGAAGTTCTAATTGTTAAAATTCTTAATTCTTTGACCAACTTATTAAAATTCACAAAATCATTGTGTTGTAGGGGGTGTACAATGTATGGCTGCTTATGCCGGGCAAGTCATTCAATGGTCATTGATACGGATGATATTATAATTTCACGAAGCGGCGTAACGTAGATACGCCATAAAATACTGCTTGCTATAAATATGTTTACAATTTCACGAACTGGCGTAACTCGAGTTACGTCTATTCGTGAAATTGTGCACTTTACAAAAATGTACGCTCTTTTTCACTTTTTGTATAAAGTCGAAAGGTATATGAATTTCGATTTTTGTGAGTTACGTCGCTTCGTAATATTGACAACGATATGTGGGTTTGTCGTATTAGTTCGTTAGTAATTCGATATATCCATGCGTTTGTAATAGTTTCTTATTAATTCTGAATAGTATTTTTGAAATGTCGGTGTTTTTAATATGACCATGTCAATTAATTGACTTTCGCCAACAGACAATTCGTTTGTGACCTAAAATGTAATATGTACCCAATAATTGGTTTTTACTTCAGCTAATCCAAAGCGAATAGTAAAATCACCATTTGATTGAGACCCTGAAAAAAATGTCTCTGCAATGTAAGGTAAAAAAACTATAATATTTGCAGAATTATACCGTTGACTCTTACTGCCATAAATAATCTACCTGATTAAATCCTATTGTATACGCCTCAACCTCTTCAAAGCTGATTAAATGGGATCAGGGTCGGCTTGAAAATGTACCTACACCACATGATTCTTTTTTATAATTCAAAATAAATAGACAGGTATTTTTAGTTTTAGGTACCTATAATAAATGTAAAATAATGATAACAATTAATGATAATTGAAAATAATATAATTTCAAAGTATAACTATTAGGATAACAAGTACAATAAAAATTAATTAAATTCTTAAAAACTATTTACAATTTATTCAAAATTTAACTCTGTATCACTATCACTATCTTCATCTAAGCCTAAACCTATAATTAGGGGTTGAACATTTGTAATCATACAATTGTAAGAATTTTCCACCTTAAGTACATGCTGTACACAGTTTTTCCAGCTGTCTGCAGAAATTTTTCTTACTTCGTTTTTAATTAATTCTACTACAGATGCATTTAATGTAGGAGAAATATTATTTCTCCTAATATTGGATTTTAATTGGTGCCATATTAGCTCAATAGGATTGAATATACAATAGTATGGAGGAAGACGCAACACTGTATGTCCATTTTCTGCTGCAAGTTTGTCACACTCGTATTCCTTATTTATTTTAAAAGCTTTTATTACTTCTAGCAGTTCTCGTTTTTTGTAAATTTCTTCAAAATATAAATCATTTTCAATCATAAAATTTTGAATTTCTGCTTTTGTATTATTAGAATTGGGAATGATTTTTGCTTGCCGACTATGATAACTAGCATTGTCCATTACAATGACGCTATTTTCAGGTATATTTTTAAGGAGTTTATGTTTAAACCAATCTTCAAAAAGTTGTGCGTCGGTATCTTGATGGTAATCTAAAGAAGAATCTGCTATGTTTTTAGCTGAAAGCAACAGACAATTTGGAACAAACCCGTTCTCTGAACTAGCATGTAATATTGTGATTATTTTGCCTTTATTTGATGGTGCCTTGGTTTGACAATTTTTGGAAGAATCATCCCAACCTTTTCTTGGAGTGTCATGGGTATCGAACCATGTTTCGTCAAGGTAAATAATTAGATGATTTTTTCTCTAAATTGTTTAACAGCTCTTAAATATTTAAGTCTCCATTCCCGTAAACGTTGAGATTCCATTAATGTTTGTCTTTTATTAATGCTTCGGCATTTAAAACCCATTTTATGCAATATTTTCCTAAGACTTGAAAGGCTTCAAGAGATATTTGTTTCGTCTTTAATCAGCCGCTCTTTGAGGGAAATCAAAGTGGGTACAGTTTGTGCCTCATACATTTGGTAAATCTTTCTTCTTAATAAATCCATGTCATTTTCGTCAATGCTTCTAAATGGGCCAAAATCACTCCGATTTTTTCTAGGATTAACATGTTTAAGTACTATGTCTCTTAACGAAGATAAAGGAGTTTTTGTCAAAGTAGACGTCTCTGCTAAAGCATCCATCGAATTAAAATTTCTACTCAACAAAGATTGATACACATTTTTAATTATTAGTTTGGCATCGGTAGATAAATGCTTTCTTTTAAAAATGACACTTGAAGATGCCCCCCTATCAGCACAATTCCAAGGACGCCACATTCTACCACTAATAAGCCCAAATAAAAATTACTCGCCGGAAAACCACTAAAGACTAAAATTATTAAAAATCAGTTTGTATTTATATATGCATCAGGCATAGGTATAAATTGAATTTGTACCTGGTCCGGCTCTACTCGAAAAGGTTTTAAAATTTGGGATTTCCTTATTTATTTTATGGTCAAAGGGATAATGAGGGTTTTATTGCAGTCTAAAGATCAACGATATAATTCTACAAATACTATACCTTTGATCTTATGAAGCAGGGGAAGAAAAATTCTTTTAGTACGAAGTATGTTCAAATTTAACCTGGACTTTTCAGTTCAGTTATTTTTGTTTAGTTTTGACACTACCATGTTCGAACAGCCTGCAAATTAGTTCTGTCGCGTTGTGATTACATTTTTTGTGTATTAGCGAAATGTTAAATCTGCTAAAATTGACATCATCCAGAGTTTGAAGAAAATTACATGGGTATTGGTGTAATCAATTCCGCCTTGAAAGTTGTTCCTTCAGCTGGAAAAGTTGTGGCAACATTGTTTTGGGATGCAGATGCAGTGTCCTTTTTAAGGGTACGTCTTATTGTCAACTATTGTCTGAATAACTCAAACTAGTTGTTCGCATAAAAAGATAATATAGGCGACCCATCAGAAATGTCAGTGTGCATCTTCCTTATGGCGGTTCACCAAATTGCATTGAAGAAAACTAGCCCATCGATTTGCTTTTGTGTGGTTCTGTAAAAGAAGCTTGAGAGCATTAGAATTGAGTATAAACAATATCAAGCGAAACAGTCTTGCAACGCTTTCATGGAGAATACCTAGCAGCCAAAAATCCATTGAAAAATTTATATCTTAACTATACGTCGCGTTTGATGATCAACATTTTTTAAAGTAAAATAAAAGACTACTAAAGGCTTTAATATAATAAAAAATATATATGGTGTTCCATTTAAAAAAAGGTATGTTTGGCCCACCCTGAATTTTTAAGCCAACCTGTATGTTTAAAATTATTTTTAAAGGTGCGCGACGTTAACCGGTACAACTTTTGTATAAACGTTTTTTTCCTTAAGTCGCCCGTTAACGAGATATCGTCCAGGAACACTAAATGGGCACCCTGTATAACAAAAAAATTAGACAGCTTTTACAAATTATCTTTGATATAAACTCATTCAGATCATAATATATGCTTGTAAGGTAAAAATAATTATTTTTACCTTTTCCTCATATTTTATTTATGTTTATTTCATTTTATAATATTATTGTTATAGTTTATAGCTATATAATTAATCATTGGCATCAATAAACAATCATGCACATCGCAAAAGATTATATTCATAAAAACCCCGCATCTCTACCTACCCACAATTCGGCAGTGAATAAAGTTATATGGACCAACGTCTATAGAACACATAGGTACAGGGTCTTCCAACGAGGACTGAACAGGGGCTCATTTTTGAGCTTCCTAAGGAAAAATCCAAAATAGCCAATCGATGTACTTTTTCCTGCAGAATTCAAAAATGAAACCAAAAATTTATTTGAACCAGAAACAAAAGAGTTACGCTATGGATAAGGTGTTTTTTAAATGGAACATAGCTTTTTTTATACGATTTTTGGAACGATTGATTTTTTTTTTGTCCGTTCTGATTAAAATATTTAATATTGTGACAGCTATTTTTATTAAATTTTAATGTTTTATCCAGTATAATTTAACTTTAACCTGCTTGAAACATACACTAGGTAATAAAGGTATAATCACCTTTGAATCCTTCAAAGTCAAAAAATTTGACAAATTTACTATAATATTGCCGAAATGAAATATTAATTAGATGAGAGATTGCAGATTGTTATCTTGTTCTACAAATGCCAAGAAAATGCAAGAGAAGCAAGTAGAAGATTTATTGCAAATTTTCACCGAAATATATCCGTCAATACTATTCTAAGGATAAAGAACCTATTTGAGGAAAATAAAACATTACATGACAGAAAAAGAAATCCAACTCTATACTAATTTAAAAAAAAAAACATTAATAATTTAATTGTTCAATGTGACCTTCGTTGTTTTCGAAACATGTGCGATAACCTCTTTGTAGCCTTTCCAAACTTGCTGTTATACTGTGATTTTCCTGGTTAAGGCGATTTATTTCATTCACAATTTTCGGCATGATCTCTTCAATATCGTGGTTTCGCTGCTTGTATACCACGTTCTTTAAATGGCCCCAAAGAAATGTGTCTAATATTGATATATAGAAATCGGGACTATTGGGTGGCCAAGCATAGGTTCCATTTCTACCAATCCATTCTTCATGGCGTCCGTTTAAATATTGAGTAACCTCACGCACGGCATGCGGAGGGGCCCCATCATGTTGCCAAATTAAATTTTGATATTCTTCCAATGGTAAATCTTCCAAAAAGTTCTCAATTTCGTTTTCTAAGAACTCGTAGTATCTCTGTCCATTTAAAGTCCCGTTAAAAAATATTGGTCCCAAAATTCTATTATTTTTTATGCCACACCAAACATGGATGAAGTCCTTCCTTGAAATTAAATTGTCTGAAATTTTCTTGGATTTCCAACGGCCCAGTGATGATTATTATGTCTATTGAAAACCCCCGATGTTATGAATGTGGCTTCGTCAGTCCATAAGATATTTCTGAATAAATTCGGGTCTTCGTTTTCTTTCCGAATCACAATTTGGGAAACAAATTGGAAGCGAAGTTCTTTTTGTGCCGGTGTTAGATGTTGAAGTGGAAGGATATGATAAGACTTAAATTTATGATTTCTTAAAGTCCTGTGAACAGTTCCTTGGGTAACTCTTCTGCGTCTTACACCGCCGCCGTATTGAACGTCCCGAACTGCGTCCGAAATTGATTTGGTTGGATTCAGTCGAAAATAATCCACAATGGCACGGTCTCGATTTCTATTTCTTTCTGGATTTCTTTTTCTGTCATGTAATGTTTTATTTTCCTCAAATAGGTTCTTTATCCTTAGAATAGTATTGACGGATATATTTCGGTGAAAATTTGCAATAAATCTTCTCCTTGCTTCTCTTGCATTTTCTTGGCATTTGTAGAACAAGATAACAATCTGCAATCTCTCATCTAATGAATATTTCATTTCGGCAATATTATAGTAAATTTGTCAAATTTTTTGACTTTGAAGGATTCAAAGGTGATTATACCTTTATTACCTAGTGTATGTTTCAAACAGGTTAAAGTTAAATTATACTGGATAAAACATTAAAATTTAATAAAAATAGCTGTCACAATATTAAATATTTTAATCAGAACGGACAAAAAAAAAATCACTCGTTCCAAAAATCGTATAAAAAAAGCTATGTTCCATTTAAAAAACACCTTATCCATAGCGTAACTCTTTTGTTTCTGGTTCAAATAAATTTTTGGTTTCATTTTTGAATTCTGCAGGAAAAAGTACATCGATTGGCTATTTTGGATTTTTCTTTAAATACAAGGAAGCTCAAAAATGAGCCCCTGTTCAGTCCTCGTTGGAAGACCCGTACCTCAAGAAAAAGATGAACATTGAAGCTCTCCAGAAGATGGCTGCAAGGCGGAGTATGCCGAAAATGAGCATACGTTTGATCATTAAGTTTTGTTTAAATGACAAATTATAAATAAACTCCGATTTAAATTTGAACATCTTTCGTACTTACATCTATTGTGGTTACGGGTCTTACCTTAAGTGGACTTTTTGTAGTCTCTGTTGCTGGCTTCTCTGTACTTGTAGAAGAAACAGGCGTGTTACCTTCATTTTTATTGTCTGATCTTACTGAGACTATGTGAATGATGGAATAGGCGAGAAAGAAAACTGACAGTTTAATGAACTTGTGGCGTCCGGTTCTTCTCATGCTCTAAACACAAGAAGAAATATTTTAATAATACGAAAAAAAAGAGTTTTCTTTATTTTCCATTTTGAGAAAAAAACTTCATATGAACATATGTCCTAATAGTCTTAACCGTTGAACTACAGGGTGCTGAAGTTTTAAGAAAAAAATATTTTTTTTATGATAACCTTGGTATGACCCTATACAGAGTCGTTGGTATGTATGGAAACGGTCGATTATTTCTTAAAGCACAATAGCTAGCAAAAAATATTTCACATAAAAGTTTTACGGTTTTCTATAGTCTATTAGAATTTAAAAAAACTAAGTATACAGGATGAGTCAGAAAGCCGTAGAGAAATAAAGTTACTTTTTTTTTAATGGAACATCCTATATCTTAGAACACTTTTGGATTTTAAATAAAATTACAATTATTTTTTATTACGTGCATTATAAGTCTAAACCAAATAGTTTCCGAGAATATCGGCTTTTGAAAAATGACATTTTTAAACTTTGACAGCTTCTAGCTTTCTAACGGTACGCGGGTACGTCTTAGAGTAAAACGGCTTACATGTCCCTATCTTAGTTTTTAACTATCTTTCTAAAAGTGTTAACTTCCGGTTAAACCGGATGTAGCTCAAATGACGGAAATATAGTACTTCCGGTTTAACTGGAAGTTGGTATTTTTGGGAAGATAATAAAAAAGTAAGATAGGGACGTGTAAGCCGCTTTGCTCTATGGCGTACCGTTAGAAAGCTAGAGGCTGTCAAAATTCAAAAATGTCATATTTTAAAAGTCGATATCTCGGAAGCTATTAGGTTTAGACTTAAAATGAATTAAAAATAATTGTAATTTTATGTTAAATCCAAAAATATTCGAAAATATGGGTGTTCCATTAAAAAAAAAGTAAGTTTATTTCTCTACGGCTTTCTGACTCATCCTGTATATTCATCTTTTTTTAATTCTAATAGACTTTACAAAACCATAAAACTTTTGTCTTGATAATTTTTTGTTAGCTGTTTTACTTTAAGAAATAATCGACCGTTTCCATACATACCAACGACCCTGTATATTTTTGTGAAACGTGGTACGCATCTTCTATGCGTTAAAAGGCATTTTCTGCTGTACAACATGATTTTTTATTCTTGTCAGTGGCGTTCGTGCGGGATTTGCACCGAATCATTTTAAAGAGAAAAGTGATACGCCACTGCTTTTTCTTAAAGTAAAAATTATTTTTGAAATCCTCATTCCTTTCTGAGCAAATCTGGTCTCTTTATTTTGTTTCGTTTGACGTATAGTTTTCGCATAAAAAAATAAAATTCATTCATTTGCACGTTGTTATGAAATTGGTTATTATCAAGGATTAAAAAGCGTATCTAGTACCTACCTAGGTAAGAAGCAGCTTTTGTTTTGTAAACATAAACAGTTTCGACAGTTGTCTACCTAGTCTAGTTGTTACGTATTTAAGTCATTAAAATTAATAATATTATTAAAAAAACATGGTCCGTTTCACGAATTCTGAGTTTGCACATATGTATTACGTGTATGGGCTTGCTGATGGTAACGCACTGGAAGCCAGGCGGTTGTACGAAAACCGCTGTCCAAATAGAAATATTCCGGATGCACAAACATTTTCAAACATTGTTGGGGAAACGATTGCTCAAATGCAATAAAAATAATGAAATTAAATGCAACCAATGTTTTCAGCAACAATACTACTCTTTGTCTTGATAAAATAAATGCTTTTCAAATATTCCATTAGCGACACAATTCCTCAACGGTCAGAGAAACAGCGAAACAAAATGCACTTAATGTTTTCAGAACAAAAAATATTGTCGCCCAGACAAGCAACCAAATTTGCACATATTATCCTAAAACAGCGGCCTGTCGCTTCGGTTAATTTAGCAAGAAATTGTTCTCAACACAATTTAGTGGTAAAAAGTATATTTTTGAAGATTGTAAGAACGTATATTATGTGATCTGCTGCTGAGAGATCAAGCTCACCACAGTACACAAAGCGGGAAAATTAACCATTGGTCCAGAGAAAACATGGCGAAACAGTAAATAGTCAATTAGAACACAACGCGCGAAATATGTTGCCTTGTGATTGGTCGGTCTGACAGCGGCGTGATATTTTAGCGACAGGAGCATACTTGCGGTTCCTCGAGAACCACTGCGGGTTAAACTATTGAAAGGTCAAAACGTCTGTCAAAATTAAAGTGGGTCATCGTCCGACGGACATGACAAAATAGCATCGCTTAAAATAAAAGCATCAAGTAATAAGTGTAGTAATATTACAAAAGTTAGTAATGTTATAAGTTAGTATTTAATCATGTATTAAAGTGTTATCTTGTAAACAAGTGCCGAATTGGATGAATAAACGCCAAATTAAATGGGATCCAACTGTCTAATTCACTTAACCAATATATAAAACGAACCAGTGAAATAACCTAACTCGAGGAATATACAAAGCCTCACTGTTTAATGTTGGGATTTAAAAATAAAACTTGATTCCCACAAACTTTCATAGAAAGTTGTGCAAAAAGGGAATTTTTGAACCAGACAATCATCTAACTAAAACGAGTACAACGTACTGTAAGAACACCAGAAATTGAGGTAGCGGTTTTGAATTCAGTCGAGGAAGATTCCGAATTAAGTACACGAAAAATTGAAAACAATAATCGCTGGAGAGGTCACGAAGGACCACCGGCATGGCCGCCTAAATCCCCGGACCTCAATACTTTAGATTACTTCCTGTGGGGTTATCTTAAAACATTGGTTAACAGCACACCAATTCATACTGAACAGCAGTTGAGAAATCGCATCATAGTTTCTTGCGAAACTATTAGAAACAGACCCGGCATTTTCCAGAAAGTACGTGAGCGTGAGCCTATGAGAAAAAGAGCAGAGGAATGCATATTTGCAGGAGGGGGACATTTTCAACATCTGATTTAATTTATTCCTTTGTGCGTTTTGTGTTAGCATTCCAAAATGTACTTAGATTACTATATTTTCATAATTTTACCGTTTAAAAATGATTCTCTTAAATAAATTATTGTTTAAAGTTACATAAATTGTTGTAAGTGATCTAGCGAAATGCAAATGAATGAATTTTATTTCTTTATGCGAAAACCATACGTCAAACGAAACAAAATGAAGAGACCAGATTTGCTCAGAAAGGAGTAAAGATTTGAAAAATAATTTTTACTTAATGAAAATGATTCAGTGCAAATCCCGCACGAACGCCACTGGCAAGAATGAAAAATCATGTTGTACAGCAGAGAATGCCTTTTGATGCATAGAAGATGCGTACCACGTTTTACAAAAATATATATAGGGTCATACCAAAGTTATCATAAAAAAAGATTTTTTTTCTTAAAACTTTAGCACCCTGTAGTTCAACAGTTAAGACTTTTAGGACATATGTTCATATAAAGTTTTTTTTCTCAAAATGGACCCAAGAATAATCTCCTTAAATATTAGCATGTTATTAAGAAACACCCTGTATATTACATAAATATAATAATAATAAATAAAACGTTTAGAAGTATACGCATCAATGTCAAGCTTTCAGACACAATTAGGTACCATCAACACCGGACTCCCTCGCAAGGCCCAATATTGTCCCCACCCTTTTTCTACTAAACTTTAGAGGCCATTTAGAAAAAACTAAAAATCCGATATACAGGGTGTACCAAATTAAGTGCGCACCATTGCTAACTTTTTTATTATTGGAGATACAAAGTCGGTTAAATTAGCTAGTAGTAGCATTTTTTCTGCTAATTAAAATGGTGAAAGCAGAAAAACTATTGGACATACCGTTTCTGAATAGATGAGGAAAATGCATTTTTTTTAAATGGCACACCCTGTATATTTTTTATCGAAACGTTTGCAAATCATATACGGAATAAAAAAGTTCATATGCAATATTGGCCTAAAATTAAAAAAACATCAACACAGCCAAGAAAATAAAAAATGGGTTGCCTTTGACGTTTTCATCGAGACTGCCATGAAAACAAAAATGAATTTATTTATTTATTTCAGTAATTAAAACTCGATTTTATTTTTAGCGGAAGAAATAAAAAAAAACTATATTAAATGTTCAAACACATCACCGTATTGTTCAATACATTTGCGAGCATTCTTTAATACACGTTTTGTAGCTTTTAAAACTGTTCTGCCATCGATGGATGCTATAATGCGTCTAATGTTGTCTTGAAGTTCGACCAGATTCGCGAGTTACGTCAGGAGACCTTGGGGGCCAATGTATCGGACAATTTGTTGCCATCCACCTATCTCTGAAAAGCCTTTCTAACAATATTCTCACTTCGTGAAACTGACGAGGAGGAGCTCCATCTTGTTGAAAATAAATTTGGTTACGGTCCTCTAAATATTCTTCTAGTAATTCTGAAAACATATTAACGTATACCCTGCCGGTCAGAGTAGGTACCTTCATGAAAATTTGGCTGCTTATGAGACCACACCAAACATTAATGCTAAATCTTACTTGCGGATTTTTGGGAACAGCAATAAACAAATTTGTTCTGCATGTTTTTACGATTAAACATACCCCTATTTGAAAAGTTCGCTTTATCGCTCCATAAAATTTTCTTTAAAAAGTTAGGATTTTGCCTATAAATATCTTGTAACCATTGGCAAAAAATGAGTCTTCTTTCAGTGTTACCAGGTAATAATGTTTGCACTGGTCGGTACTTATAAGGTACAAACTTATATTTTTTTTAAATCCTCCAAATTGTAAATAAACTGAAACCACTGTCTCTTACCAAATCTCTAGTTGAATTATTTTAGTGCGCTTCAAAATATGCCAATACATTTACTTCTACTTGTTCACTTATTATAAACTGTTTTTTAGTCCTTGTCTTTATAAAAACTCCTTCGTTACTTCTAGATTTTCTATACAGCCTTAGAAAATACCTTCTGTCTGGTTGCTCACGTTCAGGATATATTTGACCGTATTGCTCGAGTGCTAGTACACTGTTTTTTCTGCAACCAAGATACGCTTCTAACATATCGCAATGTTCTAAATGCGTAAACGCCATTTTGTAATATTTAAAAGCAAAAACTAGATAACTTAACGCAAAACTACGAAAATTTTGGCTTCGTTAACAATAATGGCTACCCAAAACGAGGATACTTTAGTTAATTCGTTTTTGTTTTCATGGCAGTCTCGATGAAAACGTCATAGGCAAACCATTCTTTATTTCCATGGCTGCCTTGATGTTTTTTCAAATTTTAGGGCAATATTGCATATGAACTTTTTTATTCCGTATACTTTTTGCAAACGTTTCGGTAAAAAACATACAGGGTGTGCCATTTAAAAAAAATACATTTTCCTCATTTATTCAGAAGCTTTATGTCCAATTGTTTTTCTGCTTTTACCATTTTAATTAACAGAAAAATTGCTACTACTTTGCTAATTTAACCGACTTTGTATCTCCAATAATAAAAAAGTTAGCAATGGTGCGCACTTAATTTGGTACACCCTGTATATCTGTTTCGATGACGAATTGGATATTGAAACATCGGCTGCCATCCATGCACATCTCTTCATGCAGCAAGAAGTCTCATATCATATTATGTCAAAAAAGACCTGGAAGAAATTCCTTTTTGGGGTTAAAGGATCAGAACCTATATAGTCACGGCGGGATACTTGATTTTCTTGACTTCATCAATTAACTTATTGCGTGTGTCAACTTGGATGGTCGTGTCTTGGCATAGTCACGTTACGGTCGTAGCTAAGAGCGCTTCTCCGAACTCTATATACATCTCAACAGCTTTTGATACGCAATACAGCTCAAATTCGACCATAGCACATATGGGGCTCTTCTCCTAAATATACTCTAAGACTGCTGAATCCTATTCAAAGAAGAGCCATTCGCTTGATCGATGACCATGATCTACAAACGTCTTGTTTTTCCAAAGCGAAAGGAAAGTTTAAACTTTGTCACCCTGTGCCTCGCGTTATTGTAAACTTTTGAACTAAAGTAAGTTTGGCTGTACTAAGGACATACATAAGGAATCTGTGGTTTTCACTGGTTTTGCTATGTGTTATGAATTAGAGGACGCTTTGTATATTTTTCATAATCCATAAATATATTTTAAAAAATATTTACGAGCACAGATATAAATATTAATTACTGAATTCCTAGTACCTACAAAAATATCACGTTTCTTCACATAAAAAAACATAAATATCCAATTTAATAGGTCGTCTATAGTTGCACAGAAATTTAATGCTTTTAAGACTTTTTGTTTGTCAATATGAAATTATCGAGCTTTTTTTTATATAGTCTATGATGATTGATGATGCTAGAAATGGTCCGGCTTTAAATTGAAATGCGAAGTTTAATCGATATGTCGCAGGCCAAAAAGGCATCGCTATTAGCAGAGCCATATCGAGTAGCAGGTCGTGCAGTCCACGACGACGTCAAGGGTCGGTCGCAAAATTTGAAACAGGTCTTGGGTACCTTCTATATTACTTATATATAAAGGGCGGAATATATGCAAGGTGCATACCTATATATGCCTTTTTTTCATACTTTGTCAAATTTATAATAAAATGCATATTTTTCCCAAATTATTATTTTATGAGCATATTTTTGTTTTCGGCGATATCAGAAAATTAAAAACGGTCATGAAAACTCGTAGACTCATAGGTTTAATGTCCAGTCCGGCACTTGTTTCAGGGATTTTCAAAACTGAAGATAATTATATAATAATTAATATTTACATTTTGGTTGTACACAAGTTATTTATTGGGGGTTTCCGGGGTTTGCAGGTATATTGTTAGGGGTTATTTATTGTCATTTAATAATGCCTTGTTATTACCTGCTTAACAAATTGTATTTATATCGGGTTGTAATACGTACTTCTGTTTTAGTTTGCCGAAAGATTTCAGTATTTTCAGTGTGAAACTAGTGATTTCAACTTTGTGTTTAAAATGTCTTAAAGTCACCGCTGCATTAATAAAAGTTACAAAAAATAAAATCTGAGCCAGTTCAGCTGAGTGTAAAAAACGCATTTCAAAAAGTTACAAAAATCGAAATCTGAAAAGGAAATTTTTCAAGAATCCGCAATTTAGAGGATTTTTGCAAAAATATTGTCAACAAACCATTCCTGACGAGTTCACGCTTAGAAAGAAGAAGCGGGGTCTACCAAATACAATGTGATGACTGTGATGCAATCTATATAGGTCAAACAGGTAGAAACTTTAAAACTAGGCTTAAAGAACATAAAACATCCATTTTAAAAAAACAAAATAAAACAGGAATAGCGGACCACTGTATACCTAATAAATAACCACTCAATATCCAACAAAACAAAACCAATATATATTCAACACAAGGGTAGAAAACTCAACCTATTAGAAACATTAGCAATCAAAAAAACCTTAAAAAATCGATGTAATCTTGTTAACAATCAAATTGAAATACCTTCAGGTGCCAGTCTAATACTTAATAGCCTAATAACTTAAGATAAATATGCAATAAACACTGTCAATAATTACCAACAAAAAAACCCATAATTATTATACACAGTATCATTTTCTTAATTTTATTACTTAGATGTAAATACCTCTATAATCGCACCTATAATTTAGTTGTAGTTTTGACCAATCATCTGTCAATTTTTATTTTAATGACATGTAGAATTTATTATTGTCTCATAATACCTTTGATAATGACCCGCAAGGGTTGAAACACGTGTCAGGAAACTGAAATAAATTGTGAAATATAACAAGTACTACTTTAATTTCCTCTACTATGGAATATCCATTTCACCAAGCATGTAGCCCATCACATATCAATTAAATATTTTTTTGTATGCACAGGTTATTGAAATAATAATAATTCAGGGTCCATGGGAGCGATGGAAGCACCGCTTCCCCTACTGCTTTCATAATTTTTTTATTAAAATTGATTTAATCTATGCCAAACATAATACCCATTTATTTTTAATTTTTAAACCAAATCCGGCCCTGCATGTCTCTCTGACCAGCGCTTCTTACATTAAATACTACCCTCTGGTTTGCTGGGTAAAGTCATCTTTTTAGCCGTATACGCGTGAACTATCGGCTTTCGTGATGGTCATTGGTCTGCAGCGCTGGGTTTCGGGTCTGCTTGGCTAACGGCCCTATCACGCACATTGGGAGTCTATCGCGATTTTTCGGTTTATGAAACAGGATAGTATCTATCTAATTGTTTTTGTATTAATGAGTTTTGTGATTTTGTTGACTTACTTGTACTTTGTTTTTGAGTTTATCTTTATTATTTTGTGATGAAATGAGGCAACCAAATGCTTTGTGCAAATTTACTACATGATTAGAAACCGAGTTTCCGTTTAAACAAAAGCAAACTGGAAATGCAAGTTAAAAATGTTATTAATATTTTTTGTATTCGTTTTTATTATGCAATTTTGTTAACTTGTTTCTAAAGACTCTTACGCACGGTTGGGTTAGTAGAAAACTTTCGGTTTCCCTGAGCTTATGCCATGTTCTTATTTTAAATCGAAAACATGTATTTTTTTATTGCATAGTCGAATTCTTCTTCAAGTTGCCTTTTCAATGCCATATACAGTGCGTTTATTTTAACGCGAGACATAGGGACATGGTACATCTTAAGGCCTATGTTAGGCACATTTGTATTAAACAAATATTACTAAAACATAGACAAAACTTGAGATGGGGGGAATAAGTTATAGTACAATCCGTACAAAAAAGCTCGAAAAGATACCCAAAAAAGATCTTTTCATTTTGGTATAATTACACTTTTTAACCCCTTTGTAATTTATGTAATTAACTACCTTAGATAAAGAAAAATACTATGACATCGCTGTCAGTATTTTCGTGACTTTCATGAAATTGGTTTTGTAATTTATCATGTCTATCTACACCGTAAAAGAACGAATTGAAATGGTTTCAAACTGCATAAGAGGAATGTCATATCGGGAAGTTACTGATAATTTTGCCGCTGTCTATCAAAACCGTCCCATTCCCCCAGCAAGTCGACCGTACAACGATTGCATAGAAAGTTCATGACTAGTGGATGTCTTGATGATTCTCATAAAAAACGGGAAAGAAATTCCTCTGTGTTAATGAAGAATTCCGAAGAACAACCATCATCCAATTTGACACACCTTGCTGATCGCTTCGACAAATCTAGAAGCAGTTGTTACAACAACGCATTAAAGAAAGAAAAATACAAATCTTTTAAAATTCGAAACGTACAGGAACTTTTACCGCATGGTTATTTTGGACGGATGCAGTTTTGTGAAGAATGGATGGATCGAATTAATAATAACCCAGGTATTGCTAATAACATACTGTTTACAGATGAAAGCTCCTTTAATATTAATGGAACAGTGAACAAGCAAAATGTAAATAAAAAAAAAAAGGAAATATGATTATTGGTCCATTTTACCATACTTACCAAAGAAAAATACATCGATCTTTAACATATGTAGGTCCTGCGCTAGCCCACAGAAGGGAGAAAATTATATTTCAACATGATGGACCTCCAGCTCATAGCGCAATAATTGTAACGGAGTATTTACATAATGTGTTTCCGGGCAGCTGGATAGGACGTTTTGGACCTTTTAAATGGCCCGCTCGAAGCCCGGATATCACTCCTTTGGACTTCTTCTATTGGGGATACCTCACATCAAACGTTTTTGATAACGAAAGAGGAAGACCAAATGATGCAGATGAATTAAAAAACAGAATAATCGAGGCTTCACGCAGCATCACAGCGCGACAGTTGTCGAATGTTAGAAAGCATTTTTATGATTGTTTGGCTGTAAATGGAGGGCATTTCGAACAGTTTATATTATGAGTTTTAAGTTTATTGTTGTAGATTATATTTAGGAAAATTATTAAACTTAATTGAAATAAAAATCCTAAATAATCATCAACATTGTATAATTTACAAGTTGTCTAACATTATAATAATGTCACATACCAGCTTATGTCAAAAATACCTAAGTAAACTTAATATACAGGGCTAGGCAAAACAGCGTGATATTATAACTTAAAATGATATTTTTAAATATTTTGCGTTAGTAAAGTAATACAAACACGATCCTATCTTGGGTATGATATACCACAAGAAATGTGCCTAGCATAGGCTTTAAGATTTCGTAATCGTAGATCGTTCTTTCGTAAATATCTTAACAATCCTTCAGCCGACTTTGTTGAAATTTGGCAACATTATTTAGGGTAGTATAGGGCTACTTTAGCCCAGACTAGATTGAAATTTTTAAGTCCAGTGGCGCCTCGGAAGGCACATTAACTAAGATTTTTGACAGAAAATAATATGCGCCACTGATTTTTTTGCAGTTTTTGTACTTTTTTCGCGGCAACTACAAGTACAACTTTTTATTTTTAGCGATTTTTTCATATCTTGCTTCGTTTTTGAGAAAAAAACATAAAAATCACTATTGCAATCAATAAAAAATTGTTTAGATTTTGTAAATAATAAAAAACTGTTTTTATTATTTGTTATCATGTCCCAGAGACATGCAATAAAGTGATAAAGTGATTTTTATGTTTGTTTTTTTTTTATTTAAAAAAAAACAACGAAGCAAGATACGAAAAAAATGCTAAAAATTGCAAAAAGATTAGTGGCGCACATTCTTTTTTGTCAAAAATCTTAGTTAAGGTGCCTTCCGGGACGCCACTGACTTAAAAATTTTAATCTAGTTAGGTCTAAATTGGCCCCTTACTACCCTAATAATTAACACTGCCAAATTTCAACAAAATCGGCGAAAGGATTATTAAGGTATTTACGAAAAAACAATTTTCTTTAAAAAGTTTGACACCCTGTATCTTGAAAACAAAGCAATACCGGATTTATGTTTATATAAACTTTTCGTCTTAGAATCACCTCTTGAAGTTTGGCCAAGTGCTTCAATAACACCCTGTATAGGGTGGTTGTGCTAGTAAGAGGGCTACCTTTAGTAGTCAGCCAAAAATAACTTTAATCACTTATAATTTGAATTTCGCGCGAATTTAGCTTCATTTCTTACTTTTGCTATCTTCTTTTACTTTTCAAGAACACATATATCAATATTTCTTTATTGTAAGTCGAACCTTACTTCCGTAAATTGGCGCGAAAAATTAGGTGTTGCCATGGTGTCTCCAAAACCAATTGACTAAATCCAATATAAAACAGGGCAAACTTTAGAGGTAAGTTAAATTAATTCTATACTAGATATGTTTACCGGAGTAAGATTTTCTGGAAGAATATATGTTTAAATAACTAGTAACAAGTCCCAAATACATTAATTTTTATTTGTAGGTAAAAAAATAAAATGGCCGGTTACTGGCATTAAATTATTATAAAGTTACTAGTGATCGGCCACCATGGCCGACTACTGGCAAAATTTTAAAAAATATATTTTGTCTATATCAGGCTTACATAAATATATATACAGGGTGTCCGGTAACTTATGGGCCATAGAGCAACTGGAGATTTGCCCAAGTAAAATGTTAGAGGTTAAAGAGATACAGGGTGTTGAAAGTGAAAATTAATTTTCGAAAAATGATGATAATTTTGAAACGGTTTAAGATATCCAATTCAAAATCGGTATAACTAGGTTTTCGAGAGTGAGAAATTCGAATTTGGTGTTAATTTCAAGATACTCCCTAGAGGGCGCTTGCTACGTGCTTCATGTTGAACTGATTCATCCATATTTTTTTTAACCGTGCAGTTACTAGTATTTATACTTTAAACTATAAAAGAACCTACCTTTTTACGTAAAAAAGGTACTCTTGGTCGATATCTCAAGCCGTTACCCAGATTCTAGGACTTGATGATAAAAAGGCAGAAAAAAAACAAAATGAAAATATTGGAAACTATTAAAAATTTGTTTTAATTCACTTTAGTAAATGTTGAAAGTGTTCACCGTTTACTTCAATACATTTTCTTAAGCTTTTTAACAAATGACGTCTCACATTCAGGAAGATATTTTGATTAACTCCTATAACAATGGCGGCTTCTTGAATTTTTTGTTCAAGTTCTTCCCGTGTATTGGATTCATCACCATATACCAAATCCTTCATGTGACCCCACAGATAAAAATCTAACGGGTTAATATCTGGGCTACGCGGTGGCCAAGGAAATTCGCTACCGCGACCAATCCACCGATGTGGAAAACGCTGATTTAAATGATTTCGAACAGGAACTGCAAAGTGTGCTGGGGCACCATCTTGCATGTACCACATATTGTGTCTTATGTTCAGAGGTATATCATCCAAAAGGTAAGGTAAATCGTTTTCCAAAAACTGCAAATATTGTTCTCCATTAAGTCTCTGCGGAAGCTGATATGGGCCGATCAAGAAATTGTCGATAATGGCGCACCAAATATTTATCCAAAACTCGTGCTGAAAATGTCTTTCTTTGGGTAGTCGTGGATTTTCCAAAGCATAGTGATAATTATTTTCCAGTTTCTTGTGAAAGTTGCCTCGTCAGTAAATAATATTTTTCTCAGGAACATGGGATCTTCGTTATTCTTATTTAGTAGATTTTGACAGAATTCTGATCTGACTGGCAAATCTCCTGGCAGTAAATTTTGAACGGGCGTGAAATGGTAAGGAAATAAATTTTCTGCATTGATGACTTCTGAGACGGTCGATTTACCTATTCCTGTAGAAGCTTTCAAACGCCTAGTGCTTAATTCAGGATTTTCTGCGATACGAACCAAGATCTCTTCTTCTTGTTCGACCGTTATAGTTTTCGGTCGTCCACCAGGATTTTTGACATAAAACGAACCTGTTTCACCTAACTGATTGAATATTCTTTGAAATATTTTTCGGTCTGGAATGATTCTGGTTGGGTAGAGTTCTACATACCTTCTAAGTGCAGCACGACTATTATAATTCTCTTGTGCATAAACGCAGACCATATCACGTAAATCACGGTTAGAAAACTTATTAAGCCTGGGCATTTTTATTTGAACAGATTACAGTACTTGGATATTGCAAAAACTTTTTATTTACGTACCTTTGACGGGAAAAAGTAGAAAATAATGACAGTTTTCACCGCAACAAATTTTGTCAAAATGCAAGGCACACTTTGTGAATTAAATATTTCTCAGCAATCAACAGAATGTGCAATGGAACATTCAGACGCTAGAATCTGGGTAACGGCTTGAGATATCGAGATCGACCAAGAGTACCTTTTTTACGTAAAAAGGTAGGTTTTTTTATAGTTTAAAGTATAAATACTAGTAACTGCACGGTTAAAAAAAATTTGGATGAATTAGTTCAACATGAAGCACGTAGCAAGCGCCCTCTAGGGAGTATCTTGAAATTAACACCAAATTCGAATTTCTCACTCTCGAAAACCTAGTTATACCGATTTTGAATTCGATATCTTAAACCGTTTCAAAATTATCATCATTTTTCGAAAATTAATTTTCACTCACCCTGTATCTCTTTAACCTCTAACATTTTACTGGGGCAAATTTGGCTCAAAAGACATATTTTTATATCTACTATCTCCAGTTGCTCTATGGCCCATAAGTTACCGGACACCCTGTATAAACAGATTATTCCTTTGCCATCAGGTACTATGATGTATCAAAAACGTACGTATCACTAGTCGGCCGGGTCTAGAATGAATGATAAAGTCCCCTATAGAGGGGATATTAAAATTAGTGGCCGACTATCGTCATAAATTGATAATTGTGCAAGTACTCGACCAGAAGATTTTTTTGGCTATAAAAGCACTTTAATCTAATGAAAAAACGATGCCACACAGGCCAAAAAGAAAGTTTCATCGGTATTCTCAAGAGTCCTTAGAAAAACTTTAGATTCTATGAGAAATGGAGCTAAAATTTGAGAAACTTGCCGAAACTTTGGTATACCACGTGCAACTCTGCAGAACCGGCTCGCAGGTCGTGTCGCAAGCAATAAGCCTCGAATGTGCACCAGGTCCATATATAAGCACATAAGTAGTTATCAATAATCAAACATGCATATAGAGTCAATGCCGGCGTACACCTCCCCAACCGGGCAACCGATGCTTTTAAAAAATATCTTAAATACCCTCAATCAGTCAATTCCAGAAACAAAACTTCCGAAAGCTGGACCCTTCCACAAGGGCTATTTCGTTCAATGTTTGGAGAACATATTACATGGAGAAGGATAGAGTACAAAATGAAAAAGAAAAAGCAAATAAAAGGAAAACGGATGAGTCAGAACGAAAAAAAAAAAACAAAATGGTTAATAATATTAATAAGAAAACAGACCCAACGAAAGAAGCGAGATTTTAGAAGAATACTGTGAAACAAATATTGTGCTAAATGTAAAGATGAACTAGATAGCGATGCAGACGGTGATAAGAATGTAGGATGTGACTGGTGTCTCAGGTGGTTTTACTTAGAAGCTTGCTGAAAGGCCATATAAAGAGGTGCAAGGTCTAGATGAAAACTGTTTTTATGTATTTTTAGTAGGTATATTTAAGTATCTTTTTTTATATTTTTAGAAATATAATTTTTGTGATTTTTTATAATATGTTTTCCCCTTTTTATTGACAAAATAAAAAATGCAAGCACGGGCCTGTGCTTATTGCTAAATATTCACTAATATGTGACGGCCGACTTCTGAAAAAACTGATATTTTTCAGAACAACTTAAGAATAAGATATTTACGTACTTTCTCGGGTATTTATATCTTCTTTAATCGCTTATTTATTGTTAATACTTGACAAGGACACATATGTTATAATTTTAAGTATTAAATGAACAGATTTATCTAAAAAGCAAAAATAGAATGATTAAAAAAGGCCGACTACTGGCGCAATCACCCTATCCCAACAAACACCCTACGTACTAAAGACGTACTTATTGTGTTCGTTTTATGTCCCGTACGTACAGTAAGTAAAATGTACATTTTAAGTACGTATTTTCTCTGATATATTGTGTATGTACAACGATCATTCTTGATTGTACGTACAATGTATCATCCTTAAATGTACCAACGTCTAAAAAACGGTTGGGATGATACGTTGTTATGTAGGTATGTTTTATTACATAATGTAACAATGTTTTACCTTATGTAAAACTAAATTACTAATAAAAAATAATTAAATTAGACCTTTTTCAAACTTGGACATTTTTTTGTTCTGTGATTGTAAGGTTAATTATTATTATCCGCTACCGATTTAAATTTCGCGCTTGCTTATGTCGTAAAAATCCGACACTATTCGGACGTCTTTCTGTGCAGTTAAATTAACTTAACCAAACTTTTGAGTTTGTAAGTGTGGCTTCTTTTTGTTGTATTGCCGATGTTTCTCAACGAATTGGCGAATTTTACCAGGACGTTTTCCTCTAAATGCGTTAAGTTTTATTACTTTGTTCGTTAGTTTATTATTTGATATACAATTTACAGGTAAATAGTAACTTGAGTGGTAGAAATGCCTCTTAAACAGTTTCGAAGCTTAAAAAACCTTAAATGTACAGCTATGTCGATTACGATTCGTTTTATTTTTAGCTGAATTCAATGCTGAAATTTTAAGACAGCATTTTTTTCTGAGAGGCTTGACATTCCAAGTAAAAAACTTTAAGGTATCAAATACTGAAACTATTAGTCCTGGGGCGCTTAGTCAAGTAAAAGTTACTTGTAATCGAGCTTGTAATAGTGAAGCAGATCTACTGGCACTTGAAGATTTCTTAAATCTACCAGAACATTTCAGAAAGTTGGTAAGATTTGACCACCCATTCTATTTAAAAAGTAGTATAGTAAAACTTGATATACAGATACCTATATGTATTTTAAGGTAAAATTCAATTAACAATTGAATAAGACCTTAACAGCCCTTTACGTTAGGTATTAATATAGTAAGAATGTTTATTTTTGATAATGTTTAAGTACATTTACCATTTTAGGAGCCTAAAATGTGCATATTGGCAGGAAATAATTTGCAAGCTTTATTAAACGAAGCATGGGAGCATTTATTTGGAATCACCAGGCTAAAAAGATACCAGAAAAAAAGATTTTCGCAGTTTTTAATTGCAAAAGTTATAATAAGTAAGTACTAATTTAAATGATGAAACGGAAATTGGACGTTTTCAACTAGAGGTGTAGTGTATAGTAGTCAAGTAGAGTAGGATATGAGTGTATTTTGTATCTTGATATTATTTTTATTTTATCTCCCCTAATTTTTTGTTTTAATCATCTTAAAGTTTCTTTAAAATATGGCTTATTTTATTTAGTTGACTTGTATTTGTATATACTATAAAATATTATTTTTTCTGGGTTGTAATTAAAGTCTTTTCATTTAAGATGCCCTTCTGAGAACAGAAAAAAGCTGAAATAAAAAAGAGGCAGAGCAGGAAATAGCCAAATTGCTAAGGAGGACCCCCGATTGACTAAAATATAAACAAAAAGCGAAAAGTAATGATAACGATGGGGAAACAAATAATAATCCCGGGGTATCAGATAGATAATAATACATTAATATATACACAATATATATATAATGTTACTAAATATTAACCAACAAATTTATTGTAATATATTATTGTAGATACTTTATCAGTAGTTATTATTTATCCATTGTAGGTACAAACAACGTACTTCTTACGTATGTAGTACGTACATAGCACGAAGTGTGCGTACATCTTTAACACGTACAGTAAATGTACGTACATTAAATATACGTTTATCGTACGTACATAAGATGTACTTGTCGTACGTCTTAATTAAGTACAATTGTGTGGAAAATTTACGTACTAAGTTTGTAAAATGTACGTACTACGTCCAATAACGTACATGCATAAGACGTACTTTATGTCTGACTAGTACGTACTTAAAACGTCTTATGTATGTATCTATGCTGGTTGGGATGTTTGCAAGTGACATGGGAAAAGTAAGTACTAAATAAAAAAAGTAATAAAATCTGTTAAACTCGGCCCTTTCATAATTTTTTAAGCACTGGGATTTAAATTCGATTCTTCAGATTTTGAAAAGATCTATTTTTTTATTTATTACAAAAAAAAAACAGGTTTCATGGAACTTTTTTGAAACGATATGGTTTATTTTTCATTCTTTAATAAAGTCTAAGTACTCTAAGGTATCGTTAATTATCTACAGGCATTTTAAAAATCATAATATGTTTGTAGCCCCACTGACGAACCGTGATACAGCGAAACCCGCCTGAGGATGGATATCCGTCGAAGGAAGCAAATAACCTTGATTTATAATACGTTTGGCTTCATGCAGTCTTAAATAAGGAAAATAAATCAGTTATTAATTATTTAAAGATTATATTGGTATTAAAATGTTAAAATTTACATCAGTAGACCACCTTTAACGAAGCCTTCAGAACTTCCAATATGGGTTATGATAAGTCGATGTCCTTTTTCAGATGACGGTCTTAATCCTGTGGACAATCCTTCCAAAAAAACTTGCCTTGAACTTTTAATCAGTGGCGACGCCAGGGGGGGGGGGGGGCCGGACCCCTCCTGAAATTTAGCCGCCCTCCCCCCTCTAATGGCAAAAGTCGCATGAAAAAAGCCTACAGCGTACTGCAATAATTACGAATAGCAGCACCCATTCGACTTATTTACTAAAGCACACAAGATTCTAGCGGTAGCCTTATACAAGAACTACAATGTTTAATAAAAGACTTTCTGCGGTATCTATTTTAAGTATTGAAAAAGAACGCATTAAAAATATTAATCTCGACAAAATTGTTAATATTTTTGCTAAGAATCATAATAACAGAAGAATCTTACTGCTTTAGGTTTCGGTAAATTTTTTTTTTTATTTGGAAATGTCTTGTATATACGTTGATGTTTTTTTGTAATGTTTCAATACAATTTAATTTAAATGTTTATTATTACCTTAACCTATATCTACCTACTTCTCTGCTTCTTATTACCTTAATCAATGAATCTCAATATTACCCTCCATACCTTTTTTGATATAAATTGATTTAAATAGGTTACCAAAGCAAAGCAATAAAGTAAAAACAAGTGCCCCCCTAAATTTTTCTGGCCCAGTCTGGCCCCCTCTAACACAAAACCCTGGCGTCGCCACTGCTTTTAATATATATTCATCCTGCCAAAAATTAGTCACAGTGTGGCCTTCATTTAGCCATGTTTTTTGTCTAGGTAAAATATTTGTTTTTCTTCTCTGGCTTTTCGGATGCTTCTTAAGTAATTTCTTCTCCCACATACGATACCTCTGCTGTCTATTAAAATCGATTGCCTATTATGATTTTTCCACCGAAAACCCATTATCTTTAATAATTTCCAAAGCGTATTTCTACACATAAATGGGTATGGTCTTCTCGGATTGTCCAGCGTGGGAATATCTTTTTTTTTTAAAGAAACTATGAACTTTTCGCCTTTGTCTCTGCATTAGAACGTCATCCAACTCAAGTTTTGGTCGTCCTGGAGAAGTTTTTGGAGGTTTGACGCCAACACTTTTTTCTTCTTTTAAAAGTTTATATATTGTTGTTTTCCCAACGTTATGCATATCTGCTGTAAATTGCACTGCATTGTCAACACTCAAATCCGCATTCTTACTTTTAATAGAATCGTGACAGTTAAGATTTAATTTTTTTTCATTTACTGTACATGGACCGACTCTAGGGCGTTTAGGCAATTGTTGATAATTCTCCATATTTAATTAAAAAACCACTCACTTCACTCTTTGACTAGTTTCACTAAGAAACAAACACGCAAGGTATATATGTATAGATATAAATAGGTGTATTATTCCAATAGAGGCACACATAAAGGTATAATAACCACATAATAAGCAAACAGGTAACCAGGATTAGGTACAAAAAAAAAAGGAATAAAATGATTAGAGCAGAAAGGGAATAAGTACCTAGACTCTAATTAGTTTTGATAAAATTGCGTTCTAATATTCCAGATAAATGGTGCGGCTGTACATAATTTTAAGCTTAAAAAATTTAATATTAAAATATATATCTGAAGACAAAACTTGAATTTAATGTCGATACTTGTACTATTTCTGCATAAATTTAAAAATTCATGTCTATTTAAATCTATACATGCCGAAAATTCTTGGACGCCCATGGAGAAGACGGTTTTGATTGACTTATTACTTCGCACCATTTAAAGATAGACTATAGTTACGTTCATGTGATAAATCGATGGTAATATGCAAATACAAAATTATGCCTGTTTTTTGAAATTAGTCATCATCTCTGTGATAGAGTATAGACTAACTAACCCTTGTTGCATGCAACCTCATGACTCTTTTACTAGTTTTCTTAATTTTTTTTTTCTATGTAAACCTCTTACCCAATTATATTTAGACATAATATTGGTTTGTCCTGCTGGTTTTAAATATTTAAAAACTTGCCTTAATATTCGTATGAGTAAATTATTTCCCCCAGAAAAAAAAATTCTTTCATTTTAACCGTTATATTTGTATAACTAAAAGCTGGCTTAGTGTGTAGTAATCTTGATAAATACGGATTATCTATCTAATCTATCACTTTGTTTATTTTCAGGTTGTAAAAATTAAGATTTTTACAGATTAGTTTAGGTACTAAAAATTCTGTAAACCTATCACCTTATCTTCTAAAAGAACAGAATTTTTAGGCCCCAGAACATGTAAAGGCATAACTTAAAGTCATTGATTCTAAATAATGCTTATAAATAAGATTGAAAGGCAGATCAGATGAAATAATAAAAACGACTTTTTTTATTTGAAGGACATTGGCATGTTTTGCTTAAAAATTTAAACTCAATTCTCCCCAAAAAAAGCTCAATGACACGTTTTATCTCAAAGCATTACCAAGTAGCCATAAGAATTGCAGAGAAACACACTTACCGATTACGGGTAATATCACAGTTTAGTACTAAAACTAGGAAACTAAATCAACGATAGATAAGTCCCGATACTTACCCAAACCGTAATGGAACCGGAAATACGAGAGAAAAACTAAGGTTTTTCTTCGTGAAAAACTGATCACTGGGAAAACTGGAAACTCGTAGCGTAAGCTCCTGCTGGTCGGAAAACTCGCGCATGCGAACATTGGAAATCTCTTACGATTCGGACGAGAACCAGTGGTCGAGATAAGAAAATTATCGGGGTAATACTATATAGGTATGGCAACAAGATATCGACTAAAAAAATGCGTGGCTACAAAAAAGAGCCTTTTTAACCTGAACTATTAATTAATTTTTCTAATAAGTAATCATATCCACTAGCAGGGGCTCGCCTATATACTTTAATACCATAATACAATATCGTTTGTAAGCAGACATAAAAAAAAATATAAAACGACATAAACAATTTATTCAATTAGTTGAACATAGGAAATACCATGTAAAATATTAAATAATAATATAATTAATTAATAAAATAAATGAGGTGGCTAAATATCGACTGCCCTGTACATTTTAAAGAAAAATTGTGTTACAATATTTTGAAGAGGCCGATATAATAAACCCATGTGCAAAGTTGGAATAAATTTTAATAAGCCAATCCTAACTTATTCAATGAAATGTGATGGAAAAGTTACGAGATTTTCATAGCTTAGGTATAATACAGCAAATAATTTTTATGACGCTATTGCCAAAAATTGACGTAAAACTAGACATAACGAATGATTATTTCACATTAAAAACACATTTTCGTTTCACCAATCCGGCAATCTTCAAATAACCCTCCCATTAACAGCTAAACAATATTCTAACCGATTATAAAATTCATAATTCATTTCTAACATTACTGAGTTGATATTGAGAAATTCTGTCACATTCTAACGAAATACAGTTTTCTGGCTGGTCTAGATTTCCAAATTTTACATCTTTATGCCTAAATAATTTTTTTTAAGTGACCCCACAGAAAGAAGTCGTTTGGCGAAAGGTCAGGAGACCTGGCTGGCCAAAGGATTAGATGCCGTGGGCCAATAATATTTCCGTTAAAAATATTTTGCAAGTATTCCCAAACCATGAGAGGACAACCATCTATTTGATACCAGATCTTCTGATTTTCGTGTACAACTTCTTCTAGTGCGGGTTCAATTCGATTTTGTAGTAAGTCCAAATAGGTTACTGCTATAATGTTGCCTTCCATAAAAAATGGCCCAATAATGTGATGTCCCACAATTCCCGCCCAAATCTTTATTTTTTGTGGATATTGCGTCCGAGTATGAACAAGACGATGTTCATTTTCTTGGCTGCAGCTCCAATACCGGCAATTTTGAACATTTGGTTCGTTGTTGAGGGTGAATGTACATTCATCGGTAAAATAAATATTTCTCAAAAAATCCCTATTATTATTTGCTGCTTCCATTACCTCAAAATAGAATACCATTCTCCGTTCTTCATCACCTTGCCGTAGCTCTTGATGTTTTTCATTCTTGTAAGGAAAATATTTATGTTTTCTTAAAACGCAACACTGTGGTTTGATGTTTTCCTACGGCTTGCCCAAGAATCCTCGTGCTAATAATTTTATTTTCCTTCCCGTGCAGTAAAATATCAAGATCCCTATTATCCATTTCTTCAGCTCTATTGACATTCTGAGTTCAGCATTTATCTACAGTTCGTGGGTTGAGTATTATACTGTTCTAACAGCAATTTTTGCGCGAAATCGTTTTTTAAGGTAGAAAAATAGGACAAACAATTTCTGTTCTATGTTTATAGAATAACCTATATAATTTAAAATACAAACTTAAACAAAACCAGTAATAATATACATAGCATAGTATTACAATGTTCTAACGGGTCAACCAATAAGAGGAGAGAATTTAGGGCTGTTAGAACAATATAATTTTTGCTGTTTCAGTGTTGTATGCAAGTAGTAGCAATAAATACGGCGTGTTTGTGTGGTGCAATTCAGCATCTCTGATGCTTCTCAAACCTTAAATTCTAAAAAAATCCCTTATGCATCCTTAAAACAAATAAATTATTGTCAGAGATTACCCACTAAATTGTATTATAAACTCCATCACGACGAAAATTGTACTGAAGTCAGCATTAATTCATCAAGCAAGACCAGAGCAACAATCACTAACTCTGTTGTACTCCCGCTACCGGCAATAACAATTTCACCAGAACCTAAAAAATGTCTTTTACCATTTGCAAAAGTTGCAGATCTTACAAAGCTTTTTAAGTTTATGTTTGCTGTGGATATTACCTTTATTCGCACTTTTTCAAAGAATAGGTATACTAAACACCGTGTGTGCTAATCCAAACAAAAAACATTTCAAAAAGCAAAAGCTATTTCCAAGATTTCAGAAACTAATAGGAAAGTAAATAGAGGAAAACATAATCCAATAACAAAAGTACCAAAGGAAGAAAATAGTGAAAACCTTGTTCTTTTGTTTGAAGTAATAGTTACCTTCAGTTTATTATTTTGCAAACATAATATAATATGTAATTAACTTGCGTTGGGCTACATTCTTGGTGAAACCGTATATTATCCGTAATGGGTGCTTCTTTGAAAATGACCTGATAGGGTCGAAACACGCGTGTCAGGTAACTGAATAAATAGTGAAACATAACAAGCAATTTTAATTTTACCCATAATGGATAATATAATATTTTATGTTAATTTTTTTAAGAATACCTATATCAAATAAAAAAATGTTCTTTCAAAAATTGTTTAATTTGCTTAAGAAACGTATGGGAACAAATAAGTTCAAATAGGAGCCATGAAATGTTTTCATTCTTAAGTGTATGAGTCCGAAACCAGTACTTAAAATTATTAAAATATTTCCATGGTAAAAAAATGAACTTCGAATATTTAATCACCATTTCCCAACAATTTCATTTTGGACTCATAGAACAATATAATACTCAACCCACGAGTTATTTATTACAGTGCCTTTGGACTCAAATTTACTAATGATAAGTTTAATTAATGAAATGGAAGGCATAGGCTTATCAGGGGAATTGAGCTGAACTCATTTCAGACACTGCTCTTAAACTGTTTCCTGTATAATACCACTTAATCATATGTACTTTTTCCTTAATGGAATAGCTCATATTTAACTATAAATAAAGCGTATAATGAAAATGTTGTCACTAACTCTACTTTGCGTTTTGCCAATGGCAAGTAATAATTTGCTGGTGTTTGCTGTATTACCTAAACTCCTAAACTATGATAATTTCGTAATTTTACCACCACATTTAATTGAATAAGTAAGGATTGGCTTAATAAAATTTATTCAAACTTGGCACATGGGTTTATTATATCGGCCTCTTCAAAAAATTACAATACAATTTTTCTCTAAAATCTACAGGGGAGCCAATATTTAACCACCCCAAAAATTACATGGGATTTCCTATGTTCAACTAAAGCCATGCATCACCCTGTATGTATTATACGTACACCGCACAAACCATACAAAATAATATACAGGGTGTTAATGAATGCACGTAGCTATATAAGATGGTGATCGTCAAATACTCATAAACATGCGATCAAAAAGGCATCATGTTTGATATACAGGGTGTCAAAACTTTATTTTCTTTTTGTCAAAACTCCGAGATAATTATTTCAAATATGGTTCAGTTTTTGGAATCTCTACAATAAAATGCCAATATTGTCAGAAACAGTATACAGAGTGTTACATTTTTTTGGATACCCTGTATAAATACTGATATCATATTTTAACTCCCCGTTCTTTTCTCATTCTTTTTGATCCCCTACATTTTTGTCGTATCTGTTATCGTTTTCTAGTTTTATTTTTTATTTAGAAATAAACAAAATATTGCAAATTTAAAACATGAGGACACCTACGTGCACCTAGCCTTTATTGTTGTGTCGTGCATGTCGCGTCGTCATGGACCACATAACTGGACTTGCTATCCGCGCAATCGTTGATCCAAGGGATCTTTTTTATTTTTGTTCAAAGTTTGTTCTCATACAGGTGCGTGAAAATGAAAATAATCCAATTTTAGTGTTGGAATATATACAGGGTCGTTGGTATGTATGGAAACGGTCGATTATCCCTTACAGTAAAACAGCTAGCAAAAAATATTTAAGACAAAAGTTTTATGGTTTTGTAAAGCCTATTAGAATTAAAAGAAGAAAAGTATACAGGATGAGTCAGATAAAGCCGTAGAGGAATAAAGTTACCTTTTTTTAATAGACCACCCTATACCTTAGAATATTTTTGGATTTCACATAAAATTACAATTATTTTTTATTAAGTGCATTATAAGTCTAAACCTAATAGCTTCCGAGATATCGACATTTGAAAAATTACATTTTTGAACTTTAACAGCTTCTATCTTTCTAACGGTACGCTATAGAGCAAAACGGCTTACATCTCCCTATCTTACTTTTTTATTATCTTCCCGAGAATGCCAACTTCCGGTTAAACCGGAAGTACTATATTTCCGGCTTTTGAGCGACATCAGATTTAACCGGAAGTTGACACTTTTAGAAAGAGAGTTAAGAACTAAGATAGGGACATGTAAGCCGTTTTACTCTAAGACGTACCGCTAGAAAGCTAGAAGATGTCAAAATTCAAAAATGTAATTTTTCAAAACTCAATTTCTCGGAAACTATTAGGTTTAGACTTATTATGCACTTAATAAAACATAATTGTAGTTTTATGCAAAATTCAAAAATATTCTAAGATATAGGGTATTCCATTGAAAAAAAGTAACTTTATTCCTTTACGGCTTTGTGACTCATCCTGTATACTCAACTTTCTAAAATTCTAATAGATTATAAAAAACCCTAAAACTTTTGTCTTAAAAATTTCTTGCTAGCTGTTGTACTTTAAGAAATAATTGACAGTTTCCATACATACCAACGACCCTGTATATTTAAAGTGCCAAACCTTATTGTGCCTAGCTTCGTTCATAGAGAGCACAACTGTGGGTGACTATGGAAGAGCTGGGATTCCCAAAGAAACTGGTGAAAATGACACAAGTTTATGTCAATGAATCCAGAAGTAAAGTTAGAGTGGGACAGGAGACGTTTTTGAAATTAATAATGGGCTAAAACAGGGCGACGCCTTTTCACCACTGCTATGGTTAACATCGCACTAGAATATGTTATCAGAAAAGCCGAGATACGTAACCACACAAACCTTTTTGGAAACAATGAACCAAAATTACTACTGGCATTTGCATACGATGTGGACATGGTTGGCAACAGCAGATAACCATCAACGGGTCAAAAAGTTTAAGTATTTGGGGGCAACATTATCAGAAAATGCGGACGGAACAGAAAAGATAAATTGCAAAATACAAGCAGGGAACAGATGTTGTTTGCAATGAATGAGCTCCTCAAATCAAAACAACTGACACAGACAACTAAAATCTCAATCTACAAGACCATAATAAAACCAGTGGTGATGTATGGCTGTGAAATATGGACACTGACCGTGGCAAACGAAGAGAGACTGCGCATCTTTGAACGCCGAGATTTACTTGCAAATGGCATGCAAGTTTGGTAAATTTTCTAGTAATATTTTCAATACCAACTTGACAGACGGCCGAAGCTTCAGCTATTAGGGTCAATAAGATAAGTTCTTCCACTTCAGTATTCATTGTTTTAATTTAACAATTATTTCAAAAATAAACGCACATATTATAAACAATAAAATCCAAACATAACTCTTTCTTTTATCAACTGATATTGAGTGGATTTCTGGATTAAGGTTGGCAATATGTTCTGACAAGCTACTTGCATTAAAATACTTGCATCATAATGCAAACGATCATGCAATGCATTTAAATGCATCTATGAACTTGCATGCAGTCACTTGCATCTAATGTAAACAGGCTTTAAGGAAAGTATATGGAGCCATCGGGGATGGAACATCGGGACGGTACCGATTGCGTAGCAATAGAGAACTAGAAGAACAATATGGAGCGGCCAACATCGTTAGAGAAGCCAAAGCATACAGTGGGTAGGGCACGAAATGATGATCGTGGAGTCAAACTGGCTTTTGAGGAGGCTCCTGTAGGAAAACGACCGCTAGGCCGCCCACGCCTGCGGTGGAAGGACAATATTGCCAAAGATCTGAGAGCAACCACGCCTGCGGTGGAAGGACAATATTGCCAAAGATCTGAGAGCAAAGAATATAAATGGAGTGGGTCTGATGTTAGAGCGGGCACAATGGAGGCATGTAGTCTTGTCGGCAGAAACCCACCCAGGGTTGTAAGTCATGGAGTAAGTAAGTATGCCGGAATAGTCAATACATTACCCAAAACCTTTATTGACAGAAGGCACATCACAACAATAATTTCACCTCTTTAAAATTGGAATAAAAGATTATCCCTTTTGTGAATGCGAACAAGTTGAAGATTTAATACACATACTCCTTCAGTATCCGATAAATAAAATCCCCGACTTTGACTTGTATCTAGAACTCAGAAAAACCGGACTACCTCTCCCCTAAACGTCAAGACAATCTTAGCCAACTTAAATAGTAAAAGCATCAATCTCATAATTCACTTCTTGAAAGTCAATAAAACTCAACTGTACACTTTTATAATCTAGGCAAATCCCACTAAACAACACTTTCCCTTATCCCATCAGACACAGTTTTTTGCGCTAGCGGAGGTTGTGCTACTCTTTGGTTGTACATGTTAAATATTAACCTCTCTTGCTACATAACTATAATTGGCAACTAATAGTCAAAACGTATTGCTCCCACAATGTAAGGAAACTAGTAAATGCATGCAATGAACAAAATTTAGCCATTAGCTTATCCCAGTTTCAATGCCTTTAAAGTTGGTGACCGTGACAGAGCCCAAGCCTGACAAGGTTAGGGACACCCCTAATGAGCTGGTAGACTTCCCTCACAGGAGCAGAGCCAATTAAGACAAGACGGCCCCTAAAAATAGAATTTCTCGGTTTTGGAGTTGGACGTGGAGACTAAAAACATTCCTAATTTAAACTAATGAAATGTTTAATATTCGTACCAATAAAAATAAAACAAATTAAACATGACAATAATCTACTAACATAGAGAATTATTTGTTAAATTAAATAATATATTCTTGTTATATTTACTTAACAATATGCCTAATCAAAAATACTATCAGTAAGCGTTTTACTGATAAAGGGATACACACACACATTTTCAAAACAATAAAATGTAAAAACAAACATGTCTTATTGTAAAATTTTACATCTAAAAACAAGTCTTCCATTTAAAAATCGTTATTATATGGATAATATATTATTGTTTGGTATCAAGATTAAACAAATGATACAGTATGGAATCTGAATAAAATGGTTTTATGTCTGCAAGTCGTGAAAAATCAAAACACTGCATCATAGACCAACCAACAAGTGTTTTTTTGGTAATAATGATATTAAGCTATGAGAACCTACAACTTTAATACATTATCTAATTTGTTGTAAAAAGTAAGCTCTAAATTTTACCAAAATTGTTTTACCCAGGTCTTCAAAATGTTCTAAAATCTTTAAAAAAAAAGTCTAAAACATTTTACATTAGGGCGCACCAAGCTCTTTTCTCCGATCCTTCAGAAACAACCTCAGTGTAGCCCAAATCTTCATGAATATCCTTTCTACTATCCTTATAACTTGTCAGTTTAGGAGTACTGGAACTTGCATCCGTCATAAATCTGTTTTTAATATTAGTCAGTGGACTCGATAAGTACGACACAAAACTTGCAGAATCTGTTTTGAATTTCTTCCTCTCTTCAGGAGTACTGCTCCTCTTTCTTTTAATTCCAGTAATACGGTCAACTGAGTCTTGTTCAGAGTACGGCACATTTAAATCAGATTTGTTTAGATTATTTCTAAACGCTCGTTGTCTATAAGCATCATTTATAGGACGAAAGGTCCTTCTAGGAGATAAACTACGGAGTGTCTCGCCAACTGATCTATCTCGGCTAAAATTCAAATAACTGCTGTCTTCTAATGTAAGCGTTGAATCATGAGCGATATAATCCAACCTCGTAACATCGCTTCCTATTTCTGCTCTTGTAGAAGCATCACCAATATTTAATGAATCATTTGTATCATTCAAATTTTCAGGGGTTGGTGCAACGGAATTACTTTCAGGCTCAGAATCGGTAGGTTTAGGTGTTTTCGGCGTTGGTATATTGCGGGTGTGAGATCTACGAGTCTTGCATCTTAGTTGAATCGGAGAGCCCTTTCCTGATTCCAAATCAGAGTTATCATCAAACTGAAGTTCCGGATCAGGTTCGTCTGTTGCTAAAACCAACGGGTCCATTTCTACTTGTTCTCCTTCTGGTTTTGGAAAATCTTTTTTTTTTAAAGGACTTTCTGATTCTACTGTGTTGGTTTCCTTTGTACTAGGTGTTTTGCAATTTTCCTTTACGGCTTGTTTTAAACTTTCTTTTTGATCGTGTTTCTTGGGTGAAACTTCGGATTTGCTATTGTCCTGATCTGGAGTATCAAGATCAAGATCCAATTTATCCACTTGCGTAGGTATGTCTTCTTCCTTGTTGTCTTTAGTATCAGCAATTTTAGATTTTTTTAGACCATCTTGTTTTTTAACCTTTTCATTCTTCTTTTCCCCATTTTCATTTCCTTTAGTATCAGAACAGTCAGCGCCTTTCGCGCCATGACCATTCATACTTTGATCGCCATTTTTAGAGGTTTCAGCAGCAACTTTTTCCACTTTCTTTGTTTTTAGACTATCATCGTTTTTTTCTTTGGATTTTTGAGGTGTTTGCGAACGACTTCGATTTGGTCGTATAAGTTTAGGAGTTTTGCCGTCCTTCCTATTTGCAACTTCTCCTGAAGGATCGGATGAGCTTTCTTCTATTTTGGCGCCATTTTCATGAGTGGGTGTTGGCTGCGTTTCAGTATCCATATTTTCGATTTCTGTAACAAAAATCACATTATAAGAATGTGCGAAATTTAGTTTGGGTAAGAGGTACCCCAGGACATTTCAACTTTACAGTGAAAGATTTACAATAGAATTGTATATGTTTTTGTTAGAAACAGGTTTAATTTGTGTTTTTGAAATAAACACCAATATTTATTACTGAAATGTCTAATGCCTCATCAGATCTTATTTATATCAACACTTTTATTTATTTACGACATGCGTAAAAAATGTCTAAATTCCACTGTAAATTCGCCGTTTCTGTGATAAAAAAACTTATTGTATTAAAAAATACACCCACTGATTGACATTGATTCATCCTAAACAACCCGTTTTACAATTTCTTAGCTAATTTTATAAGATCTGATATGAGCTATTAGACACAATAATAAATGTTGTTGTTTATCCTAAAAAAATACTAATTACGCAAGCTCTTGAAAAAATACACCACACGATTGGTGCAAGCAAAAGCCTTTTGACCCAAACATAGAACTACATTAATTTTCTTCACTATTGGGAAAATCAGTGTCCTAGATAAATGTTGGATGAAATAGCTATTTTCCTAACAAGTGCGGAAAGTGATACTTTCCCGCACGCGACTGCAGTTGACCCGAACGACGCGGAGCGGAGTTCGGGCAAGCGGTCAAGGGCGGGAAAGACACTTTACGCATGAGTAAATTATTTTTTCTACGACCGCATATACAAAAAAGTATACCTACTTATTTTTCAAAAATTATTTTATTTCAACATATATACACAAAACTTTAACTAAAAAGCTACTAATTATTATGAATATTAAAAACACAATTTGTTGCATTCTGTAAATTATTTAAAATTGCCAGTCCAGTGGAGTTATTTGGTGTTAACTGGTAAGTGCATAAAGATGACGTCGATGGGGATGGCATCAAAAACAACATTTTTTTGTTTGAGAAACGACGTTAACTTATGGAAGTTCCCTATATCCAAATTTTGTTTTATTTTTCCTAGACTTTTTACCATCGAATAGCGGGACCATAATGTATTAGATTTCAAAACCTTACTTAGGTCTGAAAAATACGCCAGAAATACCTCTTCCTTATAGGTTTTCGTCCCTTTCTCCTTACACCATGTAACAAAATGTTCGTATTGCTTTTCACCTTAGTCTGGATTTGGCAGGTAACAGCTCGGAATTTACTTTATCTGCAGCCTTCAAAATGGCTTCGGGAAGTTCATTCAAGACACATAAGGTCTTCAATTTAATTTTCTTAAGAATGTATAATAATAATAAGTATGGGGAACCTGAAAACATACGTAGTATTTAATGAACTCCAGATAACAGCCTTCCACTGTTTTCCGGAATTCATTAAATACAACCTGACAGATCGAAAACAATATGTCAGGATGAATGGCATAACATCAAGAGAGATTGTGGTCAAATCTGGAGTAGATCACATTTAGGCCTAATACTGTTCTTGCCGATGTAACTGTCAACTTTGAAAAATGTAAGTGTCTTTTGTACGCAGATGATTTTAAATTCTTTTACGTCATAAATTCCGTTAAAGATTGTAAATTGATTCACGTCGAGTGCCCTGAAAACTGTCTTAACCTTAACGCGGGCAAGTGTAACATCATGAGTTTTTATCGTCGAAAGGATGAAATACTTTTCGAATATTTTCTGAACGGGGAAAGTCTACAAAATGTTATCAGGATGAACGATTTGGGAGTTACCTTTGATCGGAAGGTAACCTTCAACGAGCACACTACTAATATTACCCTTAAGGGTTACAGAATCATGGGTTTTTTAGCGTAGAAACTGTACCTATTTATGGTTTTTCGAAGTTTCCGCCATAAAATGTCATTTCATTTGGAGAGAAATTTCTCTGTAAATGAAGAAATAAATTTAAATTCATAAAACTTTATTAATTTTAGTGATAGGTTCAAAAAATTTAACAGCCCCTGCCGTATGATAATGATTAATTGATGATATTCAAATTTATGAAATATTAGTCTCTGTGAATAAGGCAAAAGAAGTTGACACAGAAAGGCGTGAGTAGAGATGTGAGAGGAGAATATTCTCGAGAACGAGAATATTCTCTGTAAGAAAATTCTCTAGAGAAGTTTTTCTACATAATCTACTCTGAAAAATTTTGCAATGATTTTTAAAATTTTGAGCTTTTCAAACCTTTTCTATAACTAGAAATAGAAGCGCGATCGTATACTCGTATACAGCTGTGAGAATTGTAAATGATGTGGTGAGACTTGTTTTATTTTGGCGTTCCGTTCAGCTCAGTTTAGACCGTCTATAAGTATAAAAACATGGAGCAAAATAAATTAAAGGGTATCACACAACCAAAAAGTAATGTTTGGAAATATTTTAATACAAAAAATGTACTGTAGTGTAATGTAAACATTTTATTTCTTATTATTGCCATTTCTAGCGATTTTCTTACCATTCCCAGAAAACTCTTTAACTTGAGAATATTCTCAGAATATTCTCCAAAAGATTATTACCGATAATTTTACATCTCTAGGCGTGAGACCATTGTAATCCAGTAAAATAGCATCACAAACAAATACCACTTAAGAGTTAGGTTTAAAAAGACCTGCTATAAGTAAACCCATTTGAAACAAACAATAATCTGATTTTTATTCATAACGTAATATTATATTTTAACGTAATTAATATTTTGCTTAAATAAACTGAACACAGTTCCTTGTTTATGCAAAATCGTATGTATTTCATGAAATACTGAAAAAATTATCCGGCAATACATCCCCTCACAGCAAGATATCAAGAACTAGTTTTACAAGCAAGACATTTCTTCCAAATTGTGACAGTGGTTTGCAGAGAACAAACTGATTTTAAATAGGGGGAAAAAAACATCTTGTTATTTAGAACAAAGCAATCAACATCCATGAAACCACCGCATATTGTTTTAGAGAATAGAGAGTTGAAATTTTCAGAAAACGCAAAATTTCTGGGCATTTATATTAGGGATCGACCGATACCGATATTGATATCGTTATATCGGCAGTTGTTGCCGATTATCGGTATCGTATCGTATCGGTAGAAAAATTGCCGATATATCGGCAAATATAGAATGAAGAATTTGGGGTTTTTATTGCATATACCTACGAATGATAATCTCGTAAATAAATATTGTAAAATAAAATACATTTTTGTGTAGAAGAGTAACATTTTTAATTTTTATTTAAACAAAGCTCAAAACTATTAATACTAAACTAAATATAAAACATTACGAAACTTCCTAAATGCTGTGGCCAGTAGATTATGAAGAATGACACTGCGAAGTCCAAAACAATAATTAATTTATTCAGTGTATGAGTACAGAAAATAAATTATCTCTAATAATACCTACATTAATACTTAAATTCTAATTTTTCAATATTATGATGTAAAAACACCAACATTTCAGCTCTATCTGCATTTAGCTTATTTCTTTTAGGCTCGTAGATATTACCTAACTCACTAAAGAGTTGTTCGCTTGACCCACTGCCAGCCGGCGCTGAAAGAAAGGTTAATGCTGTATTGTATAGACTTGGATATTTCTCTTTTTCGGCCTGCCACCATTCAAAGGGAGATTTATCTCTTGATAGAGCTGGAGACGCTAAATATAGGTAATGTTATTTCCTCTTCCCATTTTTGGGTGATTTTTTTCGCAGTCCTGGATGGGAAGCAGAGGCGATGCTGTCAAAAGTTTCCCAAAATGTATTTTGAGAAGAATTACTTTTATTTATTTGCATCAACTGGTGCAAAGGAACATTATCGTCATCTTCATCATCGAGTTCTTCGAAAAGATCTGAAATTACTTCGGCCACTGCATACAGCCTTATTTTATTTTTTACACCTGCCACAATTTGGTCACTAATGTCTTTTGGAAAATAAAGTGTTTTAAATCTAGGGTCTAAAAATGTGGCAACGTAAAAATTTTCTTGTTGAAATACGTTGCCAAATCGTCTTTCTAAACTAATCTGGAGTTCACTTCTCATTGTACCAACTCCGGGAGATTCCTCTTTGGATAATTAATATTCTTTTAAAGTTACTTCTAATGGAATAACTTCAGAAATGCAACATTGTTCTTTACTTGCTGCTTTTGTTATTTCTTCGAATGGCCGTTTTGGCCGGATCAAACAACGCACGACCGAAAAACAGAAATTGATACAGAATACGTACAGGATTTAGCGAATTGGAGGTTCAGAACCGTATTTTGTATTTTTTATTTATATTCGATGTTCAACAGGGTTGGTATGAATTACTTAATTTACATGATTTAATTCAGAGATTTAAGTCTCGACTCTTATAAAAGTAAAAGTCATGTCTTTTTTCAACCCTGATAAAAATAAAAACTAAAAATTAAAATATATATGTTTGCCGATACGATATATCGGTATATCGGCACGGTAAATATCGGTATCGGCCGATATATCGTATCGGCAAAAAAAGTCATATCGTCCGATCTCTAATTTATATTAATAAACATTTAGATTGGTCCTTTTTTATATCTAAATTGGCAAAAAAATTAAATTCTATATGTTCGTTTTGAAATATGGCATAATTTTTTGGGCATGTGATAATATGACACGGAATGTTTTTGTGGCACAACAGAGGGTAATTAGAATCCTAGCAAACAAAAAATATTTGGAGACATGTAGAACCGTATTTAAGAGCTTAGGTATAATGACAGTTTATGGTGTGTACATTTTTAAATGCCTGATGTTTTTCTTTAACAACAAAGGCTATTTTAATGCAAGTTATCAACATGAGTGTAACACTAGAGGGACAAATGCTATTTACCCTACACATAGACACACATTGTTTAATACGCTTCTAGAAAAAAATTAAAAAACTGAATCCCAAAAATTGTTTAAAAAAGAAATAAAGCAATTATTAATAGATTCAGAACCCTATATAGTTTAAGTGAATATTATAATTTGTAAATTTGTATTACATATATATTTTGTGACGTCATATCAGTTTGTAATTTTAAACAATCTGAAATAAAAATTAATAAAAAAAAAACATCCCCTCACATCAAGATATTTTCTTTCACATATCTCCGTGCGAACTTAAATCGAAATTGCCCGTCAGCTAGTCCGACAGAGAACTAATTTATATTAAACAATAGACAGGAAAAAGGTTTGGTTTGTCATTAGACGATAAAATCGTAATCTTTTAGACGCTAGTAACCACTAAAACTAGATTTAATGGCTATATTTGTTACAGGATACTTGATTATTCTTAATTTATAAATTTCATTAAATATCAAGTTTTTTAAGACTTAACTAATATCTAATGATGAGACGTAAGTGACAAAAATATGCAATCAGATAGTTTTGAGTCTTAAGTATACTTCGTTTCTGTGACAGTTTTGCCCGGACGGGCAAAACTACTGTAAAAAAAAGAAGTCTATGGGGGGTTTATATGTAAACAATTTAAAGAATAATTGTTTTCGAAAGTAGCTTAATTCATTTATTGTAAATCTCCCTTAGTATAGTCTATGATGCATTTCTAAGTACAAATTTTAAAAAAGTATAAATTTTTTCTAGTCAATCTACCCGACCGAACCCCTAATAAATGAAATAGCATTTCATTCCTTAGCTTGCCTATTACCAGTAAAGGTGATTTTAATTTGGTCTTTTGCGCTCTTTCCATCTCTGTACCACCGTTTACTAATGCCACATACTAATTAGTAGACGGTGCCTATGTAGAGTAAGAATCAACTAAGAAAAGGCCACCGCGTCATCAGCTTACGTCACTGACTATTATTGATCTGGATATTTTAAAGCCAAAGCACAGAAAGTTTTCTGGGGCCTGGGGTAAAAGTGAGATAGAACAGTTTTACATTTTCACGCTGATAACGCGGTGACCTTTTCTTAGTTGATTCTTACTATATTATTGACAAGAACCGGTAATTAATGTTATGGCGCTATCATCAAGAAAATCGCGAGTATTTACCCAAACTTGTTTCTGTGAATCCCCGGATGTAACACACGGATACAGTAAATTAGTGAATATTTAGATGCTTACCTACGTACTTGTGATTTATAATTATTTATTCTGAATAAATTTAATGTGCTTTTATTTTTTAAAAAATTGGCCGGATTTAATCAAAAATTCGACCAAACTGGACGTCTTTAGAAAAAAAAATTAAAACTAAGATATAGTGTTACATAAACCTATATAATAGCAGAATAGATATTAAATAGGTGTATAATCAATAATACATGTTTGCATTGCCTTGATGAGAAGTTATACAAATACCAGTCCAGTGATACGTTCAAAATTATTCTGCCATGAAATTAAGAAATGCTTCATGTAATATAAAGATTCTCTTCTTAATTCCGTGACAAAAAATGTACTTTTTGTATTATTTACACTTAGAAAAATGACATGTGATTCATAGAAGGAAATACAAACAAGTGAGCGATCGCTTTGTATGCAAGAGGGAGACTTGGCGCTTATAGGTACAACTTAGAAAAAACGCATGTCGATAGATGCTCGCCGAATTGTTACTCATTTTCGTACCAGAAGTCCTATCAAAAACGTAGGTGTTACATAATGTGTGCCGCAAAACAAAAAATTACCCTAGTTACTTTAACGTCCACTTACTCTTACAAAGTTTAGTTACTCTTATTCCAATGTTGATAACGAATAAAATATTTTCGTGGCGCGCATTATAAGATAAATTTTGACGTTCATTTGGCCAACTTCAAAACAATTCCTAATTCCACTCGAATAAACATTTTAATTTTGCAATCCACAATTACCTATGAAATTTCGCTCACATGCTAATCTCTTAGAGGAATACCGCGTCGTTTTACCCATTATAACCGCGATGCCGAAGGTCTACGGCCTCTAACTACTCATCACTGGGATAAGAGTCACTAAGTTTAGATATCCCTACCATCGCAAGTAACACTCTGCCTGAACGGCCTGAAAATAAGTCGCATTAAGGTTGGGTACACGGCTGAATAATCTGTTATTGCTCTGTAGATGATCCATTCAAAATGCGAAATACCGCTTGATCTTGATGAAATTATTATCATATAAATTCAGTTTTTAAATTTATCAAATCGATCTTAACATATATATTGACAATAATGGGAGTTTCCTAACTTCTCAAACAGATTAAAGTAAAAATATATTTTTTAGTCATGAAAGCTGTCAAATTAAAAGGTTAAATCAAATTCTCAATAATTATAATTTGTTAATAATTGAACGCATGAAAAATTACCTTGTATTTGCTGTAATTTTGCGTTATTTTGGTATAGACAGACTTACATTTACATATTTTCCTATATTATTATTATTATGTTATATATTAGGTACCTAAGTTAAATTCATATTTTATACTGTACTATTTATAGTTACTTTGCATTGCAAGATAGTATGTAAAATACTTTTTTTTTTAGGGTAACGCTATCGCTTATCTTTAACGTTTGTTTTAACTCCACCCTTAAAAAGAAACGCGTGCATTAGTACTTATTTTTAAGGCACGCTGGTAATTACCAATTATCTTAAGTATGCCATAACAAAAATAGGAGTGTACAGAGAGGGGAGCTGATAAACACATATTTTATACTGGGTGTGTCTAGAAGCTCTGTACAAAATGCCAGTACAAATTCAAGACAAGCAGAGCATCAAAGCTTTATTTTCCTCTTTCTCAACAAAAGTTGCGTCACCGCGACCCAGACACATTTTGAAGGGGATTTCTTTGAATTCATACTACAAAATTTCGTAGAAATTCTGCTATTATTATAATAAATTTTTGGAAAAAGTTTAAAAAAATAATACCTAACTTTTGATATTTAAAAATATTATTTTGTGCAACAAATAAGTATAAATATTAGTATCAGTATTTGTACTTACATAATAATTATTTACTGTTAAATATATTAATCACTATCAATTATGTGAATGAATAGACTTTTTTAAATTTATTGTAGTTTTGGTACATATTTCGAAAAAATCGCTGGTGAAGGTGAACAGAAGGGGAGCATGTCTCTTGGAGGGGGTGCATTTTAGGACACATTCAATTAATTTAAATTTATAGATACCACGAGTGGTAGTAATGGGACTATGAGGTGGCCATCAAGTAAGTCCAAAATCACAATAATGGATAAAAAATTATTTTAGAAACTATCAACTTTTGGACTAAGGTAAGTTGGGCTTGATCGTCATATTTTAGCTGTATGAAGTTGTGCTAGCACTTTATGCAGCCCTTTTTGCAGACACCCTGTATAATATTTTAAGAAGGGATTCTTATTGTCTGTAAGATTATGTTGTTGGCTCCTTCCAAAGAGTTTCAAGGAACACCAAAAAGAACCCTCTCTGGTCTGTTCTAGTAGCATATAGATACTAATTATTTGAAGATAGACATTATGTAATTATTAATGTATACTCTTATCCAAGTTTACAAGCAGTGTTTTGCTGAAGCAATGTTATTTTTTGGTTCGGTTGAGTTTAGGGAAAGTATACCTGCATAGTGTATTGGTTCAAATGAGCACCTTTTAATCCCCCCTTCAAATAAATACCCTAGTTATGCCAGGAGTCCATATAAATGCTTCTTTTTCAAGTTAAAAAAAAAAGAACTAATGGGTATGTATAGAGGGATGATATGATTGCAGAATAAGTTTTTTTTTTTGAAAAATTAATGCTCTTAACTACATCAACTGTGGCGCCGGCAAGTGGCGCGGGTCGGGTGGCGGGAGACGTATCTTCCACGTGACATAAAATACGTAATAAGAGTAAAAAATAAGATTATTTACCTTAAAAAATCGTAGATACAGAAAAAACCGGTAAAATTCAACTTGGAACCACACAAAACACCAACAACGTCAACAAATGCCAAGATGGCCGCAGAATTATATTTCTTGTTTAAAGATGGCGCTGCATAAAATATTTTAAATATTAGATATAGACCTGTTTACGTTGTCGCGAGAACTGCGGCAGAGCGAATCTGCAGAACTCGCGTCAAGTAAGAAGAAGCCACTTCGTCATCTGCTTACGCTTACGCCACGGATTATCAATCTCAAGCGACACGAGACAAGAACATTTTAAAGTCAAAGTAAGATGAAACAAGTTTTACGTCTTCAAGCGGATAACGCGGTGGCCTCTTCTTAGTTAATGTTAACTTTAAAAGAGCAATAATGAAAAATCGAGAGCCCGGGCGTTTGGTTTTGTTTTGAATTCCATCGAAATTAAATAGAATTAGATGGTATCCGTTATATTTTTTTTTTATATAATACATTACTTATATGGTAAATTCTTAGGGAATCTTGAAAACTAAGTTTTTCTCTCATACAGATAAAATATGGAGTTGATTCGTAATCTACGCCACGATAAACTTAAAAACTTTATTTTTTATCCCATTGATCTTCCAAACGGAGGTTAGTTAAGCAATGTTTAATTTGTGTCGGGCAGTTTGCCTTTCCTTGGTTCGCCCTTTCGCGAGTATAAGAACCGGATCGCCCGGAAGTTAAATGACCGTCTTGCGCATTTTGCCATCACTTTTATTCTAACCTAAAAAAGGAAGCTTCAAATGAAATGTGATTTAAATAGCTCTTTGGTTTAAATGGTCTTAGGTCCTTCTTGTGCTTAAAACGGGTGTATTGTCTTTCTGTTTCCTATAATTATGCCTCCCTGTTCTACTCGATGTGGCAAAAATGCCATTTTAAAGGTAAATTGAATGTATTATTTTGAGACATTTAAAATTAATAGTTGTCTTGAGTTTAGAAGACATCCAAATTCCAAGTTTTTTAGTACTAATACTACTAATGTATTGTACTAATTGAGAAAATGTGGAGATGCATCAAGTCAAAGTTAACAACGTTTTGCATTTTACCTACTATACGTACTTTGTAATTATACCATTTTTATTAAATTTATTTTACAGAGGCCCAAAACTGGCGACACCTTATGTAAAGAATGTTTTTTTGAAGCTTTTGAGAATGAAATTCATTTCACAATTGAAAGGGCTAAACTATTTCGACCCGGTGCAACTGTAGCAGTCGCTGCCTCTGGTGGAAAAGATTCGACAGTTCTGGCTTATGTATTAAAACTTTTGAATGAGAAATACAACTACAATTTAAAACTAGTCTTACTCTCAATAGATGAAGGTATTACTGGCTACAGAGATGATAGTTTAGATACTGTCAAACAAAATAGAGATGATTATGGTATGCCATTAAAGATAATGTCATATAAAGATCTGTATGGATGGACTATGGATGAAATTGTAGCAGAGGTATGATAATTTATCTTATTAAATTTAATAGGTACAATTTTATTAAGAAAAGATATTTCAATCATTCGAAAACAGTGTAAAAAAATAATAGGTACAGTTGAAGAAAAATCATTTAAAGACCGTAGTATATTGGTATTGAAAATACTATGTTATATGTGTGTTATGTAGGTATCTATAATATATTGGTCTTAAATATGTCAACTGATAATAAATTAACATCATACTTTAATATGATACTTAGGTATTAAGTCAATTTTTAAAGTACAAATTTTTAGAGATTCTTTTTAATTTTCTATACATACAAATAGTAGTCTTTTAAGGCATATTTTGCACAGGTCAACAAATCCATTCATTAAAATGAATTTTGTTTTATTCATGTTACTTAATTTTACTTTCATTTATTCATAGATAGGAAGAAAAAATAACTGCACATTTTGTGGAGTGTTTCGCAGACAAGCATTAGATAGAGGAGCAAATTTATTGAAAGTAGACTATTTAGCAACTGGTCATAATGCTGATGACATTGCAGAGACTGTACTCATGAATATATTACGAGGAGATTTGGCTAGGCTTAATAGATGTACTTCTATTACAACGGTAAAATATTTATTTTCTTACTTTTGTTACATGAACAAGAATACAAAAACATAAAAATTTTCAGGACAGTGGTGACGGTATACCCAGAGTGAAACCTTTAAAATACACCTTTGAGAAAGAAATAGTTATGTATGCTTATTTTAGAAAGTTGGTATATTTTTCCACTGAATGTGTATTTGCTCCAAATGCTTATAGAGGACATGCCAGAGTTTTATTAAAGGATCTTGAAAAAATTGACCCATCAGTTATAATGAATATTATCCAATCAGGTTAGTCCTTTAAGATTAATAAAACCCAACTATTAGCTGCATAAACCAATTACCCAAATAGTTATTCTCCTATTTTTGTAATTTACTTTATTTATAGGCGAAAATTTAAAAGTTAACGAATCAGCTAAAATTCCTACTCTTACGAGATGTACTAGATGTAATTATGTATCTTCACAAGAAATATGCAAAGCCTGTGTCCTACTAGAAGGTCTTAATAAAGGGCTTCCTCGCCTAGGCATAGGAAAATCAAGTAAGGTGAAAAGGATATTAAAAGAAAATGAGGAAAAAAGTAAGAGTTCTAGTGACAAAAGTTGTTGCAAAAATGAGACACAAGTTACCAGCAATTGTGTTTGTAATACAGCAAAACCAACTGTAAGCTAACAAAAACTATAAATATAATATTAATATCTTTATACAAGTTTGTACTTGTTTTACTATTAGTCCAGGACTTATATATTATGTTATTATCATTATCTATTTTTGTTTTTTTCTGTGTGAGCCAATACTTTTCAAAACTGAAATCTGCAGTGGACGCGGAAATGTATACCTAAATTTATGTTTGGAAATCCCAAAACAATATTAGGATAAGTAGCTACTTACCTACTTGTCTACGAATTTTTAAAAGGTGAACAATTTATATTATACTATCAGGGTTTAAGCAGATTTGATTTTTTTTATTTGTTTAATTTGGCAGTTTTTACTAAAAAACAGTTAATATCTTCAATAAATAAAAAAACAATAATAACTAATGTTTCATATCAAAAGAAGGATTTAAAAGCCTACTTTTGGACCATGTTTTTTTAATGTACATAAAGTGTTCTAATATTAAAATGTAAAAAACAAAAATCATGCTTATTAATGCTACATTTAATAATAAAAAAAAGTAAAGGTGATGGTTCTGCCTGGTATTTTATAGCAAAAGGTACCTTTTCTGGAAATAAACAAACTTAACGTGTTCTCTTATCAATGGTTTAAAACAAAACATGTTTTTAAATTTTTTTTTTTAATCATCAAAGGTTATTCTTAGGGGCACCAATCAGATATTCTGTTTATTACGTTGATTACCGGTCTTGACAAATTCATTAAAGACGAGCTTAATTATTCAAATTCAAAAAGTCGTTATTAAGGCGGGGCTCAGCCACAGGCTGCTTAGGCCCAACCTGAATTATCTATCTAAGCTTAATTATATCCATACAGTAGTCATATCTGCCGTTTTTCCAGAGCGTTCGAGACAATTGATCATAACGTTCTGATTGAAAAACTAAAGTACTATGGCATGAGTGGTACAGTTTTGAGCGTTGATCCTAATAAAATGCTTGTTGGACACAGATAACAAAACTTTATTTTAGCCCTACTAAAACTTCAGTAAATAAATATAATGAGGAAGTATAGGATGTCTATATATTTATATACAAAAACAAAAAGTCAAATTATAAAAATATTGTATTTATACTACATAAGCCGCCGATTTGGTTTCTATAACGGCTCGGCAAACAGGACATTGTCCAGTTATATCTACCGCGCAGTCTTCACAAAGACATACATGACCGCAGGGCAATAAAATAATCTAAAAAAAATAAGGTATGGATTTATTAAAAATTTGTTATGAAATGTTATCATTTAATTAGTGCTCATAAACATACCTCAATGGGATTTGATTTGCACACAACACAAATTTGATTTTCTGGTAAGCTACTTGTATCTCTTATTAATTTCCTTCTATTTTTCCTTGTTTCTTCCATTTTAACTTTTCTTTCTTCGTCGTCTTTTAATTGTTTTTTATGTCTAACATATTTGTTTATTAAAAGCCCTGTAATTACTGCGCCTATTGCACCAAATATCACTACTAGAATTCCATAGTTTTTTTTTGAGAGTTCAATTTTTTTAATTAAAGTTGTAATGGGCATGCTGGTTAAAAAATAGGCTGTTCCATCGGACGGTGGTTGAATTTTTAGACTTCCGTCCTGTTCATAAACCAATTCCCCTATGCCAGACATAACTGTCCCTTGGCGTAACATTTTCTCAGTAGATTGTATTCCTCTTTGTCTGACACCAGCAAAAAAACCCCAAATGTGGTCCATCATGCTTGGAACAGTTGGATGAAAGGTATCTGATATAACATCCATATCTAAAAGGTATAGATAGATAGATAGATACTTTATTAGTGTTATTACATGGGTGTATATATTCACACACGTCAAAACTTATGGTATTTAACATATTGACAAAAAATAAATAGCTTTTTGAAAAGGTGGATTTTCAATATACTTCCAGTGCACCTTAAAAACAAACATTTTCGATGTATTAAAAACAGCTTGCCTTCTTTTGTTGTGGTGGTAAAATTTAGTAATATACACAAAAAAGCTTATGCGCCAAGAAGATCTAGATGTGGCAAAAAACTGCATTTACAAAAGGAACAGGTATCCAGTATTGAAATATGCTGTTAGTCTCTTGCTTATTTCACAACTCATATTTTTTGAAAAACAGTAGTTCCAGTTAGTTCTCAACTTGTTTTGTTTGAGTAGGATGACGTCATCCTCTCCCTCTGACCTTGGATTGGCGTTTCGGCGGCAAATTTTTAAAATGCAAATAATATTTTTGTGCTCATCATTCTTATAGATTTATTTTTTGTACAAATTTTCTTTCTCAGTGTTTATAATTAAATAATAAGTAAAGGTAAGACATTTCTTACAATTTAATTAAATATCATATAATGAGTTAAAGTAAGAAGGTAATGACAAAAAAAAAATGCTAAAAATATATTAATCCAGAAATTTACATTTTAGTCTATAATACTGAACAATGCATGTCTTGTCAACATTTTTGACCTGCTTATTATGAGTAATTGGGTTTATTTTAATGTTCAGAGCAATTAATGTTCTATTATTCTTTATACACTAACCTAAATACTCGGCAACCAATGGATCAGCAACTTCAACCATTACTCCTTTTGAGTCCAAACCAAAAGGCATAACATTGTGAACTTCTTGAATGGTTCTCTCTGAATCTGCCCAAAACCCAGTGGAACTCCTTTGAACAACATGCTCTTTTATCCTTAACGACTGAATGACTCCTGATACATTAGGATTATTGCTGCTTATTATAGGATTTCCTAAGGCTTTTACTGTACCACGTATTGCGACGTAAGATAATTTTCCTTCAGGATGTGTTCGGACAATATCTCTTAAATTTTTGTCTATTGATAAAATTGGTGCGTACTAAAAATATGTAGAATGACTGCATAAACTTACATACATTTAAGCTGTCGGTACCTGGTATAGTACCTATAGATTAGAACACGAACTAAAAAGGACTACAAACCGATATCATTGACGCTGCATTCTTCTTTTTATAATATTGTCTAATACATGTTATGAGAAGGATCGAGTCTATTCCTAAAGCAATACTTTCAACAAGAAAGTCCATTTTAAAATATCTTGTGTATGCAAATTTGATAGGACATTTGTCTGAGATAAGCTAAATAAATTACAAATATCTTGTAAATTTGTTAGTTTTTTAAATTTTATTTTTATTACATCACCTGAAAAAAAGTTGGGTTAAAAAGTTGTCAATGTCAAGAATATTTTAAAATAGCGTATTCTATTTTGGTAACCCGTATGGTACGGTAAATTCAGTGCAAAAGGAAGTTTGTTCTATTTCCATTGCACCGTTCCAATTTAAGTTTGACTTAGTTTAAAGGGACTTTTTCATTGTCTAGTTACCTTAATTTATAATTAAAACCTAAATGTACTTTCGAAAATTTATATAGGTACGTTTTAGTTTAAACCTTGGATTTATGGTAACTTAATATAAAGTTCTATTCTATTCTTTTCACAGATTAGGGTCGGATCTAAATTAAGGCAGTTTACAGGTTGTAAAATAAATATATATTATATTATATTAATTTATACTAAACCAGCGTTTATAGTTAACAGCCTCTTTTTTTAATAAAGAATGTGTATTTAATAACGGCAAACTAAGCTCAAAATGTGCGGTGCCAATGGAGGTAGAAGTATAACCGTAAAAATGGTTGTCGCCAACTCGCGTTTATGAGCAAATTGAAAATTACCAACTAAACGTCAAAACATTTGAGTGACTTATAACGACAGTACTAGGAAGTGACAGGTGTATAATTAAAAATGAAATAATTGTTGTGGGTTTCTATTAATTTTATTTTTTTCTTGTTTCCTTTACGTTAAATTTACTAAAATTTTGTGAAATGTCGCGTGCAAAATCTCGACAGAACGTTGAAGTATGTGGAGATTGTGGAGCGTTAGGTAAGATTATGCAAATAAAGTAGTTTTCTCCTACTAAAGTTGTTTTTTATTAGATGCTACATGGGCGTCAGTTAATAAAGGCATATTATTGTGCACTCAATGCTGCAGTATTCATCGTAGTTTGGGCAGACACATATCTCAAGTAAAGTCATTACTGAAAAGTGCATGGAACACAAATCAGCTTAATGTAAGTGTTGGTACATCCTGACTTGTCATTTTGTTAAACTCTTGTTCGAGAGATATTCTATGTGTTAAGAAAGACTCTTTGGAGGCAGTATGGTGACATCAACTAAGAAAAATGACTACAAGCTTTTTGGGGTATTATCATGACCTTTAACAAAATTATGATCTATAGAAGCTGGTTACATTGAAAGCAAACAAGAATTAAATGTTTATTGTAATGATAAAATTGTGGGCCATTTAAATTAGAAGATTTGGATATATCTTCATTTAAAAAAAAACATTTTTTAAATTCATAATATTTAACCTACTGGCAGTGACCGTAAATATCCATTGGTTAGTTCCATAGGGACTGTGTGAAAGCAACCCCAAGATAGACATACTATTGTAACAGTTTAGAATGATCTGTACACCTAATTATTAGTTATGAGTAGTAAGAGTCTTATTAGTTTATTATGTTTATTTTATTGTAGATGGTTTGTGCCTTAAATAATAATGGAGCTAATAACATTTGGGAACACGTTTTACTTGAAAATGGTTCTAAGCTTTTGAAGAAGAAACCAAGTCATAAAGATTCTTTAAGGTATAATTTTAATATATAATATTCATAATCATTTTTCATGTCAGTTATATATATATAAATAAAAAGGTGTAAGGTTAAGGTACCCTTTATGGCCACTGAACAACCTTCACCTTCGTTGCTGAATCCTTCATGACCACTTAATCAAAAGTCTGTTATTAGGATTACCTATATTTTGAAATTAAGGCACCCTCTTTATATACACTAATGTTGGGACCACAGTAAGGTCCTACATTGTTAATTCTCGCTACCTACATCTATATCTTATATTGGCTTAAATGTAAAATTAAGCACATTATAGAGTAAACAATATAAAGCTGAAATTTAAAGCCTGTTCATTTTGTGACGCAGAATAATGGCTGTTTAGGGTGATCACTTCACTGCTTATTTTGTTATCAAATCAGGTAAGAATAATTTATTTGGTTTTGTGATGAGATACACCATGATAGGAAGTTGATATTGTTTGTGTTTTCACAGATGTATGATTTGTTAACCCTAAAATAAACTCAAATAATGGAGGTGGCTAAAGGGCAACAACTCTTAACAGAATATTTAGATTTGGCGTCTTGGTGTCTATAACTGAATATTGGTGAAAAAATATGGCTGATACTTAAATAAATAAAAAACATGGTTATATTTTGTTTCCATTTAATGTTGAGTTTGTGGATTTTGCAAAAATAATTTGTAAATAAAACTAATTTAGTGAAAAAATCGCTTAATGTTATTTTTTGTAAGATATTCCCCTGGAAGTATCAGAAACCATCATCATGCAAAGCTTAAAATTCTATAGAAATCATAAGATTGCCAAGGAAAACCTTCTTAGAAAATAGTTTTTTTTTTAATATTCCTTGGCCAGACATATAGGTAAAAAGGTAAAGGGAGAATAGAAAACGCCCTTAAGCAACTTTATAGCCAATAAGTGGCCAGAGTACCGTAATCGTAAAGAAAAATTAAAATGGGAAATTGGAAAAATAGGAAGAAAAATTTAAATGGGAATGGCAAAACAGTGGAAGTATTATGGATGATATAAATATAACTACAATACTTTTGGCTAAGAATCTAAAAGTTGAAATATATCTAGTTCAGTTTAAGAGCAATGATAAAAGACACTCTGTAACATATAGATATGTGGGTAACATTAGAAAAATCATTTGTATTTCTCGAAAATTATATTTTAATTGTATTTATTAGTGATATTTTGGGTAAATTACCTATCTTTAAACTTAAAATGTAGGGAAGAAATTAAATTATAGTTTTTCTAGGCAAATAGATGTGTTTGAAATTTGATATTAATTGATAAATTATTTAAATTGTATTTGTGTAGTATTACATATTGTGTAGTTTTAGTAGATTATTATTTTGCTATTATGGTTTAGTGCTTATAAAAAATTAAAAAGTTTTCTTTTTGTTTTTATTTGAATTTTTAAAGTCTAGTGGCCATAAGTGGCAAAAATATGGCCATTATGTAGGGTAGGTAACAAATGGCAATACATTTACTTTTTTTCCACGGCAGTTTAAATTTACAAAATTCTTGTGACCATAAAGGATACTTATTCTGCCCTATATTATGATAAAATATGAACTATACCCAAAGTTCACAAATTCTGTTGAGTAACTCATTTAATACCAAATCTATGACGCGGTAGAATAAAAATATTGTACAAGTAAATGTTTTTTATGCATATAGTCATCTTTGTCGCTACAAATACAGTGAACTTAAGAGGCGACGTCATACAAGCCGTAATCAGCTAAATGCATTAAGAATAGCACGGCAATACTGGGATTCTGATCGCGGAGAAAATAAATGTGGCAACACACAGAGACCAAGTTCACAACTTCAAAGATTTGAAAATAAGTCTGCCCATAGGGTTTTTTTTTGCACTGCTTGATTATTTTGTGTTTTTATTATTAATTTATCAATAGATTTTGTCAGTTTTCGTAGTATAGGTATGGGTTGTTCACATAGATATTGTTTTGTGTAAATCTATAGTTATTCAACTTTATTTAGTGTTATTAACTGTTTTTAATTGAGTAAGCTATGGATATTAACGAAACTTCAACTAGTTGTTCGCCTACCGAAAGAAAATTTCAATTTACATTAAAAGAAGAGTAATAGTTAAAAATGTGTACCATGGAATTCGGGAACAAGATCCTGAACTAACCACATTGGATGCTGCAGAAATATGTGCCACTTTAATGAAACTTTCCTCGCACACTGTGTTTTTTAAAAGCCTTCCTCAAGAAAATGACGAAAAGGAAAATAGTCAAGGAGTCCAGGCAAAAGGACGGAAAAAAATAATCCTGGACGATGTCACAAAATACACTGTTCCTTGTAAAATCCATGGATTTTTTTTTCTAAATGAACTATCTACAATAAAAAAAAATATGGCTGAAATTAAGCAGGCCACATCTTTAGCTAAAATATTATTAAGAGTTTTTAAACGAACTTTAAAAGAAATTAATTTATGGCGGCGAAAATATTTGAAAAAAATACGGAAGTTTCGGGAACATAGGAAAAAATTGCATTACACCGACAAAACATGGCTCAATGAAGGGCACACAGTTGAGAAGGTATGGCAACATCTAAATGTTAAAAGTTTATGGCGATGGATTTTCGCAAGGACTAAGAAATTCTAGTGGAAAAGGTGGTCTTATAATAGGAACAGGTTTTTAGGGTTAATGAAATAAATATATTTTTTTTTTCGAGGTGGATCTAACTTTTATGCTCCTGAGGATGACTTCATAGAGGTCGAAACGTAGGGTAATAAAAAAAAAAAAAAAAAACTTGATCCTCCAATTTAGTTTGATTGACCTGAGTCCAACCAAAACAAAACATCCATTAATGAAATAAATTTAATTTATCAAAAATTATATAACATTCCGACGAAACTTTATTATTTTTTGAAATGCACACGCCACTGGAATTCATTCCCCTGACGTCGCACAACCCGAATCTCTCTTAATGCTAGTGATGAGTCACTGACAGCAATTGAGGATTTTGAGTATAAGTATTAATTGAAGACACAAGTGGATAAGGGATCTATGTCACACAAAGTTAATTTGGAGAAAACAGCTTCTAAAGTTTTTTTACCTGTATTCGTTTAGGGTATCGTGAAACGAAAATAATTTTATGGTATTGTGTATGCCTTTATTATACAAATTATGGGAACATGTTATAAACTAAAAAATATTATAGTTCACAAGTAGAAGTAGAAAAAAAGTTACATAGATCCTTTATCAATTAAGAAAATTATACTTTTTAAATTGTCATTAAATGGATGAAGGGTTTATCAACTGATCAACTGAATATATTTTGGTTATAAGTCGTTCTTCGTTTAGGTGTTGTTTTCTGTATTGGATGGCTACTCTTCTCATTCTTCTTGGTAATATTTTCATAAAAATATTTATATTCTCTGTCAACAAAACACAGTTGTTCCTTCAGATTTGTAATTTTTTCATCAGATATTTTGTTCTCTTTATCATCTAGAATGGTTAAAGTATAACTTTCTGGTTGAATTTTTCTGCATCCCGATTTCAATATATCTACTTTTAAAAAAGGAGTGTGTTCGTCTAAAGTATTTTTGTAGAAGTAACTACCATACTCATTAACTTGGATCCATTTTATGCCATCACGGAAAGCTACTTGTTCATTTAAAACATTTTTTTTGCGATTAATTAAATGCATTTTTTCTGGTATTTCTGAGATATTTTTAAAATGATGTTCCATATTGAATACCACAGCATTTTTGGGACTGGCTGACCTTATGATTGTTCGATATTCATCGGGGGTTTGAATTTTCTCATTTTTTCGCAAAGTTTTCTCTATTCTATCGAAGTCTCTATCAGAATCCATATACGAATGGCCAACCTCAGGAAATTTATGATCGATTGTTTTAAAATATCCCTTAAAAATAAAATATTGATAAAGTGCAACAATACTAAAATTTTTGTTTTGTCCAGAGCACGAGTCTGACCATAATATGATAAGATGCTGAATTTTCTCTTGCGCTGCAGACTTGAATAGTTGAATAAAAGTATGGAGACAGCTGCCTATTTCTAAACTCCCTTTAGTTGCAATATTTTCCGTCCAATTAAAAAAAAGGTTTATGTCCAGATGCAGTTACAGTGTGACTTATAATAATGCTATTGGCGCCAACTGTACGATTCCAAAACCTACCAGAATAAATATTTTCCTGGGGCGCGGCATTGATGTCATCAACTAAGTTTTTGCCTATAGATGCACTATTATCGTTCTCCATTTGAAAATTACCTCCTGAAGGAGCATCGTTTACAGCACCGGAGGTCTCAGGAACTGAAATAATAAAGCTACATGTACATGACTCACATAGAGAAATTTTATAAACTAAAAATTCCTAAATGATGTTTTATTTTTAAGAGAGTTAATAAAAATATAAACCATTAAAATGGCTTATATTAAAACAGCAATATTGTCTATTCACCAACGGCAGGTATAAATACGATGAGTGAAATGCAAAAGAAAGGTTGAAATTCAAAATAATAATGATAAAATTACCTACATACCGTTATTAAAGATTTTTCTTCCAAGTTCTACCAGCATTTTGGATCTAGCCGACATTATATCACCTCTTTCTACACTGGCACCAAGTAATAACAAGTTTTAGCCAAAATTCAGAGACAGGGGATACACATGTACATAGAAAACGAACTACTTTAACCTCACTTTGTCTCGGGACTATGTACCCTTTTTTGACATTTAAAAAGAAATATTGAGTTATATCAATTGATAAAGGATTCAAGTACGTTGTTAGTGGATAAAGGATCCATGATTATAAATTAGGTGTACATAAATCCTTTATCAATTATTGTTCGGTAAAATTATGGGCGCATAGATCTTTTATCAACTGACAACTTTCTTATTACAAACATTAGATGGACGAAACCCGTCGCAAAATAATTTTAGGTACTTAAAACCTTTGGAAATCAGATTATCTAATTTTTCCAGAAAATGTGACATAGATCCCTTATCCACTCATGTCTTCAATTATGATTCTTCTCACAAGCCTTTATTGTTGTTATTGACCACTATATAATAAAAAGTATTATTTTTGTTTATAGCCTTAAATGAATTAATATTACCCCAAAAAATATTTATTCCGCAGAAACCTATTACTGGGTTACAATTAATATATGTATAATATTTTTAGTTTAAAACAAGAATATATTAAAGCGAAGCATCAGCAGTGCGCTTACGCTTTTCGAGAAAATTATGAAGATGGTCTCCTAAGTGTAGAAAATGAATTGGGAAAACAATTACATGCCAGTGTCAGGACTCCAAATTTGGAAACTTCATTTAGACTGTTGGCACTGGGTGCTGATCCAAATTATTTTCATGATGTAGGTTTACAAATTTCATAGTTGTAAAGAACATAATTTTAAAAAGCAATAGTAGAATACACTGGTGTAAGAACAGCCCTAAAGAATGCAAATATTTTAGGAGAAAGGATCAACACCTCTTCATGTAGCTGTAAAATCTGACCAAAAGTTACAGGTGGAACTTCTTTTAGTTTATGGTGCAGATCCCACATGTCCCGATAATCAAGGGAGAACTCCACTAGATTACACAAGGTATTTTAAATATCTAAAAATAATTTCGCCGAACATAATGTATGTATGCATTTTTAGGCAGTTTAATAATAAGGAGCTTATGAATCGCATAATAGAAAGTCAGTACGAGGTAACAGATTCCTTTAGCTATTATTTATCTCTTCGTAAACCCGATCATTCCACTGGAGTGCATTTCCTTATTCCTCCCACGGGTTTTAAGTCAAATTCGGCATCGTTAGCAAAGTTACAACAGGTAAGTCGTGTCTCACAAATAGTCAAAGTCAAAGTCAAACATAGCTTTATTGTTATGAACGTATAACGTCGTTAACAAAGCAAAATAATATAAATAAACTAAAATAAAATATAAAACGTCAAAAGTCAATTTAAAAAAACAAACAACATGGATGAATTAGCACACATAACGTAGATTCAATTACAGCCAAAAATGTGTAGTAATAATGCTGAATCATGATTCACAATAAACAACACATACAAAGTTATACAAAAGCAATAAAACTAGTAAAAAGGGTAATTGTATCATCCGAAAACTAATACTAATAGCGCATAATCATCAGTCAAACCTATCACTATAATATTCGTCGATAGAATAATATGGCTTGGATTGCAACAGTGTCCTTGTTTCTTTTTTAAAATTTTCAACGGATCTTAAACTCCTTATGTCCATCTTGCTTTCCTAGGGGAACTACATCGCCAGTACAACTTTGTTGAGGCTAGAAATGAGTATAAAAATTTCAGAAAACTGTACAGAAGGCGCATTAGGGAAGCGAAAATAGATTTTAATGACCGTATGATTCAATCCTCATCCAATCCTGCTAGAACAATGTGGCAGATAGTAAATAACCTTAGGGGTAAAAATACAGTCTCAGAAAGGGAAAATACCAGCATAACTTCCAATGAATTTAACACTTTTTTTTCTGGTATTGCCCACTCTGTTGTGCAAAATATTCCTAAACCTGACAAGGATCCCAATGAGTACCTTTCAGCTTTGGAAGCCCCGACTTTTTCATTTAGGGAGGTCACTTTTAATGAAGTTAGGGAAGTAATTAACGAGCTAAAAAATAAAACGAGTTATGATATCTATGGGCTTAATGTGAAGTTAATCAAAACAGCAAAAAATTGCATACTATTACCTTTAACTAAATTAATAAACCTATGCTTAAAAAATAGTGTTTTTCCAGATTGTCTTAAGCTAGCTGTTGTAAAGCCAATTTTCAAAAAGGGTGATCCGTCAGTGCCTAACAACTACAGACCAATTTCCCTCCTTCCCATCATCTCAAAGGTTTTAGAGAAGTGTATTGCCGTGCAGATAGTTGAACATTTTGAACTAAATGAGTTGTTTACAATACATCAATGGGGGTTTAGAAAGGACAGAAACACTGTCAAGGGAATTCTAGATCTTGTCTCGGGCGTGACGGAGGCATTTAATAGGAAACAATATAACTCAGTTTTGTTTTGTGACCTAAGCAAGGCTTTTGACTGCGTCGACCATGGGATCCTTCTTAATAAACTCCAGCATTATAAATTCTCGACTAGCAGCATCCAACTCATCAAATCATACCTGGAATCCAGGTTTCAAGTGGTGAGGGTTGGCGGGGTGACATCAGCAAGGAGCAAAATTGACATTGGAGTGCCCCAAGGCTCAATCCTTGGGCCTATACTATTCTTAATTTATGTTAATGACTTGCCAACAAACGATAGTAATGAACAATACACACTCTATGCTGATGACACAACGGTGGCCTTCCCTGCTGATACCTTGGAGGAGTCACTGAGGGGTTCCATGGTGGCAAGGGAGAGAGCCGAGGGCTGGTTTTGCTCAAATCGATTACTGTTAAATATGGAAAAGACTAACACAGTCATCTTTACAATGCGCGAACTGAATGTACCCAATCCCAGTGAGGTAAACTTCTTGGGGGTTGTGTTGGACCCAAAGTTGCAATGGGGAAATCACATAAGTGCTCTGACAAATAGGCTCAATAGGTCTATATTCGTATTGAGGCATATATCTCAATGTGTCTCGGCCAGTGTTTTAAGAACGGCCTATTTTGCTATATTTCAATCACACATTGTATACGCGATCTTGGTTTGGGGGCATTCAGCGAATGCGCACAGAGTATTTGGATTGCAGAGGAGAGCTGTGCGGGTTATGAGTAGCTTGGGTTATCGGGATGACTGTCGGCGTGTGTTTGTGAGTATGAATCTGTTAACTGTACCGTCTTTGTACATATTGGAATGCCTTCTGCATGTCAGAAAGAATGTTGGAGAATTCAGGACTCACGCGGACGTTCATGACCATAACACTCGAGGTAGTGGAAACTTGGTACCGGGATTCTGGCGCTTGGGAAGGTGTCAGGATGGCCCGGGATACTGGGCACTAAAAATGTTTAATGCTCTACCATTAAACATAAGAAGTTTACCAATTCAGGCCTTTAAAGCAAGACTGAAAGGGTTCTTAATAAGTGAGGCTTTTTATTCAACAAATGATTATTTTAATTCTGATTTTAGTGTGTTGTGAATTGTTAATAGTTTGATTTTAATCTATAATTTTAGTCTTATTGTATTGATAACTTGTTTTTATTATTTTATTGACCTGTGTAACACTTTTGTGGTTGACATTAATAAATTATTGAGTATTGAGTATTGAGTATTGAGTATGTGAATAGGCAAGTGGTTTAAAAGTTTTTTGCCCTCATACACAAAAGAGCCCTTCACCAGATTAGAATGGGGAATAGGCAACTTAAGCAGACAAAATCTACGGGTACGATAGTGGGTAACCTCGTCAAGCTCCCGCCTGAACTTCTTAAATACAAGAATTACTGTTTCCAAAATAAATAAAGAGTAGAGACTCAATATGCGATGTTTAAGAAAAAGGGGGCGACACGAGTCGCGAGCTCCCGCTCCACACATATAACGAAGTGCTCGTTTTTGTAAAATAAATATATCTTGAAAAAGGGAGCGCGAACATACACCCCAAAAGGCAATCCCGTAACGAAGGTGCGACTCAATCAAAGCGTAATAGGCATTCTTAGCCACAGTGAATGATAGATTCTTCGCAATGACCCTCAGAGCAAAACACCCAGACGAAACCTTACTGCTAACACTTGCAATGTGTTCCTCGAATTTCAGTGCACTGTCTATGGTGAGTCCAAGGAATTTGTTTTTGTGGAGCGAGGCAATTGGTCCATCCCCCAGGGATATGTCCTTGGTCATGCACTTGAAGTTTAGAATATTGGTCTTAGATATATTAAAACTAAGGAGGTTTGCGTCACACCATTCCCTCACTCTCAACAAATCGTCCCCAATCTTTTTGTTAAGATTGTCCTTATTGGTGTCATGCCAAAGGATGGTTGTGTCGTCGGCATACATTGTAAAAGAGCCACCACCATGGAGCTGAGGCAGGTCGTTGACATACAAAAGAAAAAGCAATGGCCCAAGGACTGATCCCTGAGGAACACCTGCATCAATCCATAGCTCCCGGGATGTGTTGCCATTAAATGTCACCATTTGAGAGCGGCGGGACATAAAGGATTGCAACCAGTCATGCAACGCACCTCTAAAACCATACCTGTCCAGCTTCCACAGCAATACCTCATGATTAACGCAGTCAAACGCCTTGGACACGTCGCAAAAAACCGCTGCGGCTACCTCTCCGTTATTAAGTCTGGAATATAGAAGGTGGAGAAAGTCAAAAATCGCATCATCAGTGCCCAATCCATCACGAAAACCAAACTGATAAGATAAAATTTATTTTAAAGAAATGATTTATTAGACCTGCCTGACTTAGCCTGGTTCCACCTCACCGGTTATGTGAATTCTTAGAATACACGCATGTGGAGTAGTGAAAATCCCGCTCGCTTCTACTAAATAATTAAAATGCGGATTGTTGTAAATTTTTAATATGAGTAAATAGTATTGACCATTTTCAAACAGGGGGCTTTGACAGGTCGGCCATTTTGTCTGGAGGACAAACAAAGGTTAATGACCGTTTATGCTAATGACTTGTTAGACTCTTTTGGTGTGATTTAGTAAGTTCCCAAGTAATTTTAGGATTCATTTGTGACCATTTCCAAAGAGTGTGCTACCTGGACTTAAATACTTTTTCGTGTTCCAACTGTATTCCTATCGTAATACTTATTTGAACTTCTTGGTGTGTGCTTCGATCTTTTGTTCATATTCACCAAAACGGAAGTTACCTGCTTTCACCTAAATAACAAACTCGCCAGAAGAGAACTCAACATACAATTTGAAAACACCCTACTTGCCCACAATAAAACACCTAAATATCTAGGCGTAACCCTGTGTGGAAGCCCAACAATTGTTCATCCTTCAGAAAAGGGCGATTCGTGTTGTTTTGTCTCTGGGACATGGGTCATTTTAAAGGGTTCAACGTTTTAACTCTGCCAGGACTGTATATACAGTGTGGCCCAAATTGGGCCTACATGTATGGGGATCTTGGAAACTATAGATAAACGGTTAAATGGGGAAAGTTTTTGACAATTATATTTCTAACTGAAAACCGTTTAGTACGCGGCCCTATCTTTTTTGGTTTTTGAAATATGTTGAAAAAGCCAAAAAGATGTATTTTCGAAAATATGCTGTAGATTTCTTATTATTCACTATTTTGGCAATCTGTAAAAACACTTTTAAAGCAACTTTTTAAGTAGATTTCAGTTCTGCAATTTAATTTTGAACACGACGTTTCAGTTATTTTATACCATCATCAGGTTCATTTTTTCTTATGGGCGCCATATTGTATTTTATACTTAAAAGGTAGCTTATGACGTCAGCTTTTCAACGATGTATTATTTGTTGGAAAATAAATGAAATTGACTTGAAAAATAAAGAAAATTAATTTTCGCAACACGTCAAATTTGACAACTGCACTATAACTCCCTAAATTGAATACCAATTAAAAGGTTTACATTTTGTAGTATTCACAAAACACTGCTTGCATTGTTTCAATCAACAATATTACAATAACCTATGAATCAAAAATAAAATCCAGTAGCCTATGACCTTACAATAACCTATGAATCAAAAATAAAATCCAGTACCCTATGACCAACCACTACCGTTTAAAAATGAAACAAAAATATTACTTGTCAGAACGAGTAAAAGTATAATAGTTTTTATTATTATTATCTAATAATAACGATTTATTTGTGTATTCTGAATTTAAAAGAAAATGGCATTGCGTTTTTCTCACGAAGAAAAATTTGATTTGCTAGAATGTTACATTCATTGCAACAGAAATGCAAACCTTGCATTAGAAAGGTATTTTGAAAATTTTCCTGAAAGACCGCAGCCAAGTGTCAGACTTTTTCCAAAAATTGTTATAGCTTTACTTTTCTCCTTACATTTTAGACAACAGACTTATAGGACCATTCTTTTATAATCATACGTTGAATGGCCAAAGATACTTGGAGCTGTTAAAAGATCAAATATTACCGGCAATTAGAGCAAGAGTTCCTCAAGATCAATTGAATAATATTTGCTTTCAACAAGACGGTTGTCCCACACATAATGTTCGGGAAGTTGAAACTCTCTTAAGACAGATATTTGATGACAAATTAATTTCAAACGGCGGACCAGTTTATTGGCCTGCTAGATCCCCTGATATAACTCCTCTCGATTTTTATTTATGGGGTTATGTAAAAAATGAAGTATATGAGTTTGAACCCCCGGAGTCTGTACAACAATTAGAAGAGAGAGTGAGTAATGTGTTTACGAGCATAAATGGCAACACGCTTCGCAGGGTCATCAATACTGTGTTAAAAAAGTGTCAAAAATGTATTAATAAAAACGGCCAACATTTCGAATAAGTATAGTAAGTTGGATATTTTTTCTTATTTTCTTTTCAAAACAATAATTATTATTCATTGCGTTTTTAGTTTTCTTTATTTGAAATGTTAATATGAGATTTTTAACCATAAGGAAAAAATAAAATAATGTATTATAATATTATGATATTTTAAACAAATTTAACCCTGCCTAATGTGTTCTTCTCAAAATTGACGTGTTGCGAAAATTAATTTTCTTTATTTTTCAAGTCAATTTCATTTATTTTCCAACAAATAATACATCGTTGAAAAGCGGACGTCATAAGCTACCTTTTAAGTATAAAATACAATATGGCGCCCATAAGAAAAAATGAACCTGATGATGGTATAAAATAACTGAAACGTCGTGTTCAAAATTAAATTGCAGAACTGAAATCTACTTAAAAAGTTGCTTTAAAAATGTTTTTACAGATTGCCAAAAATAGTGAATAATAAGAAATCTACAGCATATTTTCGAAAATACATCTTTTTGGTTTTTTCAACATATTTCAAAAACCAAAAAAGATAGGGCCGCGTACTAAACGGTTTTCAGTTATAAATATAATTGTCAAAAACTTTCCCCATTTAACCGTTTCTCTATCTTCTATAGTTTCCAAGATCCCCATACATGTAGGCCCAATTTGGGCCACACTGTATATGAGTGCTTGATCTTCTTTTTTAAGAATAGGAAAAAGTTTTCGGATTTTGAAATGAATCATCCCTTCAACACAAGAGGCCGAGATATAAATTTGAACATCTCTATCCATAGACTCTCTATAACTGAAAGAGGCCCGATATATGCGTGTGTAAAGTTTTTTAATAAATTGCCCGACCATTTGAAGGCCGAGGCAAATTTTAGCATTTTTAAAGGAGGAGTTTTGAGGCTTCTTATTGAACTAGAGCCTTATTTAATAGGTGACTATTAGACTTCATTGGGTTACTTAAGTTATTTTTAGTGAAGGAGAATAATCAAAAATGTAATTTTATCTTTTACCAGGACTAAATTGTTTGTGTAAATTAATGTCTTTCGTTAGTATTTTAAGTGATTTTATGACGCTATATCATTCTATGTGCATTGTTGCTAAATTTTTTGATTAAAGATTTTTTGACTTTGATTGTGGACAATAGAAACTTACCCATCCATCAGGATATCGAAGATGTCAACCATAACCGACTTCGGTCTAGACGACCACCAACAAGAACGGCAAGGGTGGCTGTGGAATATTAGTTCAACCTTACCAATGCATGGACTCAAGAATGGACTGCAAAACAAAACAATAACATGCCGTGCATCACCCACAAGCCACCTGGTTTCGATCTACCACGTAAAACATGGTCCACGCTTAACAGAATCAGAACCCAACATGGCAGATGTGCATACTCTCTACACAAGTGAGACAAGCAACCATCTCCTTTCTGTGACTGCGGAGAAACCCAAACCATCAGACATATCACAGAAGAATGTACCATACGATCATATAACGGTGGACCCGAAGACTTCCTGATAGCGACCCCAGAGTCGATAGATTACATAAATAGACTAGATGTTCGTTTCTAACCTTTTAAAGTATGTTTTATACTATTATATATTCTATGTTCTATGCTGTATTGTATTCTATATTTTAGTAGTGTTTTATATTTTAAGATTCTCTTTTAATGTGTCTAATAGGCCATACGATAAATAAATAAAAAATAAGTGTAAAATTTAAAAACATGGAAAGAAGTGAATATTTAAGACTTGGCGATGAAAAAAGAAAGATACGATGCAGAACTTAAAATTATTGGTGATGTTGATTCTTATATCTGCTTGAAGTGACTGATTTTGGAAATTTAATGTCTTTGCCAGAAGTGGCAATGATGGACGTGGTAAACTACTTTATATTAACACATAGTTTCTACACTGGCCAGCAGCTGGCTTGGAAGCATTCAAATTTTATGAATCTGGTTTAGTGCAAGATGTTAATGCAATGGAAGTAAATCCCAATTCTTATGTTATAGGTTGTAGTCGGCAAGGTAAGATTAAGTTTATAATAAGGTTTGGGTTTTGGATAACTCTGTTATCATTTCATTCGGGTCTAAACCCGCAGTTTTTAAAGAGTACACAGTAAACACAATGCAGAATTAACAATTTAACAAATTAAAATGTTATATAAAATCAAGTTCATCATGGCAAAAATTTGTCAGACGAGTAGGTAGCTTTTGATGCTAGAGAATGTTTCACTCTTTCCTTATACTGCCTCATTGGTAGATCCTGTACTGTCTTTTAGAGAGAGAAGCATTCATGAATAAATTAAAAATCACAATAAGTAGACAGAGTTTTCATTTATTTTACATTCTTTTAACCGCTTCTTCAAACTGTATATCCTTACATTACTATTAGTAGTCTTTGAAAAGTTTGCATAAATTAGTCATCGGTACTTAATTCAGTCTCTATGGCAACATGTTAACAGTTTTCATTAATTTCAACATTTTCTTCCTCTCTGCTACTTCCCGGGGTATCTTTGTCAGGTGCTTCAATCTGTTGTTCTATCTACAAGAATACATTACTTAATAAAAAAGACTTCAACCTAAATCAACACTACATCTACTTTGCTCGTTTGCGTTTCTGAGCTCTCTCATGTCTGTTAACTTGGTTCTGAATTGCTTCCTTTGAACTAAAGTATCTCGTATCTTAATTAGGAATCCAGTCAGGGTTGTCTTTGTTTGCTAATTCTGCTGGAATCCTAGAAATGTTTACATTAGATCATTTACAAATCAAATATTACCACTTATAAAATGTCTGGAGCAAATTCTTCCATACTTCAATTGACTCACAAGAACTGCGTGAAATAAAAATAAGAACTTTAAAAATGCCCTCTTTTTAAAGCTCTTATTCTTATTTCACGCCCTTCTTGTACGAGTCAATTATGGTTTTTTCCAGCGTTTTGAAGAACTGCGGGAATTCTAAAAAATCGTATATTGTCCCTATTTGCCATCGTCCTACCATTTACCACTGAACAAAAGGACGGCATTTTTATTTATGGCACTTTAATTATTATCACAACGAACAGAGATTTCAAATTAGGATCAAGATTCAAGGAAAACTACAAAAAAAACTTAAATGTATAACTTAAGCGTTTGTGTTTATTTACATAGTTTGTCCTCCAAGCAAAATGGCCGCCGACCCTCTAACGTCATATGAAAATGATCAATATATTACAGCTTGTTCATTATAGTTTATATCGATGAAAAGTTTATACCCGTGACTTTGCCTGCAGAGAATATTTTTAAACTGGTCTTTCTGTAAAAAAAAATGCAAATTTTGCCAAAAACATTTTAAAAATATAGTTAATATCGATAAGAGGTTTATACCCGTAATAAAAATAAGTAAGACATTAAATAATATTTTATTTATGATTTCAAAAATATACAAATTATTCGGTACTTATAATAATTATTCACTTAATATATCAATATCACTATCGCTATCATCATCTGTTCTAATTATTATTTGTGCTATATTGTTTATATGGATATAGGATTTTTCAACTTTTTCAACATGTGTTACAGAATTTGCCCAACTTTGTGAAGGGTTGTTAAAAACTTCAGTTTCTATAAGCTCAGGTATACTGGAATTAATAGTAGGGCAAATATTGTTATGACAAATGGCAGATTTCAGTTGGTACCAAACATGTTCAATGGGATTAAATATACAATGGTATGGTGGAAGCCTTAAAACTGTATGCCCTAGATTTTTTGCATAATTATCACAGAAGTATTCCTTTTGTAGTTTTAAACTTTGTAAAACCTCAATTAATTGCCTTTTGGTGTAATCTTCCTGAAAATAAATGTCATTATCATATATGTAGTTTTGGATTGTTGCTTTTGTGTCATTTGAGGAGGGAGCCTTGGTCAACTGCCTACTATGGTAGCTTGCATTGTCCATTACAATTACCTACGCTATTCGGAGGTATATTTGGAATTAGCTTGTTTTTAAACCAATCTTCAAATAAATTAGCAGTGGTGTCCTCATGGTAATCCAAAGAAGAATCTTTAATGTTTTTTGTAGACAGAGAAAGTCCACTTGAAATCCATCCGTCTTTAGATCCAGCATGCAAAATCGTAATCCGTTTACCTCTTCTTAATGGCGCGCTTGTTTTACACTTGCCGCTTTAGTCAACCCAACCCTTTTCGGGGGTATCATATGTGTCGAACCAGAATTCATCCAAGTAAATAATCGGCCTTTGCTGAACTCTGTAAATCCTATTTTTTTGTAGATATTCGGATCGCCATTCCCGAATTCTACTGGATTCCATTAAAACTTATCTTTTGTTAATTTTTTTAAATCTAAAACCCATGTGTTGGATACACTTGCGTAACGTTGTTCTGCCACATTTAACGCCGGTTTCATATTTTTCAAGCCTCTTAATTAAATTATCTAATTTAGGCACTCTTTGTTCCTCGTATAACTTGTAAATTTAACACCGTATTATATCTTGATCACTTCCATCTACCTTCGAGAAAATGCCAGTATCAGTTCTTTTTTTCCTCGCTAAAATGGGATTATTCACATTTTTCCATACAGTTGATGTTGGAATTTTTGTTAATGTGGCCGTTTCTTCTAACGCTGCTTGCTTGCTGACCGCACGTTCAATGAGAGTTGAATAAACATTGTTTATAACTTCCTTAGTTTCCACAGAAAAGTGTTTTCTGCTTTTCGACGGGGTTATCTCCTGAGATACATTGGGCTCGCACATATTTTCCATGACTCACACACGATTAAACAAACGCTGTATTACACACGAAGTAAGAATAATTACTAAGCTTAAAACTAACTAAAGTGGCTATATATACAGTCTTTACAACACAATTTGTTTTATGGGATTAACCCTCTCATTTTGAATCAGGTAAAAATCGGTTTAAAATCACCAAACTATTACTTTAATAATGAAATTACGTCTTCCGGATTTGCAGTTTACTTTAAGACATTTTTAAGTACGGGCCATAATTTACCTGTATTTATTTATTCATTCATTCATTGTTTGTTTACCCTTGTATACTCCCATTCAAAGGCAAACTGTCACTTTCTTATATCTCTGGACAGGCTTTACTATGTTAGTTAAAATATACCTCAGACGAAATATACAGTTAGTAGTTAGAATTCACTATATACATCTTTTAACAACAAGCTGATCTCATCAGCAGAATCGCAATAAACGTTCTGTAATATAACAAGTTTTTAAGATACTTCTTGTTAAGCGAACATAATTAATTTAAAATTCATAAACAATTTAATGACTGGAATCATAATTTTAAAGAAGAGATGTGCTTAATTAATTTATTTTTGTTTATTGGAGACAAATACATAGATTTCCGCTGTATGCTGTATGTAGCCCATACCAGTAGGAGTGATATAGCGCAATTTTGAAAATAATATTTATTTTGAAGGAGAAACAGTGGGGTGTCATTTTTTTCGTTTAAAATGAATGTGTTTTTATGCCTAGTTAGTACATATTATGTACTAGAATTCAAAATTATATCTAAAGCGATCTCAAAAATATTAAGGAAAACCGTTTTTTTTCTAAATTTTCAACACCCTATATCTCAAAATTAAAACGGCTGCGGACCTATATTGATATTAACGCAAGGACCAGCATTCAATTATGAAACACCTTGTATAAATTAATATTATGTGCATTTGGACAAGATATTTGCCATCACTTTGTCCCTTTTTTAGCTTCCCAATCATGTTTTCGAAGAACTAGTTATGGACGTGTATGATGAAGTAGACAGACGACAGACAGAATCAAGTAAGTAATCAATGAAATTATTTTCAAAATGGCAATTAATAATATAGCAATAAAACCTTATTAGTTTATAATTACTTAAGCCCACAACTGCAAATATTTTTTCTTTAGGGTGACTAATAACTATTTAGGTAATTAAACTAATGTCACATTATTTCTCTGTTTATCAGGCATTAAGGAACTTTCGGTGAGTATTAAATACATAGAAATATGTTATTTTCATTTTAAACTCTCTATTAGTAATTCTCAGTAGGTCAACTTGTTCGTGTGTTTTTGAATTTTTAAAACTACAAATAATGAAAGTGTTTAAAAGGATGAGTGGTTAGTAAATATTATTATCCTGTATTGTAATTTTTAACAGTTGATATCATACTATGTAACTTTTATAAGTTTTATGACGATGTTTTCCAGGAAATAAGTAAATATTGGCGGATATTTTTAACTTTATTATCTCATGCATGGGTAATTGAATTATTGAAACATTTTATGCTAGTGTAATTATTACTTGTATTTAGTTACCGATTTCATGTTACAAAAGTGTATTAATTCAGTTATACCGATCTTCAATTACTAATTCAGAAAAAGACCCTATGCATAAAATATTAAAATTTGAAATATCACCAGTAAGTAAATATTCTAGGTATTCTTGAGACAAGAACTTCTCTATTGTTATTCTATTTGTAATGATAACCCCTATATTTGCCCCAAAGTTCTTTGGAATTGAACAATTTTGAATAATACTTGTATTACAGTATCTCAATATTTTCAGTCTGGCTGAGCTGTGCTGACACAACAGATCTTAATGATGTACCCTTTTTACCGGTGGACAACACTCTTTCTACAACTAGAAACCAAGGCAGACAGAAACTAGCAAGATTTTCTACACCCGAATTAAAGAGTTTAGTTTATGATATTCTGGTGGATACCCAGAGAAGACAAAGTGTTGATAAAGGTACAGGGTTATCCAACCAAGACTAGACAAGGCGATTTTTTGACTTTTCCTGTACTTTTATAAAAAAACTGAAATAGCCATCTTAAGTCATTTTCTCCCGCGAATTCGAATATCTTCAGCAAAAAACAATTGAACATCAAGAAAAAGTACTAGGGGTCACTTTGATATTTTTTTAAATGGGATGCCGTATTTTTAATGAGCTTATCCGGTTTCTCATATAAATTTTGATCTAAAATGTTGGATTTTTAATTCAAAAACGCCTTTTTCCTTCAGTTTTAAATTCGGAAAATGTTCGTCTACCGTAAAAATTAAAAAAAAATAAAAAATTAAAAATCCAACATTTTAGATCAAAATTTATATGAGAAATCGGATAAGCTCATTAAAAATACGGCATCCCATTTAAAAAAATATCAAAGTGACCCCTAGTACTTTTGTTTAATGTTCAATTGTTTCTTGCTGAAGATATTCGAATTCGCGGGAGAAAATGACTTAAGATGGCTATTTCAGTTTTTTTATAAAAGTACAGGAAAAGTCAAAAAATCGCCTTGTCTAGTCTTGGTTGGATAACCCTGTACATGTCTGTTTGTTTTGATGCACGTCACAATTTTATGGTTCGTTTGTGTGTGATTTCAATGTTTTAATATGTTTTAGGGAGTATGATTCAGCTGAGGGAAACATCTGAAATTGATGATGATGACCCGTTGTATGATTCTGTCGCTGAAGATGAAGACTATGCAGTTCCGATGACTAAAGATGAGGAGGTAAAATAAATTTATATAATTAGTTTTGTTTCTCTCAATATAAAATTTATTTCACTCCTCTGAACATACTGTATAATTAATAATTATTATCATTTCAGGTAGCTACTAATAAAGACAGTATTATTTCAATAGACAGCATTAGTAAGACAAATCAAGTGTTAGAACAGTTAACAAAACAATTGAGGAATTCCGATAGCACTATAACGGATCTTCGCGCGGAAGTATCCAAACTAAGACAGTCTCTGAAAATTCTACAAAACGAAAATTTCGAATTGAAAAGTCGATTGTCGCAAAAAATGTCCTTTATGAATGGAGATAGTGGGTTTGATTCTTTGGAGTATATTGGAGAGGTGTGTACCAACTTAGAGAGAAAACTAAAGAAACATAGTCGTTACTTAATATATTGTTGTTTTTAGAATCAGACTTCAAATTCAATACAAGTAATACCTAATGGAAAGAGTGGAGATGAAATCGATCTGAAACAAAGTAGGAAGCCTCAAAGGCCTACTAGTATGTATGAAACTAGAGAAGGAATAAGTAAAGTGCCCAACTGGCATGCACTTAAGACACAGGTACCTATTTTTTTTAATGAAATATCTTTTAAAGCAAATTTTATATGGTTTATAAGTCTTACCTCGACAATCGGTATCAATTTGTAAAAATTAATAAAGTTAGAAGAAACACTAAGCGAATAACCTAAAGAGTGCCACCAGGGTCAATTTTGGGCCCCTTATTTTATCTTATTTTTGCCAATGACAAATCAATCAAATCAAATCAAATTTGATTGATAAGCATCACAATACTGTACAATATTAACTTAAAACTACAACAATAATAATATACAATTTATATACAAAAACTAGGCTAAAACTAAACTTAAACTGCAGCAATATGCTAATTATTACACCAAGAGAACTAGATTATTTAAAAATTCATTTAATGAATAGTTTGTAGAATTTACAAGGTGCGTTCTTAGTACATTTTAAAATTTATTGATAGGCACATTTTTTATATGTGTGGGTATTCTGTTATATAGGTTCTTTCCTTGGTGGAAGAGAGAATGTGATGTTAGTGAGCTGCTAGACTGTGGCACTGTAATATTTTGACTAAATCTAGGGGTATGGTTATGTACATCACTTCTTTTTTTTAAATATCCTTTTAAATTTTAATTATGTACTTAGAGTATCGAAAATTAAAACATCAAAAAAAGTTAGTATATTAAGTTTTCTAAACAACGGCCTAGATGATGTCATACTCGAAGCATTTTCTATTAGTCTGAAAATTTGTAAGAGAAAGATTAAGTTGGTTTTTGATGCTGCAGTAAAACCCCAAAATAGTAGACAGTATCGAAAATGGGACTCGAATAAGGCAAAATAAATCTGTATAGCAGTTTCTCGATTTAAAGTATTTCCTGTCGTTTTTATTGCAAACAGTTAACAATATTTATATGAACATCCCAGTTTAGACCATTATCTATTGATATTCCCAAAAACTTCATCTCCGATACCATACTTAGTTTAGTGTTCTGAATTTCCACGTTTAAACTACATTTATTTTTTAAAACCATATAACTTGTTTTGCTTAAATTTAAAACAAGAGTATTGGAATCAAACCAATTCTTAAGCAGCGATAAATCCTTATTAACTTCTTGCTGTAAAATGTCTGCGTTGTTATTAGACCAACATATAGTGGTGTCGTGTGCAAAGAACGTAAAATAACCTTTTACTGGAAGGCATGTCACATCCTCAAGGAAAAGAAGAAAAACCTCAGAGGACCGAGCACTGATCCCTGAGGCACACCGCTTGTTATTGGAGCAGTTTCGGAGTAAACAGTATTGTAGGAAGAATCATACACTTTAGTTATTTGTTTTCGACCCACCAAAAATGTCTGAAACCAGAGAAGAATAGAATATTGAATTGAATTGATGCAGGGAGTGTTAATGTCGTTTGCTATGCAGACGATACTAACATCCTTGTAACTTAATTGTAATGTAATTGTTGTCAAGTAAACAGGGTCTTTCTTCTTCAGAAGGTCGCCATTCGAATCATATGCGAATTTCAACGACGGGCTTTCAGGCGGAATAGAGTCTTACCAGTTTTTGATATACCGGGTCCGCCGACGAAGCGGGGATGGAAGATTACATCGAGATTACATCCTTAATGGATATTAACTTTAAAAGCCAATATTTTTGCTACTTTTTTGGAAAATCTAGCGGTAACCTTTTAAAGGTTTGCATTTATTATGCATGACTTAATAACCTAGCATTAAATGGCATTTCTTTCTGCGATAAAGAAACTAAATGTTATTAATTAACAGATTTATTAAGACATCTAGATAAAACTTAGAATGAATATAAAACAATTAATTACAATACAAATTTAGGAAAACAAATGAGTTGACACAACAAAACTAAGCAATTCCTTATTAGGCAAGAAATCACAATTTATTGTCTGGCTCTAATAATATGTTCAAAGGTTCTTCCCTGTTCCTGAATGCATAAATGTAGCCTTCGAACAAAATTTTGCTGGACATCTTGTAGAGTTCATATTCTAATATTTCTAAATGCCTGTCGTATACGATCTTTCATATCGTCTCGGTTTGTAGGAGGTGTGGCATATACTTGTTCTTTAGCGTATCCCCAGAGGTAGAAATCAAGGGGTGTTAAATCAGGGGCCTAGGAGGCCAAGCTATTGGTCCACCACGTCCAATCCACTGATTACCTCGCCAATGATTTAAAAATTGTCGTAACTGGCTCATAAAATGAAATACATATAAAATAGCGAAAGTGTAGACTTTTACCGTTAATATTCAAATATCTTAAATCAGGGTTGTTGATAAAAATCAAAAATCGATGATTTTTTTAAAAAAATTATGATTTTTTTGATTTTTTAAAAAAATTTACCAGCTTTTACAAATAATATTATTTTTAAATATTTCTAACTGCTTATATTTTGTTTTGTTAAGTAAACAAATATTTTTACGCAGGAATAGTACAGATACGAAGCAAAACTGGACAAGTTTTAACATGCAAATTTCGTTCGCGCAGTTTTTGCAAGTTTGCGCCTTTGTCAAAACTTGTATTAACGTAAAAATTTCGTCCGCGCGGTATTGCAAGTTTGCCGCTTTGTCGAAATTTGTAATAACTGTCAGAAAACGCCCGGCTATATAAACGATACGCACTTATTTTAGTTATCACTAATATTTTTGCTTTAGGGGTTAATCTATCAAAACATTTGAACTCATGACAAGCCGGGGCAAAAAGGAATTTAGTGTTTGGCAGCATTTTATAAAAAAGAAAGTGGTGGGCAAACTAGATTGTAGAGTATGTAAAAAGTGTGGTAAAGAATTGCAAGGTCTAGTGGACAGACTAAAAACTCATTGGGAAACCTGCAAAATTGAAATTAGTGATATCAGCAGTGGTCTTGAAACTATGCATGGTGATTGTCAGTCACAGCCTGGAACTAGCCAGAGTGAAATTATCCAGTTGGCAAAGAAACAGAAAAGCGATAACTGTGAAAAGGGAAGTGTAGGTGGACGTGAAAATAGTGGAAGTAGCGGTCATTTGGATTATTTTGTTGTGCGAACTGGACAAGATAAGAAAAAAGAATTGGACAGACAAATAGCCAAAGCCGTTTACGCAACAAGCAGTTTTAGAGCTATAGAAAATAAAGAGGTTCGAAAGGCCATAGAAATGCTAAGACCTGGTTACCTTTCACCATCTAGATTTCAGTTATCATCAACGCTCTTGAATGAAATATTTGAAGAAGAAAAATCTAATTGTTTTAACAAGTTATCTGGACAATCTGTTTGCATGTCCTTAGATGGATGGTCCAATATACATAATGAGCCGATAATCTGTGTCTTTTGACTGCAGAGGATGGAAACAGTGTTCTTTTAGAAAGCATAGATACATCTGGTCATCTCCATACAGCTGACTATCTTGCAGGATGTTCGATGGAATACACTTTCAGTTTGTCTTGAGATCTATGTAAATAAGTGGCCAAAATTGTTATTAATATGTGAAGAGCATAAAGATCAAATTGATCCAGTGATTTTTAAAAAAAGTTTCAGATATCTGTATTAAAAGGATGGCTGAAGATTTTCTACAGTTGCTAAAACCAATTTCTATAGCACTGGATGCAATGCAACAAAAAGGTGCATTTTTATCTCAAGCAGTTTACATATGGAAAAAGTTACTGGCTATTTTTGACAGTTTTGAATTTGAAGAAGAAAGAAGCTTGCGTCAATATCAATTATTTAAGAACAGATATGTTCAAGCTCTAACCCCCTTTCACTTTTTGGCGTATATTTTGGATCCTACAATAAACAAAGAAGAATATCCATTACTAGCTGAAGAAAAGAGAGATGCTCTACACATTGCTTCCAAATATTTTGCAGACACAGGATTATTACCATTACTGGTGGAGATCTCAAGAAGATGTTTCAGAAATTAAGCAAGTGCTCCCTATAGTAATTTCTGTTTTGTGTGCCTGTGCATCGTCTGCTGATATCGAAAGGATGTTTTCTACTTATGGATTCGTACATTCAGATATAAGAACCAGACTTGGCAGTGACAAAGCAGCTAAACTAGTATTTCTGTTTAAGCATTATAACACTTAGGTTTTTTTTATATTTTTTTTTGTTTAAATTAAGTATTTTTTTGTATTAAAAAGGTTTTTTTAGTTTTAATTTTTTAATTTTTTTTAAGTTTTATTTTTGTAATAACCAGCTGTTCTCTTCGATTATTATAATAAAATAATAAATAACACCACATAAAAATACGTCTGGGTTTTATTTTTTGTATGCACAAATACATTTTAAGTGTTTAAATTAAAAAAAAAATTTAAAATTAATCATGATTTTTTAAAAAAAAAATCATGCTGATTAAAATCATGATTTTAATCGTGATTTTAATCAATTGATTTTAATCATCTCAACCTTGTCTTAAATACGGTAAACTCTTAAGAGGTAGTAGAAAGGATATCAAAAGGGCTTTCCAAAAATAAAAAATATACAGAGTGTTCCGTTAAAAAAAAAAGATAGAATTTTAATATTTTGCATAATGTGATCACCCTGTATAATAAATGTACTGAACGCAAATATTTTTTATTATAAAATAGGCAACATTCTAAAATATTATTTTTAGGTGGCCTATTTCATTTAGTTGCTTTTAGTAATTTATAAATGGTTACTAAACTTTTTTTTAGATAAAATCGTAATTATTTCTTAAACTACTAAAGATAAATCCACATAACCCTATATTAAAATGATCAGTAGCTCTATGCCCATCTTTTGGACCAATAATATATAGGGGTTTCCATTAAAAAAAAAATAGAAGTTTAGTTCGCTTTACTTTTTTGATTGTAAAATATTTTTAAATTCCAGACCTCATGCTGTTTCAGTATTTTTGATAAGTTCTTTGATAAGGATGTAATCTTCTGTCCCCGCTTCGTTGGCGGACTCGTATACATACTGGAGGTATGTGCATATGTTTATAAAAATAAACACCTATTTGACAGATACCAACTTAAATATAAGTAAAACACCAGAGGTCACATTAGATTGATGCCACCGCCTCATCGAAGAACAACCTACCAAAGGGCTTTTTATGTTAATTGTTTAAGATTTTCCAATGCCCTAGATAATAGTATAAATGTAGCACCACCTAACATCAACGTTTTAAAGAATATGTTAGAAAAGAGTTCCTTTAAAAAAACTGTTATAGTCTTAATGAATTCTTCTTGTAATCTGGTTCTTGTAACTTTGTTTTTTCCAATTATTGTGAATGTGCCTATGCCTATTACTTTTGAATTGGAGAAATAAAAGATATTATTTCAATATTTTAGTTTTTTTCTTCTTTTTTCAGTTGAAACAAAGTGAAAACGTCCGAAACACCTCACCCGGCTTATATTCTTCTCCTCAAGACAGGGAGACTGTCTTACAGTGTACCGAACAAATAACAAGGACCATTCAACAACTGTGCAGGAGCATTCAAGAGCCGGAAAAAGAAGAATGCGTAACCAGCGGTGAGAAAGTGAAGATGGCTATTGTAAAGTTAGCTGGAACTTTGTCAAAGGTATGTGTTGTTAAATATTATACTCCTATGTGAATAGGGTCAACTGGGGTAATAATTGTAAACCAGTAATCATTTTAAATTTAGCTCTCAATATGCGTTCTTATAATGTTTACAGCAAGGAGTCCGGTGAAACTGCTGACTGCATTGTCTTTTTAAAGCATGTAATGGTATCTGTTCCAAATCGATTGTTTTCGATTTTTGCCCTAATTTTGCTGTTTTTTCTTTTAATATTTTTTTTTATAGTGACCTCTCAATTATTCCTTGTAGAGGTGTGGAGAAAAAATGTTTAGCTGTGGTCTGGTCAGTATTTTAAAGATTTTTGATCAGATCCTGTCTTTGCCTCTTTAGAGAAAGGACTTAAGTATTCTGATCTGTCGACATCAGTAATTTCCTTAAGCTCTGACGGAATGTTTGTTACTCTACCTGAACCCTTTCAAGACCTCGATTCACATGCTGTTATCATATTCAATTATGGATATTATGGGGCTATTGTTTAGTTTTAGTATTGTTTATCGTAAACAGCCCGCATAATGATCCCAATGACGAATTTCGCTTGTTTTACTATTGCTGAGATATAACGCTCCCATTTTAAATCTGTCTGGATGAGTATGCTCAGATCCTTTTCACAATCTACTTGCAGGCGCCATTCTCGCGTTTAATTATTGAACTCAATATGTTGGTGGTTGAGCATCAAGATTCTGCTGGAAAACATAGTATGGGGATAATGGACTAGAGTAGATCTTTGTATTATTAGCAACATATATCAAAAACAAGAGGGGACCCAGTACTGAGCCCTAAGAGACCCCACTATGGACTCCATATTAATCCATAGGTTCTGCCCTGTAGGAATGATGAGACCCATTTCGTTGCCCCTAACTTCATGATGTTCAAGTTAAGTAAGTATATTATGTTGAAAGAGGACTCTACCTTTTCGAAATCCCAAGTAAACTATATCAGTTGGTTTGTGTTCATCAAGGGCTTTGGATATTCATTGGAGTAGGTTGCTAACCTCCCTGTCAAGAAGCAGTACTGTACATTTGGTGTCATGTTGTTATGTAGTAAGAAGCTGGTAATTTCTTGCTATGACTTCCATACATTGAAAGGAATTACACTATGAGCTAATAGATCTATTTAAATCGATCACATCACTTTTAACTGAAATAAAAGCATTATAAACCGCTTGGGAAGATGATGCATTAATAAGTCGTTACATGTTGCCAGGTTTTAAAATATTTCATTTAAATTCTCATAAAATGTACCAAAATCAGCATGTCATTAAGGGCCTTTACACCCTACGGCACTTGGTCTACTCAATTTGGCAACGTAGGTAAGAAAAACCGACGTCTAAAGGCACACAGTGGAATATCATTCACTGATGCAGCAGAACTTTGTGCCACATTGACTAAGACATCTTGCCGTACTGTTTATAGAGAACTATCAAGGACAATAGGAATACTAAAGTGTCCGATCAGAAGGAAACAAGAGGACGGAAAAAGATTTTTGTTGATCAGCAAACAAAGTTAGCCATTCGTCGGAAAGTGCACGTAACGCCTTTATCAATGGACTGTCCACTGAATTGAAAGCTCCTTCAGGAAAAGGTCGTCGGTTAATTGTAACCCACATCGGGAGTGATTCTGGTTTTTTTGAAGGTGGGTTAAACGTGTTTGAATCTCGTCAAACCGGTGATTATCATGAGGATATGAACTCGGGAGTGTTCGAAGATTGGTTTAAATCCATCTTACCGCGTATTGAACGTGGGTCGGTAATCGTGATGGATAATGCACCATACCACAGCCGTCTGGTGGAAGCTTTGCCAACTTCTGCGTGGCGAAAAGGAAAGATTGTTAACTGGCTCGAAGAAAAAAATATTGCATTTGGCGAAAAAATGCTAAAAGTGCAGTTGCTCGATCTTGCAAGACTTCACAAAAAAAAATATACGAAATATGTAGTGGATGAAATGACTCGTGAACGAGTTGTTACAATATTACGTTTACCGCCTTACCATTGTGAACTAAATCCAATCGAGCTTATATGGGCACAGATAAAAGGCGAAGTGGCGCGTCAAAATAAAACTTGAATTAAAATATGGTTAAGAACTGTTAAACACGGCAATAGCGAATGTACAAGCAGCAGATTGGCATAAGTGCGTATTATATGTCGAGGGCATAAAAAAAAAATTTTGGGACTTAGATGTACGCGTTGAAGTCATGGTAGAACCTATTATTATAAATACTGCAGATGACAGCAGTAGCGACAGTAATGAAATGTTTTCATCGTCAGATAGTGAATAATCGCTGTAATGGTAATAATGAATTTAAAATTGTAACGTATTGTCATTGTAACACTTTTTAATGTCGGCGTGGAATATATTTTGACAAATTATTATCAATTGGTGTTCATTAGGTAACAATAGTTAAGAAATTTATAAACATTTTCAATTTAGGTTTAGGTTTTGCCCTTAATCCACTATTATATGTTTCTATTATTATGTAGTATAATAAAAACATTATGAAAATAACATATACCGTTGCTTTATTATTCTTTTTGGATTTTATACCTGCGTAATTTAGTTTCTCTAATTACTTCATTAGATCACCAAATGTAAAAGCTTAATTTATTTTTCAGTTCAATTTATAATATTATATTTATTATGGTAAATGTAAATATATTATAACAATAAACAAAAAATTCATATATTCTTTGAATTATTATTGTTTAAAATGACACGCCTCTGGAATTGGCGTTCCCCTTACGTCTTGCACACCCTGGTAAAAATAAGTCACTGCCAATTATTTGGGTACCGGAGATTTTGTCAAGTTTCTTCACTTTTACCCTACTTGACCCCACTCATACTCTACCCGTATTTTAACACTTAGTAGAAATAAGACAATTTTGGTTTACAATTAGGTTATGAGAGTTTCGACTTTAAATGATGACATAATTCAGTGTTTGCTATTTTAGGAATCAGAAGGTGAAAAAATAAAATTAATGCTCGAGGTGGCAAATAGATTGCAGCCGGAATGTGCAAATCTACAACTCTCCCGAATGAAAAATGACAATAAAGCTGTAGATGTTCATTTCAGCAATATACGAGATATTGCGTTTAATCTTGCCAAATTTACAAAAGAAATTGTCACAAAATATTCATCGAACCAATGATAGACTTTAAGTATTTTATATTTTTATAGAATAGATTTTCCGTACTATAAAATATTTGAAATTTGATTATCTTTGACTACTTTGCCAAGAAAATTAAGTTAGGATGCTTGAAATGCGTCTGTATGGTTTTATTTTTAATTTTTTGTTAATTAATGCAGTTACGTGGTAATGATGATATCAACAACAAGCAGTTTGTTCTATACACAGAGCTGGCTTCAACAGTTTTGCAGTAAAATTGTCGAAAAAACCCTCTGCCTTACAAATATTTATGGATGCGATTTTTTTCACCAAAATTAGGCAAGAAGCTTTTAGACGAAAAATGTTGACATTCAAATTTTACACATTTTTGTCATTGCCGGGATACCCTGTAGTTAATAATGGGAAAGAATGAGAAAAAACAAATTTTTTGTCCTCTACCCTGCTAAATTTGAAATACACTTAGGCTTATTATTGCCTGGAGGAATATTATTCCGATGTTCCGAGTTTTGTTTAAGGGTTTATTTGATATCTTTAGATAATTGTTGACATACCGTAAATAACCAAATTTTAATTGAATAACCAAACTTTAATGCCTACCCTTGTCTTTTGTTTCTTTTTTAAATGTCATTAATGTATATTATTGTTATTATTAAATGATATAGATAGATGTATATTATATAGATAGACTTTTTCAATGAGAATTTTGTATTCTTTGGACAATAAAGTATATTTGATTTTATTTGATTTGATACACAATATTGCGTAAAATATTAATTCCAATATTTTTGTTTATCTAAAAAGTTTTTGCCTATCAGCTGTAGAATACGAGATAAATCGATTTTAAAGTGTTTCGCCACTGTGTCTTGTCTAATGTCCCTCGACATATCTGATCCATAAATTTGTGTAAGGTAAAATGACAATTTTATTGTAGGAATAGTATAGTATCCACATGGTGATTTGTACGCAGCTATATTTTTGTTTTTTTAGATAGGAACGTATTTTGACTGTTATGGGCCCAGTTTCTCTACCATGCTTTATGGGATTAAGTATTTTTTTAAATTCAAAGTTATATTACAGATATCTTTTAAATTATTCAAATGTATAAGGATACAATTTTGGTGCAGCTACGATAAACCATAAGAGCGGCGGTCCTAATGTTAATTATTTTTTTTATTACATGCGATGCTCCCAATATCGCCGCGTTTATCGTTTATCGCAGCTCCAGAGTTAAAGGGCTGCTTTATTTTAAGTACACGTTTAGGGGTAGTCAAATATTCCGAGAAAATTCATGTTTGCTAGAAAATACACCTTAAAAAATGTCTCTGAAAGTTCAAGACAATTCTACGAACATTGTTGGATATAGTTTCTCGAATCGCGTTATTTTCAAAGTTGAGGAATACTATTTCTCTAAAGTACTACTCTATTGATCATTTTAAAATTTAAATGCTGTCTTTCAGACATACGAATTTATTTTCAAACCCTACTTTGTTTTGTGTATACGAAAAACAAGCGTTTTTCCCCCTTAACTTTATTGTCGGTTCAGGTTAGCCGTTTGGTTTAAAAAAAAAAATTTTTGGAAAGCTAGATTAAGCACTAGAGAAACTAATAAACCCGACTATTTTATTTCATTGATTTTAAATGCACCAGTTTGTGCTTGTGGTCATCATAAAGCCCTATTTGAAAAAGGTCCTCCATTAAACCGTCAAATAAATTTGATTTTTTTGGACCTACTAATTTAAAACTTATAGGACGTATTAATACTATACTATACTACTACAGTGATGGATGTGACTGATAAAAAGAGTTATTAAAATGCGAATGAAACGACTCGCATGCATTAGTCATTCGAGTTGATGATCACTATTTTCTTTCCATAGTTGTGGAGGAAAATATGCATCCTCCGATATATAATTATCGACCAAATAGTCTGCAAACTTTTGCACTTTTTCACTTTGCGGGTGAATTGCACATAGTTCAAGAACAAAAGCGTCACTCACTTTTTCTGGTTCTAGAAATAAGAGTCCAAAACAGTAACCAAGCCACTTTTCGGAGGTTTTGTCTTTATATTCTACTGTTAATCCTAGTTGCTGTATTTTGCGCCACCAGGCTTGCGTCAAATGGAACCTGCAATCAACCATTTGGGTCTCTGGCCATACATCTTTCACGGCCTTTTGGATAGCTTTTTCGAAATCCGATACAACATACTTCGGCGTCAGTTGTAATTCATTTTTCACGGCATGGTAAACAAGGCGTTTAAAGCACTCCTTGTAAGTACACTCGTTTTTTGTTTTAAGTAAGCAAAAAACCAATGGGATGTAATGTCTCTTTAAAAAACCATGAACGGCAAAAAGTTAAGTGAAAAATTTAGTACAATAATTGAAAGTTCCATCCATGTACAACTTTTCAGAAAAAGTCTTCTCCTCTATTAGTTATGGGCTGAAGGTCATTTAGAGCTCTTTGTACTCCTACACTTCTGGGCAATGTGGGCATTGATTTCCTTCTGGCATTATACATATTCTCCTTGATACATTTGAGATCACTAGTTTGCAAATGTTCGTCGCTATTGCGCAAAACAGAGCACAAAGTTTTGGATGGCCGTTCGCGATGATCATCTGTTTCTTTACGTTTAGCAACCGTCGAAATGTGCTGCCACTGAAGTACATGATTACTTATGTTTTCATGATTATGATTAACATTTCCAGAGCTCGCCGTTCTTCCAGTTTCTTGTCCAATAGTGAGAAGTACGGCTTTATAATTTTTTTGGATACATCATCATCGGGTTTCACCAGATAATACCACACGATTAAAGCTAAACTTGTAAGTTACAAATAATATAAGTTTTACCACGTTGGCTAATAGTTTCACTGATCGCATACATATTCTCTCGAAATAACGTACTACTTGTAATTTTAAAGGGTTATACAAAACTAAATTTATGAGAACAAGTTGGAATTTTATTTATTTATTGAACCATAATTATAATGTAATTAACCCCTGCGTCCCCTTCTGGTCCCGACTACCTTGAAAGTACCTGTGCGGAAGATTTGTATACGATTTAATGGGCCTTATTTTATGACACTGTACTAATTACAAATTTGTGCGGAGTTTCATATTGCCCATGTTATTTTGACTGTTATGGGCCCAGTTTCTCTACCATGCTTTATGGGATTAAGTATTTTTTTAAATTCAAAGTTATATTACAGATATCTTTTAAATTATTCAAATGTATAAGGATACGATTTTGGTGCAGCTACGATAAACCATAAGAGCGGCGGTCCTAATGTTAATTATTTTTTTTATTACATGCGATGCTCCCAATATCGCCGCGTTTATCGTTTATCGCAGCTCCAGAGTTAAAGGGCTGCTTTATTTTAAGTACACGTTTAGGGGTAGTCAAATATTCCGAGAAAATTCATGTTTGCTAGAAAATACACCTTAAAAAATGTCTCTGAAAGTTCAAGACAATTCTACGAACATTGTTGGATATAGTTTCTCGAATCGCGTTATTTTCAAAGTTGAGGAATACTATTTCTCTAAAGTACTACTCTATTGATCATTTTAAAATTTAAATGCTGTCTTTCAGACATACGAATTTATTTTCAAACCCTACTTTGTTTTGTGTATACGAAAAACAAGCGTTTTTCCCCCTTAACTTTATTGTCGGTTCAGGTTAGCCGTTTGGTTTAAAAAAAAAAATTTTTGGAAAGCTAGATTAAGCACTAGAGAAACTAATAAACCCGACTATTTTATTTCATTGATTTTAAATGCACCAGTTTGTGCTTGTGGTCATCATAAAGCCCTATTTGAAAAAGGTCCTCCATTAAACCGTCAAATAAATTTGATTTTTTTGGACCTACTAATTTAAAACTTATAGGACGTATTAATACTATACTATACTACTACAGTGATGGATGTGACTGATAAAAAGAGTTATTAAAATGCGAATGAAACGACTCGCATGCATTAGTCATTCGAGTTGATGATCACTATTTTCTTTCCATAGTTGTGGAGGAAAATATGCATCCTCCGATATATAATTATCGACCAAATAGTCTGCAAACTTTTGCACTTTTTCACTTTGCGGGTGAATTGCACATAGTTCAAGAACAAAAGCGTCACTCACTTTTTCTGGTTCTAGAAATAAGAGTCCAAAACAGTAACCAAGCCACTTTTCGGAGGTTTTGTCTTTATATTCTACTGTTAATCCTAGTTGCTGTATTTTGCGCCACCAGGCTTGCGTCAAATGGAACCTGCAATCAACCATTTGGGTCTCTGGCCATACATCTTTCACGGCCTTTTGGATAGCTTTTTCGAAATCCGATACAACATATTCGGCGTCAGTTGTAATTCATTTTTCACGGCATGGTAAACAAGGCGTTTAAAGCACTCCTTGTAAGTACACTCGTTTTTTGTTTTAAGTAAGCAAAAAACCAATGGGATGTAATGTCTCTTTAAAAAACCATGAACGGTAAAAAGTTAAGTGAAAAATTTAATACAATAATTGAAAGTTCCATCCATGTACAACTTTTCAGAAAAAGTCTTCTCCTCTATTAGTTATGGGCTGAAGGTCATTTAGAGCTCTTTGTACTCCTACACTTCTGGGCAATGTGGGCATTGATTTCCTTCTGGCATTATACATATTCTCCTTGATACATTTGAGATCACTAGTTTGCAAATGTTCGTCGCTATTGCGCAAAACAGAGCACAAAGTTTTGGATGGCCGTTCGCGATGATCATCTGTTTCTTTACGTTTAGCAACCGTCGAAATGTGCTGCCACTGAAGTAGATGATTACTTATGTTTTCATGATTATGATTAACATTTCCAGAGCTCGCCGTTCTTCCAGTTTCTTGTCCAATAGTGAGAAGTACGGCTTTATAATTTTTTTGGATACATCATCATCGGGTTTCACCAGATAATACCACACGATTAAAGCTAAACTTGTAATTGTTACAAATAATATAAGTTTTACCACTTTGGCTAATAGTTTCACTGATCGCATACATATTCTCTCGAAATAACGTACTACTTGTAATTTTAAAGGGTTATACAAGACTAAATTTATGAGAACAAGTTGGAATTTTATTTATTTATTGAACCATAATTATAATGTAATTAACCCCTGCGTCCCCTTCTGGTCCCGACTACCTTGAAAGTACCTGTGCGGAAGATTTGTATACGATTTAATGGGCCTTATTTTATGACACTGTACTAATTACAAATTTGTGCGGAGTTTCATATTGCCCATGTTATATAGGGTGGCTCTACCATATCTCAAAAAGTAGTATTGATCATAATTTTTCAGAAAAAAAACTTGATAGGTAAACGGGCAAAGAGAAAACGCTGGAAACTATTTTTAAATTTATCTAATTGCCGCCAGAGAGCGTAACTGTTGAAATAAAATACAAATTTCAAATTACTTTTAAAAATTGCCCCATTAAGATACCGTTTTAATAACAGGAATGGAAAGTTTATTCATTTTTGTGGCAGTATGATCTTAAGTTTTCATTTGTATTTTCGATAATAAAGGGGGAAACTTGATTTTGGTGATGATCGCTAATTCGTACTTTGTTTTCCAGGCGACGCCGACGTTCTGTATAAAGGTTTATAAGTTTTTTCATAATGTGTGTGTCGAAGAGCATAAAAAATAGCTACATTCTGGCAACGAGTATAATCTCCAAAGATTCAAAATGTGAATTGTTTCCTGCGCACACGCACCGCTCGCAGAGCGCCATAAAGGATTAATCTTGCAGTGCTGTGCCTTGTCATAAAAAAAAAATACCGTGTTTTTATTAATATCTTTATTCGTTTTAAAGTTCTTTTCAAATGACTTGTTTTTCCACAATTTTTTAGGGGTGTCCCGTCAATTCATCGTACGACATTTCACCGCGCGACTTTTCATCGCCGACAATTGAGCGCACGACAATTCATCGCTACGACACTTCATCGCGCGTCAATTCATCGCAAATTCTTCTGTTAATGATTTTACAGATATAACTTCTATATTTTTCATTTTGGGTCATGTTGAGTACTATAATTACTTGATACTATAATTACCTAATCCTCTTAAGGGGTTAGTTCAGGTTTCCTGAATTAATATTCCCCGGTGAACTTGAAAAAGGCGAATTGGAACCAAAAAGGTGGATTAGATGCCGTGTTAGCGCTGTTTAACCAATATAAGTCTATATATCTTCAGTTTTAATTGTTACAATATATATATATAACAATACGGCGATAAATTGTCACACGATAAATTGTCGTAGCGATGAATTGTCTCTGCGATGAATTGTCGGCGGTGAATTGTCGTTCGATGTATTGTCGCGCGATATGTTGACGCTAAATCTTTTTTAGGATATGAGTTATCCTAAAAAGGAAATTTGAATATTAGTCCTATAACTAGGCCTAATGAAAATTTTTTTAATGGCTTACATAATATTTTTTGTTTTTGAGTGGCAAGAGAAGTGTGGAAAACCATTTGGAAATAACGCGAAAATGAATACAGATCTTAAATCGCAGTTTTCATCAGAATGTGTCAATTTTTATGCTACTCATACAAAAATTACACCGCACTACTCATTTTTTTTTTGAAGATAATTGGAAAAACTGAAACTTTTATAAAGATCGCCCTCTGAAAAACAAAATAGGTAGTAATAAATAGCGGGAAATTCTGCCTAAACATGTATGGCTGAGAGCCAACCTTACTGAACACCCTGTATAACTATTTTAAAAAAAATCTGAAATGCAAAACAGAAAAAAGGCTTTTTATATTTTTTGCCTACCCCTAATCCCTGAAAAGCCAGTTCTGTTCGAAAATATTTTTGGAAATTTTCTCTTAAGTATTAGAATATTTAAAAAAAGTTATTTGGTTTGTATAATAACTCTGTGTTTTGTTTGAACTATTTTGTTTGTTGTAGTCTAGGAAAATTTGTTATTTAGAGTTTAGAGTAACGCTAGGCATTTAAAGAACAATGTTAAAAATTAAACAGGATGTAATTTCATTGCAGGGTCATATTATTTAACTTTACGTTGTCGGTAGTGACATGCATCCAAAGCTTCAAAACGCATTTCTTAATGTTTTTTTTTTATCTTCATCATTTACCGTCCCCGAACGATCATTTCCAGTCTGTTACTTAAATTTTGAATTTGGCGATCGATTGTTGCAGTGGCAAATTAGTTGAGCGGCCGGTCGGGGACGGTTTTTGGTGGGGTTAAAACAGCCCTAAAATTTTTATACTTCTTAGGCCGGCTTCACACCTGGACCAACATGTTTGCACTTATTTGTTGAGCTCGATTAACTACGAACAGAGCCAACGTAAACATGTCTTGAGATTAAATTGTGACATTTAATAAGAGTTTGAAATGAACTGATAATCTAATCTTTAGCATATTTTACTAAAACATTTTTGAAGCGATATCCGTAATTCCGTTAAATAAAACAATATATTAGTTGCATATTTTATTACAAAATGTACAAAATACATTTACCTTAGTATTCACATAGTTTAATTCGACTGACTTTAAAGATACATTTTATACTAATAAAATAAAATTTATTAAACCACAAGTTATGAAAGTAAATCCCGCTTTTTATTCGACTAGGTTAGCCGATAAAAGAAAATGGTAAAAACAATGCCATTGCAAGGTACAAATAAGCGGAATTTTGCTGGTTTTTAATTTATATTATAACATAATAGCATGCATAGTTAATCTTCAACATCTCCACAAAGTCATAAAAATTCAGAAATAATGATGGATTTAGGTTTACTTTCGCTACTTGCAATTTGTACAAAAAATTATACATAAAACCTATGTATAAATTAGTGTAAAGCTTAGGCACTTAATCACTGATCAAGGCATTCGTTGTAATAAAATCTAGTAGTTTCCACATTTCTCATTCATACCCTTTTAACATTTCCATATCACTATTGCCAAATTTCCTCCAAAAAACATGTAAAGTAAGTTGCTACATTCATATGATATTTCAAATCCAAAATCTTCGCCCACAACTACGTGGAAAGGTGGTCCAAGTTTTTTGTCCATTTCATCTTTTATCAATTTAGCTGCAGCCTAAGAGAAAACAGGGTGTTTCATAATGGCATGCTATTTTGAGGATCGTAACCCTTCGATGATTTTAAGAAAAAAAAATACTAAAAATGATTACACCTCTTACTAAGAAACAGGATACAATAATTAGTTCTCTGCGATATGATGGCCATTAATTTTTATCCTTACTTTGTCTCTGTCAGCATTTTAATCTATTTAAAACATGTAAGTAGTTATTTGGTCCAATATCTCATAAACTGTGTTTGTAAGGAATGAATTCAAGAGATATTATTGTATTACCAGAGAAGGGTTGGAAGTGGAGGTGGGTTAATAAAACACAGGGTGTCTCTAAAAGGTCTGTACAAAATCTGAGCACATATTCCTGAGGCCAAAATAAGGCGATTTAAAGCAACTTACCTTAGTCCGAAATTGCTCCGTTTCCGAGATACAGGGTGGTAAAGTTAAAAAATAAAAATAGGATTTTTTAAAATTCATGAATATTTTTTAACGTATTACTTTAAAACTTGGTACCCGGGGTTTTTTTGGGATGCGAAATCCGAATACGGACACCTTTTCACTGTGGCCATTAGAGGGCGCTTCACAATGCAGTTTTTATGGTTTATAATGGCCATAACTTTTTTATCAGTGTAGTTTTTTCATTTTTTTGTTAAGGAACTAATTTTTTGAACATTTTGAAACAAAAAAGGTACTCTTGTGAAAATTACTGAAAATCCACTAAAGTAGGTAAGTCGTGGTTGAGATATTTCGGTTTTTAGTGTTCGATGCCGCACCGGAATATTTAAATTATTCTGAATAAAAAATGTTTGCTGTTATCTTTGGATGAAATGTGGTCAGTGAATTAGCAGTGAAAAATGTATTTTTTTTTAGATACTTTTTTGGAGTATCCTCGGATTTTTTATCTGTTTGATGAACACCTTTAAAACTTTTTTTGCAACAGACTTTAAATGTAAACATTTTTCGTATTTTCAGAATTTTCGATATCAGTCTATGTTGTTTACAGTAAGTGTTTCAGTAAGAATTTTCCAATTATCACTTTGATATTTAATTTTTCATTCAAAATTTAACCCTTATAAATCTCAAATTAGATAAATTTTCCCAATATTAATTGACTTTTTGAATATTACAATATTAATTATAATAAATTCCTTGAAATAGTTAAAATGTAACTTTCAGTTTAATTAATTTTTTAATTAACTCTTCTATTTTCATAACTATAAATAATTATTAACTTAAAATGAATTTATATTTTTTGGAAATAAGGTGTTTGAAACGTGTTCGTTAAATTTTAAATTGACTGTAAAGATGGCTGAAGGATACAGTTCTACAGAAATGACGGATATGCTATTGGTTCTTGGGTATTGTGAAGGAAATGGCCGCGAAAGTGCTAGGGTATACAGGGTAAGATATCCAAATCGGCGCATACCAAAGCATCAAACATTTGCTGCTGTTGAAAGACTCCTTTGCGAAACCGGTAGCTTCACTCCTTTAACAGCCAATTATGGACGGCAACGTGCAATAAGGACTCCTGAGGTTGAGAAACAAATTTTGGAGAGAATTGCTGAAGATCCAAAATTAAGCACCAGACGCTTAGGTTTAGAGGTAGGAGTATCCAAGGACGTAGTTCATAAAATTATTCATTTATATATTAAAAAAACAGCAGCTTCATCCATACCATATCCAAGACCTTTTGGCTCCGGATCTCGATCAACGATTGGACTTCTGACGATTCATTACCGAACAAAGACAACAGGATGTGAATTTTGCTAAGCACATTTTATTTACCGCATGTTTTACAAGAAGTGGTGTAACCAACTTACATAACGAACATGTTTATGCTGCTGAAAGCCCGCATGCCACGAAAGTAACTCATTATCAACATGAGTTTAGAATTAATGTGTTCGCAGGAATCATTGGCAATTTCATTATTGGTCCTGTCATTTTACCGCCACGACTAAATGGTGTGGATTATTTAGAACATTTACAAAATACGCTTGCCACATTTATTAGAAGATTTGATATTACAACTTCGACGAGATATGTGGTTTATGCATGACGGTGCTCCACCACATTTTAGTTTAAATGTCTGCAATTATTTGCATCGACGCGGTATCCAAACAGATGGATCGGTGGCCGCCACGCTCACCGGATATGACTCCGTTGGATTATTTTTTATGGGGGTCTTTAGAAACGATGGTATACTGATTAATAATGAAGAGGAATTGTGGGGAAGAATTCATAATGCAGTCAACATATTAAAGAACGATGCGGAATTGATGCAAAGAGTAAATTTAAACTTTTTACGTCATATTAATTTTTGTACTTATGTTAACGGAGGTCATTTTGAACAATCACTAAAAGTTTATGCTAATTAAATTTACTTTTAAAATAAAATTGTTCCTCATTTAATTAAAAAAAAAATCCATACTCAAATTCTTTCTGCAAAACTTGCTGTAACTAACCCAAGTGAAACATTTTTTCCTGCCGAAAATTTACTAATAGCGGAATTTTTTATTCAGAATAATTTAAATATTCCGGTGCGGCATCGAACACTAAAAACCGAAAGATCTCAAAAACGGCTTACTTTAGCGGATTTTCACAAGAGTAAGAGTACCTTTTTTGTTTCAAATGTTCAAAAAAAAAAAAGGAAAATACTACTGATAAAAAAGTTATGGCCATTCTAAACCATAAGAAGTGCATTGTGAAGCACCCTCTAATGACCACAGTGAAAAGTATTCGGGTTTCGCATCCCAAAAAACCCCCGGGTACCAAATTTTAAAGTAATACGTTAAAAAATGTTGATTAATTTTAAAAAATTCGATTTTTATTTTTTAACTTTACCACCCTGTATCTCGGAAACGGAGCAATTTTGGACTAAGGTAAGTTGCTTTAAATCGCCTTATTTTGGCTTCAGGAATATCTGCTCAGATTTTGTACAGCCCTTTTAGAGACACCCTGTATATTATTTGAATGTCGTGACAAAAAAAGGTTGTGGGGGCTTAAAGGGTCATGACCAGAGTACAAGCAATTCCCTGTAGATTATCTTAAAATCCTCTAAAGCCAAGTAGCTAATATTGAAAGTATATCGGTGCAAAATTTTACTCTATAATCTGGAGAACGCCCAGAGAGCACAAACTAAAGAAAAAATTAAAGCTCGTTTAACACCCGCCTGTATCGTAAAAATATTAGGACATAATTAAGAATACGCATTTTTAGTCCTAAGTCCAAGGAATGGCCTCTTGCATTTTAGGCTTTTAATTAAACATACTACTTTGTATGAATAGAGTAAAGAAGAAAAACGGCAAGGGCTCCTTGTAAGTACAAAGTACTATTTAAAACATAGATGTTATATTTTTATAGTTCTTCTAAATAATAATTTTAATACCTCATTATTAGACATATGTTTTTCACACGCTGTTACGACTAACTCCATCGTTTCAGTTTTCATTTCATCGGGCATATCGGAATGCTGAAAGGACAATAAGGTTGAAAATACAGCAAATCAATACATGTTATGACTCACCCTTATAAGGGGATATGTATGGATTATTTTCTTTGCCTCGTCTTTTTGTTCCTTACTTTCGCCCTCTGCCATTACAGTTTACTTTATATCGTTTTTTAATATTTACAATTTTTTATTTGCGCTGTTTTTCAAAGTTATATTGTCAAGTAAATGGCGCTCAAATTTTAATTTTTTTGAAGCTAAACAAAATGCTGCCAACATAGAATATCTTAGGAAGAGAATTCCCAAGTATCTTCTTTTTATTTCATTGGGCTTTAGACAGGAATTCTAAACTCATAGTCGTGTTCACATACTTACGAATACTAATAATGTATACAGGGTGCCCGCTAATTAATGATACAAGGTAAAATTACAAAATTATTTTTAATTGCAAAAAAAAATTGTTGTAGGAAGCAAGGGAGAACCCCCTTGTTTAAATGAAGGTCACAACTTTCTTAGGCCTTAGCGAATATTTTTTTGTCTTTATTACGCAAAAAGGTATATCTTGTAGATGCTGCTCCAAGATTAGCGTTTAAAGGCTCACACACACCGCGTTAGTGATCATATTAGCGGTCGGGCGTATTCACACCAAAGCGTTGAGTGGAGCTGTAAGGTAGTTGCCGTTTACAGAATTTATATATATGAATATATTTTTAAACGTTCAGGTTTCATTTGTATTTCTTTTATTTGTTATTATGATAAGACGATGTGGAAGAAGAGACTTTGTTACTATTAGCTCTTTGTCCCACACCTTGTTTCTAGCCCTTATATTTTTATAATTTAGATGGCTTAAATCAAAAAGTATGGTATATAATTTAATATTTTCTATTAATAATTCTATTATAATATTTGCCATTACTACTGCCACTTTCTGCAGTCAAAGTTGACACGTTGTATTTGACCGTCACCGTCACCACATATCAGAACGCTGCCCTAGGCCGCTTGATCTAGACCTGCCCGCGCTGACATGATTTCATTCATTTATTTCCATGTGTTTAGATTGGCCGCCACCGCTACCGTGGCCGTGACCGCGTCGGTGTGTGGAAGCCTTAAATGAGGCCAGTGACGGCTCTAGGAATTTTTGTGTCTTCAATAATAAAAACATTTTTTATTTGAAAACTATAACAAATTTTATTGTGATGCTTGAAACCAAAAATAGTGCAAAAATATAAAAAATATTATTTGGCATGTAGAGCTAATAACATAACGTTAGCAAAAACTAATTTAAAAAAAAAACATAACATTTTTGAACTTAATTACTTACTATTTACAAATAAGGTCCCCAGCCTATGTACATTTGACACAGATTGTCAATGCTCTTGGCTTCATTAATGAGGTAGTCTGTTTGACCTTCCACTGACAAACATTGCGACATGGTTCGACTTCGTGTTTTTACTTTGCCTTGTAATCGAAGCTCTATATCTTTTACATGTTCTAAAGCCTAAAAATAAAACAACCCATATCAGCTATAGTTTCAGTCACGTCCCACAAAAAAAAAGAGGGACAATGTGTAAGTCACCTTAAAAAATGTCCCATTTCTCATAATTATTCCTAAAAAATTTAGTTACATTGACAACACTGTTATTATAGGTACTAACCTGTTCGTTTACTCTTTCGGAACTCTGAGCCCCCGCAGACACATTTCTAGGCCAGGACAGCAACGGGTCATACACAAAAGGGGTTACGATCGACATCAGAGTGGCTATGTTTGCTCTCAAAACTCGAAGGGTAAATTCGCAGGACTTTCTGAACAATCCCTCGACCCCAAGGGGACCCATGGCGGATACCATGTTTTGGGTAAGCCGAAAAGGTACTCGCTCTGGCCATTCAAATGTTTCTCCTGTGAAAAATTGCATGGTATTTAAAAAAGTTGCTTTTGAGGTACTGCTGTACCTACAAATTTTGGGTCTCCCTGCAACTTTAAACAAGGGAGACTCCTATTTAGGCACTATATACTCGTGAAACCAATTATACACTAAAAACTTTTTACTGAAAAAAATCTTATTAGTCAAACTTTTACTTTCTTAATTGACAATAAGATAGACGTCTGTTTGACATGGTTCCTTTATTTTTAAAAAAGTAGTTACTTTCCACAAGGATTTGTTTCATACGTTGCGAAATTTTATAATCTTACCTTTATTAAACAAGCAATTAAAATCTACATGAACAACATCTCCACACGTAGAATCCAGTAAAATATTTTCTCCGTGCCTGTCACCCAATCCCAAAATATAGCCCGTTATGGATATAACCGCCGTTGTCCTGGTGTAACCAGCTCTTGCAGTTAACCAAGTCTACAAACCACCAATTAAAAACTATCGTAAAAAATATGCTTCTACGTCAGAGATGTATCTATTGCAAACTCCTTTAGATATGCTGCAGATAAAAAAGGATAATATCCGTACCTGAGCATCTGGAAAAGTTTTCCTAAACCAATCTCCCAATACAGGAGGATGTCTTTTTAACAATATATTGCAAAAAATGTCTCTCTTCTTGACTAAATGGTCTCTTACGTTACACTGGACGTCTCTTAACTCCTTCGGTCTCATAAACAAACCTAAAACGATTATTTAAACGAAAATATACCTGTTCATAAGAATATAAGTAAGCAACATCAGCACCAATAAAGAATTTCATTTTAATTGGCAATTAATGTAAAACAAATTTCAACAGCGTTTGAAGACAGTAATAATATTCAGGGTGGTTCATTTGAAAAATATACTTTTAGACATTTTTTTCAGTAACCAAAATATATATCTGAGAGTTCAAGAATATGAGCATTTATGGAAGGTAAAAAAAAAATGGAAATTAATTAATATCTCGAAAACGACAACAGATCGTGACAGATAGCGAAATAATAGGGAAAGTTGTTAAGAAACTAATAGAGATTGCAAAAATGAGTTTATATACAGGGTGTTTCGTTTAAAATATCAAAGTTGCTACTACTTCCTAGTAGAAGCGGCAAAACCGCGTTGCCGAAAATTGTCAATCTAAATTTTTGGAGCTTTTTATTGACGGGTTCGCAATAAACGTCTATGTTCCATCCACGGTATTCACCCCGATGTATTCTCCTATTTATTTTATTTGCAAAATAAATGGGCACATTCAATAACTTCTACAGTACACGGTCAAAGCTGAGGTCAAAGCGCTCATTTGTGACGTCATCACCCGGAGGCCGACGAATAAACGAATACGATATAATATTCTATGCTTTTTTGTTGGATTTGTGATTTTGTGGTCATAAATTTACCTATGCGCTGTAGACCATTGTTATTTAAGTATTTAAACTTGCATTTAAGTCATAAGAAAAAAATAGGGTTATTTCAACGAAATAATTTGAATTGTCATATGTTTGTATCGAGGTTTATATTGTCTGCGTGGTTACGGTGATTTTTGTTTGTCGTCGCCACCTATGTCAACGAAAACATACGCGTGCGTTTTTTAACATTGTGCACTCGTTGCTGGGCAACACAAAGGTATTACAATGTACTAATATTTACAAATTATCATTGAACATACCTATAATAAAGGCATTTATGACAGTCGTAGAAAAAGGTCTTTTAGCACGGACAGAATGTGGTACACCATATTAAGTTCCTTGTTTGTTGACAAATTAGACATGGCTTTTCCATGAATTGCATTTTTGTCACTGAGTACACAAAAAACTTTATATCCGACTGGCCTCTAAACGAGATATTATTGTTTTGAGAAAAGCAATTCATGCTTAATTTTAGATATAAGTATGGTAATCATGAACGTATAGTGTGGTGAACGGCATTTTTAAAATATTATAACTAAATAAAACTCGGGAAAACGCTAGGTCATTTTAGAAATAAAGAATTTATTTGCATTATCATTCAAATTAGAAACAAAATAATAATTTTATTAAATTTATATTCAGTGCGAGGAGAGGAGTCTTTAAGAAACAAAAAAAATATTTTATTTAAAATAAGTTTTGGGAAAAAATATTAAAAATTAAAATAATTCCAAAAAAACAAAGAAACCTTTATGAAAATTTTTAAAGTTAAATTGGACTTCAAAGTTTTTCCAGAATAAGTTAAAATATAGTAAAGAGAATTAAAATTTCTTAAATATTTTCGGATAAATTAAATAAATAAAATTATAAGTTAATCATCAAGTGTTATTATAATTCAGATAACTTTAAAATAATTTTATAAAAATTATTGAAAACAAAACGAGTTAAATAATATTTGGAAAACTCACGTTTATAAAATAAAATAATCCAATAAGGGGTTTATCAACAGAACACATCACAAATTATCAAAAATATTTCAAACAGAATAAATTAAAATTAAATTAAATTTTAATTTATTTTTCACTTCACTGTTTATTTCCGACTAGTCATTTGATCGAGCAAAAGGTACCGTACGCGAGAAACTGATGCAATTAGGCGCTGCTAAAGCTTAAATAATCTCTCTACCACCTCGCAGATGACGCGTTAGTACGATTTCTGATTGGATAAAACTCTAACTTAAACTAGTTTTATCCGGATAGATCGCGGAATGGGGACGGATCGCGTTGGTGTCAACAAGTAACACCTGCAAAACATCTGCCGTGTTTTCTAATAACTGTCAAATAAATTAAGATAATTGCCTTTGTAAAGAAGCCGAAATATTTTGTTTTTCTCGTGCCGACAAAGGGATTCCAGAAACTGGAACACTTGTGTAAACATCTGCGAGCATTTTCATGTGTTGTTTTGATCAATTTTCCCCTATAAATAGGTGGGATGGCTAGAGGAAAAGCTAGTTCATTTTTACCCGTCGTAATGTTCGAATACCTACAAAGTTAGTACCGTCGTCAGTTGAAAGTTGCCGTGCCGTGACAGTCAAGTGTAGTGGTAAGAACTTCAGTTCGGAAGTTGAAAATGCGTTGACCCGAAGTCACACGGAGATAGTAAAGTATCGTCGTGGCGGCAGAAACCTTTATTTATTGACTTGGCACGGTAACGCGAAAAGTTTGATTGAATTGATTGAATGAAGCGTAAAGTGAGCGCATTTCTAAGAGTAAGTGTCGAAGTAAGGATTATATGTAATTTAAAAAGTAAGTGAAGAGATTTATTTGTGAATTTAAATTTTAATGTTGGTGGCTCCAATAGAAATTTGACATTTAGTAAATAAGTGAAACTGATAGTGACTTTGTGGTTTTACTGCTAGGAATTAGAAATAAACTCATTTGATTTACGATTAAATATTAATATATATAGTATATATTGCTCCCTTTTAAAAGACAAATATAAACTACTTCGATTCAACGACAATTTGGAAGTATTTGGTATAACACACTGGTACTGCGAACTCCGTTGAGAATTTTTGTCGCCGCCTTCTAGGAATGAGGTCCTAAAAGAGTAAGTACCCATTCGAAGATAGAAGGTGCGCGCTACAATAGGTATGCAGTTGTTGCTAACAATTCATTATTATTTTTACTGACGTTCCCACCACGTTTTCCCCTTTCTAGTCTAAATAAGGGCTCATATGAATTTTATCCATTAGCAGAAAAATATGCCTGTCTTGCTTATTTAAATATTTAACAATATTTTGTACATAGGTCAAAAAAATTTGTCCCCCATCAATACGGGGATCGGTTAAAAAATGATTATACACACTTGATAGTTTCAGGATGGGGTAAAATGATTGGCCAGTGATTTCTTACATATCTATGGGTATGAGGACTGAGTGTATATACAATTGAACAAAAGACCATAGTTGTAGTGGAATACCTATATCGTTCTTTATTTTATTTGTTCGGAGAATAATTGCAGTCCTTGTGCTAAAATATCAATGTCTCTTTTAAGTTTTTTTAACAAATTTAGAGAAACGATCTCACCTGTTCTCGTGTTCTTGTGTTGGGAAATCTGTCAGATAAAATCCTCCTCTATAAAATGAGACCAACATACTATGCTATTCTCCCCTGGGATAAAATTGTCACGGAGGATAGTATTCCTCACTTTTTGGAAAACGAAACACACGCACTGTTGGGCTATTTAGGTAATTACGGCATTTTAAAATGATTTATCACACTATTAACCGATAATTCACTGCTTTTTACACTAACACACAAACAAATATGTCGGAAATGATTTATCACACCATCAAATATGTCGGAAATGATCTTTATCACACTATTTAACCCTCTAATATACTGTATTTTTCGGTATTTTTACACTAAAACATCAACAAATCTCTCGAAAATAATTTAGCACGCTATTTCCACTATTTAAACCGATAATGAACTGTATTTTTACTCTAAAACAGAAACATATTTGCACGAAAAATGCCGGCAAATTATCAAAATAATAGTGTCAGCTGGTGCGACGTTGCTAGTTCGCCTTCAGCGATTCGCCGCGGTACTTACGTTTTCTAAAAATTGTTATTGATATTTTTTTTATTAAACTCCAAAATAATCCAAATTAAATAACGTTGTGAATTTATTTTAGATCTGTGTATCTAAATAACTAAGTTAACGTAGTTATAAACAAATTACGTAAAGCTCATCCTACCTAAGTGTATTGTTACACTGGATGCGTATACGTGCAATTTTCTAGTCTTACGATATCGAGCGATTGATAGTCATACGATACGATTACAGGGTTATACTATCTGCGATTTGTTGCATGCTTTGTTTAGTTTGGCAAATAAATATAAGAAAAAATACAAAAAAAAATCGCTTGCGGCACTTCTTTCACTCTCTTCTCCTCCCATCCCAACCCATTCCTAAATCCTGGATACTTGATTTGTTAAACCCTTAAAATGGACGACGAAGACGACTGTTATTTTCTGGTAAATTCTATTTTGAAATACGGCTTAATTACTAGAGTGAAAAAGTATTGGGTTACAATATTTACTTAAAAAAGGACAACGTGACAACGAAGGAGAATATGTAACCCTCTTTAATGAGTCAAGGAAGCAACCTCAAAAGTTTATTTATTACTTTAGAATATCGCCTTTAACGTTTGAATATATACTAAATTTTTATTTTTCAAAAAATTATTAAAGAATATCGTTTAAATTATTCAAAAATCATTAATTAATACACCAAAGAATTACTGGTCTTGTTTAAAATTCATACGATGTCGGACCGAGACGTCGCTAGTAAAATTCGCTATTCGCTTGAGCACTTTTGTATTGTAAGAGTTGTTGGCACATACCATTGCAATATGTATATCTCTTACCTTTCTGTTTATACAAATTCGACAATACAGGCCTCAACCCCACCAAATTGTCTACCCATTCTATCAATCCGCATTCTTCGTTTAGGGGTGCCACGGAATACAGTCTAATGTTTAACCGGCGTTGCCTGGCTTCGGCGTCACGTAACAACAAATGGTTTACGATGTCGTTAAATTCCATTAGTCTAAAATCTTTGCGCAAGTCGTCTTTCGGCTTTAACATAAAGGTATAGCTGAAAAAGTGATATATTTAGATATTGCTGGGTTTACACTGATAATTTCTTCGCGAATTAAAAGGCAGTATGAGCGGCAAAAAAATATTTGTCGTGAACTGCATATTTAATTACTAAGACAAATATTTAAAGTTACGGAATTAACCTGAACCTTTTCTATATAAAAATTTTACCTTTTACCATCAGAACCTCTCAAATTAATTTTCCTAGGTCGTTGTAAACTTGCCAAAACCGCTATATGATCGTCGATGCCCACAATGTGTACATATAAATTGGGAAAAGGATTGTGTTGTGTGTTTTTAAAATCCGGATTCGGAATGATCAACTTTCTGAACTTATGAGTGGGCATCATTATTTCGCTGAAGTCTCCCTTGCTCAACATCCTAAAAATAGTAACTTCAAAATAAACAGCAAAAGTTATAAGATTTCACAGTCATTATACAATACAGAGTCACGCGTATTAGACATTTATATCGGTAAAGGGGACGATCCAAAAATTTGGTTACTAAGGTACTGAAACCGAACAAATCTTTCAAAGCTATAAAAGCAAATTACTCAAATCCAGTCATATTTTTTTTTTTTTTAGATTATGATAGAATTATAGGCAGGGCATGCAGAAAGTTTAATGAGATGTATTGGAATCTACCGTCAATGAACAACAAAAAGTTCAAAACCATTTCGTTGCGTTCGGTTCAACTTTAAAAGTATAAAAAAATAAGAATTGTTTTGAATTGTCATGAGCCTTAGCTCTCTCACTTATGCGTTAAGTCACTAACACCACTGCTTGTAAAACAAAATAATTTATTTTTTATGTCACAACCTACATATATCCAACCGTATTTAGAATAAATATTTATATTAAATTTTCTAACGTAGCTTTACTTACTCGAAAAATTCCTCTATGTTATTATAAAATCCATTTTTATTTTTTTAACAAGCTAAATTGAAAATTACTTTTCTTGCATTTTGCATCTCATCCATAAAAATATTTTTATGTGTGTATTCTCAAATTAATAAAATAATTCCAGGATAAACTATTTTTATATGGTAAAATATCAAAAATATTTTCCGCGGCTTACGATAATGAACTGGAATACGGCTTGGCATTTGGGGAAAAATCTTCCAAAAGACCCCATTTACTTTCTTCAGTCAAACATTATGTCCGCCATAGCAGACAACTTCAATGCACTGGGCGAAATCTCCAATCAACCAGCACGGAGTGCCGGCGGAAGGAGGCCATTACAATAAGGGCGTAGATTTTCCGTTTTGTGGGTAAGTCTTTGTCGGAGGCATCGCCAGTAGTCTCCCCCACTGGCCAACGGCATGTGTATTGACCGTGTGGGTGTTGATGTGTAAAAAATGTATTTATTCATTGACGTGTTTGTGTGATGATGTGTTTGGAATTTAATTCTGTGTATTTTATTGAATTGTGTTCGTGTTCATTAGTCGATACCCATACCTAAGGCAGGGGGAGGTGATACAAGGGTAGTTTTGCGTACATTGGTTTGTGTTTTATTGGATTGTTTATCTCATGTCTATAGTTAGTTAGGTTTGTTGTCAATGGCGAGTTGTTTATTTTGTTTGTATAGAAGTCGGTTGATAAGTCTCTAATATAGTCTAGTATGTTCGGTATGTCGGCCATGCGTAGTGATGCCGCCGAGACGAGAAATTCTCGTGTCTCGTCTCGTCTCGACGAGACGAGAGTGAAATTTTTTCTCGAGAGAAGTCACGAGACGAGACGAGAGAAGACCGTTTCTCGTCGAGAAATTTCTCGTTTTTTCTCGAATTTTCTCGTTTGTTAGAACACTGAATTTTAGGTATCTCCTAATATAGACAGAAAAATAATGTGTTTAACGTTCTCACTCTATCGTATTGTGAAGGCATTTACCTTAAAAGAGATATTCAAGAGAACAGAATCAAATTGTCTAGCCTCTTTCTTCTGTCTATGGTTAGTAGTTGACATTTTTAAATAATTAACCAAATCTGAAAGAAAGCATTTTCGATTGAAAACGTTGTAGCGGCGGTGATCTTAAACCAATTACAGTTTACATTGTATAACTCATATGTAAAAGAAGGACACAATAATTATCTAATGTTACCGCGATTTAGTCCGAATATTTCATAAACTATGAGAGATTGATATGTCAAATAGAGCATCTTCGGAAATACTTCTTTAAGTTCTTTCTCTTGCACTTTCTATTAATGTAATAAAAAAATTAAGGTTTTTCCCCGGATGACATTCTGGGCTGATCCCTTTATGTAGTCGAATATTTTCCAAACTATTGCAGTTAATTATGCCCCGAATTATGCCAAAAAATAAATAATAAAAGAAGGGTAGTTCCATTATGAATCAATTATTATTATTATAAATCGTTCTCCATTCTGTATCTTTTACCACCCCGTATATTTTGGACTGAAAATACCTCGGTGCCAAGCCTATTACATTACGTGAATTATGTCTTATGGCCGCTTGCAATATTTTGTTGATCTAAGAAAAATAGTTTCTAAGTCACATGCCTAACAAACCGACTTATATTAAACCCTTCTGCGAGACGACCAGATACTTTTAAATGTTTACCCCCTTTAAGATTCGTATAAAAAAATATTTTTTATGATTCCCTACTCACGAGAAAAAACGAGACGAGACGAGACAATGGCACTCTCGAGCGAGAAAAACGCGTTTCTCGTCGAGACGAGATAAAAAAAAATTCTCGCCTCACGAGACGAGACGAGAATGGGCCAATTCTAGTCTCGTCTCGTCTCGCGGCATCACTAGCCATGCGGTGCAGTTCTGCGATGCGTACGTACCTGTCGGATGACGTAACACATCGCAGAATTTTATTCTCCGTCCTGAGAAGCCTCTGTAGTTGAGTGTTTGAGGCTGAACACCACACTGGCGCGGCATATGTTATTACGGCACTTATAATTTGTTGATAGATGAGGTGTTTATTGAAGGAAGAAAGAGGGGATTTTGCGGATATAATGGAATATAGGCTGTGCATTGCTGCAAAGCCTTTTTTAAGGGTGGAAGCGATATGGGAATGAAAAGATAAACGCTCATCTATGGTCAGTCCTAAGTATTTCAGTCGTTTTTGCGGGGTTATGTAGGTATATGTCTTTTTTTTTAATCGGTACGAAAATTCGATTGTTTGTAAATTTTTTAGTAAGTATTGTACATGTTGTTTGTCTGTATTTATGCCGCGGCCCGTGAGTTTTAAAAGAAATAACGTTGAAATTTCGGCTGCGAACGATCGGATGACGCGCATGACAGTGCTATTCAACAGCGACAACGAGGTGTGCGCATTAACATAGCCAACGAGTTCATAGGTACAGACGTATTAAAAATACATATTTTTGTAGAATGCTAATTTAAAAAATAGAATAATCATTACTTTAGGCAAGGCTGCAGTTCTGCAGCGCTTATTAAAAAGCCGCCAGTGCATATCAAGGAGACGACATATGACAATGCATGGCACACCGACTGAAAAATGAATGTGAATAACTTTTTCAATAAACTGTTTCGTATTTTTAAGTCAGAGATTTGACTAAGAGGTATACACATGGTATAGGATTTTCAGCGAGTAAACCTGTAAGATGGGTGACAGGTCATCTGACAAAGATCATCTTCTGGCAATTTAATTTTTATTAGGAATAATATTGACAGCAATACAATGGCAGACAGCCGTTTAGAGACAGAGTCGGACTTCAAGAATGTAATACAATATGTTATATTTCATAACTAGAATAATAAAAATGAATAAATAATAATAAATGTTCATAAATACTTACTAGCAACAACGCAATGGTATCATGGAAATAGCTGTGAAAAGAACTGTTTCTATGAATTAAATAAAGTTTCAGGGCACAATGAAAACGAATTGAAGTTGACAAATCAAAACATTCAAAACAATGGCAAGCAAACATATGCGAGATGTTATACGTGGCGACATCTCGTATCAATCGAGCTATCCACTCCGACCAGACCGGCGAGGTCTTAGAGAAGACCAAACGATGGAACCGAAAACGCGATATAAAAGAAAGATGTTTGTCCCTTTTCTTTCAGTCAGACCCAATCCTTGGACGCGTTTCGCCTATAGCCTTGCCGAGGAGCCGTAATACGGCGAAAAGCGTCCAGGATTGGGTCTGACAGAAAGAAAAGGGACAAACATCTTTCTTTTAATGTCAAAAAAAGCCTGGCCTGCCCTGTAGCCTATCATGGTTCTGTTTCAGTGTATTACCAATATGTGTCTCTCTCTAACATGTACTCAACTTAACACGAAGAAACATAACAGATATATATGATGTATCTATTAAAAGTTGGTTTTGTTTACGTTTTGATTTCGATTTGAAAAATTTGTGGTGTGAAATCTTAGTAACTTTTTGTCTTCAGTTATAGGTGATTGGAGTTGCTTTACTTACTGAAATTCTATATACATAAAATATAGCAAACTTTAGCAGCTTTTCAACCCAGTATAAATATACAGGCTGTTTCATTTAAAAAAATCTACTGTTAGACATTTTTTCAAGGAACCAAAATAACCGTATTTTAAGATCATCCTATACCCTTCGGGTATTGGCTAATTCCCAACCAAATGTCAGTGCCTTAGTATCCAAATCCTTGAACCGTAAATGTACAATTTTTAATTAAATATTAGTATATATTACAGGGTGTCCCAGCCGAGAGTGACCCATTTTAAATGCTTATAACTTTTATACCAGTTGTGTTAGCCACCTGCGGTTTACGCCATTCCTTTTCTCTTGGCCTAAAGTTTTTTCTAGTTGGTACCAAATTTTGTCTACAATTATACAGTGGGAGTAAAAAAATTGCCTTTTTTCGACATTAAAATTTCCAACTATTTTTATGGAACACCCTGTATATTGCAACGCCATAATTAGGAGTCGTGTCCAAGGTATCCATATACCAATAAACATCGGACTTATAACTTGAAGTTTTAGCAGCAAAAAATTAAAATAGTAGTTTGGGTATTTTAGCAAACGTATTTTTTATTAGCATATTTACAACTATACAGGATCTTAGACGTGGTGGATGAGTCATGCGATGCCTGTCATTAATAAAGAAATAAATATAAATCTAAAAAAACTGCTGTTACAGCAAAAAATTAAAATACAAATCGAGCTATATTTTTTTAAAACTAAAATAGGTATAGGTACTTATCATCTACCTTTGTACTAGGTATCCATAGTAAACAATTGTCACTGTCAGAGTAAAATATCAAATTAAGTTAACATAAAAACATAAATTTTAAAGAAAATGATTAAAGCTGGATTTATAAACTTGACGTTCCGTTTGCGTCATGCGTCTGCGTCTGCCGTCTCAAATTAAAAGCACAATATTCCATAAGGTCATTTATAGATGCCGCCGGTCTCGCCGTCTGCGTCGCGCCTGCCGTTCCGTGCCGCCAGACATAAACCAATTTTATCTTTTCCGTCGCGGAGTCGTAGAAACGCTCGTAGCAGGTTTCAAGAGCCAATCAAAATCGTGTTTGTCTGTCACGTGATATTTAGTAAATAATATTATTCTAATTGACGCCGTTTTGAACCATTCTTGTGTTGTTCGTTAAGTCCATTTTCAAAATACCAAAAACACCAAAGACATTCGAAATACACTGACATTTTAATAACAGAAAAAAAACAGGTTATGTTATTGTTTTCTGACCAGAACGTCAGAGCCAACGTCAAGTTTATAAATGGTCAAATTTTGTATCTACGGAGGACGACGCAAACGTCAGACACGTTGCCGACGCAAACGGCACGACGTCAAGTTTATAAATCCAGCTTTAAGCTGGATTTATAAACTTGACGTCGTGCCGTTTGCGTCGGCAACGTGTCTGACGTTTGCGTCGTCCTCCGTAGATACAAAATTTGACCATTTATAAACTTGACGTTGGCTCTGACGTTCTGGTCAGAAAACAATAACATAACCTGTTTTTTTTCTGTTATTAAAATGTCAGTGTATTTCGAATGTCTTTGGTGTTTTTGGTATTTTGAAAATGGACTTAACGAACAACACAAGAATGGTTCAAAATGGCGTCAATTAGAATAATATTATTTACTAAATATCACGTGACAGACAAACACGATTTTGATTGGCTCTTGAAACCTGCTACGAGCGTTTCTACGACTCCGCGACGGAAAAGATAAAATTGGTTTGTCTGGCGGCACGGAACGGCAGGCGCGACGCAGACGGCGAGACCGGCGGCATCTATAAATGACCTTATGGAATATTGTGCTTTTAATTTGAGACGGCAGACGCAGACGCATGACGCAAACGGAACGTCAAGTTTATAAATCCAGCTTTATTCATTAGTTGAAAAAGCAAAAACAGTAATCTTTTATACCGAAACCCGATCAATAATAACGACACAAAGAAGATTTAGAACTAGATTCCAGAAAAATCCGCCAAGCAAAAACGTTATTAAAAAATGGCATCAAAATTTTTCAATACATGGATACTTGGAGGTCAAGAGACCAAAAAGGAATTTGTTTAATCCTGAATATTTAGACAGACTTTTAGCGGTCCATGAGATTATTGCAATTAATAATCAGAAAATATCTCTTAGGAAAATGGCGGCTGCATTAAATTTATCTAAAAGTGAGTGCGAGAGATGTGTTAAATGTTTAAAATTATTCCCTTATAAGCTTCAAACATTTCAAAAGCTTCGTCAGGAGGACTACCAAAAGAGATTGTTTACTTGCGAAACTCTTTTGGACTTGTTTAGAGTTAACCCAAATACGCTGTTAATTATGTCTGATGAGGCGAGTTTCCACATAGATGGTAGATGTAACAAGCACAATTGTAGGATTTGGGCATCAGAGAATCCAAGAGTATTTAACGAGTTCCAGCGAGATACTCCAAAGGTAACAGTTTGGTGCGCCATCTCTGCTGAAAAAATATATGGACCATTTTTTTTCAATAAGCCAACGATAACAGGAACTGTATATACTGATATGTTGGAAAATTTCTTTTATCCACAGTTAATACAGGAGGGTATCTTGGATGAGGTCTACTTTCAGCAAGATGGTGCTCCACCTCATTATTCTTTAATAGCAAGAGCATCACTAGATATGACATTTGGGGCAAAATGGATAGGAAGAGCTGGCCCTATAGAATGGGCACCGTACTCTCCTGACTTGACAGTTCCAGACTTTTTTCTCTGGGGTTATGTCAAGGATAGGTGCTACAACCCCCTTCCACATAATTTGGATGATCTTAAGAGGAATATTCGTGCAGTAATTGATGCAATTCCCCAAGATATGTTACACAATTCATTCAACCATTTAATGGTCCTACTTCATAAATGCGTAGAACAGAACGGTCAACATATACAGCAGTTTTTTTAGATTTATATTTATTTCTTTATTAATGTATAGTTGTAAATATGCTAATAAAAAATACGTTTGCTAAAATACCCAAACTACTATTTTAATTTTTTGCTGCTAAAACTTCAAGTTATAAGTCCGATGTTTATTGGTATATGGATACCTTGGACACGACTCTTAATTATGACGTTGCAATATACAGGGTGTTCCATTAAAAATAGTTGAAAATTTTAATGTCGAAAAAAGGCAATTTTTTTACTCCCACTGTATAATTGTAGACAAAATTTGGTACCAACTAGAAAAAACTTTAGGCCAAGAGAAAAGGAATGGCGTAAACCGCAGGTGGCTAACACAACTGGTATAAAAGTTATAAGCATTTAAAATGGGTCACTCTCGGCTGGGACACCCTGTATTTGACGAGCATGAAGAATGAAATATATTATTTTGTTGTAAAAACTACCCTACCTGGGTAATGTTCTAACTAATAAATTGACAGAGGCAGCATTTACATCAGGAGCTATTTCCTTATTACATAATTCTATTAGTTTTTCTGCCAGGCTGGTAAAATCCTTGACCAATTTTGACATCATTTGAGTTTTAAGTTTAGGGTCGTTTAATATTTCCGCGCATCGTTTAGCTCTTGTTGGGTAACTAGACTAAAATAAGATACCAATGAAAGATTGAGAATACTCATTTTTCAATTATTTTAAAGACGGAATGTTTTCGTTTCTTATGCCCGGCATTAAACTTTGAACGATTTATGGCCGGTATAGGTTGGTGTGGGATCTCGTGGTGTTTTCTGTAGTATCAAATGGCCACTTAATCTTGATAAAAAAACTGCCACTGATTTTAACAACAAACTTTAATTAATTATTCTTATAAAGAAAAACAAACTGTAAACAACAAACATGTGTAACTGTATGAGAAGAGAAGTGAATCACCAAAAAATAATGCGTTCAGTTCGAAAGCTCGATATTGTCTCGTATTAGTAATTCTTGTTCTCCGCACCCCTCGAACCCTTTGTTCCCATCTTCGCTCGACACGCAACACGGCGTAGCTGGATTCCAAGAAGTACCTCGTCTGCTCTTGATAGGAACTAAATGGCGTCGTATTATAATATTTTTATTATAGAACGCGTGTCAGTTGGTTTCAAAAAATATTTTCTGCGAGATGTGCGAAAACTTGAATCGCCAAGAACAGACGTACCGATGAAGCCTTCCGGATCTCTGGTAAGGTTTCATCAGCAAAGCAAATGCTATTCGATTGACAATAACGTTATAAATAGTAGTGATGCATTTAAGGACCTTGGGATAAAGTTTGATCCTAAGCTCTCCCCTCTTACCTGTAGTAGCGCCATGAAAATGTTGGGATATGTAGTACGAAATTCAAATGAATCTCTGAATGTGCAGACGCTCAAAATGCTTTATTTTAGTTGTGTTCGTTCTAAGCTTGAATATGGAGCAGTAATATGGAGTCCAATATTCGATAAATACATAAATCAGCTAGAAAGAGTTCAAAGAAAGTTTCTGAAATATCTCGTGTACAAAGAGGATGGAGTGTTCCCACCCAGAGGTGTTGAGCAAGGCGTTTTACTATCAAAATTTCAATTATCATCACCGAGTGATCGGAGGAATTATTTACTGGTAAAATTTTTGTTTAAAGTATGTCGGTCCTTCATTATTGTCATAAGTGAGAAATTCTCCTTATTCCATTTACCCACTCCCTCCACAGCAGGAAATAAAACTGAAACCACTCGGAACTTCTTCTCACGGTAGGAAAAGACGAACGTACTAAAAGTAGCCTATGAAGTATCTGGCCCTCTCTCTTATATTGTGAATCTTTCGCTTTCTGCAGGCATTTTTCCCCGCATGTTGAAGGCGGCTCAAGTGAAGGTTATTTATAAAAAGGGTCAGATGGATGAAGAGAAGAACTACCGACCTATCTCTCTCTTGTCAAATATCGGTAAGATCCTTGAATTTTTTTAGAGGTACTCAATAATCACCGATAGACAGAACGGTTTTAGAAAGGGTAAATCCACCATAAGAGCGATTTATCAAGCACTAGAAAAGGTATTAAATTGGTTAAACAATAATATTAAAATGATGTTAATGTGTACGAGTTGCTATGTAAAAAACTTGAGATGTATGGGGTGCGTGATGCGACTCTGCGTTTAATTAAGTCATATTTAAAAGATCGAGGGCAGCAAGTGGTTGAATGCGATGAGTGCGGTGTTTTAGGCTAGTCACAGGAGATAGTTGTCACTAGGGGAGTTCCTTAGGGATCAATCTTGGAGCCTCTTCTATATATTGTATATACGAACGAACTACCTGATGCACCTGACGAGTACACTGTATTATATGCCGACGATACTGCGCTAATATTTCGTAAAGAGAATAGCGAAAAACTTCTTTATAGAGTACAGACTTCAATGGAGGCCCTTAACGAGTATTTCTCGGCATATGATCTATTGCTGAATATGTCAAAAAAGCAGACCCTAATCTTTGGAAACAAAAAAGAGAATAATATTGCGCTCACATACAAGGGTAAAGGGTTAAAAGGGTTCTGGGATTGCAGATTAATAGGAGGTTTGACTGGAAGGCGCACATTGAAAGCTTAGCAAGCAGTATATCCCGATACTGTTACGCCTTGCGTGTAATATCCGATCACGCGAATACCGAGGCTGCCATTGCATCTTATCATGCATATATCCAGTCCAGGTTAAGATATGGAGTGATATTTTGGGGTACTTCATCGGAAATACACAGAATTATGGTCATGCAAAAAAGTTGGACTAGGTGATATTTGTATGTGATAATAGAGATCTTTTCCTCGATTGTGATGTGAAACATGATTATGATACTCGCCATACAAGTAATTTAGTACCAGAAAAATACAACCATACATACCTCCAAAAAATGTAAAATACTGTATCATAAAAATTTTTAATTGCTTCTCAGACAAAATTATAAACCTGCCAAGGAATAAACTAAAATGTATCTTAACAAAATGTCTAGTCAGTAAGGCCTTCTACCACATTAATGAATTCTTTGATGATTTTGATAAAGGAAATTTTAAATGTTTGTTACAATTTTAAGCTTGTGTAATTCTATCAAAAGTGTCTTGTCTAAATTTAAAATAGTTATTTATCTACAAAAAATATCTCCAGACATTGTTCAACAGCCCCTATTGGGTTTTTTTTTTATTATGTTTATAGTAAATGTAAGCATCTTATTATTGAACAGATAAATATTATTGATTGATTGATCCTATCATGCTTTTGTGCAGCCTTATGTCAGATATGCGGTAATTTTTGGGGTGTTTCTACTTATGCTGAAAGAATTTAGAACTATTTTAAAATTACGAATTTTTCTATAAATCGATATTACATACAAAAGCAATACCTGACAAAAGCTTTAAATGGATAATTCAATTTTTATGTATAGACGTATCTCCTCGTCCTAAAACTGTCACGTGATTCAAAAAAAAACATAATCTACACCCGAAAGAGTAAAAATGTAGTATTTTGCAGTGCAGATCAAATTAAATTTAAAAAATCAATTATACTTGCCTTTATCACTGAACTGATCATCCACAAACACTGTTGCGGATAATGCTCCATCAATTTTACTATGATGCTCTTCAGCTGAACGTAAACCTCTTTCTGCGGATGAGATATCCTCGATATAATCTGCGAGAATGAGGTCAAAAAAATGAACGCCGGCAACTTCTTCAAAAATCCGTCGATTATCTTCGTCATCTTCACCAGAATGTTTCTCCTTTCTTCTTTTACAGAATGGTTTGCAACGTCTACGAGTCTTGTGCCATAATCAAACCATATGGATAAGAGTCTAGGCATGGACTGATAAATGAAGTTGGTGCCGTAAGATAGGGACTTGCCGAAATTGTTGATGATGTGGAGCTGTAGCTCGTTGGCTTTCGAGTCTTTTTCTTCGTCAGAGTAGTTTTGGAGAATTCGGTCTTGGTATTGAGCCAGACAAATCTAGAAAAAAGACCAAGAAGTATACATTGCAGACATCTCTTTTAAACCCTCCATATAATGATGATATTACCCTGTTACCCTTGGTTATACTACTTACGATGCTTTTCTCCCACTCTTTAAATACGTCCACTGAATCCTTGTACTGCTGCAAATTCATTTCTACATCGACACTGCAAATGGTATCATTGTATGTTGCAGTAAGTAACCTTGCTTCGGCACATAATTTCCTGAAAAATAAAAAAACCCTCAAAAAGCATAGACCATTTGTTTGACAGTCCATGCTGCCAAACTTGGGACAAAAAATCTTTTCTACGCTAAGCTTAGCTTACTTTTTTTCTAAATCTAACAAGGCAATTGCTTGCTGAGCTTCCTGACTGTTTGCATTATCAGGAATGTAAGTAATGAGACCCCTTTTCAAAGTTATTAGTGCTTCCTCGTGTTCTTCTCTTATCCAATGCAATTTTGCCTTTTCAATAAACAGTTTTGGGGGATAGTATTTTTCGGCGTCTAAGACGTACGTATACGCTTGCTGATGCACCTATTCAAACATAGACAAGTTGGATGTGACTTGTAGGTGTGAACATAAGATATTTACCCCTGCTGTCCTAGCGATATTGACACTCTGCAACCAACACTCTCCCAGTAAATTATCGAAGAACGGAACCGCCTGCGGTGCCTTTTTTTCAACAATATCCCTTCCCCAGTTCAATGCCACCCTTCTAATGCAAAGCAAAGGCTCGACGACCCTCACGCTCTCTTGCACCACCTTTATTCTTAGTTGCCACTCGTTCGACAACTTCTTCATTATCGATTCCGCGTAGTTTCGGTCATTCGGCTTCAAGAATAGCTCAAAGAGGGTCTTTTCGATCTGTTCGAGTTCGTTCGCGCAGTGTAGACGGGTTATGTAGCTGTATCCGTGTTGGTAGGCGCCTTCTTCCAAGCTGGCCGCACCGAACGAGTCTACTTGTTGTTTTTTGATTGATTCTAGGACTAATTTGAATTCATCTCTTTCACCTAAAACAAATACATAAATAAATACACACGATAGAGGATCTCAAAAGACTGTGAAGTATATAAGTATATGTCACATAATATTACCCTACCTTTTTTAATACACATTAAACTTCGGCCAACCTGCACCCCCCAACTTTTATTTTCCACAATTTCAGATTTGTTTAGCAAGTTCTCTAAGTCATCGTACTTTCCCAACCTCCATAGAGGTTCCGCTTGCATTTCCAGCAACATGTTACCAAATTCAGGCTGTAGGTCTAGAGCACCCTCGGCAAAATATAGGGCTGTGTTGACTTTGTCTAGATCCAGGTAGCACTGAATTAAACCCTGTAGAAAGATTAAATTAAATTTAAATAGTGCAGTTTATACCTACTTTGAAACAATTTACCTGAATATGTTGTAGTTTCAAGGGTCTAGGCATGTGTTCATAGATAGCAGCCGCATCGGCTAATTTTCCGGAAACCTCAAGAGATAATAACCTTTGTTCAAGCGATGGCTCGTTTTGTTGCAATGGTTCCACGCCTAATACGCCATCAGGTTCATCTAGCTGAGCGTAAATCTAAGGCAGGCAGTAAATCTTTATAAAAAAAAACCCATGCTATGGCGAAATCCTGCTATAGAAATTACACATATACATTACCTCAGCTAAAAATGGCAAATTCGCGAAAATTTCATTTGGATTTTCTGTGATGTAATCTTCAAGGTACATTAATGCCCTGGGATACTCGCCACACTTATAATTACACTTTGCTAGCTCTAATTTGCAAAATTTCTTTAAAAATCTGAAAGTAACATAACACTTAATTTACTTACCAATTAAGAAGTTTTCAATCGACTAAACTGCTAGTAATATTAACGTCATGTAATAATTAAAAGCATATCAGAATGATCTGCTGGGTGCCTTCAAGAAGTCCCAGTAGGTGGACGTGGATAGTGTTAACACGGACTTCCCAAAAGCATTTGATGGGGTAAACCACGAACACCTTGTCGGAAAGTAGGTAGCTCTTTAAACCTTATTGAATTAATATATGATTGCATTTCCCTTAGACATTGCCGCAAAAGAAGTAAGGGCTTTTTTGGAAAGAGACCGTGTTATAGCGAGGGATGTAAAGGTTGCTTCTGTATCTGGTGGCATGATTGTGGGGAACGATGATGGTTGGGAAAAGAGATTGAAATGTTTTTTTAACTAATAATGCTGAGTGAAATATCAGAATGCAAGGGAGTGATAATATTTTTTGTTAATTAAAATATGACTTACATGAATTGTGGGGATTTAAGGAATATTATCTATGATATTAATCTTTTTTGTAGAACGAAAATTATGTTTTATCTGTGTAGACTATAAATGATACTGTAGCTCAAATGACAATAATGCCAGGGCATAATATTTCTTTAGAAGTTTGTTAAATTTCTTATGACAAAATAAGATGTGTTTAGTTTACTTGCAACATAGTCAACCATATGTGGTCCATGTAAAAAAGCCTACAAATTTAAATGGTTCCATTATGCTGATGGATTTATTATTAAGAACAATGTTTAAGTCCTAGGGTAAATCTTTACGGGTTGCTTGTTTTTCTAACACTATGTCAAAAATTAGTAAACCACATCTTATGTTAAAGAAAAAGATGTATAAAGTATGAGTTAAAAGTAGGTCCTTATGAGTGAGTGGTGATAATTAAACAATTACTGAATCTTACCTTTTAATATTTTGGTAGTTCCTGTCTGTCTCGGCGCTTTGCCCTTTCAGCCAAAGCCATTCTCTTAACCATCTATCCAGAAAATCCAATAAGATAAAAACGACTTTGGTGCACTGAATTTGCTTCTCTTCGTCGCCTGTCACTTCGCGAGCTGCAGGAGTTCGACCTGGGATCGGCAAAGGTCTTGTCTAGAGTAAGGAATTTTATTTAAATAACAAACTAAAGACAGAAATTATGTAGAACTTACATTTAAAATGTTGTCGTCAATAGTCCTTTGTCGATTAAAACTATTCAAAACAGTCTTAAATTCGGCATAACTTTTTTCCTCGTTTCCATTATTCCCCTGCAGCAATGAATGCAACAGAATGTAAGGCAAAAAATGCATCAGCAAGCGTTTGTCCAATTTCATACTGGGGAAACAACTTTGCAAGAGCAAACGTTCTTTTTCTGGTAGCGTGCTTATTAGGCTTGACGTCCAACTAACATAAAATAAAACATTTGTAATTAGGCAAAGAACAATTTTTTGAAGAATTTGATTAGCCTCTTGCTTACTTATATAACCATGCGTGGAAGCTAGCGCCAGAACTGGTGCCATATAAAGGACAGGGGAAGCCAGTGAATTTTTCTACACAAATATATTTGGAAGAGAGGAGAGGTGTCATAACTTCCCTCTGGGCTTCCGAAAACTTTCTCCAGAGGTAATTCTTATCGTCCGATTCGTTGGGTGAAATGTTGTAAGTTTTCAGGATCTCTTGAATGGCCAACGCTACTCTGTCGGTATTCTGAGAGATAAAATAGAAATACAGTAAGAAAAGAACATACAAAAATATAATATTTAAATAATTAATATCTAAAATATAGGTACAGCGTGATATTATTTTAAAAATCTTCTGAATTGCCAACCTGAAATACCACCAAAAGGATTTAAAAATATCTTAACCTATATGAGAAATAATCAAATTTCAAACAGTGAATAAACTATCATTATTTTTTATTAATGGTAAGTTGGTAAATTTAAGTACAACAAAGGCTTTAAAAAATAAAGTTAAGGGTATTAAATAACACATTTTGCAACAATTTCCACTATGATCATATTATGTGACTTGCTAAGTTAGACAATGATCTCTAACTTCGTTTTTTTTATATTGATAGGCAATGGTCTTTAACTTTTTTTCATAGTGATAATGTTCAGTAAATCTTCTTTAGAATTGGATGTGTTCAAGTAGTTACTTAAAATTTTGTGATTATGCCTATCACATTTTATTAAGGCCTAGGTAGAAGCCTTTTGGATATTTCTAAAGACGATTGAAAGGTTTTCTGCTCCCACAGATCTTGGATTAGCAGACGGGGGTTTATGCCAGGAAAAGGAACTAGAGAGCAGATACTCAATATCTGACAAATCATCGAAAAGGCCTATAAATCCAATGTCAAAACTTATCTGTGTTTCATTGACTACAGCAAAGCTTCAAAAATGTTGGGCTTTATTCAGAGGAATTGTAGTGATTTCTCAATTACGTCTTTAGTTTTACTTTACTGTGTCCTAGTGCGGTCCATAATGGAATACTCTACGGTGGTGTGGTCTCCGTTTTACGAAGTTCATAAATATAGCTTGGAGAAGGTTCAAAATAGATTTCTTAGACTGTGCGCGTATAAATTGAATATACTGATTGTTGATCATGATTATAGTGAGATTAGAGGTATGGTTGGCCTTGACTTGTTAGCTCATAGAAGAATAATGTTTAATGTTGGCTTTGTTACAAAGATAGTTAGGGGTTATACTATATGTCCGGCTTTGTTAAATTCTATAGCTCTAAATGTCCCCATAAGGTCCCTTAGAAATTTTGAACTATTTCATATTGGTCATCACAGTACCAACTATGGTTCACATGCGCCCCTGATACGGGCCATGCGTTTTCTCAACCACCACAATGAGTTGGATATATTTTCTAATTCCCTCACTTCTCTTAAAAAAAAGGTAATTGTCAATTGTTTATAGTTGTATAATTTCGTCGATACCATCGTAAACTTACTTTTGTCAAGTTAGTATTTAGATATTTCAATAGCATTTTAATTTAATTTCAGTTGTATTGATATTATAATGGGTTGTGCCCGTATATTTTACAAATAAATAAATAAATAAATAAAAGCCTTTCATTGTGCGAGGTGGAGGGAACTCTGGCTGGGGAACATGGGGAGTTCCAGAGCACTTGATTCTTCTGCTCAGAAACCTCTATGAAAACAGCCTTGAAAAAGTAAAGATCAATAATCCATTATAACCTTGTTAAAATGTATAGTTATTCTCGGCATTCATAGGTCGTTGTGAATTATGCGGTTCAACGTATACCATGGAAAATTATGCGATGATTAAGGTGGCGTTCCGAACGTTGAAAGTATCCTGAGTCAGACCTTAATCGGACGTTACCATCCTACTTTTGGTGTACATTAAAAAAAAAACCTGAGTTATAGGCGTCTTGAGCATGAGTACCATTAGTCCTGAGGTATAGCATCGTATCGGAGAGCCATAATACAGTCGTTAAACGACATAAATATTAGCAACAACTTAATCCTTCTAATACAATCCTACCTCGCGAATAGGGAATTGTATGAAGAAGTAATGGACACTAAATCTGACATTTACAAAAGTACTTCGCGAGTTCCTCAAGGTGCAAATTTGGGTCCCCTCTTATTTATAATATTTGGCCTACCTGGAAGGGTTAAATTTGCTAAACCACTCATTTTTGCCGATGACTTTAAGATCGTCTTGGATGCGTTGACTGACGGCGACTGTGATCATTTACAGGAAGATTTTAATGAAGTTTAGTAACTTAAATCTCACCAGCTAGTACTTACACTTTTAAAATATATGTACTATATCCTCAAAGGGGTTTTGATCATCAGGTATTACTACATATTTTTGATACAATGACTCTCGAGAACAGACGAATAGAGCATGCTTGGTTTGTCTTTCTAAAGTTATAAATGGGAGTGTGAACAGTCCTAATGTGCTAGCTCAGTTACCCTCCTCACTGAATATAATAAGCAATAGACATAAAAAAACGTTCTATTTGAAGTTTCCCAAAATAGATCTATATAAAAATTCTCCATTATACCGTATGTGTGAATTAATTAACAATTAAAACAAGTGATGATACTGTGCATACTCTTACGCTTGGGAAATTCACCGAACGTTTCGATATGAAACTTTTAAATCATAAGGCTCAGAACTTACCGTAGTTAATATAATTATTGATTGCAATGAATGCAAGTACTGTAAATGGCAAATGCTGTTGATATTGTATTGAAATAAATAAAGAATTTACTGCGCAACCCATTTAAAGCGTATTTTTAATCATCATTGGCGAAATTAAAATTTTTAAATAATTATACTCACCCTAGCATTTTTGTCAGTTTGAAAAGCCTTGGTCAACTCGCTTAGAGCACTCTCTATAAATAAATCATCACCAATGAAAAATATAAATGAATTGTTGTCTTGAGCATATCTAAAAAAAATAACAAAATATAAATGCTAATTTAATTTTTAAAAAAAGTCAATGTATCAGACACTAACTTTGGGACCAAGTACACCAAAAGGGCTCTATTAAAACTGACAATAACCACTTACCTCCTAGGCAAATGGCTAGGCTCAATTGCTCCCAACTCACCAAAAATCTCTCCGCAAGCCAGCTTGAGAGTTTCGTCCTTTTCTCTGCACCCCAACGTAAGGTAATCGAGCAGTTCCACAATGGTTTCGTCTATCCCATTATACCCCAAAATCATTTGGTCTAACTCCTCTCGATTTTGTTCCAAACAAATTTTTAGTTGCTTTAAACTCTGTATTCTCACTTCTAACGTATCATGTTTCAAGTAATTTAAATACCATTGAATCTGACCTTTTAAAGATAGATTTTTCAAGGACTTTTGATGTTTTCTTATTATCGAAATAATATTAGGAGACAGATCGGAGTGATTGGCAAAAAACAAGTCTTTAATATGGTTCTCTAAATAAGGTTCATTCTCTATTACTAAGTACTTTAGGGTTTTGTTGACCTTATCAGGACACGCTTCTAAGAGCGGCAAAATAGATATGAAAATAGTCGCCAAATGGGGCCCCAAACAATCGACTTCGCAGCTATGCACGAAAGCGTCCCATACGACACAAGTTGGGTCGGGATACTTTAAATAGTGTGTAGTCTGAAGCATGGCGATAATTTTAAATCTTAACGGAGTTATTCTATTAGGTCCTAAGAATTTAAATAGATCAGCCAAACTTAAAAGAATCTTCTCTTTTTTCGAGTACTCTGAAGTAAGCTCCAAATCGAAATAAAGGAGGAATGCCAAGAAGTAGGGTTGGAGATAGTCCTCAATGGATGTTGCAGAGTTTGTGCTATCCTCTTGGACAAGCAGCTTTAGAGTTGTGAGGACTTTGTCTCGTTTTTCATGGAAATTAAGCAGGAGTTCGTTTAAAATAACCTAAAATTCATTATAATTATTATTGCTGGAAACCTGGCGTCAGTGCAAGGTCGTTGCTTTGAAAAACTGTAAAAGGTATCCAGTGTACAGTACCGACCAATCTCACTTATTAGTAAAGATAGAGAGATTCGGTCTTCGCGATACTGTGATACTTTTTTAGAAGCCAAGAATGCTGCAAATAAACTCTTTATACTTATTGATAAATATACAGAGCAAAATTGAAATAATTTCCATTTTGGCGTACACCTCGTATCTCGGTTACCTTGCATGTATTGTATTTTGACTCGATTTCATTAAAAAAAATTGCAATTGCTACAAAAATACAAACATTATGCAGGGAGCGATACACTGACAAACCCGTGGGAGTTGCTAACTTGGATTGTAAGAATAAGAATTAGTACAGTATTAATAGAGATGTGAGAGGAGAATATTCTCGAGAACGAGAATATTCTCTGTAAGAAAATTCTCCCGAGAATATTCTCTAGAGAAGTTTTTCTACATAATCTAGTCTGAAAAATTTTGCAATGATTTTTAAAATTTTGAGCTTTTCAAACCTTTTCTATAACTAGAAATAGAAGCGCGATCGTATACTCGCATACAGCTGTGAGAACTGTAAATGATGTGGTGAGACTTGTTTTATTTTGGCGTTCCGTTCGGCTCAGTTTAGACCGTCTATAAGTATAAAAACATGGAGCAAAATAAATTAAAGGGTATCACACAACCAAAAAGTAATGTTTGGAAATATTTTAATACAAAAAATGTACTGTAGTGTAGTGTAAAAATTTTATTTCTTATTATTGCCATTTCTAGCGATTTTCTTACCATTCCCAGAAAATTCTCTAACTTGAGAATATTCTCCAAAAGATTATTACCGAGAATTTTACATCTCTAAGTATTAATAAATGAAAATGTCACAATGTTAATATTACTTTATAACATATTTCTGTACGTAACATGGATAACCATTTTTTTGTAGGTTCCCCCATTTTTTTTAGTACTCATGTGTAATGGCGCATTCTTAAAAAAATAAAGTCTGCTTTTAATAGTGTTTGTAGATAAAACTGTTTAAGGGTATTTAAAGAGACTTTAAATATTTTGAGCAAGAATAAGAGATTTATTATGCTACTTTGTATTTAGATACACAATATAAATATCAAATAAAAATAATTTTAAAAAACTTAAAATAAGGAACATAGCGAAAACCGCATCTCTATGTTTTTCCTAATGAGAGAAATACCGTACAAAAACATCGACATCGACATTTTGACACTCTGTACATGAACATTTAAAATATACTTACCCTTATATTAGACTTTCTCAATTTCGGCCCGCTTAACTTGGCCGTTTTCTCCAAATAATCGGAAGACAGTTTGGAACCATCTCTATCCATGTCTCCCAAAAACAAATGTAGGAAAATATTGCCATAGTTTCTCGATATCAAGTCTGCCAAATCAACTTCCATAATTGTTGCCATATCTTCTATTAATTTGTAAACACAACCTTCACCTACTAATCTGACAACTAAATATGGCAACAGTTTCTTTGCTTCTTTAGTTACAAAATCTTTAACACCCTCAAAACCTAATAAACGTAATGTAATTAGAACACAAAACATTATTTAAATTAGAGTAATAGTCTTACCTAACATTGCTGACACTTTTACCAATGAATCTTGCAATGGAGAGTTAATTAAGTATTGATTTATGTAACACAAATGAACTATGACTTCACACAATGTCTCAGTGTTACGTTTGTATATTAACAACTGTCCTGACACATCCTTTTTGGACAGCTTTAAACACTTGTTAACAGCTATGTAACTCTGATTGGATGTAGGAACCATTATGAAATAAAGCATGAGCTTCATACATTCTACTTTTAGATGATTATCGTCTATTTGGCCTATTTCGTTAATTGTACGAAGCAGGGTCTCTTGAAGATTATAGTCAGAGTTCTGAAGGGATTTTTTAGTTAGTCTTTCTAAGACCGAAAAGATTTTCTCTAAGACTTCTTGCCTCGTATTTTCAGAGATCACAGGATTATTCTGAAAAATTTTAAGCGTAAACTACTAAGGTAGTAAAAGACAGTTGCTTCAGGTTGTACGTCCGCTTATTTATGGTACACAGCAAAAAAACTAATTGTTGATTTATCTTGCAAAGCCAAAAAAACTCGATTGCCATTGCTTATATTTGTCAACGCGCCATTTGCTTAGTTGTGCGAACATTTTATTTATTTATTTTATTTATTTATGTGTTTCTGTATGTTATTCGGTTTATAGAAGAGCATCATTAAAATATATTACTGTATAAATAACAATATTTTTAAAAAGCAGCGACTAATGGGGACTTTGGTGGAACATTTGATGAATCGTTGAGTTTTAGCAACCATATAGGGTGAAATGGGGCAACTGCGACTATCTAATTTAAATTTTCAAACCTATTTTTGTTTGGAATATTTGTTATGGTACTAAAAGAGTTTCATATATTTTTTAGAATGAGCTGCTAGTCTTAGCTAAAGATTAACACAATAAAAATACTTCTGAATTAGAAAATACATTTTTCATTTACCCATAAAAAAAAAAATTCGACCTAGGCGCACTTACCCCATATCCGGGGCAAGTGCGACAGAAGCTTTTAAAGTATTCACAGCTTGCATATAAGACAGTGCGGGGTAAGTGCGTTAAACTTAAAATATCTACAAATCTTTTGCAATTTACGGCGTTGTGATATCTCTTTAAATAAAAGACGTATTAAGTTTTTTGTAGTGTAATTACATGACACCTGTCAAATGCCAATACTTCGCATGAAAACAAAATTTATTTCCTGGAGTTCCGCTTTTACAATAAACATATTTTAGGAAAAATATCTCATAAAAAATTATAAAATATTTGTTTATTTTGTTAAAAAAAGCACATTAAAGACATAGAACACGTAGGTAACTATATTATAGGATACAAAATGCAATGCTTTATTTATTCTAAACAATAATTATTGAAGAAACTAACCGGAAATTTGTAACTTCCTCTCCGTGTGAGTTCTGGTGCAGGTAACATCGAAATTATAGATTCGTCAGCGACATTTGAAATGTCCTTTATATTCGGCCAGGTAAATCTGGGTTCCGTGATTGCAGATTTGGTTGTTAACCTCCTAACGAAATTGATTTCTACAGTTTTGGAGTCTAGTTCTCCTTGAATTTGACCAATATAATATTTCGTAGTATTTCTCTCTGTCGTAAGACTAACCAGTACCCAATCACCAATTTTTCGTTCGCTTAAACTTCTTTCATATAAAGACTCGTCATTATTGGTTTCATTAATAATATCCTCCATGGTTTCAAAGTTACTTTCAGAATCATTAGCTATAAATGCATCTAAAAAAAAACCTGAAGTATTTTAACGACATCGACTTACGCCGTCTACTTCCTTGATAGAATTAGCTAAAACCGTTTCATCTTTTTCGGGTAGAGCTGTCGGTCTTCCCATTGACTGACTTTTAACTCCTCTTCGTCCTGAGTTGTGATCACGTATTGTGCTTCTGGGTATTTTAAAGATTTTGCTGGCTCTTAGTGTACCCATTTGGCCATTTCTCACTGCCTCGACTGCTCGTGTTAAATTATCTTTATTATATTCGGCATTTTTTGTTTTTCTCTTATAATTTCTAACCATGGTCTACAAGGATTTATAATTAATTTACGTCTTGGGGAAAGTGCACCTAGTAGGTGCCCTTTCCCACTATAGTGCAGGTGCACTTGCCTCTTGTAAGCAAAAATTGGGGCAAGTGCATCCACCCACTTGCTGAGATTGGCATTTATTGCTAAATGTTGTGCTATAAAAAAACATGATAAGTATGATGTAAAATATGACACAAGAATAAAAAATATTAAGAACCTACCGTTTTTCACCTTAATATCCCAAGAAAACCAAAACTATTCGCATTTATTTGGCGAGTGGAAAAAACACGTGCTCCTACCGTCGCCGTTAACTAGACACTAAATGATCGGAACTCCGCGGGAATAGAAAGCGCGGTTACCAGATCTTCGAAGACTACTCCGTGTGATGTTCGGGAAGATATTAGCAGGTATGATGTATTTGTAGGCAAATGGCGCACTTGCCCCTAAAACGCACTTGCCCCACTTCACCCTAAAGGCTAAAATTACAGAATCATATAGCTATGGGCTTGTGTTGATGTGTATCTTAGACTTTTTGATGTTATTGTTTTGCCTAAACTAGAGTACGGTTGTGTTATTTGGTCACCTCAATACATCACCTGGAGTAAGTTTCTTGAAGGAGTGCATCGTGTCCTAAAAAGTCTCCTTTAAAAAAAAATCGTTTTTTTATTAATATCTCAAAGATCCTTTGGCCGATTTGATGAAATTTGGCAGTGTTGTTCGTTGTGAGAAGACGCAAAGTTAGCACTGACTAGATGATTATTATGAATTTCAGTGGCGTCTCGGGGGGCAGTCTCACGAATAATATTCACAAAAAAAATGTGCGCTACTGACTTGTTTAAAAATTTTATATTGTTTTCTGGTTAAGCAACTAAAAATACAACTTTTTTGTCCCTTGATATTTTTTCGTATCTCACTTCGTTTTCGAGAAAAAAAAATAAAAGCCACTTCATTGCACGTCGAAAAATGCACGGTACATATTGATGGCTTTGGAATTTTACCCACGATATGGAATGTTGATTCACTGAGCAATCGGAACGCAAATGTCTCGAAAACATCTACAAAGTTTACCTTTTTTACCTAATAAATATGGAAAAAGCTATATTTTCTTTCAAACCATGAATAAATACACTAAAAGGTACAAGAAATTAGTGATCTTTCAAGTGTAAGCAAATAGTCGCAGACAACGCCCTCTAAATCCAACATCCAAATTTTTAAGAAATTTGAATTTTCCATCCTAGGAATCCTCCACCAATTACCCAATTTTAAAAACGTTAGTTTTTTTTAAAGTTACCTATACAAAAAAATCGAAAAATAACTTCAAACTTTAACACCCTGCATGTGAATTTTTGGACTAAGGTACCTAAGTTTGGTAAAATATTAATATTTTTACATAAGAAACCTATGGTTTTGCTGTGTAACATTAGTTAGCAGACACCCTGTAGATCTATGTCTAGCCTTACCTGACCATTAATTATAGTTCTTCCAACAACCCTAACCAACGTCTCCCTTACTGTGACTCCAACTTCACCAGCCAGTTCTATCCACATTTTCGCGACATTCGGTGAATAAAACTTTGGAATATGCTGCGATAAACTTGGCATTGATTCTAAGGCTCTAGTTTTTGCTTTAACGCTAGAGCTTATTAAAAAATGTAACACAGTTTTAAGAAACTGAGTTGTTAGGGAAGAAAGGTCAATCCTATTTTTCGAAAAGTTGACTATCATAGCGTTTTCTTCCATTTCTAAATATTCCTCCAAACATTTTTCTCTATTTTGGGGTTGGTATTTTAAAAGGCATGCTTCACAAACTATTTTAATTGCATTTGGGCTAATAACTTTTACAAAATCGTTGGACATACAAAGGATAATGGGTATAACTTCTGCAATTTTTTCTTGAACAATGCTTTGTTGGGATGATAATATAGGAACCAGGACATTGCCTAGAAACTCGTCCTTGTCTGAGAAAATGTTTATCAGGTTGGGCAAAGCTTCCAGAACCTAAAATAAAAAGTAGTTGATATTTTTTAAAGATTTTTTATAAGTTTCTACTTTTTTGTTTCTAAGAAAATTTGGTAACAAGTAACATGCACTAAGTAAATGAATGTTGCATGATGTTACCAAGCCACCAAACCACTATACTTACCAGACATAAAACATTAGGGTCTTTAACTTCCTTCAAATTTGTTAGTAATTTCATGTGCAAAACTTCAATCAGATCAATATGAGCTCGATTAAGGTTCAGAACCAGGCCACTGGCTACCCATTTAAAAAACTCTTTGATGACATCAAAAATATCAGTTATTTTTAGTCTCTTGTCTTTACAAATACCAGCATATAATAATTTAATATCTCCTCTCAATTGGGATTTATTTTCAAGGTACCCAATAAAGTTGTTGGGTAAAGTCACATCAGACTTGTAACATAAAGGGACCAAGATTTGACATGCTACTATGTGATATATGATGTCAATATTTTGGTTCTCTGACACGCTAAGCTGTTGTACTAGAAGTTTTAAAACACAGACAGGTTCCAGTAGGTTTTTACATGTTTCATAGTGCTTACAAATATTTGAGAAAAACTTAGGTAAAAGCAGCGAGTCACTAAAAAAATTTAAAGTACACTGAGAGTTCCTATATTTTCTACTAAATTTAACTTTAAGTTCCAATAAATCAGAGAAAATCTTTAATAAAAAATCAATTTTTTTCTGAATTTTACAATGAGAGTCTTCACATTCAGATTGGTCCAAACTAGTGATAAATTCAATACAAAAATACTTCCATGCCTCATTACTTTCATATACATCTATGTGTGATACATGGGGATGTGCCTCATAATAGTCAAAAACATCCTTCAACATAGCATTTTTAATTAAACTAAATATAACAGAGTTAGATTGTTCTATCACATAGCAAATTGTAGAAACATCACTTCTAGGCTGGCTGCAAAGTTGAACACATACATTCTGGATTTTATTGGAAGGAATCAATTTTTCTCCATTCTTATCTTCTAGACGGTCCCATAGTATAAAATTACTGATACGTTGATGATTTTGTCCAATATCTGCTTTAAGCCCTTTACAAAATTGCAAATATTTTAACAGCATTGTTTCAAAGTTATCTGTATCAATACGTTTGGGGTTTTTGTTGTTGTAAAAATCATAAACAAACTGCTCATAAAGGGAAAAGAAAGCCCTTAATTTTAAAACCATGTTAGGGTTCCATACCGTAATGTTATAATTTATTCTTTCAAGTAAGTCAATAAACAATTCAAATATAGGCAATTCAAAATGACCATGGCTTAAAAGAAACAAGAGCTTATCCAATGCTCCATAAACGTAAGCATCACAACTATAAAAGCTTACGCTTTCAGTTAAAATGAACCTCAAGATTTTTAATATTTTTTTTACAAGGTTCAAGCACATTCCCTCACTATTCAACTCTATAGTGGTTCTTTTTAAATTAAGTTTTTTACTTAGATGTTCATTTTTTTTTGGCTCAAATGCAGATACTTTTGTTTTATTGGAATCTTTTAGATAGTCGCACAACATATCTAGGGCTTTGCAATATTCCTGAGCCAAGATAGCATATGTATGGACCTGGGTTCTTGACAATTTGTCTAAAATACTTAGTTGTGCATCAATTATAATTTCACCATCGTCGCGGCTTAACAAGTAGAAAAACTGTCCCAACAGCCAAGTAGTAAATGAATTATACTTATCCACTATATCCGTGTAAGCTTGAAAGGACATTTCAGGTTCTTTATTGTATAAGAATGTCCTAGAGAATTCTTTAGACATAACCATATTTGCCAGTACTTGTATTGTACCTTTATCGATAGAGCCTGGTTTTAAAAGGGATTCTACTAAATCGTCGAAAAGTTTCCATGTTTTGAAAACCTCTTCTAGCACTAGGGATTCCATGACTGCTGTATTTTTCTTTTAATTATATAGAGCTAGTGGCAACGAGGCTAAATTGTTTGATAATTATAATATATTTAATTTTAGATAATATTAAAAATGTAACTTTTTTATTGACAGGTACTAAATTCACATTTTTAATATAAACAACAAATTAACAAATTTCCGATTATTAAAATCTTAGGTTAAAAACATAAAAACTGGGAAACGGCGGGAAAATGATACATATATGGAAAATGTGAAATTACTCTTTTTTTAGAACTGATGATAAATCATAAGCCAGCTGTGTTGTCTCTCTGTTTAATGTATTTATGGTGGTAAGGATAGAAACTGTCTAGGCCCAAAAGCTTACGATGGTCTCTTGTCTTTCATAGATAGTGAACTGTATACGAATATAGTTGTATTTACAGACATCCAGCCATCCTTATGTGTAATCATACAGAAAATTTTACAAATGTAACTACCTATTCTATTGGGTTGCAAGCAGGAAAAATATTTTCTAGATCCATGCCATGAGGAAAAGAAAAGAGTAGGACTCTTGATGCATCAGCTGGTGAAATAGCCAAGAAGGATGAATACATTTTTGAGTCCTATGGAGAAGAAAGAAGAAGGTTTGAGGTTATGACTATGACAATAAATTTTTGAGTTCTGTGATGACAATTATTTAATTATTTTTAATGTTTAAATAATAGTGCTAAGTTGAAACCATGTCCAGATTTAGCGGTGTTTTACAGCTAACAGATTTAGATGATTTTATTACGCCATCACAGGCAAGTTGTTATAGGCTAATAAAAACAGGGACCCTAGTGCCAGTTAACCCCACAATATACTGGGACTGGTTTTATATACAGTCATTTTGTTACCGTATACTGTTAGTTGGTGTATATTCTGTGCTGGTACTACCATTTTTTAAAGAGCATATTTCATGTGCATGTGCCAAGCTTTCAGCGAGTCTTGTACTTATAATTCATCCAAACTTTGCTTATTCTAAGGCTTTTCTCCGTTTCATAATAAATATACCTAAATAAAAGTAGGTGACTGTAAGGTTACAACGGGCTCTAGAAGGTATACAGCATTACTTTGATAATTCAGACACATCGTTCCAGCTACTGTCGAATTAACTAGGTATTCAGACTATAAAATGATTAGTCTTTTTTTTGTTTAGCTTTGTCTTGGCAATATATATATATATGAAACTTTATGAATATAATATGAATATAATTATTATAAATGTAAAGATAAGTGAAACATAAAGATGCTTGACAAAAGCTAAGGACAAGTATTAACCTGTGACTAAATTGAATAGGTACATATACAATACCTTCTTTCTATCACAATTTAAGAAGTATAAAAAGTGAATATGGGGAACATGTAGGAGGTATCTTTAACTTAGTCCAAATACTCCATATAAAGTATACTCCAATTCAAACTATTCTTTAATTATGATTAATTAATCAATTCAGAAACATTCTATCATTATTATAGAGAGGATACTTCTAGAACAGAATAAAGTAAAATTATTGTAAGTGCTTATATAAAAAATAAATTTTAAATAACATCCAAAGACCTAGGTAGGTATTAAAAGCATTTTAAGGTCCAATAACCTATAGTTAAGTACCCAGCCAGATCCAAAAATAAAATATAATTGTAAAACTACTAGAAATAACAATATAGGATTAAATAACTCAATTGGACAAGCATCAAAAACGTATAGCTAATAAAATACCTAAAAATATTATCATTTGCAAAACAGTTTAATATATGTATATTTGTGATGCAGAGAAATTCTTTGTTGGTAAATGAAATTTATGGATTTTTAACTAAAATTTAAAAAAGAAACTAGAATATACTTAGGTAGGTAGGTACATTATACCCACAATTAGGTATTATAAAATAAATTAGAAATATTTTACCTATGTTCCCTTTTAATTAAATTTTTTCATGTAAAAAAAAAACTCCTGTAGTTTTGTGTGTACACTTAGTCTTTTATTTTAGCAGCATCAAGTGAGGGTTTTTTTCTATTTGTTTAATAAGCAACAGATCTTGCATGGAAAACTGTTCTCCTTATTCTATTTAAAATCAAATGAATCCCGATTACTGCAGGAGGGTATGAATACATGTATTATAATTATTATGGTCTGAATTAATGAGTGGCTAAACTATAAAAGTTGTACTGTACTTGCAACAGCCATCAAAGGCATAGTCAAAAGATAAGATCCCTCAGGGGTGTTTCCAAAATAAGCCGTTGTTAAATACAGTGGGGTCACTATTCTATGTGTCACTTATTGTTTTATAACAATTTTCTTACTTTTTTTAGGAGTGTATAAAGCCTGTTGAGATTAAAAAAACGGGTACTGGCTCTAAAATAAAAATTGAGGAGGATGGATCTTACTTCCAAATTGAAAAGGTATGCAAAACTTATACCTATGTTACAAATTACCTGTCCTTACATAGTTAACTACCTACAATAAGAAAATAAAAGGAATCAAATAAGAAGAGTGAGATTGAGCACGCAATACGATTTAAAAAAAAAACTGACATGGAGCAATCTCTCTAATAAGTTAATTATAAATAAAACAAAAACTCAGCACTTGAATTTCTCACTTAAATCATTACATACAAATAGCAATCCTGTTAAGTTTCTGAGCATATATCTCGACTCTAGACTGACGTGGGAACGACATGCTGAACATTACTACAAACGAACAGATTAATAACATAAAAACACATAGGTACACGTACAGCCACAAAGTACCTACAAGTATCCAAAATACAGTCTCCCTTCATGAAAAAGATGGTAAAACAAGAACAACCACTAACAGAAATTATATCAAATCTAAAACACCCATAGTAAAATCAAGTCCCAAAAGAAACCTCAACCCAAGAACCCATATAATCCAGTATATTTCAATAGATCATATTTCTGGGAGAAAATTATCGCGTGGTTAAAAAACCGTAGTGCCGTCTAAGCCTTAAGTCTTCTTTATATTTTTAATTTAATCTTGTTTGCTATGCCTAGTTTTTCCTTTTTTCAGGATGGTAGTACACAAAAACTTGAAAAAGTTGAGATTACACTGGCAGATTGTTTAGCATGTTCTGGATGTATAACATCTGCCGAAAGTGTTCTAGTTACCCAGCAAAGCCAGGAGGAAATAATAAGAGTATTTGATGAAAACAAAAAGTTAAAAGCAGTAAGTATAACATAGTAAAAAGATATTTCAATAAAGTCAAAGAAATGATATTCACTAATAAGTACCAGGAATGTCACTACTATGATCATATGTGACTTGCTAAGTTAAGTTAGACAATGTTCTTTAACTTTATATCTTCCTTCAGAGTTTCAGAGCAAGTTTGATTCTTTATTTATTTAAAAGGGGGTCCCTATTCAAACAGTTAGGTAGGAGCCAGTCTCTTGGGTTTTTGTAGGGTTTGTTAGGAAGGAATTGAATGTGAAATTGTGTTATGAGTTCGTTTTGTGAGACGCCTGTCCGTGTGTAATAGTCAGTTACAATCTTGTCAAAATGTTCAGTTAGTGTTGGCATTGCGAAAACCCTATCATTAAAATTTTTGTTACAATTTATATTAGGTACTTACCTACCTAGATAGTTAGATAATTCTAACTAACCTGAACTAATATGTTTAATTTTAGGAGGGCAGATTTGATGAATCTAAAGTAATAATAGTATCAGTTTCTGTCCAGCCAATCCTTTCATTAGCATACAGGTATGATTTAAGTCCAAATGACTGTGCGGCAAAACTGGCGACGTATTTTAAAAAGCTTGGTGCAGATATGGTAGTGGATATGACAATCGCAGAGGATTTTGCACTGCTAGAAGCTCAAAAGGAGTTTGTGCGGAGATATAGAGCTACAGAATGTGATGGAGCCAAAAATTTGTTACCAATGTTAGCTTCAAGCTGTCCTGGTAAGAGATACCATTAATATAAGTTTAGGACGATGTTTAAAGTTACAAAAACCTCACAATCTTAAACGCCCACTATAGGACTAAGTACCTGAAGTGTTAATTTGTCAATTTTGCCGATATCAAACTTACTCATTTTTGTCTTTTTTTTCTTTTCTTACTTACACTAGTTTATTTATCTATTTTTGTTATCTTTATTTATATCTTTTACCTTTGATTCCAAGGACGAGTATGAAAGCACGCACTGTGAACTTCCCCTTTGGAGTGGGGTCATTTAGCATCTTTTTTTTTATTACATTTTCTGAAAGATTTTGTAATTTTAGTGCGAACTGCAAAAAAATTTTAATTTTCTGACACTTTAAAATAATTTACGAACATCGACTCGCGGAAATCGTAGTGTGACGTCAGTTACGACTACGACTAAGAAGATAGGTGGCCATTTACATCGCCCTAAACATCGACAGGAGAGAAAAAAATAATTTTTAATAATCTCTTTTCTTTTTTCTAAAATGGCGTGATAATAAGCTTCTGCTTTAACTGAACAAAGAAACAGTAAGCGCATCTCCCTTGTACATGCACAAAAAGACCTCTGCACAAGGTCAAAGCGGACGAACTGTGGGAGGTAATGACGTCAGTGCCTCGCGAGCGTTTTATTTGATTTTGATCGCGTATATTTTGAAAACTACTGATCGGATTGACTTCAAATTTTCAGGGCTGACCATACCGTATAAATGCTTTATAAAAATTAGGTACAAAGTGTAATTTAAGGTTTGATAAATTGACCTCATTATAGGTACCCATACACTATAGCAATATTTTCCAAAATAAAGGCATTTATTATTATTATTCCCCAATATCATAAAAAGTCATTAAGAAATTATACAACGTGCTTTTGCGGGTTTTAATTTTATTTTGCTCTCCAAAGAGGTGAATAACCCTTTTATACAGTCTAATTCCTTAAAAGGTAGGTAGGTGCATTTTTGTCAACATGACAAGAATAGGAAAAATGCATAAATGGTTTTGACTTCTGATTGTGAATGTGGGAGCTCTTAGGGAACTCCCTGATTGTACTTATGTTGTTTAATGGACAAATATAGACGTAAGAAAAATCTACTATTTGGCCCCCAAGTTTAACAACTGAACATGACATTACTATACGAAATATCTGTTAAATAATTATATTTTTTGTAAGTTGTTGTGACCTCTAAGGAAAATCTCTCCAAAAGGGAAGAATAATGTAAGTGGCCACCATTGTGATCACTTTTTAGCATGGCAGCACTGAATTCCCTAAGTGTTTGGTAAGTTTGCACCTGTACAGGTTCTCAGTTTGTGTTTAAGCGCACTGGAAGCAGGACGCTCTCCCTGGGGTTTTTCTAGTTGCAAATACAAGGTATTTGAAGAGTACTCTGAGAGTTCATAGAAATCTAGAAATTTGAACCCTGTCTTTGGCGTATATTAAATGCAAGACATACGAAAAAAAAGTAGCTTACACAAAAATGCTGAAGAAAGAGTAAAGGAAGTAGTCCTTGCTGTTATTAAAGATGCGGTTATAAAAAAAAATTAAGAAGCAACGAGTAGTCATCTTTCGATGCCATTAAACTGAACTGAGAATCGTTGGAATTTTACCTTAGGTTATATGTGGATTGTTCAGGTCTCCGGTCCACCGCAACGTGAGTTGCCGTCTTAAGGGCATTGAGTTCTGCAAGCATAGGGTCACAGCCATTGATTTAAATTTGGTTGTGAATAAGGCACGCAAAAAGTTAACTAGTAATTATTTGCCCATTTTAGTTTCTAAGTTCGTGTTTCTAACATCTAGTTATCTACCTAACATACTTTTGTATTTTGTAAATTAAATTAAAACAAAAATAAGAGGAAACATAAATAAATAACACTGCAACAGAAAAATAATTTTTAGGCTGGGTATGCTATGCGGAAAAAACACACGGTAGTTATATTTTACCATACATTTCCACCACGAAGTCGCCACAACAAATAATGGGGTCCCTAGTTAAAGACTGGATAGGCCAACATAAGTCAATATACCACGTGACTGTGATGCCGTGTTACGATAAAAAATTGGAAGCTGCACGAGAGGACTTTTTCAATGAGGAGACAAGTAGTAGGGATGTTGATTGTGTTATTACTGCAAGTAAGAATGTTTATGTTATTGCTTTAGTTTATTACCCATATACAAATAAGGAGAGAAGGCTTTGAAGGTGTACGGAGATTTATTATATAAATCTATTATTTTTAGTTGAGCTTCAACAAATGCTGGAGACGTCAAATATATCATTGGAAAGTTTCGAAAATTCGATGTTTTCTCGACCGTGGCTACCAGATGATGACAATAATTCAACTGCTTTTGTGCAAAGTCATATCGGCTCTGGGTCTGGGGGATATTCTGATTATATTTTAAGGGCTGCAGCGAAGGAGTTATTTGGAATTTCATGTGATAAATTAGAGTATAAGGCTTTAAGGTAAGAGTTTTTATGCAGTAGGTAATTAGTGTAATTGGTATACAGGTTTGGAAAATGGTTATTACGATCATTCAAACAATCCGTCCGTGGTTCACAAAAAGATCTGTGTAGTCCAAATCAAAACTCGCGGTCTCAAATTCTATTTTATCGGTGGTAGCGCGTTTTACCCTCAACGGGCATCATCAGACCTAAAAACCTAATGTACACCCAAATAGAAACAAAGAAGAAATACAGTAAAACCTCTGTTTGCGACCGCCTCTGTAAAGTGAAAACCTGCGTTAAACGACCGAAGAAGTAACCGCTTGGAAAGACAGGCTATTGACCATTTTTAAGGATTATGCCCCAAGGGACGTATTTAATGCAGATGAGACAGTTCTCTACTATCGTGCATTGCCAACAACAACATATGCATTATGACAAGTGTACTGGAAAAAAAAACAGCAAAACAACGATTTACAATTTGTAAATTGGCTTCATCTCATTTAATTTTAGCTCCGATAAATTTAAACCAAAATATATAAAATTATTTACATACATGTAGATACTTATTAATAAACAATCACTGTAAAACGCAGACCAGTTGTTTTAATTTTTCTCTATTAACCAACCAACATTTGATTTACCGAGGGTGGTCGCTATTGAGGGATTTTACTGTATAATATTTACCTTATTAGTATGGTTCAGTTAAAATATATAAAAAAAAGACGTCGGTTTCGGATGTACATTATAGTTCGCCTTACGAGTCTGTGGCCACGACGGCTGAGGAGACAGGGGGGTAAAAGGCATAAAAAGTCAGGTTTACCTGTATAGCGGCATAAGCGTGCGGTGCCTCGTTTTATATAAAAATTTTATAAGTTAATAAACTGAATTTACTTCCTCTTATTTTAATAATTAAACCACACCACTGTCCACTCTCAGTGGCAATAGGTAAAAAAAAAAACGCAGTGGAACACACATTTTTTAGGCATTATTTTATTCATGTGTCCACAATTATTTTATCGACTAGAAGCGGCCGCCGGGAAATGCGTGGGCGAGAAAAATTCATACGCGGTCTAATCATCATAAAATTAGGTTATTTTTATTTAAAATTTATTGGTAAACTTAGCAGACCCGGTATTTTTTTTATTCGCACTCCTTCTATAGCCACAGAACCGTAAGGCGGACTATAGGTTAATACGTTCGTAGGTCTGGTGATACCCGTTTAGGGTGAAACGCCAAACTAACCAATAAAATAGAATTTAAGATCGTGACTTTGAGTTTTGATTTGCACTACAATCGACTAGTGCATTATGTTCTCTTTTCTTCCCGTTAGCGGCGGATTGTAATTACCATTTGTCAAATATAGTAATGGTATTATTATCTGCACTCAACATTGTTTTTTTTTGCAACAAAAGTACCTAAGTCTAAACATCGAAGTACACATTTTGATGAGCCGGCGCCGTGCTAATCTTACGTTGTTTCCTTGTATAAAAAGAATACAATTTTAATAAATTTGTGATACTTTTGGTCACTACCTTTTTAAAGATGGGTGTCTCAATATAGTTGTGGATTTTTAATGATATCTCAAATGTTTTGTAAACAACTGTATTGAAAAATTCTATGTTTGGAATATGTATATACAGGGTGTTTTAGAAATACGGTACGTAACTTTAGGGGTGATTCCTTATGATGTTCTAAGAGAAAAAGTTCATACGAAGGTGTGTCCGGAGTTGCCCCGTTTTTGATATACAGAGTGTTAAAGTTAAAAAAAAAATGCGTTTTATTAGAAGGTGACTATTTTTAACAGTTGCTTTGATTAACTGTTGCATTTTTTTTTGTACATGCAACACAGTGGTTTTTATTTTTTCTCTCGAAAACGAAGCAAAATACAAAAGCAATTCCGAAAACAAAAAAGTTGTATTATTAGTTGGTAAATCCAAAAAAAAATTCAAAATTAGAGAAAAGTCAGTAGCCTACATTTTTTCGTCAATAATATTCGTTAAGGTGCTCCCCGGGACGCTACCGGACCTAATGAATTTAATCTAGTTAGGGCTAATTAAGTCCCTTATCATTATGAATAACGGTACCAAATTTCAATAAAATCGGGAAAAGAATATTTAAAAGAATTATAAAAAACCGATTTAAAAAATAAAACTTTAACACCCTGTATATCAAAAACTCCGGACTTATGAACTTTTTCTCTTAAAATGTCATAAGGAATCACTCCCTTATTATAAATTATGTATAAACATTAAACGAGAGTTATTCCAAAAAGTTGATATAGGCTAAGACAGCCGTTTTTCATTTCATTACCACCTTTGACTAAATAGGTAGTATCTCCTATGCATTTTATACAAGATCGCTTATTATGTCTATCTGATTTTGCTAGATGAGGAGAAATATCGTTCGGCCACCCACCACATTGTTTTTGTTTTCATGTTTTCCTAATATTTATTGAAAAAAATACACCACATGAAATGAGTGTGCAGGTTTAATATTGTATAATAAGCGAATCTATTGTTTTTTTGTAGAAATCCAGATTTCCAAGAAGTTATTTTGGAAAAAGATAACAAAATATTATTAAGGTTTGCAATAGCTAATGGGTTTAGAAATATTCAAAATCTTGTTCAAAAATTAAAGAGGGGAAAGTCACAGTACCACTATGTTGAAGTAATGGCGTGCCCGTCAGGTACGTTTCTGTAATATGCAGTGAATAGTCAAGTCAGAGTCGAAAGTAGGGAAGTCATATTATGTTATCGCGGTTTGACGACTTTAATAGTCGATCTGGCCAAGTGAATTATCAAATTAAAGGTCCTTATTACGAATATCTAACCCGGCTTTAATCAACGTGCAAATCGCGATGGCATAATATGACTTCCATCTTTCAAACCCTCGTTTCTTAGACTATAAGGCATGTAAGTTAATTCAGGTTTCAAAGTCGCATTTATTGTTAGAATAACTTATTTTAAGGTTGTTTAAATGGTGGTGCTCAAGTAAGACCAAGCGAAAGAACAACAACAAAAGAAATTACTACAGAATTGGAAAAGATGTACAAAACGTTACCAATAGCAACTCCAGAGGACAACAGGATAGTTAAAGAACTCTACGACTCCTGGTTGGGTGGCCCGGATAGTGATAAGTCGAGCGCGTTACTTCACACACAGTATCACGCTGTTGAAAAAGCATCAAATGCTTTAAATATTAAGTGGTAATAAATTACATTGGAGTAAGTTGTCCTTTTATTAAGTTTTTATTCTAGCCAAAAAATATTATAGATATACAATGTCAACATGTGTCGCGACGTTGTGGGCCAACTATACCGTTTATTAGGAATATTGGCATCAATCGAGAGCTTTCTAATTTCCTACTATACTTCGGTACCAAAATAATTGGCAGTGACTCATTTTTACCCGTGTGTCCAAGACGTATAAGGGGAGGGCGGCGAAACTTTCGGCCCCATATTGGGTAAGGTACCTGCTAGAAATTTTAGGTCAAGTAATCTTGCAAGAAATTTCGGCCCCAAACATAGCAGGTAATGCGAATTGAACCAAAAAGGTGGATTAGATGCCGTGTTAGCGCTGTTTAACCATTATAAGTCTATAAAAGGGGCAAACAATTAATAATAATATTCCCCGGTGAACTTGAAAAAGGCGAATTGGAACCAAAAAGGTGGATTAGATGCCGTATTAGCGCTGTTTAACCAATATAAGTCTATAAAACCGCATTAGCCGAGTTGCAGGTCAAAAATTGAGTTAGTTCAGGTTAGTTGCATTTTCATTTTATAAATGATTCAAAACACAAAAGATCATGAAAAAATTAAAATGTTATAACGTTATTAACATGGGGCCGAAAATGCCTGTAATAAAAACATGACCCTTCCATCCCGGGGCCGAAAGTTCCTGTCAAAATCGGGCTGCTACCTGGCCGGGGCCGAAATTTCCTACGCCCTAAGGGGAATGCCAATTCCAAAGGCGTGTCATTGTAAACAATAATAATTCAAAAAATATATGAATTTTTTGTTTATTATTATAATATATTTACATTTACTATAATAAATATAATATTATAAATTAAACTGAAAAATAAATTAGGCTTTTACATTTGGTGATCCAATGAAGTAATTAGAGAAATTAAATTACGCAGGTATAAAATCCAAAAAGAATAATAAAGCAAGGGTATATGTTATTTTCATAATGTTTTTATTATACTACATAATAATAGAAACATATAATAGTGGATTAAGGGCAAAACCTAAACCTAAATTATAAATGTTTATAAATTTTCTAACTATTGTTACCTAATAAACACTAATTGATAATAATTTGACAAATTTTATATTCCACGCCGACGTTGAAAAGTGTTATAATGACAATACGTTACAATTTTAAATTCATTATTACCATTACAGCGATTATTCACTACCTGACGATGAAAGCATTTCATTACTGTCGCTACTGCTGTCATCTGCAGGATTTATAATAATAGGTTCTACCATGACTTCAACGCGTACATCTAAATCCCACATTTTTTTTTTCTACGCTCTCGACATGTAATACGCACTTATGCCAATCTGCTGCTTGTACATTCGCTATTGCCGTTTTTAACAGTTCTTTAACAGTAATACGCACTTATGCCAATCTGCTGCTTGTACATTCGCTATTGCCGTTTTTAACAGTTCTTTAACATCTTTCAATTTAAAAGTTTTATTTTCACGCGCCACTTCGCCTTTTATCTGTGCCCATATAAGCTCGATAGGATTTAGTTCACAATGATAAGGCGGTAAACGTAATATTGTAACATCTCGTTCACGAGCCATTTCATCCACTACATATTTCGTATTATTTTTGTGAAGTCTTGCAAGATCGAGCAATTGCACTTTTATCATTTTTTCGCCAAATGTAATATTTTTTTCTTCGCGCCAGTCAACAATCTTTCCTTTTCGCCACGCAGAAGTTGGCAAAGCTTCCACCCGACGGCTGTGGTATGGTGCATTATCCATCACGATTACCGTCCCACGTTCAATACGCGGTAAGATGGATTTAAACCAATCTTCAAACACTCCCGAGTTCATATCCTCACGATAATCACCGGTTTTACGAGTTCAAACATGTTTAAGCCACCTTCAAGAAAACCAGAACCACTCCCGATGTAGGTTACAATTAACCGACGACCTTTTCCTGAAAAAGCTTTCAATCCAGTGGACAGTCCATTGATAAAGGCCTTACGTGCATTTTCCGACGAATGGCTAACTTTGTTTGCTGATCAGTAAAAATATTTTTCCGTCCTCTTGTTTCCTTCTGATCGGACACTTTAGTATTCCTATTGTCCTTGATAGTTCTATAAACAGTACGGCAAGATGTCTTAGTCAATGTGGCACAAAGTTCTGCTGCATCAGTGAATGATATTCCACTGTATGTACTTAGAATTCCCTCATACACACTTTTTACAATTGTACGGTCCCCAGGTTTTAAATGACGTCGTTTTGTAACTTATTGGTTACTATCACTTGAAGAACTCGCCTGCATTATAATATTTGCTGTTTTGAATAACCACCAAAATAATAAAACTGAATTGCTAATATCCTCGATTAAAACTTGTCTACGACACTGAACGTTGGTTAGAGGCGATAAGGAAGCGTGCGAGCGCCATTAGACATGGGTTTTTCTTACCTGCGTTACCAAATTGAGTAGACTAAGTACCGTAGGGTGTAAAGGTCCTTAATGGCATGCTGATTTTGATACATTTTATGAGAATTTAAATGAAATATTTTAAAACCTGGGTACATGTAACGACTTATTAATGCACAATCTTCCCAAGCGGTTTTGAATGCTTTTATTTCAGTTGAAAGTGTGTGAATCGATGTTAATTATTTTCTCCGCACACCGTCAATGGTGATAAGAACAGTTTTTATTTTGTGATCGTAGTATAGATGAACTGTCTATTGAGTAGCTTATCACTTTTTTTGCTCTAGCTAAAAGAAAGGCCCAGAAACTATAGGTGAGGAATTTCCACCAAGAAACGGCATGTAGGTAGTAAGTAGGCATAAAAATAAATCAACTGAAAGTGCAATTAAAATTTAAAAAAAAAGAACATTAAGAACTTATACATTTTATTACCTACACTTAATGGTACATGAGATAATTATAAAAATAATTGATCATTTATTCAATAATAACATTCTTTTATCAGTGGTGGAAAATTATTATGTCGTAACACAAAAAGTAACTAGAGAAAAGGTTGCGCATGCAATACAGCTGGCTTGGAACCTCGTCCAGATGGCATTACTCAGAAATATTGAAACTTTTAGGAGAAAACTGAATGTCTTTCGACAATGAGAGAGGCATTATACCACCACGAAAATGCAGTGAACTCAGAAAGTGCGATTTTCCAGAGATGAAAAGATAAGCTGTTTTTCTGGCGACAAAAGTAAGAAACCGCGACAGTCACACAAAGCTTTAAAACTTTGGGGGTTCCATAAAAGCTAATTCTATTTGATTATATAGAAAATGTATTTTTATGTTGTCTCCTACTAGAGTTCTTCACCAAGAAGCACTTATAGTAGGACGACTTACTATAATGCCCAGTATACTGGTATTGGCGAATCCCCAGGTTAAACTGAAACATTGAAAGTAATCCGAACCTATAATACCCTACATCATCTAGTAATTTTATAAAAATATATTCCGCCACTGAACAGCAAGAACCTCTGAGATATAGTAGAAATATTACATCTATATGAAAGGAATGAGAAAAAAATATTTGAATGCATAAAATAAGAAAGATATACACTTTCTATAGGTATGGCTGCCAACCATTGAACAATCTACATAAATTCGCTGGATCCATAGCCTGTTGTATTAGAGTACCTACTTGTTGTTCAACACTGCTTTGTTTTCCATCTTCGGTACCCTGTAGTTTGCCCCTAAGACGTAATAACGCCCTCTCAGCTGGAATGTTTTTATTTTCTGAAAAGGTTATACAAATATATAGTTATTCACGTTATGCGACACGAAATATTATGGCTATTTCATTTGATTTCAAAAAAGGTTTATTTTCGCGATGGATAGGCCCGTAATGGAGGTACATTTTAAAACTATTTTTATAATGTATAAGGTGTCCCAAATGCACAAAACGTATTAAAGTTGTATTTTTTTAAATGAAATGCCCTATATAATGGATATTTCATTCAATCAAAATAAAAGTGAGTTTCGGAACTCACTTAAATCTTACGTATTTTAAAATATTTGGTATTTTGAAGACTATAATGCTGATGCAAATTGTTATTATACCGAGTATAATTCTAATTGCAAATATCCAAGTGAATACCCTAACCCTGACCTACCCCACGAGTCACAGTATTACGAATACCAAGGATATACACATAAATACGAAAACTATGATGAATTACAGTCGCAAGCTGTAACACCAAAATGAATTAAACTGCATCACCATCTCTCCGAGATGTAAGCAGGTGATAAAAGTTAAAACTTCTATAAAAAACGGCAATATTATTAATACCACGCCAAAAATTTCATAATTCCACAGCCACCAAAGATGCATAGCCAACACTATTCTACAGTTAGTAAAATTGAACAAGTTATAAACGTTTAAAACGTATTATATTTAGTCTTACTTTTTGAACACCTTGTATAAGTTGGTATATTTTATACAAGTGTGACATAAAACTTCAATTCCTAGACTCATTTGGTAAAACGAAAACAGATTTAATCATTAAAATTGTAACTACTATATTTTCACAAAATATATTTCAAAAACCGGAAGATTTAAGTGAGGTACATCTTAACGAAACTCACTTTTAATATGATTGTAGAAACTGAAAAAAAAATATACAGGGCATGCCATTTTAAAAAAATACAACCCAGGAAAAAAATTGTGAAATTTTCTTCCAATTAAAGTTAAATTATTTCTTCAAATAAAAGTTCAAATATTTGTATGTTACTAAAGGGATTATCATTACCTTCTTCTGAATCTTCAGCGATGGTTCTGTAATTATCATCATCAGTTTGTCTTTTATTGGCTTCTGCAGTGGAAAGGGTCCAAAAATACAAAGGATCATACAAAAGTACCTCGAGAATGGTGAGTATGGTTTGAGAGTTGGCCCTTAACACGCCCATAGTCTTTTCACAAGATTTCCTAAATAATCCTTCTATACCGGAAACTCCCATACCATCGACGATATCCCTTGAAAGTCTGAATGGAACTGTTTCGGGAGTGGGCAGACATTTGCCTTGTTCAAACGCGATACCTAGCAAAGAACGTAACAATTTTCAAAATCCGCCCTTATGTAAAAACGTTCGAAGCAATTCGTTTAGAAATAACGTTACTTAACTTTAAGAGCATATTGCTCAACTGAAAATAAGACGGCAAATGAATGCCAAGTAGCGTTATTTTCGAAGTCCTGTATCCTACTTACCAAAGTCAATATGAATTACTTCTGCAGTTTGTTTGTCAATAAGAATGTTACTGACATGCCTGTCCCCAATTCCTAGTATATAACCGCACATGCTTGTTGTAGCTACACTGTGAATGTATGCCCGTTTTCGTTCATACCAAACGGACGGTTGGGGGAAGTGAGCTTCAAAAAACTTGTGAAATACAGGCTTAATTTTCTTGCAGATGGAATTGAAAACTTTCAGCTTTTCTTCAGGAGGGGAACTCTCGCAACTCTGAATTAAAAACAGTTTTGAATATATTAATATTAGGATTTAACAATTATTATTAATTATCAATGTATACCTTGAATTTTATTCTACAATCTCCTGGTGTCCTATCCTTGGGTCGAAATTCTCTGTGGGCTCCAATATAATCTTCCTCCTTACTGCCGGCCAGATAATCTCCTACAGGCATACTGTTCGCTACCCACTCGAGGATACCGCTCCTCATTGAAAGCGGAACAATTTTGTAGGTTCTTATAATCAAGTTCTTCGTTTGCTTACTGGACGACAGCAAATCCGTCATTATTGTAAAAACTTGTTCCATTACAGCGTCTTGTCTTAAATCATCTTGGCCCTTGACAAGTTGTGGTCGACTTTGACCCGTTGTACAACGACACTCGATTCGTTTTGGTGCGTTCATGCCTCCAACTGTTTTATATGTTGGCATAAATTTCGCTATACCTAAAATAATTGTATATTATTATTTAACAAGGCGGTAATGTTAGGTGTTACTCATAAAGATTAATTTTTAACAATTTTGTTATTTTTGGATTAAAAACAGTGACAAGTATACTGCCGTGATTAGCAGAAACGCCGTATGAGCAAAAAAGTTAAAACGGAGTAAATCCAGTTTAAAGTAACTTGCCCAGCCGTAGCATGCCGCTTTCTGAACTTTTTTTTACTGCATTATATTTTATTATTATAGATAACGAACAATTCTGACTAAAAAAAATGTCAAGAAGACCTGTCATCTTTGTAAAAACGCATATACTGCGTTTTTGCTAATCATAGAAAACATAACTTACAGCCAGTCGCTTATACAAAAACGCCGTACTGCATTTTTATTAAGTATTGTAAGAGGTTTTTGGTGTTCTGAAAGTGCAGTATAACAAAAAAAAACTGTGGAAAGACAAAATAAAACTTTTATTTCAGAGAGAAATACAAAAAAATTAGTGAATTTTCACTTTTAACACATAACATATTTTCTAGTCGTATATAAGGATATGTAAGTAAACACTAACGATTTAATTAGTTAGTAGGCAAAGTTAACCAGAAGTCCCTTCGAGTCTGGGGTAGAACTTGGTCAAGGCTCTTAAGTAAAGCGTCTCTTTTTTCTGCGGGAAAACCACAAGGACGCAGTAGTGGCGGGGGGAACTTCATACCATTATTTGTAGTAGCCTTAACTTTTAAAAAATCGAGACAATTAAAATCTTACCCCATAAGACGGCAAATTGTTTACAGGGGTCAGTTCGTGATATACTTTTTCACCGCTTAGAAAGTTTGTAACACTACCACTAGTACCGGCATTTAAACTATTTGAGACTGCTGTTGCTGTTGGTGGTTGTGTGGTAACGTTGATGTCCAAATTTTCAGGAAAAATCATATTATCGGTTTCCGTCTCATCCAAATTATACGGGTACAAGGTTTTAACATTTTGCCTACCGGTCGACAATATATTGATGTCGGTTTTCGGCAAACACTCCTCCCTGTTGCCGTTATTATTGCTGCCAAGTGCTCTCTCCATAATAATTTTAGTTCGTTTCGACATTTTGCACAATAAATATAATATAGATTAGAAGAAATTCCACTGCGAATGCACATAAACAACTCTAACCCTTAAAATCACGCTCGCTATGCAAAAATCGCTAGCAAACTGACCTGTCGCGACTCGACCGATCATATGATGTACGAGTTCGCGGGCCAAAACGCTAAAACGCAATGTGCAAAACGCCGTATATGTTATAATATTAAACAACTGCTTAGGATAAACGCCGTATCTGATGCATGCTTAGCAAAAATGCGTCATTTTCAATTTAGATGCGGCATTTTTATTAAACATGCATTCGATATGGCGTTTATCCTGAGCAGTTGTTTAATATTATAACATATACGGCGTTTTATATATAGCGTTTTAGCGTTTATACGTACGATACGGCATTTTTGCTAATTTTGCAAGATAAGTAACGGAATTTCAAACTTATTGATGTAAAAAAAAAATTTTTACCCAATGTGCAGATACGGCGTTTTTGCTAATCACGGCAGTAGTGGTACATACTTAACTTTAAGAGCAGTTTGGTGGACTCAAAAAAATTCATACATACATGGGTACCAAGGGAATCTAGGCGCCTTTAAATATTACTTCGGAGAAATAGTTTATATTGAAACTTTTAACTGTTTTGAAGAAGAGGGATGAGTTTTGGGTGAAAGTTACCACTAAGAAGCATTATTATTTGAGGGTAATTATAATCAGTTGCGTGCGAACTATACTCCAAGTCAAAAAAACCTGTCAGTGACTCATCACATGAAATTTTAGGTAAAGACGTGTCCTTGTTAATTTCAGCCCTAATTCTTTTTATCGTGGATATTTCATTTAGAAAAAAAATCCATGGATTTTGCGATGAATGGCATATTTTGTGGCATCATCCAGGATTATTTTTTTCCATCCTCTTGTCTGCGCTCTTCGACTATTTTCTTTGTCATTTTCTTGATGAAGGCCTTTTAAAACCGGAACCGGAACACAGTGCGCGACGAAAGTTTCGGTAAAGTGCCACATACACGGTCAACGACCACCAACCTGGCTTGCTTTTCCAATTTTGCATCTAAAGTAGTTGATTCTAGAGGCCAGGTTGATGTGGTCTTTACCGACTTCACAAAGGCCTTTGATAGGATATGCTACAAATGACTATTACTTAAATTACAAGAGTTTGGCCAGACAAAAAATTTTATAAATTTTTTTAGAACATATTCAGAAAACAGAACGCAGTATGTTCAGTACAATGGGTTCAGATCGCAGCTGTTTGGAGCTACTTCAGGGGTTCCTCAGGGATCAAACCTGGGGCCACTCTTATTTCTTATATTCATAGAAGATATTCAAAATGTGGTGTGTTGGTAATGGACTCTTACTCGAATGCTAAAAAATGCGCCATATTGACAATTAGTCGGAGAACATCACCACTGAAGTTTGATTACGTCATTGATGGGGAGAGATTGAAAAGAGTGGAGAATGTCAAAGACTTGGGCGTCATTGTGGATTCAAAACTGAATTTCAATGATCACATCACTAAGGCAGTCCAGAAGCTATGCAAATGCTTGGTTTTATCATTCGAAATTGTAACTCTTTTAGAGATATAGAAACACTTAAGGTTCTATATCTAACGTTGGTAAGAAGCAGGCTTGAGTATGGGTCACATATATGGGCACCTGTTTACAATAAATATGTGATAGCTGTTGAACAGGTTCAGAGAAAGTTCATGAAATATTTGGCCTTAAAAACGGATGGGGTATACACACAAATCAGTATAGATAATAATGTCCTTTTGGCTAGGTTTAGTTTGGAAAAACGTAGAGATATTCAAAAGGTATTGTTCTTGCATAAACTTGTTAATGGTAAAGTCTTCTGTTCTTACTTGTTGGGTGAATTAAACTTTAATGTACCTAGAATTGCTAATAGGTTTAGCAATTATTTCTACTTATCAGCAGCAAACACTAATGTGATGTATGTATCACCCGTACATAGGATGTGTTCGGCCTATAATAAAATATCGCACACATGCGACTTGAGCATAAATTACAACCAGTTCCTTCGCTTGTCTTCAAATTCTCTGTGATATGTAGTTTATTTAAAAACTGTGATAGTCATGTAATGATAATACCTATTCTAAAAGTATATTTGTAAAATGTATGTTATATTGTAAACTATCGGCCCTGTAAATTACATTGTTGGGCTTTGTTGAAATAAATAAATAAATAAAAAATATTTCTGAGGCATTCATGACCAATGACCGTCATATGACTTATGTGACGGCCATTTAAACCTTGAGTGAAAAAAAATTCTAGGCAAAGCAAAAACTAAAAAAAAAGGTTAAATTACCAATCAGTCACGGTCATTTTGAATGTGACGTGACCGTCATGACGGAGTCACATGACATGGTCATATGGCCGACTCACATCACTGAGGAGGACACATCTAAATACCTAAAATATCATTGAGAGTTTTCAAACGAACTTTAAAACAAATGAATGTTAGGTAGGTATATCAAACGAAATCGAAAAAAAACTACTAATTGAAAAAAATTAAATTATTGTATGGCGTCGAAAATATTTTGAAAAAATACGGGAGTTGCGGGAAAGGGGGGAAAAAATTGTATCACACCGACAAAACATGGCGCAATGAACGGCACACAGTTAAAAAGGTATGGCAAGATCTAAATATTAAAAGTTCAAGACAGGCATCTATGGATGGATTTTCGCAAGGACTAAGAAATCCTTGTGTGAAAGGTCTAATATTTAGAATAAGGTTTTAAGGGTTAATGAAATAAATTTAATTTATAAAGAATTCGTTCCGACGAAATTTCATCATTTATTATTTTTTGAAATGCACACGCCACTGGAATTCATTCTTCTGACCTCGCACAACCCGGAGCTCTCTATATGCTAGCGATGAGTCACTGACAGAAATTTTAGACTTTAAGTAGTGTGGACCCGTTAATTTCGTACATTTTTTTCATTTAATTCAATCTATGATTCAATCGATTTCATGTAATGATTGGTAATAAAATTACTAAAAAAGTTTAAAGTAATTTTTTGCTTGCTTGCATTGTAACCAAACTGTTTGTTTACCAAACTTGAGACCGCTCAAGTGCTTTACTCTCTTGGGTCTCGCATAACACTTGCATTGCATGATGTAAGACCTGCTAATGGATCAATTTGAAACGGGTAATGATAGCCGATGTCAAAAAAGACAGAATTCGCGCTAATGAGGATGAAGCTTAAGGTCAATACTATTAGCAAGGAAAAAATGCTTGGGTATGACAAGCTTGACTTGCCTGAATAGTGAAATTTGGTTATGTGCCCGCTAAAGATTAATTTTTAATATTAAGCCCGAAATTCACGTTTTTCCCTTTATTAAAACGTCAGTTAAATGCTTACCTATTATATTATTATATTCGTTAGATTTACTAACAGGCAGCGTAATTGTAGGAACTAAAATATTATCAAAATGCCTTATTTTGTGTATTCTAAGTCCGGCATGAATGTCAAATTGGTTTTTTCGATTGGAGGTTGTAGTATCAAAATGATAAGCTAATTCTATCAGTGCTTCAGATAATTTTTGCATTCTGGGGATAATTTGCGACAACTCATTCTTCTTCCCCAACTTTTCAATCATAGATACGGCTGTAATAGTTCTGTCGCTCGGAGGCGTTTTAGTTTTTGCCTGCGAATATTCCCGATCCTTGTTAGCATTGACAAGTGCTAAAAGTAACGGCAAAGTGTGATGCGGATGGTCAACGGCACATTTTTCGATAATTTTATTAATGTGGTCACTGAATAAATCGGGAGTCTGAGAAATATGAGGAATTAATTGCGGTAACATTGTGATATACTTGTAGGATGGCACTTGAGGCAGGAGCTTAGTCATGTCTTCTGCAATTTTCTGATTATCTCTGTTCTCCAAGAACAAGGAAATTACTCGGAAAATTTTGATGTTATTAGCATCGCATCTAGATAAGTTTTTTATATAATACCTAAAAGTAAAAAAAGTAACGTTAAAAATAACTGAACATATAGGCAATTTCCCCGGATTTAGATAGATCATATATAAATAACATAAATATTCATTTTTGTGAAAGTAATCCATTACTCAGTGGAGTGAATATTTAACGGGATAGTAAAACACTCAGTCTGCTTCACTAGTTATATTGAAATTGAATTTATAGATTTATTCCGGACATGTTTCGAAGGCAAAGGCTTTCATCATCAGCGGGAATTAAATTTCTTAAAGTTAATCTGGATGTTTTGCAATTAGGGTGGTGTCCGCTGAACTGGACACTTCCACGGCAAAAATAGCATATTTTTCTTTATTTGAATCATATATTCGATATGGTATAGTATTCTGGGGCTTTTGTAACCAGCTACTTTTTAGTAGCATCTTTGTGTTGCAAAAAAGAGCTATTAGGTATATGTGCAGGATGAGAAGTAGAGACCACTGTAGACCATTATTTGTCAGACATGGCATTTTAACATTAACATGTTGATTTATCTTAGAAACAGTTTATCTGCTTCACAAAAAAATAGTTTAATCAACTTGAAAACGCTTCAAAATCACACAAATATAACACGCAACAAAACCAAAATATACGCCTTCCTATACCTAGGCTTACTTTGATCAAACGGTCAATAGTCTATGAAAGTATCAAGATCTACAACCACTTGAGTATCAAATGCAGACAATTGACATATCTCCAGTTCCGCAGGAGAGTTAAGAGTGTTTTACTCCGAAAGGCTTATTACAGCTTGGACGAATTTTACAATGAGGACTTTTAAAAATGTTTTTTAATCAAATACCTATCTAAATTACATATTTGTTTTCGAATTTTAATTTTTACAATTTTATTTTTATTTATTTAATTTGTATGCTGTTATACATTTTTGACTTTGATTTTTGTATTTGTACTTTTATGTACTTACACATTGTTAAATATTCTTACTTTATTAATCAATCAAATCAAATCAAATCGAAATCATTTATTGTCACTTTTGCAATTGCATTAGACACAAAATCTTACAAATAATTTAAAATATAAAAATATAAAAAATATAAAACCGTATACATAGTATGTCAATTATTAATATCTAATAAACCAATAAAACAGGAATTTTTGTGTTTGGTTAACATTGCTTTAGATAGTCTAGCAAAAACTAAGGAAACAATTAAAACTCGTCGCGATATGAATATTGTATATAAATATATAAAAAGAAAAAAAAAATAAATAAATAAATAAATGAGACATATAATAAGTACAACAAAAAATGTTTTACATTGAAACGCCAAATTCGCACATTATGGGGGCGCAGCATAAAATTTACATACGAAAAAATAGTACAGTATTCAAGCATAAAACATAAAACAATAAAAACACTAGTTAGTATAATATAAATATCAGAGATGGCCCAGATAATTTATAAACTCCTGCACATCATAAAAGGCTTCACCCAACAATATCCTTTTGATTCTTTTTTTAAACAAATTAATGCTTAGGGTCTTCATAGATACAGGTAGCAGATTATACAACTTTATACTTTGATAGAAAGAACTATTCAAATATTTTGCAGTGTTTGGAAGAACCGGACGGATGAGGTCATTGCGAAGGGGGTAGGCGGTACTTGTAGATGTGGAAGGATATTTTCTTTTTTGTTTATGAACAGTGACAAGGCATTTAAATATAAAGCAGGATGGCAAAGTCATCAAGTCTACCCTCCTTGAAGAACGCTCTGCATGAGACTCTGGGATTTAAGTTATTAATGGCTCTAACACATCTCTTCTGAACTCGAAAAATGCTCAAACTTAAGGGTTCGCATCCCCAAAACTCCACCGCATACACCATTCTTGAGTGAAAGTACCCATAGTATACACTCTTAAGCACTCCTGAGGAGACTATCTCTTTCAAAACACGTATAGAGTAACATATTGAATTTAATTTAAGCTTTAGTTCCTTTAAATGAGTCTCATATTTAAGTGCTATATCGACAGTCAGCCCAAGGATCCTAGTTTCAGGGACTGCTTCAATTTTTTTATCGCAAATCAATATATTTTCACAGACACGTCCCAAACTTCTGTTTTTGAAAAACAAGAAATTTGTTTTATCCAAATTTATTTTTAGTTTATTAGCAGTAAACCACTGAATCAGCTCGTTAACACATATCTTAGACTCTGATTCCAAAATGGCTAGATCGTTATTACTGACTATACAAGTTGTATCATCTGCATACATAACCACTTTTGCCTTGACATGATCTGGAAGGTCATTAATAAATATGCTAAAAAGCAGTGGTCCCAAAACCGATCCCTGGGGGACCCCCGACGTAACGGGCTGTATCTCAGATTCACACGCACCATTACCATCCTGAACACACACATACTGACTTCGGTTTAAAAGGTAGGAACGAAACCAATCCAACACTCCACCTCTCACACCAAGTATTTCTAACTTTTTTAATAACAAGTCATGCCTAACAGTATCGAACGCTTTTGATAGATCACACACTATTGCTATACAATATTTTCCCTCATTACGCCTGTCATAAATGTAATTTAAAATGTCATACAGAGCACTCTCAGTGGACCTTTGTGATCTAAAGCCATGTTGACACGAGGATATTAAATTATTTTTTTCTAAAAACCCGACCAAGCGAGCATGCAACGCCTTTTCAATGATTTTGGTAATAACGTTAACTAGTGAAATTGGGCGATAGTGCGTCATGTCATTATGCGACCCTTTTTTGAAAATCGGCAGTACTTTAGATACTTTTAACTGATCTGGTAAATGACATTCAGCAAAGGAAGAGTTTATTAAATCCGTTATTACAGGGGCCAAACTACCTATGTGTGCCCTAAGAAAGCATAATGGCATCTCATCATTACCAGTAGCACCAGTATTCCTTAATGAATTTACTATGTCCTTTATTTCAAGGATTGTTACTGGATTCATGAAGAAGCTGTTATTAATTGACTTATTATGTGAAAGTGGTAAGTCAGGAAAGCTAAAAGAATTTGTTAAATTTGTAAAATAAGTGTTAAATGCATTTGCAATCTCTAACTTATCAGTGCATTCCCCACCATTTATGTTTATAACCCACTCTTTGCATTTCCCGCCCTGTTGCCCCCTACCAGTTTCCCTTTTTACAATACTCCAAACGGTTTTTGATAAGTTTGCAGACATTCCAATTTCACTCTCGATGCTCATTCGTTTAGCCTCGGCTATTAACTCTTTTAAAATTTGGCAATAAGTTTTATAAAAGCCCTTCAATACTGAGTTGGGGTTATTTTTCAAAAACTTAAAAAGTTGTCTTTTATGTTTACAAGAACATTTTATACCTGCTGTCATCCAGGGCTTGAATTTTTTCTTGGAAGAATTGTTTACCCCTATTGGGTTGTAGGATGGAGGATGGAGGAAGCTACGGGAGACTTATGTCCAGCAGTGGACGCGATTGGTCGATTGATGATGATGATAATTGGGTTGTAGTGTTTTAAAAAAAATTTCTATTAGGTAGGCATATTCTTATATATTGTCATGCCCAGGATAATTATAATTATAATTACCAAATTATTATATTATTGTTACAATAAAATCGCTTTGTCGATGAATTCTTAGAGTTTCTGACAATAAAGCATATGTAAAAAAAAGTAAAGTAATACTTCATACATGGAAGAGAAACCTTTCGACATTGTTCAAACAAGGAACGAAACTGCAAAAAACACAAGGACACAATTAGTACACTATTTACTATGATAAGAAAAAGAAGAAAATCATTTTTAAAAAACGTTTTTAAGGAATAAAAGTTTGAAAATGAAAGTAAAAACTATTGCTACCCTCGAACTTTAACCCCTGGAACCCTTGAAACTTAGACAAGATTGCATAAGCAGCTGATTAAAAATAATATAGTTAGCCATTGTTAGGTTTAGACTTAATTTAAAATGTTGTACTTTAGGCAGGATAATCAGTAGGGATGTAAAATGACCGCCGTTTAAAATTTATGACATATGACCCACTCTATACTAATGATAATTCAGCGTAACTACTACTAAAAGGGTTAAGAGTTTTAGTAGTTGTAGCCAATGTAAAGCATGACATACTCCCTGTGAAGGGCAAAGGTTAACATTAATAATCTGAAAGCTTTGGAACTGCAAACCATTAAAAGTCCCACAGAGTTGTCATTAAATAGCCAAACCCAGTCCGTGCCAACTCCTAAGTTTAGAGTTTTCTTCAAATAATTTACACATACACTATCATAACCTATACATTTAACCACAACTTACACCACTGCCGACAAATTTTGTATTGCAGGCCGAACATGATTGTTTAGTTAATATAATCAAAACCAGCCTTCCAAAATTTTATCGGAGATGCCTAACTTACTTTAAAGCCAAACACAAAACGGAGTCCTTATCATTCATCGTGGTTTTAATTTCATTCTCATCTATCTTACTTTGCCTCTGATGTATTACTACGGCTCTTTTTTCGTCTACACTCTTACTTCTCTGTTCGCTTATCGATTTTATCATCTCCTTACAGGACTTCATATTTGAAACTTTCGTTTGGAATAGATGGGACTTAATATGATTCATTATCTAAAAAATAAATACAAATATTTGAAAAATTGCAAGCTTAGTCAAACTTTATTTACAATATGTATACAAGATAACAGACGGGACGAAAAAATTATCGACTAACATTTTCCCATTAATATCTACATTCTGATTACAGAACTAAATGTTGACTGGGAGAATTCTGGGTTTCAAATCTGGGTAACAGATTACATGGGATGTTTTATTCTTCTACTTGGCGGTGGTCTCATTAAACCCTTGACAAGGCTGTTTGATAGGAAATTATGTATAATTTATAATAAACCATGGAGCATCTGTCGTAATTCTAAGAACTTTAAACTGGAACTTTCAAGAATTTCAATATTGGATATCGATGCAGTAAGTAGTTTGTTTTCTAGCGATAATTTAGATCTACGTCCAATCAACCAATACTTTGGTCAAGGTGCATACCGTGCGTCATCTTGTTGATGTCAATAACTGACGTCCGTTACTACATACAGATGGACATTTATCATTACGCTTCGGATTTGGTCATGGAAGACCTGCTGTAAAGAGAAGATACAGAACAGGCCCAAGTATACGGAATGTGGAACTACGTTGTTGATTGGAAAAAGTGAAGCTACCTCGTCTTGATATTTTAAAAGGTCTGGTATATAGATAGGATTTTAGGGTCAAGTCAGGGAGATCATAATGCTAGACTTCCACAAAAGCTTCAGAGCAATATTTTTTTACCTCCGACGACAGCTTCCATAGCCAGACTTCCAGAAAAGCTTCAGAGCAATATTCTTTATCTCCGACGACTGCATACTCTATAAATTTGTGATGCGGTCTAAAGCGGAACTGATGATCTAGTAATCTAGTATAAGTTGCCGATGTTTTAGTAGATGTTCTATTTTAGCTAGCGGTAGCTTTCCCACTATTTTAGATCCTATTGGGAGCAAGCTAGAAGACCCGTAGGGTTTTAGATCGTCTGCTGGTTTTTCTAGTTTTAATGTCTATGATCTGCGCAACTTTCCACGATAAAGGAAAATAGCCAGTTCAAATCAAATCAAATTTATTGATGTTAACATACATATATGTATATACACAAGTCACATAGTTCATAATAATTTTTTTAATTTTTTAATTTTTTTTTAATTTTTTAATTTTTTTTTAAGTTCTTAAGACTACATTGCAAAGTTCCGTAAGGTACTAGAGTCCTAATAACTGTAATAAGGTCGAATTCATGACTTTGTCTGAATTGGTTTTTGGGCTTCGTGTATGCAAATGTTTTTTAAGGTAGTTCGAATTGGTATGTCAACATAATGCTGGACTTCATATATATATTTGCACCTTTTTTTTTATAAAAAAAATGTTAAATACTTACTTCAATAAATAACATTTGCCCCTAACAAGCACGGTGAATTGATGAATAAGTTTATTAAAGAATAATATATTAACATATTTTTTTATATTATACGTATTTTAAATAAAGTTATTATTATATTTCATATTAATTCTAAGGGATACGGTTGAAAAACTTCAGAAAAATGTTTAGCCAATGCGTCGGTTTTGTCCCCATTACTTTACAAATTTTTCGGAGTTAACCTTACCTGTTGATATTCCCTATCGGCAAAAGTGGCTATTTTATCATAAGTATCTTCGATATTTTTATAGTCGTCAGTAGTTAATTCATTTAATGTATCGTTCAGAAGCCTGATGGATCCAAAAAAACTATTTAAAATATTAGTCCTGTCCGAGTACACTTCAGCCATATATTCTCCTTGTAATTTAAGAACTTTGGCCTTCAACCTAAAATAGTGTAAAAGTGGTTCTTAAGTACAGTTGGGGCGCAATTAAAATCCGGACACCAATTTCATATTACAATTATAAGTGGTGGAATTATTCTATTGAAGCGTTGAAATATTAAAAGCACGAACGACAGCGACAGTTTATAAATGGTGTCATTTGTTTTTAATACTTCAACTCAGATAAACGAACTTGAACTACCAGTGCGGGCCTAAGACGAAGAAGGTAGCGCTCAAGAAGCGCCACTCCACTCACTGAGCGGTTACTATGAGTAGGAGTGACAAACACTCGTATGATGTAGCGCTACTAGAACGCTATGTTCTGATGAAAGCGACCTAAGCTTTTATGTTGTTGATTATTTCGTCCACCAAGTTTTTATATACAATAATGCAAGTCTGTCAGCTTTTTTGACAGTATTTATTATTACTTAAATCGATGCCAACGTTTCGACACGCTTCCGTGCCTTCATTAGGGCTAAAAGAAAACAAAGGATAGAATCGGAACAACTATAACACTACAACCCCAATGGGTATAGACAGATAAAAGTTTTTTTTTTATTTACTATTTTTTACGGTCGTCGGCGTATCAGAGGCCATCTTGAACCGATCATCGACCGTACGGTTTTTAATCGTGCGGTCTACCGACTGGGGAGTGTGAAACGGCACCTTCATCCTACGAGATATCCGATCTCATCCGGCCTGTCCGGCGTGAATAGGATGGTTTTGATGTCGATTCATTTTACACTCTTCCCTAAGACAAGAGCACGCGGTGTTTCCCAAGCAGATAAAAGTTGTAACGTAAGTTAAACAAATATACTGAGTGATGCATGGCTTAGTTGCACATAGGAAATCCCATGTAAATTTTGAGGTGGCTAAATATTGGCTCCCCTGTAAAATTTAGAGACAAATTGTATTATAACTTTTTGAAGAGGCCGATACCCATGCGCCAAGTTTGAATAAATTTTAATAAGCCAATCCTAACGATTTATTCCCGTTTCGTCGACTGCTGTTTTGTTACCGTTTCGTCGATTGAGGAATTGAGGAAGGAATAATTACTAGGTACCTATTAGATATAAATGACATCCATTTATACCTGTAAAGGCCAGTCGACGAAACGGGAAAATTTCTTAAAGTCGACGAAACGGGAATATACCATCCTAACTTATTCAATTAAATGTGATGGCAAGATTACGAAATTTTCATAGTTTAGGTAATACAGTAAACACCAGCAAATTACTATTTGTCATTGACAAAACAAAAAGTAGCGTCGGTGAAACCATTTTCATTGAATGCGCTTTAATTATGGCTAAATATGAGCTATTCCATTAAGGAAAAAGTAACTATGATTAAGTGGTATTATACAGGAAACAGTTTAAGAGCAATGTCTGAAATGTTTTCAGTTCAATTCCCTGATAAGCCTATCCCTTCCATTTCGTTTAATTAAACTTATCATCAGTAAATTTGAGTCCAAAGGCACTGTAATAAATAGCTGTATATGCTCAACTCAGAATGTCAATTAAACTGAAGAAAGGAATAATAGAGATCTTGATATTTTACTGCACGTGGAGAAAAATAAAAATGATTAGCACGAGTATTCTTGGGCAAGCCGTAGGAAAACATCAAACCACAGTGTTGCGTACTTTAAAAAAAAAAAAAATATTTTCCTTACAACTATGAAGAACATCAAGAGCTACGGCAAGGTGATGAAGAACGGAGAATGGAATTCTGTTTTGAGGTAATGGAAAGAGCAAATAACAACGAACCAGATGTTCAAAATTGCCGGTATTGGAGCCGAGAAAAGGAACATCGTCTTGTTCATACTCTCCGACGCATATCCACAAAAAATAAATGTTTGGGCGGGAATTGTAGAACATCACATTATTGGACCATTTTTTATGGAAGGCAACCCCAGACCCGATGCTTTACACTGGTCTCTGTTTAAGTCGGTTTTCGGCCTCTTTACTGGCAGACTCTGGGTGCCAGCCTGAGAACTATCAAAACACACGATAAATGAAAGTCCTCAACAGTGCCCGAAGGATGTATTGAAAACTTACTGGAAACCAACCATTCCTTCCACAAGCATACAATGTGGAACTGCAGATGGAATTCATATTTCTGGTTGCTCAAATTTTACAATAAATGTCAATAATAATAAAAGTTATAAAGGTCCTTGTATTAATTTTTAACACTGTGTCATAAAATTACATTTAAGACACTTTTAATATTGTTTGTACCTAGATAAATATTTGTGAAAATGTAGGATGTGACTTTTTTTTTTATATTTTCAAATTACCTCGGAGTGATGTCTTCATTTTTACATAGTTTTCTCAAAAGTTCTTGCGCAATAACCTTATCGTTGTTCAGCCACGCTAACTGTGCTTCTCGAAATTGGAGTTCGTTCTTTATTTCACAGTTCAATTCCGGAATTTTCCTAATGTTAATGACAGCATTTTCTGCGACTCTAATGCAGTGTTCTTCTTTGGCATAATCTAAATTAAATCCGGTTTAGTATTTTCTCTCTCGTCATGTAAGGATATTGTCTAACTAAATATGTAAGCTGACAACGTCCAGACTATAAAAATAACTAAATACTAAAGAAAGTATATACAAAGGAAAGGTGGTGACCTAGCACAGAAATGGCACTGCTATGAATGAATTTCCTTATAGCGATGTAAACGCTTTCTGTGTAAATGGATAACCTGGAATATCGTACCGCCATAAAATTCTTCGTTCTGAACGGTTTATCGCCAATAGAAATCCATTCAAAGTTGGTAATGGAATCTTCATTTTCAAGATTTAAGAAATGAGCTCAATTTTAACGTGGTCGTACATCTCTTGAAGATGAAGGACCAATAAGAACTGCAACCAGAGATGAAGTCATCGAGAAGCTGCATAATATGGCATTGGACGAACGGCGATTAAATGTGTATGAAATAACTGAGGCAGTACCTTTTACACCAATAAAATATAGGAAAGATTTGTGCAAGATGGGTACCGCATTTGTTAAATGCTGACCAAAAAGAAATATGATAAAGAATTTCTCAACAAGTTTAGGCCGTTTTAAAAAGCATCGAACCGATATGTTACTATGGGGAGATAACATCCACCCTATTCACCAGATTTGTTTCCGTCTAGCTTGCAACTATTTCCAAAGTCAAATGAGGTAGATGGGTATTTTGGAGGCCTCTTAGAATCATATTCCACATGAAATTTATTAATTGGAGGAAAGTTGGACAGAGTGCATTGAACTAAAGGAGGACTTAGATGCATTTTTAAAATAAAAATTACAGTATAAAAACATAACAAACCACAAAATATATTTACCAGCAAAATTTAGGACCATTTCAAAGAAGTAATTCTTGAAGTTGTCATCTTTTTTGACATATTCGCCCAAAATTGTAATCCTTTGCGCGGCCACAGGCTCAACGAACTGAAAATCATTCTTCCTTATAATTGCATCTTGCAATTTCCACTTATGAAGGACTTCTTCGAAATTTTTACTTTGCAATGCCGCCTCCCAATCGTCTATTTCCACTAAAGATTGCAAATGAGTAAGGATTGGGTACAAGTTTTTACTGCTTTCCAGGCTGGTATGCTTCAGATCGTTGATAATGCACATACTAAGGTGTTTTTTCGATTCCGTAAGAGTATATTGGTCGTAATCACAAAGGGCTTTTAAAGAATAGAACTGATACTTTTCGTATATTTTTGAATTTGCCTGAAAATTGTATATTTAATCTTAAAACCTTAAACATTTACATACAGTGTCTTGGAAAGTTTTTACCATTTTTACCCTTCCTTGATCTTACAAAGGTAGTGTATTTGCAATTAAGTCGAAATTGACTTCAACAGAAAGCTACCCTAAATTTCAATTTAATTATACAAATTGAGAAGTAGCTTTTGGGCCACATAAATTAAAAAACTACTTTTTGGGACATCCTGTATGTGAATTTTCGTATTTGAACAACATTGACCAAATAAACTTGCATAGATAGTCCTTCTCTCTCATGCGCCTCGGGCATTTTGAGGTTCTAGAAATAGATGGAGTAGTGTATTGACTTGGTGTTGTAGTCTTTTAGGACGTTTCGTGCTTCGCTGTAAGATTTCGTTCTGAATATAGGGAATTAAATTCTTACGGAGGGTTGCATTTGACATATGTCAAAGTGTATTTGTTCTCATACAAAGTATTTTGGATCGACTTCTTTGGATTATAGCTAAGTTTGAGTTGCTCGCGTATTCCCAGAGCTCAATGTTTATGTTTATTAAGTATGATATGTTCTTTCCATGTAAATTTTTCATACTTGTGACTTGTGGTTCTTGAATATTGTTTAGACAGATTAGAGGGATTAGCGTGAAAGTCAACTGACTGATTTTGCCTCATCTATTTTTATTCCCCGGTTGTGTTTGGATATAATTCAAGTGTCTTAGATCATGGACGTTATAGCTGAATTTTCATGGCTTGCAATCAGCACTACCTTGTGGAACACCTTCATTTCCTTGAAAAGTTGTTCGACATATTTTTATTCACTCTTGTTCGAATTTCTCTGTTACCTGGATAATTTTTTATGTACATTGCCTTATCAAGTCCTTCAAGATGTTTGTAAAACAAGTGCCCATCAGAAAAATTCCCAAAGGTTTAATATCTGGCGACCTAGGTGGCCAAAGATGTGCTCATAATGTATCATAACAAACTCTGGTACATTTACAGTGGCAGAATAGAAATTCAAAGAAAAGTGAAACACAGTTTACTAACTCCACTATATCAAAAACTTACAAAATTCATATTCATAGATTCGCTAGCATGGTAACTGCTTGCTGATTCATTATTATCGTATCGTGTTTTTTGTGTTTGTAAGTAACTTTCAAACCACTCGTAAATGCTGTTCCATTTAATCCCAATTTTGATCATTTATCAATTAGCAATAGCAAAGTTTGCCTTTAATGCAATCTTTCGGCTTGCTATCACATTTTGAAGAACTGTCTCATAAAGTTTGGTACCTATATTGTTCATAGTTGGGTATCCTTATGTACTCAATTAGTCGTTGGTTAATAGTACTTCAGCAAACATAACACCATATTTTTGAGTAGATTTTGCTGTATGCTCTAAGTTGCAAAGCGATTTTATCGCTATGCAGAAATTTGTATGTCGAATCTATAATAACTTGGTAAAAACCACCAGGACACACTGTATGTTAAGAAATAACACTAAAAAATAAGCATTCACCAACAATTATTGTTCCCCTACAAATAATACAAATAATTTTGGTTACCCCATTTGATTTCAAATTGTCATTTCTATTTGTGTTCCATTGACCCAACCGCCACAAACATTCATATTGGGGCTCCTCCGATAAGTCCGTACAAAGCAACGGAAGTTGATAGAGTTGATTCATTTTAAAACTTTCAATCAGGTTGGCATGATTTAAATCTGAGCTTTTTATAGGCTGCATATTGTAGTAATGCAACACGTTGTCCCATCGTCCAACATTTTTGTAGTATTCCACTCGATGATCGGGACGAAGTAAGAATGATATGCCGCAACCCGAGAGAGCGTCTAGATCGCCTATAGCTTTGTATGCCTAAAATGATTAATTTATTTAGTATTTTAGACAAGCCTACCATAATTTTTTTGTCTAAAACAAACTATTTTACTGTTTATATTCATTGAAATGCAGCGCCCTATTTGGCTATTTTAAAGTGTTTCTCTAGGGAGGTCATGGATAGCTAGGCCGCTTTCAAGGCAGTCTGCCAACCTAGAAGTAACTGGACCCTTGTACAGAAGTATGCGAACGCCCTCGGAAAGCATACTGAACAGAAACAGGTTCTCTTGGCCTGGGTACCTGAACATTGCGAAGCGCATGACAACTTGAGGAAGCACCTATCATTGATTTGTGTATAGGAGAATCTAATCTGTCTGTCGCTGCACTTCCTGAGAGGCTCTGGGAAGAATCAGGCGTCAAGTCTTTGGGAGTCTGGAGCGATGCCCTGACCCTGACCCAGGCAGGTTCGGCGAGGGTCTTGGTGGCTGAGCAAAAATTTAAGCAAAAAAGATCACCTGAACTACTATTACTACTACTTAACATTTACTTGTTCCAAATATTATTTTTATATTAACTTTAGGTCTGTTGGCAAGGAGATGGCATGCGTTATACAGGGTACCCGGTAAGTATAGGGTAATATTTCGCCAGCGTACTAATTATTAATTTTATTTTTATAATATAATTATTTTCACTAGTTATTATTATAAACAAATAAACTTATTAATTTAATATGAAGTAACGCTAACATGCATTTAATTTATGGAGAAGCACAATGCAATCTCTGGAAGCAAGAAGAATTTATACCAAGAGATTTCCAAATCGAAATTTACCGGATCGCAAACATTTTTGCAAGAGAAAAATTGAAAAATAAACAAATGTGAAGCATTTCTTACGATAAACATTTGGAAGTCAGTGTAAAAATTGCTCGTAAAATAAGTTTTGTTCGAATTGCTTATTTCGTCACATGTTTAAAGCACCTTCAGCACACTTTCTTGTTCTAAGGATTTTTTGTCGCTGTACTTGGAACAACATTTGCAGGATCGTTTCGTATTTGTTCACAAAAATGGATTATCCTTCCCTGGTATTTACTGCAGTTGAGTAAACAAGTTCTTTCAGGTGACCCAAAAAAGAAAAAATCCAAAGGATTTAGGTTTGGAGACCTAGGTGGCCACAGAATAGGTCCTCCGCGACCTATGCAACGATTACCAAATTTATAGGCAAATAACGACACACTACGTTGCTTAAATGTGGCGACGCACCATCGTGCATAAACAAAAAATATTTGTGCCCTAGCTTGCAAGAGTAAAGAAACGAAGGGCCCAATCAAATGGTTCAACGATGCTTGCCTACACATTAATCATAAACCTTTGTTGATGATTGCTCTGTCTTATTGCATCCGGATTTTCTTCATGCCAGATATGTAGATTATGGCAATTTATTACGCCGTCTTTCGTAAAGCTTACTTCTTCGGCAAATAGAACAGTTCCGGTAAAATGGGGATTTTCCCTAAAGTGTTGTAAAAACCAGTTTGCATAAATTAATCTTGAGAACTTTATTTTAAAGTCTGAATTTTTCGAAATGTTGTCTTATTTAAGGTGCACCAAGAAGTGACACCGTAAATAAGTATGTGACGAATGACTGTCTTGTACAACAAGGTCCTTGTACGTATGTGCCAAAAGTATTTTTTAATTCTCCAAAAATGGCATCAACTACTAGTGCGGTGCCAGGTCCGTTTCTAACTTCCTTGACTGTGTACAAGAATGATTTTAGTTTCTTAGTCCACATGGGCCGGACAAAGTTCAAAATCTAATTAAAATATACAGGGGTGCTTAAAAGTTATAATCGAAAATGTAAATCTTCAGGTGCGTCTGTGGGCTCAGATATCTTTGTTAGAGGGGACATTAGGCGAAATTATTATATGAACTTTGTTTCTGCCCGACTTGACCACCCTGTATAAAACAAAATAATTGAAGAATTCATTTCAGAGAAAAAATAAACCTAACAAGTTATTTTCGAAGTAATTTTATTGAAATAAAATTTTTGTTTTAGGTAATAGGTCTTATACTTTCCTCCCCTGTACGCTGGCGAAATATTGCTCTATACTTAAGAATTTTAAGCATGCAAACATTTTTATTACATATGGCTTTTAAAAATAAAACTAATTTCTAAGTCAACAAATTTTGATTTAAACACAAACTATTGAATACTAGTGATAAAAAAGTATTATTGAGCCAAACGAAAACAATCATCAAAATTATATAAGTACCTGAATCACAGATAAATTAATCTGTGCCTGAACGCAAAAAAATGTACTTACACTTTGTAAGACATTCTGCAAAGTAATTCCAGTTTCCTCCGGCACATTTTCATAAATATAATCAAGATAACTGTACCCGTTTTCGAATGGCGTGCCATCTCTTGGATCGTTCTGTTCAAAATAGGCTATCTTTTCTTGACACCATAGTTCAGCATAAAGAAGCGCTGAAAAGTGTGCCGAGCAAAATTCTGCCGCCTTGGATATTGGTAGATAATTTAATTTAAGACCAGTTGATCTAAAAATGGGGAAAAGTAATTCAATACTGTCGAATAAAAATACACATCAGCTTACTTGTTACGGAAGCTGAATTGTTGCCTTACAAAATTGATTACATCCAGCATACACTTGACAGATTTCTTGTTAACCGGTATTAGGGTTTTGTCAGTGCTAGATGTTACTGTTAAGTTCCAATGCCTTGAAAAAAATTCATTTATCTGTCTTGATAAAGTCTCTGTGACGAGGTTGTTCTTTAAAGACAACACCAAGTATATCAGCAACGGTAAGATATGTTCACAGAACTTTGCCTAAAATGTAAATGTCAAATATGAAAAAAAAAATCGGCACGAGACACGGTTAAGAAGCAGAAACGAGCAGTATAATACAGGCTATTCCATACTCGATGGTACGTTAGAAGTATCTGGAGAACGAAAAGAAAAATAATTTTGAAATTTTCACTACGGCCATAGGAGGCTGCGCTCTAGCTTTTAATAGTATATTATTAACCAAGGTTTAGACAGCCATCATTATTGCCAGAGCGGCAAGTTTAAATCACGAAGAGCGGAGCGACGAGGGATTTAAGACGCGAGGGCTATAAGCTGTCTAAACCGTGGTTAATATAATACTTTTTCCACTACTACAAACTTTTACAAGACATTTATCTTTACAGTATTATTAATTATCAAAAATTATAGGTAGGAATAAGTATATTTTTTAATCAAGTTACCTGCGCTTTGGAATTGTCAAAATATTTTGTTGTTTTGTCAGGTGGCTTTGTTATTACGACCCGAATCTGTCCTCCTAATGAATATGGCGAATTATTGTCTCTTATACCCTATATTTGTTATTGATTGTATCGATATTTTACAATATCAAGCATCTTTAATAATCTAATATGTATTGATAATTATCTGGTTGCCTAACCACAAGAAATCACCTTTCAGGTTATTCATGTTTATGAATTCATGTTGTAGAATCAAAAAATCAAGTTACCTGCGTTTAAACAGATTCTTGAAGATCGGTCAATAATGGATTTCAATGCCTTATTATTGACCATGGTCAATAATAACTTATAAGGTAGAGAAAAACGATTTCTAACGTTAATAATCGGTCAATAATGGCGATGTTATAGGTTAGTAGTGGAAAAAAATAATTTCGCGGTTGCAGTGGTGCCAGATCTATTGATAACTGACATCAACTTTGGAATTTTAATGGGACACCCTGTAGTATATTTTATTTTTAGATTCTACGAAGCAATCTAGGTTTTTTTTGTATAGGATATTTTTATATTTCTCTTACCGTTTTTTAAATATTAATTATTTTGTGTCTTTTTTTTACCAAAACTATCTGAATTAAAACTTCAATATTTTCGTCTCCAGATGTCAAATCAACGTAAAATTTTAACATCATTTAGTCAACATGTGGTACTTTAATTCTGGCAACATAGGATCGCCGACTTCTATACAGAGGGTCCTAAAAATTAATTGCGATTCAGATTTTATAAATTTGATCAAGTCACTTTTTTGAAATGGAACACCCTGTATATTATTGAAGTGTTGAATAGAGTGGACCAATTAAATTTTTTTCATATAGAGTGTTCCTCTACATATTTTGAACCGCTTTCGATTTATAAGCCATTTTATAAATAATTACTATTAATATTCGAGAACTAGACATTAAAAGATCTAAATCGATAAGTGTACCAGGATGTAACAACTGCAATACATAACGATGGTCACTTTTTAGTTTGGGTTTGCTTATGTTAGATTAAAATAGCAAAAATGGAGAATAATAGTTATTTAAATGCGGATATTTTAAATTTGTTTTATATTCACGGCGAGTGTCAAAGAATTGTTTCAAGAACCTGCAGAAGATTTAACGCTCTTTTTCCGAATTTGCCGCCAATGAACCCACGGAAATTTCTCAGATTTGAAGGTAATTTTTTAAATTTCGGAAATGTACAGGCTCTAAGATATCAATTTCGCCCTGTTACTGAAAACGAAGAAAATGAAATTAACGTTTTGGCGTACTTTCATGCCTATCCCCATGCTTCAAGTGCCAAAAATGATTACATTACAGGCTTTACAAGCAGGTGATCCTCCAAAACGTGTAGATCTTTGCGAAATGTTATTAATTCGAACACAGGAGGATCCAGATTTTCTGAAAAAAATTATTTGGACTGATGAAACAAAATTCTCACGCGAAGGAGTCTTTAACCGTCAAGATAATCACTATTGGGCTGCAGAAAATCCACACGTTAAAAAAGAAAGAGGTTACCAACAAAGATTTAATTTTAATGTATTTTGTTTGTTGGCAGTTAACAATCTATATTTATGATTAGGGTTGAGCATTTATGCAAGTTGCATATTTTATGCAAAAATTCGAATTTTTGCATATTTTTTGAAAACTAGCTTATGTATGCTGATTTTAAGTTATTTTATTATATTAAGTATATAATCGGAATCGCTATTATCAAGTAATGAATAATAGAGTTTGGGCCCAAGATATCACCTTAATTATACTAACAGGTAGGTATTATATTAATGGTGTTTAACGATTTACGATCCCTAATTCCTCGATTATTCTTTGAAGGTAGGATGGGCTCGAATTTAATTTGTAATTAAGGTAATATAATACTTAAAGTAAGAAAAATGTTTAATTGTTTTCTTCGAATTCCAAGGCAAGATTAGGCATTTCGACAAGTAAACTATCTGGTTATGTTCTGTGTTTAGTACGGGTTAGATCGAGTGTTAGTTAAGTGTGAAAAAAGTTGCTTAAAAGTGTTTTTCCGAACTTAAACGTAAAATATGCCGAAAGTAAGCAGTGTTTCCATTTGGATAAAACCTTACAAAGAATTGTATCTCGATATGGATAAAGTCTACTGTACAGCCTGCGGAAAAATGGTTTGTATTATTGCTGTTATTTGTAGAATAAGTTGATATAAAAAAATACTTTTCCAAACTGAGAAAAATATCTATTGCAAGAAATTAATAATAATATGATTTAAATATAAAATTTCGCGCTTTGATAAAAAACCATTAATCTCTTGTCATGAATATTCTATAAGAACTTGAAATAAATGATTTGATTACTCCCTTTGTTAAAAGTAATTTAATACTTGACCCAAGACACACATTTCTCTTCAGACAAATAAACTATTTTCGTCTGTGTTGAGCAAGCCTAACTTTTGCTCAATTTGGTTGCAGGTTGCATGCGAGAAGAAATTTCAAATCGACCAACATGTGAAAACAGCTTCCCATGCCACTAAGGTACGAAAAATAAAAGTCCCTGGCTAGAAAGTGCAATTATCTTTATCCAAATGTTTTGAACTACCCTCTAGAAAATTAAGTGAACAAGAAGTGTTCAATGAAGATCTTTGCCGTGCGCTGGTGGCATCAAATATACCATTGGCAAAATTGTCAAATGACAATTTTCGTTCGTTTCTACAAAAATATTGCAAAATTAATATACCAAGCCAGACAACTTTGAGAAGAAATAATATAGACTCTTTATATTTAATGGTGCTGACAAAAATAAAAGAAGAAATTTCAAATAATTATTTTTATATTTGTATGGATGAAACCACAGATTCGTCTGGGCGTTATATGGCTCATCTAATAATTGGAGTTCTTACCGAATAATCTCACTTAAAAGGATTTTTAATTACCTCCAAGCAGTTGGAAAAAACGAACGCTTTAACAGTGACTAGGTTTATACAAGATGCATTGGCGCACTTCTTCCTTCCTGATGCTATTCCCATTGAAAAAATGTTGCTTTTTCTGTCAGATGCTGCGCCTTATATGATTAAAGCAGGACAAAATTTAAAAATATTCTATCCAAAGATAATTCATGTAACTTGTTTGGCGCATGGTATTAATAGAGTGGCAGAGGAAATTAGAAAACACTTCCCACTTGTGAACGAATTAATATCAAACATGAAAAAAATATTTCTTAAAGCACCACTAAGGATTCAATACTACAAAGAAAAACTTCCTGGCGTCCCACTTCCCCCTCAGCCAGTAATAACAAGATGGGGCACCTGGTTGGAGGCAGCTTTTTTTTTATGCTGAACATTTTATTGCTTTGAAAGAAGTAATCAGTGAACTATCCGACGAGAAGTCGCAGGCTCTTGTTGATGCATAAAAGTTATTTGAAAATAAAATATTGCATCAACAGCTCGCATTTATTAAAAGCAATTATACCTGTGTGCCAGAAATTATAACACAATTAGAATCAAATAAGTTATCCCTAACTGAATCTACAAACTGTGTTACACGTGTGGAAACATCTTGTTACAGTGTGAGCGGAAATATTGGGGACAAGATTAAAGAAAAATGTCGAAGTGTTTTGCAGAAAAATGACGGATTTATTTTTTTAAAAAGTGTAGCTAGGGTACTGTCTGGTGGTTTTGTAGATAATTTTGAAGTAGATCCAAATATACTAGTTAACTTAAAATATGCTCCAATTACTTCCGTGGACGTAGAAAGAAGTTTTTCTGTATACAAATATATGTACTCGGATAGAAGGCATACATTTCTAATTGAAAATTTTGAAAAATATTTGGTTGTTTATTGTTTTCATAACATTATATAGTTACGAAGCTTAGTACATAAACATGTACCCTACTGTTCAGAAATTAATGTAATGGCACCTACTTTCATTTTAATATAGTACTTTTATTTTCTAACAATGTGGTTTTATTAAAAATTTATTTGGCATATTCTTATATTTTATATGCATATTTTGGCAAAAAGACTTGCATATATATGTGCATATTTCCTTCTTTTTGGTATGCATATTTGCTCAAGCTTATTTATGATGAAAATTTAACTACTGCAAAATATCTCGAAATTCTAAGAACGACCGTATCTGACTTTTTGGATAATCTACCGCTTATCGATTTGAGAAATTGTTGGTATCAATTAGATGGAGCTCCTGCTCATTGTACCCATGAAGTTTCCGCGAAACTGTATGATATGTTTGAAGATAGTGAGATAGATCTTAATCCTTCCACTTTTTTCTGTGGGGTAGGATTAAAGAAGTGGTTTATAGAACACCAGTAAATTCAAAAGAAGATCTAGAAAATCGAGTAAGGCGCGCTTTTGAAGAACTTGATCCATTAGAAATTCAAAGAGCTACTACCGCACCGGGGTCATGTGATGACATGTATTACCGATTGCTTACATGAAAATGGTCAGCACTTTAAACATCTGACGTATTAGGTGAGAATTCCAAAAGTTTTAATTTACTGACCAAATCGGTTCTTTTCAGAACCACAATTATTATAAAAGGAAATTTGTTTTGATCATGGCACACTTATCGATTTAGATCTTTAATGTCTAGTTCTCGAATATGAATATGAATTAAAATAGGTAGAGAAACACTCTATATGAAAAAAATTCAATTGGTCCACTCTATTCAACACTTCAATAATATACAGGGTGTTCCATTTTAAAAAAGTGACTTTTAATCAAATTTATAAAATCTGAATTGCAATTAATTTTTAGGACACTCTGTATAGAAGTCGGCGATCCTATGTTGCCAAAATTAAAGTACCACATGTTGACTAAATGATGTTAAAATCTTCCGTTGATTTGACATCTGGGGACGAAAATATTAAAGTTTTAATTCACGTTAGTTTCGGTAAAAAAAAGACAGAAAATAATTAATATTTAAGAAACGGCAAGAGAAATGGAAAAATATCCTATACAAAAAAACCTAGATTGCTTCGTAGAATCTAAAAATAAAATAAACTACAGGGTGTCCCATTTAAAATTCCAAAGTTGATGTCAGTTATCAATAGATCTGGCACCACTTCAACCGCGAAATTATTTTTAAAAGCTAGAGCGCAGCCTCCTATGGCCGTAGTGAAAATTTTAAAATTATTTTTCTTTTCGTTCTCCAGATACTTCTAACGTACCATCGAGTATGGAATGCCCTGTTTAAAATACATGTTACCTTAGCTTTGCAAATACAAACAAGTTCTTTCAAATAGCAAACGTAGTCAAAACTCTTTAGCAGCGCTAAAACCAGAGATGTGATCCACTGATTATTGTCGAGAGCTTCTAATGGGCACCATAAATCTGGGTCGTTTATTAAAACAGAGAACATTTCAAAGTTCACCCGAACTTGTGAGGTTGATTTCTGAGGATTATTTATGTAAGGGATTATAAAATCTTTGTTTATTACACCGTAGCCGAAATCCAGGCGAGAATCTAAAAGCATTTATACATTTAAAACAAAATGAACTCCTTATGAACTTCCTTATATTTCATTTTTTGAGGTTGCAATCCTGACTTTAGGTAAAAGTTCACGGAAAAATAGGACATGCGCTACTTTTGTGATGGTCGTTACGACGAACTTTGCGAATTTCTTCACGAAAAGTTACAGTATTACATTATGAAAGTGTTTGCCGATAAAGTGATCCCATTTTTTAAATATATTATAATCGATTTGTGATGGGCTACATGCTTGGTGAAATGGATATTCTATGGTAGGGGAAATTAAAGTCTTACTTGTTTTATCACAATTATAATTCAGTTGCCTGACACGTGTTTTGACCCTGGATCATTATCAGACTATTAAGTATTAGATTGGCACCTGAAATACAGTTCAATCAGATATACAGGTCACACAACTCAAAAAATCTCTATAAAAACACAAAAACCATAAACTTATCCCCATACAAGTCAATAAAAATAACCTAGGTAAATACATAGCTAATTCAAAAATTGAAAATAAAGACAAATTAACACATAACGGGGTCTACCAAATACAATATGATGACTGTGATTCAATCTATATAGGTCATGTATTATACCTATGTAGGTAATTGAGATTACTTCCGGTGGTGATAGGCATAACCATGGTGAGGCAGTCACTGTCAAGAGGACATGTCAATTTAGTTTTTGTTAAATACTCCTGTTTTAAATAAAGATATTTAAAGTACGAAGTGTTATTCTTAACGACTAATACATGGTGTCAGGTGAAAAACACATTGTGAAGACAAAAAGCTAGAATTTTTGCTGACATGGAAAGCTTTTGCAAGGCGCCAGAGCCGCTTGTACTTGATGGTAACGTAGCAGACAACTGGAAAAGATTCAGCCAAAGAATCGACTTGTTTCTTACGGCTTCCGACACTTCCGACCAAAGCTCGAAGGAAGAGAAGAAAAAGATTGCAATATTCTTGAATTTAATCGGTGATGAAGCACTAGAATTCTACAATACGTTCACATTTGAAGCTACCGAAGAGAAGACATTAGAGGTAATTAAGTCTAAATTTGAGGCTTACTGCGCACCTAAGAAAAACGTAATTTTTGAACGATTTAAGTTTAACAGTATCTATCAAAAAGAGGGCCAAACTTTTGATAGTTTTGTCACCGAGTTACGCAAGGCGGAATTGTCAACTGAGTATCCAGAGAAAGATGACATGATAAGGGACCGTATAGTAATGGGCATTCAAGACGTAACAACTCAAGAAAGATTGTTAAGAGAGCCAAATTTGACCCTTAGAAAAGCAGTAGATTTTTGCCGAGCGACAGAAATAAGTAAAACTCAATCGAAAGTGTTACAGAATGAAGCAGCAGTCAATTCAGTAAGATATAGAAAAGATAAACGCAGAGAGAATGAAAAATCTAGGAAAACGTGTGACTATTGTGGTTATATTCACCCAGAAAGAAGGTGTCCAGCTTTTGGAAAGACCTGTGCAAAATGCCAAAGACGAAATCACTTTGCCAGTGTGTGTAGAAAGGACAGAAACATAAAAGAAGACAAAACAGTTCATGAGGTAGCTAGGACTGACAGAGATGATGACGAGATTAGTGATGACTCGAGTGAAAAGGAGTACTACGTTGGGTCAATATTCAAATCCATAGGGTCTGTGGATTATAGTTCTGTTACTATGTGGACAAAAGAGGTAGTTATAAATGAAAAATCTGTTATATTTAAGCTAGATTCAGGTGCTGAAGTTAGTGTGTTACCACAAGATATTTTAAGATCAGTAGCACCGCATGCAAAAGTAAACAAATCCAATATATCACTGTTATCTTATGGTAGCTCAAACTTCAAGATTAGTACTGTAGGTTAGGCTAATATAAAATGTCTAGTAGACAATGAACAAACCTAACGTCAAATTTGTGATTGTTGATGCCAAAAACCAAATTCCACTTCTTGGGTTGCAAGACTGTTTAAAATTAAATCTCATTAAAAGAATTGATCAAGTCCAATGTAACTTTAGAACACTTGAGGAGGTCGTGACAAGATACGCTGATGTCTTTACGGGTTTAGGAAAGTTTCCAAGTCAACATCACATAGTACTTAAAGATAATGTTGTTCCTAAAATAACAGCTATAAGACGTGTACCACAAGTGCTACATGACCGTTTGAAAGCTAAACTATGTGATCTTGAATCTAAAAACATAATTAAAAAAGTTGATAAACCCACAGAATGGGTTCATCCCCTCGTAATTGTAGAAAAGCCCAATGGTGATCTAAGGTTATGCTTGGACCCCAAGCATTTAAATAATTCAATACGGAGAGAGCACTTTTTAATACCCTCCCTTGAAGAAATTTCTGGTAAGCTAAGTAATAAACAGTATTTTACTGTTCTGGACATGAAGGATGGGTATTGGCAAATAGAACTAGATGACACTAGTGCTGACTTGTGCACGTTCGGGACACCTTTTGGAAGGTATAAGTTTTGTAGACTAGCTTTTGGTATTTGTTCGGCCCCAGAAGTGTTCCAAAAGAAAAATTACGAGATATTTGGTGACATTGATGGTGTTGGACTTTATTTTGATGATCTTATTGTGACTGGATCCACTGAGGCCGAACACGATAAAAATTTGAGGTTAGTTTTGGAAAAAGCATTAGAACATAACATAAAATTTAATAAATCAAAGATTCAATTTAAAAAAGACTATGTAAAGTTCATGGGGCAAATTTTTTCAAAAAAGGGTGTCCAAACAAATGAAAATTACATAAATGCAATTCTGGAAATGCCAAACCCACAGTCTAAAGTTGACGTATTAAGATTTTTGGGCATGGTAAAATATGTAGGTAAATTTATACCTAATTTATCAAAAATATCTGCTCCTCTAAGAAATTTAACAAGACTTGATATTGAGTGGCACTGGTCAGATGAACATCATGCAGCTGTGCAGCAGCTAAAACATCTATTAACAAAAGCGCCAGTTTTAACATTTTTTGATCCAATGAAACCTGTCGAAATAGAGACAGATGCATCAAAAGATGGGTTGGGGGCGTGCCTTTTGCAGGAGGGACATCCAGTGGCCTTTGCGTCGAGAAGTTTAAATAAAACTGAAAAAAAGTACGCTCAAATAGAAAAGGAAATGTTAGCCATTCTATTTGCAGCCCAAAAGTTTCATCTTTTTATTTATGGATTAGACATTAAAGTTTGTAGTGACCACAAACCTCTAGAATCAATATTTCGGAAAGATTTACAAGCAATTTCACCGCGACTGCAGCGAATGCGTCTCAAGTTACTAAATTATAACTTAACTGTAACATATAAACCGGGTAAATATTTATATATTGCAGACACTCTCTCTAGGGCTTTTATACAACACCCCGAATTAAAATCAAACACAGAAATTGACTATGCAGTTCATGCACTTGTTAAATACTTACCTATGTCTGAGACCAGGAAAACTCAATTCAGACACGAGACACTTAATGACCCCCAGTTAAAAATAGTAACCAACTATGTGTTGCAAGGTTGGCCTACTCAAAAACACAAAATACCGGATAACGTCAAATTATACTTTAAACTCAAAGATAATATTTCCATTTCAGAAAATTTAGTATTTTTTGAGAATAAGCTTATAGTTCCAAATAGTCTTAGAAAAGAAATGCTCACACTTCTACATGAGGGCCACCTGGGGATAGAAAAGACAAAGGCACGTGCCAGGAAAATCTTTTATTGGCCAAACATAACAGTAGATATTGAATCCTTTATTAAACAATGTAAAATATGTGAAAAATTTGCGAGAAAAAACTTGAAAGAAACGTTATTACCATATCCAGTACCCACTAGATGTTGGGAAAGGGTAGGATCAGATATTTTTTCATATGCAGGTTCAAGTTACCTAGTGATGTTTGATGCTTATTCCAACTAGTTGGAACTGTTATCAATAACGGATAAAAGCGCAAATACTGTTATAAAACAAATTAACCGGTATTTGCACGATTTGGATCACCTGATTATCTTGTTGCCGATAACGTTCCTTATAATAGTGATTGTTTTAAAAATTTTGCAAAAGACTGGAATTTTAACCTTACGTTAAGAAGTCCGAACTTTCCTCGCTCCAATGGTTTAGCTGAAAAAGCTGTTGCTATTTCAAAAAATCTACTTAAAAAAGCATTGGAGGAAGGAAGGGATATAGAATCATCATTGTTAAATTATAAAAATACCCCGTTAAAAAATGTAGGATACTCCCCGTCACAATTATTAAATTGTCGATTGTGTAAAACAAAAGTGCCCACTGAGGTAAGTTTGTTATCTCCTAGTGTGTGTACAAATGTGATATCGAAGTTAAGAAACAAACAAAATATGAATACTCAATATTTTAACAGATCTGCAACAGATCTTAAGCCGCTTAAAAAAGGGTCTAACGTGACAATGTATAATCATAGAAATAAAACATGGGACTCTGGTAAAATAGTTAATATTGATGAAGCCCCAAGGTCCTATATTATAAAAGATAATTTAGGAAATACTGTGAGACGAAATCGTTATGATCTAAGGCCATCAGAAAACACATTTCAATTAATTGGTCCCAGCGACTTTGATGAGATAAATAATTTAACAAACTTAGACATCGATAATCAAAGTGTCGATAATGACAAGCCATCAGGATCAAAGATAATTTCGTTTGACAGAAACTTACCTGTCCCTAATACTGTTACTAGGTCTGGTCGCGTTGTTAAAAAACCAATAAAACTTGACCTATAAGGGAAAGGATGTATTATACCTATGTAGGTAATTGAGATTACCTCCGGTGGTGATAGGCATAACCATGGTGAGGCAGTCACAGTCAAGAGGACATGTCAATTTAGTTTTTGTTAAATACTCCTGTTTTAAATAAAGATATTTAAAGTACGAAGTGTTATTCTTAACGACTAATACAGGTCAAACAGGTAGAAACTTTAATACTAGGCTTAAAGAACATAAAACATCCATTTAAAAAAAAACAAAATATAACAGGAATAGCGGACCACTGTATAATAAATAACCACTCAATATCCAACAAAATAAAACCGATATATACTCAACACAAGGGTAGAAAACTCAACCTATTAGAAACATTAGCAATCAAAAGAGCCTTAAAAAATCGATGTAATGTTGTTAATAATCAAATTGAAATACCTTCAGGTGCCAATCTAAATAATAATAAACACTGTCAAAAATTATGAACGAAAAAAAACCCATAATTATCTACACAATATCATTTTCTTAATTTTATTACCTAGATGTAAATACCTCTATAATCACACCTGTAACTTTGTTGTACCTTTGGTCAATACCTGAAAATTAAGGACAAAAATAACCCATAATCTGTCTGTCAATTCACTTCATCTCCCTAATTTTATTTTAATGACATGTTTACCATTACTATTAGTTATATATTAACTTTGTAACTACACGTAGAATTTAGTATTGTCTTGTACTCCTTTGACAATGATCCGCAAGGGTCGAAACACGTGTCAGGCAACTGAATTATAATTGTGAAATATAACAAGTAAGACTTTAATTTCCTCTGCCATATTATAATCAATAAACAACATGGCTTTATAAGGGGAAAATCCACTGTTTGTTGGAGGCGTTGGAGAATGGGTTGCAGATTGATGCAATTTATAAGGATTTTCCAAGGTATTTGACAAGATCGACCATGATTTGCTTAATCAGAAGTTCTCAGCTTTGGGGATTTTTGGTAGCTTGTTGTGCTCGTTTGAGAGTAATCTTAGAGGTCGAACACAAGCAGTTAAAATAAAAAAAATACTGTTTCCTCACAAGTTTTAATGTCATCTGGAGTCCCACAAGGTGGGCATCTCTCTGCATTTCTTTTTGATTAATTAATGATATTAACGATGTTTTTCCTGTCTCATCGTTTCTGCTATTTGCTGATGATGTAAAATTGTTTAGGGTTATAAAATCACTGAGTGATTGTCAGTTATTGTTGGGGTGCAAACGTAATCAAACAATCCAAAATTTCGTTTAAAATACCAAAGGTGTTGTTACTATACAGGGTGGCGCACCGAAAACTTTCCACCCAGGTTTATTTTCTTGTTAATAATTAAATTAAAATTCGTTCGAACACGGGAACCTTAGTTCTCAGGGTGACATATTTTTTTTTTGCTATTTTCACCCCCCCCCCCCTGCTTGAACCCCTACGATAGGGTGGCTTTCACCCTTAAACTTAAAGAGAATGCCGTGGCTAGGCCGCTGGGGTTGGTCAAAGAAGAGATAGATCGTACAGCCAAACAACTTGCAATAAGCAGATGGACAGAGCTAACAACCTGTAGCATCTCCAAGCAATTGTGGCCCCTACTTGATAACAAGAAAACCGCAGCGTTATTACAACACAGTCGGAAGGACTTAAGAAATATCACTGCCGGGGTCACCGGACACTGTCTTTTCGGTAGACATGCAGAACGTATGCAAATACCAGCTAACGACTTCTGCAGAAGTTGCAGAGACGAAGAAGAGGAGGAAAGCATTCAACATTTTTTGTGTGAATGCCCTGGTCTTGCAAGAAGAAGGTTTAATGCCTTGGGCGAACCATTCTTTAATAATCTGGAGGAAGTAAGCAGCTTACAACTGGGTCGACTTACTATGTTTATCAACAGTGTTGGCTGGTTTGAGTGAGCTGCCAGGATTCTTCTACGCCGTACTTCGCACTAGCCATCAGGGAGCTGACGCTGATAGGTTCCGCAAAACATGTGTGGTAACACAACGGTCCTTATAGTACTACGTGAGACCGTCTGGATAGACCAGAAGTCTGCCACTCTAACCTAACCTAATCTAAAATCTTAAATGGAAAGGGGAGTCGAGTGATACCTTATTTTATAGGGAATTCAATTGCCTTCCCAACGCGACCTTGCTCGTTTAAATCGAGTGAATAGTTCCTGATAAATAGGGCTAAAAAGAAAAGAAAATTTAAAAGTAATAAAATTTATTACCTCTTGTATCAATCAAGTAAATGTTGAAAATGTCCACCTCCAGCCTCCATGAAATTGCAAAGGCACTGTTCAAAATGTTCGCGAACATTATGGAGCATTGCGGGAGTTATTTATCGGCACTCGTACACTATTCGTTGTCGCAAGTCTTCCAAAGAATTGGGTTGGCTTGCATACATTTTAGACTTTAGATGTTCCCACAAAAAAAAGTCCAGTGGTGTCAAATCAGGAGATCTTGCAAGGCATTCAATAGGACCTCTTCTTCCAATCCATTTTCCTGGAAAATTTTCATCCAGAAACTGTCTAACAGGGAACGCATAATGCGGGGGTGCTCCGTCTTGCTGAAAGTAAATATTTTCTGGCCGATAACGGTTATTTTCTTCTATGGCATTCGTTAAAGCAGGGTTAATAGTGGTTTCCAACAGGTTCAGGTACATTTCCCCTGTTAAATTTCCAGGTATGAAATACAGCCCAATAATACGGTCCCCGAAAATGCCAGCCCACACATTTAATTTTTCGGGATGTTGAGTATGCACTTCTCTAAAAATTCTAGGGTTGGAATCCGACCAATATCTGCAATTCTGTCGACTGACAGTACCGTAAAGAAAAAAAATGCATTCATCGAAGAAACAAATGTTAAAAATAAATGGTGGATTGCGAATGATCATGTCACTAATTAACTCGCAAAATTGCAAACGGCGATCGTCATCGTCTTCATTAAGTTCATGAACCAGTTTTATTTTATAGGGATGGAACTTATGCGTTTTTAAAGTACGCTGAATCGTTCTACGCGAAACACCCGATACATCTGACACTTTCCTTGTGCTAAGTGTGGGATCGATGGCAATATGACTCAAAACTGCAACTTCTACAGCTTCATTTCTTACAGGATTTTCAACAATCCTTTTTTTGTTTAGCACTGATCCTGTTTCACGAAATATTGCCACTAATTGTAGCACGTAAGTATGAGACAAGTGTGCATTTAGATGAACTTCATTATAAGACAGGCAGCTCGAGCACAATCGTTACTTGTGTACGAGAGCACCATGCCAACTATCACCACCATTAAAAGCATTCTCTCCTACTGAAGTACGCAAAGAAATAGGATACCTCAACTCTCATAAAGCACCTGGTTTCGACCTTATAGTCGCTGATGTTTTAAAAAACCTTCCAAGAAAAGCAATAGTACTGTTGACCACAATATTCAATAGTATGTTAAGATTATGCTATTATCCTGTTCAGTGGAAACACGCATACATCCTAATGATCAATAAACCTGGAAAACCACCAAGTGAAGCAAATTCTTATCGACCCATAAGCCTACTTCCCATGATGTCCAAAGTTTTTGAACGTCTTATATTAAACAGAATTGAAAATATAACTCCCATCGAAGATCTTATCCCTAATTATCAATTTGGATTCAGGAAAGAACACTCGACAATCCAACAATGTCATAGAATTGTAAACAAAATCAAGCAGAGTTTTGAAGAAAAGGAAATGTGTACTGCAGTTTTCCTAGACATTCAACAAGCCTTCGATAGAGTATGACATAAGGGTCTTCTCTACAAAGTCAAACAACATCTTCCCGCACAATTATATCTCATCTTGAAATTCTATTTGGAAGATCGATACTTCCAGGTAAAGTTTGAAGACGAGCTTTCGACTTGCCATCAAATCAAATCAGGTGTACCTCAAGGCAGTGTCTTGGGCCCCTTTTTATATTTACTATTTACAGCCGACGTACCAACAACCCATGAGACACTCATAGCAACTTTTGCTGACGACACAGCACTCCTGTCATCAGATGCTGATCCCATAAGAGCCTCAAACAACCTACAAAATCACTTAATTCGCCTGCAATCCTGGCTAAAGAAATGGAAAATTCACGTTAATACAAATAAATCATGCCAAATCACTCTTACAACAAGAAGAAATGTCTGCCCACAAGTTTCAATCAATAATGCTCCCGTACCTCTAAAGAATGAAGTCAAATATCTTGGTCTTCACCTAGACCAGAAGCTAACGTGGAGAACACACATTAAAGCGAAAAGAAAACAACTAGACATAAAAGTTAAAAATATGTATTGGCTAATTAATAGAAAATCGCAGCTATCAATAGAAAATAAAATATTAATTTATAAAACTATATTAACACCAATATGGACATATGGCATCGAGCTATGGGGATGCAGCAAGCCATCAAACACTAAAATATTGCAGTCCTTTCAATCCAAAACGCTTCGAACACTAATAAATGATCCGTGGTATATCTCAAATGAAACCATACATAACGATCTAAGAATACCGTATATCGATGACGTTATTAGAACCCACTCAAATAAGTATAGAATTCGATGCACAGACCATAACAATCAACTTATCAACAACCTGTTCAACCCTCCATTGGAAGAAAGAAGACTAAAAAGAAACTGGCCCGAAGATTTATAGAATAAAATCCAGAGAACTGACGGTACCTGACTCAAGCCACCTATCGACGCCAAAGTATTTACTTATTACTCTCTTATGTAGTAGATTGTAGATATGCAGTTATAAATAAAAAAAAAAAAAAAAAAACTTGTGTACGAGCGCTGACAAATAACTCCCGCAATACTCCATAATGTTCGCGAATATTTTGAACAGTGCCTTTAAAATTGCATGGAGGTTGGAGGTGGACATTTTCAATATTTACTTGATTGATACATACATAAATTTTATTACTTTTAAATTTTCTCTTCTTTTTAACCCTATTTCTCAGTAACTATTCACTCGATTTAAACGAGCAAGGTCGCGTTGGAAAGGCCCTTGAATTCCCTTTAAAATAAGGTATCACTCGACTCCCCTTTCCATTTAAGATTTTAAGGGTGAAAGCCACCCCGTCGTAGGGGTTCAAGCAGGGGGGGGGGGGTGAAAAAAGCAAAAAAATATGTCCCACTGAGAACTAAGGTTCCCGTGTTCGAGCGAATTTTGATTTATTTATTAACAAGAAAATAAACCTGGGTGAAAAGTTTTCGGTGCGCCACCCTGTTTATTGGAATAACAGGACTGAGCGGCAATTTTTTTTTGTTTAAAATGTGACACATTCTATCCTTTAAATTTTTCAAATGCATAATAAAAAAACTTTCATATCCAATAAAAAAAATAAAAATACTCACCAACAACTTTTTTCGCTTCCTTAAATTTCAAGATGATATACAACGCTTCACTGGCAGTCTTCACAACGTTTATATCAGGATCCACAACGTACTGAGTCAAAAGAGAAATCACATGTCCGGTAAGAAGCTCAAATGAATTGCATTTGACATTAAGAACCTTTTTTTCAGGCTCTAGAACTAGAGTTGTCAAATTGGCCGGTCCCAGCTCGCCTAGACATTTAATTGCTTCACGGCTAACCGATTCGTTAAGATAACAGCTCATTTTCACCAGCGTAGATGTCAGTCGGTGTAGTATACTTTTTTCGCAGTCCTCTGAAAATCCCCTTGTTTCATCAAGATTGTCGTACATGCACTTGAGTTGTTGCTTCTCTTTGGCTAGGATATTTTTAAGAAGAACTAGGCTATCTTGTCTAGTTGCCATATCATCATACTGTAAGAATGATTCTATTTCGTTTTTAAGCGACAGCTCTTTTCTGGAATACTTAATATTATGATGCATCGTCTTAATAGCCTCAAATTCGAGTTTCTCCGGAAAAGCATCTAGTTTTTCTATTGTAGCTTCTAACGCAGCGGCATTATCAATAATAAGAAGAGTCAGGATTTTAATACATGCTGGTAAAACTGAGTCATTTTCAAGGGCGACATTTTTAATTGAATTTACAGTAAAAATCAAAAAATCATTAAATTGTTTTACATTCCTTGAGAGAGCCTTTCTCAAATACGACTCCATGTATGTCAAAATGGCGCCGCAGAGTTTTTTGTTTTCGAAGTTGTTCTTCGTCATGTGAATTAGATAGTAAATAGTATCTCTCATAATAAACACAGACAGTTTAGAATCTTCTCCTATATTATCAATTATATGGTCAACAAATATTGTATATTGATGAAAACATTTGACTTGGTCTTCTGCTATGCCGCTACAGGTTTTAATTTCCAATTCAAGTAAAATGTTTTGGATTTTATGCACATTCCCTTGATTTAGGAAGATAATAAGAGCTTCTCCATTGCAGATAAACTTCTAAAATATCAAATATGTCTATTCAGATGTTCTATATAAAAAAAGTCATTATGCGGGGTTAATTTAAAGTTTTCAAAAAAAAATATTATTTTTGGATAGAAGGATCCCAGTGAGCATTTTATTCCTTAAAAGGAAATGTGTCATTGGCAACGTCGTTGTTTAGTAACACTTCCTTTTTGTTGTGTCAAAATGCACACAAAATATTGAGTGACGTCATAGCTTGTTTGCAATTTGGCATCGAAAAGGAATTGTGTGTTCTTTTATAGGGTGTAGGAATTGTGTTTACACTCAAGGCATTGCTACATAAGTAAAATTGAGGAATAACACGGTGTGGGAACTGTGTTAAAAATATGCCGAAACTCTGTCTGTGTCAATCAAAGATACAAACACGTAATTTTGGAATGAATGGTGTGCCACATTGTAGGACTTGTGTTGCTGCAACCACATTGTAAATTTGTAGGTAACGCAAAGTAGAAAATGTTTACTAAGATTTTTCTAAAGACACACATGCGAAATCTGCATGTTTTAACACATAGTAGGATTCTTTTCAGGTGTAATTTCAGGTATAATTTATTGGTTATGTTTTCATTATTATTTATTGCCATACTTTGAGACGTTAAAAGAGCTTTTAACTGCGGGTTGATTTGATATTTTTTTTCAAATATGTCGTCGTCTAAACGTCCTCAAAATTACAGAACAACTTCCTCATATTACAGAAAAATAAAACGTTTAAATTTCCATTATTGCCTAAAGGTGTTTTGGCTACCGTGTTTAGTGATCTGGTTCTATCCAGTACTCACAGTGATTCCAATAAAGTAATAAAAAAGCAGGATGTGGGAAAACTGATATTTAAATCACTGATGGTTTATTCGAAATTAAAGAACCAAGTCTCTAGTAACACAGGAATGGCAGAAAAGGACCAACCAGATCAAAATTTATGTAGTAGTGCTCTAAATAGATCGGCGACCGGTGTAAGCGATGATTGTCTACCTTCATGTTTAAATGAACCGAGTAAAACGGTTTCTAGTGTACTGGATAGTTGTAAAACTCCTAGATATCAAGAAGATAAATTAAGAAAGTTACATAATTGATCATCGGAATAATTCTTCGAGATTGAGACTGTTTAAATGAAATTATACACTTTACACTTACCTCAATATATTTCAGGCAAATATTGAACTGCTTAAATGATATTTCTATAGTTGTAAAAACTACAGTTTCACCTAAGCTTTCTTGGATAACTTTTTCATCCGTCACAGCACCTAAAAGACTTAAAATAACTTGCTCAATGTTTTCTCTTAATATTTCCTTTAACCTGTCGCCCAAAACTTGAAATAAATAGGACACCTCAACATTCTTGTGAATAAAATCATCGCCGATATTGTCTACGTCACTAAAAAGAGCTCTCCCGAAAATTTTTGTACAGCACCGCTAAAAATAAACAAGATACTCTTAAAAATGAAAAAATCTCATAAGGTACACAACATGATTAATAATATTTATATATTACCTCCAAAACATCTTTTTCTGTCATTTTAAGGCATTTAGCAGCAGTAAACAAATCATTTCTGTCTTTTTTTAACAATAACGGTAAACATATATCAAAATGTTTTAAATAAAATTCAGTTTTATCACTGCAGTTAAAAAATTTGTATTGGAACTCATTTATATTGTAGCGCAACTGTAGCCATTTACTGAGTATATTCTCCAAATACTTGTCCATAAAGTCTTGGCATCCAAATTTTAACTTCAAAACCGAAAATGCTTTTTCCATCAACGCTAAAAATTATTAAAACAAATAGTTTTAGTGGTATTGTATCAAGTTAGCTACAAGCGAATGTCAAAATTGTAACTGCTTTAAAATATCACCCCAAAAGGCAACGTCAACTATGTGTGTGTATGTGTATTAAGTCAATGGCTCTGGTTGAAACCAAATGGAACTATACCTCCATTTAAAATCGTATATAGCCCTTTGCTATGCTCCAGTTTAAGAATTGCGAACAAAGACTCTTCCAACCAGTTATTACAATTTACTATGATTGAGACATAAGTATATAAAGCTGACGCTGCTCGAAATCCTACTTCATCGCGTCTTCGTTCTTCGGTTAATTCACCCTCTACTGAAAATACCTGTATACTCTAAAAAACACACACATATTAAAAAAAGTTTTTATGGAAATAATTTGATACTAACCTTATCATAAATCGAAGAAAACAGTTCCTCTACTCTATGAATGTTTTCCAATCGAGTTGTCCCTGAAGATATTTTTATAAATTGTACCAAAACTTCAATGGCTCTATATCGGACACTTTGATAATCGCTTGCCAACAAATATGGCACGTGTTTTATCACTTCCTTATCCTGCCATCTGGAGAAATGACAGTTGGGATCGACCTATTAAAAAAGATCCAATAAGTTAGAGAGTATGATTATCACAAAATAGATTGTAGAATTGCTAAAATATTGCATAAAATATGCAAATAATATCAGTATATCCAGTATCTTGGAACAAACTTCCCAAATCAGAAATTTGTATATAAATAAGTAATTATTTTTCATGTTTTTGGTCTGTGTTAAGAACTGTCTTAAAGCAAATTAAAACAAACTAAAGCCATAAAAGAGGCGAACGATAACATAATCTGGGGCTTCTCTGACCCGGCTTGCTGCAAGCCTATGTATTCTCAACACAGGATTTAATAGCACCGAAACCACTCAACTTTTTAATATTTTTCTATCTACAAACACTATTAAAAGTAGACTTTTTGACGCTTGTCAGTATTTAAAATTACATTGTATGATGGAAACAATAGTACTGGACGACGACATCGTAAGAAGACTTTTGGCAATTATCTTCTTATTTTCCAGTGATCAACAGATTTGTTTGTGTTTAGGTGTGAAAATACGGTGCATTATCAGTTTTAAACAGTATAAACACTGCTTTAAATAATTTTTTTCGTGCGAATCGTGTCGACATAATCTCCCCAGACAGATTTCTTCGTGTTTTAGTGTAAAAATATAGTGAATTAGCGGTTTAAATAGTGTAATAAATCATTTGAAAATGCCAAAAAAATGTTGATAGATAGATAGATAGATAACTTTTATTTGACAACTTTACATTTACAATGCTTGTTGCAAGTCAAAAAAAGAAAATACAATTTAATTTACCTATTACCTAATAAGATAATATACATATATCTAAAATACATACTACAAGACAACATAAGCATATAATACAAACAAACATATAATTAAAGTATAGAATCATTACAATAATCACAGATATTTTCTAAGATAATATTAAACAAACAATTCAGAAAAGTCTAAAAATAAAAAATAGGAATGTAACAAAAAAAAAAAACTCATACTACGGATGGCGCCTCCATATATTCATTCACTGAGTAGAAGCAGTTATGTATTAAATAGAGCTTAATTTTTGTTTTAAACTGTGAATAATCTAGGCACTTTATGGTGTTGTCAATTTTATTGTATAGTGACACATTCAAACAATTTCGGGACGCATTCACAAGTCGATGCCTTGGCGGCAATAAACGGTTGGAATGTCTTGTATTGTAATTATGCTGATCTGATAAGCTATCAAATTTATGAATGTTCTTGTGTATTTCTAAAAGACTTTGATATACATAAATACATGGGAGTGACATTACATTAAATTTTTTAAATAGTGGTCTACAAGACGTTAAAGGTCCCACCCCTTCAACTGTTCTAATAGCCCTTTTTTGGAGCTTGAAAGCCTTACTGGCGTTTGTTGAATTACCCCAAAGGATCGCACCATAGCTCAACAGCGAATGAAAGTTAGCGAAATATACCATTTTTGCTATTTCAATGTCAAAAGACTTTTTAACTTGTTTGATCAAATATATCTGGCTGCTTAACCTAGAACATAGTTCATTTACGTGAGGAGACCACCTAAGTCCATCGTCCAAGAGTACACCCAATAGTTTAACATGGGAGCCCTCAATATGAATATGATTAAAGCTGAAAGAAATGTTTTGAGTCTTATCACTGTTAAGTTTAAGGCTATTACTTGTGAACCAATCTTCCGCATTTTTTAGAGCAAGCTCAGTGTTATTGATAAGAGAACTCTGATCTTCGCCAGAAGTGATTATCGTCGCATCATCAGCATATAGCACACAGCTGCTCGGAGTAACAGCTGCACTGAAGTCATTAATATAAATAATGAATAATAAGGGCCCCAAGATTGAACCCTGGGGTACCCCCGTTTTAATGTGTTCGTGATCAGAGAGATCACCATTAAGTGCGACAGCCTGCTTCCGTGCAGTTAGATATGACTTGAAAAGCAAATGAGGTATCCCATTTACTCCATAATATTTCAGTTTATCCAGAAGTATTGGATGGGAGACACAATCGAAGGCTCGACTGAGGTCGCACAGAGCAGCAGCTCGCAGTTCGCCCTCATCCAAGCCCTCCACAATGTCGTTAACTACTTTTAGAATTCCGTGAATGGTGGAGCGACCACCCCTGAAGCCAAATTGATTGTCAACTAACATTTTGTATTTTTCAAAATAAGATACAAGCTTATGCTTTAATATAGACTCGATAACTTTTCCCAGTAACGGTAAGATTGAAATAGGTCGGTAATTCTCTGGCCGGTCTGGGTCACCTTTTTTGAAGATTGGCAACACCTTAGCAATTTTTAGTGCATCCGGATAATTACCCTCGGCAAAGCATTTATTTATTATTATAGTCAGATAAGGAACAATTGTACATTTGCAGTGCTTAAACATTTTGGTGTGAATATCATATATATCATAGCAATTTGAATTTTTTAAATTATTTATTGCAGTTTCAACGACACGTTCTGATACAGGTGATAAAAAGAATGATGAATTGGGCCGATTTAATTTATGCAGGTATTCAGAATATGTTTTACTTGGTGTTGCTAAAGAGTTGGTTATTGTACTAGAAATAGTACAGAAAAAATCATTGAATTCATTAGAGCTAATTTTACTTTCTGATGTTTTACGAGTTTTATTGCATTCTTGACGAATCAATTTCCAGGAATCTTTAGGTTTATTCACCGAATTAGTTAGAAAGCTCTTATAGGCTGCGGCCTTAGCCTCATTTATTTCTTTTCTATATCTGTTTTTAAAAGTTTTATATGCACCATAGTCTTCTGGTGACTTTGATGCGTCAGCGATAATCCTTATGGCGGAAAGAGTATCTCTCATATTACGTAAATCATCATTGAACCATCCACTCGGTTTGAAACTATTATATTTAAGTTTTTTGTATGGAAAATGCTTGTTACTAAGATTGGTAAAAATATTTAAAAAATTACTAGTTAAGGTATTCGAATCCACACTAGGATCAGAAAAACAGTCCCAGTTTGAACTTCGTAATGACTCGTTAAACTTGTTCAAATTTTTTACACTTAGGTTACGAACAAATATAGGGGAACTTTGTGACAAAGCGGTCCCACTCACGCAAATTACCTGCCCCTTATGATCAGACAGACAAGGGTCTACCACTTCTGTTTCATAATTATCATCCTCGATATTAGTGAGGATATTGTCAATACAAGTTTGTGAGGTAGAGCTTACTCTAGTAAATTCTGATATACTTACTTTTAAGCCGTAAGAACTAATTAAGTGTGTAAGTTCTATTAGGTTATTGTTGGGGGTGACCATTCTAAAATTTATGTTAAAATCCCCTAAAATATTAATTTTTTCAGATATTGTAATAAGGTAATCCAGGAGTTCCTCAAATTTTTTCATAAAATTATTAAAATCGCCAAGACATGACCTGTAAAGGCAAATAACGGCAGTCTGAGATTTTGGAAATAAAATACCGCTAAACTCTGCATCCACTTCCTGGCAGTAATTGGTTAAGTCTAATGATTTTACACTAATACTATCCCTAACATATATGGAGGTTCCTCCGTGTATTGTACTGGTCCTACAAAAAAAATTAGTTAAATTATATCCAAGAATATTTATTAGTTTTAAGTTAGATTCGTTAGCCCAATGTTCTGAAAAGCACAAAATATCGTAGTTATTCTTTTCTAAAAATAATAGCAGTTGTTCCACCTTTGGAGCCAAACTTTGTACATTGAGGTGCATTATACTAGTACAATTCGAGTAGGGGTCAATAGTTTCGGCAGTGTTTTTCGTCTTATCGTTTGCGTTGCGTTGTTGGTTGTAAAGGTAACTATCTAAATACCCCAAGAGTGGCGTGTTTCGTTTTTCAAAAAGTGACGAATGTCGCCTAGAATGGGAAAATGCATTGTGACAATTTTTATCCCTAGGAAGAATAGCAGAGTATGTGAGTTTCATTTTACAGAGGAGGATTTTATCTGGCCGATTTTACAACAGGACACGAAAACGGGTGAGGTCGTTTCTGTAAAAGTAAATCTTTCAAGATTAAAAGAAGGCAGCGTACCTAGTAAATTTCCCAATTGTCCAAAACACTTATTAACCCATCGAAAAGGCAGATAAGTAAAGCTTAAAGAACTAGACGAAATACATTTCAAAAAGCAATTGAACAAAGCAAGCATGCAATTTTCACATATGCACTAATATGCAGTAAAGTAGTCCTCATTTAGGCTTTTAGCCACATTAACGCATTATTTGCTTAAATGCAAGTTTCAATACTTAAATAACAATGGTCTAAAGTACATAGGTAAATTTACAAATCACACAAAATGATAAATCCAACAAAAAGCATATAATATTAAAATATTATATCGTATTCTTTTATTAGTCGGCCCCCGGGTGATGACGACACAAATGAGCACTTTGTTCCTAATGTCCCGTAGGAGTTACTGCTTTTACACATAATCGTACAACCCGTTACAACAGTTCTTTTAAATGTTTGAACTCATTTAGGACCAAATATCGTAGTTTTTTGCTGGGCAACCTAAACCTAATGCCAATTTTCTCAATACAGTGCCTTGGACGCCCCATTGTTCGTTTTATTAATCCTACATCAGTCCAAGCCACCAAATAAAGTTTTGGTAAATTAAACAATCCATTTTCACTTTCATTCGTGTTAATATACTATATAAAATATTCTTAGAATCGATCAAGTAATACAAAAATGTAATATGGCGTTCAATCAAAAAAAAAGTTATGCTTGATAAACCCTAACAATTTAGAGCACCCTTTATAACTTCAAATAAGCTTAAATTGTAGACTTAATGCCTCCCTATAACTCTGTTTTTGAAAAATATTAAAAAGTTGAGTAGTTTAGATGTTATGGAATCCTGCGTTAAGAGTGGGTCACACTGTATATAACATTGTGCATAGCGGGATGCTGGAGTTCCTGGAAGAGCATTCAATATCGGAGTAATCAGCCAGGGCTCTTAAGGATATTTAGAATCACCTAATATTCATATTGTTTAAGGGTAACATGCTTTTGTTTCAACTATTATTGAAAACAATAGGAATATTCAAATAAAAAAGCAAAAATACAAGCAGCGCCTGCCAAACATCCTTCAAAGAATAACACAAATTTAAAGGTTAGATCTTTTTGGTAACTATGGTGTGAGGGGAACTGTTTCGAGTGTCTTTGGGAATTATCTGGGAAATAGAAAACAAATCCTAAAAATTGACGATACCTTCAGCAAGCCTTTAAATGTAAAGATAGAAGTACCCCAGGGTACAGTATTGGGTCCAATTCTCTTCATCGCCTATATAAATTCTTTAACAGATCTAAATATAGAATATGGTTCTTTGATTTCATACGCGGACGACACTGTTGTGATGTTTTCAGGGGGTACTTGGGCCAAAACCAAGGGTTCGGCAACACGTGGTCTGAATAAGATGAAAAATTGGATAGATTTATTTAAACTCACATTAAATATAGAAAAGACACATTACATTAAGCGAAACTATCTTGATTAATGTCTACAGGTCTTTGGTTGAATCCGTGATAAGATATATGGTATAATAGTCTGGGGTGGTCTATAAAGGAATTCGCTGAAACAACTTGAAGTGGTGCAGAACTATATACTTAGAATTATTAATGGGAGATAAAAGAGATATTCAACTAAATTGTTCTACTCTGAATAAATAGTTAGTGTTCGCTCATTGTATATCTTGTTTAGCTGTATTTATATACACAAATCTGCAAATTTAAAAAACATTATAGATCATTACGTAGGAAACAAGTAGAACGAATAGGCATATAGTGATTCCAAATGTAAATAAGAATAAGAGTCAGAGGTTTATAAATTGTCTAGCACCGAAGTTCTATAATGTGATCCCAAATGAAATAGGAAAAATTTCCAGGATAAACCGTTTCAGCAAGAGTTGTAGAAGTTATATTTGTGAAAATATTGACAAGTTTGGTTTATTTACAATAAAAATTGTACTATAGCGTTAAGGCTATAATTTAGTTTAAGTTAGATTAAGTGTCCTATCAGCAACATCTTAAATTAACCTGAATTACATTGTACTGATGTTTTTTTGGTAAAGTTTTTTTTAGAATAAGGCAAAAACTTTGCACTAGATGCACACACAGCGATTAATTTTGCTAGGTGCACCTTTACTACCCCATTATTGATTTTTAAACAGTTTTGTAAGCCATTAATTGTTTTTGTAAAATTAGAATTATACAGTACAAAGCGACATACACAGAGTCCTACTGCAGGATTATAATTAGGTATAAAATCCAGCTATTGTAGAACAAATAAAACAATTCTATTATACTCTAAAATTCCTAAATTATTGCATATTATACAACTATGCCTAGAAAAGTTAGGGAGTATTCGGATAAGTTACTTTAAAACTTACCTTACAACCTGAGAATGGACTATTTCTTTAAATTACCTTGCAAAGTTCTTCTATGCAATCCAGTACAGCCAGGGTAATATGTGGCCCATAACAAGAAATGCGTGAATAAAATGGATGTGACAATGTAACTGCCATTGATTTATTTTCATCATTCTCAAAGTCTTTTAAGTGGACGTAAAAATCTATAAAAATAGAAGAAAATTAGATAGAAGCAAACAGTTGGGAAACCATGTCAATAAAAAAATTATTTACCTCTTAAAATACGTAAAATATCCATTGAACTAACATGCGATCGATATCTGACCACACAAAGTCCCTTCAGACATTCTAGAATTCTCTCGATGACTTCTTCCGGTAAAAACCCAGAATTTGCGTACTTTATATTTCTTAGAAACGTCATAGCCTAGAATAACATTCGACAAAACATACATTTAAATAGTTTTAAACTGATAATGCATAATTAATTTACATACCAGATCATAGTCAGTATTATCTGTAAAATCATAGTCAGGTTCGGTCAATACAAGCAAAATGTTCAATTGGCATTTGGTTATTTCGTTTGAATTTGAGATGAGACAATATCTGGACAGAGCTTCTGTCAAGCCGTTTTTAGCTTTATGTTCAAGTTCGGCTCTCCTCTTGGCAACTAAAATTTAGTTGGAATATAAAATGTTGCTAAAAAGTTTTAAGTTAAATTTATGTAACACCCTCCATGTCTAAACTGGTCGTTCCAGAAATATTAAATCGGCGGGGTTCTAAATTTACGCATTGGAGAATAAAGATGCAAGGCAATGTAAGGACTCCCAATTCCGAAAAGCTGTGGCGGCAACAATCCCCGTAGCCCAGATATCACCTGTACACATCTGCGTTACAGTATAATAATTTTTGAAGCATGGGTAGAGTGAATGTTGGGGCAAAAGTATGTCGACATCAGTACAGTCCCATAGAAGCTACCACTCAAACTCATAATCAGGTATGTGGCTCTTGAAAGCTTGGATGCAAGAATATCAGTACGCACTGCCCATGTTAAGCCAGGATCCACATGGACTTCCAGAAATTTGACATCACAGGGCATTTCTGGTTTGAATTTCCTAAGCGAGAAGTTTAGATTTCTTGTTCTCGGAGTTGATGAGACTTAAGCTTGTTGGCCAGGAACCAGTCCTGTATTAGGGTGGGTTGTCGGTATAGTTTGGAAGGTCGTTGATGTACATGAGGAGTAAGGGACCCAGATCCCGCATTCTTGTAAAATACATATTGGGTACGTTGAGATAGACAAGAACCAATAAAGACAATGTTTTTTGAGTGAAAGTTAGGGAAGGATAGTTTCTCGGCAGAATGTCGAAAGAGACACACACAGTCGAACGCCTCAGTTAGGTCAAAAAATTTGTGTCTAATCCCTTTTCGAGACCTTCAGTGACAAAGTCCGCTAGGCCATTGATTGCTAAAACCTTTTATTTCTGACCGATTTTGGATAAATATGTTATTGCTTTCAAATAGTCATAAATCTGGTCTTTCATTACTGATTCTAGGATCTTTGAGAAAAGTGATAATAAAGAAATTGGTCGGTAATTTGTAGGGTCTTCAGCAGAGCGTTTATTTTTAAAAATTGGTATAATTTTTGCAGTTTTCAGGACAGATGGAAAGAGATGGTTACTTATACATATAACTGTAAAGTAAGTAAGTAACAGTGGTTGGGAAAAATACTTACCATCTTGAAAAAAGTTGAGAATACTACATAAGGCATGGAAAATATCCAGAGGAAACAGTGATTTTACCACATCTGTAACGTTATTCTTTATTGAAAAGATATCAGTGAGAATCGAAATCACAAAAAGAAGTTCCTTGAGCCGTTTTTCACTGTGATTTTCAAAACTCTTAAGGGACACAACTAACTGCTCTCTGCACAGAATTTGTTTTATCATGATATAGACCTGACATTGTTCTATTTTACTCTTGTCTATAATTTGGTAGGTAATCATGCAACTTAGTATATTATAAAGCAGCCCAACGATGCATAGCAATCTATCAAGAGAATCGTCTTGAGAACTTTGTACAAATAATTGTATTTTTTCTGTGAGAATTTTAACCATTGTCTCATCAATGTTAAATGTCCTTTTAGTGCTTGCTACCTTCTTAATTGCGTCCTCGTCTTTTATTAGATATTTAACTTCCATGTTGCTTTTTGCATAGATTTCAATAAGTGTACCGAACGGATCGGGTGGCTTACTCTTATTTGCCGGTGTAAAATCAGGGCATTGCTTTAACATCAGCGTGATCAGAATCTCTGCAAAGTTTCTTTTAAGGAAGCAAGTATAATTCCTAATGCTCTGAGAATTCAGCAAGCAGTTAAATATCTCTTCCTTTTTGGTAGTTTCAAGTTGAGAAAAATTTACGTGTTCTAAAACTAATTCTAAAGTGTACAAGTGATGCTCCGTAATGATAAGCACTCCCGATGTGTATGTTTGAATAACAGCCTCTAAGTTTATGATGTTTCGAACAATTAGTTTTTGCAACAAATTTTGAGTCTCCTTTATGTTTTGGTTTAATCCAACAGCTCTAGAAACATCAAACATTTATTTAGGGGTGTAAACAAAATCATTATACAGTGTTATCATTTTAGTTTGTCCTACTTTTAAGAGCCTGTAAATTTTTCGTTTTTTAAGTTAACGCGTTCATTCAAAAAACAGGATGTAGAATTGTTAGCCAAGTTTTTATGGGTTTTAGCATCAAGATATGTATGCAACAGTCTTGTCGCTATGGATTTTGTCTTCATTGATATCTTAGTCTGCCATTGTCATATTGTTATTACTCCTTTCGAATTTTTTTGGAAAAACAAGCTAGTATGAGATATTATAATAATATTATTTTTACATATTTTCGTCAATGTTTGATGAAATTAAGAGAATAATGCATATGTGTGTTATATTTTTAAACCGGAAGAAGAGGGACCATCTAATGCGCTTCTAATATACAGTGTCCCATTTAAAAAAATAAAATGTTTGCTTTTAAATGTGACATGTGGCACCTACTGTCATTTTTCACAAAACCCATAAAAACTTGGCTAACAATTCTACATCCTGTTCTTTGAATAAACGCGCTAACTCAAAAAACAAAAAAGTTACAGGCTTATTAAAGTGAGACAAACTGTGGGACTGCCCATGGCATTCTTGATTAAAATAATAAGATTACTAATTTTCGTGTAGCTTTTCATAAAATATACAATATTTCAAAAACTAGAACATTTAGGTAGATGACATATCTAACAAAAAATAAAGGCATTTGAAAAATACACCTTATCAGTTAAAAAAATACAGGGTGTTCCATTTAAAAAATTGACATAATGGATATTTAAATTAGCGAAATTTGCCAAGTCAACACGAACATAAACATAATAAATATAGTGATATCGTAACGTACCAAGTACTTTAAGGTACTTATGGTAAAAATTTTGTTTAATTCTATTGATTCCATCGGCAACTATGATTTTTTTAACAAGTCAAATAAAAATCATAATATACCAGGAAATAATTATTTACTTGACAACGTCGCAAATTCAAAAAAGTAAATATGACTGTAGAGATTCTTTCTAGCGGAATCAGAAAGAGAAAAAATATAAAGGGTGTTTTATTTAAAAAAAAATTATTTTTATGTAGTACCAATTTTTTGAGCCATCCTGTATAACGCAAAATATGTTTACGTTATGCTCCATTGCAAACCCTATAACTCTTATATAAATCTGTTTCTTATATCTCTTACAGTTTAGGCGCTATCGAAGGCGAACGCCTTGTTGATTTACCCTGTATAGTGACTGGCATAAAGTTTGACACATGGAAAAAAATTATTGATGGAATATTGAAAAAAATTTTTATGCTGATTATCTCTGCATAATGGATATCCTAAAAACTCATTTTGACATTTGTCACGTGACACGTGACTACTTGCTTGGCGGGAAAATTGCAAAAAAAAAATGTTTACATGAGAAGTAGTAATAGATGACGAGATATCGAAAAAAGTTATTTGAGAAAAGTGTTTAGATTTTAATTGTATGCCTGCTCGCAAAGTTTGAAGCAAATATTGTGTATATTGTTTCTTAAAGTTTTAATTTGTTTAAACTTAAAATTTAACTTTTTACCATGCATGTTGTACTTTAGTGTGTTCAGCCTCTCTGACAACTAATTATGTACAGGGTTATCCAACCAAGACTAGACAAGGCGATTTTTTGACTTTTCCTGTACTTTTATAAAAAAACTGAAATAGCCATCTTAAGTCATTTTCTCCCGCGAATTCGAATATCTTCAGCAAAAAACAATTGAACATCAAACAAAAGTACTAGGGGTCACTTTGATATTTTTTTAAATGGGATGCCGTATTTTTAATGAGCTTATCCGATATCTCATATAAATTTTGATCTAAAATGTTGGATTTTTAATTTTTTTTTTTTTTAATTTTTACGGTAGACGAACATTTTCCGAATTTAAAACTGAAGAAAAAAGGCGTTTTTGAATTAAAAATCCAACATTTTAGATCAAAATTTATATGAGAAATCGGATAAGCTCATTAAAAATACGGCATCCCATTTAAAAAAATATCAAAGTGACCCCTAGTACTTTTGTTTGATGTTCAATTGTCTTTTGCTGAAGATATTCGAATTCGCGGGAGAAAATGACTTAAGATGGCTATTTCAGTTTTTTTATAAAAGTACAGGAAAAGTCAAAAAATCGCCTTGTCTAGTCTTGGTTGGATAACCCTGTACATTGAAGAGATTAATACATTTGCTTTCGATAACTTAACACACTTGAATTAAAAATATATGGAAATATGAAAGTAATATTGAATATATTTTTTTTTTAATTTAAAAAATATATTTTTTGAATTTTTACTACAAACTTTGCGGCCGGGCATAAAATTAAATTCTTAAACACTTTTTTAAAATAATTTTTTTATATATGATATCTCGTCGTATAATACCACTTCTCCTGAAAAAATATATTTTCTCCAATTTTCCCGCCAAGCGAGTAGTCACGTGACAAATGTCAAAATAAATTTTTAGGTTTTCCGTTATGCAGAGATAATCGGCATAAAAAGTTTTTTCAATATTCATCAATAAATTTTTTTTTCCATATGTGTCCAACTTTATGCCAGTCACTATATAAGGACAACCCTGTATATTATGAGACTATTTTTTTATTTGTATATATATTTTATATTAGTTGACACTGCATCGTTCGCAGGTTGAGTTAAGAGGTAGCGCCATCTTTAGAATTGCCTTGAGACTTGATACTACACCGTTCGTTATCAAAAAAACATCGATGTTGGAGATGAAACATCGATGTTTTTTGCCCATCCCTACTGTACAGACCACCACAGCGCTATGTTAAAATATATATTATTTTTATTCAAATTTGGGTTCCACCTATGTTTCAGTGGGGTCTTAATTTTTACCTAAGAAACACCGGAAGATTTTATTTTTAAATGACAACCCGTCTTTTTAGTAATTATGCAGTATAGCGTTTTCTGTCAATTTAGCAAATTCTTAAAAACCTTTTCTACTAACCTGTTACGACGCTAGTTATTAACAGCATACCACCGGTAAATAAAAAAAAAATATTTAAAATTTTAATTTTATTTTTTTTTTCCATTTTTCTTGGAAAAAAAAATTAAAAGTAAGAATTGAAAAGCGCTAACCTTGTATTAATTCCACCAAGTGAGTTCATCTGAATGGTGAGTTGAAACATAGTTAGCGCTTTTTAGTTTTTCTAATTTTCGCCTCAGAATTCTCAATCCGCATCACATTACCAACATATTTACGGAGACAGTTTTTTAAAATTCGCAAAATTGACAGAAAATATTATACTGCATAATTCCCGTATTTTTTATTGCACAATCGAATTATTCTAAAAATGATCTTTCCAATGACAGAGCTATTTTACAAAAGAAACAAATTAACGTCTATAAAACGAAGTGTGCCAGTGGCATGAGAAAAGTAGTGATACAATCTGTTAAATTGGAGCCTCTTATATTTCTTGAAGCACTGATACTTAAATTATATATTCAGCACTTGATGTAATCGAGTTTTTATGTAACTTAACATTAACCATAGTTTACAGAATTTTTTAAATGGTATGGCATACTTTTCATTATTTAATATCAACTTCTAAAGGTATCCTTAAACTTATTTCTTAATCATCTAAATACATCTTGGTAATGATAATGCGTTTTGCTGCAATTTTAAACATGTTTTAATAAAAATTAAATTTTTAAATAATTAACAACTGATTCCTTTTTCTCGTCTAAAACTGAAGAAAAACGTATTACGATTTCTAAAATGCCTTTAAATGATTAAACTTTGATACTAAATAATGAAAAGTATATCATACCATTTAAAAAAAAATCATGTAAACTAGGGTTAAAGTTGGTTTCTTTTAAATAAAAAGGAAATAATTTAAATGTCAATGTTCAAGAGATTTAAGATATTTTATCACCAATTTTCACATGCCACTTGCATACCTTGATTTCTTTGCTTTTAGTAAAATGGTTCTTACGCCACGATTTTGAAAGGAAAAGCCAACTTGCCGTATATCGCTAGAAAAGGTAATTTTGAGAAGAATTTGATTGTGCACTAAAAAAAATGGGGGTTGCCAAAAATAAAAATAAAATCCCACTCAAACAAAGCAGTAACCCATGAATAAGATATCTTTTAACATAACGTTGTGGTGACAAAAATTACTTAGTTAGAAATTCAGAATGAATATTATATAGGGTGGTAACTCAGACGAACAAATCTGAGGGTGGTAATTAATGTCATGCAGATATTTCAGGGGGTGATAGTACTCGTCAAAATAAGAAAAAATGCAAATATATGCATGGTCTAAAACGCGTTATTTTCGTTATACAGGGTGGCAAAGTTTCAATTTTTTTTCTCGTATTTTGCGTTTTCTCTCTTATATTCTGTGATAATTGTTTCAAATTTGGAACATCAACAATTTTTTAGAACATCTACAATAAAGTATTAAAATTGTCGGTCGCAGTATACAGGGTGTTACATTTTCTTGAATCGGCTACAATTTTATATTTCAGAACTCTTTTTTGGAACTCCCTGTATGAATTCCGGTATGAAATTTGAACTCTCTGTTGCTTTGTTGTTGTTTAGCGTTCTGGTCTCTTGCACTATTCTCGTATCTGTGACCGTTTTCGATTTATTTGCAAAAATAGCCATCGATGGAAATTAAGTGTAGGCGAAATAAAGCAGAGTAAAAAGCTGTTTTTATTTGGATGTATTCTAAGTAATTATTTTCATTTTTATTTTAAATCAACCGACAGGGTTATCAATAATCAGATAAAAACATTACAAAATAAAAATAAATTAAAACAAAACAATTAATTAGTTAATCAAATAAAAATAAAACAAAACTGTAAAAACTGTTGAAAATGTCCGCCTCTTGCCAAAATGCACGAATCAAGTCTTAGCCTCATGGACTGACGGACTCTGCCAAATATTCCAGGAGTATGAAAATAATTACTTAGAATACATACAAATAAAAACAGCTTTTTACTCTGCTTTATTTCGCCTACACTTAATTTCCATCGATGGCTATTTTTGCAAATAAATCGAGAACGGTCACAGATATGAGAATAGTGCAAAAGACCACAACGCTAAACAGAGGAACAGAGAGTTCAAATTTCATACCGGAATTCATACAGGGAGCTCCAAAAAAAAGTCCTGAAGGATAAAATTGTAGCCGATTCAAGAAAATGTAACACCCTGTATACTGCGACCGATAATTTTGATACTTTATTGTAGAGATTCTAAAAAATGGTTGATGTTCCAAATTTGAAACAATTATCACAGAATATAAGAGAGAAAACGCAAAATACGAGAAAAAAAATTGAAACTTTGCCACCCTGTATAACGAAGATAACGCGTTTTAGACCATGCATATATTTGCATTTTCTTCTTATTTTGACGAGTACTATCACCCCCTGAAATATCTGCATGACATTAATTAACACCCTATATATTAATAACTGAGCCTAAAATGCTTGTTAGAGAAGATAGTTAAATTGTAAGTTAAGATTATTTTTGTAGCCTTTGGTATATACTGTACTATTTAACTATAAATAAACACAAAAATGATTATGTAAAAGCCGCAATGTCCTGCTAAACCATCCTGTGAGGATACTGAAGCAACTGATCGCGATCTGTTACATCTATTTTGATTTTTGCCGGGTATATCCGGAAGTAGTCAGGGGATTTTTTAATTACATTGACCCCATTTTATTAAGCACTTAATAGCGCAACTTTACCTCAATACCTAGGTTCTTTAATGTTTCTTTACGTCAGGAGAAACTCCTTTTCACGTCCATTGATTATTAATTAATCATTATAACTATTTGGCTCTATCGTTTGCAGAAATTTGTAATTAGTTTCTTGTTTCAATGTTTGTATTTCTTACGATGGCGAAAAGATAGAGCTGCGTAAATCTTCGTCGCAAGGGCATAATTATTTTGACATTCGTTTAAAGGTCCAACTTGACATCCAATTTAACTATCTTCTAACCAGTATACAGACCAATAAGTATGTATTAAACAAGAAACAACAATTTTATACCTTAATGTTGAATCTCCAACCAACTTCCAAATATTTAAAATGTCAGCTTTGTTAGATATATTAAGCTGTCCTTCCACTTCTATTAGGACAGCTTGACATTCATAGGTATAACTTATAGTATTGTTGTCTTTAATCTCCAGTTGTAATGTATGTAAGATTTGTAATAAATTAACAAACAATCTTTCGTCAATTAGATTGGGATATTTGTTTAACAAAGCACCAATAAGCTTCACCCTACAAATTTAATAAACAAATACCATGTTTTAGTATTTCTATATTTGTTTGCTATCACACTCTAATGTGATATAATATGATAAAACCAGGCACATTATTATACACCATAACATTTAAATTGTAAATTTGTATTCGTCCATTTCCAACAGATAAGAAACGGGGATAAAATGGTAATTAGAGAGGAAAAGAAGAAATACCATGGCGTTAGAATTGATAATCCTAAGAAGAATATTCCCAAAAAATGTGGCAAACTAGGTCAGTTGAAATGAAATGAAAATGTTTTTATTTTAGCATAAATGCTATTATAAACAAATACAATTTTTTATTAATACAATAATCGTATATAATGTAGAAAAATATAATATAATTTATGACATTTTAATATAATGCTCTTAGCCTAAAACTAAATTTAAAAATTAAAAGAAGAATATTTAAAAAGATCCAAAAGAAGAATTTTTAAAAAGAAGGAAAGTTTAACGGGTTGCTAACATGAAATGGTTCTTTACACCACGCATAAAAGTTCTCACACTGGGCTAGTTTTTGATGTCCGCCGGCAGAGCATTGAAAAGTCTTAAGCCATCACTGAAGAGGCTTTTTTGCATGTGTGTTGTTCTAGCAAACCGAATATCAAAATTGTCTTTAGATCTGATGTCATGCGAGTGTCGAAGGGACCTGGGAATTAAGTACTCTTTTAAATATGAGGGCAATAATTCATGCTGTATCTTGAAGATAAATAAAAGATTTGACGCTTTAATACTCTCCGAAACCGACAGCCATCCAAGTGACTTAAGCATTAGTCTAACCGGGGTGTATCGAGTACAAGACAGAATACATCTCATAGCTTTGTTTTGTAACACTTGTAATCTTTGTACATCAATATTTCTGCACGATATTAGCAGCGAGTTGCAAAAGTTAAAATGAGGGTACACTATAGTATTGAAGATAAGAAGTCGAGACCAATGACTGAGATAATGAAAGACTCTTCTAAAGAAACCAATTTTTTCCCCTATCTTTTTACAAATATAGCCAATATGTTGCGAAAAATTTAATTGGGAGTCCAGAACCACTCCTAGATATTTTATTTCAGTTGTGTATTCAATGGGCATGTTGTCAATATTAAGAACATTGTTACATTCAAGAAATAATTTGCAGTTTTGTTTACTGCCAAAAACCATATATTTTGTTTTATTTACATTTAATTTTAATTTGTTGACACATAGCCAATTAAATAATAGACTCAATTCTGAGTTCATTACCTCAACAAGCTGTCCAAAATTGCTCCCAGACACCGACACTAAAGTGTCATCAGCAAAAAGGCTTACAAAAGAATTCTTTAAGACTTTGTCAATATAGTTAATATACAGAACAAACAATAGTGGCCCAAGTACACTACCCTGAGGCACACCTATACCACTAGTAATCTTTTGGGAGATAGCACCATTAATTTTCGTCACATGGAAACGATCACTGAGGTAGTCACGAAACCACTAAAGCGCGCCACTGTTGACACCATATAGCTGCAATTTGCTAATAAGTCGCCCTCTGTCTATGGTCTCAAAAGCCCTCTGTAAGTCTATGAATACACTCAGTATCACATTTCCATTATGGATATCAGCACGCCACGTGGAACATACATATTGCAAGGCTGATTCGCAGGAGTGATTCTCGCGAAATCCCGACTGCCCCTTGAAAATTATACCATTTTTTTCCAAAAACTCTCGTAACTGATTGCACACAATGACCTCCATTATTTTATCTATCACTGACAACAGATTTATTGGTCGATATTCCGCTGGCCTTCTAAACTTTTGTTTTAGGCGGTTAAGATAGATGTCGAGTTAGGTATTTATAATTTGAGAAGTGTGTTAGTTTGTTCTGTGGTGGTCGTTACTTACTTTGATCGCAGGTATGTAAAAACAAAATTTTTAATGACGCTTACACTTCCTATGGCCAACTACCGCATATTTTACACTGGTAGTTCTAGTATTTTTATTTATAATGTTCAACATGTTCTAAAATTTGACCATACTATAACTTACCTAAAATGTGTAAATTTTTTGTAAAGCATCCATTTTAATTTTGTTTGTTATTTTCAGGGTCACTTGGGACATGCCGTCAAAATATAAGAGGCGTTTGGGAAGTCGCAAATATCGCGATTTCTCCGAGGAAACTATCCAAATCGGTTTAGAAGACATTCGAACGAATAATCTAGCTTATCGTACAGCCACGGATAAATATGGGATTCCAAAGTCAACTTTGGAAAGGAAATTTAACAAAAAAAACATGAAGTCTCCGGGAGGACAAGCAAGCCTCTCTGAAGCAGAAGAGAAGATCCTTGTGCAAGCGATAATAACCGCAAGCGAATGGGGTTTTCCATTAGAAAAGAAAGACATTAAAGATTTGGTACATGGCTATCTTATGAGGCAAGGTAAAAATGTCAATAAATTTCGCGACGCCAGGCCAGGCGATTCTTGGTATTATGGGTTTATCGCAAGGCACAACGATTTGAGCATACGTTTGTGGGAAAATATCAAAAGAGGCAGGGCCGCTGTATCTGTAGAAATGTTAAATGAATATTTCGATAATTGGTCCAACTCTCTGAGTAATGTACCACCCGAAAATATACTTAATTATGATGAAAGTGGCTTTGTAGATGACCCAGGGCGCAATAAAGTCGTGGTTAGAAAAAAATCGAAGCATGTTGAACGCGTAATGGACTTTTCGAAAACCAACACCTCGGTAATGTTTTGTGTAAGGTTCTAGCGAAACTTTGCCGCCTTACATTGTTTATAAAGCGGCTACACGATTTACAGCTTCTGTTATATTCCCTATGAGATCATCGTACAGAACATCAACGTCAGTCGAGTTATAATTCCAGTGTATACCAAACAGCTCCAAAACAATCCGGTCCATATTGCCAGCGTTTAATTTTCGTTTAAACCTAATTTCAGATTGTTTTTCCAGAGGAAGAGTCTCTAAATAGCAACCAATTACCATGTGATCAAACATCTGAGGAAAATCCTTAGGCACTTCCGACAACTCATAATCATTTGAGAATATTAAATCAATTAGTGAAGCGGATATATTGGTCACTCTTGTGCACTCACTAACAATTTGAGTAAAACCTGCATCAGTTGCAATCTTCATAAGTCTGTTCTTATTTGGGTTGTCACTCTCGAAATGGGCATTAAAATCTCCCATTAGTACAGTTCGATTTCCATGAACAAACTCCTCCTCAAAGGTCTCCTCCAAGAATGTGACGAACAAGTCCAGGTTGCCATTTGGTGATCTGTACAATGAGCCAACTACAATATTATCAGATCCAACTTTAGCTTTAATAAACAAAGCCCAGTGATTGCCCGGTATAGCGACACTTTTAATGACTGAGGATGAAACGTAACTTTTTATATAAATGATGACACAACCTGTATGTCGACTATTGCTGTAACACACAAAGTGGGTATATCCCTCAATCAATAGTTCATTGTCTTGAAAGTCCTCTGTCACATGGGTTTCAGTAAGGCAAAGAATAAGACGGTCTTTTTGTTGCACCAGGTGTCGCAATTCATCCAGTTTATCGTTAAACCCCTGTATATTAATACACAAACACAATTCTTGACTCTTCTTTGGTTGCTATACATAGCTTATCCTTGATTTCGACCTTTCCACTTGCTTTTTATAGGATGTGCAGTTCCGATCAAATACTGTATGGTTATATGTGATGTTTGGGATCTTCAAGATGGTACTGACATATTTGCAGTTGCTACAACATTTGACTTCTGAAGTACATTGTTCCACTTGGTGGTTTTCGCTACATTGAGGACAGGTATAACTTTCTTGATGACACTCCTTAGCCCTATGGCCATACTTGCAACACTTGAAACACCTCAGCACGCTAACAAATTCATAGCCGCGATAGTTATTCCAACCAAAGCGTATTTTCCCTTGACTTGTAAGATATTTAAAGGATTCTGTCGATGTTTCCAATATTATATTAAAGTCTTTGCGTTTTGGTGATTTGTATTTCTTAATAAATTTGACATCCAGACCACTGTTTATGTTTTTCAGTTTGTTTACAAATAAATCATCATCTGTCAGGTATTCATCAGCAACACCCACAATAATAACTTTGGGTTTTTTTAGTTCCAGAATTTTGATATCGTACTTGTTCGACAGCGTGTTTTTTGCGGCCTCTTGGAGTTTTTGCATAGATTCCTCATTGTCACACTCGATGCGTATGCTGCCTTGTGTCGCAGGAGTTATTTTGTTTACGTTTATTTCTGATGGATCAATATTTTTAATAATGTCCAATTTCGTAGCATTGGAGTTCTGAGATGGATTTTTGGGTTGTATTATTAAAGGATGCTTTTTATTTTTAACTACTTCGCTATAACTGGTTGGCTTTGTAGTTATTTGCTTTACTACGTTCAGGAAATCGTTTGTTTGTTTAAGTACCCCATCAGTTTTTTGTTCAATGCAAGTCAACCTTGCCCACATCTTTACATTGGAAGTCACCGAATCACAGCAGTCAACACAAAACCAGTTGTTGGGTACCAACAAAGGAAAAAAAACAATTTTGATAAGATGGAGATAACGGCAGGGTGTGCTTACTACTTCTCAGGATATTGCAGAAAACCTAATGAGTATCTTGTAGAGTATGAACAACATTATAAGAGATATTAACAAAATTAATTTAGACAACCTGCAAATTTTCTCTTAAACTAAACATTAAAGAAAAACAAAATCCGGTTTTCCCGGGCGTTTATGTGATTTTATATCGTATATATTTTTGACAACGCATTGTATCCGTGTAAATTTGTATTTGTACGCTTTTAAGGCCTCCACACACCGACGCGGCCACGGCCACGGTAGCGGTGGCGGCCAATCTCAACACATTGAAATAAATGAATGAAATCATACCAGCGCGGGCAGGTCTAGATCAAGCGGCCTAGGGCAGCGTTCTGATATGCGGTGACGGTCAAATACAACGTGTCAAGTTTGACTGCGGGAAGTGACAGTAGTAATGGCAAATAATATAATAGAATTATTAATAGAAAATGTTAAATTATGTACCATACTTTTTGATTCAAGACATCTAAATTATAAAAATATAAGGGCTAAAAACAAAGTGTGGGACAAAAAGCTAATAGTAACAAAGTCTCGATCTCCTTCCACATCGTCTATCATAATATCAAATAATAGAAATAAAAATGAAACCTGGACATTTAAAAATATATTTTCGTATACATAAAATCTGTAAACGGAAACTATCTTACAGCTCCACTCACCGCTTTGGTGTGAATACGCCCGACCGCTAATATGATCGCCACCGCGACCGCCAACGCTACCGTGGCCGCGTCGGTGTGTGGAAGCCTTTATTCTTCCTTCAATAATATTTGTAGATTTAACTGTTATTTTTGTAAAGATAAATTTAATTTATGAATAGGCCAAGTGCTAAATAAAGGGCTAATATTATCTCTCTTGTATTGATGTTCTTGCTATTATCTATAAATTGTACTGGCAATAAAGAAAATAATTATTATGATTACATACCAAACCCAACTTTTTGTGGCCTGAATTTCAGCAACAAACGAATCTAATGTGGCTTCAACTTTTCTTCGCTTTTGTGACTGGGCCGTATCAAAAGTATCTAACAAGGAATAGTTCATAGGAGATTCCGTGTCTTTAAACACCTAAAAAAGGTTTATTTTAAAATACCTATAATAGTAGTAGTTTTTAAACAGTACAACCAAGCTACAATAAAAATTTTAGAAAAATTCTTACCTGCTTGCAAACTTCAACAAACAATAACACTAAACTATCTAATATCACAGTAGACGTTCCATCTGGTACAAAGAACAAAGTATTTTTTACACATTTTGTTAGATATTCTGATATTTCCCTGGTAAGAAGACTGTACATTTTCTTGATATATATTTTCCAATTATGCCAATTAGATGCGAATGCTTGAGGCTCACCCTCATATGCTCCATTAGGATTATGAATGGTTATTTGCAATAAGCAAAACTCAATAAAGTTGATCTAAAAAGAAAACACGAAAGATGAGTAAATCACATGTGATATGAAAAACGAGTGCAAACTCCCGTACTCCTATTCTTCAAGTCGGGAGAACGGTTACTTCAAGACAAGGGAACATGTAATTCTATTGAAATCCTATTTTTCCAAGTTTATCAATGATTATTTCTCTCAAAATTCAGGAGAACTGAGTTCTCCTAGAAAATAGTAGAAGAGAGTGTAAAACTTTGAGATAACTATGCGCCAAATAAATAATCTGGGTTTGGTTTTGTAAATATTTTTGCAAAAACTTTAAAAATGACTTGATGATAATCTAAGGTTATGTGTGGAGTTCCTCAAGGCTTCTATAGTTGGTTAGCTACTATTATATAAATGATTTAAAGGAGATACAGATCTGTCATAGAGAATTACCCTCTAATCTCAAAAGTATGTATTATTGCAACGATTCTTGAGTGTATAATTGCGGATAGGTTGACACCAGTGTTTTGGAATGTTATCACGAGTAGTCAACATGGATTCGTTAGGGTCGTTCTACTTTAAACTTGTTGGTCTTAAATGGATCCTTTTCAGGTGCTTTGGAGAATCGGCATCAGGCTCATATTGTATAATACAAATTTTTCGAAGGCTTTTGATAGCATCCATCATGGATTGCTCGTCAATAAACGTGAGTCTCTTGGTGTCTATGGTTCAGAGATTATTTGGCAAATAGGAGGCAGATGGTAAAAATACAAAATTACTACTCTAATGAAATTTGCAATACATCCAGTGTTCCTCAGGATGCTCATTTGGCCCCAGTTCTGTTTAATATTTTTGTGAATGACATAATTGATTAAACTAAATATTATACATGTCTACTTTATGCTGATGATCTGAAAACATTTAGGATTATTGAACACTCTGACAACTGTTTGAAGTTGCAGACTGATTCAGACTCATTGTCTGCTTGGAGTAAAATTAATGGAGTATGGAGTTGAATGTAAACAAATGTAAAAGTTCAACACTTTCAAGAAAAAAGAACAATTTGGTATTTAATTATAGGATTAATGATGGAGGCTTGAATAGAGTAGACCAAATGAGGGACCCTGGTGTCTACATTAATAAGTAACTTAGATTTGATTACCATATTGTCAACAAAATGGCGGGCTCCACATTTTAATTATAATTTTCACACTTCTAGATCACTGTGCGTTGAGGTCGCGGACCACTGTGCCATCAAATGCCAAGTTCAATTAAACAAGAATCAGCACTTTCGGTGTATAAATACCCGAACATTGGATGGACACGGAACCTTCGTCTCAACGGCTGGTCAACTACCCTGCGACAGGAGTGCCCAAAGTGTCACATAGACTCGAGGCCCCTCTCCTGATCGATCTATAAGTACTCCCCAAGAGTCCCCTAAGCTCCAGGCCTCTCCAACTCCCGTCCTCTGGAGGCAGAGCCACGTAAAGCCCCTCAGACACACCCCGTGAGAGCCCCCATCGACAGTGCCGGACTGGTCCGCACCCCCCGGAGACATGCTGGGTTTTCTCCGAGCTTCGTGGTAAATTTTATAACGAAGTATTAATAAAAACTTGTATTGTTTTTTAGTCGAGTGGTTTTCATTCACACCCCGTTAGGGAAACAATCCCCAGTTGTGACAATATCAATTATATTAACAATGTTAGGATTTATGACTCCTACCTTGAGGGATTTTGATGTTATTAACTGTTTTAAGTCTCTTTACTGTTCTTTTGCAAGACCCTTACTTCAATATGCTAGTCCTGTATGGTCTCCTCATCATAAAGTTTATATTGAATTGTTAGAGAAAGTTCAGCGTAGGTTTATTAATTTATTACCTTCAATTCAGGTATACCGGTTGATAACATTAACAGATATAATCAAATCAAAATCAAAGCTCATTAAATTTACAATTGTCACAGGTTAGACAAACCCAGTTTGATATAATGACACTGTTCAAGATTCATAAAACTTACTTTTAAAACTGAATCATGTCCACTGGCCAAATACAATTCCAACATTGTGGGAAATATTTCTTCACCAAATTGACTGCAAGAAATCCGATTGTCTTCAGCTGTCTAAATTAAATAAAAAGATTATAAAAATTATGAGTAACAAGATACATGACATAGTAGTCTCTTGCATCAATATCTCCGTTTAGCAAATCTTGGATTCAATACTAATATAAGATTACCAAATTATTTTAGTCATAGATTAGCTAATTGTAAAATTTAGTTTCTTAGCTAACTTAATAAGAAATAATTGTTGGTAAGTATTTAACGTAAAAATTGCGTCATTTTTGTTTCAGTAAAATGGGAGTCAACGATAGGCGACATATTACAACAATTATCAGAATTCAATCGGGTTACTGTCCGACTAATAACCACCTATTTAAGGTCATAATCAGACAACCCAGAATGCGAATGCCGACAATTAGAGGAATTGGAGCATATTTTCATTTCCCTAGAGTGCTCAATAAACATCCATCCCTGGGTTTAGTTTGTATGAGGAAAACTGGTTTGTCACTCCCTCTAAATCTTCAAACATGTTTTGCTTAACCCTTAAACGGATAAGGGTTGCTCGCTTGTTGTTCATTAGTTTACTATATCGCCACAGTATAGGCTGGTTTGTTTATATACTGCCATATTCAATAAAACACTTTATTACCTCAAGATGTTTTCTACTTTCCACATTTAAATTAAATTTAACTTGTAGACATAGGTGTACATCCGTTTAGTATGGTAAAATACGGATGCATGATACAAATAACAGGACCTTGTAACGTTAGACACTCTGCACTGTATTTAGGCCCTGTGAGATTTCATTACTACATATTATGAAAGATAGAAAAACATATCTGGTCTTGCGAAACTATACTAAAACGTCGCTTGCCAACGGGAAACGAATACTTCACTTTCTTGAAGAGAGAAAACGGCCTACTTGCTGAATAGCACCAAAAAGCACTTGTATTACAGAGCGATGAAAGAATCACACTTTTGAATTCTGAGAAAAGATCGTTCCCGTGGAGAGCGGACTTCTTTCGTCGAAATGCCATCAAGACAGTTCGTGACGTTACGAAACGAGTCACCTACCTCCGCTACCCAATTAGCGATCAGTGACACGCCATCTCACTATGGCAATGGTGGTCTTTGACAATAAAAAATTAGCAAAAACAATGAAATAAAATAGTAACTCGGCGGATAGTCGGCGTTATATCAAAGGAACTAATTTGCAGATTCCAAGATCCGACAAGGGATTCTGACTTATAAAATAGATTCAATTTAGAATATTGCACCCTTTTATTTTACCTCGAGAAGCTATAATTCCTAGAACTTACATTAATATTGTTTGTTTGTTTAGTAAAATATACAGATTTTAAAGATCTGCTGAGACCGTTACAATGTTTTCGGGTGGCTTTTAAGCGAAGGATATTCTAAAAATAAGATTTTAACTGTCTGGGTTTTGTTTAATATAGTAGGATGTTTTAAGTTGTAAAATAATAGGATTTTATGTTTGCCTTTGACTTAGATTTCCACGTTTCCCAAACAACCCTAAAGAACAAATGATTAAACTAACCTTACAATTTATGACCCATCATTTGTTTTTATTACTGTTTACGATTTTATTATAGAACGATGTTCATTACAATAATTGTATTTTAGGTGATATATTTTTTAAATCTGAACGATGTTCAATAATAAAATCGTAAACTAGTTAGTTATACAAAAAACAAAGTTTGATAAAAACATATATTGAAAGGATACCCACATTGGATACGAATATACAATGGGCGACAGTTCAAATAACCTTAAGTGCATTTTATTCAACAGATGACTTTTTAAATTGTGATAAGTGTTTGATGTCTACTACTTAAGTGTTTTAATTATTTTAAATGTAAATCTAAGATTTTATTGACGACTGATTTTAATATTCCGTTTGTTTTACTCTTTTTAGTTGTCAACTTAAATCAATAACCTAGTGCTAGGAAAAAACTTTAGAATTATTTACTTATATTATTTATGACGTGTGTAAATTGTATATTGACAATATAGTAACACCAATAAATTATCTGAATCTGAATTTATTTTTAAAAAATATGACTTCCACTCAGCATTTGCAGCAAAAGATTCCAGGAGAAAAATTGCTAATGAAATGGTTATCACCATAAAGTTAAAACCAAAAAACACCAACTACTTATCTGGTTAAAAAAACAATTTACAAACCATCTTAGACCATTTAGAATTAAGAAAAAACATTTAGCTCACCCCACGAGACACGAAGGTGGTTGATTGAGGGTGGCAAAAATAGCGTCTCTTGATCTCCCACGACCAAAATTCAATTTGGGAAAATTTTTACAAAATCGCGATGACATGGACTTCCATACTCTTCTACTATAGGTTATTTGTGCAAAAATAGTAAATGGATGAAAACTTACATGTTTACAAAAATCTAGGACAATTTTCAAAACATCCTCTTGTTGAGGCCTGGGATCCTTTTCGCTTACTGACTGACATAGTTTGGAAATAAAAGAAAATTGTTCTCGAAGAAAACTTGCAGGAAAAGCAGCTAACGGCCCATGTTTAACCAATAACATAAAGCAATTAAAAACGACTATATCGTTAAATTTTGATGTATTGCTGCGTTGAAGCTCTGATTTTAATAACGTAAACAACACTAAAATATAAGAGAACTAGGTTTGATCAATCCCTTATTACTTAAAGCACAAATTTTGTGCTTAAAGCCTATTTACATTAGGTGCAAGTAAATACCAAGTTCAAGAAAAATTGCCTGAAAGCATGCGCGTTCATGACTTTTTAATCAGCTCTTGCAAATTTACTTGCATTGCACTAAATTAGAACATGTTCTAATTCAATTGCAAGTAGTATGCAATTTTAGTAAATTTTCTAGTAATATTTCAATACCAACTTAACAAAAAAAGTGAACATAACTTATATGAAGTAAAATCAGCTAATTACCATAATAAAAACAGGAGGCAAACCTTTTCTTTTATCAGCTGATATTGGGTAGGTTTGTAAGGTTGGCAGTATCTGAGTTTAAGATACTTGAATAAAAATACTTGCTTCATATGTAAACGACCATGCAATGTATTTAATACGCCGGATATTACAGGTTCGGATTGCTTTCTAGGTTAAAGTTAAACTAACCTGAGAATTGGCCAATAATCGATGGCGATTCCACCGGTTTAACTTAAGATTGAGGAACCGTAATCTATAATACAATAGTTAAACTATAAACTATTTACAATATACTTACAAATAAAATCTTCCTCTTCCAAACATCCGAGAGAGTTGGGATTTGGTAGAATACAGTCTTTTAGCACCAAAAGAAAATCATTTCTACATACCCTCATTTTTTTTTCTTTTAAACAACCTTCAATATACTTAATAAATTTTGAAATTTTAATATATTCTTCACCTAAAAAATAACAACAAAGAGTTTTTTTGCGTTTGTAACCATTTTTCTGAAATTTTATATACAGGGTTAGTTAATGGTGCACACAGATTCAATATACAAAATTTAAAATTAGTAGTATCTACTACTTCTTTCTCTATTGGGTACAAGAGGAGTATACTTTAAAGATATTCTAAGTAACTGTTTTCGAGGTATTCGCGTTTCGTGGATGTAACATTTTTTTAAAAATAACTTTTAATAAAAAACAGTTATTGAAAACATACATATTTTTTTTTCATAAAGCTGCTGTCTCTCTTCTTAGAAAACAAGTATTTTCTGGATTTAAAAGCATTTAGACAAGAAATTTAATAACAAGTTACTTTTGGATATAAATTATTCCCAAATGTCTGTAATACATCCCTACCTACCTACCATTTGGTAATTAATTTCCAAAAAAACGAAATTGTATGGTATCTTTTTTGTAAATAATTTAATTAATTTTTGTTTAATTGGTGCACTGAGCAATTTGTATGCAGATATCTTGAAAACAGTTTCTTATGTGGAGTTAGTAAGTTGTAATAATTAGGTACAGTAATGTTCGATCCATACCTTAGAAGAAAATAAGCACTTTTAACACATATATCATGCAATATTGTATCTACAAACACTATTTATTATTATATTTGACACGTACCTAGTTACATGAAATTAAAGAATAAAGATGTTTAAGTATAAAAAAAATAAAGTAATTATTTATAGATAGGTACCTTCTTGAATTGCTGTTTTTACAATTAGAACCAACAGATCTTTACTCCTTTCAATATTTTTGTCAAGACAAATGTTTTTTTCACCTTTTTTCGCAGCTAATTCAGCAGCTTTTTCACATTCCTAAAAATGATAAAATGGAGTTTTTTAAAATAACTACTGCATTATTTGAATTTTTTAATATAATATTGGTACAGCTTTTGGCTGGGGTTCTTTGCGTTTTCAAACTAGGTATTGAACCATAGTAAAATTAGTAATTTTTAGTATTTGTCAATACCTACTTACTTTTCTTAAACAGTTTTGTGAAACTTCCAGTAACCTTTGCCAAGAGAATGGATCTCCTTTATTAAGATCTGGAATCACTTTTTCATTATTTAAGAGATCTATCATTTTGTCAAGTGCTTTCCTTCTTTCCTGCAGTCTATTACCCTCTAAATATGCACAAGTCTCTTCCAGCTCCCTTTGGAAACCCATGGTGGCAGCTAAAATTAAATTCTAAGCACTTTCTTTTTAAGTTAACTTTTTAAGTTAACTTTTTAAGTTAACTTTTTAAGTTAACTTTACCTGTTGACCCACTTTTTTTGTGTTATGTAAATACTGAGAGGCAAATATAATCACACTCCTACCATGTACCGCACTTATCTACACAACGGGACCGACCAGATAGTTTTAAAACAGCTAATAAGTTATAACTAAATTTCCTGAAAAATACCTCGAAAAATACTATAGGAAGATGGTAAAGCACAGAACGGTGGTAAAGCCCCTTTATGAGTTGTTGCCTTGAAAATAGACCTAGTGAAATAAGCGAGATATTCATAGGTTTTTACTTACATTTAAGTTTAATCATAAAGTTACTTCTTTCCACTTTTAATATTTAACAATAATTGTGATGTATTTTTATTTACCGGAAAAAACTTTTTAAAACCAACTAAAGAGGTTATGTCGATGTTATGTCCACAGTTCTTCTTCATCTTTTTTTGCTCTAAATGCCTTTTCTTCTTTATAGTTGGTAGGGCGTTAGTTGCAAAGTCATTTGGCCAATTCTACTTAAGAAGATTATTGTATTAACAGCAAATCTACATCTACTCTGTGGTGGCATTATATTCCAAATTACAATGGCCACTTGCCTCCTTGGAATTCAACCAATTAGTCGAGAACAACCAGGTTCAGCAAGGCTCCGGAGCCTTTAAACGGTAAGACGCGTCCAATGATTGGGTCTGAACAAAAAGGATAAGGGACAACTCTATACACTAAACTATTTTAGGTTTGTTTTCAACTTTTACACTTTTTAAAAAAACAGCTTTGGTCGTGGTCGCTACTACACACCGCGCCTTCTAGGTGCCGCTGTTTAGGCATAATTCAGTTTTTTCTAATTTTTCTAATCAAATCAAGGACAAGATGCATATTTTTATTGCTGAGCTCGAAAAGCATAAAACCAGCTACATTTTGGCGCAATTCGATATCTTTATTCGTTTTCGAATTACTTACGAACAACTATTTTAATTTAAAAAATTAATGTTTACCATTAACCATATACCATTTTTGTTTTTGTTTTTTGTTTTTGTTTTTGTTACTTTATGGGCACATACAGCTGTTAAATCAGCTAGGTGCCAAATAGGAAAGCTATTAACTTACAATTAGTTTGGTATGTTATATTATATGCAATTGTAAAGTATGCTAAATTTATTAATACATTTATTATTATTATTATTATTATTATAAACTAAAGGAATGTAAAGGTTCTGTTATAATCTTTTATGAATTTACAATAATAATAATAAGAACATAATTATTATTAAAATATTTAAACCTTTGGTGCATTTGCGTATCTATATTCCTCGCCCTTAATCCAAAATGGAAGTTAATCCCAAGGCAAGAACAAGAATGTGTAATGATATGTAATACATTCTAGGCGGCAGTATTTTTAAAATGTCAATGTTTGGTGTTTCATCTCCTATCATTATGGTGTTATTGTGACATATTATGTTATTCAGGGAAAACTTACTTATCAACATACTTATTTAAATAGTTTGAATCAGTTTTAAACGAATTATCATACGACTTAAGATTTTTTTCATATTTTCAACTCGATAATTCGGGTCTCTCATTTTGTGACCGCCCAGATCTCCAGATCTAACAATCATGGATTTTTATTTTTGGGGCCGAATAAAACAAATAGTAGGTACATTTCAATAGGCTAAAAATATTTAAAAATCGCATTAGAGATCCGATAGATTCCATTCCCCCTGAGGAGGAGATAAGAGCTAGCAGCTGTATTCATTGCATTTCGGGGAAACATTGGGAAATGTGCGAATAAAGACGGGTGCGGTGGACTTATTGAATTAATGAATGTTTCAGTTGATGTTATTGTATTACTAACTAGGTACTTATTGAAATAAATTTATTTCTTGATGTTTGTATTTCCTTATTTTTAAGTTCTAATTTCTTTAATTATTTAAATGTCTAATATACGAATGAAAATAAAGTGATCGTGTTTAATTTATTATTTTGAACAACTTTTCCTAGCGAAATTTTTTAATATCTTCAATAGGCCATATAATGAAAATAATGCAAAATATCAAAGTAGGCATATATGATTTTCAAATTTTGTACTCTTACTCAGTTTTCCTTTCTGAACATCTTTTCTCAATAACATTTTATCGCATCTCCTCCATTTAGTGGAAAAATAGTTTTTTGTAAATTTCCATAGGTAGGTAGGTACTGTGTTTCCTATTGCCTGACAGCAAGTTACCCTCATTATATAAATGCAAAATACAAATTTTGGGCTACAGTGTGAACATATTATTTTTAGACTGAAAAAATATTTTCAGTTACAATACAGAGGTAGTTTTAACATTGTACAGATCGACACACCCGTATTTTATCTTTCACAATAGGGTTGCAAAATTATAACAATAAAGCAGGCCGATATAATTTAGAAAACATTTTACGACAGTGGTTTCTATTAATACATATGCAATTTTTATGGTGTACTAAAAAGCTACATATTTAGCGGTCGGTTAAGCGCCTTTATAAAACATTGTTTATGGTTTTCACAGGGGACGTTTTTATTCATAATTCAAAGGGTATTATACTTTTTTCAGACAGCCGATTCATAATATTTCTTTTTTCCAAGAAGTTGTAGCGCCCACATTCTATCCTCAAATGGGTACTTACTCTTTTATATGAACTCATTCCTTGAAGGCGGCTACAAAAATCCTCAACGGGGTTTGCAGTGTCACCAGTGTGTTATACCAAATACATCCAAATGGTTGTTGAATTAAAGTAGTTTATATTTTTTTTTTTAAAGGGAGCAACCCAGACGGCACAAACATATTGCATGCATCTTCCCAGGATATTCAATTGGCATATTCATATATGCCAGGAATATGCCATATCTCACGTGGCATATCTTATGCATATTCGGGAAATATTCAAGGTCACCATGAAACATATGCCAGCAACATCATTTTATTTTCCAGAATATATCCTGGGCATATCTAATGCATGTTAACATAGTTCTATTAATAGTTATAACAACATCCAAATTAAGGTTACCCTCAAAAACAATGCAAGATGCATTGGTACCGAAGGTAGAAAAATAACACGTACCTATTCACAGAATTTATAAATTTTGTGACGTATTCTCAAATAAATCTTTTAAACAGGTTAGTTCCGTGAATAGCTAAATACGCTGTTGCCAAATAAATTAACGAATAAAAGAATACCACCTTGGGGTTAAAATAACTGTTAAAACTGTCATTTTACTAATGAAAATAAACCCTCATATTTAATTTTTCTAGCTTTTTCTAAAGGGGAGAAATTAAATTACAAAAAAAAAAATCCTCAAAGCTTAGAGGGGCATAAATTGGGGTAGAGAGGGTTTTGAAAAAAAAATAAAAATACAAGAACATTCATCATAATCAACAAAAACGTTTGAATAGATACATTTTTTAAATTAAAAAAAAAGAAAATTTCTTAATTTTAATATGCTGGTGGAATATATCTCGCCAATATGAAAACCAAATATTCTCTGCATATCTGTTAAACATAACCCTGGACTATTGCTTTTGTATATAAAATATTCGACATATTTATGGGATATCTCAGGAATATTGCAATATATTTTGGCAAATAAGATACAATAGGCATATTCCACAGACATTAGGTGCCGCCTGGGAATATATTGTTGAAAGGGAGCAATATTTAATCGTAAAGTAAATGAGTTTACTTCTAATTTCTAGCAATACAACCACAAAGTCATTATCAGTTTCACTTATTTATTAAAATATCAAATTTCTATCGGAGCTACCAGCATTAAAATTTAAATTCACAAACAAATCTCTTCACTTACCTACTTATTTAAATGACAAATAATCCTAACGTCGACACTGACTTTTAGCAATGCGCTATCACTTTACGCTTTATTCAATAAAACTTTTCACGTTGCCGTCTGCCGTGCCAAGTCAATAAGTAAAGATTTCTGAAACCGCGACGATACCTTACTATCTCCGTGTGACTTCGGGTCAACGCACTTTCAACTTCCGAACTAAACTTTTCGCGACCACACTTGACTATAACGGCACGGCAACTTTCAACGGACGACGGTACTTTTTAGGTATTTGAACATTACGACGGTTAAAAATGAACTAACTTTTCCTCTAGCAATCCCACCTATTTATAGTTATTAGAAAACAGTTGCATGTTTAACATATACGTTAGACTTAAGATATCCCCACAAAAAAAATCTAAAGGAGTTACTTACATCTGGAGATCTGGCCGGCCATTCAATTGGACCTTGTCGGCCAATCCACTGTTTCGGAAATAGTGTATTAAGTTACTCACGCAAACGGAGGGTGTAATGGGCCGGAGCTCCGTCTTGCTGATACCACAAAAAAATTGTTCGGTGAATCAAGATTTTCTCGATTAGGGTATAATGTGGCAAGGCACGGTACTAGATCATTTTCTAAAAATTCTAAATATGTTTCACCAGTCAAATTTCCGTCAATAAAAAAGGTCCCAAAATTATATTCTTAACAATGCCGGCCCAAATGTTAACTTCAGGATATTGGGTGTGACATTCCATGATCCAGCTTGAATTTTCTGTTACCCAATACCAACAGTTTTGTTTGTTTACATTTCCATTCAAACGAAACATTGCCTCACCCGAGAATACAATTCGTTTCTAAAACTGTGGATGATTATCGCACATATTGATCATTTTCTCGCAAAATTGGATTTTTCTGTCTGGATCATCTTCATTGAGTTCATGAACCAATTGGACTTTGTAAGGATGGAATTTATTTTTGCCTAAATACTTTAGGACGTATGCTTTGCACATATGATGTTCCAAGGCAATATTCTACTCGCCTTATGGAGGTCTTCTTGAAAACATTTAATTGTAAATCTTCTAATACCGCATACCGCAGGTCGACCTTTCGTATAATTGTCCCTAACGTGACCTAAATCTCTATATTTTTTTTTCTATCTTACTGACAGTAGATCGAGATATCTGTTCTCTGCGAGGATACTTGCCATGTTATTGAAGGGTTAGCAAACTTCCATTTGTGTGCGCATTCTATTCTCTATAACTAATCATTATTAATATTTCTATTCGCTCTCTTTCACTTAAGCGTACTTTTTCTTAAAATTACAAGATTATCGAGGTAACTTTTGCCAGACACTACTTTGACTTAAGGCAAAACTACTCAAATCAGGGGACAACCGTCCCTGTCAGTGTGACAACCTAACAACCAAAGGCTTTATTTACAACAGTGTTCATGATTTAAGTTATAATAAAAAAATCATCTGTTAAAATCCGAATATCGATTTTTTCGCAAACGGCTGAATTTAAGTAGGGTCAAGTGGTGTAATAGTGAGACAGTAAAAAAAGTGGTGAAAAAATGAGACATCCTTAAAATTTGTAGAAAAATTTGTTGTAAATTTTTTTAGAAAATCCTCCGTACATCCTCCATCCTCGTGTTACAATCTACAACAATTTAAATATTTTATAACTCTGCCGATAACATTTAATGACGCAATAAATTAGAACGTATAATAATATAGCTTTAAACTTTTAAATTTCTGGCGCCTAAATTACCCGTCAAACAGCAACAGAACTTCGTACGAAGTCCCGATTGGTCGCAACCTGTTCGAACGTCTATTAGTTAGTAACCGGCGTCAATACGGCATATTTAGTATAATTGTAACCGTTAGACGGCGCACTTCTTCGCTGGGGCAAAAACCAGACACGCTTTGGGGTAAATATGAGACAATAAATAAATAAATAAAAATGAGACGCATTTTGGGCAGAAGGTTTGTTATCAGAGACCATTGTAAACTCATTTGTTGTTACTGGTATATACCCTTCTGACAGATCAAAATACCCAACGTCCCGTTTGGATCCAACAAAACTCGGTCGGTACGAATCTCTAGAAAAGAAAAATAAAATGGAAGAAGATATATTTGAACATGTACAAGAGATAACCGACCTATCTGATGTCAATGTTGATGATCCTTTGCCGGCAACATTGTCTTCATCGGAGGATATGCCAACAGCTTCAACATCATCGCAGAACCTGTCGACAGCATCTATATCATCGCAGGATACTATATCAGCAGCTTTAATATCATTGCATAACATGTCTGCAGCTATTTCAGTATCTTTTGAATCAATTCTATCAAAAAAAATTGGAAGGTCGACACCCCAGCAAAATCGCCGAAGGAAAATTGATAGCAGCGCAAAAGTACTTACCAATAGCGAATATTTAGCAATGATCTAAGAAAAATAAAAAGCAATACAAAAACTAGGATCAAAGAAGAAGAACGTTAACAAAATTAGGAAATGTAAAAAAAATTAGTCCAGTGAAAGTGAAGAACAAGAAGAAGTACTCTGTCAAGACGAAAACGATCTAGAGAACTATTGAAGACTTAGCTGAACAAGAGGGAGATCATTCTGGTTGTGAAACAATGTTATCAAAATAAATGACTATGTTCTCGTGAAATTTTTCGACTAAAAATAAGGTCGTGCATTATGTGGCCAATGTTCTTGCAGTACGTGATTCTAACGTCCAAGTTTCATACTTAAGACGTAAAGGTAATAAGTTCGGTTATCCTGACAACCTAGAGATATATGATGTCCAACGTGACGATATTGTAATGAAACTCTCTGCCCCAAGCACATGTGGAGGAACAGCACGTACAATTGAACAACTCACGTTTAGTATAGATTTTGATACCTATTCTGTTCTTAAAGTAGGTAATCCATTATCATTTAAATGTGTTTTTCAGTTCCTACTTGTTTTGTAGGTTTTAAGTTTGAAATGCAGTCAGTACACGTAATGTTTAGTTTTTGTACGAATTTAATGTTGTGTTCTGTTTACCTGTTATGAATAAATATCATTAAAAGTGTGAAAACAAATTTTAAGAACAATTACTTTTTTTACCGCATATTTCAATGTCTCATTTTTACCTTCGCCTGTCCCCTTTAACCCCAGATATCATATGAAAGCTAAAAAGTCTTAGTTTCAAAGGTGTCTCATAATTGTACAGAGGGTGTCTTATTTTTCCACTTTTCAATGGGTAAATATGAGTCACAAATTTTTGTTCATTATATTTGAATCTCTTACTTTTACTTTAATTCAATAGCAGTTTCGTAGTATACATTCATTGTCTCATTAATTACCTATTAAAGACCTTTTTAAAATTACTTCTTAGTACCCTCCCAAATAAAACATTGTTTTTTTATCTCATTATTGCCACACTTCACCCTATATGACATATTTCATGAAATATGTTTAGAATTTTATGCAGAATCCAAAATAATATTATAAAATAGGGGTATCCCATATAAGAGAAATAAAGTAACGTCATAATAAGTTTTTGGGACAATCTGTATACATGAAATAAGCTTCAAAAAATGCACAAGAAAAATAAAAAATTGACGGGTTCGTGCTTTTTTTGAAAAAAAAAAAACATGAATTTTAAATGAATTTGTTCCAACCTTTACGTTCTTACTGTATAATAACACTAACAAATTTTATGAAATTTTCACTTATAATAATATCCCTAGTGCTTAAATTATTACTGGAAACTTTTTCAAGGTAACGATTATTTTGAAATAATTTACGTCTCATTTTACAATAACAAGCAATTTCTGTGTTCTATGTATCTACAATACCTTTGAGAATGTGTCCGCAAAATCAATTCATCCAGAAGGACGGGGGTTGCTTTGTTGGTTATTGAATGAAAATTGAACGACTCACAGGGCAATTAAAACGGACCTTAATTTTTATTATTAGAATGCAGCTGATTTTGTGTGGTGTGGAAATACTTAGGTTTACCTATCTTTTATTTTTAGATGGAAAAATTGTTTTAAAAAAAAACAGTTCGATGTTTTTAGGCACTGGGAGCTATATGGATCCGATTATTGCTCCCGGCGATATTATGGATACCTTATCCTTCTCAATAATATGGGAGTGGCTTTTTGGAGTTTTGATTCATATATCCTGGCATATCTTACATGTGGGTTTGTCGGATTGTACGTGCCAAAGGTACTTAGGTCGTGGATAAATTTTACGGAAATATACAACACAAATACTTTGACAGCCGACAGTGACCATTTTTATTATTATAGTATATTTCAGAAAGGTGTAGAGTAATAAAAGCTCATTAAGTATGCAAAGGGACTACAGAGTGACCCAACGAATAATTAAGCCACTTTCATAATTTGACATTGATTTAATTGCAAAATTCTTTCTTTTCATCAAGTGCAGATAGTACCACTCAGGTTTGGGTCAATTTATGGGTTTTGCCTATTGTTATCCATTCACAAACACTGAAAATGGTGTGACAAAGGCGTGTCGGTAGAATATTTGTAAAAAGGAAAAATGTTATTTTAACAGAATAAAAATTAGGCATTATGTACATATTATTAGGTACCCTTATTTTTTATTAAACATTATAAAAAAAATACAAAATACAAAAAATACATTATACAGAAATTAAATTATAAAAAATCATAATATTTTCGTTATCTGAGGAACTGTCATCTCCTCTTGACGTTATAATTAACGGGTCGACGGTCTGATCGATCAGGTGGTCAAGATCCCACATTCTCTCCTCTTCTTTAATGACATGATGGACTGACTTTCGCCAGTTCTCTGGTGTCACTTTCTTAATGGCTTGATCAAACAGTAGCTTAACGTCTTTCATTTTGAATGTCGTGTTGTGTCTTGCTATTTCACTTGCGTCCATATAAGTTCTATAGGATTTAGTTCGCAATGATATGGCGGTGTGCGCAGCACAGTTACACTATGTTTTTCTGCTATATCTTCCACGGCATATTTCATGAAACGATGTTTGTGTAAATTTGCTATAGCTAATAGTTTCTTCTTTATCAAATTATCTTTAAATTCGATACTATTGGTGGTTAACCAATCGATAATTTCTTGTTCTCTAAAAGATGAAGTTGGAGTCTTCTCTGTGCGTCGTGAATGATAGCTTGCGTTATCCATAACTACTACTGTATCAGCTGGAAGATATTTTATCATTTCACCAAAATAGTCCTCAGAAACATTCGAATTCATGTCCTCGTGGTAATCTCCCGTATTGAACGACTGAGAGGTTAGCAAACCTTCTTTTAAAAATCCCTCTTCGCTTCCAATATGGACGATTATTAGTCTGTTCCCTTTACCTGAAGGCACCTTAATACCCGTTGACAGGCCTTCCGTGAGAGCTTGGCGAGCACTGGTTATATTTTTGTCTTACCACAATTTTAGTACTAATATAACCTTCATTAATCCACGTCTCATCAAGATAAAAGATTTTCTTCTGCTCGCTTCTGTACTGCTTTATACTTCTCAAGTATTTTCGTCACCAGCAAACAATTTCATCGCTTTCCAGTAAAAGTGATTTACCTACGGTTATGCTTTTCCCAGACAAAATCCATATTTTTTAAAGTGGTCCATAAAAGTTTTCTAGTTATAAACGGAATACTGTCATCCTGGCCAAGCTCCATTATAACCTTATCTAGGGTGGGTATTTCTTTTTTACAATAAAAAGAGTGAACTTTTCTTCGAACTACACTTTTGATGTTTTCATCAAGAACTTTTACTGGTCTGCCTGGACTTTTCTTGGGAGGTTCCATTTGACCTGCTGTATTAGGATGCACTTGATATTATGAGATGTGGAAATGTTTAGGTTTACCTATCGTCGATTTTTTAGCTGGAAAAAATGTTTCCACAAAAACAGCTCCATATTTTCAGACAGCGGGAGCATTACGGATCCGATTATTGCTCCCGGCGATATTATGGATACCATATCCTTCTCAATAATAAAGGATTGGCTTTTTGGAGTTTTGATTCATGCATCCTGGCATATCTTACATGTGGGTTTGTCGGTTTATACGGGCCAAAGGTACTTAAGTCGTGCATACATTTTACGGAAAAATACAGCACAAATACTTCGACACTCGAAGCTAATAGGATTCTCAGTTTTCTGGTTAATAATATAATTCAACTCAATTCATATGCCTATATTATCAACTCGGAAAATAATGGATTTTTGACTCTTTCCTAAATTGACCTTATGTCTGAAACGTAATGGAGTTAGAAGTCAAGCAGTATTCAATTAAGCATCAAATCATTCGCTTGGCCTCGCTCCCAGTAATTCCCATATATTTCTCACTGCAATAAGTGGAATTTTCGTTGGCCATTTCTGGATCAATATTTCCCGAGTCCTGGGAAAGCTTGCGCGCGTTCCTTTCTTTCCCAACTGCCATTACCGTGCGAAATATCGAGCCGCCCGGTCGTGCCGCGTTTCGCAGTCGGCGCTCGGTGGAACTGCATGCGGCACACCAAATTCAGCTGCCTCTTTGCACATTAATTGTTGGACGCGCGTATTGTGGTATTGCACCACTGCACTCGGTGTATGGTGTAAGAAAGAGTGGCCTCGGATGATTTCACACGCGCCTTTTGCTGGTAAGTAAAGGCCATCATGTGTGCTTAATGCTTTTAAGGTCCCTTTGGGCTGCAGCTGCAACGAAGATTCTGTCTGCATGGCCTTTTGTTAGAGACAAAAGGTCATATATCATTGGATTTAAACTCCAAAGAACGAAACTATTGTGCACATACATCTATTAAGATTGATGTATCCAATTTTAACTGTAAATAAGGTTTCAAGGAAATTTGCCCCCAAAAAAGGGGAGTATTAAATGACTTGGAAAATGTTAACATTATTCATGTTTAACATCAAAAAAAGTTGAAATATAGCCACCTACACAGTGCGCCTGAGCAGTAGATACGCGGAACTAAAAGATCTGTTTCAGACCGATTGTTGAATAAGATTGGCACCAAGATTGGGCGTTTTATGATGTAAACAACTTGTTTACTTTGATTAATAAAATTATTGATTTTTTTAAAAGATTTTTGTTTTGTTGTAATCTTCCAAAGTATGTGCATATCTAATAAAATTTAGTGTAGAATATTTTTTTGCATACATCGCATGATCATTCATTAAAACCCTTAAGTTTTATGCCTTTACAATCTCAAGCTTTTGCTTAATTTATTAGTGACCATTTTAGCCGAAAGTTGTACCCAATAACATTCCTTGGGCTTTATCCACGAATCAGTTGTTTAAACTACACCAATCATTTTTATCGAGTACTACACAGTTGCTTTTCACGAGCTAGCAAGTTGTTCTTCAAGATGGATCTTCTTAACAGAGCTGCTGTCCCAAGGAGTTAGATTGCTGCTGATGAAGTATTTTTCAATGATTCCTGGTTAGTTTGTTATGGATGTTAGCAGAGTGTTGTGGAAAAGTTGGATCGCTGCTGATGAAGTCTTTTTCATGAGTCTAGACAAGTTTTATTATGATTTTTTAACAGAGTGTTGTCAAAAAGTTGGATGCTTCTGATAAAGTCTTTTTCATGACTCCTGGCTAGTTTGTTATTAAAGTTATTAACAGATTAACAGAGTGTTGTCAAGAAGTTGGATTGCTGCTGATAAAGTATTTTTCATGAGTTCTTACTAGTTTGTTAATGATACTTTTAACAGCGTGGTGTCTAGAAGTTTGATCGCTGCTGATAAAGTCTTTTAATGGTACGGAATACTCACACCATCCCAACATTCAATTCGGGCTAATAGGTCGACGAAGGCAGCTGCCTGTGACTTCTTGCAGATAGTGTATGCAAATATTGATGCTGAACATTGCGTGGCGAATCTCTTCTTCGACTTGTCTCGCGCTTTTGATAGTTTGGATATAGGATTTATTTTACAAAAATTGTTAGCTAATGGAATTAGGATCCTCCTGTCAACAAATAGAAATTTTTATGTACAAGTTAAGAACCAGGTCTCTGACATGGCGGAGAGCGACATCGAAGTGCCCCAGGGATCTGTGCTAGGACCACTGCTGTTTCTTATTTTTAATAATGAAATGCCAATATCATATATCCATGACGGTAAAGTCATCATGTTTGCTGATGATTTATCAGTGGTGGTCACGGCAAAGAGTCTTGGTGAGCTCCAAATCCTCGTTATGAGTGTAGTCAGTGACTTCGATTAATAGTGTACCTGATTCTGAACGTTCAGAAGACAGTGTTGGTTAATTTCAGATGCAGACTAATTCACCAACTATAATTATTGTAAAGTCAGTGAGTGCTGTGGAAAGCTGAAAATTTTTGGGCTTGCATGTGGACCAATTCCTAACATGGGAATCCCATGTGGACCATGTTGCAAAGAAATGCGGCACTGCATACTTTGCCACTCTTCAGGTATATTATTTTTTGGTTTCTAGTAATCTCAGCTATAACGTTATACTTTGGGGAAACTCGGTTGGCTTTATGAGAATATTTTCAATCCAAAGGCGGGTGATTAGTCTAATTTATGGATTGAGAATGACAGAAAGCTGTAGTCCTTTGTTTTTAAATAAGAAGATTATGACATTTCCATGTATATCAATATTTGTTATTACTAATGTGTGTGAAAAAAGATGAAAGTAAATTTATATCCATAAGTACCCAACCAGAAATGCAAGTAATTTGTCTATAATAAAACACAATATAAGAAAACTTGAAAAATCACCAGATTATGCTGGCCCCATTTTACCAAAAGAAATTAGACTGCCAATGAAAACAAGTTTAAAAAGAGAATTAAGCAATTTCCGGTGGGTAAATGTTACTACTCAGTATTGGAATTTCTAAATGATAGAAATGTCTTATCGATACAGCAATTTTACCTGGTAGTACATATTATACAATGACGTGTACATCCATCTCTGATGGCTGATATGCAAGTACGAATAAAGGATTTCGATTTTTTTTTAACGATTCCCGGATACTTTGTTAATAATGTTCTTAACAGAGTGTTCTCAAGAAGTTGGATTGTAGCTCCTGACTAGTTTGCTAATCATAGATATTCTTAACAGCGTAGTGTCAAGAAGTTGGATTGCTGCTGATAAAGTATTTTAATGACTCCTGACTGGTTTGTTAATGATGTTCTTAACAGAGTGTTCTCAAGAAGTTCCTTCGACGTTAAAGGACAAAATTCCGATAAAAAGGAAGACAAGATATTTTTCCTCAAGTTTCAACACGCAATCAGGACTCTCTATCCTTAGGTTTTTCTTATAAAAATAAATGCGTTCTTTGGTATTTTCTTTTTTTATTATTATCAATAATTAGTTTTTCCGCAAGATCAAAGAGATGTTAACGGAGCTGCTGATGAAGTATTTTTTCATGACCTACGTCATCCAGCGCAGATTATAGCATCCAGCATAAAATCAGTACTTTCACGGTCTCTGGTTGATATTAATATTGACAAGTATTGCTATGTTCTATTATTTTGTTTGTAAATTAACATGCACTCCACTCCTGTGCAGACTCCTGATTTAATTTCTGTTAGTTCTGCTATGTGCCATTAATGGTTTCTTTCCCTGTACTCTTATACAGATTGTTTTGTCTTACAAAGATAAAACTCACCAACTTTGCTTTTTTACACCTTAGGGTTTAACCAGGATCTGTTAAAAACTGAATGAAAAAATCGTTATACTGATTAAGGCTGATGATTTCTCGATAGGTTGTGCCCTAAAGCACATAACGTTTTTCACTAACATGCAACATGCACCCTGATTCTAGAATTAAAACGATAAACATTAACTGAAGTTTCTTTTTTACCCAATAACTAGAATTTGAACATGATTAAACTCATGCAGGAGTATACACCTACCTTACTTACTTAAATGTATTACCTAAGACTCCATACCAATATTGCCAACGATTTATGGTACAACCCAACAAACATTTTAAGTTAAATTTACTTTTATTCGACCTCTAAACGGGTCAAATATTTTGCATGACCAATTATACAGGGTGTTTTTTAATTGAGTGCCGATACTTAAGGTTGTGAATCCTTGGGTGATTTTAGGTTGAAAAGTTCATATAAGCATGGGTCCGCAAGCCCTTCATTTTTGAGATACAGGGTGTTATAAATTAAAAAAAAAACGATTTTTCCTTAATATTTTTAAGACCGCTTTAGATATCATTTTGAATTTTAGTAGACACTAAGTAGGCATAAAAACATATTTATTTCATAAAAAAGATTTTGTTTACTTCTACCAGTAGCGTCCGCGTTAACGTATATTTTGATAATTTTAACGAAAAAAATGATACGCCCCTGTTTTTCTTCAAAATAAATATTACTTTTAAAACTGCACTTTACCATTTAGTAAAAATGGTCCCTAGACTTTCCTCGTGTGACCAACGTTTTTCGATTTAAAAAAGAAATTACATTTATTTGCATATCACTATGTCCATATCAGAGTTTGATAAAATTGCATTTATCTCCTAAACGTAGCCGAAGTGAAAAAATTATCAAAAGGTACTTTGCACTAGATATTGAACTGTCTAAATAACCATGATATCAAAGAGAAAAAAGGCAGTGGCGTACATATTTTTTGCTAAACTTAAAAATTGTAACACCCTGTATCTCAAAAATGAAGGGCTTGCGGACCCATGCTTATATGAACTTTTCACCTTAAAATCACCCAAGGATTCACAACCTTAAGTATCGGTACTCAATTAAAATACACCCTGTATATAGGGATAATTTACCTACATTTGTTTTCCTATTGCCCAATGTGGGGAAAGAAACTATAGTAATTTGAAGGTCGAAAATACAGATAAAACATATTATATCTGGCGTTAGAAAGAAAAGACAACAACTTATGCCAACACTTCCAACAGGACAAAATTAATTATAAAATGGAGTTCGACTTAAGTAGATATTTGGAATGGCCGCTTATTATAACTTTAGCAATAAAGTGATATAGTTAAGTTTTATCATTTTTCTGGACCGAAATTTGGATGCGAAAGAAATGTGTTTGTGAATTATGGTGATGATACTTCGAAAAACAAAACGCGCCCTTAAAATATGCGCTTTTCTATGTATTATTACGATAATTTTAAAAAATTTTACCATTAACCTAAAAACAGAGTGCCTTTATTATAAACATTATATGTACCCAAAGTTTTAAAAAAACTTTCGTTGACGAAAGATATCGTGGTCTAATGGATTTTCCGCTCACCTTATGTAATTCTTAAAATTTTAATTATTGTTTTTCTATAGTTGTTGTCGATAAACAGGAAAACTAATAATTATTAAATATGGCGGCTTTTATATTTTTAACCTTAAAGTTATTTTTCCCTTTATTATTAACTGTACATACAAGCAATGTTGAGGGTAATTAGAAAGTTATGAAGTAGCTCAATTTTTAACCATAAAAGGTCTATAACTTTGGGAACAATTTATATGGCAAAATTATCCAAAATATTACTTGTTTCTAAAACTATATGGTCAGTAAATCATTTGGACTTTTTTTAGGCAATAATTAGGTAATGTTTACCTAGCGTAATAGCCAAAAAATTCCTTAATTATGAATGCATATATTAAGTAACAATTAAGTAAATTATGACTTAATCATATTCCTTATTAGGATTAAATAATTTTAATGTCTCAAAGAGGTAATTTATTTGTAATTTTTAACTAGGTAAATTAAACTAAAAGTAGATTTCCCTATAACAAATTATTCAGGTTAGTTCAGGTTAGTTGTAGATATCCAAATTTCGACTTAGATCTTAGAGTTCGAATCTTCTGTGACTTTTAAGAAAACATTTAAGGCAAAAATAAACAAACATTTGCCAATTTAGGATTATTTTCCTTCCGTTCTGGTCTACATATTTTTAATATGTATGTTGGGAAAATATCATTGAATATTTAAAAATTAAAATGTGATAGTAGGTAAATAGCTTTTCAAAAAGAATGGCGGAAATCAAAGCTTCCCACACAGTATAGACATAAATGAAACCCTAATTGGAATTCGAAAAAATTGTTTTAGGCTTTATGATGAGAAACGCCGATACTAGAGGAAGCTTTTGTTATGTAAATAACGTTTTCATATTTTGATTTGAAAAAATATGAATTTTTTAGCCGTTTTCCTTTTGAACTTTCCAATCTTAAACACGCAATTTGTATGCATATTTCTATGGGACCATAAAATGTGTAAAGTTTTGTAACAGCAAACATGTGTACCTACTTAAACTTTATTTCGTTTCAAAAATATGTCAGTTAACAATATGAGTTCTTATTTATATAATTTATGTTCAGTGGTTATATAGATCGAAAGCAGCCCTTACACGATTGACAATAATATAATTGCTTACAGAAAGCCTACTTCATTATAGTAAAGTTTACATTGTACCGTTCGTCTTTTGACTGCCATAAAACCCTAATTATCCTTCTGGCCATAAAATGCCCCAAATTTACACCTTTTCGGGTAGAACCGGAGTACAAATTACCTTCATCCCTAATCGCTATAACATTTTAAGTAGGTATAAATACCTAATAACATATAAATAGCAGTGACGAGTGAATTTTGTTATATTAGTGTTTGGTTTATCGTCGTTTGATATTTTTTGTTGTATTAGTATTAGAAAGTGGCGTCCGCGTCCATAGGCTTGTGTAAAGAGTGGGTCATGTTATAGTGTCACTTTCAGCAGTGATAGTGACACAGAACTAAATTTAAAGTAAAGGAGAATTAATTTGCCAAAATTGATAAGTTTAAAACTTTTCTGGGTAAACACATTATACTGTATTTAAATGTTAAACTTAATTTTAATATTGTATTATTGTGTAGTCTAAATCGTGACATTGTAAGTTTTAATCATAGTATAATGACATATAAATATGTATACAGGGTGAGTCGGCAGAAATGGGCCTAACTCTAAGAGTGTAATCTATGCATCAAAATAATAAGAAAAAACTTAAATGTTGTTATCCAATATTCATTTGTTTTCGAGTTATAAGGCAAAAACAAAATAATGCATTAATTTAGCTTTCCTGTAATAAATGTTATTATTGTTTGCTTTTGATGGTTGTGCTGTCCCTATCCTATTAGTGTCAGTATAAAATGTTACATTGATTCACCGTTAACTTTCGGATTTGTATCATTTTAATTTTATAAAATGCCACACATTTATTTACATTTCGAATACGCCAATATGGTTTTTATTTATGGTTTGTGTAATGGGAATGCTACAGCGGCTGCTGAAGAATATCGTGAACGATTTCCACATGAAAGAACACCGAACAGAGAGGCCTTCATCAGAGTTTTCAACAAACTCTGCGAGACCGGAACGCTTCCAAGTGCTAATGTAACATCCGAACGAGCCATTCAACAGGATTTAGAAGAAATAGAAAATGTTCTAGCTTTAGTAGAAGAAGATGCGACGACAAGCTCACGAAGAATTGGAATTCAGTTGGGCACGAGCAAGGCTTATACCCGTACCATGTATAGCGTGTACAGAATCTTCAACCTGGAGACTACGCCAAGCGTATGCAATTTTGTGAGTGGATAATTAATAATCGTCATCTTTTACCGCACATACTTTTTACTGACGAAGCTACATTATTCACCCGTGACGACAACAATAATAATCGAAACTCCCATGTATGGTGGGACGAAAATCCTCACACAACAGTTGAAAGTAATTTTCAACACAGGCTTTCAGTAAACGTGTGGTGCGGCATAATCGATAATAATTTAATTGGCCCTTTTCTATTGGAAAATCGCCTTACAGGGATCACTACTTAAGTTTTTTACAAAATGAATTGCAAGGAATACTGGTGGAGATTCCTTTACACATCAAAATTGAAATGTATTATCAACACGACGAAGCGCCTGCCCATTTCGATCGTGGGGTCAAGCAATGTTTAGACCAAAGGTTTCCAGGGGTTTCGATTGGTCGCGGTGGTCCTTATAGTTGGCCTCCTAGATCGCCAGATCTCACGCCGTTGGACTACAATTTATGGGGTTGGTTAAAAACTGAGGTTTACAAAGTAAAAGTTTTAATTAGACGCATTAGAAATGCTGTACTCAATATTAAAGAAAGGCACGAATCAATTAGAAGATCCACGCGCGCCCTTCGTAAACGAAGCAGGAAATGTTTGGAACTCAATGGCGGTATTTTTGAAAATTTACTAATCCAATGATTTATTTAAAAGAATACTCTTTAAAGTTATTCCAAGCTTTCGGAAATTTTTATTTCATTTCCATCATCAGGGAGAAACTTTCTTGAGATTGTTCATAAAGATGTTCGCATAAGATAAGAGACATGTAAGAAGAAAACTTGTTGAAATCCAAAGTCAATTGCAAATAAAGTTAACGTCTGGAGGTACTATTAAAACCATTGTATAGGGACAAAGAAACATTTAAAATGAAAAATTAGAAATTAATTGGTTATTTTAAATATAATAATATTATATAATTCAAATTTTTATGGACTTTTTAAGGGGGAAAACATGTCCAACGTGTAACTATTTCATGTGACTAAAGTAGGTTAGGAACTCTAGGACATGTTTTCCCGCTTAAAAAGTCCATAAAAATTTGAATTATATAATACTCTATTTAAAATGTAAACAGTTAATTTCGAATCTTTCATTTTAAATTGTGTATTTCTTTGCCCCTATACAGGGTGACAATTTGAAAACGAACAGCTTTTAATATTGCCTCTACCAATGATAGTATGAAAATTTGGCAAAACACGTCAATTGATATATCAAGGGGGACATTTTTTAAGGCATTTGTTGTCGTGTTACTTTCAACCCCCTGACCCCCAGGGCACCTACCCCTAAAATTTTAAATGGTAACCCCTATTTCTTTTGCCATTTTTGTGTTCCTTATAAAATTCTATACATAAACTGTATTATTTTTTTTCAAAATTGTGATTATTAACCTCACAAATTAATGAAATGTATCTAAATAATGCAACTCCTTGAAAAATTATGATAATGATAATGAAATACTGGAAAGCTCACCTTTCCTACTTTATGAATTGTTCAAAATGGGTTTCATTCTTCTCCAAGCACAAGTACAGCCGGTATTCAAACTGGTTTCGGACGTTTTCAAGAGTTTCAGGTGAAACAGCTCTACACTCCTGTACAATTCTTTGTTGTAATTGTTCAATGGAATCTGGTTGAGTTTCAAATACAACGGATTTGAAGTGACCCCATAAGAAAAAATTCAGCGGTGTCAGATCTGGTGACCTAGGTGGCCATTCTATGGGTCCCCTCCTACCAATCCACTGCTCTGTGTAATGATTATCCAACCACTCTCTTACTGGGCGTACATAATGCGGAGGCGCTCCGTCCTGTTGGAAGTGGAGCAAATGTTCATCTAGAGCAACATTTCCATTGGCGTCCCTTTGATTTTCCACCTCACGAATTATAAGAGGTTCTATAGCTGTGTCTAACATTTCTGCATAAATTTCACCATTTAGATTTCCATTGATAAAGAGGGGACCGATGATACTATTGCCTAATATACCCGCCCAAACATTTATTTTTTGAGGGTATTGCGTATGCCCCTCTCTAATAATGTGAGGATTGAGGTCGCTCCAATAACGACAGTTTTGTTTGTTGACCTTGCCATTTAAGTAAAAAGTGCATTCGTCACTGAAACAGATATTCTTTATTAACCTGGGCTGAGTAATTATCTTATCCGTCATAATTTCGCAAAACTCAATACGTCTGTCTAGGGTCATCGTCCCCTAATTCTTGAGTAATTAGGAGTTTGTATGGATGAAATTTGTGAAGGTTCAATACTTTCCTGACTGACTCACGCGACAGTCCAGTTTGATCTGCAACTTTACGAAGGGACGTAGTGGGAGCCATAGCAACTTCACCAAGAACCTCAATCTGAGCGGCCTCATTGAGCAATCTTGGCTCATTCCTTTTCTTATTGCAAACAGATCCTGTTTCTTCAAATTTAGCTGCTTTTTTTATTTACTCACGGATGTACTTGTGTCCAACATTTCTTTTACGATGTCTTTTGTTGAATACGGCCGCCGTTCTTGCAGAGCAACGATTTTCAGCTCCGTAAATGAAAATCATTTCTACGCGTTCAGCAATAGTGTAAACCAGTTTAAGAAACGACACTAATAATTAAAAACTATTGAAATGTCTATGAAATTAACTTTCACAGCTTATTTCATTGATTCTAGAAGAACATGAAATAAATAATGAACACCAGGAGTCGGAAAATAAAGTACCTACTAAGTACTTATCATTTGTTTTGTCGAAAACGGCAAAAAAATTAAATTATTTAATGTTTTCTAGTGGCGATATCGAAGACGAAATGTAAATAAATAAAAGAATTTGGAATGTAACTATTGGTAGGTACAAACAGTTTTAAACGAAGTGCTATGAGGCAGTGAATGCAATCCGTTTTAAAATTCGATATTAAATACATTTCATTAATTTGTGAGGTTAATAATGACAATTTTGAAAAAAAAATAATACAGTTTATGTAGAATTTTATAAGGAACACGAAAATGGCAAAAGAAATAGTGGTTGCCGTTTAAAATTTTAGGGGTAGGTGCCCTGGGGGTCAGGGGGTTGAAAGTAACACGACAACAAATGCCTTAAAAAATGCCCCCCTTGATATATCAATTAACGTGTTTCGCCAAATTTTCATACTATCATTGGTAAAGGCAGTATTAAATGCTGTTCGTTTTCAAATTATCACCCTGTATATACAATGGTTTTAATAGTATCTCCAGACGTTAACTTTATTTGCAATTGACTTTGGATTTCAACAAGTTTTGATCTTACATGTCTCTTATCTTATACGAACATCTTTATGAACAATCTCAAGAAAGTTTCTCCCTGATGATGGAAATGAAACAAAGATTTCCGAAAGCTTGGAATAACTTTAAAGAGTATTCTTTCATTTGCTGCACTCCCCAATATTCACTCGTCTATTTCTCAGCTAGTCAGCAACGACTTCCCTCTGGATATATATATTTATATGTCATATTGTGATTACCACTTGCCAAGTAGTATTATTTTACTATTTATTAATCATAGTAACTTGTAATAATATTTTTCATATACCTTATGTACTTTGTTGACGTAAAAACTTATCTGTATTTCAGTATTTCATTAATTTTTATTGTACTTATTATGTCATAAAATATTATTATTATAATAATTAATCTACACTTCCATTTGGTTTAAAATGTCTCTAATTCAAAATAAAAATACAGTAAAACTTCTCAATAGCGGCCACTAAAAATTTCATTACAAATTGACTGTTTGAGGGGGTGACCGTTTTTGAGGGGAAGGAAAAAATAAATTACATAATATCTACATATAACATATGTGTCATGTGAATAAAATTCAACTTTATTAATTAATAAAAGGCTAATTACAAACACATACGTTATTATGTAATATGAACTGTAAATATATAGACATAACTATTTATTTCATAACTCCTACATAATATGTATACATAATAATGTTTAAAAATGTGCACTACATACGAAAAAAAATTATGCTATGTGAAAAAAAGATTCAATGGGAAGTCTGTTTCATATTTTTAATTTTAATTTTTGCTGCTTCATTTTCACATTTCATTAGGATATTTGAAATATCAATGGCCAAATTGCCATTTTCTTTGCCTAATAAAAAATTTTGTACGTCTCTTATTTTTTCACAAACTTCACTCATGCTTTTTAAAGACCAACTAAAAACCTCCTGGTTTTCTTTACTTTCACAGTCTTCATTTTCGGTAGTTTCAGATTGGCTGGTAAACTCCTGAATTATTTCCTGCATGTCCATACTGGGATTTTCCGTTGAAATGTTTGAGTCGATTTGAAGATAATTTTCCAGGTTTGGATTTCCTGGGATACCGGAAAACAACTGACTTAGTGGAATATCGTCTTCTTCTTCAAAAATCTCATTCTCTTGGAGAGTTTCTATAAATCCAGCTTTTTTTTTGTTTTGAAATTGTTTTAAAATTGATGTCATGTCTTTTGCAGAATCTATCTAACCAGCCATTTGATGCCTTAAAATCACAATTTTTCAAATTTTCTGACACTTCCAGAGCTTTTTCCTTTAGTAGTGGTCCGGATATTGGAATGTTTTTGTTTCTTGCTTTGCAAAACCATTCATAAACCATTTGGTCAATCGCAAGTCCGTCTGTTTATGGAAACTTCCGTTTTTGATCTGCATTAACTCCTCCTTCTTCATAACGTTTTTTCAGTTCAATTTTACTTTTTAGAATATCATTTACTTGCGTTCTTCCAACACCAAACTTTTTCGTTATCTTTCGGGCACTGATACCATATTTTTCACTATCCGCGATGACTTCGAACTTTTGTTTAAAAGATAAACGTTTACGTTTCAGAGACATGATCGACTATTGTGCTGTTAAAATGCAACTGAATAAAATTTTACCTTTTATGAAAACATCCTAAGATTTAACAAATTATATTTGTACGTACTTAAAACCCCATTTACATAATTAGGTTTTATCATTCTCCGGTATTTCCAATAGTACCAGTAATAAAGTACCGGCTGGGTGCAAACATTCCCAGAAGGGTCGAGACGACCGCAATTAAGGGTAAAAATTCAAGGTAATTTTCTTAAAAGTTACGGATTCATGTGACCGTGGCCGTTTTAGAAGTGTTTCGGTATTTGAGGGGTCTTTTATTATTAAAAATGCTATAAGATTAATTTTAAGAAGCCAAAACTGACCGTTTTTAACGGGTGGCCGAAATGAGAAGTTTTACTGTAAATCAATATGTAGTTAGTTAAATTTTCAAGCCGACCCTGCACCCATTTATTGCGGTTTGAAGATGTTGGGACTTACGTGATGGGGTTTAATTAGGTAGTTGATTTATTGCAGTAAAAATCAACGATATAATGTAAACTTTACTATACCACGTCAAGCCTTTTTGACATTACGCTATTTTGAAGGTAAAGATCTTGAAGTAAAAGCACGAAATACTTTAAATATGGAAAACAAAATTTCAAAATTCTGTAAACCTTCAAATTGAATACATAGACGTATGACGTCACAAATTGCGTGACATATTATATGGATTATTATTAATATAATTAATGACCGTGTTTGGGTCTGCTTAAGATCACAATAAAATCAGAATCAGTTTTTACACATCGACTTTTTCAACGAAAAAATCATGCTTGGTAGCACAAACTTAAAAACACTTATTTCTGTGCTTTTACAAAGTGACAAGACTCAAATGTCTTAGGAGATAAAGCAGACAGTTTAAAAGCGCTTCAATAGCGCTAAAGTGGTCATTCAAACATACAAGGATTCTTTTTCTGCTGAACTCGGTATTTAATTTTATGTTCACGCCATGGAAAAAGTTCGGAAAGGGTGAAATTCTTGCAAAAAATAAATGGAGATTAGTTCGTTGTTGCTTATAAGTATTTGGAAGGAAGCATGCAGGCGTAATCACGAATACAAGTAATTCTATTTTTATTAAAGAGAAGTACATTTATGTACAGGGTGTTCTATTTTTGATAGTTTTATAGGGTATCTCGAAAATCATAAGGAATTTCATAAATCTGATATAGATGTTATGAGTTCTTTTTTTGAGGAAACAATTGCTGCGAAAACAGATCATGGCTACCTTGTTCCCCTGGACAGCTACAGGGTGATTTTCAAATTTTGACGGTTATTAAAATTCCATGTAACTTCTTTGTTATTATAGATACGAAAAAACTGTAAATTGGTAAAATATGTAGTTTTTTTCCGTAAAGTTCAGTGGCGTAGCCAGTTTTTTTCTATCTTGTTTAATTTTTAAGAAATTAACCCAACTTATATTTTTTCTTATGGGACACCCTGTATATTTTCAATTACGTTTATTCTGCTTACCATTAGCTTTCCAAATATATATACATTTTTGCAGTTTTCTAAAGAAATAGCTGAGTAATTTGCAAATTACTTTAGATAGGCCTATTTTGCACATAGCAAGCCCCGTTAGTAAGAAAAGTACAAAAGAATATGTATGACTAATTATTTTTTTGAATTGATTCGGCTTTTACTTGGTGGAAATCCATTGTTAATTTAAATAGATGGTAAAATAAAAAAAAATATAATTTTACACTTTCCACAGATTTTTATTTTGACTCGACATATGTTTCGCAACACAGTTGCTTCTTCAAAAGAGTACTATTAAATGGTATTTTAACAAGTATACTTATACTTGTTAAAATACCATTTAATAGTACTCTTTTGAAGAAGCAACTGTGTTGCGAAACATATGTCGAGTCAAAATAAAAATCTGTGGAAAGTGTAAAATTATATTTTTTTTTTATTTTACCATCTATTTAAATTAATTATTTTTTTATATGTTTAAAACTCTGAAAATATTTGCCTCATCATTTAGTGTCACCAACTTTGGAAATACATCGATTTTGTATTTTTTAAATAAAAGATAAAGCATAGAAATATAGATCTACAAAACCATTTTTATTTTAAATAAACAACAAAAAAATATACATAACAATTACAACAAATGCTCAAATTGGAGCCCATTGGCATCGATACATAGCTGGCATCTTCTACGAACACCATTCAGGGAGTTCCGAATATTCAGGAGTTTTATGCTTCTTAAAGCGGCTTCAAAATTTTGTCTTAGTTCTTCAACCGTATTACTTCTGACGCTGTAAATTTTATTTTTTAAAAATCCCCAAAAATAAAAATCTAATGGGGTGATATCAGGTGAACGGGCTGGCCACCTAATAGGTCCATTATTTGCAAGCCATTTTTCTCCAAAATTGGTGTTTAGGCAATTTACCACAATGGCTGCGTTGTGGGATGGTGCACCGTCATGCTGAAAAAAAAGCTTTTCCCTCTCTTGTAATGGTATATTGTCTAAATAACTGATGATATGTCTTTCCAAAATATTCAAGTAAATCTCGGAATTTAGATTTCCTTCAAATATTTCATAGGCTAGAACTCTATTTCCCAATAGAGCCAGCCACACATTAAATCCAAATCGACCCTGATATACTCTATTTACTTGCTGATGAGGATTATGATCGGCCCACAGATGATTGTTGTGGCGATTAAATATTCCGTCGCTTGTTACTCGTGTTTCGTCGGTCCAGATTATTTTGGTAAAAAATAATCACGCAACATATTTAAATACAAATTGCAAAACTGAAGTCTCCTCTCTGAATCACCAGGATGCAAATGATGAGTTTTTCGAGGTCTGTAACATTTAAATTTGTTACTTTTTAACAGACGGGATGATTTTGAGGGTACCACGCCAATATCTTTCTCAATATTTCTAAGTGAAGTGGTCGGATCCGCAGCCACGCATGCCAATACATTAATGGTTTCATTTGCTTTATTTTCCTTCTGATAGGTCTTTGGTCTTGCTTTTGAAAACGATCCATAATTAATAAGGTTATTTTCAAGCCTTTGAAAAATTCTTAAATCAGGTTGCTGCCGCTCCGGATATCTTTCAAAATACAAATCAGATGCTGCCCGACTTTTTTTTTGACACTCAAGAAAACACTCAAGCATATTATATTTTTCAAAATTTTGGAACTTTTCCATTCTTAACCGTGTATATTAACTTTGCTTTATGACAAATTAAAGACAGACTGATATGTCTATAAATAATTTAAAAAAATGATTTTGTTATCCATGGCTTACTAAGAGATTTTTAAATTATTATCTGGTAAAATGTAAAATTTGCAAATGCAAATAAATTAGTAGATAAAAAGTCATCATGCATTTATAGAAAATTTCACTTTTAATACAAAAAATATAAAAAGAATTAAATAATTATATGAACAATTAAAAAAATTATTATTTTTATTTCTTTCAAACATAATTTTGGAAGAAAGCTATTTTAACAAATTACAGAAAATTGGTCGAGCCTTGGGCATAGTGTTGATAATAAAAAATTAATAGTTTTTAGAATTTTGTATTGCATGTACTAAAATTGAGATATGACATTTTAGAAATGGTGAAATAAGACTTACTCTTTTGTTTTGCTCCTACCTGCCATCGCCCGCTACGAAAAATGAGGAAAATTTATGAAAATCGCTTAATATCGAATTATTTTATCAAAAAACTGATTACAAATATATATATTTGAAAAGCTAATGGTAAGCAGAATAAACGTAATTGAAAATATACAGGGTGTCTCATAAGAAAAAATATAAGTTGGGTCAATTTCTTAAAAATTAAACAAAATAAAAAAAAACTGGCTACGCCACTGAACTTTACGGAAAAAACTACAAATTTTATCAATTTACAGTTTTTTCGTATCTATAATAACGAAGAAGTTACATGGGATTTTAATAACTGTCAAAATTTGAAAATCACCCTGTAGCTGTCCAGGGGAACAAGGTAGCCATGATCTGTTTTCGCAGCAATTGTTTCCTCAAAAAAAGAACTCATAACATCTATATCAGATTTATGAAATTCCTTATGATTTTCGAGATACCCTATAAAACTATCAAAAATAGAACACCCTGTACATAAATGTACTTCTCTTTAATAAAAATAAAATTACTTGTATTCGTGATTACGCCTGCATGCTTCCTTCCAATTTTTGAAAATTTTACATTTTGGGACACCCCCCATATTTAGGTTACCCTGTAGCTTATCAAAGAGAAAACAAATGTTTTTTTTTGTAGCTTTTTACGTAGAATCCAGTAACGTACTCAGATTTTTACTACGTTCAATAGTTCCGAGAAAGAAAACAAACTTGCTTTTTTTTAAATGGGTCACCCTATATATTTCTTAATAATATAACTTAGTTTATAACAAGCTTCTCAGAAATATATAATACCTTATTTTTATTTTTAATATTAAGCACGAAATTTACGTTTTATTAAAAAGTATACGTTTTTTGTTAGTAGGCCACAGGGGCGGATGGGCCCGCCGGGCAACCGGGCAAATGCCCCGGTGGGCCGGTCGATCTCTATATGTTAAGACTGACATTTTTTTCTCAAAAAGAAGCCAAAGATAGTTCTGGAAAATATAAATGTAGAAATGCATAAATTCAGTTCACATTCGTTACCATGTTGTTTAGTGCAGTGAAAGCCTCATCACTATTTTCTTTGCTTAATTCAGTCGCCACCTTCTTTCGTGAATCGTATAAGAGGATTGATGTTTGGTCATCTATTTTTTGTGACAAAAAAAGGAGAAAATTAGGAGTAATTGAACAAAATAGATGGTGGTCTAAAGAAAAAGGGTTGGAGAAGATTTTTGGAGATAGCACATTATACTTAGATGTTCTTGAATCATTGTCAAGTATTTCACAAAACCTTGACCTAAATCCTGATATCCGATCTACTGCAAAAAACTTAAAACAGCAATTCCTTAAATACGAAAATATCTTTCTTTCTCTTTCCCAGGTGTCTTTAAAACTGTTTTCTATCACTGGCCCACTTTCAAGAAATCGAAAGCAAATGCCATGACTAAAACGTTAACGGCCGAGCTAAAAAGAATTCAACGAGATTTTAAGGCTTTTGAAAAGTCAACACCAACTTTTTTAACTTGGGCTAATAGTGAAATGAAGAAAAGAGATATTAGTTTTGACATCGAAGATGAGTTTCCAGTTACGAAAATACGAAAAGTCAAGAAATGCTTCGACGAAAATTGCAGTGATGAAGCTGTTAGTAATTCGAAAGACAAATTTAAAATAGAAACGTTCAATGTTATAATGGATACCGCCATTGTCAATGGAAAACCGATATAACAGAAATATAAAGTTATGTGCTGATATGTCCATTTTCAATCCTATAAATTTTAATGAAATCAAAACCAATGGTATTTTTGAAAGTAGCTTGCAGAGCATTTTAAAGAAAATTTTACAATTTAAAGAAGATGCCCAAGTGTTAAATATTAAGGAAGAATTGTGCCATTTTGTATTGAATTGGGATATTTATAAGATTACTTTAAATTAATCCTTCCAAAAAGATACTTTGGCAGATTATGAGGAGATAACTGACGAAGATGACCCAGATGTTATAGATTCACAAACAACCTACAAATGTCAAGAAAAAAGTCCTAGTAGTCTCTGTAGAAACTGTGTACATTCTTGCTATCTAGCAATAATGAAATACAATATGTATCAGAATGCCTATCCATTATCCATGCTTATCTGTAGTCTACCAATATATTTTAACTTTGCCTGTCACCCAAGTGTCATGCGAGAGAAGTTTCTCTATTTTAAAATACATCAAGAACCGACTACGCAATTCTTTAAGCGATAAACATTTGGAATCATTTATGATAATGAATATTGGTAAAGAAATCTTATGGACAATCGACAATGAGGTCATTAATAAGCTAGCAGGATCATATAGTTTCTTAGGTAGATTGTTAATCTTATAATTTAAAATATCTTTTATTTTTAATTGTCTATTTTGATAAAATGTTGACTGCTATTACACAAATACTATTTTATCTCAGTTGTTAAATTTAGATTTAGATTTCGTTGTAAAAAAATTTTAATAGAAGGAGTTAATTCTATTAGAAATATTTTTAGTTTTGTTTACTATTTTATTAGGTTAGTAAGAAACATCGCAAAATAAAGAATGGTATTATTTTTTGTTGTAATTTGTGGGCCGGTTTTAGCAAGCGATTGCCCGGGCCGGTCTTAGGTAGCCCATCCGCCCCTGGTAGGCCATGACGGGCATTTAAAAAAAGAAAAGAACACATCTCATATTAAAAACTTCTTTAGTTTCTGTCAGAGTATTCAGGTCCTCTAAGTTGTTTTAAAATATCTAATTAATAGTAAAAGATCAGTTTGTCCTAATTATGGCAGAAAATGTAAACTTTTAAAATAATAAAAAATACGACATACTCGTTTGTTATGTCCATTGTAATGAAAATGCAGATGAAGCATTAGAACTGTATTTCAATAGGTAAATATACGGCTTTTTGTAGTATATCTATGAAGATTTATCAAATTTCTTAAATTACTTGTAGATATCCCGAAAGACGACAGCCGGACAAAAGAATTCTTCTAAGGATGAAATCAAACTTAATTGAACAGAGTTCATTTTCTAAACCTGAGCCTAAAATCTACAACAAGGTAAACTGTGAGATTGATGAAATAAATGTTTTAGCTTTTATTGAAACAAATCCAACTAGTTCTTGCAGAACGGTTGAAGGTTCGGTCGGAGTAGTTAAATCAAGAGTTCATACAATCCTAAAAAAACACAATTTTAAGCCATATAAATTCCACCTAGTGCAAAGCTTAAATCCTGGTGATGCACAGCGCCATATGGAGTTCTGTAATTGGTATTTACAAAATATCAACACAGAAAATAATTTTGAAAGAACCGTTATATGGTCCGATGAGTGCTGGTATATTTAATCGACACAATACGAGGTTTTGATCTTAGGAAAATGATCATGTAATGTTTCCACTCAAACGGTAAGGCAGGTTTGGCTTTAACGTTTAATGTTTTATACTAGAAAGTAAAATAATTTATAATAAATTTGAAGGCAGCCTTAATGCAAGTAAATATTTGGAAATTCTGGAAAACGTTGTGCCGGAAATAATAGCAGACGTACCCTTGACGGGTCTCAATAACTTGCATCTGCAACAAGATGGAGCACCCGCTCACAATGCGTTAATTATCAGGGCCTACATAGACAATAATTTCCCAGACTACTGCATTGGAACTAATGGACTTGTAAGATGGTCTTCCTTTGGATTTCTTCTTGTGGGGATACCTTGAAAATAAAATTTATTCTATTCAATGCCAAACAATTGCAGATTTAAGAAATGCCGCTGAAAGAGCATTTAGGGAGTTACAAACGCAGCCTTTTATTATTTTAAATTCATTAAGGCGAATAAGAACTATGTGTGTGAAACATGTCTAAGGCATAATGGAGAACAATTTGAGCAATATTTATGAGAAAGTTCTATACATTTTTAGCTTTTGATTCTAATGTTTTACGTATGAAACACAACTCGATTTATGCATTGTTATTATTTTTACTGAAATATGACTGCTAATTAGATTAAGAAGTCCAAAATATATTTCTTCTGCAGTAATTATCATACCAGTAATAGTTTTTTTAAATACCCGTCATGACCTACTAACAAAAAATGTATATTTTTTAATAAAACGTAAATTTCGTGCTTAATATTAAAAATAAAAATAAGGCATTATATATTTCTGAGAAGCTTGTTATAAACTAAATTATATTATTAAAAAATATATAGAGTGACCCATTTAAAAAAAGCAAGTTTGGTTTTTTTCTCGAAAACTATTGAATGTAGAAAAAATCTGAGTACGTCACTGGATTCTACGTAAAGAACTACAAAGAGAACATTTGTTTTCTCTTTGATAAGCTACAGGGTAACCTAAATATGGGGAGTGTCCCAAAATGTAAAATTTTCAAAAACATCCCGTACATAAAAAACAAAGAGGACTAGAAAAATTCTGATTGCGGCATCTTTTGTTTCACAAAGAAGGAGGGCAGTGCTGCGAAACCGTATCCTTCTATCTTTACTAATAACGGAGATACCTACCCCGTAAAAGCATCGAAAACTGGACACCCTGTACACAGTCGAAATTGAAGATTTTCTACGTTGTAATATAAATCCAATTCACACTAGATGAAACAAAAATCAGTCCGCAGGAATTTCGAGTGGAAATAAAAAGCACTTGCAATCTATCCAAAATTAATATATAGAATCAAAATGGTCGAGCAGATAAAACAGACAGTTAAAAAGTGCTTTCTTCATTGAACTTAAGTGGATTATTTTTACCAAATTAAACATGCTATTACATATATGCTACAGTTTAAAAAAATGTGTAGGCATCAAACCGGCAAATATTAATATAATACATCGAGGCCTAGGCTAATATAATAAACCCCAAAATCCCAGAAAACGGACTAAATTGAGACCCGATGGCATCCCTTATTAATTCAATTTGGAAATTAGGCATTTAATTTTCTGCCCTTTCAGTGTTCGTGGCCACTATTAATATGATAATAATTTGATCAGCTTTCAAGGTGTGTGCTTTTTGTTTTATTGTTAATTTCTGCAGTAAATACAATTGTAAAATAGTTCGAAGCAATTGCCTTTCAATATAGCAGCTGATACTGCAACAAAAATTGTACTGGTTTTACAAATTTCTTTGACAAATTCCAATTATATGTATTGATGTCAATGATTCCACTATACAGAGAGTCGGCAAGTCCAGTTTTCAGGGGTTAATTATTCCGTTCCATCGTTTGTTCGCACCTAAATTTGAAGCAGGCAAACTTTGCTCCTAGATACTTCAAAGGAAACATCCCTTTTGGTTGTTTTAACTTAGGCACAAGTAAATACTAAGTAGGTATACCAAAGAAAAGGTTATTTAAAATGTCAGCATTGAGTGGCAATCAAAAGCAGTTTATTCAGCAGGTTTTTTAGAGCACTCTCGACAGAATAACATTATTTTAAATATTTTTTTACGTTGTTTTAACCAATGGTTGTAAAAATCTTAAAGCAAATGATAATTAAAAAGAAACTGGTCGACTTGTGTTCAAATGCAAAATTAAGTTTAATGTTAGTTTTTAGCAATTATATAAACAAGGAGGAAAGGAAAGTTAGAAACCTTATAGATTATTTTATTCAGAAAATCCGCACCTTTATATTATTACATACCCCCTTTTCAATCATAAATTATATACAGCGCGGCAGCGTGTCCAGAAAAGTTCTAGACATATAGGAATTTTCTTTATTGTTGATTTTACGAAAAAAAGTTATTCTTTATAAAAAGTTCTGCTTGATGCGCAAATAATATTGACATATCAAAACTTAAGATATCATGTACAGGGCGGCAAAAAAATATAGAAACACAGAATTACGTTAAGAGGGAAGTGCCCTCAATTTTTATTTTAAAGCAAATTATTATAAGAAGACTAAAAAGGACTACAAAACGTGGTCAGATACAATTTTTTGTTGAAATATTTTAATTTACAGGGTACCATCAAAAACACGTTAAACATTCATTACCTCTTGTTGGAAACCAATTACGTAAAAACATAATGCGAGATTATTTCATGTTCTAAAATCAACCTATCTTAGAGCGAATATTTCCCTTATATGTTAAAGTTCTCATAAGAGAAATGCAATTTTCGCAAAATTACAGCGATTATTTACCTCATCCATTATAAAAGCGGGTTGATTTTCACCTGATTATTCAGCGATAATCTCCCGCTCTCCGGTGAAAATCACCCTTGTCAAAAGTGAAAATCTCACCCGTCAGAAATCCTTAGTTTTTTATTTGGTAAATAATCTTCAAAATACATTTCGGGATTGGGAAATAATCAGAAAATCATTCTCAGATTTTTTGCCATTAGGAAATCGCTCTCGGGCAAGCCCTCGAGCGATTTCCACGGCAAAAAATCTTCGGAATGATTTTCGATAATTTCCCTATCCCTTAATATATTACTACAGAAAACAGCACTGCCAAAAATCGAAAATTGCATCGCAAGTTTATATTGTTGACGAAACGTCAAAGCGGGATTTTATTGTTAACAAACGTCAAAAAATGTAATATTCTGACAATTAACGTCATCTTATTGAGTGACAGCAGACAAAAAAGTCAATGTCAACGAATGTTTTCCTTTCATTTTGTCAAGAATTGTTAATAACCATCTCTTTGCATTGGGATAACCCGTGGCAACGTAAATTTTTTTGTTTTTTTGTAAACAACGCTATTAAACTTTTCCGTAGACGTAATTTTACTACAAAAATGTCTCGTTTTGGCGAAGAATCTATCCTCGAAATAAGCTCTCGCTCGTTGACTGCATCAACCACCATGTCTACGAATTCAAAGCAAAATATTGTTAATTACAATAATTGTACTTTTCATTGCAATTCTTGTAATTTTTAAGCATTTTAATTTTATTGTTAGTATTTTCTGTTAAATAAAATATTTAAATTTACTTGATTCGAGTTCTTAATTAATTTGGGAAATATTCAAATAAATTACACTCCTGCGGAGTCGGGCTTTTTCGCGAAAATATGAAAACAAACTCTTGCAATTATAAAAAAACACATTTCATTCAAAAATTATCGGTAATTTTGATGCACTTGTGCACTTACCCCCGAAAATAAATTGTGAATGTGAATAATAAGCAATATTATAGCAATTACATGATAAAAGTGATCTAAAAAGAGATAGTTTAAAGTGAAAAATTATGTCTCCACATGCCCCCCTTCTTTTTCCATGCAAACTATAGTACGCCTTGTAATTTCTCTTACTGTCGCCCGTATCATATTGGGAGTGATTTCTTGGACACAGTTTGTTATTACTGCTTCAAGATGGTCAATATCCTGAAATGGTCTATGCCCATACACCATTTCTTTTAATCGGCCCCATAAAAAGAAGTCCAGGGGTGTGATGTCAGGCGACCTGGCTGGTCAAGGAATATTTTAACGTCTGCCTATCCAACGGTGCGGAAATATTTCATTGAAATACCCAGTTACTGTGTTAGTACTATGGCATGGGGCTCCATCATGTTCATACCAAATTGTGCGTCTTATATTTAGTGGCAGTTCGTCAAGAAATTGAGACAACTGGTTCCTTAAGAAGTCCAGGCAAATGGCAGCATTTATATCTTGTCGGAAAAAGTATGGTCATTAAACATGCCACACCAAACATTGGTTTTAAATGAATATTGACTACGGCATTCGATTATAAAATTTGGATTGTTGTCACTCCACCACCGACAATTTTGGGAGCATACCACGCCGTTGGAAGTAAACATGGCTTCATCTGTAAATAATATTTTTCTTGCAAAAAAAGGATCAACTTCACACTCGCCTTGGAACCACGCGCAAAATAGGAAACGGGATTCAAAATCTCTAGGAAGAAGCGTGTGAATGCCTGTATTTTGGTTTATATGGATGAAATTTATTTATTTTAAAAATATTACTAGCAGTAGACTTTTTGACGTCAACTGGAATAGTTTTTGACAATTTTCTTAAGAAATTTTCGGGTCTTTGATAACCGCTTGCATTACATTGAGTTGCTTTTATTCTGTTGTGAACCATTGGTTGTGTTGTTTCTTAAATATATTTTCGACGGAACCAGTAGCTTTAAATTTATTCATTAGGTTTGCTATAGTGGCGCTACATACCATTTTGTCAGGGTGTCTAGTATTAAATATGAGTGCGGCTTCCCTAATAGGTTTATAGTGATCTCCGACGATAAGTACAATGTCTATTTTCTCCTGCAGCGTTAACTTTAGAACCATGACGAAACTAACGAAAAACTCTTGTTAATGGTAAGTCGAAAAATAGTATGTGATTTTTGACTAACATGTCAATATTCGTTACTATAGTATTGCACATAGTTGTTGCAAAATTGTTGCAGGTAACTGTTAAAGAAATAAAATAAAAAAATATTTTCCAAAGGCTTTTTGATGGTACCCTGTAAATTAAAATATTTCAACGAAAAATTGTATCTGACCACGTTTTGTAGTCCTTAGTAAAGTTTCCTTATAACAATTTGCTCTAAAATAAAAATTGAGGGTACCTACTTCCCTCTTAACGTAATTCTGTGTTTCTATATTTTTTTGCCGCCCTGTACATGATATCTTAAGTTTTAATGTCAATATTATTTGCGCATCAAGCAGAACTTTTTATAAAGAATAACTTTTTTTCGTAAAATCAACAATAAAGAAAATTCCCAAATGTCTAGAACTTTTCTGGACACGCTGTATACTTAATACTCAAGACTTCATTCATGCTAAGTCACAACAAAATGTGTGACACACGTCAACAGGTGCAATATAATAAAAATTTTGACATAATTAAATTTCCGCAGCTTTCGTATACCGGGTGTTGCATCGTCGAGCGGGACATAGGAAATCCCATGTAATTTTAAATGGGGTCAATTATTGGCTTCCCTAATTATTTTAGAGAAAAATTCTATCTAGGTTTATTAAAGAGCACTAAAACCCACATTCAAAAGAATAACTTTAGATATTTTTGATGAGCCCGTTTACGGGTTATCGCCGATTTCTTTTTAACTATTTCTCCTTTTTATGGCCCCGTATTTGCGGGCACCAGTCAAGGTAAAAGATGACTGTCAAATAAAGTTGTCATTTTGAAATGTGTGCTTTATTGTTATAAAAACTCGTACATCAGTAGGTATTCCCTTACTTGAGACGGTATCTCCTAAAACACATGTATTTTCTTATGGAGAAATTTCCATTATTCAGCCATGCGCATTCCGTTATGATGGCATCCATTTCAACACAAACATTATAATGTACTTTTTTCCTTTTTGTGACATGCGTAATTGATATAGTAATTGTAGATATGCTTTAAAGTTCCTGTACAAACCTGTTTAGGACTCTGTTGACTGATGCAGTGTGGATTAAAAATATTATTATTTTAAAATTATTTATTAAATTTAAGGCACAAAACTTTGTTTATAAGTAATTGGTATAATTAATCGGTGTTATAATCATAAGCCTCTTGATTAAGAACGACCATTTTAATTTAATTGTATATTATGTTGTTAATGTTACATGGTATATTTTACGTAGAATAATAGTTTTAGATTTAGGATTAGACAATCTCCTTGTATTTACATTAAATATTAAAACGTAAAACCCCCCCTTTTTATGTAACTTGTTTAATGATTTAATGTAAATACAAGGAGATTGTCTAATCCTAAATCTAAAACTATTATTCTACGTAAAATATACCATGTAACATTAACAACATAATATACAATTAAATTAAAATGGTCGTTCTTAATCAAGAGGCTTATGATTATAACACCGATTAATTATACCAATTACTTATAAACAAAGTTTTGTGCCTTAAATTTAATAAATAATTTTAAAATAATAATATTTTTAATCCACACTGCATCAGTCAACAGAGTCCTAAACAGGTTTGTACAGGAACTTTAAAGCATATCTACAATTACTATATCAATTACGCATGTCACAAAAAGGAAAAAAGTACATTATAATGTTTGTGTTGAAATGGATGCCATCATAACGGAATGCGCATGGCTGAATAATGGAAATTTCTCCATAAGAAAATACATGTGTTTTAGGAGATACCGTCTCAAGTAAGGGAATACCTACTTACATCGAAAAAATTAAAGGTGTATTTAAGAGTACAAATTAATCCGAATAAAACTAAAATAAAGTATCCAATTACAAGGTTAATTATGACATTTTACATGTTTCAATATTTTACTAATTAATAGGTAGGTACTATTAAATTGTTAGAACTTTAGGATTTAAGAAGATGTTCAAATATTCCTCCATTGACTGCTAGACAATAACCGAGGCGATCATAAAATTCTCTTCTTACATTCGCTAGTTGGTAAACTGAAATTCTATTGCATTCGGCAGATATAGCATTTTTAAACTCGTCTAGATTTGGGTATTTTTTATCTTTGTATATCCTGTTTTTTAAATGGCCCCAGAGAAAGAAATCATTTGGCGATAAATCAGGAGACCTGGCTGGCCAATTTACTGTATGATTTAAGCCAATAACATTTCCATTAAAAGCACGGTTTAAATATTCCCGGACAGCCAGGGTACTATGTGCCGGGCAGCCATCCATTTGGTACCAAACTTCCTGAATTTCCCTGGCGGCATCATGTAAAGTATGTAAAATATGATCTTCAAGTAGTTCCAAAAAATATTCTGCATTTAAATTTCGTGTAAGAAATAATGGCCCGATAATATTTTCTCCGAAAATCCCAGCCCATACATTAACTTTTTGTGGATATTGCGTCCTTGTTTCCACAAACCTGTGTTGGTTTTCTTTGCTCCAATATCTATAATTTTGAACATTGGGTTCATTGTTTAAGGTAAATGTGCATTCGTCAGTGAAACAAATGTTTTTTAAAAATTCCCTATCCATGTTTGCTCTTTCCATCATACCGAAACAAAACTCCTGTCGTCGTATTTCGTCCCTATCTCTTAGCTCTTGGTGCTTTTCATATTTGTATGAATAATATTTATGTCGTTTCAAAGCTCGTAACGCTGTGGTGTGATCTAATCCTATGTCATCCTCAAGTTTCCTTGTGCTGATCTTCCCATCATTTTCTTCCACGCACAACAAAACTTGCAAGTCCCTATCATTTCTTGCATCTCTTCTTTGTTCCTGCCTTTCTTCACATCTGCAGTTATTTATTACAGTGCCTTTTGTCTCAAATTTCTTGATAGTCCTTTCGACTGTAGATTTTGCAGGTATCGGTCTATTCGGATACAGAGCAGCAAACATGTCTAACACATTTTGATAACTATTTCCTTGATAATACCATTTAATCATCAATATTTTTTCTTCAGAAGTGTAATTCATGGCTAATATTTTCGATGTACGAGTTTTTATAACAATAAAGCACACATTTCAAAATGACAACTTTATTTGACGGTCATCTTTTACCTTGACTGGTGCCCGCAAATACGGGGCCATAAAAAGGAGAAATGGTTAAAAAGAAATCGGCGATAACCCGTAAACGGGCTCATCAAAAATATCTAAAGTTATTCTTTTGAATGTGGGTTTTAGAGCTCTTTAATAAACCTAAATAGAATTTTTCTCTAAAATAATTAGGGAAGCCAATAATTGACCCCATTTAAAATTACATGGGATTTCCTATGTCCCGCTCGACGATGCAACACCCGGTATACAAAATGTTACAGTTGCAGCTACGTACAGCTCATTTTTTTCGGTTAATTAAAAAGTGTATGCACAACAGTCTCTTTAAACTATATATTAAAATAGAATGCAACCTACGTTTACTCTACGTGAAAAATTGTATTTCTTATTAATAGAATATAATTTATCAAAGTTCAAACATTAATTAACTATGGTAAAATGCGTAATAGATTTCATCAGGGGAGTGCGACGAGTTACCAGAAATTTTTTTGGGGCCACGCCCAAATATTGCTACTGCTTGCTACAATGCTGAAGACCACTATATCGGAACACGCAATGCTATTGGCATTTTCAAAAAAGCAAAACAAAGGATATAAGCCGAAAAAATCGAACACACTGTCTATAGAAAATATTGAAACTTCTTTGGAACAAGCACCCATGGAACTTCTTGTTCAGGTTAGTTCAGGTTAGTAGTAATAGATTTCATCAGGGGAGTGCGACGAGTTACCAGAAATTTTTTTGGGGCCACGCCCAAATATTGCTAAGATATCACCTAAGAGCACAGACAAAGACAAGAAGACGAAGAAGATATCAACGCTTTGGTCAGTATTTTCAATGCTGAAGACCACTCTATCGGAACACGCAAAGCTATTGGCATTTTCAAAAAAGCAAAACAAAGGATACAAGCCGAAAAAGTCGAACACACTGTCTTTAGAAAATATTGAAACTTCTTTGGAACAAGCACCCATGGAACGTCTTGTTCAAAAGGTATTTTAGGCCAAAAGGTTGACAATTTCTATATTAACTTGTTATTTTCTATATTTATACGTTGCATTGGTTATTGGTGTCTCAGGCGCCTGCCGATCAGATAAATTATATAAAATGAAAACAACAGACGTTCACTTTTTAGAAGAAAAGCTCGCGATTGAAATACAGAATAGCAAAACTTACCAGCCACAATCATTTATGATCACTAATAAGAAATGGATGGAAAAACGTCAATTTTGCACTTTTCAAAGATAGGTGAAATGTTCTTATTATGTGCATGGCTAAATAAAAACTATTTAAAGGATATATTATAGACAAAGATGTCCATGGATTGTCCCTGTTGAAGGTGCGTAAACTATTACTTTGCTTCCCTTTAGGAATGCCGCGTAGCTACAGACTGAAGCGACATTACTTACATGAGAGTTATCATTACTTGATTGAAGGCTCTACCTCAATTGTTTCCTGAAAAATAAAAAACTAAATTTTTTGGTTAATATTAAAAAAATCCAAAAAATTGTAATTGTCATTGTCACAGACTTATTCCTAATATTATGTGGTATTTTATTTTATTTGTTAAAAGTCTTCCTCTTCCTCAATAACTATTTCCTTAAATATATCGCAAACGTCGTTCAAGAAATCCTATTGCCTCTCAATAACTCCTCAAAATTGTCATAATTTCTAGAATATAAATTGCGGCTTAACTTTTTGTGCGTAAAATTAATACTAAGAGAAACTGTTAAAACTTTTTTTAGATACCCTGTATTTGGATCTACAATGTATATCGTTAAAAGCTGTTAAACCCTTAGCAAAATATTGCTTTAAGAATATTAAAAAGAAATCCTAACCCGTATAATGGCTACATTTGAAAGAGCATCTAGAATTCCCAGATATATGGATCGATCCAGTTCTCCGCTTCTTTGAGTCGCATTCAGGGAAGCGTCAATTATTGAGTTGGAATAAAAGAAACATCTGAAAGATTCGAAACTTTTGTTGGGAGAATTAGCTATATATTATATAGAAGGTCGTTAAATATTCATGAATTTTTGATAAATATGTGTTATGCTATAAATTTTGCAGTTACTAATAAAATGTTGTAGTGTATTTGATTGTGTACTGCTTTTCTTTCTATTTATTATCTTGGTTTCAAGATTAATGATCCACGTATACAAACAATATTGTACATACACAACTCTATTAAGTTTTAATCTAGGATATGATCGATTCATAGCTATCGATCACTATGTATACATATGACCTATTGTTTGCTTGAGAACTATTAGTTGATTTTAAAAAGTAAATTTATTGGTCCTTCAAACTGTGACTTTTGACCTTTTTTCAGTAACTGGCCTCAACAAATTATACGACATATTAATTGCTTTTCCTGAATGTTTAATACGGCTTTGGGTTAATAACCATCATTGTGAATTCTAGTAACAAAATTGCTATGACACTATGACCTATAATACACTACATGCACTATTAAGAAAATACTTTTTAGTGCTTGTTGTCAATGTCTAAAATGTCATATTGTGACACACTAGTGTTTAAAGTGAATTACTTTTAATTTATTTTTAAAATAAATACAGGGATCGTGTCAACTGTTATTCATTGGGATCTTCTCTGGGTTTTTAAGTCAGGAACGCTCCTTTAACTTATCTTGGTTTATCGAAGGCTGTTTAGGTCTTGTCACTTGTAGAATTTTGAAATCGGTTCTTGCCTTGATTATTGTAGTTCGTGTGTATTTTAATAATAATAATAATAAATGTTTTTTATTTAAACATAACTTAAAATTTACAATAAAGAAAATCAAAGAATAAATTTCAAATCCTGGCGCAGTCTAGCTGTAATAGATACTCTACTGAACCAGTCAAAGACATAAAATAATAAAATTTAATTGTCCATCATAAAATAAGTATCTTAAATTATTTACAAAAGTTAACATAGGCAAAAAAATATGCGAGTATCGTCATAATTAATAAAAAATATAATAACACAAAACATGAAATTATTAAAAAAAAAATTATTATAATTTATCTGAGAAAGTTAAGTATTCTGTACATTTAAAAGATATTTTTTATATTTGATTTTAAATAAATTTACATTAAAAGGCAACATATCAGTGGGTATTGAATTATACGGTTAGTTTACTTCTGTCCCTAATACGTCTATCATGAATATCATGACGAAAAATCGGGCGCTGTAGAATCGTAATGGGGGAGTCAGGATTATTAATAATTTTTACCACAAATGTACAAAAATGAAGAATTCTACGTTCATCCATCTTGAACCAATCAATAGTCCTGTACAAGTAAGATATATGATCAAACTTTCTCACACTATACACAAAACGAAGACAAGCATTCTGCACTTTCTGTATTCGAAATCTATTTTTAACATCTAAGCAAAAACCGTAAACAAAATCACAATAATTAAAACTCGATAAAACAAGAGATTCACACAAATCCTTTCTTAATTTAAAATTTAAAATATGTCTATTGATGTATAGTATTTTTAAAGAAAGGTACTATTTTTGAAATATTTTTCTTAAATGGTCTTTAAACCTTAGTTCTATGTCGAGCAATACGCCCAAATTTTTGGCGGTATCTACAATCGTTAATTTTGATCCATTGATGGATATATTCAACTTATTTTTTAAACCATTGACCTTATTCTTATTACCAACACCTAGCATGCAGGATTTAGTAGGATTTAGATTTCAATTATGACTTCGAGTGAGCTCACTTAATGTTTTTAAATCTTGGTTTACAGAGAACTCGACTTCGGCGACAATGCGCGGTGATTTAGAAGTCGAAATAATTGCTGTATCGTCAGCGAGAAGATAAAGCTGCGTAATCTATCAAGCGGAATATCATGAGCATAAATCTTATACAACATCGGAGAGTGAGATGAGCCTTGCGGCACTCCCGCCCTGATGCGAGACCATTGTGCCAGACCTTGTCGAATGCCTTGCTCACGTCAAAGAAAACCGCTCCCATGTGATAGCGAGGAAATAAAAAAAGGAAGACAGTACCAGTTCAGAAGAAAAGAGCAAGGGAGATATAAGACAAAAATATATCATGGAACAATAAAATAAAAAATGATACTTCCAGTTCAGATGAAGATAAAAGCGAAGAAGCGGCTTGCATATTTTGTACCGAACTTTATTCCAATTCTAAGCCAGAATATGGTTGGATAAGGTGCCAACATTGCGAAGGTTGGACTCATAAAACTTGGTCGGGAGTGGGGGAAGATGAAAACGAAAATATAATGTTTTTCTTTATAAGAAAAGGGCATTGCTACTTTTTTTTCGTATTTTTAGCAATATATTGTAAGTTTTCCATGTTGTGCCATTTTTCCTAAATGATAAACGCTAAGAAACTAAATCATCCCGTTTTATCCAACAAGGTGGCTAAAACGAGATACTTGTTACTTTTTTAAGAAATAAATGTTTTTCTTATGTGACTTCTATTTTTTGCATAAAAGGTGGCGACAATCAAAAGTCAATTTATCAATGAGACGGGATCGAAAAAATAGGCCTTTGCATTACTATATTCAAAAAGTTGTAAGGCTTAGAGCACTAAGTATTCTATTTTACCCAACTCTCCCCTAACTAACAACAAAGAACTAAGTCACTTGATTTTGGATCTTTATGCCATTAATTTTGAATTTGGTAGAATAGGTAATGAATTTTTTTGTTCATTTTAGTGTCTAGTTTAATAGCGTTTGTAAATAAATTATTGTGATGGGCGTGTTAGAAGTGTTTTTATTTTATTCAAAGGGTTGGACCACTCGGTACCCTCATTATCTAATTTCCCTTCTCACAAAATATAATGGCACTTTAAACACTACCGTCATAAATAACTATTAAATCCCAAAATAATATTTTTTATGAATTATGTAATAGTTATTTACGTAACAAGTAGGATATGTATATTATTAACGCAAGCATGTGTGCTTTCATAATATAGTGCCCTACGTGCAGAGGCGTATTACCACTTGGAAGCGCCCAAAGCCCTGGGATATTGTTGCGCCCCCCCCCCCCTGTTATTTTTTTCATAGTTCAAATGACCCGCATATTAAAAAGCAAAAGTGCAAAACATTTTATTTTCAAACTAACAATAAGTATACATGAACAAAATATATCGAGTTTAGATATTACATAAATATAACAAAATAAAGTTTAAGTAATATAAATATAATATACAACAAAAAAAGGGCCTTAAGAAAATATCTTTTTTCTTGATTTATTTGCTGCAAAAACTTGAATTATCTCTGTCGCGTCTAGATTTTGAAGTAAGTCTTGACATTAAGGCTAAGTCACTAAGTTTGGAATCGACCAACTTGGATCTTAAGTAATTTTTAACCCTCTTAAGAGTCCAAAAAGATCTCTCCCTGAACAATTAGTTACTTCTTTAGATATAAACAATCTTAATGATATTTCCAAGTTTGGAAATATGCCAGCTAGATTTCCCTCCTTAAGTGATTTCAGTTAATTCCTTGGCTCCAGCGAAATATTTGGAATATGTTTAACTGAAAAATCTCATTTTCGATGTCAATATCGAGATCGTTTTTATACATATTGGTCAACCTCAAGCAGCCTTGCTTAAGATCCTCATCACTCAAAGTGGCTGGATTGGTAAGAAACCCAAACTCTTTATTTACTACTTGGTATGCATCTTTCCTCTTTAACAGCTCATTTATTAATTTATCTATTAAGGGGAGAAATAGAGTTATCCGAAATTTTGTTTTTCCGTCTATAAAATCGGTTTCATTTTTTGCAAAAGATACCTTTTTTTTCGTTTCCTCGATATATCATATCGAAAAATATTATTTTGGCATAAAGTAGCAGCTTCAGTAAGAAACGATTCAAATTGATCGCGTATATCAGTTCAATACCCGTGTAAAGAGTCATATAACCGAAGTGCGACACCCTGTATAAAAACATTTTACGTTAAAAAATGCGCAAACAAAAGTACTAATTGACGTGTCCGAGCGTTTTTAAAAAAAGTAAGCCCCTGAATTTTAAATGAATTTGTGCAAGACTTTATGGACGCAGTGTATTATAAATATAAATTTGTCTAACGTTCATTTTTTTTTGTTTCTGAATATAATTCCTTTGAAGGATAAAGATAGTCCTTATTAAATTTAATTTTCAAGAGTCTTTTTTGTAATACATACTTCTAATTTTTTAACCAAATAATCTATTCCTCCCCAACTTAAAATTCCGTATTTTAAATGAGTTTTGACTAATGCATGATATTATATTTCTAGATGTTTTATATCCAGAAATGTTTTAATGTTTTTAAAAATTGGTAATAAACTTCCTAATTTTTTAATCAAATATTTTACTTGAAAATTCCAATTTAATTTACTGTCAAAAATTATTCCTAAATATTTTACATGATTAACTTTTAAAATTTGAATGTCATAGTTTATATAGATACTATTCATTGTAGTGCGCCACCCCTGACCTGTCTCTATTCTAGGTAATCCAGGGGTAGAGACAACTGCAACTTCTGAATGGGAGAAGGGTCGGTCCTAGAGTACTTACAATAAAACACAAATTTGTGATCGAAGATTGTAAATCGACGTCAACTGCTTGGAGAGCTTTGCTTGTTTGATCAAATCTTTCCAATATTTTATGCCAGAAACAAGTCATTATTGCACCTTCGGATTGCATTAATTTATCTGCTAAATTTTTTGCTTCCGATCTTGTAGCAGATTTTTGAAGTTCATCCTGAGCTATTGATAGCAAAACCTCAGATATTTCATGGTATGATGTGTATAATGCTTTACTAGCATCTGCTCGTGCACTCCAGCGGGTAACTGATAAATTTTTAATGGAAAACTAAGACTGAAGCAAGGACCATCTTTGTGTTGCTACTGAGAAAAAGTTGTATAATTCCTGTTCTACACCAAAAAACGACATATACATGGTGTGTGGTGTTAGCTAAAAATTAACCGGTTAATCAAACGCCGGGCTTATTCTAACCACGGTTAAAATCGCTTAGTTTCATATCTTTTTTGGTTATAAGGTGCTGGTGCTCTCTGTCTCTTAGTCTCTCTTGGAGTCTTGGCGCTGGGAACTGGGAAATGTGGCGCCCTTTCAGATTTGGCGCTACAAGCCTAGGCTTGATCGGCTTGTACTATAATCCGCCTCTGCCTACGTGTTACGCACAACATTTTATATACAACTATAACTATTATTATTATAATGATGATTATTTGAGTAAAAATAATTAGTTTAAAAATTGAGTACAGAATACAGGTAATAAGAATTGTAATGCTTTACCTTAACAGACATAGGTACGATTGTCACTAAATTACTTCTCTCAATCATCACACACTTGTGTCTGAAAATTGCACATTTTTAAATTAATTCAAGCGATGATCTACCATCTGATATTGAAAACAAAATTTTCAATATTGTTTCAAATCTTGTCACAGATAAATCACGGAATAAATACCAAGAAGCTTTCGATCGGTATGAAAAATGGTGCAGTGAAAAAAAGATACTCAACATAACAAGCGAGAACGGATTATTAGTATTTTCAAGGAATTGAGCAAAACACAGAAGCATATTATCTCTTTGGTGCTATCACGATAGATGGTATGCTTTTGATTTAAAAATGTCTACCTAGTCTACCTTGAGCTTAATTTCATTTATGTCCTACTCGAATATTATTGTTTCATAATACAATAGTTACCAGACACTTTAAATAGTATATAATACCCTAGGGCGCTAGGGCATTAAGAAAGTTTCTAATGCCCTCGGGCATTAAGAGAAATAAATAGGAGAAATCAAAGTAACAACTTTTTATTAACGAAAAAACTTATTTATCATTTATATTAAATGAACAGTTATGAAAAGACCCAGTAAAAACGAATTTACCGGCTTTTGATAAGTCAATGTTTTCTATCATTTCGTGATTTTCACTAACAGAAATTGACGATGATTAAACGTTTTTTGATGTTGATGGTCTCGTTGATGGTACTCCAGCGATCAATTTCGAAATTTTGTTTTTAGAAGACATACTGTCTTCCACATATCCCTCAACCACAGCTGAACTTTTCCAACCGCCATGTCTTTTCAAATGTGGTCATGTTTGCCCCCCGTGTCCGCCAACAAAGTTGCAGAGGTTCTGCGCAAACAATGACCAGTATAATTGTCCGCATCGCTTAGACCCAGGTATTTTGCAATAATGGAAGGAATCTTGCCTATGGTGTTCTTCCCAACTGGCTGTAAAAAACAACGACCGTTACGGTAACACAAAAATAATCTATAGATGTTAAAGTTCATCGGGCGTAAAGACCAATAAGTTCTTAGTAGCTTTAAACAACCCATCTCCTTCTCATCAATAATTGTGAAGACACGCTTTTTATCGGGAATATTAACTATTACTACGTAGTAGTGTCAAATCATAGTCATAACGTGACATTTCAATCAAATTAGTAAAGCGATCTAGTAGTTTTAATTTATTTTTAAACACCCGGACACTTCATGTTTCAAAATAAACACTAAACAAATGCTTAATTAATTCACCTTCTTTCTCTTAAAGAGCGAGGAGGAAGGAGGTTTTCTCAGTTCTTTATAATATTTTGAAAAACGTCGAGTTTAAATTATTAAAGAACTGGATTTTTGGGAACCACGAATCTATTCGATAAAAATACCTTTTTTCAGATTTTGAAACGTTTTAGGAAAATATTTTGTAATGCCTGACGAAGAGTCGGAAAGGAAATAGGTCACATAAACACAGTGACGAAGCTGATTTTTTAATCAATTGGGATTTCGACAAGGACACAGCTCTATGTTTATGTAAACTACTTTGTTGTTTGTTTTTTTTGACGCCAAAAAAGGACGCAGAAAGAAAAATGAATTTGAAATAAATCACCGGCGGGATGGTTTATTTGCTTTTTATTGTGCACACTTTTTAGTAAACCATTCAAATTAGTGGAACTAACCTTTTCCCTTTTTGGCCTTTTTATCAGATTGATTGGCATAGCAGGAAATTTCAGAAAATTAGCTTCGCGAAATTACGGAAACTCGCCTTCGCGTTATCAGTAAAGGGTTGATATTTTGACCTATTTAAACTTTCTGCAAAGTTTTATTGGTTTGGGGGTGTCTAGAACTGATTCATATAAAATTAATTAAGTTTTGACGGATAAAATATGAATTTCGAATATTGTAATTGAACTGTCCAAGTCCGATATCTACTAGGGCAAATTCTCTACGCCTCTTTGAATTTAGGATCGTTCCTATAGATTAAGGTACCTCGACATTGTTGACAATTTTGGTTGAAATTAGATACAAAAAAATGTTTTAAATTATTTTAAAAAGTAATTAATTTGACATGACTCTGTACTACTCGGCTTTCCCAGTAGACCAATATTTGTGTAAAAACGTTGCATACCATGTATTATTAAACAAGGAGGGATCTTACAAAGCATAAAAAAGTTTGCATATTGATTTATTATTGAGAAAAATATTATAGAATGAAATTTTTGAATATATTAAGTAAATGCCTTATGTAATTTTAAGTTCCTTTTTATTTAAAGTGACTCTCCGTCTTAATAATCTTACACCGTTCCTTTTCCCGATGTTATAGGGAAGCTCGCGCACTCGAAACTCGCACGCGTCAAAACATTCTCGTTCAGCACTGGTTGGGGGGTCCTTTTCGAACGGACACGTCATAAACTCCGTTACTTGTTACTCGGACGTTTATGAAGCCTCAAACAAAGGAAATTATGGTGATAGTATGTAATTGTCTGCAGGCGACCCTTAATTCAAAAATTATGTATATTATGCCAAATGAAACGGTTGGGATTATTTTACTAATAAAATCACAATCAGTCCTATGATCAAACACACAAGTTAACTCTAGCCGCTAACTTCACAATTAACTGTTTTTCAACTACAGAGAAAAACTAACAAGTAGGCCTTTTTCGGTTGTTGTCATGGAAACGGTACGTTAAAAGTTAACTGGTGTGTTTGATCATAGGGCTGATTACCTACTGGTTATAGCCAGTTCCTTTTTATACGCAATCATTATTTCATCAATCGAATATTGATTTTTAATTCGATTTTTTTGGTAATTTGCTCTAACTATTTGCAAGGCAGTCCGAATTTTGTAATAGCTGTCTTCTGTTTCGGGTGTAATTCTAACATTATCATTACAAGGAATAAAAGTTCTAAGCTTCCTAAATTTTTTGGGGCATTATATCTGTGGTCCTATCGACGGCAATTTTATTACAGTAATATATATACAGTGTGTACATAAAGTAAGGAACAAATTCATTATTTAATAATCAAAAAACATTTCGTAAAAATTCTCGGACACGTATATAATAAATTTTAATTGCGCATATTTTGACATATAAATTTATTATACAGGGTAACTCATGTAGTAGCTATGACATTATCGACGATTTTTTTAAATGGAAACACCTATATTTTAGTTCAGATCTCGTTTATCTCTCACACAAAGAATAGAAATTCTGTGATAGGATTCATACCCAACAAGAAGTTTGCATTTTGTTCAACGCTAACTACCCAGAAAGACCAATCACTAGATCAACTGTGAGTAAGCTTGAAACAAAATTTTGAAAAACGGGTTCTGTGGAAGATCTTCCCAGGAAAGACCGTCCAGCTATTCCGGATGCTAAAAAATTAAATATTTTATTGGCTATAGAAGAAGATCCCCATAGCAGCGTCCGCCAGATTGGCATAGATGATGAGGCGGCTGCCATGACCGTTAATATTCTATTAACGGTAGAAAAATGGCACCCGTTTAAAATCCGACTGGTTTATGAGTTGGATAAAGATGATCCAGATCGTAGGATGGAGTTTTGTCCAATATTAATGGAAAGATGTAACGCAGATCCTTTGTTTGTTGAAAATATCCTATTTTCGGATGAATCTACTTTTAAATTAAATGGTGAAATAAGCCGGCAAAACTGTAGATATTGGGCACAAGAAAATCCCAGGTGGATGCGTGAGCATCATACTCAATATCCTCAAAAATGTAATATTTGGGGGGGTATAGTGAAAAACAAAATTATTGGGCCATATTCTTTTGACAACAATATAAACGGGCCAAATTACCTTCAGGTTCTTCAAGACTTTCTTATCCCTACGGTAGTTAACTTATATCCGAGTAGAAATAATCCTGCAATTCTAGATGAAAATTTGTGGTACCAACAAGACGGCGCACCTCCACATTATGCAGCAGTAGTGCGCCATTATGTCAATCGAGTTCTTCCAAACAGGTGTGTAGTATAAGGTGTAGTGTAAGTAAGGTATAGTATAAGGTAAAATTAAGACAGTTAGTATTTTACAGTATTTTACCTATTTTATTAAATTAGTTTATATTATTAAACATTGGTTTAGATTGACAAGGTTACAACCATGAACGTAAGGTGCCAGCTTTGCTTGTAATTGATAAACATAAACATATAACATATAACAAACCGTACCATAGTTTAAGGTTACCCAAACATATATATATTTTGATGAACTAGATTTAAAAGAATATAAGTTAAGAGATGATGATTTGATAAGTTTAACATTTTGCTACTATTGTACTAATACCGTAATGAATATACGTCATTTTCGTTATCCAAAACCTGTGTGCTAATTTCGAACCAGGTAATCATCTTACATGGCGATCCTGCCAGCGGGCTTAAGTTAAGCCCTTGGTAAATATAAAGTGACTACCTAAGTGAAAGCAAACAAGTGAAACAAGTGAAGTGAAACAAGTGCAGATGGGGACAACAAATTCAAAACACGCAGAAATAACAGACTCTGGTGTCGTTAATTCGAATTTCATTGTGGAACAAGAGGCGATCCAGGCACCCTTGGACATTCGCATACTGTTGTATATCCTAACTGGAGCAGTCGTCCTGTTGTTGGTGTTGAAGCTCAAACAGATGTACCGCAGAACACTGAAGAAGGATTTATCAAGGAGTATGTACCTGAGGACAGCACCTAGGGATCCTGAAGCAATCTAAGTTCTTATAAACCCCGCAGATAAGCCTAAAGAAGAAGAAAAGTCACTCCATTTCATTTTGACCGCATTTGCATATGCGTAGTAGCAGTCCCAAGTCGAGCAACAGCCAAGCAGAACGTACTTGTGAGGCCTTAATGGAAGGTGAGGCAAAAGCCGCTCGTACGCAACGTGGGATTAGTTCATGGGCATCAAGGAGTTCCAGTACTTGTTAGAAGAGGCAAGGGTACTGTATAGGAATCTGAAAAAGGACTCCATCGAAAGGCGCAGCTCTAGGACTGTCACCGTAAGCAACTTAGGAAAACTAGAGACACTTGTAAGTGAGTTTAGCAATTTAAAAAATGAATTTAATAGGGTCCCCGTCCCCACTAAAACCGTATTAATAGCCCAAGTCAAAGATTATGCCACACAGTTAGATAAATATTTTGAAGCTATTAATGAAGTTTTACAGGATAGGCTAAAAACCGCCGATACGAAAGAAACAGAATCTGTAGCAAAAAATCCCGATTCTGATTGTTTTGTTGAAGCTAGAAACATGAGTGAAAAATTTGATTTGAAAACGGCCGCGTCTCTGTTGCCGCGCATGGACGGCACTGAGAAAACGACAAAAGAGTTAATTGACGGCATCGAGTTATATGACGCATTGCTTGACGAGGCAGGGAAAAAGAGTTTAACGAATTATGTCCTTAAGGCAAGATTATCGGGTAATGCAAAAATAAGGTTGCAGAGCGCATACGCAACGAATGAAGCCCTTATTACTGATATCAAAGCTCTTTTTCTCACCAAAAAGTCAGCGGGAGCATTGTCCGCCAGATTGAACGGTGCTAAGCAAGGGGGTAAATCAATCGAGGAGTTCGGTAGAACTATTGAAGATCTACTCCTGGACCTTACTATCGCACAGTCCGACGGGAATGACGAAGCTGTACGGGTGTTAACTTCCGTAAACGAGAAGCTTGCTATAAACGTATTTGCCAATGGGTTGCAGAGTAGCGACATGCGCACTATTGTTAAAGCACGTAATTACGACCGATTAAGTGATGCGATAAGGGCAGCAAAGGATGAGGAGCTTGGAAAAAGTGACACAGGCTCTCATCGGGTTTTTCATATCCAAAATAGGCACGCGAGTAATAGGGTCTTCAGAGGTCGAAATAATCGAGCAAATTTCAGTTCTTTTTCAAATAATAGGTCTCGTGGTCGGAATTTTTCAGGTCCCGCAGGGAATAACAGGTATAACAGTAATAACAACAATTACAGGTTTCAAAATAGGTCACCGAATTTTAGGGGTTTCCCAAATCGCGGAAGAGGTTTTCGTGGTAATAATAATAATAATAGGTCATATTGCATTAGGGACGAAAGTACTAGCGAGTCTAATCAATCAAGCGAAACATTAGAAAATCAGTTTTTTCGAGTCTAATAATGAATTTTTTATTTTTAATTTAAATGGTCTCAATTTTATTCAAGTCAAGTACAAAGGTACCAAATTAAATTTATTAATAGATACAGGTGCTTCAATTAGTGTAATATTTAAAACCTGTGTTGATAAACACGAATATGTAAACACAGCAACTAAAATAAAAATTAATGGAGTTACCGGCTCCACACTGTCTCATGGCGTTGCGAACTTGAAATTTAATATTAATAACAATAACAATAACAATGTAATTAATTTAAATCATAATTTTCACCTAATAGACAGTTTTGAGAATAAAATAAACGGAGTCTTAGGCTCTGATTTTTTCCAAAAATATAATGCCACTATAAATTACGAAAATTTTAATTTTTCATTATTTCTAAAAAATAAAAATATCTCGGTACCAATGTTTTCAAAAGAAAAATCTTATTTTAAAATACCAGCTAGATGCGAGGTAATTAAATTTTGCAAAGTGAATAAAAATGAGGACTGTATTGTATTACCAGAAGAAATCGGAGACGGTATATATATAGCCAGTACTTTAGTACGACCACAAAGCAATATGATTCCAATAAATATTTTAAATACCCGTGACATGGAAATTTCATTGACAAATTTTTATCCAAAGCTTGTAAATTTTAGCGATTACGAAACATGTTGTTTTTTAGAAACGGAGAATAATTCAGTAGGGCGAGTTGACAAATTGTTGAAATTAATTAATACTAAGCATTTAAATAAGGAAGAAAACTTTTCAATACAAAAAATTTGCGCTAAGTATTCGGATATTTTTCATTTAGATAACGATCCTCTTACTACGACTAACATCTACAAACAGACATTACGACTTAAGCCTGACGCGTCACCGTCATACGTAAAACCATACAGACTTCCTCACGCACAAAAGGCAGAAATACATAAGCAAATCGAAATGATGGAAAAACAAGGAATCATTGAAAAGGCTAAAAGTGAATGGTCCGCACCATTGTTAGTTGTACCTAAAAAAGCCGACCAAACAGGCATTAAACGCTTTAGAGTTGTAATTGATTTTCGTTTGCTCAATAAAAAGTTACGAGACGACGAAAAGTTTCCATTGCCATCTATTACTGAAATTTTAGATTCATTATCTGGAGCTATGTATTTCTCGCATTTAGACCTGTCCCAAGGATACTACCAAGTGCCTTTGGAAGAGTCTAGTCGACCGTATACAGCATTTACGACCGAAAGAGGACAGTACCAAATGACACGACTTCCGATGGGTTTAAAAATTAGTCCAAGTGCTTTTTCTAGAATAATGACTATTGCAATGACAGGGTTAAATTATGACAGTTGTTTCGTTTATCTTGATGATTTAATTGTTTTTGGAAACAGTTTAAGGAATCATAACCAAAATCTAGTGAAAATTTTTCAGAGGCTTAGAGACGTAAATTTGAAATTAAATCCAAACAAGTGTGAATTTTTGAAAAAAGAAATTTTGTATCTTGGGCATGTGATTTCGGAGAAAGGTGTTTTTCCTGATAGGGAGAAAATAAAGGTCCTTCAGAGTTATCCCGTACCCAAGGATGCAAATGAGACTAAACGATTTGTTGCATTTGCAAACTATTATAGAAGATTTATTCCAAATTTTGCAAAAATTTCAATTCCATTAAATAATTTAACCAGGAAAAAAGTAAAATTTTATTGGACAAATGAGTGTCAAAAATCTTTCGAAAAATTAAAAACCGCACTTATAAGCCCTCCAATCTTACAATATCCTAATTTTGATAAAGATAATATTTTCATTTTAAAAACCGATGCATCAGGGGGTGCAATCGGAGCAGTTTTGTCAAATATGGACGATAAGCCAGTTGCTTATGCCAGTAGGTCTTTAAATAAAGCAGAACGTAATTATTGTACAGTAGAAAAGGAACTTTTAGCAGTAGTATGGGCAGTTAAGCATTTCAGACCTTATTTGTATGGACGAAAATTTTCACTTGAAACCGACTGTAAACCTCTTATTTCACTTTTTGGTATGACTAACCCTTCTAGTAGACTCACTAAATTTCGATTAGTTTTGGAAGAATACGATTTTGATATTAAACATGTTAAAGGGAAAGAAAACGTCATAGCGGACGCGCTTTCGAGAATAGAAATAAATAATGAGGAGCTTAAAAGCTTAAGTAATAAAAATAATAATGAATCTTTATTTGCTACGACTAGAGCAGCCGCGAAGCGACAGACAGACAAAACAGATGACGTAGGTTGTAGTTCGGGTACTTACGAACGGATTGATCACCCGGGAGTAACAGAAGTACTGAAACGGCCTAAAGAATCGTGTGAACTCTGTCCAGTGTCAAACGCGAAGTTTATTGAATTATGTAAAAATGAAAATTACGATTGTAATATAGAAAATTTCGTCTATTTCAAAAATAAAAACGTCATTTATATGGGCCAGGATTTTCGATCGACGTTGACCAGGAAGGCATCGTTGAGAAACCTGAGTTCCGACGAAGCGGAATTTAAATTTCAGAACATCCGATCGGCGTTACCCTTAAGTGGATCGTTGAGGATACTGAAAGCTATATGTGATAAATATAATATCCGCGAATTAATAGTAATTAAAGACGGAAAGAGCGCTCAATTCTTAAGAGAATTATTAAAATATAAAAAGTTGATAAATGAAACCGGTATAAAAATATGTGTTATTAAAGACGTGCAAAAAGTATACGATCGTGAGACAAAGCAAATAGTGCTTAATGATTTTCATTTACTGCCGACAGGAGGTCATGCAGGAATAAATAGGATGTATAATAATGTTAAAAAATATTATTCATGGATAGGTTTAAGACAAGACGTTGAGGACTTTGTTAAAAAATGCGATGATTGTCAGAGGTATAAACATTCAAAACTAAGTATAGAGCCAATGACTATTACGCCTACAGCTGATTCAGCATTCCAGAGAATTTGTTTAGATTTTGTTGGTCCTTTAGAATCAGATGTTGATAACAATAAATATGTTTTAACGTTACAGTGTGATCTCAGTAAATTCGTGGAATGTTATCCTTTAAAAAATAAGGAAGCTGTAACAGTAGCCCAAGCGTTCGTTGAAAATTTTATTTTGAGGTTTGGAATCCCAGATGAGATATTGTCAGACCAAGGCACTGAATTCTTAGCTGCAACCCTTACGCAAACGTGTAAATTGCTTCAAATTAAAAAACTTAATTCAACGGCCTACCATCATCAGACCATAGGCGCATTAGAAAACTCTCATAAAACATTAGGAGCATACTTACGAATGCAAATAGCGAAAAACCCAACTAATTGGAGTAGTTGGATACCTTTTTGGTGTTTTTCCTATAACACTAGTGTTCATACTGAAACTCGGTATACCCCGTATGAGTTAGTATTTGGCAAAACGGCTAATTTACCTTCGAATTTGTTACGAGAAGTTGACCCTCTGTACAATTTTGATAGTTATCCTTTAGAGTTAAAGTATAGGCTCCAGCAAGCATGTGCTGATGCAAAAAGTAACTTAATGACGTCAAAAGGTAAAAGAAAGACTGTATATGATAGGAAAAGTAGCATAGTTAATTATAAGAGTGGTGATAAAGTGCTTTTGAAAAATAATTCGGGAACAAAAATGGACGCTTTATACAATGGACCCTTTACAGTGATAAGTGAACAGTCTCCAAATATTTTGTTAGATATAGAGAATAAGCAAGTTTTAGTTCATAAGAATAGAGTTAAGAAATATTTTGATTGATATAGATTGGTTGATTATTTCAAAAAAAAAATTCAGCATTAGCATTCGATTTTTTTTTTCTGCCGGCCGGAGGTGTAGTATAAGGTGTAGTGTAAGTAAGGTATAGTATAAGGTAAAATTAAGACAGTTAGTATTTTACAGTATTTTACCTATTTTATTAAATTAGTTTATATTATTAAACATTGGTTTAGATTGACAAGGTTACAACCATGAACGTAAGGTGCCAGCTTTGCTTGTAATTGATAAACATAAACATATAACATATAACAAACCGTACCATAGTTTAAGGTTACCCAAACATATATATATTTTGATGAACTAGATTTAAAAGAATATAAGTTAAGAGATGATGATTTGATAAGTTTAACATTTTGCTACTATTGTACTAATACCGTAATGAATATACGTCATTTTCGTTATCCAAAACCTGTGTGCTAATTTCGAACCAGGTAATCATCTTACAGGTGGATTGGAAGACGTGGGCCTATTGAATGGCCGCCTAGGTCTCCAGACCTTACACCACTGGACTTCTTCTTGTGGAGTCACCTAAAAAATGTTTTTTATAAAATAAGACCTGCCAATATTGACGATTTAAAAAATCGAATAACAACAGAATGCAGTAATATTTCAGAAGAAACCATAATAAAAGTCCAACAAGAGTTTATTGATCGGGTACTACCAGGCACAAGAAGGAAGACAATTTCAACACTTAATTAAATAGCTAATTTCATTTTTTAAAATTTTTTAAAATTAACAATACTTAAAAAAAAATATATTTTTACCCTGTAGCTACGAAACTATCAATTTTATGCCCTAAGTGTGTTATGTTTTTGAAATCAGCTGTTCTTGGAGATTACAGATCTGAACTAACATATAGGGGTTTCTATTTAAAAAATCGTCGATAATGACTGTCATATCTACTACATAAGTTACCCTGTATAATAAATTTATATGTCAAAATATGCGCAATTAAAAATTATTATTTACGTGTCCGAGAATTTTTACGAAATGTTTTTAGATTAGAACTTTTATTCATTGTAATGATAATGTTAGAATTACACCAGAAACAGAAGACAGCTTGCTAAATTTACCTTAAAAGAAATATGTAAATAAGCCAGGAGAAACAACATTTTCGCCAGCCAGTTCCGTCAATAAAAAAGTTCCAAACAAATTTGGCTCTCTAAATTAAGTAGGGAAACCTTCCAAGTGTGTTTGCATACATATACAACATCAGTGCCAATTATCCAAGACAAACACAAAAATACGTTTTAAACAGCTTTGTTTACAAGAAAATTTTACGGACCAAACATGTTAGTTTGAAAAGAAACAGATAAAACGTTTCAAGGAAAATCAACAAACTTTCGGCGTCGATCTTTTGATTAATGATTGTAAAGTTTAAGAAAGAGACTTTAGAACCGTCTGCTGTTAGTTTTATATCCTTAAAAGAACATTTCCGCAGCTTTCTATTTAAAAAAAAAATGAATTGATGATAGCAAAACATAATGACAAAACGGTGAAATTAAGATCCAATAACACTATATGACATATAAATATTTATACAGGGTGTCTCTAAAAAGTCTGTACAAAATCTGAGCACAAATTCCTGAGGTCAAAATAAGGCGATTTAAAGCAACTTACCTTAGTCCGAAATTGCTCCGTTTCCGAGATACAGGGTGGTAAAGTTAGAAAATAAAAATAGAATTTTTTAAAATTAATGAACTTTTTTTAACGTATTACTTTAAAACTTGTTACCCGGGGTTTTTTGAGATGCAAAACCAAAACATTCTCACTGTGGCCATTGCAGGGCGCTTCACAATGCACTTCTTATGGTTTAGAATGGCCATAACTTTTTTATCAGTGTAGTTTTTTCCTTTTTTTGTTAAGGAGCTGATTTTTTGAACTTTTTAAAACAAAAAAGGTACTCTTAAGAAAATCCGCTAAAGTAAGCCGTTTTTGAGATATTTCGGTTTTTAGTGTTCGATGCCGCACCGAAATATTTAAATTATTTTGAATAAAAAATTCCGCTATTAGTAAATTTTCGGCAGGAAAAAATGTTTCACTTGGGTTAGTTACAGCAAGTTTTGCAGGAAGAATTTGAGTATGGATGACGAACAATTTTATTTTAAAAGTAAATTTAATTAGCAACTTTTAGTAATTGTTCAAAATGACTTCTGTTAACATAAGTACAAAGATTAATACGACGTAAAAAGTTTAAATTTACTCTTTGCATCAATTCCGCATCGTTCTTTAATATGTTGACTGCATTTTGAATTCTTTCCCACAATTCCTCTGCATTATTAATCGGTCTGGAGTATACCATCGTTTTTAAAGACCCCCATAAAAATTAATCCAACGGAGTCATATCCGGTGATCGTGGCGGCCACTTTACAAGAGCGTCATTTCCTCTACCGATGCATCTGTTTGAATACTGTCGATGCAAATAATTGCGGACATTTAAACTAAAATGTGGTGTAGTACCGTCATGCATAAACCACATATTTCGTCAAAGTTGTAATGGCAAATCTTCTAATAAATGTGGCAGCGTATTTTGTAAATGTTTTAAATAATCCACACCATTTAATCGTGGCGGTGAAATGACAGGACTAATAATGAAATTGCCAATGATTCCTGCCCACACATTAATTCTAAACTCATGTTGATAATGAGTTACTTTCGTGGCATACGGGTTTTCAGCAGCATAAACATGTTCGTTATAAAAGTTGGTTACACCACTTCTTGTAAAACATGCTTCGTCAGTAAATAAAATGTGCTTAGCAAAATTCACATCCTATTGTCTTTGTTCGGTAATGAATCGACAGAAGTCCAATCGTTGATCGAGATCCGGAGCCAAAAGGTCTTGTACCTTTTGAATATGGTATGGATGAATCTGCTGTTCTTTTAATGTTCTATGAACTACATCCTTGAATACTCCTACCTCTTAACCTAAGCGTCTGGCGCTTAATTTAGGATCTTCAGCTGTTCTTTATAAATTTTGTTACTTAACCTCAGGGAGTCCTTATTGCACGTTGCCGTCCATAATTGGCAGTTAAAGGAGTGAAGCTACCGGTTTCGCGAAGGCGTCTCTCAATAGCAGCAAATGTTTGATGGTTTGGTATGCGCCGATTTGGATATCTTTCCCTGTATACCCTAACACTTTCGCGGCCATTTCCTTCACAATACCCAAAAACCAATAGCATATCCGTCATTTCTGCAGAACTGTATCCTTCAGCTATCTTAAGAGTCAATTTAAAATTTAACTAACACGTTTCAAATACCTTATTTATTCTCGCATTGGCAATATCTTACTGCAATACTTACTGTAAACAACATAGACTGATAGCGAAAATTCTTAAAATACGAAAAATGTTTACCTTTAAATAGTCTGTTGCAAAAAAATTTTAAAGGTGTTCATCAAACAGGTAAAAAATCCGAGGATTTTTGGATGTGACACTCCAAAAATTATCTAAAAAAAAATACATTTCCCACTGCTAATTCACTGACTACATTTCATCCTCAAAGATAACACCAAACATTTTTTATTCAGAATAATTTAAATATTCTTCATTCGGCATCGAACACTAAAAACCCAAATATCTCAAAAACGGCTTACCTTAGCAAATTTTGACAAGAGTACCATTGTTGTTTCAAAATGTTCAAAAAATTAGTTTCTTAACAAAAAAAAGGAAAGAACTACACTGATAATAAGTTATGGCCATTCTAAACCATAAGAAGTGCATTGTGAAGCGCCCTCTAATGGCTACAGTGAAAAGGTGTCCGTATTCGAGTTTCGCATTCATTCCAAAAAACACCTGGGTACCAAGTTTCAAAGTAATACGTTAAGAAATGTTCATTAATTTTGAAAAATTCGATTTTTATTTTTTAACTTTACCACCCTGTATCTCGGAAACGGAGCAATTTCGGACTAAGATAAGTTGCTTTAAATCGCCTTATTTTGGCCTCAGGAATATGTGCTCAGATTTTGTACAGGCCTTTTAGAGACACCCTGTATATTTATGTGTCATTATTATGATTCCTACTGGTCAAGTAGTATTATATATATAGTAGTAACACATCTGGCAGAGGGAGAAAAGTAGCAATAATATATGTTTGTTTCATGATATCTGTTTAAATAGGATCAGAAATAAATAAAAACTTCTTAACTTCTCCTTTGGCACGGAACAACCTTGGCAAGCTTGAAATTGACATGAGTAATTATTTGGACAGGATGAAAGGGTGGTGCGGTGCAAATCTGTTATCCTTTAATATTTCAAAGACAAATTAATTGAATTTTAAGTGTGTTATAGATAATGTTGTTATAGAAAATGAGAAAATGTCAACGCTTTCTGTAAGTACATTTTTTAGGATTATCAATGGACAGCTGTCTTAAATTTGAAACTCATTATTAACAATTTATGCAACAAAATCTCAAATCTGTTATGCTCTAAGAGTGATATCAAACAACTTCGATTTCACTGTAGTAAGGAGCTCTTACTATGCCCTAATGGAGTCCCATCTTCGCTATGGAATCTGTTTTTAGGGTTCATGCTCCCAATCTTTATTTCACTCTGTGTTTGTTCTGGAAAAAAGAGCAATAAGATTTGTGTAGCGCTAAAGTTAGGGATTCTTGTCACCCACTACTTATAAAGCATGCGATATTGAGTCTTTGCCATATCTTCATTTTGGAGACTGCATGTCTTGCTCATAAAAAATATAAAAGTGAGCTGTTGTTATCTACTTATTGTAATACGCGTAAATCCTTTTTTTTAAGCTTACTTGTTCCTCATTTTAAACAAATCAAGAAATCCTTAATATATGATGGCAAGAAAATTTTTAACCTTGAGAAGGCAACAATGTTCAAAGAGGTTTAAAAACCTAACTAAACGTTTCTTAATTAAGAGAGCTTATTATACTCTGGATGAATTTTTTAATGATTCGTCAGATTAGGTTAGTCTGAAAAAAAAAATGAAGAAAATATACTGATTATCTTAGTGAATTTGTGCAAAAAGGTTTTTTTTCTGTCGTTAAGCTGTTCCTTACCTCTATATTTCCATATGTATACATAATATGGTTAACATCGTGGGTATACTGTGTCATATAGGCCTGTTGTGATTGTACATATGTACCTATACATGTTTTGTTTTGTTTTAGTTTTATTTATTGACATTTGTTCAGGACTTTTAGATCGTGTCTGTGTTTATTGTATTATCGAATAATGACTTTACTTTGTCAACAAGAATGTTGTTCTACAGACAATAAAGTACCTTTGAGTTAGAATTTAACTCGTCGTCTCGTTGACGTCTATTTCTGGACATAGGCCTTCTCCATACTTTTCCATGAATTTTGGCTCCGAGGCATCAAGATCCAATAATTATTTCAGTCCATGCACTTCCTGTATAATGTCGTCTGGTGGCATTTTCGTACATGTTCTTTAGCAGCTTTGTATACCTTGAGTATATCCTGGCATTGCCCATGCCATTCAAGATGGCGAAGATTTCAACATTGTTAAATGCCTTGTTAAAGCAAAGGCAAACTATATACAAGGTCTTCTTTGGAATACTTACGTCAGGTCAATACCTTTGACATTTTTCTAGTCATTGTTTGCTTATTTAGCATTTTTGTTTAATTTTTAAAGTTTAATCGGTCGGAGCTTTCAATTGTCGTGTCTCGTGTTTGCGTGTTTACTCTAAGATTTTGAGCTGCTTGCGTTGGCGCCTGTTTCCCATCTCTTGGGCGCTGTCGGACAGTGCTCCTCTACTGTTTCCAGTGCTTCTCTACTGTATATTGGGCTCGCGCACAGGAAGCCAACCGTTAATCTTCTGTATTTTAAAATCGGTATGGAGGACCCTGTTCATCGTATGCCTAGGGATATTTGCTATCGTCTTTAATGCCCTATTTTGAATTACCTGGAACTTATTCAGCTCGGACTTACTTATGTTGCACCATAATGGCGCTCCATAGGTAAGTACCGGCCTGACCAGGACCTTGTAGAGGTTAACTTTGGTTCTATTACTATGATTACTAAGTCTACTCTGCCTGTGAAGCAGGGGGTAGATTGAGCTCATTTGACACAACGCTAACTTGATTCCATTTGTCGAATTTAACCTCCAGTTTAGTCTTTGGTCAAAGATAAGTTCCAGGTACTTCACTTCCTGGCACCAATGAATCTCAACTATATAATATTATATACATAACTGAAAAATAAATAGCCTTTGTTTTGCCAGGATTCAAACAAACCTTCCAATCCGAACACCATTTATCTAGCTGGTTTATATAGCGTTGCATACGTGTGACGACGAGCCACGGTTGTTTAGAAGTTATTGCAGTATCGTCGGCGAACAGATATAGAGCTGATTCTGTCTATCTCGCGGAATGTCGTGGGTGTAAATGTTGTACAATATCGGAGACAGAGGTAAGTCTTGCGGCACTCCGGCCCCGATGCGGTTTATCGAAGAAATCGCTTCCTCCGACCAGACTGCAAGACTTCGGTGGTTCTCTAAGAATGAGTCTACGATCTTGACTAGATAGTTTGCAGCACCGAGCCTTATCAACTTTAATATAAGACCGTTGTGCCAGACCTTATCGAAAGCTTCGGAAACGTCAAAGAAAACCGCCGCCGTGTGCGCCCTTCTGTTAAATTATTTCACTATGTTCGAAGTGAGTCTCGTCATTCGCCTAACTGTGCAATGTTCGGCACGAAAGCCGAACTGTTCGTTAGGCAAGACATTGTTATTAAAAACGAAATCATTAGGATTATTTTTCGATCTGATAACAGGCTTATAGGTTGGTAGCTAACCGGTGCCGTAGGATCCTCCACTATCTAATGAATGAGGATGACTTTCGCTTGTTTCCAGGCGCACGGGAAATAACCTTCTTTGGAAGTAGCCTGGGATATGTCTACAATGTTCTTCAAAGCTGCGTCTGGCAGGTTTCGCAATGCCATATTCGTAATGCTGTCGAAACCCGGGGCTTTCCTAGTATTCAAAACACTTACTAGTGATCTAACTTCCTCAAAAGTGACCACCGGGAAATTTGGCAGAGGATGTTCTATCGCTCTGTAAATGTTAATTGTTCTGGAGATCCTCTCATCTCTGGCCGGTTCTGTTGTGGGATTTTCGCTGAATTTTTCGCAGAGTTTGTCTGCGAGCAATTCAGCTTTATCCTTCGCATCCGTCACAACCAGGCCTGTTTGTTAGTTTTTCGAAATTCGAACTAAGTGGGCAGTAAAATAGACCAATAAAGCTGTTATCGCTTGCAAGATCCTGATTGTGAACATCGAATTTGCAAATACCTGTATCATAGATTCAAATTATAAATCCTGATGAAGAGACGAAACGTTTTGAAACGTTGGCTTAAATGAAGTTGATTGTGTTAAACCGATTTATTTACAAATTAAATTAGACGAAGAAACTCTATGCACAATGTGAACAACTAAAGTTGGTACTTTCGTTAATTGAAATCATTAAAAAGAAAGATACAGATCATATTAATCACAACACGAATTTGCGTCTCCGAGCCGATTTGGTGATTGATGAGTTTGTAAAGTTTAAATTTTCGTTTGCTTTTTAGTCGTTCAAAATTGCTATATCGACCCGTTTAATTACTTAAAAGCCAAGATTTTCATTTACATCCAAAACAAGACAGATTGAAGGAAATTTTGTATCTTGGTCTGAGCAAAATTGATTTTGTTCGTACTTTGTTACCACCCTCTTTTCATTCTAATTTATATTAATTAAAATTGAAAATTTCACAAGAATAAAATACTTCAGATAATTTACAACGTAAATATCCAAAATTAATTTTCTAAATAAACGAAATTTTCTGTGGAATTTGGTGCGAATTAAATGTTTACATCAGAACATAGAGTGTAGACGTTTGATGCACTTATTGACTTTTTTAATCTATAAAGTGTGTTTTTTTAAAGCGCTGCGTTGGTGGAATACTATACGAATTAGCCACCATTACCAGAACAAGTTTTTTGTTGGGCGTGAAGTTATCTTTTCTTACAACCACCTACGATAGTGAACAAGAGAGCACTACTTTTTAACTCTAGAGTTAGTAATAATTTCTGACAAGCTGGCTTTACGAAAGATGGCGTAATACATTGTCATAATCTATAAGTCTGGCATATAGAAAATCTCCATGTAATAAGACAAAGCAAGCATCAACAAAGGTTTATGATTAATGTGTGGGCGCTGGGCGGGGATCATTAGGAATCATTTGATTGGGACTTTCGTTTTAGAAGAAGGGTTAATTGTGCTAAAGACTGCCATCAGAAGAATCATACACTCGTTCTACTTAAAAAAAGAAATACCTTCCTTGGACAAAATAATGCCTAAAATAAAAAAGGATGATTTCATTCCATCCATGGGTAAGAAGAAACTATGGAAAACAAACATACAGTACTTCTAAAACTAGTTTATTCACCTTCAGCATTACTATACACCTACACTGAGCGAAATATCGAGTTGATATAACTCAAATATGAGTTGTCTTAGATCGACGCGTGTTGCTAATAGGGGACAGATCGGACCTGAACCTGAACTAACCCGACTTAAATTTTTGGTAAGCTTAGGCTACCGTAGCTAATCGTAACTGGGTTTGACGAACACATGCGATGTGGGCTTCAGCAATTCATTGTTTAAGTTGCCAGAAACCAATATGGGAATTGGGATGCGTTACTACTCGGGCTAGATTCATTTATGATTCAAGCTATTACAACTTGACCTTTCAGTTGTTCTAGCTTACGATGATTAACTTAACGACTATAGATTTAATCTGTCCTAAAGTTGGAGTATACTCATTTTCACGCACCTGTATGAGGAGAACAAACTCTGAACAAAAATAAAAGATCCCGCCGATCAACGATTGCGCGGATAGCAAGTCCAGTTATGTGGTCCATGACGACGCGACCGAAGTTACCACGCCAAATCGGCACGAGAGCGAATTCGGAACTTTCCGGGACTTTTCGATCGGTGATTTACCCTCGATATGAGTTTTTAGAGCACTCCTTATGACTTATTCCAACTCAAAATAATTTACACATGGTAATGAGTTAAAATAATGCACGTCCGGGTCAAAACGGCACTTTGAAATCAATTAGTAAGTTTTTCCAATCCAAAAACTCAGGTAACTCATATAAAATAGTTACAAAATGAAGGATTGTGGTCATCCCAAATGTGTTTAAAATGTCGATAAAAAATCTCTTTCTATATTGAGGCGAACTAAAGGAAGCTGAGGTATTGTAGCGTTTTTAAATAATTTGTGATAATTCGTATAGGCTCAGTTTGAATAACATAGAGATGTGCGTTAAAGTAGCTATAATTCTGCAACCCACGACATCGGTAAATCCATTTTTGTCAGTGTACCTCTTGTAAAGCTGGTATTACACCTAGAATTTCGTCACGACGAAGTTTGTCGCGATTTTCTTTATGAAGTTGACTTTAACTAGCGATGACCATGGTAAAGTTTTTATAATTAAAATTTTAATAAGCCTTTCTAACCAACGTATCAAAATATTGGTGTAGTATGTATACCTAAGGTTATAAGCAATTTTCAACAAAAAGTATGGAAGATAAAAATCATTCTGTTTCGCATAGTAAAATGCCAATTATGAAAAATTAAAGAAAATTAACGATTAACATATGCACGTCACCTAACAGTTAAACAAAATGAAGGCCTTAATTGGTCAGCATAAATATACATTTAACCTTTCCTTATTTTTCATTTTTAGTGGTTGCAATCCGGACGCGCAAAAGTTCACGGAAAAATAACGAAAGTTACCGTATTACATTACGACAAAACGAATGAAAAGTGATGCATGTAAATTAAAATTATACCTCTATTTATATATATTTATATATTCGTATAATTTGAGAGGATATGAAACGGTTTCCAATACGGCAACATTATTTTTTCGAGTAGCCAAATTAAAGTAACTACAAGAAATATATTATGTTTATACTCTTTGTGAACAAACATCTCTTATAGCTACAGGCAGATTTTCAAAAGACAATATCATTTAGTTCTCGAGATATTTCTAATTGGTGCAACCTGTATACCTGTATCTTCTCAAATAAGCTGCGACGATTGGTTGTTCAGGTTAAAAAAAAAGTACCTACAACCCAACCCTAGCATATGCCTAAACAATTTAACTTCCTTAGCCATAATAGTTTTCCGTAATTTGAATTTCGCGTGCAAACATCAGACTAAAAATAACTGACAGAAAATGTAACAGTAACAGTAAAACTGATATGAAAATGTTAAACCATTATGTAGACTTGACTGTTAATTTTACAACTGGAAAAGCAAGATCCGGTAAGTAGAGTTAAAATTATTCAGCTATCTTTACCATTCTAACACCTTTTCTTCATAAATATTATGATAATATTTAAAAGTATTTTAGTGAAAATTTAATGAGGTAGGTAGGTAGAGTTTTACGAAGTTTTATGATAAAGTATTAGAAAAACTGTACAATTATTTATATTATAGCACATTTAGTAGCGGTATTTTACTTTATTTCAGTAAAATAATATGTTACAAGTGCTAAAAGAACTGCTCGCTCGCACCTGCATCGTTTCTCAGATTTCTCGGTCATATACAATAAATAATCTGGTTTTCAGATCTTTAATGCTTTCTGATAGTGCAGTATATTTTATATCGGTGTCCGGAAAAAAGCCCACAGGAAATAACCGCACAGAAAAAAACGCAGTGGTACGTAAGTAAGCGCACAAGAAATATCCTCACTTGGAAAAATGCGCAAATGGAAGAAACCACAAATCGTTTATAGTTTTTCTAACTCGGTTTCCTAAAGGAACATACAGAACACGACTTAGTGCCGTTTTGGTCCTAGAGGGGGCGTGGAGTGGGAAATAAGACGCCCGTCTAAAAAACAGAGTACCCTTTTATTAATGATAAGTATTCTACAATAATTTACCCCGTAGCCCAGAGACTGCTTAGCATGTTCCGGGGGACCTTATCTGGGGGACGTGGCGGTGTTCTACTATGGGATGTTAACTAGGACAGGGGGTTCACAGTAGGGACTCAGGAGAGGGGCTTAGATCATCCGTTCTATAGCACTCCTGAGGGGTGTTTTAAAGGAAGGACTCAGGAGAGGGGCTTAGATCATCCGTTCTATAGCACTCCTGAGGGGTGTTTTAAAGGAAGGGATCAGGAGAGGGGCTTAGATCATCCGTTCTATAGCACTCCTGAGGGTATGGGAGTTGACCAGGTCGGAAAGACGAAGGTCCCTTGTCCATCCAATGTTCGGGTATTTATACACCGAAAGTGCTAAGTCTTGTTCTATTAACCTTGACATTGGATGGCACAGTGGTCCGCGACCTCAACGCACAGTGGTCGAGTCATGTGAAAGTTGGGTGCCGCCATTTTGTTGACATGCCCCCCCTTTGAAAAACATTGGACGCCAATGTTAAGGAACATGCTAGGCTTGCTTTACAACATTTTCGAATTTATAATACATTTATATTTTATATTGCTTCTTCTGTCTGTTGATTTTTCATCCCAGTCCACCAGTTTGTCTGACTTCCAGCCGGCTATGTCCTTTTGGTTACTGGTGTTCCTGATGCTTGACTTGTTGCCGGATGATCTGGTGTCCTTTTGCCAACTGGTGGAGTCGTGGGTGTTACATGTAACAACAGAAAGATCTTATGTAGTATCGGTAGCTTAATATCTTAAGTATAAATTGGGACCTTATATCCCCTTATAATTACCCTTTTTGATCTATAATAAATATAAATGTGTATTTAATAACTTGTCTATTTGTATATTTGTACCGTTCCCTGTATGTATAACGTTGACTTCCCTGTATAAATTGGTTTTTCATGTCAAAGTTATACTTGGTTCGTACTTTGATACGGTTATCCCTTTTATCCCTTTAACTAGTAACTATTTTTACGTGTTACGTATTTGTGTATATGTATAATTTAATGTATAATAATTGTATAAACGTATAATAATATAATAATTGTATATATTTTTTTTTTGTTTACCTACGTCTATTTTTGTCTCCCTCCAGGTTTCCCCTCTAGGATTCCTCTTCTAGGCTTCCTCCGCGTCTTCGTATACTTCATCTTCTTCGTTATCCTCTTCTTCTGCTTTTTCGTTATCCTCTTCTTCTGCTTTTTCGTTATCCTCTTCTTCTGCTTTTTCGTTATCTTCTTCTATTTCTATGGTGTCCTGCCCTGTCCATGGATCATTATAAGGAAGGATTCGGCTTACATGTACGACATCTGACTTTCCCCGTCCTTTGTCTATTTTATAATTGACTTCCCCTTGTTTGTCAGCTATAGTGTATGGTCCGAACCACTTTAATAGTAACTTCTCGCTGCGACCAACTATTCTGATTGGTGTAAAAATTTTTACTTTATCTCCAGGTGCAAACGTCAGTTCTCTGTGATTGGCGTCGTAGGCGACTTTGTCCTTGGCTTGCCTTTTGGTTATATTTTCTATCGCTATGCTTCTCATGACTAGTGCCCGTTTTCTGATTTCCACAGCATCTGTTTTGCAGTCTGTATTAGTTAGCATCGCCTCCGAGGGTAGGGTTGGTTCCCGTGCATATGTCAGCATGAAAAGGCTGAATCTTGTGGTGTCTTGCACCGCTGTATTGTATGCAAATGTTATGTATGGTAGGTAGGTGCACCAATCTGTTTGCTGAGTGTTACAATACATAGCGAGCATGTCTGCTATTGTTTTATTCAATCTTTCTGTCAATCCATTGCAGCTTGGGTGGTAGGCTGTGGTAAACTGGCTTTGGACTCCCATAAGTTTTGTAATTTCTTGTACCAGCTCGGATTGAAATTTTTGCCTCTGTCACTCAACAAGGTCCTTGGTGCGCCGTGAATTAGGAATATCTTTTCCACTAGGAATTTCGCTACTGGTTCGGCCTTGCCATTTGGTAGTGGTGCTGTTATGGCGTACCTGGACGCATAATCTGTCGCCACTACTATCATTGTTTTTCCTTTATTGCTCCTTCTAAAGGGTCCCAATAAGTCTATCCCTATTTTGTCTAAAATCTGACCGACTGGTATTGGCTGCAACAGTCCCGGTGTTTTCCGATATGGTTGTCCCTTTCGCGCTTGGCAATCTGGACAGCCTTTTATATATCTTTCGATGTCTTTTGTCATATTGTCCCAATAGTATCTGGTCCTAATTTTGTTATTCCCAAATGGCCACTAGCGGGAGCTGCATGAAGTTCCCATAAGATCTCTTCTATCATGCTTTTTGGGATTACTGGTACATTACGTAGGCCTGTTACAGTTGATACTGCTTTGTGTAGTATGTTGTCTATTAATCTGTACCCTTTTGCCCTCTTTCTTGTGCCTATTGGTGCGTCCAGTTTTCCTGGTTCTTCTAGTATATTTATGAGTTGCTTTAGATCTTTGTCTTGTTCCTGGAGTTTTCTTAAATCGCTGGTTAAAGTGGTAAATGTTTGAATTTCTTCTGTTTCTTCTGTATGTTTGTTTGGGCACAGTACTGGGTTCCTGGACATGCAGTCGGCGTCCTTGTGAGCCACCCCTTTTTTGTATTCGATTGTGTAGTCGAATTCTGATAGTTTTAGGGCCCATCTTGCTAGTCGTTTATTATGTTCCTTTATAGAGTCAATCCAACACAGTGCATGATGGTCTGTTACAATCTTGACAGGTTGGCCATATATAAGGTGGCGCAGGTATCCTAGGCCCCATACTACTGCTAGAAGTTCAAGCTCACTTATGGCGTAGTTTTTTTCTGCGTGTGATAAGCTTCGGCTGATATATGCTATGGGATGAGCAATATCTTTGTCGTCCTCTTGCAGCAGGACTCCTCCAATGCCCTCGGTGCAAGCATCTGAGTGAAAAATGCAGCTCTTGTTAGGATTATAGTGCTGCAAGGTTGGAGCTGTAATTAGTTTTTCTTTAAGCTTCTGAAATGCGGCTTCTTGTTGTTGCCCCCATGTAAAGTTTCCTTTTTTTGTAGCTTCATGAAGTGGTTTTGCTATAACCGAGAATTGGTTTATGAATTTTCTGTAGAAGTTACATAGTCCCAGAAAGCTTTGTAAGTCTTTCAATTTTTTTGGGGTTGGGAATTTTTTTATACACTCGATTTTTTCTTCCTCTGGTCGGATGCCCGTGTTGCTTACTTTGAAACCTAGAATTCTTATTTCTTCTTGCAGATATTTACATTTCGATGGTTTGAGGGTTAGGTTCGCTTCTCTTAGTCTTTGGAAGACTTTGGCCAGTTTTTCCAGGTGTTCTTCTTGTGTTTCTGAGAAGATGATGATGTCGTCTAAGTAGATTAAAATTTCTTTCCATTTCATGTCGCCAAAAATTTTATCTGAAAGTTCCTGGAACGTTGCTGGCGCGTTGCACAAACCAAAACTTAGGACATTGAACTCGTAGGCGCCGTGTCCCTGTGCCACGAATGCCGTGTATTGTTTTGACTCTTCTTCGACTGGTACTTGCCAATATCCTGACAGCATGTCGAGCGTGCTAAAGTATTTTGCTTTTCCCAAGTATGTAAGAATGTCATCAATCTGTGGTAAGGGCCAGGAGGATTTTTTTGTGACGGCATTGATTTTTCTGTAGTCGACGCAGAATCTTGTAGTACCGTCTTTTTTTTTGACTAGGACTACTGGGCTGGCCCATGGTGAGTGACAGGGCCTTATGACATTACTATCTAGCATTTCGTTTATCTGGTCGTTGATTATCTCTCTTTCTTTCTGGGAGACCCTGTATGGGCGACTTTTCACTGGTTTTTCGTTTTCGACGTCTATTTTGTGTGTTGCCAAGGATGTCCTTCCCATGTATTTAGGATGTTTGGCAAATACGTCCTTGTATCGAGACAGAAGGTTTTCTAATTTCTTTTTAGTCCTTTGGTCGTGTATTGTGGATAGCTCGTGATCCTGTAGGGTGACTATATCTTCTCTGTTTTCTTGCAAGGTTAGGCAAAGAGGGTGCTTTGACTCGTCTTCGTTAGCTTCCAATAGGTAGCCTATTGCCATGTATTTTCTGATAGATGGAGACATGGATGCGTTTGGTTTTATGTTCATGTACCAATTTTTGTTCTGGAAGTATAGTCCTGAAGTGGGGCTCCATTGGTTTTTTACGAAGGCCGCTGTGTTCAGTTGGAAGTAGTAAATTTTGTCTTCAGCTAATTCAGGATTCGATAGTTTAATTGGTTGTTCGTCACGGCTGTCCAGGTTGTAGTCTTCTGTTGCAGTAATTTTATGGGTGACTGCTTGTTTGTCCACTTCAATATCGCTTAGTGTTTTTATCACGTCGTCTTCCGTTTCGGTAGCTTCGATTGTGGTCGTGCTGTCTGGTCTGTACATGGTGATGTTGATGTTGGTTTCTTTGAAGATGTGACTAATTATGTGCTTTATTCGGTCAGTGTTCATTCTATACGCTGCAATTGGTAGTGCGGCTTCTCTTTCACCTGTCTCTTGCAGTAATTTTTTGACTTCTAGTATGCATTTAAAGAAGTATGCATAACTTGGCTTAAAGTACGACTTTTTCTTAGTCGTAAGGTAATATGTATTATACCCGTCTTCTTGTATTAATCTGGCCTCGCCTCTCTGTGGCTTAAAACCAATATTTTTCCATTTTATGTAATTGTCTTTTGTGCGTGTGTTTATGTTTTTGTCTACCATTCCATCCTCGGTTAGGTAGTATATTCTGCATGTGTTTGACGTAGGTTTTTTGTCTGCGATTGAAGGGTCATTTTTTGATTTCGGACATCGTGTATATTCTCTGTATAGGTCTCTCCATTGTTCCTTCGTTGATTCTTCTTGGTGTGCCATTAGTATTGAGGGTTGGATGTCGCTGGTTTGAATCAGTGGTATCACGTAGTTTCTTCGTAACGTTAGTGTATTTTCTGGTAAGTTTATTTGTGCCTCGTTTTGCCGTAGGAAGTCCATGCCCAGAATGATTGCTGCTGGTGATTCTTCAATGACTCGTGCGGTGCAGCAGCTGTATAGTGGCTTTGTCCTAGTGTATATCTTGAGCGGTAATTTGGCTTGTCCCAATACTTGTATTTTATGTCCTCCTGCCGTCATAAGTACGGAGTTAGTGTTGTCCATTCGGGTCTCTGTGGGTAGTAGATTTTTCTTCACGACACTGTTTTCTGCGCCAGTATCTATTATTGCCCTAGTTCGTTTGTTGTTGATAGATAAGTCGATGCATAGGGCGGATGAATAATTTTTCTTGTTTTGCCCCGTTTGAAGCAGGACGGCGCGGGTTTTTATTGGTTTCGCCGTCCATTGTCGTTTGGGTGTAGGTTGCTTCTGCATGACATGGCATAGTGCCCAGGTTTGCGACAATTGTGACAGGTGGGCCTGTTGTTGTAGGTCCTAGGTTGTGGGTGCGTTGGTGTGCTTCTGCTGAAGGTGCGTGAACTTTGGACGGGTCTCTGTACTTCTTCGTGCGTGTATTGTCGGGTTGGTGAATATCTTCTGTAATTCGTTGGGCTTTTTGGCGGTAGTCTCCAGGGCGCTCTGTGGCTGCTATAACTGTCGTTGTGACGATATTCGTCTTGTTGACTGCGGGGTGGGTCGCTGAACCTGATTGTTCTTGTTGCTTCTGGCAGTTTGGGTGCGTTGTCAATTGTCGTGGCGATTTTCTTGAGCTCTGTCTCTGTTTGAGGTGGTGAATTTGGTGGGTTTGTGAGCCAGTAAAAGTGATAAAATGTGTCGGGCAGTAGGCCCCTTTCGAAGAAATTCGTGAATTCTTCTATGTCTATTGTGGGCTTATATTCATTGTATAGGACTCGCAACTCGTAGAAGTATTCTCTTGCTGATTCGTCTTTGTGTTGTTTTCTTTCTTCGATTCTTTTTCTATGTATTGCTTGTGTGTTTGTATCTTGAAATTCGTGGAGGAATGCTCTGCATAGATCGCCCCAAGTTTTGTCGCCGTTAGATGCTTTGAACTCGTTGAACCATATGTTTGCGGCTCCGTCCATGAATGTTCCGAAATATGCTATCTTTAGGTTTTCGTCCCAGCTGTTTGCTAACGCCGTCCGTTCGTAGGTTTTGATGTAGTTCGTGGCTGATACCTTCGTAGGGTTAAATGTAGCTGGGCTCACGAACTGCGGTACGGCGGCTTGTCTGGGTGATGCCATTGCGTCCGATATTGTGATGTTCATACTTGGTTGGTTCACCGTCGCCATTATTGGTGTGGGGGTGAGGTTGTGTACTTCCGTGTCGCTGCTGCCTGTGTTTGGACTGCCGGCTCGGCGCTCTGGTGTCGTGGCTTCCTGAACTCTTGGTGTTGTGGCTTTTGTCAGATTTCCTGTATTTTCAGAGGACTGGCTTCTCGGTTTCGGGGTGGTCTGTTGTGTGGCGCTGCGGGGGGTATCGACGAGGACCACTTCCACTAGCGTAGGGGAGGCTGTTGGGCTGCGGTTTAACCTTTGGCTTCGTTGGAACGGGGAGGGGGCGACGGCTGTGCTTTGATGGTCAGGCCTCAAGTCCGATAGGGCGCTAGTTAACTGGGTACGCTGCTTTTCCCGGCTTCTAAGGTCGTAGTTTGGCATCGGCTTTTTGCTTTGGGACGTGGGCACTGGCTGGATTCTTCCTATCGTCGCCAACTGTCAGGAATTCGTGATGTACTGCTATATTATCGTCTTGTCCGCCAAATCGTCAAGAATTCTTTGTGAGGGGTGGTTTTCGTTGCTTGGTCCTTCACGGTTCGGGGATCCTCCTTGGCGCTAGTGTTGACTTAATTTGATGATTAAGCCTCTCGGGAACGGTTAGGCGCCTCCACCATGTCACGACTTAGTGCCGTTTTGGTCCTAGAGGGGGCGTGGAGTGGGAAATAAGACGCCCGTCTAAAAAACAGAGTACCCTTTTATTAATGATAAGTATTCTACAATAATTTACCCCGTAGCCCAGAGACTGCTTAGCATGTTCCGGGGGACCTTATCTGGGGGACGTGGCGGTGTTCTACTAGGGGATGTTAACTAGGACAGGGGGTTCACAGTAGGGACTCAGGAGAGGGGCTTAGATCATCCGTTCTATAGCACTCCTGAGGGGTGTTTTAAAGGAAGGACTCAGGAGAGGGGCTTAGATCATCCGTTCTATAGCACTCCTGAGGGGTGTTTTAAAGGAAGGGATCAGGAGAGGGGCTTAGATCATCCGTTCTATAGCACTCCTGAGGGTATGGGAGTTGACCAGGTCGGAAAGACGAAGGTCCCTTGTCCATCCAATGTTCGGGTATTTATACACCGAAAGTGCTAAGTCTTGTTCTATTAACCTTGACATTGGATGGCACAGTGGTCCGCGACCTCAACGCACAGTGGTCGAGTCATGTGAAAGTTGGGTGCCGCCATTTTGTTGACAATATTATTACATAATAATTACTTTTTCGTTTGCTTTTTATGTTTTTAGAACAAAACATACTGTACAACAGTAAATCATAATAAGTATTTCCATAAATTATCCTAATAATTATTGGGTATTGGTAATGCCATTCGTTAATGAAGACAAAGAACAACGAAATTATACAAGAGTCAAGCAGTCACTGTCATTATTAATGTCCACAGAAAGCTGAAGCAAACATCGCTAAATGCCGAATGAAAGAAGCCATGACAGCTATAAGTGTCACCTCCTGCAATTTTATTGGGGAGACATTGTCAGGAGTAAACAAGGATACACTTGCTTACCAGCCAGAGCAATGATCCCTTGCTAGAGCTGTTCGAAATCACCGGGCAGACAAGCACACAATCATAGCCCTCTACATTTCCAAGCCGTGAAGTAAGAAAGGCAACGTCGCAAATCCTGTCCAGAGGTAGACCAATTTCTAATAAGTAACTAACGCAACTTCCGTGCAGATTTGCCCGTTTAGGCGATAATAATTACGGTTTATTTCAAATTATTTATTGAACTTTTTGCATTTTACTTTAGTATAGATACTTATGTCTAATAAGTAGCAAGAACATAATAATATAATATATAATAATATATATAATATAATAATAGGAAATTTAAATAAATTAAACTTAAAAAAATTAGTGATTTTAAAACCTATTTTAAAGTGGAAAGAGCTTTCTTTTCTTTGATGATGTATTTTGGTGTTGAAGGTCATTTCTGTTTTTTGTGTAACTGTTTAGTAATATATTGCTAAGAGTAAGTGTTACTTTATAAAACATTTTTCGATAGCTTTCTCCACAGGGATATGTCTCATTAAGCGGTATAAGAAAGCTACCACTTTCTAAACTAGCCAAACCTAGTTTAGCTAAAAGAACTTGGTGATTTTGCCGATTCAAAAATTTAAGCTTAAGTTCTTTAGTAGCTATAATAAACTGAAAAGCTGCAAATATATGAAAGTACATAATATTTACTTCATTGGTAGCAAGATATAACCCCCCCCCCCCCCGTTGGCAAAGAATCAAAATATTCATCCCCCACATTTAAACCTATGACTCGAACAATAAGGTTTTCAAAGTTGAAAAAACAGTTCATACTTTCAGTGGAGTCAATGTAATATAAATAAAAAAATGCAATCTTCCTCCACAGTTTAATTATTAAACTGTGGAGGAAGACTGCATTGTTTTATTTATAATAAGGTTTTTGCAATCCATGCATTTTAATTTCCTATTTTTGTAGATAGAATGGGCTATATAATACATATACCTATACATTTAAACAGACTCATCCAACTGGTAATCCTTAAGATAATCCGATTGAAATATGTAAGGAAACTCTAATATTTCCGTACTTTCAATATCATGCTTAACAGAGTATTTGATTTTAACACTGTAAAATTTTTTAACCCTGACTTTACAATACTTTGAAGTCAAATTTTTTTTTTCTGATTCGAGGATGATGATACATGACAGTTACAACCAGAAAGGTTCCTATATCGGCCAAATCTTTTTTCAAGGGTATCTGTTTAAAATGAATAAATGAGTATTCTATAATTTCTATTAGAACTGTGGTACTCTGGTACCTACTACGTTTAATAGCATCATAAGTGTCCCTAGTTAAACTCACCCCCTCTGGATCGTTATGCCATATATCAAGCCAAGTCACAAATTTCTTTAGCTAGTTTACCTTCAAATCATTTTTTAAATATATTGGGGTAGTTCAATCGTCCCTTTTTTAAACCTTGCCGTACGCAAATAAAAACATTGTGCCAGTTAAACAAACATTGGAACTAACCTGAAGATTTTCCTATAATGATAACATTGATAACTAAAACTCGGGAAAATAACAAACAACGTATGCGTCAAGACTTGTCGATGCACTTCACAATCACAAGAACAAGAGCACAAACAAAAATAGCGAATCATCGGTCTACCTGCAACGTTGCCAGACTTTGTCCTTCATAGCTTGGAAGTAAAGGAAGCTGTGACACATCCTCGAACTAAGACTTAGTTCATATAGATGCAAATCACAAATTGTGGATTGCGAATAATGTTCTGATTGGTCAATTTCAAATATTTCAAAGAAATTGACCAATCGGAGCGTTATTCGCAATTCGTGATTCGCATCTATATGAACTAAGCTATGTTACACGACTCGGGATTAGACGATCCAAACCGAATTTTAATTTTGGGAGATCGAGAGTTACCGTACCAATTAAGCCAAACCACACTATTCTGCGACAGAACGTTTGACAAAACACCTACTATGAATTGAATGTTCAATCCTTAAGACATAAGTGCGATAGTTTGTATGTATTTTTAGATAGCATAGGACATCCAGACATTATTTTAATTACCGAGCATTGGCTTAAGCCAGACGAATGCTTTTATATACCTGACTATAACCCATTAAGTATATGTTGTAGGGAAAATTTTCTGCATGGCGGGTCACTGATTTTAATCAGAAAGTCTTCTGATCTCAGTGGCTGCTTCGTACCAGTTAATGCATTCAATCACTTAATAGAAGAGAAAACTTTTGAATTCACAATGTGTTTTTGTAAGCGGTATAATTTGTACATTATCTGCTTGTATCGTTCTCCCTCTGGAGCATTAAGCAAATTCTTAGAGCATCTAGATTTAATTCTGTCAAGTATTTCTACCTCAGCCAAAATTATTTTAGCGGGTGACTTTAATGTTAATTTTAGTGACAAGGATTCCTTAAATACTAAAACGCTTGCAAACATGCTTGTAACATATGGCTTGTGTATGCATGTTGACGAGCCGACTCGGATCACAAACAGTTCTTCCACAATAATTGATTATTTTTGCTCCAATTATGAGAAAGTAGCCTGTTCAGTTGTAAATTCAGGTATCTCCGACCACGAGGCGGTGAGTTGCATTGTTAATGGCTCAGATATTGCGGGGCGCGACTCTAAGCGCAGTCCTGGTAGAATTTTTAGTGGAGCTAATTTTAATGGGTTTTCCTCTTTATGCCGTAGCGTTGATTGGCAAGAATTGAATCTTGTCTCGGATCCAATCTCTGGCTTTTATGGTGTGTTATGTCAATTGTTCAATCAGGCCTTTCCCATACAGTTAATTAAAAAGAAGTCTAAAATGCGCAAACTTTGGCTTACCAAGGGTTTAAAAAATTCAGGGAGTAACCTCCGCTCTCTAAACTACTTAAAAAAATTCAGTGACGACCCTAATTTTATCAATTATTGCAATAATTATCGAATCATTTACAGAAAGCTTATTAAGCGTGCAAAAAACTCTTACTATAATAAAAGACTCTCCAAGGCAAAGAATAGGCAGAGGGAGTGCTGGTCCATGATTAATGAGTTCCGTAATAATTCGCTTCAAAGCACGGACCCGAGCATTGATCCGAATGATCTGAAGATTTTCCTATAATGATAACATTGATAACTAAAACTCGGGAAAATAACAAACAACGTATGCGTCAAGACTTGTCGATGCACTTCACAATCACAAGAACAAGAGCACAAACAAAAATAGCGAATCATCGGTCTACCTGCAACGTTGCCAGACTTTGTCCTTCATAGCTTGGAAGTAAAGGAAGCTGTGACACATCCTCGAACTAAGACTTAGTTCATATAGATGCAAATCACAAATTGTGGATTGCGAATAATGTTCTGATTGGTCAATTTCAAATATTTCAAAGAAATTGACCAATCGGAGCGTTATTCGCAATTCGTGATTCGCATCTATATGAACTAAGCTATGTTACACGACTCGGGATTAGACGATCCAAACCGAATTTTAATTTTGGGAGATCGAGAGTTACCGTACCAATTAAGCCAAACCACACTATTCTGCGACAGAACGTTTGACAAAACACCTACTATGAATTGAATGTTCAATCCTTAAGACATAAGTGCGATAGTTTGTATGTATTTTTAGATAGCATAGGACATCCAGACATTATTTTAATTACCGAGCATTGGCTTAAGCCAGACGAATGCTTTTATATACCTGACTATAACCCATTAAGTATATGTTGTAGGGAAAATTTTCTGCATGGCGGGTCACTGATTTTAATCAGAAAGTCTTCTGATCTCAGTGGCTGCTTCGTACCAGTTAATGCATTCAATCACTTAATAGAAGAGAAAACTTTTGAATTCACAATGTGTTTTTGTAAGCGGTATAATTTGTACATTATCTGCTTGTATCGTTCTCCCTCTGGAGCATTAAGCAAATTCTTAGAGCATCTAGATTTAATTCTGTCAAGTATTTCTACCTCAGCCAAAATTATTTTAGCGGGTGACTTTAATGTTAATTTTAGTGACAAGGATTCCTTAAATACTAAAACGCTTGCAAACATGCTTGTAACATATGGCTTGTGTATGCATGTTGACGAGCCGACTCGGATCACAAACAGTTCTTCCACAATAATTGATTATTTTTGCTCCAATTATGAGAAAGTAGCCTGTTCAGTTGTAAATTCAGGTATCTCCGACCACGAGGCGGTGAGTTGCATTGTTAATGGCTCAGATATTGCGGGGCGCGACTCTAAGCGCAGTCCTGGTAGAATTTTTAGTGGAGCTAATTTTAATGGGTTTTCCTCTTTATGCCGTAGCGTTGATTGGCAAGAATTGAATCTTGTCTCGGATCCAATCTCTGGCTTTTATGGTGTGTTATGTCAATTGTTCAATCAGGCCTTTCCCATACAGTTAATTAAAAAGAAGTCTAAAATGCGCAAACTTTGGCTTACCAAGGGTTTAAAAAATTCAGGGAGTAACCTCCGCTCTCTAAACTACTTAAAAAAATTCAGTGACGACCCTAATTTTATCAATTATTGCAATAATTATCGAATCATTTACAGAAAGCTTATTAAGCGTGCAAAAAACTCTTACTATAATAAAAGACTCTCCAAGGCAAAGAATAGGCAGAGGGAGTGCTGGTCCATGATTAATGAGTTCCGTAATAATTCGCTTCAAAGCACGGACCCGAGCATTGATCCGAATGATCTGAATCTATTCTATTGCAATGTAGCAAGAATTCTAACTAAGGATCTATCATCCGAGTCTGACCCTATATCATTTATCAAAAATGTTCCTAATAATAATTCATTTGTTCTTTTCGAGACAGACGGTCAGGAGGTTAGGGAAGTTATTTCTGAAATAAAAAACAAGAAATCTGGTGGAGACGATAGAATTTCTGCAGAGGTACTCCTGCATCTGCCTGATAAAGCTCTGGTTGCCCTCTCCACATGTATCAACATGTCTTGGATGCAGGGAGTATTTCCTGCTTGTTTAAAAACTTCTCTGGTCATTCCCTTATTCAAGGGTGGTGATTCGGAAGATCCATCTAACTTCCGCCCAATCTCTCTTCTGCCTACTCTGTCTAAGGTTATTGAAAAGCTTGTAAAGAGAAGGGTCTGTGGGTTTCTTGAGTCATTCAATCTGATATCTGTTAGACAATATGGGTTCCAGACTTCTAGGGGTACCCACGACGCCATCTACAACTTCCTCGAGAAGGTTTATTTGGGGCTAAATCAGGGTTTCACCTCGGCGGCGGTATTCTGTGATCTATCCAAGGCATTTGATTGTGTGGATCACGGAATATTGCTGGCGAAGCTGGAGAGGTATGGCTTTCGGGGTCTGGCTCACTCCTGGTTACAGACCTTGATGTCTCAGGGGAGTTCACCCTTTTTGCGGATGACACGTCAATATTCTGGAAAAAAAATGACGCTGTTGAACTTAGGAACACCATAGTGAATGACCTTAAAATTATTCAAGAGTGGTTTAACGCTAACCGCCTTTGCTTGAATCTCAGTAAAACCCATGTTGTTGGATTCAAGTGTAACATGGCAGGTATACTTTTGGATGGACACCCCTTACCTGACACACCGGTCACTAAGTTCCTGGGAGTCCTTATTGACAATGAACTGCGTTTTGAGGATCACATATTGAAATTGAGCAAAAAACTCTCATCGGGATGCTTTGCTGTTAGGATTGTGAGGGAGGAGCTGGGCCAGCAACTGGCTCGCACGGTTTACTTCTCGGTGTTTGAATCACACCTTAGATACGGCATACAATTTTGGGGTGTTTCCAACCAGGGTCTTCTTAATATGCTGTTCGTCTTACAGAAAAAGGCTATACGCTTTATTGTGGGTATCAAACAGAGAGAATCCTGTAGGGTACACTTTGTGGCGCAGAGAATCTTAACTCTGATTTCACTCTTCATATTGGAGACATCCTCGCTGATCTTTAAATACCGCGCCGAGCTTAGGGGTCCTGCTCCCCTGCGCGCCACTCGTCAGGCTCTCCTTCTACCTTTGCCTATTCCGAGATCTACCTTGGTAAAAAAATCATTGATTTTTGAGGGTCGGAACACCTTTAACCATTTGCCATCTAGCCTGAGAACGCTTAATTCCCTAAAAACTTTTCGTCGCTCACTGAAAAGCCTACTTATAAGTAAGGCCTATTACACTATGGATGAATTCTATCAGGACAGGCTCTGACTCTGACGTTGGCGTGCTTTTGGTATTTGGGATCCGTGATTTAAATTTAAATTTAATTTTGGATCAATAATTTTTTTTTGTTGTAGTTTTTGTAATATTTTGTTGTTTTGTTTTTATATTTATATTTTATGTTTTAATTGTTTTAGTTTTAACTTGTTTTGTGTGGGTATCGTTCCGTTTCTAATGATTAATGATTACTATTGCACTATTACCATTTTTTTTACCTTATAGTAAGTTAGGAATGCTTTGTCAATAAAAATTATATTTTTTTTTTGACCAATAAAGTACTTTTTGAATTGAATTGAATTTGAATGTTTTACCAACTCTATACTTTCCATGCCAAAGTAGGAAATTCGTGTCCACCATGCGTGTACATACTGCTGACAAAGAAAAATGAAGCAACATACTTGAAGATGTTTAATATTCTTAAAAACTTAGTTCCAAATATGGCGCCTGAGAAGATACTTTTAGACTTCGAGAAGGCTTACATGAATGCTGCAAGACGAACTTTTCCAGAAGCCGAAATTGAAGGTTTCTATTTTCATTTGTGCCAAAACATCATAAGGAAAATTAATGCGGTAGGCTTAAAATCGAAATTTGAATCGAACGTCGACACAAAATTAAAGTTAAAGTCATTGGCAGCATTATTGTTTGTGCCGTTAGAAGACGTACAAGATAAAAAATACAGATTGCCACCTAAAATAAAAAAACTGTCGCACCAGAAGGGACGTTAATTTGGGGCCTATATAGGTAAAAATTAAGATTTAGAAGTAACCCGAATGTATAAAATGTACAATGATTTCTCTTCCACCCGGTATATTTTTATATATCTTGTCATTATCGGTGGGGTGAGGATATATCCCATATATCCCCCTTGTGGGTATGCCACTGCAAGAAAGTGGCGGCATCCAGTCCAAAATCTACATAATTTAGATGCTGACAAAGTAAAAACCGCTTTAAAAATGATTAATGCAAAAAAGTCGCCGGGATTTGACGGTATAAAAACTAAAGTGCTAAAAAGTTGCCTGATAATGTCATATGGACGTAGTGAACATTGCACAGGCTTTAATCGTAAAGGGTCGTTTCCCAAAAGTGGAAAATTAGGTTTGGTCGTGGTCCGTGTTAATTTCGGTTAGTTTGGGTTAATTTTCGCAAATTTTTGAGTTTGCCATATGCACTTTTAAATGTAGATAAAAAAATACTTTCGGGGGCATTATTTTTATAAAATATGTTATTAAATACTTCTTTTTCAATATTCTGGTTTTAACATGGTTCGAAAAATGAAAAACAAATGGTTCATTTCAAAAATGTTTAATATGTTGGCTTTAGTGACATTAAAAGAAAGTAGATTAGATTCGCACCACTTTTTAGCTTTTATTAAATCTTCATTAATTATTTTAACTAATTCAATTCTCTGATTTTAGGATTGTTGTATCATCAGCAAGCATGGTTAATTTACCATTTATAAAAATTGACGCAGCGTCATTTATTTAAATTAAAAGTACAATCAATTTTATGATTTTAAAATTTTTTACCTTTTAACAATACTACTTGAGGTCTATCGGATATATATGATTGAAGCCATTATACCTCTAAAGTCATAAAGTTCAAGCTTTTTTAATAATATGTCGTGGCTAACACCATCAAAAGCTTTAGAAATATCACAGAATATTCCTGCGGCAATATCTCCTTCATTAAGCTTTAAATAAGAAATGTTCGAGAAGTGAAAAAATAGCGTCATTAGTATTTTTATTTTTTTGAAATATATTTTTATTTTAAAAAGAAATCATTCTATTTTTAACAATCTTTCCCATAATTTTAGAAAGTGTTGGAAGTAAATGAACTGTTATGTTTTATGTAGTTTATGTAGTTGTTATTGTAAAAAACGTTTTTAAAGGAGAATTATTATAATAATTACTTGAAAACGGTTTACGTCATCAAAAAAGCCCAAGAGACCTTTTCTGAGAAGAAATATCTGCCGATAAGGAAACAAATATGCACTAAAAAAAACCAGAGGCGTGCCATTTTAAAAGAAATATATTCTAGAAAAATACCTAATTTCGTGAAATATTTTTTCAGCTTAAATCTAGTTATTGTAATATTTCTAAAAATCAGCAATTGTAACTGAGTTTTTAATTTTTCTGTCACTAGCCTCAGCGAAAAACAACTCCTGTTATACAATGCCCCAAATCGCAAATAAAACTGTCATCATTTCTAAAAAAATAACTTTCAAGATAAATCCTTTGATTTATTGGCAATAAACTTCGGAAATTGCCGTCTGTTTCGCTCTCTCAATATCGACCTTTAATTAACTGAGAGCAAACTTTTCAATTTGTATTTGAAAGTGGCCGAATTGGAGGAAATTCGGCGTCTGGATAGAGCTGACATTTTATTAAATTCTGTTAATTTCAATAATCATAATCACAGTGGCGTACATCGAGAAAATTAGACTGTTAAGTCAATCAATAAATGCTTCAATCAACAGTTTTTGCACTTTCAATACAAGCAATCTTTTATAAGAGTTGAATGAACCATTTAAAAATGTTACATTTTGTTGCTTAAATTAACAGTTAAAAAAAAGCTGTCTATTAAAAAATCCGAAGATAGTTACAAGAAACTAAAATCCTGTTAAATTCAAAATGTTTTAAATGTTGATTTGAAATACGAGTTTCATTGGCTTAACATTTAATAACTGTTCACTTAAATATTTTAGTTAATTCAATTCACATTTTCAAAATATTGTAATGGAAACTTTAGGCTTTCGATTTAACACTCCGAGATCGTTCATTGAAAGTGTTTGGTTGTTTTATTTAAAGTTCTTTAAATGCTAGATTAACAGTTCCAAAATATTGACCTAAAAACTTTTATTTTGTTTAAGAGAAGTAGATTGTAAATAGAAATAAAACTTCAATTTTTAAATTTTTATTTTTATTTTAATTAATATAACAAGTGAATAATGACCACTTGATGTATTCCCACTTTTATAAGAAATGACATAGTCTCGTTTTGACAATTTTTAAAGAATATCAATTTCATTTAATTTCATTCACAAATAATCTAATCCACCATAACATTTAACATGTCCCCTCACTAAGTCGGTTTCATTAGAAAAAAGAATGAATTGATATGTTAAAATTCTTCTTTTACAACATGTTTTGACTTCAACATTGCTTAAATCACTCTACTATGATTAAGGGCCTTTATTCTACTTGCGTATAAATCAACTCCTACCTTAACATGGAGATACACCGTTCTTATACTAAACTCCTGTCGATTCCAATGGTTGCATAATCTGCATTATATTATATTATATTATTGAATCACCTCCCTGCTCCCCCAACTGTTTTAACTTCTTTTCATATTAAAATCTCTTAAATGGTTAGTTGCTGAGGATGACTTTTTCTAAAGTCGAAACTAGTACAACACATACGTTAAGAAATTTAATTTAAATCATCGTCATTTTATGTATTTTCTATAACCCTTGTTTTCTACCCTAGAGGGGCAAATAAAGTTATTTGGTGGTAAAGACAGACCTTTATTGAAATTGATTTAAATTAAATAAATAATTTTGTTGAAATAGTATTCTTTTGAAAAAAATCTACTTTAAGCAATTATATATTGAAAATGCTATTATTAGGTACCTACCTGCTTCCATATCCGTTTAAATGTTATTAGATCCTTTATAATTCATTTTTTTTAAAGCGCACTATTTCAGCAAGACTATAGTCCTATTTAGTTTAAACCAATAAGTATATACATTTTCGTGTCAATACTTTACAAATGGTGAACCTTATTTAATTCAGCTTAAAGAAATGATATTATAAAAACACTTAAGTACAAAAGTAAAACATAACAAATTATTAGTAATATAAATATTGTATTATAAACAGTTTCACATAAACTTACATTATTTTCGGTTATAAATATTACTAGAGACTTTTGTTCTTTGAAATCAGACTCTAGAGGATTTTGTGGTCGGCGATCTACAGTAAGGCTTCTCCATCTGTCATGCTCTACTTTAAAAAAATATCAACTTAACATGTTGTTGGCAATTTCATCAATAAATATAGGTACATACATTACGCATAATAGATATTTAGAGAAACCTATATTAGTATAAGCATCAGCATAACTGATAGGATAAACCCATAATTAAATTAAATTTCCAGTTAAGTAAAAAGGATAATCCCGTAACCCTTCTGATTCTTACTTACCTATATTATAAGTAAATACAAAATATTTTGCAACGCATATTAGGTATAGCGTATCTAAGAAACTTAGAACAAGTAAATTAGGTAGGTACATATTATGAAAATATGAACACAGCTAACCTAAAGCAGAAATCTTTTTAAAGTAAAGTTACGTTTGAATAATAATTTAAATCTTGATTTTTATGACTTTTAGATGATTCTAAGCAAATTAATTAACGGTAAATAAGTTAACAACTAATATTTCTTACCTTATAATTGTATCTAATAGTAAATAACAACACTCCCAGCTTTTAAATTCCAAACTTCACTAGAATGCAATGACGTCGTGCGTACACACATCATACGTCGACAAGCAAGCGACAAAAGACATGTGCGAAACAAGATGCGCGGCATCAGTCCAGTAGTGCCAGCGGTAGAAGTAACAGTCTGAACTGTTGAATTAAACAATTAACCTTGATTTGAGATAATAATGTTATTATTTTACTCAACATTTTCGCTAGCATTAACTCAACAAGTTATATGATATTTACTTAAATGGAAAAGTAATCATTTAATTCTTGTTCCAACAGTTAAAGGTTAACAAATTTAAAATGTTGCTTTAAACGCGTAAAAATAAATACCCCAATGGTTTTTTAATTGAAACAAGCATCTCATCGTTGACAGTCGCGTGAGTGTTGAATCAACCAATTTAGTTTTCTCAGTGTAGCCAGCATTTTTAGGCGGGAAGGAGGCAAATATTTAGGGCGGCGTTTCCTGTCTCTTAGGATCATTAATATTTTTAATAAAACCCCCCTCAAGTTTGTGTTAATAAAATTTCTAAATAAAAAACCAGAGTACCTAAGTTGGTTAAAAATACGGACAAAAACGCTGCCCCTAAAGTTCGCCACATGGCTGGTGAGCTACGAAAGGAACCCGAACAAAAAAAGCACATTGTTGTCGTAATTCTAAAGGAAAGTAAAGGACAAGTAGTAACTGTTAAATAATTTGGTAAACATAAAAGTTTTGGCAGTCTGTAAATCTTAATAAACTGGCGTTTTGCAATTAAAATGCGTTTGGTTGGCCCCTAAAGATTATCCCTTAAAATCAATTTTGTTTCTAAAAAGAACACAATAGATTTTGTAAACTCATATATAATTCAATAAGTACTCAATAATAATTAGTATTTTTGTTACGTTGCAAAGTCAAAATATAAACAGGGATGTGACATTTTTAAAGAAACGGTAAGTTGTATCGCTCGTTATAGCCACTGTAACAAATTTACAAGGTCATAATAATTCTCAAAAATGGTGCAAAGCATATAAGTACAGTGAGACAGAACACGCTGCAGGGTGGGGGTTGGTTAGGCAAAGTGCGGCAAATTATGGTGAAACACTAAGATTTGATTGAACTAACGGGCTGAAACAAAAAGTAACACAATTTTGGTACCTGATTTCTTTAAAGAATACAAGTATATTTTATAAGGATAATATCTAGGATTAGAAGCCATTACGCGCTCTACCCCAAACATAAGAAAAAAATTGGGTTGCAGAACAATGTAAATTGTGATTGCGGTAAAGTTTGTGATCTAGATCAATATATATTAGGATGTTCTAGTCATAATATAGTATAGGTACACAAATAGATTATATAACGAAGTTGTTAACTTAATAGAAACTGCTTTTAATATTGACTCAATTATTTGTACAGAAAATATGGACGCATACCGCAAGTTATATAAATTTATATTACTTTTGAATCTTAAATTATAAAAAGTGAAAGGAAAAATATGGAAAAAAAAGAATAAAATAAAATAAAAAAAAATAAGAATAGGTATATATATATAGAGTAAAAAAATTAATAATCAAAAAATAGACGAAAAAAAAAATTTAATACCAAAAAAAAAACAAAAACAAAAAGAAAATAAAAAATAAAAAAGAGAAAAAAAAAACACAAAACCTTAAGTAAGTATAACATTATAAACTATCGAAAAAACACCAGATTAATAGTTACTTGTATTGTAAAAATCCAAATATCTCAGCAAATTTTAATTGGCAAAAAAAAAACAAGGAGAGATGCTGGTCATTTGGTGTAAACCAGAGCCATAAAACATAATTAAAAAAAAAATATAGAACAGGCATTAAATAGGCATAACTTACATAAAACAAACAGTAACACCAGGGCGTTAAAAGGTAATCTGGATATACAACTAAATTCCTTACAGCATCCGCAAGGGTTGTCACCAGATGGCTAGCACGGCGTTCATTCACAAAATGAAATCCACGTTTCCAATGGTTCAAGTAAGCCGTTTTTTTAAGGATTAGCAAAAAAAGAAACAGTCCGAATAAACGAACATCGGGATGGCACTCAGGCAAATAAATGTTGTTTGCTTTCCTGCATAAAAGAGCACTACCACAGAACCAGAAAACTAATAGTCCGCTTCAACAGTCAGTCAAGAAAGTCTCCATACACTATATATTTTTATACATATTTTTTATTAGTTTTAATCAGCTAACTGGAACTATGAAAAATAAAATTTATATTATTATTTCAGGTCTAACCAATAAAAAATTGAATAAAAAATATTTTATTGAAATGTTACATCATAATTTAAAAATATTCAACAAATACTATGTCAAAAAAGTCTCCATACACTTAACAATAGTCAATATTAATTTAACAGAAAATTACAATATCTTTTAACTTAACATTTAGTTGGACCTCCGTTGACCTTGATACCCTCTTGTAATCGTTTTGACATGCTTGCAACCAGCTTTCTAGTAATTTCTGGAGGTATGGTCTCCCATTCGTGTATTATTCTATTTTTTAACTGTTCTTTATTTAAAAAATTGTGTTTCTGAATGCGCCGTTTTAGATCATCCCACAAATGTTCGATTGGGTTAATATCGGGTGATTGTGGAGGGGTATGAAGCTGCTGTCGCACATTATAGATAATCCATTCGCGGACCATCTTTGCGGTATGTTTAGGATCATTGTCCTGTTGGAAACGGTACCTTCCTTCGAGTCCCAATTTGTGGACACTTTCTCGCAAATTGTTCCTTAAAATGTTTAGATAAACATGCTGATCCATTGTACCATCAATACAGTTTAAATGTCCTACTACCCCTGAAGACACGCATCCCAAAGCAGAACACTGCCACCTTAGAGCTTACCATAGAACAAATATTTTCAATTTTTAATGCTGTATTCTTCTTTCTCCAAACTTTAGTTTTGCTATCAGACCCAAAAATATTGATTTTAGTTTCGTCCCTTAAAATTATTGTTTTCCAAAACTCAGGAGGCTTTGAAACGTATTCCCTAGCAAACTCTAACCGTTTTCTGTCTGCAATTAATTTCTGAAATAAACGGCTTCTTTCTAGCTGCACGTCCATTATAACCTGCCCTGTGTAAACAATTTCTCACAGTTTGCGGACAAACGTTTTTCGAAAATTCTTCTCTAATTTCTTCTGCAACTTTGGGTGCACTTTTCTTTGAATCTTTACTTATTTCTCTAACACCCTTCACGTGGGGTTAATTTCTTAGGTCGACCGGGGCGGGGTTGAATCTTATACGAACCAGTTGACTTGTATTGGTTTACTATGTACTAAACCGTAGCGTGTGTTTACCCTATAATTTTTCCTATATTTCTAAATGATTTTCCATCTTTCCATAAATCAATTACAATCTTTCGAACTGCATTGGGAATTTCACAATTTCTTTCACTCATTTCTGTAACAATTAAATAAATTTACTGCAAAATCAATTACAACGGGTGACAGATTAAAAAGTATGGCTAAAAATGATTCATTTGTTTTAAATTTAGCTAGCAATGACTACTTGATTAAGTGCAACTGAATATAATGTAGTTTTTCCACTACTAACCTATTAACGTTAGAAATCGTTTTTCTCTACCTTATAAGTTATTATTGACCATGGTCAATAATAAGGCACTGAAATCCATTATTGACCGATCTTCAAGAATCTATTTGAAGGCAGGTAACTTGATTTTTTGATTCTACAACATGAATTCATAAACATGAATGTGGTTAGGCAACCAGATAATTAGCAATACATATTAGATTACTTGATATTGTAAAATATCGATACAATCAACATTTTTTGTGCTTCCATCCGAGCTTCCATCCTTAATTGTGGAGGTGTGTGTACACATAATAATATCACTAACATTTTATTCGCTCATTTTTTAAAAAAACGGAAAACTCGTGAAATCTGATGACATAAATGAACAAAAATTGACATTAACAAAGCCACCTGACAAAACAACAAAATATTTTGCCAATTCCAAAGCGCAGGTAACTTGATTAAAAAATATACTTATACCTACCTATAATTTTTTATAATTATTAATATACTATAAAGATAAATGTCTTATAAAAGTTTGTAGTAGTGGAAAAAATATTATATTAACCACGGTTTAGACAGCTTATAGCCCTCGCGTCTTAAATCCCTCGTCGCTCCGCTCCTCGTGATTTAAACTTGCCGCTCAGGCAATAATGATGGCTGTCTAAACCTTGGTTAATAATATACTATTCCCGCTGGTTACGCCACTGCATAGTCATAGTGATACTATAAATTATGAAATGGATATGACCACTAAAATTCATACACAAACGATCATTCTGTTGACGATATACAATATTTTGAGGAACCAAAAATTACAAAATATCGTAGTAGCAAAATACGACCCTTTTACGCGTAAAAAGTCAGTGCACCTCTCCATCACAGGACATCAGCAGGTGGATTAAACAATACCTAAAAGGCTCTGGAATTGACGCTAATAAATATTCAGGATACAACGCCCAACACGCTCCTGTAGACGGTTAATTAATAGTGACGTAAATGTAAAATGAAGTAAAAAGGGGAAATGGAATACTGTATAAACAGTCACAGGGTTTACATAAATTTTACAATACGATAAGCATTCCACTGTTCCTTGTTGCTTTAATTATTACGTTATTAAAAAGATTACCTTGATGCATCTGTCTGCAAAAAATATTTATGAAATTAAAGTCGATAAATAAACTGTTGTATATACAGGGTGTTAATTAATGTCATGCAGATATTTCAGGGGGTGATAGTACTCGTCAAAATAAGAAAAAAATGCAAATATATATGCATGGTCTAAAACGCGTTATTTTCGTTATACAGGGTGGCAAAGTTTCAATTTTTTTTCTCGTATTTTGAGTTTTTTCTCTTTAATTCTGTGATAATTGTTTCAAATTTGGAACATCAACCATCTTTTAGAATCTCTACAATAAAGTATCAAAATTGTTGGTCGCAGTATACAGGGTGTTACATTTTCTTGAATCGGCTACAATTTTATCTTTCAGAACTTTTTTTTGGAGCTCCTGTATGAATTCCGGTATGAAATTTGAACTCTCTGTTTCTTTGTTTAGCGTTCTGGTTTCTTGCACTATTTTCGTATCTGTGACCGTTTTCGATTTATTTGCAAAAATAGCCATCGATGGAAATTAAGTGTAGACGATATAAAGCAGAGTAAAAAGCTGTTTTTATTTGTATGTATTCTAAGTAATTAGTAGACCGTACAAACCGAAAACAATTAGAAAAATAGTTGCTAACAAGGCAACACCGCAACCGAATGGAAAATATCTTTGGGATTACATACAATATAAAGAGGGGCTTTACACATTCAGTGCATTTAAAAAAAATATCTCAAAAAATGTATCTTTCTTTAAAATACTAGGTACAGCAATAGACATATTCTAAATTTTAAATTAAGAAATTATTTCTGTGAATCTCTTGCTTTGTTCAATTTTAATTATTCTGATTTGGTCTACGGTTCTCGCTTAGATGTTGAAAGTAGATCTCGAATACAGAAAGTGCAGAATACTTGTCATCGTTTTTTATACAGGGTGTCCGTGAAAATGTAGGAAATCTCTCGGATTCAGATAGAACATGAAACAATAAGATGAAAATTTAAGAAGTAGTCCATATTCTGTGGCGAGTATTTGGTGGTAAAAACAGACCTTTATTTCTATCAATAAGATGAAAAATTTGCCCCTGAAGGACGCCGCTGGGAATCGGTTTTTCTTGAATAACTTTGAAAGTACTTATTATAATTTAATAAAAATTTAATGTGATGGACACTAGTAAGGACCTCTTAAAATAGTGTCTTTGAAACATATTTAGCTTTTTTAGTTTACCAGGGGCGGACTAAGCTTTACAACTTAATAAATATGTTTCAACGACATTATTTTAAGAGGTGTATATCAAATTAAATTTCTATTAAATTAAAAGTTATTGAAGAAAAGCCGATCCCAGCGGCGTCCTTCAAGGGCACATATCTCAGGAGTGAGGGTCTGTAAGAAAAAAAATGTATAGGAATTTTTCTTTTATTTTTTCATGTTCTACCACACCCTGTATAGTGTGAGAAAGTTTGATCATATTTCTCACTTGTACAGGACAGGAGAATTTTAAGTAGTTTTTGCCTCTCAAAAAACAGTTTTCTATCTAGGTAGATTACTTAAAGGTTTCTACTGACCCAACCCTGAGTAGTTAAAAACAAGTTAACACAACTTCATAATAGAAAGTGATACAAAAAATATACACTTTTACCTTAAACGTAAAGTCGGTTTGTAATTATGTAGTAAATTTAGACAAAACGTTTTGTTGCTTCATTCCATCACAGGATAGTTCAAAAACAAAGTACAAAAGTAAACAAACTCTCACAAAATTTACTAACACAAAAACAATAATGAGATAGATATTCTCGTGGAAGCCGTGTTTTATAAACCGAATAATCGTGATAGACTCCCAAATCGAAATATTTCGTCAGATTAATTATAATTTAAAATGCGCGTGATAGGGCCGTTAGCCGTACAGACCCGAAAACCAGAGCTGCAGACCGATGACTCGATAGGTTACGCATATGCGACTAAAAAGATGACTTCGCCCGGCAAATCCATTGGCAGTATTTAATGTAAGAAGCTTTATATTGCGCTGGTCAGTATGCAGGGCCGGATTTGGTTTGAAAATTAGAAATAAATAGGTATTATGAACAATTGGCATAGATTAAATTAATTTTATTAAAAAATGTGTTTTTTATAAAAGCAGTAGGGAAAGCGGTGCCTTCATCGCTTCTATAGACCTCACGCCTCTGGCGGAGTTCCATACCACATAGGGGAATTGAAGTAGTTCTTGGATAGTTTATGAAGTGTTTAATTCACACTTTGCTCGGTTGACGTGTTTAACTTTTTACTTTGTTGTTTTCACGTAACACATATTTTTTGTTACAGTGGCGGCGTGTATGTGGGGGTGAGTGCGGGCGTGATGGGGCGGGGGCAGAGCTCGCCCATGGAGCTCGGCTAGAGTGGCGCGCCCCTGCCCGGCCGCCCGGCCCCCCCTCCGCCCTCTGCCCGCCGGCTCACACATGGAGCCGGACCACCGGGAGCACCGATGCCACAGGCCAAAAGCCTTTGACAAAGTAAGTATGCTTTATGTAGTGAAACTTTGAACAATAACATTTAACACATTATCACTTTTGTCGCAGATTGACAACTACCTAACCTAACCCGGTATAAATTTGACAATATAATACTGTATACCAACCTGTTCTTAGCTAAATGTTAACCTAAACTAGATAAACCCCTGAAGCATGGCGCATGGCTAAGAATAGTAATAAACCAGTAAAACATGCAAATTTGTAAATACAATTAAATTAATGTATTCTGTTTCTTGTTTTTGTAGTGTACCTATACCTATCTATCTCCATGCCATTTTGCCAAATATACGCCAAAAATCCAAGGAGTAATTCCTTAGGTAATTTTAAGAATATTTTGTCCTTTTTTTCTTGCGAGGATCTTCAAAAACCACATTCGATAACAGGTCGTAACCCACATAAATAATAAGACCCAAAGAAATTGCATTTAGTGTATTTTTGAGATGATAGGGGCAAGCGCGGATCCAGGGGGAGGGTCATGGGGGGCATGACATCCCCCCCCCCCCCCCAAACAAACAGAGGAACACAAATAAATATTATATATTATAATTACTTTGCTGTTTTGCCTAACGTCGCAGCTTGGTCATAATCAATTAAAGCACCTAATGTAAGTATTTAAATTTGGTCAACCCATTGAATTGAAAAATAAATAAGAATATATAGACTTTTTTATAATTGATTTATTAGTATTATCGCCGTATTATTAGCCTCGGTCGTTTTTGTTGGTGTCGGCAAGGTCGAGTCTTGAGCGGCGATATCCTTTGTCAATGCCGAGCGCGCAAAAAAATAATAAAACAGGGGCTTTCATCGCAACTGTGTTGAACTGTTGAAGTCCTTTTAGTCCTTTGTTTAATTATTATTTTTAGGGAGATAGGGATAGGGAATAGTAAAATGTCCTTTAGTTTGGTGTTAGGCCCTTAAGCATAAAGCATTTAGAAATTTTGTGGTGAATTACTCTATAATTTTCAAAAGAGTAAAAATTGAATAGTAATGGCAACGAACATTAATGTTCGTTGGTAATGGTAAGTAACAAAATGCATTTACATTTTCTACCTATTGCTTCTCTGTCAACGAAGTTTGTAAAATTTTGAACAGTAATGCCGAGGGGAATGCTTTCAGCGGATTTAATAACCTATTATTAAAAAAAATAAAAAAACAACAGTTTTTTGTAAATTAAACCAATTATATTGTCTACTGTGTACGGCAGCTTATATAATAGTCCACATTTTAATAAAATTGGCATTATGATACGATATTTTCGCTGGAAGCGCCAGCGTATGTCATCGTTGGTTAATATAATAATAATATTAATATTGGAATAGAGGTAACAGAGCAGCTGTAAATAAAATATATACTTATATTTTGAGGCGTATATATTTGTATACCTACCTGTAGGTATATGTCATGTGTGTAACTGTTTGTATGCCTGTCTGTTATTTCACATGGTTTTCCACTTTATTGAGAATATTTTTAATTAAGGGTGTTAAAAAAGTGGGGGAGCATATTATTTCCAATGCATGATAAAATTTAATTATAATAATCCGTAAAATGTATTTATGAAAACTTCTTTTATTATTTTAGAGATGTATTATATAATAATAGAATTAATACACAAAAGTGAAATACATTACTTTTCTGTGAATGACCCGCCCCCCCCAAAACGAGGTTCTGGATCCGCTCCTGGATAAAGGTCTCTTACATCTAATTCGAATATGTCTTAACCTAGAAAGCGCTTAGAAGTATTTTAAAATAATCACTTCAATTAAGAACTATCATAAGTTTGTCGTAAGAGCAATTAGTCGTTACTCTTTACCCGCAAAAATTAGTTTGTTTCATTAGTTTTTACATTCTTATAGAGGAAATTATTAAAAATTGTTTTTGCACAATATTTGCTGTTTCTATTTTTGGCTATATAATTCGAGATGAGATAAAATGTAAAATAAAAAAGCGGCTTATTTCTTATTTCCGTGTTTATACGTTATTGGATTCTCAGGGTGTAGCAATATTACTCGACATAATAAGTCCACTATTCAAACTTTTAAAACGATCTAAACCAAACTATGATAACTTTAAAAAGACAAAACGAAACCTTAGAGGCTGATATTATATACCTTAAGTTGATTCTTGCTTTTTTTATTTATACATATAACTATTTGTAACAATACCTTTTTATTGTTTAATTTTGTTTTTTACCCCATTTTAAAATAAAAACTAAACTAAAAACATTACTTCTTCTCAGATGAACTCAAGAAGCAAAAATGATAGAGCTATGTAGCATGTAACAGAAACAAGGAAAATGTAGTTGACAAATGTGAAATAATAAATGAAATTTTAGTTCCACTCTTATAGTTAGAGCCGCGACGACAAAAATGCCTTGGAACTCCCAAACGGATGAGAAGCACGTTCTTGTACATGATACAGTTCTTGTTCGAGTGTCGTTGTCGAGTAGGGGTCTGGCGCTCGACGGTGAGCGGCTATAATATTTTTTCCAAATTTTGACCAGCGGTTTAAAAAAACATTTCCCAAACGGATGAAAATTACTGGAGGGCATCTAGGCAACCCCCCAATTACCGGAAAAATATTTCCATCCGATTTGATCTTTGCAAAGAGCTCTTCGAAGAGCTAAAAAAAATGGAAAAAAGGGGGGAAAAAAATTTGCTCATTTAAACTTGAAATTGGGCAGGCAGCTAGAGTTCGTGTCTGAGAATATGTAAAAAATTTTTTTTTGCTCCATGTGTCGCCATCGCTTTATAACAATTTTTCAAAATTTAAATGGGCAAAATTTCATAAACTAATTCGAACATGGATGAAAATTTGCACACAGGTTCTTTGACACCTACAGAACATCGAAAAATTATTTTCATCCAAATTTATTTTGGCCAAGACTAGATCTTCCAGAACATGCATGAAAATTTTTTCTTACCATTGAATAGTCACTCGACATTTTTCCGCCTCTCGGGAGCATTTAATTTTTTTTTATATTTTTAAACCAGAGACAAATAAGTTTACGAAACTTCCATCTAAATCTCGCAGAAAATTTACGGAGAACTCCGGGATCAAAATCACGCGTGCTGGCGAGGTTTTTTGTTATTTGGCATAGTTTAGCCAGGCTCATTTTGGATGAAAACTTTATTTTTAATAACATAAATAATAACGATTCATTTTAGTCCGGTTGCATGCATGCGGCTGATTTTTTTTTTAATTTCGGAGTTTGGGTCCATTTAATTGTACTGGAGGTTACGGCAAGGATCAAATCGGATGAAAATATTTTTCCGGTAATTGGGGGGTTGCCTATAGATGCCCTCCAGTAATTTTCATCCGTTTGGGAAAGGTTTTTTTAAACCTCTGGTCAAAATTTGGAAAAAATATTATAGCCGCTTACCGCCAAGCGCCAGACCCCTACTCGACAACACGGATTTCGAGAACGACACTCGAACTATACAAAAACGTGCTTCTCATCCGTTTGGGAGTTCCAAGGCATTTTTGTCACCGCGGGTCTAACTATTAGGTGTAACTAACAAAGCACCTAAACCTAGTTTTGTAAATAAAGTCCAAAAAGAAACCGAAATTCTTAACCATTACCGTTTTGTCTCCTAAAAGCCTTATAGTACTACAATATAATGATTTCTCAAAGGGAATCATTGCTTTAGATAACACAAATAGCCTTAAGGAATTAAGAACTGCAGTACAAAATATTCCAGGGTTGCTTCGTCGGAAAATTTAGTACATAAAGGTCAGGCTAAACGTTTTCGAAATGAGAACAAAAGTTTACGACTTCTCTGGAACATGTTGCTGATGATCAAGAATGGTAACCCCCATTTGTTATTAGACACCAATAGTGGCGTAGTGATAAATTCTGGCGCCCCCCCGCAAAAATGTATTTAGCCCCCCCCCCCCCCCTGTATTATACATTTTTTACATACTTTTGTGTTCTTATAAAAAAAATAAAACGTCGAGTGGCATAATATTTTTAATAATTTTAAAAATAGGTCCTTGTTTAAAATCTTAAAGAAACAAGACGTTTTGATGATAAAAATGCATGAAAAAGGTAGGCACCTACTATAGTTATTTTACCTAACACCAAATCAGAAGAAAAGCAGTCATACCTACATATATGTATACGTATGTTGTCCGTTATATTATATAATGACGAAAACAAGAAAACAGAAACTATAGAAAATTATAGAAGAAATAAAAACCGTATTCTTACAAACTAAGAGGAACGAAAACAATAATAACAATAATAACATACGCAACGATGCAAATTATAAAATAATTAGAAACAGTTACAAACAAGAACAAACTCCTCCTTTAACCACTACTGGACTCAGAAATAAGTAGCGTCAGCCCATTGGGGCCAGGGGCCCCATGAGCCCCCCCCCCCCCCGCGGCTGCAGACGTTTGCAGTATTAGCGCTACGCCACTCGACACCAAAAAGCAAATTTACGACGATGAAATAGTTGCAAATGAGGTACTGAGTGAAGAAAATGATGATGCAATTGAAAATAGAAATGAAACTGAAGATGTGATGAATGGATTAGCCGAAGAAAGAAAACCAAGAAAAGTACATATACCTGATGAATAGAGAAAGAACAAAAATATTGAGTCAAGAATGATGTGAGAGGACTATTTGGGATACTCAAGATCTGTTACTGGAACAATCAAACAAAACGTCTAACGTACTGGTCGAGTATTAAATTAAGTAAGCTTTGCAAAAAAAGTATAAAAGGCAATTACTCTCTTCTCATCCCTAAAAAGTGTCGCGAAATCTTTAAACATTTTTGGAAAATGACCTGAGGTCTGTCTGCATATGTATGTTGTCAACATTCTTTAGAGGGACACCCTGTAAATTTATTTGCCTTTAAAAGAATTTTTAAACCCGGCTTAAAAAATTCGGATATTTCTTACATGAAGTTAGGGAAACAGGTAGCTAAAAGACGTAAACCACATAATGGAAATTCCAAAAGGTCTTATCCCATAAATATAGTTACCGGCAGTCTAAAAATGTTTAAAATATTTTAATACGATCATTTATTATCGTCTTTTTTAATTTGTCTTTAATTTATTTGAAATATTACCAGTCACTTTTATTCAAACTAGATTTTTACGTTTCCTGACTAAACTTACCTAAATGGGATACGACCTGTTAGATCTAAGCCATCGATATGTTGTTTTTAAAATATTAATATTCTTTATTTGCCATTAAAATCATATACAATATGACAAAGCAAAGTAAAAAAGGTGCCACCAGGGGTAACTAGACTAAATTATAACTTAGGGCTAAAGTGGAGATGCTTCGAATTTTCACAAAAGCCAAATTAAAAATAAATATAAATAAAACATGGAGTGGAAATGACCAGACAATCCTAATAGACTAATAAACGTGTAAAAAATATATAATTATTAACAATTAAATTTAAAACAGTAAAAACATTTTTCTGACAGAAATAATTTGACTGCTTTATTAAAGCTTAAAGCTGTGCAGGCTCTGTATTTGTCTCATGTCATGTGGTAGCATGTTGTATGCCTTGTTGGCTCTATACTTCGAGCCATTTTCGAGATAAGTTGAATTGTGAGAAGGAATACTGAGGGCGTCCCTGTTTCTGGTTAGCATTGACATATTAGACTGATTGGAGTGATTCGTTTTAAAGAGTTCATGATTTTTTTCAAGAAAGTTCACCAGTTGGAGGAAGTAAAGTGAGGGTACGGTGAGAACTCCTAACTTTGAATAGTAGGGTTTGCATGATGTCATTGGGTAAAGTTCAAAGCTTCATCGAATAACTCTCTTCTGGGCCCTAAATATGTTCTGAGCACACTTCTAAGAGCCCCAGAAGAAAATACCATAGCTTATGATTGATTGGATGTTCGCAAAATAGAAAAGTCGTATTGTGTAAATGAACAGTTGGTCTTTTAATCTCCTTAACAGACCACGGAGGCTATTTATTCTGGACTCCAACATAAAAACCTGTTTCTCTCATTTCAAGCAACGATCAAGGTGAACACCTAAAAACTTAATGTCGGTAGACTCTACAATTGATTTTCCATTCAGGGCAACATATGGGGATTCATCCGCGTTATTGAACTTGCTAAAATTAAGAGGCCTGTTTCGTCGACATTCAATTTAAGGCTCTTTTCTTGACACCAATGTCTCATTTCCTCTACCGCAGCAGAACTGTCACTCGCGGGCTGAGGGAGTGTGGGCCTAGAAAGTAAAATTGTTATTATCAGCGTATTGGCAGATCACATCAGCAGAGATCCCGTCACTGAAACTATTTACGTAGAGGAGAAATAGGATAGGCCCTACGCGACTAGGAAAGGAACTGCTGCCCCCCTGTCAGAAATACACACCAGCTGTTCCCTCTCCGACAGGTAAGATCTTATTACTGCTACACATGCACCTCGCAAACCGTATCTCTCGAGCCTCTGCATCATCAACTCATGGTTAATAGTGTCGAAGGCCTTTGAGAGACCAAGAAACATCCCAGAGACCTTGTGGATTTTATCGATATTATCAACAATAAATTTAATTGTTCTGTAGATGGCTAATTCTGTGGAGCATGTAAGCAAATAAACGCCTCAATTGCAGAAATAAACTAATGATGTATGTAGTAGCCAGCACTTTTCTTTACAATTTTTTAAATTTATTAATTAAAAAAGAGAGCGGCCTCTAAACTCAAAACATACTTTGATCGGTTCGTTTCATTAAAAACCTTCATTTCATGTTGCTGCGGCGAACTAATCACATACCCATATTTACATACAAATATTTTTACCACATACATTTTAGCAAAAGCCTACAAAGCCCACACTAAACCCACCCAATGTTTTCGTTGGTTATTTCTCTTACAATTTCACATTCAACAAATATGTAGGCGAAACTGAAGATTCGGGAGAGTCCTCGAGGTAAATGCTTTGCGATAAAAGTAATCTGGAAAATCATTACGGGCGTGATTTGCAAAGTGCTGGATAAACGGGATAGAAAGACGGCGAAAGAACGTGATTGATGTCTATAGGGTGGCTCTAAATCTGCTTTAATGGACCAGAAATATGAGACAAGTATAATATTAAATGATCCCGCTTCTTTCAGATATGTTCCTGTTGTTAAAAAACGATTTTATGTGGACACCGACCGTGCGGTTTTTTGTTATATATGATGGGATTGTTGGGTGCTGTATTATATCGAATAAGACTTGATTCAGACAAATTTTTAACATTTACATTTGACACTACACATAAAAATATACCATTAATTGCAAATAATCAGTAAAGATTGGACCTAGTCTTTTAGTTTAACTGGTGGAACGGGCACAAGTTATTCTCAGGTTAGATCAAAGTGAACGTAATCCGAACCTATAATATCGCCATGTATTTTGTATACAGGGTGTCTGTTAAGTATATGACATACTCTAGCGGAGATTAAAATAACCCTAATTTGTCATAAAAACAAAAAGTGCTCCTAAAGTGCCTTTTAACGGAGATACAGAGCCCCAATACCCAGCGATTAACTTTTTTGGCTCTAAGTTTTAAACCGACTTGTATAATTGAATGAAATTTTAATACTTTATGTAAACTATAAAGACTCATAAAATAGTACTACAGTAGATGTTTTATATTAGAGAGATATCGGTATATCCAATAACACGTACTAGCGTAAATTACTCCAGGCGCTATCTAAATAACGTAATGCGGTATTATGTTTTATTTTAGAGATATCGGAACCAGCGATAGCGTCACGCGTGCTCAGTAAGAAACGTTATCAATCACAAAACCAAAGCACAATTTTTAACCTAAAATTTAGGTTTTGAAAAAATGCATGATAACTAACCTAAAGCCCTCCATAGTATACCCTTTAATAGAGTAGAATTGCAAATATAAGGTTAGTTCAGGTTCGTTTTTTGTTAACTTAGCTTTTTAAGAAGCACTAAAACATCGTCTGCTGTAAATCTTATAGTGTAGGTACTGTTAGGGTTCTTTTATAGACACACTCGAATGTAGTTTTATTTTAACATCTTTATTCGAATCTGCATAACTTATTTAGACAAATCTTTTAGTCCATCAAACATGACCATTCATTGGAGACCCAGGTATATCCCTAGACCCCTAGTCTAAGCGACCGGACATTTCCTAGGTTTAGGTTACCGCAAATGTAAAAAAAATAATAAACTTAGGTAGAATAATACAGAACGTTTACTATTATAATATACTTTTAGTCTGTACCCCTGAATTAAAAGTTAAAGTTTCAAATGATTCGTGCTTTTATTATTATTAAATAGGTAAATAGGTACATTGCAAAACAAACATGTATATAATAATATATTTATGTTCTGCAATTACATTTAAGTACATAATAAAAAAAGGTTTTCAAGAAGACTTGCCTAAAAAATCAAAACACATAAGAAGATAAACACTGAAATTCAAATATCTAACCTCAAACTTTGCTTTTGCACGATGTGCGCATGCCAATTTATTACGTTATTTCTAATACGGCCCAGAGTAATCCTCTCGCAAATAACTCCGTGCGGTATCGTTATTTACGTTGCGGCGCTATCAAATTGAATCGCGAGAATCGCGCATAGGCTAAACGTCAAAATAGGGTTTCCGCTATTTGCGGGGACGCTATTGGAACTACCGATATCTCTCTATTGTCAGAGAAGTCAGGAACGGAGTTGCCACCACACGCGTTGGGTCAAAATTTTGACAAGTTTCATTTTACAGAGCTGAAACAGATTTTTTAAATACCCTACATACATGATTTACATCAATTGATTTCCGTTTAAAATATGTTGATTTAGTTTGTTTAATTATTTTACTTAATTAGTCACGATATTTTTTATAATTTACCCGCGCGATATATTGACCACGGTTATCGGTTAGCAACACAAATTTGATGTAACATATCTCTATTTCGTACTGAATTAAGTAGACCATGAGTAATCCACGGTTTAAGAAGAATTTTCTTGTTTGATATAGGCATTACAGTAGTTGCAGCACTTATATGTTCATGCAAAACACGCAGAAAAGAGTCAGACGCAGTATTGGGGTCACGATGACTGAAAACAATATGCCAGTTTTCTTTATCTAGGCTCTCTTTTAAAAGTTTATTTTCCGAATATTTCTATTTACTTGTTTATTCAAAGTTACTCTCTTACTTAGACTAAATCTACGTTGAAAAGTAAAGGTTTATGATCCGAGATAGTGCTGCTCATTATTACAAGTTTACTATCAACATACTTTTTGCTCTTCATAAAAATGTGGTCAATACAAGTGCTACTTAAGTTAGTTATTCTTGTGCCCTGATTGACTTTAAAGAGATAGCCATAACAATTCAAACAATTTGAATATTCATTTACAATTGGTGAGTGAGACTCAAGTTAGTTTTTTTTTTTTTTTTAATTTATTTATTACTGACCTCGAAACAGATAAATCTGGTAATGAGGCCTATATATATAATAACAATACACTTTTAACAAATTTCTTAAATGGAAAAAGTAATAGTTAAAATTCTAATGTTTACATTTTAGAGAGAAAGTAAAAAAATGTCTAAATAACATGTTAAATTTTCTATATTATATTAGTTTGGTACTGTCTCTTTAATATATTTTTTCAGGTTGGTATGCAGTATTTTTTTTCGGTGTTCATTAAGAAGTTCATCAGGAATATTATTATAGGTTTGAATGCTTCCCTCATATGGAGAGTCTCGTTTTTTCTTTGAGCGGGCAAATGCATTTCTTAAGGCATCTTTTGATTTTATATTATAGTTGTAATAATCTTTGTTTTGTTTTAGGACTGTGTTTGCTTTAAATAATTTATTTTGTATACTATGTATTAATTTGGTTTGCTCAAATTTTCTAAGTTTATTTATAGTAAGAAATGGGTATGTTCTGTACAAGTCTTCACTGGGTGTATAATAATTTATTGCAAATAAAGCTTTTATTGATTTATTTCGTAGTCTTTGTAGTTTCTTTATTAAATATTCACTAGCATTACCCCAACAAGGAATTAGATATCTTAAATGTGGTTCAATAAAACTGTTATACAGAAGGTATCTAGAATTATGATTGAGTTGGTGGGAGCATCTCCTAAGTGCTCCAACAATAGGTGCCACTTTATTGATTATGTTATTTATTTGAGAATTGCATGTTAAATTGTTGGAAATTATGACACCAAGATATTTATATTCTGATACTTGTTTTAGCAGTTGATTGTTTAATTTTATTTTTGGATTACACGTCTTTTTTCCTTTTTGTTTAATTATCATATATACACTTTTATTTACATTAATGGTCAACTTGTTGTAGCACAGCCATTCATAATATAGGTTTATGTCAGGGTTCACAATCCGTTCCAGTTCTTCTTCGCTCCTTGCAGAAAATACTAACACTGTATCATCCGCGAACATATAATATTTGCATTGGAGTCCTACGAATTTAAGGTTATGCACATCATAAAGGTACTGCAATGGTCCAAGAACTGATCCCTGAGCTACGCCCACTGAAATATCATTTAAACTGCTAGTATTACTATTTACAACTGTAAATTGTTTTCTTCCTGATGAGTATGATTTCAACAAATCTCTACATTTTCCTCGTATCAAAAGCTTTTTGCAGGTCAATGAAGACAGTTAGAACATATCTGTTTTTGTCAATTTTGTTAGCTATATAGCTCAGAAGATCCGCCGTGGTGTATTGCTTCTTTCTTGAAACCCATACTGATTACTATCAAATTGAAATGTGGAGTTAATAAAGCTAATCATTATTGACTTAATGACCTTTTCAATAATTTTAGTTAATATTTACATCTCCAAAGAAAGGTTCAATTGTAGAATTAGAGAAATGATTCTGATTGATGGAGATCGATAGTGTGAAACAATACCCACAGTAATACAATTCCTTACCAAAGTAACCCGAAGAAATTTATAATTATTAATTTGTATAATGTTGCTTGCTCTTACCAATGAAGATTTGCAATATATCAGTGAACCATCACATTTATTAATCTTGCTTTCATTATAATGGACGTCATATCCATCAATAGTAAAGGTGAGTGATATTAGTTTCAGAAAATACTATTACATGAAACAATCATATTTAGCTTATTGTTGGATTTCTTAAAACAATCAACATTATCCAAGTTATCACATATTACAACATTGCCATAGTTGTCACTATAGTCATCAAGAAACGAATTAAGAGGCATGAGAACAGCTGAAAATAAAATTAATAAAACGAATATTGAAATCGTATTTACAGAATGCTTTGTTTGGCATTCTCAACATCTTCCAATGATCTCAACCTTATGAGAGGACAAGTTTCTTTCTTTTTTGCGGACACTCTTCCATCCTTTACCAAGGAGTATTTATACCCAAGAGCACGCAAGGTGCGTGCTGCCACAAAAGTTCTCTACTGTCCTTTGACATACACTCATTTATAAATATTAAGTTTCTTTCCAACAAATTACAATCACTGCCAAATATTCTTCCTTTATCTTTTCTTTCTTTTAATAATTTATGTTTATCTTCAACTGCTTTAAGCATGACTAATGTTGGTGTGTTTTCTTTGTTTTGGTTTATTAATTTTATTTGAAACTTTCTTAGATCTATGTCAGAATCTACATATTTGAGTACCTTTTCTGCTTTTAGAAATATATCTTTTGGGTTGTTTTTTGCTTCTTCAATTCTACTTTCTATTTTCGTTTTCTTTGGATACACAGTGACCCCTTTAAATTTGCTCAGTTCACTTTTAATCTCTTCATTTTCCTTTTTTAGTTGCTGTATTCTTTTGCTAAATTTAGCATTATATCATACCGAAGATTCCGAATTTCTTCTCTTAGTCCCCTAATACACTCCATAATATCCTTGTTACTGCTGTTATTGGGTTTATCAAGATTACCCTCGCAAATATTCATTGATTATCTTATTCGGTTCTCTACTATTGTCTTACAATCCTCACAGTAAAATTTATTATTTAATCCATTTAGGACTTCAAGATCATAGGTTCATAAGATCATCAGTTAAACCAATACAGTTACAAATTAGATGCATGTGAGCATATTCACTATATGAATACTCCTACATTACTTAAGTCTTATGTACTCAACCAATCAGACAATTTAGAAAAGTATTGTTAATAAGTGTAGAGTACCTTTTTTAAAGAGGACTGACCAGAGTATGTAAAAAATCAGTTTTCAGCTCTGCAAATTGGCACCTGTCCGTTTCTGACTTCCTTGACGATGAAAGACATCTACTGTAGCATTGTTCAATGAGTTTTTATGGCCTACATAAAATATTAATTAATGTCATTAAATTATACAGGTCGGTTCAAAAGTTAGAGCCGAAAAGGTAAGTCGCTGGGTACCCCTTTGGGGCTCTTTATCTCCGTTAAGGGGCACGGGATGCATATTTGTAAGCAGAAGACGCGTCCGCCAAACGCGCCGAACGACGCGAGCCGAAGTAGAGTGGTATATAGTGGGAAATTTCGGCCCCAAACATTGCAGGTAACGCGAATTGAACCAAAAAGGTGGATTAGATGCCGTGTTAGCGCTGTTTAACCAATATAAGTCTATAAAAGGGGCAAACAATTAATAATAATATTCCCCGGTGAACTTGAAAAAGGCGAATTGGAAGCAAAAAGGTGGATTAGATGGTAAATAGCAGACGTATTAGGCGAACTGTAGCGGACTCGTCTGCTATATATACCACTCTACTTCGGCTCGCGTCGTTCGGCGCGTTTGGCGGACGCGTCTTCTGCTTACAAATATGCGCACGGGATACCCTGTATAGGCTATAAATCAGTTCAACCCAGCAAACATTAATAGCTTATATGGAAAATAGTAAAAATTATATATTATAGTTATTATTATTATATATTATAGTTAAATGGAAAAAGTTAAAAATAGTAAACATCGCAAAAATAAATACGAACATTATGAAATAATGATTTCCTATCAAAATCAATCATCACAATTTAAAAAATTGTCCTATAAGATCAATTAAAGCACTTAAGGTTTATTAAAAATATGCTACATATTTCACAATTTAATGGTCCGTAGTTAAATATCATAAACAACATCTTTAAATATTCATGCATTAGAAGATCAAAAGTAAAATTACTATAATGGCTTCTTGTAAATAGGTAGCAACATTTATATTTTGTCTGTTTCGGCGTATCATCGCTATGACCTCGGATTTACTTCTTGCAACTTTTTAGCCAAATAAAAAAACACTTTTTTATTTTATTGTTATTTTACATTATTACACTTTTACTTTATAACATTTATCAGAAGTTGTGATAAAATTATTGCTGTCGATTTTTTTGTAAAGGCTTTACAAACTGTAGATGGAAACTATAGCATTTTATTAAACGGTTTGTAAGCTGACGTAAAAACAGATTGAAAACATTTTAGGAATAAATGTTATTTTATAAATTGTCTTTTGAAAACGTTTTGACAACTATAATAAAAAATAAATGTGTTACTTTGGGTACGGATATTTTCGGGCACACTGTCTGCATGGTATTTCGATATCATGGTAAATAAATTTATTTAATTATTTATCGACAGGCAAGACCCAATTACAAATTTTAATTAGGGAATTAATGATTACATTATTAAAAGAAAAACAAAATAACTGAAACCTAAATCAGCTCTTCTATACTAATACAATCGCATCGAAACTCGAGAAACGTATCTCGTTAAAAAAGTCGTTGCTAATTATGTTTCCATTATTAACAATTCTTGGTATGGAAGAGGATTTATCGTAGCTGCATCTATATATATGATGGTTAAGTGAAACTAAAAGATGATTTCTTGTGTCCCTTGGTGGAACGCAAAAGTTAAATCGATGTAAACGATCTGGGCATTCAATTATTCCATTCACTAATTTAAATCGGAAATATTTATCATTTATCAAATTTGATTCTACGTTCAGAAAGCGAGTCTAAATTCAGTATCCGCCTCAGACCATCATAGTAGTCAACAGGCACTCAAAATTTGTATGAAATTAATCTAACACATTTTTTTCTTTAAGAAGTAGTCCATATTCTGTGGCGAGATTGTAAATAGAAATAAAGGTATGTCTTTACCACCAAATAACTTTATTTGCCCCTCTAGGGTAAAAAACAAGGGTTATAAAAATACATAAAATGACGATGAATTAAATTAAATTTCTTAATGCATGTGTTGTACTAGTTTCGACTTTAGAGAAAGTCATCCTCAGCAACTAACCATTTAAGAAATTTAGCGACGCCATTTCCTTCGAATAGCATGCTGAGGTTAAAATTAAAATTAATTTCTTCACCTGGCAACCAAATGAAAAATAAAAAATCAACAATCTAATGTCCTAACAATTTTTAATTTAATTTAATTTTATTTTATTTTTAACAAGTGAACAGTGACCACTTGATGCATTCCCATTCCCCTGAACTAACCTGAACTAACCTAAACTCCTGTCGATTCCAAAGGTTGCATAATCTGCATTATATTGTATTGTATTATTGAATCACCTCTCTGCTCCCCCAACTGTTTTAACTTCTTTTCATATAAAAAAAATTTCTTAAATGGTTAGTTGCTGAGGATGACTTTCTCTAAAGTCGAAACTAGTACAACACATGCATTAAGAAATTTAATTTAATTCATCGTCATTTTATGTATTTTTATAACCCTTGTTTTCTACCCTAGAGGGACAAATAAAGTTATTTGGTGGTAAAGACAGACCTTTATTTCTACATTTTTTTTTGTACCTTTTTGATATTTTAAATATGTTTTAAATATTACGGTGACCACACACAGGAAAGGTGTTCCAAAAATAACCTAACAAGGATTTTGTAAATCGTATTCAAGCAGTTTATATTCTGAAAATCTCTTTATTATTTCGGCACATAAATCCCAATAAATTAAATGATTTGTTGATAATGTACTCATAGTGTATATGGAAATCCAATTTAACATCCAAGTGAACGCCTAAGTCACACACAGTGGTGACTCTTTGCGAAATACAATTATTCAATAGATAGTCATAGTTAAGTGGATGCCTTTGCGATGAAAAGTAATTATTTTGAACTTTTTAATGTTTGGGTTCATTTTATTTCTGACACACTCATACACTCTGTTGAAGTCCCCCTGGATTTTCAAAGCATCATAAACTGACTCAACAATTGCAAACAATTTCAAGTCATCAGCAAAAAACAAAGGCTCTGAAAACAAGATTTTCAACTTTAAATCGTTAATGAAGATTATAACCAAGTAGGGACCTAAATGGCTGCCCTATGGCACACCAGATGTGATGGATATCCGCTGTAAAACAAATCCCTTTACCTTAACAAACTGTTTTCTATTTCTTATAAAAGATATTAGTCACTTAAGTAAGGTTCCATAAAAACCGAAACAATCCAGTTTATGTGCCAAAATATGATGATCTACAGTGTCAAATGCCTTGCTAAAATCCACATGGACGCATCAACTTGAGATCTGCTTTTCAAAGCATACAACACCGTTTGAACAAAAGTAATCATATTTGTAGCCGTTGATCGACCCCTACAAAAGCCGTGCTGTTCCCGAACACTGCTCAACGAAACCACCACTCTCAAGTGAAAGCTTAAGTAAAAGCAAGTATAAGGCTTAGACAGAGAATAAACACAGTTCACCAAAATTCTTAGAGTTATGCCATCAGGGTCGGGTCCTTTATTGATCATTTTCATATGACGTCACATGGTCGGCGGCCATTTTGCTTGGAGGGCAAACAAAGTAAATAAACACAAGCGTTTGGGTTATAAATTCAAGTTTTCTTTGCAGTTTGCTTTGAAATTTAAGATCTGTGTTCGTTGTGTTAATAATTAAAGTGCCCTAAATAAAATGCCGTCCTTTTGTTCAGTGGTTAAGGGGAAATAGGGACAATATACGATCCTTTGGAATTCTTGCAGTTCTACAAAATTCTACAGAAAACCTTAATTGCCTCTCCTAAGAACGACGTGAAATGTGGATAAAAGCTTTAATAAGTAACAGCCAACGAAAGAATGGAAGAATTTGCTCCAGACATTTTATAAGTGGTAATATTTGATTTTATATATAACGACCTAATAAAATAGAGGTGTGTAGTTGGCGAACGAACTAAAGCTTTGTACTATACGCAAGCCGCGAACGAGAGCGAAACGACCGTGAAGCAAATCCTGAACGACCCGGAGCCTGGAGACTGACCGATGGTGTCGGCTGTCGGACAGGTGGGTGAACTGCTGCTACACGTACAACTGACAACTGGGCCAAGATAGTGTGAACTACTGTGAACCACTGACGATTCGATGCGCCTTGGCTAGAGACTAGAGACAAAAGTTGTCATATTTATCGAGACTTTCATAGAGTAAAGAACGGTATAGTTGCACTGTACTCTCCACGAAACACTATGCTTCTCTTTTATTTATTTGCTTTCATTGTTATTTATAATATTATAATATTGCTTTAAAATATTTCCTTTATATATTTCTTGTGCTTCACAAATATAAATCAGTGAACTAAATGAGCTAAACGAACTAGTCTTTTGTACTATTCACTTTCTTGAACGAGATCGAAAGATTGATATCGGCAAAGTGAACTAAACTTCCCAGCACTATTATGAAGTAGACATAGTGTTGATTTAGGTTGAAGTTTTTTTTTTATTAAGTAATGTGTTCTTGTAAATAGAACAGCAAATTGAAACACCTGACGAAGATACTCCGGTAAGTAGTATAGAGAGGAAGAAAATGTTGAAATTAATGAAAACTGTTGCCACACGCCACACAGAGTGAATTAAGTATGAATGATTTATGCAAACTTTTCGCAGACTGTACCTACTAATAGTACTGTTAGAATATATTATAGTTTGGAGAAGTGGTTAACAGAATGTGAAATAAATCTTACTGTGATTTTTTTATTTATTCATAAATATATCTCTCAGGACAGTACAGGATCTACCAATGAGGTAGTACAAGGAAAGAGTGAGTAGCTGATTATGGACAGTTCTGGGCCAGGTGGTGCTGGTGGTGCAATTTACGATCTAACCCAGGTGGTGCAGGTGGTGCGTTTTACGATCTAACCCGGGTGGTTCGGTGGTGCGTTTTATGATCTAACCCAGGTGGTGCAGGTGGTGCGTTTTATGACCTAACCCGGGTGGTTCGGTGGTGCTGTTTACAAAATAACCCGAAATTAAACCCGACTTTTTACGACCTAACCCGGATGCTTTCATGAGGCGGCTTCTTATCTAACCCTAACTTGATCCTTAATATTTATGAACTGACCCGAGATAAAACCCGACTTTTTACGACCTAACCGGATGCTTTCGCGAGGCGGCTTCTCATCTAACCCTAATTTGAACCTGAATATTTATGATCTGACCCGAGATAAAACCCGACTTTTTATGATTTAACCTTAGTGAAACGCCGCTGCTAAAGCGGGATAATTAAATCCCAATTTTTATAAGCCATCCTTAAACCCAACTTTTTACGATGCGACCTGATCCATCCTTAAACCAGACTTTTTATTATTTCCCCTTAGTTGAAACGCCGCTGTTAAAGCGGTATAGTAAAAAACATTATTTATATTTTCTAACTTAGTGAAACGCCGCTGGCGGGTAGTAAAGCGAAATAAATCCCTAATTTATATGGTCTAACAAGATAAGTATAATAAAGCGGTACATTTGTCACCACAATAATTATTTATACCTAAATGATCCTCTCAAACCCTCTGCCGACTCGATTTAAAAAGAAAGGGACATAAACCTTTATTTATTATTCCGAAGGACCCTCATTAAAATTCAGTAGCATATCTAATAATTGTTTTCAATTTTTGCACCACTTATAGAAATACAATAAAATAATTACCATCTAGAACCATTAACTAGCGATTTCTTTGTACTGGAAATGGATAAATTATAGGACTATCTTGTAATGAGAACAGAGTAATAAAAAGTAAATAAAACTTAAATACGTATAAAATACCAAGCAGGTATAGGTACTATACAACTTGTGTTCGCCATCAGGTAAAAGCCCTCATAATGCTTTTATAAAAATTTCGGATAATATCATAATATAAGTAAATAGGCTACAATTTCAGGAAAAAAGTAAAAAAAATTAATTCACAGTGTAAAATTGTAGTTAAATGGATTGTAAATACGAAATAATATAAAAAGCTACCTTTTGTTTGCGATGATGTATGCACAATAACTCTATATTATTCGGTCCTTAAACTGAAAATACCCACTAGATAGGTATCATAAGCTGTATTTGTCATCAGGTAGAACCCCCAATAAAATTATGAATATCAGGCGTAGGCAACAATAAGCAAATCACGTTGGTTTTTTAATTTATTATTAATCTGGCTAACTTAAGAAACTCACAATATAACGACCATCCAAAAAAATCATAATACATTACTGGGTGTGAAAGCAATTGCGCTGCAAAATATAGTGTATACCGACTCTGAGGTAGTTAATTAAAATCCCAATTAGCGCTAAAAAAAATCAATTAGATATTTACTTTAGATATTTTAATAAAAAAATTCAATATTCTCACCAACATTTAACTTTTGAAATTAGCATAATAACAAATCCTTTACAATGAATTAAACAAACGCATACATAATTTTAAAATCACATAATAAGAATATAAGCTAAAATCTAACAAGTTCGGACTACTCGAATGACGTCAGTTTACATCTGTAGAGAATACCCAACTCTCGAATCATAAAAAATGGTCAAACTTTGTCGGCAAATACCCTTCTATGATGCAGGGGAAGGACAGGTAACTCGAGATGTTTATAAAGAAACGTTAAAGAACATTATTTGCTTATTTCTAGACTCTTAAAAATTAGATGCAATCGAACAATAAATGTTTTCATCATGTATATTTATGAGTAACACATTACCTTCGACATACATAAATTCAAATTGATAATTACTTGCCTTAGTACTTTTTTAGAAGCTTGAATCATTGCATATAACCGTCTGAGGATACCCAAACTTCCCCTAACATATTTCTCCGCAGCCGGGGAAAAAGAGGTAGAAAAAGTAAAATAACAACTCCAAGTGTCTTTGCGAACAATCGGCAATAAAATAGAGTATTTCAGTTTTTAATTTTTCGTAAATAAAAGTTGGTTAGATTAATAGTCTCTGTGAATATAATAACATAAACAAAGTGATATGCCGTAAATTTAGGAGTACAGTATAAATTATGCCTCTATTAAAATATACCGCAATAACTAACTACCAAAGGATTTTTGATATTTTGAATATATTTGATGCTCATAGCATTATCACATTTCCAAAGGCTCTAAATTTTAGAAAAATGTTCTAATAGAATATGTCTATCAATATAAAGTAAAGGTATTGTTAGGTTTTTTTAAAAAATACGACCTACAACAGTCTCTGCTACAGCATGGCTGACTCTGTAGAAACTACTGTGAAACCATAATAATTATATCAATAATCGAGTTGTCCTTATGATAATATTTTCTTCCAATATCCGACTCCACTATCCATAAAAGTTATGTTAGAAAATTCATAATTGAGCGCATTGTAATTTTTTAAAAAGAAATTCACTTCACACACAAAGATGTAGCCATTCAATCCATGAAAATAATGCAAGTCAGTATGCGTATGTTATGGCTAACTGTTTAAATGTCTATTCCTTCCACGTTTATCGGAAGAAATACTTTTTTTATACTAGTATTTTAGTTGAAAATAAGATCATAAATCATCTATACAAAACAAGCGCCCCTTATGGATTTGAACGAAAATCATAGATTCGACTATTTTCATGAAAAATAAATCTAAGTACGGAATAATGCAGGAAGATTATCTATTTTCTTGGTTTAGAAAGTGATGTAGTTAAGATTTATAACTTAGGAATAAATAAATTATTATTAATCTTTTCGACCTATTTCTCTTGCATATTTAATTTCTTTGATAGTAAGAACTAATCTTTTTATTTTACAAAGTAAAAAAAAAGCTAAAGATCGGCGTTGTCAGTCAGGTATAAGAACTGATTTAACACGATGGTTTTTGTACAAACGTTCACATACAATTGTATGCTTTTTAACCGATTGTGTCGGAAAAAATGACGATTTATAGATTAGATATTTAGACGAAGAGCTAACCTTCTCAATAAAGTATTGATTATTGCCCTGCTAGCTAGACAACACTTTTTATGTTAGTCAAAAAAAAATTTTTTTTTTCGGACGCTATTACAGATTTCATCGTTAACTAACAAACATTAAGACCAAAAAATTAGCGTGCAAGATGAAATGTATAGGTTCACTTCATTTCTACATTATTTTACAACTCTCAATCGCATTAAAAACAAGATCGAATAAAAAATAACTTATGACATATGGACGAAAAATGTTTTTCGGGCTATTTAGGTTAGCGACCGCATTACGTCTGAAATACTACATTTTTCGAGCTTATAACATAATTTACTATTTTAACGTTAAAATAGGGGAAATGATGTATCGAAATGGATACTTTTTTTTGTCGGTCACGAGATTATAGTTTATTTTAAAATGAACTCTAATATTTACAACACAAATTATCCTTTAAGCCACATTAGTTTAAAACTCGTCTGTCGCTTTCCCTCTATTGTGAGTTTGATTAAAGTATAGCGTAGTATATATTTAGATGAATTTCGCAAATGTTGAATACTTTCAAAACTGAAAAAGCCGCCCTTTGCAATAAATATCTCCGTAGAGTTAGGTACCCTGCAGATTAAGGGTATTTCAGCGGATAATCATATACAAATTCAAAGATTTTGTCTATTTTAATGGATTAACAAACAATATCTATAGGATGACTTTACTGATAAAAAAAAAATAACAAAAATCCATAAAGTCTAGGCTCACATGAAATTCCATAAAGAGCAGCTGCATAGCCTTATCACATCAAACTATATTTTTATTTCGTTCTATTGTCAAAAGTCTGTGTTTAGGAGATTATCGTTCATTTTAAAATGAACTCTAATATGTACATCACCATAAACTACCTCTTAAGCCGTCGTAAAAATACACTTTTCGATTTACCTCTATATTGATTTTCTAATATTAAATATCTACAATAGTCGAAATTCGCTCGCTAATACCTATGTATGCAAGGTTTCTTCAAAAAATGACAATTTTGTTGTTTAATGGCTTGAAAAAATGGAAAAAGGAGGTTTTTGCATCCATTTATTTCCAGATGAGTGTTAAAAATACTTATAAAACTCGGTATACCGAAGATCAAGCATTAATGAGAGGGTTGAGTCCTGTTTGCCAAATCCTGATTTTTAATTTGACGTTGGCAACGGTACAATTTTTTAACATTTATCATAAGAGGCGTATATTTTTGGAGCTTAGATCTACCAGTTTATCCACGCCCCATTTATTGTTAGTGCTTTAGTAATTTTACTTTCCAATTATTTTTTACCAAAACGCGTAGTTGAAACAGTGTCTATATCAGACGATATAATAAATTTTAAGGATTAATTTGCTTACAAATACACTTCAATTTATTTAGGCTAAAGCAGCCAGACATATACTGGAACTACGAAAACCCTATTACAATTTGGTTGCCTAGAGAAAATTTTGTAAAAAACATAGCTTTCTACACAAATGCTTGCACATTATGTACCTATCATTTTAAGATACCTGGCGACATCAATGTAAGCATTGACATAATGACGCAAGATATAGGTAGGTACTAGAATATTCAAGATTTCTATTAACGATACACTTCAGCATACATGCGAGATGTCATTAATGTCTACGGAAGGCAACAGACATACCAGCTATTTTTACATGGGATTCCATAGACTTGGACGCTTCTTGTTTAGAAATATTTGATGTCATCTTGAGGAGTTCCGTATTGAAGCATCAAACCTACCTGCCAAATAATTGACGAAATATGGGATATCATAAAATATGCCCCCCATCGAACTAAATGATCCTATAAACCAGCTTCACAGACCGTAATTTGTGATGCTAACACGATTAATACGCAATAGAACAAGATTAAGAAACAAAATTTAAAGTAGCTCTTTATCACACGAAAATAATTAAATAATTTACGGTTACAGAACAATAATTATTTTAAAAAGCTGTATAACTAAATATATTATGTTATTAGGAATATTCTGTCTAAAGTAACAGCTGATCTTAGTCGAAAATGAGATCGTATTATTGATTGTTGAATTCGTTAGGTATGAAATAAAATTAGAGATTTCGTCTATTTTTTCACGATTAAAAAAGAATACCTCTATTTAGCTAAAAATGAAACGATTACAGTGGTAGATTAATTCACTTTACCAAGCATGTAAACTACTAATTTTGCAATAAATATCTTCTATATTTCTAGGTAGGTTTACTCGAAAATGTTGGGCTATTTTCATCAAAAATCCCGATACGAAATTGAAAAATTTGCCTATTTTTGTCGGTTTACAAAGTGATAGTGGAATATTGGTTTGATCAAAGAACAATAATTATTTTAAAAATGTTGTATAATTAACTAAATGTCGGTGTTATCAGGCAGGCAAGAAGTTATTTATCTGAATCTTATTTGTACCATTAGCGTTTATATACAAATGTTAGTGGTTTTCAAAAATTGATATCTCGGAAATTATTAGGTTTAGACTTATAATACGCTTATTAAAAAATAATGACTACTTTATGCAAAATTCAAAAATATTATAAGATGTAGGGTATCCCAGTAACTTAACCAAAGATTTTCGGTCTTCGTAAAGCTTTACACGTTTCTTCAGCGTACCAAACATTCACTTTTTTTAAATATTGACATCGGGTTAGGATTCTGAACATAGGATTAACATCACTCCAATAGTGAACATGTTGCGTTGTCACAGTTCCATTCGTTGAAAAGTAAACAAAACCGTTTGAGCTACGTGGGGAATAAATAAAGTTGGCTTGTTGAAAAATTTTAATATTTATTAAGGTAAAAGACTATAAATATATCGATACAACACTTTGGCATTTCTAATACTACAAACATGAATATCTAAAATGTGATATTTACAACCATCAACTCTCTCTCCCTTCTCTAATTTTGGTACACCAATGCTGTCTTCTAAGTTTATAATATATGGCGTCCTGCAGTTTAATTCCGAAAATGTTTTAACTAAAAATTCCTCTTTAACACATCCTTTAACGTAAATAATGTCTGCGTCTATCAGATTGTTGGATATGATATTATGTAGTTCCTTGTAATCGGTATCACCATAATTATAAAGGATACCATGATGATTTCCAAATAGATATTTGACTTGTTTCTTGCAAGCCTTACTTAAGGTGTCGAATGGTTTAACTGGTTTAAAAAAGTAACTTTTTATACTATTCCCATCATAAATAGCCAATTCTTTCGCGCAAAATTCAGGTATGTTAAATCCTTGAATATCGACTACAACGAACTTCATTGTCTGAAGACTCAAATCAAACAAGTATATTTTCATATTTTTATCGCTCTTAAGTTCGATTTCAAAAGCACACCCCCACTTTTCGATAATTTCACAGTCTTAGCACATAGATCTTATATTTTTATTTACGATCAATTCATCTTTATTCGCCAATCGTCTCAAACGAGTCTGCTTTTGAAAGTAATATAGCCTTAGTATTCAGAAAATATTAATGATATCGGAGCCTAAAACATCCTTGACACTAAAAAATCATTGTGTTTCCTAACAAAACCCATCATCTTGTCTATTTAGCTTGCTTTCCTATTGTTTAGCAGGTTAAATAAAATTATTATTTCGCTCTTTTTGTCTGTACTGAATCGTTAGGGGAATACGTTTCTAGTTCTATAAGAGAGACAGTTAAAATTTATGTAAGCAATCAAAAATCCTACACTATGAGCTACTTAGTTAAAATTTCATATTTCCTTCCTGGGTCAGGCAAAATTTGTGATGTGTCGGACAAAATTTATAAAAATACAAAAAAAAATGCTGGATGCATTTTTAGCGTGACTTTCTATTTAATACCATCTTATTTCAAGGTATAATTCGGTTGGAAATCATCATGGTATCCTTTATAATTATGGTGATACCGATTACAAGGAACTACATAATATCATATCCAACAATCTGATAGACGCAGACATTATTTACGTTAAAGGATGTGTTAAAGAGGAATTTTTAGTTAAAACATTTTCGGAATTAAACTGCAGGACGCCATATATTATAAACTTAGAAGACAGCATTGGTGTACCAAAATTAGAGAAGGGAGAGAGAGTTGATGGTTGTAAATATCACATTTTAGATATTCATGTTTGTAGTATTAGAAATGCCAAAGTGTTGTATCGATATATTTATAGTCTTTTACCTTAATAAATATTAAAATTTTTCAACAAGCCAACTTTATTTATTCCCCACGTAGCTCAAACGGTTTTGTTTACTTTTCAACGAATGGAACTGTGACAACGCAACATGTTCACTATTGGAGTGATGTTAATCCTATGTTCAGAATCCTAACCCGATGTCAATATTTAAAAAAAGTGAATGTTTGGTACGCTGAAGAAACGTGTAAAGCTTTACGAAGACCGAAAATCTTTGGTTAAGTTACTGGGATACCCTACATCTTATAATATTTTTGAATTTTGCATAAAGTAGTCATTATTTTTTAATAAGCGTATTATAAGTCTAAACCTAATAATTTCCGAGATATCAATTTTTGAAAACCACTAACATTTGTATATAAACGCTAATGGTACAAATAAGATTCAGATAAATAACTTCTTGCCTGCCTGATAACACCGACATTTAGTTAATTATACAACATTTTTAAAATAATTATTGTTCTTTGATCAAACCAATATTCCACTATCACTTTGTAAACCGACAAAAATAGGCAAATTTTTCAATTTCGTATCGGGATTTTTGATGAAAATAGCCCAACATTTTCGAGTAAACCTACCTAGAAATATAGAAGATATTTATTGCAAAATTAGTAGTTTACATGCTTGGTAAAGTGAATTAATCTACCACTGTAATCGTTTCATTTTTAGCTAAATAGAGGTATTATTTTTTAATCGTGAAAAAATAGACGAAATCTCTAATTTTATTTCATACCTAACGAATTCAACAATCAATAATACGATCTCATTTTCGACTAAGATCAGCTGTTACTTTAGACAGAATATTCCTAATAACATAATATATTTAGTTATACAGCTTTTTAAAATAATTATTGTTCTGTAACCGTAAATTATTTAATTATTTTCGTGTGATAAAGAGCTACTTTAAATTTTGTTTCTTAATCTTGTTCTATTGCGTATTAATCGTGTTAGCATCACAAATTACGGTCTGTGAAGCTGGTTTATAGGATCATTTAGTTCGATGGGGGGCATATTTTATGATATCCCATATTTCGTCAATTATTTGGCAGGTAGGTTTGATGCTTCAATACGGAACTCCTCAAGATGACATCAAATATTTCTAAACAAGAAGCGTCCAAGTCTATGGAATCCCATGTAAAAATAGCTGGTATGTCTGTTGCCTTCCGTAGACATTAATGACATCTCGCATGTATGCTGAAGTGTATCGTTAATAGAAATCTTGAATATTCTAGTACCTACCTATATCTTGCGTCATTATGTCAATGCTTACATTGATGTCGCCAGGTATCTTAAAATGATAGGTACATAATGTGCAAGCATTTGTGTAGAAAGCTATGTTTTTTACAAAATTTTCTCTAGGCAACCAAATTGTAATAGGGTTTTCGTAGTTCCAGTATATGTCTGGCTGCTTTAGCCTAAATAAATTGAAGTGTATTTGTAAGCAAATTAATCCTTAAAATTTATTATATCGTCTGATATAGACACTGTTTCAACTACGCGTTTTGGTAAAAAATAATTGGAAAGTAAAATTACTAAAGCACTAACAATAAATGGGGCGTGGATAAACTGGTAGATCTAAGCTCCAAAAATATACGCCTCTTATGATAAATGTTAAAAAATTGTACCGTTGCCAACGTCAAATTAAAAATCAGGATTTGGCAAACAGGACTCAACCCTCTCATTAATGCTTGATCTTCGGTATACCGAGTTTTATAAGTATTTTTAACACTCATCTGGAAATAAATGGATGCAAAAACCTCCTTTTTCCATTTTTTCAAGCCATTAAACAACAAAATTGTCATTTTTTGAAGAAACCTTGCATACATAGGTATTAGCGAGCGAATTTCGACTATTGTAGATATTTAATATTAGAAAATCAATATAGAGGTAAATCGAAAAGTGTATTTTTACGACGGCTTAAGAGGTAGTTTATGGTGATGTACATATTAGAGTTCATTTTAAAATGAACGATAATCTCCTAAACACAGACTTTTGACAATAGAACGAAATAAAAATATAGTTTGATGTGATAAGGCTATGCAGCTGCTCTTTATGGAATTTCATGTGAGCCTAGACTTTATGGATTTTTGTTATTTTTTTTTTATCAGTAAAGTCATCCTATAGATATTGTTTGTTAATCCATTAAAATAGACAAAATCTTTGAATTTGTATATGATTATCCGCTGAAATACCCTTAATCTGCAGGGTACCTAACTCTACGGAGATATTTATTGCAAAGGGCGGCTTTTTCAGTTTTGAAAGTATTCAACATTTGCGAAATTCATCTAAATATATACTACGCTATACTTTAATCAAACTCACAATAGAGGGAAAGCGACAGACGAGTTTTAAACTAATGTGGCTTAAAGGATAATTTGTGTTGTAAATATTAGAGTTCATTTTAAAAGAAACTATAATCTCGTGACCGACAAAAAAAAGTATCCATTTCGATACATCATTTCCCCTATTTTAACGTTAAAATAGTAAATTATGTTATAAGCTCGAAAAATGTAGTATTTCAGACGTAATGCGGTCGCTAACCTAAATAGCCCGAAAAACATTTTTCGTCCATATGTCATAAGTTATTTTTTATTCGATCTTGTTTTTAATGCGATTGAGAGTTGTAAAATAATGTAGAAATGAAGTGAACCTATACATTTCATCTTGCACGCTAATTTTTTGGTCTTAATGTTTGTTAGTTAACGATGAAATCTGTAATAGCGTCCGAAAAAAAAAATTTTTTTTTGACTAACATAAAAAGTGTTGTCTAGCTAGCAGGGCAATAATCAATACTTTATTGAGAAGGTTAGCTCTTCGTCTAAATATCTAATCTATAAATCGTCATTTTTTCCGACACAATCGGTTAAAAAGCATACAATTGTATGTGAACGTTTGTACAAAAACCATCGTGTTAAATCAGTTCTTATACCTGACTGACAACGCCGATCTTTAGCTTTTTTTTTACTTTGTAAAATAAAAAGATTAGTTCTTACTATCAAAGAAATTAAATATGCAAGAGAAATAGGTCGAAAAGATTAATAATAATTTATTTATTCCTAAGTTATAAATCTTAACTACATCACTTTCTAAACCAAGAAAATAGATAATCTTCCTGCATTATTCCGTACTTAGATTTATTTTTCATGAAAATAGTCGAATCTATGATTTTCGTTCAAATCCATAAGGGGCGCTTGTTTTGTATAGATGATTTATGATCTTATTTTCAACTAAAATACTAGTATAAAAAAAGTATTTCTTCCGATAAACGTGGAAGGAATAGACATTTAAACAGTTAGCCATAACATACGCATACTGACTTGCATTATTTTCATGGATTGAATGGCTACATCTTTGTGTGTGAAGTGAATTTCTTTTTAAAAAATTACAATGCGCTCAATTATGAATTTTCTAACATAACTTTTATGGATAGTGGAGTCGGATATTGGAAGAAAATATTATCATAAGGACAACTCGATTATTGATATAATTATTATGGTTTCACAGAAGTTTCTACAGAGTCAGCCATGCTGTAGCAGAGACTGTTGTAGGTCGTATTTTTTAAAAAAACCTAACAATACCTTTACTTTATATTGATAGACATATTCTATTAGAACATTTTTCTAAAATTTAGAGCCTTTGGAAATGTGATAATGCTATGAGCATCAAATATATTCAAAATATCAAAAATCCTTTGGTAGTTAGTTATTGCGGTATATTTTAATAGAGGCATAATTTATACTGTACTCCTAAATTTACGGCATATCACTTTGTTTATGTTATTATATTCACAGAGACTATTAATCTAACCAACTTTTATTTACGAAAAATTAAAAACTGAAATACTCTATTTTATTGCCGATTGTTCGCAAAGACACTTGGAGTTGTTATTTTACTTTTTCTACCTCTTTTTCCCCGGCTGCGGAGAAATATGTTAGGGGAAGTTTGGGTATCCTCAGACGGTTATATGCAATGATTCAAGCTTCTAAAAAAGTACTAAGGCAAGTAATTATCAATTTGAATTTATGTATGTCGAAGGTAATGTGTTACTCATAAATATACATGATGAAAACATTTATTGTTCGATTGCATCTAATTTTTAAGAGTCTAGAAATAAGCAAATAATGTTCTTTAACGTTTCTTTATAAACATCTCGAGTTACCTGTCCTTCCCCTGCATCATAGAAGGGTATTTGCCGACAAAGTTTGACCATTTTTTATGATTCGAGAGTTGGGTATTCTCTACAGATGTAAACTGACGTCATTCGAGTAGTCCGAACTTGTTAGATTTTAGCTTATATTCTTATTATGTGATTTTAAAATTATGTATGCGTTTGTTTAATTCATTGTAAAGGATTTGTTATTATGCTAATTTCAAAAGTTAAATGTTGGTGAGAATATTGAATTTTTTTATTAAAATATCTAAAGTAAATATCTAATTGATTTTTTTTAGCGCTAATTGGGATTTTAATTAACTACCTCAGAGTCGGTATACACTATATTTTGCAGCGCAATTGCTTTCACACCCAGTAATGTATTATGATTTTTTTGGATGGTCGTTATATTGTGAGTTTCTTAAGTTAGCCAGATTAATAATAAATTAAAAAACCAACGTGATTTGCTTATTGTTGCCTACGCCTGATATTCATAATTTTATTGGGGGTTCTACCTGATGACAAATACAGCTTATGATACCTATCTAGTGGGTATTTTCAGTTTAAGGACCGAATAATATAGAGTTATTGTGCATACATCATCGCAAACAAAAGGTAGCTTTTTATATTATTTCGTATTTACAATCCATTTAACTACAATTTTACACTGTGAATTAATTTTTTTTACTTTTTTCCTGAAATTGTAGCCTATTTACTTATATTATGATATTATCCGAAATTTTTATAAAAGCATTATGAGGGCTTTTACCTGATGGCGAACACAAGTTGTATAGTACCTATACCTGCTTGGTATTTTATACGTATTTAAGTTTTATTTACTTTTTATTACTCTGTTCTCATTACAAGATAGTCCTATAATTTATCCATTTCCAGTACAAAGAAATCGCTAGTTAATGGTTCTAGATGGTAATTATTTTATTGTATTTCTATAAGTGGTGCAAAAATTGAAAACAATTATTAGATATGCTACTGAATTTTAATGAGGGTCCTTCGGAATAATAAATAAAGGTTTATGTCCCTTTCTTTTTAAATCGAGTCGGCAGAGGGTTTGAGAGGATCATTTAGGTATAAATAATTATTGTGGTGACAAATGTACCGCTTTATTATACTTATCTTGTTAGACCATATAAATTAGGGATTTATTTCGCTTTACTACCCGCCAGCGGCGTTTCACTAAGTTAGAAAATATAAATAATGTTTTTTACTATACCGCTTTAACAGCGGCGTTTCAACTAAGGGGAAATAATAAAAAGTCTGGTTTAAGGATGGCTCAGGTCGGATCGTAAAAAGTTGGGTTTAAGGATGGCTTATAAAAATTGGGATTTAATTATCCCGCTTTAGCGGCGGCGTTTCAACTAAGGGGAAATAATAAAAAGTCTGGTTTAAGGATGGATCAGGTCGCATCGTAAAAAGTTGGGTTTAAGGATGGCTTATAAAAATTGGGATTTAATTATCCCGCTTTAGCAGCGGCGTTTCACTAAGGTTAAATCATAAAAAGTCGGGTTTTATCTCGGGTCAGATCATAAATATTCAGGTTCAAATTAGGGTTAGATGAGAAGCCGCCTCGCGAAAGCATCCGGGTTAGGTCGTAAAAAGTCGGGTTTTATCTCGGGTCAGTTCATAAATATTAAGGATCAAGTTAGGGTTAGATAAGAAGCCGCCTCATGAAAGCATCCGGGTTAGGTCGTAAAAAGTCGGGTTTAATTTCGGGTTATTTTGTAAACAGCACCACCGAACCACCCGGGTTAGGTCATAAAACGCACCACCTGCACCACCTGGGTTAGATCATAAAACGCACCACCGAACCACCCGGGTTAGATCGTAAAACGCACCACCTGCACCACCTGGGTTAGATCGTAAATTGCACCACCAGCACCACCTGGCCCAGAACTGTCCATAATCAGCTACTAGAGTGAAACATTTTCTGGCACCAAAAGCTTGCTACTCGTATAACAAATATTTTTTGCCCTTAATGATGAACTTGATCTTATATAACATTTTAATTTGTTAAATTGTTATTGTGGGTTTAGGCCCCAATAAAATAGTAACAGAGTTATCCAAAGACCAAAACCGAAACCTTATTATAATCTTACCTTGCCGACTACAACATAAGCATTGGAATTTACTTCCTTCATAAAATTTGAATGCTTGCAAGCCTTTGTACGCCTTCAGCTGCAGGCCAGTGTAAAAACTATGTGTTAATATAAGGTAGTTTACCAAGTTCATACTTGCTACTTCTGGTAGACATTAAATTTCCAAAATCAGTCTCTCCGAGCAGATAAGGATCAATATCACCAATAATTTTAAGTTCTGCATCGTATCTACACTTAACATTACCACTGAGAGTCTTTAAATATTCACTTCTTTCCATGTTTTGAAATTTTTAATTGGACACTACCGAATGTAAACAAAAGATCGAAGCACACACTAGGAAGTTCAAATAAGTATTACGATAGGAATACAGTTGGGGCACGAAAAATTATGTAGGTCCAGGTAGCACAGATTAATGATAGAAATGATCACAAATTAATCCTAAAATTACTTTCAAGCTTATTAAATTAAACCGAAAAAGTCTAATAAGCAATTAGTATTAACGGTCATGAACCTTTGTTTGCCCTCCAGGCAAAATGGTCGACCTGTCAAAGCCACGTGTTTGAAAATGGTCAATTTTGATTCGGATCTAAGATACTGCCAAAGATTTCAAAATTCAATCTTTCAAATTTTAAATTGTTATAATCAAAATGTGACCTAAATACTTACACTCTAGATTGCCCATCCTTTCCCATCTGCCCGTCCAACTAGGGATACCGCTGCTCCCCTTTCCTGAAGTCACAAAATTTCAAACATTTTTTACGTCATTTTTTAAATCATTCTCAACGTTTTGAATATAATTAAGATAACAAGTATGCTTTAAAATATTACATTGCGATTTCAAGAGAGAAAACTTTTCATGTCGTGGCACCACAAATTAGTTTGTTTCTATTTTTTGTGACTTTTTTCTTTTTAAAAATTAAGTTTGTGAATATCATTTAGAGAACTTTTGAATTTTTAAATTAGGATTACTTTTTCTTAAAATTAGGTTAATGTAAATAGTTTCGGCAACTTCCTTAATTTATACCGAGACAATACGTTAGCGTGTTCGTGTACACAAATCATTTTTAGTAGAAACACACCCTGGATTATAAAGCTCTAATAAAAGATTTTATAATACTTATATCATTCGTTAACATTATGATTGCGTGGTTTCTGCTAATCTACTACAATGTCTAAAAACGATTTTGCCTACTTTTTGTTCTTTTTCCCATTAATCCACTTGTAATTAATATTTCGGTGGGGCTGTTATACTTCTGTCTCAAAAGAAAATTGATGGCGTCTTCCCACGTTTATAAATATAACCTTTCACATTCTAGTTTTAAAATATTAAAACCCACTTGCAAAAAGATCGAAAACTTTTCCGCCAGCCAGTGTGTGACCCAGTTTTTATATGGGGAGTTGCGGCTTTCTGTTTCCGATAAACGGAAAGTTAAAGACCAGAGTACTTAAAAGTCATTTCTTAAATAAAACAAGCTTAAGGCGGTTTGAATAAAGCTCGAAACGAAACTTTGTTGTTTTGTTTCCTACCACAGTGTTTCAAGTTGTTATTAAGTCCACAAACGAGTCTGCTTTAATGTGGTAAATCTGACCATTATGCTACAATTATTAGTCATCTCTAACTAGTTTCATTGAAATATTTCGAAAACAGCTTATTTTTCTTTTGCTTCGTTTAGGTGACTTTAATGACGATGCTATGTTTAGCCAGTACCTATCTCAGCTTCAGCCTGGAATGCACTTTCAAATTCAAATATCCTTTATTGTCTTAAGAACATTAATCTTGTCGACAAAAGTAACTAACGATCAACAACAAATAAAGTATAAGGGTGCAACAACATCAAAACACTTAAACATATTAAATGAAATACAGGGTGTCCCAAAAGTAATGGGACACAGAGCAACAGCAGACTCCTTAAGGCGAAATAATGCGATTTATTCAAACTCGCCTTATCCCAAAATTGATAACAACCAAGATACAGGGTGTCAAAGTTTTAATTTTGTTTTCGTTTTTTTGCGACGAAACGACATAGCAGCACAAAATTAAGGGTTTTGGGGTTTTTTGAGGTGAGGAACTCAAAATTATCCATAGTTTTTGTGTAACCAGTAGAGGGCGGTATCTACGGCATGCCCCACTAATTTTAGCTGGCATAAGGCATAACTTTGTTTAGGCTTCCTATATATCGATTTGACTAATAAAAAAATAAGTTACTTTACTTCTTTTACATCAAAAACATATAACTTATTGAAGTCGCTAGGAGCAACCATTTTCGAGATAATGGCATTTTATATTTTTAATGCAAGAATGCTAAAATATTTGAAATAATAATTGTGTACTCGTATTAGTGTTATTTATCACAGCTGGCCTTGATTAAAAACAACGATGTGTCTAAGGCAACAACATGTTACACAAAGTATCATCTGTCAAAGCTATTAATTTTCTAAGTACAACATGCAGATATTATTCAATTTTTTAGTAATGCATCGACATAATTTATTTTCCAATGCGGAAATGCGTGATATGCTTTGTATTTACGCACAAGAAAATTTTAACGGTCAGAGTGCAGGGCGCTCCCGAATAGAAGGCAACCAAACCGCAAATTATTTCAAAATATTTATGACCGACTAGGAGAGACTGGTTCGTTTCGACAAAAAAAAGAGGTTTCGGGTCGTCCAAAAAATATAACACCAGAACAGGAAGAAGAGATTTTAGTTCGTGTAGCAGAAAATCCAGAAGTGAGTTCCAGGAGATTGAAGGCAGCTACAGGTGTAAGTAAATCTTCAATTGTTGGAATATTTCACGATGAATGAAAGTAACCTGAACCCATACCACTTTACACCCGTACAGTGCTTACTGCCGCCTGATCTTCCAGCCAGACTTCAGTTTTCTCATTTCTTCCAAAATCTGCAAAATACAGATCTAATGTTCGTAAATCGTATGTTGTTCTTCACGGACGAGGCGACATTTACTCGACGGGGTGTATTCAATTACCGAAACAGACATACGTGGGAAAATGAAAACCCGCATTTATAGTTCTTGAACGTCATTTCCAACACAAGTTTAAAGTCAACATTTTTGGTGTGGAATTATCGAAAATCATCTTATAGGCCCCTTTGAATTACCGCCAACTCTAAACGGAGATTCATATTTGAAATTTTTACGAAATGAACTTGGAGGGCTTTTAGAAGATCTACCACTAAACGTCCGGCGAAATATGTATTTCATGCAAGACGGGGCGCCGGCACACTTCTCCAGATAAGTGCGAAATTATTTAAATGAACAGTTCCCTGAACATTGGATTGGCCGTGGTCGCCCCCTTGACTTGGCCGGCGCGAAGTCCGGATTTTAGTCCAATGGACTTCTGCATTTGGGGTTATTTGAAAAACATTGTTTATAACAGTTCAATAAACAACCGTAATGAGTTAAATCAAAAAATTATAAATTCTGTTAATCTGCTCAGGAATGATGAAGATCTCTTGTTTAAAGTCCGACAGTCTTTGGTAGAACGTATAGCGAAATGTATTGAGAACAATGGTGACCATTTTGAACAATTGCTATCACGGCGTTACCATTTTTATTTCTAACTATTTTGTTACTTTTAATGTTATTAGACTAAGTATTAAATAAAATTTTTGATTAGAATAAAATTAGTAATTCCGTATATGAAAAAGCGTGTTTATTAGAAAAAAATAGTCAACCTTAAGTAGCTACATTAACTTTAACACTTAGCAAATTTAGCTGACTTACAATAATTTTAAGTCAGAAATTCACCGTTCCTCGATTTTCCGTTGCTTTTGGACCACTTACTTAGTTTAATTCGATATATGAAATGCCATTATCTCGAAAATGGTTGCTCCTAGCGACTTCAATAAGTTATACGTTTTTGATGTAAAAGAAGTAAAGTAACTTATTTTTTTATTAGTCGGATCGATATAAGAAGCCTAAACATAATTATGTCGGCTAAAGTGAGTAGGGCATGCCGTAGATAGCGCCCTCTACTGATTACACAAAAACTATGGATAATTTTGAGTTCCTCACCTCGAAAAACCCCAAAACCCTTATTTTTGTGCTGCTATGTCGTTTCGTTAAGAAATAATCGCAAAAAAACGAAAACAAAATTAAAAGTTTGACACCCTGTATCTTGGTTGTTATCAATTTTGGGATAAGGCGAGTTTGAATAAATCGCATTATTTCGCCTTAAGGAGTCTGCTGTTGCTCTGTGTCCCATTACTTTTGGGACACCCTGTATAGTTCTATCTACACATGGTTACAATTTACAATTAAGAAGTAAGAGATACCATATAGTCAGGATACAAGATTTCCGGGATTAATTGTATGCATCATCATATTACTCATCAAGAGTGTAATATACCTTTCCTAATAATAATTTTTTGGTTAGTCTCCTAAACTTCCCCACACACTGCTGCTTTCTCAAATAAAGTGGTAAATGATTAAAGATCTTTTACTGCCATAAATTAAAGATTTTTTAATTTGGTTAGACTTAGGAGTTTGTAAGTTCCAAGTTAACCAATTCGCATTTCAAAAAAATAAAAATACTGGTGATGCTATGTTTTCATTTCTTGAACATCTTTATTTTAAATTAAATGAAGGAGATTTTGCTGAAGCAATATTTTGTGATATTTCTAAAGCTTTTGATTGTGTTAACACTGTTAACCATGATATATTATTAATAAAGCTTGAGCTTTATGGCTATAGAGGTATATCATTTAAATGGTTTAAATCATTTTTATCTGAAAGATCTCAAGTAGTATTGTTAAATGGTAAGAAATTAAAAAGTAATAAAATTAATTGTGGAGTACCTCAAGGTTCAGTTCTCCGTCCATTACTATTTTTAATATATATGGGTGTTATGGAAATGACTTATTATATTTTAAGGGGCCACTCCTGAGGTGGTCTAGAGTTACACTTGATAGTTTTTTTTTCTAAAATCGGAAGTATTTTGAATTTTGTAAAATACCTTAAAACCGGACTATGTGCGCCTTCCATGATAGTTCAATGCCCCTGAACACATGTGTTTTTGACAAGACAAACTGCTGGAATGGTAATTGTTTAGTTTAGTGCAATTAATGTTGAATTTTGTGCTAAAATTTCGTATATAGACTAATTGAGGGTAGCTGATCACAATTTTCCTTTTGCGTTTTTACGGCAAATGCACTGGTTTTGAGAAAAAAAAATGTTAAAGTTTTTCACTTACAGGTTAGGGTATTCTTTGGGTGTCGCGTTTCACTTTCCTTTCAATTTCCTAGATTTTATGGTTTTCCCTTCAAAATATGTGATAAAACTTTCACCAAACTATCTGTTCATAAAATAAGAACAACATTTTAGCAAAAAAACAATGGAAAAGGCACAAATTTAATTAAATTCGTTGTTAATACGCCGACAAAGTAGAAGCGTCTCTTTTCAGATTCATTGCACTCACGTTGCCAGATTGTTCTTCTTTTTCTTGTAATTATTAATGGCTTCCATCCAGGAGAATGATATGCTAGCTCGAGCCAATAGGATTCATTCAATTAATAAAAATGAATTGAAAAGTATAGGCAATTTATAATACACTAACAATCTGACAACATGGGTGCAGTTTGCTTCTGCTTTTTTGGCCAGCTGTCAGTGAGCTGTCTCCCGTCTTTTTCCAGATAACGTAGAGTTTTCTGTTCGCTTACAAGTTATCCCGTTTTTCAGAGTTTCCTTGTGGCATATTTCGTTTATTTCAACTCAGAAGTGTATACTATGACTCCGACAAGTAATATTTTATTGGAAATAGCAACATTTTAGGATTACATGCAAAATAACATACCGGTGAGTTAGAAAAACTTTAACATTTTTTTTCTCAAAACCAGTGCATTTGCCGCCTAAACGCAAAAGGAAAATTGTGATCAGCTACCCTTAATTAGCCTATATACGAAATTTTAGCGAAAAATTCAACATTTGCACTAAAGTAAACAATTACCCAAATCAGCTGTTTGGGTCATTGGCGCGTAGGTGTTTTGGACCTAAATTTTTGAAGGCATTTTTCTCGAATTTCTAGCTTCGAGCGCCATTTATAGCAATTTTTCCCCAATTCGTCTCGACCTATATATTTACGGGTTAAAAAATAATAAGTCATTTCCATAACACCCTGTATATATATATATAAATGATCTTGCGTCAATTTTTATAAATGGTAAATTTGCCATATTTGCTGATGATACAACAATACTTTGGCATAGTTAATATTGTAATGAATTAATTAAAATAATTAATGAAGATTTAATAAATGTTAAAGAGTGGTGTGACTCTAATCTACTCTCATTTAATATCACTAAAACAAATACATTAACTTTTAAATGTTCACTTAATAATATAATTTTGGGTAATCTCATAATTAATAACCCCAAATTTATAAAATTTTTAGGAATCTATATTACTCAAAATCTTTCTTTTAATGAGCATATCAAAAAGTTATGTAGAAAATTAGCTTCAGGATGTTATGCCCTGAGAGTACTTTCTCATGAAATTAATATGGCGGTTCTTCGAAATGTTTATTTTGCTTTAATAGAATCTCGTTTGAGATATGGAATTTGTTCCTGGGGAAATTCAAGCCAATATCTTCTAAATTCAATTTTTATTTTACAAAAAAGAGCTATCAGATATTTGTGCAAAGCTAGATCTAGAGATTCTTGTAAAACTCTGTAAACCTTGTAACTGTAAAACTGGATTCAAAGCCCAAGCAATATAAATCATCAATAATATAGGGTCAAGAAAAAAACTGAATTTGTTTACAAGTCCCGGGCCCTTTCAACTGTACCTTTTTGGTGGAAGCTCGAGGCGCCGTTCCCATTCTGGTGAACTATAGTTATATACTAGGCAATCTCACAAAAAGTGTTAACACTAACTTCAATTTTTATATTGGAAACAGTTTGTTTAATTCATAAGAAGCATAGAAATAGTATTAATTCACATACTTATAATACAAGACAAACCTTTAATATATGTTTACCTATTCCTTCTTTAAGTCTTGTAAAAAAATCCATAATTTATGATTCTAAAAAAAATTTTATTTATCTTCCAGATTTTATTAAGAAAATGTCAAATTTTAAAATGTTTAAAAAAAATGTTAAAAATTTAGTATTGGAAAAAGCTTAATATACTCTAGTCTAGATTAATATTTTGGTGATACTCTGTCATAATTATTTGCATTTTTTTTTATTCCGATATTTTAAGTTTTACTATATTATCATATTTTATTGTTAATTTAATTTAAAAAAGGCTTTGCTGATAAAAATAATACTTTATGACAATAAAGCATATTTTAATTTGATTTGATTTGACTACATTACATCTAAAATTCAAAATGTTAGTCTTTGTAATATTAAATGACAAAATGAAAAAATTTGCATCACACCATTCCTTTACTTTACACAGATCAATTTTTGTGTTTGAAGAAAGTCTATTAGCATCCGTACTATGCCGAAAAATGGTCGTATCATTGGGAAAACGGTAAAGTTTTACGTTATATCAAGATGGGGCATATCATTAACATAAATTAGGAAAAGAAGCGGTCCCAAAACGGACCCCTATAAAACACCTATATCCAGAATCAATTCTGCAGAGCTTCTCTTGTTGAATACAACTGTCTGAATGCGACTCGTGAAATACGAACAAAACCACTTCAAGGCCGTACCTCTTAACGCATACGTCTCCAACTTTCACAACAGTATTCTGTGATTCACGCAGTCAAGGGCTTTTGATAAACCATAGAACATGGCTGCAGCAGACTCAACAGAGTTTAAGGGGACGTACAGTTCGAGGCACCTAAAGGTGGCATCACTCGTACTCTTCGCAGCCTCGAATCCAAACTGTTGTATGCCCATATGGTCATATTGATTCAGAAAGGAAATCATTCTAATTTTAACAAGTTTTTCCACAATTTTGGAAGGTGGGAAGCAGTACAATTGGTGGAAAACCTTGTAACTGTAAAACTGGATTCAAAGCCCAAGCAATATAAATCATCAATAATATAGGGTCAAGAAAAAAACTGAATTTGTTTACAAGTCCCGGGCCCTTTCAACTGTACCTTTTTGATGGAAGCTCGAGGCGCCGTTCCCATTCTGGTGAACTATAGTTATATACTAGGCAATCTCACAAAAAATGTTAACACTAACTTCAATTTTTATATTGGAAACAGTTTGTTTAATTCATAAGAAGCATAGAAATAGTATTAATTCACATACTTATAATACAAGACAAACCTTTAATATATGTTTACCTATTCCTTCTTTAAGTCTTGTAAAAAAATCCATAATTTATGATTCTAAAAAAAATTTTATTTATCTTCCAGATTTTATTAAGAAAATGTCAAATTTTAAAATGTTTAAAAAAAATGTTAAAAATTTAGTATTGGAAAAAGCTTAATATACTCAAGAGTCTAGATTAATATTTTGGTGATACTCTGTCATAATTATTTGCATTTTTTTTTATTCCGATATTTTAAGTTTTACTATATTATCATATTTTATTGTTAATTTAATTTAAAAAAGGCTTTGCTGATAAAAATAATACTTTATGACAATAAAGCATATTTTAATTTGATTTGATTTGACTACATTACATCTAAAATTCAAAATGTTAGTCTTTGTAATATTAAATGACAAAATGAAAAAATTTGCATCACACCATTCCTTTACTTTACACAGATCAATTTTTGTGTTTGAAGAAAGTCTATTAGCATCCGTACTATGCCGAAAAATGGTCGTATCATTGGGAAAACGGTAAAGTTTTACGTTATATCAAGATGGGGCATATCATTAACATAAATTAGGAAAAGAAGCGGTCCCAAAACGGACCCCTATAAAACACCTATATCCAGAATCAATTCTGCAGAGCTTCTCTTGTTGAATACAACTGTCTGAATACGACTCGTGAAATACGAACAAAACCACTTCAAGGCCGTACCTCTTAACGCATACGTCTCCAACTTTCACAACACTATTCTGTGATTCACGCAGTCAAGGGCTTTTGATAAACCATAGAACATGGCTGCAGCAGACTCAACAGAGTTTAAGGGGACGTACAGTTCGAGGCACCTAAACGTGGCATCACTTGTACTCTTCGCAGCCTCGAATCCAAACTGCTGTATGCCCATATGGTCATATTGATTCAGAAAGGAAATCATTCTAATTTTAACAAGTTTTTCCACAATTTTGGAAGGTGGGAAGCAGTACAATTGGTGGAAAGTTCGAGGGGTCATCATGGTCACCTACCTTAAAAAGTGGAACAATCGTATCCTCTTTTAGGCAAGAAAGAAAGTGCCTGTTTGGAAGAAAGCATTGATTGCCTCCGTCAATTCCATGCACTAAAAGGAATTTATATCGTTCGCATTACGAGAACTGGTAATTCGTTATCCCGGGGGAATTAATCAAAAATAGCTCTTCTGCAGATATGTTGTCTTTTCATAGTCACAACCCTGTATATAACAGCTGCAAACAGCACCAACATTATAATTCCAAACATGTTTAATCGATTAATAATAATCGCAATGATTTTACAATGTACTATATGTTTCCGGTTTATTTTTTACGTTTTTACGCATCACTTTTTTCATTTTTGTTCCTGGTTCGACAGTCAATCCTACGGGAATTGTGTGGGATGCAAACGGCTGAATGTGTTCACTGATTCCTGGCATTTCTCCAGCATTACTCCACCCCCATGTGTGCAATCTATTTGACGGTTTTCGTGGGGAAGATATAGATCCTCAGATATCGGCTTAAGCACACATCATGATCGATGATGCGCAATAATATTCGGGATATTTTAGGACTGCGAACCTATAAACAGGATACTCTAAACTAGGCAAGAATTGAAAGGGAACATATTTATTTATTATTATTATAGGTAATTTTTGAGGCCTGCTAATTGAACCTTAAAATTCCAGGGCCCTTATAATACCAGTAGTTAAACAGCTGTGGTCATCAAAATTATAGTTGTAACATCAAAATAAAATTAATGATAGGTTACAATTTCGACATAAGCTTTATCTACAACTATTAACTTCACGTCCAGTTGAAGTATACTCAAAGGGTTATGTGACGTCAGGGGAACGAATTCCAGTGGTGTGTGCATTTCAAAAAATTTGGTCGGATTTTTTATTAATCAAATTTATTTCATTAACCCTTAAACCCTGATCCTATAAGATGACGACCTTTTTCACTAGGATTTCTAGTCCTTGCGAAAATACATCTATTAATGCCATACTTAAACTTTTAATATTTAGATCTTGCCTTACCTTCGCAACTATTTGCCCTTTATTGAGCCATATTTTGTCGGTGTAATACAATTTGTTTCCTATTTTGTGGTATCATCCAGGATTATTTTTTTCCGTCCTCTTGTCTGGGCTCCTCGACTATCTTCTTTTTCGTCATTTTCTTGATGAAGTTTTTTCACAAGCCTAAACACAGTGGACGACGAAAATTTCGTTAAAGTGCAACATATTTCCACAGCATCCAATGTGTGGTTAGTTTAGGATTTTGATCCTGAATTCCATAATACGCGTTTTTAACCAGTATTCGTTCTTTTAATGTTTATTGAATTTTTTTGTAGGTGGACAACTAGTTGAAGGTTCATCAATATTCGTAGTTTACTCAAATAAAAGTTGATAACAACACTAAATAAGGTTTAATAACTATATTTTTAACCAAAACAATATCTATGTAAACGACCCATATATTACGAAAACTAAAAAAAATCTATCGATAAATTAATAATAAAAACACAAATTAATGAAGTAGTGTTTTTTTTTTTTAATTCTTTTTTTTATCATTTCGAAATGTGAATTTTTATCCAAGATTACTTCCAGATATTATACTCTGTTGCTTAAAGCGAGAGTGGACAACTTAAAGGTTGAATTGTAAATTTCAGGTAAATTGCAATGATTATTTACCTCATCCATTATAAAAGCGGGTTGATTTTCACCTGATTATTCAGCGATAATCTCCCGCTCTCCGGTGAAAATCACCCTTGTCAAAAGTGAAAATCTCACCCGTCAGAAATCCAGCGATAATCTCCCGCTCTCCGGTGAAAATCACCCTTGTCAAAAGTGAAAATCTCACCCGTCAGAAATCGTTAGTTTTTTATTTGGTAAATAATCTCCAAAATACATTTCGGGATTAGGAAATAATCAGAAAATCATTCTCAGATTTTTTGCCATTAGAAAATCGCTCTCGGGCAAGCCCTCGAGCGATTTCCACGGCAAAAAATCTTCGGAATGATTTTCGATAATTTCCCTATCCCTTAATATATTACTACAGAAAATTTCATTCCTGTTGTTTTAAGCCAATCAGATGCCTTGATTTTGACAGGGTTCTACGACGACAACCTGAATTTTTCAAAAAATTTTTCGGTCACGTGAGCTTCTTGCAAAATTAATAAGTGATAATTTCCCTGGCTTGACAGCTGTCACGTGCAGATGCCAGAATAACAGAAGCGTAGATTATTTTTGACAAATATTTATTTTCAATTTAAAAATAAGTACATGTTATTTATTATTGACAACATCAATTATTATTTGCAAGTATTTTTGAAAATCATTTTTTCTACTAGCGTGCGGAAAAACGCATTTTCCGCACATGTTTTAGTGCGGAAAATCCACTTTTCCGCACCGTGCGGCAAAGATTTTTCCGCACTGTTATATTTTGAAATTAAATTTAATTAAATTAAATGCTGTACGATTTGAAGTCACTGTTCATCATATTACCTTTGAAATATCTTAGTTGCTATGGTGTATATAACCAGTTGTTGATTTGTATGTCACTGTCAACAGAATATATTAAATTTAAACTAGTTTATCAGTTTTTCTACTGGAGTTTTGCTGAATTCTTCGGCACGCAAAATGATTTCCGATGAAGAGATGAACGAATTAATATTGTAAAATTTTGTTCATTGTAATAAAAATTTAAAAAAAAACTCCGTTTTTTAAATTATTTTCAATTTGTTTCCTCACGCTAGTAGAAAAACTATTGTTCCTAACACGTGCAGAAACCTATTTTTCCGCACTTAAATGCTTGACATCACTCCGCTACGCGTCGTGCTGTCAACGGCATTTGCGTGCGGAAAAATCGATTTTCTGCACTTGTTAGGAAAATAGCTATTCCACTTCTTTTTTCGTCAATGGCGAATAAAGTAAAGAGCTGTGGGTTTTCTTCACTAAATGTCTATGTTTCATGAAATAAAAGTAATACTTCGATATGATTTTGTTCTTCTCAACACTAGATTTATGGGTAAAATATGGTATAATTTCACGAAGAACATTGCTTATACCTTTAAATAGATCTTCTTGTTCGGGATTTAAGCCGGAATTGTTCACCAAATACGTTAAATATTTTATATTTTTATGATAATTTTGAATATGCTCAGATTCCTTACAAAAGGAACAAAGATTGTACGATTTTCCATTCATTTTATGATGTTTTCTTTGCGACTCTAATAATTCTAATATGGCGAATAACGTGAAACGTCATTCCACCAAAGCGCTGCAGTCACAGCCAACTTCACAAATTTTATGTTACCGCGTAAAATTGTCATTGATTTTGCATGGGTCATTATTAATTTTCCTTTCTTCCTAGTAGTATAAAATTTTTTATAGTATGAAGTAATGTATTTATTGAAGACTCTGATTCCTACTTTTTTTTACCAGGGCAAAGGGAAAGTAAAAAAAATAAATAAAACTATTTAAAATACAATATGTATAGGTATGGTATAGGTAGGTTTATCAATAAAGAAGGTACCTACTTATAATACCTATCGTCCAATATATCTTACTATCATAATTTCAGACAGCCGTTTTTTTTAATACAATCTAATTAGGAAAAAATAATAAAAAATGCAACCTTTTTTTGTCGCAATTATGTTAATGGTCCAGAAATCGATCTTTCTGAATCCTTCTTGGGACAGGGTTTTCAAGTGGGTTGAATAACTTTAAAGTACGCATTAATATGACTTATAATTTGCTTTCTTCCGTTGCAGTTGCTGATAGTTTAATTTGTTTGACTTTTAAAACTATCGATTTCTTAAACTTATTCTGTATGTTTTTGTTTAATATACCCATTATAACCAGATAGACATAACATGTCAAAAAAAAATCGCTTTCTCTTCTACTTTGTTCAGGTTAGTTAAATTTAGAATTTAAAACACACTATTAAGGAAATATTTCTAAGAAGCTTCGTAATTTTTTATTTTATTTCAATCACTATATTCATGTCTGCGGCAAGAAAACCACAATTTACTGATATGTGAAACTGAGGTTTCCCGTTCTCTATTGAGTTTGTAAGGCGACAGCAGGGGTCCCCATTTCTTATTTACTTCGTCTGAACAGCTGCGTTGTTCCTTTGAAAAATAGCCTTTACAGTACAATCCCTTGAGTTAGCACAATGGGTTATATTGGAAGAGGAATCTTAAACTTGAACAGCTCGTACTTGTGTGATATATTGGCGTTAACACTTATTTATCTTTTTGTATTGTCGAGAAATTAAATTATTTTAATACGATTTAAAGTATGCGACTATTGTATAGCTAAAGCGAAAATTATGAACACACATGGCAAACCGAGAGTTGATAATTCCTATGGCTGCAAAAAAATTTTGTATTTTTTTTTCATTTTATTAATTAATGCCAAACGATATTCTAATGATATTTGTTAAACATAAGGGATTAGAGCACTTTACTTTGGGTCAATATTAAATTTTACAATTAGTTCATTGGCGGGGATCTGGGTAAAAGAGTACCTTAATTTTTTAGTTATTTTTCGTATTTTTATCATTATATTGTGTCAAATGATACGAGTAGGTTAGTTCAGGTTATGCTTCGTTCCATGGCAACCACATTTGTTTTCTCCGGAACAATTGTCTCCTGTTTAACATCTTTCAAACAATATCCTTTTGAATTGTTTTTGAATTTATTTGTACTACATTACATACTTTTCATAATGGCTGAGTTTACCAATCAAGAAATGGCTCAAATTCATTTTATGTACGGTTTGGCAAATGGAAATGCGCTAGAGGCGAGACGTTTATATGCAGAACGTTTTCCTAATAGACGAGTACCGTGTTCGGAAACATTTACAAGATTGCACCTTAGGTTAGAGGAAACAGGTAGCCTTGCAAAAAGCAAAATAGGCGGCCTACACAGTTAGAACCGTACAACTTGAGGATGAGGTCTTAAACATGGTAGAAGAATATCCAGGTACTAGTACGAGGAAAATCGGGAACGAGCTAAATGTGAGTTACAAAACAGTATCGAGTGCCTTAAAGGACTATTTACTTTATCCTTATCACGTACAAAGAGTGCAAGCTTTGTTGCCTAGAGACCTCCCAGCTCGAGTTAATTTTTGTAACTGGTTTCAAGAAAATTCTTTAAGGTCCCACATTTTTCGGCAAAAATACTATTTACAGATGAAGCGAATTTTTCCAGACAAGGCATCATAAATTTTCACAACAACCATATTTGGGCGAAAGATAATCCTCATGCTATCATCCCCTTACGTCGCAGTACGTGTTAGAAACTATTTAGATCAACAATGTCCTGCTCGTTGGATAGGTAGAGGAGGACCTCACCCATGGCCACCCCGTTCGCCGGATCTAAATCCATTGGATTTTTATTTCTGGGGTCACCTTAAACAACTCGTTTATACCACTCCTATTGAAACTAAAGAAGACCTTCGACTGCGTATTATTGGTGGTTTTATTACGATTCGCGCCAGTCCCGAAATTTTCCAACACGTAAGAGACAATTTAGCACGTTGTGTACATGGGTGTTTACTGGCCCATGGAGGACATTTTCAGCAGTTTATTTGACTTTTGTTCAGGTGTCAATTACTAAAATGATTAATATTGCTTTACTAATTTTTTTTTACCACCCTGTATTTCGAAAAAGAAGCGACATGCGAAAAACTTTTATACCACATTTTCGTCTTAAAATAAGGTGAGGATTCACCTCCTTCATTTTTTCAGAGAGGTTAGGAAACACCCTGTATATGCATTTTTTGCATATTTTGTCCATTTTATAATTAAATGCATATTTTTCCCAAATTATTATTTTATGAGCATATTTTTATGTTTTTGGCGTTATCAGAAAATTTAATTTTTAAATAGTAGAAGTTTAAGTTTAAAAGATTCAAATTAGTATTGTTGAAACTTTTTCCGCTAAATATAACAACATTCCCGGTAAAGAAGGAGGTCAAATAAAGAACAAAATGAATATAACTGTAGAAAAGAAGAAGGATTTAAATACTTAACTGCAGTAAAAAGCATTTATGACGGTAAACCATCCAACAAAGTTGTATCTTGGCCTTATACTTTACTACCTTGTTGCAGTATTGTCCGATTACATCAGTAGATGTTAAAAGAAACATCTCCTTGTATAAACATATTTTTACTGATAGAAGACAATTCTTTTTAGTTGAAAATTTTGAAAAATATTTAGTAATAAAAGCCTTTTATATAATTTCAGGTTAAAAAATTGTTTACTTTTATCTTTCTTTGCTTTTTCTTGCATTTTTTTTTAATAAACATCTTTTTTAGAACCTAGTGTGTTTCTTTACCCTATTTTACTATAATAAATTAAGAAATATCTGATTTGATCAAAAAAATGCATATAACTGCACATTTTAAAGGCAAACAAGGCATATATATATATGCTCATATTTTGGGCTGAACTTTAGGGCATATATTCCACCCTTTAATTTTAATTTTATGGAAGTAGTCCATCTCACAGTGGAGTAATATTTTAAGTGAGGAATGAAACACAAAGTCTGCTCCACTAATTTAATAAAAAAGTTCAGATCAACATCCCAAACATGTTTCGAAGGTATAAACCTTCATCTTCAGTGGGTAATTATTAAGATGTTATTTATGAAGAGACCAATGACATTGTTAAATTTATTTAAACCAATGTTGCAGAAAAATTTTTTTAAAAAGACATATGTAAATTTAATTAGGTAACTAACACATATTAAAATTAAAGTAAAATTAACCAATTGAAGTTAGTTTAAAATGAATTTAGTTTTATTTTAAATTTGTTGAAAAACCCAAATTTTACTGGGAAATTGTAATAGGGTCGACCATCATGGTGGAGTCGTACCAAATGATAATTAATAATAATAAATAATAATAATAATAAATAATTGCCCACTGAAGATGAAGGTTTATACCTTCGAAACATGTTTGGGATGTTGATCTGAACTTTTTTATTAAATTAGTGGAGCAGACTTTGTGTTTCATTCCTCACTTTAATTTTAACCTTCCTTAACTTCAACGCACTTGCGATAATGATTCTTGCTGACCTTTAAAATATACTTAAATTTTATCTTTCCATTGGTTATCGCCTGCAAAATGGCGTGCCCTGAGTTGTTTCTCAATTTTGAGAATAAAAATAGTCAAGCGGAGCCAGATCCGGACTGACTAACTAGCGTACTGTTATAAAAAAAGTTAGGTTACTTCAGGTTCTGTGACGCAAATCAGGACTTTTTGGACAGTAGCAGTACGTTATTGTCTTAACGTACAACCGTTGGCAGCTGCTAGCATGTATTTAATAAAAGTACCTTCTGCTTGGTCCTACAAGACGGTGTCCATGAGCTGAACCCTTATTGCTTGGAATCTAATTTAGTTTCTGGATCCCAGTGATTTACCCAAGTTTAATCGCTTGGCACTCACAAAACCCATTTATAAAATACAGCGTAATGAACGAATTGATATTAGATTGAACCCTCACAAGTGGCGAAATATAATTTATTTCTTTGTTTTAGTAAAAAAAAATTCCATACAATAATAAAAGTAGTGGGTATACAAATGAATCTGATGGTTTGTGTATGTATGTCCTTGTTTGTTTATTTTTCTTTCTTTATTTAATGAACTATAATCTAAATAAATTTAAATCCCACCTAATCTAACTTTTTACACCTATATAATAAAACTATAAGTGCATTGTTATCAAAAATCCAAGAATTCAATTTACTTCTGTATCTATTGTATATATAAGTATATTATATATCTAATAATATCATATTTTACCATAACTTTAACTACTACTTTAGTAATTAACGAGTGTATTGAGAAAAAGCCCAGCTTCGTGAAACAAAACTTCCGAGGAATATCTAATATCTTTAAATAGCAATATTTTAATAAGGGTTCTTTTATATCCCCTCTACGGGTTTCAAAATATTTGCGACGTTAGACCTCAAACAACTAACCCATAAACAAGAATGTACTCGACAAGGGAGTAATACACCATCTTCATTGTTTTCCGTTTCAGGGTCTGTCTTAGTTGGAAGAATTTATGAATTCGTTTTCTAAGTTTTGTGGTTACATAATCAATATGTTTATCATAATGTATAGATTCTGATTTAGGTGTACCTACTCCTAAGTATTTAACACCTTTCTCGATTTTTATTATACACTTGCAATTTCCTGCCAAATCACATCCTTTGTCAATTGACAAACCCTGAAATCACCAACTCACATATAAGAGCAAGACCAAACTCGACTTACTAACTCCCGAAAGACTTTAATATACCTTTACCTATTATCGGTCAAATTCAACAGTAGAGATGCACTAAATACAGTTGAGAGGCACTAGAAGAATAGAGAGGCACCGTATCTACAATATGATTTAACGTATCTGAGGCCATGCTACTGCATCACAAATACTTCTAGCCAGATAACAAGACACACACTCATCAAGGCAAGAAATGCCAGTTTTACAATTTTAATGTAAATGATAGAAACTAAACGAAGATTCAGTTGATGTTAAAGGTTTTAGACCTGACGTAAAAAAACATTCAAGAACCATAGTAGTAATAAATACAGTGGCACAAAGTCGCGCATAATGCCTGTAACTTTTGAATTACCTCGTATACGAAAAGGTGTCCTTTATGAAAGTTGTTCAGTAAGTTATTTCCCACATTTCTACCTGCATGAATTTTTTCTGTAATTTCTGGTTTGGTTGTCATAGAGACCAACTTACTTTTATTAAATGGAACACCCCCATATAATTGCATATTTGGATTCTACTGGGAAAACTCTGAATTTTTTGTATTTCAAATTTTCACCTATCTGCAAGCGTTTTCGAGAAAATAACAGCCCAAAAATGAAGAACTTCCTAATTATAATTATTCTTACCTAATACCCACCGGTTGAGTCAAGGTGTTTTCATGACAGCGACCTAAGAGGTATCAATTTTGAGTTCCTGCTTAATTTTTTGTTGTCTGATTTCTAATTTGTTTACACTATGGTTCATCTGAATGAGAATCAACGAGTTGAAATTTTAATAATGAGCGGTTACGGAAACATGAAGAGATCGCAGGATCAGGTTTGTCAACTTTTCAATAAAATATATCCAAATAGGCCTCCAATGAATCAGTCAACGGTGTGTCGAGTGGTAAAGAAATTTCGAGGAACAGGCAGTGTTAGGGAAGCCGCTAGATTAGATCGACCTAAATCAGCAACAGGGGGAGACAAACTTTGGATATCATGCTCTTAATACAAGAAAATCCAACACATTCATCCGGGACAATGGCAATGAATATTGTCCCATCAGTCAGTAAAAAATTTGTTTAAGCAGGAGAAGCTGCAGCCCTGCAAGATAAAGTTGGTGCACGAGTTAAACGAGGACGATTTTGATAGAAGAGCTGAATTTTGAGAGCTGATAATGGAAAGATGCAATAACGATAATAACTTCGCAACAAATATAATTTTTTCGGATGAAGCTACTTTCCATTTAAATGGCATTGTTAGTAGACACAATTATCGTTATTGGTCTGCTGAGAATACTCACTGGTTCCAGGAAGGTCATACTGAGAGGCCCGAAAAAGTTAATGTTTGGACGGGAATAGTTGGTAGACATATTGTGGGACCTTTTTTTATAGATGGCAGTTTAAATGGCGAAAAATTTCTGGACCTCGCCAGGAATCACGTAATTCCTTCTTGCAGAATGGTTTTATCGGGTGTAAATAATAAGCAAATGTTTATTTATTTTATTTATTTATCAACGAGCAATAGCCCAATTAAAATACAGAGTACAAGTAAAAAAAATCAATACTAACCTAATCTGGATAATATACAAAACAAAAACAAATATAAACAAAAAAAAAATTTTAGAAAACAATAAACAATAAAATAGCACATAACAAAGCAATATAGTATATAATAATACTGCAGATAACACAGTTAAGGTAAGGCAACCTTCAAGGGACATCAAAACATCGCTTACACGATTTAAGCTGGGACCTAAAGACTCCCTGATTATTGAAACAATCCAACTGGTCAGAATACTGGTTAGCAAATCTAATCGACCTTGATAGGAAAGAATTATAACCATAGTTAGTGACCAATATGGAAGGGTTGGTTGAGCCTTGTTTGCCTCGAAGGGATATGAATATCTATTTTCTTCAACAGCTCAGGACCAAAGCTACATGAGTGCAGTATATTATAGAAAAGGGTAAGATCCGCATGCGTCTGATCTGAAGAGTGGTTATATTTAGGGAATTCTCGACATTAGAGTAAACGATGTTTTCAACTCCAATATGTTCCTTGTTAGACAATACATAAGCGAACAATTTTCAGGACGTTGTATAGGCAGAAGAGGTGCTATTGACTGGCCAGCGCGATCCCCGAACTTAACTCCGCTCGACTTCTTTTTCACTTAAAGAGCAAAGTCTACGTTAACCATCCAAATGACTTAGAATCTTTAAAAGTCAGAATTAGTGCTGAAATTGGGGCCATTCCAGAGGACTTCCTTATAAACGTTGTAGACGGGTTCAGGGATCGACTGGTGATCATTTTGAACACTTGATCCACTGAAAAGGTTTCACTTGTTTATTATTCCGATGATAAGTTGTTCAATTTTCTAGGCTATTTATCCTGTTATTATAAAGTTTGTTACAATTTTAAATAAATAAAAATTTGAAATACAAGAAATTCAGAGTTTTCCCAGTAGAATCCAAATATGCAATCATATGCAGGGTGTTCCATTTAAAAAAGTAAGTTGGTCTCTATGGCAACCAAACCAGAAATGACAGAAAAAAATTCATGCAGGTAGAAATGTGGGGAATAATTTACTGAACATAAAGGTCACGTTTTCGTATACGAGGTAATTTAAAAGTTACAGGCATTATGCGCGACTTTTTTGCCACTTTGTGTAACAAAGTAATAAGTTATCCAACCCATATTTTATACTACCTATCTCATTTTCTGCTTTATTTTAGGTTTCGGTTCAGGTACTAGGTAATAGAACCGTGTTATCTGCAAAACAAATTACTTTTGCGTCGTTTGTTACTTTAGTTATTCCATTAATAGCTACTCCCCGTTATATAAGGTTTTTTTTGAAAAAAAAAAAAATTCTAGGTCCTTTGCGTGGACGCAGTACATCAAGCCATCCTTGCAATTTATTGTTGCTATGGGGTTTACCATTTTGTTAAACATTAAATAATTTGTATTTAATTAAGTATTTATAGACTTAATTTAAAGAAATACTCCATTCTCGAAGTGGAGTTGAAATATAGGGAAAAGGGGAAAGAAAGTCAAAAAGTCTTTCTCCACTTATTTAATAGTGAGCTATCAAAGGCTCAATTTTAAAAATAAAACGTCTCTACATGTTTCGAAGGTAGTAACCTTCATCTTCAGGAGACCAAAGTAGTGCTGCAGTTATTATTAGCAGTAGAGAGAAAACTGTTGGTATAAAATGACGTTGATGGAGCTTTTTTAAAAAATATTTTAAAAAGATATTAAAAAATTGATTGTGTAATATGTAAGTACAGACATTCTTAATAATTTTATTTCATTACTAATAATTACAAATTTCTTTCTTATTACAGAATTTCTCATAAAACGCTAACAAAAATCTTTCTTTAATATGATCTAGAATGTCCAAAAGATTCTTTTTATATATCTTGACTTGAGACTTTCAAATGACGAATTTCTTCCCTTTTTAAATTCGACCACAAATTGACAGTGTCTTTTCAGAAACTTTGAATTAAATATAACATTTCACTTTCATTTACAAATTTACATTTAGTATACTGATTGCATTCAATTTTTTAATATCTTTTCAAAATATTTTTTAAAAAAGCTCCATCAACGTCATTTTCCACCAACAGTTTTCTCTCTACTGCTAATAATAACTGCAGCACTACTTTGGTCTCCTGAAGATGAAGGTTACTACCTTCGAAACATGTAGAGACGTTTTATTTTTAAAATTGAGCCTTTGATAGCTCACTATTAAATTAGTGGAGAAAGACTTTTTGACTTTCTTTCCCCTTTTCCCTATTTATAGACTTGTTGGGTAAATAGGTGTGAAAAAGGTGATAGTGAGGTTTTCTTAGGCGAAAATATTTCAAAAACAATGATATATTGAACATCGGATATTTGAGAAAGGAATCACATGTGGGCAGGCAAGCTCTAATAGTGAATGGTACCATTGATCAGTCTACAAGAAAAGTTGATCCTGCTAGAAGCAATTTAAAATACCTACCGAAAAAGAAAAAGGCGCCCAGGTGCTGCCGCAATTTGAGACGAGTTCACTTTGCGAATTGGAAATTCTGGATTTTACACCGACAAAATAGAAGAGAGCTGAAGTTAGGTATACAGCCAAAACTAAATTTTCAGAAACAATATTAGTCTGGTGTGCCATATCAAAAGGGATGAATGCCGAGGTCTATATTAGAAATTGTCTCAGAAAAATAGTTACCAGATCTGGCATCGCTACATTATCTTAAAGCTATAGTTGGCTAGCTGGAAGCAAGAGACATTCGGCATGTGTCCTGGATTGATATCTGCCCTCTCCCCCTATAACCTCCAAGCCAGGTAAATTGAAACTGAGCAGGAATTCCGGTAGCGTATATTTAAAAAGGTAAGAAAGATAAACATAAATGACACCCGAAACCAAAACCAGTTAGACATGTACTGCGAGTCATTACAGAATACGCACGGACTCTAGCGGCAATTAACTAAATAATTTTTGTGGAGTAAAAGTTGATGTTTAATATATTAAGTTGTGAAAAACTCATGTAACATATCTACTGTAAAAATAATGAAACTAAGGACCCTGTGGTATGGTGGTTCCACTAACTTCGCTATTGTGATGATAAGTGCTATTGGCCGACAGTTGGTTGTGTGGTTTACATTTCCAGACTTATAAATTTGAATAATAACCGATTTTGTTAAGTACCGTTGGGAAAGTTCCCTGGCTTAAAATAAGATTAATCAAATAAAGAAGAGGTTGGACTAAAAGTGAATTTTTTGCAAGATTATCTCATTTTCCATTATTGAACCAAAGACTACGTGTATTATAGCTTTTTAGGTTTATTTCTTTTCCTAGTTGAGACAAGCAGACGTGCTTAAATTCAGGGTGTTACGCTTTAAAGCTATAGGCAACGCAAAGTTATTTATTTTTCATCTATCAATTATTTACTTATAATACCTTAGCGGTTGCTATACCGGGTGACTCGGATCTAAATGTACATACATCACCAGGAGATAGTGGACATCTTGGGGGTTCTAAATAATCTATCTTTAGTGGGTCCATCTTTCCTCGTTACTTAGATACAGAGTGGTTTATAAGGTTAGGTTCATTTTTGTTTTTGCCATAATTCTTTTAGAACCCGGTATAAAATGTTCATATTCGGTGGAAATATTTTGAGTAGCTATCGCTTCAAAATGCCGTATGAACATTTTTTGAAATTCAGGTCCATACTTTAAAAACAAGACTAATTTCATTTTTTTAAATTCAACACCCTGTATATCATATTTTTGTCAATTTTATTTTTTATTTGAAAAACACATAAAAACTAATTCTAATGACATACTTATCAAAATCCCCGCACTCGCCGCTCAGCCATAATAAATTGCTCTTCTTTAGATGTTGAAACAAAATAATAACTGTTTTTATAACGACAATAATACCAATAATAAGAAATAAACCAAAGTAATAAAATAGCGGCGTGTTAAAATTTGAAAATTTTCAATTCAATTTGACTCCATGGCTCGGCACCTCAGAACAACGAAATATTGGGGGGCAACAAAACATAATAAGTCATTGTCAGTTGTAACCTGTCAGATTTTTGGGCATTACGAGGATATTTTTGTTAAACATTTACTTCTCGTTTAAAATGCCCCATCCATTTTCAAACCAAGAATACGCTGATATAATATTTTTGTATATGAATTTTGCGATGGTAACGGGCGAGCCGCTTCTCGAGAGTATGAATTAAGGTTTCCTGGAAGAAGATGTCCAAACCATCAAACATTTTCAAATGTATTTTCTTTTGTTCGTGAACAAGGACATTTTCCGACACAAAATAATATTGATCAGCCTGTAAGACACCCAGTTCAACAGGAAGAAGACATTTTAAATTTGATTGAGGAAAATCCAAAAACATCCACAAGGAAAATTGCTAGACGTCTGCATATAACGCAAAAATTAACCCATTCAACAATAAAAAATGAAGGCTTATATCCTTATCATATCCAAGAGGTACAAAGGTTGGAACCAGGTGATTATGCTAACCGTTTGGTTTTTTGTCAGTGGATTAGGAGGCACCAAAGAGATATCTACCGGACTTTGTGGACCGATGAAGCTCAGTTTACCAGAGATGGAGTCAACAATTGTCATCTATGGTCTCTAGAAAATCCAAATGCTATTAGGCAGTCGCACTCACAACATAGATTTTCCATAAATGTTTGGGCAGGTATAATCAATGGTAAATTGATTGGCCCACACATCTTTGAAGAAAGATTAGATTGAAACGAATATTTACACTTTTTGGAAAACATTTTGCCAAATCTTCTCCAAAATGAGAATGTTAATTTAAGAGGAATGTATTTCCAACACGATGGAGCCCCTCCACATTATGCAAGAATTGTTTCCGAACTTTTAAACAATAGATATCCCAACAGATGGATAGGTCGTGGGGGGCCCCATTTTTGGCTAGCAAGATCTCTCGAGTTTAATCCGCTGGACTTCTTTTTTTGGGGGTAGATATATGAAAAATTTAGTTTACGAGGAAGAAATTAATACACGGGACCAGCTCTTGCAACGCATTATCACTTCATTTCAGGAAATAAAAAAAAAAAAGGTGTAATCAGAAGTGCAGTTTCAAATTTAAATATCAGAGGAAGAAAATGTGAAGAAGCTAATGGTGGGCATTTTGAAAATATTCTCAAATAATTATGTTTTTGTTATTTTTGTTATTATTGGTATTATTGTCGTTATAAAAACAGTTATTATTTTGTATGTGTTTCAACATCTAAAGAAGAGCAATTTATTATGGCTGAGCGGTGAGTGCGGGGATTTTGATAAGTATGTCATTAGAATTAGTTTTTTATGTGTTTTTCAAATAAAAAATAAAATTGACAAAAATATGATTGAATTTAAAAAAATGAAATCAGTCTTGTTTTTAAAGTCCGGGCCTGAATTTCAAAAAATTTTCATACGGCATTTTGAAGCGATAGCTACTCAAAATATTTCCACCGAATATGAACATTTTATACCGGGCGCTAAAAGAATTATGGCAAAAACAAAAATGAGCCAAACCTTATAAAACACTCTGTATCTAAGTAACGAGGAAAGATGGACCCACTAAAGATAGATTATTTAGAACCCCCAAGATGTCCACTATCTCCTGGTGATGTATGTACATTTAGATCCGAGTCACCCTGTATACCTACATCATCATAATATCATAGGAAATATTAGCGTGCGGTAAAGTTTATAATGCCCGGTGATTTTCGTAATGCCCGGCAGCTATTTTTGAAGAAAATATTGAACAAAATTTAAGAAATTTTGCTATGATTGAAGAAACACGCCCTAGTGTATTTTTAGCCACAGGCATAGCTGTGCACATACCATTGCATTACGTATGTAAGGAAAAATCTGCGTTTCTTAGTTCCTTTTGGCTTTAATGCAAAGTACTGTCTAACCAATTTTAGGGCATCTGTTTGGTCTCCTTCGATTATAGTAAAACTTTTTGGCGTAGCAGTTTTAGTTTCTGGTACCTTAACAAGCATAACAGGGCCCTTATCCTCAATATTATTAATGGTCATTTTTCCTATCTCATTACGAGTAACACTTTATGCAGCAGGAAGGTATCATTCGGCGCATTTTTGATAAAAGTTAAAACTTGTTCACCTTCCAAAACTTTTTACTTTTTAGGAAGATATCCCTTTGATTTAACTTTTAAAATTGCTATTAATTGACAAATCTTGAAATATTAATGTTTTCCTTTACTGTAAGTTCAAACTTCACCTGGGAATATTTTGTCCAAAGGCTATTTGGGGTATATTTTTCCGACTAAAATAAAGTAACAATAATAGTTATTACCAATGAGCAAAAGGGTTACATACCAATTTCTGAAAGTAACTTATCATTACTGTTTCAGTAATTACCGTAATTTGGTTTTTTACTTTCCATTGTAGAAGATTTTCATACTTCTTGTCGTACAGGGCTTTAGCCTTTGCCGGTAATAAGCTTTTCTTAGCTTTTTCAGCATTTTCTAAAATATTCTGTGGAATTTCCATATTTTCGTTTATAAAACGTAAAAGACGCTTAAAATAAACAACCCTTAGCAACAACTTATTCTATGACAACCGATCAAAGCTCACTAAATACTAAAAATTGGCGAAAATAGTTAAAAAAAAATGCAGGAGTTTAGCTATTTTTATTATAAAAGTAATGAAAAATAAAGTATTGTATACACCGCAGGCGTTACTCGACTATAATGCCCATCGGGCGAAAACTATCCCTCGGGCCAAAGGCCCTCGGACTAGTTGGTACATAAATACTTGGCTTTAGGTAGAAAGCTTTTCTAGTTCTCCTCGTATATTGTAAGCTAATGAATAAATTCTGAATTACGTTTCGATTTACCCTACACCCCCACACATTGTATTTTACCTAAGAAAACGTATAAAAAAGCAGGCCTTACAACAAAGGAGAAAGTTATAATTTATTAAGATATAACACACCACGAATACTTTATCTTTAATACGAACTTTTTCACACCCACCTGTTTTAATAAATTTTAAAATTTTCAAAAAATTTTAGATATGTGTAGATATAAACTGTTCTAACAAATTTATACAAATACCTTTATATTTTGACAACAGGCACAACTGAGAGTAAAGTGACTCGCATATTTCCTTTTGACGACACACAAACACTTTATAGCTCGCCTTATAGTTTATTTAGAAATGTATTTTTAATATTTTTATGTGTCATATAATTTCACGTCTTGTAAATAAAATCAGAATAGTTGGCAGAAATTGAAGTAAACCATATGGCTTTCCTTGAATAGAAAGAGCGGCGGTTAAGGGTTTTATAAAAGTCTATCGGAGGCATAAAATCAATATCGCCACGAAATGGCCTTATAAAGATAAGACGATGTGAACGAGTAAAGTCCTGAATTAAGAACTTTTTTATTTCAATTTCTTCTCAATCTAGCCTTGATTTTTTAAGAAGCATATATTTAAGGGTTGCCTGATTATGAGTCTACAGTGTGGTCATGTAAGTGTGCAACATATGGGAATTTTTTTTATTACGGATTTCTCAGAAAATTTTATTCTTGATAAAAGTTGGTGCATGTTTGATAATCATATTAGGTGTACTTGGAATGGTTGCAAGTCAAACGGCGTACAGGGTAGGTCAAAATATATAAAACTTGTACAAAAATAAACTACCCCTATTTCAGAAAATTCAGCAAAATGTTATTAAGAAAACTTGTTTAGAATTAAAAGTTCTACATAAATTCGAAAACGTGACCTAAAATAAAAAAAAAAATATTTTTTTTTAAAAAACATAAATTCTAAAAGAATTTTTTTTTTTATATTCACCTTAAAGACCTTCATAAATTAATCAAAGTCAAATCAATTTCACATATCTTTGTTCAAATTCAAGCATATTCGTAAAATTAACTTGAATTTTTAATTTATTGAGGAATCACAAACTTCATGGTTGTTGCAACGACATTAAACACAACTTTAAAATATCCCAAAAATTCTAGTAATAATAATATGCAAATTAGAAACTCTCATTTAAGGTGCAAAATTTTTATTAAAAAACTGTACAAATTAATCGACAAGCAGTCGAAATCCTGCTAAAACATGACAGTTTGGTGGCATTATTTACAAAACAATGTATGCATTATGTATGCGTTTAGTGCAAACTCAAAAAATACAATCGCATTTGAATATGGTGCCAATGGTTTTGCCAATTTTTATCGGCTTTCTTATTTTAACTTAACAATAAACAACTGAAAAAAAAATAAAACAGAAAATATTTGAAATGCAGAAAAAAATAAAATTATGTATGTATAAAAAATTATCGACGCGTCTCTGTATGTCTACCTTCTCGTTCAATGCATTTAATTGTCCGATCATAAAATTCACTAAGAGTGGATCGCAATGCACTTGCTGGAATATTTCTGCAATGAAATCGTATCGAATTTTCAAGCTCCCCAACAATATTAAACGGTCGATCCTTGTAAACCTTTTGCTTTAAATATCCCCATAAAAAAATCTAATGGGGTGAGATCTGGCGAACGAGGAGGCCACCGTGGATCGGTATTTCGCCCTAACCATTTATCAACAAATTCCCCATTTAACCATTCAGAAACAATTATAGCAGAGTGAGCGGGACAACCATCATGCACAAACCATAATTTATGTCGTTCTTATATACTCATATTATCCAAAAAATCCGTTAGTTCGTTTTCCAAAAATTGTAAATAGGTATCACCAGTTAGGTTTTGGCGGAAAAAAACCGCCCTATTAATTTGTCCTTAATAATACATCACCAAAAGTTTGTTGTTTGATAATACTGGTTTTTATTGTCAATGAAAAGATTTGGATTTTCGTCCGACCACCATCTACAATTTTGGGAAGAAACAACGCCATTTGTTGTGAACGTGGATTCATCCCCAAAAAGTATGTGTCCATGGAAATCACGTTAATCTTCTATTTGTCCTTGAATCCACATGAAGAAATCATACCGCAAGTCATAGTCTCGTCTTTGAAACGTGCAAATATACATTGGCTTATAGGCATGGTATTTTTGTTTTTTAAGAATCTTCTTAACAGAGCTTTGAACAGAGCATGAAGTTTGTGATTCCATAATAAATTAAACATTCCAGTTAATTTTACAAATATGCTTGAATTTGAACAAAGATATGTGAAATTTATTCGATTTTGATCAATTTATGAAGGTCTTTAGGGTGAAAATTTATTTTTGGGAAATTATTAATGTTTTGCTCCTAAAATATAAAAAAAATATTTTCTTTTTATTTTAGGAGGTCACGTTTTCGAATCTATGCATAACTTTTAATTCTAAATAACTTTTCCTAATATAATTTTGCTGAGTTTTCTAAAATAGGAGTGCTTTATTCGTGTACAAGTTTTATATATTTTGACCTAATTTGTACGCCGTTTGACTTGCAACCATTCCAAGTGCACCTAATATGATTATCAACCATGCACCAACTTTTGTCAAGAATAAAATTTTCTGAGAAACCGGTAATAAAAAAAAATCCCATATATTGCACACTTAAATGGCCACACTGTATATCCTCGAAAATATTTCTTTTATTATCCAGTAATAATGACAAAGAGCTCGGGCGCTGTCTAATAAAATTTTTATTAACAATTAAAGAGTGAAATTTGTCATAAGAAAATTTATTTTCGTTTAAACGGGTTATTTATCTATAGAATTCTACAGACAACTATGACAACGTTATATTATAAGAATTCGTTTAAATTTTTCGAATTCACCGATTTAACAATGGAGGAGTGGGCGCTTATGTCAAGTCATGTGTAAAGACCCAAATAATTAATTTTCACTTTCAAGTTAGTTCAGGTTAGTTCAGGTTAGCTTTAGAATTTTTATTTTTACAGTTTAATTTACGTAATAAATCGATAGTTGTAGGAGAGTAGAGGAAAACTAAGAGAGCTGGACCAGGTGGTGCTGGTGGTGCTGGTGGTGCAACTAACCCGGGTGGTTCGGTGGTGCGTTTTATGATCTAACCCGGGTGGTTCGGTGGTGCGTTTTATGATCTAACCCGGGTGGTTCGGTGGTGCGTTTTATGACCTAACCCGGGTGGTTCGGTGGTGCTGTTTTACGAGACCAGTGATGCTGGTGGTGCTGTTTTACGAGACCAGTGGTGCTGGTGGTGCTGTTTTACGAGACCAGTGGTGCTGGTGGTGCGTTTTATGATCTAACCCAAGTGGTTCGGTGGTGCGTTTTATGATCTAACCCGGGTGGTTCGGTGGTGCTGTTTATGAGCTAACCCGGGTGCTTTCGTGAGGCGGCTCTGTCAATATCTCTCTACTGTGTTAATTTATGCGGGTAATAAAACCGACAAGGGTCGGATCGGCCTGCATGCTTATAGAGGTAAAAAACCGCTTTAGAATGTTTTTGGTATATCTTTTTTAGATAATTTTGGGGGAAATAATTTGCCTGAGATGCCAATTAAAAAAAGCCTACATTTAATTGTATTTTAGATTCTTGAATTTTGTACATGGATTAAAAATCTACTATTTCTTGAAATTGTATACATTATGTTAGATAATTAAGGAATAAAAAAGATGAAAATAGCAATTATAATTAGAAAAAAAATATTTTAATGTTATTAAGACTTTGTAAATATCTGTAAAAACTGTTCTAAATCCTGTCATTTCTGAAACTTGTATACTGAGTGTTTAGAATTTAGTAAAAAATTAAAAAAATGTTTTAACGTTATTAAGCCCTGTGAAACTTTGTAAAAATGACTAAAACTGTACAGAATTGTATTATTTTCTGAAAATGATATACTGAGTGTTTAGAATTTAGTAAAAATTAAAAAAAATGTTTTAAATTTGTTAAATCATGTGAAATCTTGTATAAAATGACTAGAACCGTTCTTAATCATGTCATTTCTGAAAATTGTATACTGAGTGTTTAGAATTTAGTAAAAAATTAAAAAAAATGTTTTAACGTTATTAAGCCCTGTGAAACTTTGTAAAAAATGACTAAAACAGTCGCAAATCGTCCTATTTTCTTAAAAGTGTATACTGAGTGTTTAGAATTTAGTAAAAATTAAAAAAAAATGTTTTAAATTTGTTAAATCATGTGAAATCTTGTATAAAATGACTAGAACCGTTCTTAATCATGGCATTTCTGAAAATTGTATACTGAGTGTTTAGAATTTAGTAAAAAATTAAAAAAAAATGTTTTAACGTTATTAAGCCCTGTGAAACTTTGTAAAAAATGACTAAAACAGTCGCAAATCGTCCTATTTTCTTAAAAGTGTATACTGAGTGTTTAGAATTTAGTAAAAATTAAAAAAAATGTTTTAAATTTGTTAAATCATGTGAAATCTTGTATAAAATGACTAGAACCGTTCTTAATCATGGCATTTCTGAAAATTGTATACTGAGTGTTTAGAATTTAGTAAAAAATTAAAAAAAATGTTTTAACGTTATTAAGCCCTGTGAAACTTTGTAAAAAATGACTAAAACAGTCGCAAATCGTCCTATTTTCTTAAAAGTGTATACTGAGTGTTTAGAATTTAGTAAAAATTAAAAAAAAATGTTTTAAATTTGTTAAATCATGTGAAATCTTGTATAAAATGACCAGAACCGTTCTTAATCATGGCATTTCTGAAAATTGTATACTGAGTGTTTAGAATTTAGTAAAAAATTAAAAAAAAAATGTTTTAACGTTATTAAGCCCTGTGAAACTTTGTAAAAAAATGACTAAAACAGTCGCAAATCGTCCTATTTTCTTAAAAGTGTATACTGAGTGTTTAGAATTTAGTAAAAATTAAAAAAAATGTTTTAAATTTGTTAAATCATGTGAAATCTTATATAAAATGACTAGAACCGTTCTTAATCATGACATTTCTGAAAATTGTATACTGAGTGTTAAGTATTTAGTGAAATGGTGGCTATTTAGTTAATTCGTGACTTGTTTTGTACAGATTCTTTAGCATTTCTTAAGAACCGAAAAAGAAAACAGAAAAGAAAAAATAAAAGAAAAAAACAACTCCAAGTGTCTTTGCGAACAATCGGCAATAAAATAGAGTATTTCAGTTTTTAATTTTTCGTAAATAAAAGTTGGTTAGATTAATAGTCTCTGTGAATATAATAACATAAACAAAGTGATATGCCGTAAATTTAGGAGTACAGTATAAATTATGCCTCTATTAAAATATACCGCAATAACTAACTACCAAAGGATTTTTGATATTTTGAATATATTTGATGCTCATAGCATTATCACATTTCCAAAGGCTCTAAATTTTAGAAAAATGTTCTAATAGAATATGTCTATCAATATAAAGTAAAGGTATTGTTAGGTTTTTTTAAAAAATACGACCTACAACAGTCTCTGCTACAGCATGGCTGACTCTGTAGAAACTTCTGTGAAACCATAATAATTATATCAATAATCGAGTTGTCGTTATGATAATATTTTCTTCCAATATCCGACTCCACTATCCATAAAAGTTATGTTAGAAAATTCATAATTGAGCGCATTGTAATTTTTTAAAAAGAAATTCACTTCACACACAAAGATGTAGCCATTCAATCCATGAAAATAATGCAAGTCAGTATGCGTATGTTATGGCTAACTGTTTAAATGTCTATTCCTTCCACGTTTATCGGAAGAAATACTTTTTTTATACTAGTATTTTAGTTGAAAATAAGATCATAAATCATCTATACAAAACAAGCGTCCCTTATGGATTTGAACGAAAATCATAGATTCGACTATTTTCATGAAAAATAAATCTAAGTACGGAATAATGCAGGAAGATTATCTATTTTCTTGGTTTAGAAAGTGATGTAGTTAAGATTTATAACTTAGGAATAAATAAATTATTATTAATCTTTTCGACCTATTTCTCTTGCATATTTAATTTCTTTGATAGTAAGAACTAATCTTTTTATTTTACAAAGTAAAAAAAAGCTAAAGATCGGAGTTGTCAGTCAGGTATAAGAACTGATTTAACACGATGGTTTTTTGTACAAACGTTCACATACAATTGTATGCTTTTTAACCGATTGTGTTGGAAAAAATGACGATTTATAGATTAGATATTTAGACGAAGAGCTAACCTTCTCAATAAACTATTGATTATTGCCCTGCTAGCTAGACAACACTTTTTATGTTAGTCAAAAAAAAATTTTTTTTTTTTTCGGACGCTATTACAGATTTCATCGTTAACTAACAAACATTAAGACCAAAAAAATTAGCGTGCAAGATGAAATGTATAGGTTCACTTCATTTCTACATTATTTTACAACTCTCAATCGCATTAAAAACAAGATCGAATAAAAAATAACTTATGACATATGGACGAAAAATGTTTTTCGGGCTATTTAGGTTAGCAACCGCATTACGTCTGAAATACTACATTTTTCGAGCTTATAACATAATTTACTATTTTAACGTTAAAATAGGGGAAATGATGTATCAAAATGGATACTTTTTTTTTATCGGTCACGAGATTATAGTTTCTTTTAAAATGAACTCTAATATTTACAACACAAAATATCCTTTAAACCACATTAGTTTAAAACTCGTATGTCGCTTTCCCTCTATTGTGAGTTTGTTTAAAGTATAGCGTAGTATATATTTAGATGAATTTCGCAAATGTTGAATACTTTCAAAACTGAAAAAGCCGCCCTTTGCAATAAATATCTCCGTAGAGTTAGGTACCCTGCAGATTAAGGGTATTTCAGCGGATAATCATATACAAATTCAAAGATTTTGTCTATTTTAATGGATTAACAAACAATATCTATAGGATGACTTTACTGATAAAAAAAAAAAATAACAAAAATCCATAAAGTCTAGGCTCACATGAAATTCCATAAAGAGCAGCTGCATAGCCTTATCACATCAAACTATATTTTTATTTCGTTCTATTGTCAAAAGTCTGTGTTTAGGAGATTATCGTTCATTTTAAAATGAACTCTAATATGTACATCACCATAAACTACCTCTTAAGCCGTCGTAAAAATACACTTTTCGATTTACCTATATATTGATTTTCTAATATTAAATATCTACAATAGTCGAAATTCGCTCGCTAATACCTATGTATGCAAGATTTCTTCAAAAAATGACAATTTTGTTGTTTAATGGCTTGAAAAAATGGAAAAAGGAGGTTTTTGCATCCATTTATTTCCAGATGAGTGTTAAAAATACTTATAAAACTCGGTATACCGAAGATCAAACATTAATGAGAGGGTTGAGTCCTGTTTGCCAAATCCTGATTTTTAATTTGACGTTGGCAACGGTACAATTTTTTAACATTTATCATAAGAGGCGTATATTTTTGGAGCTTAGATCTACCAGTTTATCCACGTCCCATTTATTGTTAGTGCTTTAGTAATTTTACTTTCCAATTATTTTTTAACAAAACGCGTAGTTGAAACAGTGTCTATATCAGACGATATAATAAATTTTAAGGATTAATTTGCTTACAAATGCACTTTAATTTATTTAGGCTAAAGCAGCCAGACATATACTGGAACTACGAAAACCCTATTACAATTTGGTTGCCTAGAGAAAATTTTGTAAAAAACATAGCTTTCTACACAAATGCTTGCACATTATGTACCTATCATTTTAAGATACCTGGCGACATCAATGTAAGCATTGACATAATGACGCAAGATATAGATAGGTACTAGAATATTCAAGATTTCTATTAACGATACACTTCAGCATACATGCGAGATGTCATTAATGTCTACGGAAGGCAACAGACATACCAGCTATTTTTACATGGGATTCCATAGACTTGGACGCTTCTTGTTTAGAAATATTTGATGTCATCTTGAGGAGTTCCGTATTGAAGCATCAAACCTACCTGCCAAATAATTGACGAAATATGGGATATCATAAAATATGCCCCCCATCGAACTAAATGATCCTATAAACCAGCTTCACAGACCGTAATTTGTGATGCTAACACGATTAATACGCAATAGAACAAGATTAAGAAACAAAATTTAAAGTAGTTCTTTATCACACGAAAATAATTAAATAATTTACGGTTACAGAACAATAATTATTTTAAAAAGCTGTATAACTAAATATATTATGTTATTAGGAATATTCTGTCTAAAGTAACAGCTAATCTTAGTCGAAAATGAGATCGTATTATTGATTGTTGAATTCGTTAGGTATGAAATAAAATTAGAGATTTCGTCTATTTTTTCACGATTAAAAAAGAATACCTATATTTAGCTAAAAATGAAACGATTACAGTGGTAGATTAATTCACTTTACCAAGCATGTAAACTACTAATTTTGCAATAAATATCTTCTATATTTCTAGGTAGGTTTACTCGAAAATGTTGGGCTATTTTCATCAAAAATCCCGATACGAAATTGAAAAATTTGCCTATTTTTGTCGGTTTACAAAGTGATAGTGGAATATTGATTTGATCAAAGAACAATAATTATTTTAAAAATGTTGTATAATTAACTAAATGTCGGTGTTATCAGGCAGGCAAGAAGTTATTTATCTGAATCTTATTTGTACCATTAGCGTTTATATACAAATGTTAGTGGTTTTCAAAAATTGATATCTCGGAAATTATTAGGTTTAGACTTATAATACGCTTATTAAAAAATAATGACTACTTTATGCAAAATTCAAAAATATTATAAGATGTAGGATAACCCAGTAACTTAACCAAAGATTTTCGGTCTTCGTAAAGCTTTATACGTTTCTTCAGCGTACCAAACATTCACTTTTTTTAAATATTGACATCGGGTTAGGATTCTGAACATAGGATTAACATCACTCCAATAGTGAACATGTTGCGTTGTCACAGTTCCATTCGTCGAAAAGTAAACAAAACCGTTTGAGCTACGTGGGGAATAAATAAAGTTGGCTTGTTGAAAAATTTTAATATTTATTAAGGTAAAAGACTATAAATATATCGATACAACACTTTGGCATTTCTAATACTACAAACATGAATATCTAAAATGTGATATTTAAAACCATCAACTCTCTCTCCCTTCTCTAATTTTGGTACACCAATGCTGTCTTCTAAGTTTATAATATATGGCGTCCTGCAGTTTAATTCCAAAAATGTTTTAACTAAAAATTCCTCTTTAACACGTCCTTTAACGTAAATAATGTATGCGTCTATCAGATTGTTGGATATGATATTATGTAGTTCCTTGTAATCGGTATCACCATAATTATAAAGGATACCATGATGATTTCCAAATAGATATTTGACTTGTTTCTTGCAAGCCTTACTTAAGGTGTCGAATGGTTTAACTGGTTTAAAAAAGTAACTTTTCATACTATTTCCATCATAAATAGCCAATTCTTTCGCGTAAAATTCAGGTATGTTAAATCCTTGAATATCGACTACAACGAACTTCATTGTCTGAAGACTCAAATCAAGCAAGTATATTTTCATATTTTTATCGCTCTTAAGTTCGATTTCAAAAGCACACCCCCACTTTTCGATAATTTCACAGTCTTAGCACATAGATCTTATATTTTTATTTACGATCAATTCATCTTTATTCGCCAATCGGCTCAAACGAGTCTGCTTTTGAAAGTAATATAGCCTTAGTATTCAGAAAATATTAATAATATCGGAGCTTAAAACATCCTTGACACTAAAAAATCATTGTGTTTCCTAGCAAAACCCATCATCTTGTCTATTTAGCTTGCTTTCCTATTGTTTAGCAGGTTAAATAAAATTATTATTTCGCTCTTTTTGTCGGTACTGAATCGTTAGGGGAATACGTTTCTAGTTCTATAAGAGAGACAGTTAAAATTTATGTAAGCAATCAAAAATCCTACACTATGAGCTACTTAGTTAAAATTTCATATTTCCTTCCTGGATCAGGCAAAATTTGTGATGTGTCGGACAAAATTTATAAAAATACGAAAAAAAAAAATGCTGGATGCATTTTTAGCGTGACTTTCTATTTAATACCATCTTATTTCAAGCTATAATTCGGTTGTCAAAATGAGAATAAAATAATTTTCCCATGGTTTATGTCATCTTAAAAAAGTCAAAAGGTTATATTCTGTAGAGGGTCAGATACATTCAAATTTAAATATTTTCTCCAAGAAGAATTTTAAGATAGTATTATAGTAAATAAAAATTCTATACCTCCAATATTTCTTGGAAACATATCGTGTTCTAGCGACATAACCCAAAAGTACCTCTATTCAGAAACGCATCGTACTTTTCTTGTCAATAATTGTCTCATTGTCCCATCCATTACATTATTATAATCTTAAAGCACCTGTTACCAGCATTATCTGTTTTTTATGGTTTTCATAAAACATAGCGATTACCGATGAAAATTAAACGAAAACTTAATAAATAACTTTTTTTTCAACTGAAATAGACTGATTTTCGATGGAAAAATGTTACTTATAACTAAAAATGAATATAAGACATATACGCAATGATATTTAGATGTTTTCTAAAATTACTATGAAATATTCACAAAATCGTTTCGTTATAACCAAAGCAGCAAGGCTTGCAGATTTCGTATAGAGTTCAAACGCGATACTGAGATGATCTTTTTTTTTTTTTATATTTTTGTAGAATAATGCACCACTACGTTGTAAGTACTTGAGAGAGGACTTTCTTGAAAAATCCTCAAATTTCTCTGCAATTTTGTTCCTTCTAGAGTTAAATTCACACAGAAAACCCCGTATTCTTATCTTTCAGGTTGGTATATTAAAAAGGGCTTATTAGTATGGTTTAGAAAACAAGCAATATTAATTAACGGATGTTTTTTCGTCGTATGAAGAGTTGAAAAATTTTTTTTTCCACTCCAATGGTTGCGATGCAGAGAGTCGGGTTTCATCATAATCTTTCAGGGTAGCTCAGGTTTGATTGCATGTAGAGAGTCGGGTTTCATCATAATCTTTCAGGGTAGCTCAGGTTTGATTACATGTACTAAGGTTAGTGCTCCTTGCAATCGGTTTCAGGTTTGACGCGCCCCCCTCAGGTTTGTTCAGGTTTCTCAAACGTTTGAGAAACCTGAACAAACCTGAGGGGGGCGCGTCAAACCTGAAACCGATTGCAAGGAGCACTAACCTTAGTACATGTAATCAAACCTGAGCTACCCTGAAAGATTATGATGAAACCCGACTCTCTACATGCAATCAAACCTGAGCTACCCTGAAAGATTATGATGAAACCCGACTCTCTGCATCGCAACCATTGGAGTGGAAAAAAAAATTTTTCAACTCTTCATACGACGAAAAAACATCCGTTAATTAATATTGCTTGTTTTCTAAACCATACTAATAAGCCCTTTTTAATATACCAACCTGAAAGATAAGAATACGGGGTTTTCTGTGTGAATTTAACTCTAGAAGGAACAAAATTGCAGAGAAATTTGAGGATTTTTCAAGAAAGTCCTCTCTCAAGTACTTACAACGTAGTGGTGCATTATTCTACAAAAATATAAAAAAAAAAAAGATCATCTCAGTATCGCGTTTGAACTCTATACGAAATCTGCAAGCCTTGCTGCTTTGGTTATAACGAAACGATTTTGTGAATATTTCATAGTAATTTTAGAAAACATTGATTTATTCTAAATATCATTGCGTATATGTCTTATATTCATTTTTAGTTATAAGTAACATTTTTCCATCGAAAATCAGTCTATTTCAGTTGAAAAAAAAGTTATTTATTAAGTTTTCGTTTAATTTTCATCGGTAATCGCTATGTTTTATGAAAACCATAAAAAACAGATAATGCTGGTAACAGGTGCTTTAAGATTATAATAATGTAATGGATGGGACAATGAGACAATTATTGACAAGAAAAGTACGATGCGTTTCTGAATAGAGGTACTTTTGGGTTATGTCGCTAGAACACGATATGTTTCCAAGAAATATTGGAGGTATAGAATTTTTATTTACTATAATACTATCTTAAAATTCTTCTTGGAGAAAATATTTAAATTTGAATGTATCTGACCCTCTACAGAATATAACCTTTTGACTTTTTTAAGATGACATAAACCATGGGAAAATTATTTTATTCTCATTTTGACAACCGAATTATAGCTTGAAATAAGATGGTATTAAATAGAAAGTCACGCTAAAAATGCATCCAGCATTTTTTTTTTTCGTATTTTTATAAATTTTGTCCGACACATCACAAATTTTGCCTGATCCAGGAAGGAAATATGAAATTTTAACTAAGTAGCTCATAGTGTAGGATTTTTGATTGCTTACATAAATTTTAACTGTCTCTCTTATAGAACTAGAAACGTATTCCCCTAACGATTCAGTACCGACAAAAAGAGCGAAATAATAATTTTATTTAACCTGCTAAACAATAGGAAAGCAAGCTAAATAGACAAGATGATGGGTTTTGCTAGGAAACACAATGATTTTTTAGTGTCAAGGATGTTTTAAGCTCCGATATTATTAATATTTTCTGAATACTAAGGCTATATTACTTTCAAAAGCAGACTCGTTTGAGCCGATTGGCGAATAAAGATGAATTGATCGTAAATAAAAATATAAGATCTATGTGCTAAGACTGTGAAATTATCGAAAAGTGGGGGTGTGCTTTTGAAATCGAACTTAAGAGCGATAAAAATATGAAAATATACTTGCTTGATTTGAGTCTTCAGACAATGAAGTTCGTTGTAGTCGATATTCAAGGATTTAACATACCTGAATTTTACGCGAAAGAATTGGCTATTTATGATGGAAATAGTATGAAAAGTTACTTTTTTAAACCAGTTAAACCATTCGACACCTTAAGTAAGGCTTGCAAGAAACAAGTCAAATATCTATTTGGAAATCATCATGGTATCCTTTATAATTATGGTGATACCGATTACAAGGAACTACATAATATCATATCCAACAATCTGATAGACGCATACATTATTTACGTTAAAGGACGTGTTAAAGAGGAATTTTTAGTTAAAACATTTTTGGAATTAAACTGCAGGACGCCATATATTATAAACTTAGAAGACAGCATTGGTGTACCAAAATTAGAGAAGGGAGAGAGAGTTGATGGTTTTAAATATCACATTTTAGATATTCATGTTTGTAGTATTAGAAATGCCAAAGTGTTGTATCGATATATTTATAGTCTTTTACCTTAATAAATATTAAAATTTTTCAACAAGCCAACTTTATTTATTCCCCACGTAGCTCAAACGGTTTTGTTTACTTTTCGACGAATGGAACTGTGACAACGCAACATGTTCACTATTGGAGTGATGTTAATCCTATGTTCAGAATCCTAACCCGATGTCAATATTTAAAAAAAGTGAATGTTTGGTACGCTGAAGAAACGTATAAAGCTTTACGAAGACCGAAAATCTTTGGTTAAGTTACTGGGTTATCCTACATCTTATAATATTTTTGAATTTTGCATAAAGTAGTCATTATTTTTTAATAAGCGTATTATAAGTCTAAACCTAATAATTTCCGAGATATCAATTTTTGAAAACCACTAACATTTGTATATAAACGCTAATGGTACAAATAAGATTCAGATAAATAACTTCTTGCCTGCCTGATAACACCGACATTTAGTTAATTATACAACATTTTTAAAATAATTATTGTTCTTTGATCAAATCAATATTCCACTATCACTTTGTAAACCGACAAAAATAGGCAAATTTTTCAATTTCGTATCGGGATTTTTGATGAAAATAGCCCAACATTTTCGAGTAAACCTACCTAGAAATATAGAAGATATTTATTGCAAAATTAGTAGTTTACATGCTTGGTAAAGTGAATTAATCTACCACTGTAATCGTTTCATTTTTAGCTAAATATAGGTATTCTTTTTTAATCGTGAAAAAATAGACGAAATCTCTAATTTTATTTCATACCTAACGAATTCAACAATCAATAATACGATCTCATTTTCGACTAAGATTAGCTGTTACTTTAGACAGAATATTCCTAATAACATAATATATTTAGTTATACAGCTTTTTAAAATAATTATTGTTCTGTAACCGTAAATTATTTAATTATTTTCGTGTGATAAAGAACTACTTTAAATTTTGTTTCTTAATCTTGTTCTATTGCGTATTAATCGTGTTAGCATCACAAATTACGGTCTGTGAAGCTGGTTTATAGGATCATTTAGTTCGATGGGGGGCATATTTTATGATATCCCATATTTCGTCAATTATTTGGCAGGTAGGTTTGATGCTTCAATACGGAACTCCTCAAGATGACATCAAATATTTCTAAACAAGAAGCGTCCAAGTCTATGGAATCCCATGTAAAAATAGCTGGTATGTCTGTTGCCTTCCGTAGACATTAATGACATCTCGCATGTATGCTGAAGTGTATCGTTAATAGAAATCTTGAATATTCTAGTACCTATCTATATCTTGCGTCATTATGTCAATGCTTACATTGATGTCGCCAGGTATCTTAAAATGATAGGTACATAATGTGCAAGCATTTGTGTAGAAAGCTATGTTTTTTACAAAATTTTCTCTAGGCAACCAAATTGTAATAGGGTTTTCGTAGTTCCAGTATATGTCTGGCTGCTTTAGCCTAAATAAATTAAAGTGCATTTGTAAGCAAATTAATCCTTAAAATTTATTATATCGTCTGATATAGACACTGTTTCAACTACGCGTTTTGGTAAAAAATAATTGGAAAGTAAAATTACTAAAGCACTAACAATAAATGGGACGTGGATAAACTGGTAGATCTAAGCTCCAAAAATATACGCCTCTTATGATAAATGTTAAAAAATTGTACCGTTGCCAACGTCAAATTAAAAATCAGGATTTGGCAAACAGGACTCAACCCTCTCATTAATGTTTGATCTTCGGTATACCGAGTTTTATAAGTATTTTTAACACTCATCTGGAAATAAATGGATGCAAAAACCTCCTTTTTCCATTTTTTCAAGCCATTAAACAACAAAATTGTCATTTTTTGAAGAAATCTTGCATACATAGGTATTAGCGAGCGAATTTCGACTATTGTAGATATTTAATATTAGAAAATCAATATATAGGTAAATCGAAAAGTGTATTTTTACGACGGCTTAAGAGGTAGTTTATGGTGATGTACATATTAGAGTTCATTTTAAAATGAACGATAATCTCCTAAACACAGACTTTTGACAATAGAACGAAATAAAAATATAGTTTGATGTGATAAGGCTATGCAGCTGCTCTTTATGGAATTTCATGTGAGCCTAGACTTTATGGATTTTTGTTATTTTTTTTTTTATCAGTAAAGTCATCCTATAGATATTGTTTGTTAATCCATTAAAATAGACAAAATCTTTGAATTTGTATATGATTATCCGCTGAAATACCCTTAATCTGCAGGGTACCTAACTCTACGGAGATATTTATTGCAAAGGGCGGCTTTTTCAGTTTTGAAAGTATTCAACATTTGCGAAATTCATCTAAATATATACTACGCTATACTTTAAACAAACTCACAATAGAGGGAAAGCGACATACGAGTTTTAAACTAATGTGGTTTAAAGGATATTTTGTGTTGTAAATATTAGAGTTCATTTTAAAAGAAACTATAATCTCGTGACCGATAAAAAAAAAGTATCCATTTTGATACATCATTTCCCCTATTTTAACGTTAAAATAGTAAATTATGTTATAAGCTCGAAAAATGTAGTATTTCAGACGTAATGCGGTTGCTAACCTAAATAGCCCGAAAAACATTTTTCGTCCATATGTCATAAGTTATTTTTTATTCGATCTTGTTTTTAATGCGATTGAGAGTTGTAAAATAATGTAGAAATGAAGTGAACCTATACATTTCATCTTGCACGCTAATTTTTTTGGTCTTAATGTTTGTTAGTTAACGATGAAATCTGTAATAGCGTCCGAAAAAAAAAAAAATTTTTTTTTGACTAACATAAAAAGTGTTGTCTAGCTAGCAGGGCAATAATCAATAGTTTATTGAGAAGGTTAGCTCTTCGTCTAAATATCTAATCTATAAATCGTCATTTTTTCCAACACAATCGGTTAAAAAGCATACAATTGTATGTGAACGTTTGTACAAAAAACCATCGTGTTAAATCAGTTCTTATACCTGACTGACAACTCCGATCTTTAGCTTTTTTTTACTTTGTAAAATAAAAAGATTAGTTCTTACTATCAAAGAAATTAAATATGCAAGAGAAATAGGTCGAAAAGATTAATAATAATTTATTTATTCCTAAGTTATAAATCTTAACTACATCACTTTCTAAACCAAGAAAATAGATAATCTTCCTGCATTATTCCGTACTTAGATTTATTTTTCATGAAAATAGTCGAATCTATGATTTTCGTTCAAATCCATAAGGGACGCTTGTTTTGTATAGATGATTTATGATCTTATTTTCAACTAAAATACTAGTATAAAAAAAGTATTTCTTCCGATAAACGTGGAAGGAATAGACATTTAAACAGTTAGCCATAACATACGCATACTGACTTGCATTATTTTCATGGATTGAATGGCTACATCTTTGTGTGTGAAGTGAATTTCTTTTTAAAAAATTACAATGCGCTCAATTATGAATTTTCTAACATAACTTTTATGGATAGTGGAGTCGGATATTGGAAGAAAATATTATCATAACGACAACTCGATTATTGATATAATTATTATGGTTTCACAGAAGTTTCTACAGAGTCAGCCATGCTGTAGCAGAGACTGTTGTAGGTCGTATTTTTTAAAAAAACCTAACAATACCTTTACTTTATATTGATAGACATATTCTATTAGAACATTTTTCTAAAATTTAGAGCCTTTGGAAATGTGATAATGCTATGAGCATCAAATATATTCAAAATATCAAAAATCCTTTGGTAGTTAGTTATTGCGGTATATTTTAATAGAGGCATAATTTATACTGTACTCCTAAATTTACGGCATATCACTTTGTTTATGTTATTATATTCACAGAGACTATTAATCTAACCAACTTTTATTTACGAAAAATTAAAAACTGAAATACTCTATTTTATTGCCGATTGTTCGCAAAGACACTTGGAGTTGTTTTTTTCTTTTATTTTTTCTTTTCTGTTTTCTTTTTCGGTTCTTAAGAAATGCTAAAGAATCTGTACAAAACAAGTCACGAATTAACTAAATAGCCACCATTTCACTAAATACTTAACACTCAGTATACAATTTTCAGAAATGTCATGATTAAGAACGGTTCTAGTCATTTTATATAAGATTTCACATGATTTAACAAATTTAAAACATTTTTTTTAATTTTTACTAAATTCTAAACACTCAGTATACACTTTTAAGAAAATAGGACGATTTGCGACTGTTTTAGTCATTTTTTTACAAAGTTTCACAGGGCTTAATAACGTTAAAACATTTTTTTTTTAATTTTTTACTAAATTCTAAACACTCAGTATACAATTTTCAGAAATGCCATGATTAAGAACGGTTCTGGTCATTTTATACAAGATTTCACATGATTTAACAAATTTAAAACATTTTTTTTTAATTTTTACTAAATTCTAAACACTCAGTATACACTTTTAAGAAAATAGGACGATTTGCGACTGTTTTAGTCATTTTTTACAAAGTTTCACAGGGCTTAATAACGTTAAAACATTTTTTTTAATTTTTTACTAAATTCTAAACACTCAGTATACAATTTTCAGAAATGCCATGATTAAGAACGGTTCTAGTCATTTTATACAAGATTTCACATGATTTAACAAATTTAAAACATTTTTTTTAATTTTTACTAAATTCTAAACACTCAGTATACACTTTTAAGAAAATAGGACGATTTGCGACTGTTTTAGTCATTTTTTACAAAGTTTCACAGGGCTTAATAACGTTAAAACATTTTTTTTTAATTTTTTACTAAATTCTAAACACTCAGTATACAATTTTCAGAAATGCCATGATTAAGAACGGTTCTAGTCATTTTATACAAGATTTCACATGATTTAACAAATTTAAAACATTTTTTTTTAATTTTTACTAAATTCTAAACACTCAGTATACACTTTTAAGAAAATAGGACGATTTGCGACTGTTTTAGTCATTTTTTACAAAGTTTCACAGGGCTTAATAACGTTAAAACATTTTTTTTAATTTTTTACTAAATTCTAAACACTCAGTATACAATTTTCAGAAATGACATGATTAAGAACGGTTCTAGTCATTTTATACAAGATTTCACATGATTTAACAAATTTAAAACATTTTTTTTAATTTTTACTAAATTCTAAACACTCAGTATATCATTTTCAGAAAATAATACAATTCTGTACAGTTTTAGTCATTTTTACAAAGTTTCACAGGGCTTAATAACGTTAAAACATTTTTTTAATTTTTTACTAAATTCTAAACACTCAGTATACAAGTTTCAGAAATGACAGGATTTAGAACAGTTTTTACAGATATTTACAAAGTCTTAATAACATTAAAATATTTTTTTTCTAATTATAATTGCTATTTTCATCTTTTTTATTCCTTAATTATCTAACATAATGTATACAATTTCAAGAAATAGTAGATTTTTAATCCATGTACAAAATTCAAGAATCTAAAATACAATTAAATGTAGGCTTTTTTTAATTGGCATCTCAGGCAAATTATTTCCCCCAAAATTATCTAAAAAAGATATACCAAAAACATTCTAAAGCGGTTTTTTACCTCTATAAGCATGCAGGCCGATCCGACCCTTGTCGGTTTTATTACCCGCATAAATTAACACAGTAGAGAGATATTGACAGAGCCGCCTCACGAAAGCACCCGGGTTAGCTCATAAACAGCACCACCGAACCACCCGGGTTAGATCATAAAACGCACCACCGAACCACTTGGGTTAGATCATAAAACGCACCACCAGCACCACTGGTCTCGTAAAACAGCACCACCAGCACCACTGGTCTCGTAAAACAGCACCACCAGCATCACTGGTCTCGTAAAACAGCACCACCGAACCACCCGGGTTAGGTCATAAAACGCACCACCGAACCACCCGGGTTAGATCATAAAACGCACCACCGAACCACCCGGGTTAGATCATAAAACGCACCACCGAACCACCCGGGTTAGTTGCACCACCAGCACCACCAGCACCACCTGGTCCAGCTCTCTTAGTTTTCCTCTACTTAGGAGTATTCTATAGATCACATAATACAAATATAAATAGCTTCACTACTGATTTTTACAACATATTAGGGGAAATTTTTCCAACGACTGATACTCTTATATGCTTGGTAGACTTCAATGTGAATTTTTTCAGTTTAAATAACCCGGTACAAAATATTTTCGAATCTTTCGGTCTTTTACAGATATTGAACGAACCAACTAGAGTACTAGAGTAACAGACAAATCAAGCACACTCATTGACCCAATTTTCATAAACGATACTCAAATAGTCAATCAGTGCGGCACAGTCTCAGTGGAGGGCATATCAGATCACAATCTGGTTTATGTATGTATAAATCATTATAAAAATCTAAATTATAATACTTTTGAAACTGACCTGGTTAACCTACCCTGGTATAGCATTTTTAGAGAACGTAGTATAGATAATAAAATATCACTGTTTAGTAAGCTACTTACAGATTTATTTGACAAACATGCGCCGTTACGTGAAGTCAGGGTCACTAAACCAAGGACACCTTGGTTAAATGATGAAATCAAACATTTAAAAAAACTTAGAGACAGATCGTGGCAAAAATACAAAAGATCCCATATTGAACGTGATAATTACAGGGCGCTACGTAATCATGTCGTTTCTGCTACTAGGGCGTCAAAAAGAATCTATCTAACTAGAATTGCTTCTCAAAATAATAATTGATCAAAAACTTTTTAAAGCACTCATAAACTTAAATGTTCGCTGTAATAAATCCAATACGTTGCCTAACAATCTCACGGATCCAGAAAGCATTAACCAATACTTCGCATCTTTTCTGCAAAATGTGTCTGACATTATGTAACAACAGAATTGACTTTTATAATAACAATTCACATAACCCTGAAAAAATATTTAGCTTCACGTTTGCAACTAACCTTTTGTGGTTTGCAACAATAAATGACATTCACCTTATCCTAAATAGTATTAAAACAAACGCACAAGGAGATGATGGTATAAATCTGAAAATGTTGAAACTCTGCAGTCCGTTTATCGAACATATTACTTCGCACATTGTTAACAGCCTCATTGAAAACAATCATATTCCTGCATTGTGGAAAACTGCTGTAGGCATCCCTATTCCAAAATAAATAACCCAGAAAACTTCTCAGATTTAAGAATAATTAGTATTTTGCCGACAATTTTAAAAATTCTGGAAAAAGTCCTCTACAATCAGATTTTAGCTTTCTTTAAAGAATATAAAATAACTCCCGACTTCTAGTGTGGCTTCAGAAAAGGTTTTAGTAGAGCTACTGCACTATCTTCCGTTATTGACGATGCAATAAGAGCGGTCGACATAGGAATGGTAAATGTGCTTGTACTGCTGAATTATTCTAAGGCATTTGATACTCTGGACATGGACTTCTATATGCAAAGTTGAAATATTATCGATTTAACCCCGATTCTCTCAACCTACTAAAATCCTTTCTATCAAATCGTTCTCAGAGGGTTTCATGTAACGGTGTTGTGTCCAGCAGTTTCAGCATCCATTCTGGAGTGCCTCAGGGCTCTGTCTTGTCACCTCTATTGTTTATAATTTATACTATTGATATAATAACCTCAACAACTTACTGTAGAACACAGGCTTATGCTGATAATACACAGCTTTATTATTCTTCTCATGTGTCAGATACAGTTCAAGCGACTCACAATATTACTCATGATCTGGAAAATATCAGATCACTTTCAGAGGAACATAATTTAATTCTAAACTTTAAAAAATCTCAATTACTGTGTATAGGTACTAAGGCTAAAACAAGTTATGTGAAGAACAACTTGAAACTGCAAGTTTTAAATACTTCTTTAAACTTTGTCAACTCTGCTAGGGACTTGGGCCTAATGGTCGATGAAGAACTACGATTTCGTGAGCATATAAAAAATCATTATAAAAAAGCATCGCGTCACTTAAACTTTTATATAGTAATCGCCACATACTATCTACTCAATTAAAGAAAACTCTCTGTGAAAGCTTGGTGTTATCACGCTTCACCTATTGCGACTTCATCTATGGGCCTTGTCTCTGCGAGGAGGAGAGATACAAAGTGTAGAAAGTACAAAATACATGTTGTAGACTAATTTATGGTCTTTGCAAATAATATCACATTTCGCATAAGATAACTGAATGCAATTGGCTTAATATCAATAATCGCCGACTCCACAACCTTGGTAACTTCGTACACAGATTACTTAACTCACCCGACTCTTCTAATCTGGTAAAAAGTAAAATTATTCCTAGAACAACTGTACATAATAGGAACATCAGATTTAGGAATAGGTACACAATGCCACAACATCGAACAGCAATGTTTAAGAGAAGTTTTTCATTTCATGCCATTACTTTGTATAACTCTCTCCCTGCGGAATTTAGATTATATAACATTAATAAATTTAAATTCAAACTCCGTAATCATTTGTTAAATAGACAATTATATTCTTCTGAAAACCTCGATAATTTTCTTGTTTTGAACGAATTCATCATGCTTATCATGCTTATCCTACTTTTTTCTTTATTTTTATTTTTTGTATTATATATATTATACTATGAGCCTACCTTTGGTTAAGTAAGAGTAGCCAGAAGGCTAGACTTCCCCAAACCAGGCTCTGCCTCTTTATTTACTTCTAAATAATTTATAGATATTTACACATAATTCCTTTGTTAATCTGCTATGTATTTTGTTAATAAAAGTAATTATTATTATTATTATTATTATATACAGACCGTAAAGTTCCTTATATACAGGGTGTCCGATAAGTACATGGCACACTCTCGAAAGCGTATAAGGGAGGTCAAAATAACCCTAATTTGTCATAGAAAAAAAAAAATAAATCAGAATACTAGAATGAGATACCAGTCGTTTTTATTTCGTTAACGATTCGTTATTTACAACACTTTTCTAAATTATCTCATTGATTGAGTACATAGGACTTAAGTAATGGATGATTATTCCTATAATGAATCTGGATGTGATTGCTGAAAACCCCTGTAATAGTATAAGGAAACTGTCGCTCCAAGTTCATGCGACTAAGGGGGTTGTTCATAAGACTTTTCGAGAACTGCTACATCCTTATTACGTCCAAAAGGTACATGTATGTCATGTCTCCCGTTGATTACCCTGCAAGAGTCAATACGCAAATTGGTTTTTGCAACAATTTAGGCAAAATCATAATTTTATTATACTTAATGCAAAATTAAAACCGATGCACGTCATACCCTTTAAGTGACGTCAGATATCGACAATGTTGCCAGCTTGTAACCAAAATATCCGAGTGAGGGAATTACAGTTTTTTTTCTAGCTAAAGTGGAATATTTTTTTGAGATCTATTAATATGTGCAGACATGACTGGATCAAATTTTGCTATTATTTCTATACATTTTAAAAAATTTCCATTATTTCTTTCAAATAACTTGTTACTAGGACCAGGAAAAGTCAAGTTTTGATCAGCCAAAAATTGAATAGTATAAATTATTCTTTCAATGACACTGCGCCAATGTTTAGTTTAATTTTTTAATAAATTTTGCATTTCCGAATCAACGGTTCAATTAGTTTTTAATCTTTCTAGTAAATCTGACCCGACACGTAAGTTTTGAAAATGAGATTTACTTTTTTCGTGGATTTTCAAATGTTCGCTTAAATGATGCCAATCATTAAAACCGTCTTGGTTACTTAATTTAGTGTTTTTAAAAGTCAATGGATTGTTGGGGTTGGGGTCATTGAATATTTTACAGCAGCAGCAGAAAACTGCATTTTTTTTCAATAGAATATAGGAAACAATGACGCTGAAACTTTTCACCATTTAACAAAATTCGAGTAAAATATATATCGGAAACTTAGTCCACTTTTGTCTTTAGGATACATAGTTTTATTTTGATAATGCATTGGACCTTTTTCGACAAGTTCTTGCACCTGGATTGGAGACATGATGGTACCGACACTGACTGAAACGTATCAGGATCTAATTCTTTTGGATCTTCATCCTCATTAGGTTGCTTTTCTAATTCCGATGGCAAGTTTGATTTTGTTGAATGTAGAAAATCACTGTTATCAGAAGTAGTGTCTTCTGTGGTCTTTCGAAAAAAGTTACTAATTTTGAAATTGGTTTTCTCCAAGTGTTCCTTCCGTTTTCGCTTGTTAAGCAAGTTTTGGTAACCAGACAATTTCTTTTTTTCTTCTCTGGCCATCTAAATAAAATAAATAAAAAATAATAAACACTAAGCCTTATTTGTTTCATAAACAAAAGTTATTAAAAAGAAAAAAAATTATTTGCATCCCTGTTAATTAATTTACTTAAACACTTACTTACCTTATTTGTAAATATTTTTCATAATTGCGGTAGATACGTAATAGCAAATAAGGCACTATATACGTCTTATGCGCTTATCAAGACAAGAATGAAAAAGTAACCTGCTACATCGATTACGAACACGCAAAATTTTGCAAGTTTAAACCAGCGCTCCGAACACACGCGGATTTTCGCGCCCCCACAGGAAGAGGAGTACTAAAATCTCACCACTGGTACTGGGTCGCCGACCGGCGCCGGCGGTCGGTGTTGGTGGATAATGCATTTTCACCACCGGTATTCATAGATAATTTTTTTAGTTTTATGTTAATTTGTGTTGACGGCCTGGCGCCGTCGTGCGCCGCACAACCTTGCCCATCCGCGTCCCTGTGACCGGACTATTTAAAAAATCAGTTTTCAGCTCTGTAAAATGACACCTGTCAAAGTGTGTGGTGGCAAGTTCGTTCTTGACTTCCCTGAAAGTGTAAAACTCTATTGTAGTATGGTTTAAGGAGTATGTCGGCTCAAAAGTTAGAGTCGAAAAGGTAAGTCACTGGGTACCCGTTTGGGACTCTGTATCTCCGTTAAGGGGCACTTCAAGAATTTTCTCTATGATAAATTAAGTGACACCCTGTATAAATATTACCTTTATAATACAATGTTGTTCTAGTAAATAAGGATAAAAGGGGGTGGGGCATTATGGTACAGGGTTATCCAACCAAGACTGGACAAGGCGATTTTTTGACTTTTCCTGTACTTTTATAAAAAAACTTAAATAGCCATCTTAAGTCATTTTCTCCCGCGAATTGGAATATCTTCAGCAAAAAACAATTGAACATCAAACAAAAGTACTAGGGGTCACTTTGATATTTTTTTAAATGGGATGCCGTATTTTTAATGAGCTTATCCGATTTCTCATATAAATTTTGATCTAAAATGTTGGATTTTTAATTCAAAAACGCCTTTTTTCTTCAGTTTTAAATTCGGAAAATGTTCGTCTACCGTAAGATTAATACCTGATAGATGGATACCCGTTCACCTGTTCACCCTTTAACCTGCTTTAAAGCGTCCGTCAGTTAGACAAAATAATCAAGTTTCAAATTTCTATATATTTTTCACGAATTAATTACAAATTTAGTAGTTTTTGCAAATCTATTATTGCTTACGTATAAAAAAAGTATGACATATTAGAAAAAACTATAAACTAAAGTGAATAACTTTAATCTCAATAATATAATTATTGTTCTATGTGTCCTCCATTATTTTCAAAACATGACCGATGCCCCCTTTTCAATCTCTCCAAAGAATCTCTTACAATATTTTGGTCCTGGTTAAGTCTATTAATTTCATTTATAATTTTTTGCTGAATGTCCTCCAGACTTCTGTTGGGTCGTTGATAAACTACATTTTTTAAATGACCCCATAAAAATGTATCCATTGGCGTGATATCGGGGCTATTTGGTGGCCAATGAATTGTTCCGTTATGGCCAATCCACTGATTGTAACGCTCGTTTAGGTATGTTACCACTTCTCGAACTGCATGAGGCGGAGCACCATCCTGCTGCCAAATGATATTGTTGTAGGCTTGCAATGGCAACCTTTCCAAGAAATCCTCGATATCGTTATGAAGAAAATGGAGGTATCTTTGGCCTGTTAAAGAGCCACGATAAAATAGTGGTCCAATAATTCGATTTTCTAACATCCCACACCAAACATTAAGTGAGCTCCAACCTTGAAACTTTATCATTTCATATCTATGAGGGTTAACTGCTGCCCAGTATCTTGTATTTTTCCGATTGTATACCCCCGATGTTGTAAATGACGCTTCGTCACTCCATAGAATTTTATTATATAAATTATAATCTTCGTCTTGCTCTCTCATCAGCATTGAAGCAACAAATCGAAATCGCAGTTCTTTTTGAAGCTGTGTTAAGTATTGAACGGGAAGGATGCAATATGGTTTTAGACCACATTTTTTTAAAGTTCTGTGAACTGTTCCATAGCTTACTCTCCGGAGCCCTGGACCATACCTTACTTCTCGTACCGCTTGCGGAATAGAACTCTTCGGATTTATAGTAAAATATTGAACAATAGCTCGATCCCTTATATTCCGTCTTTTCATCTTTCTTGGCTTATCTTTCAATGTCTTACTTTCTTCAAATAGGGTCTTAATTCTGAGAATTGTATCCACTGAAATGTGTCTCTGGAAACTCTCAACAAATGTTCTTTGTGTTTGTCGAGCATTCTCTCCACTTTTGTAATATAATTTTATTACATTTAGCCGTTCTTCTAAAGAATATTTCATTATTTGTAATTAATTCGTGAAAAATATATAGAAATTTGAAACTTGATTATTTTGTCTAACTGACGGACGCTTTAAAGCAGGTTAAAGGGTGAACAGGTGAAACGGGTATCCATCTATCAGGTATTAATCTTACGGTAGACGAACATTTTCCGAATTTAAAACTGAAGAAAAAAGACGTTTTTGAATTAAAAATCCAACATTTTAGATCAAAATTTATATGAGAAATCGGATAAGCTCATTAAAAATACGGCATCCCATTTAAAAAAATATCAAAGTGACCCCTAGTACTTTTGTTTGATGTTCAATTGTTTTTTGCTGAAGATATTCGAATTCGCGGGAGAAAATGATATGAAATAAGATGGCTATTTCAGTTTTTTTATAAAAGTACAGGAAAAGTCAAAAAATCGCCTTGTCTAGTCTTGGTTGGATAACCCTGTACAATAATTTTTGACAAAAAGGCAAAACATCTACATCTAAAGGTGAAAGAAAACAATGTGTAATAGAATAAATAATAATCTTCATTCGTGTAAATATTCTATTATTTTTCTGGAGGCAGTGACGGATTCATTTGTCATTTAATCGTGTCACATATTTCTTTTATTCATGGTGTACATGTGTCACTGGAAAATAGCCCGTTAAATATAAATATGATAAATTATTCTCAAAGACAAATAATTTGAAAATCGATTGCGCGGAAAATAAAAAAATAGAAACTTGTTGCCGATGCATTATTTATTGGATTGATGCTATTTAAAGGATGTTTGATATGTGAATAATTTTTCCTTTACAGTGCCTTATGAATTTAAACATCTGTAGTGTATAGACTACATTGCTGCTTAACTTTTTGCCAATCATAAATCACATTTATGTGAAAATAAGTTTGGAAACTAGAAAGTTTTTAAAAATGACAAAGTTTTATTTCTTTGAAAAGTCTAGCAGTATTAGTAAGTTAAATCCGAGGCTGGTTCAGTTTAGTCTCGAGTTTCATTCGGCGAGTGCAGGATATCCAGGATTTAAATCCCGGCGGAGCTGAAAACTTTTATAATTCTGAAAAATTTGTCTGACTGAAGGCAATTTATATTTTTTCAATTTATTTTCTTCCATTTACAACACCTTACCTTCGGGCGTGATGCGGATTTCTTAGAATACAAGGAGTGATGCCTTAGATGGTTTCCAGCAGGTCTGCTTTTAGTTGAGACTTCGCGGTTTCAACTTCAACTGTGGGGTTGCGGGTGATGAATTCCTTTATTCATGCCAATTTTAAAAATCTTTTACAGTCGACAATAAATCTAAAATTTAAAAATATAATAATATACTAAAATATAGAAATGTAAAATACACCTAAGGACCGTTTACAATACAAAATAAAATTGGGATACAATGGCAATTGCAAGTCAGTCTTTCATATAAATTAGGGAGTCAAAAATATGACGGGAAGGTAATATCAAGATATTAAGATGAGTAAAATCCTGCCTAACATTATCCTAATATCCTTTTCTGGCCAACACCCTTATACTGCACGTCTTTGGAGCGCGAAAATCTTCTGTGCATGCGGAGGAGTGTCGCCAGACTAGCAAGGCATAAACGCATACCAGCGCGTGGAATGCCATCAAGCATACTTCTTGATCCACCACGTTAACCAGACTTCTAAGGACATCTATGTCACGTGTTGGCCGCTGCCTTTATTTGCTTTGGCCAAACATAAACTGTTTACTGTATTTCCATAGGTTGCATGGTTTAAAATATGTCAGTTGAAATGCTTTTTCTCACAAAAAATATATTTATTTACTTCTATTATATTGGTTACTTATCATCACATTTGGTCTGCGTAGCAGCATAATATGTGGTTTTACTGTTACATTTTGATATGGTAACTACTTGCTTCATTTAATCAGCTACACATTCTACATCACTAACAACAAACAATAATATCGTAATACAATACTACATTCTTAAACCTTCGAGAATTTATCGCATAAATTCCACGAATTTCCGACTGCTTTTTACAAATGCTTAACTGGACTCAAGTCGTGATAAAATAATTATATTATTACATCTTCGGGATTTAACTCCCCGAATTGATCAACTTATTTCATAGCAAGCTCATACGAATCTGGATAGTCAAGACATGTTGAGTTTTATTTGTGATATACCATCCCTCTTTCTCGTACACATAGTAACATCCTGTCATGCTGTTTCAATTAACACGTAAGTATATCTAGTTGCCTAACACTAAACCCTTCCTGTGTCACGCACGCTCATACACTTCGACAAACAAGCGGCCGCTCGCCTGTTGATGCCCATAAGATGCCGTATTTCGCGAAGCTCGATGCCATCTTGGCTTTTCGCTTTTCTGGCTTTTTTCTTTTCTTATTCTTGGCGGTTGGAACTACGTTGATTCACTAACTCCCATTATATTGGCATCTGCTAATACTAGGTTTCGAACAGTACTAGAGGGTGTTTGGTGTACAAGTACGTCATGTAGATTTAAAACTATTGCCTTTGCTTTCACGTCAAGCACGCCCTTACAAAACACATTTTATAATAGACCTACAACTAAACTAAGTAAGCTAAGTAAATATTCTACTATAAAATAAGGTACCTGTATTAGTTAAGACGAAGAACCTGTTATTACCATGCTTATGGTTTATTGCGATTTCACGACTAATGGCCCTTCGTTGTGCTGTCAACTAATAAGAAATTGAGTATAAAGGAGCCTTTTTTGGTACAAACCCTAAAAGCATAGAAAACGTGTTAAGATGAATGGCTGAAAAAAAGATACATTAATTAAAAATCGTTTGAAAGCCAAATAAATAAACGGATTTCATGCTGTCGATGAACTAAAATGAATGACGTGACTGATAACGAAATTATCAGACTAATAAAAAGCTTTATTTCACCCAGTTTTGTTATTTCGGGGTGATGGATCGGTTTCCTAATGGGTTTTGGCATTTAAAAGATTGAATATTGTAAATAACTCAAAATAATCCAATAAACAAAATAAAAAATAAATACATTTAAATTGTACACCCCTTTATCGATGGAACCTAGTTTTGTATTTAAACTTTTTTTATTACTCTTCAGCAAATAAATGATGTAGTCTTCCCACAAAAGATAAAAAATATAACAACTAATGTTTCTGAATCTTTTTCAAATGAATAAAATCAAGGCCTGGAAACTTTCCAGCAGGAACAGATACATAAATCAAATATCAACCCCAAACAGGTTTGCATTTTGGTGAAAAGAATATTTCGAGAATTACGAGCAGAAGCGAAAAATGAACCTTTTAACAAAATATTTCGTTGCGTGATTGGATGATTTTTCGAATAAAGTGATTAGGTACTTTACAATATACAGGGCGGCCGAAAAGCCTTTGTCTAACTAGCATACTTTCGGGAGCGTATAGGGAGGTCAAAATAACCCTAATTTGTCATTATCAATATTTTTTGTATTTACAAAAATGTATTAAAATTCTGGGCCGTTTTCAAGATATTTACCAAAAACCATAAATATGCCCATTTCATTAGTAAAGTATTACAAAAAAGATCTAGGCAGCCATGGAAACACAACCATGTTTATTTAAGAAATAGATTTTGGCATTACCTTTACGAAAGACATATTATAAGTATACTTTAGCGGATAATATTTTATTTTAAAAAATGAATTTTTCAAAGGAAAAGATCATTGACATGATTCTTGTATTGGGGAACAGTTCCCGAAAGGCGCCAGTCAGAACCAATAAGCTTTAGCAGACTGCTTGAGCGCTTTCTTGAAACAGGGAGCGTACATTACAAAACAGAAGAAAGGATGAAAACGGTTACAAATGAGGAAAATCAATAAATTTAAAATCAAATAATTTAGCAAATATGTACAGGGTGTCCCATTTTCGACACTTTTATAGGGTATCTCCGTAATTGTTAGTGCTATCAAAAAAGTAATATAGGTGTCACGTGCTCTTTTTGGGTCAAACTTAAAATAATAAAATCAAAATTATAAAATTTTCGCTCGCTTAAGAGATACGGGGAAAAATAAAAAAATTGACAATTTCAAAATTACCCTATATTTTCTTAGTTAAAAGAGATACAGAAAAATATTTTATGCAATAGTTTGTTTATAATGATTGTTGAATAATCTACCGTTTTCAGAATAAGTATATGAGGTCAGGTAAAAAAGTTATCGGACATAACCTCATTTTTTTAAATGGAACACCCTGTATATTTTAATCTAAAAAGATAGCATTTTAAATTCTCTTTTCAAACGTATAACACACCATGGATGATATTGGTTTCCTAGGTGATTTATTTAAACCTTATTAGTTTAAACCACAGTAGGCCATGAAACAAAAGCTAATATCCGAAAAACAACTATGTTGACATTCTAGTTGTTATTAACATTTAACGTCAATTTTATTTTTACATATTCGTTTGTAAAAATGACTTACCAACATTTTAAAAAATTTGATATGATATCAGCTTATATTGAAAATGGAAAAAACGAAGAAATGGCGCAAAACTTATATTTTGTTCGCTATCCGGAAAGACAGTAACTATTTAAGAACATATTCCGACGACTGGAACATAATTTCAAAACATACGGCTCTTTTACGATGCCGAGATCAAAAACTTAAATTAAGAAAACAAGGAAAATGAAGAAATAAGCGTGTTAGGATTTGTCAAGGCCAATAATCAGGTAATATATCCTGTGAAAGCTTTGAATAGTAGTAGCTCAACTTTTATTGAAGTTAAAACTTCTTTAGGCGCGTTTAGCACTTTTAGTGGGTATTGAATGAGACTAAGCCGTCAGATTCGGCTATGCAACGCTCATGATGCAGTCGGGGGAAAAAGCAAGATACTAAAATATGACCAAATGCATAGTTGTATCGATTCTTTTATCGCCTTGAATATGAGATTTGCGGATGTTAGGATGTGAAAGGTTAATAGATAATCTTGTCTTGGTGAGGTTCTTACTTCTGTCTTGTGGTCTTAGGCACACATCCTAATTTTATTCGTTAAATCACTTTGTAATTTTAGGAACAAACATCTACGCCTGTAAGAAACGTAGAAACTGAAACTGGAAATACGAAATCTAAGGCGCAAAGAATTTTGACGTCCAATAAATATTTCCCTATGCTTGTTAAAATTACCCAATATTTGCATCCTGGTGATGATGTGAGACGATTGGAATTTTGTCACTGGTTTTTAAATAAATCTAACGAGGATCGTTCTTTTGACCAAAAAATAATTTTGGCAGATGAATGTCGAATTACAATTTGCATTATTCATAGCCGACATAATGAAAGACATTGGAACTCCACAAACCTCCACATGGTCGATTTGGGGTAAATATAAGTTGTTTTTTGTTTCAAAACAAACTGGTGTATCGCTTTTTTTGAAGAAAATTTAAATGCAGATAGATATCTGAACATACTCCAATCAAGCCTTTTCGATATCCTTGATGATGTTCTAATCTGAATCTTTTATTTTGTTTCAAAGCAATGTTTAAATAAATCGCCTAGGAAACCAATATCATCCATGGTGTGTTATATATTTGAAAAAAGAATTTAAAATGCTATCTTTTTAGATTAAAATATACAGGGTGTTTCATTTAAAAAAATGAGGTTAGGTCCGATAACTTCTTTACCTGAACCCGTATGCTTATTCTGAAAACGGCAGATTATTCAACAATCATTATAAAGAAACTTTTGTAAAAAACATTTTTCTCTATCTCTTTTAACTAAGAAAATATAGGGTAATTTTGAAATTGTCAATTTTTTGATTTTCCCCCGTATCTCTTAAGCAAGCGAAAATTTTCAAATTATGATTTCACCATTTTAAGTTTGACCCAAAAAGAGCACATGACACCTATATTACTTTTTTGATAGCACTATCAATTACGGAGATACCCTATAAAAGTGTCGAAAATGGGACACCCTGTACATAAGGAAAACTAATAAGACAGACGTTTTGGAAATTATAGAACTATTAAAATCAGATTCAGCACCTGGTTTAGATGGTATAAAACCAAAACATTTAAAAATAATTAAAAATACTATTAGCCCTTATACCGGGTGACAATGGAACTACTACCCAGGCTGGCGTTTCAAAACGACTTTAGATAAAAATTTGAAATTTTGGTCGACGTCTGGGTTTCACCGGAAACGATTAAAATTTTGATATTTTAAATTGCAACCCCCGTATATTTTTGCATATTTAAATGCTGCAAAAAATTCTAAACATTTTTTATGTAGCGTGTCCTATACCTAAACTTAACAGATTTTGACTTATGGGGCTTTAAAGTTTGAACTATTTTAACATTTAATTCATTTTTCCAAAAAAACGAAGAGCGCTACGACCAAAACAAACGGTGCAATTCGTACTTCATTAAAGGCACTCTAGGATAGTAGAATAAAAAAACTGATGCTAGCAATTTTAAAAAATCGATATTTTCGACAAGACGTTTTTCAGTTTTTGATCCATTTTTGTATGAAAACGGTTTAACTTACAACCATAGGACTTTCACTACCCAATCTTACTGTTTTATCTTCTATCCATTTATGTTCTCAGTTTTCATTTTCAAACAACGGGTATTATTTTTGAACCAGCTGGACGTTTTATGCTCTTTTTACTAAAATTAAAATAATCATATTAGCCATGACACAGGTTGCTATGGTTTTTAGAAACAATTATATTACCTATGTCAGTTATTTCTTATCACCTAGTGTGTTTTGCAGATTGTTGGAAATTCTTGTAAATTATCGTTTTTTATTTCGTGATTTTTTTTGGCGTAGTTCTTTGTAATCTGTTCAAATGGTAATTTTTACAAGAGCCGAACAAAAATTTTAGTAAAAAGAGCATAAAACGTCCAGCTGGTTCAAAAATAATATCCGTTGTTTGAAAATGAAAACTGAGAATATAAATGGATAGAAGATAAAAAAGTAAGATTGGGTAGTGAAAGTCCTATGGTTGTAAGTTAAACCGTTTTCATACAAAAATGGATCAAAAACTGAAAAACGTCTTGTCGAAAATATCGATTTTTTAAAATTGCTAGCATCAGTTTTCTTATTCTACTATCCTAGAGTGCCTTTAATGAAGTACGAATTGCACCCTTGTTTTGGTCGTAGCGCTCTTCGTTTTTTTGGAAAAATGAATTAAATGTTAAAATAGTTCAAACTTTAAAGCCCCATAAGTCAAAATCTGTTAAGTTTAGGTATAGGACATGCTACATAAAAAATGTTTAGAATTTTTCGCAGCCTTCAAATATGCAAAAATATACGGGGGTTGCAATTTAAAATATCAAAATTTTAATCGTTTCCGGTGAAACCGGAAGTGATTGTCATTTGTTTTTTTGCTTAAAATATGCACATTACTTAACCCAGACGTCGACCAAAATTTCAAATTTTTACCTAAAGTCGTTTTGAAACGCCAGCCTGGGTAGTAGTTCCAATGTCACCCGGTATAGTTTTATTAATTAATAAATGCATCGACTCTAAAATATTCCCAATAGAGTTAAAGATTGCTAGAATTACCCCAGTATATTAATCTGATGATAAAAGTGATTTAAATAATTACAGACCTATTTCCGTTTTACCAATATTATCAAAAGTTTTTGAAAAATTCTTTAATTAATTGTGTTTTTTAAATAACAAATTTTATTAGCAAGAACCAACATAGGTTTCAAAAGACAAAAAAATACGAAAGTAGCAGCTATAGGATTATTAGAATTTAATTATAAAGAACTGGATAAGAAAAAAATTATTAGTTGTTTATTTTTAGATTATCGTAAAGCCTTTGATGTAGTGAGCCATAATATTCTTCTTGAAAAATTGCAAATAAATGTCAAAATAAAATTATTAAAGTATTAAATAATTATCCATATGATACAAATACTGAACTCATTTATAATGAAACAAAATACTTCAATATAGGTAAATGACATAATTTTACACCAAAAAATATATATAATACACGAAATAGTAAACAAATTTATTTTGACAAACATCAGCTTTATTAAAACAACAGATATACACAATTATTATAATCGTTCTAAAAATCTTTTTTTTTTATTCTACGAGAACAACAAGAAGTAAAAGTGCTATAACTCATAATGGATTAATTGAATACAACAAAATTCCTCAAAGTTTAAAGGCAATAAAAAATAAAGTAACATTTAACAAACATCTAAAACATATATACCGAAAAAAAATAATAATAACTATGTAATTAACTTGCGTTGGGCTACATTCTTGGTGAAACCGTATATTATCCATTATGGGTAAAATTAAAATGTTTTAAAACATTTTGACAACCACCTGTATAAGAATAAGAAAAACCCACAATCTACCTGTCCATTGTAATCCGTAATTTTAATTATTTTAATGATTTTATTACTTATTGATACCTTACATTAGAGTTTATATAAATACCTTAGCAATAATTTTTATCTTTGTGCTTCTTTGAAAATGACCTGAAAGGGTCGAAACACGCGTGTCAGGTAACTGAATAAATAGTGAAACATAACAAGGAATTTTAATTTTACCCATAATGGATAATAATAATAACAATGAATAAAAATGAAAATAAATAGGGATTATAAATATGATTATATTCTTTTAAGGAATCCAATATAAAATCTTTGTATTTTCATAGGATTCTAAAAATAAATATCTTTTACTATAATTAGCAGTTTTGTTAACAATTACAGAGAATTCAAACATTGGTCAGGCACGTGTGGGAGAAGAAGTTGGAATAACTGAAAGGTTAGTAAGGTTAATTTTAAAAATACATCAGTTTCATGCATACCACATTCAACTGCACCAGGCTCTGAGTGAAAATGACTTTCAGTGTAGAGTTGAGTTTTGTGAATTGGCTCGATTCCAACTTCAAGAAAATCCATTATTTTTTATGAACGTCTTATTTTCTGATGAGGCCACATTCCACAACAATGGATGCGTCAACAAGCATAATTTCCACTATTACTCTACCGAAATTCCAAGAATCATACGACAAATGGACTACCAACATCGTTGGTCAATAAATGTTTGGGGAGGAATGTGGTAGGCCTTTAGTTTTTTAACGACCATCTTACCGGTCAAATGTATATCGAATTTTTAACAAACTATTTACCTGTATTGCTTTTAAATTTACCACCAAATATGCAGGCACAAAATATGTGGTTCCAACAGGATGAAGCTCCAGCCCATTCTTCGCGATAGGTCAGAGCTTTGTTAGATAACACTTACGAAAATCGCTGGATTGGAAGCGGGTGGACCAGTTAGATGGCCTGTATGCCGATTTAACCAAATTCTACTTTTTTCTATGGGGTATGTAAGTAGAGAGAAACTAAGAGAACGAGACCAGTGGTGCTGGTGGTGCTGGTGGTGCAACTAACCCAGGTGGTGCAGGTGGTGCGTTTTACGATCTAACCCAAGTGGTTCGGTGGTGCGTTTTATGATCTAACCCGGGTGGTTCGGTGGTGCGTTTTATGACCTAACCCGGGTGGTGCTGGTGGTGCTGTTTTACGAGACCAGTGGTGCTGGTGGTGCTGTTTTACGAGACCAGTGGTGCTGGTGGTGCGTTTTATGACCTAACCCGGGTGGTTCGGTGGTGCTGTTTTACGAGACCAGTGGTGCTGGTGGTGCGTTTTATGACCTAACCCGGGTGGTTCGGTGGTGCTGTTTTACGAGACCAGTGGTGCTGGTGGTGCTGTTTTACGAGACCAGTGGTGCTGGTGGTGCTGTTTTACGAGACCAGGTGGTGCAGGTGGTGCGTTTTACGATCTAACCCAAGTGGTTCGGTGGTGCGTTTTATGATCTAACCCGGGTGGTTCGGTGGTGCGTTTTATAACCTAACCCGGGTGGTTCGGTGGTGCTGTTTACAAAATAACCCGAAATTAAACCCGACTTTTTACAACCTAACCCGGATGCTTTCATGAGGCGGCTTCTTATCTAACCCTAATTTGAACCTGAATATTTATGATCTGACCCGAGATAAAACCCGACTTTTTATGATTTAACCTTAGTGAAACGCCGCTGCTAAAGCGGGATAATTAAATCCCAATTTTTATAAGCCATCCTTAAACCCAACTTTTTACGATGCGACCTGAGTCATCCTTAAACCAGACTTTTTATGATTTAACCTTAGTGAAACGCCGCTGCTAAAGCGGGATAATTAAATCCCAATTTTTATAAGCCATCCTTAAACCCAACTTTTTACGATCCGACCTGAGCCCTCCTTAAACCAGACTTTTTATTATTTTCCCTTAGTTGAAACGCCGCTGTTAAAGCGGTATAGTAAAAAACATTATTTATTATTTCCCCTTAGTGAAACGCCGCTGGCGGGTAGTAAAGCGAAATAAATCCCTAATTTATATGGTCTAACAAGATAAGTATAATAAAGCGGTACATTTGTCACCCCACAATAATTATTTATACCTAAATGACCCTCTCAAACCCTCTGCCGACTCGATTTAAAAAGAAAGGGACATAAACCTTTATTTATTATTCCGAAGGACCCTCATTAAAATTCAGTAGCATATCTAATAATTGATTCCAATTTTTGCACCACTTATATAAAATACAATAAAATAATTAGCATCTAGAACCATTAACTAGAGATTTCTTTGTACTGGAAATGGATAAATTATAGGACTATCTTGTAATGAGAACAGAGTAATAAAAAGTAAATAAAACTTAAATACGTATAAAATGCCAAGCAGGTATAGGTACTATACAACTTGCGTTCGCCATCAGGTAGAACCCCCAATAAAATTATGAATATTAGGCGTAGGCATCAAAGTAGCAATCTTAACTTATTTTCAACACGAGCATAAAAATATAGGGTTGTTAAATATTTTACAACCCTAATTCTCAATGGCAGCAATAAGCAAATCACGTTGGTTTTTTAATTTATTATTAATCTGGCTAACTTAAGAAACTCACAATATAACAACCATCCAAAAAAATCATAATACATTACTGGGTGTGAAAGCAATTGCGCTGCAAAATATAGTGTATACCGACTCTGAGGTAGTTAATTAAAATCCCAATTAGCGCTAAAAAAAATCAATTAGATATTTACTTTAGATATTTTAATAAAAAAAATTCAATATTCTTGGCAACATTTAAGTTTTAAAATTAGCATAATAACAAATCCGTTACAATGAATTAAACAAACACAAACATAATTTTAAAATCTCATAATAAGAATATAAACTAAAATTATAATGCGTAGCAGGTCCAAAATCTAACAAGTTTCGACTAGTCAAATGACGTCAGTTTACATCTGCGAAGAATACCCAACTCTCGAACCATAAAAAATGGTCAAACTTTGTCGGCAAATACCCTTCTATGATGCAGGGGAAGGACAGGTAACTCGAGATGTTTATAAAGAAACGTTAAAGAACATTATTTGCTTATTTCTAGACTCTTAAAAATTACATGCAATCGAACAATAAATGTTTTCATCATGTATATTTATGAGTAACACATTACCTTCGACATACATAAATTCAAATTGATAATTACTCGCCTTAGTACTTTTTTAGAAGCTTGAATCTTTGCATATAACCGTCTGAGGATACCCAAACTTCCCCTAACATATTTCTCCGCAGCCGGGGAAAAAGAGGTAGAAAAAAGTAAAATAACAACTCCAAGTGTCTTTGCGAACAATCGGCAATAAAATAGAGTATTTCAGTTTTTAATTTTTCGTAAATAAAAGTTGGTTAGATTAATAGTCTCTGTGAATATAATAACATAAACAAAGTGATATGCCGTAAATTTAGGAGTACAGTATAAATTATGCCTCTATTAAAATATACCGCAATAACTAACTACCAAAGGATTTTTGATATTTTGAATATATTTGATGCTCATAGCATTATCACATTTCCAAAGGCTCTAAATTTTAGAAAAATGTTCTAATAGAATATGTCTATCAATATAAAGTAAAGGTATTGTTAGGTTTTTTTAAAAAATACGACCTACAACAGTCTCTGCTACAGCATGGCTGACTCTGTAGAAACTTCTGTGAAACCATAATAATTATATCAATAATCGAGTTGTCGTTATGATAATATTTTCTTCCAATATCCGACTCCACTATCCATAAAAGTTATGTTAGGAAATTCATAATTGAGCGCATTGTAATTTTTTAAAAAGAAATTCACTTCACACACAAAGATGTAGCCATTCAATCCATGAAAATAATGCAAGTCAGTATGCGTATGTTATGGCTAACTGTTTAAATGTCTATTCCTTCCACGTTTATCGGAAGAAATACTTTTTTTATACTAGTATTTTAGTTGAAAATAAGATCATAAATCATCTATACAAAACAAGCGTCCCTTATGGATTTGAACGAAAATCATAGATTCGACTATTTTCATGAAAAATAAATCTAAGTACGGAATAATGCAGGAAGATTATCTATTTTCTTGGTTTAGAAAGTGATGTAGTTAAGATTTATAACTTAGGAATAAATAAATTATTATTAATCTTTTCGACCTATTTCTCTTGCATATTTAATTTCTTTGATAGTAAGAACTAATCTTTTTATTTTACAAAGTAAAAAAAAGCTAAAGATCGGCGTTGTCAGTCAGGTATAAGAACTGATTTAACACGATGGTTTTTGTACAAACGTTCACATACAATTGTATGCTTTTTAACCGATTGTGTCGGAAAAAAATGACGATTTATAGATTAGATATTTAGACGAAGAGCTAACCTTCTCAATAAAGTATTGATTATTGCCCTGCTAGCTAGACAACACTTTTTATGTTAGTCAAAAAAAAAAATTTTTTTTTTCGGACGCTATTACAGATTTCATCGTTAACTAACAAACATTAAGACCAAAAAATTAGCGTGCAAGATGAAATGTATAGGTTCACTTCATTTCTACATTATTTTACAACTCTCAATCGCATTAAAAACAAGATCGAATAAAAAACAACTTATGACATATGGACGAAAAATGTTTTTCGGGCTATTTAGGTTAGCGACCGCATTACGTCTGAAATACTACATTTTTCGAGCTTATAACATAATTTACTATTTTAACGTTAAAATAGGGGAAATGATGTATCGAAATGCATACTTTTTTTTTGTCGGTCACGAGATTATAGTTTCTTTTAAAATGAACTCTAATATTTACAACACAAATTATCCTTTAAGCCACTTTAGTTTAAAACTCGTCTGTCGCTTTCCCTATATTGTGAGTTTGATTAAAGTATAGCGTAGTATATATTTAGATGAATTTCGCAAATGTTGAATACTTTCAAAACTGAAAAAGCCGCCCTTTGCAATAAATATCTCCGTAGAGTTAGGTACCCTGCAGATTAAGGGTATTTCAGCGGATAATCATATACAAATTCAAAGATTTTGTCTATTTTAATGGATTAACAAACAATATCTATAGGATGACTTTACTGATAAAAAAAAAATAACAAAAATCTATTAAGTCTAGGCTCACATGAAATTCCATAAAGAGCAGCTGCATAGCCTTATCACATCAAACTATATTTTTATTTCGTTCTATTGTCAAAAGTCTATGTTTAGGAGATTATCGTTCATTTTAAAATGAACTCTAATATGTACATCACCATAAACTACCTCTTAAGCCGCCGTAAAAATACACTTTTCGATTTACCTCTATATTGATTTTCTAATATTAAATATCTACAATAGTCGAAATTCGCTCGCTAATACCTATGTATGCAAGGTTTCTTCAAAAAATGACAATTTTGTTGTTTAATGGCTTGAAAAAATGGAAAAAGGAGGTTTTTGCATCCATTTATTTCCAGATGAGTGTTAAAAATACTTATAAAACTCGGTACACCGAAGATCAACCATTAATGAGAGGGTTGAGTCCTGTTTGCCAAATCCTGATTTATAATTTGACGTTGGCAACGGTACAATTTTTTAACATTTATCATAAGAGGCGTATATTTTTGGGGCTTAGATCTACCAGTTTATCCACGCCCCATTTATTGTTAGTGCTTTAGTAATTTTACTTTCCAATTATTTTTTACCAAAACGCGTAGTTGAAACAGTGTCTATATCAGACGATATAATAAATTTTAAGGATTAATTTGCTTACAAATACACTTCAATTTATTTAGGCTAAAGCAGCCAGACATATACTGGAACTACGAAAACCCTATTACAATTTGGTTGCCTAGAGAAAATTTTGTAAAAAACATAGCTTTCTACACAAATGCTTGCACATTATGTACCTATCATTTTAAGATACCTGGCGACATCAATGTAAGCATTGACATAATGACGCAAGATATAGGTAGGTACTAGAATATTCAAGATTTCTATTAACGATACACTTCAGCATACATGCGAGATGTCATTAATGTCTACGGAAGGCAACAGACATACCAGCTATTTTTACATGGGATTCCATAGACTTGAACGCTTCTTGTTTAGAAATATTTGATGTCATCTTGAGGAGTTCCATATTGAAGCATCAAACCTACCTGCCAAATAATTGACGAAATATGGGATATCATAAAATATGTCCCCCATCGAACTAAATGATCCTATAAACCAGCTTCACAGACCGTAATTTGTGATGCTAACACGATTAATACGCAATAGAACAAGATTAAGAAACAAAATTTAAAGTAGCTCTTTATCACACGAAAATAATTAAATAATTTACGGTTACAGAACAATAATTATTTTAAAAAGCTGTATAACTAAATATATTATGTTATTAGGAATATTCTGTCTAAAGTAACAGCTGATCTTAGTCGAAAATGAGATCGTATTATTGATTGTTGAATTCGTTAGGTATGAAATAAAATTAGAGATTTCGTCTATTTTTTTCACGATTAAAAAAGAATACCTCTATTTAGCTAAAAATGAAACGATTACAGTGGTAGATTAATTCACTTTACCAAGCATGTAAACTACTAATTTTGCAATAAATATCTTCTATATTTCTAGGTAGGTTTACTCGAAAATGTTGGGCTATTTTCATCAAAAATCCCGATACGAAATTGAAAAATTTGCCTATTTTTGTCGGTTTACAAAGTGATAGTGGAATATTGGTTTGATCAAAGAACAATAATTATTTTAAAAATGTTGTATAATTAACTAAATGTCGGTGTTATCAGGCAGGCAAGAAGTTATTTATCTGAATCTTATTTGTACCATTAGCGTTTATATACAAATGTTAGTGGTTTTCAAAAATTGATATCTCGGAAATTATTAGGTTTAGACTTATAATACGCTCATTAAAAAATAATGACTACTTTATGCAAAATTCAAAAATATTATAAGATGTAGGGTATCCCAGTAACTTAACCAAAGATTTTCGGTCTTCGTAAAGCTTTATACGTTTCTTCAGCGTACCAAACATTCACTTTTTTTAAATATTGACATCGGGTTAGGATTCTGAACATAGGATTAACATCACTCCAATAGTGAACATGTTGCGTTGTCACACTTCCATTCGTCGAAAAGTAAACAAAACCGTTTGAGCTACGTGGGGAATAAATAAAGTTGGCTTGTTGAAAAATTTTAATATTTATTAAGGTAAAAGACTATAAATATATCGATACAACACTTTGGCATTTCTAATACTACAAACATGAATATCTAAAATGTGATATTTAAAACCATCAACTCTCTCTCCCTTCTCTAATTTTGGTACACCAATGCTGTCTTCTAAGTTTATAATATATGGCGTCCTGCAGTTTAATTCCAAAAATGTTTTAACTAAAAATTCCTCTTTAACACGTCCTTTAACGTAAATAATGTCTGCGTCTATCAGATTGTTGGATATGATATTATGTAGTTCCTTGTAATCGGTATCACCATAATTATAAAGGATACCATGATGATTTCCAAATAGATATTTGACTTGTTTCTTGCAAGCCTTACTTAAGGTGTCGAATGGTTTAACTGGTTTAAAAAAGTAACTTTTCATACTATTTCCATCATAAATAGCCAATTCTTTCGCGTAAAATTCAGGTATGTTAAATCCTTGAATATCGACTACAACGAACTTCATTGTCTGAAGACTCAAATCAAGCAAGTATATTTGCATATTTTTATCGCTCTTAAGTTCGATTTCAAAAGCACACCCCCACTTTTCGATAATTTCACAGTCTTAGCACATAGATCTTATATTTTTATTTACGATCAATTCATCTTTATTCGCCAATCGTCTCAAACGAGTCTGCTTTTGAAAGTAATATAGCCTTAGTATTCAGAAAATATTAATAATATCGGAGCTTAAAACATCCTTGACACTAAAAAATCATTGTGTTTCCTAACAAAACCCATCATCTTGTCTATTTAGCTTGCTTTCCTATTGTTTAGCAGGTTAAATAAAATTATTATTTCGCTCTTTTTGTCGGTACTGAATCGTTAGGGGAATACGTTTCTAGTTCTATAAGAGAGACAGTTAAAATTTATGTAAGCAATCAAAAATCCTACACTATGAGCTACTTAGTTAAAATTTCATATTTCCTTCCTGGATCAGGCAAAATTTGTGATGTGTCGGACAAAATTTATAAAAATACGAAAAAAAAATGCTGGATGCATTTTTAGCGTGACTTTCTATTTAATACCATCTTATTTCAAGCTATAATTCGGTTGTCAAAATGAGAATAAAATAATTTTCCCATGGTTTATGTCATCTTAAAAAGTCAAAAGGTTATATTCTGTAGAGGGTCAGATACATTCAAATTTAAATATTTTCTCCAAGAAGAATTTTAAGATAGTATTATAGTAAATAAAAATTCTATACCTCCAATATTTCTTGGAAACATATCGTGTTCTAGCGACATAACCCAAAAGTACCTCTATTCAGAAACGCATCGTACTTTTCTTGTCAATAATTGTCTCATTGTCCCATCCATTACATTATTATAATCTTTATGTTTTACCTATCTATTATTGATCTATAATACCTTAGAAACGGAATATGTTATGATAGCAATAATACCTGCTATCACACCTAGGGCATTATAAGCGGGCATTATGATAATGCCCGCTTATATTACCCTAATGCGCTAATATGGAAATTTTATTGCTTATCCAATTTTATTTCTCTCACAATAAAGATCAAGTTTATACAAAAAATAATTTTTTCTTTAAACAATACTAAAAATTAAACTTTATTTCCAAAATAAAAATTACAATTTTGAAATGTCCCGGAAAATGTAGCTGATCCCACTATAGAATGGTCGGTGTTTTTTGTGATGGTAGCAGCGGTGGTAGCACTAACGCTATTTTGTATAGAAGAACAGTCTATTAAAGAATTTTCAATAGTCGCTACGGAATTAACCTCGGAATTAACTGAATTGGCAATCATTTTGGCTATTTTGTTTTTGGATGAAATACTTTCTTCTATATATCCTTCAGCTACTGAAGAGCTTTTCCATTTCCCATGTTGTTTTAGCGTTTCAAACGAAGCACCTGCCTCAACAAGTAAAGTTGACGATGTGCGACGCAAACAGTGGCCGGTGTAAGCTTCTGCATTATCCAGTTTTAAAAATTTTGCGATCAATGTTGGGACGCTTCCTATGGTATTTTTTCCAATGGGTTGTACTGTACATCGACCCTTTCTATAGGTAAGAAAGAATCTTCGCTCCTTTATTCCAGCTGGTCTTAATGTTGTATACTTTTTTATTAAATTTAAAGCGCCTAAATCTTCTTCGATGATAGTAAAACTTTTTGAAGTTGAAGTTTTAGTTTCTGGTACCTTTATAACCAAGACTGTTCCTCTATCTTCAATGTCATCAATGGTCATTTTGACCAACTCATCTCGTCTTAAACCTCCAAAAACACCCATTACCAATATGACTTTGTGTACCAAGTAGATATCATCAGGAGCCTTCTTAATAAATTTTAATATTTGTTCTCCTTCCAAAACTTTAGACTTCTTCGGGACGTATCCTTTCGACTTAACTTTTAAAAAAGATATGAGACGATGGTATTGCGAAATGTCTATATTTTCATAGACCATCAACGTAGACCTTAGGGTAGAATACTTGGTCCAGAGAGAGTTCGGACTGTATTTTTCCGACTAAAAATAATAAAGTTTGTTAAACATATGTATTAAAATAAAATCAATAACTTACCAGTTCCTGGAAATATGCCATTAAAACGTTTTCGGTTATTTGAAGAATTGTGTTCGTATCTTTCCAAATACCAAATATGCCATACTCCCGATCATACTGTTGCCTTGATTTAACTGGCAAAAGATTTTCGGTCGCTTTTATGACCTTTTCTCTTATATTTTGTGGAATTTCTTCCATTTTGAGCAAATCGTTAAATAAAAAATGCCAACTGACTAACTGACAGAAACATCAAAGTCAAACTTAACACCAGTCATTATCTACTTACGTATACAGGTACAGGTGCAACTTATTTTTTATATTGCGAATAAATAATGTAATTAGTCATTGAAAAACTCTTTTTTAGGTAAAACATAAAGCATTGTATGCACCACGGGCTTTACTGGACTATAATGCCCATCAGGCAGAAACCTATCCCTCGGGCCAGAGGCCCTCGGGCTATTTCTACCTTCAGGGCATTATAGTCCCCGTAACGCCCTTGATACATAAATAGCTATAAAGCACCTGTTACCAGCATTATCTGTTTTTATGGTTTTCATAAAACATAGCGATTACCAATGAAAATTAAACGAAAACTTAATAAATAACTTTTTTTTTTTTCAACTGAAATAGACTGATTTTCGATGGAAAAATGTTACTTATAACTAAAAATGAATATAAGACATATACGCAATGATATTTAGAATAAATCAATCTTTTCTAAAATTACTATGAAATATTCACAAAATCGTTTCGTTATAACCAAAGTAGCAAGGCTTGCAGATTTCGTATAGAGTTCAAACGCGATACTGAGATGATCTTTTTTTTTTATATTTTTGTAGGATAATGCACCACTACGTTGTAAGCACTTGAGAGAGGACTTTCTTGAAAAATCCTCAAATTTCTCTGCAATTTTGTTCCTTCTAGAGTTAAATTCACACAGAAAACCCCGTATTCTTATCTTTCAGGTTGGTATATTAAAAAGGGCTTATTAGTATGGTTTAGAAAACAAGCAATATTAATTACCGGATGTTTTTTCGTCGTATGAAGAGTTGAAAAATTTTTTTTTCCACTCCAATGGTTACGATGCAGAGAGTCGGGTTTCATCATAATCTTTCAGGGTAGCTCAGGTTTGATTGCATGTAGAGAGTCGAGTTTCATCATAATCTTTCAGGGTAGCTCAGGTTTGATTACATGTACTAAGGTTAGTGCTCCTTGCAATCGGTTTCAGGTTTAACGCGCCCCCCTCAGGTTTGTTCAGGTTTCTCAAACGTTTGAGAAACCTGAACAAACCTGAGGGGGGCGCGTTAAACCTGAAACCGATTGCAAGGAGCACTAACCTTAGTACATGTAATCAAACCTGAGCTACCCTGAAAGATTATGATGAAACTCGACTCTCTACATGCAATCAAACCTGAGCTACCCTGAAAGATTATGATGAAACCCGACTCTCTGCATCGTAACCATTGGAGTGGAAAAAAAAATTTTTCAACTCTTCATACGACGAAAAAACATCCGTTAATTAATATTGCTTGTTTTCTAAACCATACTAATAAGCCCTTTTTAATATACCAACCTGAAAGATAAGAATACGGGGTTTTCTGTGTGAATTTAACTCTAGAAGGAACAAAATTGCAGAGAAATTTGAGGATTTTTCAAGAAAGTCCTCTCTCAAGTGCTTACAACGTAGTGGTGCATTATCCTACAAAAATATAAAAAAAAAAGATCATCTCAGTATCGCGTTTGAACTCTATACGAAATCTGCAAGCCTTGCTACTTTGGTTATAACGAAACGATTTTGTGAATATTTCATAGTAATTTTAGAAAAGATTGATTTATTCTAAATATCATTGCGTATATGTCTTATATTCATTTTTAGTTATAAGTAACATTTTTCCATCGAAAATCAGTCTATTTCAGTTGAAAAAAAAAAAGTTATTTATTAAGTTTTCGTTTAATTTTCATTGGTAATCGCTATGTTTTATGAAAACCATAAAAACAGATAATGCTGGTAACAGGTGCTTTAAGATTATAATAATGTAATGGATGGGACAATGAGACAATTATTGACAAGAAAAGTACGATGCGTTTCTGAATAGAGGTACTTTTGGGTTATGTCGCTAGAACACGATATGTTTCCAAGAAATATTGGAGGTATAGAATTTTTATTTACTATAATACTATCTTAAAATTCTTCTTGGAGAAAATATTTAAATTTGAATGTATCTGACCCTCTACAGAATATAACCTTTTGACTTTTTAAGATGACATAAACCATGGGAAAATTATTTTATTCTCATTTTGACAACCGAATTATAGCTTGAAATAAGATGGTATTAAATAGAAAGTCACGCTAAAAATGCATCCAGCATTTTTTTTTCGTATTTTTATAAATTTTGTCCGACACATCACAAATTTTGCCTGATCCAGGAAGGAAATATGAAATTTTAACTAAGTAGCTCATAGTGTAGGATTTTTGATTGCTTACATAAATTTTAACTGTCTCTCTTATAGAACTAGAAACGTATTCCCCTAACGATTCAGTACCGACAAAAAGAGCGAAATAATAATTTTATTTAACCTGCTAAACAATAGGAAAGCAAGCTAAATAGACAAGATGATGGGTTTTGTTAGGAAACACAATGATTTTTTAGTGTCAAGGATGTTTTAAGCTCCGATATTATTAATATTTTCTGAATACTAAGGCTATATTACTTTCAAAAGCAGACTCGTTTGAGACGATTGGCGAATAAAGATGAATTGATCGTAAATAAAAATATAAGATCTATGTGCTAAGACTGTGAAATTATCGAAAAGTGGGGGTGTGCTTTTGAAATCGAACTTAAGAGCGATAAAAATATGCAAATATACTTGCTTGATTTGAGTCTTCAGACAATGAAGTTCGTTGTAGTCGATATTCAAGGATTTAACATACCTGAATTTTACGCGAAAGAATTGGCTATTTATGATGGAAATAGTATGAAAAGTTACTTTTTTAAACCAGTTAAACCATTCGACACCTTAAGTAAGGCTTGCAAGAAACAAGTCAAATATCTATTTGGAAATCATCATGGTATCCTTTATAATTATGGTGATACCGATTACAAGGAACTACATAATATCATATCCAACAATCTGATAGACGCAGACATTATTTACGTTAAAGGACGTGTTAAAGAGGAATTTTTAGTTAAAACATTTTTGGAATTAAACTGCAGGACGCCATATATTATAAACTTAGAAGACAGCATTGGTGTACCAAAATTAGAGAAGGGAGAGAGAGTTGATGGTTTTAAATATCACATTTTAGATATTCATGTTTGTAGTATTAGAAATGCCAAAGTGTTGTATCGATATATTTATAGTCTTTTACCTTAATAAATATTAAAATTTTTCAACAAGCCAACTTTATTTATTCCCCACGTAGCTCAAACGGTTTTGTTTACTTTTCGACGAATGGAAGTGTGACAACGCAACATGTTCACTATTGGAGTGATGTTAATCCTATGTTCAGAATCCTAACCCGATGTCAATATTTAAAAAAAGTGAATGTTTGGTACGCTGAAGAAACGTATAAAGCTTTACGAAGACCGAAAATCTTTGGTTAAGTTACTGGGATACCCTACATCTTATAATATTTTTGAATTTTGCATAAAGTAGTCATTATTTTTTAATGAGCGTATTATAAGTCTAAACCTAATAATTTCCGAGATATCAATTTTTGAAAACCACTATCATTTGTATATAAACGCTAATGGTACAAATAAGATTCAGATAAATAACTTCTTGCCTGCCTGATAACACCGACATTTAGTTAATTATACAACATTTTTAAAATAATTATTGTTCTTTGATCAAACCAATATTCCACTATCACTTTGTAAACCGACAAAAATAGGCAAATTTTTCAATTTCGTATCGGGATTTTTGATGAAAATAGCCCAACATTTTCGAGTAAACCTACCTAGAAATATAGAAGATATTTATTGCAAAATTAGTAGTTTACATGCTTGGTAAAGTGAATTAATCTACCACTGTAATCGTTTCATTTTTAGCTAAATAGAGGTATTCTTTTTTAATCGTGAAAAAAATAGACGAAATCTCTAATTTTATTTCATACCTAACGAATTCAACAATCAATAATACGATCTCATTTTCGACTAAGATCAGCTGTTACTTTAGACAGAATATTCCTAATAACATAATATATTTAGTTATACAGCTTTTTAAAATAATTATTGTTCTGTAACCGTAAATTATTTAATTATTTTCGTGTGATAAAGAGCTACTTTAAATTTTGTTTCTTAATCTTGTTCTATTGCGTATTAATCGTGTTAGCATCACAAATTACGGTCTGTGAAGCTGGTTTATAGGATCATTTAGTTCGATGGGGGACATATTTTATGATATCCCATATTTCGTCAATTATTTGGCAGGTAGGTTTGATGCTTCAATATGGAACTCCTCAAGATGACATCAAATATTTCTAAACAAGAAGCGTTCAAGTCTATGGAATCCCATGTAAAAATAGCTGGTATGTCTGTTGCCTTCCGTAGACATTAATGACATCTCGCATGTATGCTGAAGTGTATCGTTAATAGAAATCTTGAATATTCTAGTACCTACCTATATCTTGCGTCATTATGTCAATGCTTACATTGATGTCGCCAGGTATCTTAAAATGATAGGTACATAATGTGCAAGCATTTGTGTAGAAAGCTATGTTTTTTACAAAATTTTCTCTAGGCAACCAAATTGTAATAGGGTTTTCGTAGTTCCAGTATATGTCTGGCTGCTTTAGCCTAAATAAATTGAAGTGTATTTGTAAGCAAATTAATCCTTAAAATTTATTATATCGTCTGATATAGACACTGTTTCAACTACGCGTTTTGGTAAAAAATAATTGGAAAGTAAAATTACTAAAGCACTAACAATAAATGGGGCGTGGATAAACTGGTAGATCTAAGCCCCAAAAATATACGCCTCTTATGATAAATGTTAAAAAATTGTACCGTTGCCAACGTCAAATTATAAATCAGGATTTGGCAAACAGGACTCAACCCTCTCATTAATGGTTGATCTTCGGTGTACCGAGTTTTATAAGTATTTTTAACACTCATCTGGAAATAAATGGATGCAAAAACCTCCTTTTTCCATTTTTTCAAGCCATTAAACAACAAAATTGTCATTTTTTGAAGAAACCTTGCATACATAGGTATTAGCGAGCGAATTTCGACTATTGTAGATATTTAATATTAGAAAATCAATATAGAGGTAAATCGAAAAGTGTATTTTTACGGCGGCTTAAGAGGTAGTTTATGGTGATGTACATATTAGAGTTCATTTTAAAATGAACGATAATCTCCTAAACATAGACTTTTGACAATAGAACGAAATAAAAGTATAGTTTGATGTGATAAGGCTATGCAGCTGCTCTTTATGGAATTTCATGTGAGCCTAGACTTAATAGATTTTTGTTATTTTTTTTTTATCAGTAAAGTCATCCTATAGATATTGTTTGTTAATCCATTAAAATAGACAAAATCTTTGAATTTGTATATGATTATCCGCTGAAATACCCTTAATCTGCAGGGTACCTAACTCTACGGAGATATTTATTGCAAAGGGCGGCTTTTTCAGTTTTGAAAGTATTCAACATTTGCGAAATTCATCTAAATATATACTACGCTATACTTTAATCAAACTCACAATAGAGGGAAAGCGACAGACGAGTTTTAAACTAATGTGGCTTAAAGGATAATTTGTGTTGTAAATATTAGAGTTCATTTTAAAAGAAACTATAATCTCGTGACCGACAAAAAAAAGTATCCATTTCGATACATCATTTCCCCTATTTTAACGTTAAAATAGTAAATTATGTTATAAGCTCGAAAAATGTAGTATTTCAGACGTAATGCGGTCGCTAACCTAAATAGCCCGAAAAACATTTTTCGTCCATATGTCATAAGTTGTTTTTTATTCGATCTTGTTTTTAATGCGATTGAGAGTTGTAAAATAATGTAGAAATGAAGTGAACCTATACATTTCATCTTGCACGCTAATTTTTTGGTCTTAATGTTTGTTAGTTAACGATGAAATCTGTAATAGCGTCCGAAAAAAAAAATTTTTTTTTTTGACTAACATAAAAAGTGTTGTCTAGCTAGCAGGGCAATAATCAATACTTTATTGAGAAGGTTAGCTCTTCGTCTAAATATCTAATCTATAAATCGTCATTTTTTTCCGACACAATCGGTTAAAAAGCATACAATTGTATGTGAACGTTTGTACAAAAACCATCGTGTTAAATCAGTTCTTATACCTGACTGACAACGCCGATCTTTAGCTTTTTTTTACTTTGTAAAATAAAAAGATTAGTTCTTACTATCAAAGAAATTAAATATGCAAGAGAAATAGGTCGAAAAGATTAATAATAATTTATTTATTCCTAAGTTATAAATCTTAACTACATCACTTTCTAAACCAAGAAAATAGATAATCTTCCTGCATTATTCCGTACTTAGATTTATTTTTCATGAAAATAGTCGAATCTATGATTTTCGTTCAAATCCATAAGGGACGCTTGTTTTGTATAGATGATTTATGATCTTATTTTCAACTAAAATACTAGTATAAAAAAAGTATTTCTTCCGATAAACGTGGAAGGAATAGACATTTAAACAGTTAGCCATAACATACGCATACTGACTTGCATTATTTTCATGGATTGAATGGCTACATCTTTGTGTGTGAAGTGAATTTCTTTTTAAAAAATTACAATGCGCTCAATTATGAATTTCCTAACATAACTTTTATGGATAGTGGAGTCGGATATTGGAAGAAAATATTATCATAACGACAACTCGATTATTGATATAATTATTATGGTTTCACAGAAGTTTCTACAGAGTCAGCCATGCTGTAGCAGAGACTGTTGTAGGTCGTATTTTTTAAAAAAACCTAACAATACCTTTACTTTATATTGATAGACATATTCTATTAGAACATTTTTCTAAAATTTAGAGCCTTTGGAAATGTGATAATGCTATGAGCATCAAATATATTCAAAATATCAAAAATCCTTTGGTAGTTAGTTATTGCGGTATATTTTAATAGAGGCATAATTTATACTGTACTCCTAAATTTACGGCATATCACTTTGTTTATGTTATTATATTCACAGAGACTATTAATCTAACCAACTTTTATTTACGAAAAATTAAAAACTGAAATACTCTATTTTATTGCCGATTGTTCGCAAAGACACTTGGAGTTGTTATTTTACTTTTTTCTACCTCTTTTTCCCCGGCTGCGGAGAAATATGTTAGGGGAAGTTTGGGTATCCTCAGACGGTTATATGCAAAGATTCAAGCTTCTAAAAAAGTACTAAGGCGAGTAATTATCAATTTGAATTTATGTATGTCGAAGGTAATGTGTTACTCATAAATATACATGATGAAAACATTTATTGTTCGATTGCATGTAATTTTTAAGAGTCTAGAAATAAGCAAATAATGTTCTTTAACGTTTCTTTATAAACATCTCGAGTTACCTGTCCTTCCCCTGCATCATAGAAGGGTATTTGCCGACAAAGTTTGACCATTTTTTATGGTTCGAGAGTTGGGTATTCTTCGCAGATGTAAACTGACGTCATTTGACTAGTCGAAACTTGTTAGATTTTGGACCTGCTACGCATTATAATTTTAGTTTATATTCTTATTATGAGATTTTAAAATTATGTTTGTGTTTGTTTAATTCATTGTAACGGATTTGTTATTATGCTAATTTTAAAACTTAAATGTTGCCAAGAATATTGAATTTTTTTTATTAAAATATCTAAAGTAAATATCTAATTGATTTTTTTTAGCGCTAATTGGGATTTTAATTAACTACCTCAGAGTCGGTATACACTATATTTTGCAGCGCAATTGCTTTCACACCCAGTAATGTATTATGATTTTTTTGGATGGTTGTTATATTGTGAGTTTCTTAAGTTAGCCAGATTAATAATAAATTAAAAAACCAACGTGATTTGCTTATTGCTGCCATTGAGAATTAGGGTTGTAAAATATTTAACAACCCTATATTTTTATGCTCGTGTTGAAAATAAGTTAAGATTGCTACTTTGATGCCTACGCCTAATATTCATAATTTTATTGGGGGTTCTACCTGATGGCGAACGCAAGTTGTATAGTACCTATACCTGCTTGGCATTTTATACGTATTTAAGTTTTATTTACTTTTTATTACTCTGTTCTCATTACAAGATAGTCCTATAATTTATCCATTTCCAGTACAAAGAAATCTCTAGTTAATGGTTCTAGATGCTAATTATTTTATTGTATTTTATATAAGTGGTGCAAAAATTGGAATCAATTATTAGATATGCTACTGAATTTTAATGAGGGTCCTTCGGAATAATAAATAAAGGTTTATGTCCCTTTCTTTTTAAATCGAGTCGGCAGAGGGTTTGAGAGGGTCATTTAGGTATAAATAATTATTGTGGGGTGACAAATGTACCGCTTTATTATACTTATCTTGTTAGACCATATAAATTAGGGATTTATTTCGCTTTACTACCCGCCAGCGGCGTTTCACTAAGGGGAAATAATAAATAATGTTTTTTACTATACCGCTTTAACAGCGGCGTTTCAACTAAGGGAAAATAATAAAAAGTCTGGTTTAAGGAGGGCTCAGGTCGGATCGTAAAAAGTTGGGTTTAAGGATGGCTTATAAAAATTGGGATTTAATTATCCCGCTTTAGCAGCGGCGTTTCACTAAGGTTAAATCATAAAAAGTCTGGTTTAAGGATGACTCAGGTCGCATCGTAAAAAGTTGGGTTTAAGGATGGCTTATAAAAATTGGGATTTAATTATCCCGCTTTAGCAGCGGCGTTTCACTAAGGTTAAATCATAAAAAGTCGGGTTTTATCTCGGGTCAGATCATAAATATTCAGGTTCAAATTAGGGTTAGATAAGAAGCCGCCTCATGAAAGCATCCGGGTTAGGTTGTAAAAAGTCGGGTTTAATTTCGGGTTATTTTGTAAACAGCACCACCGAACCACCCGGGTTAGGTTATAAAACGCACCACCGAACCACCCGGGTTAGATCATAAAACGCACCACCGAACCACTTGGGTTAGATCGTAAAACGCACCACCTGCACCACCTGGTCTCGTAAAACAGCACCACCAGCACCACTGGTCTCGTAAAACAGCACCACCAGCACCACTGGTCTCGTAAAACAGCACCACCGAACCACCCGGGTTAGGTCATAAAACGCACCACCAGCACCACTGGTCTCGTAAAACAGCACCACCGAACCACCCGGGTTAGGTCATAAAACGCACCACCAGCACCACTGGTCTCGTAAAACAGCACCACCAGCACCACTGGTCTCGTAAAACAGCACCACCAGCACCACCCGGGTTAGGTCATAAAACGCACCACCGAACCACCCGGGTTAGATCATAAAACGCACCACCGAACCACTTGGGTTAGATCGTAAAACGCACCACCTGCACCACCTGGGTTAGTTGCACCACCAGCACCACCAGCACCACTGGTCTCGTTCTCTTAGTTTCTCTCTACTTATGTAAAAGACGGAACGTCCAACAACTGAGCAGAACATGGGAAAAAGAATAATCAACGCGTTTGCAACAATTACACCCGCAATCCTTCAAGATGTGGAAAGGTCATTTCAAGCAAGAATAAACAGATGCCTTGAACAAAATGGAAGACATTTTGAACATCTTTTAAGACAAATGCGTTACTGTAAAAATCTATTTCCTAAATAAACATGGTTGTGTTTCCATGGCTGCCTAGATCTTTCTTGTAATACTTTACTAATGATATCGGCATATTTATGGGTTTTGGTAAATATCTTGAAAACGGTTCAGAATTTTGATACACTTGTAGTACAAAAAAATATTTAAATTTAAATTCTGCATTAGATAGTAAAATAAAATACAGGATGCTTCATTTGAAAATCTTAAGAAAAACTAGTTTCAAAGTTGTCATTTTTGGAACCAAATTTTGGACACCCTGACAAAAATAAGATAAAACTATTTGATGTAGGAGTATCGTTAGATCTCCTGTATTTAAGTTCACACTATGTAGCTAGGACAAAACAGATCTAAGGCCGTTCTTTTAACAATTTTTTCAAGGCGTGCAAACCGATTTCTTGTTGTTTTTAATTTATTGCTCGTAAACGACTAAAGCAAATCAAATAAAATTTAGAGAAATAAGGAAGAACACTAAAAAGAACCAAAATATGCACAAAATACAGGGTGTACCATTTAATATTTTTTTTGTCGTCGATAAGCGAAAATTTTTTTCCCGAAATACACACAGGGTGTTATTTAATAAATATCCAATATTTTACAGGACGATTTCTCAGATATTTGTAAGGTGAAAAGTTCATATAAGCTCTTCATTTTTGAGATACGGGGTGTTACAATTTTTAACAGGAACAAAAAATATGAACGCCACTGCCGTTCTCTTTTTTGATAACACTGTTATGTAGGCATTTTATTGGCTAATGCAAAGTACATTTTCATAATTTCTTGATTTCGGCTTCGTTTAGGAGATAAATGCTATTTTATTAAACTCTGATATGGGGTTAGCGATATGCAAATAAATGCCATTTATTTCTTTATTATTCTTTTCCTCGAGAACGATTGCTCGTAGCGATTTGTACCAAGTATGCCTTTTTCATGTAAGAATGATGACGACATCCATTTTATTGCTTAAAAATGTAATACAAGGACGTATAAAAAAGTTATTACTCCTCAAAAGGGTAAAAATACGCGTAGGTGGTGCCCTCTACAAGTGGAAACCATACTAACATCAAATTCGAATTTCGCATTTTAAAAAACCCCTAAATGCCAATTTTCGTCCAAATATAGACATTATTTCAAAAATTATTTACGAAAAACAAAAATAAAAATAAATTTTTAACACCCTGTATCTCAAAAATGAAGGGCTTGCGGACCCATGCTTATATGAACTTTTCACCTTATAAACTTCTGAGCAATCGTCCTGTAAAATATCGGACACTTATTAAATAACACCCTGTATACAGCGTAGGTCTGAGTTCGAACGAAATTCCTAACTTAAATGGTATAGAAGCTATTGCAGGACTCTGTATAAACAAAAACGATTATTGAGACATTACATAGTAATCTGTAATCTTTCATGTGCCCGTATGTAGCTTTGTTGTTAATACAACAAATCTTTCATAAATGTTAATATATTTATTCTTGTGCTAATACCAAAGAAATCAAACATTTTTTTTTTTTTTATTTTACTTTTTTACGGTTCGTCGGCGTATCTGAGGCCATCTAGAACCGGTCATCGACCGTACGGTTTTTTAATCGTGCGGTCTACCGACTGGGGAGTGTGAAACGGCACCTTCATCCTACGAGATATCCGATCTCATCCGGCCTGTCCGGCGTGAATAGGATGGTTTTGATGTCGATTCATTTTACACTCTTCCCTAAGACAAGAGCACGCGGTGTTTCCCAAGCGGTCACCCATCCAAGTACTAGCCGCGCTCGACACCGCTTAACTTCGGTGATCTGACGGGAACCGGTGCTTTAGGTGTCGCTAGGCCCTTGCCAAATCAAACATTTCCAGAGTTTAAACTTGCACGACTTGTGTTTATAATATATTCTGAATCAATCAATAAAGCTGGTCAAAAATAAATACAAAATAATCTTTTATTCGGGGTCATGCAATTTTTCTAGCGCAACATAAATAATTTCAACAGTTCTGGATTAGTAATATTATTTTAATAAATGGTAAATAGTTTATTTTTAGTAAACTTGGCTGAAGTAAACATTGTTTATTATTTTAGGAAAATATGTAGTAATGCAAACAGTGAGTGTGAGTACTTATTTTATTATATTCGCACCAGTAATAAGTACGTTACTTTGGAATGCTTTAAATTTGCTTAGTCGTGATTATAGATTTTATATAAATTATTCAGTAAATGATAATTTTATATTTTAACATGATTATTAAGTATAGTAACGTAATAAACTACTATAACATTAAACTCTGTTTAACAAAGAATTACCCATTAATTTACCAGTGTAGCTTTTTAAGTGAACTGTATAGATAAAGGAACTGACTCGAAGGGGGAATAAATAAACGACAAATGCCTACAAAAACAGTCGTGCCATACAGGGTGTAATTTAATTGAGTGCCGATACTTAAGGGTGATAATCTATGAATGATTCTAAGATAAAAAGTTCATATGGACATATGTCCTAAACCTCTTCATTTTTGAGCTACAGGGTGTTAACATTTTAAGAAAAATATAACCTTTTTATATAAATCACTCTTAGATATTTTTATGAAATTTTGTACATACCTTTTAATCAATAAGGAGCATTTTTTGACCTAACAGATTTATAAAAATTTTTACCAGTGACGTCCGTACGGGGTTTGAACTGAATATTTTTAAAGAAAAAATGGATACGCCACTGCTTTTTCTAAAAACGAAACTTACTTTTGAAATTCTCATTTATTTTAAAGCAAATTTCGTTTATAGACTTACTTTTGTACGACGCACCGTTTTCGCGTAAAAAAATAAAAACAAAAAAAAATAAAAAATTTTATTTCAAAAATCGCGATTAATTTAAAAGGAAAAATTCCAAACCTTAAATCGAAAGCGAAATGACAAGAGAAGATAAACAGAATAAAGAACCCACATTATTTACAGTAGTTGTTCGAAGTGTCGTCCACCCACACGTATGCAAGCATGGACACTTCTTCCCATAGACTGACGCACATTTTCGAAGATTTCCGGGGTGTTTCTTATGGTTTGGCAGCATACTAATATACGATTTCGTAACTCTTCTTCGGTATGAATCGGCACTTGGTACACTAAGCTTTTCAGATGCCCCCAGAAAAAATAATCTAAACTGTTAAGGTCCGGAGATCTAGGTGGCCATGGCTGCGTTCCTCCGCGACCTATCCACCGATTGCGATAGGTGTGATTTAAAAATTCACGCACTCGTAAGCTAAAATGTGGAGGCGCACCATCGTGCATTAGCCACATCTGGTTTCTTAATAATAATGGAAGGTCTTCAAGCATTGGCGGCAGATCTTCTTCAAGAAAGTGTAAATATGATTGTCCATCAAGTCTTCTTGGGAGAAAAAATGGGCCTATCAAATAATCATCAATAATGCCAGCCCAAACATTTATTGAGAACTGTTCTTGATGATTTGATTCTACAATTGCATAAGGGTTTTCATCCGCCCATAAATGGTTATTATGGAAATTTCTTATTGAGTTTCGAGAAAAATTAGCTTCGTCGGTAAAAAGAATGTGCCTGTCAAATAACGGATTTTCCATCAGGTTTTGAAGAAAGCACACACAGAAATTAATGCGCATCGGGAAATCTCTAGGGAGTAATGCCTGGACTCTTTGAATATGATATGGGTATAATAAATTTTCGATGAGAATTTTCCAAACAAGAAAATGTGAAACATTAAATGTTGCCGCGATTTTCCTCGTGCTACTTTCGGGGTTCTCCTCAATTTCGTGTAAAATTCCTTCTTCAAGTTCCGGTGTTCTTACTGTTTGATGGACTCCTTTAGCACTGTGGTCTACTTTTAAAGTTCCGGTCTCGTGGAGACGTCTATGAATCCTAGAAAATGTTCTCGGATCGGGTAGTACGCGATTTGGATACCGCTCTTGGTATATCCGCCTGGCTTCGTATGCATTACCGTCTGCAAGCCCATAAATAAAATGCATGTCAGTTAATTCACTGTTTGTAAAATTTACCATTCTTTTATTATAATTTAACGTCTTACTGTAATAATAATTATTTAATAATGCAAAATCAATGCCAGGCCTTTTGTCTTTATGAAAAGAAACGTCAAAATTGATGTAGCTTTACCCAGCCTACTGATTTTTATTTGATTTGCTTTAAGAGGGCATTTAATATGGTTACCGTTTTTTTCTTTTCAAACGTTCAGTTGAATGTCACTGGTGAGTAGAAAATAAATTGTTGTCCCAAAAAAAGTGTTTCCACTCATGGTGGGTGCCAACCAAATTCAACAAAATAAATAAAAGCAGTCTCAATGAACCGAAGAAAAAAATGTTTTTTTTGTTTTTATTTTTTTACGCGAAAACGGTGCGTCGTACAAAAGTAAGTCCATAAACGAAATTTGCTTTAAAATAAATGGGAATTTCAAAAGTAAGTTTCGTTTTTAGAAAAAGCAGTGGCGTATCCATTTTTTCTTTAAAAATATTCAGTTTAAACCCCGTACGGACGTCACTGGTAAAAATTTTTATAAATCTGTTAGGTCAAAAAATGCTCCTTATTGATTAAAAGGTATGTACAAAATTTCATAAAAATATCTAAGAGTGATTTATATAAAAAGGTTATATTTTTCTTAAAATGTTAACACCCTGTAGCTTAAAAATGAAGAGGTTTAGGACATATGTCCATATGAACTTTTTATCTTAGAATCATTCATAGATTATCACCCTTAAGTATCGGCACTCAATTAAATTACACCCTGTATATTCCAGAAATCAGTGGCGGCTGGTGGGTTGGCAGCCAGGGCCGGCAGGAGAATTTTTGGAGACCATGCCTAATTTTTGTTCTTGTCTACTGTTTTATTATTTGCATTGAACATCTGTTCAGGTTAGTTTAAATTATTTAATTTCACGTCCATTTACCTCTTCCCTGGATTGTGTGCAGAATCCCGAAGTGGTTAGAATGGACGCCATTTCTGATCACTGTTTAGTTCAGTGTAATATGTACTGTAAAAAACCATTAACTTCTGTTAAATTTTCGTGATTTCGGTAATTTTAATCATGATGATTTCCTTGCAGATATGTACAGTTACAATTGGGACTTTTTGTATTCATTAGATGATGTTGATGATATTATGGTAGATTTTTTCATAAATTCTGTTAATAAGCTATTTGATAGGCATGCCTGATTAAGTCGCCTGCACCTTGGATTACACCTAACATAAAATTTATGAGGCGCTTGAGAAACAAGGCTCATTCTAAGTATAAAAAGCTAAAAACTGAGATAACTTGGAACGAGTACAAACAGCTAAGAAATCTTGTCACTATGTCGGTACGTAATGAAAAAGAGCCTACTTAGATCAACAATTTAGGACTGACCCTAGAGGGTTTTGGCGTACACTTAGATGGCTTAATATTAACTCAACTTCTGATTATGATCCTGCAGAGGTTGGTACTCCTAATAATTTTAATACGCATTTCTTAAAAAGCATCCCACCTCCCATTGTCCAGGCTGATAATACATTTATAAATCATTATATAAACTCTACTTTTGGTCATAATAATTATAATTTTAAGTTTTCTGTGGTGTATGCTGACAAGGTGGAGAGAATAATATATCTGTTACGTTTTATTGCCAGGGGAGCTGACGGCTTGGACCGAAAAAATATTTTATTGTTAGTCTCCCATTTAATTCACCACATTACTTTTATCATTAACTCGTGTATTCTTTCCAGCAAATTTCCAAGCCAGTGGAAAATTGCAAATGTTCTTCCCGTAGCTAAAAAAGTAATCCTAGTGAATTTTCCCATTATAGACCCATAAGTTTATTGCCGATCTTATCTAAAATTTTGAAAAAAATCATGGCTGAGCAACTAAATAATTATTCTATACAACAAAAAGTTATTCCCGTTTCTCAGTCAGGTTTCCGGGTGCGGCATAGTACAACCAACCACAGCTCTATTAAAGGTTACCGATGATATCATTCGTGGATCTGATATTAGTAAGTGTACCTGCCTACTGCTTCTCGATTACAGTAAAGCCTTCGACACCCTTGACCACGATACACTGTGTACTAAACTGACGTATTTTGGCCTCGACGTTACTGCTACTGCTATTGTTTAAGAAACTACCTTTGTAATCGACGTCAGAGAGTAACAGTTAACCGAGCAGTTAACAATAATTTTTCTGATATGTTAAACATGAGCCGTGGGATGCCCCAAGGCAGTTCTTGGGCCCCTTTTGGTTTTCACTGTATATGGCAGATTTTGGAGGCTTTTAAAACATTCATATTCGCATCAGTACGCTGACGACTTTTAACTATATTATAGCTTTAGTCCTGGTGATGTTGAGGAATGAGGTGGCTTATTAATTAATCAAGAATCAAGATCTCAAAATTATCTATGAAATATCTCTTGCCCATAGTCTCTCATTAAATCAAACTAAAACACAGCTTCTCCTATTTGGTAATAATACTAATGATATCTCTGGGAACCTCAATATCAATATAAATGGTGTTCAGCTAGCTGCCTCTGAATCATGCAAGAACCTAGGTATTTACTTCGATTCTAAATTGAGATTTAGGCCGCATGTGTCATTCTTACTACAAAAGAGCTATGGCGAGTTAAGAACATTGTACATGCTTAAAAACTTTTTGTCTACACCTGTCAAATTAAGCCTTTGTGATTTGCTTATTTTATCATCGTTGTCCTACTGTGATGTACTCTTTTGGCCTGCTCTATTGCTGGAGGATAAAAGCAGTCTGCAAAAGCTTCAGAACAGTTACTTAAGATTTTGTCATGGGCTTAGAAAGTTCCATCATGTCACCCAGCACTTCTCGATTTCTGATTGGTTAAGGTTAGAGCAGAGGTTTCAGTTACATTTATGTACTTTAGTGTTTAAGGTACAAAAATTTCAGCAGCCTGAATATCTTCACGAAAAACTTGTTAAGGGCTCTGACATTCATGAAAGACGAACGCGTCATAATGATCTTCTTTCTGTCCCCAGACACAGGACAGCCTTGTTTCAGCGATCATTTACCTACAACTCCGTGAAATATTTCAATCCCGTTCCAACTAATGTAAAAAGCTGCTCAACAGTTAATACATTTAAAAAACAACTTAAAACTTATATTCGAACATTAGAACAAATTTAACTTTACTTCTTGTATTCTATATCTATCTTTTAACACCAAACCAAGCACAGTGGTCGCAATGATTGACGCTTTTTTTTTCTTATATGAATTATATTTTAAAGGAATTATAATAATTATTTGATTGTGTAGGTATATTACACAAGGGTAAACTTAAATATGTTTCCCTGTATTTTTAATTTTCGTATTATTCTTTTTTTCATTGTTAATATACTTTTTGCACTGAGTTAGATGAGTAGCTCTGCTAGATCTCACCAATCTTGTCAAATATTATATTTGTATATTTGTTGAATATTTTAAATAAAGGCTATTTATTATTATTATTATTATTATTATTGTTTTCTGGTCATGATCCCCTCTCTCCCCCCCCCCCCTGAATCCGCGCCTCGGTCGGTATTTTTTTTTTTCTTTTGAAAACATAACTACTGATAGAATAAAAATAGAGTTATGTCATTCACCACGGAATAATTTCTTTTAGATTAAAAATCTGAAAAAAAAAATTAGGAGTTTTTCCAACCTGTCAAATTAATTCAATATACGGCGAGCTTAAATTAGATGTTGCACATTGGCGAGAAAATGGTGAATTACGGCATACAATTCAGATGTTTTTTGCATATTTTCTTAGAACTTTGTTTTCTATTAAGTACTTACCAATAACTATTGTGATAAATTTGACAGTCGTTCCTGGTTAATTGTATTAAGAAAATAAGTTTCACAAAAGTTCATGCTCCTTTAACACAGATATGGGTGACAATCGAGTCAAGTCGAATAGGTTTTAGTTGATTGAGGTATATTTTCCTTGGAAATATCATGCTTTTGGAGATCCCTACGGATTTTGATTATTTCCTTTTTAATTTGAAAATAAAATACTTGGCCAACAAAACAGATTAATTTTGGCTTCACCACAGATCTTTATAGCTATATAAATCAGTAGCCATGAAAATTTTTGATACCATTTTTCTTAAAATTACTTATTACTCCTCTTAGCTCTTTGTGTTGTATTTTGATTTAATTTGTTCATCCAATGACGAGAATCCACATTTTAAACTTAAAATATATTAAATAAGATATAAGATCACTTTTTACTTCAGTTTCAACTTGGTTTCCCATGTTGTTGAGCAATTCAAAAAGTGGAGCGATTATTCGCTGGCAGTTTGAAAATCATTACAATGCCAATTGATGTAGATGAATAATATAATATAATGTCTCTTGTCTGTTTAACCCTAAGTCGGCACTGACGATCATGCTGCCACTGCCAGAAACGTTACATCATCGGGTTAGGTAGTCCAGCATGTATCAAGCACAGCGAGATGGTCCTGCCGAAACGGTATCAAAGTAGTACGTAGGGTGTGACCTAGCGTATGCAGCTAAAGGTATCATCTCCAGCGATCGCTACAGTTTTTATACACGACAAGTGCTGATGTTTATAAAAACCTGACATTGACTGACCCAGTGGTTTAGTATTACAATACACAGTGGTGTACGTTTTACAAAATGTGAGGCACGACGTTTGGTTGACAATATAAAAATGTGTAATTAGTTATTATGAACAAGTAATCTTATCATCAGCATCCGGAGTTATTATATCCTCGTCCTGATTCAACTTCTTCCTCTTTGGATTCAACCTCATCTTCATCTAATTTAATGTCTGCTCGATAAACACAATGTCCATTTTATTTCGACTTTTCTCGGCTACAAATTATTCAAAAACAACTACTGAATTTGTACCATACACAATACTTCCAACATGCTCGAAGAAAATTGACTTCTTTTTTTTTAGATAATATCAATTTTATTCTAATCTTGCATTGTGTTTGAAGTGAAATATTTTATTAAATGCCGACAAAGCATGAACCGTAAACAAATAAATTATGATAAAGATAAACCAACAGAGTATAAATTAATATTACGTGTGGAATGACTCTATAATATCAGTTATATGAACCCATAAAAATTGTTTGACAACAATGTACAGGGTGTCCAGTTTTCGATGGTTTTAATCTTAATCTCCGTTATTAGTAAAGACAGAAGGATACGGTTTTTGCAGTACTGTGCTACTTTTTTGTGAAACAAAAGATGGCGCAATCAGAATTTTTCTAGTCCTCCATGTTTTTGATATACGGGATGTTTTTAAAAATTTTACATTTTGGGACACTCCTCATATTTAGGTTAGTTAAGTAGCTTGTCAAAGAAAAAATAAATGTTTTTTTTTGTAGTTTCTTACGTAGAATCCGGCGACGTACTTTTTTCTATGTTCAGTTTCCGAGAAAAAAAAAATTGCTTTTTTTTAAATGGGTTACCCTATATGTTTTTTAATAATATAATTTAGTGTACAACAACCTTCTCAGAAATATAAAATACCTTATTTTTATTTTTAATATTAAGCACGAAATTCACGATTTATAAAGAAATATACATTTTTTGTTAGTAGGCCATGACGGGTATTTAAAAATAGAAAAGAACACAGTCATTTATGTCATATTAAAAACTGCTTTAGTTTCTGCCAGATTATTCAGGTTCTCTAAGTTGTTTTAAAATATCTAATTAATAGTAAAAAATCAGTTTGTCCTAATTATGGCAGAAAATGCAATCTTTGAAAAAAATGAAAAATACGGCATGCCGTTTGTTATGTCCATTGTAATGAAAATGCAGATGAAGCATTAGAAGTGTATTTCGATAGATAAATATACGTAATAGTTGTCATTCTTAAAGTCAATCATCGGCGTAGCCCTGTATTTTATTTTTGTGAAGAGGTCAGCAGTGTAAAGTATGAATAATAATGGATAGCATTAAGTCTTGTGGCACTCCTGATGATACACGTGTGTTGCTTAAATAGGAAGTTTCAATAGAGACCTGTTGGTTCCAATTTACAAAATAGGAGTCGAAAAAATCGGTCACATCTGGACTACAGCCTATATATTTGAGATTGGCGAGCATAAGCGTGTGATTGACAATGTCGAATGCTATAGAGAAGTTCAGCAGCACCAGTGCCGTAGATTTTTTAACATCAATTACTTCAAAAATATCGTAACTAACATTTAAAAGTGTAGTTATGGTGCTGTGAGACTCACTAAATCCCAACTGGCATTCTGGAATGATTTTATTTTCCTCCACAAAACAATATATTTGACGATGGACTATTTTTTCTAATATTTTTGAGAACACTGGTAGTATGCTTATTGGTCGAAATTCGTTGTAGCCATTAGGATTACTTACCGTTGTAAAGATGATACTTATCTAAAATTTAATAAGCAATTCAAAAATGGCCAAATCAGCTGGGACTCAGGGAGTTGAATTTAACACAACAACAAATACCTCTAAAGTGGTCTTCCTTCAGATCTAAATTGACGGGCTGCACTAAATTTTGGGGTGTCATTAGCCGAAGAAATATTACATGCTGCTCGTTTTCAAATCAACACCCTGTATAAAGTGTTTTTTTTTTAACTTAAATTTGTTGAATTGCAACATTGATTTGACACAATCGACATGGAAAGTATACCATAGGATAGAACACGTTAACCAGAAATTGGCATTTAATTATTTCAGCTCTCAATCAATCAGGCCCGATCTCAATATCCTCGCTCACTCTCATTAACCTGTTAAGTGTTATTGGAAACCTCAAACTATCTGACACCATTCTATTAGAGCTGTTCGATCTCATATTAATCAGGTTGATTTTAATTTAAAAAGATTATACGTATTACTATTTAGATTTAGTCGACGAGCAACTGAGCCGCTCTGTGTCGCCGCCGCTTTTTAACAAATTCTAGCAGGGACAATAACAACGTTTTTAATTTCAAAGAACACTTTACATAATTTGCAAATAGTGAAACGAAATCATTTAAACAATATGGCTAGCACAGAACAATAAAGATGGCTAGTAGTAGTAGTAGTAGTGGACGGGGATGCCAAGCAAGTAGGCCAGCTCAGACCCTTTTTGCCTACTCCATTTTAACGTCTGTTGGGTAATGTCAGCCAGACGAGACCTACAGTTTACCGTGGATTCCAAACCACAACATAACCGACAGGTGTTATTTTCGACACAGTATTTTTACGGTCTTGTTATTATTAACGCCTCTTTGCTTATCACAAATCTCGACGAGCTAGCCCTTAAACGACCTTGTGTGCAGCTAAGAGAGTTATGTTTGTCGCGAGGACCCTCGAATCATCCTAAACAGCATCAGACCCGCGTACGCGAGGCTCGGATCCGGATCCGTCGCCAATTGTCTAGTCAGTACCTCAATCCTCAATCATACGAATATCAGACAGTGTTCGAGATCCACCATAACCTTTATTGTTCTGTGATCCACCATCCAAACCACTGATCAATCCTTCGTCTATCATTTGGGTCAAGGGTCCCTTCCTCGACAACATGCTATTTCTAGAGGTACATCCTTTGATCACCGGTCAGTGGCAATGATCATCGGCCCGGTATCTTGAAGGTCTCTCCGCTACTACATGCTTTAGTATCGGTGCATTGTATGCGCAACGCGACGGGGTATGGTAGCCTGGGTCCTGCAAACTGAGAAACAGCCCTATGATCAAACACACAAGTTAACTCTAGACGTTAACTAGCTGTTTCCAACCACAGTGAAAAATTAACAAGTAGGCTGTCTTCGGCTGTTGTCATGGAAACAGTACGTTAAAAGTTAACTTGTCTGTTTGATCATAGGGCTGAAAGTCTGCTGGGTCAGCCCGTGCTAGAACCGGGTACCTGTAGCATTAGTAATAATAATGTTATTTTTAAACAATTTCGAAGGATATAACCCTTCCTTTCTCACTCTGTCCCTGAGATTTAGACCGAACTTCCTCTTTGTAATTTTTAAATACCTCACTGACTTTTTGTATGGGTTAGAGTCTCAGTGCCGTAAGTTAACACAGGAAAGGCACACTCATTGTACGCTTATCTTTCAAGGAATTTAAGATTTGAAGCTCTCCGCGAGCAGCCCACCTTAAGGTTATCCCTCTTTTTAGTTCACAGGTTTGGTGGTCTCTGTTGATCCTCAACTTATATCCTAGATACTAAATATACGTATTTTTCTCGATTTCTGTTTTTTATTTCGCTGGGTGGTAAATTGGTCATCATTTTTGTTGTTTCATTTTAAAGGTCTTCTGATATATCTTTAGGGTTTGTATGCATAGGAACACGAAGCATCTATTTCTATTTCTCCAGTATAATCTTTGCGAATAGGATATTTATTTTTGAATTTAAAGGTCTGATATAAAGTTTAAATGAGTGCTAAAGGATGACGATTCTGTAGCAACAATTTGTTCCAGTCTAAATAGAATTAACAGTGCTGACAGTGTCACACATATTTATTGTTTATTGTACTTACATATCTACTACACAGTGGCATAGCCACAGGGGCTAACGCCCCTTTACTACTTAAATAATAATTCTTAAAAAACAAGGTCGGTCTTATTTTATTTTTAGTGAAGAAGAACGAGGGGAATAAACTTAATAAAACCGGTTTCGATAGCGTCTCACCACAGTATATTATTTTTTTTTTATATAGCGGACTTTGACTTCCTTGGGGCCAGACCTCCGTTCCCTAGGAAGCATAAGGAAGATGAATTCCTACGAAATTTGGGCATGATCCCAAATTTTTTTTTCCCTGCGGCGCTTTAGCTCCACAGTCTGCACCCCTCCCAGGTTTGCTCTCCTGACTACGCCACTGCTACTACATGAATTAATCCTGTTATAAGGTACAACCGTAAATACGGTAGTAAAGTATTTGAAGTAGGTAAAGTATTTCCCTAACCACTGCTTTAAACTGAGTGTGTTTCATACAGAATAAACCCACATTGTCCTGCTGTCTACTATTATAACTTCTACATATTATTATATTATACCTAAAATGCCAATGGTGACCCTAGCTGACGGTTGTTGTGGGCTATATCAGGTATAAAAAAAGTAGCTGGGTTTCTGGTATTATGTATAGAAACATTGATATCAAAGTTTTCCACAAACGTAGTGTCGTTTAAGAAGCAATTCGCTGTTTTATGCAAATAGAGCATGCGTGAAACCTTTCTACGTTTGGTTAAAGATTCCAAATAATATCTGTTACAAAGTGATGATGACGTGATGGAAAAATCAAAGACGGGTATCTATGAAATGAAGGTGTCGGGCCACGTTATTTTATATTTCTGACATTCACAATACAGGCTCCAAATTATATATGCATACTCTAGATACAATAGAGATTGAGGGGTCCGAACGTCTTTAAAATTTATTTTTCGTTTGGCATATATCAAATTTATGCGCGACTTTTGGCGGTCACTACATGAGAAATAGCAGTGGACCAAGATTAGATTCTTCGGTATGCCGGAGGGTGGGTAAAAGGGATATGACGTGTAGCTTTTTTTTTCCTTATGCCCGTCCTTAATCAGAGTACTGCGGCCATAAGTAGGCCTATTGTGCAGACCTTCGTCTTATTGTATCCACTCGGTTATCTTGGTTCCGTGTATTAGTTTATACACGTCAACTGCTCATTTAGTGGTTATTTCATTCAGTTCCAGTTTTACTCTCCCGAAAATGGCATAGCGTCTGCGATCCAGGAAATTGCATTGACAGACAACATAATAGACAGTTTCCCTATCCTTGCCTTAGAGCCTACAGCTAACATCTCCATGGTATATCTTCACGTTGTTCAGGTGATCCTTGACAGCCATATGTCCTGTTAGGATTCCCGTTGTTATTCTTAGTTGGTTCCTTCTAAGGTTAAGCAACTGCTTTGAGAATTTAGGACCAATACTCCCCATAACTCTCTTGCTATAGTTGAGTCCCTGTCTGCTGTTCCAGTAGACTTTGTTTTCGTTTTTGGTCCATCGCTTAATAGCTTCTCGTGCTATGCATCTAGGCACTCCTAGTGCTGGTGCAGGACCAATGTATGGTGCAGCTGATGCTTGCCTCGTGAGCTCGTCTGCTCTTTCGTTGCCAAAAATGTCCCCCAGATATTTTACTTCCCTAGCCAGCTGCAACGTTTCTCCTTGAAGGATTAGGGGCCTTAATCCCTCTTTTTTTTCGCTTTGTGAAGGGCACTATGACGGTCTTTGGAGGGCTGATGTTTAGATCTTCCCGTCCTATCCATTCTTCCACCACTTTAACGGCCTCCTGTATTCTATCTCTCACAGTGGTGTTGAATTTTCCTTGTGTCGTGATGACCAGATCATCAGCATAACCCAAGATTGAGTGTCCCGCCCCACTAAGTTTCCTCAGAAGGTCATCCATGACTAGGTTCCAGAGCAGGGGAGAGGGAACTCCCCCCTGCGGGCACGCCCCTGCCACTAGGACCACCTGAGTCTCGCCCAGAAGACAACCCTGCCCCTAAGCATGTGATCTATCCATCGGCAGCAGGTTTCCTCCAGTCCTGTGTTTCTGGTGATGGAGGCAAAGGAAGTGTGTGGAATCCGTTGCCCATCACGTTATCCCTTATATGTATATTTAACAGTTTTTCTAGCGTTTTAAGCACAAAGGACATTAGGCTGATGTGCCGAAATGCCTTTGCGGTCGAGTAATTTAGGCGCCCATCTTTTAGTATAAACACTACTTTGGTCAGCCTCCATGTCCTCGGAATGTATCCTAACGCCAAGCTGGCTCTTAGTAGTAAACACAGTTTGCTAATAAGAAGGTCCGGGGCCTGCTGTAGCATTGCTGGGCAAATGTCCCGAAGATTTGTACGGTTCGAATAAGTAAGCACGTGTAGACTTTTATGGATACAATATGCTGTTGATTGTATTGTAAAGATATGTTTTTAGAAATTCAGTCAAGGTAGAGTGGAAACCAAACTCTTTATCTAATTTATCGAGTAATATTACGAAAGATACTTTGTCGAAATCTTTTTCAAAGTCTGTATAGGCAACTTCCATTTGACCGCGCTTATTTAAGACATCTGATATAACGAGTGATTATTAATTATTTTGCTCAAGGGCGGCTGTGACCCAGTATACATAGTGTAGCAGTAGCGCGTAGATTAAATCATAGGGCGAATTTGCAAGAAAGCAGCGTTGTCACGTTGAAAACCTAAAATAATGTTTTTTGACGGTATGTAATATAAAATCCTGAGCTATCTTACTTTGAAAGCCTACTTTATATGGCCGCCTCCTACTTCTAGACACCTTCTAATGTTTCTTCTTTCCCTCAGAGACACATTAACCAATACGTTTGGAGAATTATTAATTTCGGCAATTTTTTCTGAAATCCTTCGTTTAAGATCATTTATATCCTCAATTGGTGTTCGATAAATGGAGTTTTTTATAAAGGGCCACAAAAAGAAATCGCAGGGTGTTAAATCGCAGGAACGAGGTGGCCATATTTGTTGCGTATTTCGGCTTATAACTCTGTTTTCAAAAAATTCACTTAAAAAATTTAAATTTTCTCTGGTTACATGAGGTGTAGCGCCATCTTGTTGGAAGTAACCTTCCCGCAATTCATCATCGTGAAGCTCATTAATAAATGTTGTCAGAATTTCGATCCGATATCTCTCAGCTGTAATTGTGCCATCAAAGTAAATTGGGCCTACTATTCTTCTAGAACTAATTGCTGCCCACACACCAACTTTTTGAGGATGAAGAGGTCTTTCTACAAAAACATGCGGATTTTGCGTATTCCACATTCGCATATGTATTTTGTGAATTAACATAGCCTGATAAATAAAAATAAGCCTCATCGGTAAAAAATGTTTTTTCAAAAGCACCACTATTTTCTTCTTGAAAATTGTTTAAAAACCATTCACAAAAATTAAGTCTTTGGGGAACGTCATTGGGAAGGAGTTCATGAATAGCCGTAACACGATAAGGGTATAGATGCAGATCCGTTTTCAAAAGTGTTTGACATGTACTGTAGCATAAATCCGTTTGCTGAATTTGTTGAGATAAATGCCTAATAGAAGTTGAAGGATTATTTTCCATAATTTGTCGCGCTTCTTCAATAACCTCATTCGATCGTTTCGTTGGTCTTCCAGCCCCTTTTTTATGTTGAACAGAACCAGTCGGACGAAATTCATCAATTAGGTATTGTGACCCAGTACGAAAATTATGAAAGGTCACCGCAACATCAGGAAACTCGGTTCGAAATTCATCAAAGCAGTCATGCATAGAGTAATTCTACACACCGCCTATTTTGTTTCCATTTCTAAAAAAACTTTCAACAATAAAAATTTTTTGTGCTTCACTAAACATTTTTACTGTAGAACTTTCAATCCGGCAACAAAGCTTCACCAAAACTTGATACGCTGAAAAATAAAAAAAGAAATAAAAAATTAAATCATATCCTGCAAATAGCACTTTATAATAGTCAAAAGACGACTCCCCGGAGAAATATTAGTTAAAGCAATAGTAACCTACCTTCAAATAACTGCAAAAATTACAAAATTTCTCCAATTTTTAAACTTTACAAATACACAAATTCAAATAATATATAATATCTACGCAGTACGGCCATGATGCTTTTAAAATGCATGGCCTCCCTTGAGCAAAATAATTAAAAATCACTCGTTATTTTGGGATATTGACAATGGACCACTTGTAGCTGCTCTTTGTCTCATAAATCCTTGTTGATATATTGACATGTTATGCTGCACGGATTAATAATCGTACATAAAATAATTGATGCGAGTATCTTAGTAGGCGTCGACAAGCAATTGGACGATAATTAGTTGTGTGCTTTGTCTCCTTTTTTAAAATCTAGCTGGCCTTTTACAAAATGGTTAGTTCCGACCAAGCTTTACCTCAATGCATCCTGGGAGCGGCGATGAGCGCAAATTTGAATTTGTTAAGTCTGAAAAATCAAAAGTTTTAATATGAAAAATAGTTAACTTATTACGATAACTGGTGCCACATAATTGGAGCAAAAAGTAGTTCTAGTTTATTTTCTGGAACTGCAAAAGGTTTTTCAGTCAAGTTATTCTTTGTGAAACGTTTTGCAAACAAACCGCGTTGAGACTTTTTATGGAAATAACTATTTTTTCTTTAGTAATTTACCATAGAAAATAATATTTTTTAAAGATATCAAGTTATTTGAATTATACGATACACTTAGCATCATATATTTTATGAGCGATCTAACTCCTCTGGTATTAAACCGTATTACAGTATACCTTCTCGCTTTCCATGGATCGATTATATTCATATTCAATTTATATCAAAGAAGATAAATGTGTGGCACGATAAGCTCACGGGTTATATTAGATTTGTATCATATTTGCTAAAAAGATTACAGTTATCTACTATATCTTTTCTGAAAAAGATTGATATCATTTTAATTTGAATAATTAACGGTAAAAAGATCATTTAACAGGTGTTGGTTTATTTGTGATTCCGGAAGCTCCTAGTTAAATTATTGCCACTTAAAAAAGAAATAGATTTCCAACAAACTCTTAAATATCAAGCAACATTTATAGTATTTTTCTGCTTAGAAAATGACGAGTTGAGGTTAAACTTACAAAGTTTTAGTAACTAAAGACGGCAACTCAAAAGCCAAAGGAATGTGTTGTTAAAAACATCCTAGTCAGCTGTAAAAGTCCGCAGAAATCGACATGAATCCCTGCATGTCTTTCTTTCTATACAGCATTAACCAACCATGCCATTTCTTCATCTTTATTGGCACGTATCGTCGGTACGCTAAATCCATAGGTATCGTAACTATAGATCCGACACGCCATTCATAAATGCTATAAAATTGTGATGCCAAAATCGTTTGGTGCTAGGTGGGGTCGGGAGTGGGGATTACTCTGAATTTACATATGCATGCGACAAAACCACAGAACAACAAAGGTTAGGTTGACAAAACTCCAGGAAAACCCACAGAAAAACGCTGTCACAAATCCGAGTATTGCCGAGTCGATGCGGATGGCCACGAAAATGATGGGGTCTGGGCGGATTCTTTTTTGCTGCGTTGCCATACTACAGATTTTTTACAAGGTTTTAGGCAATGTTATATATTTCCCACATCATGTTATTCTAGTAAATCATAGAAGTTAATACTTTTAAAGTAAACTCAGAAAACTACGTTTTCTGTGGCGTAAGTCTGGCAAACCAAGTGGAGGGGAGCAGCTTGAATGTTGATTTACTTTACACTGGAATACAATGATGACAACACGTTTATTTGTTATTGTTCGGTCTAATAGTTACGAGGTCTATGGCTAAATCCTACTTTACCAGTAATACATAACATAATTGTAGTCGTGCGTATTTTATTTATTTTATTTGTTGATTGTTTCCATGTTATAGCATTTCGCAGATTTTCGATGCACTTTTTTTTATTGTTTCTGGTGATTTTTTGAGACAGTTCTCTTGTGCGATATTATAGTTAATTTTAATATATCATATATTATACTTATATCTTAAGAATCTAACCTCTAGCACCACAACTATGATTTTCTTAGCAGAGAAATAGTATAGTAGTCGGATGAACAAAATAATTTAAAATCATATAGGAAAGAATTAATAATAATCAAATAAATAAAGCAAAACTTACTTGTTTAAACCAATGATCTAATAACTATTATAGATACAATAAAAACAAATAAAGGTATTGACATCAACGTACTCCAGTCTAAAGTAAATCAATGCTTGTTGCGTCCCTCTACTTGGTTTGCCAAACTTACGATGTTAAAAGTATTAACATGAATAACAAGATGTGGGAAATTTATAACATTCTCTAAATCCTTGTAAAACATTTGCAGTATGTCAACGTAGCCGTAAGACATCCGCCCAGATCCATCATCGACTCGGCAATACTCGGCATAACGATGTTTTATTAATTCTTGTTAGCGTTTTCTGGGGTTTTGAGTGTTTACCGACTTTGTGAAATTATTGCTGTGTTTTTAGTATTTTATGATATTTTATTTTGAGACTAATTAAAATGAGTAACCTCAGACTCGTTCAAGTCTCGATTTTGTGATGATTTTGATATCTCGGATCATTCTATGCAGGAAATTTGTTTTACTGTATCATTACTGTGTCACAAATTCATAATAACCCAATATATAGATATATATTTTGAACTTTTGATGACAATATCCTATATTTTATTGTTGTAAATTTCAAAGGAAATAAATAAAATAAATAAACTCCTCATATCGTCTCGCCTACAAACGATTTTGTAGCTGACTTGTACTATCTATGGTTATTAGATCATTGGTTTAAACTTACAAGAATGTGTCAACTCGCTCTTTGAGTACCTACCCTTTAAATGCTTCCAAAAATATTGAAAAACTTGCCTCAAAATGGCGAAAATTCCTAGTGCTCCATTTGTGCATTGTTTCAAGGTGGCCCCATTTAAGAGGCGATGCAATATAGGCAACCTTCCCCATACACCAAACGCTTCTTTGAGGTACACCGCCTTTTACTTTTTATGTTGTAATATTTATTTTCTTGTTTAATTATACATTTATCTACTCCCTCTGAGATGGGTTTAAACGAAATCATTATACGGGGCACCACAGCGTTATGTCAAAGATATTTTATTAAAATTTGAAACATGTTTAAATGAAAATCCGAGATAATGCACTTTCTATATATCGTAAATATCTTAAAAATGTTAATATTACTACATTACAATCTCAGGCAAAATGATCTTTATAAAAGAATATGATGGATTTTGTTACTGCCTCAATACGTCGAGAAAAGAAAGCTTATGTTATGTGAACTATGAACTTAAAAAAATTTTAGGAACTTCAGAGCCCTCCGAAATACGTTTGATCAAGTAGATATATACAAAAAAGAGAAAAAATGCACATTTCGGAAGAGCTTTTGGATCTTGAAAATATTAATGATTTTTTTATCAACTCGATTCCTCGTCTGACGCCTGCAAATGATAGTATAAATTATTTTCATTCACATTAACATGTAGCTGTTGCCTACGAATTTAAATTTTCTTTGGTCTCTGACGCAGAAGCCGCTAATATTTTATTCAGTATTAAAAGTAATGCTAGGGTGGTTGATCAAATTTTGTCCGAAATGTTGAAAATGTGTAAGTCATATTGCATTACAGCACTTATTCATATTATTAACGTTTCACTTTTAACTAAGTTGGTTCCACAAAGCTGGAAAAATTCAATGGTTTCCCTGCTGCCAAAGAAGAGCAAACTCTCGGATTTGTCCGAGTTGCGCCCCCTTAAGTATACTTATTGTGACATCTAAAATTGCTGAAAAGGTAATTTATCTAGAAGTAAACTATATAACGGCCTTAAATCTCTTGCCTTGTAAACTGTCGGGTTTTAGGTCCAGTTACAGTACTGCATCGGCTTTATCAGATCTAACAGATGGTTGCCTGGCGGGGATGAATCCCTGGTTTCTATTCTGATAATGCTTGACTACTCCAGGGCATATGATTGTTTGGATCACATAATTATTATTAGTTAAATTAAAGTATTATGGTTTTCCTCTCAATGTTTTGGAGTGGTTTTAATCAGCCGAAAAATAACTAGGGGCGTTCCACAAGGTTCGATTTTGGGACCACTCTTGTTTATTTTATTTACAGCGGACTTACCTACTGAAATTTCTGCCTCTTACCATTTATACTGGAAAATTTACTTGCCATTTTCACCTAATGATCAAGGTCTCTCTTTTGCCCAATTTAATCAGAACTTAGAGATAATAAATGTGTGGTCTAAAAATAATGGTCTTCTGCTGAATCCTGCAAAAGCCTCGGCTATGCTTATTGGTACAGGTAGACAACGTGCCAAAGTTCTGGTAAACGATTCAGTTTTGTTGGACGTAGTTCCAATTAATTTTAAAAATGTTTGTAAAAACCTTGGGATTACTCTTGACCAAACTTTTATTTTGAAACCAGCTTATGGCAGATTAAAATCAATTTATGAGTTTAAATACATACTGGATGTTAACATCAAATTTAGATTAACATAGTCGATTATTTTATTTCTTTGTAATCATTGCGATATAGTGTATGGTCCATATCTGCAGGCCCGATACCGACACAGACTACAGGTCATGCAGAACGCCTGTATGAGGTTTGGTGCATGTGTCAGACGAAAAGATCATATAACCCCACCATATTTGCAATTTGGTTGGTTCAGAATGGAAAAAAGGCGTGATATTCATTTTCGCTATTTTTTACAAAGAATTATCAATTCCCATACACCAACCTATCTTTACGAAAAACTAACTTCTGACAATGGTGTATTTGTTGTACTGAGAAGGGTACCAATTTTACTTCATATACCACCACATTCCACCTCTGCTTTCAGAGGTTCGTTTACCAATCATTCTTGTTTTTCATTTAACACCTTGCCAAACTATTTAAAATCAATTAATAATAAAAGTGCATTTAAAAATCGGCTTAAATATTTGTCAACCACTCGTTGCTGTAGGAGCTACTGATAGTGTTATTTTTCATATCACATAATATTATTATTTGATAAACTAATAATAATCAGATTAATTTATATTATTTAGTTATTTTCAATAATATTGTATATTATTTGATTAAATTGGTAAGATATTTCAGTTTGGGCCTAAGCAGCCTGTGACTGAGCCCCGCCTTAATAAAGACTTTTTGAATTTGAATTTAAAATAAAAGTGTCAGTTTTAAATAATTAACAACTGGTTTCTTTTTCGTGTTTAAAACTAAAGCAAAATGTATTTGATTTCCAAAATGCCCTTTAATGACCATTTAGAGAATTTATGTAAACCAGCATTCAAGCCTTCATAAATAAAAAATAACTTATTTCTTTAGACATTGAAGAAAAAAAATGAAATATCAGTTGCTAAAAAATTATAAAAACGCCCAATTTACCAGATTTTATCAAAACTTTTCCCATGTCACTTGCATACAATATTTTATAGACGCCATTTTGCTTATTATAAAATAACTCTTACGCCTCCATTTTGAGAGTAAATAGCAACTTGTTGTATGTCCTTAAAAAGCTAATTTTGAGAAAATTTAGATTGTGCAATAAAACATACAGGTTAATATTTAAAAACAAAAATTTGCGGTGAAACCGGAAGTGACGTTATTTGGTTTTCAGGTAGAAATTAGGATCCCACTCAAATATAGCAGTAACCCAAATTTGAATAAAATATTTTTTACCATAAAAATTAATGGTTATACACTGTTTAGAAAATACGGAATTTTTTAACTGTAAAAGTCAATATGCTCTAAGTATTATATACTTTGTTTCGTAAAAAAATTGTAGGTTGTTTGTATCTGATTTTTTAAAATTGTACTGTTCGTTTGGCCAATGTGTTACTAGCACGCTACAATGCGGGAATACACGCGGTATACCTTGTTTTAATAAGATTGACCCACGACACGCGAACTCAAATTGCAACATCAAAAAGTATAATAATGACATTTAAATTTGACTACCGGAAAATATATGCTGTAAAGGTTTTTTTATTACTTTAATACTATTCTTTATTATTATTTAAATAACATTATTTGCGTATTTAATAATTTCATTATTTTATTTTATTTTATGGAATAATTCGTGTCAGAAAATCATAATACCGCGAGTTTAGTTAATTAAATCTTTATTAAACTGTAGATGTTATGCGCTGAAAGCATCTGCACCTAAAATTGTTTATATTATTACAAAGTATATCTTTGTTATAATGGAAAGTAAATTGTAATATACCGGGTGTCCGGTAAGTACCTCCTAATTTCTCGGGAGCATACAGAGGAGGTTGAAATAACCCAAATTTGTCATAGAAAAAAATCCTAAAGTGCCCTTTAACGGAGATACAGAGCCCCAAAAGAGTATACCCAGCAATTTACTTTTCTGACTCTAACTTTTGAACCGACTTGTATAAATTAATGAAATCCTAATATTTTATAGAGACCATAAAGAATCATTAAACCATACTACAGTAGATTTTACATCGGCAAAATTTTTGACCGCTGTCATTTGACAGAGCTTTCCAGAAGACTGGAAAAAGGCTAAAGTGGTGTTAATATCGAAGACTGGTAAAGATCTAACGTTGGCTGTCAGTTAATAAGCCTATATCATGCCTTGGCAAGGTAGTTGAAAAACTAATATTTAATGGGGAAAGGGGAAAAAAAGTCAAAAAGTCTTTCTCCACTAATTTAATAGTGAGCTATTAAAGGCTCAATTTTAAAATTAAATTGTCTCTACATGTTTCGAAGGTAGTAACCTTCATCTTCAGGAGACCAAAGTAGTGCTGCAGTTATTATTAGCAGTAGAGAGAAAACTGTTGGTGGAAAATGACGTTGATGGAGCTTTTTTTGTTTAAAAATATTTTGACAAGATATTAATAATTGAATGTAATCAGCATGCTAAAATTGGAATTGAAAGTGGAATGTTATACTAAATCAAAGTTTCTGAAAAGACACTGTCAATCTGTGGTCGAATTTAAAAAGGGAAGATATTCGTTATTTGAAAATCATACGTCAGGATATCCTAATCAATTCCAATTTTAGCATGCTGATTACATTCAATTATTAATATCTTGTCAAAATATTTTTAAATAAAAAAAGCTCCATCAACGTCATTTTCCACCAACAGTTTTCTCTCTACTGCTAATAATAACTGCAGCACTACTTTGGTCTCCTGAAGATGAAGGTTACTACCTTCGAAACATGTAGAGACAATTTAATTTTAAAATTGAGCCTTTAATAGCTCACTATTAAATTAGTGGAGAAAGACTTTTTGACTTTTTTTCCCCTTTCCCTATATTTCAACTCCACTTCGAGAATGGACTATTTCTTTAAATTAATATTTAATGGGATGACGGATATCGTATTAGACAACGACGTTTTACCACCTGAGCAGTTCGGATTTAGAGCTGCTCATTGCACGGTGCGCCAGACAGCACGACTGGCAACCAATATACTAAGAAGGTTTAAAAGCCGCATGTCGACTGAAACAGTCATTTTTGACGTTTCTAAAGCGTTCGACAAAGCCTGGCGCGACGGCCTCACACTTAAATTGATAAGGCTATAGGCATGCCGAACTGGCTAGTTCCAATTGTCACATCATTCCTTGAGGACAGGAAGTTCGTGGTGTCATCTGAAAAGGCTACATCTTCTACAAGAGTGGTGAGGGCGGGGGTTCCGCAAGGGTCACCTATCGCTCTCATACTATATAATATTTATACATCTGATATTCCGCATCACAAACGGAACTACATCTGTTCGCTGATGACACTGCGATCACCGCCACCTCAATGGAACCCGAAATCGTGGTCTCGCGTCTGCAACGCCATATTTTTATCCTCCAAGAGTGGCTAGATAAATGGGAGTTAAGGTTGAATGAAGATAAGACTCAAGCCATCTTTTCTCGAAGCGGAGGACAAGGCTACCAAGATGCCGAGTAAAAGTTAACAATAGGCAGATAGTTTGAAGTGACAAAATTAAATATCTTGGCCTCATCTTCGACAAAAAGATGGCTTGGAATGAGAGGCTTGCTAAGGCACAAAAGCAGATGTGTGCAGTATACCCGCTGCTTTGTGCCAGTAGCAAAATTAATTACAAAACTAAGACTGCAATATACAAGACAAATTATTATCAGACGAGTTTTACTTTACGGTGTACCGACCTGGTGCACCGTAAACAATTCTAGACGTAACAAGACACAACTTTTTCAAAACAAAGTACTTCGAATTATTACGAATGCGCCAAGATTCATGTCAATAGACGTATTAGATAAAGACATGCACATGGACAGGACCAACGTCTGTATTAACTAAGATCTGGTTGCGTTCGCATCGGTAAAAATCTTGATTTAAAAAGTAAATGTGCTGTGCTGCTGTACGTTTAAACACTTACTGTAAAACATGAGCGCTTTAAAGACTTATTATATTTACAATAAGACGCGATCTTGAATATCCTTTATTAGGTTCCCCTGTTGACTTTAAAGATAATATTCTTCCAAGTAAAGAGGACGTTTTAAAGTGCTATTTGTGGTTAAGATTTAGTTTAAAAAGCCTCCCAGTTCTGGACAAGAACCAAAATTTTTTGATATATCGAACATTCTAGCAGATAAAATTTTGGATTTATGGAAGAAATCATCAATTCCCACAGTGTCCCGAAAACGTGTTCTACAGTTGATTAAAGCACACGATGAGAAATATTTAAAGCTTTTAAAGCCACCTAAATTTAAAAAAAGGAGAAGCTACGACTTAAAAGTTGAAATTAGAAAACTACTTGACATTTGTACATGTTAATGTGAGAAATATGAAGAATGTTTTTGCAGTAAAGACCACAAGGTACCTGCAAAACAACGTGATTTCCTTCAAGATCAAAGGGGAGCCAGGAAAATGGCAATAGGGTCTGTTGATGCTAAAAAAACAGAAAAATGTTTAATAAAGCAGTTAAATTGGAACAAGAGTTACAAACGAGAAGTTTAAGCGTGGAAAATCAGTAAAAATTAGGTTGTGGAACACCAGGCTATATCAGTCGAACAAGCTGTTCTTCAGATTTGTGTCAGTTGCCATCCACTTCTGTGGAAATTGATGAAACATTAAAAGTATTGTTTGGGACATACTTCATATTTCTGTCGTGACCCAGTAGGAAAATAAAGTAACAAAAGAAATCAATCTTAGGGGATATAATGTAATGTAATAGTAAGCCAAGCGGCAACGTCGCATTCGTGCTAAAGTACTATGTTTTTCTTCAACCACTAAATGCAATAAATAGAACATAAAAATTCATTAATTTCAAAGGCAATATAAATGGCAACACCGCATATCAAAGTGGTGGCATCGTCGTACAAATAATATACGTTCAAATTAAATTCTATAATGTAAACAAAGACTGTGTGCTATTTAAAATCTAAATAATATTCTCTAAGACTATCAAATAATATTAGCACCCACGTGCGTAGTAACAAGCAAAGATTCTGATTGGCCGATCGATAGTGGCCTGATGGATGGACGTTGCCATTTTGGTTTTGACGTGTTTACATTTGATTGGTCAAGGTGTTTGGATAGGGTTAATATATGTTCTGAAATGTAAACAAAGCAGTGTCAGGCAAACATCTAGAAAGACAAGTCGCCGCTCCGTGAGTGGATAAAGCCATCACGTTAAAAAGTAGTTAAATGTGTTAAAGTGTCAGGCGGGAATCTAAAGAGATTAAATCGTCGCTCCGTGTAGGAGAAAAGCCTTCACGTTAAAAAGTTGTTATTTGTAGTTGTAGTCAAAAGTGTTCTAACTAACATTTCTTGTTAGTAAAGTGTCAGGTGGCAATCTAAAGTGATTAGATCGTCGCTCCGTGAGTGGATAAAGCCATTGCGTTAAAAAGTTGTTAAAAGTTGTTCAAATTTGTTAAGTGTTTACAAAAGTGGTTTACCTAACATGTCTTGTTAGTAATGTTGTAGCCCATGCTAGGGTGAAGAGAGGAGGAATGTTATTAGTCGTTTAATAAAGAAATAATGCAGTAAAATTCAAAAAGGATTTTATTTTCCAATTTTTCAACAAGTTTGAACCAGTCGACTTGAGGAGATACAGGTTAAAGTTTTGTATACCTCATTGTTACAAACGTGAGTCCGCACAAGTATTACAAATACAGTTAAGCTTCCTACTGTTGCTAAAGTATGTGACAGGTATGGCTTGTCAGATAGATCTGCTGCTGCGGTCGCAACAGCAGTTTTACAAGATTTTAGAATTGTTTCCCCAACTGATAAAACAAATGTGATAGACAAAAACAAATTAAGGCGAGCCAGAGAAAAAACCAGAAAAACATTTGAGCAACAAGAAGTCTCGCTCTAGTTTCGACAGGAAAAATAACACTCTTTTGGTGGAAAAAGTTAAACAAAAATATCACAGACGTTTAGTAGTTGAAGAGCACATCATGATAGTTCAAGAACCAGGTTCAATATATCTAGGCAATACGACGCCTTCCAATTCTGGATTGTGAATTCTTTTTCATATACCTAGTGTACTTTGTTGACGACTGTAAAAACTTTATTTTTATTGAAGCGATTAAATGTATAGTTCAGTATGTCATTAATTTTTATTGTACTTATTTACCTCTTAAAATATTATTATTATTATAATAATTGATCTTTACTTTCATTTGGTTTAAAATGTCTCTTTAATTCAAAATAAGAATAAATCAATATGTAGATAGATATATTGTAAAGCCGACCCTGTATCCATTTATTACGGTTTGAAGATGTTGGGACCTATACAGGGTGATTCACGTTGAGTGTCCTATTAAAAGTTCTGGCGAACTAAAAAAGATAGCTTTTTCAAATTCGGCGTGCCGCCTTAATAGGACATAGTCTATCTTTTAAAAATATTTTCACAGTTGCTGCGTTGCCAGTTCTACCCGAAACCAATGGCAACATTGGAATTTCAAATGGAACACCCTATATATTATTGCATTTTTGAATTCTACGCAAAATTGTAAGAAACTTTTGTTAATATTTCCCTATACTTATCTCTTGCCGTTTTTGAAAAAAAAAAAATAATTAATAATTTTTGATAGAAAACCACCGTTTCAATAAAGTTGAGTATTTTCGTACGTAAACGAGCTAGCTATTTGAAATTTTCACACGGGTTAGATAATACATGTGTTTAAGAATTTCATATGAAATATTGGCGATACTTTATACAGGGTATCTCAAAAATGTATATTTTTTAAAGCAATTTAGAAATAATAAAAAAAATGTTTTTTTAAATGCAACTCCCCATTCATTATCTTCATTTTCAGTTTGGGGTTTTGCGTATTTTCGAGGTTTTCTAATTACACCCTAATTTTTAAAATTTACTTCATATCTGGAATATCAACACAAAACAAATACGTTTTTAAGATAATCTAAGAAGGGTATAAAAATATTAAAATAGTTACCTTCTAAATTTTTTTTCGTTCATGGGAGGTAAATGGGGATATAATTCATTAAATCTTCTACAGGTTCTTAAAATAACTTTGTTGCACTCCCCGTGCATGTAAAACAAATTTAAAATATCAAGATGTGAATATTCATTTACATTTGCCATTTTTTACGTCATTGTTATCATATGCTTAATTTAAAAATTGTTTGCCATGTCAAATAGTCGTCAAGACGAGTTAAAACAAAAAACTTGCCATGGCCTACCTAGCTAAATCATTGGTTAAGCGGGTATATTTCTTATGGGTAGTTCTAGAAAATAGGGATTTATTTTTCTTCGCTTGTATTTAAAAAACGGAGGGAGATAGGTATAGGAAGATGTATGGCAATGTTGTAGGTAAGTTATTTGCCTATTTGATGTTACAATGAAATACATTACATACAATTGCATTTAAAAAAACATTTTTTTTATTATTTCTAAATTGCTTTAAAAAATATACATTTTTGAGATACCCTGTATAAAGTATCGCCAATATTTCATACGAAATTCTTAAACACATGTATTATCTAACCCGTGTGAAAATTTCAAATAGCTAGCTCGTTTACGCACGAAAATACTCAACTTTATTGAAACGGTGGTTTTCTATCAAAAATTATTAATTATTTTTTTTTTTTCAAAAACTGCAAGAGATAAGTATAGGGAAATATTAACAAAAGTTTCTTACAATTTTGCGTAGAATTCAAAAATGCAATAATATATAGGGTGTTCTATTTGAAATTCCAATGTTGCCATTGGTTTCGGGTAGAACTGGCAACGCAGCAACTGTGAAAATATTTTTAAAAGATAGACTATGTCCTATTAAGGCGGCACACCGAATTTGAAAAAGCTATCTTTTTTAGTTCGCCAGAACTTTTAATAGGACACTCAGCGTGAATCACCCTGTATACACATTGGGGTTTAATCAGGTAGTGGATCTATTGGGGTAAAGGTTAACGATATAATGTAAACTTTACTATAGACTTCTAATCGGGAGTATTTTAAATCCCTAGTTGTTAAGTTAACCCGATTTTTAATTTAACACTCCTTTGTGAATCTGCTTGCAACGAAGTTGAAACGTTTATATTAATTTAGGTATTTCAAAAAATAATCCAGTAAAACTAACTTATTCAAAAATATTTAGATTCTGATAGCACAAAGAAAAATAAACAAGCATCGTATAAAAGAATTGGGTTATAATAAACACAGCCGGTGAAATTCAAATATAAAATGCAAGAACTTAATAATTTTCAACTCGGGCCAAGTTTATTTTTCTATTTTTAGGTTTAAACGGCAATATTTTGCTTTAAAATCATTCACCTAATTTTTACATGCAAGTTCGTCAGTGCATTCTTTATTTGAAACGTTAATGGCAAAAATTCGATGTAAAAATATAACTTCAAAGATGCATAAAATTGGTTAAGTTTTAGAAAATAAAAGACAAGAGTGCTTATTTGACGCATAAGCTAACATTATACCTAAAATAGTTCATGTAAAATATCGACTGCAAAATACAAAAAAAAATTCATAAAAGCGTGTGTGTGAAGATTTGTAAAGAAATTTTAAATATAATATGTTAATCAACAATATAAAATCACATTGTTGACTTTACTTCTGTGTATATTACCGCACTAGTGCGAACTGAAAATCATGGTTGATATAATTTCTTTAATTTATGTACCGTCTATGTAAATATATTATTTAATGATCTTGTGATCTTGGTTGTTACTCATGAGTAAAGGGCGGAATATAAAATATGCACTTAAATTCAGCCAAAATATGCCTTGTTTGCCTTTAAAATATGCAGTTAGATGCATTTTTTGGCCAAATATGCATGCTGGTATGCAACATTTCTTAATTTATTATAGTAAAATAAGGTAAAGAAAAACAAAAAAAAAATTTAAAAAAAAAAAATTAAAAAAAAACAAAGAAAACTAAAAATAAAAGTAAACGATTTTTTAACCTGAAATTGTATAAAAGGCATTTATGTATTACTAAATATTTTTCAAAATTTTCAACTAAAATGTTTATACAAGCAGATGCTTCATTCAACATCTACTGATGTAATCGGACAATACTGCAACTTAGGTAGTAAAGTATAAGGCCAAGATACAACTTCGTTGCATGGTTTACCTTCATAAATGCCTTTTACTGCAGTTAGGTATTTAAATCCTTCATTCTTTTTTACAGTTACATCCAATTTGTTCCTTACTTGAGCTCCTACTTTACCGGAAATGTTGTTACATTTAGCGGAAAAAGTTTCAACAATATTAATTTGAGTCTCTCAAACCTTAATTTCTACTCTCTAACGAGGATATTATGTCTGGTCTAAAACTGAAATTAACCTTAATAAAAAACAAGATCTTTAACTACAGTTACACTTTTTAACAACTCTTTATTTTGCACAACACACTGCGAATCGTCATCTAAATCCAAAATTAGTTCTTTAATGGCTTCGTAATGTTCTGCGTAGAATATTGCGGCCTTAATCCATGTTCCCCATCGGGTAATTACAGCTTCTAGAGGTAAGCAAACTCCTGGTAATCTCTCCTTACACATCTGCACTCTTAGAATTGCTTTTAGAAATACTTTTTTACATTTGTAATTAATTTATTTACTAAAGAATATTTAGTTCTGACGGTTTGTGCGACTCGGCTTATTCCATGTAAAGGACAAGTCACATGTACCATATTGAGGTAAAAGTTTTGGCCTACTTTTATCATATACGGTGCTGCATCAGACAAAAGCACTAGAAACTTCTCGCCAGGGACTGGATTTGGTAAAAAAAAGCTCGATAGGGACTGCTGAATAAATCGGGTTACGGTCACATTATTAGTTGAGTCTAGCTGCTTAGAAGCTTTTAAATATAGATAGAAATAAAGGTCTGTCTTTACCACCAAATAACTTTATTTGCCCCTCTAGGGTAGAAAACAAGGGTTATAGAAATACATAAAATGATATGTTAAAATTCTTCTTTTTCAACACGTTTTGACTTCAACATTGCTTAAATCACTCGACTATGATTAAGGTCCTTAATTCTACTTGCGTATAAATCAACCCCTACCTTCACATGAAGATACACCGTTCTTATACTAAACTCCTGTCGATTCCAAAGGTTGCATAATCTACATTATATTGTTTTGTATTATTGAATCACCTCTCTGCTCCCCCAACTGTTTTAACTTCTTTTCATATTAAAATCTCTTAAATGGTTAGTTGCTGAGAATGACTTTCTCTAAAGTCGAAACTAGTACAACACATGCATTAAGAAATTTAATTTAATTCATCGTCATTTTATGTATTTCTATAACCCTTGTTTTCTACCCTAGAGGGGCAAATAAAGTTATTTGGTGGTAAAGACAGACCTTTATTTCTATTTACAATCTCGCCACAGAATATGGACTACTTCTTAAATTTTAAATATAAGTTTGTTTGGTTTCTTGAAGTGCTCCAATCATAAGATGTGCGATATATCTGCCACAAGCATCTGCCCTTTTATCAACAATAATGTAAAAAATTTTATCACCCAGTGAAGCTCTAGTTTTTTCTAAAACGGTTTGATATACTAAATGGACATTCTCCTTTCTAAGCGTCGATTCATCAGGAATGGTTTGTTGACAATATTTTTGCAAAAATCTTCTAGATTGCGGATTTTGCAATTTTTTTAAGGGGATGTTTGCTGCGACCAAAGCCTTGCATAAGTCTTCTTGAAAAATTTCCTTCTTAGATTTCAATTTTTTTCCAACTTTTTGAAATTCGTTTTTTACACTCAGCTGAACTGGCTCAGATTTCATTTTTTGTAACTTTGATTTACGCAGCGGTATTTTCAAATGTTGATCGATTTGGAACTTCTTTTCACAAACAATAATTTTTGCACAAGCTTTACAGAAGACTTTTTCTCCACTGAACTCTAACTCTGGGAAATTTTTAATCCACGAAGACGTTTTCGCCACTTTAGACATTTTGAACACAAATTTGAAATCACTAGTTTTACACTAATACTGAAATCTTTCGACAAACTAAAACAGAAGTACGTATTACGACCCGGTATAAATACAGTTTGTTAAGCACGTGATAATAAGGCATTATTAAATGACAATAAATAACCCCTAACAATATACCCGCAAACCCCGGAAACCCTCAATAAATACCTTGTGTATAATCAAAATGTAAACATTAATTATTATATAATTATATAATAATTAATATTTATTGGATTGGAAATTATATAATAATTAATATTTATTGGATTGGAAAATCCCTGAAACAAGTGCCGGACTGGACATTAGACCTATGAGTCTACGAGGTTTCATGACCAGGCGTTTTTAATTTTTTGATAACTCCGAAGGCATAAAATAATGCTCACAAAATAATAATTTGGGAAAAATGTGCATTTTATTATAAAATTGACAAAATTTGCAAAAATGCATATGTATGCACTTTGCATATATTCCGCCCTTTACTTATGAGGATAGAGCGCGAGCAAAAAACGTGTGAAGTAATTCATCCGACTGAGTATGAGTACACTCAATCACACGCGAGTTTAATATTATATTTTATAATAACTATTTTATTATGTTTGGATTTAGAAATTCGCAATGATTTATATGACATCCGAATACTTTACACCTTACAACCCCTACATGATAATTTTACAATGCAGTGTTCCTTTTTCATGACATCAATGGCATCCAAGATCGTTTTGTTATTTAAATTCTGTGTGCTGGTTGGTCGCTATTCCGTAACGTAATGAGTGAATTACTGTACCAGTGTAATAATAGACATCAACACTTATCAGAAAACCCATAAGGAACTAAAGGATTAGTAAATAAATGTATAAAAAACGTTTTTTAAAGCTTGCCCTTTGCCATTGTTATAAAAGACATGCTGCACGTAAGTTCCTGCCTGTTAATTGATATTTTGTGCGGTGGCAGCCACCAGAATAAAACGTGAAGTTATTTAATAAACTGCAAGCGAACTTTGGTTGACTTGGAAAGCTCCCGTAGTTGCTCCTTAGGAATCTGGTAATTAAACTATGTGACCTAAAAGCGGCCAAGAAGACTGGTTAATTAAATACCTACACTTTTTTTACCTTAATGACGTCTAAAAATGCACATCAATGGAATTTATACTTGCAAGCTATAAAGGGGTGGTTTACCTGATAAGTCGGCATAGTCACTGTTTTGATCACTTAAAATGTGGTCTGTTCAAAAAGTAATATTACGCTAAATTATACTGGGTGATGCATGGCTCAGTTGAACATAGGAAATCCCACGTAAATTTTGAGGTGGCTAAGTATTGGCTCCCCTGTACATTTTAGAGAAAAATTGTATTATAATTTTTTTAAGAGGCCGATATAATAAACCCATGTGCATTGGATAAATTTTAATAAGCCAATGGTAACTTATTTAATTAAATGTGATGGTAAACTTACGAAATTTTCATAGTTTAGGTAATACAGCAAGCACCAGCAAATTATTATGTGGCATTAACAAAACGAAAAATATCGTCAGTGACAACATTTTCATTGAAGGCGCTTTAATTATAGCTAAATATGAGCTATTCCGTTAAGGGAAAAGTAACTATGATTAAGTGGTATTTTACAGCAATCAGTTTAACATAGCCAAACTAATAAGTTTAATTGTTGAGAACAGTTAATTAAATACCTACAAATTTTTTACAAAATAAATTAGGCTTTCCCAAAATGGACCATTTCATAATTTTTGTGTGAAAAAGTACTCTCCAAAAATGATAAAATAGAAATACAACTTTAAAAGGTATACTAATTGTAACACAATATAGTTTTATAGCAAAAACTACTACTTCTTATAATAAACCAACGACAAATTGTCGAAATGTATTTATATAAATACGCTTAAATACAAATAAACACTAATTAATGCAGATAAATACAAGTGAATACAAATAAATACATATGAATTCAAATAAATACAAATAATTACAAATCAATACAACTAAATACAAATAAATAGAAACAAATACAAATATATTCACATAAATAGGATGCATGGAATTTATAAGCATTTAAATATTAAAAGTGCTTTCTTTTTTCTTGGGTATTAGGTCCCTTGATAAATCAATCAAGAATTAAAATGAAACCATGTAAGTCTCGAAAGTTCTTTAATTCTAATTAAAATTACGTTTCGGCCGTAGCGTGGGCCTTCATCAGATTTTTAACATCTGTAACAATAGAAATCTGTATGTTTTAATTTTAAGATTTAAGAAGTAGTCCATGTTCTGTGGCGAGATTGTAAATAGGGACAGACCTTTATTTCTATTTTAATTTTAAGTTGTCATATGTGAAACAATTTTTTCATTTTGGATGAAATTGAGACAAAATGTTAAATTACTTAGTGTGTAAACAGGCGTTCAATAGGTTATAGACAAGAGTTATTACCTTGATATGAAAGATTGTCGTCATCTCACAACACAAGTTGGACAATTACATGTACGTCACAACATTTAGTTTAAAATTACGGAAGTTAAAACTTTATACACTTAAAGCCGGCGTCCCATGCATACGATTTCCGACGTCCGATGTCCGAGAAAAATTTGGTATTCGTACGAAAATATTTTGCATATCCCATGGATCCGTTGTCGTGTCTAAAATTTCTATTAAGAGTGTCAAAAAGAAGAATATATTTTTCATTAACTTAACCTTACTTAAGTACTTGGTTTAAGATAGTTTACCGTTTTCTGTAGTTTAAGTATGGGTTTAAGTATCACAATGGAACAAACTTCTTTTTGATATTATGCCACCGAAATTAATAATGAATAAACATGTCAAACAAACAATAAACCGAGAAAAGTGTGGTTAAAATCATCCGACATCGGACAAAAGTTAAGCTAAATTTAACTCGTACGATGCATCGTAGATTGTTAAAAATATTCGGATGAAATTTGCCGCCAAAATTTTCCACCAATGAGAGCACTGTCGGATCATCGTACCGTCGGAAATCGTATGCATGGGACGCCGGCTTAAGCGTGGCCATGCTATTATCAACTGAAGAAATTCTTTTAACTTTGGATTATTTTTTTATTATTAATAATTTAATTTAACAAATGGTGGTAAGTGTTACCATCTTATGGGCATGTACGAAAGTAGGTGAAAAGACCTAACTGTTGGTCTTGTTACAGATGTTCAAAATCTGATGAAGGCCCACGCTACGGCTGAAACGTAATTTTAATTAGAATTAAAGAACTTTCGAGACTTACATGGTTTCATTTTAATTCTTGATTGATTTATCAAGGGACCTAATATCCAAGAAAAAAGAAAGCACTTTTAAAATTTAACAGAAGGTCCAAGAATTTAAATATAAACATTTAAATATATATAAATACAAGAAATATAATTATTTAAATCCATAAATTCATTATGTTTAATTAATTTTATTTGGTGAATTTAAAAGTACTTATAAATATCTACTTTTGGCGTTAGTCTACATATCATTCAGTAAGTAATATAAAGGAATAACTAATCTAAACAATAAGTATTTTAAAATACAACAAATAAATATTAGATACTTACCATACCATAAGTGTACGTTAACATTCAAACTAAAAGATTTACTGAAGAATAACCACCGGCCAAAATATCGGGTGGTGGGGAGACGCGCGTTTTTGATTAACTTAAAAAATTATTTAGATTTACTCTCTTTAAATGCAAATTTTACTAACCAAATAGTTAATAATAAGCATATTTACTATTACTAATATGTTTATTTTATACACTGAATGTCGAAAACTTCTAAAAATATTTCGTATTGAATATTTTTTTGGGTAAATTTATACCTAAAAAAAAAATTAAAAAGATTATAAATTTAATCAATGTAACTTGCTCTTATATTTACTTGAGTGACAAAGTTATGGCCTGTTAATTTTAATTCACTCTTATGTTAAAACGACTCGTAAAAAAGCTAGTTCCTAAAAATTGATTTTACCTAAACATAAAGGAGTTAAAATAACTTTTTATTTTAAGTTGGTTTTGATTCATTTAAATTGACCATGACATTTTTTGATTTACACGGCCAGGATTTCTAGCAGTGTAGGTAGGAGTTTTTTTCTGGGAATTGCATACCTCAAATATAGCTAATAAAACAAAGTTAAATAGGCAATCATCAGATAAATATTAAATAGGAAAAATATCCTGTTACTAAATTCTAAAATAAAAGTTAACTTTTTGCTTAAAAATTCATTAACTATTTTTCTGTATTTGATTAATTTTGTGGTTAACTCTATTCGAAATGACTTATGGTAGGGATTTTTAATCCAACGTAAGAAATTATCATTTTTGGGCTTCTGAAAATCCTAAATTATTAAAGGAGACTCGATCACTGTACAATTTTTCCAGTAACGCGTAGCTGGTTGAGTGGGTTAATAAAATAGTTGGTCCTCTTTTCTTTAATCAAAATTTAAAAGGTAGAGAACAGGTATTTGGAATTTATACGTACCTAATGAACTTTTTGGGCTCATCGAGGAGGACACTCCTTTAAAACTTCAATATTTTACTATAAATCCGAAGAGTTCTATTGCGCAAGCGGTACGAGAAGTAAGGTATGGTCCAGGGCTCCGGAGAGTAAGCTATGGAACAGTTCACAGAACATTAAAAAAATGTGGTCTAAAACCATATTGCATCCTTCCCGTTCAATACTTAACACAGCTTCAAAAAGAACTGCGATTTCGATTTGTTGCTTCAATGCTGATGAGAGAGCAAGACGAAGATTATAATTTATATAATAAAATTCTATGGAGTGACGAAGCGTCATTTACAACATCGGGGGTATACAATCGGAAAAATACAAGATACTGGGCAGCAGTTAACCCTCATAGATATGAAATGATAAAGTTTCAAGGTTGGAGCTCACTTAATGTTTGGGGTGGGATGTTAGAAAATCGAATTATTGGACCACTATTTTATCGTGGCTCTTTAACAGGCCAAAGATACCTCCATTTTCTTCATAACGATATCGAGGATTTCTTGGAAAGGTTGCCATTGCAAGCCTACAACAATATCATTTGGCAGCAGGATGGTGCTCCGCCTCATGCAGTTCGAGAAGTGGTAACATACCTAAACGAGCGTTACAATCAGTGGATGGGCCGTAACGGAACAATTCATTGGCCACCAAATAGCCCCGATATCACGCCAATGGATACATTTTTATGGGGTCATTTAAAAAATGTAGTTTATCAACGACCCAACAGAAGTCTGGAGGACATTCAGCAAAAAATTATAAATGAAATTAATAGACTTAACCAGGACCAAAATATTGTAAGAGATTCTTTGGAGAGATTGAAAAGGGGGCATCGGTCATGTTTTGAAAATAATGGAGGACACATAGAACAATTATATTATTGAGATTAAAGTTATTCACTTTAGTTTATAGTTTTTTCTAGTATGTCATACTTTTTTTATACGTAAGCAATAATAGATTTGCAAAAACTACTAAATTTGTAATTAATTCGTGAAAAATATATAGAAATTTGAAACTTGATTATTTTGTCTAACTGACGGACGCTTTAAAGCAGGTTAAAGGGTGAACAGGTGAAACGGGTATCCATCTATCAGGTATTAATCTTACGGTAGACGAACATTTTCCGAATTTAAAACTGAAGAAAAAAGGCGTTTTTGAATTAAAAATCCAACATTTTAGATCAAAATTTATATGAGAAATCGGATAAGCTCATTAAAAATACGGCATCCCATTTAAAAAAATATCAAAGTCACCTCTAGTACTTTTGTTTGATGTTCAATTGTTTTTTGCTGAAGATATTCGAATTCGCGGGAGAAAATGACTTAAGATGGCTATTTCAGTTTTTTTATAAAAGTACAGGAAAAGTCAAAAAATCGCCTTGTCCAGACTCCGGCAATCACACATCAAAAATAAAAGACAGCATTATGCTTTTCTTACTAAGCCTTTAATTTAACATAACATACCTATGACTACAGATTTTCACAAAAACATTAATTAATTAAATGTTCAAACAACCTTCCATTAACAGCTAAACAATATCCTAACCGATCATAAAGTTCATTTCTAATATTACTGAGTTGATATTGAGAAATATTGTCACATTCTAACAAAATACAGTTTTTTAGATGGTCTAGAATCTAGATTTTTAAATTTTACATCTTTATAAATAAAATTTTCTGTGCCCCCACAGAAAGAAGTCGTTTGGCGAAAGGTCAGGAGACCTGGCTGGCCAAAGGATTAGATGCCGTGGGCCAATAATATTTCCGTTAAAAATATTTTGCAAGTATTCCCTAACCATGAGAGAATTATGGGCAGGACACCATTCATTTGATACCACATCTCCTGATTTTCGACGATTTTGACGTACAACTTCTTCTAATGCGGGGTAAATTCGATTTTGTAGTAAGGCCAAATAGGTTACTCTTATAAGGTTGCCTTCTATAAGAAATAGTCCAATAATATGATGTCCTACAACTTCCGCCCAAACATATACTTTTTGTGAATATTGGGTCCTAGTATGAACAAGACGATGTTCATTTTCTTGGCTCCAATACCGGCAATTTTAAACATTTGAATGAAACAGATGAATGTACATTCATCGGTAAAACAAATATTTCTCAAAAAATCCCAATTATTATTTGCTCTTTCCATTACCTCAAACCAGAATACCATTCTCCGTTCTTTATCACCTTGCCGTAGCTCTTGATGTTTTTCATACTTGTAAGGAAAATATCTATGGTTCTTTAAAGTGCGGAACACTGTGGTTTGATGTTTTCCTACGGCTTGCCGAAGAATCCTCGTGCGAATCATTTTATTTTCCTCCACGTACAGTAAAATATCAAGATCTCTCTTATCCCTTTCTTCAGCTCTATTGACATTCTGAGTTGAGTATTTACAGTGCCTTTGGACTCAAATTCACTAATGATAAGTTTAATTAATGAAATGGAAGGGATAGGCTTATCAGGGAATCTAACATCGATCGACACTGCTCTTAAACTGCTTCCTGTATAATACCACTTAATTATAGTTATTTTTTCGTTAATGGAATAGCTAATATTTAGCTATAAATAAAGCGTCTTCAATGAAAATGTTGTTACTGACGGCCCTTTTCGTTTTGTCAATGCCAAATAATAATTGGTTGGTGTTTGTTGTATTAACTAAACTATGAAAATTTCGTTATTTCACATTTAATTAAATAAGTTAGGATTGGCATATTAAGATTTATTCAAACTTGGCACATGGGTTTATTATGTCGGCGTCTTCAAAAGAAATTATCATACAGTTTTTCTCTTAAATGTACAAGAGAGCCAATATTTAGCCACCTCAAAATTTACATGGCATTTCCTATGTTCAACTAAGTCATGCATCACCCAATAGAACGCCCAAAACCTGGATTCTGCATCACTTGTCGTTCTGCTGTAATTAAGCCGTTCCGGAACATTTATCCAACCCTGTATATTACTAATATTTACTTGTTCTGTGAGTATTATTGACTTTTACGCATCATATACTAGGAACTTTGCGCCTCTTGATTTAAAATTTACGTTTGGACCATAACGGCGTCTTTTTAAATCTTGATTAATAATATAGATAATATTAATTTAAAACTTATTTTAATTTTAACCAGATCCATAAACTTAAGACACACATACAATTTGAAATACACATATTTTCCCCCAAACAGCCACCTCTGACAAAAAATAATGATCCTCCCAAACTGCCACGACTTTATGATGGCTTCAAATACTTTTAAAACTAATTTCGAGAAACTTAAAAGCTTTTGTAAATGAGAAACTTTTAACTTCATTATACTGAGTATTAAAATTAACATTTTGTTGTTGTTTGTCACACTAACAAACTTCTAAATCAATTAGATTAATCAGCGTACTAAATTGGGGATTTTAAAAGGTTAACGGATGCTACAGCCCGAGGCAAACAATGATACACAAGTACAAATAGTTTTTCTCAGTGATGGCACAAGAGATCGGTATTAAAATTTTAAACTAGTTAGTCTCAGTTTCATATTTGCTTTTGTCTTCAGTCAGTAAATATCCTAGATCAAGAAAATTATAGAAATCTGTTTTCCATAGCGACTTTATTAAATTCCAGTCTGTCAACACTATTATGGGGTCCTGCAAAGCCAGATCCTTAAAGATCCCCAAAGGACAAACCAGGGTTGATAGGTTAAACCAAGCTAATAGGATTTTCCTTCAGGGAAATTGGGTTAGGTATATCGCAAATCAGCCTTTGGAGGAAACCGCCATAAACCGAGCCCATTTTTTAAATATTTATTTTTATTAGCAACCACATGGGTACTGTTCACCGAAAAAATAAATTGGGGGCTATGCCTTATTATATGAGTATTAAATAAAATAAATTCGGAAGGCCATCTCATCAAAGTAGTTTCTAATGAAATAGTAAAGTAATTAAAAGTAAATTTATTTATTTCTTGCCATAAATCAATGTCTACATAAATATAGCTACTAATTTATTTCACTAGTTAAATAAATATGTAAAATATAAATTAGAAATACAAACATCATATCTCTATATAGATACAATAAAAAAAATATAGCGTGATAGCTACGTATGCCTACGTTATATTTTGAAGTGTTCTTAGAGATTCGAGAAATTTAGGTTAGTTCAGATTTTAATACACTCTCCTTAGACTATGTCTATAGACAGGCTTTTAACTTTTTGTAAAATTTTATTTCTATACAGGGTGCTCCATTTAAGTTACCCGTTTTTAATGCTTAATAGTTTTGGTGCTATTGCTAAAATTCAAATACAGTATTGTAGAATACCTACCAAAATTTTGTTCGAATCTCTGTAAATTTCCATTCCAAAAAATATATGACACTATTATTATTCAAGGTAAATATAAAGTATGTATCCTTGACATTAACAAAGTCATACCTCGGGTCATACCACACTTAACCTTTAAAAAGGTAATTTTATCTATTGTTTAGATTATGTTAATATCTTGAGATATATTAGTTAACTCGTTCTTAACCCAATAGAAATAATTTGGAACCTTAATTTCTTAAGACAATAGGGATCTTTAATAGATCTTTAACTATATAAATAAAATTTGTAACAAAAACAATCCACCAAACGATTAAATATTACAAAATTGATAACTTCAAAGAAAGTGTTCAAAATGACCTCCGTTCTCCTCGCGACATTTTCTTGTTCCAAAAGACAGTTGCCTATACTACTTCTGGGCTGATGGCAATACACTTCAGCAATAGCCAGTTTAATTCAATTGGATTCACAGATGAATGTACATTACTATTGTCTTTTACAATTCCTTATGCGAAATAATCAAGTGGATTAAGGTCGGGACTCCTCGCAGGCCATTGGACTGGACCACCATTTCAAATTCATTTCTCACCAAGTGTTTGTTGAAGATGATTATTTATTTTCATTTATTTTTTTAACATGCTTTATTGTCAAGAATACATTACATATTATAGACAAAGCAACTAATGCTAAATTTATCCTACGATCTAAGACGATGTCAGAAGGTAAAAAAATCATAAATAGACAAAATACAATTTAAAAAAAATAGATATCAGAAAGTTTAAAAAAATAAAACAAACATAAAAAATAGACTATACAACAATTTAAAGTAATTAAAAAAAAAATAGTTTAACTTCAAAAAACATAATAATAAAGTCCACGAGAAGTGTCAAATTTCATCCCGATAGTACTCATCCAGGCTGTAGTACGCCTTTTGTGCCAGAAGGTCTCTCAGCGCTCTGCGGAAATGCACATAATCCAAAGATCTATACTCTCTCAAATGATTATACACTTTAATACTTTCGTAAATTAGAGAGCACTTAGTCAATGTCGATCTAGGAATTGGAAGCCGAAGGTAAGAGCTTTGTCTGGTGCTGTATACATTTTGAGAATTGTTGCTTGAAGATCTCTTATGTATTAAACATATCGTTTCTAAAATAAATAGGCATATAACCGTTAAAATACCAAACTTTCTAAATGATGGCCGACAATGGTCCCGATATATTGCCGATATAATATATCGGGACCATTGTCGGCCATCATTTAGAAAGTTTGGTATTTTAACGGTTATATGCCTATTTATTTTAGAAACGATATGTTTAATACATAAGAGATCTTCAAGCAACAATTCTCAAAATGTATACAGCACCAGACAAAGCTCTTACCTTCGGCTTCCAATTCCTAGATCGACATTGACTAAGTGCTCTCTAATTTACGAAAGTATTAAAGTGTATAATCATTTGAGAGAGTATAGATCTTTGGATTATGTGCATTTCCGCAGAGCGCTGAGAGACCTTCTGGCACAAAAGGCGTACTACAGCCTGGATGAGTACTATCGGGATGAAATTTGACACTTCTCGTGGACTTTATTATTATGTTTTTTGAAGTTAAACTATTTTTTTTTTAATTACTTTAAATTGTTGTATAGTCTATTTTTTATGTTTGTTTTATTTTTTTAAACTTTCTGATATCTATTTTTTTTAAATTGTATTTTGTCTATTTATGATTTTTTTACCTTCTGACATCGTCTTAGATCGTAGGATAAATTTAGCATTAGTTGCTTTGTCTATAATATGTAATGTATTCTTGACAATAAAGCATGTTAAAAAAATAAATGAAAATAAATAATCATCTTCAACAAACACTTGGTGAGAAATGAATTTGAAATGGTGGTCCAGTCCAATGGCCTGCGAGGAGTCCCGACCTTAATCCACTTGATTATTTCGCATAAGGAATTGTAAAAGACAATAGTAATGTACATTCATCTGTGAATCCAATTGAATTAAACTGGCTATTGCTGAAGTGTATTGCCATCAGCCCAGAAGTAGTATAGGCAACTGTCTTTTGGAACAAGAAAATGTCGCGAGGAGAACGGAGGTCATTTTGAACACTTTCTTTGAAGTTATCAATTTTGTAATATTTAATCGTTTGGTGGATTGTTTTTGTTACAAATTTTATTTATATAGTTAAAGATCTATTAAAGATCCCTATTGTCTTAAGAAATTAAGGTTCCAAATTATTTCTATTGGGTTAAGAACGAGTTAACTAATATATCTCAAGATATTAACATAATCTAAACAATAGATAAAATTACCTTTTTAAAGGTTAAGTGTGGTATGACCCGAGGTATGACTTTGTTAATGTCAAGGATACATACTTTATATTTACCTTGAATAATAATAGTGTCATATATTTTTTGGAATGGAAATTTACAGAGATTCGAACAAAATTTTGGTAGGTATTCTACAATACTGTATTTGAATTTTAGCAATAGCACCAAAACTATTAAGCATTAAAAACGGGTAACTTAAATGGAGCACCCTGTATAGAAATAAAATTTTACAAAAAGTTAAAAGCCTGTCTATAGACATAGTCTAAGGAGAGTGTATTAAAATCTGAACTAACCTAAATTTCTCGAATCTCTAAGAACACTTCAAAATATAACGTAGGCATACGTAGCTATCACGCTATATTTTTTTTATTGTATCTATATAGAGATATGATGTTTGTATTTCTAATTTATATTTTACATATTTATTTAACTAGTGAAATAAATTAGTAGCTATATTTATGTAGACATTGATTTATGGCAAGAAATAAATAAATTTACTTTTAATTACTTTACTATTTCATTAGAAACTACTTTGATGAGATGGCCTTCCGAATTTATTTTATTTAATACTCATATAATAAGGCATAGCCCCCAATTTATTTTTTCGGTGAACAGTACCCATGTGGTTGCTAATAAAAATAAATATTTAAAAAATGGGCTCGGTTTATGGCGGTTTCCTCCAAAGGCTGATTTGCGATATACCTAACCCAATTTCCCTGAAGGAAAATCCTATTAGCTTGGTTTAACCTATCAACCCTGGTTTGTCCTTTGGGGATCTTTAAGGATCTGGCTTTGCAGGACCCCATAATAGTGTTGACAGACTGGAATTTAATAAAGTCGCTATGGAAAACAGATTTCTATAATTTTCTTGATCTAGGATATTTACTGACTGAAGACAAAAGCAAATATGAAACTGAGACTAACTAGTTTAAAATTTTAATACCGATCTCTTGTGCCATCACTGAGAAAAACTATTTGTACTTGTGTATCATTGTTTGCCTCGGGCTGTAGCATCCGTTAACCTTTTAAAATCCCCAATTTAGTACGCTGATTAATCTAATTGATTTAGAAGTTTGTTAGTGTGACAAACAACAACAAAATGTTAATTTTAATACTCAGTATAATGAAGTTAAAAGTTTCTCATTTACAAAAGCTTTTAAGTTTCTCGAAATTAGTTTTAAAAGTATTTGAAGCCATCATAAAGTCGTGGCAGTTTGGGAGGATCATTATTTTTTGTCAGAGGTGGCTGTTTGGGGGAAAATATGTGTATTTCAAATTGTATGTGTGTCTTAAGTTTATGGATCTGGTTAAAATTAAAATAAGTTTTAAATTAATATTATCTATATTATTAATCAAGATTTAAAAAGACGCCGTTATGGTCCAAACGTAAATTTTAAATCAAGAGGCGCAAAGTTCCTAGTATATGATGCGTAAAAGTCAATAATACTCACAGAACAAGTAAATATTAGTAATATACAGGGTTGGATAAATGTTCCGGAACGGCTTAATTACAGCAGAACGACAAGTGATGCAGAATCCAGGTTTTGGGCGTTCTATTGGGTGATGCATGACTTAGTTGAACATAGGAAATGCCATGTAAATTTTGAGGTGGCTAAATATTGGCTCTCTTGTACATTTAAGAGAAAAACTGTATGATAATTTCTTTTGAAGACGCCGACATAATAAACCCATGTGCCAAGTTTGAATAAATCTTAATATGCCAATCCTAACTTATTTAATTAAATGTGAAATAACGAAATTTTCATAGTTTAGTTAATACAACAAACACCAACCAATTATTATTTGGCATTGACAAAACGAAAAGGGCCGTCAGTAACAACATTTTCATTGAAGACGCTTTATTTATAGCTAAATATTAGCTATTCCATTAACGAAAAAATAACTATAATTAAGTGGTATTATACAGGAAGCAGTTTAAGAGCAGTGTCGATCGATGTTAGATTCCCTGATAAGCCTATCCCTTCCATTTCATTAATTAAACTTATCATTAGTGAATTTGAGTCCAAAGGCACTGTAAATACTCAACTCAGAATGTCAATAGAGCTGAAGAAAGGGATAAGAGAGATCTTGATATTTTACTGTACGTGGAGGAAAATAAAATGATTCGCACGAGGATTCTTCGGCAAGCCGTAGGAAAACATCAAACCACAGTGTTCCGCACTTTAAAGAACCATAGATATTTTCCTTACAAGTATGAAAAACATCAAGAGCTACGGCAAGGTGATAAAGAACGGAGAATGGTATTCTGGTTTGAGGTAATGGAAAGAGCAAATAATAATTGGGATTTTTTGAGAAATATTTGTTTTACCGATGAATGTACATTCATCTGTTTCATTCAAATGTTTAAAATTGCCGGTATTGGAGCCAAGAAAATGAACATCGTCTTGTTCATACTAGGACCCAATATTCACAAAAAGTATATGTTTGGGCGGAAGTTGTAGGACATCATATTATTGGACTATTTCTTATAGAAGGCAACCTTATAAGAGTAACCTATTTGGCCTTACTACAAAATCGAATTTACCCCGCATTAGAAGAAGTTGTACGTCAAAATCGTCGAAAATCAGGAGATGTGGTATCAAATGAATGGTGTCCTGCCCATAATTCTCTCATGGTTAGGGAATACTTGCAAAATATTTTTAACGGAAATATTATTGGCCCACGGCATCTAATCCTTTGGCCAGCCAGGTCTCCTGACCTTTCGCCAAACGACTTCTTTCTGTGGGGGCACAGAAAATTTTATTTATAAAGATGTAAAATTTAAAAATCTAGATTCTAGACCATCTAAAAAACTGTATTTTGTTAGAATGTGACAATATTTCTCAATATCAACTCAGTAATATTAGAAATGAACTTTATGATCGGTTAGGATATTGTTTAGCTGTTAATGGAAGGTTGTTTGAACATTTAATTAATTAATGTTTTTGTGAAAATCTGTAGTCATAGGTATGTTATGTTAAATTAAAGGCTTAGTAAGAAAAGCATAATGCTGTCTTTTATTTTTGATGTGTGATTGCCGGAGTCTGGACAAGGCGATTTTTTGACTTTTCCTGTACTTTTATAAAAAAACTGAAATAGCCATCTTAAGTCATTTTCTCCCGCGAATTCGAATATCTTCAGCAAAAAACAATTGAACATCAAACAAAAGTACTAGAGGTGACTTTGATATTTTTTTAAATGGGATGCCGTATTTTTAATGAGCTTATCCGATTTCTCATATAAATTTTGATCTAAAATGTTGGATTTTTAATTCAAAAACGCCTTTTTTCTTCAGTTTTAAATTCGGAAAATGTTCGTCTACCGTAAGATTAATACCTGATAGATGGATACCCGTTTCACCTGTTCACCCTTTAACCTGCTTTAAAGCGTCCGTCAGTTAGACAAAATAATCAAGTTTCAAATTTCTATATATTTTTCACGAATTAATTACAAATTTAGTAGTTTTTGCAAATCTATTATTGCTTACGTATAAAAAAAGTATGACATACTAGAAAAAACTATAAACTAAAGTGAATAACTTTAATCTCAATAATATAATTGTTCTATGTGTCCTCCATTATTTTCAAAACATGACCGATGCCCCCTTTTCAATCTCTCCAAAGAATCTCTTACAATATTTTGGTCCTGGTTAAGTCTATTAATTTCATTTATAATTTTTTGCTGAATGTCCTCCAGACTTCTGTTGGGTCGTTGATAAACTACATTTTTTAAATGACCCCATAAAAATGTATCCATTGGCGTGATATCGGGGCTATTTGGTGGCCAATGAATTGTTCCGTTACGGCCCATCCACTGATTGTAACGCTCGTTTAGGTATGTTACCACTTCTCGAACTGCATGAGGCGGAGCACCATCCTGCTGCCAAATGATATTGTTGTAGGCTTGCAATGGCAACCTTTCCAAGAAATCCTCGATATCGTTATGAAGAAAATGGAGGTATCTTTGGCCTGTTAAAGAGCCACGATAAAATAGTGGTCCAATAATTCGATTTTCTAACATCCCACCCCAAACATTAAGTGAGCTCCAACCTTGAAACTTTATCATTTCATATCTATGAGGGTTAACTGCTGCCCAGTATCTTGTATTTTTCCGATTGTATACCCCCGATGTTGTAAATGACGCTTCGTCACTCCATAGAATTTTATTATATAAATTATAATCTTCGTCTTGCTCTCTCATCAGCATTGAAGCAACAAATCGAAATCGCAGTTCTTTTTGAAGCTGTGTTAAGTATTGAACGGGAAGGATGCAATATGGTTTTAGACCACATTTTTTTAATGTTCTGTGAACTGTTCCATAGCTTACTCTCCGGAGCCCTGGACCATACCTTACTTCTCGTACCGCTTGCGCAATAGAACTCTTCGGATTTATAGTAAAATATTGAACAATAGCTCGATCCCTTATATTCCGTCTTTTCATCTTTCTTGGCTTATCTTTCAATGTCTTACTTTCTTCAAATAGGGTCTTAATTCTGAGAATTGTATCCACTGAAATGTGTCTCTGGAAACTCTCAAAAAATGTTCTTTGTGTTTGTCGAGCATTCTCTCCACTTTTGTAATATAATTTTATTACATTTAGCCGTTCTTCTAAAGAATATTTCATTATTTGTAATTAATTCGTGAAAAATATATAGAAATTTGAAACTTGATTAATTTGTCTAACTGACCGACGCTTTAAAGCAGGTTAAAGGGTGAACAGGTGAAACGGGTATCCATCTATCAGGTATTATTCTTACGGTAGACGAACATTTTCCGAATTTAAAACTGAAGAAAAAAGGCGTTTTTGAATTAAAAATCCAACATTTTAGATCAAAATTTATATGAGAAATCGGATAAGCTCATTGAAAATACGGCATCCCATTTAAAAAAATATCAAAGTGACCCCTAGTACTTTTGTTTGATGTTCAATTGTTTTTTGCTGAAGATATTCGAATTCGCGGGAGAAAATGACTTAAGATGGCTATTTCAGTTTTTTTATAAAATTACAGGAAAAGTCAAAAAATCGCCTTGTCTAGTCTTGGTTGGATAACCCTGTACAGGGGAGTCAATATTTAGCCCCCTCAAAATTTACATGGTATTTTTTTTGTTCATCTAAGCCATGCATCACCCGGTATAGGACTAAAATTTTACTATTTGATCGTGTTGATGTTATTTATATTTTTTTAATGGAACACCGTGTATAGTATTAGATATTTTAAACTCTCAATGAATTTTAAACATTTTTTCTAAAGCATACTATGTCTAAACTTAAGTGTTTCGGAAATACGGGCAAATTGTAAAATAAAAGCTATTTGATTAAATGTTCAAAATGCCGTCCCTCAGCCACCTGGTAGTATCCATACCTCTCTGAAAATTGTGAAAGCACGTTTTGCAAATGTTGAGGAGAAATAGCATTCACAGTATTGCGCAGCATCTAAAATTCTGATTTCAAGATCCTCCAAACAGTTAGGTTTTGTGGAGTGTACGATAGTCTTTGACCCCAGAGGTAGAATTCTGTAGATACACCGGGTGTTAATTTGGTCATGTTTCAAACTTCTAAGGTAGATAGAGCACATGAAAAAAAATAAACATGGGTCCGGAAACCTTCCTTAGGGAGCTAGAGCCCCTTGGAAGATGGCCTTCATAAACTAGTTTTCGTTTTGTAGCTCCGGAACTATTTCAGCTGCCGCAACCAACTTTGGGACATAAATTACTGTTAGTAGGTTCATCTATTTGAGCCTATTGGACAATGTTAACTTTAACCAGGGGTGTGCGATCCAGGGGGTATTAGGGTTAATTTGACGCCATTCCTCTAAGGCTTCAATTTCTTGCCATTTTGACATCAGATTATGATTTTCCTATGCCTTTTACATAAAAGGGTATTCTCTGTAAAATTCGCTAAATGTCACTGTTTCCTCGGAAATTGGCTAAAAACAAGATAAGATCCAGGAATCAATTATTGAAGTCTTAAAGAAATTAGGTCAAAAGAACAATGAGGTTAAGTACAGATATCAAGAGATAAATTAATCAGAGTTATTATTATGGTAAGTAGTACAAAAAGAAACTTAAAATAGTAGTTGCTGAAAATGCCTACAAAGGCTTTAGCTCCCTGAGAAAGCATTTTCGGATTTTAACATGATTTTACATTTTTCATATGGACTTTATTTCTTTTTTCCCTGTATAAATATTTTGATTAGCTCGTAAAACCATTTAATACCTAAATACCTAGCAAACTAATACAATAAAACTTTTGTGTAAGCACAACATCCATTTTCGTAAGGTTTGTAACGCTATCAGTCAAATCCCCTTCAATTTTTGCTTAAGATTCTTAAGATCTACAAGAAATCACATAGTTCATCGAAATGTGCTTCACATTATATAGTATTATGGTTATGCAACCTGGGATTATAAATATAGCGTTTTATATTTTGCAACCCATATGAGTTAATGAGTCCTTTTGACACCGGTAGATATTCTAAGTTGACCATCGTAAGTTTGTAGGTGATTTTAGTTCCTCCATGTTTAAAAATTCCATTTCTCTTAACACAAGTTTTGGTAACAGCTTACTGTAGCAGAAACAAGATTGTAAAAGTGTACCTACATAACCCGTAACGTTAACTTTTATTATAAATATGTAAGTACGTCAAAAGTTTGTTGTCAAAAGCTTTTAAAATCCCGTGAGAAGCTCTTAGCTTAAAATAAAAGTTTTGCCCATTAATAGCAATCAGCGCCGTAGGGCTTAAAAACGTGGTAGGTAATTCTACTGTATACAGAGTCTTAAGGCTCCTATTAAGCTAAATACGCGTGCCCTCCGTGTGTAACGGCACTAAATTTCAAAAAGTTGGTATGGCATCGTCTCAACACGTTAATGGTTAAATCAAATTTGATTTCTAATAATATTACGGTGCTTGCGACTGTCATTTTATGGGGTGGTTAATTCTCTAGACAGAAACACGTTAAATACTCGTCAATTTTGTCGGATGAGCCTATTGATAAGTTGGGCTTTAAAAAGATAATACTCTAAAAATATCATTTGTTTCAGATGGAAGAGCTGGTCAAAGAGATGCAGGATACGGAGTCAGGGGGCGTACCAGTCAGAAGTCAAAAAATATTTTTAACATCTATTCCTGCTGCCTTTATGGGTAAGTTAGGGCTAAACTCACACAGGTACAGTGCGAGCAAAAATTATTTTTATCCAAGAGGGCTTGGACTGGAAAAGTAGGGCTTGGTTTAACCCACAGTTATAAGGGGACGATATATCTAACCAATACTGGGTTAAAATTGTGTCAAATTCATATTATGACATTATATGCCAAACTGATCATTATTAAAACAAGTAAACAAATACAAATTTATTTTTCCTACGAGCGTGCGCAAAGTAGTACTTTGCGCACGCATTTCCGTGTGCAAAGTTACACTTTTCCGCACTAGTGCGGATAAGATTTTTATCCGCACCGGGTGCGGAAAAGTAGCACTATTCAAAAATCTCCTTGGCAGGGAATATTTATATTTATTTTAGTAGCTGCTAATTCTATTTTTTAAGTACCTCGTATAGTGTTAAATGATTATAATTTTGCCAAGCAACAATAAATGTACATGTTGATTTTGGCACATGATGTCAGATTTTTCCTACGTTTCTATGTCAACAAGAATCTACAAACACCGACACTTTTCTTTCCATCAAATCCTCAAAAAGTATAAACGCTGTTAAAATGAGCAACTCTGACGAGGAGCTACCAGATTCCATTCTAGAGGCCGCAAACTCTGCAAATTTAAATTTATTACCCGCTAAATCCCAAGAAAAATACGAGAAGCAATATAAACAATTTGAATACTAGTGCCGCAACAAAGGGACAAATAGTTTTAAGGAGGAGGTCTTCTTAGCGTATTTTGCAGATTTACGAAAATCAGTTCAGCCAAATACTTTATGGAGTAAGTACTCTATGTTAAAAAGTGTCCTTAAAATCAAAATAAACTTGGATTTAAGTCAATATTTCAAGCTAACATTGTTTCTAAAAAAGCAATATGTGGGATATCATCCGAAAAAGGCCAAAATTTTTGACAAAATTGAAGTTTCCAGATTTATGGAGGAAGCACCTGATCAAATTTACCTTCTAATAAAAGTCGCCACCATTTTTGGGTTGGCCGGTGCTTGCAGGCGCGATGAGCTTTGCAAGATAATGGTTGATCACATAGAGGATAAAGGAAATTTGATAGTCGTGAAAATTCCTGACAGCAAAAACAATACTTCAAAAATCTTTGTAGTATCTAATGAAACAAATAAGGGATATTATTTACAACTCTATCATAAATATACAAATTTGCGAAAACCATCCACTCCTCATAAGCGCTTTTTTGTGCAGTATCGACAAGGAACATGCGGTACTCAATGTATTGGAATAAATTCATTCGGTAAGATTATACAGGACATAGTTTCCGTCGTTCATCGGCTACCATGTTGGCCGATTCTGGAGCAGGAATCACTAATGTCAAGCGACTCGGAGGCTGGAAATCGACGACTGTCGCCGAGAGCTACGTTAAAGATTCGACAAATCAAAAAAAGGACATGTCGAATAAAATATTGGCCACGAACAACTGCCCTTCTTCATCAAGCTACATAAATCCTTCTGAGTTAAGTCAGTGCTTATCAAGCCATACCATAAACCACCCACTGAATGATCTTACTGCATCGGCTATCAATTTGCATAATGTCAGCAATTGCTCTTTTGTTATAAATGTTATAAACAAATAATTTAGTTTCCTATTATTATTTTTTATTGTTATGTAATTTTTGAATTTTCTATTATTATTTTTTTGTTATGTAATTTTGAGTTGTACTATACCTAGTTCTTTTTTTGAAGTTAAATTAAAAATTATTGAATAAATTATCATATTTTTATTTTTGTTGTTATCTGATATGAAGCTCGTAGGAAAAATGTTGTTCCTAACACGTGCGCAAAGTGCTTTTTTGCACGCAAGAATTTATACGAACTCCGCTACGCGTCGTTCGTCCACCTATACTTGCGTGCGGAAAAGTATCACTTTGCGCACTTGTTAGGAAAATAACTATTTGTTGCTTAGAAATTTAACAACGTAAGAATATGGAGAAAGGAAAATAGAAATTATAGAAATTGCTGAAATTTGCCATCACCATGCTCCAAGCATAAATTCACACTTCTCTTCATATTTTCAAACGCATAGACCAACATCTATGGAGAAACGTTACCACATTCTTGGATAATCCTTTTTTGTAACTGTTCTAGATTTCAAAATTACAACTGGTGTTTTAAAAATATTGTTCTCTAAATGAGGAAAAATGAAGTAATCCAAAGCAGTCACACAAGGTGATCTGCGGGTGAGAATTCAATGTCTGTTCGAAAACTGATCAATCTGTCGTCAAAACAATTGCGTAAGTTGTTAATAGTTTCAGCGGATGTATGGGCGGTTGCACCGTCCTGTTAAAGATATCCAAAACGTAATTTATCGTCAAGTAATTATAAATGGATTTAAAATATCGTCCCTATATCGCTGTACTGTAACTGTGTCATGAAAATAAATAGGACCAATAATTCTTCTTCGGGAAACAGTCAACCAGACACCAATTTTTTGAGGGTGCAATGTGGACTCTACAAAGAAAAGGGAATTTTCACTATTCCACTAATACTCTGAGAATTCACATAACCGATAAAGTGGAACCAGGCTTCATCAAAAAAAAAATGTCAGGTTTAGTAAATCATTTATTTCCAATCCATTTTGGGTAAACCACTGACAGTAATTCTTGCGTCTTTCAAAATCTGCAGCTCGTATTTCTTGAAATACTTGCACTTTATAAGGAAACAAATTTAACTGTTTTTTAAGAATTGTCCTGCATGTTCCACAAGATCTCCCCACTTCTTGAGGCATCTTACACATTATGTTGGTCTATTTTCCATTATTTCACGAAGGCTTGCAACAAGCAGTTCTTCTGTTCTTACAGATGGTCTTCCGTTTCCTTTCTTATGTTGTATAGAACCTGTTTCCCTAAGCAGAGCCATGGTTCTCCTTGTGCAATGATAAAAATCCCCAGCTTTTAAAGCGACGTTAGGAAAATTTTTGCAAAAATCGTCCATGCACAAACGCTGATTGTATTGCCACTTGCCATTTACTCTAACCCTGTTGCAAAAATACGCCTCAACCATAAATTTTTTGTGCTGTTCCGTAAATCCCATTGCGTAAATTATTCAAGAAGTTGGATAGACACCTCGGCTATAGTAGATGCCAGCGATTACGAAACATTGTGCACCAAGACAAATAAATGTGTACAAAATATAGCCAGATAGTGTGAAGAAAATAAGCTTCATCTTAACAACCTTAAGACAAATTTTGTGGTTTTTACCCCCCTCAGAGTAATTCAAGATAAAAGCCTGCTGATCAGGGGTAACAGGTCATTAAAGCAGCAAGAATATGTCAAATTCCTCGGAATAACTATTGACCAACACCTCTCATGGAATGACCACATTGAAGAATTGTGCAGGAAACTTGCAAGTAAGAACTATGCAATCCTGCTCTTGAGGGATCATGTTGATCAAACCACACTCAGGACCTACTACCACTCATCAATATGTTCCATACTAACATACGGACTGCATGCATGGGGAAATTCCAGTCAAATTAACAAAGTACTCATCCTGCAGAAAAGGATCATCAGAACCATGTTTCGACTCTTCTTCCTTTTCTCATGCCGCCAGATATTCAAAGAAAAGAGAATCCTCACCATCATCAATCTCTATATCCTCCAATGTGCTTCTTACGTCCATAAATACCTGAAAAGCTTTATCAGATGCGGCGATGTTAATACATATGTCACACGAATATCCGAAAGCCTTTACATCCCTAATGCAGATTACTTGTAACGACTGTTAAAGATGACGGAATAACTGATTAATTGATAATGCGGGTATTTACTGACACCCAACAGGTATTAGTCTCTACCGCTAAGCAGTACGCCCTTAGATGCAAAGCACACTTTGATAATAATAGTTTTTGCTGGCACGGTAGTTAGTGACAGGCTATCAAATAATATAGGGACAACTAAATTTTATTATTGATAAGCATAAGTCCTCTTTGCCCACAAAACTAAATCAAGTACAAAAAATTAGGGGTGGGAAGTGCAACAGTAACAAATAAAAGAAGTGACATTTTCAATCCAATCGTTTCCATTGAAAAGAAATATAAGTAAATTAATCCTATTTTTAAAATTTGCTCCAATAAAAAAAATAAATGGTTTAAATATCACGTTTTTTTCTTTCTATTTATGCAGTGTATATGTTTTAATTAACAATATAAATATACGGTGTATTTTTAGCATAGAACTATATACGATCCAAACGTACTTTTATTTTTCCAAATATTTTTTTAATCGTAAATAAGCTGAATTAAGCATACATTATTACATATTCGAAGATTATTTTATTCGGATTTTTCTATACTCCTCTACAAAAGTGTTGCAACAAAATTATCAAAAAGAGGATTTTTACTAGCCCACCACCGTGAATTTTGTGAGCTGGCGCAACCATTAGTGGCGGGGATCCGGCGGAATCAACGGCTCGAAAGTGGAATGATGAAATCGAGTTTTTTTTTCCCCCAGTCGATCAAGTAGGATCCCCCCGTTATTCCAATATGATTTATCGGTATATCCGGAGGTTCGGGGAGGGGGAGCGCGCCCTTTAAATCTCCCTGCAAACGGTTTTTCTCGGAAAACTCGGCCGGGTTTGATCGTACAAGAAAAATCATACATAGCAAAATTGAAGAGCTTGACAGAACTCGTAAGCTCGTTCCAACTTGAACCCGATGTGTCAATTTGTTTGCGAAATATCGCGATTTGAATGTGCAACAAAAAAAAATCAATTAATTATTTCTCGGAAGGGAGTGGAGTTGGGGCCTCGATTTTTTATGAATAAAAGGGTAATATCAAGCACTTTGATGGGCCGGAGGGGGGACAATTAGGAGGGGAGTTATGTGCGGGTAACGAGGGTTATTCAAGCGCTTGTTACACGTGTTCTAATTGAGATAGCGCAAGAAGCCAGGGTTCAACTTACGCGTTTTTTTATTACCTAAAAGATTGCATTGGCAGAAAATCTTTTTGTGCAAATGAGCGCTTGGCGCGCAAAATAAAAAGTGTCAATTTTTTCACTTGCGTTTTTAGGCATGAAGAAGGGGGGTGGTTGACAAAATTTTTTTGCCACGGGACGGCATTTTTTTTTAGCTTTAATTTGAGCCCTGCAAGGATCTGATTCGACAATTAGGAAGGGAGCTAAGGGCCGGCAAAGTCTTTGCTGCATAGCGAGAGAACGGAGAGGGATATGGGGTTCTAGCTGGACTTAAAGAAAAGGGCAGGAAATATTCTATTTGTTTAATTATTTTGCAAATTTCCCGAGTCCATATCTTGCCCGCCCGCGCGAGTTATAAGTTGAGAAACGTAACACTCACGACCGGCTGAGAGCGCGCGCTCGGAAATTATTTTCGAATGGCTGATTACTGTTTTCCCGGGATGACGTGCCAGCCGACACGGGTCCACAGAAATAATGGCAGGGAAACAATGACGATAAGCGCTATACAAAACCAATTGACATATCGGGTTCAAGTTGGAACGAGCTTACGAGTTCTGTCAAGCTCTTCAATTTTGCTATGTATGATTTTTCTTGTACGATCAAACCCGGCCGAATTTTCTGAGAAAAACCGTTTGCGGGGAGATTTAAAGGGCGCCCTCCCCCTCCCCGACCCTCCGGATATACCGATAAATCATGTCGGAATAACGGGGGGATCCTACTTGATCGACTGGGAAAAAAAAACTCGATTTCATCATTCCACTTTCGAACACTGGATCGCCACCACTACATTGGACGAAATGGCTGATTCGTCTGTAAAAATACATATTTGCTAAAATATTGGTCATCTTCTACCATACCTTGATACCAAAAGCAGAAATCAACAAGCGCATCTAAATCCCTCTCTTTAAGAGTATGAACAAACTTTGGCTTGTATGGCTTGTACTTATAAATTTGCTTTAAAAATTCTTCTAACTGAACGTTCGGAAACACTCACTTGCTTCTCCCTTGCAGATAATGGCATTTAAGGGCTTTCAATCACGGACAATAAAACATTTGAAGTTATTTCTTCGTTCGTTTTGGTTTTCTGATGAGGTACTTTATTTCTATTCTCTACTAATCCAGTTTGTCTAAACTTTTTAACAATTCTATTCTTATCGTTAAGTAAAACATTTCTGTTTGGATCAGTGCCGGATTTACAATAAAAGCGCCCCCAACAATTTTTTTATCGGTATAAAAAAGGAGATAAAGTTAAAGTATTATCGTATTATATGCATAAAAGGTAAAAGAAAATTGCACATAATTTTTATTAAAAATATTGCTTGCCAACGTAACATAAAAATAGGTGTACTAAGTACTGCTAAATACACTCATAATAATACTCTTAATACAAATAAAAGAACAAAACAAACAAAAAATGAAATGGGTAACAGTTAATTTAAAAGAAAAACATAAAAACATAAACTTGAACGAAAAATATTTTATATTCTTTTTCGACTCTTTTTTTTTGGCAAACACATATTATTTCTTGAAAATCAGCTTAATTAGTAATGTCACTGTTAACAGAAAGAAGTGCCAAGTTGGTTAGAATTTCTTGGCCAACCGAGTAAGTACGTTTTTGTTCGAGAGTCGAGAATCTTTCTCACGATGTATTTGTAATTGGTAGTGTTAAAAAAATTCTTGGCACTATCTCGACATTTGGAAACATAGTTACCAAGTTTTTGTCTTTAATAAATTTAAGATAGTGCTTGAATTGTTGATATCGTTATACTCTCTAATAAAATATTTAAATTGTACGATCTCCTTAATAAATGATTCATCTAAATCATGGGTATATAAATTTTGCAATACTTTTGATTTAGCGCGCTCCGCATCATCCATAGCTTTAATATTATTTAAAAACCCAAAAATGTTTTCTATTTCGTTATATACTTGGACTGTTCTTGATTCAAGGAGTCCAGAACATTATTACATATAAACGTTAATCCCAAAATTACTTTTTCCTTCAAACGTGACATCTACGCCAGCGCCTCCATCAAATCGTCTTTTTCTTGTTTTGTTTCTTCCTTGCTCTTTTTTGTAATTTTCTTCATTTGCAAACATTTTTCACCGCTCTTCATAAAAATTATAGTTCTCTCTGATAGATCAAAAATAAATAAACTGCGGTAGATAAATCTGTATCGACAGTTTAGAGTGACTCACTGGCTTGATCACATTTTTCCAACACGTCGGACCAAGTTAAAATTCCAATATTAAATAAATTAAAATCCTTAAGTAGCCCCGGGGCCTCAGCTCTTGTTATTAGTTTTTCAGAACTATTTTTGGATATAGTTGATAACGCTTCACAAAATCCGTTGTAGGAACTTGCAAGGGCTTTGCAAGCATCTGCCTTGGCTGACCAACGAGTTATTGATAAAGCTTTGGGCAGCAGAATTTTAGAATTTTTTCTTTCTGTGGACTGATTGGTTTCTTGTAATTGCTTTTTCTATTCTATCTATTTTTTAATATACTTTCATCTCCCCGTAGACGCCGAAAAAAATGTATAAACCTTGTGAACACACATAAAATATTCGGTTACACCCAAATAATTTTTATGCGCTATTTTGACGTAATTGTATTGAAGCTTAGAACGACAATTTTTTTTGGTTTTAGCAAATAATTGCAACCAGGTTATACTCTATACAAATAGAATATTAATAATAATAAATAATAAATAATCTTTATGCAAATAAACCAAAGTAAAATATACACAGAGAAAACATAATATTATACTTTACAGAAAAACAAAACGGACGACTAATTACCAGTATCTAAAAGGGCGAAGTTCACCCCTTGTCGTAAGCAAGGTTTGGTCTTCCACTTAACTCAATCTTCCACCTAACACAAAACCGTCCTTAGAACGGTGCTATATTGATAGTGATTCTCCACTATTTCTCGTGCGTCTCTACTGTGGGCTCGCCAATAGGAAGCCAATCTTTAGGTAGTTTGTATGTCGAGTCAGGTCTTGCTTTTGTATGTGACTGTGTTATGAGTTCGTTGGTCGAAATGTCCGTACGTTTCTGGTAGTCGGTCATTATTTTTAGAAATAACTCCTTTATGAGCTGTATTTTAAAGTCATTGTGTAGAACTCGGTTCATAGCATATCTCGGTACATTTGCTATTAGCTTTAGTACTTTGTTCTGAACTACCTGAAACTTGTTCAGCTCCACCTTGCTTATGTTACACCACGAGGGCGCACCATAAGTTAAAACCGGCCTGACCAAGACCTTGCAGAGGTTGACCTTTATCGTTTTGCCAATTCTACTTCTCCTGTGAAGCAGGGGGTAGATAGAGCTCAATCGTCGTAATGCAAGCTTTACTCTATTAATTAAATTTAGCCTTCAATTCAGCCTTTGGTCGAAGATAAGTCCCAGGTATTTAACTTCCTGGCACCAATTCACTTGTACCCCGTTAACGTAAGCTTATTTTCAGGTCGTTTAACGTTGCTTTTTGAGAAAAATATGGCCTTCGTCTTGAAAGAATTCAGACGAATCTTCCAAGCCGAAAGCCATTTTTCTATACGTTTAAAGTGGCGCCGCAACCTCACGATTATAAAAAACGGTTGTTTTGATTTCGCCGTAATTGCAGTGTCGTCGGCAACATAAGTTCTAATTCTAAACAACTTTTACAAACGAAAATTGTATCTAAAACAAAAGATAAGAGTACTTTAGTCTTGAGCGACGTTTAAAAAATTGAATCTTCCTCGGATGCACTACACTTTTTTCAATTTTATTGGGCGCTTTTTAGTTTAAGCAAGAACCCTCCTTAAGCATAACATTTTCTGAAAATACAATAATAAAAAAGTTTTCCATATGGATCGAGAATTCTGCCGGTCACTGTATGTTTCGCTACAGCTTCTTTGGGTTTACTTATTACAAACTAAAGCTTAAACAGGTTATGCAATATTATACAGGGTGTCAAAGTTGTGCACTGATCTAATTTTTAGATACAATTTAACGCATTGTTGTTAAAAGTAAACGTTTTTCTGTTCTAGGTTATGACCTAATTGAGTGGTTAATCATGCGCCTAGAGATTGAAGAGTCTGGTAAGTTACTAATTTCATAGTTTAATGTTGACCTATTGGAGTTACAGGGTGTCTACCAATTATTGGTACACAACAACAAAGCCACATACTTCATTTGTACAAATACTACTATTTAACCAAACTTAAATATAATAAATCCTTACACACCATTTAATTGTTAATTTGTAAATAATAACGTAAAAATGCGACGTCTACAAAGAATACCTTTTTCGGTGATAAAGATAAAAAAAGGAATATTTTCATTCAAAACGCCAAAAGTTGTGATCTATTAAATATAGGTTAATGCTCGCAGACAGCGCCCTCTACAATGTACGGTACCATTTTTAAGAAATTAAAATTTTCTGTTCTAAGAAGCTCTCAAATACCAAATTTTTTCAAAGATAATAATTTAAAAAAAAAGAAAAAGAAATTTATGGGATCTTGACTGTATTCTTACGTCAGGTAAAAACCTTTCACATCTTTTGTTTCTTCGATACGGAGTAGGTATAAATTTGACGTCGCTGTTGTGAATTCTTGCACGTAAGAAAGTTGATAAGTTTGGCTAATTAGTAGTAATATTTTTACATAAGTACCATTATAGGTATAAAGGGTGTTTCAAAAGTACGGTACATAACTTAAGGGGGTGATTCCTTATGATATTCTAAGAGAAAAAGTTCATATGAACATGTGTCCGAAGTTGCCTCGTTTTTGATATACAGGGTGATAAATTTTTTTAAAATAAATCTGTTTTTTTGTAGGTTTCTTAAATATCCTTTTCCCGATTTTATTGAAATTTCGTACCATTATTCATATTGATAAGGGGCTTAATTAGCCGTAACTGGATTAAATTTATTATGTCCAGTGGCGTACCAGGGAGCACCTTAACGGATATTATTGACAAATGAATGTACGCTACTGACTTCTTTCTAATTTTGATATTTTTTCGAATTTACTAATTTACCATTTACTGCATGTACAAAAAGAATACCTATGTATTTTAAAGTTAATTAAAACATTTAAATTATAAATTAAATTATTTTTTTAAATAATGATACAAAAAAAAATTGCAATGTACGATTGCAACAGATTCTTTAAAAAAAAACTTTCACACCCTGTATATTAAAAACGGGGCAACTCCGGACCCATGTTCATATATAAACTTTTTTTCTTAGAATATCATAAGGAATAATCCCCTTAAGTTACGTACTGTATTGCTGAAACACCCTGTATATTACGTATAGTAGCAGACATCCCATATGTTTGTATTTTAGTAAATGAAAATGACCAGAAACATTACATTTCAAAACCTGGTGCAAGTATTTTAATAACACATTCAGACTTAAACTTGAGCTTTCTTTTTAATTATTTTTCAGAGGCACTAAATATAGCCAATCAGCTATGTCAGTATGGCTACTTTTTTCCCATAAGCGACTCAAAGAACCTCGTAGTCAAAGATGATAGTTCCCTGTATAGATTTCAAGTAAGTATAATATTATGTAGGTAACAAATTCACATTGTCAAATTAAAGTCAAACATTTTATCAATAATTAAATAATGTGTCCACCTACAAAATGCATATTTTTCGGTGATTAATTTTCTTTTTACTAGAGGAAATTCTACAAACATAAATATTTATTAACTTTCGAACATAAAAGTCTGCGTCGTAAAATTTTAACGGCTTTGTAACTTAGAAGTGACGTTGTGTACGTTTATGATTTATTCAGAACGATACAACTCATGAATTTGAATTTTTTTCGTATTATTCAGGTTTGTTGCTCACCTGGGATCTGTTGGGGCAGATCAAACTTTTTAATTTATAGATTCTTGCATTTTATAATTAGATATCCCAGAATACTGCTGTATATATTAGGTCATCGTGAAGTTTTTAGTGCTTTTCAAAAAAAGATTTATTCCGACAAGAAAACGGAACGTCTAGTCAAACTACCCCTGTAATTGTCATGAAACCAGCTCGACAAGCTTAAAAGGGCTACATTGCAATTAGCCTCTAGTTATTCTGTGTCTTCATAAGAAACTATCAGCGATCGGTGTATAATGTAGTTGTAACACTATTTATTGTTTTGTATTTTGTATATCAAGAAATAAGATATCCCTAGTAACACCCAATATTGCTAAAATATTTAGGCAACATCTATGCAATGTTGGATATTGTCAACATACTCGCAATATTTATAAAATATTGTGGTTTTGTAACATTGCAATATTTTATAAACATTTATTTAATATTTTGGTACAACTTTTATATTTAAAGTTATTTATGGTGTTGCAGATATATATTTTCAATATATTTGCAATATTTTATAAATATTGTGCTTTATTGAATCACAATTGAGAAAAAAGTAAATATTATGTCCAATATTATATTTTATACAAATAATTTTAGAATATATTGATTTCACATGTTTATTTTTTATTGCCACAACATAATGGTTGCTTGAAACTGCTAGAAGATGGCGCTGCATCTATTCCACTGCCTATGTGGCCAAATGTCATCGGTTTAAGGAGTTTATTTTATCCGAACATATTCAACCCCGCACCCTCGAAGCGGGAGTCCCACAAGGAGCAGTCCTATCCCCCCATCTGTTTAATATTTTCACTCACGACATCCCCAAACCCCCCAATAGCACCCTGGCCCTTTACGCTGATGATACCGCCTTCATCGTAAGGTCACTGAGTCCCCGACTAGTCACCAGAAAGCTGCAAACAGCAGTTAACGAATTTTCCAATTACTGCGTAAATTGGAAACTTCGCCCCAATCCCGACAAAACCCAAATTATCCAGTTTGGCCGCAGAAGGCAACCACTCTTCGACGTGGTCAACCTGGATGATCGCGATGTTCCCTGGTCAGACTTAGTGAGATATCTCGGTATCACCCTAGACAAAACCCTCCGCTGGCAGCCCCAAATCCAAGGCAACCTCAATAAAGCCAGAATGACATACTCTCTTCTATACTCCCTCCTCAACCGCCACAGTACCCTAAGCCACAAAAACAAAATCCACCTCATTAAAGCCATCATCAGACCCGCCCTCACATACGGTTCAGTGGCGTGGGGTCACGCAGCCCCCTCCCACATAAACCGCCTCCAATCCCTCGAAAATCGTTACATTCGCACCGCCATGGACATCCCATGGTTCATCCGTAACGTAGACCTACACCGCGACATCAAACACACACCCCTTTCCCAGTTTCTTCACGAGAGAAACACGAAGATTCTAACTTCGTCCCCCGAACACCCAAACCCCCTCATCAGACAAGCTTCCAATTATGACATCGATGCCCCGTACCGTCATAAACGTCCCCGTCACCAACTTCTCTAGGTGCGCCAAGCAGCACCACCCATCCACCAAAGCCCTCCCCCGATACACCTCACAAAACCAATAATACACCCCTCTCTTAGATTCCAGAGTAAAAGTACCTTAAGTACTTTTTGGTGAGACCCTGCGGAACTGGACCGCAGGGGGGCGTGGAAGGAAGTCTGGAGGAGTCACTGAGACTCTGAGCAAATAAGCTCAGGGCCACAAGGACTTCCGCCAGATGGGCTCACCTCTCCGCGTGTGTGTGAAAAAAACATATGCAACCACCAGAGCAGTTCGGTTTTAGAGCTGCACATTGCACGGTGCGCTAAACAACAAGGCTCGCTACCAACATACTTAGAGGGTTCAATCACCACCAGTCAATGGGGGCAGTCTTTTTCGACATCTCAAAAGCGTTTGATAAGGTCTGGCATGACGGACTTATCCTAAAACTGATTAGATTAGGCATGCAAGATGCTCTAATCAGAGTTGTTATATCGTACCTTGAAGACAGGAAATTCGCGGTGTCAATAAACAATTCAATATCTGAAACCAGGATCGCGCGAGCGGGAGTCCCGCAAGGGTCACAACTCGCTACAATATATATACAGCGGGCATCCCGCACAACAGATACACACAATTGTATTTGTTGGCCGATGACACTGCGATTACTGCCACCTCAGGAGTGCCCTGGAGAGTGATTTTACGCCTGCAGCGCCATGTCCTGCTTCTGCAGAATTGGCTGGGAATGAGGAAGATGAGGTTAAATGAGGGAAAAACACAGGCAGTATTTTTCTCGAAGGCGAGACTAAGATTGCCCGAAACAAGGGTCAAGGTAAACAATAAATCCATAGATTGGAGCCCTAAAGCTAGCTATCTTGGTCTTACCTTTGACAAAAAACTGTCTTGGAACGACAATGTTGATAATAGAATTAAAAAAGCGAATAGACAAATGAGCGCAGTGTACCCCTTATTCTGCGCAAAAAGCAGACTTAAATTAAAAACCAAAACACTAATTTACAAGACAATACTAGGACCTGTACTGACATACGGTGTACCAACCTGGTGCACCGTAAACAAGACAAGACTTCTAAGAACACAAATACTACAAAACAGTGCATTGTGCAATTTTGCAAAGATACCTAAAAATGGACACTTTTTCGGACCACCCAACAAAATTAATAACAAAATACTTTGAAAGGACAGACTTAAATCCAATGATACAGAACTCCCACAAACGCTCGACAAGACACAACAAATTTAAATACCCGAAAGGTTGGTTCCCCCCTTGAAACGAATAAAAACATCTAAGCATATACGACAAAAAATCACAACAAGCAAAAACATCAAAGGAAAGAACAACAAATAAACAGCAGAGAAAAAACAAATGAGGAAAACAACACGACAGCAAAACAAAACCAAATAAGAAAAAAACAAACAAAATGAGGTAAACACCCATCAAGAAAAATCCAGAATAGTGAAAAAAGATGCAAAACACAGCCATAAAAGGAATAAAAGCTCATCAGAGCTAACTTAAGAGCACTTCCAATACGCAGAAGAACATATACAAACGTGCTTGCCCTGTAATGTTCAGAACTATAGTTAGAGCTCGATACTGCAGGTTTTAAGCACCATTTATTTGGTCTTTGATGATTTGATCCTTCATCCTTTCTTATTATATAATGTAAGGTTTTAAGGGTTAAAATATCATCTAGTCTGGTGGCAGTGGCTAGAGATTACTAGTATTTACTACAAGTATCTAATTAAATTATCAGTTTATTTTATAGGTAGGTACCTACATGCCTACATATTTTAGGGCAATGTTAAATGTTGTTAAAGTATATAAAATAAACATGTATACAATATAGTACTATTATGTATTATAAATATAATAATAAATATTTGTAATATAAAAAAAAAATCTGTCAAACAAAATGTCGTGAAAATATTTGTTAATATATTTTTTCAATATTGGTGTGCTACTAGATCGGTCTTGTTTTGAAGTGCATAAATCAACGGTAAAGATCTTACATTATTTAAAATACGTGGTAAAATACTTTAGGGGTTGTTTTGTGACAGTGACATGTTCTGCTCCTTGCAAGAGGCCAAGATTCCTTTGATGGTGGAAACTATTCGTCTGTCTGTGCCAGGTCCTAAATCGAATACTAGGAGGGTTCATTTTTGCCTATCAATTTCTATTTTTCTGGGATTATTTTTCTGGGATATCTAAATCTTCTAAACTATTGGATATTGTTGCCTCCATAGTTTTTCATGTTGTATTGTTCGCTTCAGACTATTCACGGTAACTAAAGTTGCTGCGGTGTTGGTATACATTTGATGATACTGCCGAAATGATGTCCTTAATTTTATTGTGGACCTTTAAGACTTCAGATGCTGCAGCATTTTCCCCCTCCTTCCATGATGGCTCGAACTCGACGTTTTTTGTGAACATTTATATTTCCAGTACTTTTTGGAATCCAATGATTTATCTTGAATATACAAATATCCCTTTAAAAGCAATTAACTTTTACCTTTTGAGCTAGTTAAATATTCTAAATACACTTTGATCTGCTGTACAGTTACTATTCCTAAGGGTGTGAACCTTTTTATTATTTTGTATTGAACTTTATACTAGTCCTAAATATGTCAATTCAATCATATGTCTATTGGATCAAAATGCCCATAAACACTGGGCTTATGGGCGCATGCAGACACTTTTCCGTGGGATGGGGCAAAATTGTCAAGTTAAAGGCAATTTGCTATATCCTGATGTTTATTGTTGTCTTTTTGTCAAAATGAAAGAACATACCTAAAAACAGGTGTTGCCAACATATCTTTGGGTTTTTAGAGTTAATATTTTTTAAACATGCAAAATGTCTCCAGAAATTGATACCGATTTATTTATTATGGAAATGGAAAAAACACCAGCGGTTTGGGACTTACTTAAGTGACGAATACATCGACATTCGTGTAAAATTAAAATTTGTTTCTTCATGTTGTCAAAGATCTTAATAAAATATATGAAATATTTTCCTCTAGTCGTCGACAATCCAACGGCTGTACCCAATTTTTTTTTTTATTTCTGTATTTTCTTTTTCACGAAAGGTACGGAACAACAAGCTACTTGCACAGTGTATATTTTTACAGTGAGTAAACTTATTGCCAATTTGCTTATTCTCTGGCAGCGAGGTCATGGCCGCGCGACCGTTGCCGCCCAGTGCGCGCACGGTCTCAAATGATCGGTGCTTTTTAAATTGGTTCACACAACTGGTAATCTTTAAACCCGTCTTATTAGACTGACTTTGACTACACAAGATAAAGTCGCTTGTAAGCTGCCGGGATCGAACAACCACGATAATTTTAGACTTTTTGAGGGATGAACCTCTGTATATCCAGCCCTTAATTCCTTTTAGCTTTCAGTTTAAAGTTTATCGTTTAGATACTGTATCGCTACCATTACATAACCCCATCATTTAGTTATCTAATCCCTATATTCCACTCCTATTATCCTACAGCGTCTGCCCATTAAAATTTCCGCTTAGTCTTCCCTAATGGCCTTCTAATTCGCTAATAGCATGTAAATATTACACTCTCTCTCTTCTCTAACTGAAATCAACACAACAAATCTCTTGACAACACAGATTAAGACATATTAGTTTTGAAGCGACGCTTGGAATAATTAGGCGTCGGAGATCAGGGGCGTAGTAAAGAAGCCATTTTCGATTAACTAAAAATATCTGTTTATTTCAGTCTCCTTACTATTGGCCTTGGCGAAATAAACCCCCTGACAACGTGGATTATGCCATCTATTTAACGAAACGGACGCTTAGAAATAAACAGAGACACGGGTTGGAAGATTACGAAGTGGAGGCCTTAACGAACTTAAGAAGAAACTTGTCGAATAAGTGGGACATCATTACTTCGCAAGCGGAAGAACAGGTCAGTAAGAATAAAGATATTACAACTACTATCTACACGTTAAGCGGCCCTTAAGCGATTAGTATCGGGTGATAGTAGAATGTATTTAGTGTAATTAGTGTAACTAGGAGGGGGGGGGGCTTGGCCCCCTCAGTTGTGTTCTCGGATGCACAGCACACCAAATATTTTTTGGTTACGTGGAACCTGTTTTCTGGTCCACTGCCTTGAGCTTGTCGCGTTGACCTGTTGATATTTTGATAATCAGATTGAATTATAATTTAATAGGATATTCCACGACAGAAATCATAATTATTTCTTCATTAAATAAAGATTGATCTGATAAAAATTCAAATAATTTTGCAATATACCTGTATTTTAATACTCTTTGGTCCTTATTGAAATTTGTGCCAGTCAAATCGGCAACATTACACTTTTTTATTCACATTCTTTTCAAGCCTCGTGCTTCGGATTATACTTTATCTATGAGCATATCTTTTACATAATTTAACCTGAAATAACGAATTCTGCAATTTGACAGCTCGTCGTTTTTTTCGTTTTCTTAATAGTTATTTACCTAACACACCCTTCAAATGATGTCAGTTATTGACAGTGTTGCCAGCATGTAACCAAAATATCCAAGTAAGGGAATTACACAGTTTTTTTTTTCATACAAACAAGATAAATATACAAAAATCTCCTATAGTTTATATATTTGTTTACTGCATAATACCTTTTACCATCATTTTTAGTAGATCTAACACTTCTTTTATTTTCATCTTGCCAAGATCGACTAATGGTACTATTCTGAAAAATCCATGTGTCATCCCAGAAAACGAATTGGTACAAGAATGCTTCTTTTTCTTTAATATATTCTTTCAAAAATAGAACTTACATCCAATCTTCACACATTTACAACTCTCTTTGAATTAGAGCATTTGTTTTAAGGTGATTCTAATAATTTATTTTTCTTAACTGTTGTTGAAATTGCGCTTACAGTGGAGATATTCAAATTTGGGGCAGCTGCTACACGCTAAAAATTATTAAGTAAAAATAAATCATCTAGAATCTAGACCTTAACATACTCTTTAAATTTACTTCTCTGTACTGCTGTCAAGGATAACCATAAACCATTATTGTTAAGTTTATCCTGAAAATAGCTTCTTAGAGAAGCTATTAGCTCTTTGCACCGACTATTTAAATGCTTCGGCATTTTTCACAAATAGTAAACAACGTAATCGACAGAGATATGCATGTGCACTTTTGTTTATCTTAATAGAATAGTTTTTTAATGCTATTTATGAAAAAATCTGGAGTTTTGTTAAAAAAATAGACTCACAGCAACACGGAACCACGAACAATTAAGGTTAGTTTTGCATGAAACGTCAATCCAAGCCAACGAACGAGCACAGTTGTGTTGCCAACTATCGACCAATAAAATTCTAATAATAATAATTTTTACAAGCTTAAATAAACAAAATATTTGCCTTAAGTGGGTTCGTATCAAAGAAGAATATTTTAAGTTTGTAGTAAATTCAATATTGCATAAAGTTTTAATACCTTTTAATTTCCTCGTGTCTTCTTACGAATTTGATTGATGACGTGCATCGGTTTTTGTTTTGCATCAACTTGTATATTATTAACGCACACATGTGAAAATTTGCACCAGGCCGTAGGCCGAGTCGCGCAATCAAGTGCTTTAATAGTATAGTATCCTACGTCTTACGTCCATAATTTTATATACAGCTATAACTATTATTATGATTATAATGATTATTTGAGTAAAAGTAATAATTAGTTTAAGAATTGTACACAGAATACAGGTAATAAAAATTTGTAATAACTAAGCATCAGACATAGGTACGATTGTCACTAAATTGCTTCTCTCAATCATTGTCACAGTTGTGTTTGAAAATTGCACATTTTAAAGTGAGTTCCAGCGATGGTCTGCCAATGATATTTTCAATGTTGTTTCGAATTTTGTGCTAGATAAATCACAGAAGAGATACCAATTTTAGTTTCATTTAAGGTGTTATTAACACACTAGTGCGATAATAAAGTTGATTGTGACATTTCAAAGAGTGTCAAATCATAGTCCTTATATGTCAGTTGTATATACAGATCTTTATGATTGTATGTGTATGATTTTGGTGATTCCATATTATAAATACGCAACGGATTTTGAATATTTATAAGTGTAGTTTAGCTAGGACACCTATGCTAAACTATATTTACTTTTTACTAATACATAGACTTATGCAAAAAAATAAACACATATATTCGGAGGCGGTGCGTTGTTGACCGCAGATAACACCTAATGGCTAAACCAAATTGCTCTTATATTTGTAATAATAAAGAAAATAATAAGTTTTCATTAAAGTGCCTTTTGATTAAACGGTATATCATAACATAAAATATTATGACGAGCGATTTGGCATCCTCCAGATATCAAAATTTTAATGAATATAGCGGCAATAAGACTATCGAAGAAAACAACAAAGGATAATTACTAAAACTGCAAAATCGCTTAAATGAAACAACTCAGCAAGTCCAAAATTTCATGAGCTATGAAAACTACATAAACCAGGTCTACAAATTATACTACTAATTTATTGTGTTGATTCGTCAATCTTTACAACTCTTTTGTTGAAAAAAGTTTAAATTGGTTGTACCGAAAAAAAGGTTTAAAAAAATAATAACTTTGACACTCTATACTTTTGGACCAAGGTAAGTTGGTATCAATCAAGACCGTAATCGACAACCGGGATGCGTGGAACAATAAAACACCAGATACTCCTGTGGCAATAATCTGGTACACAGACGGCTCAAAAACCACAGAGGAACTAGTGGCCCTGGCAAAAGCCAACAAAGTAATGCTACAATGGGTACCAGGACATACGAAAAGGCCGACGAACATGCAAGAAAGGGGTCGGCGAAAACATTCATTGGTCCAGAACCGGCGGCACTCGAAGTCTCAAGATGCACAGTACGAGATATCATAAAACGATGGGCAAGGAATCAACACAAAATCCACTGGAAAAACAGACAGGGATTAAATCATAGCAAATCTTTCATTGGGGACCCAGACCCGAAACTAACAAAACAGCTACTTCTGATGAGCATAAATCAGCTGAGAATAACCACAGGAATTCTGACACGACACTGCAGGTTATGCTGGCGAGAAAGTGAAACGGTACAGCATTATTTGCCAATGCGAGTCGTTGGATCGGGAAAGGCAACAAATATTCTGGCAACCAAGACTAGAACCAGAGGTCCCGACACTCTACCCAGTTGACCTACACAAACTAGTGCAAGGAACTGGAATCAATAAGTGGTTGTAAGAACAAACTAGGGTGAGCACAATGGGCCAAACCTGGCCGAAGTGCATCCGGCACTTAAACGGACCCTTGGAAGAGAAAGAAAAAAAAGTTAGGAGTTAGGAATCTGTGCTAGCATTTTATAGCGACCTTCTAGACACCCTGTATGTGGATAACACTTCTTTTATGATTCCTGAGGATGAACTCGCCTTTTTTTCCTAGTTAACTTTAATTTTTATTTCTAAAGATTAACCTTTTCTTATTGATATTTTACGTATTTTTTCTCTTTTTTTATATGGATGCATTTCTGGCTTCTATCTATATATAATAAATATTTATTTAGCACTTGGCTATAGTTATAACAAAATTGCATAATACAATATGGTAGAATTTTGTGACATCATGTAAAATCTACTTATTTACTAGGTATTTATTTAATAGTCTGTTAAAGGAACGTAAATTTGGCGAACTCTTAATGTCTTCAGACAGAGCATTGAAAAGGCAGACAGCCTCATAAAATAAAGTTTTTTGAAGTTTAGTTGTTTTTTTACAGATGAGACATTAAAGTTTTATTTAGAACAAAAATTATATGAATATTAGACTTTTCTTCTAAAATGATCACAAATATATTGGCATCAAACTGTATTCTATTTTATTGATCGATGTTGTGTTAGCCCTCTTAATGCATTGCTCCACCTTCAACCACTCTAAGTACCCCGCCAGCAAATCATTTATAGGCATGTACCGATGACAGCCCAAAACAATCCGCATCACCTTATTTTGCCGGATTTGACGTCGTCTTATAGTGTTTATTGGATGAAATTTGTAATGATATGCAATACTTAAAATTTTTTTAATATGATTATATTGTCAAATTACAATCTACTTCAACAAAAAAAAAAGGGTATTAAGCAAATTAGATGATAGTCTTGAACTTGAAAGTGAAATGCCCATCGACATTTCTACTTATATAACACTAAGTGTTCTTAGTGGTTTGGAAGATCTTCAGGCCAGGTTTTATGTAGTCGACGGTTGTCGGCTCCATCCCTGTATATGTTTTCAATTAGATCGCTTTGGTGATTTAGGAGCCGATCTTGATATTTGGTGGAGACTGTTCTAATAACTTCAGTTACGTACGGGATATGTAGGGTCTGATTGTTGACATACCATGGAGCGTTGGCTATTGAGCGAAGGGTTTTCGACTGGAATCTTTGTATGATTTTTATTCTTGTTGGCCTAGCGCATCCCCGCAGTTGTACACCATATGACCAAATGGGTTTCAGTGTTGTTTTATATAATAGCAGTTTATTCTCTGTGGACAGTTTTGATTTACGTCCCATCAGCCAATACATTTGTTTGAATTTGATATCTAGTTGTCTTCTCTTCGCTTGAATATTTTTTCCCAGGTTAGCTTTCGATCAAGGAGTAAGCCCATGTATTTTACTTCGGTTTTGACTGGTACTTGGGTTCCATCAATGGTAAACAATTGCTGATACGGTTGGTGATGCTCACTTGCGCTGACTTTGATTGGTTAATCTTAACTCTCCATTTCTTATGCCAATTGTTGAGTCGGTTTAGGTGGGTTTGCATATTTTCCGATGAGATGTCTGGATCGCTATTAGTTGATAGAATGACGACATCGTCGGCGAAAACGGCGATTGTTGTGTTGTTTGTTTCAGGTAGATCATTTGTATATAGAAGGTAGAGGAGTGGCCCCACCACGCTGCCCTGTGGTATCCCGGATTTTATGGGGTAATATCCTGATGTTGCTTCGTTGTGTTTGACTGAGAAGTTTCTGTCTGTTAGGTAGGACTTAAGTAGAAGAAAGTAATTGTTATTTACCAAATTTTTTAATTTGTAGAGCAATCCACCATGCCATACCTTAACAAACGCTTATGAGGTGTCTAGGAATACTCCGTTGCAGTATCTCTTATCTTCCAGAGCCTTTGCTATGACGTTGACTACTCTATGGGCTTGGTGGATTGTTGAACTGTTCTCTCGAAATCCAAATTGGTATTCAGGTACTAGATTTAACTAGATTATTCATTTCGTGGTCATCTTGTAGTCTAGTAAGCAGAAGCCTTTCAAATATTTTGCTGGCGATAGGCAATAAACTGATTGATCTATATGATGGGGTTTCTTGTGGGGGTTTGCCATTTTTGTGGATCATTATTATATTTCCATATGATGGGGAAGTAGCACAGGCTTAACATGCGATTGTAGATTGTTGTGAGGAAGACAACAGCCTTTCTTGGTAACTTCTTGAGCACTAGAGGCGGTATCAGGTCGTAACCTGGGGCTTTCTTGGTATTTAATTTCTGTATTTCTGCTTTAACTTCTGCGGGGCTTATAGTCTTGATAGGTAGTGACATTTAACAAGGCATGTCTAAGAACACTTCGATCTCGTTATTCGCAAAACCAGGGTTGGCTTCAGGGGGCTCAAATACGTTCGATAGGTGATCGGCGAAGGTATCAACTTTTTCTTGGTTGGAGCGGGCCCATCCATTGTGGGTTCGTAGTGTGGACACAGGTGGCGTGGGTCTTTTAAATTTTTTGGTTGCTTTCCATAGGCTGTGGTTATCAACGGATAATTCCTGCATGCAAGTTTCGAACCTTGAGTTTTGTGTTTTTATTGATCGATGTTGTGTTAGCCCTCTTAATGCATTGCTCCACCTTCAACCACTCTAAGTACCCCGCCAGTAAATCATTTATAGGTATGTACCGATGACAGCCCAAAACAATCTACATCACCTTATTTTGCCGGATTGACGTCTTCTTATAGTGTTTATTACAAGAAATTTGTAATGATATGCGATACTTAATAAAATGAGGAAGAATAGCAGTGTTGTGTATGTATTTCTTGGACCAATAAGCTATAGTCTATCTTTAAATGATGCGAAGTAATAAATCAATTAAAGCCGTCTTCTCCATGGGTGTGCAAGATTTTTCGGCATGTGTCGATTTAAATAGGCCTGAATTTTTAAATTTGTGCAATTTTATCAAAACTAATTAGAGTCTAGGTCATTTTATTCCTTTGTATTTGTACCTAGTCCTGGTTACCTGCTTGCTAATTATGTGGTTATTGTGCCTTTATGGGTACCTCTATTGGAATAATACACTTACTTATATCTATACATACCTACTTTGGGTGTTTGTTTCTCAGTGAAACTAGTCAAAGTGTGAAGTGTCAGTTTTTTTAAAATTAAATATGGAGAATTTTCAACAATTGCCTAAACGCCCTAGAATAAGTCCATGTACAGTAAATGAAAAAATATTAATTCTTAACGGTTACGATTCTATTAACAGTAAAAATGCGGATTTGAATATTGACAATTCAGTGCAATTTACAGCAGATATGCTTTACGTTGGGAAAACAACAATATACAGTATGTCCGCGGATGCAGTTAACAAGAGGACAAATGGACCAAAAATTGCAAGATACGAGAAAAAGTCATTCTTGATAAAAAATTTTGCTTGTCGAAAAAACAGGAATTACGATGAGAAAATCGATTCTTATTATACAGAGCGTCTCAAAAATGCAAAAACATAAAATCAAACAAGAGCAAACAGTCATTTTTTGGACTTTTAACGTGAAATGCTAAATAAAAAACTTGCTCCAAATTTAGTCCTAACCCTGATTCCGAACTTGTTGAAGAAAATTGGAATTTATGAAACAGGTATAAAAGTCCTAATATAATTAGGAATTTTATACCTGTACATTATTACCTGTTGTTGTAGTTGTTAGTGTCAGTGTCAATATAAATATTCTCGAAACTGCTGACCGTAGAACAAAGAATTTTTATAGTGCAATGCTATGGAAATGATCAGTGCTTTTATCGCTACGTAGTGGAGGAATTCCAACGCAAATTTCCTGGCGTATACGTTTCGAAAGTTTGTGTACACAAACTGGTGAAAAAATTTCAAAGAACAGGATCAGTTATTGACATTAAAAAAGAAAAGAAGCGATATAATGTAAATGGAGATCTATTGCTTTCCTTGAGAAACAGGGCTAAGCATTTAGAGGTGGTACAAAAATCTACCATTCAAAAAGTTTTAAAAGATAATAAACTTTACCCTTACAAGCCTCATTTCAACCAAACTTTGGAGGCTGGGGATGAAGCTAAAAGGCTAGATTTTTGTTTATGGGTTGGAAATGAGATATGTAACGTCAATAGAAATTTTCACAAGCTTATAATGTTTTCTGATGAATCAACATTTTTAACCAACAGAACTGTTGCTTCTCAACATGTCAGATATTGGAGTAAAGAGAATCCTGAATTTATAATTCGCGCAAGACGTCAGTACTTTGAAAAAGTAATGTGTGGTGTGCTATTTCATATTACGGTATCATTGGGTCTTATTTTTTCGAAGGTACTTGTAACAGAGCGAGCTATTTGCAATTATTTTGCGATCATCTTGAAGAGCTTCCCTGGATTATCGCAACGCAATGTATTTTCAACACGATAGGTGCCCTGCACATTACGCTGGAGAGGTCAGAGAATGGCTGAACAGAAAATTCGGTGTGAGAGGGATAGGAAGAAATGGGCCAGTTTTATGGCCCCCAAGAAGCCCCGATCTGACATTAGCCGATTCTTTCCTTTGGGGCCGTATAAAACAGCTTACTTTTGCGCAACCAATGAATAGTAATGTCGAAATTTTAAAACTAAGAATTAGGCGAACAGTGGAATAATTATCAGTTGAAGAGATTCAAGCCAGTTTTGATCACAGTAGGAAGCAGCTGGAAAAGTGTGTTGAATATGGGGGAGGGGTTTTTGAACTATGACTAATGTGTATTATGTTTCGTCCGTTAAATTTATTTTTATTAATGTCTAGTAATGTAAAGGTAATAATCAAGTAAAAGTAGTAAAATGCGGACTTGCAAAACACGTTTAATTTTTTTTTTAATTTCATAAATTCCAATTTCCTTCAGTAAGTTCGGAATCAGGGTTGGAGCAAGTTTTTTATTTATCATTTCACGTTAAAAGTCCAAAAAATGACTGCTTGCTCTTGTTTGATTTTATGTTTTTGCGTTTTTGAAACGCCCTGTATAATAAGAATCAATTTTCTCATCGTAATTCCTATTTTTTCGACAAGCAAATTTTTTCATCAAGAATGACTTTTTTTCGTATCATCCAATTTTTGGTCCATTTGTCCTCTTGTGGACATACTGTATATAAACTTTTAAAAGAAGAAAAAAGTGTTGTCGTCAAACCTCCAAAATCTTCTACAGGACGACCAAAACTTGAGCTGGATGACGTTTTAATGCAGAGAATAAGGCGAAAAGTTCATAGTTTCTTTTTAAAAAAAGAGATTCCCACGCTGGACAACATTTTGTCCTCAATCCGAGAAGACCAGGACTACCCATTTATGTGTAGAAATACGCTTTGGAAATTGTTTAAAAAAAAAAGATTTTCGGTGGAAAGAACATAATAGGCAATCGATGTTAATAGACAGAAGCGATATCGTCTGTTGGGGAAGAAATCAGAAAGAATCAGACTATGATTAAGCCATAGCGACAAAGTATTATTCAATTTTTGAAAATGCTTTGTTTGTAAGATTTTATATCATATCTTGTTTTCGTAATTATATTATGTAAAATAGTACCACACATGGTTATTTATTAGTTAATACGATTTTTTAAATGTTTTCATATGTTATAAATACCTACGAATATAATATAATACAATTTTAGGGGAATAGGCATGTTTAAGGTTTTTAATTTAAAAATTTCCCCAAAACACGCTCCTGCCTGGCTAAGGGATTTTCCCAATAACAATGGTAAATCCTCAAATATAACAATAGCTTTATATAATATTTTTTTACACAAATAATCGAGATGCTTGAAAAGGCTCGGCTGCCAATCCAAAATGGGGATTGCCATCGAAATAAATATTTTTTTCCCTCTACACAACACTTTTTGATAATTTTCAAAGAGCATTAAATTAACACTGTATTTTTAGGTGAAAATTAGTAAAGCAATGAAAAAACCCGACAAATCAATAAGCGATTCGCAAGAGAAGGCGTATTGGAGAGTTCACCGTCCCCCACCGGGTATACCGAGTTCTTTGGAGCAAGTGCCAGTACCTACTAGGAGTTGGAATGGTTTAAAACCAAGAAAAAAGACTATTGAAGATTGTAAAAGGGAGGTTAGTAATGTTTATTTTTGATTTTTATATTCACGCTAAATGTTTCTAATTTTGGTAAAACTAAATTACTAACGAATTAATTGATTCGTGCGTTACTTTGTGAGAGAGAATACATCTTAACTATGTAAAATAAAACAAATTGTGAAATTGTGCTTTATTGTGTGTCACTTGTTTTAAAAATATATGATGTTACGGTCATTTAGTATTACAACTACATTTTCAAGACGTCAACAAATTAAGGTGCTAATTATAATATTTATACAGGGTGTTACTTAATGATAGGCCGTAATTCCAAGGGCGCATTCCTGAACCAAATTCAAGTAGATAAGTTCATATAAACATGAGTCCTAAAAGGTCTGGTAATAATGGATAAATAATTCCCTTTATTTAACAAAAATGTTTTGAAAGAATAAAAATAAAATTGAAACTGTTGTAGTGGTTCCAAACAGATTGCATTACTCTTGGAAATAAATAAAAAAAAAACTAAACTATGTACTGCAGGGTGTCCAGTTTTCGTATGTTTTCATATACCAGCCCCTTATTATAAAAGATAGGAAGATGTGGTTTGCGGCTTACTGTACTATTATTCTATGAAACTTTCATTGCCCCAAACGAAATTCTTGTAGCCCTCTTAGTTTCTGACATATAGGGCGATTTTGAAAATTTCTCTTTTAGACGCTCCCCTGTATCTCAATTATTTGATAACTTATCAACAAGGTAAAAATTGGTTATTATAGGTTTTTTTATGTAAAATTCAGTAGCGTAGTTAGTTTTTTCTAAAAAATTTTGTTTTTGAGTTTTCACCCAAACTTGTTTTTTAAATGGGACACCCATACATTATTTCTTGGTCTTATTCCTCTTTTTAAGAGCTTTTGAAAAATATATAATAATCCATATTTATTTATTTCAAAAAGGGATAATTTTAACATTTTTTGTAAAATTAATCATCCTTTTCGTACAGAAAGCTATACCCGCAATTAAAAAACAAAATTAACAACATTATTTTTATTATACAACTTTATATTATTACATAACTCTAAACCAACAATAAAACAAATGTATTATTTTATTAATTTACAAAAATTGCTCGAATTGGGCTCCGTTGGTTTTCGACACACGCACCGTTTCGATTCTTCGCAGTGTATTTAATAAAATAATTAGCATTCCCTGCAAAAGCCTAAAGGTTTGATGGGTTGCTTCTCGAAGTTGATCAATATTATAGTATTGGCTCTTATATAACTGACTTTCTATATACCCCCATAAAAAAATCCAACACAGAAAGATCAGGTGATCTCGGAGGCCACCTGACAGGTCCATTGGTACCAATCCATTTTTTGGGAAATGTGGTTTCTAAATTTTCTCTCACTATATGAAAATTATTATGACTTGGAGCGCCCTATTGCCTGTAATAAATATTATTTAAATCTGCCAAAGGTACATCCTCTAAAATTAATATTTCCATTAGTGCATCTCTCATTATATCTAGGTGTCTATTTCCTGTTAAAGTTCCTTTATAGATAAAATATGTACTTCATTTTAGTGCCAAAAATAAAGCATGACACGCTAAATCCAAACCGACCGAGACGTTCTCGTGGAAATATTTCGTGTTGGTTTTCTTGAGACCAGTACCTTGAATTGTTTCGGTTTAAGATAACAAGAACTCGTAAAATAAGCCTCGTCGGACCATACCACCCTTCTTTCAGAATTTGTGTTTTCCTGCAACATTTGTAGGTACCAGTTGCAAAAAACGATCCTACGTTCTGCATCACTGGGATGCAAATGTTGGACGAGATGGTATTTGTATGGTTTAAATTTATATTTTTTTGTATTAACTGCGTTCTTTTTTAATCCCAACTTCATCATACACTTTTCTGCATGATATGGATGGTTGTGCCGTGGCAGAGGCCAAAACATTTATTTTCTCTTTTTCCCTGTTTTCCTTGTTGTAAAAATTAGGCCTTGGTTTTTTATAAGGCCCGTGCTCAATGAGATTGGCTTGGATTTTTTGAAATATTCCTTTATCAGGTTGTTGTCTTTCTGGATATATACGAAAAATTTAAATATGTAACAAAAAGCTAATAATAGATAACAATAGTGATTAAAACTTTTTTTTATTATGATTTATGAATATTAATGGTACCTAACAAATGATTTTAAAACTTACTTATTATAATACAGCTGCGAGGCTACGTTTGCATCTTCAGTAGCTTGGATAAAACAAACATACATATTTACATATCGCGTTTTTCACAATTTTCATGTTTATTATTTTGTGCCATGTTAAACAATTTTTCACAGATATAAAAAATAAACTTACAAAATATTTGACAACAATCCGTAATGGCGCATTTACAGAATTTGATTTTCTGGCATGGCTATCCGTAATTGACATGGCCATAGCCCTACGAAAAATGGTTAATTTTACAAAAAATGTTAAAATTATTCCTTTAAAAAGAAATAGATATGGAGTTATATATTCTTAAAGAGTTCTAAAAAAAAGAGGTAACAAAAACAAATAATATATAGGGTGTCCCATTTAAAAAAACAAAAGCTTGGGTCATAACTTTTTAGAAAAGAAAACTAACGACGCCACTGAATTACACGTACAAATTCTATTATAACCCATTTTTACCTTATTGATAAGTTATCAAATAATAGAGATACAGTTGAGCGACAAAAATGTTAAAGCATCAAAATCGCCTTGTATATCAGAAACTGAGAGGGTTATAAAAATTTCGTTTGTGGCAGTGAAATTTTTATTAAATAATAGAATAGTAAGCAGCAAACCCCATCTTTCTATCTTTTATGATAAGAAAGCTGGTATATGAAAACACACGAAAACTGGACACCCTGTACAGCCATTACAAGTCTACACCAGAGTAGCAGCTCTGACGGACCGAGGACAGTGGTTGGATAGACACCTTAAAGTTATACACTCTCTGAACTTCCTTACCAGCAGGGTGCCTTACAGGGTGCTATGATTTGTGTTTGCCTTGCGGCTTGAAAGAATTCTTATATCATTTCGTCATAAACTGGGATATGTCCGGACATTCGGGGGGAAACAAACCAATTAAAAACCCCATTCAAATTAGTTGATTAAGCAGCAAGTTGTTAGAAGCAAACCAATCTGCGATTTTCCCCTAGGCGATTTTCGATCTATTTCTGCATGACAAAGCAAAACACTGGTGTCGTCGACGAACAAAATAGGTATTTACATTACTAGATGCGAAAGTTAATTTTTTGGTGTAAGGAGGTTTTTGAATAGCCTAGGCGAAGGCGAGGTGATTCAATACCTCCGAACATCAAAAAAGGCTTCCGCATCGTGTGACGTATTAAATTTTTTCTATTACTGTTCTCTGATCAATATATTATTAAGTAATGAACTTTGATTTTATTCAAATAATATATAAATAATAATAATGATAAAATAACGTTTTTCTACGAGTGACCGCAAAGAAGCTACTTTGCGCACACTTTTGCATACGCAAAGTAGCACTTTCCCGCACACTGTGCGGGAAATTTTTTTTCCCGCACACTTATTTTAAAGCAAAATTACCATATTATAGACGCGTTTTTTTCTTATATTTTATAATTTTTTTAGATATTTATACAAAAATATTGTAACAAGACAAAGTTGACAGGTGGTTTATGTGTTGCCTTATAAACTATACCGAAGTATTGTGCCGTGCGGCTCAAAATTTTTTTGAAATCTGCATTATTATATTTTCCTCTAATTTTGTTCAAGTTAAAAAAAATCAAGTATTTTTGTGTCAAATGCGGTTTGTTCCCTTAGCAACCAAAATACATTGTCATACAACGCTTTCATGTCAGTTTAGAGGTCTTCTTCAAAATTTTCACTAGCATTTTCACCTATTTAAAATAAAAAAAACTGTTTTAAAAATGGATATCACTGAAGAAGAACTTCCAGAAGATGTCCTAGAAGCCGCCAACATGGCTAGTTTGCAATTGCTGCCTGCCAAATCGCGAGAAAAATACGAGAAACAGTACGAGTTGTTTTCCAAATGGTGCGAACAAAGGGGGATATAGTTGTTTTTGATGTCAATAAAAATTTAAAATTAAAAAAATATATAGTTATTTCACTCGTAGAAAAAATATTGTTCCTAACACGTGCGCAAAGTAGTTTTCCCGCACTTAAAGCTTATCCGAACTCCGCTTCGCGTCGTTCGTCTAACTGCTTTCGCGTGCGGGAAAACATAACTTTGCGCACTGAATAGGAAAACTACTATTTTCCACCTGTAAAATAATCCATGACAACTAGTTATTTGAGTACTGTCAGAGTCTGTCAGTTCGAATTTTTTAATTTCGCTAGTCTAAAATGTTCTCCCAAGACCAAAACGTTGCTAATCAGAAGGCGGCCGAGTTGACATGTGCCTCACTGTTACCTGAGAAGTCGAAAGATAGATACTATCAAACGTACAACCTGTTTCTGGAATGGCTCGCGGATAAAAACGTTTCTCAAATTGACGAAAATGTGATGTTAGCGTACTTCTTAGAGAAATCTGAAGCCTTATCACCTCCGTCCCTATGGTCACAATATTCCATGCTCAAATTGACTATTTCTGTGAACAAAAATAATAATATAGATATTTCGCAGTTTAAGAAACTCATTGCATTTTTTAAATGGAAAAACGATGGTTACCAAGCTAAAAAATCTAAAATTTTCAGAAAAGAAGAAATATTAAAGTTTTACTTGACGCTTCTAATCATAGCTATTTATCTATAAAAGTGATGGCAGTAATGGGAATAGCTGGAGCATGCCGCACCGATGAGATCCATAAAATGAGGTTGAATGACGTCGAAATCAAGGATGATGTAGCTATAGTTAAAGTCCTCCAGAGCAAAAACAAGGTTCAAAGAAGTTTTGTGATAACCGATGATGAAGGTCCAGTTTCTTTTGTGAGGTTACTACAATATTCCATTAAACTTCGGCCAAATAATACACAAGACGAACGCTTGTTCTATCGCTATGAACAAGGTAGGTGTGTGAATCAGGTGATTGGAAAACACACTATTTCGAATGTTCCCAAAGAAATTGACACATTTTTGAAACTTTAAGACATAAATAAATACACTGGTCACTCGTTTAGAAGAACATCAGCTACGTTTCTCGCAAATGCTCCAGGTGTCGACATTTTGGATTTGAAAAAACATGGCGGTTGAAGGTCTGCGTCCGTTGCTGAGGGATATATTGGTGATTCGTATACTAATAAAATCGAAATTTCCAAAAAGATCCTAAATGGAACTCCTACTTTTATTCCATCTAACGGCGTGAGAGTGACAAATAGAACGAGTTGTAAAATGGTTCAAGTCCAGGATAATAACGAGACTCTAATACGAAGCGGCGAAGCTATTGAATTGAATAATATTCCATCAATTTATTTTTCCAAGTGTTTAAATTTCACTATTAACCTTAATGGCAATAAATGATTATTATTTAAGTTTTATATTATTGTTATTATACCACTTGTTTATTCAATAAATATAAGCATTTTGTTATTAAGTTTTTTCCAAAATTCGCTTGAATAAATACAATAAAAATTTCCTATGAGTATTCGTTTTTTTGTCCTGGCACCGAAAGTAGTACTTTCGTAGCTAGAAACATACTACTTTCGTAGCTAGTAACGTATGATATTCAGGTAACTCTAATGTTTACTTTCGTGATCTTTCGTGTTGCTAGGGCCCGAAGGTTAATTTATTTATACAGTAGTAGAAAGAAAACTAAACGAGTGTGTCATTGTAAATATTTGTATTATAGTATTTTCAAACAAATTGATTTTTGACTACCGTTAATTAAAAATTGGTGTTAAAGTTATTGTTATGTTAAATTATGAGCTCGGAAATGTTCAATTACTTTAAAACTAGCCGTTCTTAAGCAAAAGTTAAATACAATACCAATAAATGTCTTAGGGGTTCATTGTTGGGACACAAATTGGTATAATTTGCCAATTTACGTCGAAATCCATGTCGGATAGTAAAAAAGCTATAAAAAAGGCATCCCACTGTTAACAGTCGTAAAAATATTCGGGCGTATAAAATTTTTACGAAGATAAGAAAAAGGTATGGACGAGTAAAAGAAAAATCCTTTTTTAAAAAGGTTTAGAAGGGTAACACTTAAGTTTTATCTTAAAAACGTAAAAAGGAAGTGAAGCAAATTGTGTCTGATATATAAAGTATATAAAACTAAAACGATAAGAAAGGATGCGGAATACTATTGGTTATTCAATATCTTAAAGTATTTAAGGAATATATTTAGGCAAAAGACGTTTGTAATACTCAAAATTTACTTAGTTTCGCAGAATATTTTAAAATCATTTGAAATTCTAATATTTGTTATTTGTTTAGGTTGAACTATTACGAACGTGTTTATTTAGAACACGAGTTAAGGTATCGCAAGCATTAGAAAGCTTGCTGCAGCACGTGGACACTTATACGGAATTCGACCCTTTGTTAATACCACCGCAGCCATCGAATCCATGGGTAAACGAAGATGTCACATATTGGCAGTTGAACGCCCCACTGTAAGTTACTACCTTACCGTTTTCGTTTTATATCAATCTGATTTTAAATTAGTTTTTCGGTAACAAATGTTTTTAATTATGGTTACATATTTGTATTAAAAATCATTAAAAATTTGAACTAACTTAAACCGAACAGGCAATAAATGTATATTTACCGAACCAACCCTTATAGGGTGGGTACTTTAACTGGATCAAATTCGCTAGAAATTTAGGAAAAAATATTTGTGAAAATGGAAAAATACTTCGATTAAGATTTTTGTGAACTACATTTCGGCACCAAAACTTTCTTTATAAGATGAAACCTAACCTCACTTCATTTTCTTAAAGGAGATGATACCACTTATGTTACTTCGTTGGAAAGCTCTTTTAAAAAGAAAATTGACCTGACTAATTATTCGACGTTTGCTTTAACAGTTTTGATGAAATTCGAAATAACCTGCCAAAATATTAAAAAATAGAACTTCAAAACTTTTATTCAATAAACTCTTTATTAAAAAAGCCTTTTATCTTAAAGGGATAATCCTGCAAAAGAACACAAAACTAGTTCAATATCAATATTTCAAAAGTTGTTCGAAATGTACTCCATTCACTTCTTGGCAAAGAGCCCACCGATTATCAAACTTATTTTGCAGGCTGCTTAGAACCTGAGGTGGTATAAATCTGATTTCTTGTCTAATCTGATTTTTTAATTCTTCGGTGTTTCTACCATAGCAATCGTGTTACGATGCCTATGGTTTCTACATACACTTTGCTTTTTAAATAACCTCATAAATAAAAAACCTAAGGGTGTTAAGTCAGGCGACCTTGTTAGCCATTCAATAACACCACGTCGCGCGTCGCCCAATCCACCCCACCTGCCAAGGAAGGAGGTATTCAGGTAATTCCGCACGTTAGCTGCATAGTGCGGAGGCGCCCCATGCTGCTGGAAGAAAATCCTCTCATCCAAGATATTATTTCCGGTAGGGAATGACTCAATTAAATTTGGCACCAAGGTTTCTTGCAATTTTCTATTTCTGGCCAATAATTCTATCTCCAACGATTCCAGCCCACACATCACTTCTTTCCTTATTTTATTATTATTTATTAAATAAAAGTTTCAAAATTTTATTTTTTTTATATTATGAGGTGTTTTGGGGTAAATTTTTGTAATTTCATCCTGTCAAAGAAAAAGTAAAATAATAAGAATGGGCAATTTTCTTTTTAAAACTTTTTAAAATACCTTTTCAACAAAGTAACATAGGTAGTATCATCTCATTTAAGAAAATAAAGTGAGGTTAGGTTAGGTCAATCGACATGTTTTTCCATTTTTCACAAATATTTTTTCCTTAAGTCCTCACCCTGTATATAAAATATACATTTTAATTCAGCAAAAACAAATTTGGATATTTCTATGCACTTCTGCAATGATTTAAATAAATTAAAATTCACCGGCTAAATTCACAAATTGACCTATTTCCATTAGAGAGGCAGATAATGAGGATTATACAATTCCATATTTGCCAATAAATTTTAAATGCGTCAGTGTAACACAGAATACATAATGAATTTGTAGTTATTATAAAGTTATAATTTGTGATGGGTATTTATTAATTTAGTTTAGTATATCTTCCTAATTCGTGATGTTTATAGTCAAAGCTTCCACCGGACAAAAATCCTCCTCACAACATTACAAAAATGTGAGTGAATTCAATATGTAATATTAGGAGAAGACTTAAGATTTTGGTTTTTTAAACTTTTTATTTCATTTTCTTGATATTATCTACCCCACGGAACTACATTTTCTTAATTTCAACTTCAAGTTTAAGAGGTTCTTATAATAAATTTATGAAAGAAAAGAACACTGTTTCATAATTTTCACTTTTATTAGCCAACATGACACGTGTTTAATAGTCACAGCGGCTTCTTGAGATGTGAGGTATTCAAACAATATTCCCTCATGATCTAAAGGTCTAATTATAAATATAACAATATTAGGAAATTCCAACGGTTAACAATCAGGTAGAAAATTTTAACACTATTAGACAAATGAAATTATCTAATTTATCATTTGACACATAACCACAATTTTAAAATAGTCAAAAAACAATTTAATTCCAATAACCTGATTATTATAAATAAAATAATAGAAATTTGTCTAAAACAATATTATTTTCAATTTAATAATAATATTTATACCGCTAATAAAGGACTAATTATGGGTAATCCATTGAGTCCACTCTTAGCTGAAATTTTTATGAAGAACCTAGAGAATCCAATTCATACACATGGTTTGTCCAAGTACTGTCAGTTTTGGTGTAGATACGTTGATGGTATTTTTGTTTCCTTTTCCGGTACCGAGAGACAACTCACATTATTTTTCGAATATATAATTTCCATTCATCCAAACATAAAATTTACTTTAGAAACCGGAATTATTAATTCAACCGATTTCTGAGATTTGCAAAAATCAAGAACCCTATTCAACACAAACAAGTAGCATATAATAGTATGGTTTACCGCTTAATCAATGTACCTATGTCAAGTGAAAACAAGGAATTTAATTTAATAAAACAAATAGCAATTAATAACGGTTATAACCATAAAATAATAGATAATATTTAGTTCAGAATGGTGTACAAAGCAGTTAAAGAAATATTTTCCACAACAAAAGAAAAATTTAACTATAAAACATTGACATTGTGTAGGCGAACCTAGTGATAGCATAAAAAAAAAACTTATTAAAAACAATAAAGATCAAAATAGAAAAGATAGAAAAAATGGTGTTTATAAATGAAATTGGGGCTCTTGTCCTAAATCGTTTTGGATTAGTCAATCAGCATCAATTTACTAAAAATAATAAACATTCAACATATTATGCAGGTTATCTAAAATCCGAAAATCATATTTTTAATAATAATTTCGATACTTTACACGTTGTTCAAAAAGGTTTAAAATTGGATTTATTAGAAGCTCTTGAAATAAACAAATTGAAAAATTTTTCTTACTTGTTTAATGATATTGTTAAGCGTAGTACATACCTTATTACATTGACACCTTTCATTTGTCTAACAGTATTAAAATAATCCAGCTGATTATTAACCATTGGAATTTTCTAATTTTGTTATATTTATAATTAGGCCTTTAGATCTTAAGGAAATTTGGTTTGAATATCTCACGTCTGAAGAAGCCGCTAAACGATTCTTACATGTAAACACTAGTCTGTTAACAAATACGGCACATTTCATTTTGAATTAGATAATACAGGGTGTTTTTAAAATTATGGGGGCAGATTCCCCAATATTTCCTAGCACTTTTTCGTTTTTGCTGCTATTTTCAAAATATTGGAAATTTTTCTAAAATTATATTTTGGCATAGATTTACAAAAATCACCATTATTTCGAAAATAGTTGCGCAACGTACCATTTCTCTTTAAATAAGAGTCAATGACGTATCCAAGTCAGGTCCTGTAAATTACATGCATCCCATTAATATTGTAACAGTATACAGCATTTACATGTAAAAAAATTGTAGTTCAATGGGATGCGACATTATGAAAATTCAGTTATAAATAGGTATCAGTTTAAAAATCAAAATCAGTTAAGTCTGCCAAAGATTCGTCATTCCCTACCATATTATGTATTGAACTGACTGAGAGCTCCCACTACTATTTAAATATATTATAAAGAATATCTTATAATATGATTATGAAGCGTCCTATTGTTTAAACAGTTATAACGGGTACATAATTATATATTTGTAACGCTTTCGACTTCATATGAAATTATCACTTAAATTAAATGATTTAATCTACATTTTGATATCATTAATTTGTAATAATGCATTATTTGTAGATACGTATTAAATTTGTAAACGGAAATGAATGCGCATCATTGTATAGAAAATTGTATCATGAAAGAGAAGTGTGTATCATAAACCGTTAAGTCGTGAATAGAATTTTTATTTAAATTTATTATTTCTTACAATAAATTACTATTATATTTGATTACAAAAGTGGCATTTATTTATATTTATTTTTATTTTAGAGTTGAAATTCCAACTGAAAAAAGAGTTAGAAAATGGGGTTTGTCAATGGAAGATTTACTTTCAGACCCGACCGGAGTGCAAGAATTTACAAACTATTTACAAAAAGAAAAAAGCGAGGAAAATATTTTATTTTGGTTGGCTGTAAACGATTTAAGGAGATCTTCGCAGTCGCAGGTCCTGTGGAAGATACAGGAAATCTATGAGTAAGTAAAAAATTTCTTAGAATATGATTTAAGTGGTTTGCTTGCAAATACTTAATTGAAAAGTCATTTATCTTAATCAACTTAAAAATAATCAACATTTTTTAGAAACTATGTTAAACATGGCTCTCCGGCAGAAGTGAACATTGACAACCAGACTATGGACAAAGTTTTGGAAGGAATGAAGAACAACAGTCGGTTTTGTTTTGATGCGGCTCAAGAGCACGTCTACAATTTATTACTGAAGAAGGATTGCTACCCTAGGTTTATACGATCAGATTACTACAAGAATCTATTATCAAACGGTATACAACCATTGCAGAAAAAAAGGTTTGTTATTTAAATTAAAATTAGACGGTATGCCAGTACGACCTTCAGATTTAACCTCTGTCGATTTAAATCCTAGGTTCTTTGGTTTCGGTCAGACGAAAAAGAAAGCGTCGACCAGCACGCAGCCAAATCATCCCCAAGCCGTACAGCAGCAGGTAGGGGGAGTGGCGACGGCGCCTTGCATCGGAGCGTTAAGCAAGCGGCGCGGCAGCGACCGAAGTCTGTCGGGATCTGCGCACGAGATATCGCACTTTGGAGTAGGCAGCGGAACGCACACGACTGTGATAAAGGAACCAAAGGTACCACATTCGCACTCGCAGAGCAACTTAAGTGATATTCCATACAGGTATGCAACACCGATCTATAGTCATTAAAACAAAGTGTGGTTAAAGCATCAATATTCATTAAGTAATATTTCAAATGGTACTTGAAGAAAACTACACAAGAATTTAGTTTAGATACAACAAATATCTAAAAGGCAAACATCCAAGATAATCTTTAAATTAATTTAAATGCGTAGCAGCTGCTTCGTATTATTTGGATACTTTCAAATTCTTTGCCTTAAAAAATGTTTTAACCACGCATATTGCGCAATGTAGGCTGCAAATTAATACTGTCCTGGCCGCTCAGCGCATGGCTTTCAAAGAATCAATATTAAATATATCAGAAACCTTTGATAAAGAACGCTGCGAATCGGTTTGGCTCATCATTCGGTACGGTGATATAGCAAATATTCAAGAAGACAATTTACAACTACTAAGTGTAATCGATTTAATTTTAAGATAGATACGACCAAAATAAATCCACGTGATCGGCGTTAAAATCGAACAGAGCTGTACTGTGAAAATTTATTTTGGCAATAATGATTGCCAAATTAAAATTAAGAAATCAGGTATGTCATATAGGTTCTGGTTCTGGTTTACTTAAAAGATACATTAAATAGGATACTTATCTAAATACAAATAAAAATCAGAAGAACCACAAGAAAAAGGCAATTAATTAAAAATCTTACTTACGTACACTCACTCTCTCTTTTCGTCAGCCTTACCTGGACAATAATAGGCATATTTTCCGGTTCCCAGGACATTTATCGGACGTTATTTTCACAGGGTAATATAAAGTGTGCCTTTTTCGTTAGAAACTGCAATTCAATTTTTGTTTAAATCCAAAATGTTTTCATTGCAAATATCAACAAAACGTCGTAATTAATTTTTGACATTTCTGAATTCAAAAAAATTCCAATTTATTGATCCAATACAGGGTGTTTCCTCAAATTTTGACAGCTCCTAGCGACTTTATTATTTTAGATAGAAAAAATTGTTCAGATAAAAATTGTAGGGTATCATCCAAACCGTCCGAATTTACTACTTAAAGAAACAATTGAGCATCACTGGTGAAATTTTGACTTATTGTATACTTTTTTTTAATGGAACACCCTATATATTATATGTTTATTGGATAGCGCTGAAAATACGCTTTTCAAAAATATATAAGTTGCCTATAATTACTTCATCCATTGTTGAAATATCCGCTATTAAAAAATCAAAATATTGCTAATTTACTATATGAAATAAATCACAGTAACCATTGGAAAGCAAAGTCATCAAATCACATTACTGGCGGCATGCGACATGTTATTCGTTTTTAAATTTTGATAATATTAAGTCGCAAAATGGGTTATACTGAAGAGGAAAAGAGGGAAATAATTTTTCCTACAAGCGTGCGCGATATACCGTTTTCCCGCACTCGTTTTGGTTCTGAAAGACCCATTTTCCCGCACGGTGCGGGAAAATTTTTCCGGCACGGTGCGGGAAAATTTTTCCCGCACGGAAAATTAAATTTTTAGAAATACTTTGTGGTAGTTTTTCTAACGCTTGTAGAAACAATTTTGATTCTAACTCATGCGGAAAGACACTTTAATAAATAAAATATAAATTTTTATTGAAAGTAAATGAGGTATATTACAGAAACACTAATTTTTGCCGTTTATTTTAAACATTTTTAAAAAAGCTGATTTAAAACGGTTTATTTCAAAAACCCCGTACATAGATGTTAACATGGTAACCACGACACACACATAAAATTTAATTGTCAAAGTGACACCTTACAACATTTCACCGGAGCGTGGCTTTGATTTATAATTTCGTTCAGATTCTGATACAGATGTCTTCCATAGATAATTTCTCGGACGATGAGCTTCCAGAAGATATTCTAGAAGCTGCAAGTGTCGCAAATTTGGATTTGCTACCAAAAAAGTCAATAGTCAGGTATGAAAAACAATACGATAATTTTGTTACTTGGTGTGAAGCGAAAAATGTAAAAGCACCAAGAGAAGAAGTACTTTTGGCATATTTCTTGGAAATGTCTAAACTTTGGAAGCCAAATACTTTATGGTCTCGATATTCCATGTTGAAAAGTGTACTTAAGGTTAAGAAAGATTTAGATATCAGTAAATACTATAAAGTTACTGCGTACATCAAGAGACAAAATGTAGGTTTTCGAGCAAAAAAAGCAAAAGTTTTTACACAAGAAGAGATTGCGAAATTTATGAAAGAAGCACCTGATGAAATTTTCCTTCTAATTAAAGTGGTAACGATTTTTGGACTGGCTGGTGCCTGCCGCCGTGAGGAGCTAACTAAATTTACCATTGACGACATAGACGACAAAGGAGACGGTATAATTGTCACAATAAACGACTCCAAAAACCATTCTGCTAGATCCTTTGTAATAACTAAGGCAGTCAATAATGAAATTTTTCTAAATCTATACAGAAAATATGCAAACTTACGTCCACAGCAAACTCCACACCGCCGATTCTTTTTGAACTACAAACATGGAAAATGCAGTACCCAATGTGTTGGAATTAATACCATAGGAAAAATGCCCTCCAACATTGCAGCTTATATAGGACTCAAAAATCCAGAATTATACACAGGCCACAGTTTTAGACGTTCCTCGGCCACTCTACTTGCTAATTCTGGCGAAGAAATAACAAACATTAAACGTTTAGGAGGATGGAAATCCACGTCTGTTGCCGAAGGCTACCTGGAGGAATCCATCACACACAAAAAAAACATGTCTAACAAAATTCTCAATCTCAATAGTCCATCAAGTTTGAGCTATAATTTAGAAGCAAAAACTCCACAGTTTCCCAGCAGCGCTAACAACAGCTCGATACCTCTTTCTTTGCAACCATCCGCTCATCAGGATCAGTTGGCTTCAATGGCTTCATCCGCAATCAATTTGCATAATGCATCAAATTGTACTTTTAATGTAAATATTAGTTATAATTAGAAATTAAATCTGTGTTTGTTTTTCAGTAAAATTAAATTTTTAGAAATATTTTGTTGTAGTTTTTCCAACGCCTGTAGGAAAAATTTTGATCCTAACTTGTGCGGAAAGACACTTTCCCGCACGCGACTGCCGTTACCCGAACGACGCGAAGTGGCTCTTTCCGCACTTGTTAGGATAATAACTATATTTCTTTTATAAGAATAATAAAAATGCTACTGCAGCACAAGCCGATTATCGAGTTTTTCACCCAGGTATGCCGGTGCCGTCAAGAGGCACTTTCTGTAACATAGAAAGACATTTTAGGATTCACAAAAATTTGCAAAGGAAAAAAAGATTTGTGAAGATAGATGAGGACGAAGAATTAGAGATGTTATTATGTCTTCAAGGTAAATAACTAATTAGGACTTTAAATTTTATAAAATTAATTTAAATGTGTGTTTGTAGAAAATACTACTTTTTCAACTGAAGATGCCAGTAAATATTTAAATTAGTACTACCCTTCGTAAATATGGATATCATCCATACAAAATTTTACCTGTTGACGGAGGAACAAAAAGTTAGTAGGCAAAATTTCTGCAGAGACATGCTTCAAAGGAAAATAAGGGATAACGATTTTTTAAAAAGATATTATTGAGCGATGAAGCTACTTTTACCACGGCTGGGATGTTTAACAGGCGAAATAGTCATTTATGGGCATTAGAAAACCCCCGCGGAATGTGTGAAATTAAATTCGAAGGCCAAAGAGCAGTTCATGTCTGGTGCAGCATTCTCAACACTCAAATTATAGGTCCTATTTCTTACGAATTTAATTTAAATGGTGAAAGATATTTAGAGTTCCTTGAAAACGAAATTATTTGGAAAATTTGCCTATTTATCAGTATAATGGCATAATCTGGCATCAAGATGGAGCGCCACCCGACAATTGATATCCCTTATGGATCGGTAGAAATGGCAGCATTGTATGGCCACCCAATAGCCCTGATTTAACAATTTTAGATTCTTTCTTTGGGGGTTACGTAAAAAACACAGTTTATAAAGAACGAAGCGCATCGTTGGAGGAGTTAAGGATTAAAATTATAGATTGCATAAACATTCTAGTCAAGGAAAAGCCGCATTTTATTATGGATGCTATTGATAAAATAGAAGATGATTACACAAAGTGCCTAAATAATAATGGCAGGCATATAGAAAATTTGTAAAAACTTTATATTGTTAATGCTAAATCAAATTTTTTATCGTTTCTGGTATTAAAATTATTGATTATTTCAATGGTTACTGTGATTTATTTCATATAGTAAATTAGTAATATCTTGATTTTTTAATAGCGGATATTTCAACAATGGAGAATTATGAATAGAATTATAGGCAACTTATATATTTTGAAAAGAGAGTTTCAAGCGCTATCCAATAAACACATAATATATAGGGTGTTCCATTAAAAAAAGTATACAATAGGTCAAAAACTCACCAGTGATGCTCAAGTGTTTCTTTAAGTAGTCAATTCGGACTATTTAGATGATATCCTACAATTTTTATCTAAACAATTTTTTATGTAATTAACTTGCGTTGGGCTACATTAGTAGCTGAATATGGAGAGTTCTGGGCCAGGTGGTGCTGGTGGTGCAATTTACGATCTAACCCAGGTGGTGCATGTGGTGCGTTTTACGATCTAACCCAAGTGGTGCTGGTGGTGCGTTTTATGATCTAACCCAGGTGGTGCAGGTGGTGCGTTTTATGACCTAACCCGGGTGGTTCGGTGGTGCTGTTTACAAAATAACCCGAAATTAAACCCGACTTTTTACGATCTAACCCAAGTGCTTTCGTGAGGCGGCTTCTCATCTAACCCTAACTTGAACCTGAATATTTATGAACTGACCCGAGATAAAACCCGACTTTTTACGACCTAACCCGGATGCTTTCGCGAGGCGGCTTCTCATCTAACCCTAATTTGAACCTGAATATTTATGATCTGACCCGAGATAAAACCCGACTTTTTATGATTTAACCTTAGTGAAACGCCGCTGCTAAAGCGGGATAATTAAATCCCAATTTTTATAAGCCATCCTTAAACCCAACTTTTTACGATGCGACCTGAGCCATCCTTAAACCAGACTTTTTATTATTTCCCCTTAGTTGAAACGCCGCTGTTAAAGCGGTATAGTAAAAAACAATATTTATATTTTCTAACTTAGTGAAACACCGCTGGCGGATAGTAAAGCGGGATAATTAAATCCCAATTTTTATAAGCCATCCTTAAACCCAACTTTTTACGATGCGACCTGAGCCATCCTTAAACCAGACTTTTTATTATTTCCCCTTAGTTGAAACGCCGCTGTTAAAGCGGTATAGTAAAAAACATTATTTATATTTTCTAACTTAGTGAAACACCGCTGGCGGATAGTAAAGCGGGATAATTAAATCCCAATTTTTATAAGCCATCCTTAAACCCAACTTTTTACGATCCGACCTGAGCCATCCTTAAACCAGACTTTTTATTATTTTCCCTTAGTTGAAACGCCGCTGTTAAAGCGGTATAGTAAAAAACATTATTTATATTTTCTAACTTAGTGAAACGCCGCTGGCGGGTAGTAAAGCGAAATAAATCCCTAATTTATATGGTCTAACAAGATAAGTATAATAAAGCGGTACATTTGTCACCACAATAATTATTTATACCTAAATGATCCTCTCAAACCCTCTGCCGACTCGATTTAAAAAGAAAGGGACATAAACCTTTATTTATTATTCCGAAGGACCCTCATTAAAATTCAGTAGCATATCTAATAATTGTTTTCAATTTTTGCACCACTTATAGAAATACAATAAAATAATTACCATCTAGAACCATTAACTAGCGATTTCTTTGTACTGGAAATGGATAAATTATAGGACTATCTTGTAATGAGAACAGAGTAATAAAAAGTAAATAAAACTTAAATACGTATAAAATACCAAGCAGGTATAGGTACTATACAACTTGTGTTCGCCATCAGGTAAAAGCCCTCATAATGCTTTTATAAAAATTTCGGATAATATCATAATATAAGTAAATAGGCTACAATTTCAGGAAAAAAGTAAAAAAAATTAATTCACAGTGTAAAATTGTAGTTAAATGGATTGTAAATACGAAATAATATAAAAAGCTACCTTTTGTTTGCGATGATGTATGCACAATAACTCTATATTATTCGGTCCTTAAACTGAAAATACCCACTAGATAGGTATCATAAGCTGTATTTGTCATCAGGTAGAACCCCCAATAAAATTATGAATATCAGGCGTAGGCAACAATAAGCAAATCACGTTGGTTTCTTAATTTATTATTAATCTGGCTAACTTAAGAAACTCACAATATAACGACCATCCAAAAAAATCATAATACATTACTGGGTGTGAAAGCAATTGCGCTGCAAAATATAGTGTATACCGACTCTGAGGTAGTTAATTAAAATCCCAATTAGCGCTAAAAAAAATCAATTAGATATTTACTTTAGATATTTTAATAAAAAAATTCAATATTCTCACCAACATTTAACTTTTGAAATTAGCATAATAACAAATCCTTTACAATGAATTAAACAAACGCATACATAATTTTAAAATCACATAATAAGAATATAAGCTAAAATCTAACAAGTTCGGACTACTCGAATGACGTCAGTTTACATCTGTAGAGAATACCCAACTCTCGAATCATAAAAAATGGTCAAACTTTGTCGGCAAATACCCTTCTATAATGCAGGGGAAGGACAGGTAACTCGAGATGTTTATAAAGAAACGTTAAAGAACATTATTTGCTTATTTCTAGACTCTTAAAAATTAGATGCAATCGAACAATAAATGTTTTCATCATGTATATTTATGAGTAACACATTACCTTCGACATACATAAATTCAAATTGATAATTACTTGCCTTAGTACTTTTTTAGAAGCTTGAATCATTGCATATAACCGTCTGAGGATACCCAAACTTCCCCTAACATATTTCTCCGCAGCCGGGGAAAAAGAGGTAGAAAAAGTAAAATAACAACTCCAAGTGTCTTTGCGAACAATCGGCAATAAAATAGAGTATTTCAGTTTTTAATTTTTCGTAAATAAAAGTTGGTTAGATTAATAGTCTCTGTGAATATAATAACATAAACAAAGTGATATGCCGTAAATTTAGGAGTACAGTATAAATTATGCCTCTATTAAAATATACCGCAATAACTAACTACCAAAGGATTTTTGATATTTTGAATATATTTGATGCTCATAGCATTATCACATTTCCAAAGGCTCTAAATTTTAGAAAAATGTTCTAATAGAATATGTCTATCAATATAAAGTAAAGGTATTGTTAGGTTTTTTTAAAAAATACGACCTACAACAGTCTCTGCTACAGCATGGCTGACTCTGTAGAAACTTCTGTGAAACCATAATAATTATATCAATAATCGAGTTGTCCTTATGATAATATTTTCTTCCAATATCCGACTCCACTATCCATAAAAGTTATGTTAGAAAATTCATAATTGAGCGCATTGTAATTTTTTAAAAAGAAATTCACTTCACACACAAAGATGTAGCCATTCAATCCATGAAAATAATGCAAGTCAGTATGCGTATGTTATGGCTAACTGTTTAAATGTCTATTCCTTCCACGTTTATCGGAAGAAATACTTTTTTTATACTAGTATTTTAGTTGAAAATAAGATCATAAATCATCTATACAAAACAAGCGCCCCTTATTGATTTGAACGAAAATCATAGATTCGACTATTTTCATGAAAAATAAATCTAAGTACGGAATAATGCAGGAAGATTATCTATTTTCTTGGTTTAGAAAGTGATGTAGTTAAGATTTATAACTTAGGAATAAATAAATTATTATTAATCTTTTCGACCTATTTCTCTTGCATATTTAATTTCTTTGATAGTAAGAACTAATCTTTTTATTTTACAAAGTAAAAAAAAAGCTAAAGATCGGCGTTGTCAGTCAGGTATAAGAACTGATTTAACACGATGGTTTTTGTACAAACGTTCACATACAATTGTATGCTTTTTAACCGATTGTGTCGGAAAAAATGACGATTTATAGATTAGATATTTAGACGAAGAGCTAACCTTCTCAATAAAGTATTGATTATTGCCCTGCTAGCTAGACAACACTTTTTATGTTAGTCAAAAAAAAATTTTTTTTTTCGGACGCTATTACAGATTTCATCGTTAACTAACAAACATTAAGACCAAAAAATTAGCGTGCAAGATGAAATGTATAGGTTCACTTCATTTCTACATTATTTTACAACTCTCAATCGCATTAAAAACAAGATCGAATAAAAAATAACTTATGACATATGGACGAAAAATGTTTTTCGGGCTATTTAGGTTAGCGACCGCATTACGTCTGAAATACTACATTTTTCGAGCTTATAACATAATTTACTATTTTAACGTTAAAATAGGGGAAATGATGTATCGAAATGGATACTTTTTTTTGTCGGTCACGAGATTATAGTTTCTTTTAAAATGAACTCTAATATTTACAACACAAATTATCCTTTAAGCCACATTAGTTTAAAACTCGTCTGTCGCTTTCCCTCTATTGTGAGTTTGATTAAAGTATAGCGTAGTATATATTTAGATGAATTTCGCAAATGTTGAATACTTTCAAAACTGAAAAAGCCGCCCTTTGCAATAAATATCTCCGTAGAGTTAGATACCCTGCAGATTAAGGGTATTTCAGCGGATAATCATATACAAATTCAAAGATTTTGTCTATTTTAATGGATTAACAAACAATATCTATAGGATGACTTTACTGATAAAAAAAAAATAACAAAAATCCATAAAGTCTAGGCTCACATGAAATTCCATAAAGAGCAGCTGCATAGCCTTATCACATCAAACTATATTTTTATTTCGTTCTATTGTCAAAAGTCTGTGTTTAGGAGATTATCGTTCATTTTAAAATGAACTCTAATATGTACATCACCATAAACTACCTCTTAAGCCGTCGTAAAAATACACTTTTCGATTTACCTCTATATTGATTTTCTAATATTAAATATCTACAATAGTCGAAATTCGCTCGCTAATACCTATGTATGCAAGGTTTCTTCAAAAAATGACAATTTTGTTGTTTAATGGCTTGAAAAAATGGAAAAAGGAGGTTTTTGCATCCATTTATTTCCAGATGAGTGTTAAAAATACTTATAAAACTCGGTATACCGAAGATCAAGCATTAATGAGAGGGTTGAGTCCTGTTTGCCAAATCCTGATTTTTAATTTGACGTTGGCAACGGTACAATTTTTTAACATTTATCATAAGAGGCGTATATTTTTGGAGCTTAGATCTACCAGTTTATCCACGCCCCATTTATTGTTAGTGCTTTAGTAATTTTACTTTCCAATTATTTTTTACCAAAACGCGTAGTTGAAACAGTGTCTATATCAGACGATATAATAAATTTTAAGGATTAATTTGCTTACAAATACACTTCAATTTATTTAGGCTAAAGCAGCCAGACATATACTGGAACTACGAAAACCCTATTACAATTTGGTTGCCTAGAGAAAATTTTGTAAAAAACATAGCTTTCTACACAAATGCTTGCACATTATGTACCTATCATTTTAAGATACCTGGCGACATCAATGTAAGCATTGACATAATGACGCAAGATATAGGTAGGTACTAGAATATTCAAGATTTCTATTAACGATACACTTCAGCATACATGCGAGATGTCATTAATGTCTACGGAAGGCAACAGACATACCAGCTATTTTTACATGGGATTCCATAGACTTGGACGCTTCTTGTTTAGAAATATTTGATGTCATCTTGAGGAGTTCCGTATTGAAGCATCAAACCTACCTGCCAAATAATTGACGAAATATGGGATATCATAAAATATGCCCCCCATCGAACTAAATGATCCTATAAACCAGCTTCACAGACCGTAATTTGTGATGCTAACACGATTAATACGCAATAGAACAAGATTAAGAAACAAAATTTAAAGTAGCTCTTTATCACACGAAAGTAATTAAATAATTTACGGTTACAGAACAATAATTATTTTAAAAAGCTGTATAACTAAATATATTATGTTATTAGGAATATTCTGTCTAAAGTAACAGCTGATCTTAGTCGAAAATGAGATCGTATTATTGATTGTTGAATTCGTTAGGTATGAAATAAAATTAGAGATTTCGTCTATTTTTTCACGATTAAAAAAGAATACCTCTATTTAGCTAAAAATGAAACGATTACAGTGGTAGATTAATTCACTTTACCAAGCATGTAAACTACTAATTTTGCAATAAATATCTTCTATATTTCTAGGTAGGTTTACTCGAAAATGTTGGGCTATTTTCATCAAAAATCCCGATACGAAATTGAAAAATTTGCCTATTTTTGTCGGTTTACAAAGTGATAGTGGAATATTGGTTTGATCAAAGAACAATAATTATTTTAAAAATGTTGTATAATTAACTAAATGTCGGTGTTATCAGGCAGGCAAGAAGTTATTTATCTGAATCTTATTTGTACCATTAGCGTTTATATACAAATGTTAGTGGTTTTCAAAAATTGATATCTCGGAAATTATTAGGTTTAGACTTATAATACGCTTATTAAAAAATAATGACTACTTTATGCAAAATTCAAAAATATTATAAGATGTAGGGTATCCCAGTAACTTAACCAAAGATTTTCGGTCTTCGTAAAGCTTTACACGTTTCTTCAGCGTACCAAACATTCACTTTTTTTAAATATTGACATCGGGTTAGGATTCTGAACATAGGATTAACATCACTCCAATAGTGAACATGTTGCGTTGTCACAGTTCCATTCGTTGAAAAGTAAACAAAACCGTTTGAGCTACGTGGGGAATAAATAAAGTTGGCTTGTTGAAAAATTTTAATATTTATTAAGGTAAAAGACTATAAATATATCGATACAACACTTTGGCATTTCTAATACTACAAACATGAATATCTAAAATGTGATATTTACAACCATCTCCCTTCTCTAATTTTGACGCGCCCCCCTCAGGTTTGTTCAGGTTTCTCAAACGTTTGAGAAACCTGAACAAACCTGAGGGGGGCGCGTCAAACCTGAAACCGATTGCAAGGAGCACTAACCTTAGTACATGTAATCAAACCTGAGCTACCCTGAAAGATTATGATGAAACCCGACTCTCTACATGCAATCAAACCTGAGCTACCCTGAAAGATTATGATGAAACCCGACTCTCTGCATCGTAACCATTGGAGTGGAAAAAAAAATTTTTCAACTCTTCATACGACGAAAAAACATCCGTTAATTAATATTGCTTGTTTTCTAAACCATACTAATAAGCCCTTTTTAATATACCAACCTGAAAGATAAGAATACGGGGTTTTCTGTGTGAATTTAACTCTAGAAGGAACAAAATTGCAGAGAAATTTGAGGATTTTTCAAGAAAGTCCTCTCTCAAGTACTTACAACGTAGTGGTGCATTATCCTACAAAAATATAAAAAAAAAAAAAGATCATCTCAGTATCGCGTTTGAACTCTATACGAAATCTGCAAGCCTTGCTACTTTGGTTATAACGAAACGATTTTGTGAATATTTCATAGTAATTTTAGAAAAGATTGATTTATTCTAAATATCATTGCGTATATGTCTTATATTCATTTTTAGTTATAAGTAACATTTTTCCATCGAAAATCAGTCTATTTCAGTTGAAAAAAAAGTTATTTATTAAGTTTTCGTTTAATTTTCATCGGTAATCGCTATGTTTTATGAAAACCATAAAAACAGATAATGCTGGTAACAGGTGCTTTAAGATTATAATAATGTAATGGATGGGACAATGAGACAATTATTGACAAGAAGAGTACGATGCGTTTCTGAATAGAGGTACTTTTGGGTTATGTCGCTAGAACACGATATGTTTCCATGAAATATTGGAGGTATAGAATTTTTATTTACTATAATACTATCTTAAAATTCTTCTTGGAGAAAATATTTAAATTTAAATGTATCTGACCCTCTACAGAATATAACCTTTTGACTTTTTTAAGATGACATAAACCATGGGAAAATTATTTTATTCTCATTTTGACAACCGAATTATACCTTGAAATAAGATGGTATTAAATAGAAAGTCACGCTAAAAATGCATCCAGCATTTTTTTTGTATTTTTATAAATTTTGTCCGACACATCACAAATTTTGCCTGACCCAGGAAGGAAATATGAAATTTTAACTAAGTAGCTCATAGTGTAGGATTTTTGATTGCTTACATAAATTTTAACTGTCTCTCTTATAGAACTAGAAACGTATTCCCCTAACGATTCAGTACAGACAAAAAGAGCGAAATAATAATTTTATTTAACCTGCTAAACAATAGGAAAGCAAGCTAAATAGACAAGATGATGGGTTTTGTTAGGAAACACAATGATTTTTTAGTGTCAAGGATGTTTTAGGCTCCGATATCATTAATATTTTCTGAATACTAAGGCTATATTACTTTCAAAAGCAGACTCGTTTGAGACGATTGGTGAATAAAGATGAATTGATCGTAAATAAAAATATAAGATCTATGTGCTAAGACTGTGAAATTATCGAAAAGTGGGGGTGTGCTTTTGAAATCGTACTTAAGAGCGATAAAAATATGAAAATATACTTGTTTGATTTTAGTCTTCAGACAATGAAGTTCGTTGTAGTCGATATTCAAGGATTTAACATACCTGAATTTTGCGCGAAAGAATTGGCTATTTATGATGGGAATAGTATGAAAAGTTACTTTTTTAAACCAGTTAAACCATTCGACACCTTAAGTAAGGCTTGCAAGAAACAAGTCAAATATCTATTTGGAAATCATCATGGTATCCTTTATAATTATGGTGATACCGATTACAAGGAACTACATAATATCATATCCAACAATCTGATAGACGCAGACATTATTTACGTTAAAGGATGTGTTAAAGAGGAATTTTTAGTTAAAACATTTTCGGAATTAAACTGCAGGACGCCATATATTATAAACTTAGAAGACAGCATTGGTGTACCAAAATTAGAGAAGGGAGAGAGAGTTGATGGTTGTAAATATCACATTTTAGATATTCATGTTTGTAGTATTAGAAATGCCAAAGTGTTGTATCGATATATTTATAGTCTTTTACCTTAATAAATATTAAAATTTTTCAACAAGCCAACTTTATTTATTCCCCACGTAGCTCAAACGGTTTTGTTTACTTTTCAACGAATGGAACTGTGACAACGCAACATGTTCACTATTGGAGTGATGTTAATCCTATGTTCAGAATCCTAACCCGATGTCAATATTTAAAAAAAGTGAATGTTTGGTACGCTGAAGAAACGTGTAAAGCTTTACGAAGACCGAAAATCTTTGGTTAAGTTACTGGGATACCCTACATCTTATAATATTTTTGAATTTTGCATAAAGTAGTCATTATTTTTTAATAAGCGTATTATAAGTCTAAACCTAATAATTTCCGAGATATCAATTTTTGAAAACCACTAACATTTGTATATAAACGCTAATGGTACAAATAAGATTCAGATAAATAACTTCTTGCCTGCCTGATAACACCGACATTTAGTTAATTATACAACATTTTTAAAATAATTATTGTTCTTTGATCAAACCAATATTCCACTATCACTTTGTAAACCGACAAAAATAGGCAAATTTTTCAATTTCGTATCGGGATTTTTGATGAAAATAGCCCAACATTTTCGAGTAAACCTACCTAGAAATATAGAAGATATTTATTGCAAAATTAGTAGTTTACATGCTTGGTAAAGTGAATTAATCTACCACTGTAATCGTTTCATTTTTAGCTAAATAGAGGTATTCTTTTTTAATCGTGAAAAAATAGACGAAATCTCTAATTTTATTTCATACCTAACGAATTCAACAATCAATAATACGATCTCATTTTCGACTAAGATCAGCTGTTACTTTAGACAGAATATTCCTAATAACATAATATATTTAGTTATACAGCTTTTTAAAATAATTATTGTTCTGTAACCGTAAATTATTTAATTACTTTCGTGTGATAAAGAGCTACTTTAAATTTTGTTTCTTAATCTTGTTCTATTGCGTATTAATCGTGTTAGCATCACAAATTACGGTCTGTGAAGCTGGTTTATAGGATCATTTAGTTCGATGGGGGGCATATTTTATGATATCCCATATTTCGTCAATTATTTGGCAGGTAGGTTTGATGCTTCAATACGGAACTCCTCAAGATGACATCAAATATTTCTAAACAAGAAGCGTCCAAGTCTATGGAATCCCATGTAAAAATAGCTGGTATGTCTGTTGCCTTCCGTAGACATTAATGACATCTCGCATGTATGCTGAAGTGTATCGTTAATAGAAATCTTGAATATTCTAGTACCTACCTATATCTTGCGTCATTATGTCAATGCTTACATTGATGTCGCCAGGTATCTTAAAATGATAGGTACATAATGTGCAAGCATTTGTGTAGAAAGCTATGTTTTTTACAAAATTTTCTCTAGGCAACCAAATTGTAATAGGGTTTTCGTAGTTCCAGTATATGTCTGGCTGCTTTAGCCTAAATAAATTGAAGTGTATTTGTAAGCAAATTAATCCTTAAAATTTATTATATCGTCTGATATAGACACTGTTTCAACTACGCGTTTTGGTAAAAAATAATTGGAAAGTAAAATTACTAAAGCACTAACAATAAATGGGGCGTGGATAAACTGGTAGATCTAAGCTCCAAAAATATACGCCTCTTATGATAAATGTTAAAAAATTGTACCGTTGCCAACGTCAAATTAAAAATCAGGATTTGGCAAACAGGACTCAACCCTCTCATTAATGCTTGATCTTCGGTATACCGAGTTTTATAAGTATTTTTAACACTCATCTGGAAATAAATGGATGCAAAAACCTCCTTTTTCCATTTTTTCAAGCCATTAAACAACAAAATTGTCATTTTTTGAAGAAACCTTGCATACATAGGTATTAGCGAGCGAATTTCGACTATTGTAGATATTTAATATTAGAAAATCAATATAGAGGTAAATCGAAAAGTGTATTTTTACGACGGCTTAAGAGGTAGTTTATGGTGATGTACATATTAGAGTTCATTTTAAAATGAACGATAATCTCCTAAACACAGACTTTTGACAATAGAACGAAATAAAAATATAGTTTGATGTGATAAGGCTATGCAGCTGCTCTTTATGGAATTTCATGTGAGCCTAGACTTTATGGATTTTTGTTATTTTTTTTTATCAGTAAAGTCATCCTATAGATATTGTTTGTTAATCCATTAAAATAGACAAAATCTTTGAATTTGTATATGATTATCCGCTGAAATACCCTTAATCTGCAGGGTATCTAACTCTACGGAGATATTTATTGCAAAGGGCGGCTTTTTCAGTTTTGAAAGTATTCAACATTTGCGAAATTCATCTAAATATATACTACGCTATACTTTAATCAAACTCACAATAGAGGGAAAGCGACAGACGAGTTTTAAACTAATGTGGCTTAAAGGATAATTTGTGTTGTAAATATTAGAGTTCATTTTAAAAGAAACTATAATCTCGTGACCGACAAAAAAAAGTATCCATTTCGATACATCATTTCCCCTATTTTAACGTTAAAATAGTAAATTATGTTATAAGCTCGAAAAATGTAGTATTTCAGACGTAATGCGGTCGCTAACCTAAATAGCCCGAAAAACATTTTTCGTCCATATGTCATAAGTTATTTTTTATTCGATCTTGTTTTTAATGCGATTGAGAGTTGTAAAATAATGTAGAAATGAAGTGAACCTATACATTTCATCTTGCACGCTAATTTTTTGGTCTTAATGTTTGTTAGTTAACGATGAAATCTGTAATAGCGTCCGAAAAAAAAAATTTTTTTTTGACTAACATAAAAAGTGTTGTCTAGCTAGCAGGGCAATAATCAATACTTTATTGAGAAGGTTAGCTCTTCGTCTAAATATCTAATCTATAAATCGTCATTTTTTCCGACACAATCGGTTAAAAAGCATACAATTGTATGTGAACGTTTGTACAAAAACCATCGTGTTAAATCAGTTCTTATACCTGACTGACAACGCCGATCTTTAGCTTTTTTTTTACTTTGTAAAATAAAAAGATTAGTTCTTACTATCAAAGAAATTAAATATGCAAGAGAAATAGGTCGAAAAGATTAATAATAATTTATTTATTCCTAAGTTATAAATCTTAACTACATCACTTTCTAAACCAAGAAAATAGATAATCTTCCTGCATTATTCCGTACTTAGATTTATTTTTCATGAAAATAGTCGAATCTATGATTTTCGTTCAAATCAATAAGGGGCGCTTGTTTTGTATAGATGATTTATGATCTTATTTTCAACTAAAATACTAGTATAAAAAAAGTATTTCTTCCGATAAACGTGGAAGGAATAGACATTTAAACAGTTAGCCATAACATACGCATACTGACTTGCATTATTTTCATGGATTGAATGGCTACATCTTTGTGTGTGAAGTGAATTTCTTTTTAAAAAATTACAATGCGCTCAATTATGAATTTTCTAACATAACTTTTATGGATAGTGGAGTCGGATATTGGAAGAAAATATTATCATAAGGACAACTCGATTATTGATATAATTATTATGGTTTCACAGAAGTTTCTACAGAGTCAGCCATGCTGTAGCAGAGACTGTTGTAGGTCGTATTTTTTAAAAAAACCTAACAATACCTTTACTTTATATTGATAGACATATTCTATTAGAACATTTTTCTAAAATTTAGAGCCTTTGGAAATGTGATAATGCTATGAGCATCAAATATATTCAAAATATCAAAAATCCTTTGGTAGTTAGTTATTGCGGTATATTTTAATAGAGGCATAATTTATACTGTACTCCTAAATTTACGGCATATCACTTTGTTTATGTTATTATATTCACAGAGACTATTAATCTAACCAACTTTTATTTACGAAAAATTAAAAACTGAAATACTCTATTTTATTGCCGATTGTTCGCAAAGACACTTGGAGTTGTTATTTTACTTTTTCTACCTCTTTTTCCCCGGCTGCGGAGAAATATGTTAGGGGAAGTTTGGGTATCCTCAGACGGTTATATGCAATGATTCAAGCTTCTAAAAAAGTACTAAGGCAAGTAATTATCAATTTGAATTTATGTATGTCGAAGGTAATGTGTTACTCATAAATATACATGATGAAAACATTTATTGTTCGATTGCATCTAATTTTTAAGAGTCTAGAAATAAGCAAATAATGTTCTTTAACGTTTCTTTATAAACATCTCGAGTTACCTGTCCTTCCCCTGCATCATAGAAGGGTATTTGCCGACAAAGTTTGACCATTTTTTATGATTCGAGAGTTGGGTATTCTCTACAGATGTAAACTGACGTCATTCGAGTAGTTCGAACTTGTTAGATTTTAGCTTATATTCTTATTATGTGATTTTAAAATTATGTATGCGTTTGTTTAATTCATTGTAAAGGATTTGTTATTATGCTAATTTCAAAAGTTAAATGTTGGTGAGAATATTGAATTTTTTTATTAAAATATCTAAAGTAAATATCTAATTGATTTTTTTTAGCGCTAATTGGGATTTTAATTAACTACCTCAGAGTCGGTATACACTATATTTTGCAGCGCAATTGCTTTCACACCCAGTAATGTATTATGATTTTTTTGGATGGTCGTTATATTGTGAGTTTCTTAAGTTAGCCAGATTAATAATAAATTAAAAAACCAACGTGATTTGCTTATTGTTGCCTACGCCTGATATTCATAATTTTATTGGGGGTTCTACCTGATGACAAATACAGCTTATGATACCTATCTAGTGGGTATTTTCAGTTTAAGGACCGAATAATATAGAGTTATTGTGCATACATCATCGCAAACAAAAGGTAGCTTTTTATATTAGTTCGTATTTACAATCCATTTAACTACAATTTTACACTGTGAATTAATTTTTTTTACTTTTTTCCTGAAATTGTAGCCTATTTACTTATATTATGATATTATCCGAAATTTTTATAAAAGCATTATGAGGGCTTTTACCTGATGGCGAACACAAGTTGTATAGTACCTATACCTGCTTGGTATTTTATACGTATTTAAGTTTTATTTACTTTTTATTACTCTGTTCTCATTACAAGATAGTCCTATAATTTATCCATTTCCAGTACAAAGAAATCGCTAGTTAATGGTTCTAGATGGTAATTATTTTATTGTATTTCTATAAGTGGTGCAAAAATTGAAAACAATTATTAGATATGCTACTGAATTTTAATGAGGGTCCTTCGGAATAATAAATAAAGGTTTATGTCCCTTTCTTTTTAAATCGAGTCGGCAGAGGGTTTGAGAGGATCATTTAGGTATAAATAATTATTGTGGTGACAAATGTACCGCTTTATTATACTTATCTTGTTAGACCATATAAATTAGGGATTTATTTCGCTTTACTACCCGCCAGCGGCGTTTCACTAAGTTAGAAAATATAAATAATGTTTTTTACTATACCGCTTTAACAGCGGCGTTTCAACTAAGGGAAAATAATAAAAAGTCTGGTTTAAGGATGGCTCAGGTCGGATCGTAAAAAGTTGGGTTTAAGGATGGCTTATAAAAATTGGGATTTAATTATCCCGCTTTACTATCCGCCAGCGGTGTTTCACTAAGTTAGAAAATATAAATAATGTTTTTTACTATACCGCTTTAACAGCGGCGTTTCAACTAAGGGGAAATAATAAAAAGTCTGGTTTAAGGATGGCTCAGGTCGCATCGTAAAAAGTTGGGTTTAAGGATGGCTTATAAAAATTGGGATTTAATTATCCCGCTTTACTATCCGCCAGCGGTGTTTCACTAAGTTAGAAAATATAAATAATGTTTTTTACTATACCGCTTTAACAGCGGCGTTTCAACTAAGGGGAAATAATAAAAAGTCTGGTTTAAGGATGGCTCAGGTCGCATCGTAAAAAGTTGGGTTTAAGGATGGCTTATAAAAATTGGGATTTAATTATCCCGCTTTAGCAGCGGCGTTTCACTAAGGTTAAATCATAAAAAGTCGGGTTTTATCTCGGGTCAGATCATAAATATTCAGGTTCAAATTAGGGTTAGATGAGAAGCCGCCTCGCGAAAGCATCCGGGTTAGGTCGTAAAAAGTCGGGTTTTATCTCGGGTCAGTTCATAAATATTCAGGTTCAAGTTAGGGTTAGATGAGAAGCCGCCTCACGAAAGCACTTGGGTTAGATCGTAAAAAGTCGGGTTTAATTTCGGGTTATTTTGTAAACAGCACCACCGAACCACCCGGGTTAGGTCATAAAACGCACCACCTGCACCACCTGGGTTAGATCATAAAACGCACCACCAGCACCACTTGGGTTAGATCGTAAAACGCACCACCTGCACCACCTGGGTTAGATCGTAAATTGCACCACCAGCACCACCTGGCCCAGAACTCTCCATATTCAGCTACTTACATTCTTGGTGAAACCGTATATTATCCATTATGGGTAAAAATAAAATTGCTTGTTATGTTTTACTATTTAATCAGTTACCTGAAAGGGTCGAAACACGCGTGTCAGGTAACTGATTAAATAGTGAAACATAACAAGCAATTTTATTTTTACCCAGAATGATAAACAGTTTTTTTTCTATCTGGAATAATAAAGTCGCTAGATGCTGTCAAAATTTGAAGAAACACCCTATACATTACATTATATGATCTGTATAATAACCCATAAAGGTGTTGATCAATTAAATGTGTATAACTTAAAAACTAGTAAAATGCACTTAACAGAGTGACAATAATGATACTACACATAACACATCCACGCATAATACCGTATATAGTAGATGTTGAGTATTAAATAAATACAGAATAAATACAAAGTAACAGAATTCAAAATACAACACAAAACAAGCAAGGAAGCTATGCTGCTTGCAGCAAAGGAATTGTATTATTAGTGAACTCAGCAAGGGAATAGTTAGCGCTCAATAGTAAACATTCTTTAATCTTGCTACTGAATTGCTTAGCACTTAGTTCTCCTGTGCTCAGGGATATACTGTTGTGAAGTGTCATTCCCAAGTGATAGATTGTGTTCTTAGATAGTTCATTTTAAGACTGAGGGACAGTTAAGTTATTTCTGAATCTTGTAGGATAATTATGTATGTTATCCCTCGTCTTGCCTTTATGTCTATGTGAGTAAGTTAGTGTTTCGAACGTAAGTAAATCATGAAAGGTAAGGATTTAATTGATTTAAACAGTGGCTAATAGTGCGCAAGTGTGTTGATGTAGTCAGGTTACAGAAGTGTAGCACCAAAAAAAATCAGACAGTATTAAAAATGGGATTCAAACAGTCCGTAGTATACTTCCACAGTAATTTGCCTATTATTTAATTCAAGGGTCACAGTTCTTAAAGCAAAGAGTGCTGATGCCAAATTTTTAGTTAGTCTCTTAAAATGTGCATCCCATTTCAAGCCCTGATCTACCGTTAGTCCGAGAAACATATATTCCGACACCCTTTGCACCACGTGAGTTCCAATTCTCAGTGACAAAGGACCTTTATTTATAAATACCATATGTTTAGTTTTATTTGTACTTAATGCTAGTTTGTTTGCATCAAACCATTTCATAATTAAAGCTAGATCTTTATTGATTATGTTTTGCAAGTTTTCCTACTCGGCCTCAGACCAGCAGGCAAAGGTATCGTCCGCAAACAGAGTAAATGAAACACTAACGCCTTACCATGCAATATTATTTATGTAAGGTAAAAAACCACAATGGACTCAGGACGGAGCCCTGTGAAATTCCATCAGTAATGTCCCTAGTATGAGAACAAAGTCTGTTATCTTTCGGATCTAGTATTTGAATTAGTTGTTGTCATCCCAATAGATAAGATCTAAACCAGTCATGTGCAATACCTCTAAATCCATATAACGTAAGCTATATCAAGAGTATGTCATGGTTTACACAATCAAACGCTTTTACAAGGTTGAAGAACACTGCCGCAGTGACGTTTCCGTCATTGAGACCACTATATATATATATTATTTAAAAATCAATAAACAGCATCTGGGTCTTCTAAAGAAAAAGAAACACGCTACATGTCCTGGGAATCTTCAGATTATGCTTATTTAAATTTAAATTATACGATCTGTCTTATCAATTGGCCGGTGCGATCTTCAGATTTAACCTCTGTCGATTTTATTGTTGTAAATGGTTTACAAAGTCTAGGTTGTTTGGTTTCGGTCAGAGCAAAAAGTAATATAATAAGTAAGATTTAAAACTTTAGTTGACTTTGGTTCTGTGAAACAGTTATTCATCCGCAATTTTCTTTATATGTATCTCGTAATATTTGATATAATTCTTTGAATGAACCCAAAAAATCCCGCAAATTCGAGGGGTCTTATTTGATATCCAGCTGTTTGGGTCTTTCGATTTTTATTATTAAACGGTCAATCGGAGTAGGAAGCACGGTGATGCCCCTCCTAGTTTATCACATGGCAATGTTTAAGTCGTGTCAATTTTGAAAGTAAATAGACTTTAGTTGCCTTCAATTTCAATTATATATCAATACGTTCTAAAACAAAATCGATTACCGATTCGCAATAATTTCAATCCCATTTATCACAGCGAGAGATATAGACAATGGCCAGCGAGAGATTTTGTGAATGATAAACAGTTAAATTCACATACTTTCAAATAAAAAATGGATCAGTTTACTTTTTAGAGCAAGGCATCTAAAACTTCTACTAGATGCGAATCTCATGATAAATTCCCTGTACCAAGGTTTTGTTGATATCGGGGCATTTTATATAAAGTTATATCATTACCATGTACAAAAAAGAATATCAGTTATTAAAATTACGCTACAACACAAATTAAACAATAAATGCACAATACTGATGTAATTAATGCCATTTGCCTGTTATCTATTCCACCGAGACGCTCGCAGGCGCTAGCGCCGAGAAATTCAAAGTTGGGCGACAAATTAAATACGGTACTACTTTACAAATTCTCTAAATTGGGTCACCCTCGGAACCGTAAGATTCGCATCTGGTAGGAGTATCAGACTATTCCCTAAAAATTAGTCAGCTTGATTGTCTCACAAAACAGTAGATGTTTGCCAAACTTCCAAAACGTTTTCTAATAATTTACGATAACTCATGATGTAACGAAATAGGTATATACAAAACAATGAAGTTTTTGTGTTTTAAACGTTTGCGTGCAAAATTTGTTTTTTTTCTTGTAAATAACAATAGAAAAGAGTGTCAAGTTTAAAAGCAACTCGATTGTTTAAAACCAAAATGTTCATTTGGCAAGTAAGTGGCGATATAATTAATTTTTTCTTGGACCATAAAATAATACAGGTAATACATATTTAATTTTGAAAAAGTTATGATATTCATAATCCAGTTATAACCATAGGTTATAACCGTTGAGTTATAAGCTTATAATATGTTTTCAATACTTAATAAACAAACAGGATTTTTGTTAGCTTTGAAAAATATAGTAAGCATATCCCAGGCAATAATCAAAGAGGGCCACTTTCCGTCCTCCTGGAAGCATGCAAAAGTCATTCTAATATATAAAAAAGGTGAGGATCCTACGGCGCCAGCTAGCTGCAGGCCGATCAGCCTGCTGTCAAGTCTTGGGAAAATCACAGAAAAACTAATTTTGAATAGACTTAATGACTTTGTGTTTATGCGTAACGTTCTGCCTGTCAAACAGTTTGGGTTTCGGCCTGAACATTGCACAGTCAGGCAGACGACGCGACTAGCTTCAAATATAATAAAAGGCTTTAACAGGAGAGAGCACACGGGAGCGGTTTTCTTTGACGTAAGCAAAGCATTCGACAAGGTCTGGCATGATGGCCTCTTGTTGAAGTTGATAAGACTCGGAGCTCCGAACTACTTAATCAAGGTGGTAGCTTCTTTTTTGGAGAATAGAAGTTTTGCTGTCTCGTCAGAAAATGCACTTTCTTTGAATAAACACATCAGGGCGGGAGTACCGCAAGGTTCACCTCTCTCTCCGATGCTGTATAACATTTATACTTATGACATTCCGCGCGATAGATTTACGCAGCTCTATCTTTTCGCTGACGATACCGCAATTACTTCAACTACCAAACAGCCGCGACTTGTCGTCAGCCGGATGCAGCGCCACATAATCAAGCTAGAGAAATGGCTGTCGGATTGGAAGATTCGCTTGAATCCCTCTAAGACGAACGCTATTTATTTTTCGAAAAGCAATGTTAGTAGGCCTGAGACAAGGCTTCGGGTCAACGGAGTCCAGGTGAACTGGTGCCAGGAGGTAAAATACCTGGGACTTATATTTGATCAACGACTGAACTGGAGGCGCAATTCAATTAATAGAGTGAAGCTAGCATTGCATCAATTACGCTCTATCTATCCCCTGCTTCACAGGCGGAGTAGACTTGGTAATAGGACTAAGGTCAACCTCTACAAGGTGTTAGTCAGGCCGGTTCTCACTTATGGTGCACCTTCATGGTGCAACATAAGCAGAACGGAGCTTAATAAGTTCCAGGTAATACAAAACAGGGCACTAAAAATTATTGCGGATGTTCCCAGGTACACGATGAATCGCATACTTCATCAAGACTTTCGTATGCAGACAATAAATGAATTTTTCACAAAAATTATTACAGACTATTACAGACGTACGGACGTATCGACAAACCCATTAATCACGGACTCCCACACGAGATCTAGACCAAACAGTACGTACAAACTACCGAAAGACTGGCTCCCTGTTGGTCCAATCCCATAGTAGAGAAGCACTAATAGTAGTGAGGCACTATCAATCAACCACCAATGACCCAATCAATGGAATAGGCGCCAAAATTTTGCAGTATAAAACTTTTTAAATCAAACAAGCAGAAATACGAATAATCAAGGCAAAAGTCAATTTCAAAATTTCTACAAGTGATAAAACCTAAACAGTTTGCGAATATTCAATTGAAGTCGCAGGAGAATTCCTACTTAAAAAAAAAAAACAGAGATCCCAAGTAGTAGGATTTTTGTTAAAGATCATTACCATGGTCGTAGAAAACGCGTACCTACCTAGTATTTTACTCGCAAGTAATATGTATTACATGCTCATCAAATAATATACGATTACAAAATTCATTGGTATTGTCACAGAATATATTATTCTGTGGTGTTGTTTGATGTTTATTAAATATTTTCGTAAGTTTAGAAGATAGTGTGGTTAGAGAACCTTTCCGAAATCTCATATAAAAATTAGTTCTTCTCTCTGGACGATACTTTTTCATACTTGTTGGTTTATACTACGTATGGATGAAACCACGTTACCACTGGTTTAAAAAAAAGACGGAGTGTCGAACGCTTAACGGCGTTGCCATTTTTGGTCGTCTGTCTACCCGTGTTTGTCGTACCAGTGGCACATTTTAAATGGATAAATGATTAGGCTCAAAATGGTCTTATGAATGAAATGTGTTTAATTGGTTAAAATTACAAATTTCGAAAAGTACTTAACATTTATGTTAATCGATTTTTCAAATAAAATTATTACACTATTAAATAAAGAAAAACTTGCACTGACAATACCTACTCAAATAAATGAAAGAACAAGTATCATATTATCATCATTGATTTTATAACAATAAATAACAGTGGTAAAGCAGACGAAATTAGTGTAAAAGCATTAACGTATACAAGGAGCTTATGATAATGGGCAACCTCAAAAATTAGGTTAGTTTCCAAAATGAAGCCGGAATATTTGAATCTAAACCTAACTTAACTACCATTCCTATATAATAGTATAGTTAAAAATTAAAGTTTAAAGTATATTCGAATTAAAGTATGCCATATGGGGAGGTCGCCACTTTGATGCTCTGAAATCTCCTTTTTGGCGGGCGCAAAATTAATTGTTTTATAGCATTTAAGTCTTATACAGAATACTGATGATGACCATACAAATTCGGATTAAGTATTATTTTGTATCTAAAACCTTTATATGAGGATTTGGTAAGGTATGCCAACATAGGAACATGTCATGTTATAATATAGTGGCACACAATCAAAGTATTTGAATTAATTTTTTTTTTTTTTTTACACCAAGATAACAAAGCAAAATGTCATTTCTCATAGTATAAGGTATACCCAGTATTGATAATATCGCAAAAAACAAATCTAGGTATCTCATATGGCCTGTAGTAACCCCATCACAACGAGAATCTAACGTCTGTATTCTAGAATCGCTTATCTCAGTTTAAAGCCACAGAGTGCATGTTACTAGCTAATTTTTTTGTGCTTAGTTCCGGTTACGTTAGGTTAGGTTACAATTAGATTAGGGTTTCGTTAGTGTTGGGTTAGGGTTTGGCTTACTTCAGGTTGTTGTTTTTTTAGTTCCGTTTGTAGTTGAGTTAGGTTAGTTATACATATTTAAGCTTAAGTGTCGGCCCATAAAATCCTAACGATTCTGTATTATGGCCCACTGAACAATTTTTTTTATTACAACACGTTTTTGTTACAGGGCCTTTAAGAAGTCTATTTAAGTTTTGATGCTTCCTAACTAATGTAGACTTAATTTTGTGGTAGAGGAACTTTTATATTTTTTCAATAAAACGATAAACATTTCAGATGGGTCACATTTGCCTCAACTTTCTTTCGCTTTACCAGTAATATTTGTTGTTTTATATTATTTTACAACCATTAAATTCCTTGGATCTAATTTTATCTACAATCTAGATCTTAAAAATCTCTCGCTGGCTAAAATTACATCCTAGATGTATAGATGTAGCTAGATGCTTCATTGCAGGGGAGACCTAGACCTGAACAAAACCAGCCCCGTGGCCAATTCCAGCCCGTAAGTCGCATGGCATTTTGCCTTCATTCAATCCGTGTCAGTGGTTGTTCGTTGCTGTTATTTTTTTAATCAAATGTCATGTAGTACCGGAAAATTAAAATAAAGCTAATTTTTGTTTAAGTGTGTTCGAGAGAATTCTAATAATAACCCTAAAGGTTTTTAGAGGGTTTGCCCTCGTAAAATATAAATGCAGTAAACGACCAGTGTAAATAGGCACATCAAACTATTTAATGGACATTAAGGATATTTGAATTTTGGGTTGTAGAATAGCATTTTGCTTCTAAAATGTCTGTCGACAAATCGACAATGAATGGAACGTAATGCAATGTAATCGTTTATTTATAGTATATACAAGGAAATCAAATATATTCACAAGATACAGATTTTTTGCGGCGAAAATGGTTTAAAATATTTTTGTGAATATTTTCATGAAATTTACTGTTTCTCTGTTTTGAGGGATAAGGGTAAGTTTGGAATTTTAATTGGGATGATGTACTTTTGATGGTAAAATTCGAATTTACATAAAAAAATATGTATGTGTACAGACATTTTTTTTTGTTTCATCATAATTCCGTAACCTGGGGATTACCGAACTATGATTTCTTAGGTTATAAAATTAAAAAAAAAATTAAGTTAGTTCAGGTTAGATGATTTCTTAACTGGAAAATATCACTTTGCCGGTCTAGACCGGAAAGCAAAAAAGGTAAGTAATTTACCGGTCTCTCGTCCATTTCATATTTCAGTTTATTAAATATTTTCCTGGCTATAGAGTTTTTTTGTCAACTGTCAATTATAGGTACCAATACAAGATGTTGCATTTATATTGCCAAAAGATTAAGAATTTCCCTGCTTAAAATATGGAAAAAAGCTCTATAAATCTGTTGGCCGCTGCCTTTATTTGCTTTGACCAAACATAAATTGTTTACTATATTTCTCTATAGGTTGCGTGGTTCAAAATATGTCAGTTGAAACAAAAGGTTTTTTCTCACACAAAATATATTTATTTACATCTATTATATCGGTTACTTACCGTCACATTTGGTCTGCGTAGCAGCAAATATGGGTTTATGTATGGTAACTACTTACTTCATTAAATCAACTACACATTCTACCTCACTAAAAACAAACAATTATATTGTGATACAATATACTACTTCTTAAACCTCGGAGAATAAATTCCTCGAATTTCCGAGTGGTTTTTACAAAAGATAAACGGGATTCGCGTCGGGATATAATAATTACATTATCATATCTTCGGGATGACTCCGCGAATTGAGCGACCTATTTCATGACATGGATGCCGTGAAAAATCAACGAACCTCGCGTAAAAGCCGCGAGTGAGACCGTGTGCTTCTTACAAAAGATGGTACGAATCTGATTTGTCAAAACATGTTACCTCGTATTTGTGATATATCAATCCCTCTTTCTTATACACACAGTAGCATCCTGTCATGCTGTTTCAATTAACATGTAAGTATATCTGGTTGCCTAACACTAAACCCTTCTTTTGTCACGTACGCCCCAACACTGCGTTTTGGTGGGCGGCCGCTCGTTTGTTGATACACATAAGATGCCGTCTTCCGCGAAGCCTGATGCCATCTTGGTTTTTCGCTTTTTCTGCTTGCTTTATTTCGGCGAATATTTTTGGAAATTATTCTTGGCGGTTGGAACTACGTTTTAGAATTTAACTGATTGTTTTTGCTTGTTTCCATATGAATTTGTATTTTTGATGCACCGAAGATAAATTAAAAGATTGTGGACGGCGACGTTGCCGCACTTTATTTTCTTTTGTTATTAAATTATGCAACTAGATAACTGAACCTTTCCCCAACAAAATCTATGTCCGGAGATGCTTCGTTTCGGAGATACAGGTTGTTTAAGTTTTAGTCTAATTTTTGTTTTCTTCTAAATAATTTTTGAAATAATTCCCAATTCAGTTTCTCCCATAATTATTGTCTAAATAATCTGATACAATCCGGGAGTTATTATGTGGCGGAGCACCATCTTGTTGAAGCCAGATATTGAAACGTTCGTTATGGGAACTTCTTCCAAAAGCGTAGGTAAGACCTCGATTAAAAAATTTAAATACCTTTGACCGTTTAATGTACCTTCATAAAAGTGTGGCCCAATTAATCGTCCATTAAAGAGACCACACCACACATTTACTCCCCAGATATTTTGGAAATGAGTTTTCCGAACCCAATGTGGATTTTCAACCGACCAATAATGAATGTTATGACGATTCAGGATTCCGTTATTGTCGAATCGCGATTCATCACTCCACATAATTTTTTCCAGAAACCGTGGATCCTCATTTAACTGTGTAGTCAAATAGGCGATGAATTCCAATCGTCTTTTATAATCATTAGGCCGTAGAGCTTGTACCAGATGAACTTTAAAGGGGTGGTATCCGTTGTTAATTAGAATTCGCTGCACTGAAGTCTTGCTAATACCCGTTTCTTTTAATATGCCTCTTACTGAGACATGAGGGTTTAGTACTATGAGTGCAAGGACATTTATTATGTTAGTTTCGTTTCTTACTGGTCGAGCATGTTGTGAACCCCTCGAGGTAGGAAAAGAACCCGTTCGCATTTTTCTTTCCACATTTGCAAAAGTGCAAAGCGATGGTGTTGGACGATCTAGAAACCGCTCCCTGTATAACCGTTGTGCATCCCGCGATTTTTTCTTGCACTCGCCGTAGATTAACATCATGTCAACATATTCGTTCAGAGTAAAAAGTGATGGCATAGTTATAAAAATTACTTACTACTTTGACCTCTTATCTTCTAGTTAAAAATTTAAATCACTGTTAGAAATGTCAAAATTTATTTTAAAATGTCACTAGTTTGTTACTATAGTAATAGGTAATTATTGTTTACCTAATATTTCAAAGCATTTTCAAAGTTTTGATACTAATTTAATCTTACCATTATCTAGGAAACGGACCACATTAGGCATAGAGCATATCATAGATTTTTGATAGAGAATTGATTGAAGAAGCAATATTTGACATAAAATATAGGGTGTCCTATTTAAAAAAGTAAAGTTGATATTAAAAATTGTACTTTTGAGGCACCCTGTATACTTAAATGTACTCTCTGTAGAAGTAGTTCTTTAAACCAAGAACTATTTCTCTTGAAACTTTTTTTATATCATGAACACGGAAGAAGATATTTCGTGTATAAATAAAGTTGGGACACCCTGTATACAGACTATTATATAAATTTATTGCGAACAGAAATATCAAACTATGAAAAAAAAAGAGGAAATAAATAATAATAATAAAAATGAGATAAAAGAATTTGAAAAAAAAAAAAATAGAAAAAGAAAAGATAATATATCTAGATATCTACGAAATGAAAAAAAAAATAAGAAAAAGAAAAGGAAATAAAAAGAAAGAAAAAAAAATCAAAATACAACATTGCAATGCATCAATTAAATAGAATTAAGTACTTAGGATTAGAAGTAGATTGTAAAATAAATTTCAGTAAATTTTGTAAAGGAAAAAACAATAAGCTCATTAGCGTATACAAAGAGAGATGCTGGCCAATTGGTACAACCAGAGCCATAAAACAAACAACAAAAAAAAAGAAGAAAATCTCCTAAACAAAGCCGAAACCAAAAAATTATCAAATAATACTTCGCATTAGCCTTTAACCTGCCTACATAACAGTAATATAAAAAGAGAAAACGGCAATGGCGTACATATTTTTTGTTCCGTTTAAAAATTGTAATACCCTATATCTACGAAACGAAGCATTTTCGTACATAACTTCATAGGAACTTTTTTTCATATTTTTAAGCAGGGTAAGTCATAATGAATTTTTTCGCAATATTAATGAAACACCCTGTATAGTAAGGTATTATCAAAATTTTCTCGTACGCCACTGGCCTGGTGGTACGTTACACATCCGGAAAGTACATTAGCAGGACTCGCAAAAATCGCCTGCATCGTCCTGTAAAATAGTACTTTTCGGTCTCGAAACTGAATATATTATTACCATTTTATTTCAATTTATTTCTCGTGGGTCATGATTGGGAAGTTGTTCTAAATGTCCGTTTCACACTTCCAAACACTCTCTCAGTCTTTTGTCTAAATGAACTTCGTGATTGCGGGCCTGTATTGCACAATGGATGGAGGTCCATCCTATTGAAACAAAATGTCAGGATTTGTGCCTTGGTTTAGTAATTGGGGTATTTAGATTTTTCCATTTAACTCCTTCAAAGAAAGGCATTAATTGACCAGGGATTGGCAGAGTTCTCATATATAGTTAGCCGCACGGTTCTAGAGTTACAAGGCCTGAAAAGGCGGGGCGGTAAAATGCATAAAAAAGGTCCCTATGACGGTGACAGTAGGCGTGCGTAATCATTTTTTTTTTTAATTATTTTAGTCATAAATTGCGTAAAATATAAAAACAAATATCTACTGATTTATTGGCGATTACTGTCCTAGCAACAAAATCAACATTTAGTGATTCATTATAAATTAAATATATTAAATTTAAACTCCGGCAATGCCTGTAAAATTTCTGAATGTATCGAGATGTGCGCTCTATCCCCACTAATTTAATATCATGTATCATATTATATTATCCTCATCGCTTTAAGAATGTAATAAATTATATGAAGCTATTATAATTTGCAATGTGAAGGGAAAAAATAAACGAGATATATGTTACAGGGTATAGTATACAATATGCAGGGATATGCATACGTCTAATTGTTTTAAGTAATATATTTGAATTTCATACAAATTATTATATTATGGAAATTTAAAGAGAAGTACGATAACAATCAAAAGTGTTTTTATTCAATTTCCTTTCGTAGCCCACCAGCCGTGTGGCGAACTGGTGGGGATTTTGCATACGACGCCCAGTACTACATATTGTGTCCAGTGACGTGCATATAATGAAAGCACAAATGCATTGCCTACCCTGACGTTTTGATATTTTTTTATTTTTCCATTTAATTTTAATTCCGATAATATAAATTATAATTCGATTAAAAAGCATAATGAAAATTTAAAAAGTTTGTTTTAAGCGCCAATTAAAATATTAATTATATTATAAAAAAAAAAACATCACAGTCTAGCACTCATATAACGCTACGTATATTAAACGGAATAATATTCACCGCCCTGGCCTCCTGCAACCGCCGCAATCCGCTTACATTAAAAAGCATCCCATAACAAATCAAAGGCATGCATTTAGACCGTCAATACTGAATTTATATGGAAGCGAAAAGCAGTGCTTAAAAAAAGACAGCTAAATGAAACGATACATAAAAAGAAGAGACGAGCCAGAAGCCATGCGACAACTTACGACTCCCACCGACGCCGAGGGAACGATGAGTGAATTTGACTAGATTCACCGTTGCCAAAATGTGCTTACATTAATTAATATTTTGATAGACATCGTTTTTACCCTTTAGTAATTGGTTAGAAACCGTTTATCTCTAAATTAAGTTACAGTACATCGGGCATCCCTAAATTTGTTAATTTTGGACATTAATAATTTAATAATGCGATGCAATTTTGTAAGAAACTGAAACCCGATAAGACAATGCCGGCACCGCACCGGCCCGCTATTAATAACCAATAATTTCAGTTTTCCTATAAATTTCTGTGCCCTCTTCTTGTGTGAGATCGGGATTTCACGCGCCGCACTTTTAGTAATTGTTTTGAAAGCTTATTAGTAACATTTTTTAGTAATTTACCTATACAAGAGGGATTGTTGTTTTGTTTGTGAGTTAGTTTTGTTGGTAAGAAAGATTTTTTGAATACTTTTAGTGTTTTTTATTATGGTGTGCCAGAGCGATGACAGTGTTAACTGTAAACTGTCTGGTGAAACTTATTAACAGTAAGCCCTTTACAAGTATGGCATTTAACGCAAAACAGAACAGTTGTTTGCAGCTATTTATGTCCTAGTCTACGTTTCCGTAAGACCTACATATTGGTAAGTACTATTTTTTGGAGGCTTATAAAGAACGTTTTGGGCGTGGCGCGTGAATAAAAATTTCGGGCTTTCTCCTTCTTTGACATTTTCGATTCTGTTGCCTACTCTATTTTAAATGGCACTGCACGCCACTGATTGTGTCTACTCTTACCTTTAGAAAACCCAAACCAAAAAAAAAATAAAAGTTTCTACTGATAGGTATCCCTTCCTAACTAAAAATCTTACTATGTATGATAATTGTTCAAGTGCTAAATGATCACAACTGATTTATGGCTCATTCCTACATCTCTAGCAAGCCGCCTGGAATTTACATGCGGGTCAATAGGCTCCTAAAACGCCAACTACCTGATTTTCGTCCATTTTAGTTTGCTTACGAACTCGTAGTTTCGCCTTCAGAATGCCAGTAGTACGACTTTCTGATTTTTAACCCTTTTAAATGCCATTTCTTCAGTCTTCACTTCCACTAGTGCATCTTCTTTGTAGGTTTTTCTGCACTCCTACAAAATTAACAACATATCAACTTGTACATTACAATTCGCCCTATATGGTTTATTCAAAAAATAAATTGAAAAATAAAATCGTTAAACCGTCAAAATTCTTAACGCATTGCCATGAAAACGAATAATAATTCTAAAATAAAATAACTTGATTTATGGGAAAATTAAATATCTTTTTGTACACATACGTAGTTTTTGCGTAAATTCCAATTTTAGAAACAAAAGTGCATAATCTTATTTAACATTCCGAAGGCCTTTACTCCTCAAAATAGAGAAAGAGGAGGTAATTGTCAAAAATATGGTTAAATAAAATATGTCCCCTATCTCCTTATTACCTCACCGAAATTACATGAAAATATTTCAAACAATTTTCAAGACATTACTTTGTAACACTTTAAAAACTCACCCTGTATATTCTAGCTTCATGCTAAACGTAAAATTAGCTTTAACGCGTTAAATACCCTAATTTATCGTAATAACTGTAGCTTTATTTGGTGGCCATTAATTACTTGCGTATAATATTTGTTCTTACAAGGGTAATTTTTTTTTCTACAAGCGTGGAAAGTTCAGCACTGGTGCTGGAACTGAAAGTTACACTTTTTCGCATTAGTGCGAAAAGTAGTTACTTTCAGCATTACTCTGCAGTGACACAAGAGCTGGAAGTTTTTGCAAAAATCTCTTTTTTCTCCTAACATTTTTCACGCTCGTAAGAAAAATTAATTCTTACACTTGCGAGAAAGTATCACTTTTCGAATTTGTTAGGTAAAAATAAAATTCTAGCTAAGCTGCATGATCTAAGATAGAAAAAATATTGTTAAATAAATGCATCGCTGCCGTTACTATGGTATTAAAATACATTTCATTTCGTTACTCGCCGAACTGTAGTGTTTTCCTCTCGACTTCTGGACAAAAAAATATCGTGCAAAGGAAATGTTGGTCAAATTCAATCTTAATTAACTTTCATATTTTTATACCGCTTTTAATAAAATTTACTTCAAGCGGTAGATTGATTTATTGTGTTTGTCCTCAACTTGCGATGTTAATAAATTGTTAAGTAGGGTAGTGTTTTACAAAGAGAAAGAAAAGTATGCTTTTACCCGCCCTGGAAAACGTAAGAAGCACAATTTAAAAATTGCTTGAGTGTCCCTAAGCCTCATCTTTTTCTAACATTTAACTTTTCATGACAATATCTGTATTCTAAAAGGAAATACAATTTTCTTAACAAAATCTTATTTAAGTTTAAAACTTTACAATGTTGTAAACAACACTGATTTTTATTCAAGAAGTGCTGATATTTTATTGCGTCCCAATGTTCAGGTTATTGTGTATCAAAAGTTTTAAGCAGTTTATAGACTGGAAGATAATCGCCTGCCTACAGCAACAACCAATACTTTTTAAATGATTGCTGATGAACGAACAAGGGTTTACTAGCTTGCCGTCATTTGTACATTATTCGCCATAGCCTGGTTGGTTAGATAGATCCAATTGAAACCCTGTTTACCAAACAATAACTTTTTAAATTTACTTAATTTAAATTAGCACTTGTTAACATCTGTGAGATTTATTGATTCATCACTACAATAAACAGAGGAACACATCTTGTGTTACAATACTAGAATAAATGTCGTACACCGACGGGAAACGAATACTTTACATTTTTAAGCAAGTCTCAGAGAAACATAACGCGTCTTGCACACGAGAATTTTGTCACTACTTGATAGAAGAGAAACAGATTACAAGCTAAATAGCACTAAGAGAATCTTTATTACACATTTGTTGTGCCTTTAATAGAGTGGGCTTCGTGGAACCCGGTCGCGAAGCAAACTTTTCTCGTCAAGATGTTGTTAGCGAGTCCTTGCTGGAATTCACCGATGCATTAAAGTGGCCAATCTACTTTTCTCGGTGCCACTGTGGGGATCACCCAAAAATGCGGGGTACCGGTCCAAGGTTCTTAGGGAGGTTAGGTTACCTGGTAACTTTGGACCAATCAGATGTTCGCATTTAATGCGCGGGAATACCTCATCCAGGCGCCTGATTTAAAACCTTGAATGGAAACTAAGCACTTCAAATAGTGTCAAATTGAACCGCGTAAATAGACTTATTTAAATTTTATTAATATCGATACAAAAATAGGAAAGATATTGACGATTGCATTTTACCAACCTTTTCTTTTTCTGTGTTCGTTTGTCCAGGAGTGAATAACAAATTTTCAAAATAAAATATTTTCTTCCTATTCTGGACCAACGAATACATAAAAATATACCCTCTAGCTTCCCTTTTAAATAAGGGTTCCTATTTCTGAACCATCAGTCGCTGTTTGTGTGCATAATATAAGACGTATATTTAGTTTCTTTAATGTGAGCTTGCCTTTTTGTAAATATACATATGTAGCAACCTGTTAACGTTGCCTTATTTTTAATATCTACCTCACCTTACAATAGAGTTAAAAAGCCAAGCATAATTCCCGGTGCCTCGACATCTGAAGAAGTATGTCCCTGGGAAACGCCAACATCTCCACCGAGAACACCAACCAGAAATCGAAAAAATTCCACCCATTTGGATACGGAAAGTTCCTCGTCTGATATAAGTGTAGGCGTAACTGAATTGACTGAAAAGGTAAGTTATTGATTAATATTTTCGTAAGTAGACTCCTAAAAGTTCATGATATACTATATTGATATATCTACAGGGTATAATTGATTTGTGATGGGCTACATGCTTGGTGAAATGAATATTCCATGGTAGAGAAAATTAAACTCTTACTTGTTATATTTCACAATTTTAATTCAGTTGCCTGACATGTGTTTCGACCCTTGCGGATCATTATTGAAGGAATACAAGACAATACTAAATTCTACATGTCATTAAAATAAAATTAGGGAGATGAAGTGAATTGACAGATGATTAGTTATTTTGATCCTTCATTTACAGGTATTGGCCAAAGGCACAACTAAATTACAGGTATAATTATAGAGGTATTTACATCTAAATAATAAAATTAGGAAAAGGATATTGTGTATATTATTATAATTATGGGTTTTTTCGTTCGCAATTATTAACAGTGTTTATTGCATATTTATCCTAAGTTATTAGACTATTAAGTATTAGATTGGCACCTGAAGTATTTCAATTTAATTATTAACAACATTACTTCGATTTTTTAAAGCTTTTTTGATTGCTAATGTTTCTAATAAGTTGAGTTTTCTACCCTTGTGTTGAGTATATATCGGTTTTATTTTGTTGGATATTGAGTGGTTATTTATTATACAGTAGTCCGCTATTCCTGTTCTATTTTGTTTTTTTTTAAATGGATGTTTTATGTTCTTTAAGCCTAGTATTAAAGTTTCTACCTGTTTGACCTATATAGATTGCAGCACAGTCATCGCATTATATTTGGTAGACCCCGCTATGTGTTAATTTGTCTTTATTTTCAATTTTTGAATTAGCTACTTATGTATTTACCTATGTTATTTTTATTGACTTTTATGGGGATAAGTTTATGGTTTTTGAGTTTTTTGATGATTTTTTGACTCGTGTGAAAAAAAAAAACGATATATACTCAACACAAGGGTAGAAAACTCAACCTATTAAAAAATCGATGTAATGTTGTTAATAATCAAATTGAAATACCTTCAGGTGCCAATCTAATACTTAATAGTCTAATAACTTAGGAAAAATATGCAATAAACACTTTCAATAATTACGAACGAAAAAACCCACAATTATATACACAATATCATTTTCTTAATTTTATTACTTAAATGTAAATACCTCTATAATCACACCTGTAATTTAGTTGTACCTTTGGCCAATACCTGTAAATTAAGGACCAAAATAACCCATAATCTGTCAATTCACTTCATCTCCCTAATTTTATTTTAATGACATGTAGAATTTAGTATTGTCTTGTATTCCTTCAAAAATGATCCGCAAGGGTCGAACTACATGTCAGGCAACTGAATTAAAATTGTGAAATATACCAAGTAAGACTTTAATTTCCTCTACCATGGAATATCTACAGGGTGTTGATTCAAGGTGAATGTAGTATTTAACGACATAACACAGTCAACGGGGCGATCCACAAATTTGGTTTATTGCATAGCAGAACATGCTCTACTCAGCTTAAGTATTTTCAACGGTATTGACGTTTCTACTAGAACCCTGCATTTACCTGAACCTTTCCTCTTTAAAGGTATTTCATTTAATAATGTGAGGGATATCATAAACAGTTTGAAAAGTAAGAGCAGTGCTGCAATATTTGGCCTAAATATGAAGATTGTCAAGTGTATTGCGAAAATAATTGTAGGACCACTACTGAGTGAACATTTGGAAATCGGCAATGGCAATTCTTGTCTACAAGAGAGGGCTGCGCAGAGGATATGTCGGAGTACAGGCCAATATAGCTGCTACCGGCGTTTTCCAAGGTATTTGAGGAGTGTATTTGTATACAACTGGTTGAACATATTATGGAAACAAATAGATTACTTTATGACTCCCAGTTTAACCTCCGTCGGGACTTTACCTCTGGTATTCTGGATCTTGTAGAATTATGATGGAGGCATTTAAGAGTAGAAATTATTCCAGTTCCACCTTCTGTGACCTCACTAAGGCATTCGATTGTGTGTCTCACGAACTGCTGTTCAACAAACTAGAAAACTCTAATATTCATAAAACTAGTATAGAAATGTTGCAATCATACTTAACACACAGAAAGCAAATTGTTGTACTGAAGGAGGTGTCGTTGGGGAGGAGAGATATACATTTTGGTGTACCACTTGGGCCCTTGTTGTTTCTAATATTTATAAATGATTAACACCACAGTGAGCCACTTAATTCTCTTTGCCGATAACATGACCATCTCGGTGCAGAACAAGAACCTCGGTTATTGGCAGGACGGGGGACACGCGGTCGTAGGCTGAGCGATGATTTAGGGCGACTGGATTGGTAATAAATAATTTCAAGATCAACTACATGATCCTCTCATTGCGAAACACTGAGTCTCTCAGTTTTAGTTTCAGTTTCTTTGTTTCAAATATATAACAGTTACCGTCAGGCCCGGATTTAGAAATTTGCCGCCCCCCGCCCTACGAAACTTTTTCAATGGTGGAATAAATTTGGTTCGGAAAGTTTTTCAATAAATGAAATGCACCTTTCTGAGAGCAGATTTTTTATTTTAATGTTGGTACGCGTGCTAACGAAATGAGCGGGAAATTCAATTCCCACGAATATAACAAGTTTTCAAATTTTATCTCAAAATTTGCCGCCCTTCAATTCTTGCCGCCCGAGGCAACTGCCTACTGTGCCTGCATGGTAAATCCGGGCCTGGTTACCGTTGAATCAGTCAAATGATTGACGATTTTCCTTCACATGCGGCCACAGATATCAGTAATCTAGTCCATCCAGTCCACCCCACAGCCACACGCGGAGTGGCCTGAGTAGTATGTTATATCTAGTATTTAAGGAGTACATTATAGTTACCAGTAGGTTTAGTATTAACCAAATAAACAGCCTTAGAGTAACTGTAGTCATATTGAACATTCTAAAAATTCAGGTATGTCATAGGAAGCTTTTGATATAAGGAATTGTTTCATTTTATTTTTAAAAGATTTATCTGGTAGCTGCTTATTTGTGAAGAAATTTTGGGCAATAGTAGTTTGTGGCTATTCTGCTTTTCTCTAATCTAGTAAAATCAATTCTGATGTAAGTTTGGATCCTGGTGTTAAAATTATGTAGGCACATCAAAATATTAATACATTCAGGACAAACGGAGAACTTCATGGATTTAATACTCGGGAAAAGAAGGAACTGTCAGTACCTCTGTGCTGACTGAAGAGGTGTCAGAATCGCCCCAACTATTTATGTGTGAAATTTTTCAATAAAAGTTAAAATATATGATAAGAAAATTTTTTTTAAGAAATATAATAGTATTGCAGAATCTCAACCACTTAAAATGTTTTCTGGGTTTCGTCCTGATGCCCGGCAGTGAGTTCATCAGTGGGTCCGCCGGAGCATTGCCTAAACACATAGTTGCTCCTTTTCTAAGTTATATTTGAACTTAATTCCGATAGGAACATATCGACAAGATACAACTACGATCTGAGAATCAGGCTGTTACTACAGAGACTATTAGAGAGATTGTACAAAAAAGTTAATATACGTTTAAAACATCCAAGTTACTACCTTTTTGTAATAGAAGCGGTAACATCGCATTTTTAAAAATATTTTAACTGGGTAGAGCATGTCCATTGTCCATGTGCATCAAACAAACTTGTAAATAGTCCCGCTATCATAGACTTTACACTATTTACACTATATTAACTAGATACGCGCAGAGTTTATTGTATTTAAAGACATCGGGAAAAATGATGTGATTAAAAAAGGAGACTTCTTTACTGTATTTTTACCAAAAGTTAAATATCGAAAATGAGTACAAATATTTGGATCAATAAAACTTTTAAAGTTGTTTAAAGGACATTTCTCAAATGTTGTTTACTTGCCTGCCTGACTAACTAACAGTTACACACAACACAAAATTTAATCCAAAAAACTAAATTTAATAAAATAACTTTCATACGCACTTTCGTATTTTTTAAAAGCTATTCAAGGTTTTTCAGAAGTGCGGTACGTAACTTAAGGGGGTGATTCCTTATAATATTCCAAGAGAAAATGCTCATTTGGACATGTGTCCGGAGTTGCCCCGTTATTGATTTATAGGGTGTTCAAGTTTTGATAAACAATCATATTTCTATAATTTTTTTAAATATCCTTTTACCGATTTTATTAATAACTGGTACCGTTATTTATAATGATAAGGGGCTTAATTCGCCCTAACTAGATTAAATTTATTAAGTCCAGTGGTGTGCCGGAGAGCACCTTAACTAACTAACTGAAAAAAATATAAAAATTAGAAAAGGGTCAGTGACGTACATTATTTTGTCAATAATATTATTGACAAGAATGCTACTGACTTTTTTCTAATATTGATATTATTTTCGGATTTAGCAATAATAGTACAACTTTTCTGTTTCTTGAATTGTTTTCGTATCTTGCTTTGTTCTCAAGGGAAAAAATAAAAACCACTTTATTGCATCTACATACAAGAAAAAATATCTATGTATTTCAAAGTTAATTAAAACATTTAAATTAAAAGTAAAATTATTTTTTTAGATAATGATTCAAGAAAAATTCATATTTAATCAAGGCAAATTGCACCATTGATTCTCTTACACGTTCAAAAATGCCTGCATTATTTTGTATCGCATTGCTATACTTTCAATAATTCGAATTCTAAAGTCGTTTTCATCTATTACAGGCGTCTTGTATACAAGAGACTTTAGGTCACTCCATAAATAATAGTCTAGAGAATTGAAGTCGGGACTGCGAGCTGGCCAACCTTGGGGACCTGCGCGTCCAATACAGCAATTAGGAAAAGTGTTGTCGAGGTATTGACGAGCAACTAAGCTAAAATGAGCTGGGGCGCCGTCGTGCATGAACCACATTATTAGTTCTTGTTTGTAGAGGTACGTCTTCTAACAGAACGTCGAGTTCTTCAGATAGAAACTGCGTACAGGAGTTTCCATCCAATCGAGGTGGTAAAATGGTCCGACAAGATAGTCGTCAATGATCCCTGCCCATACATTCACCGAAAATTGTTGTTGGAAACGACCTTTTCTAATTATATCAGGATTATCGTCCCCCCAAAAATGTTCATTATGAAAATTCATAATTGATGAAGAGGCCTCATCAGTAAGTAAATTGTTCGGTAAAAAATTGTTGATATGTGCTACTATATATGCTACTATATGCAGCAACCACCTACTAAAATCAAACCTTGGCTGAAAATCAGGAAGTAGAGCTTGCACACGTTGAATATGGTATGGGTCTAGTTCATAAAGATGCAAAACCCCCCAAACAGTTGATGCACTTGTTTGAAGTTGCACTGCTACCTTCCTGGCACTAGTTGAAGGATCATTTTCTATCTCTCGAAGTATAGCTTCTTCTAACTCAGCAGGCGTGGTTCCTGTTGCAGGTCTGCCAGGAAGTTCCGTACTTCGTCGAAAACTCCCAGTCTCACTCAATCTTGCATGGTGGTGCCTAAATGTCTTGGCACATTGCAGTACTTTGTTTGGATAACGTTTCTGATAAATTCGCCGAGTCTTCAGCATTTCCATTTGCTAGGCCATAATTGAAATGCATCTCGGCCATTTCAGCGTTAGTAAAATTATTCATTTTTGAGTTGTTATTGACAAAACAGGTAAATTAGACATCAAAACTTACCCTTACCTCATATTATAATTAACTTTGACATACATAAGTATTTTTTTGTATCGGGTGATCGCGTATAATGTACCTGTAATTTTTTTATTTGATATAATTAAAAAAAAAAAAAAATACAGCCGCGTGGGCGACTTGAACTATTATCTCTTCCGGTATAAAAGAAGTAATTAAATTCGATCGTACACAGGCAAAAACAAAACGTTTAATTTTTTTAAATTGGAACACCCTGTATAAAATACATTTTTAGATTCTACTTACATTTCTAAATAACTTTTGTTAAATATACCCTATACCTAAATCCAATAGTTACCCCAATATTTGGATATAAACTCAATATCTACCGATTTTTAATAGTTGGCCATGCATAGAAAATAAAAATGATAAATGTCAATTCTGCCATGTTTATTAATGAGTATTGACATAATATATGCTGTTGTAAGTAAGTTAATTTCTGTTTGTCGATAGTATGCCCTATTTCGAGATAGAAAAACAAAATATTTTAACTTATTATATAAAAAACAATAATAATGCTCGTGCTGCTATAAAAGAAATGAGGCGAGAAAATCCAGGGATGCATCTACCAACTCGAAGAACATTTAGGATGATATATAGGAAATTCCAAGAAACGTCCAGTTTACATAGAAAGAAGAAAGTAAGTGCTACGAATGAAAATAGCGAATTGAACATTCTACTCTCAGTGGAAGAAAATCAACATGTGTCCATAAGAAATATTTCAAGAAACTCACGAGAAACTCAAGACATTGCCAATACATCTTACGGAAAAATTCAAAAAACACTCGAAACAAATTGCTTTAAGCCCTATAAAATAAGACCTACAACCAAACTAACCCCAAGGCAAAGAGCAGATCGGGTAACTTTTTGTCAGCTAATGTTACAGCGTATAAACATAGATAATAATCTCTTAAGAAAAGTACTGTGGACTGATGAATCAACATTTGTGACAACTGGTATGATTAATAGGCAAAACACGAGGCATTGGGCAGTACAAAATCCACATTCGTACAGAGAGTTTCAATTTCAGGGCCGCAAATCCGTTAATGTGTGGTGCGGTATCCTTGACAACACCGTTATCGGACCTCATTTTTTTGGGGAAACTTTAAATGTGGAGAGATACTCACTCACACTTTCTAGAAAATGATTTGGAGGAATATTTAGACGGGTTGCCCCTTCGGCGCTTGCAACATATAATTTTTCAGCAGGATGGTGCACCGCCCCATAATATAGTTAGAGTAAGAAACCACCTTAATGAGAGATTTCCGGAGTGGATAGGAAGAAATGCACCGATAAAGTGGCCTGCTAACAGCCCCGACTTAACCCCAATGGATGTGTTTCTTTGGGGTTATTTAAAAGCTCGTGTAGGTCTCCACAATGCAGAAAATATTAACCAATTGAAGAACTTAATAACCAACGAAACAGCCCGTTGAACAGTTCGCCATATAAGTTTTCTGTAGGTTTTGAAGTTATGTTTATCTGTGTTATAAATTCATTTTATTTAAGTAAATATAATAATATTTAATTTGATAATTAGCCACTTCGTGACAAATTAACTTTTATATTTAAATATCTGGGTAAGTGTTGGATTTAGGTATAGGGTATATTTAACAAAAGTTATTTAGAAATGTTAGTAGAATCTAAAAATGTATTTTATACAGGGTGTTCCAATTTAAAAAAATTAAACTTTTTGTTTTTCCCTGTGTACTGTCGAATTTAATTACTTCTTTTATACCGGAAGAGATAATAGTTCAAGTCACCCTCGCGGCTGTATTTTTATTTTTTTTCAATTATATTAAATAAAAAAATTACAGGGGGGGTACATTATACGCGATCACCCGGAAGAAAATGGTTTTTATTTTTTCTCTCGAAAACGAAGCAAGATAAGAAAATAATTTACAGAACAAAAAAGTTATATTATTAGTTGGTGAATCGGAAAATAATATCAATATTAGAAAAAACTCAGTGGCGTACATTTTATTGTCAATGATATTCGTTAAGGTACTCCCCGAGACGCCACTGGACTTGATAAATTTAATCAAGTTAGGGCTAATTAAGCCCCTAATCAGTGTGAATAACGGTACTAAGTAAGTATCTTAAGAAATTATAAAAAACCGATTTTTTTAAGAAACTTTAACACTCTGTATATCAAGAACGGGGCAACTCCTGATACATGTTCATATAAACTTTTTCTTTTAGAATATTATAAGGAAACACCCCTTTAAGTTACGTACGGTACTTCTGAAAGACCCTGTATATACAGTGCAAGTTTGTAACTTAGAATAAATTCAGAATAGTAAGTTTTTTTTTGACAAAATGCTCGGACACGGGTATTGATTTTGAATTTTATTCCTTGTCATTTATAAGAACTGAAACAAAAATTAGCTTTAATTACTTTAAGCAAAAAATACTTGTGTTCGTTTTTAAAATTTTTTTGTTAATTTTGTCAATATACTAAACGGAAGAAAAACGCGTTTTGAACATTTCTAATAACTTCGGCAAAAGTTAACCTACATTCATTCATCTTTTCAACTACTCAACATTTCGTCTTAAGAACCTTGCTTTTCAAGTACCCCCATAAAAAGTAGTCTAAGAGTGTAAGGTCTGGAGAACTGGGTGGCCATTCAATTAGTCCCCTTCCACCAATCTATCTGCCTGGAAATTCTGCATCCAGATATTCACGGACAGCCCTTGCAAAATGGAGATGCGCACCATCTTGTTGAAACCAGATGTTTCTATTTCGGGACATCAAAGTCGACAGGATCAGGAAACAGAAGAGCCGAATTCGGAACTAGTTCTCCCTGCAAGAAGTCCAAATATCTTGCCCAATTGAGGTTTTCTTCAAAAAAAAAAATTGGTTCTATAACTAGATCAGCAACAATACCTGCCCAACCATTGACGTGTTCGGTAGCTACATGCCTGGTGGGAATGTTAGGATTTTCTTGAATACCTAATAGTACATTTACATTGACCTCTTCATTGAGTGCACTCGATCTTTCTAACATGCCCATTTTCTCGAAACTACTTTTTAATCTTGCTTACTGTACCCTAGGATATGGGTCGTAAATCGGAATATTTCTTTCTCAATAAATGAAAAACTTCATTTTGTGTTCGTCTCCTTTCTTAGATCATGTTTGTTCTTTAAGTGAGACATACGTCTATTACTTCTATTTTTCTCAGTACTATGTCTTAAGCAGATCTTCTTTAGAAGGGTTTGATTCGGACGTAATTCTTATTCAACTGAAGAAGTCCGTGAAAAGTAGCTACTGTTAATTATTAAATTGCTTGATTATATCTAATCTAAGGTAGGGATTTCGTAGGTCAGTACTGGTCGAACGATAGTCTTATATATATCAGTCTTTGTACGTATTACGTAAGTCGATTCTTATTCCAAGCTATCCGCTTGTCAAAGCAGAGACTAATGCGAAAACTTTGTTCTCCAAAAAAGAGTAATTAACCTTTGCTAGGTAATTTGGCATACCCAATCTTATCAGCCTTAGAATAAGTCCGTCGTGCCAAACCTTGTCAAATGCTTTGCTGACGTCGAAAAGCACTGCTCCCGTGCTAAAGCGGTCATTAAAGCCCTTAAGGACATTAGACGCCAGTCTAGTCGTTACTCGTTCGGCGCACCGTGCAATGAGTAGATCGGAAACCAAACTGCTCGGGTGGTAAAATGTTGTTGTCAAATACATAATCGTTGAAACGATTTAGCATAAGTTTTTCAATGCTCGTCTCCATCCAATTATCATTAAAATTTTAATTTTATGTCTTTTAGTACAGTTAGGTATTACGTTGAACGATTTTTCTGAAATAACTTACTTTCAATAAAGGACAAAATAAAAGTCCACGCGTTCAAGATGTGTCGCGTACCAATGTTTAAATACGATAATTCTGTCAAGAAATGTCAAAAGGTGTTTTTCCTGCTTTAAATTGACACAAAAAAATAAACAAACGACAGGTACTTTCTTTTTTACTAAAGTAGTTTAAAGTAAATAATAGTATTTTATGCAACAAGAGCTTAAAGTAGTACTTTTCACTCTCAGGAGTGAAAAAAAGAAGCTTTATATGCACAAGTTTCATACAATATTTTTTCTACGATCGTAAGCGAATGGCTGCATAGGGGGATTCAAGTTAATATATGGGCCTATTTTAAATATCAGGAACTATTTATAGCGAGATCTGCGGTGTCCCAAAATACGTACTATAAATTTGTCATAGAAACTCGACTTTGTTAAAAAAAAAGTAATTCAGAGTGAAAGAAACGGTTCATTTTTTCACTCTCCCCTAAGGGGATGTGAACCGTTATGGAACTTTTTTTCACCCTGATCTATTTTTATTAGCATACCTATTAAAAAAGGATGTGCTTTAGGCATTTATAATGGTGAAAAAAAAAGTCTAGTGTTTATTACAAGCGTAGAAAAAATTAATTTTTGTTTCATATTTTATAAATAACAAGGAATAAAAATTTGAAATTTGGCAGCTGTAACTTAATAATATGCTGTTCAAAAATAGTAAATAAAAACGTTGGGTTGCCATTTAGAAATATTATCGATAACGTCATATCTCTATAATTTAAGACACACCGCATCAATATTTTTTAAATAACAAAGACCACACCTTAATATATCAATACCCTTGTCCGAGCATTTTTCCAAAGAAACAACCATACTGAACTTGTTCCAAGTTACAAATTCGCACTGTCTTTGATTTCAAATCAAAATGCTTGCTGTAGCATTGTAGGATATCTAATTTTCGTAGGTACAACGCTCCCTGCTGACCCAGCAACATACACTGGACTGTGGCAAGAAGCTCCACGTGGATACGTACGAGACGCCACGTCGCGCCTCCGTTTCCGTACCTATCACGCATAGTTCGGGCTTGGATGGTGCTCGGCGCAAAGTCTCCTCCTTCGAGGACAGCAGCTCCGCGACGATAAGCGCCGCGTCCTCCGTATTCGTAATTCCTAGTGACAAAGACAATAAACCGGACGATGGTCTCAGTATTAGTACTAACGGAAAAACTCTTAAAAAGAGCTCTAGTATAGCAAAGACTTGCTCAATGACGAGCGGCGCGCCTATTATCAGTGTTAGTTCGGCCACCGACGATGTTGAAAGCCAGCCCGAACCGGCTGTGGCAGCAGAAGAAACGGGAGACGAGGATAATCCAAGACCCTTGGGTACGTAACCTGAGAGTGGTATCTATTGGTAGTTGTAGGAAGGCACAAGGGTCTGATTTGTGCTTATACTCTTTTCCAAATCTTTCTTCAATCATTTTGTCCCTCGATACGTTGCCAGGCTTCTAATTTTTACCCAGCAAGCACTATTCAGTGGCAACGAAAGAAACTGCAGGTGATATTTTAAGTACGCCTAGCTTGCCGCTCCTGAGTCTTTGCTTAATCAATTGGGTTCTGATTTCCTCCGTACCAAGCACCCTTGTTTCGAAAATCTGATTGTTTCCTTGGCTTATCCAATAAATGCAAGTGTTTTTGTTCTCTTTCTGATGCCCGAGATAGATCGCGACCTTCTCTACACCGATCAGAGTCAAATGCTTTCTTAATCTACCATAGTTGCATATCCTCACTTATTCACATAACCAAGGAGTGCTAGGAAAGGCAACAAGCCTTAACGTTGCGCCCAACTGGCAAACGAAGATAGCTCCTGCAAAATTATTGCAAAAATTTCTCTGTGACTTCCAGACGTTTCTCCCTACGAAACACCCGGTCCAAGTCAGTCCGAGCCAGTGTCGCCGTCTGCTGGTCCCAGTAGCCAGGAGCCGAAAGCACCCCTAGCAGAGCCCGACAGCGAATCACCTGCCAGCGAACTGCCACCATCCGAAATAACGATCGAAGAAGACGTAGCTCAAGAAGGAGAAGAAGCCAGGAAGCCCAATGTCGAGGGAGAAGAAGGTGAGGCGAGAAATACAGATGTTTGTCCTTGGGAAGATGAGTAAGTAACTAAGCAAATAGGGACTTTCATCTAGGTACCTATTTCAGGAAATTTTGGGTGGTAAATTTAAGGTAAAGTGTGTCCGGAAATTAATGATGATAGTATTGCTATCCCGGAAACTATAACTATATACTTGTGGAAAGGTATTTGTTCTTAATGAAATATTAAATGGTGTTTTAAGAGGGTGAGCAAGAAAACCTATCAAAGCCTTAAAAATAAATAACGGTTTGTTGGCAGGTAAAACAGCATTGTTAATTTTTAGGCCCTGAAGAGCATCACATAGATCCTCATAACTAACCTGCTTAATGCAAATAGATAAAGCCTGTTCAGAGATATAAGAAAGTTACTAACTGATAACTATTAGGAAAGACCCGGGTCAGCTGTAAAATTGAAATATTGCCGAACAAGTCCGTATTTTGCTTAGAATTTAATCATGGTTTGTAATAAAAATAAGTAAGACATTAAATAATATTTTATTTATGTTTAAATGTAAAATTACAAGTAATTTTATTATTAAAAATTATATTTATGATTACAAAAATATATATCATTATCATACATGTAGTCTTGGATTATTGCTTTTGTGTCATTTGAGGAGGGAGTCTTGGTCAACTGCCTACTATGGTAGCTTGCATTGTCCATTACATTTACGCTATTCGGAGGTATATTTGGAATTGGCTTGTTTTTAAACCAATCTTTAAATAAATCAGTCCTCATGGTAATCCAGAGAAGAATCTTTAATGTTTTTTGCAGACAGAGAAAGTATATTTGGAATCCATCGGTCTTTAGATCCAACATGCAAAATCGTAATTTGTTTATCTCTTTTTGATGGCGCGCTTGTTTTAAACTTGCCGCTTGAGTCAACCCAACCCTTTTCCGGGGTATCATATGTGTCTAACCAGGTTTCATCCTTACTGCTGATCTCTGTAAATCCTAATTTTTTTGCAGATATTCGGATCGCCATTCCCGAATTCTACTAGATTCCATTAAAACTTGTCTTTTGTTAATTTTTTTAAATCTAAAACCCATGTGTTAGATACCTTCCATAACGTTGTTCTGCCACATTTAACGCCGGTTTCATCGTCTTGAAGCCTCTTAATTAATTTATGTAATGTAGGCACGCATTGTTCCTCGTATAACTTGTAAATTTTACGCCGTATTATATCTTGATCACTTCCATCTACCTTCGAGAAAATGCCAGTATCGGTTCTTTCTTTCCTCGCTAAAATAGGATTATTCACAATTTTCCATACACTTGATGTTGGAATTTTTGTTAATGTGGCCGTTTTCTCTAACGCTGCTCGCTTGCTGATCGCACGTTCAATGACAGTTGAATAAACATTGTTTATAACTTCCTTGGTTTCCACAGAAAAGTGTTTTCTGCTTTTCGACGGGGTTATCTCCTGAGAAACGTTGGGCTCGTACATATTTTCCATGACTCACACACGATTAAACAAACGCTGTATTACACACGAAGTAAGAATAATGACTAAGCTTAAAACTAACTAGAGTGGCTATATATACAGTCTTTAGAACATAATTTGTTTTATGGGATTAAACCTCTCATTTTGAATCAGGTAAAAATCGGTTTAAAATCACTTTAATAATGAAATTACGTCCTCTTGATTTGCAGTTTACTTTAAGACATTTTTAAGTACGGACCATAATTTACCTGCATTTATTCATTCATTCATTGTTTGTTTATTAACATACCCTTGTAAGTCTTTTTGACAGCTAGTAAGACCACCTCTTATATTGGCTTCTCTGTAACGCTTTCTTTAAACCAAATAATTGTCAGGAAACAGTAGTAACTAGAGGCTCTGTATGCAGAAAATTTAGCCTATGTCAGGTTTTTAAAACATAATTCCTATATGTAAAAAGTGGCCAAGGAATTTAATAAAAAAATATTTGAGAACTACAAGAGTTACAACCAGTCTAAGAAAATTTAATTTTTGAAATATGTCAAAACCCAAAAGAACCAGAATCGAGTCACCAACGTCAATAAACTATTAAGCTGGATTTATAAACTCGAAAAGTTGGTGAGGTTGAAGTTATGATCAAGTTTGTGAGGTTAGATATTCCGAACTCCGAGCATAAAAATTGATTATCTCGAACTACCCGGGAAGTTTTCGAACCTTACATGAGCTTTACATGAACAACATGAACAAGTGTATAAATGGAACTGAGTGTTCCCTTTAGTTTAAATTGAACTCCTATTTCCAACACCAACTGAACCTCAACCTCGCCAACTTTTCGAGTTTATAAATCCAGCTTTAACCTACACTGAGCGAAATATCGAGTTGATATAACTCAAATATGAGTTGTCCTAGATCGACGCGTGTTGCTAATAGAGGACACAGCTCAGACCTCTGAATTACTGCAACTAAATCGAAGAAATTGCATCAAATCACTCTTCATAAGTTATAATAGCCCTAAAGATGGGTAATTTTATGCACTGGACCCGACTTAAATTATTGATAAGCTAAGGCTACCGTAGGTAATCGTAACTGAGTGTGACGAACACATGCGACGTGGGCTGCAGCCATTCATTGTTTAACCCTTTCACTGCACAAAGCTTTTTTTTCGTGGCTCTCCCACTACTGGGTTTTTCTGGCGATTGCAAGTATCAGTAGTGCTCAACAGGTCTTAACGTACCGCTGCTTCGTAAACACGTGTTTACCGATACAGCTGTGCAGCAATGTTGCCACCGCAGCAAATTTTTTCCGCCAATTGACATGTGCGAACTACGTTTGCGAGTATATTTGACTAGAGCAGTCGGATCCTATTTAATTTTGAAATGCGAGTTATCTCGTCTTGAGCAGTTTACCCGTAACCGAGTTATCTCGTCTTGAGCAGTGAAAGGGTTAAGCTGCCAGATACCAATATGGGAATTGTGATGCGTTACTACTCGGGCTAGATTAATTTATGATTCGAGCTATCAAAACTTGACCTTTCAGTTGTTCTAGCTTACGATGATTAACTTAACGACTATAGATTTAATCTGGCCTAAAGTTGGAGTACCCTCATTTTTACGCACCTGTATGAGGAGAACAAACTCTGAACAAGGATAAAAGATCCCGCCGATCAACGATTGCGCGGATAGCAAGTCCAGTTATGTGGTCCATGACGACGCGACGTGCATGAGGTACTGTACTTGGGATGACCACAATCCTTCATTTTGTAACTATTTTATGAGTTACCTGAGTTTTTGGATTGGGAAAACTTACTAATTGATTTTAAAGTACCGTTTTGACCCGGACGTGCATTATTTTAACTCATTACCATGTGTAAATTATTTTGAGTTGAAATAAGTCATAAATCGTGCTCTAAAAGCCCATGTCGAGGGTAAATCACCGATCAAAAAGTCACGGAAAGTTCCGAATTCGCGCTCGTGCCGATTTGGCGCGGTAACTTTATCCCATTGTTATTAGTACCTCATGCACGTCGCGTCATCATGGACCACATAACTGGACTTGCTATCCGCGCAATCGTTGATCGGCGAGATCTTTTATCTTTGTTCAGAGTTTGTTCTCCTCATACAGGTGCGGAAAAATGAGGGTACTCCAACTTTAGGACAGATTAAATCTATAGTCGTTAAGTTAATCATCGTAAGCTAGAACAACTGAAAGGTCAGGTTTTGATAGCTCGAATGATGAATTAATCTAGCCCGAGTAGTAACGCATCACAATTCCCATATTGGTCTCTGGCAGCTTAAACAATGAATTGCTGCAGCCCACGCCGCATGTGCTCGTCAAACCCAGTTACGATTAGCTATAGTAACCTTAGCTTACCAAAAAATTTAAGTCGGGTCCAATGTATAAAATAACCCATCTTCGGGGCTATTATAACTTTTAAAGTTGCCGTAATTCACAGGTCTGAGTTGTCCCCTATTAGCAACACGCGTAGATCTAGGACAAGTCATATTTAAGTTATATCAACTCGATATTTCGCTCAGTGTAATAACAATGGGATAAAGTTGCCACGCCAAATCGGCACGAGTGCGAATTCGGAACTTTTCGTGACTTCTCGATCGGTAATTTACCCTCGACATAGGTTTTTAGAGCACTCTTTATGAACAATTCCAACTCAAAATAATTTACACATGTTAATGAGTTAAAATATTGCACGTCCGGGTCAAAACGGCACTTTAAAATCAATTAGTAAATTTTCCCAATCCAAAAACTGAGTTCAGGTAAAACTCATAAAATGGTTACAAAATGAAGGATTGTGGTAATCCCAAATGTGTTTTAAATGTTGATATTTGTGTGTTGAGGCGAACCACAAGAAGCTGAGTTATTGTCGCGTTTTTAAATAATTTGTGATAATTCGTAGGCTCAGTTTAAACAACATAGAAACGTGCGTTAAAGCTCTAATTCTGCAACCCACGACATCGGTAAATCCATTTTTGTCAGTGTACTCTTACCTTAAACTTTCCTCACTAGGTTTCCGAGATAGCAATACTATCCCAATTTCGGCCACATTGTAAGTAGGTATTATCCAGAAATCTTACTGATCCACTTAAATTTCCGTCTGCTCTCAAATCATTTCGATACTTATTTTTCTTCAATGGGAAACTAAAAAACTGGCATTATTGTCGTTATCGCAGCCACGTCAGCATTTTTATTTGGATCAGTTAAGGATTCATAACAATTATTATAGAAAGTGACTTTTACGATTTTTTATTTTTTTTTGTAGGGAAAGTTGTAAAGTAGATCAACCGTTCGTCAAAACATATGCAACTTTAGGATATCTTTAACTATTGGGGATTGGTAGAATTAACACCGAAGAATATGTCTATATATACTTAGTTAAATATGCGGCGTTTGTGTTATTAATTTTTTTTACAAACCGTTTGTTAATGAGTAAAACTATAATTGGTTTATATAGAGTATAGAGTAAAATGGGTAGAATTACTGGTACTAGGGGGTGTATAGGGAACTGGTGAATCATAATGTGCTAAGTTCAAGAGTTTTCGAAACGTATACAAAGAAGATTCAAGCTTAGGACATATTTTGACCCACTTTTCAACAAACACCTGCTTGCTGCCCTATCTGCTTCTCAGCTTCAGATTATTTAATTGTGCATGTGAAACAATTTTGGTTTAAACATCTTATCAATATTATTAAAGCCCAGAAACAATCCAAACTTAATACTGAAATTTTTTTTACTTTTGACTTTACGAATAAAAAATTTACTTTTGATGAAATATTCTGCTTAATAAAAGATTTTTTTATAGCTATCGTGTAAATTCAAATGACTTAATGATGATTGACAAGTAAAGTACCTAATTATAACTGTTTTATTAAACAATTTGGATCATTCCATGGTGGGACATTTTGACTCATGTACCATTAAACTTTTAAAAATCTCTAGGATAAAGTATTTTTAGCCAGCAAGTTAACCTGCAATATAGCGGCGGACAATTTATGTCAGCACACTCCAATCGCCTATAAATAAAGACAAAAAGTTACTAGGATTTTACACCACAAGTTATTAAAATCCAAACATGAACAAAACAAAATTTTAATAGGCAGATCATATATATATATCTGTCATGTTTCTTCGTGTTAGTGTTAAGTTAAACACATGTTGGAGAGAGACACATATTGGTGCTAATTAAAACGAACCCATCATAGGATTACAGGACAGGCCAGGCTTTGCTTCTTCCTTGCCATAGTTTTAATAGTAGAGGCAAATCAAATAAAGAAATAATTGTGTGAAGGGCAATGTTAATTTCAGGTTAGTTCAGGTTAGTTGGTACTGCCTTTTCAAGCTGTAGAAATGAGATATCCTAGAAAAGTAGCAAAGATGAAAAGAACAGACAAAGTTAGGAATGAAGTAATTAGAAAAATAAAACCATTTAAGCACTAGTAGATAAAAAAAAACAGGACATTTAATCAGGATGGACAAGGACTTACATACAGTAAAAAGATATGGGAAGCTATGAAGACTGGAAAAAATAAAGGAAGAAGAAGACCAAGAACTTCATGGAACAGCAGCGGTGTAGAAATACGAAGACAAAGAGGGAATCATGGGAAGACGCAAGAATACTAGTCAGAGACCGAAGGAAGTTGCGAATCTTCATAGAAGAATAAGAAGAAGAAACCTTGACACTTACTGGTAAACAAATATTATAATAAATTGAAATATTTTCATGAGTTACGGGTAGGACATAAATTACGCTACCCGTTTTGGATACCATGTACTGGACTTTGAAGTTAAGATTAACTAAGTAATTTTATGTTTTAGTTTTGGATTAATGCGACATAAATGATGTTGGTGTTGTTTCCTGTAAAGAAGTAGATAATTAAAGTGGATATTTCAATTTTTTTAAAAGACTAAAAATATTGTGACGAGTGTGGAATAGATTTGTGACAGGTGGGACGAGTAAGCGCACAGTATGTATATTTAGTTACTAACTGGTACCACAGAATATATCGAACATTATATATAGGGCGTTTCCAAATAAGTGCGAAATATTTTGAGTTAATTTTAGGCATCAAAGTTCATATAAACATATGTGCGGTAATGGTTAGCGTTTAGGATACAGGCTGTTTAAATTTAACACATTCTGTTTTTAAATATTTTGAATATATCCTATTTGTTCTTAACGATAATTAATATATGGTGCACGTAACAATGTTTGCCATTCCAATAAAACGTTTTTATTACTATGTGAAATAATCTACAGAGTGATATTTTTCCGGGTTGTGTAACTGCCTTCTGATTAAAAGAAATACAATAAGAATTTTTACATATTTTATTTTTTTTGCTTAAAAACTACCAACCTTTCGAGGAAAACTTGACAGAGAAAAGTTCCGCAATAAGATAAAGCTAGCTAACCGAGTGAACAAATTAAGTTAGTGTCACCCCCCAAGAAGAAAATTGAGAATAACATGTTAGGTACCTTCCATGACCCGGAAAAAGATAACTCTGTTGATTCATTCACAAAGTAATAAACATGTTTTATGGGAACCGCAATAATTTGTTACGTGCATGAAATTTACCTAAATTATCTTGAAAAATAAATAGGATATATTAAAAAAAAAACACTCTGGATCTTGAAAATTAAGTATTATCGGGCATATTTTATGAACTTTTATGCTTAGAATTAGCCGAACACTAACCCCTATAAATATTTCGCACTTATTTGGAAACAACCCGTATAATGAGATCACTAATAAACTTAAAATTAAATCTAACCGAAAAAAGTGTTGTTCAACAAATAAAACACAAGGTTTGTGTGAATTATCCAGTTTATGTTTTGCCAGGAATATCTTTCGTGGAATGATTCATTTGCAGGGATACACTCCCTTAACATACTTTTAGAAATTTTAGATTTTTAGTCATCCTGTACGTCAATCATAAAATTAATAATCCCAATTATATATTTTTTATTTGGCAGAAACTTTACTAGTTTTAGATAGAGATAATTATATTGCTAAGGCGAATCAGTCCTTAATTACAACAAATAACCACCATAAGACATGTTTGTAATGCCCAAAAATAAAGAAAAATTACGTATTTCAAGATTGTTTTTGCATACTATTAATTAAAAAACACGACAACCTTTAATGCTTTGATGCTCAGCCCAACGATTAGATAAAAGAAATATTAAAATTGATTGATTGGCATTAACTGTTTGATATTTTAACTTTCATTTCACCAAATTGAATAAAGCCTGTTATGTATATCAAAACCGTAAGCATTGCATTGACAGGTTCTGGTACCAGCGCTTAAAAAGAGGCATTAAAGAAGAAACATAATGTTATGTGTTTTAAGTAAATCTTTGTTTTACTTTTAAAACATCAACATGGATTGCCAACAGCTATGTATTTTGTGAACACTAAGACTTAATTAATTAAAACTTGGCACACACTAAAAGATATTTAAAGACTGGACTTTACAGGTATTAAATTGTTCTCAATCCAACCATGAGCGTAGATGTAGGTAAGGGGCCATCCATAAAGTACGTCACGGCTTCAGGGAGGGGGGGTCTAGCAAAATGTGGTCATTTGTGACAGGAGGGGGGTTTCCACGAAAATGTGACGTCCGGAATAATAATTTCAGTTGAGTAATAATTTGAATTCAAACTACGCGAGACTGCAGCACTTTACGGAGTGCGTGCAGTCTACTTTTGCTATAAACGATGCAAATCGTTTAGTTTGACAACTCGAGTTATTCAGCGATTTTCAACCTCCAAATATCGTGCGCCTCATTTTCGTGTTGTTGTTGATTCGCAATTTTCGCTCGGTTTATTTTCGCACTTTTTACATATTTCGTTCTCTTTGCAATGATTTAACAACATTAACTCTAGACAATATCTAGTCTTCTACGAAACGACATATAGGCATTGTTAAAAAATTGTAAGTACCAAATCAACCATTTTCGCTATTTTTGTGAATAAATTATCAAAATTCTTCAGACTTGTATTTTATTATTATTTTTTAAATGTAATCATAAATAAATGTTTCTAATAATGGCTATGAATCCTACGATGGCTCTGAAGGGCCATAGGCGTATTAAAAATTCTAAATAATTGCCAGTTACCAACTGGAAATTTCCACATACTAAGTGGAAATTTGCACATACTAAGTTGAGATTTTACACAAATGAATTGGAAATTTCCACATACTAATTGGAAATTTTCACATACTAGGTGGAAATTTCCACAAACTACTTGGAAATTTCCAAATATTAAGTGGAAATTTGTAGATATTTTCTGGGTATTTGTACAGTGACCTGCGGTGGTTAACTCGTGATTCTCTTGCTCTGGTGAAAGCTGGCATATTCTTTATGAATGCTCACGTACTCTGGACGGGTCCTCGAGCAGAGCTCACGCTCACTGAAGATCCACGAGGTATGGATCATCAGCGAGCGCTAACCTGAACATGATCTTGCTCGCTCACTTAGCCTCCATACGCATCCAATTATACATATGCCATATGGTTTTAACTTGTTATAAGAATTCAGGTGCCATAAATAATTTGGGCCTTGGTTAGAGTACTTTCGTCGTCTCAATCTTCGTCGCTTACGAAATTCAACTCCAGTTGGATCAATTAATGGTAACGCTAGAAGGACCGTTTCTCGTTTTACAATATAACCTTCATGTATGCATTTTAAATGCATCAATCGATATCCATGAAGTTGTCCAGATTTTCTTATTTTTTCCTCGATATAATATCAGTAAATTGTTTTCTCCTATACCACCGATATTTTTTTTAAAATGCGCTTTAAAGTTCTGCGACTTATGGTATAATTTTCCTTGCTTTCAAGAAAGTATAGAATTGCGCTGTGAGTTAATCCCATGTCATAATAAAATTTTCTACAGTCTTTGAGGTTCATAATACTCTTACTTTCACCAGAGCAAGAGAATCAAGAGTTAACCACCGCAGTTCACTGTACAGGCTAAGTGTCGCTGTAAAACTGATGAATTTATTCTGCCGTTTGCCTAATAATCACAAATACTCAGAAAATATCTAGAAATTTTCAGGTAGTTTGTGGAAATATCCACCTAGTATGTGGAAATGTCCACTTAGTATATGGAAATTTCCACTTAGTAAGTGGAAATTTCCACTTAGTAAGTGGAAATATCCAATTCATTTGTGGAAATTTCCACTTGGTGTCTGGTAATTATTTAGAATTTTTAACACGCTCATGGCCCTTCAGAGCCATCGTAGAATCCTATTTGTTTTTACTGCTATTTATTTACCACATGCTATTGACATTATAAACCGCAACAATGTGTAATTTTCGATTTTAATTTTGTGACGTGACATAGGGGGGGGGGGGGGGGGGGGATCTGAAAAAAAATGTGGCCGTTTGTGACAAGGAGGGAAGGGGAGGGGGTCAAAAATCCTCTGAAAACACGTGACGTCCTTTATGGACGGCCCCTAACTTCCTCAGGATTTTTTTTGATGAAAAATGGCACGCTACTGATTTTTTTTTATTTTGGCGCTTAGGGCAAGTACAAATACACAAAAAGTATTTCTTGATAGTTCTCAATACATTGAACCTTTTTCGAGAAAATTTCCTGTTTCAGTTTGAATGAACATAGGCAAATTTAAGTAGCAGTTGAAATTGCTCAACCTGAAACATGAAAATAAATTTCCACCCGTCTGCCACCCCCTGCTACGCCTATGGTCCAGAAACGTGCTTTTAAACCAAATTAGGAAAATTTCTAGAAATTTCAAAAAAGTTAATGGGTGTCATATTTTTCTGCAAAAATCCTGAGAAGGTTACTTACATCTACAGTCATGGTTGAATTAAAAATAATTTATTATTTGCAAAGTCTGTTGTGCACGTATGCCAAGTTACTGTTCAGGAAATACATTAAAGTAGGTAAAGTTTATTTAAAAGTTGAACACCCTGGTCTGGAAAACAAGACCCCATGCTTATATGAACTTTTTGTCTTAAAATAAACAAAGTTTAATTTCTTTAAGTTCGCGTGCATCCCTAATTAACAACCCTAAGTGATTATTATTGTTTATATAAAGTTTATGCAGGGTCTAATATTATAATAAATGGCAACCCAGGAATTAGTAGGTATTGGGCTAGTTCGGCAAGAGACCACAGACCAAGAATGCTAGCCCTGAACGTTCTCTCTTCCGTTTGGTTAGTGACAAAGTAGACAGAGTCTGTGATTGGGGTGCCCGCGTTTTCCTAGGTATCCTAGATCACCGAAAAATGCTCACAGTTCACGGACTGGTGATCAATTTTAAGCGAAACTGTTAGGCAATGTTGTTCTTTGCGATGATACGTGTTTCTTCTTGATGATTAAAGTTAAAATCAACAATGGAAAATTTCTGGTCCCCGGTGCGTTGTTTTGTGATGACGTCACATTATCCGTGCCTCATCTGTCGAGTTTCATGCCGAACTTCGTCACGAATCGAATTTTGTTGACCGATTAAAGTTAATCAATTATGTAATGTTGAATATAACTTGACATATTTCAATACAAACTCATCAACTGTTTTAGTTTTAAAATAAAGCCGTTAGTGTAGGTGTAAGGGGAAAAATTTTGTGTGGCATGATTAAAATGCGTACCTCCTCTGAAAGATTAATTTTCCACACACAGCTCATTTTTACATTTACATCAACAATAGTTTCAGTTGAAACAAAGAATCCCATGATCATTTTCAGTCAACTTTTATGATGAATCAACTCTATAATGAGTCAATAAAATTCGATTCGTGAGAACGTCAATCCAACTTTTTTCATAAAACTTGATAGATTTATATCCTAGATATTATGTTGAATATTAGACCCTTAAACTGTCACATTTTGGCTAACAACAGAATATTTGCGCGGTTAAGAATGAATTGTGGTTGCTTGCATAAAGAATATTGGGTAATGTCAATTATTTTTTTTGACGGTGATACCTTACTTACACTTAACTAATTTAAGTAAATCGATTACAGTGTATAAACTTAAAGAAATCATTGTCAATCGTTCTTCTAATAACCAAAAGATGTCGTATTAAAAAGATAAACGTTGACCCAGGTATGAACTATTTTCTGAGCCCAAGTCATACCTGTCGTTAGTTTTTTGCCTTTTTAATATGCCTAGCGAAAAAAATGCCAAAATTTACACACTAGTTGTATTTATCTAGCATTTATATATACTTAATATGCACAACATAAAAAAATAAGATTATATTTGTCGTTATATGTAAACCTTAGTATATAACCTAAAATATATACTTAGCTGTGAGGAAATTTAAAAAAGAAAAAAAAAACGGGCCGTGAGGTTGTAATTAAATCGGTGCAGGTCAACCTACAAGCCCACATAAAAAAAAATAAATGTTATCAATATTATCTAATGAATTTTCGTATTTATAACATGTAGGCACATATTATACTATCTTATATAATATTTATATGTGTTGTAGGAGTAGCTATTTAGAATGTGTGTGAACGTTCATGTTTGTGTGTCGATTTTGGCTGTATATGAAGGTCAATACTACTTACCTTTTTACCTGCCAGTGACGTTAGTGGTATATACCGTTACAAATCTTTAAAAATCATACCACAAAAAGTGTCATGTGATCCTTAGTTTTAAGAAGAAACAGAAGAAACTTACAATTCAATTTTTGGGTTTAAATTGTATTAACCGATCAATATATAGTAAAGGTAAACCTCTTTTTAACTATTTGTCAGTTGTACAAGTGAGTAAATCTGAATTAGAAAGTATAAGTATCAGCTGGGAAAATGATAGCTATGCTCTCAAGGGATGACAATAACTTTCCTATACTAAACGGCATATTTGGTTCACTATACCACAATGCCACTATTAAGTACACGGGGTCTTGATTGGGTTTTCACGTCAGGATATTTCTTTAACATCTGTTGTTTCTTCAAGGACTTTTTGGGCCTTATCGCTTAGTTTTAAATTTTGATTCGGCTATTGCTTTATTTATTTGTATCGTGTGTCGTTTATGAAGGCTGAAAAGCTGCATAGTTCTGGGCGCCTGTTACATGTTTATTAGACGATCATGGCAGTGCTTCTCTACTGTTAGAGACTTATGCCGACGGGGAGCCAATCTTTCGGCAGTTTGTATGTAGAGTTTGGTCTGGGCGTCGTATGCGAGTCCGTACGTTTGTAATAGTCTGTGATTATTTTTAAAAAGAATTCGTTGATTGTCGGTATTCGAAAGTCCTGATGAAAGACACAAATTGCATCAGATGGTGCTCCATAACTAAGTACCGGCCTGACCAAGATCTTATAGACGTTATGGTCCGTTCACAGATTTAAGAGAATGACTACCTGCCTTTACTTATCACCCATCATATAATTCTTTGTTGAAAGGGTTTCAAGGATCATACAGATAATGATTATATTATCCAGGTAGGGACCATACTTGGCCGTAATTAGTTTACAAAGCCTTATAAATAATGGGAAAAAAAATAAGTAGACAAGTCAGTGTTGCAAAACCAATCATTTTATTAGTTCGTGTGAAATAAAAACGCAGCTTTGATTATCCAAATATGTGGCGTCCGTGGATTCGTGAATCTAGTATAGAACAGCCGGAGGGGGTACAGGTACAACCACAGTGCGGAAATGGAAATGGAAGAAGACATTTATCTTTAGATTCTAAACAGATTATAAAAAATGTATATACAACTCCTATATAGAATGTGAAAAGTTGAGTAAAATGGAATGTATTGAAGAAACAGCCACATTGACTAAAATTTCGTAAAAAACACTATGGAAAATTGTGAATAAACCCATCACCGAAAGGAAAAGAAAGAAAGATTCTGGGACTTGCAAAAAATTAGATCGCAGCGATGACGATTTAGTCCAACGCAAAATTTATAACATGTATGAAGAGAATGAAAAAGAATAACCATAGTACATGCAGGGTCCGAAGATGGTTGGGTACCAAATGCACTTTCATTGGCAGCCAAGAATATGAATGACTCCTGTTTGGATTACCATAACGAAACCACAGCGGAGTTATTTGAGGATTGGTTCGTAAATAAGTTAATTTCTAATATTTCTCCAAACAGTGTGATTATTATGGACAACGCAAGTTACCACAGTAGACAGTTAAACAAGCACCCTTGTTCAAAAGATACGAAAATGGGAATACAGGAATTTATGTATCAGAATGATATATATTTTCATGAAAGTTACACTAAAAGAGAGTTACTTGATGTGCTTAAATTTCTGAACCTAGAAAAGGAGCACTACTGCGACAGCTACACTAAAAGTAAGGGGCATACAGTGCTAAGGCTTCCGCCGTATCACTGTATATTCAATCCCATAGAACACATATGGCATCAATTAAAATCTGCCGTTAGACGTAATAATGTATCACCCACTATAAACGCTAGTGTACTGGATCTAATTATTACTGAAGTCGACAAAGTGCCTGTGAGTAGCTGGAAAAATTGGGTTTCGCATATTAAACCTGTTGAAAATTCATACATTCAAATTGGGAATATTACAGAAATATTTATTATGAACACAGGTGTTGATAGTGACAGTGAAAATTAATTAAATGAGTAAACTGTAGTTGCATTAATTAATTATAATATATAATTATAATATAGTCTATCTAAAATTGTTTATTATTTGTGTCAAATCATCCATGCTTGAAATACAATTCAGTGCGAGCATGTGTAGACCCCAGTCTGGTTTTAAACAGGCGTCAACACGAGTCGGTAAGTCATTCTCTTAAATATGTGAACGGACTTTAACTTTGGTGCGATTACTAAGTCTACTCCGCCTGTGAAGCAGTGGGGTAGATTGAGCTTAATTGACGCAATGCTGCCTTGACTCTATTAATTGAATTTAAGTAAGTAAGATAAGTCCCGGTACTTCACTTCCTGGCAAGATGATTTTAAATGTTATGCAGCATCGGGGAGAGAGGTGAGCCTTGCGGCACTCCCGCCCTGATGTGCTTCTGCGAAGAAAGTGCGTTCTCCGACGAGACTGAAAAACTTCTATACTCCAGAAAACAGCCTACTACCTTGATGAGGTAGTTCGGAGCTCCGAGTCTTATTAACTGTGCCGAACTGTTCGTTAGGCGGAACGTTGTGCGCGAACACAAAACTGTTTATTCGAGCGAAAATCAGCTTTTCTGAATAGTAACTGAACTAAGTTACTATTTGATGCCACACATCACATGCAGATAGTGTAAATTGCAGTGGACCAAGTCTCCTTTATTAAAACAGTTGGCATCCATTGAGGATTAAATTAAATCTTAATTAGTTTTCTTTTTTCTTAACGGATAAAAATGTTTTTAACATTAGTACCAAGCATATACAGTTAACTTAACTTGAAGCAAACATTGCTAAATATTATTTAAAAAGAGACAATGGTCTTACCAAACGCAATGAAAAGGTGTTAATTACCTCCATCTTTTACAGATATGTAGTACACAGGGAAGGTATTTGTTTAATTTCATTAGTGTAAGAAAAGATTATTTACCAGGGGTATATACTACTACTATAGTTACTTACTTGGTCATAATTTGGCACCTTTGTTACTAAATTTACTAAGAACTATTATGATGAGCCCATTTTTTTGTAGGAATATTACTCAAATGATCTATTCAGTAAGCGGTATATCACTAGCGTCTAAAAGTAGACCTTAATAGTTCTTCTTTTTTATTGTTACCTAGGTTATCAGTTGTTAGTGGTGGTTGTGGTGGTTGTCCAAGTAAAGCGGAGTAAAAGATGACAATTCCAACGGGCAATATTTCGTCTGTTGTGGCATTTCATAATGTGAGCGTTTATGATTTACCGTTTATGAAAAAATCAAATACTTACATTATTATTAATAAATATATACAAAGTAAAAACGGCCTCATATCCGGATTTTAAGAAAATTCAAAATTTACTACGTGGCGGTTACTGATGATGCCCGATTCAATGGTTATATTTGCAGTGTTACCAAGTTTACCGTTTTCATGATACTGTAAGCAACTTAAGTGCCTTTTTATTTTTATTTTAATCAGTTCAGCGTCCCAACATTTTAAAAACCCCCAATATTAATTTTTTATCTTGCCTGGTTTTTCGCATGATAAAATTTGACAACACAGCTTTTTTGTTGAAATGTATATAAACGGTCTGATATTTCACAACCGGTTTAAAAGAAAAACAAAATGTTTTGCACTAAGCAACTTTTGATATAAAGACATATCTCGAAACTACGACAACTTCGATACAATATTTGGATGTATAAATAAATTAAAGTAAATTAAACAAGAAGTTCTGTAACCCATGATTTTAGCGCAAGAAGATTTTTAACGGGATAAGTGCGTTAATAACTGTATAAAACATTTATGTACTTTAGACTATTCTTTCTATTTTGTATATTTTTTTAATAAAACCCCCATAACTGAAAAAAAAATATGTCATACAAATTTTGTAAATTTGTATGCCTTAATTTGATGTTGGTAATAATACTATCAACTCGCTGGCCTTCTCCTGTCAAAATACTAATTGTATTGCCCGTGGTTATGCAACCAAACATACACGACTAAAAAAGGAGATTTTAGGTCACAACTTGCATTTAAAGTTAATTACAATACTGAAACCGGCATCAAAACAGCCCTGTTATGATACCAAAATAGAGAAAACTATTTTGATGATGAAAATTAATGAAACTTTTCATTAACGTTGTCATGGTATCGAGACATGTCATCATATACCTATGTCAAAAGTTGCCTAAGTACAAAACATTTTGTAATTATTGTTTTTATGGCCGCACTTTTGAAAAATGAGATCGTTTCAATCATTTCAACAAAAAAGCTGTGTTTCCATGTGTCAAAAAGCAAGCAAGAGAGACTTTCACTAAAAAAAAAATGAAGATCCTTACAGTATCACAGAAATGGTTAACTTCGCAATATTGTAAATATCAAAATCACCAAGAAACTCTCAGGTAGTAAATTTTGTATTTTCTTAGCCTGTTCTGAGATATGCGACCGTTCCCCCACATAATGACAACCCTGTATAGGTTAGGTAGCTGATACATAAGTGCTATAGACAATTTAATCGCGATTTGTTTTTTTCATAACAAAAATTTTATATAAAATCATGTAACACTACATTAAAATAAATACTAGTTTAAATGAACAGCGCAATTTATTAGTAAGCGTTGAGTTAGTTCTTCTTAGAGTCTATACCAGGACCAGGTAAATGTTTAATTTATTTAGATATTTCTGTATAGCAATTTAAAATACGGACCATTGTTGGAACCATCGCAGTATTGAGTTACCAGCTTATCTGCCTGTTATAGTCTTGTTTTTCTCTGGCAACTATAAGACGCGACTTTTGATGAAATCGGAATTGGTATAATATTGCCAGACAACTCTGATATATATTCGTCATTAACTGTAATTCTAGCAGAAATTTTGGGGGTTTCATCAGACGTGTATTAAAAACGAAATATTCTACTAAATATTTTTTTTTGTTGTTACAGAAATGCACAAATTCTTTAGATACCTACCTAACATAAATGTTTAAATTATTCTTAACAATTTTAATCTACTTAAGAAAAAAGACCCATCTATAATATATAAATATAGATCTATTAACACAAATATTAGAACGATTGACCTTAACCTATTGGAAAAAAATATTACAAATACAATATTCGATAGAAACATATCGAAGTTATTTAATAAAAAGTTACTGTCATAATAGTCTTGGTCACTATACTGTAGGTTTGGTATTACTGATGTGTATTTAGATATTCAAATATTATAGGTATATGATTAAACCATACTATTAAAAACTGCAAGCAACCTACAATTCAAAAACATTTATTCAGTCTTTAGCTAAAGGCATGTCGTGCATGAGTTTTTTTTTACAGCTAGCCCTTCTGCATTTTGCTATGCGATGGAACTAACAGGTGTCAATGGTTTTTATCCAAATTTAAAAAACTCTGGTACAGGGTGTTTTCTCAAATTTTGACAGCTTGTAGCGACTTTATTATTCTAGATAGAAAAAAAAATGCTCAGATAAAAATTGTAGGGTATCATCCAAACAGTCCGAATTTACTACTTAAAGAAACAATTGAGCATCACCGTGAACTTTTTGACTTATTGTATACTTTTTTTTTAATGGAACACATTATATGTTTATTGGATAGCGCTTAAAATTCTCTTTTCAAGAAAATATAAGTTGCCTATAATAACTTCATCCATTGTTGAAATATCCGCTATTAAAAGATCAAAATATTACTAATTTACTATATGAAAAAAATCACAGTAGCCATTAAAATAATCAACAATTTTAATACTAAAACAATAAAAAATTTGATTAAAAATTAACAATACAAAGTTTTTACAAATTTTCTATTCTCTCTTGACTATTTTCTCTCTTGACGGCACCGGCAAACCTGGGTGAAAAACTCGATAATCGGCTTGTGCTGCACTGGCATTTTTAATATTCTTAAAAAAGAAATAAATTATTTTCCTCTTTTCCTCTTCAGTCTAACCCATTTTTCGACTTGATATTATCAAAATTTAAAAACGAATTGACAACTAAATGTTCCATGTCGCATGATGCCAGTAATGAGAAATTTGTTTTCCAATGGTCACTGTGATTTATTTCATAATATATAGGGTGTTCCATTAAAAAAAAGTATACAATAAGTCAAAAAGTTCACCAGCGATGCTCAATTGTTTCTTTAAGTAGTAAATTCGGACGGTTTGGATGATACCCTACAATTTTTATCAATACAATTTTTTTTTCTATCTGGAATAATAATGTCGCTAGAAGCTGTCAAAATTTGAGGAAACACTCTGTACTTTTACGTTTAAATCCGTTGATAAAAAATAATTATATTGTTTGTCTTTAGCGTAGGTATAACCATATACCGACGCGAATTTATCGTATTATTTATATAATTTGTAACGAACTGTTGCTTTTGAAAATTGTTCTTGCATTTATCTGAGCTCTAAGTAAAACGTAGAACATTTTTTTCCTGACACTAACCTCGCCTTGTACTTTTTTTGTTTGTAAGTTGTTTGCCTGCGCAAGCACACTATCTTCTACAACAAACGCTGCTTAAACGTATTCTTCCAAATTTTTCTTACCGGCTTCATCAGCTTTAAGTTTCCTTACCTGGTGACCCTTGGTGTTATTTAATGAAAATGCTTAAATGTCGACAGAAGCTTTTCTATTCAGAAACAATTAAGCTGAACCTTCGTGGGTGTTATTAAAAGTGAAGCTTTTTAGGGTATTATAAAATGCAAATCAAATTCTATCCATACACTTATACGTAAGCAATTTTAGACTGCATAGCAAATATTCTAGAACCCAATTTAAATCATGTACCCCTTTAATGCATAAAGGTAATGATAATTCTCGTTTTTTTTTATGACGACGGCCATTTACGTTTAACGCCTATATTTGTATTGTTGTTAAATATCTGTAACATGTAGAACGATGTTGTTATTGCTTTGGAACAATGTATACAGGGTAGGAAAATAACTAAAATTATTTAAGGATTAATTATTGTTATGTTTGTTATACCTAAACATTGGGAATGCTCAGTGGGCGAAGAAACGACCAACCAATGTCAACATGAGATAAGTGAGCATACCTCATTCTTTTTGACCTGGACGCACTGCCTCAATGCTCAATTAAACCCGATAAATCCTGTACACCTTTTTGGATCTACAGTTATATAAGGGTTGTGATTTAATAACGGATATATTCAATACACATTAAACGTGGGCGTGTTCGGAAAAACGCTCGAGCCCGTCGATTTTGTTTTTGGATTGCGCATATTTTGACATAAAATGTAGGCATACAGGATGTCCCCCAAAAGTGTGGCAGAAAAAATATTTTTTCCTTAAATAGAAATCCCTATATATTATTGCATTTTCGGATTATCCGGAAAATTCTAGACATGTTTCACGTATAATGTCCTAAACCTTAACTGTCCACGAAATAAATTACACCTCTGTTTGTGAATATTTGACAAAGTGACAAATTTTGACAAAGTGTCACTGTATTGTTAATCAAAAATATTTACAATGCGGTTAACCAAGCTTGGTTGTGATGAGAAAACTAGAACACACAACGAAGTTCGAATAATGTTCAACAATAAATATCCGCAAAGAGAACCTGTAAGTCAATCTACAATCAGTAGAATTGAGGCTAAGTGGAGAGAGACTAGCACTGTTAAGGATCTTGGCAAACCTGGAAGGCCTGGCGTTCCTAATGACAAAAAAACTGGACATCTTTGTTTCATTACACGAAAATCCGAACCTCCCAAGTACTCAGCTGGCTTTAGATAACACGATTTATAGGTCGACTGTAATAAAATTTTTAAAGAAGGAAAAGCGGCATCCATATAAAATTCAATTAGTTCAAGAGCTATTTGAAGATAATCCAGACCGCAGAAACGAGTTTTGCCAGACCATGACCGAGCGAACTGATAATGACCCTAGACTAGTAAAACAGATATGCTTTCAGACGAAGCAACGTTTTGCTTGAATGGAGAAGTAAATAGGCATAGTTTTAGATACTGAGCGTCAGAAAATCCACACTGGTTTAGGGAAATGCATTCTCAGAATTATGAAAAGGTGAATGTATGGGCAGGGATTATTAATAACAGAGTAATAGGACCATACTTCCTTGAAGGAACTTTGAGGGAAGAACGTTATCATGACTTTTTAGAAAACGACTTGGTTCCAGCACTAGCGACACTATATCCTGATAAAAATAATCCAGACATGCCAAACCAAGCGTTATGGTTTCAACAGGATGGAGCTCCGCCCCACTATGCTGCGATTGTTAGAATATTCCTAGATAATGTTTTCCCAAACCGGTGGATAGGCAGACGTGGATCAGTACAGTGGCCACCTAGGTCATTCGACCTTACTCCACTAGACTACTTTCTTTGAGGTTATGTTAAAATAAAGTGCATAAAGATAACCACGCACGCTTGACATTCTGAAAGAGAGCATTCGTAACGTAATTAGGAATATTTCTCCAGAAACCGTAGAAAAAGTACAGCAGGAATTTATGGATCGTCTGGAGTACTGCAGAGCTGTTAATGGCGGACACTTCCAGCATTTGCTAAAATAATTTTTGAGATTTTAAAAAATGTAATTTAGCTGCAATAAAGTGTTTTAATATTTGAACGTAAATATTTCGATTGAACAGTTGAAGATAGGTTTAGGTATACAGGAGACAGGTCTAGAACTTTCCGGAAAATCCGAAAATGCAATAATATACAGGGATTTTCATTTAGGGAAAAAATATTTTTTCTGCTACACTTTAGTGGGACATCCTGTATGCTTACATTTTATGTCAATGTATGCGCAATCCAAAACCAAAATCGACGGGTTCAAACGTTTTTCCCAACACGCGCCCATTTAATTTGTATTGAATTTATCCGTTATTAAATCACAACCCTGTATAGTATACCTATATATAAGCTGACCCATAACCAATCATTGTATTGACTCAGAGATCCGAGCTTTTTGACAATTACTTAAAACATTCAATGAGAATATAAAATTGAAAGAAGCTTCTCATAAATATAATAAAGGGCTTAAAACATTTTATGAGCCTATAAAATTAGAATCAGCGAAGGCAAATTTCAGCTATGCAGCCTTTCCAGGGCTCCTTGTATTATTCCCAAGTTATACAGACAGGAATTATTAACACCAGAACAGTAGGGACTAGTCTGAATAACAAAGATTGGCTAATGAGTATTCTGAATTATTCAGAACATGTTGTGACTCATTATCCATAACACGGTATGGTCTAAAAGAACGAGTATCAGGTAAAAAATTAGGTAATTTCTGTACTTAATCATTCAGCATGGTTGGCCTTTTTTTACTCACTCAGCGTTTTCGATATTTTAGTGTACAAATGCATAAGAACCAAAACATAATTACCTTATTTAAATTTTTTAACGAACTAACTTGAATTAAATTAATACAAATATGTTAGTAAGAGTTATTTGAAACTTTTGCACCACTTTCAAAACTTTATAGCGAACTTGCCAACACAAATAAGGCCTAAATAAAATTAAATAGTTATTGAATTATATCAATGAAAAAGTTGTTGATTCCATCATCTGGAAAGATGGACATTTTTGTGGGTCAATTCGCTTCAATAAATCGAATTTTGTGCAGAAATTTCAAATGTTCATAGCAAATGTTTTATTAAAAGTCTGAGTGATTTTTAACAGCCAATTTTGAATCAGTAATTTAGACATGCTTAAGCCTGGTTGTATATATTATGAATAACTAAAAAGTGGAAGTTAATTCAAGGTTTAATAATTGCCTATTATACAGGATGCGCCAAGCTCGATGGCCTGTATGTTATAACATTTTTAGATTCTTCGGAACATTCTGAAACTTTTCTATATAACCTATGATATATCTGTCTTGAACCGTTTAGAAAATAAAAAATATTTTTTAAGAAATTTAGCAACAAACCTTTAATAAAAAAAATTGGATTTCTCGCAACTGGCATAAATAGGGGTCCGAGTTTCTGGCTGATATTTTCATATATGTTGCTATGTCATGATATGTCATGCGAATTAAATTATTGCATACAGGGTGTCTACAAAATCCTATGCTTTTTGGACATTAATTAAATAACACCCTGCATAATTTATTTTTTTTTATTACAACAAGTAGGCCATGACTTCAACCAGTCAAAAAACGTTTGAGAAAATAACACTGTCTATGTAATAACTGTACTTGCGTAATCTACATATTATCTGGACATGGCGAATTCTTATACAAACGAGTAAATTTTAAATCTCTTCTACATTCATGGGGAGTGCTACAGAATTATATCTGGGATATGCAGAAAGTTTAACGAGCATTTTCCAAACTTAGTTCCAATGGACGAAAAGCAATTCAAGAGAATAGAAAGTAATTTTAAAAACAATGGTCAAATAAAGCAGTCAAGAGCCCAAATTAAACCTGTAACAGGTAACGAGGACAATGAAATAAATGTCCGGGCATATTTTTCTGTATTTCCTCATACGTCAATATACTTTGCTAAAAAAGACTTAGGAATATGTTATAAATCGATAGAAATAATTCTGCATACACATCAAATGCATAATTATAAATTTGTAACATTTGAAGATATCGAGCCTAATGATCCTCCAAAGCGAGTTGAATTCTGTGAAACGGTCTTAATTCATACACAAGAAGATCCAAATTATTTAAAAATAATTATTTGGACCGATGAAAGCAAATTTACCAGGGAAGGCACATTTAATAGGAGAAATTCACATTACTGAGCCGCAGAAAATCCGCACTTTGTTAGGGAGACGCGGTTTCAATACAAGCATGAACGACAAAATAAAATATTACATTTATGAAGAAAATTTAAATTCTGAAAAATATTTGGAAATACTACGAACCACAGTCACAGATTAACCTAAAGGTTAATCTGTGCCACATTATCTGACTTCCTCGGCGAATTAAATCTTAGAATACTGCGAGATTGTTGGGATCAGTTAGATGGTGCACCAGCTCACTGTTCTAATGAAGTGACAAATGAACTTACACAGATGTTTGAAGACCGCAGGATTCGTCGAATGGGAATTGGCCCCAGGCGTCGCCAGACCTTACCCCACTTGATTTTTATCTTTGGAGTACGATAAAACGACTTGTTTACCATACACCAATTCACACCAAAGAAGGGTTTCAAGATCGAGTACGGGAGGCATTTCTGTCTTTAGAGGCATGTGAGATACAAGCGACTACAACAGATCATGTTCTGACGAAAATCCATCAAAGTTTGAGAGTTAACGGAGGGTGTAAATTTTTTTTTGTTATTCTTATTTTTGTGTTTTATTTTTGAATATTAAGGATGTGTTAACTGCCTCATTTTCGCAAACTTCGCAAACGTTTATGAAGGCATACTACTTGTTGTAATAAGGATATAAATTATATTTACATTACTTTAGTTTTTAGCTTATAAGTCCAAAACGGCTGAAAATAAGTATGACATCATATGATACTTTCGGATAGCGAATTAGTTGATATTTTGGATCAGGGCACGATTTACCACTAGGCACAGTAGGCAATTGCCTAGGGGCGCCGGCGTTTTGGCTTTTTAATTAATTGATACCTGGAAAACGAAAAAAAAAAGGATAACTTTACCTGAATTTAATTTACATTGTTTTTTTTTTCAATAATAATTACTTCTTATTTTATTTCATAAAGTATAATCTGATTGCAATTATTTGCTAAAAGCAAAGAAATTTGTATAAGCTAAGAAAATTTCTATTGAGCTTCAATACAATGACGTCAAAATAGCGCATAAAATATAAAAACTGAGATCCGCGCTAATTCAAAATTGTAGCAAAATTTATATTGCCATGATTTAGATGATGATGAAGGAGATTGTTCAATTTAAATATTTTATTAGAGAGTTTGACGATATCAACAATATTAAGCACCATCTTAAATTTATTAAAGACAAAAACTTTGTAAGTATGTTTCCCAATGTTGAGATAGTGTCAAGAAGTTTTTCAACACTGCCCATTACAAATACATTGGGAGAATAGTAGATTCTGTAACGAGGTTGGAATGAAAATTCGATCCGAGTGGAAGAGTATCGAATTTTCATTCTAACCGAGTAGCAGACTATATTTTCTCCACGACCAAAAAGTACGAATAAAAACAAATAAAATCTGTACAAAGCAATTAAGTTATTTATTCGCAATATTCGTAATTTCAGGTGGAGTATTATCCAGTTCCATATCTGATTCATCCGATTTTTCACTCATTTTTTGACTTGCACTAAAATTTGTCTGAAATTAATTATTACAACGCGGCCATTTTTATCTGACACTGACAGTTTCGAAATTCATGGCAACCTATGTCGTTAAGATCAATTACAGAATATTCATTCCGTATCTTGTTATGGAATGAAAATACACGCAAAACGCATAAGAAGCAAGTGTTTCAGAATAAATATTCCAACTCAAGAGCGAGAATTTTTACATTCTATTATCAAAAATGATTTTGGAATTATTGCATTCAGTAATGGTCGTGGAGAAAGATTATTCTTGACACTAAATCCAACAAAAACGTACTTACGGATCTCGGTTGGCCAAGAAATTCTAACCAACTTGGCAGCTCTTTCTATTAACAGTGACATTACTAATAAGGTTGATTTTCAAGAAGTAATATGTAAGTTTGCCAAAAAAAGAGTCGAAAAGAATATAAAATATTCTTTGTTTAAGTTTATATTTTTATGCTTTTTCTTAAACTGTTACTCATTTAATTTTTTTTTATTTTATTCTTTTATTTGTATTAAGAGTATTAATATGAGTGTATTTATAATGCAGTACTCAGTACACCTACTTTTATGTTACGTTGGCAAGCAATATTTAAAAAAAAATTATGTGCAATTTTTTTTTGCTTTTATGTATATAATACGGTAATACCTATCTCCTTTTTTATGTCGATAAAAAAATTATTGGGGGCGCTTGGAAAGAAGTGTCTAGGGGCGCTTTTATTGTAAATCCGGCACTGTTTTGTAACCCACTCTAAAATACAGGGTGTTCTATTTAAAATTCTAGCATAACTTACATTTTTATGTTCTTCCAAAAGCATAAGATTTTGTAGATATATGCAATAATTTCATTCGCATGACATATTATGATATTACAACCTATATAAAAATATAAGCCAGAAGCTCAGACCTCCATCTATGCCGGTTGCGAAGAATCCATGCAATTTCTTTATTAAGGGATGTTTGTTGCTAAATTTCTTAAAAAACAATTTCCTAAACGACTCAAGATAGATATATTCTAAGTTATACAGAAAAGTTTCAGAATGTTCCAAGGAATCTAAAAATGGTATAACATATAGGGTATTCCATTTAAAGAAACAAAGTTGGTATCTGGTAAGAGTAGATTTGGCAACGTCGCAGTGCTAAAAACATTTTTAAATTGGAGACCATGGCCTCCTATGGACATAACCCAAATTTCAAATTCCTAACTTATTTTGTTGTTTAGATACTTCTAATAGGCCATCGAGTTTGGCGCAACCTGTAGACGTAGGTTTTGGGGTCTTTTTGCAATTATACTGGATAGGGTTGAATCTTTGTATATACTAGGCATGGCTTAGGTTAACTCTAAGTATATTTAATTTAATGTTTATCATCTTAGAATTAACTCTAATTTATACCGCTGGGCCTTAGCTTAAAATCAAGTTAAACAAAAATCAATCATGCTAGTTATAATAAAAACTATAACATGAGCCAAAAATACAATTTTATAACCTAAATCTTAACGTCTTAAAAATATGTTTATGTTAATTTGACTACCCCGTATAATACTAGATGGCCTCATTATTACGAATAGTTCGATTGTAATAAGTGTAAATAAAGCTCTACAAAAAAAAATTAGGGCTTGTTAAATACTGAATACTCAAGATTCAGAGCTAATAAGTAGTTAAATTAATTTTAACCATCGTAAAGTTAGAATAAGCATGTAAATAAGTTTTGTCAGAAAGTGTTCGGACCGCCTATTGACTTTTAAAATGATTCTTTAAATATTTGATCTTTACAAGCCAATAAAGCTTGTTTTTGCTGCTAAAATTCATTATTTAATATCACCAACTCGGTACTGGGTCAAGAAATTAAATTATTTCTAAAGTTTCTTATTTTTTAATGGACAATAATAGAACTGGGAGAAGCACAATCATTTCCGTTTTTACAATTTAAGAAATCCTTATACAATACCAATAAGACAATCCATTTGAAAAATATATTGTCTATGTAAGGAAATAAAACGAATGAAACGTAAAAGCTTGAAGAATACTTTATGACAAAATTCGCAAAATTGACTTTTGTGAAATTTACTAAAATAGAAATCGACTGAACGTCAGCAAGTGTAGCCTCCTTTTGCAGTGTACTTCTCATTTGAGCTATTTTGTTGATAACATTAAGTACAAATCCAGTCGTTGGCCTTATGGCTAAAAAACGAGTACAAAGCACTTTGTATTCTTGTATTCTTACAATTAAAATTTTTACTATTTACAATTATTATAAAGTTTAAAAATATTTTACTACTAAATATCAATACCAATATATTTTATTAAGAAAATATGGTTCATTCCAAGTAGCTTATTAAAAAGAAATCAAGAATATAATCGTCCAATAACCCATTATCTATTACATAGAAATCTAAAGGTTAGTTGCTTCCTTTTGCCGGATTCATCATCAGACGCGTTTCGCTGTATAACAGCTCGTCAGTGAGGCTATAGAATCCGACGAAAGAAAGCAACACCGTAGAGTCTACTTGACCCTGAAAGATGGATGAATAACGGCAGCTGTAGCTTTCAAGCGGCATCTCGTGGCAATCAAATGCATCACTTGGCCCGTCTAACAAAAATCAGTCAGAAACGGAGAAGCAAACTCCTACGAAGACCAGACGAGCCGGTCATTCTTATAGGAGTCGCCGCCAGGACCGCCGCAATAAAAGCTAATTCGGTATACGGACCGAGTACCAACAATTAGAAACCTAAAAGTCAGTTGCTTCCTTTCAGGAGTTTGCTTTTCCGTTTCTGACTGATTTTTGTTAGACGGGCCAGGTGATGCATTTGATTGCCACGAGATGTCGCTTGAAAGCTACATCTGCCGTTATTCTATCTATTACATGTTTCAGAATCATAAACCATTAATGAAACTTTTTAACTGTGCGGTGCTTTTTCATAGAAAAGAAAATCACATTCATGAACGACAGACTTCTTTAAGTGTCACTAAAGGCCTTGGGTATACATAACACATGCAAAACATATTAATTTTATTGGCAAATCCAATTAAAACAAGAAATTTGCCTTATGAATAGTAGTGAATGTGCAACAAATTCTACAAAACTGACTTTTATTCAAAAAATTAAACTCCAAGCAAATGCAAATGATTTTTTTTTGTCTTTTGGCCAATGACTGAGAGACATAGAAAGAAAAAAAAAAAACAAAGAATACTTATGTGGTGTAACGAAACATTGAAACTATTATAAATGTGTGATCATTAGTGATGTACATAGTTTTATAATGATAGTCCTTATTATTAATTATTAATTAAAATGTTAACAATTAATGTTCTAATATTTTATTTACTAGAATTGTTAATAATGTTATTATTATCTATTGTAGATTGTAAAGTAAAATGAAAATGTGATAAAATGTTTCTGAATATGTTTTATTTTTCCTATACATATCGCGTGGTATATTCAATTCCATAATCCGTTAAAGTTTGACTCAAATTAGGAAAGTTCTATTCCCCGTAGCTTCCCGCCACTACAACGATATTTCTGTTCTTTTATCTCAATAGTAATTTACTTTATTACGATTAATATTTTATAATAAACAATTACTTTATATTTTACATAATGCTATCATCACAAACAATTATAAATTTATCTTGCAAATTTAGATTAAACTTCTTACTAGAAATTCGCATTTTTATGGTTTCTATCGTACGTTTCAATGTAAGCCGGAAGATTTGGTTCTATTAACGATCCAAGGGTGTTGAAAAGAATAAAATTCTTAAGTGCGTCCCAGCTAAATCCAGCGCAGTAAAGCTAATCTCTGTAGATAAGTCTATAATCGAATTTAAATGTTTTTCTCTGGAAATTTTTTAGGTAACATTTCTCCAGGACGTTTTGGCGCGCCACTTCGGTGCCAGCCAGCTATGACACTATTATTACTTACACCCGCACTTCCCCACACAACACAATCATGTTTCAGAAATATTTCATATTAGTTTCTCCAAAAGATTTTAAATATTCCATGAATATTTCAAAACATTTATGATATATTGATGAAACCTTTCAGAAACCCAAAAATGTCCCATAAAAGTAATATTTCATTTTATGTTCCTGAAACATTACGTAATTGCATTTCTGAAATATTTCAAATTAGAGGCAAACACTTTTCAGAAATGTTTCAAAAAAAGTCCTTTTAATATTTCTGAAATTATTTAAAATGGAATAATGTATGCATTTATAAAAGCCGCTTCTTCTCGCTGACTTTGTCCTGAACTAACCTTAGTCTTCATTGGACCTTGTGCTGTTCGTCGTTTGTGCTTTAGCCAATGCGAAGAAAGAAATTTGACACATTTGATAAAACTATTTTCCATGTTCCTACGATTTCAGCTTTATAGACAATATACACAGGGCTTAACTTATCTCATAATTTAATAATATTAAATACTGGTCACATTATCCACTCTCTCACAGAAAATTAATATTCTAACCTCAAAATACGTTACTGCTCTCGCGAATTTGGAACGGTGCAGTTCGTGTTTTATAAATACACTAAGAACGGTGGCGACGAGCGGGAACGGCGACAACGAGCAGGAGCGGTGGCGAAAAGCTTTATATATCGACCTTTATATTATAGGTCCCTGCTAGAAAATAAAAAAGGACGCTGCGTAAGGTAAGTGAATACAATATGCGCACTCTAAGGGATTTTTTTTTTTTACGAAAAACTGTTAAATATTTATCAATGACAATAACTACATGATGAACTTTAATTTGTTTAGAACCCACCAAAAAATATTTACTGTGGAAAATTGATTTAAAATATTTTTTACATAATTTTTTAAAAAATGTGTAAATGGGCATATTGCCAACAGGGTGTTAGTAATATGGCCGTGTATAAAAAGTCCAAAACTATTTAAAAAAAAAATACCTACATCAAGTTAAATATTTATTTTATTCTTAGTAAGTACAAAACATAGGCAAAAAAGTATTATCTTAGTATTAGTTACATGATGGGCAAATGAAACGTTCTTTCATTTCCTTGGTTAAACCCACGCAATCTTTATGGACATATTTTTGGCAGATAATGCATAGGCGCATATCTAAAATTTCATTCTTTCCACACACAGCACAATACCAATCTTGTTTAGCTGCCTTTTCTTTGGTATTTTTCTTCGTAGCTTTAGATGTTGTAGCGTTAGATGCTGGCGTATCTTTAGGTGTTGACATAACTTTGGAAGTAGGTTTAGGTGTTGAACAAGCTTTGGGTTTTAATGAAGCTTTAGATTTTAATGTAGCTTTGGGTGACGTATCTTTGGATGTTGTAGCTATCTCATCTTTAGCAAAAACTGACTTTTTTACTACAAGAGCCCGACTGTTAATGGCCTTCTGCCTAACATTTTTTACAGATGTGGTAACTTTTTCCGGGGTCTCTAACATTTCTGTAATTGACTTGTTAAAAATATCTTTTGATGTGCTTAAATCATCGCCTGAATCAGATGTATCCAGAAAATGAGGCGTGTTTTCTTTTTCTGAGCTGTCATCATCAGAAGAGCTACTTGGAGTTCTTGGCCTTTTCCGGGTATTCGATGGCCCTGCTCTAGGGGATGCTACTTTGGTGGGTTCAACGATGGGTTCTTTTGGTTCTTCCCTTATTTGGGTAACTTCACTGGGAGCAAAGGCCAATTCCGGTATTGCTTCGGGATTAAACGGAAAAATACCGGTTGCGGCAAAGCCTGCTTTTATGTTTGTTGGTGTTAGGCTTTTGTCCCACACAATACTAAAAATTTCACCAAATCGCTGCTTTGTGATGTTTCGCTCTTTGTATCTTGTCCAATATTGTAGTACCTGATCATCCCAGTGGTATTCGAAATCACGAAATACGGATTTGTCCAGGGGTTGCAATTCGTGGGTTGTGTTACTCGGTAGGCAAAAAAGTACAATATCATGTCTTTCTGCTACATCAACAATTGTATGGTCTAAATGGCATTTAGCACCATCAAAAATTAAAAGACATTTTCCTGGCGGTTTATATTTAGCCAAATGCTCAATCCAGGTGCAAAATGTGGTAATGTTCATGCTACCTTTAGGAGTCATAAGAGCCTGTGATCCTGCTGGTAATGCGTCCTTCCATTCCGGCTTTAATCGTTTACCCTTAAAAAGAATTGTTGGAGGAATGGAGTTACCAAGAGCACTGCCACAGGAAACAATTGTGACGTTTTCTCCGTGCTCTGGTGCTACAAGGTGTACACGTTTCGCGCCCTTTTTTGCTAACACACTTTGTTGATGGTGCAAGCTTAGTCTACATCCCTTTTCGTCGACATTGAAAATTTTTTCTGGGCTATTCATAAGATTTAGTTCCAAAAGGATATTTTTTAATTTTGAAAAATAGTCATTTACGATGAACTTGTTTAATTTTTGGGCACGCGCCGGGTTCATGCTCTGTGCTTTCCTTTGTCTTATTGCAGGATTACGTTTTAAAAACCCATCAAGCCAATACCGGCCAGCCATTTTGGACATAGAAGAAAATTTATTTTCTATACCATTTTCGGTGCAGAAATTAAAAACACACCTTCGAAGTGTTCTTGATGTTAGAGGGTATCCAACCTCTGCCAATCGGATAATTCTTCCAGAGAGTTCTTCTTCTTGATTAGCAGTCAGAACTGGTTTTCGACCCATCCGTGCTTTACTAGTGTTGTTACTATCAACATATCTGGATAAAGTCCTTCTCGGAATTGAAAATGCTTTTGAAGCACCTTGTCGAGACATGTGACCTTCCTGCACAGCTTTGACTGCATTTTCTAAGTCTTCTTTCTTCCACCTACTTCGAATGCCTCGGTTTCTAGCTTTTCCAGTCATACCTGTAATAAATTACACTAATTAATTGTGTAAAAGTAACCCAACTGACAATATGCCCATGCGCAAATTGCCAACTCACGTGGTGGGCATATTGCTACACATGAAGTAAAATTAAATTAGGTTATGTTTTTTTACAGCCTTAACATTAAACCAATTGTTTTTCACCACAATCTAAGCTTTAATACCCGTATATAGACCACAAGATATTGCAATTTCATAACACTTTTTTTCACAGCTTTATAATAAAAAACTTACCGTTTAAATTTTACAACGGCGTCTTAAAAAATGAAAATTTAGCGACACAACCTGCTTCTCACGTTCCTTTGCACAGACTGCTGGCTAGATCGAGATTAGATCGGATAGTCAACTCGGGAGAAACTATGCGTATGATATTTTGCTGCCATCTTTCGTGAAATAACCAAACTACGGGCCGTGGGCGTATTGCCAACATGTGCATATTGTATTCACCTACCTTATATCAATGTTTGATACATATAAACAGCAAACACTATTAAAACTACATATTCCAATATACAGACAGGAAAATTTAGTCAAAATTTGTTATCAACTCATACAGATATTCAAAGTTCTTACAATTCACGTGACAAACGAAGATTGCACTGCGACAGCCACAGTGCAACAATTTTTTGTACCTGTAGGTCTGTCCCGGAGGAAATTTTTCATTCTTCTTCTATCCCTTTACTGTTCAATATTCTGATTCACAACAGTAACAACTCAAGTTTAATAAATAAACTAAAGCGGGGAAAAATCATAAAATGAACCTAACCTAAAATTATTAATATACCTATGATTAAAATAAAGACTTACCTATGTTTTATTATCCATAATATAAATATTCGGTAGTAACACAGTTCACCCACAAAAACCAATACTTAATAATAATTATTGTTAATTAGACATTACAAAAACAAATCATGAAACAAAAGGAACCCGTGAGGGAAACAGGCTTGTTTTTCTGCATCTGGTCCATCAAGTGTCAAAGGCAGGGTGTGTCAACTGTCATTTTAGGTGTGATGATTCTGAAATATTGATATGAAGGGTTGTGTTTTTGAGACATTCGAAATACATCAAAGATATTTCTAAAAGGAAGTGTGCTATGTGGGTCTGATCAGGAATTGAAAACTACAAGTTTTTGTACGTTATCTAAATGATTGGAACATGATCCTGGAGCAATTTGGGCTCATTTGTATTCCATTCTTAATGCATATCACAACAATAAAGGAATACATAAATTACACTTTCTAAACGATGTCAACGAATTTTCTAAAATCATTATTGAAGGCGAAATTTTACCATTTAATGGTACCATGCGCAAGTTCCTCAAATGTCATCCTTATCTTATACTAATACATTATTGTTAGAGAACTATCCTGTTTTGCTTGGAAATTTGTCCATATTTGCAACTAGGAATGTACAAATGTCAACAATAAAATAACAGCGATAATAAATCATCTGATAATGATTTGTATGTATCTACCTAATTAAGTAACCCGAAAAATTCGATTAGGCCCAGTTTTGAAAATGTGTATGACAGTTCCTCTCATGAACTATCTGAACTTAGACTGAAATCAGTTTTTACAAAAAATGATGTTTCGGCAGAAAATCCTTCGCAAACAATAAGAATATATTGCCTATCGATTTGTGGCCGTAGGTCAAAATGAAATGGATGCTGTGACAGTTGGAACACTAGTTAATTTATTAAAAAACTGTAAAGTTTATCAAATGTCTTAGGCCTCTTTCACACATACGGTTTTTTAACGGTAACCGTGCCGTAGCCGTACCGTAGTTTAATTTGCTTTGTGTTCACACGCCACAAGGTTTTTAGTAGACGGCACGGCGCAGAATTTTTTAAATAATAATAATTAAAAGCAGTTGTCAGTTGCCCTACGATGGATGAACGAAAAAGACGCATATTGTTAATAATGCTATGGCATCGTCGTAGACAGTCGCGAAAAACAAGAAAATTTTGGATTCATCTACTTCTTGAAAGCAGACAATTGATGGGCGAGTTTGTAACATTGTTTCACGAGATACGAAAGGATAGTTCAAAATTTTTTAATTACTTTCGAATGTCTGTTGGCAGTTTCGATTATTTCCGTTATTTCAAAAATGTGTGTTGACCTGTACGATACAAAGAGCAAAACCATACTGAATTATAAAATATGCGTGTCAACAGTTATCAACACACGGCACGTGTGCATGCTTGTATATACTTATCTGTTTTTCTGTAGCCGTACACGGCTCCGGCGCCGTGTCGTTGCAGTCAACCCACCGTGCTGCGACGGCAGCCGTGTAAGGCTCCGGCAACAAACCGTCTTGTGTGAAGGCTTGCATTGATTACAATGTGTTTCAGTTAAGCACGGCTCCGTAGCCGTACACGGTTACGTTAAAAAACCGTAAGTGTGAAAGCCCACTTAAGCTAACGTTACCTCGAAAGCGGCACCGTCATATAGCGGCCTTCAAAATCCGGTGATTTACGTCACAATAAAAGCTGCTGTGCGTCATATTTTAAGCGGTATCAGTGTAACAGTTGGCTCAAAGTTTTTAGATTTAGGTTGCAGTAAATTCATACCTATATGCGCTTTCTTTTGCACGTTTTTTATATACCTCCGATTCTTCCTCTTTCCTTTTACCCTTTTCTTCATCTTCTTCTACAATGATTACAAGCGCGAGATCGATGTCATCCATATTATTATGTTTAAAAAAAAAACGGCACCGTTCATACCTTTTGTTGCTTTCCTGAGTTTACAACTGATGCATGATTTACAACACCCTATCTTTATTTTTTATAGCTTTAAAAGTGAATAAAAACATAATAGAGCGTCTTCGGTGTTGCGCAATACGTCTCGAATTCAAAGTAACGTGCTAGACAGAGACAAAAGACATTTGAAGAGTTATTTATTGATGTCGATAAAAATTGCTCTGAAAGGAATTGTTTATAGGATTAAATTGAATTTTTTAAGGCACAAAAACGTTTAACAAGTTAAAGTTGACAGATCAAAACGATGACTTTGATATCAGTGAACAACTCTCCAGATATCTTTTGTCTCTGTCTGGCACGTTACTTTAAGTTAGAGACGTATTGCGCATTATGTAGCGTTAAAAGTGAATAAGAACATAATAGAAGAAAGTAACGTGCTAGACGAAGAGATAGGATATTTGGAGAGTTATCTATTAATGTCAAAGTCATCGTCCTCATAAAAACATAATAGAGCGTCTTCGGTTTTGCGCAACACGTCTCGAATTCAAAGTAACGTGCTAGACAGAGACAAAAGACATTTGAAGAGTTCTTTATTGATGTCGATAAAAATTGCTCTCAAAAGAATTGTTTATAGGATTAAATTGAATTTTAAGGCACAAAAACGTTTAACAAGTTAAAGTTGACAGATCAAAACAATGACTTTGACATCAATGAACAACTCTCCAGATATCTTTTGCCTCTGTCTGTCCCGTTACTTTAAGTTAGAGACGTATTGCGCATTATGTAGCGTTAAAAGTGAATAAGAACATAATAGAAGAAAGTAACGTGCTAGACAAGGAGATAGGATATTAGGAGAGTTGTCTAATAATGTCAAAGTCATCGTTTCGAACTGTCACCTTTAATTTGTTTTTAAGCGTTTCTGTGCCTTGCAATCCAATTTAATCCTATAAAATGTTCTGTTTAGAGCCATTTTTATCGTACTGTCGTGTTGGCGTTAAGTAATTATGGATATTTGTTATTATTATTAAGTCTGAACGCTAGCCACGAAAATTTTGACATTTATGAACTTAGACTTTGTTCTGACTTTTTGAACCTCGTAATTTTGATTAGATTCATATGGTTTCAGTCACGTGGAAGCAATGACGCACCGGCAAAGAACGACCGTTTCGACTGTATGCAAAATACTGGATTAAAAAAAAACGCATTTTTTACCACTTTTCAAAGAAGAAGAAGAAGTCTCGCAAAATATTGAAAGCCACCAGTTTTTATAATATATTATTTAGTTACATTTGCATACTAGCATGATTGAAATATCATTTGTTCCTGAAAAGTAATTTTTGTGACTATTTCTAAATACACATTTTCGTTTCATTAAACAAGCGCTTTTGTGTGAGTACCATGTTCATGTATCAGTCCCGTGATTGTAGATTTTTGAAAATTATGAATAAATCAGTAAATTGTCATCAAATTGTCGGTTGTTATATCTATAATATGGTAATAAAAAATCATTAGTCTAAATACAAATTTTGGTAAAAATATAATATGTTTGTTCGCTTCAAATACTGCGTCAAATATCCTCACTTTTGGATGGATGAATAAAAGAAAATAAAAAAAACGCCGCAGACTAAAATTGTCAAAAATGTGTCAATATTCCATCCAATTCCATCCAATTTTTTCCTTGTCCTGAAAAGGGAGGAATCTCTATCACCACAACCCCCTCCCCTTATGACGTCTTTTTGGAACTACTGCCAATTTGCCTGATCATATTTGTCCGTCAGAGCATGTTTTAAATAACAATAATATAATCTGATATTTTATGTAAATATTTAGCCTATAACTTACACTTAATAATCTATACAAAGTAAACGGTGAGATTAATTTCTTAAGATTATAAATCTCAAACAATAAAATCAAAAAAAGAGAGAAGTGGATCTATTTCGTTTTGCAAGCAATGTTTTTCGAAAGCTAACAGATAAGATATTGCGCTTGTTAATAAAATGAAATAGATACACCTCGATCCTTTTCAAAACGTATTGTTCAGTGAGAAGTAGTGAGAACCTTGGATTTAACGCCATTGTTTTTAAAAACCCAGTGTCTTACTCTAAATCCTTTAAAAATTTTAATGAAATACATCCTTCATCCTGTCTCGTTAAATACCAGAAACATGTCGTCACTATACACAATGCTAATCTTAACATTCCAGAAATTGCTGTTCCTATCAAGACTCTTTGGTTTCGTTTGTCAATTACGTATCGCCTGTACATTGGGGTGGAGCGAAAATTTTAATTTCATTAAATCGATTGGAATATGACTATGACGGTAAAGTGTGTACCAAGGTATATCGTTTGACTTAATGACTGCAATAAAACCCCTCATAAACTCGGCTTTCGTTTTCGCCTAGACGCAGAGACGTATTAATGCCAGTTTATAATAACAATAGATAGGTACATTACTTGATGGGTTCTCAAAATTAATAAATTATCTAATTAAGGTTTTCTAAAAACAACTTGATTATTAGGATATTTTTGAAAACTTTTTAGTTACAGGTACCTGTTTATATAGCTTATATAAACAGTAAACATAATATTCGCAATAGATTAGTACCCACCTAATTTGAAACAGTGTGCAACAAGTTAATATTAAAAGTATGTGGAGACCGTGGGAATCTTCCGCTGATGCGATATCTAGCTAGGCTAAACATTCCAGAAAGCATTTATCTTCTGACGCCAAAGTTATCGTGAAAAATGTGTGCGAATCGTTATTAAAGAGCAGTCACCCTAAAGTAATTGCCATTAAAAATACCAGTGAAATGACGAAAGTTCCATTATCGACGGTACGAGATATTATGCTAAAAGGACATTTTAAAAGAAAAGTTCGCAAAGATACCAGAAAAATGAAATGCGTAGATGATTGTGACAAAGATGTTATTCGCAGGAAATATACCAAATGTATCAAGAAAATGTTGTGCCTACGTTAGATTCTTTAAAAACACGGTTAACAACTGACGATACAACGATATCATGTAGCAGGACAAGTCTTCACCGCGTTTTGCAAGAGATGGGATTTAAGTACAAGACAATAAACAAGAGACAAATTATTAAAACGTTTTATAATTACATTTAAACCTTCTGTGTATATTACTGTATAGTACATGTAAATATTTTTTATAAGTGGGTATACCGTCGTGAATACTGGGTCAAAAGGTGGCGTCGTTTGTCTGTCACTGAACTTCCTATACGCCACCTCTTACAATATCTAGATTGACAAGTGACAGGTTCTCGATGCTTCTCTGGTTCAATAGGGAAACAAGTACAGTCCCGTGAAAAACTACCCGTAGTAAATTTTCAACCGATCTCTACTACGTTACCAGTAAGTGACAGACGAAAAAGATCTTAGTACGAACAAAAATGTTTTCTTCGTAAATACTTAATGAAAACCACTGCTACAGAATATTGCCCTCCAGATTTAGCCAACAAACAGCCAGGTAAGTTTTGTATGTCACTCTAGATGGTTTACAACAAACAGCAGAATATTACGTTTGTATATTGCGACAGAAGATCCGAGTAAAAGATTTTAGCGACATTTGTCATGAAAGCGTATGGTCCAATATAGTTCGATATAAAACAAGTTCTTCATGTACCAAAGGAGCACACCACTTATGGATGTCAATTAGTCCTGATGAGCTGGAAAATGTAGTCGATCTAGTTATCCAACGTAATGCATATTTTGGACATTAAAGAATTCTGAAAGCAAGAAGTCAGCAAAGAGGTTTAGGCGTGGGTGCGTTTACAATTCCAGCTTTTAATTAAAGGCTTCAGTTTACATAGACCTAATTATATGGCAAAGCTTTTATATCACCAAACCACCGCTTACTGTAAATTTTTCTGTTAACAAGCTCCAAGCCATATCCAGCAATAAATTTTACTAAAGTTTATATCATGGTTACTATATTGCAAATTTGTTAAATTTTTTAGGCTAGTATTATTGCAATATAGTGTTTTGGGTATTGGTCATATCTAACCCAAAGAGACAAAGATAGTCATAAGATTTTTATTTAATCTATACGAAAATTTGATCACGTGTCGGAATATCTTAAGATATCTAAGTAGTTTAACATTCAGGAATATAAAGTACTGTTTATTTGTATAAAAGGCTGACTACTGGCACTGATATCCATTGCCGCCAGACTCGTCATAATCATTTGTTCACCATCCCCAAGCACCGCACTGCCTTTTTCCAACGATACCATCCTATACCGCCACCCCATTAATAATAAATTGTTATAAATATTTGATTGATACATAACATAATTTTTATTTATTTTTTTTATCCGAGGATTCCACCAGTACTCACGCCATTGCATATTGTCGCCAGATGTATTGGTACGACATCCTGGATATCAAGGTTACATTTGTTTTATCAAATAGGTACATAATACAACAAAACGTAATATCAATTTAATGTTTATAATGCACCTCGAACCCGGATTTCATATACGGACCTGTTATTAATAATGCGTGTCTTATTATCTGTTAAGCATTCGTGATAAGACTGCATCAGATAGCACTTACTTAAAAGGGCGACAGACTCACTTCAGATTGATTTCTAAATTAGAAAATGGTTCTTTCCTATGGACTTCGGCTAAATTCGGACACAGAAAGTTACGTACTGACATTACCTTTTTTTATTTTTGTAGTTGAAGCTTTTGGCTACAATTATGTCATATATTATTAGGTATATTCATTTTCTTCTTACTTACCCATTTTACTAATTTTTGTTCTGGCAACTATTTAAATGTCAACGTCAACGAGCAGACAAAGAAGACATACTTAAAACAAATGAGTTAAATAAGGATAGGCGAAATAAACATACCTTCTTGGCTCTCTCGACTTCATATACCGGGTGATGCATGGCTTAGTTGAACATAGGAAATTCCATGCAAACTTTGAGGTAGCTAAATATTGGCTCCCCTGTACAATTTGAAAGAAAATTGTGTTATAATTTTTTGAAGAGGCCGATATGATAAACCCATGTGCCAAGTTTGAATAAATTTTAATGAGCCAATCCTAACTTATTCAATTAAATGTAATGGCAAGATTACGAAATTTTCATAGTTTATGTAATACAGCAAACAACAGCAAATTATTATTCGGCATTGACAAAACGAAAAGTAGCGTTAGTGACAACATTTTTATTAAAGGCGCTTCAATTATAGCTAAATATAAGTTATTTCATGAAGGAAAAAGTAATTATGATTAAGTGGTATTATACAGGAAACAGTTTAAGAGTAGTGTCTGAAATGTTTTCAGTTCGATTACCTGATAAGCTTATCCCTTTCATTTCATTAATTAAACTTATCATTAGTAAATTTGAGTCCAAAGGCACTGTAATAACCCCCTGTAAATGCTCAGCTCAGAATGTCAATAGAGCTGAAGAAAGGGATAATAGAGATCTTGATATTTTACTGCACGTGGAGGAAAATAAAATGATTAGCACGAGGATTCTTGGGCAAGCCGAAGGAAAACATCAAACCACAGTGTTGCGCACTTAAAAAAAAACAAAAATATTTCCCTTACAAGTATAAAAAACAGCAAGAGCCACGAGCAAGGTGATGAAGAACGGAGAATGGTATTCTATTTTGAGGTAATGGAAAGAGCAAGTAATAATAGGGATTTTTTGAGAAATATTTATTTTATCGATTAATGTACATTCACCCTCAACAACCAACTAAATGTTCACAATTTCCGGTATTGGAGCCAAGAAAATGAGCATCGTCTTGTTCATACTTGGAAGCAATATCCTTAAAAAATAAATGTTTGGGGAGAATTGTAGAACATCTCATTATTGGACCATTTTTTATGAAAGGCAACCTTACAGCAGTAACCTATTTGGACTTCCTACAAAATCAAATTGAACCCGCACTAGAAAAAGTTGTACGCGAAAATCAGGAGATCTGGTATCAAATCGATGATTGCCTGCCCATAATTCTCTCGTGGTTATATAGGGAATACTTGCAATATATTTTTAACGTAAATATTATTGGCCCACGGCATCTAATCCTTTGGCCAGCCAGGTCTTCTGACCTTTTGCCAAACGACTTCTTTCTGTAGGGTCACTTAATAGTATATTATTAACCAAGGTTTAGACAGCCATCATTATTGCCCGAGCGGCAAGTTTAAATCACGAGGAGCGAAGCGACGAGGGATTTAAGACGCGAGGGCTATAAGCTGTCTAAACCGTGGTTAATATAATATTTTTTCCACTACTACAAACTTTTATAAGACATTTATCTTTATAGTATTAATAATTATTATAAAAAATTATAGGTAGGTATAAGTATATTTTTTAATCAAGTTACCTGCGCTTTGGAATTGGCAAAATATCTTGTTGTTTTGTCAGGTGGCTTTGTCAATGTCAATTTTTGTTCATTTATGTCATTAGATTTCACGAGTTTTCCGTTTTTTTAAATGAGCGAAGAAAATGTTATCTAGTGATATTATTATGTGTACACCTCCAGAATTAAGGATGGAAGCAGAAAAAATGTTGATTGTACCTATCGATATTTTACAATATCAGGCGTCTCTAATAATCTAATATGTATCGATAATTATCTGGTTGCCTAACCACAAGAAATGATGTTTATGAATTATTCATGTTGTAGAATCAAAAAATCAAGTTACCTGCGTTCAAATAGATTCTTGAAGATCGGTCAATAATGGATTTCAATGCCTTATTATTGACCATGGTCAATAATAACTTATCAGGTAGAGAAAAACGATTTCTAACGTTAATAATCGGTCAATAATGGCGATGTTATAGGTTAGTAGTGGAAAAAAGATTTTTTCATTACCATTATTGACCGATTATTAACGTTAGAAATCGTTTTTCTCTACCTTATAAGTTATTATTGACCATGGTCAATAATAAGGCATTGAAATCCATTATTGACCGATCCTTAAGAATCTATTTGAAGGCAGGTAACTTGATTTTTTGATTCTACAACATGAATTCATAAACATGAATGTGGTTAGGCAACCAGATAATTATCAATACATATTAGATTACTTGATATTGTAAAATATCGATACAATCAACATTTTTTTTGCTTCCATCCTTAATTCTGGAGATGTACACATCACAGAACAATGTACACATAATAATATCACTAACATTTTCTTCGCTCATTTTTTAAAAAAACGGAAAACTCGTGAAATCTGATGACATAAATGAACAAAAATTGTCATTAATAAAGCCACCTGACAAAACAACAAAATATTTTGCCACTTCCAAAACGCAGGTAACTTGATTAAAAAATATACTTATACCTACCTAACATTTTTTATAATTATTAATATGTACTATAAAGATAAATGTCGTATAAAAGTTTGTAGTAGTGGAAAAAATATTATATTAACCACGGTTTAGACAGCTTATAGCCCTCGCGTCTTAAATCCCTCGTCGCTCCGCTCCTCGTGATTTAAACTTGCCGCTCGGGCAATAATGATGGCTGTCTAAACCTTGGTTAATAATATACTATTATTTATAAAGATGTAAAATTTGAAAATCTAGACCAGCTAAAACTGTATTTTGTTAGAATGTGACAGAATTTCTCAATATCAACTCAGTAATGTTAGAAATTAATTGTATGGTCCGTTAGGATATTTCGGTTCAGCCTACCGAAAGCCGAAAATTCAAAAAACACAAACTTATAATAAGTTCGTGCATAGAATTGTCCCTTATCCTTTCCGTCAGACCCAATCCTTGGACGCGTTTCGCCGTTAACGGCTCTTCAGCAAGGCTCCGGGTCTGACGAAAAGGTAAGGGACCTCAAAGTGTTTTCACACAGAAATGCAACCAAATGAGAGTTGCAGCACGTGGCTACATCTCGTGACAACCACACGTATCAACCCAACCAGGACAGCGAGAATTCTCGTAATCTGTAGACACATGGCAGTTTCCCTTACGCTAACCAAACAATTCCTGCGAATATTCGCTAAGCCCCTTAGATTTTAAATCTTGCGAATTCGTAGAAAATTAAATATGATACTGTCACTTTTCCCGCCACTAAATTTAATTTAAAATTGGCCAATGAGAATAATATTCGCGATTCGCATTTCGCAATTCGCGTCTATATAAAACTAGCTTAACAAACGAGCCAAAACTAACGTATCCCTTATCTATGCTAGCTTAACCCGAACATTCGCACGAAAATATACGGACCTTCCGAATGAATTTATTGTGTTACGGGGTTCACCAGCAGCCCTATGATATAATAATATTGATTGGCAGTCAGTCGAAAAAGTCTCCATACACTACATATGTTTATACATATTTTTTATTACTTTTAACCAGCTAACTGGAACTATGATAACCTCTTGTAATCTTTTTGACATGCTTCCAACCAGCTTTCTAGTAATTCCTGGAGGTATGGTCTCCCATTCGTGTACTATTCTATTTTTTAACTGTTCCTTATTTGAAAACTTGTGTTTGCGAATGCGGGCCGTTTTAGATCATCACACAAATGTTCGATGGGGTTAATATCGGGTGATTGTGGAGGGGTATGAAGCTGCTGTCGCACATTATGGATCATCCATTTGCGGATCATCTTTGCGGTATGTTAAGGATCATTGTCCTGTTGAAAACGGTACCTTCCTTCGAGTCCCAATTTCTGGACACTTTCTCGCAAATTGTTCCTTAAAATGTTTAAATAAACATGCTGATCCATTGTATACCATCAATAAAGTTTAAATTCCGCACTACCCCTGAAGACATGCATCCCCAAAGCAGAACAACTGCAGAACACTGCCACCCACCCTGTCTTACCGTAGGACAAAGACTTTTAATTTTTAATGCTGTATTCTTCTTTCTTCAAACTTTAGTTCTGCCATTAGACCCAAAAAGATTGATCTTAGTTTCGTCACTAAAAATTATTGTTTCCCAATACTCAGGAGGCTTTGAAACGTATTCCTTAGCAAACTCTAACCGTTTTTTGCAATTAACTTCTGAAATAAACGGCTTCTTTCTGGCTACACGTCCATTATAACCTGCCCTGTGTAAGCAATTTTTCACAGTTTGCGGACAAACGTTTTTCGAAAACTCCTCTCTAATTTCTTCTGCAACTTTGGGTGCACTTTTCTTTGAATCTTTACTTATTTCTTTGACAATACTGGCCTCTTCACGTGAAGTTAATTTCATAGGTCGACCGGAGCGGGGTCGAATCTTATACGAACCAGTTCATTTGTATTGGTTTACTATGTACTGAACCGTGGCGTGTGTTGTCCCTATAATTTTTCCTATATTTCTAAATAACATTCCATCTTTCCATTAATCAATTACAATGTTTCAAACTGCATTGGGAATTTCACAATTTCTTTCACTCATTCTTGTAACAATTTAATAAATTCACTGCAAAATCAATTACAACGTGTGACAGATTAAAAAAAAAATGGCTGAAAATGATTCATTTGTTTTAAATTTAGCTAGCAATGACTACTTGATTAAGTGCAACTGAATATAATGTAGTTTTCCTTGCGTATATCTCACTGTATGGAGACTTTTTTGACTTAGTTTTTGTTAATATTTTTAAAATATGATGTAACATTTAATAAAATATTTTGCAGTTATTTTTTATTTCATTTTTTATTGGTTAGGCCTGAAATAATAGTATAAATTTTGTTTTTTCATAGTTTCAGTTAAATGGTTAAAACTAATTAAAAATATAAAAATTTGTAGTGTATGGAGACTTTTTGGACTGAGTGTATATATCAAGTTTGATAAAATAGTGATGTAAGAATTACATTTGCTATACTTGGACACACGGTTAATGGTCATGACTTTACGAGACTTTACCTGCTTTATAACGATCGGGCGACTTCACCCACCATAAACCAATTAAGGGCTGGTTTGTAAGCGTTTCTAAGTAACAGGGAGGTATTTTATTTTTATTCTGATAATGTACGTATTTAAGGTATAATTAATTATACCTGTCGACACATTAGAAATTGTCGAATTATTATTAAATCATTTGAACTGTGTCATTCAACGGTATTCAGTGGTGTTATTAATATTAGTAATTTTTAAAATGTTCAGACCGTGGGTTGAAACCTGTAAATCCGACGACGGAATTGAAGACACAAACAAGCAAAAAACAAAGTGCCATTTACAGATGTGCTGCAAGAGGCTTGTTTTGCGAGTATATCAAGGTAAAATTTATATATATTTTAGTTTTGATATGAAAGAACATATTACACTTCGTATGGATTCCGGACAGATTTTTTTATAATTCTAGTATGTTATTTTGGAAGTCAAAATAAGCATATTCTTTCATTGGACCGACCTTGTAGCCACACAGAGTGATACAAAAATGATATGGTCCGAATTAAAAAACAAAGTTAGACGCAATAATGTAAACCCAAAAATGTCCGTTAATGTAATTAAAGTAATTAAAACTCAGTGTGAATTAATACCAGAGAGCAGTTGGAGAGCATGCGTTAATCATGTACTTGAAGTCGAAAATAATTTTAAAAAATTTTGGGAAAACATAAAACCTCTAATTATATTAGTGGATGATAGTGATAGTACAGATTCAAACTATTGAGATGGCTCATTTTATTCATACGGTTTTATACAGGGTGTTCCACGTAGAAGTTCCGCATTTTCAACCCGGTAATTACACAGATGTCAAAAAAGCCTTTGCCATTCGTTTTCAAACAAGAAAAAATGTATTCCGATATCTCAAAAACTAAAGAAAATAAAGGGGGTGGAACTTCTACGTATGACACCCTGTATAATAAAAATTATATATTACGGCTTACTACTTTTACGCATGTTAATAATTTACGTCAAAGTCAGCAATACACAATAAATTTTTGTATATATACAAGCATTGTTTCAATCTTCCTACTACCACCCTGGACCGGAATGATTTATTTACCAAAATAGAAGCATAAGCAGGTATAAGTATAAAGGGATTAGCTCGGGGATTAGTTAGTCATGACCATTTACCGTGTGTCCAAGTATATATTTACATACAGCATACTGGCCATGAACTAAATCGACTATTTAATATTGCAAATTGAACAAACGTAAACATCCATCTAAATATAAATAAGTAAATAAAATTTGAAACTTTTTTTAAATTATATGTTTGCAGGGACTAAAGTACCCACTCTAGCCCCGGAAGTACAAAAAATATATTATGCGCCATATTAAAAATTTTGTCACTACTATCACTTCAGATTTCTTGCACACGGCTTTGTCGCTTTACTAAAAAGATACGCACCTTCAGTTTTTTTTTAATCATCATAATGTAACAATGCCGATTAGCCGAAGATAATTAATAATTATATGATGATAAATAATGAATTCATCAAGTTACTTTCAAATAATCATTAAATAATTGCCTTAATCGCGTGAATGAACAGGGTTAAGGATATAAACGCCTAAAACTAATGAACCGTTTCCGCTAATTCAGAATTAGTAAATTATAATATTCATTCATCTCTTTATTTAAACTGTACCATATTTATTATTTAAGATAATATACTATACTTAGCGCCGTAAGTAAACAGATGCACTAGCCTATAGGAATACCATGAATTAAGAACTAAACGCAGCCCCCCTGAAAAACATAACTCTATGAAACAGTTGCGTAGGACATCCTCCCCAGAAGGACCAAGATCCAAAGATTGAACAGCAAAATTAAATGATAAAGCAATTGGTGGTCATTGTTATCGGCTTTTCAGTCAGGACCCTGCTCTCGTTAGAGACGACGCGCTGACCTTTATTTGAGGACACGCAGGTTGACGAAGGTCTGGGTGGTTGAGTCGAAGAGGTAGGCAAAAAGGATAAAGATCGCTATTTGTTTACTTACCAGGACCCCCCCTTAACCTACCACCACAACTACTACTATCGGTTTTTAATGCTTTTCTCTTGAACTGATTTCTACGAACCCCTTTCAGTAGCCTAAATGTGGCAGAATAGTTGAACCCATAGGCGCAGCAGGGAAAGCTCCCTGTTGCTTTCCCCCCCCCCCCCCCCCCTCCCGATTCTTTCTAATCCAACCCAGAAATAAATGAATAATCGTATAAATCTTGCCAGTCATAAAAAACTTGTAATGCAATAACGATTTTTTGTTGGTAGACAAAAACATGAATAAGAAGTTGGGTAAAACACAAAAAAAACAGTTAAAACAGTAGGGCTTCATTTTGACTCTGAATCTATTTACTCGGTGTCCGGGGTCAACGTGCTAATATACCGAATGTGCAAGAAAATGTGCTATTAACCTCGAAGGGATGACTCTATGTGGAAAAATAAAGATTACCGGGCGTTTGACACATATGCTTTCAAATTACACACGAATAAAGATTTTGAGTTGCGGTTTGCGCAGAGAAGTTCACGTGACTCTAAAGTTTAGTTTTGGTAAATTCGTTGTTTGCAAATAAATAATAAGTAGAATCTTTATCGAATAAACGAATAAAATATCCTTTGTAAACACAGACCAATGTTTCATTGAGAATGGGAAATATTGACGCTGATTTTTTTAATATTTGTCATGCTCAATGAATCAATTGATAGGTTTCATATTTTTATTTTTACCACTTTGAAGGGGTTGAATATCAAATATTACTATATTCTCAAATTAAGTAGTTAAATAACCTTTGGCTATGGCCGAGTTTGGTATAAATATTTGAGGAGTGATTATCCCTTACACCAACTTAAACATATAAATTTTTAACTTCGTTTTTATAATTTTACATCACACTAGTATTTAAAAATAAAAATTCTATTTTTAAAAATACCTTTTAATTCAAAAAAAAAAAAACTTAAAATAAGTAATAAGCACCAACAGCTATATTACACTCAAAATAAAAATACACATAATTACTAAACGTAAAGGCCCTATCACCTTCCAAGCACTCACATGCATATATGGATCTTCATCTTTTTGACCTACATCTTCCCTACATAAAATGTTTTTGTACCGTACTAAGTATTCTTCATCTTCCCATCTTTCACCAAATCCTTGTTGCAACAAATTTTTTAGGGACTTTTTCTTTTTATCCTTAATAGGATGTTCAAGTCCTATTAGCTCCAGCCTTACTTCAGATTACTTCTTTCCTCTTTTCAATGGGGTACTAAGAGTTTCTATAGTCTATCTTTAAGTGGCGTTAAGTAATAAATGCTCATTAAATATACAAAACGCATACCGCGGTTTCAAGAACAATTTAAACACCATCCCTTAAAATCTATTGTGTTTACATTGAAGCATCCAAATAATGAGCATTCTTTAGGTAGGTCCACCCTGAATTTATCGCAAGCTATTGTTATATTTGAGGATTTACCATTGTTATTCGGAAAATCCCTTAGCCAGGAGCGTGTATTGGGAAAGTTTTTGAATTAAAAATCTTAAACATGCCTATTCTCATAAAATTGTATTATATTATATTCGTAGGTATTTATAACACATGAAAACATTTAATAAATCGTATAAACTAATAAATAACAATGGGTGGTACTATTTTACATAATATAATTACAAAACAAGATATAATATAGAATCTTACAAACAAGGTATTTTCAAAAATCGAATAATACTTTGTCATTATGGCTTAATCATAGTCTGATTCGAAGGATGAACTTTTATTAACATCGTTTATAACAAGCGGTTCAACCATTTCTTCGATTATTATATCTACCTGCCACATTTTGCCTTCTTCTTCTATCACATGATCGATACACTTTTTCCACTTTCCCGCACTGATTTTACCCATAAAGTCTGTGCGTTTTAAGAAGTCCGCTAAGCCATAGAACCTCTTGAGCATTATGTCGGTCGCTCTCAAACAATAAATTATATTGAAGGTAATTTTGGATGTTGATGAATTACATTTTCTAAATAAAATAATTTAAAGTAAATAAAAAATTAGTTTAGGTAAAGAAAAATAATAATTTTTTAGCTTTTGTAGTATTTAGACAAATTAGTTTTACGAATTCTTTTTTATAAAGTTTTGGTTCTAAAAAGAACCGATTTTGTAGTCTTGCGACAGAACGTACCTACTTGTAGATAGGTACTACTAAAAGAAGTCTTCCTCTGCATTTGAAATTTCACCCATGCTTTCAGACTCCTCAGAATCAACACAATCGTCATCATCATCATCATTCGTAATAATTAACGGTCTTACTTCGTCTATAACCTGTTCTGGCTCATAAGATTCAAAAATAATTTTTTCTGTGTGTTCAATGCATTTCCGCCATTCTTCTTTGCCCGCTTGGCTAAGCGCCTCCTCCCATAACTTTATAACGCTAGGCTTACCGATATTTTTACAGGCATGTTTGTCATAATAGTTCTTGCTAATACCCCATACCAATTCAATTGCGTTGTAATGACAATGGTAGGGCGGCAATCTCAAAACTTGATGTCCATATTTGAGGGCTAATTCGTCAACAACATAATTTTTTTTAAATTACTGCTCTTTACACATGCTTAAAAGTTCACTTTTTAAATATAAATTTTCATGGTTTATGTTTTTCTTTGACAACCACTCTTTTATTTCTTCCTTTTTCCAGCTGCTTGTAGGGAATTTCTCTTCGAGTCTCGTATGGTAAGAGGCATTGTCTAAAACAATTAAGGAAGGTTTTTCTAAAATTTTTAAAAGTTTTTCCTCGAACCAATGCTCAAAAATTTCAGCATCCATATTACCGTGATAATCATCAGTTTTTTTTGTTGATGAAAATATCAAACTGGCATTTAAAACAAAACTTCTTCATTACCAGCATGTAATATAATATACCTTTTTCCATTACTTGCACGGGTACTTGAATAACAATGCTTTGAGTCGTCCTGCCAAGACGTTTTTGTTGAAGTTCCGTTTGCAAATACCCATGTTTCGTCAAGAAAAACAACTTGTCTTGACAATTCCGATTTTTTGTTGTTTAAATAATCCCTTAAAAATTACCATCTTTTCGAAACAACATTGGACAGCTCGCAAAGCAGTTTTCTGTTGTTCGTTTTTTTATATTTGAAACCCATATGTTTTAAGATGATGGACAAACTGTTAGTTCCAATATCGCAAAGTTTTTTCTGCTTTATCTTTTCAAGAAAAGCTTTGAGGGTAACATATTCCTTGGCTTTATACATATCATAAACAATATTCCTAATAGAGAATTTTATCCCTTGGGATAAATCCAAGGGTTTTGAATGGAGTCGAACCCTTTTATATGGTCTGTCCAAATCCTCTTCACTCTTTTTTCGAAGTCTTCTTAAGGTCTTCTCTGAAATGACGCAAGCATCAGACGTTCGTTTTTGCACTGCCAAAACAGACTCTAACGGGCCCTAGTTATCTTTTTCTAAAGTAAAATAACGTTCCACTTGTAATACCAAACGGCGTTCACCTGGAGATAAATGCCTTCTAGGGGATGTGCCACCTTGCTGAACATTTTCCATAACTTTGCTTAATAACTGATTTTAATTCACACACAATGAGAAACAAACTAAAAGTGAAAAGCACAACTACTTATTTAAAATAAAGTAGAACATACCATCCCGCACTTCAGCAAATTTTAATTATTTCTTGGAAAATAGTAATTATTATGAAGATTTAATTATAATAATCCCAAAATAATGTCATTATCGGAAAAGTATATACCTGACAAAATCTTTAACATATTTAACCGTCCCGCACTTGAGCAAATTTTAATTGGTTCTTGGAAAATAGCGATTATTATATAGATTTAACTATAATAATAGCAAAATAATTTAACTATCTATTTAATTATTATTTATGCTTAACGCGTAATTCTAAGATAATTTTGTTTTGAAACCTCTGATTTCGCCCAGTAATAGAATACAGTAAACCAGTGGGATGTTCGGTGTGATCAAGTATAGCGAAGGTGCGAAGATATTGTAACTTAACCGACTTACTGTTTTAAAAGCGATAACATCCCTTGGTGATTTAATCCGATATCGGACTTCTTAAAACGCACAGACTTTAGCTTCATTAAAGGGTCTTTTTAAATCCACCATTTTATAAGTTGTGTTATTTCTTGCGACATCTGTCATTATTTGAGCCCATATAAGTTCGATCGGTTTAATTCGCAGTGGCAAGGAGGGAGTCTGAGCACAGATATTTCTCGTAACTTTGCCATTTCATCGACTACATATTTTTTTAAATGTATTTTTATGTAAATAGGCTAGTACCAATAGGATTTTTTTTTTATTTAATGGAAATTCTATCTGTCTTAAACTTAGCCATTCTGTTATTTCACTTTTACGCCACGCACTTGTCGGTAATATTTCCGTCAGCCTAGAGTGTTAACTTGCATTATCCAATACAATTATTGCATCTTTCGGTATAAGATCCAACATTTGCTCGAACCATTCTTCAAAGGCATCGGCATTCATATCTTCGTGATAGTCTCCTGTATTTTTAGATTGGAACATCAGTAGACCACCTTTAACCAAGCCTTCAGAACTTCCAATATGGGTTATGACAAGTCGATGTCCTTTTCCAGATAGTGGTCTTAATCATGTGGACAATCCTTCCAAAAAAGCTTGCCTTGGTCTTTTAATATTTTCATCCTGCCAAAATTTAGTCACAGTGTGGCCTTCATTTAGCCATGTTTCGTCGAGGTAAAATATTTTTTTGTTTTCTTCTCTGGCTTTTCGGATGCTTCTTAAGTGATTTCTTCTCCAACAGACATAATCGCTTCTGTCTATTAAAATCGATTGCCTATTATGTTTTTCCACCGAAAACCCATTTCTTTTAATAATTCCCAAAGCATATTTCTACACATAAATGGGTAGTCCTGGTCTTCTCGGATTGCGGACAAAATTTTGCTCAAGTTTTGGTCCTCTTGTAGAAGTTTTTGGAGGTTTGACGCCAACACTTTTTTTTCCTTTAAGAGTTTATATATTGTTGTTTTCCCAACGTTTAGCATATCTGCCTCTACTACCTCGGGAGGATCATCAGGCACTTTTGAACTCATTTTCTGTAGATTTATTCGGTCTCAACTGACGCCACACCGAATTTGAAATATTTGTTTTGATAGATGCCAAACAAGTACGTATCCATGATAACGATACCAAAAAGGGAATATACCGTGAAATAAGTTAAAAATTCAATCTTGTTATCTTTATTAAAAAATTCGTTTTCTTTTATTGTTGTATTTCGAATAATATGATGCACGTTTGAAGAAAAAATAGTATATGATATTCGGAGAATGAGATACTTTATGTGCATCTCTTGTTCTCCTAATATCATAATGTACTATTTTATATTTGAAATCCCATCCATCTTTTTCAATTTATCACTTAATTTTTTAACATCGTAGAATAACCATTGAGATCCTAGCGTTTTTAAATCGCTAAATCTTGAATAAATTTCTTCATACCCTTCTTTTTTCCTTATTGTTGGATGAATTCTTAGTTATTTTTTAACCCTACCGAAGACCCCATCAGCAGGCAACGACACTGTGTTCAATAACTGGAATTGTAAGTCGAATTTCTTGCAAAGTTTCAGGCGATTGAATTCTTAGACAATAATACAATGACTGAACAACGTGGGGATTCTTATTTTGACCCCCGCAACCATCACAGAAGAGTCGAATGATTTTTATTTTACTTAAATACAAAGAGTTTAGGTGAGCCATAATAACCGACGTGACTATCGACCCCCTACCTGCCAAATCTTCGGTCCACGAATAAAATACAGGGATTCTAGACTTTAAATCTACACAGCTGAGAATATAAAAGCTTATCTGCTGCGCATTAATTGAAGTACAGGGCAAAGGTTGTACCTACTTGTTGCATATCGAATTGCGATTGTGGTATTTCTACCCTTATAAGTTCGCAAAAAGCTTTTGCGCGTTTCTTATGAATGCAAATTTATTAAAGTTTATTTCTTTTGAGGCATCTTTCTTAATTTATTTTATATTTTAGCCTGTTACAAAGGGCACATGATTCAGATGCTGGAGAAGTAAATCCTATATTAAATTCGGTTAGAAATATTATTTTAAACATTGTTAAACTGCAACGGTCAGCGGCTTGTGCTCATTGATAATTGTACAACTTTTGCAGTTTGTTTTTATTTAGATGAAAAATGGATTTATTGAATTTTGCTTGATCGCAACTGGAAATATCCAGTTTTGCTCAACCAGCCCTCGGATATACCGACTTTTGAATGGCCGACGAGGTTTAGGTTGGAAATTTTAGTTGGATTTTTGGAAATTTGTTTAATTTTGGTATACCAAAGCGTAGATATAGAAGCTATGAAGTATAAATGTGAGCAGTTATCTGGAAAAACTTAAAAAGTGGATTTATCGACTTTTGCACAGTCATTCCTCATTTATGGTTAGACCGTTGCTGTTTTCTTTTCCAGTTTTTTGAGTGCCAAGATTTCTATATTATATCATCTACTCATAGAGATTAATCAATAGCTTTTGTAAAGAAATAGGACTTCTCTGTTCCCCTCAACAATAATAATGGGTGTCAAAATTTGTATTTTAAATAATTTTCGCTTGATAACTTTTTTGTTTCTTTGCCGATTCCCCTCAGATTTGACAAACCTATTAATAATATGCTTATGTACTTTTGTTCCAAATTTGACGTACATCCTTTAATGCCAAAGGGCGTTGGTGACCTTTGACCATACGACGCTTCTAAGCTTTTTACTTAAAGTTTTTTATGAATTTAAACAAATCACAACATGTTAATGCCATGAATGCAATTCACTCTTAGACCATATGGTACACGGATTGAGCTTTCCCTATCAACATAGACTAAGTCTATCCCACTGCATTATTTCGTCTTGGCCGTGGATCATTTTCAAATAATAATTGTTGGCTAATGATATGAATCTAACGTAAATTCCAAAACCCGCTCGAAATAATTTAAAACTCGAAAATGTTGGCAGGTAATAGAAATGAATTGATAATGTAGTTACCGGTTAGAAGAGATGTTTGTCTTATCTGGTGCAAAAAAAAATTGCTGAAGCAATAGTTTTATCTAATAGTTAGGTAGGTATACGCGGAATATGAAATTTGTTGAAAGGTTTTGCATTAAAAATTCATATTTAAAAAGAAAAAATGCCATACTTACAAATTTTATAAATCTGTACGCCAACATTTTAGGTTGGTAATACTATCAAAATGTCTGATCGTCTCTTGTCAACAATAGTTATATACATTACTCACAAATCACCGAAATAAATAAATTAATTAATTAAATAATTTATTTCGGTGGTTTGTGACATTACTAGATGCGAAAGTTAATTTTTTGGTGTGAGGAGGTTTTGTAATATAACAGCAAAAAAGGCTTTCGCATCGGGTGATGTATTAAATTTTTTCTATTACTGTTCTCTGATCAATATATTATTAAGTAATGAACTTTGATTTTATTCAAATTATAATGATAAAATAAGGTTTTCCACCGGTAAAATAATCCATGACAACTAGTTATTTGAGTAATGTCAGAGTCTGTCAGTTCGAATTTTTTAATTTCGCTGGTTTAAAATGTTCTCCCAAAACCAAAACGTTGCTATTCAGAAGGCGGCCGAGTTGGCATGTGCCTCACTGTTAAAAAAAAAAGCGATTCTCAAATTGACGAAAATGTGCGTACTTCTTAGAGAAATCTGAAGCTTTATCACCTCCGTCCCTATGGTCACAATATTCCATGCTCAAATTGACTATTTCTGTGAACAAAAATATAGATATTTCGCAGTTTAAGAAACTCATTGCATTTATTAACCGAAAAAACGATGGTTACGAAGCTAAAAAATATAAAATTTTTAGAAAAGAAGAAATAATAAAGTTTTTACTTGACGCTTCTAATCAAAATCAAAATCAAAAATCAAAAAGATTTTTATTTAAACTAGAAATCGGTACAGTACATTTCTAATACTAAATTTATTTATTTATTTATTTATTTTATTTATTTATTATTACAATGTACAATAGGTATTGGTGATATAACAAAAAATATATGTGCAATATGGACTGTGTGTCTGTGTGTGCACAAGGAGACGATTTTTCTCTTGATTAACAATAAGAAAGAGAAAAAAAAAACCAAGAACAAAAAAAAAATATATGCATAATCATTATGAATAATTAACCTAGTAGTAGTAGCATGTTTGTTAATGCCTATCTATCTATATTACAGATATAAAATCCTACTTAAACTAGAACATTTATGGTAAGATATCATGCTAAAAAGGCAACGGCATTCCTAATTCTTAGAGTGTTATTTTGGGAGCCACATAGGAAACACATCTCTGTGTGGCACTGAAGTGTGTGTTAGGTAAAGTTAAATTATGATTAAGGTTACCTCTTGTTAAAATATTATGACTTATGAAATTTTGAAACATATTTCTAGTAAGAGCAAATCTAATTACACCATTAACGTACAATTGAGCAATAGTGAACAATCCAGATTGCTGAAATAGCAACAGAGAACAAAAACGTCTAGACTTAAAAAGAATTATTTTTAAAATATATTTTTGTGCGAGGACAGCATTCTTTAGGGCATTTTTATGGGCTGAGCCCCAACATATTATTCCGTAATTAAGGCAGGATTCTGTCAGTGACTTATAAATTGTGATAATTAAATTTCTGCTGAGTATGTTGCGTAGTTCATAAAATTTATAGATTAGTTTTTTTAATTTATTTTTTACATATTCGGTATGAGTAGTCCATTTTAAAAACTGATCAAAATATACACCCAAGTATTTCGTGCTTTCTACCGATCTAACAATACCTAAACACGCACATCTCTCACAAAAATCACATCCATTGGAGTGAATCTTAATTATATCTTTTTTAGGCAAACCTTTCTTATTCATTGCAAAGCACATAAAATTAGTTTTATTTACGTTAAGTGTTAGATAATTTAAATCCAGCCATGTCTTAACATAAGCCATTGCCCTTCCAGCTCCCTCAAAGACTTCATCCCATGACCTACCCTTGCACAGAAGAACTGTATCATCAGCAAAACAAACAGTTTTAACATTAGGTATTATGGTCGTCAAACTGTTAATATATATTGAGAATAGAATAGGGCCAAGCACTGTACCCTGTGGAACACCATAATTCACCCTACTGAATGAGCTATATGTTGTATTTAATCTAACTTTTTGAAATCTATTACACAGATACGACTGAAATAACTCAAGGACTTTACCCCTAATCCCGACATATTCAAGTTTACTCAGCAAAATATGGTGATCCACAGTGTCAAATGCCTTTGAGAGGTCCAGGAAAATCGCCAGCGGCTTTTCATTATTATTAAAGCAATTCACAACGAAATCAGTGGTTTCATGCAGAGCCACGTCTGTTCCCATCCCCTCCCTGAATCCATACTGTGAATCCGATAATAGTTTGTTAGAATATAAAAAACTACACAACCTTTTTTTTATACATTTTTCAATTACTTTACAAATAGGATTAGTAAGAGCAATTGGTCTGTAGTTATTAATATCAGTATTATCTCCACCCTTGTGCAAGGGTACTATAACAGCTTTCTTAAAAATATCAGGAAATACACCAGTATCAAAAACCAGATTCACAATATGCACAAGAGGCCTGATTAAGGATTTATAGTTTGACTTAATAATCGAACCACTAATAGAAAAATCCTCCAAAGAAGAGGAACTTTTTAGTGAGTTTATAGAATTAATAATTTCTTCATCTGTTATGGGATGAAGGAACATCGTGCCGGGAAACCGTTTTTCATTTGACAAAAAATGTGGTAATATCCTAGGTCTACTTATTTTGCTCGCTAATTTGGCACCGACAGAGCTAAAAAATTCACAAAGCTCATTAGCAATATCTCCTTGATCAGTTAAATCATGATTATCTGCATTTTTTAAGACAGAAATACTTGTCTTAGACAGATCAACATTGGTCACCTGCTTAATTAATTCCCAAGTTTTTCTTGGGTCACTATTTATTGCATTTAACTTTTGTTCAAAATAAGTTGATTTTGTTATTTTAATCATTCTACTTAATCGATCACGATAATCCCTATAATTTTGCCTTGCGACAACATTATTGGGGCTAAGGATATGCAACCTATGTAAGCGATCTCTAGTTCTGATTGAAACAAGCAGCCCAGGAGTAATCCATGGTTTTAGACGAACTTTTTTATTAGGAATTAATCTAACTGTCGTTGCAGCAGTTGTATGCTTATATAACGTATTTAGAAAACATTCTGAAGCTATATTAGGATCTATACTTACTAAAACAGTTTCCCATTTCTCTCCCATAAGACCATTATTCAATCTATTGTAGTCTATTCTCCTAACAGTTCTTTCCACTTTGCTAGTATTTGAGACATGCTCCAAATTAAATCCAAAATCAATATTAAACAACAATGCATGATGATCAGTAATAGAACTATTCAATATTATCAAATTGTTAATATAGCGTTTTCTACTTTTCATAAAAATATGGTCAATGCAGGTCTTACTATAACTGGTTGTTCTAGTGGGTTTATTAACTTTAGATAGGTAACCATGGCTATTTAAACAATTTAAATAATCGTTAACAATTAATGATTGGGTATCAAGTAAATTTATATTAATATCACCAACAAAAAGTTCAATGTCGCAACAAGTGAAATGATTGTTAGTTAATAAATCAGATAATGCTAAAGTATTAGATTAGATACACCTAAGCCCTAAGGAGCTTGTAAGTGTGATAATGCTCAATTCAAATTATAAACCGACATGTAGGTACAGAGAGAGAAGAATATAGATGTTATAGAGAAAATAGAAAAGTAATCATACATTCAAACACACTATTGCAAGTGAGAAAATTACCGAAACGATACAATTCTAAATTAATGAAAAGTCCCCAGACGCTGCCATACAGAGCATCTCAGTTTAGGAGGTTTTTTAAAACATTTATGTTTAAACGGACAAATTCTTTACTTTTTTTTTTTAATTTTTTTACACATACAATCTGACGTATCTCCACAGGTAAAATGATTATATAATTTCACTCCTGCATAATTTATAATATTTAAATAGGAGGAGCTATTTGCAATTGGTCAAGTAAAATTAACGCTAACATTTGCTCTAGTTAAATAGTTGTGAATAATTGGCTCATGGCTGATTTTTGAAGTTTTAATGAAGAATACTGAGTAAATATAAAGACTTTTAAGATCAAACAAGTTTAAGTCCCTAAATAGCCGTTCTGAAGAAAACTGTCTTGGTTTATTATATATAATTTTCAAGATTTGTTTCTGGACAATAGATAATGGATTTAATGTGGAGGTACAAGCGCCACCCCACACCGGAATACCATAACTTAAAACTGATTCCACTAGAGCTAGATGGTTAAGATTTAGAAATTGACGAAGTTGATAAAATTTATAAATAAGTATACGTAATTTGTTTACAATCATTTGAATATGAGCATCTTATTTGAGTAAATTATCCACCATCAACCCCAAATATTTAATAGTTTTTGCTTGTTCTATTTGTTCCGTACAATCAGAACACTGATTTATATTATTACAGTGATGAAAAGTTAAATTTGTAAAATTAGGTTTTCCGGATTGAGTGAGTGAAAAAGTGAGAAATTTAGTTTTTATTGTATTTAGAGTTAAAGGTTGGTTTCCAACCATCTACCTATTTTATATAAACCCTTTTCCGATTTTTCTTTTGTTTCATCCCAATCATTACCTTCAAAAATCAATACCGTATCATCAGCATAAGCCACGATTTTCCCCGGGACATCCGAATGGAACATATCATTCAGATAGATCTGAAACAACAAGGGACCTAGAACCGTCCCCTGTGGCACGCCAAACGTGACCACAGATTCGCCACTCGTTTCATTGCCAATCGACACGACCTGATACCTCCCAGACAAATAATCTCGCCCGCTACACCTCTAATACCATAATTCCACATTTTATTAATTAAGGTTTTATGGTGTACTGTGTCGAAGGCCTTTGCCAAGTCTAGAAAGACTGCCAGAGGCCTTCTTCCATTGTTAACCGATTCATGTATCATTTTTATTACCGCATACATCGCATTTACCGTTGAGATGCCTGATCTAAAGCCAAATTGCTACTTATTTATAACATTATGTTTATTTAGATGAGATGTAATTCGTTCCTTAATGCTTTTTTCTAAAATTTTCGCTAAGTTACTAATTAATGATATAGGACGGTAATTTATAATTTCAAGGGGATCCCCTGTTTTAAGTATTGGTTTGATTATCGTCTTTTTAAATATTGAAGGAAATTTTCCTTGTAAAAACATAAGATTTATAATATTCATTTATTTATTTATTTATTTATGGTTAACACATACAGCAGTATAAACACTTGTGGATGCTAAGTACAGAAATAATTAGGATACTCAAAATATGATCTGTAGAGACATTTACAATAGTATATAAAATATATCAATAAAATATAAATTATATCAATAAAATATAAAATATAACAATAGGACAATATATAACATAAAGTATAAGTAAAAGTAAGCACAATGCGCTGCGTTACAAATTTTAAGCAATTTTCAAACGCCTCTTAAAATTTTGCAGAGTAGGCATTGTTCTGTCAAAAATTTTTAATTGATTCCATTCCATGATTGGTTTAACAATATAATTTTTTATTATTTTAAGTGTTTCAGTTTTTATACCATCAATACCTGGTGAGGCAGTATTTTTAAGACCTGTTAAATAATTTAAAATTTCGTTTTCAGTAACTGGGGTTAAAAAAATCGTTTGATTAACATAATTTTTAAAAACTTGATTTTTATTGTCGTTTGTTAGGATTTTATTTTTATCTATAATTACATTTGCCATTTTTTGACCTATTTCTGAGAAATGTGCATTAAAATGGTCACAAATAATTTTAGTATTTGTTTCTATACCGTTATTTATTTTAATCTGATTAATAGTTCTTTTAGTCCTAATTGATTTAGTAGATTCGTTTAAGATGTTCCAAATTTGTTTCTGATCATGATTCGCTTCATAAATTTTGTTTTTAAAGTAGTCATTTTTTGTTTGTTTAATTTGTTTTGTGTTTGAATTCCTATATATTTGTATGTTTTTTTAAGTTGCAAATTATTATGGTTTCTTAGTGATTGTTTTTTTAAATTATCACGGGATTTAATCAGATTTATAATATTTGCAGTTATCCAAGGATTATTCATTCTTTTTCTCACGGTTTTAGTAATTTTTTTGGTAAATTTGTTTATTATGTATGTTAATTTATTAACAAATTTTCGAGCTGCGACGTCGCAATTCGCTTTCGATAATACATCGTTCCACGATTCATTTTTTAAAGCTCCTACCAGTAAGTCATAATTAATTTTGTGGAATATAAATGTGTTAGTTTTAGAACTAAAGACCTCTTTGAAAATAATACTTAGCGCAATCGGATAATGATCTGTTATCGCGGATTCAACAATAAAGGATTTTTAACAAATATCTAATTTAGATCTTAAAAATATATGATCTATACAGCTTTCAGAAATATCGGTTTTTCTAGTATTTTTGTTTACTTGTGGGTAAAAACCTTTTTCTGAAAGAAGGTTTAAGTACGAAGCTACTATAAGATTATTTTTCTTATGTCAAATAAGTTGCAATTATCTAATATCTTTACAAGCTCTTGTACAAAAACGTCTGGATTAGTTGATGGTGGTCTATAGATTGCAATAATATTATAACTGGAACCATTCTTGCTAAAATTAATGACACTAAAGGTGACTTCACTATATTTTACATGTTTGATAGATACGGCCAAATTTGTTTTTACGTATATAGCGACTCCATCGTTTTGGTTGAAACGACCAGAATTGTAAAAGAAGTTATAGCCTGGGATTTCGAAATTTTCAGACTGTATGTGCCATGTTTCAGTTAAAACAATTATATCGTAAATGTTATTAGAATTATCTAGTAATAAAAGCAGTTCATCAAAATTTTTTTTAATGCTTCTTATATTCAGACAAAAAATATTGAATGTATCGTACTTACTTATTGAATCCGATAAAGCTTTATTAACCTCAACCTGAGACTCCCTGTATATACAATCATCAGCGTCATAGCAGGATTCTACTTCATTCATAAATTCCAACATTCCTATGTGCAATCAAAAATAATAACAAACAAAATAAAATACTCTCTATGGCCCAGCGATAAGAATAATGTGCTGCTTGTTTTTTTTTCCTTTGCCACCGCTACAATAAAAAGAAAAAATAAATTGTGGAATGGTACCTGAAAAGTGTTTAACTAAGTAATTTAGACTAGGAGGTTTTATAATACAGAATATCAACTTGTTATTTAATTAAATATGAAGATAATAACAACTAATAATTAGTATACAATATACTTATTCAAAAAATATGAAGAAACCTGAAAGTATCGTATAAAAGGAACTTAATAATTTAATGCATATCATCTGAAATTAGGTTATTTAAATTGTCTATATCTTTAATTATTATATGCTTATAGCATCATAGCTATTTATCTATGAAAGTGGTAATGGGAATAGCTGGAGCATGCCGCACCGATGAGATCCATAAAATGAGGTTATAAGAGGTCGAAATCAAGGATGATGTAGCTATAGTTAAAATCCTCCAGAGCAAAAACAAGGTTCAAAGAAGTTTTGTGATAACCGATGATGGAGGTCCAGTTTCTTTTGTGAGGTTACTACGAGATTACATTAGACTTCGGCCAAATAATGCACAAGACGAACGCTTGTTCTATCGCTATGAACGAGGTAGGTGTGTGAATCAGGTGATTGGAAAACACACTATTTCGAATGTTCCCAAAGAAATTGCCATATTTTTGAAACTTCAAGACATAAATAAATACACTGGTCACTCGTTTAGAAGAACATCAGCTACGTTTCTCGCAAATGCTCCAGGTGTCAACATGTTGGATTTGAAAAGACATGGCGGTTGGAGGTCTTCGTCCGTTGCGGAGGGATATATTGGTGATTCGCATACTAATAAAATCAAAATGTCCAAAAAGATATTAAATGGAACTCCTACTTTTATTCCATCTAACAACGTGAGAGTGACAAATAGAACGAGTTGTAATATGGTCCAAGTTCAGGATAATAACGAGACTCTAATACGAAGCTTATTGAATTAAATAATATTCCATCAATTTATTTTTCCAACTGTTCAAATTTCACTATTAACCTTAATGGCAATAAATAATTGTTATTTAAGTTTTATATTATTGTTATTATAGCACTTGCTTTTTCAATAAATATAAGCATTTTGCTATTAAGTTTTTTTCCAAAATTCGCTTAAATAAATACAATAAAAATTTCCTATGAGTATTCGTGTTTTCTTGTCCTGGCACCGAAAGTAGTACTATCGTAGCTAGAATCATACTACTTTCGTAGCTAGCAACGTATAATATTCAGGTAACCCTAATGTTTACATTCGTGATCTTTCGTGTTGCTAGGGCCCGAAGGTTAATTTATTCATACAGTAGTAGAAAATAGTTATTTACATTACTAGATGCGAAAGTTAATTTTTTTGGTGGGAGGAGGAATAGCCGAGGCGAAGCCGAGGTGATTCAAACCTTTTATCTGTTTTGTGGTGATTCAGTACCTCCGAACATGTCAGAGTCTGTTAGTTCGAATTTTTTAATTTTGCTAGTCTAAAATGTTCTTCCAAGACCAAAACGTTGCTATTCAGAAGGCGGCCGAGTTGGCATGTGCCTCACCGTTACCTGAGAAGTCGAAAGATAGATACTATCAAACGTACAACCTGTTTCTGGAATGGTTCGCGGATAAAAATTCGCTTTAATAAATAATACAATACAAATTTCCTATGAATATTCGTGTTTTTTTCTGTCCTGGCACCGAAAGTAGTACTTTCGTAGCTATAAACATACTACTTTCGTAGCTAGCAACGTATAATATTCAGGTAACTCTAATGCTTACTTTCGTGATCTTTCGGATTGCTACGGCCCGAAGGTTAATTTATTTATACAGTAGTAGAAAAAGAGATTTTATTGATCACGAATTGTCACGTTAACAGAATTTAAAACATTTGATAAATAACATAATTATCAACTTTTAAAAAGTAAGAAAACGGTTTCATAAAAAAAGTCTGTTACTAAAATGAAAACGTTATCGAAACAGCTCTGTTATGAAACCAAAATAGAAAAACGACATTTTGACACCCTGTAAATTCGTAATTTTGAAGCTTTCAAAAAAATGTTATATGAAGTTGTACTATTAACTTTTCGAGCAGATTTACCTCCTTCGTATTTTTCTCATCATTTTCGAACATCCTGTATATTATTCAGAATTTCTTACAAGAATTAATTGTAGTAACTGTATTCTAGATTTGCATGACGGTATTATAATATCATTTATTAGAATTAATATTTAAACTACTTGAAATTTGCAACGTTTATATTATAGATAAAATGCAAAGTTTAAAACAAGTAAGTTTACGTGACCGTACCAAATCTCATCATTTTTAGTTTTACGCCGATTTTAAACATAAAAAAATCTGCCCTATCCTATGCTATAGGCACCATAAAATGGCGCAAAATAATACAAGTAGGTACCTACTGAGCTATCCGCGTATTATTAAGTACCTAAACAATTCAAAGTTAATCCGTCTTAATACCGGCAAATATTGTCTTATATCGTTTGCGCATATCTCAAAATTTTTCTAATTAAGTCAAATGAAGGTGTTTTGTTTATTCATTAGTTAAATATCCGTGAATCAGAGAGTTTGGGTGTCCGAGTGTCAGTGAAGTGGTATAGGGTTTGAGTTACACAATGCCGATGGATTGTCAACAGGAAGATTTGAACCAAATTAGGATTGAAAGGCCGTTTTATGAACATCAACAACTAAGGCAAGATTTTTGTTATGAGAAACCGAAAAAGACAAGTATGTATCTAATATTTTTTATATTTTAAGACTTAATAAAAAGTTTAAAATTAATTAATATGTTTGTGCGTTAAAAGCTTGGGAAAATCCCTTACCCAGGAGCGTGTATTGTGAAAGTTTTTAAATTAAAAATCTTAAACATGCCTATTCTCCTAAAATTTTATTATATTATATTCGTAGGTATTTTCAACATATGAAAACATTTAAAAAATCGTATTAACTAATAAATAACAATGGGTGGTACTATTTTACATATTATATGTTCAAAAACAAGATATAATATAAAAGCTTGCAAAAAAGACATTTTCAAAAATCGAATAATCCTTCCGATTCGGAAGATGAACTTTTATTAACATCGGTTCAACCATTTCTTCGCTTATTATATCTACCTGCCACATTTTTGGCTTCTTCTTCTATCACATGATCGATACACTTTTTCCACTTTTCCGCACTGATTTTACCCATAGCTTCATTAAAGAGTCTTTTTGAATCCATCATTTTATAAGTCGTGTTTTTTCTGGCGACATCTGTCTTTATTTGAACCCATATAATTTCGATCGGATTTAACCTGAACATAGAGAATCCCATGGAAATTTTGAGGTGATATAGGCGGCCATGCTTTTGACAGATGAGGTTTATATTGGTAAATTACATTAAGTTACTGTATAGTAAACCAGCAAACAAAGATATTCTTATGTAAAACATTTCTTGTACGCATTTGCGTTAAACAATTTGAGAAAAATGGAATGCTTTGAAAGTATAATTTAGGTATGTAAATACTTCAATGAGTTGAGTCAAGTGCAAATATGTCATCCAAAATTAATATATTTAATGAATTTAATGGAAGACTGCGACCAGGAAGCGTTAGAGTCGAATGGTTTGTTTACGAAAATCCAAGAAAGTCTGCTGCAGATGTAAAGTAAATATGGCCTTTTGCGTAAAAGAGATTTGAACAAAATTGTTTCAAAATATTACATATAAGTATGTCTTAAAACACAGACATCTAATTAATTCGTCACCTTCCTATTCACCATTAAGAAGAGAGGATGGGTTAGAATTCAAGCAACATTAAAATCTTACTATGTTTGTACATCCTACGTTTTTTGAAATATAAGTTGTTAATGCGTAATAATTAAACAAATTTGTGTTTTCTGTTTAATAAATCTTTATAGCGAATAATAAATAATAATGTTAATTCAGAAATTTTGCATTATTCACAGGTATATATCTACATTATTTAATGGTTGTAGATCATATGTTTACCTTTTCAACTGTCAAAAAATTTTCGTAAGTAATTACATAAGTGCATCAAAATTACCGATAATTTTTTATGAAAGCATGTTGTCTAAAAACTGAATGAGTTTATTTTCATATTTTGGCAAAAGAGCCCGACACCGAAGGAGGTATAGGTTCACTGGTTCAATAGTAAAATTCAAAAACATAATAGACCATTTAAGAACATATGATTTTGACAAGAATTATAACCTAAACTTGTCACTTTGCCGCCCAGCAAAGCCGTTGTCAAATATGTTATGGTAATTTCATGGCTTTGACATAAACTTTACCCTAAATTTGTCAAATTTGCCCCCCAGCGACGTCATCCTTAAATGTTCAATGACCTAATGAACTAATAACAAGTTATCTTTCAAGAATCTTTCACTTTTTCAGGTCCATTTATCATTAAACAAAACAGTTTTTGTCCTGACGTAAATAAATAGCATTAATAGTTTAAGAAAATTATTAAATTGTCGTAAACGAAAAGAACCAAAATTAAAAGTTTATTTTTTAAATGTATGTATATATACAAAGAACTACATATTTAAATTCCTTTATTTCATACTGTATTGTAAAACATACCTTTACATATTTGAATTTAGTTCAGAAAATAAAGTTTTACAGCAATAAGTCCGGTAAAATTTTTTTACCGGACTAGTCCTGTAAAATTTCTTTACCGGACTGAAATTTGTAAGTTTTAGTTTAATCAATGTCAAACACACAATGTTTCCACCAGTAAATATAAGCACTTTTCAAATTAAAACTTCATTATAATTTCAAAACATAATTATAATTTTCAACAGAACAGTATGAAATAAAATATTGTACGTCATTCATCCGACAAATGCTTTACAGTATTCGTTTTAAAATTCCAGACTCGGCTCCTTCGTCGCCTCGTCTCGAAACATTTCACTCATGCTGTAAAAGTTGATTTACCGGACTTATAACGTAAATATCTATTACATTGTTCTTGCTTCTTCTAAATATTTTTAAAAAACTTTTGAAGATATATGTCTGAAAATTGAATTTAAACGAGATTAAATCATACTTCATCAGGTCGACTTTAAGCCGTAAGATATTTAAAATCTGGCTAATTAAAATTAAAATAACTAATACCCGGACGTCAAATTAGATAACTAATTCGAGGACATAATAAGATATATAATGTACATAGAAAAGTATTTTATAGCGAGTGGAATTAATTTAGAGTGTTTTAAATAAATATTAATTCAAAAGAATGGAATGCACGTTACAGCTTAGCCGCATTACAAAGTAAAATAAATATTTTCAAAAAATAAGATCACTTTGTATATTTATAATAATAACATCTTAAACTGTCCTATCAGAGTGTTAAAGATATAACAGAAATTGTATCTCTTTACCAGTCCTTAAAAATAGTTAATATAATCAATATTATATCAATATAAATCAACATGGGCATTCACGAGGACTACTAGTAGAAATAAATATTCGGATTTTATTAAACAAAACTGAAGTCAAATTTTTAGCAACATAAATTTAGGTACACACTGAGCAACACACACATATTTATTTTATTCGCAGCATTGTTTAAATTGTTGTAATAAATCTCATAGATAAACTATGTAATTTAAAATAAGTAAATATTACATACCGGATCCTTGATACATCCATTAAAAATGCTAGACCTAGTATCGGGAGGAAAAATTCCACCAAACCTATTAAAAATAAAACTAGTATGTAGTATACAAATTACCTGCATCTCTAATTGCTATACCATTTTAAGTAGATATAAGTACCTAACAATCTGTAGGTACCTACCTTGGTTTCCATAAAACAACAGGCGTACCAACGACGAGACAAACATTTCTTGTAGCATTTCAAGCCTAAGAAAAATTTTGCTTAAGATGGGTTAAACAAAGATTAGTTCTAACGTCTTTGGTTTTAAATATCACACTTTGCATATTTAAATTATACTGGGAAAGATCTGAATTTTTTATATTTCAAATTTTCACCTATCTATAAGCGTTTCCGAGATAATGACAGCGTAAAAATTAAAAACTTCCTAATTATAATTATTCCTACCTAATACCCACCATATGAGTCAAGGTGTTTTCATGACAGCGACCTAAGAGGTGTCAATTTCAGCACTTGCGCATTATGCGGAAATGTTGGATAATACATAAGCGAACAATTTCCAAGGCGTTGGATAGGCAGAACAGGTGCTATTGACTGGCCAGTGCGATCCCCGGACTTAACCCCGCTCGACTTCTTTTTGTGGGAAACTTAAAGAACAAAGTCTACGTTAACCATCCAAATGACTTAGAATCTTTAAAAGTCAGAATTAGTGCTGAAATTCAGGCCATTCCAGAGGACTTCCTTTTAAACGTTGTAGACGGGTTCAGCGATCAACTGGCGCTCTGCTTAGCAGAAAATTGTGGTAATTTTGAGCAACTTATCCACTGAAAAGGTTTCACTTGTTTATTATTCCAATGTTAAGTCGTTCAATTTTCTAGGCTATTTATTCTTGTTATTATAAAGTTTGTTACAATTTTAAATAACTAAAAATTTGAAATACAAAAAATTCAGAGTTTTGTCAGTAGAATCCAAATATGCAATCATATGCAGGATGTTCCATTTAAGAAAAGTAAGTTAGTCTCTATAGCAACCAAAACAGAAGTGACATAAATAATTCATCCAGGTAGAAATGTGGGGAATGATTTACTGAACAACTTTCATAAATGTCACTTTTTCGTATACGAGGTAATTCAAAAGTTACAGGCATTCTGCGCGACTCTTTTGCCACTCTGTATATTTAACGGCTATTCAACAATATAGAGCAGAAAATCGACCAATTATCTACCTTAATGAAACATGGTTCGATACACATGACACTATAAGAAAAGAATGAAACTATTTTTCAAAAAAATGTCAAACCACGGTTTCTTTAAATAAAGGTCAAAGAATAATAAAAATACACGCAGGTTCACAAAATGGATTTGTTCCGAACTGTCTGTTGCTTTCAGTTAAACATATGCAGATTCTTCTCTAGATTACCACCAAGACACTGACGCATAACTTTTTGAAGATTAGTTTGAACATTAACTTCTTAAAAATATACCCAAAAATAGCGTTATGGTAATGGATAATATAATCGTCAAGTAAAAATATTTCCTAGGCCTTATAGTTCTAAATCCCCAAAGTTTTATGATAAATAGTAATAAGTATATATTTTGAAGATCCTTACAAAAAACGGGATCTTTTAAAAGTATTACAGGCCTTTAAAATTAGTAAAGAATACGGGTGTGATAAACTTGCAGCAGAAAATGGACATTCAACGTTGCGTCTTGCCCCCTACTATTGTGTATTTAATTCAATCGAACTTATATGGCACCGAGTAAAATTAAGTATTAGAAGGAATATTACTTCCCCCACATTAAATACATCTGTAGTACAATTAATAAAAAACATAGTAAGCTTTCATTTCTGCAGACAGTTGGAAAAACTGTATACAACATGTAATTATGGTGGAAAATTCTTATATGTGTATAAGTACTAATGTTTAACCCTTAATAATAAGTTTAGATGAAGATAGTGATAGTGACACAGAACTAAATTTAGAGTAAATTAGAATTAAGTCGCCCAAATTGATTATTGTAAACTGTAAATTCTGTGTACACACATTGTACTGTATTTAAATCTTAAATTTAATTTTAATCTTGTATTAGAGTATAGTCTAAATGGTAACATTGTAAATTTTAATCACAATAACTATAAATATAATATAAAAATAAAAACAAACGCGATCGCGCCTGCCCCCGTAAATTTACAAGTTTACTTATTACAATTAATTTCTCATTATGTAAAGAAGAAATGTTGGTAAGTTTTTGGGGACATTAATAATTTAAAAATGTATACCTATATACTAAAATTCCAACAAGGAAAAATTACACCAGTGAAAATTAAATAAATAATCTGTTACGTATATATGTGTGACTGATGGTGGTATAATAACTTTATTAGAAACAGGGGTAGGTATAAGTAGTTCAGTTAATACGTTAGGTACATAAGTACTTTTAAAGTACATAGTTAATTAAATTGGAAAAGTACCTACCTCAATTAAATTTTAATATAGGTCGATACGTTAGTAGATAATGATATTACAAAACTATGATTATTATCTTGAATGATAAAATAGTTTGGATAACTTTTAATTAACAAATGTGAGAATAATGAAATCTTGGTACGTTTAATAAGGACTCAGTTTTTAAATGGCAGATGGGTTAAGTGATACCTCGTTGGAAAGGTATTTTTAATCTATGAACGATCCCCAAGTTTAAAAAGATTTAATCGATTAAGTTCAAAATGGCGGCCACTTTTGTTAATGTGGGTTAGTTTGATTTTTAAGCAATAGTAAAGGAACATAGGGGCGGCTAGGCGGTATTTTTAGTATTTTATAACAATAAAAAAACTACCAAAACTACAAACACCACTTAAGATGCTCAAAATGTTTACCATTCACTTCTTGGCACATGTATAGCCTATCGCGAAATTCTGCGCGAACATAATAAAAAATTTCTTAACTAATTGATGCGCACACTTGAATTATTCTATGGCACAAATCGTCTAATGACTGCGGCTGGGTTATGAATACTTTGGACTTAAAATCCCCACACAAAAAAAGAGTCCATAAGAGTTAAGTCCGGTTGACGAGCAGGCCATTCGACAGCACCACCACAGGCACCACGACGACAAATCCAGCGCCCGGGATAGTGCTGATCAAGGTAGTTCCTAACATCTCTACTATAATGCGGCGGAGCTCAATCTTGTTGAAATATTATAGGCATATCACCAAATTTATCAGGATTTTCCTCAATACACTCCAGAATCAAATGTTCTACGGTATTTTCAATCAGATCCAGATACACCGGTCTAGTTAAATTTCCCTTGATAAAAAAAGGCCTAATAATATGGTTTCCCAAAATACCTGCCCAAACGCTAAGTTTCTGAGTAACTGGGTATAAGATTCCCTGTAAATATGAGGATTTACATTGCTCCAATACCGAACATTTTGATGGTTGACTTTTCCGTTTAGAAAGAAAGTACACTTATCACTAAAACAAATACATTTAAGGAAATTTGGGTAACGGTTCAATCTTGCACTTATTAATTCACAAAACTCTAGTCTACGATCCGGATCATTTTCTGTTAACTCGTGTAAAATTTACAATTTGTAGGGATAACATTTAGGAAAAGAAACCACTCTTTTGCCCCGCTTTTTAGTGGATATGAGTGTCTGGAGGGGTATGATTGGGGTTGTTAAGAGGGTTTAGAGACATGGAAAGGGTTATGAGAGGTTAGTTTACTTGGCCCTTCGCATAAGGGTTGTTATAGCCCTGACCCTATCATTGCCCTTTCCTTGTCTCTAAACTGTAATGAAAAATCTTTATCATTCCCTCCAAACATCCATTACCACGAAAATTTTGCGAATTGCGAAAAAGGGTGGTATTGGGGGTAAAAAAGGTTTTGACTATTATTTTGGTTTTCTCCACCCTCGAAAACAAGGGAGGAGGGAAGTAAGTTTTATAGTTGCAGCTTCAACTCACCCACAGTTTTATTGCTTAAAAATCAAATTAAACCCACATTGGCAAAAGTGGCCGCCATTTTCAAATGAATCGATAAAATCTTTTTAAACTTAGAGATCGTTCATAGATTTAAAATACCTTTCCAACGAGGTATCACTCGACCTCATCTGCCATTTAAAAATTTGCTTACCGCCATTTTTGAAAACTGAGTCTACAATTTATACTAAAAAAGAAGTATACAGAATCAGTCAGAAAGCCGTAGAGAAATAAAGTTACTATATCTTAGAATATTTTTGTATTTTGAATAAAATTTCAATTATTTTTTATTAAGTGCATTATAAGTCTAAACCTAATAGTTTCCGAGATATCGACTTTTGAAAAATGACATTTTTAAATTTTTACAGCTTCTAGCTTTCTAACGATATGTATATAGAGTGAAACGGCTTACATGCCCCTATCTTAGTTTTTAACTATCTTTCTAAAAGTGTCAACTTCTGATTAAACCGGATGTAGCTCAAAAGCCCGAAATATAGTACTTTCGGTTTACAGTGGCGTATTTAGGGGGGGGGGGGTCCGGGGGGTCTGGACCCCCCCCCCCCCGTGGACTCAGTAGTAAAGAAAACTGAAATTCACAATCATTTATTTGCAATAAATAACATGAAACATTATTTCAAATTTTCCAGATGTTTGGGGATTTCCACAGTCTTTTAGTTTAATAATTGTTGAATTTTATTTTTCGTTCCGTGTTTTCTAATTCAGGTGAGTAAAATAGTATACCGTTATACATACCTTCAAAAAACTAATATTTCAAATGCAAATATTGGCATTTATATTTAAAAATTGCTTTTTTTCTAGGTTTTTTTTGAGCCGGGCTATCAAAACGTAAAATTTGTAAGTTTAGACAGTCCAAAAAAGGGCGTGGCACCTAAAAAAATTTTCCCTGCGACGCATTTTTTTAAGGAAGATAATCACAATCCTAAATACGCCATTGTCGGTTTAACCGGAAGTTAGTATTTTTTACAAGATATTAAAAAAGTAAGATAGGGATATGTAAACCGTTCTGCTCTATAGCGGACCGTTAGAAAGCTAGAAGCTATCAAAGTTCAAAAATATCATTTTTCAAAAGTCGATATCATGGAAGCTATTAGGTTTAGATTTATAGTGAACTTAATAAAAAATAATTGTAATTTTATGCAAAATCCAAAAATATTCTAAGATATAGGGTGTTCTATTAAAAAAAAGTGACTTTATTTCTCTACGACTTTCTGACTCATCCTGTATACTTATCTTTTTTTAACTCTAATAGACTTTACAAAACCATCAAACTTTTGTCTTGAATATTTTTTGTTAGCTGTTTTACATTAAGAAATAATCGACCGTTTTCTTACATACCAACGATCCTGTATAACTTTTAGTTTGACCATAAAAATTTTATGACAATTTTATTTTTCGACACATTATATTTTTTTCAGATGCTGCAAAAGAGTGGTCGCAAAATTTTAGAATAAAAAATCTCATTGTCAGCATATTACCCGTATCAGAATGGCTCTTAAAATATAATTGGAAAAAAGATTTCTTTTCTGACGTTATTGCTGGAATTACCGTGGCCATTATGCATATTCCTCAAGGTAAGTTTTATTGTGTTAATTTTGAATATTTAATAAAATTTACAATTTCTATACCAGTAAATAAAAAAAAAAGAATACGCAAATGTAACCGTAGACTTTTTCGCAAGGAGGGCTAATCAGAAGCTTAATTTTGGAGCTTGGGGACGTAAAATCTCTTTTTTATGAGCTGCCAAGTATAATCGATTTTTATTAAATAAGATTTATTAGCAATACCAATTTGTGAAAGAAAATGTTTATTGTGACTAAGGTGAGTTGGGCTAGAACTAGATCGTTATATTCTAGCCTAAGGAATGTGTGCTGGCAATTTGTACAAACGTTTTAGAGCATTGTTTCCCAACGTGGGGCCCACGCCCCACAGGGGGGCAATTTGATTGTTAAGGGGGGCAATTTAAAAATGGGACTCGACACGAGTTAAACCCTTTTGCTCCGGGCCATTTAAATGCAATGCTAGATTTCGGTGCCAAAATTGAAAGAAAAAAGCACATTCTTAAATAATTGCGGCCAATAAATATTATAAATTCGTTTAACGAGACCAAAATATCAACTGGGTTAATGGATTTGTCTGATATATCAAATATGCAGTATCAAGAAGAACTCGCAGAAATGCAAAATGATGAGTCAGTTAAAACTTTATTTAATATAAAAGGAGCGATGGCATGGCTTTGTAAGGAAACAAAAATCAAATACCCAAATTCAACCAAATGTGCAAGAAAACTATTGTTACCGTTTCCATCTTCATATTTAGCCGAATGTGGATTTAGTGCTGTAAATGATTTACTGGTAAAAAAAAGAAATCGTCTGGAGATAACTCAACGAGGAGACTTGAGATTGAAGCTAACCAAATTGGAACCTAACATAAAATCTCTTTGCAGCAAGCATCAAGCGCAAGGATCTCACTAAATTAAAATATTAAATTATTATAGAAAAATCTTTATTAAAATTATTTCGAATTTGAATTTCAGTTTTTCATTATATGTTTTGAAAATTTATTTACTGTGTTTCGTTAACAATTTTCTAGTGATTTCTTCCTAAAACCTATCATTTAAGTTTCTTAAGTGAACAATTCAATTTTTTAATATTAAAAATTATGTATATATGTTACATAGGGGGTCATAAGAATTTTAGAAAGGCTTAGGTGGGGCATGGCACAAAAAGGTTGGGAAACACTGTTTTAGAGGAAACCTGCAACAGAAGGGAAATGTGTTTATTTTTGTGAACAATGGGAGACCATTGCAGCAGCTTCTTTTCGTTTATGTCAACATATGACGTCTACCTCTCATTTTCTTATTTGCCGTGATCTCCAACGATACCTCTTTAACGATTCTACCAGCGTCCATTATTTCTAAATATTTTAACCACTCAAGTCGCTTATACTTACGTTTGGCTTGTTGCCGATAAATGTTTTTGTTCGTCCGTCTCTCCCTTTCTACATCCGTCTTCTGATACCTCTAAATATTTGGGGTAGAAAGTCTCTATTTTTGTTTATCACCCATGTTTCAGAACCATTGTCAATTGAGGTTCTCATTTGTAAATTCATATTTTCATATTACGTGATATGTATTTTTCTTTCCTTTGCTAACTCCAATCGACCTCGCTCTCTTCGCATTTTTATATCCCCACTTTACAGGGTGTTTTTTAATTCCATGCTAATATTTCAGAAGGTTATTCTTAGGTCCATTTTGAGAAAAAAACTTCATATGCACATATGTCCTTAATGTCTTAACTGTTGAACTACAGGGTGCTAATATTTTTTTTTATGATAACTTTGGTATGACCCTATTAATTTTTGTGAAACGTGGTACGTATCTTCTATGCATCAGAGGGCATTTTCTGCTGCTGTACAACATGATTTTTTACTCTTGCCAGTGGCGTTCGTGCGGGATTTGCACCAAATCATTTTAAAGGGCAAAGCGATACGCCACCGCTTTTTCTTAAAGTAAAAATTATTTTTGAAATCCTTATTCCTTTCTGAGAAAATCTGGCGTCTTCATTTTATTTCGTTTGACGTATGATTATTGCATAAAAAAAATATAATTCATTCACTTGCACGTTAATTTGAAATTGGGTACTATTAAGAATTAAAACCGTATCTTGTTGGTAAGAAGCAGATTTTGTTTTGTAAACATAAACAGTTAAATTAGTGGAGAAAGACTTTTTGACATTCTTTCCCCTTTTCCCTATATTTCAACTCCACTTCGAGAATGGACTATTTCTTTAAATTTAAAATAAACAGTTTTGGTAGTTGTCTACCTAGTTTAGTTGTTACGTATTTATGTCATAAAAATTAATAATAATATTAAAAAAGCATGGTCCATTTCACGGATTCTGAGTTAGCAGATAATGCATATCATGTATGGGCTTGCTGATGGTAACGCACTGGAAGCCAGGCGGTTGTACGAAAACCGCCTTTCAAATAGAAATATTCCGTAGGCATGAACATTTCCAAACATTCATAGAAGGTTGTGCGAAAAGGGAAGCTTTAATCCAGACAATCATGTAGGAGTACAACGTACAGTAAGAACACCATAAATTGAGGAAGCGGTTTTAAATTCAGTCGAGGAAGACCCCAATTAAGTACACGAAAAATTGGAAACAGTTTCACATATTCTTGTTTGGAAAATTCTCAATGACTTATATTGTATCCCTACCATATCCAACGTGTTGAGGCTTTACTCCCATTCGACCTTCCCTTATGGATGAACTTTTGCCAATGGTTTCTTCAAGAAGTAATTGAAAATCCATTATTTGATACTGAAATTTTATTCATCGATGAAGCCAATTTTTCTAGAAACGCCAACAAAAACTTTCACAATAATCATTTTCGGGCTAAAGAAAACCCACATGCAATCTTGGAATCCCGTCACCAGAAGTAGTTTTTCGTTAACGTGTAGGCTGGAATATGCGGTAATTATTTAATTGAACCCTATTTTCTTCGTGAGAGGTTGAATGGGGATCACTACTGGAAGCTTATGGCAGAAGAATTGCCATCTGTGATGGAAGATGTTCCCATTTTAGTAAGAAATCGAGAGTGGCGCGCGAACATTTATACCAAAATTACAATAATCGTTGGATAGGTCGCGGAGGACCCTAGGCATGGCCACCTAGATTCCCGGACCTCAATAGTTTAGATTACTTCCTGTGGGGTCATTCTAAAACATTGGTTTACAGCACACCAATTTATATTGAGCAGCAGTTGAGAAATCGCATCATGGTTTCTTGCGAAACTATTAGAAACAGTTCCGGCATTTTCCAAAGAGTACGTGAGTCCAGGAGAAGAAGAGCACAATCATGCATATTTGCAGGAAGTGGACATTTTCAACATCTGATTTAATTTATTTCTTTGTGAGTTTGGGTCATTTTGTATTGGCATTCCAAAATGAGTTTATATTACTATAATTTCATAATTTTACCGTTTCAAAATGATTCTCTTAGATAAGTTACTGTTTAAAGTTACATAAATTGTTTTTTCTTGTAAGTGGTCCAGCGAGATGCAAGTGAATGAATTTTATTTTTTTATGCGAAAACCATACGTCAAACGAAACAAAATGAAGACACCAGATTTGCTCAGAAAGGAATGAGGATATCAAAAATAATTTTTATTTAAGAAAAAGCAGTGACGTATCAATTTTTCTTTAAAATGATTCAGTGCAAATCGCATTTTAGCAAGTGAAAAATTGTATGTATACAGGGTGTCCGGATATGATGAGCAAAAAGCTTGGGGGGTAATTCGGCTCGAAAAAATAATAGTACAAGTTCATATAATATTTTTTCTAAAACTCAAAAATAATGGAATTACAGGGTGTCAAAATTTGTTTTTTAAAATAATTTTTCCCTTATGACTTCTAGATGATCCTTATCAAATATGGCGCACACTTATTACTACTATCCTTATGTATTATTGCTCCAAATTTGACATAAATATTTTAATGCCAAAGGGTCTTATTGGCCCCTACCATTAAGATAATGCCCCTTAACTTTTTTGTTTAAAGTTTTTTATAAATTTCAATTGCTCACCATTGAAGGCCATTGAAAAATCTTCAAAAAATATCCTCTTCTTTTATCACGATAAAACGAAATGTTTTTGAGAAAATTGCCTTTAAACATTTTCATGCTAGGAATGATTTATCAATCCACGAAACGAATTTACACGAAACTAGTGTATGTCATTGTTGTTCTTTCTAGTCATAAAGTAGTAGAATTAATTAACTAAAATAATCTGTCACATTAATATTTAGTTGCAATAATCCTAAGTTTACAACATAAATTTTGTTATAAAATATCATACTAAAATCAATAACATATTATTATCTTTATAACAAATTTTCGAAGTGATGCCCCCTACCTCATTACATAAGTTAATTCTTCTCAGAAAGTTCCAACAAACTCTAGCGAATATTCCTTCCGTTTGTCTAATTACCTCACAGTTATCTATTATTCTTTGCCGCAGTTCTTCAACGGTATTCACTGGAGTCCTGTATACAAGAGATTTGAGATAGCCCCAAAGAAAGAAATCCACTGGATTTAAATCAGGCGATCTGGGAGCCCACGGTATAAATCCACCGCGTCCTATTCATCTCTCAGGAAGATATTCATTCAGAGATTCTCTTACCAATATACTATAATGTGGCGGCGCGCCGTCTTGAAGCAGCCACATTGTTTGTCTTACTTGTAGGGGTACATCTTCCAATAAAACGGGCAGCCGATTTCTTAAAAAATCCAGGTAAATCTCACCTTTGTGGAAAAAAATGTGGCCCAATCAAGTGGTCTCGTACAATACCAGCCCACACATTAACCGAGAACTTGTTTTGAAAACCGCGTTCTATCACCAAGTGAGGATTCTCATTAGACCAATAATGTTCATTATGAAGATTGATAGGGCCGTCATGTCCAAATCCAGCTTCATCCGTAAAAAGAATATATAGATTGTATAAAATTTCGATTTTCGTTATGGGGATTTCTAATGTTATTACACAAATTCGCACGAGAAACAGGATCTTCAGGAAATAGAGCTTCCACCTTTTGGTAATGGTAGGGATAAAGGAGTTGCTCTCGCAAAACTTTATGTACCGAACTTTTTGGAATAATTTCCTGAGTTGCAATTAATCTTGTACTTATCTTGCGAATATTCTTAATTAAATTTAAAATACGAGTTTCTGCTTCCATAGTTCGAGTACTTTGCGAACGGCCTACTAAATGATCCATATTCTCCAAGCCTTTGATGAATAGTACTGAACATTCGCGATTGTGATATTCTTCTATTCGGATATACTTTACCATACAATATACAAACGTCTTGCTACTAGTGCATTGCCGCCAGCTACTCCATAATAATAATGCATGTCACGTAATTCGGCGTTAGAATAATAATTATAATCATTATTATTATTCATCTTATTTATTATTAACTTAATAAGTTTATGAAAAAATTAATCAGAATTATTATCTTCACAATAACAAATTTCATGCAAATTCGTTTCTAAGGAAATGCTTGCGTTTCCAAGGCATGCTTTGATAATAATAAAAATGAGAAGTGCATTGATAATCATTCCTAGCATGAAAATGTTTAAAGGCAATTTTCTCAAAAACATTTCGTTTTATCGTGATAAAAGAAGAGGATATTTTTTGAAGAGTTTTTAATGGCCTTCAACGGTGAACAATTAAAATTTTTAAAAAACTTTAAACAAAAAAGTTGAGGGGCATTATCTTAATGGTAGGAGCCAATAAGACCCTTTGGCATTAAAAGATTCATGTCAAATTTTGAGCAATAATACATAAGGATGGCAGTAATAAGGGTGCGCCATATTTGATGAGGATCATGTAGCTAGCAGAAAAGTTATAGAAGAAAAATAATTTTAAAACCCAAATTTTGACACCCTGTAATTCCATTACTTTTGAGTTTTCAAAAAAATGTTATATGAACTTGTACTATTATTTTTTCGAGCCGAATTACCCCCCCCCCCCCCCCCAAGTTTTTTGCTCATCATTTCCGGACACCCTGTATACATACAATTTTTCACTTGCTAAAATTCGAGATTTTCTTCTTGTAGTTTCAGTTATTCGATCGTTCTTTCTATACTATACACTATACTTCAAAAATTCAATTCAATTAACCTTTACTTTTTCATGACAATGGGCAAATATGATTACTTTAACACACTATATGAATGTGGCAACCTTCTTTTTTGTAAAAATGCAGTAATTATCATTATTATATAGGTTTAAGTATAATTAAAACGAAACTCAAATGTGGAAGTGATTGTATTTACGGATATTTTCCTGTATTGCTGCAAATTAGTAATAATTGTAACTTATATACAAAATGTTTCCTTTTTAATTGTTACTAAATAGGAACTGCTTAATAAAAGTCTGCAGCACGTAGACGTTCATGTTAATAAGCTAGTTTCCTTCGATTTAAGGAATTAAAATATTTTTAAATAATTAGTATCAGAGGGCATTTCCTAGGTAGGTTTCGTAATCTTGCGCCCCAGTATTTATTTGAATTTAATTAATTAATGTAATCTCATTTAGTTTTCGTAAGTATCTGATTTGAAAGGGAGCAGAAATGACGGCGACGATTTAATTGTGGAGACCTGTTTTGACTTACGAATTCTGTAAATCTGTTAAATGGTTAATCAACATTTCTTAACATCATTAAAACGATAAAAATATTTCTTCAGAAAAATGGTAGCCACGATTTAAACATTCATGTGTTGCGACAAATACAATTCAAGAAATAATCCCAATAATTTATTGTCTCTATATAAATTGTTCTGCATCTCTTCTTTGCGGAATATATTTTAATACGGTTCATGTTAAAACACTTTATAGTTAACAGTCAATGTTTAGAGGAATTGAAACTTACATATCAAATAGCAGACAGGTAGTGCATCTCTCTTTTCAATTCACGGCGCGCACTGGATTACGGCTTCATTCGGCTGGCTTTCGAGCCCTTAATAGGATTTATCTTTGGAAGGTTAATGACTTGAAAGGGTTGCATATAAAATGTGCCCTTTTTCAGTACTGCTTTAGCACACTTATTATTCATTTAGGTTTTTCAGGAAAATATAAACTTATTTTACTTCTTTGAAACTATTTAATTTACTGATCAAACCGGCATCTTGGCCACTTAAAAGAATATGCTTCTTTATTCCAAAAAAAGTATGTGAAACTGTTTTAAAATAATTTAACGGACATATCTATGAACTTTTAAAAGCAAAAAGCCCCGATTGTCTCGCGTTTAACCATTTTATAGCCAATTCCTCCACCACCTTAGAGAGTTGAACTCGAACGTATCAATTAATTAGTGAAATTCCTTTTAGAGATTTTTATAACCTAAAGTTTTTAAGCAAGATTTTTCTAGGGATGGAAATAACTAGGTCCCCTATCGGGCCTTTCGTCTATAACCCAGTAAATAGAAAAAATAGCGTTACACATATGTTTGTCTTTAAATTATTTCAGCGTCACGAATATATCGAATCTTCTAAGAAAATTCGTATCACGACAGTAACTTCAAGGTATAATTCCTAAATCCTTACGACATTTTAAAAACTATTCGTAAATATGTGTTTTGAGGTCAAAATATTTATTAAATATTAAATTTTTCACCTAAATATAATAAAGGATAATATTATATCGGTGCCTAAATATTTCAGGGTATACGTCTTGGGACCATTTTAAGAAAGAAACTTCATATGAACCTATGCCATAGGCCTCTTAACTTTTTATGCTAGTTGTAAGAAAAAAACTTTTTTATAAACTAACTTTGATACGGTTCCAAATATTTTTGGAAATCTTTTACACCCCTTCTATGTATAGGCACACTATTTTTTTTCTAAAAGTCGCGTGCGGAATACTTTTTAAGTAAAAAATGGTACCCCACTGATTTTTTTTTAATAAAATCATTTTTTGCATCATTATTCATTCCTGAGTAAATCTGGTGTATGAGTTTTCAGATATTAAATTGTTTTCCGATACATACGTCCATACGTCCGTCTATACATATAGGGATGTGCAAGACGGTTTAGCCAAAGAAAAAGAAAATATAATTATTCTTTTTGATTTAACTCAAGTTCCATTGATAAAAGTAAAGGACTAAATTTAATGAAATATTAATTAGACATTTAACAATTTATTCAATGAAATTCAACAGATTGAAGTCAAAATAAAGGTATTAATGTAGGATTCCCGTTCATGTTGTGTTCTTCAGATATGAAGTGCGCTTTGATGGGGCATGCGCAGAAGTCGAAATGCCTTTGAAGTTAATTACGGTTAGTTGATGACGTTTGGTTGAACTTTAAACACGTCAAGAAACAATAATCGTTATAGCTGTTAAACAAAAATAGGTATTCAAGTAGATCCTCAAAACTCGAAAAGAAATCGGTTTCGGACAAATTAATGTTTATAGCAATATCTTAAAAAAAATATAGGGAAATAAACCTTTTATAAATTATTTTGCCTAATCAACATATTTTTTGTAGGAATGGCCTTTCGTCTATAACCCAGTAAATAGAAAAAATAGCGTTACACATATTATGTTTGTCTTTAAGTTATTTCAGCGTCACGAATATATCGAATCTTCTAAGAAAATTCGCATCACGACAGTAACTTCAAGGTATAATTCCTAAATCCTTACGACATTTTAAAAACTATTCGTAAATATGTGTTTTGAGGTCAAAATATTTATTAAATATTAAATTTTTCACCTAAATATAATAAAGGATAATATTATATCGGTGCCTAAATATTTCAGGGTATACGTCTTGGGACCATTTTAAGAAAGAAACTTCATATGAGTAGAGAGAAACTGAGAGAGCGAGATCAGGTGGTGCTGGTGGTGCTGGTGGTGCAACTAACCCAGGTGGTGCAGGTGGTGCGTTTTACGATCTAACCCGGGTGGTTCGGTGGTGCGTTTTATGATCTAACCCGGGTGGTTCGGTGGTGCGTTTTATGACCTAACCCGGGTGGTTCGGTGGTGCTGTTTACAAAATAACCCGAAATTAAACCCGACTTTTTACGACCTAACCCGGATGCTTTCGCGAGGCGGCTTCTCATCTAACCCTAACTTGATCCTTAATATTTATGAACTGACCCGAGATAAAACCCGACTTTTTACGACCTAACCCGGATGCTTTCGCGAGGCGGCTTCTCATCTAACCCTAATTTGAACCTGAATATTTATGATCTGACCCGAGATAAAACCCGACTTTTTATGATTTAACCTTAGTGAAACGCCGCTGCTAAAGCGGGATAATTAAATCCCAATTTTTATAAGCCATCCTTAAACCCAACTTTTTACGATGCGAACTGACCCGAGATAAAACCCGACTTTTTATGATTTAACCTTAGTGAAACGCCGCTGCTAAAGCGGGATAATTAAATCCCAATTTTTATAAGCCATCCTTAAACCCAACTTTTTACGATCCGACCTGAGCCATCCTTAAACCCAACTTTTTACGATCCGACCTGAGCCATCCTTAAACCAGACTTTTTATTATTTTCCCTTAGTTGAAACGCCGCTGGTGAATGGCAAAGCGAAATAAATCCCTAATTTATATGGTCTAACAAGATAAGTATAATAATGCGGTACATTTGTCACCACAATAATTATTTATACCTAAATAACCCTCTCAAACCCTCTGCCGACTCGATTTAAAAAGAAAGGGACATAAACCTTTATTTATTATTCCGAAGGACCCTCATTAAAATTCAGTAGCATATCTAATAATTGTTTCCAATTTTTGCACCACTTATATAAAATACAATAAAATAATTACCATCTAGAACCATTAACTAGCGATTTCTTTGTACTGGAAATGGATAAATTATAGGACTATCTTGTAATGAGAACAGAGTAATAAAAAGTAAATAAAACTTAAATACGTATAAAATACCAAGCAGGTATAGGTACTATACAACTTGTGTTCGCCATCAGGTAAAAGCCCTCATAATGCTTTTATAAAAATTTCGGATAATATCATAATATAAGTAAATAGGCTACAATTTCAGGAAAAAAGTAAAAAAAATTAATTCACAGTGTAAAATTGTAGTTAAATGGATTGTAAATACGAAATAATATAAAAAAGCTACCTTTTGTTTGCGATGATGTATGCACAATAACTCTATATTATTCGGCCCTTAAACTGAAAATACCCACTAGATAGGTATCATAAGCTGTATTTGTCATCAGGTAGAACCCCCAATAAAATTATGAATATTAGGCGTAGGCATCAAAGTAGCAATCTTAACTTATTTTCAACACGAGCATAAAAATATAGGGTTGTTAAATATTTTACAACCCTAATTCTCAATGGCAACAATAAGCAAATCACGTTGGTTTTTTAATTTATTATTAATCTGGCTAACTTAAGAAACTCACAATATAACGACCATCCAAAAAAATCATAATACATTACTGGGTGTGAAAGCAATTGCGCTGCAAAATATAGTGTATACCGACTCTGAGGTAGTTAATTAAAATCCCAATTAGCGCTAAAAAAAATCAATTAGTTATTTACTTTAGATATTTTAATAAAAAAATTCAATATTCTCACCAACATTTAACTTTTGAAATTAGCATAATAACAAATCCTTTACAATGAATTAAACAAACGCATACATAATTTTAAAATCACATAATAAGAATATAAGCTAAAATCTAACAAGTTCGGACTACTCGAATGACGTCAGTTTACATCTGTAGAGAATACACAACTCTCGAATCATAAAAAAATGGTCAAACTTTGTCGGCAAATACCCTTCTATGATGCAGGGGAAGGACAGGTAACTCGAGATGTTTATAAAGAAACGTTAAAGAACATTATTTGCTTATTTCTAGACTCTTAAAAATTAGATGCATTCGAACAATAAATGTTTTCATCATGTATATTTATCATTAACACATTACCTTCGACATACATAAATTCAAATTGATAATTACTTGTCTTAGTGCTTTTTTAGAAGCTTGAATCATTGCATATAACCGTCTGAGGGTACCCAAACTTCCCCTAACATATTTCTCCGCAGCCGGGGAAAAAGAGGTAGAAAAAGTAAAATAACAACTCCAAGTGTCTTTGCGAACAATCGGCAATAAAATAGAGTATTTCAGTTTTTAATTTTTCGTAAATAAAAGTTGGTTAGATTAATAGTCTCTGTGAATATAATAACATAAACAAAGTGATATGCCGTAAATTTAGGAGTACAGTATAAATTATGTCTCTATTAAAATATACCGCAATAACTAACTACCAAAGGATTTTTGATATTTTGAATATATTTGATGCTCATAGCATTATCACATTTCCAAAGGCTCTAAATTTTAGAAAAATGTTCTAATAGAATATGTCTATCAATATAAAGTAAAGGTATTGTTAGGTTTTTTTAAAAAATACGACCTACAACAGTCTCTGCTACAGCATGGCTGACTCTGTAGAAACTTCTGTGAAACCATAATAATTATATCAATAATCGAGTTGTCCTTATGATAATATTTTCTTCCAATATCCGACTCCACTATCCATAAAAGTTATGTTAGAAAATTCATAATTGAGCGCATTGTAATTTTTTAAAAAGAAATTCACTTCACACACAAAGATGTAGCCATTCAATCCATGAAAATAATACAAGTCAGTATGCGTATGTTATGGCTAACTGTTTAAATGTCTATTCCTTCCACGTTTATCGGAAGAAATACTTTTTTATACTAGTATTTTAGTTGAAAATAAGATCATAAATCATCTATACAAAACAAGCGTCCCTTATGGATTTGAACGAAAATCATAGATTCGACTATTTTCATGAAAAATAAATCTAAGTACGGAATAATGCAGGAAGATTATCTATTTTCTTGGTTTAGAAAGTGATGTAGTTAAGATTTATAACTTAGGAATAAATAAATTATTATTAATCTTTTCGACCTATTTCTCTTGCATATTTAATTTCTTTGATAGTAAGAACTAATCTTTTTATTTTACAAAGTAAAAAAAAGCTAAAGATCGGCGTTGTCAGTCAGGTATAAGAACTGATTTAACACGATGGTTTTTGTACAAACGTTCACATACAATTGTATGCTTTTTAACCGATTGTGTCGGAAAAAATGACGATTTATAGATTAGATATTTAGACGAAGAGCTAACCTTCTCAATAAACTATTGATTATTGCCCTGCTAGCTAGACAACACTTTTTATGTTAGTCAAAAAAAAATTTTTTTTTCGGACGCTATTACAGATTTCATCGTTAACTAACAAACATTAAGACCAAAAAATTAGCGTGCAAGATGAAATGTATAGGTTCACTTCATTTCTACATTATTTTACAACTCTCAATCGCATTAAAAACAAGATCGAATAAAAAATAACTTATGACATATGGACGAAAAATGTTTTTCGGGCTATTTAGGTTAGCGACCGCATTACGTCTGAAATACTACATTTTTCGAGCTTATAACATAATTTACTATTTTAACGTTAAAATAGGGGAAATGATGTATCGAAATGGATTCTTTTTTTTGTCGGTCACGAGATTATAGTTTCTTTTAAAATGAACTCTAATATTTACAACACAAATTATCCTTTAAGCCACTTTAGTTTAAAACTCGTCTGTCGCTTTCCCTCTATTGTGAGTTTGATTAAAGTATAGCGTAGTATATATTTAGATGAATTTCGCAAATGTTGAATACTTTCAAAACTGAAAAAGCCGCCCTTTGCAATAAATATCTCCGTAGAGTTAGGTACCCTGCAGATTAAGGGTATTTCAGCGGATAATCATATACAAATTCAAAGATTTTGTCTATTTTAATGGATTAACAAACAATATCTATAGGATGACTTTACTGATAAAAAAAAAATAACAAAAATCTATTAAGTCTAGGCTCACATGAAATTCCATAAAGAGCAGCTGCATAGCCTTATCACATCAAACTATATTTTTATTTCGTTCTATTGTCAAAAGTCTGTGTTTAGGAGATTATCGTTCATTTTAAAATGAACTCTAATATGTACATCACCATAAACTACCTCTTAAGCCGCCGTAAAAATACACTTTTCGATTTACCTCTATATTGATTTTCTAATATTAAATATCTACAATAGTCGAAATTCGCTCGCTAATACCTATGTATGCAAGGTTTCTTCAAAAAATGACAATTTTGTTGTTTAATGGCTTGAAAAAATGGAAAAAGGAGGTTTTTGCATCCATTTATTTCCAGATGAGTGTTAAAAATACTTATAAAACTCGGTATACCGAAGATCAACCATTAATGAGAGGGTTGAGTCCTGTTTGCCAAATCCTGATTTATAATTTGACGTTGGCAACGGTACAATTTTTTAACATTTATCATAAGAGGCGTATATTTTTGGGGCTTAGATCTACTAGTTTATCCACGCCCCATTTATTGTTAGTGCTTTAGTAATTTTACTTTCCAATTATTTTTTACCAAAACGCGTAGTTGAAACAGTGTCTATATCAGACGATATAATAAATTTTAAGGATTAATTTGCTTACAAATACACTTCAATTTATTTAGGCTAAAGCAGCCAGACATATACTGGAACTATGAAAACCCTATTACAATTTGGTTGCCTAGAGAAAATTTTGTAAAAAACATAGCTTTCTACACAAATGCTTGCACATTATGTACCTATCATTTTAAGATACCTGGCGACATCAATGTAAGCATTGACATAATGACGCAAGATATAGGTAGGTACTAGAATATTCAAGATTTCTATTAACGATACACTTCAGCATACATGCGAGATGTCATTAATGTCTACGGAAGGCAACAGACATACCAGCTATTTTTACATGGGATTCCATAGACTTGAACGCTTCTTGTTTAGAAATATTTGATGTCATCTTGAGGAGTTCCGTATTGAAGCATCAAACCTACCTGCCAAATAATTGACGAAATATGGGATATCATAAAATATGTCCCCCATCGAACTAAATGATCCTATAAACCAGCTTCACAGACCGTAATTTGTGATGCTAACACGATTAATACGCAATAGAACAAGATTAAGAAACAAAATTTAAAGTAGCTCTTTATCACACGAAAATAATTAAATAATTTACGGTTACAGAACAATAATTATTTTAAAAAGCTGTATAACTAAATATATTATGTTATTAGGAATATTCTGTCTAAAGTAACAGCTGATCTTAGTCGAAAATGAGATCGTATTATTGATTGTTGAATTCGTTAGGTATGAAATAAAATTAGAGATTTCGTCTATTTTTTTCACGATTAAAAAAGAATACCTCTATTTAGCTAAAAATGAAACGATTACAGTGGTAGATTAATTCACTTTACCAAGCATGTAAACTACTAATTTTGCAATAAATATCTTCTATATTTCTAGGTAGGTTTACTCGAAAATGTTGGGCTATTTTCATCAAAAATCCCGATACGAAATTGAAAAATTTGCCTATTTTTGTCGGTTTACAAAGTGATAGTGGAATATTGGTTTGATCAAAGAACAATAATTATTTTAAAAATGTTGTATAATTAACTAAATGTCGGTGTTATCAGGCAGGCAAGAAGTTATTTATCTGAATCTTATTTGTACCATTAGCGTTTATATACAAATGTTAGTGGTTTTCAAAAATTGATATCTCGGAAATTATTAGGTTTAGACTTATAATACGCTTATTAAAAAATAATGACTACTTTATGCAAAATTCAAAAATATTATAAGATGTAGGATATCCCAGTAACTTAACCAAAGATTTTCGGTCTTCGTAAAGCTTTATACGTTTCTTCAGCGTACCAAACATTCACTTTTTTTAAATATTGACATCGGGTTAGGATTCTGAACATAGAATTAACATCACTCCAATAGTGAACATGTTGCGTTGTCACAGTTCCATTCGTCGAAAAGTAAACAAAACCGTTTGAGCTACGTGGGGAATAAATAAAGTTGGCTTGTTGAAAAATTTTAATATTTATTAAGGTAAAAGACTATAAATATATCGATACAACACTTTGGCATTTCTAATACTACAAACATGAATATCTAAAATGTGATATTTAAAACCATCAACTCTCTCTCCCTTCTCTAATTTTGGTACACCAATGCTGTCTTCTAAGTTTATAATATATGGCGTCCTGCAGTTTAATTCCAAAAATGTTTTAACTAAAAATTCCTCTTTAACACGTCCTTTAACGTAAATAATGTCTGCGTCTATCAGATTGTTGGATATGATATTATGTAGTTCCTTGTAATCGGTATCACCATAATTATAAAGGATACCATGATGATTTCCAAATAGATATTTGACTTGTTTCTTGCAAGCCTTACTTAAGGTGTCGAATGGTTTAACTGGTTTAAAAAAGTAACTTTTCATACTATTTCCATCATAAATAGCCAATTCTTTCGCGTAAAATTCAGGTATGTTAAATCCTTGAATATCGACTACAACGAACTTCATTGTCTGAAGACTCAAATCAAGCAAGTATATTTTCATATTTTTATCGCTCTTAAGTTCGATTTCAAAAGCACACCCCCACTTTTCGATAATTTCACAGTCTTAGCACATAGATCTTATATTTTTATTTACGATCAATTCATCTTTATTCGCCAATCGTCTCAAACGAGTCTGCTTTTGAAAGTAATATAGCCTTAGTATTCAGAAAATATTAATAATATCGGAGCTTAAAACATCCTTGACACTAAAAAATCATTGTGTTTCCTAACAAAACCCATCATCTTGTCTATTTAGCTTGCTTTCCTATTGTTTAGCAGGTTAAATAAAATTATTATTTCGCTCTTTTTGTCGGTACTGAATCGTTAGGGGAATACGTTTCTAGTTCTATAAGAGAGACAGTTAAAATTTATGTAAGCAATCAAAAATCCTACACTATGAGCTACTTAGTTAAAATTTCATATTTCCTTCCTGGATCAGGCAAAATTTGTGATGTGTCGGACAAAATTTATAAAAATACGAAAAAAAATGCTGGATGCATTTTTAGCGTGACTTTCTATTTAATACCATCTTATTTCAAGCTATAATTCGGTTGTCAAAATGAGAATAAAATAATTTTCCCATGGTTTATGTCATCTTAAAAAAGTCAAAAGGTTATATTCTGTAGAGGGTCAGATACATTCAAATTTAAATATTTTCTCCAAGAAGAATTTTAAGATAGTATTATAGTAAATAAAAATTCTATACCTCCAATATTTCATGGAAACATATCGTGTTCTAGCGACATAACCCAAAAGTACCTCTATTCAGAAACGCATCGTACTTTTCTTGTCAATAATTGTCTCATTGTCCCATCCATTACATTATTATAATCTTAAAGCACCTGTTACCAGCATTATCTGTTTTTATGGTTTTCATAAAACATAGCGATTACCGATGAAAATTAAACGAAAACTTAATAAATAACTTTTTTTTCAACTGAAATAGACTGATTTTCGATGGAAAAATGTTACTTATAACTAAAAATGAATATAAGACATATACGCAATGATATTTAGAATAAATCAATCTTTTCTAAAATTACTATGAAATATTCACAAAATCGGTTCGTTATAACCAAAGTAGCAAGGCTTGCAGATTTCGTATAGAGTTCAAACGCGATACTGAGATGATCTTTTTTTTTTTTTATATTTTTGTAGGATAATGCACCACTACGTTGTAAGTACTTGAGAGAGGACTTTCTTGAAAAATCCTCAAATTTCTCTGCAATTTTGTTCCTTCTAGAGTTAAATTCACACAGAAAACCCCGTATTCTTATCTTTCAGGTTGGTATATTAAAAAGGGCTTATTAGTATGGTTTAGAAAACAAGCAATATTAATTAACGGATGTTTTTTCGTCGTATGAAGAGTTGAAAAATTTTTTTTTCCACTCCAATGGTTACGATGCAGAGAGTCGGGTTTCATCATAATCTTTCAGGGTAGCTCAGGTTTGATTGCATGTAGAGAGTCGGGTTTCATCATAATCTTTCAGGGTAGCTCAGGTTTGATTACATGTACTAAGGTTAGTGCTCCTTGCAATCGGTTTCAGGTTTGACGCGCCCCCCTCAGGTTTGTTCAGGTTTCTCAAACGTTTGAGAAACCTGAACAAACCTGAGGGGGGCGCGTCAAACCTGAAACCGATTGCAAGGAGCACTAACCTTAGTACATGTAATCAAACCTGAGCTACCCTGAAAGATTATGATGAAACCCGACTCTCTACATGCAATCAAACCTGAGCTACCCTGAAAGATTATGATGAAACCCGACTCTCTACATGCAATCAAACCTGAGCTACCCTGAAAGATTATGATGAAACCCGACTCTCTGCATCGTAACCATTGGAGTGGAAAAAAAAATTTTTCAACTCTTCATACGACGAAAAAACATCCGTTAATTAATATTGCTTGTTTTCTAAACCATACTAATAAGCCCTTTTTAATATACCAACCTGAAAGATAAGAATACGGGGTTTTCTGTGTGAATTTAACTCTAGAAGGAACAAAATTGCAGAGAAATTTGAGGATTTTTCAAGAAAGTCCTCTCTCAAGTACTTACAACGTAGTGGTGCATTATCCTACAAAAATATAAAAAAAAAAAAGATCATCTCAGTATCGCGTTTGAACTCTATACGAAATCTGCAAGCCTTGCTACTTTGGTTATAACGAAACGATTTTGTGAATATTTCATAGTAATTTTAGAAAAGATTGATTTATTCTAAATATCATTGCGTATATGTCTTATATTCATTTTTAGTTATAAGTAACATTTTTCCATCGAAAATCAGTCTATTTCAGTTGAAAAAAAAGTTATTTATTAAGTTTTCGTTTAATTTTCATCGGTAATCGCTATGTTTTATGAAAACCATAAAAACAGATAATGCTGGTAACAGGTGCTTTAAGATTATAATAATGTAATGGATGGGACAATGAGACAATTATTGACAAGAAAAGTACGATGCGTTTCTGAATAGAGGTACTTTTGGGTTATGTCGCTAGAACACGATATGTTTCCATGAAATATTGGAGGTATAGAATTTTTATTTACTATAATACTATCTTAAAATTCTTCTTGGAGAAAATATTTAAATTTGAATGTATCTGACCCTCTACAGAATATAACCTTTTGACTTTTTTAAGATGACATAAACCATGGGAAAATTATTTTATTCTCATTTTGACAACCGAATTATAGCTTGAAATAAGATGGTATTAAATAGAAAGTCACGCTAAAAATGCATCCAGCATTTTTTTTCGTATTTTTATAAATTTTGTCCGACACATCACAAATTTTGCCTGATCCAGGAAGGAAATATGAAATTTTAACTAAGTAGCTCATAGTGTAGGATTTTTGATTGCTTACATAAATTTTAACTGTCTCTCTTATAGAACTAGAAACGTATTCCCCTAACGATTCAGTACCGACAAAAAGAGCGAAATAATAATTTTATTTAACCTGCTAAACAATAGGAAAGCAAGCTAAATAGACAAGATGATGGGTTTTGTTAGGAAACACAATGATTTTTTAGTGTCAAGGATGTTTTAAGCTCCGATATTATTAATATTTTCTGAATACTAAGGCTATATTACTTTCAAAAGCAGACTCGTTTGAGACGATTGGCGAATAAAGATGAATTGATCGTAAATAAAAATATAAGATCTATGTGCTAAGACTGTGAAATTATCGAAAAGTGGGGGTGTGCTTTTGAAATCGAACTTAAGAGCGATAAAAATATGAAAATATACTTGCTTGATTTGAGTCTTCAGACAATGAAGTTCGTTGTAGTCGATATTCAAGGATTTAACATACCTGAATTTTACGCGAAAGAATTGGCTATTTATGATGGAAATAGTATGAAAAGTTACTTTTTTAAACCAGTTAAACCATTCGACACCTTAAGTAAGGCTTGCAAGAAACAAGTCAAATATCTATTTGGAAATCATCATGGTATCCTTTATAATTATGGTGATACCGATTACAAGGAACTACATAATATCATATCCAACAATCTGATAGACGCAGACATTATTTACGTTAAAGGACGTGTTAAAGAGGAATTTTTAGTTAAAACATTTTTGGAATTAAACTGCAGGACGCCATATATTATAAACTTAGAAGACAGCATTGGTGTACCAAAATTAGAGAAGGGAGAGAGAGTTGATGGTTTTAAATATCACATTTTAGATATTCATGTTTGTAGTATTAGAAATGCCAAAGTGTTGTATCGATATATTTATAGTCTTTTACCTTAATAAATATTAAAATTTTTCAACAAGCCAACTTTATTTATTCCCCACGTAGCTCAAACGGTTTTGTTTACTTTTCGACGAATGGAACTGTGACAACGCAACATGTTCACTATTGGAGTGATGTTAATCCTATGTTCAGAATCCTAACCCGATGTCAATATTTAAAAAAAGTGAATGTTTGGTACGCTGAAGAAACGTATAAAGCTTTACGAAGACCGAAAATCTTTGGTTAAGTTACTGGGATATCCTACATCTTATAATATTTTTGAATTTTGCATAAAGTAGTCATTATTTTTTAATAAGCGTATTATAAGTCTAAACCTAATAATTTCCGAGATATCAATTTTTGAAAACCACTAACATTTGTATATAAACGCTAATGGTACAAATAAGATTCAGATAAATAACTTCTTGCCTGCCTGATAACACCGACATTTAGTTAATTATACAACATTTTTAAAATAATTATTGTTCTTTGATCAAACCAATATTCCACTATCACTTTGTAAACCGACAAAAATAGGCAAATTTTTCAATTTCGTATCGGGATTTTTGATGAAAATAGCCCAACATTTTCGAGTAAACCTACCTAGAAATATAGAAGATATTTATTGCAAAATTAGTAGTTTACATGCTTGGTAAAGTGAATTAATCTACCACTGTAATCGTTTCATTTTTAGCTAAATAGAGGTATTCTTTTTTAATCGTGAAAAAAATAGACGAAATCTCTAATTTTATTTCATACCTAACGAATTCAACAATCAATAATACGATCTCATTTTCGACTAAGATCAGCTGTTACTTTAGACAGAATATTCCTAATAACATAATATATTTAGTTATACAGCTTTTTAAAATAATTATTGTTCTGTAACCGTAAATTATTTAATTATTTTCGTGTGATAAAGAGCTACTTTAAATTCTGTTTCTTAATCTTGTTCTATTGCGTATTAATCGTGTTAGCATCACAAATTACGGTCTGTGAAGCTGGTTTATAGGATCATTTAGTTCGATGGGGGACATATTTTATGATATCCCATATTTCGTCAATTATTTGGCAGGTAGGTTTGATGCTTCAATACGGAACTCCTCAAGATGACATCAAATATTTCTAAACAAGAAGCGTTCAAGTCTATGGAATCCCATGTAAAAATAGCTGGTATGTCTGTTGCCTTCCGTAGACATTAATGACATCTCGCATGTATGCTGAAGTGTATCGTTAATAGAAATCTTGAATATTCTAGTACCTACCTATATCTTGCGTCATTATGTCAATGCTTACATTGATGTCGCCAGGTATCTTAAAATGATAGGTACATAATGTGCAAGCATTTGTGTAGAAAGCTATGTTTTTTACAAAATTTTCTCTAGGCAACCAAATTGTAATAGGGTTTTCATAGTTCCAGTATATGTCTGGCTGCTTTAGCCTAAATAAATTGAAGTGTATTTGTAAGCAAATTAATCCTTAAAATTTATTATATCGTCTGATATAGACACTGTTTCAACTACGCGTTTTGGTAAAAAATAATTGGAAAGTAAAATTACTAAAGCACTAACAATAAATGGGGCGTGGATAAACTAGTAGATCTAAGCCCCAAAAATATACGCCTCTTATGATAAATGTTAAAAAATTGTACCGTTGCCAACGTCAAATTATAAATCAGGATTTGGCAAACAGGACTCAACCCTCTCATTAATGGTTGATCTTCGGTATACCGAGTTTTATAAGTATTTTTAACACTCATCTGGAAATAAATGGATGCAAAAACCTCCTTTTTCCATTTTTTCAAGCCATTAAACAACAAAATTGTCATTTTTTGAAGAAACCTTGCATACATAGGTATTAGCGAGCGAATTTCGACTATTGTAGATATTTAATATTAGAAAATCAATATAGAGGTAAATCGAAAAGTGTATTTTTACGGCGGCTTAAGAGGTAGTTTATGGTGATGTACATATTAGAGTTCATTTTAAAATGAACGATAATCTCCTAAACACAGACTTTTGACAATAGAACGAAATAAAAATATAGTTTGATGTGATAAGGCTATGCAGCTGCTCTTTATGGAATTTCATGTGAGCCTAGACTTAATAGATTTTTGTTATTTTTTTTTTATCAGTAAAGTCATCCTATAGATATTGTTTGTTAATCCATTAAAATAGACAAAATCTTTGAATTTGTATATGATTATCCGCTGAAATACCCTTAATCTGCAGGGTACCTAACTCTACGGAGATATTTATTGCAAAGGGCGGCTTTTTCAGTTTTGAAAGTATTCAACATTTGCGAAATTCATCTAAATATATACTACGCTATACTTTAATCAAACTCACAATAGAGGGAAAGCGACAGACGAGTTTTAAACTAAAGTGGCTTAAAGGATAATTTGTGTTGTAAATATTAGAGTTCATTTTAAAAGAAACTATAATCTCGTGACCGACAAAAAAAAGAATCCATTTCGATACATCATTTCCCCTATTTTAACGTTAAAATAGTAAATTATGTTATAAGCTCGAAAAATGTAGTATTTCAGACGTAATGCGGTCGCTAACCTAAATAGCCCGAAAAACATTTTTCGTCCATATGTCATAAGTTATTTTTTATTCGATCTTGTTTTTAATGCGATTGAGAGTTGTAAAATAATGTAGAAATGAAGTGAACCTATACATTTCATCTTGCACGCTAATTTTTTGGTCTTAATGTTTGTTAGTTAACGATGAAATCTGTAATAGCGTCCGAAAAAAAAATTTTTTTTTGACTAACATAAAAAGTGTTGTCTAGCTAGCAGGGCAATAATCAATAGTTTATTGAGAAGGTTAGCTCTTCGTCTAAATATCTAATCTATAAATCGTCATTTTTTCCGACACAATCGGTTAAAAAGCATACAATTGTATGTGAACGTTTGTACAAAAACCATCGTGTTAAATCAGTTCTTATACCTGACTGACAACGCCGATCTTTAGCTTTTTTTTACTTTGTAAAATAAAAAGATTAGTTCTTACTATCAAAGAAATTAAATATGCAAGAGAAATAGGTCGAAAAGATTAATAATAATTTATTTATTCCTAAGTTATAAATCTTAACTACATCACTTTCTAAACCAAGAAAATAGATAATCTTCCTGCATTATTCCGTACTTAGATTTATTTTTCATGAAAATAGTCGAATCTATGATTTTCGTTCAAATCCATAAGGGACGCTTGTTTTGTATAGATGATTTATGATCTTATTTTCAACTAAAATACTAGTATAAAAAAGTATTTCTTCCGATAAACGTGGAAGGAATAGACATTTAAACAGTTAGCCATAACATACGCATACTGACTTGCATTATTTTCATGGATTGAATGGCTACATCTTTGTGTGTGAAGTGAATTTCTTTTTAAAAAATTACAATGCGCTCAATTATGAATTTTCTAACATAACTTTTATGGATAGTGGAGTCGGATATTGGAAGAAAATATTATCATAAGGACAACTCGATTATTGATATAATTATTATGGTTTCACAGAAGTTTCTACAGAGTCAGCCATGCTGTAGCAGAGACTGTTGTAGGTCGTATTTTTTAAAAAAACCTAACAATACCTTTACTTTATATTGATAGACATATTCTATTAGAACATTTTTCTAAAATTTAGAGCCTTTGGAAATGTGATAATGCTATGAGCATCAAATATATTCAAAATATCAAAAATCCTTTGGTAGTTAGTTATTGCGGTATATTTTAATAGAGACATAATTTATACTGTACTCCTAAATTTACGGCATATCACTTTGTTTATGTTATTATATTCACAGAGACTATTAATCTAACCAACTTTTATTTACGAAAAATTAAAAACTGAAATACTCTATTTTATTGCCGATTGTTCGCAAAGACACTTGGAGTTGTTATTTTACTTTTTCTACCTCTTTTTCCCCGGCTGCGGAGAAATATGTTAGGGGAAGTTTGGGTACCCTCAGACGGTTATATGCAATGATTCAAGCTTCTAAAAAAGCACTAAGACAAGTAATTATCAATTTGAATTTATGTATGTCGAAGGTAATGTGTTAATGATAAATATACATGATGAAAACATTTATTGTTCGAATGCATCTAATTTTTAAGAGTCTAGAAATAAGCAAATAATGTTCTTTAACGTTTCTTTATAAACATCTCGAGTTACCTGTCCTTCCCCTGCATCATAGAAGGGTATTTGCCGACAAAGTTTGACCATTTTTTTATGATTCGAGAGTTGTGTATTCTCTACAGATGTAAACTGACGTCATTCGAGTAGTCCGAACTTGTTAGATTTTAGCTTATATTCTTATTATGTGATTTTAAAATTATGTATGCGTTTGTTTAATTCATTGTAAAGGATTTGTTATTATGCTAATTTCAAAAGTTAAATGTTGGTGAGAATATTGAATTTTTTTATTAAAATATCTAAAGTAAATAACTAATTGATTTTTTTTAGCGCTAATTGGGATTTTAATTAACTACCTCAGAGTCGGTATACACTATATTTTGCAGCGCAATTGCTTTCACACCCAGTAATGTATTATGATTTTTTTGGATGGTCGTTATATTGTGAGTTTCTTAAGTTAGCCAGATTAATAATAAATTAAAAAACCAACGTGATTTGCTTATTGTTGCCATTGAGAATTAGGGTTGTAAAATATTTAACAACCCTATATTTTTATGCTCGTGTTGAAAATAAGTTAAGATTGCTACTTTGATGCCTACGCCTAATATTCATAATTTTATTGGGGGTTCTACCTGATGACAAATACAGCTTATGATACCTATCTAGTGGGTATTTTCAGTTTAAGGGCCGAATAATATAGAGTTATTGTGCATACATCATCGCAAACAAAAGGTAGCTTTTTTATATTATTTCGTATTTACAATCCATTTAACTACAATTTTACACTGTGAATTAATTTTTTTTACTTTTTTCCTGAAATTGTAGCCTATTTACTTATATTATGATATTATCCGAAATTTTTATAAAAGCATTATGAGGGCTTTTACCTGATGGCGAACACAAGTTGTATAGTACCTATACCTGCTTGGTATTTTATACGTATTTAAGTTTTATTTACTTTTTATTACTCTGTTCTCATTACAAGATAGTCCTATAATTTATCCATTTCCAGTACAAAGAAATCGCTAGTTAATGGTTCTAGATGGTAATTATTTTATTGTATTTTATATAAGTGGTGCAAAAATTGGAAACAATTATTAGATATGCTACTGAATTTTAATGAGGGTCCTTCGGAATAATAAATAAAGGTTTATGTCCCTTTCTTTTTAAATCGAGTCGGCAGAGGGTTTGAGAGGGTTATTTAGGTATAAATAATTATTGTGGTGACAAATGTACCGCATTATTATACTTATCTTGTTAGACCATATAAATTAGGGATTTATTTCGCTTTGCCATTCACCAGCGGCGTTTCAACTAAGGGAAAATAATAAAAAGTCTGGTTTAAGGATGGCTCAGGTCGGATCGTAAAAAGTTGGGTTTAAGGATGGCTCAGGTCGGATCGTAAAAAGTTGGGTTTAAGGATGGCTTATAAAAATTGGGATTTAATTATCCCGCTTTAGCAGCGGCGTTTCACTAAGGTTAAATCATAAAAAGTCGGGTTTTATCTCGGGTCAGTTCGCATCGTAAAAAGTTGGGTTTAAGGATGGCTTATAAAAATTGGGATTTAATTATCCCGCTTTAGCAGCGGCGTTTCACTAAGGTTAAATCATAAAAAGTCGGGTTTTATCTCGGGTCAGATCATAAATATTCAGGTTCAAATTAGGGTTAGATGAGAAGCCGCCTCGCGAAAGCATCCGGGTTAGGTCGTAAAAAGTCGGGTTTTATCTCGGGTCAGTTCATAAATATTAAGGATCAAGTTAGGGTTAGATGAGAAGCCGCCTCGCGAAAGCATCCGGGTTAGGTCGTAAAAAGTCGGGTTTAATTTCGGGTTATTTTGTAAACAGCACCACCGAACCACCCGGGTTAGGTCATAAAACGCACCACCGAACCACCCGGGTTAGATCATAAAACGCACCACCGAACCACCCGGGTTAGATCGTAAAACGCACCACCTGCACCACCTGGGTTAGTTGCACCACCAGCACCACCAGCACCACCTGATCTCGCTCTCTCAGTTTCTCTCTACTCATATGAACGTATGCCATAGGCCTCTTAACTTTTTATGCTAGTTGTAAGAAAAAAACTTTTTTATAAACTAACTTTGATACGGTTCCAAATATTTTTGGAAATCTTTTACACCCCTTCTATGTATAGGCACACTATTTTTTTTTCTAAAAGTCGCGTGCGGAATACTTTTTAAGTAAAAAATGGTACCCCACTGGTTTTTTTTTAATAAAATCATTTTTTGCATCATTATTCATTCCTGAGTAAATCTGGTGTATGAGTTTTCAGATATTAAATTGTTTTCCGATACATACGTCCATACGTCCGTCTATACATATAGGGATGTGCAAGACGGTTTAGCCAAAGAAAAAGAAAATATAATTATTCTTTTTGATTCAACTCAAGTTCCATTGATAAAAGTAAAGGACTAAATTTAATGAAATATTAATTAGACATTTAACAATTTATTCAATGAAATTCAACAGATTGAAGTCAAAATAAAGGTATTAATGTAGGATTCCCGTTCATGTTGTGTTCTTCAGATATGAAGTGCGCTTTGATGGGGCATGCGCAGAAGTCGAAATGCCTTTGAAGTTAATTACGGTTAGTTGATGACGTTTGGTTGAACTTTAAACACGTCAAGAAACAATAATCGTTATAGCTGTTAAACAAAAATAGGTATTCAAGTAGATTCTCAAAACTCGAAAAGAAATCGGTTCCGGACAAATTAATGTTTATAGCAATATCTTAAAAAAAATATAGGGAAATAAACCTTTTATAAATTATTTTGCCTAATCAACATATTTTTTGTAGGAATGGCCTTTCGTCTATAACCCAGTAAATAGAAAAAATAGCGTTACACATATGTTTGTCTTTACATTATTTCAGCGTCACGAATATATCGAATCTTCTAAGAAAATTCGCATCACGACAGTAACTTCAAGGTATAATTCCTAAATCCTTACGACATTTTAAAAACTATTCGTAAATATGTGTTTTGAGGTCAAAATATTTATTAAATATTAAATTTTTCACCTAAATATAATAAAGGATAATATTATATCGGTGCCTAAATATTTCAGGGTATACGTCTTGGGACCATTTTAAGAAAGAAACTTCATATGAACCTATGCCATAGGCCTCTTAACTATTTATGCTAGTTGTAAGAAAAAAACTTTTTTATAAACTAACTTTGATGATATATAGGCACACTATTTTTTTTCTAAAAGTCGCGTGCGGAATACTTTTTAAGTAAAAAATGGTACCCCACTGATTTTTTTTTAATAAAATCATTTTTTGCATCATTATTCATTCCTGAGTAAATCTGGTGTATGAGTTTTCAGATATTAAATTGTTTTCCGATACATACGTCATACGTCCGTCTATACATATAGGGATGTGCAAGACGGTTTAGCCAAAGAAAAAGAAAATATAATTATTCTCTTTGATTCAACTCAAGTTCCATTGATAAAAGTAAAGGACTAAATTTAATGAAATATTAATTAGACATTTAACAATTTATTCAATGAAATTCAACAGATTGAAGTCAAAATAAAGGTATTAATGTAGGATTCCCGTTCATGTTGTGTTCTTCAGATATGAAGTGCGCTTTGATGGGGCATGCGCAGAAGTCGAAATGCCTTTGAAGTTAATTACGGTTAGTTGATGACGTTTGGTTGAACTTTAAACACGTCAAGAAACAATAATCGTTATAGCTGTTAAACAAAAATAGGTATTCAAGTAGATTCTCAAAACTCGAAAAGAAATCGGTTCCGGACAAATTAATGTTTATAGCAATATCTTAAAAAAAATATAGGGAAATAAACCTTTTATAAATTATTTTGCCTAATCAACATATTTTTTGTAGGAATGGCCTTTCGTCTATAACCCAGTAAATAGAAAAAATAGCGTTACACATATGTTTGTCTTTAAATTATTTCAGCGTCACGAATATATCGAATCTTCTAAGAAAATTCGCATCACGACAGTAACTTCAAGGTATAATTCCTAAATCCTTACGACATTTTAAAAACTATTCGTAAATATGTGTTTTGAGGTCAAAATATTTATTAAATATTAAATTTTTCACCTAAATATAATAAAGGATAATATTATATCGGTGCCTAAATATTTCAGGGTATACGTCTTGGGACCATTTTAAGAAAGAAACTTCATATGAACCTATGCCATAGGCCTCTTAACTATTTATGCTAGTTGTAAGAAAAAAACTTTTTTATAAACTAACTTTGATGATATATAGGCACACTATTTTTTTTCTAAAAGTCGCGTGCGGAATACTTTTTAAGTAAAAAATGGTACCCCACTGATTTTTTTTTAATAAAATCATTTTTTGCATCATTATTCATTCCTGAGTAAATCTGGTGTATGAGTTTTCAGATATTAAATTGTTTTCCGATACATACGTCATACGTCCGTCTATACATATAGGGATGTGCAAGACGGTTTAGCCAAAGAAAAAGAAAATATAATTATTCTCTTTGATTCAACTCAAGTTCCATTGATAAAAGTAAAGGACTAAATTTAATGAAATATTAATTAGACATTTAACAATTTATTCAATGAAATTCAACAGATTGAAGTCAAAATAAAGGTATTAATGTAGGATTCCCGTTCATGTTGTGTTCTTCAGATATGAAGTGCGCTTTGATGGGGCATGCGCAGAAGTCGAAATGCCTTTGAAGTTAATTACGGTTAGTTGATGACGTTTGGTTGAACTTTAAACACGTCAAGAAACAATAATCGTTATAGCTGTTAAACAAAAATAGGTATTCAAGTAGATTCTCAAAACTCGAAAAGAAATCGGTTCCGGACAAATTAATGTTTATAGCAATATCTTAAAAAAAATATAGGGAAATAAACCTTTTATAAATTATTTTGCCTAATCAACATATTTTTTGTAGGAATGGCCTTTCGTCTATAACCCAGTAAATAGAAAAAATAGCGTTACACATATGTTTGTCTTTAAATTATTTCAGCGTCACGAATATATCGAATCTTCTAAGAAAATTCGCATCACGACAGTAACTTCAAGGTATAATTCCTAAATCCTTACGACATTTTAAAAACTATTCGTAAATATGTGTTTTGAGGTCAAAATATTTATTAAATATTAAATTTTTCACCTAAATATAATAAAGGATAATATTATATCGGTGCCTAAATATTTCAGGGTATACGTCTTGGGACCATTTTAAGAAAGAAACTTCATATGAACCTATGCCATAGGCCTCTTAACTTTTTATGCTAGTTGTAAGAAAAAAACTTTTTTATAAACTAACTTTGATACGGTTCCAAATATTTTTGGAAATCTTTTACACCCCTTCTATGTATAGGCACACTATTTTTTTTCTAAAAGTCGCGTGCGGAATACTTTTTAAGTAAAAAATGGTACCCCACTGATTTTTTTTTAATAAAATCATTTTTTGCATCATTATTCATTCCTGAGTAAATCTGGTGTATGAGTTTTCAGATATTAAATTGTTTTCCGATACATACGTCCGTCTATACATATAGGGATATGCAAGACGGTTTAGCCAAAAGAAATATAATTATTTTCATTGATTCAACCCAAGTTCCATTGATAAAAGTAAAGGACTATAAGTATTTAATGAAATATTAAATAGACATTTAACAATTTAATCAATGAAATTCAACAGATTGAAGTCAAAATAAAGGTATTAATGTAGGATTCCCGTTCATGTTGTGTATCAGATATGAAGTTCGCTTTGATGGGGCATGCGCAGAAGTCGAAATGCCTTTGAAGTTAATTACGGTTAGTTGATGACGTTTGGTTTAACTTTAAACGCGTCAAGAAACAATAATCGTTATAGCTGTTAAACAAAAATAGGTATTCAAGTAGATCCCCAAAACTCGAAAAGAAATCGGTTCCGGACAAATTAATGTTTATAGCAACTTCTTAAAAAAAAATATAGGGAAATAAACCTTTTATAAATTATTTTGCCTAATCAACATATTTTTTGTAGGAATGGCCTTTCGTCTATAACCCAGTAAATAGAAAAAATAGCGTTACACATATGTTTGTCTTTAAATTATTTCAGCGTCACGAATATATCGAATCTTCTAAGAAAATTCGCATCACGACAGTAACTTCAAGGTATAATTCCTAAATCCTTACGACATTTTAAAAACTATTCGTAAATATGTGTTTTGAGGTCAAAATATTTATTAAATATTAAATTTTTCACCTAAATATAATAAAGGATAATATTATATCGGTGCCTAAATATTTCAGTGTATACGTCTTGGGACCATTTTAAGAAAGAAACTTCATATGAACCTATGCCATAGGCCTCTTAACTATTTATGCTAGTTGTAAGAAAAAAACTCTTTTATAAACTAACTTTGATGATATATAGGCACACTATTTTTTTTCTAAAAGTCGCGTGCGGAATACTTTTTAAGTAAAAAATGGTACCCCACTGATTTTTTTTTAATAAAATCATTTTTTGCATCATTATTCATTCCTGAGTAAATCTGGTGTATGAGTTTTCAGATATTAAATTGTTTTCCGATACATACGTCATACGTCCGTCTATACATATAGGGATGTGCAAGACGGTTTAGCCAAAGAAAAAGAAAATATAATTATTCTCTTTGATTCAACCCAAGTTTCATTGATAAAAGTAAAGGACTAAATTTAATGAAATATTAATTAGACATTTAACAATTTATTCAATGAAATTCAACAGATTGAAGTCAAAATAAAGGTATTAATGTAGGATTCCCGTTCATGTTGTGTTCTTCAGATATGAAGTTCGCTTTGATGGGGCATGCGCAGAAGTCGAAATGCCTTTGAAGTTAATTACGGTTAGTTGATGACGTTTGGTTCAACTTTAAACGCGTCAAGAAACAATAATCGTTATAGCTGTTAAACAAAAATAGGTATTCAAGTAGATCCTCAAAACTCGAAAAGAAATCGGTTCCGGACAAATTAATGTTTATAGCAACTTTAAAAAAAAATATAGGGAAATAAACCTTTTATAAATTATTTTGCCTACTCAACCTATTTTTTGTAGGAATGGCCTATGCAATGTTGGGTAACGTTCCTGCAGTTGTTGGAATATACATGGCATTCTTCCCAGTACTAATGTATTTTATCTTTGGAACATCAAAACACAACTCGATGGGTAAGTTCTCAAGAAGAAAAAAAAAGTAGTTATGATTAGTAATTATACGGGGAATACAGGGTATCTCTTAAGTAGGGGTCAAAATTCCAGGAGCTTATTCTGGGCCAAAATTGTCTCTTCTTTTTTCTACCTGTGGTCTCATGTACAGGGTTTTCTTTTATATTTAGACCCCTATTTAGAGGAAAAACTATAAGAGATAGAAAAAAACTTTAAATATGAAAGTTTTATGATTTTTACTGAATCATCAGAATATTAGCAAAAAATTATTAAAATACTATTACAATGCCGAAAAATATAAGCAACTTATGTTTTTTTAAATGGAACACCCTGTATTTATTTCATTAAAATTATAGATCTTTTTTTCCTGATTACAAAAATATAGGGTTTGTCTATATTAACTCCAACCAGTTTTAAGATATAAACGATCAAAATTTTAAGAAGTTGTATTTAGTTTCTAGTCTAGAATGCTTTGGAAATAAAAAATGATAAAGGTCTGTCGCCATTGAAAACACATGTTATTATGACATTTTTGTCGTTGTTTGCTTGTATTAAACGAACATTTTGCTACGTACTTAAAACAATAACATGGGATATTCTACAGCAGAAAAATTCGATATTATCCATCTATATTATTCTAATAATAGAAATCCATCTACAACTCTTAATGAGTACCACAGGATATTTCCCAATAGAATTTTACCTTCCAAAAGCACTATTAAATATGTTGTGAAAAAATTTGAAGAGACTAAAAGCTTAGAAAGGAAAAAGAGGACAGTAATGAGAGATGAGCAATTAGATTTAAATGTCTTGCTGTTCTTTGAAGGTAAACATTCTAGTTTATACTAATTCTTAAATCCTACAATAATTACTTAAATGTTGTATTACAGAAAATCCTGAAAATTCTATACCAGATGCGGCAGGCCATTTTAATAAATCCCTATCAAAAATACACGAAATTTTGAAAAAATACGGATATCATCCATATAAATTTTTACCAGTCCAAAACTTAACAGAAGATCACAAGAGACAGCGGCTAGAATTTTGTTTGGATGTTTTAAGAAGGCGTGAAATTGATGGGAATCTTTTAAACAAAATTTTATTTACCGACGAGGCAAATTTCAGCACAGCTGGTATGTTTAACCGAAAAAATAAACATTTTTGGGCAACTTCAAATCCCCACAAAATTCAGCCTGTTAGAATTCAGGGTCGTAGGTCTATAAATGTGTGGTGTGGCATTATAGGAAATAGGGTCATTGGTCCAATAATTTATAATGGGAGTTTAACTGGTCCAAGATATATGGAATTTCTTGAAAATGAGATTGAAAACATTTTGGAAGAGCTTCCTCTCAACCAATACGCTACGCTCATTTGGCAACAGGACGGTGCCCCACCCCATAATGTTGTCCCTGTTACAAGATACTTAAATGAAAAATATAATACGTGGATTGGAAGAAACGGACCAATAAGGTGGCCGGCAAACAGCCCTGACTTGACGGTTCTGGACATTTTTCTTTGGGGCTATTTAAAAAATAAAATTTATTACAATAGGCCAGAAAACGTTCAAGTTCTGGAACAAAGAATTCACGAAGAAATTTTGGTGCTAAATAGGGACTTTCCAGTGTTCATTATGAACGCAATAAATCATAAGTTATTAGGAAACATTCAAAAATGTATATTAAATGAAGGGGGTTATGTTGAAAATCAATAATTTTCTATGGTTCTGCATTTTTTCTTTATTTTGTATTAAATATATTTTAAAATTTCATAAAAGAAAGTATTTTTAATTTTTATTTTATATCGCTAATATCTTAAAACTGGTTGGAGTTAATATAGACAAACCCTATATTTTTGTAATCAGGAAAAAAAGATCTATAATTTTAATGAAATAAATACAGGGTGTTCCATTTAAAAAAACATAAGTTGCTTATATTTTTCGGCATTGTAATAGTATTTTAATAATTTTTTGCTAATATTCTGATGATTCAGTAAAAATCATAAAACTTTCATATTTAAAGTTTTTTTCTATCTCTTATAGTTTTTCCTCTAAATAGGGGTCTAAATATAAAAGAAAACCCTGTACAGGGTTTTCGTTTATATTTAGACCCCTATCTAGAGCGAAAACAATTAAAGACAGAAAAAAAACTTTAAATAAAAAGTTTTAGGATTTTTACTGAATCATCAGAACAGAAAAAATGTTCAAAAGATGATTACAATTCCGAAAAAATAAGCAGCTTATGTTTTTTTTTTTTAAATGGAACACCCTATATCTATTTTTTTGAATTATAGATATTTATTTCCTGATTCCAAAAATATGTAGTTTGTCTATATTAGCTCAAACCGTTTTTAAGATATTAGCATTCAAAATTTTAAAATGTTGTATTTATTATCGTTTATAAGTCTAGAAAGCCTTGAAAATCAAATGGCCTACATTGGTTAGGAGGCGTTGAAAAATAAATGGAACAAGTTTAATTCCATTTGATATCTATTAATTTGTAGTTTGCTATCAAAATTTTTATTAATGATTAAGTATTAATATTTCAGTAACAATAATTAGTTCAGATAAAAAATTTACTTTTATGAATGGTATTTAAATTTTAAAAGAAAATTAATACAATGTTAAAAAGAAAAATAATTGAACATAAACAAAAAATTACTGATTTTCAACGTAACTCCCTTGATTTATTATACATTTTTGAATATTTCTTAATAATTTATGATTTATTGAGTTCATAATGCACCCTCGATAGTCTCTATTTAGCACCAAAATTTATTTTCCAATTCTTTGTTCCAAAACTTGAATGTTCTCTGGGCTATTGTAATAAACTTTGCTTTTTAAGTAGCCCCAAAGAAAAATATCCGTTGCCGTCAAATCGACCCTGAATTCTAACAGGCTAAATTTCATAGGGTTTAGAAGTTGCGATTGTCGTGGCGACCAATTCTCCGCGTCCAATTGTCGCGCGCCCAATTGTCGGTAATCCGTTCTATAAAGGTGATTATTTCCATTATTTATACTTATTATTAAATCCTTCTATAATTACTTTTGTATTACAGAAAATCCTGAGTATTCTGTACCAGATGCAGCAGGCCATTTTAACAAATCTTTATCAAAAATTTACGAAACTTTAAAACAATACTGTAATTATCCCTATAAATTTTTACCAGTCCAAAAACTAACAGAATATTGTTTAGTTTGAATATTTCAAAAAGGCGACGAGGCAACTTTCAGCACAGCTGGTATGTTTAATCGAAAAAATAAACATTTTTGGGCAACTTCTAAAATCCATAAAATTCAGCCTGTTAGAATTCAGGGCCGATTTGACGGTAATGGATATTTTTCTTTGGGGCTACCTAAAAAGCAAAGTTTATTACAATATCCCAGAGAACATTCAAGTTTTGGAACAAAGAATTCGAAAATAAATTTTGGTGCTAAATAGAGACTATCGAGGGTGCATTAGGATTACCGACAATTGGGCGCGGTCAATTGGGCGCGCGACAATTGGACGCGGAAAATTGGTCGCCACGACAATCGGACGCGGTGGCAGTTGGACGCGGCGACAGTTGGACGCTGGGACAACTGTTCGCAAAGTATAGAATAATAAAGCAGGGATAAAAGTGTCATATTTTATTAATAAAAATAACACATGAAAATGGAAAATAAAAGGCACAGAAGGTTGTCAAAATAAAAAAATTGCATATTTACACGATGTAGACTATTTACAGAAGAAAGTGTATATATACAAATATTTAGAATTTAAAATTCCCTACACTTGCAATTGAAAATTGTGTGCAATGCCTCGCAGGTACTCTAAAACTGGTCTGTTGTTGTAATCAGCGACCACTGTTTTTATTCTTTGAGCAGTTTCTCGATAAATCTTCTTTTGGGGTTGCATTTGTCCAGCTATTATACTTATACAAACTATTTTTATTTTTGCATGCGTCCAATTGTCGCGCGTCCAATTTCCCACGTCCAATTGACGCGAGACCTTACAGAACAGCAAGACATTTAGGTCTAATTCCTCATCCCTCATTGCTGTCCTCTTTTTCCTTTCTAAGCTTTTGGTATTTTCAAGTTTTTTTACAACATATTTAATAGTGCTTTTGTAAGGTAAAATTCCCCTAACCTGTGGTATTCATTACGAGATGTAAATAAATTTCTATTATTTGAAGTGTGGCCCAAATTGGGCCTACATGTATGGGGATCTTGGAAACTATAGAAGATAGAGAAACGGTTAAATGGGGAAAGTTTTTGACAATTATATTTCTAACTGAAAACCGTTTAGTACGCGGCCCTATCTTTTTTGGTTTTTGAAATATGTTGAAAAAACCAAAAAGATGTATTTTCGAAAATATGCTGTAGATTTCTTATTATTCACTATTTTGGCAATCTGTAAAAACATTTTTAAAGCAACTTTTTAAGTAGATTTCAGTTCTGCAATTTAATTTTGAACACGACGTTTCAGTTATTTTATACCATCATCAGGTTCATTTTTTCTTATGGGCGCCATATTGTATTTTATACTTAAAAGGTAGCTTATGACGTCAGCTTTTCAACGATGTATTATTTGTTGGAAAATAAATGAAATTGACTTGAAAAATAAAGAAAATTAATTTTCGCAACACGTCAAATTTGAGAAGAACACATTAGGCAGGGTTAAATTTGTTTAAAATATCATAATATTATAATACATTATTTAATTTTTTCCTTATGTTTAAAAATCTCATATTAACATTTCAAATAAAGAAAACTAAAAACGCAATGAATAATAATTATTGTTTTGAAAAGAAAATAAGAAAAAATATATAACTTACTGTACTTATTCGAAATGTTGGCCGTTTTTATTAATACATTTTTGACACTTTTTTAACACAGTATTGATGACCCTGCGAAGCGTGTTGCCATTTATGCTTGTAAACACATTCCTCACTCTCTCTTCTAATTCTTGTACAGATTCCGGGGGTTCAAACTCATATACTTCATTTTTTACATAACCCCATAAATAAAAATCGAGAGGAGTTATATCAGGGGATCTAGCAGGCCAATTAACTGGTCCGCCGTTTGAAATTAATTTGTCATCAAATATCTGTCTTAAGAGAGTATCTTTGGCCATTCAACGTATGATTATAAAAGAATGGTCCTATAAGTCTGTTGTCTAAAATGTAAGGAGAAAGTAAAGCTGGGTTACTTAATACCTGCTATGTATTTAGCAAGCTAGGTGACATTACTTACCATACATACCACACCATACATTAAAACCAAATCGGGTTTGCAGTCTTCGTTGAGCCAATTGGTGAGGGTTTTCTGTTGCCCAAAAATGATGGTTATGTCTATTAAATACCCCGCAGTTGGTAAAATGTGATTCATCGGTCCAAATTACAAGACGACTGAAATCATGATTTTGTTCGCATTGATTCACATACCAATTTGAAAACTGCATTCTTCTTGGATAATCCGTTTCTCGTAAACCCTGAACTATAGTTGGCTTGTATGGTCGATATTTATTTTCCTTAAGGACTCTTTGTATGGTACTTCGCGGGGTTGGTAAGTATCTTGCCGACGCTCTTGTAGATGATGTCGGAGCGGCATTAAAATAGGCTCTGACATTTTCGTCACGCTCGTTATTACCTGCTTTTTCGTAACTCTTGGGCCGCGGTTTTTCAAAACTTCCATGGTTTCTCAGGTTCATAACAATTTTTGGAAAAAGTCTGACACTTGGCTGCGGTCTTTCAGGAAAATTTTCAAAATACCTTTCTAATGCAAGGTTTGCATTTCTGTTGCAATGAATGTAACATTCTAGCAAATCAAATTTTTCTTCGTGAGAAAAACGCAATGCCATTTTCTTTTAAATTCAGAATACACAAATAAATCGTTATTATTAGATAATAATAATAAAAACTATTATACTTTTACTCGTTCTGACAAGTAATATTTTTGTTTCATTTTCAAACGGTAGTGGTTGGTCATAGGCTACTGGATTTTATTTTTGATTCATAGGTTATTGTAAGGTCATAGGCTACTGGATTTTATTTTTGATTCATAGGTTATTGTAATATTGTTGATTGAAACAATGCAAGCAGTGTTTTGTGAATACTACAAAATGTAAACCTTTTAATTGGTATTCAATTTAGGGAGTTATAGTGCAGTTGTCAAATTTAACGTGTTGCGAAAATTAATTTTCTTTATTTTTCAAGTCAATTTCATTTATTTTCCAACAAATAATACATCGTTGAAAAGCGGACGTCATAAGCTACCTTTTAAGTATAAAATACAATATGGCGCCCATAAGAAAAAATGAACCTGATGATGGTATAAAATAACTGAAACGTCGTGTTCAAAATTAAATTGCAGAACTGAAATCTACTTAAAAAGTTGCTTTAAAAATGTTTTTACAGATTGCCAAAATAGTGAATAATAAGAAATCTACAGCATATTTTCGAAAATACATCTTTTTGGTTTTTTCAACATATTTCAAAAACCAAAAAAGATAGGGCCGCGTACAAACGGTTTTCAGTTAGAAATATAATTGTCAAAAACTTTCCCCATTTAACCGTTTCTCTATCTTCTATAGTTTTCAAGATCCCCATACATGTAGGCCCAATTTGGGCCACACTGTATAGACGGATAACATCGAATTTTTCTGCTGCAGAATATCCCATTATTATAAATACGAAGAAAAATGTTAGTTTATTACAAGCAAACAAGTAAGCAATGCCAAAAATGTCATAATAACATTTGTTTTCCATGGCTTTCTAGACGTAATAATTGCAATAAGAATAGGCCGGCAGACTTTAACATTCGATTTTTAAGGCATTCTAGACTTATAAGCGAAAATAAATACAACTTTTTAAAATTTTGATTGCTAATATCTTAAAAACGGTTTGAGCTAATAAAAACAAACTATATATGTTTGGAATCAGGAAATAAATATCTCTAATTATAATAAAGTAGATGCAGGGTGTTCCATTTAAAAAAAAACATAACTTGCTTATTCATTTCGGCATTGTAATCAACTTTTGAAAATTTTTTGCTAAGATTCTGATGATTCTGAGCAAAAATCCTAAAACTTTCGTAGGTATTTAAAGTTTTTTCTATCTCTTATTGTTTTCGCTCTAGATAGGGGTCTAAATAAATATAAGCGAGAACCCTGTACACCGAATTTTGATACATTAGCTCAGGCGGTTTACAAATTAAAAATTGTTTTGTTTTTTAATTTTGACACCCTTTACTTTAGATCGACAACAGCGCCCATAAGACTCCAGGTATACAGGGTGATTCACGGTGGATGGAACATTAGACGTTTCTGACGAACCAGTAAAGGAATCGTTGCGAAAATTTGGTTGCTTACATAAACGGATATGCTCTACCCATCTAAAATATTTTTAACAATACAGTGATGCCGCTTCCACACAAAAATAATAGTAACTTTGATTTTTCAAATGGAACACCCTATATTTTATTTTATTTTCGAAACACCCATTACTTTTCTTACAATTTTTGTTAACTCTATTCTACACTTATCTCTTACCGTTTCTAAGATATAAATTAATTTCCGTTTTTTTTGGCCGAAAACTTCACTTTTAAAAATGCTGATTATTTTGAACTCTAAAATACTGAAACCCTGAAATTTGGTAAATAGTTAACTAATACCATAGGGCTCTTTGCCCTACCCTCAAATCTTAGTTGCAATATACAGGGTGGTTAAAAAATACACTTATTCTGGTAACTTGAAAAAGTGACCATAAGTCCTTTTTTTGAAATGTAACACCCTGTATATTATTACGTATTTGAAAAGCTGCTGAAATTTCTCCTAATTCTTGTATATTCATACCTGTACCTAACTAACTCGTTTAACCATTTTTTTGACGTATTAAGCATGATTTGTAAAATTTTCTATACAATTCAATTTTCATTCGGTTATTAGTAAGTTAGCCATGACAAAAACAATGATGTTGACTTATGTTATTATGGTTATCGTTTTGACATTTCATTAAGTTTAGATACAAGATAGTTACACTACAAGACAGTTTAAAATCATGGAAGAAACCTATACAAATGCAGTTCTTATGAATTTATTTATTTTATTTGGACAATGTGATAGAATTATCACCAGGACATGTATAAAGTTTAACGAAATGTCCCTAATTTACAGCCAATGTATCTCAGAAAATTCATAAGGATCCAGAACAATTTTATTAAATGTTAACTAGTGAAATAATAAAAGACTACTAAAATTATAACTAATAAAATGCTATTTTAACAAATGTTCAAAACGCTGGCCGTTTACATCCAAACACTTTAATATGCGGGTGTTGACTGCATTTGTCGTTGCAGATCTAATTTCGGTTGGGTTTAGATCTCTAAATACTTGAGTGACTCGAAGTAGCAGCTCTTCTTTAGAATTTACGGGTGATTTGTAAACTTTTTCTTTGAACATGCCCCACAAGTAAAAATAAAATGGATTGAGATCGGGTGACCTTGGAGGCCAATTCCAAGGTCCCAAACGTCTTATCCAACGATCGTCAAAAATCCTATCAAGTTCTGCACTAACTTCCCTAGTGCAATGTGCAGGAGCTCCATCAAGTTGATACCAACAGCTTCGATAATCTGCAAGTGGCAGATCATCTACAAAATTTTCGACATCTGTCCTCAAAATATTAACATAGTTTCTCGAATTTAATGACTCCTCGTATATTACATAATTTAATTGATTATCCATTAACATGCAAAAAACATTAAAACTAAATTTTTCTTGAAATCCGGCTTCTTTTGTTACATGCGGGTTTTCTCTGGACCAGAAATGACTATTTCGTCTATTAAAAATCCCTTCCCTTGAAAATTTTGATTCATCGGTCCAAATTATCCTATTTAAAAAATTTGGATCTTCTTGAGTGCGCACCAATATCATTTCACAAAATTATACTCTCTGTTGAGGATCTTGAGGCTTCATGGCTTGAACTTTTGTAAACTTGTAATCATGCATGTTATGTTTTACTAAAATTCTTTGAACTGATGAATATGTTATACCTAAATCGTATTGAGCACATCGTATTGAAGATTGGGGAAATACATGAAAATATGCCAAAACATTAATCTCGTTGTCTTCGTTAGAAGTCACGGGTCGAGGCAAGTTTCTTGGCGCTTTTAAAGCTGAACCAAAGGCAGTAAAATTGTTCTGGATCCTTATGAATTTTCTGAGATACATTGGCTGTAAATTAGGGTACATTTCGTTAAACTTTATACATGTCCTGGTGATAATTCTATCACATTGTCCAAATAAAATAAATAAATTCATAAGAACTGCATTTGTATAGGTTTCTTCCATGATTTTAAACTGTCTTGTACTGTAACTATCTTGTATCTAAACTTAATGAAATGTCAAAACGATAACCATAGTAACATAAGTCAACATCATTGTTTTTGTCATGGCTAACTTACTAATAACCGAATGAAAATTGAATTGTATAGAAAATTTTACAAATCATGCTTAATACGTCAAAAAAATGGTTAAACGAGTTAGTTAGGTACAGGTATGAATATACAAGAATTAGGAGAAATTTCAGCAGCTTTTCAAATACGTAATAATATACAGGGTGTTACATTTCAAAAAAAGGACTTATGGTCACTTTTTCAAGTTACCAGAATAAGTGTATTTTTTAACCACCCTGTATATTGCAACTAAGATTTGAGGGTAGGGCAAAGAGCCCTATGTTATTAGTTAACTATTTACCAAATTTCAGGGTTTCAGTATTTTAGAGTTCAAAATTATCAGCATTTTTAAAAGTGAAGTTTTCGGCCAAAAAAAACGGAAATTAATTTATATCTTAGAAACGGTAAGAGATAAGTGTAGAATAGAGTTAACAAAAATTGTAAGAAAAGTAATGGGTGTTTCGAAAATAAAATAAAATATAGGGTGTTCCATTTGAAAAATCAAAGTTACTATTATTTTTGTGTGGAAGCGGCATCACTGTATTGTTAAAAATATTTTAGATGGGTAGAGCATGTCCGTTTATGTAAGCAACCAAATTTTCGCAACGATTCCTTTACTGGTTCGTCAGAAACGTCTAATGTTCCATCCACCGTGAATCACCCTGTATATACCAAAAATCCGTTATTTTTGATCTATGCCAATGTGCAAATGATAGTAATAATAAGGTAATATTTTTTAGGTACTTTTTCCATAGTTTGTTTAATGACTGGCAAAGCAGTTTTAGAATATAGTGATCCCGCTTACTTTTCAGCCAAAATTAATTTGGCAAACAATTATACAACGGCAGAGCCAACGGGATACAGCCCGATGGAAGTGGCTACAACAGTAACGTTTATTGTTGCATTGTTCCAGGTTAGTTCTTTGCTAACTACTCCAATTTCATGCACGATTTGATCATATTTTACTATAATACATGAACGAAGTTATAGTAGAGATTATTTTAAAAACCCGATAGGGCAATAAAACCTGCAACAAAGAAAGCTACAGCTTTTAATCATCTTTCTTTCTTCTAAACAAATCATAGGCATGAAATTAGCAAGTACCAACCCTTAATTGCCTCTCTTTGTCAGGTGTGAGAAATTAAAGCGGAACAAAAAACCTTTTTCCAGGTACCCAAAAATTCAGGTACGGGCGAGGAATTTTGGGGTTTATTCGACATTCGACTTAGAATATTTGGTGCAAAACGTTTAACGCTGAAACACGGAAAATTATTTTAAACATTTTGGAGTATTTTCAAAATGAAAAAGAAAATAGCCTTCAGCCAATTTCAGCTGTGAAATGCACTTCAGCAGCCTGTAAAATTAGTGAGAAAATCGTAGTCAGGATCCGATAGGAATATACAACAGGAACCTCTGCCAGGGCAAGTGGTTTGAAAATTATTCACATATAAACACAGGGTGCCCCACAGTGGATGGCGTATTAGACGTTTATGGGGATCTAACTGAGGCAAGGAAATCTCAAATAAGGAACGTAGTTTACAATATGATTACCACGCATAAGTATGTCACACGGCAAAAGCTAAAAGAGGAATTGCATGCCAAATAAATTATTTACTTAAGCAACTCCACATATTAGGTCATTTGTTAAAGCATTTGGGATTTAAATTTAAAAGGGACAGTGGCAGGCGCTACATTATGGAGAAACCGGATATTGTTTCAAAACGTATAAAATGTTTGAGACAATATACAGAAAACTTGTTATCAGAAACTCCGTTAGATGTGGTTCTTATAGACGAAATATGGATATTTCAAAATGGTAGCGACATTGGAACATGGCATGATAACAATATCAAATCAGTTTTAAATAAATAACAATCAGATGGCAAAAGATATATAATTTTGCATGCTGGCACCAAAGATGGGGATGGGACTATTCGCCGTCGTCGTTTCACCGTCGCCGTTTCGCCGTCGCCGTTTCGCCGGCAGGACAATTCGCCGGCAGCTGATTCGCCGTGGGCCGTTTTGACGTCAAGTAAAAATTAATAAAATATGTATTAAATATTGCTTTAAATATATATTAATAATTAATTATAATTAATATATTTAAGTTGAATTCCAATAACCCTAATTACAAATTTTATTACACTATAGTGTATTATAGCATAGGGTACAATTAAATATATATTTAAGTTGAATTCCAATAACCCTAATTACAAATTACCCTAATTATCGACACTACTTATGGAATTATTAAAGGTAGGTACCTACTTAGTGCCTGATGATCTTTTCTCTCATTATATAAATACTCACATTTTTGATAAGGGCTTTAGTATGGTAAGAACCGTGATTTTCATAATGGACGCAAAAATATTGAGTAAAAGGGGAAAAGACAAATTTTTTGAAAATGGATATATTTACGTTTTCGATGCTTTAAGTAAAAGTGACGGTGAAGTAAAATTTTGGAGATGTGAACGGAGAAACATATGTAAGGCAAGATTACATTCAAGAAACGACGAAGTAATCAAAAAGGTCAATATACACACACACGATTCTTCCGAAGTCTCTATAGAAGTTGCACAAGTGGTGAATAGTATAAAGAAACGTGCTGCAGAAACGTTAGAGAGTACAGTCCAGGTAATTAATGGATGCCTGACCGATCTTTCGCAAGCTGCGCAAGCTAAATTACCCAATCAATGTGCTTTGAAGAAAACAGTAAGGCGTAAGCGTAATGAGATCATTGAGATCCATGCTGCACCCACAAATCCTACAAATCTCGAAGAACTTATCATCCCAGAATCTTACCGAATATACCAACCTTAACCTGGCATTGAAGAAATTTTTTTATTGGCAGACCGCGAGGAAGGGCCTAGCAGAATTTCAATTTTTGGTAGGCAAAGTTGGTTGCCACATTTGAGGGCTACCACTTGGTATGCTGATGGTACATTTTCAATAGCACCACCATTATTTGCTCAAGTTTACACTGTGATGGCAGTAAAAAATAATGGTGTCCATCCCATATTTACGCCCTGCTACCAAACAGCAACGAGCTACATACAATCAGATGTTTACTATGCTTAGAGAACTGATACCAAACTTGGCACCTACAGAAATTCATTGTGATTTTGAACAGGCAGCTTTCGCCGCCATGAAGGAGTGCTTTCCAGATACGAAGATAAATGGATGCTTTTTCCATTTGGCGCAAAATATGAAAAAGCACTTGGGTACAATGGGTTTTATTGGGGATTACAATAATAATCCCCAGTTCGCGCTACAGGCACGTATGGTCACTTCCCTGGCGTTTGTACCTATTCAAAATTTGGATGAAGCAATTGACATTCTCGCTGAAAATTTGCCTGTAGAACTTCAACCACTTCTCAACTGGTTTGAAGATAATTATGTTGGACGCTTGAACAGGCGAGGTAATGGTAGGCGCGCACCACTTTTTCCTCATGAAATGTGGAACCTATATCAGAGAACGTTGAGTGGCCAAGATCGAACAAACAACCATGCAGAGGCGGCCCACAGAAGATTACAATTGGAATTAGGAATGGATCATCCAACAATATGGAAATTTATTGAAGGTATCAAGAGAGTTCAAAGGGGAAGAGATCTCTATTACGAACAACTTGTGGCTGGTAGTCTTCCGCCCTTAAAGTTAAAAAAGTATAGACTAGCTGATGACAGAATTTTGTCTTTAGTAAATAATTTTAGAAACAATAATATGACAGAATATCTCAGAGGTTTAGCGCATACTTATGAAATGTAATAATTTTGTTGTATATAATAATTATAGTATAATATCTGAGAACTTTATTATTGACTTGCCTATGTAGGTATATTTTTGTCAAACAATTTTGTTAAAATTTAGCAATATATATTATAACCTTTTTTACGTATTTTATTAATTTCTATTTGACGTCAAAACGGCCCACGGCGAATCAGCTGCCGGCGAATTGTCGCGACGGCGAAACGGCGAAACGGCGACAGCTGAACGTCCTAGACCCCCAAAGATGGCTTTACAGATGGGGCACACTTAGTTTTTTCTACAAAAAATAAAAGAGCTGACTATCACCTCGGCTCGGAAAACCCTCGCTTCTTGTTATGGACAATGCAAAGTACCATTCACGGCTCAGCGAAAATGTCCCAATGCTTCAACGAGAAAACCTGATATTATTTCCTGGCGACAAAGCAAAAATATCAATTTTATGGAAAACGCACTCAAACCCGAATTGCTACAAATAGTAAAACAATACAAAGCAAAATTAGGATGTGCCGTGGATGAATTAATTTGTACTATGGGTCATCAAGTTTTGAGATTGCCGCCCTACCACTGCATTTTCAACGCTATTGAATTAAATGAATATGCCGTTTTGAATGTTTGGAAAGAGGCATTACAAACCATTACCCCCGAAAATTGGTCTGATTGTGTTTGCCATACAAATAATATTATAAGGGATTATTGGCAAAAAGAACAAATTCTGGATGTTCAGGTTAAGCCACTGATAATTCATGTGTCAGATTCTGGTTCAGACTCTGAAAGTGATATTTCTTTATCAGATTAACTCTTGTATGTATAAAAATGTTATATATATAAACATAAAATATATTTTTGTATTGTTCTTTTTCTTTTTCTTTTTATTATATTTATATTTAAAAAGTATTAATTAATGTATTTTGTAATGTACATAATTTAAGATTTGCTTAAAAACAAAGAATACCCTGTAGCGTTCTTTGTTGGACGTTTTATTGGAGTTTTGGTATTTTTAAATAATCTCTACTATAGGTATATAATTTCATTTAATTTTTAGCTTGCTATGTATGTCTTAAGACTGGGTGCTATAAGTGCCCTTCTATCTGAAACACTGGTCAGTGGTTTTATAACAGGGGCTGCAGTTCAAGTTCTGGTGTCTCAAATTAAGGATCTGCTTGGTATAACTATACCTAAACATAAAGGATATTTCTCTACTCCTTATGTAAGTAAATAGGTAACCGATAAATATAGTCTAAGAACCGACGGTATGGAAGTCATAATATGTCATCGCGATTTGGTAAAAGATCTCTAAATTGAAATTTGGTCATGTGGAATTATGGAACGCTATGTTTGTCGCACCCAATCAACGTGATCCCCACTTTGCCGCCCCCAAAGATGTGGTTAATAACAAACGATTCTGGTCTATACTCCGGTACCAAAATATATGGCAGTGACTCATTTTTACCGGGTTGTGCAAGACGTAAGGGCAACGCCAATTCCAGAGGCGTGTCATTTTAAACAATAATAATTCAAAAAATATATGAATTTTTTGTTTATTATTATAATATATTTATATTTACAATAATAAATATAATGTTATAAATTAAACTGAAAAATAAATTAAGCTTTTACATTTGGTGATTTAATGAAGTAATTAGAGAAACTAAATTACGCAGGTACAAAATCCAAAAAGAATAATAAAGCAACGGGTACTTATATGTTATTTTCATAGTATTTTTATTATACTGCATAATAATAGAAACATATATAATAGTGGATTAAGGGCAAAACCTAAACCTAAACTATAAATGTTTATAAATTTTCTAACTATTGTTACCTAATGAACACTAATTGATAATAATTTGACGAATTATATTCCACGCCGACATTAAAAAGTGTTATAATGACAATACGTTGCAATTTTAAATTTATTATTGCCATTACAGCGATTACTCACTATCTGACGATGAAAACATTTCATTAGTGTCGCTTCTGCTGTCATCTGCAGAATTTATAATAATATCACCTATGACTTCAACGCGTACATCTAAGTCCCATATTTTTTTTTTTCTACGCCCTCGACATGTAATACGCATTTATGCCAATCTGCTGCTTGTACATTCGCTATTGCCGTTTTTAACAGTTCTTTAACATTTCCTTTTTGCCACGCAGAAGTTGGCAAAGCTTCCACCCGACGGCTGTGGTATGGTGCATTATCCATCACGATTACCGACACACGTTCAATACTCCCGATGTGGGTTATAATTAACTGACCTTTTCCTGAAGGAGCTTTCAATCCAGTAGACAGTCCATTGATAAAGGCGTTACGGGCATCTTTAATGTTGAGATCTTGCGAAATGTAATTCACAGTATATCCTTAATTTAACCATGTTTGGTCCGTAAAGTATATTATTTTCCCTGCACTGCGATATAATAATAATAATAATAATAATAATAATATTAAAGGCTTTTTATTAATACGTAACAATAACAACAACAAAAAGAAAAATACAAAAGGTGGCGAGATTCAGCATAGCTGTTCATCTAAATATTGTTGTATTTCTTCTAGATACTTTCTACGCCACAATACGATTTCTTCCTTTTCTACCAAAAGAGTTTTGCGATTTCGTTTTAAGAATCGAAAATTCAATTCTCGTAGTGTACGCATTAGAACTCTTCGTGAAATTTTTTGCATATTTTCTTCCCTTTCAATTTTGACAGAATTTTTTTTTTAATTAAAAAAAGAGCATGCTAGATAGGTTAAAGAACTAAAGTTAATTTATAAAAAACTCTCGTTAAGCCGGTCCTGACTTATGGAGTGCCAACATGATGTACTATAAACGGGACAGCGCATAACAACTTCCAGGTGCTACAAAATAGTATCCACCAACCCACTAATTTCAATTTCACATATTATGTAATCACCGTCGGATTCTACCTACAAGCTCCCTAAGAATTGGCTGCCTCCAGCACTAACGATAGAAGCTTCGCTAAACACATCCCTTCTGAACTGAGAGAAGAATAAGTTTAAAAATACCCTTTAGTGCCCAACAGTACTTTAAAGCAAAGAGTAACACAACCAATGTGTTACTCTTTGTTTAAAGTATGAAGGTTTTTAAACTATGATATAAAATAACTTTGCGCGGTTATTACGCCATACGGCTCGTCGGTACTTAGTAGTCCCGTCCTCTTCAAATCGGCGTGATAATATATCTATCATTGCATTTGGGTTTGTTGAAGAAAATCATAAAATTTAAAAAAATTAGAAAGCGCCATCTAGCGACTATAGTGAACATGTCTTGTAATATAGCTGATAGGGCAGAAAAAACTCTTTCAAATGCCGCTAAGCATAGTATTTTCCGATAAGGCATTCCCGAGATATTAAATATTTTTCAAATAAATGTTTGCCTTACCCCCACCACTTTATCTAAAGAGTTAGAGAAAAAAGTGTGAAAAAGAAATTGTAGATAAAAGACGAGAACTTTATTTGCGCATATTTTTAGTATACTTTATCTTGGCAAATTGTAAAGAAACCCCCTTTTTTCAATTTGCCTTTAGTGTTACGCTCCCTAGCGGCCATTCAGCGAACTCGATAATTATTTCCAGCAATTTCTCTTGACCGTATTTACTAGCAATATTTTTTTCCGAAAGCTGTACGATTAACGCTTCCTGAGATACAGCCGCTTACCTCGCTTAGTTGGCCACCCTGTACATTCACCCTCAACAACGAACCAAATGTTCAAAATTGCCGGTATTGGAGCCAAGAAAATGAACATCGTCTTATTCATACTGGGACGCAATATCCACAAAAAATAAATGTTTGGGCGGGAATTGTAGGACATCACATTATTGGATTATTTTTTATGGAAGGCAACCTTACAGCAGTAACCTATTTGGATTTACTACAAAATTAAATTGAATCCGCACTAGAAGAAGTTGTACGCGAAAATCAGAAGACCTGGATTAAATGAATGGTTGTTTTGCCCATAATTCTCTCATGGTTAGGGAATACTTGCAAAATATTTTTAACGGAAATATTATTGGCCCACGGCAAATAAATCCTTTGGCCAGCCAGGTCTCCTGTTTCTGTGGGGTCATTTAAAAATTTCTATTTATAAAGGTGTAAAATTTGAAAATCCAGACCAGCTAAAAAACGGTATTTCGTTAGAATGGGCACAGGATTGTAACAATTTTGTGGAATGGGACAGAATTTCTCAATATCAACTCAGTAATGTTAGAAATGAATTTTATGATCGGTTAGGATTGTTTACCTGTTAATGGAGGGTTGTTTGTACATTTAATTAATTAATATCTTGGTGAGAATCGGTAGTCTTAGGTATGTTATGTTAAATGATAGGCTTTGTAAGAAAAACCTAATGGTATCTTTTATTTTGGATGTCTGATTGCCGGATTGGTGAAACGAAAACTTGTGTTTTCAATGTGAAATAATCTATATTCATTATGTCCAGGTTTACGTCAATTTTTAATAATAGTGTCATAGAAATTATTTGCTGGTGTTTGCTGTATTACCTAAACTATGAAAATTTCGTAATTTGGCCATCACATTTAATTGAATAAGTTAGGATTGGCTCATTAAAATTTATTCAGACTTGGCACATGGGTTTATTATATCGGCCTCTTCAAAAAATTATAATACAATTTTGTCTAAAATGTATAGGGGAGCCAATATTTAGCCACCTCAAAATTTACATGGGATTTCCTATGTTCAACTAAGTCATGCATCACTCGGTGTATATATATAAATTACTTAGTTAGCCAGTTACATTATCTACACATTACACATCTCTTGCCATAAGATATATTATTTTAATGAAAATCAGCCTATGGGCTGATAATATTTTAAGAGTTTGAATTAGTTTTAAGTGCAACTACATGATGTGAGTCACATTACATAATTTTTTTTATAATGCCATAATAATGAAATTATAAATAACCGTCTTATTACCAAGCTGATTATTATTTTATTTTTTTAGTCGCTCATATCTGTATTTGAGGAAATTGGTGACACAAATATCGCTGCGTTGATAATATCAGCCATTACTATAACGATATCAACCATTAACAACGACTATTTTAAGGTAGCTAAATAAATTAAATATTTTATTATCCATTCTACATATATCGTGTGTCCCCACATGATGGTACCGTACTCTAGTAACGTGCATATTTTTGAAAAATTCCCACTCCTGATGAAAGGTTTTTACAGGGTGTTCAAACTTTTTAAAGATATGGAATTAATCCACGATCATAAATCTCCATTTTTAATGTCAACAATCATTTTTTTTTTCATTTAGTAGATCAAGATTATCATTGAAATCATGTTGTAGACTTTTCGCTTTAAATAACCTCAAAGAATATAGTCTTATGGTGTTAGATCGGGGAATCGATCCGGCCAGGTCAGTCCTTGCCGATCTATTAATTTTATTCATTTCTGAGGCGTAATATAGTGTGCACACTGCAAAAATAAGCTTTTTTATAAGTTCGTATTTAGGCTATACCCTGTGTAGTTTATCGTGACTTTGACAAAAATCATATGAGTGCGGTACCACACTCGGGAACACACTGTATTTTAGGAAATTCAAAAAGTGTACCTTGTGTTTTGCGATTTTTGTTGTCACGAACAACCTGAACTGATTATTACTTATTTTTCAGCCACTAGTAGCAAAAAAATCACCATTTCCATTCCCAATGGAATTAATAGCAGTTGTTGTGGGAACATTAGTTTCAAAATATTGCTATTTAGTGGAGAATTATGATATCAGCATTGTTGGAAATATACCAGTGGGGTAAGTTGTATACCTTAGTTAAATTTGGCTAAACTTAATTATCGGTGTGCGGAAACGTAAGAATAATATAAATAGCATGGTATTTTAATTTTCAGCCTTCCCTTTCCAGAAGCCCCAACTTTCGGCCTCTTACACAAGTTGTTTGTAGATGGCATCACTATAGCTATCGTTTCATACACAATTAACTTGTCTATGGCTCTGATATTTGCTCAGAAGCTGGACTACGAAGTGGATGCCAACCAAGAGCTATTTGCTATGGTAGGATAATTTGGCAACATTAAAATATTAAATACACGAATCTATACATTTTTATCTACTTTTTTTAGGGTGTCAGTAACATCTTTGGGTCCTTCTTTTCTTGTATGCCAGTTTGTGCATCTTTATCAAGATCCTTAATACAACAAGTGGTTGGGGGAGTATCACAAATAGCATCGATAGTTTCTTGTTCAATTTTGTTGATAGTGTTGTTGTGGATCGGACCATTTTTTGAGGATTTGCCAACAGTAAGTTTGAAGGATTTAAGAATTAAGAAATACTCAAGGATATTTTTGTGAAAATGGTAGCTAAGACGGATTAAATAACCGCTTACAACAATCAGTTTTGGTTTTCCACTTTAGCAAATTTAGCAAAAGATATTGTTTTACGAGTAGTTATAAGCAATTATTGCATGTATGTTTATTTTTAGGCAGTTTTAGCAAGTGTTATAGTGGTGGCTCTAAAAGGGATGTTAATGCAAGTACTAGATTTTTGGAAATTCTGGAAGCTTAGTAAGATGGACGCTCTTGTATGGATGGGCACTTTCTTGACTGTGGTAATCGTCGCTATTGACATTGGACTCCTTTGTGGAATTGTACTGTCTCTTGGTTCAATTTTCTTGCTAAGTTTTAGACCACACACCTATCTTCTGGGACAAGTACCAAATACTGATTTGTATTTGGACATTGCTAGATATAAGGCGGTACGAATAAGTTTAAATAGAAGTTTTTAAGAAACTTGTCCAAACCAATTTTTATTTTAGGCAAAAGAAATCGAGGGAATGAAAATATTCCATTACTCTGGAGGAATCAACTTTGCCACGAAAAGCATGTTCAGGGAAGATATAATTCGCCTAGTTGGGCTAAATCCACAAAAAGAAGTCGTATACAGAGCCAAACTTGCCAAATATTTGGGAAAAGTAAGAAATTGTTTATTTTGTCTATATTAGTGCTTGTTAAAAATATAAAGGTTAGTTCTCGCTTCCTTTTGCCGGATCCATCCCTAGACGCGTTTCAGAATATTAACTGTAGGGTGTTTGTTTCTTTTGAATACGGTTTGTTTGATTCATCAAAAATACTCTGGTGGTAATATCAGGCCAAATAAGATTCATAATGCCTATAATACCAGGCAAAGTTTTGATGTTCGTCTTCCAATCCCCAGATTAACTTTATCCAAACGCTCGATTATTTATTAAAATATACAACCACTTAAGTACAAATTGTAGATCAAAACAATACACACAGTTTCGTCTGGATGAATATTACCAAGACAGCTTTTAGCTTACTTTATTACTTTTTGCTTTTTATGTAATTTGCCATCTCGTGGGTCAGAAAGCTTGACATTTTATTATCTGATGCGTGTCTTGGTAATGTTTCTTTCATACGATGTAATGTTGAAACCGCTTTTATATTGGTACTTTATATTATATTATTTTAAATATTTTAAATATCTGTTGAATATTCTAGGCCCCCGTTGTGTATGCAATTTTAATAATATACCTCTCGGAGTATATTAGAACTATGTAGCGCCCACCTTCTATCCTCGAATGGGTACTTACTGTTTTATGACCTCGTCCCTTCAAGGCGGCTACTAAAATCCTCAACGGAGTTCGCAGTACCAGTGTGTTATCCCAACTACATCCAAATTGTAGTTGAATCGAAGTAGTTTATATTTTTCTTTTAAAGGGAGCAATATATTGCTGAAAGGAAGCAATATTTAATCGTAAAGTAAATGAGTTTCCTTCTAATTTCTAGCTGTAAAACCACAAAGTCACTATCAGTTTCACTTACTTATTAAAATATCAAATTTCTATCGGAGCCACCAACATTGAAATTTAAATTCACAAACAAATCTTTTCACTTACTTCTTAAATTACATATAATTCAAACGTCGACACTGACTTTTTGAAATGCGCTCACTTTACGCTTTATTCAATAAAACTTTTCGCGTTACCGTGTCAAGTCAATAGGTAACGGTTTTCTATCGCCGCGACGATACTTTACTACCTTCGTGTGACTTCGGGTCAACGCACTGTCAACTTCCGAACTGGAGTTTTTACCACTACACTTGACGATTACGGCACGGCAACTTTTGACGGACGACGGCTTCGACGGTACTTTGTAAGTATTTGAACATTACGACGGTTAAAAATGAACTAACTTTTCCTCTAGCAATCCCACCTATTTATAGGGGAAAATTGATCAAAACAACACCTGCAAGTGCTCGCAGATATTTACACAAATGTTCCAGTTTCTGGAATCCCTTTGTCGGCATCAGAAAATATTTCGACTTTTTACAAAGGCTATTATCTTAATTTATTTGGCAGTTATTAGAAAAGAGTTGCAGCTAGACGGCAAATGTTCTGCAGGTATTACTTGTTGACACCAACGCGATCCGTCCCCATTCCGCGATCTATCCAGATAAATCTAGTTTAAGTCAGATTTTTGACCAATCAGGAATCGTACTAGCGCATCTTTTCCGAGGTGGGAGAGAGATTATTTACACTTTGGCAACGCCTAATTTCATCAATTTCTCGCGTACGGTACCTTTTGCCCGGTCAAATATCGGAAATGAAAAGTGAAGTGAAAAATATATTAAAATTTTATTTAATTTTAATTTATTCTATTTGAAATATTTTTGTTAATTTGTGATGTGTTCTGGTAATAAACCCCTTATTGTATTATTTTATTTTATGAACGTGAGTTTTCCAAATATTTTTAACTAATTTTTATAGAGTTATTTTTGAGTTATCTGATTCCTAATAACACTTTTGTTGATGATTAACTTATAAATTTTATTTATTTAATTTATCCGAAAATATTTAGGATATTTTAATTCTTTTTACTCTATTTTAAGTTATTCTGGTAAAACTTTAAAGTACAATTTAACTTTAAAAGTTTTCAAAAATGTTTCTTATTTTATTTTGAAATTATTTTAATTTTCAATATTTTATATAAAATATTTTTCGTTTCTTAAAGAATCCTCGCACTGAATATAAATTAATAAAATTATTATTTTCTTTTTTTTTAATATGAACGATAATAAAAATAATTCTTTAGTTTTAAAACGACCAATAAATTCCCCGAGTTCTATTTAGTTGTGTTATTTTTAAAATGCCGTTCACTACAATTAGTAGCTTTGTCAATCAGAATAAATATTGTATTTTCTGTGAACAAGCACTTAAAAATAAAATACATACAATCTTGCAATTTATTCTATTTAATTTTCGATTGCAGAAAAAATAGTATGTAAGTGCACCTTGCAGGAAAATCATATTTTAGTCCTCAGTCGCGTTGCATCCTCGTCCGAGGATATGTTATTTTTCCTACTAGATACGCAATATATTATACCTTGACCATTTTTATTTTAGTCTGAGGAAAAACAAAAATCGATAAAAGCATCGAACAATTTAACCAACAAACTGGAAAAAGCACAAAACAAAGTCAACACAATACTACGATGTCTCATATTAGATTTTTCATCGGTGAGCCACATTGATCCATCCGGTGTAACCATGTTAAAGTCAATCATTGAAAGTTTTACCAAACTGGATATTCCTGTTTACATAGCTAGCTGCAAAGGTAAAACCTAAACTAACATAGCTCCGCAACACTTACCTATAAATACTTAATTTTAATTAGGCGCATACCTACTTAATGATACATTTTTTTAGAACCAGTCTATGAAATGCTGACAAAAGTGTATCCAGATTACAGTGCCAAAGCTGGATTTAGATCATTTCCTACTGTCCATGATGCTGTACATTATTCTACCGAGTTATTTGGATCTAGTTCTAATTCCAGCATATCAACAATAGCATTATAGTAGCATCTAGTACAAATAAGTGAAACTTAAATTATATTATATATACTGGGTCTCCCAAAAGTCCCGCATAAAATTAATATCAATTAAAGGAAAACGATCTAGGAAAAATGCTCGGACCCGTAAATTATTATTTTTAATTGCGCATTTTTTGACATAAAAAAGTATTATACAGGAGGGTGTCTCATAGAACATTTGTCACGTCTTTGACAATTTTTTTAAATGAAATGCCTAATTTTTCATTAGGTTTTCAAATTCTACGAAAAATTCTAAATATTTTTTATGTAGGACTTGCTATCCCGATTTTCAGCTGTTCCCAAGATATTGACATTTAATTTGAAAATTGAAACAAAAAGGTTAAGCATAAAAATTTGTTATGTATTACTAAAATGAAAATTCTAAAAGCGCAACAAATGCTGGAAATGTCCACCGCCTTCTACCTGACACGCCCCTAGGCCATGGTAAAATCCGTTTACTGCCTTCCTTATAAAATCAGGAGGTATTCTATTTGTTTCTGTCCTTATTCTTTCTTTGAGATCTTCAATGTTGTTAGGGCTGTTTCGGTACACTCTTTCTTTTAAATAACCCCAAAGAAAATAGTCCAGCGGTGTTAAATCCGGCAACCTAGGTGGCCACTCAATAGTACCCCTACGACCAATCCAACGGTTTGTAAAGGTTTCATCTAGGTACCTTTGGACCTCCACGCCAAAGTGTGGAGGGGCACCATCTTGTTGAAACCATACCATCTCATTTGGAATATCTGGATCCATCTGGTTAGGAAAAAGAACTGCTAATGCCGGAATTAAATCAAAAATCAAATGTTAAAAAATCGAAATAACGTTCAGCGGTAAGGTTCTCCTGAAAAAAATAAGGTCCCAAAATTTTATTACTTATTATGCCTGCCCAGACATTAACCTTACCAGCATATTGAGTGAGCGTCTTAAGTAACCATCGCGGATTATCATGAGACCAGAATCGATAATTTTGTCTATTAACTTGCCCGTTCAGGCAAAATATAGCTTCATCAGAAAATAAAATATTACTTGAAAAGGCATTATTAGTATCAATCCTTATCATCATTTCTTCGCAAAATTCAAGCCGTCTATCATAGTCATCTTCTAGTGGTTCCTGTACAAGAAGAGGTTTATAAGGATGTAATTTCTCGCTCTTAAAAAATCGATGTACTGTACTACAAGTAGCTTCATTATCTAACGCCAAAGTAACAACTGTTCAATAAGCGATAACATTAAATCGATTTTTTTATCCTTGGTCACAGATAACCTTTGGTTAGAACGAGTGGTCGACCGCTTCTAGATAAATCTCTAACTGTACCATGCTCCTCAAATTTATGGAATACCCTACTTACAGTCGACTGAGTAATTTGGTTTTCTGGATACTTTTCGTTAAACAAAGTAAAGTACAAACCTCAGCTTGACTTCTTATTTTGTCCCCACACACCAACATAATTAAAATTTCGATGCGCTGCTTCTCTGTTAACATTTTTAGGTAATTGACAAATTACTTAAGTCAAATTCAGTATTGACATAATTAAGGCCAGTTGAGGACAGTAAGATACCTGATTTACTTAACATGTTCTAATATAAAATACAATATGTACTAAAAGTATTACCTTTAATAAAAAAAAATTAAATGTCAATATCTTGGAAACAGCTGAAAATCGGGATAGCAAATCCTACATAAAAAATATTTAGAATTTTTCGTAGAATTTGAAAACCTAATAAAAAATTAGGCATTTCATTTAAAAAAATTGTCAAAGACGTGACAACTGTTCTATGAGACACCCTGTATAATATTTTTTTATGTCAAAAAATGCACAATTAAAAATAATAATTTACGGGTCCAAGCATTTTTCCTAGATCGTTTTCCTTTAATTGATATTAATTTTATGCGGGGCTTTTGGGAGACCCAGTATATTATTGGTTTGCTGACAAAAGACAAACTAAATGTGTAGGTATACAGGGTGCACCAAACTGAGGCCAAATGACGCTTTATTTTGAAAATTTGATTGTGGCCATAACAGACGGTTTTTTACATTTCCAAAATCTTTGATTTACCCTGTACTTATATTATTACTTATTTAAGAATTTGTTCTTTATTTATGTATACCATCCCTATACATAACTATAGTCAATTTTCTGAGTTATAAGCGATTATTTAATAATAATAATAATATTAATAATAATAAAAGGTCTGTATTTGTTATTACAAAAAGGGCGAGGTTCCGTCCGACAAACACAAGTGTCTGGCATCTGTTCAACTAACCCAAGAGAAAGTTCTTTGAAAAAGCTATTCGAGATCTGCTTTTCATCAGTGTGCCATGCAGTGTCATGTGTCAAATCACTGATTTTATCGGAATGGTCTCCGAGATCACTTCATTCGATTTTTACCTATGGGGTGTTTAAAAAAAATATTTAAAATCTTAGTTCTCGAGATTATTCTAATGGGCCATCAAGTTTGACGCACCCTGTACAAACACTGTGTATTTATAGGTTGGATCACATCTTGATTCTAGATCTGCCCTTATGCGTTAACCATTAGCTGTGCTATTAGAAGTACAGATTTGTCAGTTGTTTTATGATTTAACCTAATACGTTAAATCTTTTAAAACTTTATTTGTACATTTGTAACTATGTATATATTTCCTAAAATGCACGGATATGTTAGTAAAAGCTTTATCTAATTTATTTTCAGACTGAATGATTTATTTATGTTTATTATGTACTTAGGTACAATGTGATTTTGTGCATCTATTGTAAATAGTCTAAGTTTATTTTATATAATAAAAACTAAAAATATTAAATAATTTGTTGTTTAATTAATAATTAGAGACAATAAATTTAATCACAGGAACTTAAAATAAGGAAAAAGGAATAACATAAAATTTATTTAACAAAAAGTACTTAACATTGGTTGTGTTACTCTTTGATATTAATGCCACAAAAAATACTACCAAATTCACGAAATGTCGATGATTTACACAACTACTTTGTGGATTCTACGGAGAGTTTGGTTGATCCTGTGAAATACTGCGGTTTTATGATACTAGCATGGAAGAACGTAGGGTGATTGCGCCAGTAGTCGGCCCTTTTTGATCATTCTATTTTTGTAATTTACTTGCGTTGGGCTACATTCTTAGTGAAACCGTATATTATCCATTATGGGTAAAGATAAAATTACCTACTTGTTATGTTTCACTATTTATTCAGTTACCTGACACGCGTGTTTCGACTCTTGCTAAGGAATTTATATAAACTCTAATGTATGGTATCAATAGGTAATAAAATAATTAAAATAATTAAAATTACGGATTACAATGGATGGGTAGACTGTGGGTTTTTCTTATTCTTATACAGGTGGCTGTCAAAATGTTTTAATTTAATATGCTGTTGATAATTGGGTTAGCACTTGAAGGTATTTCTGTTTGATTATTACCAACATTACTTTTGTTTTTTATTGCTTTTTTAATTGTAAGTGACTCTAAAAGGTTTAATTTTCTGCTCTTGTTCTGGATATGTATAGGTTTTATTTTATTTGAAATTGAATGATTTTCTATTATGCAGTGGTCTGCTACACCTGTTTTATTTTGTTTTTTTAAGATAGAAGTTGTATGCTCTTTAAGTCTAGTTTTAAAATTTCTGCCAGTTTGACCAATAAGATAGCATCGCAGTTGTCGCAATTTATTTGGTAGACCCCGCTTCGTAAGAGTTTGTCCTTTGTTTCTATTTTAGAATTACATAAGTGACTATCTAAATTGTTTTTATTTACCTGTATGGGAGTGATGTTGAAATTTTTTAGTTTTTTACAAATTTTCTGGCTAGTATTACCGGTAAAACGAATCGAACAGTATTTAGATTTAATTTTATTAGGGGGTCCATGATAGAGAAGTTTTTGTGTTTTTTGTCTTAATTTTTTCTTTAGTATTTTATTAATGATTTTTATTTCATAGCCGTTATTTGTGGCTATAGTTTTTATTATGTCTAGTTCTTTTTTATACTCAGAGTCTGATAGGGGAATATTAACTAGTCTATATAGCATACTATGGAAGGCTGCTATTTTGGTTTGTTGGGGTTGTTTCGAGTCCGCTGGTATAGTCATGTCTGTTGTGGTAGGGTTTCGATAGATTCCATAGCTCAATTGATTATTTACATTTTTTATGTTGAGGTCTAGATAATTGATTGAGTTATTTATTTTTTTTCCTATGGTAAATTGAATTTTATTATTTTGGTTATTAAGTAGATTAAGAAATTGTTGTAATTGTCGTTCCGTGCCTGTCCAAACACAGAACACGTCGTCGACATATCTGCACCAGAAATGTGTGTAAATTATTTTAATTTATTACCTATTGATACCATTCTATTTTTGTTTATTAAATAAATCTATTTATTTATTACTTAAAATTATAATACAGGGTGTCTCGACTGTCTCTAAAAGGTCTGTACAAAATCTGAGCACATATTCCTGAGGCCAAAATAAGGCGATTTAAAGCAACTTATCTTAGTCCGAAATTGCTCCGTTTCCGAGATTAAAGTTAAAAAATAAAAATCGAATTTTTTAAAATTAATGAACATTTTTTAACGTATTACTTTAAAACTGGGTACCCGGGGGTTTTTTAGGATGCGAAACCCGAATACGGACACCTTTTCACTGTGGCCATTAAAGGGCGCTTCACAATGCACTTCTTATGGTTTAGAATGGCCATAACTTTTTTATCAGTGTAGTTTTTTCCCTTTTTTGTTAAGGAACTAATTTCTTGAACATTTTGAAACCAAAAAGGTACTCTTGTGAAAATCCGCTAAAGTAAGCCGTTTTTGAGATATTTCGGTTTTTAGTGCTCGATACCGCACCGGAATATTTAAATTATTCTGAATAAAAAATGTTTGCTGTTATCTTTGAGGATGAAATGTGGTCAGTGAATTAGCAGTGGAAAATGTATTTTTTTTTAGATACTTTTTTGGAGTGTCACATCCAAAAATCCTCGGATTTTTTACCTGTTTGATGAACACCTTTAAACATTTTTTTGGAACAGACTATTTAAATGTAAACATTTTTCGTATTTTAAGAATTTTCGCTATCAGTCTATATTGTTTACAGTAAGTGTTTCAGTAAGAATTTGCCAATGCGAGAATAAATAAGGTGTTTGAAACGTGTTAGTTAAATTTTTAATTGGCTGTAAAGAAGGCTGAAGGATACAGTTTTGCAGAAATGACGGATATGCTTATTGGTTTCTGAGTATTGTGAAGGAAATGGCCGCGAAAGTGTTAGGATATACAGGGAAAGATATCCAAATCGGCGCATACCAAACCATCAAACATTTGCTGCTATTGAGAGACGCCTTCGCGAAACCGGTAGCTTCACTCCTTTAACTGCCAATTATGGACGGCAACGTGCAATAGAGACACCTGAGGTTGAGGAACAAATTTTGGAAAGAATTGCTGAAGACCCAAAATTAAGCACCAGACGCTTAGGTTTAGAGGTAGAAGTATCCAAGGATGTAGTTCATAGAACATTAAAAGAACAGCAGCTCCATCCATACCATATCCAAAAGGTACAAGACCTTTTCGCTCCGGATCTCGATCAACGATTGGACTTCTGTCGATTCATTACCGAACAAGAACAACAGGATGTGAATTTTGCTAAGCACATTTTATTTACTGACGAAGCATGTTTTACAAGAAGTGGTGTAACCAACTTGCATAACGAATACGTTTATGCTAATGAAAATCCGTATGCCACGAAAGTAACTCATTATCAACATGAGTTTAGAATTAATGTGTGGGCAGGAATCATTGGCAATTTCATTATTGGTCCTGTCATTTTACCGCCACGACTAAATGGTGCGGATTATTTAGAACATTTACAAAATACGCTGCCAGATTTATTAGAAGATTTGCCATTACAACTTCGACGAGATATGTGGTTTATGCATGACGGTGCTCCACCACATTTTAGTTTAAATGTCCGCAATTATTTGCATCGACAAATGCCACTCCTGTAAAGTCGGCGCTCACCGGATATGACTCCGTTGGATTATTTTTTATGGGGGTCTTTAAAAACGATGGTATACTTCAGACCGATTAATAGTGAAGAGGAATTGTGGGGAAGAATTCAAAATGCATTCCACGTATTAAAGAACGATGCGGAATTGATACACAGAGTAAATTTAAACTTTTTACGTCGTATTAATCTTTGTGCTTATGTTAACGGAGGTCATTTTGAACAATTACTAAAAGTTTATGCTAATTAAATTTACTTTTAAAATATAATTGTTCCTCATTCAATTAAAAAAAAAATCCATACTTAAATTCTTCCTGCAAAACTTGCTGTAACTAACCCAAGTGAAACATCTTTTCCTGCGGAAAATTTACTAGGTAATAGCGGAATTTTTTATTCAAAATAATTTAAATATTCCGGTGCGGCATCGAACAAGGAGAAAACATATTATAAAAAAACACAAAAATTATATTTCTAAAGATATAAAAAAAGGACACTTAAATGTACACTAAAAATACATAAAATGTGCAAACACATTTTTTAAAAATATAGGTAAAAAACATTTATTATTATTATTATTATTATTGAAAGTAACACGTTGACCAATCATCCATACTTAGTGCACATTAGATATATTTCCTAATTCCTCTTTAGGTATAAAATTTCCAGTATTATTTTGCACCATAAAATTCCTAGAACCAAATAAAGCAAAAACAACATTCTGATGTTTGATGATCGATCAACAGATGCATTTAATTAATTTAAACTTAAACCAGAGTCTTCTTTAAAACGTTTTCATAAGCAATAAAAATTATCGATAGGTAATTTAGAGATACAAATGCAAGTTAAGTTGTTTTTTCAGCTTAGGTTCCAATTTGCAAACGAGTGCCCAAAAACAGATTTTAGGATTTTTCAATATTTAGCCCCTTACTCAAGTTTTTAAGTTTGTAGCACTCACGTTTTCAAGCGAATTTCATCAAGAAATCCACAAAAATGTAAAGCAGCTGATTCGTGTAGAAATACTATGGCAAGGGGCGGTCAATTGACCGCTAGCTATTTGATCAGTCAAATTGGGTGAAGATATATTAAATTTTTGCAGCATCTTATTTGCTGATGCTACAATGACTTCAATATATCTGTTGGGAAACAAGGCCTCAAAGTGATGACGTTCTCCAGATGAAAGAATTTTTAAACAGTGTCGTTTGAGGAACACTAAGCTGAACTACGTACGGGTGGGCTGCAGTGGCTCGTCGTGTATTTCTACCATGCTCTGGGTGGAATCAAGCGTTAAATTCTACTTGGTTACTGTCACTCCAAGACAGAATTTCCTCCAGGTCCTTGTTGAGATGTAAGACCACTTGCTGCCTATAGAGATGTGCATTGGCAGTCGATGTTCGAGCATCCAAAGTAAAAGATGAAACAAGTGTGCTGTCAACAGCGAAACTATATATATGATTTTTAGTTATTTCGAAAAGATCGTTAATGTATAGTAAAAAGAGGGTGGGCGAAAATATAGAACCTTGAGAGACTCCGGCGTTGATGTTATATGTGTCTGAAAGAAATCCGTCCATAGCCACTCGCAGAGAACGGTTTTTAAGAAAGCGTGACAGTCATGAACAAAATTGAACCGGCATTCCGTGTGGTCTCACTTTAGTTAGGAGCCCGTCATGCCATACTCGGTCAAAGGCCTTGGAAATGTCCAGTTCTACTGCCTGGGAGTTCCCATGATGTTCTATTCCGTTGTTTCAAACGTGAGTAACATAAGCGAGAAGGTCTCCTGTTGATCTAGACTTTCGGAATCCATAATGTGAATACCGTTCAGGTACTTTATTAATTTTTCTTTGATAGCCTTCTCCATGACTCTTGATATAACCATAGACCAACCTAATATAACCGAAAGCAATGCTACTGGACAATAGTTGTTTGGCAAGGTCTTGCTTTTTTTGGGTATGGACTGGACTCGCGCAGTTTTCCAGTAAGAAGGAAATTTCCCTTTTTTTGCAAGATAAGTTAAAAAGTCTACAAAATACCGGTGTCAATTCATCAGCGCATGTCTTAATTACGATGACCAGAATATCGTCAGGACCAGAAACATTTTTGGTGTCAAGACTCCTCAATTCGTTTAACACGATGCTGCCGGAAAACAATCTCAGGCATTCTCGATTCTACAGGGGGAATGTTCTTTATTCTAAGAATTAACCGTTGAATTTGAAGAGAATATTATTATAATTACTGAAGAAAAACCCATATTCACAACCGCATAAAAGAATAACCGTGGCCTGTACGGACACTCTACTCAACCCTATTAAGGAAAAAATCAAACTCCAGACAAGCTGGAACGTGCTAACTACTATAATAGAAGGTACAACTTAGCCTAAACAAATGTGGTGTGGAAGTTAACAAAAAATTGTTAACTAGTAAGAAATAAATAAATTGTTGAATATGAATTTGAATTTATTAAAAGGTGCTTCTTTAAAAATAATGATTTACTCCATTTAAAGAAATTGGAAAACTTGATTAATTTGATTTTTTTTCAACTCACTGTATTAAAGCAAAAGGCTTGAGTCTGGTAAAGCCTGTCCAGAGATACAGGAAAGTTGCACTTTGCCTTTGATTGGGATTATCCAAGGGTGGCCATAAACAAACAATGAATGAATAAATGCAGGTAAATTATGGTCCGTACTTAAAAATGTCTTAAAATAAACTGCAAATCCGGAAGACGTAATTTAATTATTAAAGTAATAGTTTGGTGATTTTAAACCGATTTTTACCTGATTCAAAATGAGAGGGTTAATCCCATAAAACAAATTATGTTCTAAAGACTGTATACTCGTATATAGCCACTCTAGTTAGTTTTAAGCTTAGTAATAATTATTCTTACTTCGTGTGTAATACAGCGTTTGTTTAATCGTGTGGGAGTCATGGAAAATATGTGCGAGCCCAGTGTATCTCAGGAGATTAACCCGTCGAAAAGCAGAAAACACTTTTCTGTGGAAACTAAGGAAGTTATAAACAATGTTTATTCAACTCTCATTGAACGTGCGGTCAGCAAGCAAGCGCGTTAGAAGAAACGGCCACATTAACAAAAATTCCAACATCAACTGTATGGAAAATTGTGAATAATATCATTTTAGCGAGGAAAAAAAGAACCGATACTGGCATTTTCTCGAAGGTACATGGAAGTGATCAAGATATAATACGGCGTAAAATTTACAAGTTTTACGAGGAACAAAGCGTGCCTACATTAGATAATTTAATTAAGAGGCTTCAAAAAGATGAAACCGGCGTTAAATGTGACAGAACAACGTTATGGAAGTGTATCCAACGCATGGGTTTTAGATTTAAAAAAATTAACAAAAGATAAATTTTAATGGAATTCACTAGAATTCGGGAATGGCGATCCGAATATCTACAAAAAATTAGGATTTACGGAGATCAGCAAAGGCCAAATATTTACTTGGATGAAACCGGGTTCGACACATATGATACCCCGGAAAAGGATTGGGTTGACTCAAGCGGCAAGTGTAAAACAAGCGCGCCATCAAAAAGAGGTAAACGAATTACGATTTTGCATGATGGATTCCAAATGGACTTTCCCTGTCTGCAAAAAACATTAAAGATTCTTCTCTGGATTACCATGAGGACACCACTGCTGATTTATTTGAAGATTGGTTTAAAAACAAGCTAATTCCAAATATACCTCCGAATAGCGTAATTGTAATTGACACGACTCCCTCCTCAAATGACACAAAAGCAACAATCCAAAACTACATGTATGATAATGAAATATATATTTTTAGGAAGATTACACCAGAAGGCAATTAATTGAGGTTTTACAAAGTTTAAAACGACAAAAGGAATACTTCTGTGATAATTATGCAAAAAATCTAGGGCATATAGTTTTAAGACTTCCACCATACCATTGTATATTATTTAATCCCATCGAACATGTTTGGCACCAACTGAAATGTGCCATTCGTCGTAACAATATTTGCCCTACTATTAACTCCAGTGTACTTGAGCTTATAGAAACTGAAGCTTTTAACATCTCTTCACAAAGTTGGGCAAATTCTGTTACATGTTGAAAAAGTAGAAAAACCCTATATCCATATAAACAATATAGCACAAATAATAATTAGAACAGATGATGATAGCGTTAGTGATATTGATATATTAAGTGAATAATTATTATAAGTACCGAATAATTTGTATATTTTTGTAATCATAAATATAATTTTAAATAATAAAATAACTTGTAATTTCACATTTAAACATAAATAAAATATTATTTAATGTCTTACTTATTTTTATTACAAACCATAATTAAATTCTAAGCAAAATAAGGACCTGTTCGGCCATATTTCAATAGCTGCCCCGGGTCTTTCCTAATAGGGATCAGTTAGTCACTTTCTCAAATCTCTGAACAGACTTTACCTGAATCAATGTCACGTAACATAGGTCGTTTTACACAAAGTCCTTTAGATTTGTAGTTTGGCCACTCTCAGTCACCCTGTGCAGATCTTATTAATATTTTACCAACCTATTCTTATGATGTACTTGCCTAGAGGTTAACCTAACCTAAACATTTTTTAAAATTCGGAAATAAATTGTCACAGCTTAAAAAAAAATTGAAACGCCACTGCACACCACTGATAAATAATCTTGTTTTCTAGTAATGAGATGAAAATAAGGTCGTAACCTCATGCAATTAAAGCCTCCCGATTATTAATCTGACCTTTCCGAGGATTCAATTGAAACGACCACAACAAATCCAGTCAATTTCTGTCCTTACAAGTGCGGGTATCGAAAGCATTTATAATGCAGTGGTTAATTGTTGGTGTGTTCTTAATTGCAGGTAATAAGATATTTTCTTGATGAGATGTTTTTTTGCAAATACCGCATTTTAAGAGGAGCTGATGATACAGTATAAATATGTGTTAGAAAGTGTTAACATACTAATAGGAAACTTCAATAGGATATTCTTATATTACAATATTTAAAAATAGTAATTGAGGGTGTTTGGATAGAAATCCTAATTCTAAAAGAAGGAATCCTACTTATATTAGGGGTAAATGTGGGGTATCTGGTTTTTAGGTAAGTTCCATATTTTGTTCTTTATTTGACCAGTCTGTAAAATATTTGAAACATATGACTCTGTATTAAGATATTTCTGACTAAGCAAACCCATTTATCAGGAACGGCTTTCTTCACTAAAATAAAAAGAAATACAAGTTTTCCATGTGCTACACTTTCTACCACACCAAGCCATAAATGTTGGAGTAATTATTTATACTCTTGTAGAGCCCTGAAGAAGCTTATAAATAATAATCGAAAAATTAGTTTTTTCCTAACACCAATCAAAGAAATTTTTTTTTGAAAAAGTACTAAAATATGTTTCTCTATGTAATAGGAGTCGCTATAGCAGAACTAGAAATAACCCAAGTCAAAATAGACAAACTTGATGACGTGCACCAATTAAAAACAAAATGTGAGAAGAAAAATCCTGGTAGTTATGATCGACTAAAGGTAAGTTGTTTTAAATATGAATACCGAATCACTGGGGAACAGCAAAAATGCTTTCAAGGCCAAAATAGCAAAATCTTACTTATTTTATTATACTAACTAACAATCTGTCTTGCAAAAGTCTCAGTTGGCTACGGTTTTATAGATCCATGCTAATTATGATAATTACCTACCTGCCCGTAATGTATGAAAAAATTCGACTATTAAATGAGAAGTACCTGGATTTATTATACCAGGTGTACTTTATAAGGGGTTTAAATACATATAACATAAATCCTAAATTGTTAGTTGTATTTCAACCACCAGTTGATTGAGAGCTGTTCGTATTTGAGAAATTAGAGATTTTGAGCAACATATCGCGAGTTTGTTTAAATAAACCGGATCATTTTTGTTATATATGTGGTGAAGTGACTTTTGTGAAACAAAAACGTACACTTTTAATACAAAAGGCTTACCACTTGTATTTTGGCTGTAAAATGGGAGGCCAGGATAGAAATTGGGCTCCCCATATCTGCTGCTACAAATGTGCGTCCAATATTCGCGGCTGGCTAAGTGGAAAAAAGCGTAAGATGACCTTTGCTGTTCCTATGATCTGGTGAGAACCGAAAGACGTTACTGACTGTTACTTTTGTTTGACACCTCCCATCAAAAAAGGCTTTTCGGAGAAAAGAAGGTCTGCGACACAGTATCCAAATTTACAATCCGCCATACGCCCGGTGCGTCATAGTGACGAGTTGTCTATGCCTAATCCATCTCAGGAATATAGCCTTGATTCTAATGATGATCCAATGGATTCAAACAATAGTGAAAATGTCGCAAGACCATCAATCTCGCAAGACTCCGGTTTTTTTAGCTGATTCCTCCACCACCTTAAGAGCGTTGAACTCGCACGTAAAATCATAGCTCGTAAAATTTATTTTTGAGATTTTTATTACTACCAAAAGCTTTTAAGCTATTCTAGGAACGGAAATAACTTATTCCCCTTTCGGGCCCATCATCTATGACTCAGTTAATAGCAAAAATATTATTTTAATACAAGGAAATTCGCTTCGCGACAATTGGATTAACCAATTTTTGTTTAACTTAAACACACCAAATATTATCCTGTGTGGTATCTTAACGTTCTGTCTCTGGTCTGGTCAAAATAAAAAAAAAAACTGGTTGGCTTCAAAATGTCAAAAATATACATATTGAATTTTCAGGCAGCAATAAATGAAAGCCACACGTGTCTGGAAGGCAAACTAATCTTCACCAAAATAGAAAAGGAATTAGATATCGCCAAGGAGACTGGATCAATGGATGAAGTGTTTGCAAAATATTGCAAAAAACGTCCAGAATATAAGGATTGCATAATGAAAACGGTTAACGTATCCAGAGATTGTCTGGAAGACGCTGAACTAACTGCTCTGGACACCGCAATCAAAGTTATAGAAGAGATTGCAGATTTCGCATGTTTCAATGATGGTGATCGCTTAGCAAGTAAGTACCTACCTACTCTTATGTACTTTAACTATTGATTGTAATATCTGCAAAAGGTTCCAATGGAAATATTTAAATAAAAAACTGTCGCAATATAGAGGTTCAGTCCAATTTGGTTTATTTACTTTTAAATTCGCGTTCGGGACATAATTTCTTTGTACTCTGAATCCGAAGCTCTAGATGGGTTTTTCAAACCATATTATGGTACTTTTTGCGATTTTTAAAACGTCCATTTTCGATAGTCCTATGTTGAGTGTTATTTTCACTTTTGGAATATTCAATAACGTTAAGAATTAATATTTTACAACAATCTTCTCATTTTGATTTTGATTATTATTATAACGTTTGTGGAACGTTACAGTACTGTCATTGTCAAGTTGACATAATCAGTTAAATATATTTTTCATTGTTGTATCAATTAAACTACGACAGCTAGCTTTTTTGGTAATTTTTTTTTCATTGTGTTTATAATTTCCCTTAAAATACAAAAAAATACGCATTAGAAAAAAAGGCAGGGAATTGGTATTTTATTAATTGGTTTCTACTGTTACAAAGGAGGTAAATTATATGTTGTTCTCTGAATATAATATATCCTATGACCTTTTAATAAGAAGGTCACATTTATCTGCACAGCAACTAATTATATACGACGTAGCTATTTTTTGGCTCGAAAATATCTTTTACTACTTAAAACGCTGGTGCTCATTTGCTTATGATACTTTATCAGGTTCAATAACTTTAATAAGAAAACCAGATAGATAGTACTTATCAAACTATTGCACAAGCAGGAATATCAAAATAACCGATGATGTTTAAAAACTACATGAGTTTATATTCATATTTCGGAAAAATAAACCGACACCGAACGTCTTCTTCCTGGCGTTCCTATTCGTTCCGGATGTTGGCAATCATGTTCGCTATATATACTTTATTCACTGAAGCCCTAGGCAAGTATGTTGCGTCATTGAACTTCGAAAGTTTTTAAGCCATGAGATTCGTGTCCTTCTTACAGTTTTTACGGGCAATTTTCCTATTAATATGGATTGTAGATTGCAGCTCTTATTTCTCATATATTATGGGCATTTCTAAATGAATATACGGATGCCAACGGCGCAGTTATTCAACTTTGATAAACCTGTGCCAAATCTTTTAAATACCAGTATCCAAGTAGTATACATCAGACTTTCGAAAAAACATTAGGAAAAAAACAAAATCTGACCTCTGACATGGACTTAAATAGGCCACAAATATCAGAATCCTCCAAAGACACGTCCCAATTGCAGGAGTCCTCGCTAGGCAGCGCTATGCCCAAGCTGGACGTCGTGTCAGTTCAGTAACCGAGAACCAAGTAACAAATGTACAAGGGTAGCTTTTTCCTCCTGCCAGAACCATCCCCAGGCGCATTTCGCCCTATAACGGCTCATCAGTAAGGTTTCATTCTCTATTAAATTTGGCTTGTTCTGTTTTAAAACAGATGCCTATGCTTTCTCCTTTTGTCAGAACCTATAGCCTCACTGACGAGTCGTTAGGCGGCAAAATGCTTCCTTCAATTTTTGCCATGTATATTAACTCTAAAAACACAAAGATATGTTGGCAACACCTGTTTTAAGGTATGTTCTTTAATTTTGACAGAAAGAAAGTAATAAACATAGGTAAGGATATAGCAAATTGTCTTTAATTTCACAATTCTGCCCCATTCCATGGAAAAGTGTCTGCAAGCGCCCATGAGCCCAGTGCTATGGGCATTTTGATCGAATAGACATATATATGATTGAATTGACATATTTAGGACCAGTATAAAGCATTAGAAATAGTAACTGTCCTGTACATCAAATTAAAATGTATTTAGAATATTTAACTAGCCCAAAAGGTAAAAGTTAATTGCTTTTAAAGGGATATTTGTATATTCAAGATAAATCATTAGATTCCAAAAAGTACTGGAAATATGAATGTTCACAAAAACGAGTTCGAGCCATCATGGAGGGAGGGGGGAAATGCTGCAGCAACTGAAGTCTTAAAGGTCTAGAATAAAATTAAGGACATCATTTCGGCAGTATCATCAAACGTATACCAACTTTAGTTACCGTGAACAGTCTCAAGCGAACAATACAACAAGAAAAACTATGGAGGCAACAATATCCAACAGTTTAAAAGGTTTAGATATCCCAGAAAAATAGAAATTGATAGACAAAGATGAACCCTCCTTGTATTCGATTGAGGACCTGGCCTGGCACAGACAGACGAATAGTTTCTACCATCAAAGAAATCTTGGCTTTTTGCAAGGAGCAGAAACAAATGTTCACAAAACAACCCCTAAAGTATTTTACCACGTATTTTAAATAATGTAACATCTTTACCGTTGATTTGTGCACTGCAAAACAAGACGACTATCCGATTTTTTGGTAGTCAATAGTGTTACAACTACAATATACACCGATCGCTGATAGTTTCTTATAAAGACACAGAATTACTGAAGGCTAATTGAAATGTAGCCCTTTTAAGCTCGTCGAGCTGGCTTCATGACAATTATAAGGGTAGTTTGACGCGTTCCATTTTCTTGTCGGAATAAATCTTTTAACATTGAAAATTATCGCACGGGCACGTTAGTATGGGTACGAAATACTACGAAATTCTTGTGTTGCATTTGTCCCATACGTCACACAGTCTAACGCCATCTAATTAAAATGATCCACAAGCGGAACTACGCGAACCGCCGCCGCCGAGCCGGTGGCCCGATGATGATGGGGAAGGGAGAAGGGACGAAGGACGACGGGATCAGACCAAGTCGAGAGTTAGAGGCGCTTTAGAGTTTATAACCTTTATTTTACTATTTTTTATATTATGAATCAATAAAACTTATATCAACTACCTAAATATAAGATTCAAATCTATGAGTTTTCGCAAATCTGAAATCTCACAATAGTCACAAGCCTTGCACTCTGCTTCGGCATTTTCAATGCCCTCCCCGGTTGCATCTTTGTAAAGGACTGTAATTTTTTTTTTTGAAAAAGCACTAAAACCTTTTACTTCAGGATGACCTAATATATACAGCAGTGTTCTGAGATAAAAACAAAAATGCTTAAGCTTAAGAAATCGAAAAACCCTAAGTAATGTATTGAATTCAGACTCTTTTAATATCACCCCTATAAGCGATAAAGAAATTATTGTCATCATAGTCTATCTTTAAATGATGCGAAGTAATAAATCAATCAAAACCGTCTTCTCCATGGGCGCGCAAGATTTTTCGGCATGTATAGATTTAAATAGGCCTGGATTTTTAAATTTGTGCAGAATTACAAGTATCGACATTAAATTCAAGTTTTGTTTTCAAATATATAATATTAAATTTTTTAAGCTTAAAATTATGTACAGCCGTACCATTTATCTGGAATCTTAGAAAGCAATTTTATCAAAACTAATTAAGAGTCTAGGTTCTTATTCGATTTCTGCTCTAATAATTTATTTGTTCCTTCTTTTCTGTACCTAATCCTGGTTACCTGTTTGCTAATTATGTTGTCATTATGCCTTTATGGGTGCCTCTATTGGAATACACATATTTATATCTATACAGGGTGTTTCATTAAGGTCGAAGAGCGGCCATATCTCGGAAACTATTGGGCATAGAAATGCAGGAAAAAAAAATTAATGACCAAAGTGGCCATGAGAAAATCCTGGAAATAATTTTTAAGTTCCGCATTTTGCCGCAAGGGGGCGCAATTGAAAAGTAAATTTTTAAATTTTAGATATCTCCGAAAATTGCACGTTAAGGTATATTTTTGATAACACCATTAAAAAGCTTGGTCAATTTTGCATAATTTTGGTCCCATGCTTATTGGCGTACCGACTTTAGTAAGAGTGGGGGAAGCTGTTGAATGTGTAATCATTTAAATCGCTGTAACTTATCAACGACTTATCCGATTTTAGCAAACTAAAACTTGTTTGGAAGAGAAATGTAAGTACTTTTAACTATCGTCTTGAGTGGTCCATGATACTTCTCAATAAAAATACAAGAGGGCGCAATTTGCAATAATAACACATTTCTTAACTTTATTCATTTATTTCAAATCATACGGTATAATTATGATACCATAATCGAAAAGTAGATGAAATTTGCTACAAAAAATGTCAAAACCGCAGTTCGATATCTCCATCCGTTTCAGAGTTATTGCCAATAGAATAATTTTTAAAACTTTAAATGAAGAAGCGGTTGTTTTCATAGTTTTGTGATCAAGCATTCCATGACAAAAAATATTTTTAAACTTTATGGTTAGGTAGGTTTGTTTCTCATTATTCCAATGGCCCAGAAACCACTCTAGAATTAATGGCAATCATGGAAAACGTGTCATTTAGGCATAACTCTAACAATATGATGTGTTTTAAAAAAAAAATCTAGATAGCTGTGAAATAAAATCTGAAAGTCTCCATGGAGATAAGACAAATAATGCAAATAGTTGTCAACTAGTTTCATTTTAAAAGGTGTTGACAAAAGTTTATCCGTAATTCATCTTAAACTTCTTGATAGAAAATTGTGATACATACTTTTCAAAAATGGCTTATACCAATGCCGAAGCTTACGATAGGCTGGCCGTATATTTTGAATGTTTTCAAAATGCGCCTATAGCGGAACGCGAATATGCTCTCAGATATCCTGAACGAAGGCACTATGGCAGAGCAGTATTTCAGCCACTGGCAATATGCGTAAGGCAAACGGGAAGTGTACGACGCATTTCAGTTGCTTTTAGAAGACGTCCAGTAAGAAATGAAGTCAACATTACAAACGTTCTTGCGTACGTAGAGGCCGATCCGCATTTAAGCATAAGAGCAATTTCTTTAGACCTAGGTATAAGTTGTACTGCAGTGTTCCGAATTCTAAGGGATTTTAAGCTGCATCCCTATCATATAGTTTTACATCAGGCGCTATCAGAAAGTGATTATGACAGACGGCTCGACTATTGCTATTGGCTAAGAGAGATGTGTAACGAGAATCCTCAATTCCTCTCCCACGTGTTATGGACTGATGAAGCCACTTTCAGTAGCTGTGGCAAAGTTAATTTACACAATATGCACTATTGGTCACAGACAAATCCTCACTGGATGCGCGAAGTGGATCACCAAAACAGATGGAGTGTTAACGTGTGGTGCGGAGTATTAGGACACAGAATTATCGAACCGTTTATTTTTAATGATTATCTAAATGGTGAATCTTATTTAAACTTTTTACAAAATGACTTGCCTATCCTTTTAGAAGATGTTCCTATTGGCCTAAGAACATCCATGTGGTATCAACATGATGGATGCCCGGCACACTTTTCGCATATGGTCCGTGATTTTTTAGATATTGGATACCCAAATCGCTGGATTGGAAGGGGTAGTTTGTTTGCTTGGCCACCTAGATCCCCGGATTTAACTGTGTTAGATTTTTACTTGTGGGGGCGAATAAAAGACATTGTATATAAAACGCGACCGATTTTCGATTATGGTATCATAATTATACCGTATGATTTGAAATAAATGAATAAAGTTAAGAAATGTGTTTTTATTGCAAATTGCGCCCTCTTGTATTTTTATTGAGAAGTATCATGGACCACTCAAGACGATAGTTAAAAGTACTTACATTTCTCTTCCAAACAAGTTTTAGTTTGCTAAAATCGGATAAGTCGTTGATAAGTTACAGCGATTTAAATGATTACACATTCAACAGCTTCCCCCACTCTTACTAAAGTCGGTACGCCAATAAGCATGGGACCAAAATTATGCAAATTTGTCCAAGCTTTTTATTGGTGTTATCAAAAATATACCTTAACGTGCAATTTTCGTAGATATCTAAAATTTAAAAATTTACTTTTCAATTGCGCCCCCTTGCGACAAAATGCGGAACTTAAAAATTATTTCCAGGATTTTCCCATGGCCACTTTAGTTATAAATTTTTTTTTCCTGAATTTCTATGCCCAATAGTTTCCGAGATATGGCCGCTCTTCGACCTTAATGAAACACCCTGTACATACCTATACCTTGGGTGTTCGTTTCTTAGTGAAACTAGTCAAAGTGTAAAGTGTCAGTATTTCTTTAATTAAAAATGGAGAATTTTCAACAATAATTGCCTAAACGCCCTAGAGTCGGTCCATGTATACCCACATAACACATAACATCAAAATGTCCTAAAAATACCCTGTTAATATGCCCAAAACCATCCTCATAATATCCTAGAGATATCCCAAATAATCCTAAAAAGCTTGTCTAGGGATGTCATGAAGATATCTTTTTTAGTCCCATCTGGATATCCCATAAATATCCCTCTCTGGTTTTTGGATATCCCTGAGATATTAATAATATCCTTGGTGGATATCTTCAGGATATCTATAGGATTGCGTTGTGTTATGTGGGTAGTATATGAAAAAAAAAATAATTCTTAACTATTACAATTCTATTAAAAGTAAGAATGCGCATTTGAGTGTTGACAATGAAGTGCAATTTACAACAGAGATGCTTAACGTTGGGAAAACAACAATATATTATAAACTTTCAAAAGAAGAAAAAAGTGTTGGCGTCAAACCTGCAAAAACTTCTCCAGGACCAAAACTTGAGCTGGATGACGTTTTAATGCAGAGAATAAGGCGAAAAGTTCATTGTTTCTTTTTAAAAAAAGAATTTTCCACGCTGGACAAAATATTGTCCTCAATCCGAGAAGACCATTCATGTGTGGAAATACGCTTTGGAAATTATTAAAAAAAAATGGTTTTTTGGTGGAAAAAACATAATAGGCAATCGATTTTAATAGACAGAAGCGATATCGTCTGTTGGAGAAGAAATTACTTAAGAAGCATCCGAAAAGCCAGAAAAGAAAACAAAGCAATATTTTACCTAGACGAAACATGGCTAAATGAAGGCCACACTGTGACTAAACTTTGGCAGGATGAAGATATTAAAAGTTCAGGGTAAGCTTTTTAGAAGGATTGTCCACAGAATTACAACCGCCATGTGGAAAAGAACATCGACTTATCATAACTCATATTGGAAGTTCTGAAAGCTTCGTTGAAGGTGGTCTACTGATGTTCTAATCTAAAAATACAGGAGACTCTCACGAAGTTATGAATGCCGATGTCTTTGAAGAATGGTTCGAGCAAATGTTAAATCTTATACCGAAAGATGCAATAATTGTATTGGATGATGCAAGTTATCACTCTAAGCTGACGGAAAAACTACCGACAAGTGGGTGGCGTAAAAGTGAAATAACAGAATAGCTAAGCTTAAGGCAAATAGAATTTCCATTAGATTCCTTAAGAAAAGAACTATTGGTAGGTACTAGCCAACATAAAAATGCATTCAAAAATATGTGGTCGATGAAATGGCAAAATTACGAGGAATATCTGTGCTCATACTCCCTCCTTACCACTGCGAATTAAACCCGATCGAACTTCTATGGGCTCAAATAAAGACAGATGTCGCCAGAAAAAACACGACTTATAAAATGGTGGATCTAAAGACTCTTTAATGAAGGCTATAGGTAAAATCCGTGCGAAAAAGTGTATCGATCATGTAATAGAAAAAAAAGCCAAAATGTCGCAGGTAGATATAATAATAGAAGAAATGGTTAAACCGCTTATTATAAATGATGTTAATGAAAGTTCATCTTCCGAATCGGATTATGATTAAACCATAACGACAAAGTATTATTCGATTTTTGAAAATGCTTAGTTTGTAAAGATTCTATATTATATCTTATTTATGTAATTATATTATGTAAAATAGTACCACCCGCTGTTATTTATTAGTTAATATGATTTTTTTTATGTTTTCATATGTTATAAATACCTACGAATATAATATAATACAATTTTAGGAGAATAGGCATGTTTAAGATTTTTAATTTAAAAACTTCCTCAATATACGCTCCTGGCTAAGGGATTTTCCCAATAACAATGGTAAATGCTCAAATATAACAATAGCCTGCGATAAATTCAGGGTGGACCTACCTAAAGAATGAATGCTCATTATTTGGATCCTTTAATGTAAACACAATGGATTTTAAGGGATGCTGTTTAAATTGGTCTTGATAACCCGGTATGCATTTTGCATATTTAATGAGCATTCATTACTTCGCGCCATTTAAAGATAGACTATAAAGAACTTAAAAATAAGATGACAGCTGACACGGATGGTATACCCTCTATTTTAGTTAAAGACTGCTGCGTACAGGTTCTGGTTAGGGGCCGTCCATAAAGGACGCCACGGTTTTTCAGAGGATTTTTGACCCACCCCTCCCCCCATGTCACAAATGGTCACATTTTTTCAGACCCCCCCCCCCTCCTATGTCACGTCACAAAATTAAAATCGAAAATTACATATTATTGCGGTTAATAATGTCAATAGCATGTTAGTAGTAGACTGCACGCACTACGTAAAGTGCTGCAATCTCGCGTAGCGCGGGAAGATTATGTAGGATTTGAATTCAAATTATTACTCAACTGGAATTATCCTCCCTGTCACAAATGGTCACATTTTGCTAGACCCCCCCCCCTTCTCCCTCAAGCCGTGACGTCCTTTATGGATGGCCCCTTAGTTCAAACACTTCAAATTTTATCACAAAATTGGTTTCGGGTATGCCCAATATTTAAAAGTGGAGATCGCAAATCTTTTAATAACCATCAGGTGATACTAGGTCAAAATTAATTAATGTCCTGTTAACTCACACTACAACTTCTAAGCTAAGAATACCATTGTTACAGCATTTCATATATTTAATTCGTTTTAGTGTTTGTGGCAGAAGGTGGAATAGATTGCGTTAAAAATCGCACAGACGATATTGCAAAATGTATAAATGCCACACTCCAGATTAATATAGACCCCACAAAAGATTTCTCATTGGCGTCCCTTCCAAATGCTATACCATCAATAGGAATTGATAAGAAAAAATGCGAGTAAGTATATAGAACAAAACAGAAAAGTGGCTTTAATTAAACGTTTTTCTTATGATTGCATGATGAGCAAACAATGACTCACCTTCTTTTACTTCAGCTGAAAAAGTCCGTTAATTCAGTTTTTCATTTCGAATTTACAAAAAAATCTATTTTTAGCGATTTGGCCACAATTCGGCAGTGTGTAGTTTCCGACCTGGAAAACAACTGTAAGGATACGACTCCAGCTAATATTGTTGATGCCCTATTTAAATTTATAAACAAATCAACTTGTAAAAATCTCAAGCAGAAGAGAAGTACGTTAGATTCATTATTTTGAAAGTAATGACTATACTAAATCAATTATACAAACTGGTACATAATACAGAAAATAAAATGTATAATAAATAATAAAGCTGTTTTGTTTACTCGGAACATTTCGGATAGTATAAACAAGTGTTGGTTACTTTTTACTTAAATCTTTGACATTAGAGTTTTGTTTTTCTTGTGAATTTGAACACAATCGAATAAAAGGTAAGTAATCACTTTTTATTCAACTATTACTCTTTTAGGTAGTAAGGTTATGAGGTTGAAAAGAGATATTCAATGGCCAGCAAGTAAAATGATGAACTTTTTGGCAGTTCAAGAAAAAATTGCAGAAAAATGCAAAGAGAACGGAGGTCGAGAGGGTATTAATTACTATTTGGTAAGATATCACGTTAAGAAATTGATAACCTAAGCCTATAACGCATTTCGTAAAAAAAACAACGCATTTAATCAATTTTACTTTCAGTTATCTCTTCAGAATGCCCAAGCATGTTTTGGAAAAAACAAATTGTTTGTTGCCCCAAAGGACGAATATTTAAATGCCCTCAAAAACTGCACCAACAATTTAGTTTTAAGTGCTGAAGCTTGCTTGTCTGAAGAATCCAAATACCTTCCATCATTAATTATGGAAGCGGTACAGTCCCTTATTGGATTTGCTTATGACCATCTCAATTTCAAGACACGTATGACCCTTTTCTTATTGAATAGATGAATAGATTAGCAAAACTAACAGTAAATTTTAAAACTTCTTCTATCGCCGCCTGTCTTTGAACATAGGCATCTCCTAACTTTCGCTATATTCTTCGACTTTGTACAACCCTCCTCCAGTGCTTTAATCCTACTTCCTTCTTGAACTCCTCGCTGCAGCTCATCTGCGGTCGTCTTCTTTTCTTTTACTCTGTAGTCATTTTATATTTTGTCTTATTGTGTGCGTGGAGCAATTTTGCTGTTAGTTCAGGTTAGTTTTCTCAATAATTTTTTTCTTTTTTACAGTATCTCCTAAGAGCGAAATAGTACATTGTCTGCAAAGAATAAAAAGCATTGGTATCAGGAACAGTTTTGATTCATGCATACAATTCTTAAGTCCACCGGAATGCTCGAGCTTTTCAATACCTAATAAATCAGAGACTTGCAAGTAAGTATTATCATATTTACCTACATTGCACCAAAACAACTTTTAGTTGACGATAAAACCCGTTACAGGGCTGAACCATCAATAACTAAGAAAACTGCATACGATAACTTTATAAACCGGTCTAACACTACATCGACCTCCTTCTCTTCCAGCTTATGCTCTGAAACCTTCAACAACTTTTCTATTAGCAAAGCAGAGGACATAATTGCTACACTACCTCAATCTAATAAAACCTTTAATGAATACTTACCGGGTAACTTAACACAGACACTTTTAAACTCAAACAGGTTACTTATAATGTTGTAAGAGATAAGCTGAGTCACTTAAAAAATAGTAGTAGCAAAGACTGCATGCTATGGGTTAAATATCAGAATAGCGGCAACTCTAAAAAAATATTATAATTTATCCATTGACCTACTTAATAAATCTCTCCATTTCAAAAAATATCTTTCATCTGTCCTAAACACTGCAGAAACTATATCAATTTTTAAAAATAAAGGCTCTGCTGAGGACCCTACAAATTACCAACTCTTTATTGCCACTTTCCTCGAAGATCTTAGAATCAGTAATGAAAGACCAGGTTCATGACTATTTTGAAAGCAATAACATATTTATCCAAAAGCAGTACGGTTTCAAAAATAAAAGGTCCACCACTTTAGCAATCAATGGCCTAACAGACTTTGTCACTCCTATGACTTTCACTCGAACAGCATTACCTTTATTGAGTCTTATCTATCTTAACGTACGCAACCTGTATTTCACAAAAATTTGAAATCAAGAAAACAGGTTATGAAACACGGAGTACCACAGGGTTCAGTCCTGGGTCCCTTACTATTTCTCATATACAGCAACAACCTTCCAAACTATATTTTGGGGGTTTTCTATTCAGCAACTGCTTGGTGTTCTGCAGTGATACCGGCTGATGATTGGCTTAGTTGAACATAGGAAACCACATGTAAATTTTGAGGTGGCTAAATATTGACTCCCCTGTACATTTCAGAGAAAAATTCTATTATAATTTTTGAAGAGGCCGATATCATAAACACATGTGCCAAGTTTGAATAAATTTTAATAAGCCAATCCTAACTTATTCAATTAAATGTAATGGCAAAAATACGAAATTTTCATAGTTTAGGTAATACAGCAAACACCAGCAAATAATTTCTATGACGCTATTGTCAAAAATTGACGTAGAGCTGGATATATCAAATAATAGTATATTATTAACCAAGGTTTAGACAGCCATCATTATTGCCCGAGCGGCAAGTTTAAATCACGAGGAGCGAAGCGACGAGGGATTTAAGACGCGAGGGCTATAAGCTGTCTAAATTTTTTTCACTACTACAAACTTTTATAAGACATTTATCTTTATTATAATATTATTAATTATAAAAAATTATGGGTAGGTAGGGTATAAGTATATTTTTTAATCAAGTTACCTGCGCTTTGGAATTGGCAAAATATTTTGTTATTTTGTCAGGTGGCTTTGTTAATGTCAATTTTTGTTCATTTATGTCATCAGATTTCACGAGTTTTCCGTTTTTTTAAAAAATGAGCAAAGAAAATGTTAGTGATATTATTATGTGTACACCTCCAGAATTAAGGATGGAAGCAGAAAAAATGTTGATTGTATCGATATTTTAAAATATCAAGAATCTCTAATAATCTAATATGTATTGATAATTATCTGGTTGCCTAACTGTTTAAAATGTTTATGAATTTATGTTGTAGAATTAAAAAATCAAGTTACCTGCGTTCAAATAGATTCTTGAAGATCGGTCAATAATGGATTTCAATGCCTTATTATTGACCATGGTCAATAATAACTTATAAGGTAGAGAAAAACGATTTCTAACGTTAATAATCGGTCAATAATGGCGATGTTATTGGTTAGTAGTGGAAAAAGATTATTTCACATTAAAATAGTACCTATATTATTAACCAAGGTTTAGACAGCCATCATTATTGCCCGAGCGGCAAGTTTAAATCACGAGCTATAAGCTGTCTAAACCGTGGTTAATATAATCCTTTTTACACTACAACAAACTTTTATAAGACATTTATCTTTATAGTATTAATAATAATAAAAAATTATAGGTGAGTATAAGTATAATTTTTAATCAAGTTACCTGCGCTTTGGAATTGGCAAAATATTTTTTCCACTACTAACCTATAACATCGCCATTATTGACCGATTATTAACGTTAGAAATCGTTTTCTCAATCTTATAAGTTATTATTGACCATGGTCAATAATAAGGCATTGAAATCCATTATTGACCGATCTTCAAGAATCTATTTGAACGCAGGTAACTTGATTTTTTGATTCTTCAACATGAATTCATAAACATGAACAACCTGAAAGGTGATTTCTTGTGGTCAGGCAACCAGATAATTATCAATACATATTAGATTATTAGAGATGCTTGATATTGTAAAATATCGATACAATCAATAACAAATTATAATATTAATAATTAAGATGTACACATAATAATATCACTAACATTTTCTTCGCTCATTTTTTAAAAAAACGGAAAACTCGTGAAATCTGATGACAAAAATGAACAAAAATTGATATTAACAAAGCCACCTGACAAAATAAAATATATACTTATACCTACCTATAATTTTTTATAATTATTAATACTATAAAGATAAATGTCTTATAAAAAAAAGTTGGTAGCAGTGGAAAAAATATTATATTAACCACGGTTTAGACAGCTTATAGCCCTCGCGTCTTAAATCCCTCGTCGCTCCGCTCCTCGTGATTTAAACTTGCCGCTCGGGCAATAATGATAGCTGTCTAAAACTTGGTTAATAATATACTATTGTTGTTTTGTCAGGTGGCTTTGTTAATGTCAATTTTTGTTCATTTATGTCATCAGATTTCACGAGTTTTCCGTGTTTTTAAAAAATGAGCGATTTGTTATTGATTGTATCGATATTTTACAATATCAAGCATCTCTAATAATCTAATATGTATTGATAATTATCTGGTTGCCTAACTACAAGAAATCACCTTTCAGGTTAATCATGTTTATGAATTCATGTTTGCGTTTGCTGTATTACCTAAACTATGAAAATTTCGTAATTTTGCCATCACATTTAATTGAATAACTTAGAATTGGCATATTAAAATTTATTCAAACTTGGCACATGCGTTTATTATATCGGCCTCTTCACAAAATTATAATACAATTTTTTTCTAAAATGTACAAGGGAGCCAACATTTAGCCACCCCAAAATTTACATAGGATTTCTTATGTTCAACTAAGTCATGGATCACCCAGTATTTGTCGGGCCAAAGCAGACCATAGGTTTTTGAATACCGACTCCTTCTGCACGATACGAGAATATCCTAATCTGCCTTTGCCAATACCAAGGACCTACCGTCACTTAAATTGTTTCAAAAATCTGTGAAACAAATGTTGCTTTACTATATGTCACATATATACATCATCTTTATCTTTGTCTAATTTTATTGGTTTGTTATATTGTTGTTTGTATTTCTTTCTACTAAGATACTTAAATTATTTCAGCTTTGTCAATTAGAACGTCTTCTCTGATAATAAAGCAAATTTTAAGTTTGAGTTGAGTTACCATATTCAAAATTGGAAGTGGTTTTAATGTTAACACACAATCTCTTTTTTTAAGGCAATGGTTAAATATAAATGAATGTTTCGCCAATTTTGTAAAGAAGACATGTATCCGAGACATTGCTGTCGACAGATTTTTGGCCAATCTTACAGAAGCCAGTCAGAAGCCATGCGAAAACCCATAATTTATAGCAATGACACCTAGACCTTTCAATAAAATAATTAAATTGTTTTGAATACAAGAAAATAACTATATTTCCAAAAATATAAAATTATTATATACAAACATGCTAAAAAAGATTTGTATACAGGGTGATTTACGGTGGACCAGTCGCTCCGGACGCTCTACCCAGCTGAAATATTTTTGGCTATGCGGTGTTGCCGCGTCTACTAGAAAGAAGTAGCAACGGAACTCCCTCGATATAAACTTATTTTTGCAACAGCACAAGTCTACAGCTATGAAAGGAATTTAAGGAATGTGGTCTCAAAATAAACATTGTTGCCGTAATACTCTGTTTAAATTTCCAAAAAATATTAATTTGTATGTATGTAATTCAAATATATTACACAATAGACGTATGCATATCCCTGTATAGTGTATACGCCCTGTTACATATATCCCGTTTATTTTCCTCCTCATATTGCAAATTATAATCGATTAATATAATTTATTACATTCTAAAGGCGATGAAGAGAATATTTAAGAAATAATAATTAATCATTTATTTTGGTAAATTTGGCAACCCACGATTTCTGAGCCACAAATTATCACCTGTGCCTTGATACTGGTTTTGTCTTTTTCTATCGTATATAATATTGAATTTGTGGGTGCTTGTCATCATGACATCTTCAGAAATTTTACAGACATTGGCGGAGGTTAGAATTATATTATTTAATTTACAATTAACAATTATATTTAAACGTATGTAGCCGTTATTGCCAATGTTGACTAAATGCTTAAGTTTGCTTAATCAAATTATAAATTAAGAGTTATTTACATGCATCAGAATAACGACAACAGAAACGTAGACAATTTAATTTATGTATATTATTATGCGTGAACTAAATCCGATAGAAATGGTGTGGGCGCAATTAAAACATTTTATAAGAAGGCACAACACAACGGGAGAGTTCACAATAAAGTTATTAAAGCAATAGACTGAAACGGGTATTGCGTCTATATCACAACAAGACTGAGAAAAGTATTGTAAACATGTCATAGACATCGAGAATAGATTTTGAGTAAATGACCAATGTATGAAAGAAGCAGTGGCGCCATTAATTATTTCAGTTGATGAAAGCAGCGACAGCGACGATACGGAAGTAGTAGTAGTGATTCAGACTAAGAGACCCAGAAATAGCATGTTTTTTTTTTCATAAAAATTTGTAAATAAGGTGACAAAACCATTATAAACCTCGCACATTATAGCCTTCGGCGCTTCGCACACTAAGGCGGACTTATATAAGTATGGTACCTATACATAAATCAAGAAGAAATTTGAGAATCTTTCAAATCAATTGAATTAAAAAAATGTACGGTAATTATTGGGAACACGGGAGACAGCAAATTTCAAAAATTTTTATATAGACTAATTAAAAATCGCTGATTACAAATACTTAATATGTTTTTTTTCGGAAACGAGAAAAAAATTATTAAAATGTTTCCAATTACAGATCAGGTTTCTTTTTCCTTTTAATTACCTGGATTTTGATGTTTTCTCTTTAAAATCACTAAACTGTCTGTTCATACAATATGAACAACATTTTATCAAAAAAACGACGGAAAAACAGCAAATTAATTAAAATTATGGAAGGAAATTAACAAATCACAATAATTTCACTTGTGACTTGAACGTTGCAGTGTTGCCATGGTCCCTTTTATAACTGAAATATAGGATATTCGAACTACAGCTTGTCCAAAGTGAACGAAATTTTTTAAGAAACCATTACTAACTTATTACAATGGTACTGCATTTGTATAGTAGACTTACATGGGTTAAAAGGGTGCTAACCGGTTTCTAAACCGTCTTTTTGTTTCAAATCGCGATATAGCAATAATATCGTTATAGAAACACTGGAAACAACGCCTCGACCAGCTTACGAGAGGCAACCGTTTTTGTCAGACAATCTACATTTTTCTGTTTTCTTACAAGTTACAAGTTTTTCGGTATTTTTCTTGTGACATTTTTTATTACACATTACATGCAAAAATGGGGAGTTAAAAAAAATGTAATAATTTTTTTCTCAAAAACTGGACATTTCCGGAGAAAAATTATTTAAAAAGTTGTGATCCGCGACCTTTAATTAGGGTGTGTGTAAAAAGTTTCCGGTCCAATAATTATTACCAAATAATCATGAACTTTACTTTAAAATATCTATATTTCTAAGCCACCCTGTAAATTACAACAGCGCAACAAGCCTCCAAACCAAATTTAAGGGCCTTAGTAGCCCAAATATGTATCAGCATTTATTTTAGGCCATGTTTTTCAAAAAAATTAATTATTTAAATCTCGAAAACGGTAACAGACAGGTATGGGGAAATAATATACAGGGTGGCTGATTAGTGCGAGAAAGTCCAATATCTCCGTTGTTCTTTAAAATATCGAAATTTATTAAATGCAAAGGTTCTAGGATAAACAAGAGCGCAAATTTTAAAAATATTTTTGGATATACAGGATGCGCCAAAAAAGTGGGGTTTAGCAAAAATGTATTTTTTCAAATGGAACACCCTATATGTTATATTATTTTTGGATTCTACATAAAATTATAGTAATTTTTTAATAAGTGCATTATAGGTCTAAACTTAATAGTTTCCGAGTTATCGACTTTTCCAAAATGACATTTTTGAACTTTGACAGCTTCTAGTTTTCTAACGGTACTTCTTAGAGCAAAACGGCTTACATGTCCCTATCTTACTTTTTAATTGTCTTCAAAAAAATATCAATTTCCGGTTAAACCGGATGTAACTCGAAAGTCGGAAATATAGTACTTCCGGTTTAACCGGAAATTAATATTTTTGGGAAGACAATTAAAAAGTAAGATAGGGACATGTAAGCCGTTTTGCTCTAAGAAGTACCGTTAGAAAATTAGAAGCTGTCAAAGTTCAAAAATATCATTTTGGAAAAGTCGATAACTCTAAAACTATTAAGTTTAGAACTACAATGCACTTATTGAAAAACAACTGTAATTTTATGTAGCATCCAAAAATAATATAACATATAGGGTGTTCCTTTTGAAAAAATACATCTTTGCTAAACCCCACTTTTTTGGGGCATACTGTATATTCAAAAATATTTTTAAAATGTGCGCTTTTGTTTATCCTAGAACCTTTGTATTTAATAAATTTCGATATTTTTAAGAACAACGGAGATATTGGACTTCCTCGCACTAATCAGCCACCCTGTATAAAGTCGTCAAGAAACTAATACAGATTGCAAAAATAGGTTTGTATAAAGGATGTTCCGTTTAAAATATCAAAGTTGCCACTACTTGCTAGTATAAGCGGCAACACTGCATTGTCGAAAATAGTTAAAAAAAATGTTGGTTCGTTCCGTTGACTGGTTTGCCAAAAACATCTAATGTTCCCCGTCATGAATCACCCCAAAATGTAAAGCTTAATATTATTCATTCTAAACATTGTCACAGAATAAATAGCTACGCAACAGAACTCTGGAGACGTGGCAACAATTATATACAGGGTGTTATGGAAATGACTTATTATTTTTTAACCCGTAAATATATAGGTCGAGACGAATTGGGGAAAAATTGCTATAAATGGCGCTCGAAGCTAGAAATTCGAGAAAAATGCCTTCAAAAATTTAGGTCCAAAACACCTACGCGCCAATGACCCAAACAGCTGATTTGGGTAATTGTTTACTTTAGTGCAAATGTTGAATTTTTCGCTAAAATTTCGTATATAGGCTAATTAAGGGTAGCTGATCACAATTTTAATTTTGCGTTTAGGCGGCAAATGCACTGGTTTTGAGAAAAAAAATGTTAAAGTTTTTCTAACTCACCGGTATGTTATTTTGCATGTAATCCTAAAATGTTGCTATTTCCAATAAAATATTACTTGTCGGAGTCATAGTATACACTTCTGAGTTGAAATAAACGAAATATGCCACAAGGAAACTCTGAAAAACGGGATAACTTGTAAGCGAACAGAAAACTCTACGTTATCTGGAAAAAGACGGGAGACAGCTCACTGACAGCTGGCCAAAAAAGCAGAAGCAAACTGCACGGTACAAGGAGCCTGTTTGCAGGTTCACTGCACCCATGTTGTCAGATTGTTAGTGTATTATAAATTGCCTATACTTTTCAATTCATTTTTATTAATTGAATGAATCCTATTGGCTCGAGCTAGCATATCATTCTCCTGAATGGAAGCCATTAATAATTACAAGAAAAAGAAGAACAATCTGGCAACGTGAGTGCAATGAATCTGAAAAGAGACGCTTCTACTTTGTCGGCGTATTAACAACGAATTTAATTAAATTTGTGCCTTTTCCATGTTTTTTTTGCTAAAATGTTGTTCTTATTTTATGAACAGATAGTTTGGTGAAAGTTTTATCACATATTTTGAAGGGAAAACCATAAAATCTAGGAAATTGAAAGGAAAGTGAAACGCGACACCCAAAGATATCGAAATAAACAAACCTCGGATCGGCTCCAGACAAAATACGCTGACGATTTGTTTTTGTTAGATTTGGTCGAGGTGCTGAAGAAAGCAAGTTGAAAAGAAAAGTAGTTGACTAAGAACTTTAGAGTTCATATGGTCGGTTATCGGTACACCTTTGATTTAATTTTATCGCTTTATGTTTTCCTTAAATTACCTAATTAATAAATTTGTTTTAATCGTTACAAATTTATTATTTCTTAAAGACATCCTTACAAAAGAATACCCTAACCTGTAAGTGAAAAACTTTAACATTTTTTTTTCTCAAAACCAGTGCATTTGCCGTAAAAACGCAAAAGGAAAATTGTGATCAGCTACCCTCAATTAGTCTATATACGAAATTTTAGCACAAAATTCAACATTAATTGCACTAAACTAAACAATTACCATTCCAGCAGTTTGTCTTGTCAAAAACACATGTGTTCAGGGGCATTGAACTATCATGGAAGGCGCACATAGTCCGGTTTTAAGGTATTTTACAAAATTCAAAATACTTCCGATTTTAGAAAAAAAACTATCAAGTGTAACTCTAGACCACCTCAGGAGTGGCCCCTTAAAATATAATAAGTCATTTCCATAACACCCTGTATATTTTAAAATAATGTAATAATAATATATTCATTTTAAAAAATTGTGAAAAGTTATGATTTGTATTTTCTTCAACTGTATAAAAGTAAAAGATCTGGAAACAAAACTACTTGTTAATAAACTACAACACTCAAAGCAATCCTTGATAAGTATGTATTTTTTTTTCACAAACTTTCTGTAAAAACTGCTAACATTTGACCCCCATACTCCTATATTTAAATGACCAGGACAATGGCAGCTATAATTTAAAATCAGAAAATACAGGATATCCTATTAAAAAAATATATTAAGTATACAGGGTGTTCCTAAATGTCATGAACATATGGAAGAAGGTGATTATTTTATGACTAAAAATCCATATAAACATAGGTCCGCAAACGCTTCCTTACCGATCTACAGGGTGTTCCAATTTCAAGATTTTTTAAGTTTTTCCTTAATAGCTCCTGCAGTTTTTGAGATATTTTGCTCAAATTTGGAACACAGGTTACGCTGTAGTACTTACATTATTGGGCATACCAAATGGTTCTAAAAATCTACAGGGAGATATATTTTCCGGGGTCATGCCCCCTTTTTTCCTCCTGAACTTTTTTGTGGTGCGCCGTTGGTAGAGTCTAAAATATAAAGTGTATTTTCTCTTTCGTTTATAAGCTTTCTAGTCTCTTGTTGGTTTTTCGTATCTGCGACCGATATCGAAAAAAAAAAAAAAAAACGATTTTCTGTATGTTGCTAGATAAAAATAAAAGTTTTAAAATGTTCTAGTAGGCTTTGGCTTTATTTGGATACTATCTTGTGTTTATTAATTTTGACAGTTAGCATTTGATATAGCGAGTGGTTGCAAACTGTAAGGCGTAAAAGTGTTTTAAATACGCGTCAAAATCACGTAACAATGCCAAATTTTATGAATTCTGAAATGGCTGAGATGCATTTACGTAGTGTTAGAACACCACAGATCGAAGAAGCTGTTCTAGATAAAATAGAAGAAAATCCCGGCACTGGCACCAGAAAAATCTGTGAACATTTAAATATTAGTCATCAAGTTGTTTGGCTTATCCTGTTTGATTCTATGATATACCCTTACCACATTCAAAGGGCGCAGGCGCTCCTTCCTCGAGATTTCCCTTTAAGGATTAATTTCTTCCAGCGGTACGTTAAGAGCTCTTATCAGTGACCTCCATTAAGGTGAAAAGGTTTGACAAACTACAAGAAAACTATTGAATAGAATTTGTTAAAATTTTGAATTTAGATTCGCAATTTGGTGCTGTATGACTATATGGTCTTGAATTAAAAAAAAAATAAATATTTTTTTTTAAAACGATAAATATAGGTGAAGCTGAGAAAATGTTCCCATACAGTCTTTTTTAAAAGTATTTCCTCAACTATCTACAATTTCAATTAATTTTATACCTTTTTTTTAATGTGAAAAAACGTCAAACTGAGTTTTTGAGAAAAAATACCTAAAACCGGAACTATCTAAAGCGATTTGGCAACACTGCGGTTTATCTAGCCAGTCCTGACCGCCACTCGCCGCTCGGAGCCGTAAATTATATTATGTCTCGCGGCGCGGCGACGAATCTAGGAATAGCCATGTTGCCTGATTGTTCAATAACACTGACTTATACTCCTTCGCGGCAAATTCCCAAGTCGGGCCACGCGGTTCACTGAATATGCACCTTAATAGGCTAGCAGCAAACCCCAATTTTGATTGTAAAATCTTTTTACCGACGAAGCCAATTTTTCAAGGAATTTAATTTTAAATTTTCACAACAACCACATATGGACTGACGAAAATCCACATGAAATTGTAGAAACGCATTTTCAAAAGTAGTTCTCATTAAATGTATGGGGTGGTATAATTGGAGATCATTTGATTGGTCCTTTCTTTTTGCCTGGTCGACTTAATGGTCACTCATACAGGCATTTTTTACAACAAGAATTGCCTTCATTACTCGAAGACTTACCTCTTTTGCTGAGAAATCAAATATGGTATATGCAGGATGGCGTCCCAGCACATTTTTCTATTTTGGCTAGGGAGCATTTAAGTGAAGTGTATGAGAACAGGTGGATAGGACGGGGTGGACCTCAGTCATGACCCCCTAGGTCCCCTGACTTTAATAGCCTTGATTTTTTGCTATGGGGTACCTCAAATCTTTAGTGTATACAACACCTGTGAATAACGTTGATGACTTACGAAACCGAATACTAGATGCATTTGAAACTGTAAGAAATACTCCGGGGGTTCTCGAACGGGTACGGGCATCAATGAGAAGAAAAGTGGGCGCATGTATAAGGGTTGAAGGGAGTCACTTTCAACAATTGCTTTAACATAGTTCTCTTGTTATTATAATTATTTAGGTTTTTTGCATTGTAAATCATTGCTACAAAAACCGGCTCATCCCAGCTTTAACTTTCAACAGGTAGTGGCGAATAAACTGTCAATACAGAAAATCGTTTTTTATTTTTTTTTCTCGATATCGGTCGCAGATACGAAAAACCAACAAGAGACTAAAAAGCTTATAAACAAAAGAGAATATACACTTCATATTTTAGACTCTACCAACGGCGCACCACAAAAAAGTTCAGGGGGCATGACCCCGGAAAAAATATCTCCCTGTAGATTCTCAGAACCATTTGGCATGCCCAATGATGTAAGTCCTACAGCGTAACCTGTGTTTCAAATTTGAGCAAAATATCTTAAAAACTGCAGGAGCTATTGAGAAAAACTAAAAAAAACCTTGAAATTTGAACACCCTGTAGATCGGTAACGAAGCGTTTGTGGACCTATGTTTATATGGATTTTTAGTCATAAAATAAGCCAGGCAATCACCACCTTTCGTATGTACATGATAGGAACACCCTGTATATTAATATTTCATAAACTTTTTCGGCAACCGCAATGTAAAATAATTTTAAAATATGCGTCTAAGCCACCTCTATCATAATAGATACTACTATTAAAATACTTGCATTTATTGCCTGCATGCTAATTTACTGCTTGGAATAATTATTCTGCTTTTTTCAAACTATGTTTTACAACTGGCTTGTTCCCAATTTACCTCAAATAAATATTAAAATAAAAACATTAACGATAAACGTCTTTGATCCAACGCCGCCGAACCCGATCAATCACTTAAACAAGAAGTGCGCCGGTCGAAACCCTTCAAATACCTATTAATGAGATTAGCTCTCCAGAGTTGCGTAGCTATTTATTTTGTGACATTATAGACGAAGTATTTAAAAATAAAATCACAGCGCAGAAAATAAAACATCCTAAATATAAAAACTGATAAAAATACAACTAAAGTCTGTATGAATGTTTGCCAGTGCGTCATTACTTGCACGTGACTAAAACCATATGAATCTAATCAAAATTACGGGATTCAAAAAGCCAAAACACAGTTCATAAACGTCAAAATTTTCGTAGCTATCGGTGGGACTTAATGATAATAACAAATATCCATAATCACGCCGGCTCTTGATCGTTGATCCATGACGCACTGGCAAGAATCCACCGACTTTATGTAAATCTCTCCTTAAGTTTAATTTGTATAAAGTGTTTTTACCACAAAATTACTTATGCAGTCATTTAATTGCTTATTGATCGTTTTATTGTTTGTTTTTTAAGAATCAGCGTTGTCTTTATTTATAAGAGTATTGTGAACAAATTATTTGTCTTTCGGAGGTTCAGGTTCATTATTACCTTCAACACTGGAGTTAACAAGAGGCAGGTTTTCATTAGAACTTATGTTAGAATCTTTAGAATCAGTTTTCACCGTATTTTTATCAGTATTTTTACTTACAGCACTATCATTAGAAATAGATTTAATGTTGTCATTAGAATTATTAGAATAATCTTGAAGTTCCGGTTGAGGGTTAGCTTCCTGATTTTCCCGCTTGTTTTCTGAAGGTACAGATACACTAATATTTTGTACCATTGGCCTGTGGAGAATACGATCCATCAGCTTCTCAACTGATGACCCCGTCAACACATTTTCACTGGGTACACGTCTGGATTCGCCAAATTTGAGTTTAATTACATGGAAAATGTTAAATTCTATGACCTGTCCAGTAAATACCACCATTGCAAAAATCACCATGATCATAACAAAAACTAACATAAGCGGCCACATGACTAAATTTAATCCCAAAGGAAGATTTGCTAAAAAAACATAAGGTTTTAATTCCGCATTATCATGATAATTCTAATGGATAATAATCATGAATTAATTGAAACGATTTTATTTCGGATAAATTATTTTAAAGTTTGGAGGCAATAAACAACTTTTTCATTCTTTATTATTAGTCCTTGTTTATCATGAATTCAAACTTTAATGTGTAATAAATGGCCAGGGAGTGATTTAAATATACAGATGAGGAAAAACTTTGTATATAAAAATCAAGGGACTGTTAAAGGTATAAACTGCTGGCCACTCGAACTTACCGATAGAGATTTTTAGGCAAAATTTAAAGTTTAATATTTTCAACAGGAATGTAAATTTTTCAACGCCGATTGCAGATTTTGAAAGCTGGTTTTTTTCGGATTAAGCTGCATGACGTATATTTATTGTAGGACCATAGGTTTATTATATACGGGGTGATCAATAATGTCATGCAAAAAATCAAAAAGTTTGTATGAGTGAAATTTCCAAAATAAATTTTTTTGGTCGTTGCAATAGGGTCCGTTACTTAGGTAACATCAATATCTCTAGACGTTTTTGTCAGTTTTTGGATTAAGGACGTTAGGTCTTGTACACACTACTAAACATAAAATGTGGGTAGCAAAATTTTTAAAATGCTATAACTTGACATTGGATGGACGGTTCTTGATGATTTTTGCGGATTTGGAATCCTTATTTCACGTAGATTTTCTACGATCTAAATATTTTATTTGAGGGTGGAAATTTACACATTATACCGGGTCGATAATAGACAAAAACATAGCGACAAGAACAAGTTTATTACATTATATTCTACAATATACAAGATTGGTTAACAACGGCCCAAAGTCAATCCTTACAAAATTTCTAATTCTAAGCCTAATTTAAAGGTTACTGCAATCCCTAAAAAAATCTGATATACTGTAATAACAAAGATTAGGTATGTATGGAAAAGGATACCTAGTGATAATTGATATTGGTAATTTTTAGTTAATAAAAAAAAATGGCCTGAAAAACATAAATTGTTTGTCCATTAATTTTTGTTTTCAACCCACTGCGTCAAAGATGGGAATTACAACCTTGCATTTTTGGAGTTTAAAATGAAATTGGGTATTTGTTGGCAATAGCGTGTTAAAAGGACGAGGTCATTAAAAGCAACCGGCAAATATCAATGGAAAAATGCCAAGTGTCCTATCTTTAAATACCTAATCTTTGGTAATAATTTACCCGAAATTAAGTAGGTGCATTATAAAAAAAAGGAACTAATATTTTGTTGGTCCTCCTGCTCGACGTATTACTTCCCGACATCTGTTTGGTAGAGTATCCACAAGATTATTTATAAAATCTTGTGGAATATTCTCCCATTCTTCACGAATGGCCTCATTAAGCGTTGCAAAGGTTGCAGGGGGTACATCACGCGATCTTACTTTAAGTTTTAAATAAGATCAAACGTGTTCGATGACATTAAGATCCGGAGACTTTGCAGGCCAGTCCATCCTATTGATGTTCTGTGCCTGCAAAAACTCTGTGATCCTTCGCGCTCTATGAGGTGGAGCGTTGTCATCCACCAATAGAAATTCTGGACCGTAATTTCGAGCAAAAGGAACAACAATAGGTTGCAAAATTTCCTCCTGATAAACATTAGCATTAACAGTTTGGTTGGTAATGAATAGCTCGGTTTTACCATTTCTTATGATACCTCCCCATACTGTTACACCTCCGCCACCAAATGCCTCTTGAGGGGCCATGTTTTCCTCCAAATACCGCTGATTTGGCCCTCTCCAAACTAATATTCGGCCATCGGAGTGAATCAAATTAAATCTTGTTTCGTCAGAAAATAAACAATGGCTCCACTCTGCATTACCCCAATTCGCATGCCGATTTGCCCATGCCCGCCTATTCGCTCTATGGTGTCGTAATAACAACACACATTTTGCTCTGCGACGGGCTCTAAAATTTAAAATGTTTGGCATTATGTTGTTTTTGTAAAAATAAATTCTCACCTTAAGTTGTTTTTATTCAATGTTCTTCTTACTGTTCTGTTCGAAACTCTCACCCCAGTTTGTTGCCTTAAAGAGTCATTTAGTTTCCTAGAGTTCTTTGTTCTATTCACCATAGCTTCTCGAATTAAAATTCTTTGGGTTCTTTGGTTTATTTTTTTTGTATGTCCACCCCCATGCCCATAATTATGATCACCAGTAGTTTCGACGCGACGGTTTAAATTATAAATTGTCTTTTGGCTGACATTGTAAATGCGCGCAATTTGCTTTTTTAGCATTCCTTCGTTGAGAAGTCGAATGCAATTTTCTCTTTCTGTCGTGGTTAAACGCCTCATATTAATTAAAATTTACAAAATTATAACATTGAAATTTGTCAGGTTATTTTTAAAATAATGTTAACTATTTTTAATTCCATAGCAACAAATTTGTTTTAGCAATGCCTACTTTGAAATTGACGCGTCGCGTAGAATTTACAGTCGATCATAAATATGGGCATCGGGGTACATATTTTCGACCCGGTATAATGTGTAAATTTCCACCCTCAAATAAAATATTTAGATCGTAGAAAATCTACGTGAAATAAGGATTTCAAATCCGCAAAAATCATCAAGAACCGTCCATCCAATGTCAAGTTATAGCATTTTAAAAATTTTGCTACCCACATTTTATGTTTAGTAGTGTGTACAAGACCTAACGTCCTTAATCCAAAAACTGACAAAAACGTCTAGAGATATTGATGTTACCTAAGTAACGGACCCTATTGCAACGACCAAAAAAATTTATTTTGGAAATTTCACTCATACAAACTTTTTGATTTTTTGCATGACATTATTGATCACCCCGTATATAATAAACCTATGGTCCTACAATAAATATACGTCATGCAGCTTAATCCGAAAAAAACCAGCTTTCAAAATCTGCAATCGGCGTTGAAAAATTTACATTCCTGTTGAAAATATTAAACTTTAAATTTTACCTAAAAATCTCTATCGGTAAGTTCGAGTGGCCAGCAGTTTATATTCTAAAAATATTTTTAAATGTACAGAGTGTTTCACAAAAGCGGGTCAACTTGCCCTTCTTTATTGTTTATATTATTTAAAAGTTTAGTTTGAATCTGTTGCGGTGTTGCCAAGATATTAATTATTTTCCTAATTTTTTTGCTTTTGCTTTTGGGTGTCCCATTTTCGACACTTTTATAGGATATCTCCGTAATTGTTAGTACTATCAACAAAGTAATATAGGTGTCATGTGTTCTTTTTGGGTCAATCTTAAAATGGTAAAATCAAAATTGAAAATTTTCGCTCGCTTAAGAGATACGGGGGAAAATAAAAAAACTGACAATTTCAAAATTACCCTATATTTTCTTAGTTAAAAGAGATACAAAAAAATGTTTTATACAAAAGTTTCTTTATAATGATTGTTGAATAGTCTGCCGTTTTCAGCGTAAGTATACGGGGTCAGGTAAAAAAGTTATCGGACCTAACCTCATTTTTTTAAATAGAACACCCTGTATGTTTTAATCTAAAAAGATCGCATTTTAAATTCTCTTTTCAAATATATATATAACACACCATGGATGATATTCGTTTCCTAAGCGATTTATTTAAACTTTATTTCTTTGAAACAAAATAAAAGATTCAGATTAAGGTAAAAAATAACGGGAATCATCGCAATGTTCGAAAGTTCCTCCGTTGTTTCCAATGCACTCTTGACATCTTTTCGGATTTTAAGGCATTGTGTAATGGTTTTATTTCTGCAAAGGACTCATGAATTCTTTGATCAAGTTGTTCTTGGGTTAAAATGGTTTTTTTATAAATTTTATTTTCCAACACTACCCAAAGAAAAAAATCTGGAGGTGTTAGATCCGGTGATCGTGGTGGCCACCTTATAGATCCATGTGTTCCTATCGGTTTCTAAAGTAAGTGTTTAAATACACTCTGATTCGAAAAGCGTTATGGGTAGAGACGCCATCTTGTTGAAAGTAAATCTCTATTACTTCATTTAAAGGAACATCATCAAGGATATCGAAAATATTTGATTGGAGTATGTCCAGATAACTATCTGCATTTAAATTCTCTTCAAAAAAGCGATACACGTTTGTTTTGAAACAAAAAAGAACTTGTATTTACCCCAAATCGACCTTGTTGGCGAACAGGTCGTACCATGTAGGGATTTGTGGAGTTCCAATGTCTTTCATTATGTGGGTTATGAATACCGCAACTTGTAATTCGACATTCATCTGACCAAATTATTTTTTGGTGAAAAGAACGATCCTCGTTAGATTTATTTAGAAACCAGTGACAAAATTCCAATCGCCTAATCATCACCAGATGGAAATATTGGGTAATTTTAACAACATAAGGAAAATATTTATTCTACGTCACAATTCTTTGCGTCTTAGATTTTGTAATTTCAGTTTCAGTTTCTACGTTTCTGACGGACGTAGATTTTTATTCCTAAAATTACAAAGTGATTCTGATTCTAGAGAATAAAATTAGGATGTGCTTAAGACCACAAGACAGAAGTGAAAACCCCACCAAGACGAGATTCTCTATTAACCCTTCACAATCTAACATCGGCAAATCTCAAATTCAAGACGATAAAAGAATCGATCCGATCCACAAAAAGCAAATACAGTATGCATTTGGTAATATTTTAGTATCTTGCTTTTCTCCCCGACTGCATCATGAGCGTTGCATAGCCGAATCTGACGGCTCAGTCTCACTATCACAGGATATACTACCTGATTATTGGCCTCGACAAATCCTAACACGCTTATTTATTAATTTTACTTGTTTTCTTTATTATAGGTTTTTGATCTCGGCATCGTAGAAGAGCCGTATGTTTTTAAATTATGTTCCAGTCGTCGGAATATGTTCTTAAATGGTTGCCGTCTTTCCGAATAGCGAACCAAATATAAATTTTGCGCCATTTCTTCGTTTTTCCCACTTTCAATATAAACTGATATCATATTAAATTTTTCAAAATGTTGATAAGTCATTTTCACAAACGAATATGTAAAAATAAAATTGACGTTAAATGTAACAACAAGAATATCAACATAGTTGTTTCTTGGATATTAGCTTTTGTTTCATGGCCTACTGTGGTTTAAAGTAATAAAGTTTAAATAAATCGCCTAGGAAACCAATATCATCCATGGTGTGTTATATGTTTGAAAAGAGAATTTAAAATGTTATCTTTTTAGATTAAAATATACAGGGTGTTTAAAAAAATGAGGTTAGGTCCGAAAACTTTTTTACCTGACCCCGTATACTTATTCTGAAAATGGCAGATTATTCAACAATCATTATAAAGAAACTTTTGTATAAAACATTTTTCTGTATCTCTTTTAAAGCGAGCAAAAATTTTCAAATTTTGATTTTACCATTTTAAGTTTGACCCAAAAAAAAAACATGACACCTATATTACTTTTTTGATAGCACTAACAATTACGGAGAAACCCAAGTGTCGAAAATGGGACACCCTGTACAGTCGCAATAAATGGTAAAAAAATTCTGATAATTCTAAGAAATGCTAATAAATTCTAAAAATTCTATCAGCTTGAACACCAAAATTCTAAAGTGGCTTCCCTCTCGATGGACACCCTGTATATGAACGCGGACCTAGTTGAGATTTATTTACCATAAAATAAACTTACTAAACATGTTGTATCCAAAACCACCCATTCCTGTCCCAAAAGCTTGCATGGGAACAATGATAAGATTCTTAATTTGGTACAAAAAGGCATCCAGGGGTGTTACAGTTTTCCTTTCACAGTCTTTTCGACCTAAAAAACCAAATTAATTTATTTAAAATAAAAGAAATTCAGAGCACACTCAAGGATGTTTTTTTTTTTAATATTTTACTCACTGAACATGAATTTAGTCCATTCACTCCAGCTCATTTGTGATGGGTCACATATGGAAGAATAAGTCACACTTGCGTTATGTTCTTCAGCTGCCTATAAAAATAATTTTACCACTAGAATAATGAGTATCAGGGTATCTAATTATGTTATTAATAAAGCACATAAAAAAAATATGTAGTAAAAATGTCCCTATACAGGATGTCTGCTAATTATTGATGCCCAGGTATTTCAGATTCCTTATATAAAAATATTAGTATTCAACTAAATTTTTAAACAGATTATTAGGGGCGTTGTTTTAAGAAAGATGTGCCTTCATTACAAATCTCAATTTAAATGGGCGCACCCAGCAATTAATAACAAACCGACCTTTTCTACATAATAAGGATAAATAAATAAAATTTTGTATTCTCTTAAGAATAAACAAAAAGTCTCAGACAGTGCCCTCTAAATAAAAAATTTTAATTTTTCGTTCTGACCAACCAATACCTACAAAGTTTGTTTTTCAAAAGGTATTTAAAACATTGGGATACATATAAGGAATCTGTTGTTTCCTGTGTACCACTGATTACTGGACACCCTGTATATTTCACATTTTATTTACTATAAAAGTTACATAATACCTTCTTACCTCGAGTAAAAATTGGTATCGAAACACAAAATCGCAAACTAAAACGATTATAATAAGGTACCTCAAGATGTAGCCAAATGAAAAATTGTTTTTGAACAATTGGTACACAAAATATAGTAAACATGCTGTACCAATCAACCACAAGGTATGGATATTTACCACGGTAGAATAAAGTTTTAACTGATATGATTGTATTTTATCCAAATATTCATCAATAAAGGACTTTTTAAAACTATTACTGAAAACTGTATCCAGCTTTCTTAATTTATCTAAAGTCAAGCCTTCTTTTCCAAAGGTCATCAGAAAATGAAAATCATCTGGGTCAATATTAAATCGAATATTCCCGTGATAACTGGCAGGATCTTTCTTGTCAACTTGTGCAGAGTTAATCAAGACACTAATGATCCTCTTCAAATTTGAGAAGCATATTTCTGAATCAATATTTTCTTCTTCGATTTTTGAAAATATGCCAGATGACTTTTTTAAAGTGGGTTTTGTATACTTTTCTTTGGCATTGGTGTTCATATCGTGAGGGTCAATCCATTGGCAAGCAACATGTTTCGTTAAGAAAGTCAATAAAAAAAGTAAAACTATCTTCATCTTTTTAACCTAAAAAAAAGAGTTGGGTAAATACATACTTAGTTAAAGTAAAGCTAGTTTCACAATTACAAATTATTCTCATTCCTTTTCCTTTATTCCTTATTTGTAAAAATACATCAAAATTTTTATCAAATTGTACCTATATATAATTTTAAGTACTTCGAAATGTATTTAATTTTTACAAATAGGGAATAAAGAGATAACAATTGGCAGAAACTGGCTAAACCTGGCCTAAAACTTAATGGTAGGTAGTAAAATTTAAAGGTAATAATATAGAACAGAAGAAGTAGGTATACCTTTTTATTTTATGCATGATCGTTTATGACACACTATGCGAGTCTTCAAGCAAATATAAGCGTTAAATAAAATAATATATAAAATGGCTTTTTTTAGACTTGAATTACAATAAATTGGACAAATTGTGTTGAAAGTTTCTTTAAATATGATAACCCTCACAAAACTTTACATCAAAACTTTTAGTAAAAAAAAGCAAAACCTTACACATAAAATCACAATTCTTAAATAAACAGTTCCAAGTTGATAGTAGAAAGCTTAGGGGGAAACCGGCAGACGCAAAATTACATTTCTAACTTACGTACTTATTAGATAATATGATAAAAACCGATAAAAAGTATTTATAAGTAGATACTATTTATAAGTTCAACTGTCCAACAAGTTTAAAACCTTTACATTAGGACACTATTGCATATTTTTAAATCTACTTAAAAAGCAATTGGACACAATTATTTTTAAAAAATATGCTTGTAATTAAGTTAAAAATAAAAATAAAATAATATGTTTTAACAAATTTTAAATTTTTGAAATAATACCTAACCTCAACCACTGTGTACTGTATACTGTCAGAAGTGTCAGAACTGAAAATTACATCATATGCCATTGCTGCCAACTGCTTTTTCTTTTTGTGTGTTACATCACAGTATACGGAACTACTATATATACTGTGGTTACATGATCCGTGGATTCCGTGGTACCCGAGAAAACCTAAACTAACCTTTATTGTTCTGTGCCCGATAAGTTGTTTGGCTCTTCTCGGGTGGTACCATTTACCATTTTAAAATTCTTTATTGTCCTATTGCTCTCTATAATAGTACTTTAATAACTAACTTACTAGCTTATCCTAATACATAATACATAATACTAAAACTAACTAAACTAAGTACAGAGTTGGGCGCATACGGACCGTAAGCATACGGCCCGAAATGCGCCCAAAAACCAGGCCTTGAGCCTGGCGGCCGATGTTGTGGCCTAAGGTTATTAATATTATTACTATTTAAAATAATTCACTGTGTCACACGCGTTCCGGCGGTGCCTTACCGGTGTATTGCAAGGGTTATGTTACTCCAAGGAGTTTAATATTAAAATTCCAAGAAAATTGTGAAGCGGTAAACTGTATTCCAACAGCAGAGCATTCTGGGAAAACTTTCAAAAAACCCAGTAAATTTAGAATATCACAGACATTTTATGTTCGCCTACAGCGGACAATTTAATTGCAATGTAGCACAACCATCTCGCTCCGTCACCTCTTACAGCGGAGAGTGGCCATGTTTTAGTGTTCGGTCCTTGTTTGTTAGTCAGTCTGAGGTCTTGTAAGTCCACTGCCGTTTCTCGTGTTTTAAACACACTTTTCTGGCTTCAAAAATACGCCGAACGATTCGGTGATGCTCCAATACCATGCAGGATTTTAGAAGGTCACGGCGTCACGGCCCAGAAAATATTATTATATAAAAAATATTTTCTGTGCTTAGGGTTTTGTTTGACCGATAAGGACAAGTTCAAATTGATGTTGTCTGGATATTTTTCAATTTGACCAAAAATCTGTTACTTTCTAACTTTCCACAAATGATTTGGCACGACGGCACGACACCTAAAAGTCGTAGGTAACCTACCACCTTTTATTTGTTTTGTAGTCGTGTCGTACTAGGGATGCGCGATACGATACGATATTTTTGAGTATCGATATTTTACCTTCCGATACCCGATATTTTGTATCGATATTTTTTATTCGATATATAATGAGTATCGAAATATTTTACCCTGTATCGTTCAGATAGTATCGATACATCCCAAAATTCCAAAACCCACAATTTTATTAATTTTATGATGCGGTTTGCAAAACAGCAAACCTCGAGCGGAAAATGCCCGGTCCGACCTTGAAGACTATAAATAGTACCAGTTACTAGTATACCTACCTAAGGAAAAATAACATTACCGCCTATTTTTTTTTTTAAACGTTAAAAATCGTAAAACAAAAAATAACAACGCGGATCGAAAAAGTATCGATATTTAGGGTATCGATATTTTTCAAACCGATATTTTATTGCATCGATACTCTACCATACGATCCGGATCGATACAAAAGATCGATACTTTCAGCGTATCGGAACATCCCTATGTCGTACCCGTTTTGTAGAGTAAACAGTAGATTGAGGTCTGTGTGATGCTCCATTTTTTTATTCAATGGCGGGATTCTCAGTCAGATTATTCTTTTTGAATATTTTTTTTTATGAGAGTATTGTTTTTCTCTGTTTATTATCTAATTTAAAAGAAAATTAAGAGAACGAAATTTATTAGAGGCCTACTCGAACTATTTTTATATTGTTGTATGTTGTATGTCTCAGATTTTATTGCACGAGAGGTGAGGGGAAGCACAGAACAATGAAGGTACGGGAAGTACCGTAAAATCCGACGTGCGGTATCTACCGGTGGAAAAGTAAACACAAGGTCTTATAAATAGTAAGCCGATGAAGAAGGATCCTGCTAGGTAACAGTAAAAGAATGGAGGTTCGAACAAACCATGGAACAAACCAAGTAAACGCCGGAACGTCATCATAACATAACGTCAAAACAAAATGGATGCTAAAATAAAAGCGTGAAATTCTTATAGAAGTTATTTTAAATTGTGATTGTGGCTACTGAAAAACTATTTAAACCTAATAACTCTAATTAGATATGTTTAATGTTGTGATTTTTTATTTGTGAAGCACGACTTTTATTCATAATATCGCTTTGTATCGAAATCCTGTGTCAATGCACTTTGCGTGTGAAAGTACTCTGTGATAACAAAAAGGTAAATATTTATAGAAACACAATAGCTGAACTCTATTAATCTTAACTTTTCAAAATCGTTAATTCAGTTTTGGTTTCAGTTTTTCAGAATGAATAAATATGATTATTTTTGTACTAATGTAAACAATATACATTCATTGACAGCCATGGCCTTTTAAATTTGTTTTTTAAAAGCGCGTAGGGTCACAGTCTAAGTATCTAGGGGTCTTGTTTATTTTTTATTTAATGTACCCCCAGTGCATTAATTATTTGTTACTTTTTTTATATTATTTTTAATTTTCTGCATTATCTACATTACCTATACATAATATGTCCTAACAGTGCTATGATAATCATGACATAAATTTGAATTACTTAGGTATATTTTCTATAAATGATTTTTTTGATGATTCTGGGTAGTTCAGGTTAATTCAGGTTAGTAATAATTTTTTTTTGTAAGTATAAAAAATTGTAAGCAACAAAATTTTTTTAGGTACACTATAGTTGTAGGTACCCTCGGTTGTATCTATAGGCCGTGTTGTCTAGGTATGCACATGACTTACAAACACTGTCACTTATAACCCTGTGACTATGATGTGGAATATTTTGGCTACATTTTAATAATTTAGTTATTAATGATTTTTAAAAACACTTAAGTACAACTTCCAACAAAGAGAAGGTGCTAACCATTAAACAATGCGCCTTTAAAAAATGCACTTAAATTTTACACTGTCATAACTGTGATTATGTTTGTCTTGTATCACGTATCTAGACACAACCATAATTTTAATCACAGTTTAATGTACCTATCACCTAACTATCAATTAGAAATTTAAAAAGTAAGCTTTGTACAGAAGAAATTGATAGATTCTAACTCGGATTCTAATAACTTTGTCTTGACAATATAACAGGACCATTGATAATGTCTGGGTGGTGATAGCAGTTACAACTCAATAATCCTTGGAAGTTATCCGCCCCTATATATAGTTAGTATTAACTTAACAGGGTATTATGTAATAATTTTGGCTTTAGTCTCCTACACTCTACATTATTATAGGCCAAATTACAGTGGCCCCTCTTTTAACGTTAAATATCCGTTTTACTGAATTTAGGGTAGCGCCATCAATGTCCTGGTAACCCTCTCAATAAGAAGACCGTTGTTGAGCCTATTCAAAACATTTTTGAAAAACACAATCAAAAGAAAAAATTTAATTATCTTTTACCTTCTACTTATCTGCATCATTCATTAGCCTGGTTTACACCTGGTTCAACAAATACAGGTTTTAGGTACTCCTACAAAATTTGACAAATAGTATATAAACTTAAGCATTGAATTTTAATTGCTGTAAGTTTTGTATTATTGTAAAGCTTTTCAATGTTGCTGGGTTTTCCTAAAGTTTGTAGTAAAAATGCAAAATATTGTTGTCTTAGAAATTATACAGCTAACTTAAAAACTATAAATCGATTTAATAATAAAAGAAGAAGTAAAGAGACTTTAATTACAGTTGACAAAACAACCAAATTACTGGGTTAATTTGCCTTTATTTCTATTAAGTACCTAGTGGTAATTATATCCGGAATACTGTCAGGTCTCAATCACAGAATTTGGATGAAATCGAGCAGCTATTATGCATAATATTATATCGAGTGGTATGCTCAGAGCTTGGCATACATAATCTACTTAAGAAAAAGGTTTTTTTGACGCGACGAACAAAATTTTAAAACATTTTGTCAAATTTAATCCACAAATAATGTCCGAGGTGTTTACATCAATCAAAGCGACATTACCCTGGTCGATTCGGATCAAACTTCAATATTGAATTTTAGTATCTGCGTGTTTACACCTAATGAAAAGCCCACGTGACGTTATTTAGTCCGCGAACCAAATATTTGTTTCTACATTATTTTCCTATTATGTATAAATTTTGTATAGTCTTTTTTTATTTTTCATTTTTTTTGTTTTATTTTATGGGATTGTGGAAGTGTATGTCAACAAACGTGTTAAAATGTCCTTCAAAATAACTAATTTATATACTTGTTTGGTTATTCTACTCAATACAGTTTAGGAATATGTAAAGAATCACATACCTACAACTTTTTACCCCAAGTGATTTGAGATTTTGTCCGAATTTTTAAGTAGCCTTATCCTGGTTTTATATTTTAGAGATGGCAGTCCTATAAAAGTATAAGGGTTGGGTAGGCGGCACTTTTTTAGGGGGGTTCGACCAGGAAACCGACAAGCTTTCGCCTAAATTACTTTTTGTTTTATTTCCCCTGGTAGTTTGACACTTACCCATAATCCAGCATAATATGAACCTACCGTGGTGTTATGATTAATATTAAACTATTAGGTATTAATTTATTACTTCTTACAAACCTTTGTTTTTAGATATACAGTAGAGTCTCGATATAGTGAACTAATTAATGATGCATGTACATATGTATATGTATGTAATAGAAAATAAAGAAAGCGTAAAATAAAATTAGTTCGTAGGATGAAAGAAATTTGTTAATTTTCTTTGCTTTGTTGGGATAGGGAGTGTGACTTTTTTTTAATCAATTTAGCTCTCAGGTCTTGAACAACTACACTAGAATATTCCAGTTCATTCGCAATTTCTTTAGCCCATTGACTAACAGTATTTAAAGATTTCAATGCTTTTACTTCACCAGTGAAAATTAACTTGTCTGTTACAATGGGATTTGCAGCAACGTCACTGTCTTCATCCTCAATTTTAATTTCTTAATTTTGCTCATTTTCTGGCTGGCGGTCCTCATTCAAAATCTCAACATCATTTCGATCCCCCATACCTTTTTTGGAACATACATACATAAACCTATCTACATAGGTTCTTTATTTTTTAACTTACACTGGTGTTCATGACCTTGAAGGTGTTCATAATTTCAGTATGTCCGAATTTTAAAATACTTGAAGGGAATGAAGGGATGATTTCTTCTTCCCCATTCGAATTCCGTTTTGATATGGGATTTAGAGGGAATATAAATACTTAAGATAATTAATAGTAATTTACGTAACAAGTTCCGAAAGTGATATGTTACGGATTGAGTAGAAACTTACGAGTCCTGTAAAATCACTTTTGGATCGTGTTACGTACAATATTTTTTCTGTACCCGTTTTGTATGTTAAAAAGAATATCGATGGATAATAACGTATGAACTTTATTTAGACAATTACATAATACGATAATTAATAAATTGTAGACCAATTAATACCTCTCTCTTGACTTTACCGGCAATGATTCATAAGTAGCCGCTTTAGCAGATTCAATAATCTCATATGGAATCATTTCAGCCTCACTTTCACTACTGATTTCCATTTTTTGGATTTCAAAAGCGAAATAACACACACCAATGTTACATGACAAGCGCTGTCATAATAAAATACAAAGTTCATGTTATTGTCAAAGCCGCCTACATAGATACCCAAATCGTCCCGAAAGTAAAGAAATCGTCCCGAAAATAGCTACTTTCGGTACCATTTGTGCTAAGTGCTACTTTCGATTTAATAAATCGTACCGAAAATTTTATTTTCGAGACGGCTGCAGAAAAAACCTATTTAAGTGGTAGGAGCAGTACGTTAGACTTGGTATCGTGAATAGTGACGTTCTAACGAATGAGTATGGGGTACCCCAGGACTCGGTCTTGAGGCCCATGCGATATTTACTCTGTGTCTTAAACTTCAGATGCGAATCTCAGTGTACTTTGGCGGGAAGGAGGAGGCATTGAAAAATATTGTAAATAATAATCTTAAAGAATACCTTAATTGACTATCTACAATAAAATAAAAATAAATGTCGGCAAAACAAAATTAACTTTGTTTAAGAAAAACAATAATAATTGTTTAAGAAAATCAAATATCTTAGATTAATGATTGTTTCAAAGTTAAATTTGTCCCAACATATAGATCACATTTTCAATAAAATCATACTGATGATCCCAAAGATATACAAATGTAGACAATTAGCCCTATGATGAAACACACAAGTTAACGTTTAACGTACCGTTTCCATGACAACAACCGAAAAAAGCCTACTCGATAATTTTTCCCTATGATTGAAAAACAGTTAATTTTGAAGTTAGCGTCTAGAGTTAACTTGTGTGTTTGATCATAGGGCTGAATAAAAACTAAGTATGTAGTCTCTAAATGTGGCAGGACTAAATTTAAATCTACAGTGTCTTAATATTTTATAAAAATATTGAAATCAGTAAAAAAAAGAAAAAATAATTAATTCAACTTTAAAATTGGGGCTTTTGTTTGGTACACAGTAGTTGTTAATTGCTAAAGAAATAGTAACAATTTTATTTTTAAAAATACACCATTTGAATGCAATTCTTACAGTTATAACAGTTTATTTGTTATTTTCTTAGAAACTAATTCAGTCCAAATGTAAGTATTTTTCTTTCTTGCCCGCGTCATTAATAATTATTACTGCATGACATGCCACGGGTGTATATTCACCTCAAACAAATTTCAGATGAGTCATCGAATTTCTAGTAGAAGCCCTCAAAGTAAGCTTAACCCCGGTTTTACGGGGGTTACGTTATTTCACGGTAAGGCAGTAGCGTAGCCAGGTCTTGAGGTCGGAAGGTGGCAGGTGGATTGAAAAAGCACGGTTTAGTGATGAAGAGCTTTTTACAATACAAACAGCTTTGAGCTAACGATGGAGGGAAAGGGGATAGTACTATACAATCTACACTTATGATTCAAGAAAAATATGGATTTTGATCAAATTTTCGGTAAGAGCACATTCATTGGGTTTGTACGATGACTTCAGGTTAGTTAATTCCTTGCAGTGAAGAGATATCGAGATAAATAAAAATGAGATGACCCTAAGCTAAGACAGATACGGCTTCAAGGTAGGACAAAAATAAAGCAGGATTGTATTATCTAGGGTTCGACCGATATCGATACAAATATTGTACTCTTTAGCTTTTTTTCTGGTATTTCTGAATGTTGACTCATCACCGTTTAGTCCCATAGAAATTGTATGACAATTTTACTTCAAATAAGTAATTGTCAAGGGTAGTTGCAAAGTTGCGGTTTTCACAATGGTGAAGTTAACGGTACGAGAAAAAATTGAAATTCTATCCATGGTTGGGTTTGATGATAGAACACGTACTCAAATAAAAACAGCTCAATTTTTCAGTGAAATCCATCCTGATCGTCCTCCCATATGTCAAAAGGTGGTGAGCAGAATAGAGGCTAAATTTATAGAATTCGGTCATGTTAGAGATTTGCTTAAATCTGGTCGTCCTGCTCGAGATGAACATGAACAACTTGACGTTTTGCTTTCCTTGGAAGATAATCCATGTTCACCGAATAGTTCAAACGCGCAAATATCACCCATACGAAGTTATTCCAGTGCATGAGTTATTTGAAGATGATTTCGATAGGCGAAATTAGTTTTGTGAACGCATGCAAAATATGTGTAATCTAGATAATAATCGTTCTGTTTGAATGGTAATGTGAACAGACAAAATTGTCGTTATTGAAAACAGAAAATCCGCATTGAATGATGGAGGTTCACAGCCAGTACCCTCAAAAAACAAATGTGTAGTGTGGAATAGAACAGTCTTTAACTGGACAAGTATATCTGGAATTTCTCCACCTTGAATTAATTCCAGCATTAGTGGCTTTATTTCCCAATCCATTGGACTCGGGCTTCGCTGACGTAGAGCTAATAGTCCAGCAAGATAGTGCTGCTCCGCACTATGCTGCCACTGTGCGAACATTTTTGGATGAAAACTTTCCCAATCGGTGGATAGGAAGGAGAGGACCTATCGAATTGCTAGGTCGCCAGACCTAACTCCGCTGGACTTCTTTTTGTGGGGTTTGTTGATAGGCCAAATAATCTGCAGAACTTGAAAGAGAGGATCCAAAGGGAAGTGCGTGCCATAACTCCGGAAATGGTTAAAAACGTACAGCAAAGAGAGTTTATTGATCGCCTTGGATATTGTCAAGCCGTAAATGGCGCCCATTTTCAACATTTAATTTGATTTGTTGTTCTGTTCTTTTTAAATAAACGGATCTTACTTATTGATATATTGAATCGTAATTTTTTCGATAAGTGTTGACATAAAACTACTAGTATATTCACATCAAAAACGTAACAAAAGCAAATAACTTTTAAAAAGGTACTCGTACAATAAAGCAGTAAAAAACTGGTAATAAAAATTTAGTTTTCTATAAGGTTGTGGTAAAGAAATACAAGTATTTTAGTTCCTTGTGTTTCAATTACATTTCTACTTGGCTGACATATGCTTCCAGCCTCAGAAAATACCTGCTGACTATAGTCGCTTGCTGACGGCGCTGACAAGTAAAGCTGGATTTATAAAGTCAAAAAGTTGGCGAGGTTCAGGTTCAGTTGGTGTTGGAAATAGGAGTTTATTTTAAACTGAAGGGAACACTCAGTTCCATTTATACACTCGTTCATGTTGTTCATGTAAAGCTCATGTAAGGTTCGAAAACTTCCCGGGTAGTTCGAGATAACCAATTTTTATGCTCGGAGTTCGGAATATCTAACCTTACAAACTTGATCATAACTTCAACCTCACCAACTTTTCGAGTTTATAAATCAAGCTTAATTTATAGCTTGACCATATAACAAAGGAAATTGGGACTTACATTTACTCCACCAAACAAAAGGATTATCGCTTCGGGGAATAACTGGTAATGAATTATTGTTCCCATTTATTTCTCTTTCAAAGAGTGTCGTAAGGGATTCCCGTTTCTACATTTGAGTATCATTGCCTGAACTTGATCCTGAGCCATTGTACGCTTCATAAGAATTCAAAAACATTTTGTGCGAAGAAAGTTTCCTATTTTTCTTGGTTTATTCGATAATGGATATCAATGGAAGGTCTTCATCACTATTAGAGTTTTCACTCTCATCAACAAGTGGTTCACTTTTGTTTTCATTAATCTCATTAACTAACCTGAACCAGAAGTGTGGCAAAATGCTTTTTTAAAAATATATCTTTAAATCGAGTTTCCAAATTAGTTTTTAATTCGTTTAATGTTCCAACTCCTGATCATTGCAGATCCTCTTTAGTGAGGTATATTTTTAATGTACTGACGAATGATATAACCTCTAAAATAGTTGCATTTTCATAACTCGATATTTTTGTAAGTTCTTCAAAAAGGCTTTAATAGTTCTATTATATTTTGTACCAGCTCATTGGGCGAAAGTTAAACCTGCAATATTAGGATTCTCAGCAGTGTATAAATTTATGGTCCGTTTCTGTTCCAATAGTCTCTCCAACATATAAAATGTGGAGTTCGAACGGGTAGGAACATCCTGGATTAATAGTTTTAGAGGAATATTAATAATAATAATAATAATAATAAACGTCTTTTATTTTGGAAGAAACAGAATATTATATACAAAAAAGCATGTGTATTAAGAAGTAATGTAAGGAAAGATGTCAACACCTGGCGCAGTCTAGCTGCAGTAGCTATTCTACTGAACCAGACAGAGACACCTAGACATAAAGAAATATAATAATACTTAATAGTGTAGTAGAATATTACGTAACAACACTAACCTATTAGACATATTTGCAATAATGAAACAAGCAATGAAAGGAGAAAAGAGTAATAAATTCAAATTATTATTAAACAATATTAAACAATAAGTAACCGTTAATATCACTGTAAATTTAAAAGAAATGACTTATATCTAGTCTTAAAAACATTAGCATTTTAGTGTAACATATCAGTGGGCAACAAGTTATAATACTTAACTGAGTTAAAAGAAAAAGAACGCTGAAACATGGCGCTCCGATGATGAGGCATGGTAAGCCCGCCCGCACCTCTGATATCCCTATCGTGAACACTCCGACGAAAAATCAAACGCTCGCCAATAGAAGCAGGAGAATTAGGATTATTTATAATCTTTATTAGAAATGTGCAAAAGTGAAGAACCCTCCGTTCATCCATTTTCAGCCACTTTATATCATTATATAAATGAGAAATATGGTCAAACTTTCTAATGCCGTAAACAAAACGAAGACATGCATTCTGAATCCTTTGTATACGTGATCTGCTTTCCGCGTCCAAACAAAAGCCATACACAAAATCACAATAAGTAAAGTGCGACAAGACAAGAGATTCACACAAGTTCTTTCTCAATGTAAAGTTCAATACGTGTCTATTGCTGTATAGTACCTTCAAAGCGAGATAAGCTCTCTGAAAGAGTTTTTTTAAATACTCTTGAAATCTGAGATTAACATCAAAAAGCAGACCCAAATTCTTTGCGATATTAACGAAATTCAGTTTTGAGCCGTTAATAGATATGTTCAAAGTAGGTTTCAGAGTGTCAACCTTGCTCTTACTGCCAAAATCAATATGGAAGATTTATCCGGATTTAAATGTAAATTATGACCCAAGGAGAGCTCACTCAATATCCTCAAATCCTGGTTTATATGTAACTCGGTTTCCATGTAATCCTTGGGATCAAAACAGCAATATAACTGCGTGTCGTCAGCAAATGCCTGGACTTTGCAACATTTCAGCGATTTAAGTATGTCAGAAGTATATATATAAGAAATAGCAAGGGACCCAGAATGGAGCCCTGCGGCACGCCCGATAGTATTTTGACTTGTTCAGAATATTTATTATCAGAAAAAATCTTTTGAAACCTGTTGGATAAGTATCAATTAACAAGAAGGCAAGAATCATGAACAAAACCATAGTATTTTAATTTAGAAATAAGAAGAGAATGGTTAATAGTATCGAATGCTTTAGAAAAATCGAGAAGTACTAGAATGCTAATCATTTTTTTATCCCAGGCGCGAATAATGTCATCTGTTACATTTGTTAGAGCAACCGCAGTACCAAAGTCCTTCCTAAAACCGCACTGAGTGGGGGGAATAATATTATTATCGACGAGATAGATATACATCTGGTTATGCAAGACCTTCTCAAAGATTTTTGAAATTGCTGGAAGAATACTTATCAACAGTAATATACCGATAGAGGAGGCGTCTTATCGGTAATACCGATGTTTTTAACAAGAAATCGATTTTCTGACAAATTTTTACGAAATGTAATTTTTACTTATAATCTGATATGATCCCGAGAGCTTTAGCTCGAGGGTCTTATCTTTGATTATAAGTAAAAATTACATTGAGTGAAAATTTTCTTGGAAAATCGAGTTTCGAGTGAAAAACGAAGGTATGAAGATAAGAAACCGCCTCTAGAGGTGTATTTTATTGGATAATTTACTGAACATAAAAATGAAGGCCGTCTGATAAAGGTAAATATACAAGTTAGAGGTGTTACTAATTTTTTATTTAAGTAAAAAAGCTACAAGCGTCTTTTCGAAAGCGTCTTTTCGAGCTAGCGGTAGTCTTATCGGGTAAGACGACCGTTACCAAGGTGGTTGCTATGAAAATGAGCGTTTTGATTGGTTCAATAAAAGTGAGGTGAATTATCAACAGTAATACACCGATAGAGGAGGCGTCTTATCGGTAATACCGATGTTTTTAACAAGAAATCGATTTTCTGACAAATTTTTACGAAATGTAATTTTTACTTATAATCTGATATGATCCCGAGAGCTTTAGCTCGAGGGTCTTATCTTTGATTATAAGTAAAAATTACATTGAGTGAAAATTTTCTTGGAAAATCGAGTTTCGAGTGAAAAACGAAGGTATGAAGATAAGAAACCGCCTCTAGAGGTGTATTTTATTGGATAATTTACTGAACATAAAAATGAAGGCCGTCTGATAAAGGTAAATATACAAGTTAGAGGTGTTACTAATTTTTTATTTAAGTAAAAAAGCTACAAGCGTCTTTTTGAAAGCGTCTTTTCGAGCTAGCGGTAGTCTTATCGGGTAAGACGACCGTTACCAAGGTGGTTGCTATGAAAATGAGCGTTTTGATTGGTTCAATAAAAGTGAGGTGAATTATCACACGAAGATCGTTATAACCGTTTGGATTACTAACCTTTGATAATGGTTTGCCAATGGATAACTTCCATTTATCGGGAAAGTAGTTAACTTCTAAACAACAGTTAATTATAATATGAGTAATATATTTATCGATATAAGGGCTGCAATATTTAAGCATAAGGGGCGAGATATCATCTACACCAGTTGCGTTAGTTTTTATGCTATTTAATATTTTATTAACATCCGTTTGGAAACGATTCGATGGCACCTATTTATTTCACTATTTGCAATGTTTACTTTTAATGTATTGTTAAAAATATTTAAAACCTTCTGACGTAGGTTCTCTCCATCTTCAACATGCATGCCGAATATGCGTATATTGGGGCTGCGCAAGGACTGTTCCTGGTCGTCTATAAGTTTTCTTAGGGTAATGTTTTCACTTTCCAGCTTATTTGTTTTAACTTCTAGGGTTTCTATTAACTCCTTTTGAATTTTAAGCTGTTGATTGAATTTTGTTTCCACCAACGATGCGACTTTTTCGGTGATTTCTTGCAAAAATTTGTCGTTAAACGTATTAATAATAGCAGACTTGATTTCACGCAGGTCCGCAGACGACAGACCCATATTGATATTGGCGGGAACAACTTTACAGTGAAAACCAGAGATTTAATTGTATTTTACGCACAAATCACCCAAACTAGACTGGACTTCACAGAAGGACGTCCCACGCAATCACCACATACACAAAGCACTTAATACTTAAAGCTTTCAATGGCTTTTTAGGGCAAATTTTAAGAGCGACAACAGACAATGACTACACTACACGCACGCCATCTTCTATCTTGTATCTATATTATGTTCTTGCTCTATAACTTTTAACTTGTCACTCCCTAATGACGAGTGATTAAAATGACCGACAATACTTTTTCCCTAAGCTTTCTGGCATGTGATTAAGTCTTGAATTACCAACTGAATCGTGTGTATGACACGAGGTTGAAATACGTGATGATTTTATTAATAATAAAATACGGTTTACAGAAATGCGTTAAATATGACATATAACATATTGCCGATATATCGGTATAGGCAAAAAAATAGTGTATCGGTCGAACCCTAGTATTTTCGCACCTGTTTCTATCAGTATTATGGAGAATATGCGGGGTACTCTTTTTGGATCCGAAAAGGTGCCGACAGGGGGAGTGTCTCCTTTTGCCATTCCTCTGTCTACGCTACTGAGTAAGGGTAGGTAGAGCGAGTTGAAATTCCTGAAGAGATGTTCAAAAAACAATAGGTCGCACTTGAGAGGCTTCAGCTTCAGCGCTTTGTTTTTTCGCGCTTGGCGGAAATTTTAAAGGACACAAAAGCTCGCGCGATATTCCAGATTGCATGCAGGATCTCTCGAGTGTTATCCAGTTTATATGAAGCACTCTTTTTAGTGCATCCGCGCCGCGCAGCCTGCCAGCCGTATATTCTGCTGTTCTAGGACAAAATATTGTTGGTGAATCAGTGAAGGGTGAATACAACTGATATTAGGGTGTTGTGGGGGTGTAAATGGCAATTGTATCCGGTAATAGAAATGTTGTAAGTAGGTTATCCGTAATGGAAATAAATAATTTGAAATTGTTCTTGGTCGTGATTGTTCTTTATAAATTATGACTCATTTTTTTAAATATAAGATTTTTAAGTAGCATGTCACTATATTTTCTACACTCATGTGCAAAAAAAAAACGGGCATTACAAAATTTTGATACAGAGAGAACTGTAATTTTAAGTAAGTATTGGTTATTCGACATTATACAAGGATAATCTAAAAAAAAAATGTTGTTTTTTTCTTATCTAATTCCAAGCAGGAATGGATAGGTAGAAAATTATAGATATTCTACTGTATATTCTACGCGAGAAAAATTATTCTTTTAATCTTGATATGTAGAAAATGATTTATTTATATTATCGGCCATTATATCATTAAAAACTACTAATTCTTATTGCATCTTACCCAGTGTCTAAAATAATAAAACAGATCAACTAACCTGAACTGAAACAATAAAATCATTGCTTAAGTAACGATTAAGAAAACACTGAATAATTAACTTGTTAAGTAAAATAAAAAGAATAAGAACACACGAAGTTAATATTCGTCGGATTTGTTATGGTCTCTAATCTTCAAGTGATCATAGATATAAGATAAGTATCATATTCTTTGATATAAGTTAGCATCTTTGAATTTTCAGAAGTGAGCCAGTTACGGATAGGGGAGTAAACAAACGACCAATCAGAAAATAGCCTTTCTAGTTGTGCAGGAATTGCGTTTAGCTTAATCGCTAGACGGGATAATGTAGCATGAAGCTTTTCAGCTAATTCCCAAAAACTTAAAGACTGTCTAACCCTTCGGCATCTAAATTATCTATTAAGAAATCGTTGACATCTCATTTGATCTTCGCTTAACATTCTGCCTCGATAAAAAGAGTGCAAGAAGTTAGCGGCCGCGGAAAAGATATTTACAGCGTTCTTTTGGCGGTTTTCTACATATTCATCAAAACCTTCTGGCAGTTGCAAGTTCATCCATTCTTCAGCTACATCTGCAATAGAAGCCTGAGTACTTTGTAATGCGTTAATAATTTTGGTCAACTGTGTCAAACAATTTAACACTGTCTTCAATTTGCTTTTTCAAATTTTCCGTCTAATACCAGTTCTGTTATATTGGGTTTAAATATGGTGGCTTCAAATTCTCCAAATAATTGACAAATGAGTCGCGAAAAGAACACCAACTTGTTTCACCAGCTAGAATCACTCTTTTACTACCTATTTTTAATAGGCTATTCTCAAGGTGAGATGACAAAACTCTTTTAATACTAATTAAACTTTTCCCGCGATATTTTCAGAAACCAATGACTCCAGAAAAGCTATGTTATCATCAACATTGTGAATAAGGCAAACAACGTTTTTTGTGTTACTCGATAAGTTCTTCCAACTTCTTCTTCAATCAGCATATCAGATTCCTTATCAAAGTTGTTGATGGATTTTTTACAATTCTCAAAACATTTTACGAGGAGACTTGATGACAATGTTGAGACCGGTCATCAATTGATTGTTCTGTGACCAATTGCTGTAGTCTGTAGTCTTGCGTCTACCACTACCCGCCCTTTATGTATTTCTGCCTGTTTCTCTAAAGCATTCAACTACTGTTTCGAGGGTAGAGTGGATGGTATAAAGTACTCTAGTAGGTAGTCTCCTACTAAAGCTACAGGTTTTTGCACAATTTTCAGTATTTGAATTTTTGATAACCAAAATCATTTTGCATTTGTGTAAGAATAAATGCATGTATTGACATGAATGTAAAAAAAAATGAAATTAGAAAAAGAACTTTCTATTATCCTTGTATAATATGTCGTATAACCAATGTTACTTAAAATTTGTAAAAGAGACGTTAAAACTGATAGTTGCACTTACAGTTCTCTAAATAGTCACCAAAATCTGACTTTAAATAAACAAGTTATCAAGCCTAAAACTTAATCAAATTTTTGAATTTATATATTACGCGTCATATTTAGCCAAAAAAAAAAATTCACGGGCCCGATTTGTACACTATAGTCACTTGGGAATGACAAAATGTAAAAATCGGTATATAGTATCGGTAGTATTGGATAGAAATACAAAAATGGTTCTTCTAGTAGTTGCTCAGGCAGAGAATCATTATTTAAACCGATTATTAAGACACTGTACACCAAAGACTTTCCAACTTATCAAAATTACACACTAGCTTTGTTTTTAAAATCGGTTGAAAACTGTTAAATGTTCTCACCCGGTATTCTGGTCAAAAATCGGTGCCTTTCATACATTACATTAACTTTTGGTTGAAAAAAATTGTTAAAATTACTTATAAGCACTTCAATTTTATTCTTGTCCTCATCTTTAATTTTGAACGTATTAAAAAAGCGTACCTATACCTTCATCGCCAATAAATTGCAGTAACTGAGCACACTGTATATCTTTCGATTTTTTATTTAGCTCTGAGGCCTTAAACTTTTGTATCCAAAAGTTTCCAGTTTTTGGATACATCACCAGACATATCAAGAGGTGCAATAAGGTATACCTAATACCTAAATTCCGCCATCGCGAAATAAAACACTTTTTACTGTAATTATTAGGTTCGAATTTTTCTTTAATTTCGCAGCGCCGCGCGCCGTGTGAAATAAAACACCGTTTCCAATGAACTGAGTTCTATTTAAATTATATGCCCAGATACCGAATGCTGATATAAACACATCACAATAACAAATTTACCTATAATATATTAAGTTCGTTTCACCTTAAGTGACCTTCACAAAACCATGGTTTCTAGTACACATATATGACAGTAATGACCGTTTTTTTTTGCATATCAGTGTATAGTGTTTGGTTCCAAAGTAGCGCTTCTTGAGGTTCAGATAGCGATGGATGAATCCCTGGGGGTCTGATTAGCACTTAAATAAAATTTATTGACACTCTAATGTAATATTTTTATGGTGCCTTAGGTGCCAAGAAGGTATTTTATGTTTTTTTAATGTAGGAAACAAACCATAGAGTCTCGTGGCTAAATCTATAATTTATCAGGCTATAAGCTGGATTTATAAACTCGAAAAGTTGGCGAGGTTGAGGTTCAGTTGGTGTTGGAAATAGGAGTTCAATTTAAACTAAAGGGAACACTCAGTTCCATTTATACACTCGTTCATGTTGTTGATGTAAAGCTCATGTAAGGTTCGAAAACTTCCCGGGTAGTTCGAGATAACCAATTTTTATACTCGGAGTTTGGAATATCTAACCTCACAAACTTGATCATAACTTCAACCTCACCAACTTTTCGAGTTTATAAATTAAGCTTTAGGTTTATTTTTTTTTGAAACGATCACATATTACAGAGTCATTTCACATACAATATTTTACATTGAACTCTCTAAACAGTGCATGAAAGCACTGCCCTCGAGAATATTAACTATAATATACAGTGTACAGTAATGCTTGGCCCAAATTAAGTGTCCCTAAACACTAGAAAATGCTTTTTTAAACTATTTACAAAAGGACTTCAACTTTTTATATCCTTTATAAAGGTAGGTAGCTTAATGATCACCTTAAATGCACTAGTAATCGGATTATGCAGACCTATATCTGTTCTAGTTTGTATTATATATACATCATTTATAATTCTAGTATTATAGTTATGAACTTCATTTGCGAATAGAATATAAGAATTCGATTTTTGATGCTTTTTAGTATCCTATACACAAGTTTACACTGTTCTATTTGCAATAATGCATCAATTCTATGAGTATTTAATTTTCTATATAATACATCTGTATTGGTTAGTCTATCATAGTTATACAGTTACCTTAGGTGTTTTATTTTGTAACACCTTTTTTTATTAAAGTTTGTTTTACCACATGTACCCCAAATTGGTAATAAATGCCGAAGGTGAGACAAAAAGAAGGCACTGTACACCATTGACTTGGTTTTAAGAGTTAAATAGCCCCTGCATTTAAACATTGCTGAATACATAGGAGCAATCTTTATATACAATACATGTTCCGCCCAATCTAATTTATCATCAACAATTAGCCCTAAATATTGGATTTTGGAGACTTGCTCTAATTTCATATTATTAATTTGAATATTAATTTCTTCTACATGTTTATTTTTTTGTTTAAATACCATGCTTTTTGTTTTATTAATGTTGATCTTGAGTATGTTAGAGTATAGCCAGTTTACATATCTCTCGACGTCACTGTTGATCTCCCTACTAAGCTCATCATCACTACTGACACTATTTACTCTAACATACTGGTTTCTACCATCAAGATAACTTCTTATTAGATTGAGCATTATTTCGGTAAATCCCATATTTTCCTATTTACTCAACAAAATATCCAAACATACCACATCAAGAGCCTTTCTCAAATCTACATAAACAACAACCACAATCTTTCCATTATCTAAGACTCTAGAGATATAATTCACTAAGTCCGCCGTGGCGCATAAGGTACTACTATTTTTTTGGAAACCATATTGGTACTCATCTACTATGTTTCTGTATATGTGATAACATTAGTTTTTTAATTAATTTTTCTACGATTTTGGAGAAAACACTTAGTACAGATATTGGTCTATAGTTGCTAATACGTTTTTTTGCTCCCAGGTTTAATTATCGAGCTAATTTTACTAATTTTTAAGTCCTCCGGCAAGAGTCCATTTTAAAATACGTTAGTAATTAATTTATACTTCATCGTGACCTGGCGAAGTATCTTTTTTTAAGTCCAATATGATTTCCAATATTTCATGGTTAATTCAGTTTCTATTTCACTCTGTGACGTGATTTCATTACATAAGGGAGCACCATCCAGTCTCACCAAATTAATTTCCCTATAAAGGTCATCAACGATATACCCTTCTATTTTAAAAAAATAATCATTTAAACTATTTACAGTGTCAAGTGGATTTTTAATTTGTATATTACCTATTTCGAGATAGTTTACTTGTATTTCATTTTTACTATTTTTAAAGAAGGTGTTAACAAATTTCCACTGTTTTTTAATATTTGTACCTGCTTTTTCCCATTCTCTTTTAAGCTGAATATTTAAGGGAACTATTTATATACGTTTGTTTATATATATATGGTGGGTGTCACTTAATGTCCTAGGTAGGTGATAATTTTAACATTATAAAGCTTATTTATTTCTCTGAAAAAAGTAAGACATTATTTGAAACTTGTACAGTAACAGTAAAGATAAACTTGACATCTTGCAAAGCCGGTTTACTTTTTTATTAATTAAAGTAGCTAATGCAAATAAATTTATAACGTTAGAGTATTTGGCCTTAATAAAAAAAAATGTATTTGAAAAAGTCCGCTTTAAATTTAATTATGTTGGCAGCACAGCAATTAAGTTCAATTAAGTTTAAAAATTTAATTTTCGTCCAGGCTTCCAAACTTCAAACGATTAGTTGATGTGTTTAATTAAGCGACAGAATAGGGTCGCAGGATACAAGGATTATTCCAAAAAAAAATCCTTTTGCTCGTAAATTTAAGGGACAAAAACAGCAGAAATACTTTGCAGCACTCTATAATGCGTGGGTCGGCGGTAATTGGGAGATGAACTTACAGATACATGAATTATTTGAAGGGCATGGGCGGGTTAGTGTTAAGGGTCTATTTGCACAGTAAAAAATCATTATATCCAGTGAGACACTTGCTTGAAAAAGTTAATATATTTTTTTAAATTGTTGATGTTTCACTATTGATTTGTGAATTTCGTTATAAAGAGCTCACTAGTGCTTGAAACAAGGATTTGAAGTTTAAATCCGATCCTACAAAAGAATAAGTGCACAGGGACATTTATTTAAGTACAATAAATAGTAAAGAATACTACTTGGCAAGTGGTAATCATAATATGACATATAAATATGTATATATGTGAGAACTTTGTCCTCTAGCCACTTGCTGAGACCTTAATATAAGGATTAATAGCTGTTCTAGCATAATTTGGTTAATCCTTATTGTATAAGGTCTCAGCAAGTGGCTAGAGGACAAGGTTCTCACATATACAGGGTGAGGATTTTAAAGTGTTACAACGCAATATCTGAAAAACGGCTATAAATATTTTAGTCAAATTTTGGGACGTGGATAGGGAGGTTGGGGGACAAATTTTAAAATATTTTTGATATTTACCCCCCCTCCAGATTTGATGTGGCTAGTGACAAATTTGAAATGTCAAATGGAAAGGTATTTTTTTTTTTTGATAATTCGATTCCTCGTCAATAACTACGTAAGTGAGCAGAAAATTGTTACATTTGCTCTACTAGTTGCTTAGTTACGAATTTTTCAATAAATAAAATAGGAATACTTAAAAATGATAATTCCTTAAAAAATCTAACGACGATCATGCTTCAAAAGGTGTTCGAAATGACCCCCATCCATTTCTAAACATTTTGCAATTCTTTTTTGACATGAGTTGCGCACGCGAGTTAACATTTGAGGCGTTACTAAATTACATGCTTGTTGAATACGATCTTTCATGTTTTCTGGTGTGGTCGGTGGTGTAGCCATAACTTTCTCTTTTATAAATCCCCACAAGAAAAAATCTAATGGGGTTAAATCTGGTGACCTTGCAGGCCAATTTACAGGACCACCACGACCAATCCATCTGTTTCCAAACATTTCATTTAGTGTATCTCGAGCTTGTCGGGCAAAATGTGGCGGAGCACCATCTTGCTGAAACCATAGTTCTTGTTGATTTCCATTATTATTCAGAAGTTGTGGCAAATCGGTTTGTAAAAAATTATTATACATTTCTCCATTTAGGTGACGGTCAAAAAAATGTGGTCCAATGACTCTATCTCCGACTATGCCACACCAGGTATTAACCGACCAAGGATGTTGGTTTGGCAGAAATCTCATCCAGTGAGGATTTTGAGGTGCCCAATAGTGTAAATTGTGCCGGTTGACCTTAAATTAAGAAAAGCAAAATTGATTGAATCAGTATAAAATTAAAAATAAATCTAAATGTATGTGAATATTCTCTAAACACCCGTTAACGGGTGTTTAGATATGTATTTATTTATGTACACCCATCAAGTAGTGGATTACATATTTTTGATTATTAAAAGTTACATTAATCCATATTGATTTAAATAATTACCTGACCACAATTGGTAAATGTAGCTTCGTCAGAAAATACTATCTTTCTTAAAAATGCATTGTTTTCGTGAATTAAAGTTTGTAACCACGTACAAAATGTAATCCTATTTTGAAAGTCTTGGCCATACAATTCCTGATGAATAGTTATGTGGTAAGGGTGAAAATTGTGCTTGTGTAAAATAGCCAGTACCGATTTTTGGCACATTCCTGAATCACGAGCAAGTTCCCTTGAACCAACATGAGGATTTACAGCTATTACACCCAACACTCCAACGGCCATATCGTCATTAGTTTTTGTTTGTCTTCTAACTCTGTTCTTATTTTTTAGGATTCCCGTGCTGCGGCCTCGATCTTCTAATCGCTTAAATGCCATATGAGATTTTTGAATGGCGGGAAACCTAACAGTCCACAATTGCGCCGCTTCCCGGTAGTTTTCTCTACATTCTCCCAGAATTAACAACATGTCTGTTTCAATGTCATAAGATTGTTCCATAATTGCACTGAATAATGAACTTTATCAGATTATCACTACTTGTCAAAGTCAAAAGTGGTTTCCTAGGATACAACATAATTAAAGGTTTGGATAAACAATAATCATAGGTGTCATGATTTAAAATGTGTAGTTTTAAGTATTCCTATTTTATTTATTGAAAAATTCGTAACTAAGCAACTAGTAGAGCAAATGTAACAATTTTCTGCTCACTTACGTAGTTATTGACGAGGAATCGAATTATCAAAAAAAAAATACCTTTCCATTTGACATTTCAAATTTGTCACTAGCCACATCAAATCTGGAGGGGGGGTAAATATCAAAAATATTTTAAAATTTGTCCCCCAACCTCCCTATCCACGTCCCAAAATTTGACTAAAATATTTATAGCCGTTTTTCAGATATTGCGTTGTAACACTTTAAAATCCTCACCCTGTATACATATTTATATGTCATATTTTTTTAAATGTCTCACCCGATTGACGATTTTCTTTCCGACTATGATAAAAAACAAATTGGACATTTCTCAATGATTTTCGACAAGGAAGCCAAATTTAATGTAAAAAATATATGGGTTCACAAATTTGACAGATGCGACGCCATTTTGAATTTTTTTAAATGGCAACCCTCATAAATAACTGCATGAGTGAATTGCATTTAGCGATCCGATTTCAAAAACATATAGTTGATATTTATTTTCAACCGTTTCGGAAATACGGAGGTTCCTAAATTGCCTTCATCGATTTTGTCTTTTAAGTGTCTCACCCCTTTAATAAATAGACCCCAATTTTTTTTACAGGGACATAATTTCCTGTGACCAAGCTATTTACGCTATAATCAAATACGACAGATGTCAAAAAGTGTCAGATATAAAGCCATTTTGATTTTTTTTAAATGGCAACCCTCATCAATAACCACGTTCGTAAATTCCATTTTGCGATCCTTTTATTAAATTATTCACTCCCTTAATCATGTATCCTTTTTTTGTAACAATTAACAACCTATATATTTCAAAATAGATTCAAATTTTATTGTGCTCATAAGTTGTCTGCATTTACATCAATATTTTTTCATCAAATTATTCCTTTTTTCGTTTTCAAACTTAGTTATTTGGAACATGTAGCAAAATTGGTTCCATTCTTTTAAATGTGACTGTGAGCATTTCTTACAATTGGATAAATGCATGTGTTTGGTTGTTAGGCATTATTTCTTATGATTGATCTGTAATTTTTCCTAGGTGTCAAAGTAATAACATTTATTACATTAATATATTTAATAAGTTTTGACCATGAAGACTGCTCTTTCAATTGAAGAGAAATTCGATATGGTACGAATTTTCTTTTTATGTGGAGAGATCGCTACAGTTGCCACAAGAAGGTGTGGTTTTTCATTTCCTAAAATTACGTATTGAATAATTCAAAATGGCGTTGTATCTGTCATTTTTTGACATCTGTCGGATTTGTTTATAGCGTAAATAGCTTGGTCACGGGAAATTATGTCACTGTGAAAAAATTGGGGGTTTAAGCTTAAAACATAAGCGCATCTCCCTTGTCTATGGCTTAAAAGGTCTAGTTATTAAAGGGGTGAGACACTTAAAAGACACAATCGATGAAGACAATTTGAGAACCCCCCTATTTCCGAAACGGCTGAAAATAAATATCAGCAACTAAGTATATGTTTTTGAAATCGGATCGCCAAATGCAAGTCACTCGTGTGGTTATTTATGAGGGTTGCCATTTAAAAAAATTCAAAATGGCGTCGTATCTGTCAAATTTGTGAACCTATATATTTTTTGACGTTAACTTTGGCTTCCTTGTCAAAAATCATTGAGAAATATGCGAGGAAATATGTAATTTGTTTTTTATTATAGTCAGCAGGAAAATCGCCAATCGAGTGAGACACTTAAAAAAAATTTCCTGTACAAAGTAAGAACGCTTTGACTCAGACTTTGCTCTCATCGGAAAAGATGGCGATATACAAGAAGATGCAAGCCGCAACAGGAACAGGTAATTGTTCTTTAATGTATATGTAGGTAATCAAAGGTCAAAACAATAAAGTAAAGTTCCAAAGGAACTGGTACTTCGGAACCTAAATTAAGGTAATGGAACCCCCATCAGGAATTACATTAAAATATTTTTTTTCGTACCAATAAAATACACAGAACTTAAAACATGAGATTACCAACGCAACTAGAAAATATCCAATACATAATAACGTAGATATTTTTGTACCGTTATAATTACATAATTAAAGATTAGTGTTAGATTTCTGGGAAAATAGTTTTATTTGAGAAACATTTATAGGCATAGACACAAATATTTGTAATATTTTTCTATAGGAAATTTAAATTTACTGAAAGAAGTTTTGAAATCGCCTTTAAAATAAAATGAATTCGTTTTTTAGCTTATGAGGATTATCATAAAGCTATTATTTAAGAATATAAGATATGCACATTTAAAATATACAGGGTTATTCACGTTATTCGATACGACATATACAGGTTGTTTCCGAAGTACGGTACGTAACTTGAGGGGGTGATGCCTTATGATATTCTAAGAGAAAAAAGTTCATGTGAACATGTGTCCGAAATTGCCCTGTTTTGTACGAACTCGAAATTTAATATTATGTATACGACAATACTTTCAGATGACTTGCAAGAAAAAACGTTCGAAAATCCGAGCACCCAATTGTTAAAGATGATCCTCATCACAAATGTCTCGAATTTGATTTAATTTATGACACCACTCCTGCTTAATCCTGAAAATAAACACAGCGTCTATAATTTCAAATCTGGTAATTACGAAGATTTAACGACCATTCGCCTGGAGCGCAGCATTAAAAGCCAATTCGGTATACGGACCGAGTACCAACAATTAGAAATCTAAAGGTTAGTTGCTTTTTTTCGTCGGATTCTATAGCCTCACTGACGAGCTGTTATACATAATTGGTACTCGGTCCGTATACCGAATTGGCTTTTGATGCTGCGCTCCTGGCGGCGGCTCCTGTAAAGAATGACCGGCTCGTCTGGTCTCTGCAGGAGTTTGTTTCTCCGTTTCTGACTGATTTTGTTAGACGGGCCAGGTGAAACCTACCTCTGTCGTTATTCAACCATTTTAATGGTACGTGTGCGAGATGTTGCACGTACGCAATCAGAAAATAAGTTGGGGGGAAAGAAAAAAGCGCCGCAGGTGAAAAATGTTCGGGTGCCACGCCCTTTTTTCAAGGATGGTGCTTGGTTTTCAAGTAAGAAAAATAAAAAACGCAACAGAAAATCACAAAAACAGCCAGGCTCCTTTCAATTTTGGTGTAATTTTACCTATCTTAGGTAGTGATGAGTTAACATTTCTTGTAAACGGGTAGTTGGACGACCCGAGCTACGCTCGCTCGGGGGGGCTGCAGCCCGGCAGCCCCCCCCCCCTGGTTGCGCCACTGGTAGGTATCCTATTTGTGCTCAAATAAATAAATAAATAACCTTAACCTTACGGATTTTAAGATATTTGGTATTTTGTGCAAAGTAACAATTTTAATGATTAAATTTGCAACATCTGATTTCTTCTTTTTTTATCAAATTATCCATAGGGAAGTAATATGTTATTCGATAGACTATTAAATTTTACATCTGCTATTGACATAAAATGTAGGGTGTTGAATTTAATTTAAACCAAGTATGACCGTTTAAAACTTTCACAAAATACCAAAGCAAAGTATTATTATTATATTGATCGTAGAAGCTGAAAATGGCAGGGCATTCCATTTAAAAAAATACATTTTGTGTATAGTTCCTGAGTTCTACAGGGTGACATAAGAGCATAGAATTGCAAGGACAACTGGCAACCCAAAGAATAATTTTCTTTTATGTATTTTGTTACAAATATTGTCACATTCTTGTAGACAATTACCTAATTAAAATCGAATGCTCTTTTAAATAAAAGTGGCATTTTTAACAGATAATTAATAAATCATTTCGATTATTTAATCAGAAAAAGTACAAAGAACCTCAACAATAAGACCCATTAAATCCATCCTGTGTAATTCCAAAAGACCTTTTAATCTTCGTCTCTCGAGGGATGCGGCCTCGTCTCTGACCAAAATGGAAGGAGAAAAAATCACCGATAATTTAACCCTGTTGAGAATAAAATAGGCCCTAAATACAATCAATTTCAAGACGCGTTTCGAGGTAGAAATACCGTTCTCATTGTATAAAATGTCCATTAATTTCATTTCTTGTGCATTCCTCACTATCAATATTTCATAGATATCAAGATGTTAAAATAAAAACTATTGCAACGAAGTGTTTCTAAAGCGACTTAGTTACTAAAATCCTTCATTAATTATAATGTTTTGAATACAATATCGTTTCGAGATATTTTCGTGAGATCGGAAAATGGCAAGTATTTTTTTTTAATCGGTTGAAAATCCAAACCGGCCCTATTTGGTACTTAATAGCTTTAAAGCGAGAAGTCGGATTTAATTGCGGTTTATACCATTAGATAAGGCATCTATAGTATATTTCAGAAAGGTGTAGAGTAATAAATGCTCATTAGGTATGCAAAGGAACTACAGAGTGACCCAACGAATATTTAAGCCACTTTTATAATTTGGCATTGATTTCATTGCAAAATTCTTTCTTTTCATCATGTGCGGGTAGTACCACCCGGGTTTGGGTCAATTTATGGGTTTTGCCTATTGTTATCCATTCACAAACACTGAAAATGGTGTGACAAAGGCGTGCCGGTAGGATATTCGTAAAAAGGAAATAATTTTATTTTAACAGAATAAAAATTAGGCAATATGTACATAGTATTAGCTACACTTATTTTTTATTAAATTATAAAAAATCATAATATTCTTCGTCATCTGAGGAACTGTCATCTTCTCTTGACGTTATAATTAACGGGTCGACGGTCCGATCGATCAGGTGGTCAAGATCCCACATTTTCTCCTCTTCTTTAGTGACATGATGGACTGCTTTTCGCCAGTTCTCTGGTGTCATTTCCTTAATGGCTTGATCAAACAGTAGCTTAACGTCTTTCATTTTGAATGTCGTGTTGTGTCTTGCTACAAATCCTTTCACTTGCGCCCATATAAGTTCTATAGGATTTAGTTCGCAATGATATGGCGGTGTTCGCAGCACAGTTACACTATGTTTTTCTGCTATATCTTCCACTGCATATTTCATGAAACGATGTTTGTGTAAATTTGCTATAGCTAAGAGTTCCTTCTTTATCAAATTATCTTCAAATTCAATACTTTTGGTGGTTAACCAGTCGATAATTTCTTGTTTTCTCCAAGATGAAGTTGGAGCCTTCTCTGTACGTCGTGAATGATAGCTTGCGTTATCCATCACTACTACTGAATCAGCTGGAAGATATTTTATCATTTCACCAAAATGGTCCTCAAAAACATTCGAATTCATGTCCTCGTGGTTATCTCCCGTATTAAACGACTGAAAGGTTAGCAAACCTTCTTTTAAAAATCCCTCTTCGCTTCCAATATGGACGATTATTAGTCTCTTCGCTTTACCTAAAGGCACCTTAATACCCGTTGACAGGCCTTCCATGAAAGCTTGGCGAGCACTGGCTATATTTTTGTCACCTTTGTAACCTTCATTAATCCACGTCTCATCAAGATAAAAGATTTTCTTCTGCTCTCTTCTGTACTGCTTTATACCTCTCAAGTACAACTACCACCTATTTATATGATCCAGCCAAAGAGGCCAGAGCCAAACTCGGTAACTGTTAAATGGTACCTGTTAAACGCAAAACGTAACTTTATAATCTACTACCTAACTAATCCCTACACAATATTTTGATTTTGACACTTCAGACCAGAAAACATACCTTTCCTAATCCTCTTACGCAATTACTTAAAATCTTAATATTACAAATAATACTATTTTATCTTAATACCTAATTCTCTAAAATTTAGGGTTAGTTATCATAAATAATTTAATGCATAAAGTTTACCTGCGCCTATGGCCGACACCAAAATTGAGCCGAACTGGACGGAATTTTCCATTTTATTACTCTACACCTTTCTGAAATAGACTATAATTTTTTACAATACATCTTTCTATACCTAAAAACTGAAAATAACTATTTTTCAAACCGGTTTTTAGGTTACACAAAAGTTTTAATAAGTCATCGGAAAGCGCTCATCAAAAGACGTAAAATGTGTATTTAAAATTTTGAAAATTTTAGTACAAAGTGCAAAAAATTCATTATCACAGTCCGCAGTGTTACAAAAAAATTGACAGTTATTCTAGTATTGTTTTTATTATTAAATTAACGATCTTTATTATTATTTTTTAATGCACCAAAGCTTTAGCAGAGCCGATCAACTCGTATACATTACTAGTTTGTCCAGTTGTAACTGGGGCCATACAGACACGTTAATTGCAAAAATACTGCGAAGCGTTGTCTTGTTGACAGCTCAAAATTGTTAGAGTGAAAATTTATAGAATCTCGGTAAAATGTAAGGTATGCTTAGAAATTGGTGTTATTTACCAGCACCACGAGATGGAGCCATCTGGCTTCATTCTCTGTATCAAACCGATTTTTCTGTTTTAAAACAGACGCCGATGCTTTTTCCTTTTGTCAGAACCATAGCCTCACTGATGAGCTGTTATACAGCGAAACGCGTCTGAGAATGGTTCTGGCAGAAGGAAAAAGCAAACCCTTTTCAAAATGTAATTACTTTATCGTAACAGCAAGATTAAAAGCGTTATCGGTAAAATACTGATTCCGCTTTTAAATTCAAGATTACCACCAATGATAGACATTTTTTTTACATTTATGGGATTTATTGGCAACCCCAACAGCTGTAAAGAAAATGGACTGTTATAATAATATTTGTTTTAGAAAATTCTAAAATGACTAGTAAACGTTTCTAATTTAATTAACAGAAAGAAATATTACCAATCATTTTAACACTGATAAAAATAAACCAGATCGTGAATTCATTCCATTTTCAAGCCGTATCTTTGGGTAGAACTGGTTTACTGTATAAAATTTTCATCAATTTTGTGTGATGTGAATTTATTTCCTGGTAATATTTTCCGACCTTAACAGAAACTAATGGAAAAATGCTTTACAAGGTCACACTGTTTTGTGATACAACAATCAAATAAAATTATGGATGGTGTAGTTTCCTAGAATTAATAAGGATAATTATTGTGGTAATTTGTGAAGTAATTTTTATTGTTTTGTTGTTTCCTGGTACAAATTAGCTAGATCGCCTGTTAAAGGGCCAGGAAAACACACTCGAAATCTTTGTTTTCCTAATTAATTAAAACAGGTATCTTCGAGATAATAGACAGTTTTCTTGAACTTAAAGGCTTTAATAAAAGAAGAATCGACATTGATAGTATTGTAAATTATGTTCTGGACGCTGTTTTGGGTGGGGCTTAGATTTATGTACTTGTTCCAGGTAGACATAAAACATTATTCAAGAAAAATTGAAATTGTCGTTTTTGAAATAATTGAATTTCCACCAAAGGATTTTCTGTTTCATTTTAAAATAATTAGTGACAATCAATCAAAAAATCAATAAACTCTTCGGTATCTTTTTGCGTTTAAGAAAAATTGATTTCACTCAGGACCAGCCCGCTAGCAATCTGAATGCCTCCATGCAAAACTGATTTTGGTGTCTCCCCTTTATTTCCTCATTTCACCATTGGCGTCGATAATATTTTTTTCTGAGGGGTTAGTTACTCATATTTATGTAACTTTTTACACTTAGCAAGAGAGATAAAAAAATAACAACAAGCCTAAATAGGGTTGCGAAGCCAGGTTCTGAGAGCGAGGGGGCAGGTGGAACTTCAGTCAAGTGGTGGTCATTTTTACCATAAGAATAAAGAAAAAAGCAGTTCTGCGCCGCATACAAAAATTATACTAAAAGTTTCGGAATCTCGCCTAAACTGTTACTAAAAAATTAATAAAAATAAAAAAAAATAAATTAAAAACAATATCTTTAAGAACAAATTATATAAGACAGCAATCAATGCAGTTTATCCGCAAACGTCTACCAAAAAGTCCGAATTTGCAGTTTTAAATTATATTGGTAAACCTTGCAATAATACTTCCAAATTTCTCAAAAAACAAAAGTTTTCTATTGCTTTCAAAACCAATAATAATTTAAGTAAATTTATTAAAAATAATAAAGATGAAACGCCACACATAAACAAATCAGGAATATACAAATTGAGTTGTGGGAGCTGTCCCAAAGTTTATGTAGATCAAACAGGTCATACCTTTAAAAAACGGTTGTCAGAACACAAATACTCTCTTGTATACAAAAAAACAGACTCTACCTTTGCTAACCATTTGTTAGAAGAACAACATAATTTCAATGATAAATTCAAAATATTACACGTAGAAAACAAAAGCAAAAAAAATTATCTTTACTAGAATGAGAATCCTTAGAAATTAATAAACTAAAAAACTCAGATGTTATGTTAAATGACCAAATTGAAACAAATTCATCCCCGTTACTTAATTTTTTTACCTAATTATTTTATTGTACCAACAAACCCTCTTTTATATTTATCGCTTCTACAATACTTTCTTAATTGGTAGGTTTTACCCATCATTAATATAATAGTTATTTACCTATACAAATTTGTAAAATTAGTAATTTAGTTTATACTCAATATCTGAAGAAGCCACTGTGCTGGCGAAACATATGTCATGTTTGTAATATACAAACGTACGTGAAAATCTAGAAAAACTTAGTTTTACTTAGTTTTTATTATAAGTGTTTAATAAAAATATAATGATGATTGATAATAATATAATGCCCCAATAGGCCTGTTGGAGACCTCGCGGGACAATGGGCTTGAAAATGAGACGTATGCATGGTAATTTTAACCTAATCACTTATTTATTTATCATCATTCCCGACTGATCTTTCTGACACTTTTAATATAATTAATCAAGATCTGCAGAACATATCGCACTGGGCTGTTAAGAATTCACTACTCATAAATCCTAACAAAACAAAGGCTATTGTGTTTTCTAGGGCCGATATTGATGTTTTCTCTTCTCACATATCACTTGATAATACTGCCATTGAATCGACTGATGAAGTCAGGAATCTCGGACTGTACATGGACAAAAATCTCTCATTGAACCCACATGTTAATAATATATGTCAGAGATATTATATAGTTGATGCAAAACAAAAACCGATTCACATCAATCAATCAGCTGATAATTGTAAATCCGTGAGAGAACACGAGGAAATTAAATTTGGGCAAAAAGTATTAAAACTGAAATGAGATGACAATAAATCACATCAACGTCGGAGTTGCAATTTGCACAATACTTTTGGTTTACTACATTGGATAGACGAAATCAGTAACCTAATTCTTCTTTTGAAAGTCATTAGGGTGCAATCAGTTTCAAAGCAAGGGGGTAAATATGTATTGAAGTATTGCATAATACGATTTAGGACATTATTTCTGCCGACATCGGTGCGGCTTCGATTTGTTAAATAAGTATTAATGAGACGGGTATCGTGCGAAGGTACACGATGGTTAATTAGTGCTAAGAGATCAGGACAATCGATATTGTTGGTGATTATCCTGAAACCGAATTGAATGGTGAGACATATTCGGCGTGTTTCTAGGCTGTCTATGCTAAGTAGCTGTAATCGCTGTTGGTGAGTGTAGATATTTTTGTCAATTCCGAGCTTATATAGCAGGAAATTTGTGAACTTTATTTGAATTCGTTCGATTCGACTAATATGGGTCTTATAGCAGGGTGACCATATAATGCAGCAGTACTCTAAGTGACTACAAACTAATGAGTGATAGAGTGACTTTAAGACTTCTGTGTTTGAGAACTCCCAGCAACGCCTCATTATGAATCCTGCCATTTTGAAAGATTTCGCCAAGATGTAATTAATGTTCGTGGTTCCGTGTTCCTGTGCGTCTATTTTTTAACAAAAACTGTAGATCTTTTCATAAATAGCATTAAAAAACTGTTCTATTTAGAGAAACAAAAGTGCACATACGTATCTCTGTCGATTACGTTGTTTACTATTTGTGAAAAATGCCGAAGCATTTAAATAGTCGGTGCAAAGAGCTAATAGCTTCTCGAACAAGCTGTTTTCAGAAAGAAGTTAACAATAATGGCTTATTGTTACCCTTGACAGCAGTTCAGAGAAGTAAATTTAAAGAGTATGTTAAGGTCTGGATATTTTAATTATAATTTACTAATTTTTAGCATGTAGCAGCTACCCTAAATTTGAATATCTCCACTGTAAGCGCAATTTCCACAACAGTTAAGGAAAATAAATTATTTGAATCACCTTAAAACAAACGTTCTAATTAAAATTTATGTAATGTACGAAACAAGTAAGTTGTATTATTTAAAAATTATAATATTTTACATTGGTTGTTCATAAGCTGTAACTTTTTTTAGAAGATCATGTAATTTTGACAATTTTAAGTTAGAAATTAAAAGACATAGAACTGTTTGATGGTTGTTTTAACTCTTTAGGAGTCCTCTTCAAGAAAATAGGCTTCGGATGGTAAAAAGATGAACTGAGGCGAGGACTTACGGAACTTTCCCATGTAGCTTTCAAACGACTAATATTTTTGAAAGAATATATTAAAGAAAAAGAAGCATTCTTGTACCAATTCGTTTTATGGGAAAATTTTGTATATTTATCTTGTTTTTATGAAAAAAAAACTGTGTAATTCCCTCACTCGGATGTTTTGGTTACAAGCTGACAACACTGTCGATAACTGACGTCACTCGAAGGGTATGACGTGCATCGGTTTTTGTTTTGCAAAGAGTATAAATGAAAACGTATTTATAAATTCAAAAATACTCTTTCACCAGACATTAAAATATTTAAAATGCTCGTGACAGAGAGCGTGGTTCTGTCTATCCCGGGGTATCTTAATATGGTCTATGAGCCGTTGCTTACAAACTATAATAAATATAGAGTGCAAGAGGTGCAGAATGCTTGTGTACGGTATGTGAGATGCTTGTCGAGAAGGGAGCATGTGAGTGGTCATGTGGCTAACATCTGCGGACATAGTATAGCTGGGGTGTCAAATTCATAACCTTTTAAATCTAAAATCTAAGAGGACTAAAGTATTTAGTTGAAGTGATAACTCAGCGAAGAGGCACGCATCAGGTGAATGTTCGTTTTGTGGATAACATATCAATTCCACACCATAGGACAGAATTTTTTAAATGTTATTGTTTCACATATTTGTCGGCCCACGTATACAATGGCCTTCCTCGTGCCTTAAGGAACCTGAGTGTCTGTACATTCAAGAGCCACTTAAACCTTTTTGTGTCTGGTGGATCTCTGGGTCTTTGATTGATGAGATTTTGCTAATTGTATTGTTCTGATGAACCTTGAGGATACTGTTTTTATTTCCTCTTACCATGCTTCTCTCTTTGTTAATTTTAGTTAACTGATTTATTTTTCATTATTATTTTGTAAGGGTGATTATTAAAATACGCTTAGAGGTACTTTTCACCTTTGTATATGACAGATTTGTAATTTGGCATTATACAATAAATATTTATTTATAGAATTTTTATATGTAGGTATTCCAAAGAATGCAGAAAATGTCTATTATATGATATATTTAAATTCACTCCATTTTAAAATGAACATAATGCAAAATCCGCGGTCTAGTTAAGCTACTGAGCGGCGAATCGGCAGCTCAACATTAAAACATTCCTAACAGGTTGTTATCTACAGGCAGGTGAAAACTTACTACCTACTGACTACCTTCCGAAGAGATGGGTGGATATATGTCAAAAGGCCTTTTCGCAGTGCTACGCTATTCGTTGGTGAAAAAGATGAACCTCTGATTATCGTTAATTTAAGATCATTATACGCTGAACAAAGGATTCTACAGTCTTTTGTCGGATACCTTATTGTTATCAAACGTTGTAGGCAGGGACGTATATAAGGGGGGGGGGGGGTTCAACCCCCTCCCCTTTATTCGACGAGAGAGAGACAATTTTAAATTTCCAATTTCGAAATTTAAATTAATTAAACGTAAAACGTCGAAAAACTTTTTTTACGTGTCGAAAACACATGTCATGTCATATTTATAAGTGACTGCAGATCCCCCCCCCCCCCCCCCCCATTGGAAAGCTATAAATACGTCCCTGGCTGTAGGTATTATGTATTTTCCAAATGCCCACAATTAACGCCTTTGCTACTGGACTAGGGTTGCCAAACGTCCTGTTTTCCCAGACCACTTCCTGGTTTTTAAGGTGTTCTGTGTATTTTTGGCAGCTTCCTAAATTCACCTTCTATACTAACCTAAGCTGACCTGAATTATCTAAAACTTTTAAAATACTATGAACCGTTAAACGAGTATTTTTTTAATTTAGAAAGACCTCCTCAGTACATTGTGCAGTTTTTTAATGAGAAGTAATGACGATATATTGAGAGGGTGAAAAGAAAAGAAATCAGAAAAATTTTAGATGGAGTTATTTCATTAATTGAGAAGAGGATAATAAATAAAATTATTATTGTACTCTAAAAGTAAAAACAATTTTTAAAAAGTTGCAAGACGACAGTAAGAACACACAAAATGTGGATTGAACCATATCAGGATCTAAAAGGTTTCGATTAGATTGACATCACAGAATCCGATTTAAAAGAATGAAGCAACGTGGAAAAATTTTTGTCTTTTTAATAGATTACGGCATTGAATAAGAACGTAACCACAAATATTGAGGAAAATCGGTGGAGTAGAAAAATACAAGAATAAATAAAAATAAGTTACTTATTTCGACTTTTTATATAATTTTTGCTGTTTCTACCGCGGGTATGTTGCTTTTTTTTATGATAAGGCACAGCACTGCAGGTTAAATCCTTTATGGCACTTTGGAACCGGTGCGTGTGCGCAGGAAACGATTCACGTTGGTCTTGAATCTTTGGAGATTATACTCGTTGGGGAACACGATCTCAGTGATGATGTTCTCTAGATGAAAGAATTTTGAAACTGTGTCGTTCGAGGGACACTAAGCTGAACCACGTACTGGTGGGCTGCAGTGGCTCGTCGTGTATTTCTACCATGCACCGCTCTGGGTGGTATCAAGCGGGCAACCTCAGTTGAGCACTTGCCATGAAAATATTTGTAAAATAGACTCAAGTCGCCAACCCGCCTTCGATGTTGCAGGCTTTCCAGGTTGTTTGTCAGGCTATGGTCACCGATCAAGCGAATTGCTCTTCTTTGAATGGAATCTAGCAATCTCAGGGTATGTTTAAGAGCAGAGCCCCAAATATGCGAACAGTACTCCAACGATGGTCGAATTTGGGCTTTATAGAGCATCAAAAGTTGTTGGGGTGTATAGAGGTTCTTAGTTCGGAAAAGTATTCCAAGCTTCTGCGAGGCTGCCTTAACAATGGCCGCAACGTGACTATGCTAAAATATATGACTATCCAAATTTACGCCTAATAAATAAATTGATGAAGCCAAGGGAATCGAGTGTCCCGCCATAACTATATCCGGTTCTTCAACATTAACTTTTTTGGAAAAAACTGCCGTCTGACCTGTTGCTGCCTATAGAGATGTGCACTGGCAGCTGATGTCCGAGCATCCAAAGTAAAAGATAAAACAAGTTTGCCGTCATCAGCGAAGCTATATATAGTATATTTAGTTTTTTTCCAAAAGATCGTTAATGTATAGTAAGAAGACGGTGAGCGACAATATGGAGCCTTGAGGGACTTCGGCGTTGATGTTAAATGTGTCTAAAAGAAATCCGTCCATCGCCACTCGCAGAGAACGGTCTTTAAGAAAGCTCGACAGCCATGAACAAAATTGAACCTGCATTCCGTATGCTCTCACTTTAGTTAGGAGCCCCTCATGCCATACTTGGTCAAAAGCCTTGGAAATGTCCTGTGCTACCACCCAGGACTCCCCATAATGTTCTTTTGCGTTGTTTCTTGCTTGCTTTTTTATGTTACCTTAACTAGTTGTAAGTTGAGGTTAGTTCAGGTTAGTTGAACCTGTTTACATTACGTCTTACTATCTATTCCTATGACACATATAATGCGTCCTGTTTTTTAACTAAAATGTCCTGGTCTTTTTACCATTTAATCCTGGTTTTTAAAATTTGGTGATGACAACCCTATACTGGACGAAACAGTTTTTCCTCGCTGTACGCTGCAGCTAACTGAACAACAAATATACGTTCTTAATTTGCTTTTCTTTAAACGGAAACTCGGTTTGTAATTGTGTGGTAAATTTACACAAAGCATTTTGTTGCTCCATTTCATCACAAAATAATAAAGAAAAATTTAAAAACAAAGTACAAAGGTAAACCAACTATTACAAAATTCACTAATACAAAAACAATAATCATATAGATACTATCGGTATATAATAGAGGCAAAGATTAAAATATAAAGAACCACTATTTTACAGAATATCTACCTAATTAGCTAAATAAGTATAAAAAATAAAAATAAATAAATAAAAAAAATGAAAAATACAAATAAAATATAGATAAAAAAAAATATAAAAATTAAAAAAGAAAAATATAAAAAAATAAAAGAGAAAAAAAGGAAAAGAAAAAAGATTTAAAACCATATATATATTTACCTAGAAAGGATAGAGCAAGTAAACTTCGCGGAGAGTAAAATGACTACCTAGTGGTATTAAATTATAGTAGTAATTAATGGATGAAACGATAAACAGAAAGATGCTGGCCATTTGGTTTTAACCAGTGCCGTTAAATCACACACACACACGCACCCACACCATCACCATCACACACACACAGATAGATACTCTCGTGGAAGCCGTGTTTCATAAACCGAAAAGTCGCGATAGACTCCCGAATCCATGGAGCGTAAACTAGATATTTCGTCGGTTTAATTATAATTTAAAAGGCGCGTGATAGGGCCGTTAGTCGAGCGGGCCCGAAACCCAGTGCTGCAGACCGATGGACCATCTCGAATCTCGATAGATTACGCATATACGGCTGAAGAGATTACTTCGCCTGGCAAATCAGAGGGCAGCATTTAATGTAAAAAGCTTTATATTGCGCTGGTCACGGAGACATGCCCGACCGGATTTGGTTTGAAAATTAGAAATAAATGGTATTAAGAATTTTGATTGGGATATATTAAATTAATTTCATTAAAAAATTTGTTTTCTTATAAAAGCAATACGGGAGGCGGCGCTTTCATCGCTACCATGAACCGCACGCGCGCCCCTTGTATGTCTGTAAAATAATTTAATAATGAGAGGTTATCCGGGAATTACAGCAATTTATATGCGATAGCGAACGTTGTGTTACCCAACTTCTCCACAGGTTGTTCAAAAGTTAGCGGTTAAAACATAATTTTGTTTCTCCTTATATAACACTACCCAGCTTGACACTTCATTAGCATCGCAAAATTAAGGACACATTTAATTAATCGCTTTACTGAAGTTTGAATTTTTTTGTCTGCTTTCTTATTGTCCAGCCGTGTATAAATATTACGATATTTGGAGGTGTCGTAATTCCAAAAAGACCGTCCCTCTATAATTTAATATTCTGCGTGTAACCGGAGGTCCAGGAGATAATTGGTAGGACTAATGGCATCCAGCTATTGTCATCGTGAATAGCCTACAAAACAATGACGAGAGACCATTAGCAAAATTCGAGGCTTTTCTGTTATCCCTAAAATTACGCCGTATTTTTATATAGGGATTTGTATGGCAAGCAAATTGGGATTATTATTCTTATTATGTCCGTGACACCTCAAACAAATAAAGTATCTAGTGTATTCGATACTGATGCCAAACCAATCGTAATACGTACCGGTTGCATGCTATCCTTGTCTGATTAAACACAGCATGTTAATTAGCTAGCTCCTCCAAGCCAGCTTACAGTACTTCCTGAAACTGAGATCATCTGTTAAGTTCTCATGCAAATATTGCGAAGTCGGTGACATAATCCACTCAGAAACTCAGAACAGTGTTTCTGTGGGTATTTAGAAGCCGAAACCTAAAATATCCTCACTGGATTAAGTAATATTTGTATTGCATATTATGTGTAACGTCATACTGCTTTAATGGGCAAACGAATGATTGCATGCCAGAAGCAAATAGATTTTTGAACTGTCATAAAAACCACAAGTCCTTTCTAATCTTTGGCTTTCCCCACAGTTGAATGTGCATCTTTTGTATCGTATCGGTGCGTTTAAATGCAGTGCTAAAACTTGTTAAGCGACTTGCATCTGAAATGAAGAAAAAGGTTGCATAGCTGGTTTTAGATATTACGTTTTTTTACTTAAAAAACGTAAATAATGATAACCAAAGTTAATAATGTTTATTTTTCGTTGGTTTTATGGTTACCTTTTTTAATGATGTAGTGGAAAGATAATTTATTTTACAATAATTAGTTGTTACGCTTGTCGGCTCTTACCTAAAACCGTTTCGTAAATATTTAAAGACTAGTCAATTTAATTTGTTTCTCTAATCTGGGGAAATGAGAATTTCATTCTTCCAATATTTCATTTCATGCAACATCTATACATTTTAAACTGAAGGAAATGGAAATATGACGGCAACTTTAATCTTTATTACCCTTTTTGTAAAAGCAATTATTTAAGAGGAAATTATTCCTTGAAGTTTCCTCATTTGGAGAGAAATAATCACTTTTCATTTTCATTATAAAACGCATTCTTGGTTGTGATAGCCCAGATTGTCCGGATTTACGCTTGTTGGTTTTATTTAAAGTAGATAAAAGCATTAGATATTTACGAAGAAGATACCAAAAAGGGATTCCCATAGAGGTCAAGTCAGTGTTGTAAAGCCCAAGATATTTTTCTTATAAATATATTATGTTGACAATCTTTATGAATGCTTTTAGCTTGAAAAGAAATTATTGTTTTTGGAAATTTGCCAGAGGATCCGAGTGCTATAGCAGCGTTATAGTAGCGTTTGTTTGGCTTGTACAAAGGGTGGTCCTTATTTTGACAATCTTTGCATTTTTATAGTCTCAGGGGCTCACTGGTTCGTTAATTTTTTGCTACATTTGATTAAAGCAACTGTTTACTTAAACACTTGTGTTTTTATTCCTTAATGCAGGTTATAGTAGCATATTACAAGGATTCACGACAAAGACACTGGTCGATACTTAACGTTCATATTTCTAACTGCTTTTTTTACATTTTTTCCGTCACTATCACTTGAAAGTACATCACAAATGAGCCCCGGTATCGTAGCGAGTTCAATTTTCGTACGTCAGATAATGCTCTACTTAAAAATAAACCATTAAATTGCTCAGAAGGCCTTAAAATCGTGGAGCGTACGTTAGAGCACCTGCTTCACGGAGCCATCTTGGAATCTCTCGCCCTCTTCACCCTTGCGCCGTGCTTCTTGTTTCTCTCTTGACCAGCGCGCGATGCGACCCAATTTTGACGTTTTACAAGTACCGTCGCGACGCGCTTTATTAACAAAAATAGCAGAGATTAAAATCGCACGCACACAGCATTTACGAACCTATTCTCTTTGACGTGTTGATACACGTCTCCCCAATATTAATATTAACCCGTGCCCACTGCAATGTAAGTTTCCTTTGGCATTGAATAATCAATTTTTTGTACTTCCGGTCCGGGACTAAAGTAGGTACATAAGGATTATATTAGAAAGTTACACTTTGCCTTTGAATGGGATTATCCAAGGGTGGCCATAAACAAACAATGAATGAATCCGGAAGACGTAATTTCATTATTAAAGTAATAGTTTGGTGATTTTAAACCGATTTTTACCTGATTCAAAATGAGAGGGTTAATCCCATAAAACAAATTATGTTCTAAAAACTGTATATATAGCCACTCTAATTAGTTTTAAGCTTAGTAATTATTTACTTCGTGTGTAATACAGCGTTTGTTTAATCGTGTGTGAGTCATGGAAAATATGTGCGAACCTAATGTATCTCAGGAGATAACCCCGTCAAAAAGCAGAAAACACTTTTCTGTGGAAACTTTATAAACAATGTTTATTCAACTCTCATTGAACGTGCGGTCAGCAAGCAAGCAGCGTTAGAAGAAACGGCCACATTAACAAAAGTTCCAACATCAACTGTATGGAAAATTGTGAATAATCCTATTTTAGCAAGGAAAAAAAGAACCGATACTTGCATTTTCTCGAAGGTAGATAGAAGTGATCAAGACAATACGGCGTAAAATTTACAAGTTATAAGAGGAACAAAGCGTGCCTACATTCGATAATTTAATTAAGAGGCTTGAAAAAGATGAAACCGGCGTTAAATGTGGCAGAACAACGTTATGGAAGTGTATCCAACACATGGGTTTTAGATTTAAAAAAATTAACAAAAGACAAGTTTTAATGGAATCCAGTAGAATTCGGTATTGGCGATCCGAATATCTACAAACAATTAGGATTTACAGAGATCAGCAAAGGCCGATTATTTACTTGGATGAAACCTGGTTCGACACATAATATGATACCCCAGAAAAGGGTTGGGTTGACTCAAGCGGCAAGTGTAAAACAAGCGCGCCATCAAAAAGAGGCAAACGAATTACGCTTTTGCATGCTAGATCTAAAGACGGATGGATTCCAAATGGACTTTCTCTGTCTGCAAAATTTTTTTTCCAAGAGGACGTTGGTACTTTTTCGGATTTTCTTGAGTGGTAGCTGGCATTATCCATGACTATAAAAGACCCAGGAGGAATAACATCTAGCATTTGCTGGAAGTATTCTTCAAAGACATCAACGTTTATGTCTTCATGATAGTCTTCAGTCCGTTTTGATTTAATTGCTAGTAAGCCGCCATCGACAAATTCATTTTTGCTACCAATGTGAGAAATTATTACTCGTTTACCTTTTCCCGAAGATGATTTTATTCCAGTGGACCATCCTTCCATGAAAGCTTGCCTCGCGCTTTTCCTATGTTTATCCTGCCATATTTAACCAACGGTATATCCTTCATTTAACCAAGTTTCGTCTACATAATAGATATTCCTGTTTTCCCTTCGAAACTGTCTAGCTGCCCCCAAATATCGTCGTCTCCAGCAGATGATTTCGTCTTTCTCTATTAATAGTGATTTTCTATTTTGAATTTTTTCATAACAAAAATTCATTACCTTCAAAGTTTTCCATAGTTTCTTCTTGGCCATGGGTGGAATGAAATCATCCTTTTTTATTTCAGACATTATTCTGTCCAAGGTAGGTATTTCTTTTTTTCAGTAAAACGAGTGTTTTATTCTTCTGATGGCAGTTTTTTATCCTCATTTATTACAGTTTCTTTTCTTCTTGTACTTCTCTTTGGTGACCTGATGGGGCCGCGTTTATCCTCGTGCACAAGTCTATATTGTTGACTGTCCGATTCCAGTCATATTCGAACACATTTCAACTATTCTTGCAACTCCGAATATTATATGAAGTAATAATTGGACAACACCTATGGAATACGGCAAAGACCACTGGGTTTTATAGTTCAATAATGATTTATTACTCTCTCGCATTAAGCAACAGACCATAAAAATAAAAAAATCAAATATAAAATTAATGAAATCATTTAGCGTTCATCAACATTATGCAAGACAATGTAATGATTTCCAAACTACACAAATCAGATCAAATTTTGGTAAACGATTAGACGACGAAGGAATTAATAATAATTTATAACCAATTACCAACGGTTCTTTAAGATATCCAAGTAATAAGAATAATAAACTAACAAACACAATTCTGGAAGAATGATCTTGTTAAGAGTTTGTGAAATAGATACTGTATTGTGAAATTATTATTTTACCTCTTGTTTCAGTTAATATTATTCTCAGTTTTTATTATATTCCCTGTAATGAAGTATAATAGTTAGTTGGGATAAACAATTTAATTAATACCGGAAAACCCCATGTTATTCAGATAGGAAACTTACCCTATGCGCCCTTGGGACCATAAAAATTCAAAAATTGTCAAAATAAAAACTACTTTGTTGTTGCCAAGCCTCAAAAATCATTTCCTAATAAAAATTTTTGTTGCAGGTTCCATGGGACCACCCTTCCGAGAACACAACATAAGAAAACATGTTTAACCCATTGAAAAATGACCAAACTATACACTCTCATGGTTGAGAGTCATCACATACGAACAATTTATGCTCTCCTCTTATTATTTGTCTGCTTTCAAGTTGGCCAATCTTATCTTTTATTGGTAGATGACACGTTACAACCGGGTGATGTTATATTTAATGCATCGGTGTATAGACTGGGGTCTGATCGACTGTATAAAATAAATTATAAAAGGTCTGCTTCGTTTGTGCAGTCCTTGATACACGTCGATCCGAAAAATGGGCAAGTGTCTCTTCTGGAGGGGCTACAATGCAACGGTTTATACTATCCGACTCTTTTTACAGTTCATATTGACTCAACTTCGAATAGAATAAGAGATATAGATTATTATAGTTTACCTTTAAGGATCTTTATTACTGGAAAAGACTGTACTGATCATGTTCATGAGGATGTCGAGTATCTAGATGAGTTCAGTAGAGAGAGACGAAGCTATAGGGCCGATAATGTTTGGAATCCATTTGCACACACTCATCCTTCTGTGAAGCAAAAAATAAATGAAGCTAGACAATGGGTATCGGAAACGTATGCCTCTTTTGCCATACCAACCGCCGGAAAGTGGAAGAAAATTTGTCTCAGACAATCACAGTTTATCAACTCCATAACAAATTTTTTACCGCTTACCGTTTTAAAATATTGTACAGTTAAATTTCACTATGTTAGTGATGATCGATTTGAAATAGAGCATAGTCAAGGTGACCTAGTTGCAAGTAAAGATGTTTGTATTGTGGAATCGATGTGGAAGGTCTCAATTTTATTTACAACGGAATGTAACGACGTAAATCTGTTAAACTCTGAACACAGGCTTAAAATCGTTTATCATCACCAACAGTTTAATGATACGGATATTGCCAAGAGAATCAGACGGGAATTGAGAAATCAATCTCCATTCTTTGAACAACATTTGTATGTAGCCAGTGTACTTGAAGAATGTGAACCACCAGTTGTTGTAACTACAGTAAAAGCTCGCGATCCTGAAAATAGCCCAATCATTTATTCCATGACTAGCCTGTTGGATTCGCGAACGCAATCTATGTTTGACATTGATCCTAAAACTGGCGTTGTTAATACCAAAGTTCAATTGGACAGGGAACTTGTTGACGTTCACTACTTTCGTGTTACAGCGTCGGATGATAGTTTTCCACCACGGTCGGGGACCACAATGCTTCAAATTAATGTTTTAGATGCAAATGATCACTCTCCTGCTTTTGAGATGAATGAATATGATGCTAGTATAAGGGAAAGCGTAAGTGTCGGAAGCACCGTCATTACATTGAAAGCGACCGATAAAGATATTGGCAAGAACGCTGAAGTGGAGTATTCGATTCAAAGTACTAATGGCGGAGGAACATCCACAGAAGAACAGGATAATCAGGCATTTAAAATAGATCCTAAAACAGGTGTTATCACCACCCGAAGTTTATTGGATAGAGAAACTACGGAAGTATATACTTTGATTGTTGAGGCAACAGATTTAGCTAGCCCTCAAACAGCTAGGAGATCTTCGTCAGCCAGTGTCGTTATTAATATCCTTGATGACAACGATAATTACCCGCAGTTTTCTGAAAGAACTTATTCTGAGTCTTTAAATGAAGATATTAGCTGGTCCGAAAATCCTGTAATAGCCCATATCAAGGCGACTGATGCCGATCAAGGTATTAACGCCGCTATTAGATATGCAATTATAAGTGGCAATACCCAGTCGCAATTTGCTATTGACAGTTTAACAGGGGATGTAACGTTAGTTAAACCGTTAGATTATGAAACGTTAAGGAACTATCGTCTGGTTATAAGAGCTCAAGATGGTGGAAGTCCTGCAAGATCCAATACTACTCAGCTACTTATTAACGTTAAAGATGTTAATGATAACGCCCCTAGATTTTATACGTCACTTTTTCAAGAAAGCGTGCAAGAAAATGTGCCCATCGGGTATAGCATCATTAAAGTTCAAGCATATGACGCTGACGAGGGGCAAAACTCGAAAATTAAATATATAGTTTCGGCGAGAGACGCTACAGGAGGAAATACTGAAGATCTGCCCCTTGCAGTTGATTCGCAATCTGGATGGATATATACAACTAAAGAGCTTGACCGCGAAGAACAACCAAAGTTTATGTTTCAAGTTATTGCAATAGATCATGGTGTTCCACCGCAATCAGCAAGTGCAAGCGTAATAATAACCGTCCAGGATATCAATGATAACGATCCTGTTTTCGAACCTAAGATTTACGAATCTGTAGTCGCAGAGGACGATCCACCTGGTACTCCAGTTGCTACAGTCACTGCCACAGATCCAGATGAAGACAACCGACTACATTATGAAATCACCAATGGAAATACTCGTGGACGGTTCGCTATAACGTCACAAAATGGACGCGGTCTAATAACAATTGCTCAACCTTTAGATTACAAACAAGAGAAGCGATATATTTTAACGGTAACAGCCTCTGATTCTGGTTCACGAACTGATACTGCAACTGTGTATGTTAACATAACGGATGCTAATAACTTTGCCCCTGTTTTTGAAACTACCCCATATTCTGCTAGTGTTTACGAGGACGCTATTGTTGGTACCACAGTATTAGTTGTAAGTGCAACAGACAATGATGTAGGCCTAAATGCTCAAATTACTTATTCTTTAGAATACTTAGGCACTGACTCTACGTTTACTATTAATCCTCAAACCGGGGCTATTATTACAACAAGGCCTTTAGATCGTGAAACTACATCTGGATATCTACTGACTGTCACAGCTAGAGACGGTGGTAATCCTCCCATGTCTGATACTACTGACGTAGAAATCTCGGTGACAGACGTTAATGACAATTATCCACAGTTTAAACAGCCTGCATATTCGGGAAGTGTACCCGAAGATGCATTAGTAGGTACATCGGTTGTTCAAGTAGCAGCTACCGATGCTGATATCGGACTCAATGGTAGAATTCGATATACTCTTAGCGAAAAAGATCAAGAGGATGGATCTTTTGTAATTGATCCCACAAGTGGTGTTATACGTACGAACAAGGGCCTAGATAGAGAATCAGTGGCTTATTACGAACTAGAAGTGTATGCTATCGATAGAGGTTCGCCTACTTTAAGCAGTTCAGTTCCAGCTACAATTAGAATAGAGGATATTAATGACTCACCCCCTGCGTTTGCATCCGATAAAATAGTTTTATACATTCCGGAGAACAGTCCTGTTGGTTCTACCGTTGGTGAAATTTACGCTAAAGATCCCGATGAAGGTGTAAATGCAATAGTTCAATATTCTATCATTGGGGGTGAAGATTCCCAAAGCTTTTCCTTAATAACTAGACCAGGTTATGACAAAGCCGAACTTCTAACAATGACAGAGCTAGACTATGAGTCGTCAAAGAAAAAGTTTGATATTGTAGTAAGAGCAGCTAGCCCACCGTTAAGAAGTGATGCTCATGTAGAAATCATTGTAACAGACGTTAATGATAATGCTCCTGTTTTGAGAGACTTTCACGTTATATTCAATAATTTTAAAGATTGTTTTCCCACTGGTCCTGTGGGTAAAGTCCCAGCATTTGATGCAGATGTTTCAGACAAACTAAACTATAAAATTGTTTCCGGTAACAATGCAAATTTAATTGCACTTAATGAATCTACTGGCCAATTAGTTTTATCTCCTCAACTCAACACAAACGTGCCTAAATTAGCATCTATGGAGGTTTCTGTATCTGACGGTGTAAATGAAGTAAAGGCAGTTATGCAACTTAGTGTAAGACTTATAACAAACGAGATGCTTTATAATTCTATAACTGTAAGATTAAATCAAATGACTAAAGAAGCATTTTTATCTCCACTCTTAGGATATTTCGTAGACGCTTTAGCGGCCATCATTCCATGTCCAAAGGAAAATATTTTTCTGTTTAGTATACAGGATGATACTGACGTGAGTGCAAAAATACTGAATGTAAGTTTGTCAGTGCGAAGACCAGATATACCGAAGGAAGAATTTTTCTCGCTTCAATTTTTGCAAGAAAAGGTTTATCTTAATAGAGGAATACTCGCTCGCCTATCTACAGTACAAATTCTACCCTTCGATGACAATCTTTGTGTTCGAGAGCCTTGCCTTAATTATGAAGAATGTATTACTGTTTTGAAATTTGGAAATGCCTCAGGGTTTATACATAGTGATACCGTATTGTTTAGACCTATTTATCCAGTCACGACTTTTACCTGTCAGTGTCCTAAAGGATTTACTGGATCTCGAGAACATTACTTATGCGACACTGAAGTGAATTTGTGTTATTCTTCACCTTGTAGGAACAACGGAACATGCAAAGTTAAGGAAGGTGGTTACACCTGCGTGTGTTCAGCCAATTATACTGGAGTTAATTGCGACATTAGAGTGACTGAAGATATTTGCAAGCAGAACATGTGTCTCAATGATTATAGCTGCATTCCAAAGAAAGGAAACAAGGGTGGCTTTATTTGCGATGATTGCGCCTTTAATATAGATAGAGAACATTACACGTCGACCTGCCAACTCAGAAGTCGAAGTTTCACCAAAACCTCGTTTTTGACATTTCCTAGTCTAAAGCAGAGACATCGTATGCATTTAAAAGTTACGTTTGCGACACAAGCCCAAAATGGTTTATTACTTTACAACGGAAGATATAATGAACAGCATGACTTTATCGCTCTGGAAATTATCAGAGGGAATGTCCAGTTTTCATTTTCTCTTGGCAGTTCAATAACCAAAGTCATCGCGTCAATTCCGGATGGAGTTTCAGATGGAAAATGGCATTCCGTTACGGTCAGCTACTTCAACAAATCAGCCACTCTTTCTATTGACGATTGTGACACGGCCCTTTCCTTGAAATACGGGCGTGAGCTGGGAGGAAAATGGGCATGCGCTAGTTACGTTGAACATACCCTGGAATCTCGATGTGCTTCCCTAACTGAAACTTGTCACCGATTTTTAGATTTAACGGGGCCCTTGCAAATTGGAGGTTTACCGTCTCTATCTGAAAGGTTTCAGATTCAAAATAATAATTTCGATGGCTGCATTTCTGACTTGGAAATCGATTATAAATTTGTTGATCTTAATTCATTTGTTACTAACAATGGTACTGCAATTGGATGTCCAGAGAAAAGGTCTTTTTGCAGTTTGAAACCTTGTAAGAACGGAGGCACATGCCTCGATGGTTGGACAGTATTTAAATGTAAGTGCCAGGAAGGTTTCGGAGGAAGGGATTGCAGCGAAGAAATAGGAATACCCTGGCATTTTTCTGGTGATGGAGCTCTTTCTTTTAATCCTTTATTAAGACCTATTCAGTTACCCTGGTTAAATGCTCTCTCAGTGCGAACTATGCAGGAAGATACATTTCTAATGTCTATTCAGGTTGGTCAAAACAGTTCGGCCGTTGTTTCGCTTCACAAAGGTTTCCTCATGTATGTTTATAACGGAGAGGCATTAACTCTAAATTCTATGTTCTTGTCTGACGGAGAATGGCATCACATTGAGATCTCCTGGGTTGGCACGGAAATCAAGTTTTCTATAGATTACGACGAATATCATGAAATTGTGCCATTTCCTGAAAAAATCCAGGGGCTGTACGTTGGAAAAATTCTTATCGGAGGACCCGACAACACGTACAGTAGTTTAAATGCTGGCTTTAACTATCTAGAAGGGTGTATCCAGGATGTAAGAATTGGAAATCAGCAGACCAGTTTAACTAGGCCCACAGTTAAAGAGAACGTTGAAGAGGGTTGCTTTTCTATAATGGAATGTCAAAGTCAGTGTCCTGATGCTGCGCAATGCTCTATTGGCTGGGGTAAATCTCACTGTGAATGCAACGATGGTCATGTAGGACCTTTGTGTGTTCCTGTTTGCACAGTGAATCCGTGCGAGAGCGGGGGAAGTTGCAGAGAAAGCTCTTTGAATCACAGGGGCTATGAATGTCACTGCAATTCCACAGATTATTCTGGTGACTATTGTGAAGTTAAGCAGGCTCAGCCATGTCCGGCAAGTTGGTGGGGATATCCTGTTTGCGGGCCATGTCAGTGTGATGTCGAGGCAGGCTATAATCCTGACTGCGACAAAAATACTGGAAAATGCCATTGTAGAGAAAATCATTATCAACCCAAGGCTTCAAAGGAATGTATCCCTTGTGATTGTTACCATATTGGGTCCTATAGCAGCCAGTGTGATCATGAAACCGGAAAGTGTAGGTGTAGAGAAGGCGTTATCGGGCAAAAATGTGATTCTTGTCCGAATTCCTATGCTGAAATAACTTTAAAAGGATGTGAAGGTAGGTGTACAAGACTAATTATCACAGGCCTGCGTTTTTACACCTTATTAAATGTAAATTGTTTATTTTTAACTAATTTTGGGAAATTTGGTGTCCCTGATTTCAAATCTGTTTTTAATTTTTTTTTGTATCACGTAAGTTCTTTTGTCAAAAGAAAATCTACATAAATCATAATGTAAATAATAATATAAACGGTATGATTTTATAATATTCTATTTAAAGAAAACCAAATATTAATAAAGAAATACAAAAAACATTGCAAAATGAGAACGAACTACACTTTGCTCTTTTTACAAAATCTTTCTCTTTTGCCTGAACTAACCCAAACTCCGTTTGGTGTTTTTTTTTTCTTATACTCGGCCATAGGAGTATCCCTCTTCAACATCCAACAATAGTCCGCCATCATGTTTGTATCCCATCGTCCCTGATACCTCTTCTCCATTTCTTTAATGTCTTGGTGAAATCGCTCACCTTGTTCTACACTGACATCACCGAGATTTGCAGGAAAATAGTCCAAATGTGCGTGTAAAAAGTTAATTTTTATGCTCATATTGGAACCTAATTTCTTAAATTTCTTCAGCATGTTCACCACAATGTGCAAAAAAAGCCTTCCACGCATTTTTTTCGATGCTGTTCATGACCACTATAAACTCATTAGTTTCATTAGCGTTCGTATTTGCGGACCAATAAAGATCTTTTTTAATCTTCGCTTTTGATAGACGAGGAAATTTTTCAGTCAAGAATTGCAAACATCGACCTGTTTTGTCCAACGCTTTAACAAACTGCTTTATTAAACCAAGTTCAATATGGAATGGAGGTAATAATACTTTTTTAGGATCAACTAGACTTCCATAAAGAAAATTTTTGTTACCAGGTGTTAAATGCTCTCTTCTTTTTCAGTTTCTCTTTACCCAGTGTTGGGCTCTAGCTCTACTATCCCACTCACAAAAAAAACCTGGATATTTCGTAAATCCAGATTGCTGACCTAATAAAAGGCCTAAAATTTTTAAGTTGCCGCATAGTAGCCAGTTGTGATTTTTGTAAGTAGGTATTCCCTTACTTGAGACCGTATCTCCTAAAACACATGTATTTTCTTATGGAGAAATTTCCATTATTCAGCCATGCGCATTCCGTTATGATGGCATCCATTTCAACACAAACATTATAATGTACTTTTTTCCTTTTTGTGACATGCGTAATTGATATAGTAATTGTAGATATGCTTTTAAAGTTCCTGTACAAACCTGTTTAGGACTCTGTTGACTGATGCAGTGTGGATTAAAAATATTATTATTTTAAAATTATTTATTAAATTTAAGGCACAAAACTTTGTTTATAAGTAATTGGTATAATTAATCGGTGTTATAATCATAAGCCTCTTGATTAAGAACGACCATTTTAATTTAATTGTATATTATGTTGTTAATGTTACATGGTATATTTTACGTAGAATAATAGTTTTAGATTTAGGATTAGACAATCTCCTTGTATTTACATTAAATCATTAAACAAGTTACATAAAAAGGGGGGGTTTTACGTTTTAATATTTAAGTTAAACATACGTGTATGTCAAGGATAAAGCTAGATCAAAAGGATGGAACGAAATCGAGAAAAGTATTCAAGTAGTTGGGATAATTTTAGGGTTTTTCACAGGGAACCGACCTAGATGTCTAGGTAGATTAAATAGCAGTTGCTTGTACCTGATCGCAAAATGTGTTTACCAATCAAGTTGTAGTTAGTTAAAAAAAGGCATTGGTTTTATCTGGATTAAACCGTTCTGATTTAAAAATAATTATTATATCAATGAAATATTCTTATGAAATATATAGTGTAACATACACAAACCTTTATATTATATTCATCGAATTGAATGATTTTCACACTTACCTAGAGTGGACCTTCTATTGGATGGCCGAAGGCAACATAGATTTTTTTCTCTTCAATAAATAAAAAAAAGAACCACATGCGGACGCTGAACTCTAATCAGCATATTTTACTAGTAAATGGACCTATTATTGTTGTGTACAATGATTCGATGATTTATCATAGTTTTGTATGCGATCTACGAGGGTTCCACCCATATGCTATTAACGACTCACTTTTTTCAAATATCACTCGATGTCAGTGTTGTAGTTCTGGTTGCGATAACACAGAGTAATTGGCTGTTGACAGTGTTTATAAAATAAAAATAGACTAACCTTTTCTGCAAACGTTCTTAGGGACCGTTGTCTTCTTTTTTTTTTTATAACGGATATTGACACAAAAACGGCAGTATAGTGGTCTTTTGTTAATTTCGGATTTATTTGATGTGTTGATTGACGAGGCAAATATCATTGATGATCAGTGGTGATGATTGATATTTACGTTTTACCTGTTAGCCTGACTTTTGTAATCGTTTTCAAAATTTCTTCACATTACGACCCTGATGATGAGCTCGCAAACGCATAGACAAAAAGTTTTTTAAATATAAAAGGTTTAAGGAGAACGTTTGCCCTTAAAAATTATACGCTTATTTAAGACAATATTAATTTAAACTACAAAAAAGTATATTGTTTTTATTAAAATTGTACTATTTATACTTTAAGTATGTATAGATATTTTTATTATTTTGTAACTATGGTGAGTTCTTTGTATTCCAAAAAAGTGGATTTTCTGAATTATTTTATTTTACTATTATTATACAGTATTAGTATTTGTCTATCATTAGTTTGCTATAGCGTTAAATAAGGCCACTGCATTTTATGCATTTTTAATTATGAATTCAAGACATATTTCAATTCAACTAACAATTTGCATGTTTAAACATGTGACTGTTTAAAATAACCACCTGAAAAGTAATAACATGTAAGAACTAGGTCCAGTAAAAAATACTACAAAAACTAAGATTAGGGTAAAAATCACCTTCTAACCAAGTATGGCTGATTCCAAGAAGATATCACTTCAATGACCCTACACTCCCAGTATATTTTACTTTTAGTTCATTACCTCATTAATTCAATCTCGCGAATTAATTATCCCCTCCCGCTTCATTTTTGAGTAACCCAATAAGTTCTTTTCCCCCACCCCTACAATTCACTACCCCCACTCCAATCTCGACAGATCCTACATTATAACTAGGCGTCTGCAGAAAGACCTTGTCATATCTACTTTAGACAGGCAACCGGACAGACACATCTTGTAGAAATTTACAGAAAGATGGAGAAGTTTATTATTGTTAAAGACGTTGTTAAAAAGTTACGAGAATTTAACCTTACAGGACGCACTCTAGAGTTTAAGTTAAAACCTGTTCCACAGGGAGTTGAACCAGTTGGTTGGGTGGAAAAAGGAATTAATCAAATTATTCAAAACGCTACAGTAGGCCTACAACCCTTAGATCGTGTGGGTTTTAGTTTTTGCTCTAAAGACTTCAACCGAGGAGAAGGTTGGATTCGCTTCAAAGCAGCTAAAGACATAACCTTTCAAGATGTTTGGAGTGTTATAAGTGGCATTTATCAGTCAAACTCAGCAGGTCTTAATACAGAATCATTTTGTCTTAGTGTGACAACTGTTAGATTACCTTTTGGTGGGGGCAGAGGAAAAAATTATAACAGCTTTCACGAGGAATGTGACAAGCGACGAGGTATTATAAGTATTAAAAATACCGATAACCTGTGTTTACCACGTGCTTTGGTAGTCGCCATTGCCCATAATAAAAGAGATCCCGAATTCAGTAAGGTTAGAAGAGATATTAGTAAAATTCAAACCGAAAGAACAAGATCATTGTTGGAGAGAGCTAAAATTAGCATTCCTGAGGCAGGAGGTGGAATTCCCGAGTTAATACAATTTCAAAATCATCTAAAAGAATATAAATTAGTTGTTTATAGCTATGGATCAAAAGGACGAAATATTATATTTGAAGGTTCAACTGAAAGCAATAAACGGCTGAACTTATTACATTACAAAAGCCATTTTAATGTAATTACATCGCTGACAGCAGCTTTTTGTTCTAACTATTTTTGTGAAAAGTGTTACGTCCCATATGATCACAAAAATGAGCACAGATGTGGTGGAACCTGTCAGGCATGTCAGCAAGCCCCTGCTTGTGAAATAGCAATAAAAATTAAATGCCAGGACTGTCTACGATTTTTTAGAAGTCAAAACTGTTACGAAAATCATAAAAAGGATTATTCGTCAGGCAAATTTACAGTATGCGAACAAATTAAACTATGTTCTATTTGTTTAAAAACCATTAAAGCCAAAAGAGCACATGTATGTGGTGAAATTTATTGTAAAATTTGTAATAAACATGCACCCGAGGATCATCTATGTTATATTCGGCCTGATAAGGGAAAACCTAAGATTAAAGATGTTCTTTTTGTATTCTACGATTTAGAGACGAGCCAAGACAAACTATTGGAAAATTCAACGTTTTTACATCAAGTCAATCTCTGTGTTTTCAAACAATACTGCGATGAGTGCATGGATTCTGAAGCAGATACTTGTAAAAAATGCGGTCTAAAGTTACAAAAAGTCAGAGGTATAGACCCAGCGGGAACATTTACTAACCATTTGTTACAAATGAGGAAAAACTTTAAAGAAATTATTGTAATAGCCCATAATGGTCAGGCTTTTGATCACCAGTTTATATTAAACTACATTATGACAAAGACAGATTTTACACCTGAGTTAATCATGAGAGGTACCAAAATAATTACGATGCAACTTGAAAATGTAAAATTTATCGACTCACTTAACTATTTCCCTATGCCTTTAGCCAAACTACCAAAGGCATTTGGACTTGATGATATTTTTAAAAAAGGCTACTTCCCGCACCTATTTAATACAAAGGCAAATGAAAACTATATAGGACCTCTACCATCAATTGAATATTACTCCCCAGATAGTATGAAAGAAGAAGACAGAGCCAAATTTCTTAAATGGTTTGTAGAGCATGAAAATGATGGTTTCGATATGCAAAGAGATCTGGTAGACTACTGCGTATCGGATGTCGAAATTCTAGCGCAATCATGTTTAAAGTTTAGAGAACAACTTATACAAACTACCAATGTATGTCCATTTACTGAAGCTACAACTATTGCTTCAGCATGCAATAAAATTTTTAGAAGAAATTTTTTGAAGCCTAATACTATAGGAATCATACCAAAAAAATGGTTACAGATGGAGAAACAGGCAGAGCAAAATTGCCATAGATTGGTTACTTTGGATCGAGAATCACAGAAAAATCAACATCTTACATGCTGCTAATGGTAAAGAAGCTGTTTTAAATGGTGTAAAAGTTGATGGTTACTGCTCCGAAACAAATGAGGTATTTGAATTTCAAGGATGTTATTTCCATGGATGTACTGTATGCTACAAGTTCGGCAGGAACGATCCTCTTTCCGAGGACCCCTCAGAAACGCTAAATTTAAGATATGAAACCACAAAGGCAAAAATTATGAGACTAAAAGATTTCGGTTTTTTAGTTAATGAAATGTGGGAGTGTGATTTTAGAAATTTATTAAAAAATAATCCAGAGATAAAATCCTATACTAATACCCATTACAATAAAATTTTGACAAAACTAAATCCAAGAGATGCTTTTTATGGAGGACGAACAGGAAATACATGCGAATACTATGAAATAAAAGATACGGAAAAAATTAAATACGCCGATGTTTGTTCCCTCTATCCGTACATCTGTAAGAGTTCTAAATTTCCACTATCACATCCAGAAGTGTATGTAGGAGATGCGTGTAACAAATTAAACCTAAATAATATAGATGGTTTAATTAAATGCACAATTCTCCCACCAGAACAGTTGTACCATCCAGTACTCCCTCAAAAATAAACAATAAATTGATGTTTATTCTTTGTCGAACATGTGGTCAAAGACATGAATTACAACGAATGTAAGCATACCAGCGAAGAAAGGGTACTTGAAGGAACATGGGTTCTGGACGAGGTACTTAAAGCCCTAGAAAAAGGATATAAAATACAAAAAATACATGAAATCTGGAAATATAACGTACGAAAGTTTAATAAAGAAAACGGTGAGGAAGGATTATTCACATCCATGATGAATAAATTCATTAAAATCAAACAGGAAGCATCAGGCTGGCCTAAAGATTGTGAAATAGAGGAAGACAAAGTTAAATACATTGACCAGTTCTTTGAAAAGGAAGATGTTAAACTAGAGTATACCAAAATTATTGAAAATCCAGGGCTAAGATCACTGGCGAAATTAATACTTAACTCGTTTTGGGGAAAATTCGGTCAAAGAGAGAATCAACCAAAGACGAAAATTGTAAATAAACCAGCAGATTTATTTGCAATGTTTATTAACCCTGCAATTTATATCAATGGGGTTATACCCGTCAACGATAAAACATTACTTGTCAATTATGAATATATAGAAGAAGCCAGCGATCCGTTGCCGACTGTTAATGTTGTTATAGCGGCTTACGTAACAGCGCAAGCGCGCCTTAAATTATACTCTTATCTTGAAGCTCTTGATAAAAGAGTCTTATACTATGATACAGATTCCGTGATTTATGTTTCAAAAAATAATGACCCCGATATACCAACGGGGCAATTTATTGGAGACATGACAGACGAGTTGGAGAGTTATGGCTCTAACTCATACATAACTAAGTTTGTTTCTGGAGGCCCCAAGAATTATGCATTTAAGGTTCACTCGACGAAAAGTAATTTAGAAGAAACGGTCTGTAAAGTTAAAGGTATAACTCTCAACTATGCCGCATCACAAGTAATAAATTTTGATGCAATCAAACACATGATTCTTCAAAAATCCGAACCGATCCCCATCATATCCAGAAGCATACGGCGTAGCAAGGAGCACATTGTGACAACTTGTACTGAAGTCAAACTCTATAGACCTATTTCAACAAAGAGAAAATTTCTATCGGATGGAAGCTCCGAACCATATGGATATAGAAAAAGAAAAACCCATTGAAAATAAAATATATTGTATATTTTGTATGTATTGTATATAAAATATATTATAAATATTGTATATCTAGAACCGCTATGGAGTTTAAAAATGTAAATTACGTAATAAACAATTTAAAATATCCATCTTGGTTTTATTTTTTCTTTAGCAGTAAGAGTTTTCAAAGTATTTAAATAAGTAATACACTTAAACTTAAAGAAAAGTTCTCCGAAGCCACAAAAAAACACTAAGGGAATTGGTTCTTTTCAGCTATTTTTTCTGTTATTCTTATAGTAATCCATAATCGTTTCAAATTTGAACGACCCACATGATAGTCTTTTTTTGTAATTTATGCATATTTAATTACAAGGTTTCATACAACTTTAACAAATAGAGTTGTTTTTTCTTTTCTTTTTTTCTTTTCTTTTTTTCTTTTTCGGTTCTTAAGAAATGCTAAAGAATCTGTACAAAACAAGTCACGAATTAACTAAATAGCCACCATTTCACTAAATACTTAACACTCAGTATACAATTTTCAGAAATTACATGATTAAGAACGGTTCTAGTCATTTTATACAAGATTTCACATGATTTAACAAATTTAAAACATTTTTTTTTAAATTTTACTAAATTCTAAACACTCAGTATAGCATTTTCAGAAAATAATACAATTCAGTACAGTTTTACAAATTTTCACAGGTCTTAATAACATTAAAACATTTTTTTTAATTTTTACTAAAATCTAAACACTCAGTATACACTTTTCAGAAATAACTTGATTTGCGACTGTTTTAGTCATTTTTACAAATTTTCACAGGTCTTAATAACATAAAAACATTTTTTTTTAATTTTTACTCACTTCTAAACACGCAGTATACACTTTTAAGAAATGCCATGATTAAGAACGGTTCTAGTCATTTTATACAAGATTTCACATGATTTAACAAATTTAAAACATTTTTTTTAATTTTTACTAAATTCTAAACACTCAGTATACACTTTTTAAGAAAATAGGACGATTTGCGACTGTTTTAGTCATTTTTTACAAAGTTTCACAGGGCTTAATAACGTTAAAACATTTTTTTTAATTTTTTACTAAATTCTAAACACTCAGTATACAATTTTCAGAAATGACATGATTAAGAACGGTTCTAGTCATTTTATACAAGATTTCACATGATTTAACAAATTTAAAACATTTTTTTTAATTTTTACTAAATTCTAAACACTCAGTATACACTTTTAAGAAAATAGGACGATTTGCGACTGTTTTAGTCATTTTTTACAAAGTTTCACAGGGCTTAACAAATTTAAAACATTTTTTTTAATTTTTACTAAATTCTAAACACTCAGTATATCATTTTCAGAAAATAATACAATTCTGTACAGTTTTACAAATTTTCACAGGTCTTAATAACATTAAAACATTTTTTTAATTTTTTACTAAATTCTAAACACTCAGTATACAATTTTCAGAAATGACAGGATTTAGAACAGTTTTTACAGATATTTACAAAGTCTTAATAACATTATATTAATAATTATCTAACATAATGTATACAATTTCAAGAAATAGTAGATTTTTAATCCATGTACAAAATTCAAGAATCTAAAATACAATTAAATGTAGGCTTTTTTAATTGGCATCTCAGGCAAATTATTTCCCCCAAAATTATCTAAAAAAGATATACCAAAAACATTCTAAAGCGGTTTTTTACCTCTATAAGTATGCAGGCCGATCCGACCCTTGTCGGTTTTATTACCCGCATAAATTAACACAGTAGAGGAATATGGACAGAACGAGGCCAGGTGGTGCTGGTGGTGCAACTAACCCAGGTGGTGCAGGTGGTGCGTTTTACGATCTAACCCAAGTGGTTCGGTGGTGCGTTTTATGATCTAACCCGGGTGGTTCGGTGGTGCGTTTTATAACCTAACCCGGGTGGTTCGGTGGTGCTGTTTACAAAATAACCCGAAATTAAACCCGACTTTTTACGACCTAACCCAAGTGCTTTCATGACGCGGCTTCTTATCTAACCCTAATTTGAACCTGAATATTTATGAACTGACCCGAGATAAAACCCGACTTTTTACGACCTAACCCGGATGCTTTCGCGAGGCGGCTTCTCATCTAACCCTAATTTGAACCTGAATATTTATGATCTGACCCGAGATAAAACCCGACTTTTTATGATTTAACCTTAGTGCAAACGCCGCTGTTAAAGCGATATAGTAAAAAAAAACTCGATTAAAATTTTATCTTGTTCGCTAGACCAATTAATTTCCAAATATTATAATTAAAACATACAATCACTACACTGGCGCACCGTCAAAAATCGTGCTTGCACTATCCCAACGTACAGAGCGTCCGCTTCAGAAAATACGGTGCCGTATTTTTTTAGCGCCGAACGCTCTGGAGGAACACACTCCGATTTGCAAGCTCGCCGTCAAATTACGGCCACTCTTTTGCGGTACCGCTTTGTAGGAAACCAAAGCTTTAGTGAAACGCCACTGCCCCAGAACTCTGTCCATATTCCTCTACTGTGTTAATTTATGCGGGTAATAAAACCGACAAGGGTCGGATCGGCCTGCATACTTATAGAGGTAAAAAACCGCTTTAGAATGTTTTTGGTATATCTTTTTTAGATAATTTTGGGGGAAATAATTTGCCTGAGATGCCAATTAAAAAAGCCTACATTTAATTGTATTTTAGATTCTTGAATTTTGTACATGGATTAAAAATCTACTATTTCTTGAAATTGTATACATTATGTTAGATAATTATTAATATAATGTTATTAAGACTTTGTAAATATCTGTAAAAACTGTTCTAAATCCTGTCATTTCTGAAAATTGTATACTGAGTGTTTAGAATTTAGTAAAAAATTAAAAAAATGTTTTAATGTTATTAAGACCTGTGAAAATTTGTAAAACTGTACAGAATTGTATTATTTTCTGAAAATGATATACTGAGTGTTTAGAATTTAGTAAAAATTAAAAAAAATGTTTTAAATTTGTTAAGCCCTGTGAAACTTTGTAAAAAATGACTAAAACAGTCGCAAATCGTCCTATTTTCTTAAAAGTGTATACTGAGTGTTTAGAATTTAGTAAAAATTAAAAAAAATGTTTTAAATTTGTTAAATCATGTGAAATCTTGTATAAAATGACTAGAACCGTTCTTAATCATGTCATTTCTGAAAATTGTATACTGAGTGTTTAGAATTTAGTAAAAAATTAAAAAAAATGTTTTAACGTTATTAAGCCCTGTGAAACTTTGTAAAAAATGACTAAAACAGTCGCAAATCGTCCTATTTTCTTAAAAAGTGTATACTGAGTGTTTAGAATTTAGTAAAAATTAAAAAAAATGTTTTAAATTTGTTAAATCATGTGAAATCTTGTATAAAATGACTAGAACCGTTCTTAATCATGGCATTTCTTAAAAGTGTATACTGCGTGTTTAGAAGTGAGTAAAAATTAAAAAAAAATGTTTTTATGTTATTAAGACCTGTGAAAATTTGTAAAAATGACTAAAACAGTCGCAAATCAAGTTATTTCTGAAAAGTGTATACTGAGTGTTTAGATTTTAGTAAAAATTAAAAAAAATGTTTTAATGTTATTAAGACCTGTGAAAATTTGTAAAACTGTACTGAATTGTATTATTTTCTGAAAATGCTATACTGAGTGTTTAGAATTTAGTAAAATTTAAAAAAAAATGTTTTAAATTTGTTAAATCATGTGAAATCTTGTATAAAATGACTAGAACCGTTCTTAATCATGTAATTTCTGAAAATTGTATACTGAGTGTTAAGTATTTAGTGAAATGGTGGCTATTTAGTTAATTCGTGACTTGTTTTGTACAGATTCTTTAGCATTTCTTAAGAACCGAAAAAGAAAAAAAGAAAAGAAAAAAAGAAAAGAAAAAACAACTCTATTTGTTAAAGTTGTATGAAACCTTGTAATTAAATATGCATAAATTACAAAAAAAGACTATCATGTGGGTCGTTCAAATTTGAAACGATTATGGATTACTATAAGAATAACAGAAAAAATAGCTGAAAAGAACCAATTCCCTTAGTGTTTTTTTGTGGCTTCGGAGAACTTTTCTTTAAGTTTAAGTGTATTACTTATTTAAATACTTTGAAAACTCTTACTGCTAAAGAAAAAATAAAACCAAGATGGATATTTTAAATTGTTTATTACGTAATTTACATTTTTAAACTCCATAGCGGTTCTAGATATACAATATTTATAATATATTTTATATACAATACATACAAAATATACAATATATTTTATTTTCAATGGGTTTTTCTTTTTCTATATCCATATGGTTCGGAGCTTCCATCCGATAGAAATTTTCTCTTTGTTGAAATAGGTCTATAGAGTTTGACTTCAGTACAAGTTGTCACAATGTGCTCCTTGCTACGCCGTATGCTTCTGGATATGATGGGGATCGGTTCGGATTTTTGAAGAATCATGTGTTTGATTGCATCAAAATTTATTACTTGTGATGCGGCATAGTTGAGAGTTATACCTTTAACTTTACAGACCGTTTCTTCTAAATTACTTTTCGTCGAGTGAACCTTAAATGCATAATTCTTGGGGCCTCCAGAAACAAACTTAGTTATGTATGAGTTAGAGCCATAACTCTCCAACTCGTCTGTCATGTCTCCAATAAATTGCCCCGTTGGTATATCGGGGTCATTATTTTTTGAAACATAAATCACGGAATCTGTATCATAGTATAAGACTCTTTTATCAAGAGCTTCAAGATAAGAGTATAATTTAAGGCGCGCTTGCGCTGTTACGTAAGCCGCTATAACAACATTAACAGTCGGCAACGGATCGCTGGCTTCTTCTATATATTCATAATTGACAAGTAATGTTTTATCGTTGACGGGTATAACCCCATTGATATAAATTGCAGGGTTAATAAACATTGCAAATAAATCTGCTGGTTTATTTACAATTTTCGTCTTTGGTTGATTCTCTCTTTGACCGAATTTTCCCCAAAACGAGTTAAGTATTAATTTCGCCAGTGATCTTAGCCCTGGATTTTCAATAATTTTGGTATACTCTAGTTTAACATCTTCCTTTTCAAAGAACTGGTCAATGTATTTAACTTTGTCTTCCTCTATTTCACAATCTTTAGGCCAGCCTGATGCTTCCTGTTTGATTTTAATGAATTTATTCATCATGGATGTGAATAATCCTTCCTCACCGTTTTCTTTATTAAACTTTCGTACGTTATATTTCCAGATTTCATGTATTTTTTGTATTTTATATCCTTTTTCTAGGGCTTTAAGTACCTCGTCCAGAACCCATGTTCCTTCAAGTACCCTTTCTTCGCTGGTATGCTTACATTCGTTGTAATTCATGTCTTTGACCACATGTTCGACAAAGAATAAACATCAATTTATTGTTTATTTTTTGAGGGAGTACTGGATGGTACAACTGTTCTGGTGGGAGAATTGTGCATTTAATTAAACCATCTATATTATTTAGGTTTAATTTGTTACACGCATCTCCTACATACACTTCTGGATGTGATAGTGGAAATTTAGAACTCTTACAGATGTACGGATAGAGGGAACAAACATCGGCGTATTTAATTTTTTCCGTATCTTTTATTTCATAGTATTCGCATGTATTTCCTGTTCGTCCTCCATAAAAAGCATCTCTTGGATTTAGTTTTGTCAAAATTTTATTGTAATGGGTATTAGTATAGGATTTTATCTCTGGATTATTTTTTAATAAATTTCTAAAATCACACTCCCACATTTCATTAACTAAAAAACCGAAATCTTTTAGTCTCATAATTTTTGCCTTTGTGGTTTCATATCTTAAATTTAGCGTTTCTGAGGGGTCCTCGGAAAGAGGATCGTTCCTGCCGAACTTGTAGCATACAGTACATCCATGGAAATAACATCCTTGAAATTCAAATACCTCATTTGTTTCGGAGCAGTAACCATCAACTTTTACACCATTTAAAACAGCTTCTTTACTATTAGCAGCATGTAAGATGTTGATTTTTCTGTGATTCTCGATCCAAAGTAACCAATCTATGGCAATTTTGCTCTGCCTGTTTCTCCATCTGTAACCATTTTTTGGTATGATTCCTATAGTATTAGGCTTCAAAAAATTTCTTCTAAAAATTTTATTGCATGCTGAAGCAATAGTTGTAGCTTCAGTAAATGGACATACATTGGTAGTTTGTATAAGTTGTTCTCTAAACTTTAAACATGATTGCGCTAGAATTTCGACATCCGATACGCAGTAGTCTACCAGATCTCTTTGCATATCGAAACCATCATTTTCATGCTCTACAAACCATTTAAGAAATTTGGCTCTGTCTTCTTCTTTCATACTATCTGGGGAGTAATATTCAATTGATGGTAGAGGTCCTATATAGTTTTCATTTGCCTTTGTATTAAATAGGTGCGGGAAGTAGCCTTTTTTAAAAATATCATCAAGTCCAAATGCCTTTGGTAGTTTGGCTAAAGGCATAGGGAAATAGTTAAGTGAGTCGATAAATTTTACATTTTCAAGTTGCATCGTAATTATTTTGGTACCTCTCATGATTAACTCAGGTGTAAAATCTGTCTTTGTCATAATGTAGTTTAATATAAACTGGTGATCAAAAGCCTGACCATTATGGGCTATTACAATAATTTCTTTAAAGTTTTTCCTCATTTGTAACAAATGGTTAGTAAATGTTCCCGCTGGGTCTATACCTCTGACTTTTTGTAACTTTAGACCGCATTTTTTACAAGTATCTGCTTCAGAATCCATGCACTCATCGCAGTATTGTTTGAAAACACAGAGATTGACTTGATGTAAAAACGTTGAATTTTCCAATAGTTTGTCTTGGCTCGTCTCTAAATCGTAGAATACAAAAAGAACATCTTTAATCTTAGGTTTTCCCTTATCAGGCCGAATATAACATAGATGATCCTCGGGTGCATGTTTATTACAAATTTTACAATAAATTTCACCACATACATGTGCTCTTTTGGCTTTAATGGTTTTTAAACAAATAGAACATAGTTTAATTTGTTCGCATACTGTAAATTTGCCTGACGAATAATCCTTTTTATGATTTTCGTAACAGTTTTGACTTCTAAAAAATCGTAGACAGTCCTGGCATTTAATTTTTATTGCTATTTCACAAGCAGGGGCTTGCTGACATGCCTGACAGGTTCCACCACATCTGTGCTCATTTTTGTGATCATATGGGACGTAACACTTTTCACAAAAATAGTTAGAACAAAAAGCTGCTGTCAGCGATGTAATTACATTAAAATGGCTTTTGTAATGTAATAAGTTCAGCCGTTTATTGCTTTCAGTTGAACCTTCAAATATAATATTTCGTCCTTTTGATCCATAGCTATAAACAACTAATTTATATTCTTTTAGATGATTTTGAAATTGTATTAACTCGGGAATTCCACCTCCTGCCTCAGGAATGCTAATTTTAGCTCTCTCCAACAATGATCTTGTTCTTTCGGTTTGAATTTTACTAATATCTCTTCTAACCTTACTGAATTCGGGATCTCTTTTATTATGGGCAATGGCGACTACCAAAGCACGTGGTAAACACAGGTTATCGGTATTTTTAATACTTATAATACCTCGTCGCTTGTCACATTCCTCGTGAAAGCTGTTATAATTTTTTCCTCTGCCCCCACCAAAAGGTAATCTAACAGTTGTCACACTAAGACAAAATGATTCTGTATTAAGACCTGCTGAGTTTGACTGATAAATGCCACTTATAACACTCCAAACATCTTGAAAGGTTATGTCTTTAGCTGCTTTGAAGCGAATCCAACCTTCTCCTCGGTTGAAGTCTTTAGAGCAAAAACTAAAACCTACACGATCTAAGGGTTGTAGGCCTACTGTAGCGTTTTGAATAATTTGATTAATTCCTTTTTCCACCCAACCAACTGGTTCAACTCCCTGTGGAACAGGTTTTAACTTAAACTCTAGAGTGCGTCCTGTAAGGTTAAATTCTCGTAACTTTTTAACAACGTCTTTAACAATAATAAACTTCTCCATCTTTCTGTAAATTTCTACAAGATGTGTCTGTCCGGTTGCCTGTCTAAAGTAGATATGACAAGGTCTTTCTGCAGACGCCTAGTTATAATGTAGGATCTGTCGAGATTGGAGTGGGGGTAGTGAATTGTAGGGGTGGGGGAAAAGAACTTATTGGGTTACTCAAAAATGAAGCGGGAGGGGATAAATAATTCGCGAGATTGAATTAATGAGGTAATGAACTAAAAGTAAATTATACTGGGAGTGTAGGGTCATTGAAGTGATATCTTCTTGGAATCAGCCATACTTGGTTAGAAGGTGATTTTTACCCTAATCTTAGTTTTTGTAGTATTTTTTACTGGACCTAGTTCTTACATGTTATTACTTTTCAGGTGGTTATTTTAAACAGTCACATGTTTAAACATGCAAATTGTTAGTTGAATTGAAATATGTCTTGAATTCATAATTAAAAATGCATAAAATGCAGTGGCCTTATTTAACGCTATAGCAAACTAATGATAGACAAATACTAATACTGTATAATAATAGTAAAATAAAATAATTCAGAAAATCCACTTTTTTGGAATACAAAGAACTCACCATAGTTACAAAATAATAAAAATATCTATACATACTTAAAGTATAAATAGTACAATTTTAATAAAAACAATATACTTTTTTGTAGTTTAAATTAATATTGTCTTAAATAAGCGTATAATTTTTAAGGGCAAACGTTCTCCTTAAACCTTTTATATTTAAAAAACTTTTTGTCTATGCGTTTGCGAGCTCATCATCAGGGTCGTAATGTGAAGAAATTTTGAAAACGATTACAAAGTCAGGCTAACAGGTAAAACGTAAATATCAATCATCACCACTGATCATCAATGATATTTGCCTCGTCAATCAACACATCAAATAAATCCGAAATTAACAAAAGACCACTATACTGCCGTTTTTGTGTCAATATCCGTTATAAAAAAAAAAAGAAGACAACGGTCCCTAAGAACGTTTGCAGAAAAGGTTAGTCTATTTTTATTTTATAAACACTGTCAACAGCCAATTACTCTGTGTTATCGCAACCAGAACTACAACACTGACATCGAGTGATATTTGAAAAAAGTGAGTCGTTAATAGCATATGGGTGGAACCCTCGTAGATCGCATACAAAACTATGATAAATCATCGAATCATTGTACACAACAATAATAGGTCCATTTACTAGTAAAATATGCTGATTAGAGTTCAGCGTCCGCATGTGGTTCTTTTTTTTATTTATTGAAGAGAAAAAAATCTATGTTGCCTTCGGCCATCCAATAGAAGGTCCACTCTAGGTAAGTGTGAAAATCATTCAATTCGATGAATATAATATAAAGGTTTGTGTATGTTACACTATATATTTCATAAGAATATTTCATTGATATAATAATTATTTTTAAATCAGAACGGTTTAATCCAGATAAAACCAATGCCTTTTTTTAACTAACTACAACTTGATTGGTAAACACATTTTGCGATCAGGTACAAGCAACTGCTATTTAATCTACCTAGACATCTAGGTCGGTTCCCTGTGAAAAACCCTAAAATTATCCCAACTACTTGAATACTTTTCTCGATTTCGTTCCATCCTTTTGATCTAGCTTTATCCTTGACATACACGTATGTTTAACTTAAATATTAAAACGTAAAACCCCCCCTTTTTATGTAACTTGTTTAATGATTTAATGTAAATACAAGGAGATTGTCTAATCCTAAATCTAAAACTATTATTCTACGTAAAATATACCATGTAACATTAACAACATAATATACAATTAAATTAAAATGGTCGTTCTTAATCAAGAGGCTTATGATTATAACACCGATTAATTATACCAATTACTTATAAACAAAGTTTTGTGCCTTAAATTTAATAAATAATTTTAAAATAATAATATTTTTAATCCACACTGCATCAGTCAACAGAGTCCTAAACAGGTTTGTACAGGAACTTTAAAGCATATCTACAATTACTATATCAATTACGCATGTCACAAAAAGGAAAAAAGTACATTATAATGTTTGTGTTGAAATGGATGCCATCATAACGGAATGCGCATGGCTGAATAATGGAAATTTCTCCATAAGAAAATACATGTGTTTTAGGAGATACGGTCTCAAGTAAGGGAATACCTACTTTTGTAGTCTATTCTTATGAGAAGTTCTTTAAGATTCGTAAGTTTCTTTTAATTGGGTCGCATAGCCCACAGGAACAGAAGCATAAAAATTGCTAATATGTAAAAGAACTGCCTAGAGGCTCCTTTTTGACGAGTCGATGAAAAGTTTCCAGTCAGCGGGTATATATTCGGAAGCACCAAGCGCATTAACTAGGTCAGCTACATTTTTACAATATGCAAGTGGTCCATGTTCTACAAAATATTCGACAAATTCAGTCTCGCTATGGTAATACCAATAAAACGTAGTTCCTGGAGCAAGCAAATGTATATCTTTTAATAATTCTAGATCCTACTATTTAGAAAAAATCTTTGGGAAGTCTTAAATCTCGGGCTAGATCATTGAGCTCTACTTGCAAAAATAGCTGAGGTTCATTTTCACTTGAAGAAAAAGGTTGAAACACATCCACAACAGCACTTGGTAAAATTTTTGATGCAACAGGTATAGGGATACCAACACTATGGGGCACTGGTCTGATTTCTAACATAATATTTGAATACACAATGTGTTTTTTCTACAAACGTGGTAAAAATGGAACTTTTAACACTGTCTACTAGCCTTAAAAATGTTGCTTTAAAGCACTAGTGCCTTAAAATGCCTACTTTAAGGCACTAGTGTTAAAAGTAAAATGTCAATTTTATCAAAAAAACGTCAAAAAACATTTCTATTTTATTTATTTACACTTATATTAATAGTACAATTTGAAAAATTTGAGAAATGAATTCCTTCCTCAGTTCTGCTGTTCTTCGCGGTTGAGGAGGATTGAACAGAAACAGCAGCATGTCCAGTTGATGTTGAAGCATCATCGGCTGATGTCGTTTGCAATTTTCGAGCAATATAATTTTTATTTTCCAAGGAATCCACGATGTACCCATCCACAACGGTTGAGGATTTCCATCCTCCATGCCGCTTAATTGTCGTCAAATTTGTTCCAGCATCGGCACGTAAGCTCGCAGAGGAACGGCGAAAGCAATGCCCCGTATAGAGTGTTAAATTTGGAAGTTGCAGAAATATTGCTATAGCAGCAGGAGATTTTCCGAACGTATTAATTCCGACCGGATTACTGGTACATTTACCTTTAACATATTTTAAGAAGAGCCGCCGATGTACGATATCTGCTGGACGAAGATCAGTATATTTTCGATAAATTTCATGGTACTTTGGTTTTGGTATCTGATATTTTAATAACTAATGAAGTCTCCATCTTCCACATTGTCGAGAGTCAACTGACAAAGCTCTTCCCTGCGGCAGGCACCAAATACTCCTACAATCGTAGCTACTTTCATCAGAAGGTACTCATCATCCGGTGCGCACTTCAGAAACTGTTCAATTGGGTCTCTAGTAAAAATTTTTGGTAATTCTCCAGTTTATCGGCTTATGCGAAAAATGGCGTAAAATGAAAAACGTTTCTTGCAATATGTAGCACGTACTTCCTAAACGACAAATCCGCGAGCGGAAAACCATTTTTTTAATTGCAACTATAAAAAAAATGCGAAAATAGTCGACCGAAAAGCACAGTGAGAGTGACAAGTGAGGTTATGTTTCTCTAGTTGTTAGTCACTCGACAAAAATTGTAATAATTATAGACTTATATTGGTTAAACAGGCTCTAACACGGCATCTAATCCACCTTTTTGGTTTCAATTCGGTATAATCTACATAAATCAACAAGAGTTTTTCATTTTTTTTTCATTATTGTCACAAGCGGGTACCCTATTTTCACATTTTTTTTATATTTGCAATTAAAAAAATGGGTTTCCGCTCGCGGATTTGTCGTTTAGAAAGTACGTGCTGTTATATGTCTTGATTGCTTATATTATTAGGGGGTTGGAGGTTGCTGAATAAAACAATGATTCACATTATACTTGGCCGTGATCGCGAGGCTTGTTTTAGTTCACGTCGAGAAAAGTAGAGAGAGATAACCTGGCGATCTCGGTTGCTTTTATTCTCACAAAGGTTATAATGAGTATGCGCACCATGCAGTGGCGGAGACACAGTACTGAGGTTAATATTACATATGTGACACGTGCTACATATTGCAAGAAACGTTTTTCATTTTACGCCATTTTTCGCATAAGCCGATAAACTGGAGTGGTACCAAATTTTTGATTTTTTGACCTGGTAACCCTCTCCTTGACGCTTCAAATAGGCAATCAATTTAAAATGTTTGCTGATATCTACGTCGTTATTTACACGTAGCATAGCTTTGATCATTGAATAATGGGACCAAAGAGAAGATACCTTTGCCTTTTCCTCAAAATAGGCAGGAATATGTTTCCGGAATACTTTCCAGAAACGCCTTTGTTTTCACACCATTTTATAAATTTATTATGAGCAATCTTATATTGAATTCTTGATTTTCGTGGCAGTAAATCCAAGGTAGCTCTGTTAGCAGCTTCTTCTATGTCTTTAAGTGGATCGATTTCTTGTATTTCTTGCATTTTTGGCAAATCACAACAGCCAGCGCTGACGTTTTAATAAAACTGACAGGACCTTTTAAATTTTCAATTTTTCTGTAAACAAATCAGCCAACAATGATGGTTGCTAGGTCTGGCAGAATTGCCCCGCAGGGCAGAGCCAATAACAAAAAGAAAGAAAGAAAGAAGATGGTTGCTAGGTTTTATTGACAAATGTGAACTAATTTAATATAAATATACGATGCTATTAAAAACTACCTGGATGTAAGACATTCTAATAATTTAATTTTCAATTATTGTATGCTTTTTATTGCCGTTTGTAGAAAAAATGTTGTATGATATTTGTGTTAAAAGTACCTTAAAAATGTACTTTTAACATTTATATCATAAATAACTATTAAAGTTCTGGTATTATGACCTTTAAAGTTGCAAAGGCAAAAATATCAATCGTCTGTATGGTTCTTGGGCTCTCGTCACACCATCGGTATTCGAAAGGATAGTGATTTCCTTGCCCAAGATTTATCCTGATCCCCGAGTTTCACTTTAAAGTATGCACAATACGCGTTTATAACAAAGTCAGTAATACTTCTCTTGTGCTTTTCCGCAAAGGTAACAAAAATCATCAGGTTTATTTTTGCAACTTCGACGGAACATTTGTGCAACAAATTACTTTACCGAAACAATAACTAAAGTTATCATTTAGGTGCTACGCATTAAACTAAATATGGACTATTCGAAGCTCTGATTTATATAAGTATTTCTCAAAATTCAGGGATTCCCTGTCTCGCGTCGACTTTTTCTCTGTCTGGTTTATAGATTATTCCGAGTATAGGGATTCCCGATCAGTTTTTCACCTAGCGGTGTTTCTAAAATAAAAACTATAATCAGCAAATTATTCTTTTTATCCGATTGTGTCAAAAAATGACGTTTTATAGATCAGATATTTGGACGAAAAGGTAACCTTTTCAATAAGGTATTGATTATTGCGCTGGTAGCTAGGCAACCTTTGTCGTCCTAGTCCGAAAAACATTTTGTCGGACGCTAAAATATTTTCAACAGTTTATTTTATTCAATTATTTACAATATTTATATTAAATGTACAATTAGAACAATTTTGAACAAGAACGGGGTGATGTAAATTTGATTTTGAGGATGTGTTATTATTTTTGGTCTCCGTTATGATATTATTCTCCAATGTTGAACTCGATTGGGAGACGGATTGCGACACCTGAGTCGAGACTGACTGCAGGTCAGATTGTGGAATGTTGAATATTTTCTTGGTCAGCTCTAACTTATTACTTAAGGAATCATCTATGTAGCCCTCGGCTACTCCCGAAGACTTCCAGCCTCCATGCCGTTTTAGGGATGTTATGTCTGCTCCCGCATCTACAAGTAATGTGGCCGATGTTCTTCTGAAACAATGTCCCGTGAATTCCTTGGCATTCGGCAGTTTTAAGTAAGATGTTATTTCCTGAGGTATAGAGCCAAATTTGTGTATACCGACAACTTGCTTATGGCATTTACCGGAGTGAAGATGGCAGCCAAAGATAGCAGCCAAATTTTCCGGAAATACCCGAGCGTCAAAGTACCATCCACCATTGCATATACACTGCTCATTCTAATTCTATTTAAATAAAATAATAACTATGTTATCTATAATTACTTTTCGTAGATTGAATTCAATTACCACTTATATTTTTAATATAATTTAAACATATTGTTTAGTGACATCCTCTTGCACTACCTTGGATCAAGAGAAAATATTTAAAAATATTATTTTTGCGATTTTCTTGAGAAATGTACATACTATCAAGTTCATATTTTGCAAAGAGGTGTAGGAATATACAAGGAATTTTTTAAACCAGTGACGACCTCTTGCACTACCTTGGGTCAAGAGAAAATAATTTAAAAATATTATTTTTGCGATTTTCTTGAAAACTGTACATACTATCAAGTTCATATTTTGCAAAGAGGTGTAGGAATATAGAAGCAATTTTTTAAACCAGTGACATCCTCTTGCACTATCTTGGGTCAAGAGAAAATAATTTAAAAATATTATTTTTGCGATTTTCTTGAAAACTGTACATACTATCAAGTTCATATTTTGCAAAGAGGTGTAGGAATATGGAAGCAATTTTTTAAACCAGTGACATCCTCTTGCACTACCTTGGTTTCAGAGAAAATAATTTAAAAATATTATTTTTGCGATTTTCTTGAAAACTGTACATACTATCAAGTTCATATTTTGCAAAGAGGTGTAGGAATATGGAAGCAATTTTTTAAACCAGTGACATACTCTTGCACTACCTTGGTTTCAGAGAAAATAATTTAAAAATATTATTTTTGCGATTTTCTTGAAAACTGTACATACTATCAAGTTCATATTTTGCAAAGAGGTGTAGGAATATAGAAGCAATTTTTTAAACCAGTGACATCCTCTTGCACTATCTTGGGTCAAGAGAAAATAATTTAAAAATATTATTTTTGCGATTTTCTTGAAAATTGTACATACTATCAAGTTCATATTTTGCAAAGAGGTGTAGGAACATAGAAGCAATTTTTTAAACCAGTGACTTCCTCTTGCACTACCTTGGGTCAAGAGAAAATAATTTAAAAATATTATTTTTGCGATTTTCTTGAAAACTGTACATACTATCAAGTTCATATTTTGCAAAGAGGTGTAGGAATATGGAAGCAATTTTTTAAACCAGTGACGTCCTCTTGCACTATCTTGGGTCAAGAGAAAATAATTTAAAAATATTATTTTTGCGATTTTCTTGAAAACTGTACATACTAACAAGTTCATGCCCCAAATAAAAAGAAAACTTTAAAGTTTAGCCGTTTTCTATTAAATGACCGCGTCGTATCTGGTGCGCCACCCGGTATAACAATATTGTTATGAAAAATGTATCACCTTTGAAAAAGACACATAAACCAAAGAAGGCGAATAATTAAATGTCAAGAGGGCTCTTAAATTTTATTACCCTTAATGGCGGTCGCCCGCCTTGCAACGGATTTCTAATCAATGGGCCTTTTATTTAGGTGAAACATTAATTTTCAAAACTAATATTTGAAAATCAAATTTTAAAACATATTTCTTATTTTATTATTGTACTGCCTTTTGAGTGTGCCTGCATTTATCTTACCCATTTGCCCAGTGCAGTCAGTTCGTTTAGTTTTAGGGACAATTGCGTTTAACCCTGTGGTGCTAAATTGTATGATATATGGTTTTTTTACATGTTACATTTGTTATTATAGACTATGTACTTATTGTTTATTCAGTTGTTGTTGTTTCCTTAATATATGTTTTTTCAGTTTTGTATAAAATTTACCTTTTTTGACAACACTGATCTTTAAACATCTACAGTAGGTAAAGTGATATAGAGGATTGGACGCCGAAATATAATTAATCGATCAAAAGAACTTACCTGAATTTCGATCGTAATTATATGAGGCGTCCAATCCGAATATATCACTACCCTCCCTTTCTTAGATAACTCGAACCCTGTTAGTTGTCAAAAATGTTCTTTAAACACACTGAGTGTAGTATGCGAGGGACCAGGGTTAAGGGGAATGGCGGGGCGAAGGAAATTTGTCTTTAAACATTGTGCGCGAAAGTACGAAGGCACGTACTACATGTTATCCGCTCAAAAACTAAGCATGGTCGGACATACGTTCATATAAACTTTTATATTTAAAACTAGCTAAACAATATCCCCTTCAAAAATGTCGCACTTATTTTTAAACACCCTGTATAAGTAATTGTGTAAAACTAGAAATAAGTAAATTTAAAACTATGTCCCTTACCATTCTTTCAGCTGCTGTTCTCAGTTATTGTAGACAATAATATATTACTAATTATAAATACAAAAAAACCATATATCATACAATTTAGCACCACAGGGTTAAACGCAATTGTCTCTAAAACTAAACGAACTGACTGCACTGGGCAAATGGGTAAGATAAATGCAGGCACACTCAAAAGGCAGTACAATAATAAAATAAGAAATATGTTTTAAAATTTGATTTTCAAATATTAGTTTTTTAGAAATCCGTTGCAAGGCGGGCGACCGCCATTAAGGGTAATAAAATTTAAGAGCCCTCTTGACATTCATTTATTCGCCTTCTTTGGTTTATGTGTCTTTTTCAAAGGTGATACATTTTTCATAATAATATTGTTATACCGGGTGGCGCACCAGATACGACGCGGTCATTTAATAGAAAACGGCTAAACTTTAAAGTTTTCTTTTTATTTGGGGCATGAAATTGTTAGTATGTACAGTTTTCAAGAAAATCGCAAAAATAATATTTTTAAATTATTTTCTCTTGACCCAAGATAGTGCAAGAGGATGTCACTGGTTTAAAAAATTGCTTCTATATTCCTACACCTCTTTGCAAAATATGAACTTGATAGTATGTACAGTTTTCAAGAAAATCGCAAAAATAATATTTTTAAATTATTTTCTCTTGACCCAAGGTAGTGCAAGAGGATGTCACTGGTTTAAAAAATTGCTTTCATATTCCTACACCTCTTTGCAAAATATGAACTTGATAGTATGTACAGTTTTCAAGAAAATCGCAAGAATAATATTTTTAAATTATTTTCTCTCGACCCAAGGTAGTGCAAGAGGATGTCACTGGTTTAAAAAATTGCTTCTATATTCCTACACCTCTTTGCAAAATATGAACTTGATAGTATGTACAGTTTTCAAGAAAATCGCAAAAATAATATTTTTAAATTATTTTCTCTTGACCCAAGGTAGTGCAAGAGGATGTCACCGGTTTAAAAAATTGCTTCCATATTCCTACACCTCTTTGCAAAATATGAACTTGATAGTATGTACAGTTTTCAAGAAAATCGCAAAAATAATATTTTTAAAATATTTTCTCTCGACCCAAGGTAGTGCAAGAGGATATCACTGGTTTAAAAAATTGCTTCCATATTCCTACACCTCTTTGCAAAATATGAACTTGATAGTATGTACAGTTTTCAAGAAAATCGCAAAAATAATATTTTTAAATTATTTTCTCTTGACCCAAGGTAGTGCAAGAGGACGTCACTGGTTTAAAAAATTGCTTCCATATTCCTACACCTCTTTGCAAAATATGAACTTGATAGTATGTACAGTTTTCAAGAAAATCGCAAAAATAATATTTTTAAATTATTTTCTCTTGACCCAAGATAGTGCAAGAGGATGTCACTGGTTTAAAAAATTGCTTCTATATTCCTACATCTCTTTGCAAAATATGAACTTGATAGTATGTACAGTTTTCAAGAAAATCGTAAAAATAATATTTTTAAATTATTTTCTCTTGACCCAAGGTAGTGCAAGAGGATGTCACTGGTTTAAAAAATTGCTTCTATATTCCTACACCTCTTTGCAAAATATGAACTTGATAGTATGTACAGTTTTCAAGAAAATCGCAAAAATAATATTTTTAAATTATTTTCTCTGAAACCAAGGTAGTGCAAGAGGATGTCACTGGTTTAAAAAATTGCTTCCATATTCCTACACCTCTTTGCAAAATATGAACTTGATAGTATGTACAGTTTTCAAGAAAATCGCAAAAATAATATTTTTAAATTATTTTCTCTGAAACCAAGGTAGTGCAAGAGGATGTCACTGGTTTAAAAAATTGCTTCCATATTCCTACACCTCTTTGCAAAATATGAACTTGATAGTATGTACAGTTTTCAAGAAAATCGCAAAAATAATATTTTTAAATTATTTTCTCTTGACCCAAGATAGTGCAAGAGGATGTCACTGGTTTAAAAAATTGCTTCTATATTCCTACACCTCTTTGCAAAATATGAACTTGATAGTATGTACAGTTTTCAAGAAAATCGCAAAAATAATATTTTTAAATTATTTTCTCTTGACCCAAGGTAGTGCAAGAGGTCGTCACTGGTTTAAAAAATTCCTTGTATATTCCTACACCTCTTTGCAAAATATGAACTTGATAGTATGTACATTTCTCAAGAAAATCGCAAAAATAATATTTTTAAATATTTTCTCTTGATCCAAGGTAGTGCAAGAGGATGTCACTAAACAATATGTTTAAATTATATTAAAAATATAAGTGGTAATTGAATTCAATCTACGAAAAGTAATTATAGATAACATAGTTATTATTTTATTTAAATAGAATTAGAATGAGCAGTGTATATGCAATGGTGGATGGTACTTTGACGCTCGGGTATTTCCGGAAAATTTGGCTGCTATCTTTGGCTGCCATCTTCACTCCGGTATGGCATTTTCCATTGCAATAAGACACAAAAAATCGCCCATCACTCATATTTGTTGGACGTAAAGCCAGATAATTTCTATAATACTTTAGATATTCTCCAGTCACCGTAAATGATCTCGGTTTGTTTGTTTTATTATAGGGAATTTTTATTAACAAAGCCGTTCCCAAATCTTGTATGTCATCAATTTTCATATGAGCCAGTTCTTCTCGACGACATGCGCCCGCGATTCCAAAAATAAAAGCAACCTGTAATTAAGAAAATTGTTAGTCAGAAATTTAAAATACTATTATATAGTTACATTTACCTTCAACATTAAGTATTTGTCATCTGGAGCATGGCAAAGGAATTTGTGAACCTCTTCTCTAGTTATTTATACTTGATTTCTTTGGACAATATCCAACACTTTTTTGTTTCAACAATGCTCGTAATCTCATGTATTTAGATATATTAATATTCTGTTTTACATTTACCACTGCACGTAGCATAGAATACTGCGACCACAGAGTAGATGACTTCATAGTTTTCGATAATTCCGCCATATAGACCAAGAAGACGTTTTCGGAGAACGACTGTATATTTTTTTCTTGCCGGTAATCCATAAATTTTTGATAAGCTCTTTTATATATTTCCTTAGATTTTTGTGGCAACAAATGTAACATTACTTCCTTGGCAGTTTCTTGAATGTCAGGTGGTGTGCCTTCTATAAGATCATCGTCTATTTCCATTTTTAATTGTGTTTTTCAGGTTTTAAAACTAGCAGAACACGAAAGATTAGTTAAAACTATCGCCTGATTGATAAAACGTCAGTTGATAATATTAATTTAATTATTTGTTAGATCCATGGATACGCATATTACAGGTTTCATTGTTCAAACATTCAAGGGACAAAAAATTACAATGCAAGATGAAATATATTGGTTTTCTTAATTTTTACATTATTTTATAATCCGAGCAAAAACACAATCGGATAAAAAATAACGTATGTTATACGGACGAAAAATGTATTTCGGACTATGCGGGTTACTGGCCTCGGCTTTGCCTCGTCCAGTAATCTCCCGCAATACGTCCGAAATACTGCATTTTTCGTCCTTGTAACATAATATACTATTTTATTTAGTAAGAAAATTTGACAACTTTATAGAAAAAAAAACTGTATGTGATAGTAACAAACGATGATTTATTTGGTTATTAGTACGTCAAAACGAACTAGAAAAATTGTCTAATTATAAATTCTTCGTAGGCCTGTGTTATTTTTACTTTTTTAATTGTTTTTCTTGTGAAAGTCAAAATAATTTTATTTTTAGTGGTATATGATGGATGTCCAAGATCTTCAGCTAACAATATTTGGTGGTCAAGAACAATCTTTGGCCAGGAAGCAGTGGAAGATTGTCCAAAAGGTGCTTATGGTAAAGCATCCAGAAAATGTGACAACGAATTAGGTGGCTGGCAAGAACCGGATATGTTTAATTGCACTTCGGATAAATTCGTTGAGCTCCGAGAACAAGTAATTTGAACGATATAGCTAATGATTTTGGATTAAATTTTTTTTTGTTTCAGCTCTCAAAAATAGAATCTGGGGAATTATCTCTAAACAGCTTCGTCGCCATTAAACTGGCGCACGATCTCAATAAGGCAACAAATACTACAAAAGATCTTTACGGCGCCGATGTACTTATAACTTACGACTTGGTAAAAGAACTTCTTAAATATGAGTCCCGGGTGCATGGTTTGAATTTGACTCATAGTCAAGATAAAGATTACATCAGCAACATTGTCCATTCAATTAATATAGTTCTATCTGGTAAATATCAAGAGCATTGGATAAGAATTAAACAACTAACTAGGGAAAGTGTGGAGAATCTAGTTGGTCTGATGGAGAAATATATCAATATTTTATTGGAAAGTCAACATGATACCTATACGAGTCCTTTTGAAATAGTTTCACCAAATATGGGTAAGTCTTAGATATAAGGCAGAGTGCACACTCATCTGAAAAAGTCTGAGAATTCCGTTATTTTCCCGATAAGGGAATTTCAATAAATTTATTAAAGCCGTGAGAATTTTTAATAAAATACGTATGTAGTTCAGATTCAGAGAATTTTGTGTTTCTATCCTATAAACTCCCTTGTTTATCCTTTCGGACTAATCTTATTTATTTAAAAGTATTTCAAATTATAAATATTTAAGGAAAAGGTGTAAGGATTCAATAAACGCAACTTTCTTCATGTAGATATATTAAAATTCTATAAAAAGTTTAATTATATAATTTATTTACAATAATGTTAAATAGCATTAATCAGTTGAAGCATTTCCAAAAATATTTTTAAATGTTTTTATTTCAATTTTATATTTTTTAATGAAATACTTTTTTTTGATATTTGTTGATAAATAACCATTTCAATAAAAACATAATTTTGTTTGGGATGTAACACTAGTCTGTCAAACACTCCATGTTCTCTTAAATTTATAACTAACCAAATAATAATATAAATTAAAACAACACTTCTGTCTTCCTCCACAAATAATATATATTTTTTTGAAAATTTAACGATTGTCCCTACATGTTTCGACTATATATACAGTCATCTTCAGGGGAACTAAAAGGAATGTGTGAGAATACAAAGATAATAACAGGTACCATAAGAGACTTACCTATATCGAGTGTAAAATGGGATCCAATAGTTGTCTCAAATTAATGAGTACAACATTTAATATAACTATTGGATCCCATTTTACACTCGATATAGGTAAGTCTCTTATGGTACCTGTTATTATCTTTGTATTCTCACACATTCCTTTTAGTTCCCCTGAAGATGACTGTATATATAGTCGAAACATGTAGGGACAATCGTTAAATTTTCAAAAAAATATATATTATTTGTGGAGGAAGACAGAAGTGTTGTTTTAATTTATTACCTACACTCCACTGCAAGTATGGACTACTTCTTCAAATTCAAATAATAATAATTACCAACTTTAAAACTGACAGGTATCGGTAACCAGGTCGCAGATCTAAACAAATGTAAACGTTATCCAATTTCATAGCAGCCCCTGGGACGCTGAATTTAAATGATACGTTATGTTCGAATAGGATGCGTTTTTTAAAAATAATTTATATTATAAAAATGTAAGATTTTTTGGATAAGCTTCTATAATTTTTAAGGTGTTCATACGTTTTTAATGGGTTGTTATTAGTTTATTTTTATTATACCGGGTGATGCATAGCTTAGTTGAACATAGGAAATCCCATGTAAATTTTGAAGAGGCCGATATAATAATTGAAATTGAATAAATTTTAATAAGCCAATCCTAACTTATTTAATTAAATGTGATGGCAAAATTTCAAAATTTTCATAGTTTAGGTAATACTTACAGCAAACACCAGCAAATTATTATTTGGCATTGACAAAACGAAACGTAGCGTCAGTGACAACATTTTCATTGAAGGCGCTTTAATTATAGCTGAATATTCCATTAAGGAAAAAGTAACTATGATTAAGTGGTATTATACGAGAAATAGTTTAAGAACAGTGTCTGAAATGTTTTCAGTTCAATTCCCTAATAAGCATATTCCTTCCATTTCATTAATTAAACTTATCATTAGTAAATTTGAGTCCAAATGCACTGTAATAAATAACTGTAAATGCTCAACTGAGCTGAAGAAAGGGATAATAGAGATCTTATATTTTACTGCACGTGGAGGAAAATAAAATGATTAGCACGAGCATTCTTGGGCAAGCCGTAGGAAAACAAGTATGAAGAACATCAAGAGCTACGGCAAGGTGATGAAGAACGGGGAATGGTATTCTGTTTTGAGATAATGGAAAGAGCAAATAACAATAGGAATTTTTTGAGAAATATTTGTTTTAACAATGAATGTAGATTCACCCTCAACAACGAACTAAATGTTCCAAATTGCCGGTATTGGAGCCAAGAAAATGAACATCGTCTTGTTCATACTCGGACGCAATATCTACAAAAAATAAATGTTTGGGCGGTAATTGTAGGACATCACATTATTGGACCATTTTTTATAGAAGGCAACCTTACAGCAGTAACCTATTTGGACTTACTACAAATTCGAATTGAACCAGCACTAGAAGAAGTTGTACGCGAAAATTAAGAGATCTGGTATCAAATGGATGGTTGTCCTGCCCATAATTTTCACATGGTTAGGGAATACTGGCAAAATGTTTTTACCGGAAATATTATTGGCCCACGGTATCTAGTCCTTTGGCCAACCAGATCTCCTGACCTTTCGCCAAACGACTTGTTTCCGTAGGGTCACTTAAAAAAATTTATTTATAAAGAAGAAAGAAATTTGAAAATCTAGACCGGCTAAAAAACTGTATTTCGTTAGAATGTGACAGAATTTCTCCACGCAACTCACTAATTTTAGAAATGAATTTTTTCCACTACTAACCTATAACATCGCCATTATTGACCGATTATTAACGTTAGAAATCGTTTTTCTCTACCTTATAAGTTATTATTGACCATGGTCAATAATAAGACATTGAAATCCATTATTGACCGATCTTCAAGAATCTATTTGAACGCAGGTAACTTGATTTTTTGATTCTACAACATGAATTCATAAACATGAATAACCTAAAAGGTGATTTCTTGTGGTTAGGCAACCAGATAATTATCAATACATATTAGATTATTAGAGATGCTTGATATTGTAAAATATCGATACAATCAACATTTTTTCTGCTTCCATCCTTAATTCTGGAGGTGTACACATAATAATATCACTAACATTTTCTTCGCTCATTTAAAAAAAAAAACGGAAAACTCGTGAAATCTGATGACCTAAATGAACAAAAATTGACATTAACAAAGTCACCTGACAAAACAACAAAATATTTTGCCAATTCCAAAGCGCAGGTAACTTGATTAAAAACAGTATATTATTAGCCAAGGTTTAGAGAGCCATCATTCCTGCCCGAGCGGCAAGTTTAAATCACAAGGAGCGGAGCGACGAGGAATTTAAGACGCGAGGGCTATAAGCTGTCTAAACCGGGGTTTATATAATATTTTTTCCACTACTACAAACTTTTATAAGACATTTATCTTTATAGTATTAATAATTATAAAAAATTAGGTATAAGTATATTTTTTAATCAAGTTACCTGCGCTTTGGAATTGGCAAAATCATAGCAATTATTTACTGGTGTTTGCTGTATTACCTAAACTATGAAAATTTTGTAATTTTGCCATCACATTTAATTGAAGAGGCTAAGATTGGCTTATTAAAATTTATTCAAACTTGGCACATGGGTTTATTATATCGGCCTTTTCAAGAAATTATAATACATTTTTTCTCTAAAATGTACAGGGAAGTCAATATTTAGCCACCTCAAAATTTACATGGAATTTCCTATGTTCAACTAAGTCATGCATCACCCGGTATGCTATCATGTTTATTATTTATGCATTTAAAAATTAATTTAATATTATTGTAATAGTATAGTCAGGGAAATCCTGGAAAATTCGAGGAATTTCTAAAGTTAGAAATGAGTGAGCACCTTGATGTAAGATCCTCATAGATAATTCTCTTATACTTTTTTTTGTTTGCAGTACTTGGCTTAGACATTGTTACCCCCGAGTCTCTTTTTGGATATGAACCAGAAATCGGCCTTCCCATGCTTTCCAACGGTCAATCCTACACAACTGAAAGTGTGATTCTTCCAGACACCTCGCAATTTTTGCAAGACAATAAAATATCTCAAATACAAGGTCCACTTGTTGGGTTTCCTAAATACAATAATTACCTGTTGGATAAAACTAAGTTTGATCAAAAGTCTAGGATCTTCGTGCCGTTATCTTTACTTGGAATAAAGCCCGTCGAACATGGTGAGATTATTACCAAACATAGTTTGCCGGGAGACGGAGCCATCGTCAGCTACATTCAGTATAGGCAAGCAGGAAATCTACTGCCCAAGTTGTATGATGAATCGGTAGTCCGTAGATGGGGCGTCGACATTACTATAGGATCACCACTTATATCAGTTGGTGTCTTGGTACCAGAATATGTTGTTGCTGTGGAGTCGACCACACAACACATTTCAGCATTCGATGATGTTCATCTTCCAGACATTCATTTGCCTGACGACAAATGGACCAAGAAAGTTTTTGTAGAGCCGGAGGTAAAGATTCATGAAAACGATGCTCATTACTTAAGATCCAGACTTAGAAGGGATAAGGATATCAGAAAAAAACTCTTGTATAAGAATCTTTCTGGTATTCCATTGAAATCACCTATAAGATTGCAAATCTGGTTGAATTCTAGTGATACTATCTTTAATGAGAGATCAAATCCGCAGTGTGTTCATTGGTCTACTGCTAGAGGGTAAGTTCGATCCCGACGTAACACTGGTCAACAACAAAAGGCAACTTTTTTGAATGTACCAGGTTAGATATTTTTAATTTTAATTCAAATATTTTAGATCCGGTGAATGGTCAAGAGTGGGCTGTCGTACAGAACTAGATGAAAACTGGTTTGACAATTTGGATGAGAATTCAATTATCATCAATTGTAGTTGCAACCATTTAACAACATTTGCTGTCCTTGTTGACATTGTCGATCTAGAGGTAGGAACTTTTAAAGGGGTGCAATTTGACTAATGTAAAATACCTTGTTACTGAAACACCTTATTTCTGTTCTTTTTTAAGCAACAAATTATTTTTTTAGTATATTCCAGAACCTTCACTTTTGGAAGACATATCGAGCTACAGCTGCTTTTCCATTTCATTGCCGTTACTTCTAGGAACATATTTAATTTTGGCCTTTATCAGAGGTTTACAAACTAACTCCAATACGATTAGGAAAAATCTAGTGCTATGTGTATTTCTCGCTGAGCTCATGTACTTTGTTGCCTTGAAAGCTCGAAAACCGATGGTTTCTGTGGAGGTAGGTGATTTTAGTTATTGTGTAAGTCGTATTTTGACGTCGGTTTTTTTTTAGTTCACCTGTAAACTGGTTGCAATCGGCCTACACTACTTATGGTTAGCTTCATTTTCTTGGATGTTAGTTGACGCCATACACTTATACAGAATGCTCACAGAAATGAGGGACATAAATCATGGTCCAATGAGATTCTACTACAGCATGGGCTATGTCGGTCCTGCAATAATTGTGGCTTTAGCTGTTGGCGTGAGAGCGCATCAGTATGGAAATTATTATTTGTAAGTAGAAGAAGAAATTATAATTATACTTAAAGTTAAAAATTTCTGTCGGTGACTCATCACTAGCATATAGAGAGCTCCGGGTACCTTCTCAACTGTATGCCCTTCATTGAACCATGTTTTATCGGTCTAATACAATACAATTTTCCCGAAACTCCCGTATTTTTTCCAAATATTTTCGTCATACAATAATTTCGTTTTTTTTTACTTGGTATTAGTAGGCTTTTTCGATTTCGTTTAATATACCCAAAGTTCGTTTAAAAACTCTTAATGATATTTTAGGTAACGATGTGTCCTTAGTTTTAGCTATCATCATAAAAATGTGGATATTTAATTTAGGAAAAAAAATCCATGGATTTTGCGATGAATGGCGTTATTTGTGGCATCATGCAGGATTAGTTTTTTCCGTAATCTTGTCTGGGCTCCTCGACTGTTTTCTCTTTCGTCATTTTTTTGATGAGGGCCGTTCAAAGTACTTTACACAGTGCGTGAGGAAACTTTCGTTAAGGTGCCACATATTTCTGCAGCACCCATTGTGGTTAGTTCAGGATTTCGTTCCGAAATTCCATAGTATACGTTTTTAACTATTATTCGTTCTTTTAATGTTTATTGAGTTTTTTTTTGTGAACGAACTAGTGAAGGTTCGTTAGTATTCATAGTTTACTCAATTAAAAGCAGATAACAACACTAAATAAAGTTTAATAGCTATATATTTACACAAAATACTATACAGGGTCGTTGATATGTATGGAAACGGTCGATTATTTCTTAAAGTAAAACAGTCAGCAAAAAATATTTTAGATAAAAGTTTTAGGGTTTTTTAAGGTGTATTAGAATTTTTAAAAAATAAGTATACAGGTTGAGTCAGAAAAGCGTAGAGAAACAAAGTTACTTTTTTTTAAATGGAACACCCTATATCCTCGAATATTTTTAAACTTTACATAAAATAACAATTATTAGTTATTCTTATTATTAGTCTAAACTTAATCGTTTCCGAGATATCGACTTTTGAAAAATGACATTTTTGAACTTTGACAGCTTCTAGCTTTCTAACGGTACCTTTTGGAATAAAACGGCTTACATGTCCCTATCTTACTTTTTTATTATCTTCCCAAAAACATCAACTTCCGGTTAAACCGGATGTAACTCAAAAGCCGGAAATACAGTACTCCCGGATTAACCGGAAGTTGATGTTTTTGGGAAGATCATAAAAAAGTAACATAGGGACATGTAAGCCGTTTTACTCTAAAACGTACCGCTAGAAAGCTAGAAGCTGTTGTAGAAAGTTCAAGAATGCCATTTTTCAAAAGTCGATATCTCGGAAACTATTAGGTTTAGACTTATAATGCACTTACTAAAAATTAATTGTTATGTCATGCTAAATCCAAAAATATGCGAAGATATAGGGTGTTCCATTTAAAAAAAAGGTAACTTTGCTTCCCTACGGTTTTCTAACTCACCCTGTATACTTATTTCTTTAAAATTCTAATACACCTTAAAAAACCCTAAAACTTTTATTTAAAATATTTTTTGCTAACTGTTATACTTTAAGAAATAATCGACCGTTTCCATACATACCAACGACCCTGTACATGTGAACGACCCATACCTATACTACGAGATCTGAAAAAAAAATTACAAAATCTATCAATAAAGTATTAATAAAAACAATTTAATCAAGCAGTGCGAAAACCCTTCGGGCACGCTTATTTTCAAATCTTTGAAGTTGTGAACTCTGCCTCTGTGTGTTGCCACATTTATTTTCTCCTCGATCAGAATCCCAGTATCGGAATCCCCGTGCTATTAATTGTAAATGCATTTTGCTAATTGCGGCTTATATGACAACGTCGTCTCTTAAGTTCACTGCATTTGTAGCGGAAAACATTTTTATAAACATAAAAACATTTACTTCTACAATATTTTTATTCTGCCTCTTCATAGATTTGGAGGTTGGTATTAAATGAGACACTGACAGAATGTGTGGATTTTGGGTATAGTCCGTTTATTCAGTTTATTGGTTGAGAAATTTTCCAAATGTACACAGGTTCAGCCTCTTACTAATAGAAAGTTTATATACAGGGTGTCCGGATAAGGATACGGAGCGCTTATATCTCGGAAGCGATACGTCTCACAGATTAAAAAAAAAAGCTGCCATTATAAAGGTTACTAAGAGAAATTCATTACAATAATTTAAAGTTTCAAAAATTGCCGCAGGAGGGCGTAACGGCTCATTTATTTTTAAAAATTCATTTGACAGCAATAAACGCCACTTAACTGTAGAAAAACAAATAAATAATTAAAATCAGTAGGTCGGTCACTACAACTTTTATTATTGGAATTTTTTCGAATCTCGCGTAACAAAGGAGTGGGGGAAGTTTTTAGGACATTTTAAATAAACTGTCATTACGTCGTTATTCATTAACGGATTTTCTTGAACTTGGGCTTGTTTAAAAGGAAATTCCTTGAAGTTTAAATAAAGGATTTAGGAATTGTCACAAATTTAATACAATTTTAATATGGCGCTGTTATTCAATCTAACTTATTTCTTGATTTTTCTCGGTATTTTTAAATTCGATGGTATAATTTTTTTTTGGTAATATAGGAGACAATTTGTATTGACAACGACTCGTCAGTCGTCCAAACGGCAAATCAATATCACCAACACCATCACCGGTAACAAACATCAATCACACTGAATAAAATATGAATATGGAAATATGCACAAATCGTAGGGCTAGAAATAATTAGCACTTTAACAAGAAAAAAATCATAAATGTTCAGAATGGTTTCCATCATTTTCTAAGCAATTTTGTTTCCCTGGCCGGTCCGTTCACTGGATCTTACTTATCTGGATTTTTACCTAAAGGATAAAAAATGCCGTTAGAAGCTTATCCACGGCTGAAGTTGAGGCACTGAAAGAAGAATAGCTAAAGAAAATGATGGAAAACATTTTGAACATTTGTGATTTTTTTTTGTCGCTAAATTGCTAATTATTTGTAGTTCTAGGATTTGTGAATATTTTCATATTCATAATTCGAATAAATAAACATAAACAAAAATAATACTTCAACAATCACGTTGCAGCAGAAACAGTTGTGATTAAGCACAGGTTATATTTAATCTTTTATAACCACATTTAAAATTCTCTTTGAGTATTTTATGTGAATATGTATGTTTTTTATGTATTATTTTTTAGTATTAATTATTGACATGTTTCACGCCAACTTGGCATAAGTATACTGTTTTTTTTTTTTTTTTTTTAAAAATGTATTATGAAACAAATAAAGATTTATCTATCTATCTATCTAACATGAAACAATTTTACTCTTTTTCTAAAATATGGGGCATATCACCACGTTAGTTAACAACACTAACAATAAATATATTTAATTATTTTTTCAACAATTAAAGTAATATTTTTAATCTTTATATTAAAGTTAAAATTTAATAACTTCAAAAAAAATCTAAAAACTCTCACAATAAAAAAACCTTTCTCCTTCAAATGTTATAGCTCAATTTATTATCTTTATCCACAATGTTTCTTCACTAATTAAAATTTCACATTTATAATCAAAGCTTTATTTATATTTGACTCAATACAATTAATATGTTAATATGACCAGTTCGTAAACCAAGTCTTCAACTTTATATTTCTTATCCTGCATTAATTTGAGACAACTTACATTACAGTTCCGCTAAACTCGATGTTAATATCCCCTGATGATGAGTGCTGAAGCATTCGAAACATGTAGGGAGCTTTTTACTTACTTTTGCAATTATTAAACTTTGGAGGATGACTGCATTGTTTCATTTACATATAAATAAACAAAAAATTTTGCAATTTTTAGCTGTTGGGTTTCTCTCTACGAGAGTGTGGTATGGAGTTTGGTTGGACCAATATGCTTGCTGACTTTCATCAATCTCTGTATTTTATTGCTGTCGATACGAGCCGCATTTACTATACAAGATCATGTATTAGGATATGGGAATTTGAGGTACAAATTATTTTTGTAAAGTATTTTGTTCATTTAGATTAATTGAACTATTTTTAGAACGCTTCTTTGGGTGTCTGTAATAGCACTCCCAATGTTGGGCGCAACCTGGGTTCTAGCTCTGCTGGGTGCATCCGAACGGCACCCATTATTAATGCCATTCTTGTCAGTTGCTGTATTGGTACATGCCGCTTTTTCATTGGGTGGATATTGTTTTGCTAACAATCGAGTCAGGCAAAACTTATTAAGGTATGATTTAATATACTATTTCATTATCTTCTGCTCAACCAACTTATTTGTGCTTTTGTACCTACCTACAGTTCAATTTTTAATTATATTTTTACAGGACATTTATGCGTTGTATGGGAAAAAAAGTGCCTTTATTGGATACACAGTCAGCTGTGGGAGTTCCCAGTACAAGTAGTCAAAACATTTCAACCCAGTCGGTAAGTTTACTTGTTTTACATTTCAAAGGATTTAACATTAGAAATATTTCTTATTTTTTTTTATATTGTTGTTCAATCAATTTTTTTAGGGACAAAATAATTTTAATTTCAAGCATATTTGTGCCCTTGCAGATCCTCTGCCCCTTAAACTTCGCTCTGCGATGTTGTTTCTTTAAGTTAGCCAGATAAGCTCTTACTTCTATTATGTATCGATATATCTTTGCGATTACTTTTTGAATTGTTTGTTTTCTTTATACTTTTTGTCTTTTTTTGATTGTTCTTGTTTCTTTGATTTTATTGGATTTTTACTCTGGTTTTTTGTTTTAGAGTTTTTCTATTCGATTTTTGTTCGCATTTAAGGTGGGAGCCAGTCTTTAGCGAATTTGTGTCTGTCTTGTTGTCGTGATCCTATGTGTGAATTTGTTATAAGTATGTTGTGTGAAACCTCTATTCGTTGGTAGTACTTTGTTATTAATTTTGAATAATGCTCCTCTAGTGTCAAGTCTCATGTCTGCGTGTAGTATTCATAGTGGTACGTATCTTGGTGCGCCTGTTATAAGTGTTCAGTCGGTTACATTTAATTCCAATAGCTCTGTTGAATTGAGTATAAATACGCGTGTCCCGCAGGGTTCGGTCTTGGGTCCGCTTCTTTTTTTAATGTATGTGAACGATTTTCCCCACCTCCCCATAACGGGAAAATTTACAATTTTTGCGGATGACACTACTGTTCTCTGGCACGATCAAAACAGCGATCGGCTTCACCTTAATATAAATTCTGACTTGTGAAAAATAAAACAGTGGTGTGATTCAAATTTACTGTCATTCAATATTTCTAAAACTAATATTTTAAATTTCAAATGTAACTTAGATAATATTTATTTAGAAAATGAAGTTGTTTCTATGCCTAATGTCAGCAAGTTTTTGGGTCTATCAATAGATAATGCTCTTAGAATTCAAAAAACACAAACTTATAATAAGTTCGTGCATAGAATTGTCCCTTATCCTTTCCGTCAGACCCAATCCTTGGACGCGTTGTAGCCACGTGCTGCAACTCTTATTTGGTTAATGCTCTTAGGTTTGAATATCACATAATACAGCTATATAATAATAATAATTAATAATAAAGTTTATTTAAAATATTTACATAAATACAATACATTTTGATATATTTTACATTCAAAATAAACTTAGGAATAAAACCCCTGAAGGTTAACTTGTATAGGGGTTAATTTTATTAAAATATTTATCTAAAATATTTGGTTAATATATTATTATGTAAATAATTGAGGATAAAATTTTTATAAATTTATTTAATATTATTTAGATTTGGTATTAATATATTAATAAATTAATACCTATTTAATAATTATAGCATTTCTTAAATATTATCTAAACTATTTTTATTTAATAACCAATAATATGTAAAAGACTTTCTTCCAGTTGCTATGCTTTAAGGGTTATATCCGTTAACTTAGACTTTACCATTGCCAAAAGTTCCTACTATGCACTAGTTGAATCCCATCTTCGATATGGGATTTGTTTTTGGGGCTCTTGTTCTCAATATTTGTTTAATTCAGTATTTGTGTTAGAAAAGAGAGCGATTAGATTAGATATATGTGCAGGGCTGGAGTTTGTGATTCTTGTCTTCCATTATTCCTGAAATCTTTAATATATGGTGGCAAAAAAATCTTTAATCATCTACCAATTAACCTAAGGAGTCAGCAATGCGAGAGGAGATTCAGAAGGAAAACAAAAAAAATTTTAATTAGTAAAGCGTACTATACTGTCAATGAATTTTTTAATGATACAAATAATTAGCTTTATTTTTTGTCGTGATCTTGGCGTAGTTTTAGGTAGCTTTGTCAATGAGAACATTTGTATTCTTGGAGCATATTTTTGATTGATTGATTGATTTGATAGTCTTGGTACTCGGTTTTGTAAAATTTGTGGCTTTTTTAGTCTTGTCTTGTTTACCGTACACCAAGTCTGCGCCCAGCTGCTTTTGCGCTTTAGTAACACAATCGTTGACATTATCGTTCCACAACAATTTCCTGTGGAAGACAAGGCCCAGGTATTTAATTTTTTGGCTCTAGTTGACTAAAATGTCGTTTACTCGAACCCTTGTTTCGGGGAGCCTTAACCTTGCATTCGAAAAGAAAATTGCTGGGGTTTTATTCTCGTTTAATTTCATTTTCCAATTTTCAAGCCATTGTTTTGCAATATTGTTGGCGTTGTAGACGTGAGATCACTAACCAGGTCTGTCCTGAGGTGGCAGTTATCGCAGTGTCATTAACATAAAGATATAATTGTGTTTGCGTATGTCTAGGAATGTCAGCAGTATAAATATTGTATAAAATCGCAGCCAGAGGAGATCCTTGCGGCACCCCTGCTTTGATTTGCCTTGTTGACGATATTGCGTTTTCCGTTGACACTAAGAATTTCCTGTCCTCACGATAAGACAACCTTACTATAAGCCCGTTGTGCCAAACCTTATCAAATGCTTTAGCAACGTCGAAAAAGACTGCTTCTGTCGACATGTAGCGATTGAAACGTCTTAGATTGTTGGTTGCTAGTCAGGTAGTTTGGCGCACCGTGCAATGAGCAACTCTAAAACCAAACTGCTCCGGTGGTAAAATGTCGTTGTTTCATTTAGTATCAGTTTTTCAACCACTTTGCCTAAGCTCAATAACAGACTTATCGGCCTGTAACTGACAGCCAACGTTAGATTTTTTCCAGTGTTAGAAATCAATGCCACCTTGGCCTTCTTCCAAGTGTCTGGGAAGTAGCCTCTCTTGAGTATTGCTTGTGCTATGTTTACCAGATCCGTTGCTGTTTGCTCTGGCAAGTTTTCAGGTGTTTTGTTTTTTATGCCATCGGGCGAGCTTCCTCAATGGTTGCTCTAGTATGTTTCTTGGATCATTTGACATATCAAAAATCTGTACTGTCCTAGCGATCCGCGCATCTCTATCGGGATCAGTCGATGGGAACTCACTGAACTGTTCGTAGTCCGTAGAGGAGCAAAGGTTAATGCCATCGTCCAATGATGAAGATATTTTAGCATTCTGCATGATTCTACATGCTGCCCGAATTCAAAAGTCAAAGTCAAAAGTAAAAAAAAAGCTTTATTGTACAAAGAATCTTTACATTCTCATTTACAAAGCTGCAAGAATAAAAAAAAACTTTATCAGGCTCTCAATATACGTTTGGTGCGCCCCAACCCTAACGAATCCTAAAATGAAGCGTCAAAATAACAAAATATCAATCAACATTCAACAATATAAAATTGCTAAAAATCCAAAGCACAATAAATAATATTCAAATAATTAAAATAGTTCAGTAAATATTCTAAAATTTTGGGCAAACTATTACCACACTCCAGGAACAGTACAATATCACCCAAAGGTTACCACTCACAACATTATTAAAATTTCATGTAAAAGTAACAAAAAGGTGATTAAAAAAGTGACATAAAGATTGTTAAATTAAAAGTAAAGTTGCACAATTACCAGAAAAACAAAATAATACAAAAATCACACCAATACAAGGAACACTGAGACAAGAGAAGCATACTTCAGTACACTAGGAGCTATCACAGAAGAATTCTTCTACGGTATAATAAGCTTTAGAAACTAAACTTAGAACTAAATTTTTTAAGATTTTGGATTTTTCTAATTTTTAGCGGAAGGTGATTAAATATTTTCTTACCGTTGTAGAATATAGAATTTTTGATTTGACTGGAATGGGGTAGGTACATGAATTTTCAATATTTGACGAGTGTTGCGTACTGTGGTTGAATTAATTTCATTCTTAAATTTCTTTAAAATTAAGCAAGATGTCTCTAACAAAAATAAACAGTCTCTAATTTTGGCTTTACACATATATTTAATGCCTTGCAAAACAAATATTACGTTAAATAAATGCTAAGAGCAGCAGCCCCAAAAACTTATGCCATATCTTAAATGGGACTCAATTAGAGAGAAATATGCGGTCCTTGTAGCAGCGAAATTGAAGTTATTAGAAATTACCCTAATCGCATAACAGTTGGAGCCCAGTTTTTTGCTGAGGTTAATTATATATGATTCAAATTTTAATTTATCATCCATGTATAACCCTAAAAATCTATTTACTTTTTCATTATTTATTACGTGGTCTTCAACTATAACTTCATTGAAATTGCATTTAAAAGTAAGAATGTTTGTTTTTGTTATGTTGAGAGATAAAAAGTTGGCGTCTGTCCACTTTTTAACCACGACAAGATCCTTCTTTACGTCTGACTCAAGTTTACTCAGATTTGTACCTGCCCAAAGTATTGTAGAATCATCAGCAAACAGAATAAATTTACCTTCTATTTCAATATTTTGTTAAATCATTAATATATATTAAAAACAATAGGGGACCGAGGACAGATCCCTGTGGCACTCCTGATCAATTCATATTAAATTGCATTTTTATTAAAATTTTAAACACTAAAATAATTGTTAAGGGGTAAACCATCCTGGAAATGTCAATGTCAATCAATACAAAACACTCCAAGATTTAACCTGAAAAGCTATAATTCGGCGCGCGTAAAGTGAAAAAAGAACATGTCCTATTTTACAGCACGCATGCTGTGCGGCACTGCATAGTGAGGCGACTCACTTCTTTCGCACGGCCGCCGCGCGGCTTCTGTATGCGTCATTGCATATAGAAACATGGTTTGCTGCAAATCATACCAACCTCATGCGCACCCCATACCTCTTCACTTGAAGTGCGCATCTTTGGTGGACGTTCTCCCTAACCTCCCGCTTTTTGACTGAAAAAATATGGCAGCCCAGGTTCGTTAAAGGTTCGAAAAGGTGAGACATCAGAATATGCGGATTTGTTCACCCTACCAGCAATTGTCATAGAAAAAAGAAACAAGTAGTTGTAAACAAACCTCTCTTAGTCATTTTTAGCTGATAGTACAAATGATGGAATTCACCAAGTTTAGTGCGTTCTTTATTTACAAGGTGCACATTCCATCTCCGATTTCCCCTTTTAGAGAGCAATAGCCACCATTTCAAAGCACTGTTTGGAAAGTCGCTGTCACTGTCACTCTGACGTAAAAATATTAAAAGACTGACATCGATCTACGGCGCGGCGACGAACGAACCACGTTCATCAAATCACGGTGAGATGCGCGGCGACTTGCAAGGCTAGGTGCACTACTCCAATATGTTTCTGTTCAGTCGTTTCTGTGGTATTGTTTATTTATCGCATTGTGGTGAGCAGCGCGACGAGTTGAACTACTTCACTAAGTTTTTACCATAAATACAGGGAGGACATTAAATTTATTATTTTTTAAAACTATTTTCCAAATATTTACCTTCTTAAATTTGAAAAAAAGGATATATATATAGCAGAATTGACACGAAATTTGGTAGTAAGGTTTTTTTTTGGGATGCGAAATCCAGATCTCATAACAGTTTTGCTGTGGACCTTCCAAAGGGCATCATCAGCAGCACTTCGCAAACATCTAGAGCTTCATAACTTTCTAGATTAGTAAAATTACGTACATTTTTTTCTTTGTTACTATATTCTTTATTATTATCTTTATTTACATAACCGAGCATCTACTGTATTTGAAACCTAAACTCAATTTTAGTTTAATCTTTTCTCAAGGGTCTAATTTTTAATTGATAATTTTATATCCATTTTTAGAGAATAATATAAGATGTCCGTGATTGTTTATTCCAGACAATATTTTAAATATTGCGTCGTCATTGCAAATTTTTATTTGTAGCGTTCAGCGCTGGCTTACCATTCTAGCTTAGACCAAAATCGACGAAACATAGGAATTTCAGCATCTAGTACCACCTCTAGATCCACAACAAAAACCAGTTCAAGTCCATACAGGTATTACAATTGACTTATATGAAATATACTCCGTACAGCATCTCTATAATGTTCTTATTTTTTAGGAGTGACACTCATCTGAGAAACACGTCAACCTCAACATCGAACTATAACTCCACAAGTGATGTTCCATCATATCTGAGAGGGTTTGACCATGAAGAAAGAAGAGTTCGGCATAGAGAAAGAGGGGAAAGGGAACTTACAGAAGGTAACATATGTAACAGCATAGAATATTTTATTTTATTTTATTTGTATTTAAAAGGCTTGCTTTACTGGCAGAAACTCAAGAAATTCGTTAACATGTGGCTCGTATTTTGGGAAAGCAAGGGTTTTATTGTCTCTTAAAAAGCTAAACAGTAAATCAAACTATAGAACATATTTTCTGTAATATAGACCTAACTCCTTTTTGGACCTAATTTCATCGTTATGGTACTTCCTGACTAAAAAAGCAATAACCATAAATATCTCTAACATCGACAAGTTTTCAATTTAAAAGAAAATATTCTCTATAGATACTTAAAACATAAATTTACTCGAAACAAAACCTTTCTTAGAAAGCTTCTAGGGTCTAGTTTAAAAAGTTGTAGAACACATGGGGTTTTTATTACATGCAACGTTTCTCGAGAACCAAGAATGCGCGGGAATTGAATTATATAGTTTGATATTAAAAGAAATATAGATAAAACTGCGATTTTGAGACTGAAACCGGTATCTGCCCTATACACGTTGTACAAAAGTTTTAGATCTGTTTATTTTTTTTTTCCTACCAAAAATTGAAAAACACAAGAAACAAGCAAAAACGACTTTGTAGGTTTTTTCTTATAGATTTCTAACTCTTTTTAGGTATAATTAGATTAGAACTTTGTTGTTTTGTATAAATTATAGGTTTAAGTCATTTTCTATGAGAGGAAATCAATATTTTCAATTATATCCTTTTCGTGGACTAGGTGAGCCATCTATCGGCGAATAGCCTAAGAATATTAAGGGGGTGGTCAATGAGGGTTTAAAAGTTAAAAGTGCAATTACACTGGTGATTGGTCAAAGTACCATCAGTCATGGGACGCGGGAACGACCATTACTTGTTTTGAGATTTTTGATTGGGTTAAAGTTGAAAAGTTGGGATTTTAGGAGCCAAGGGGTGTGGTGCTTTGGTCACAAGTTCTTTTCAAGAACGCAGTAAAATCAGTTCCGAGATTTTTACCGAACTCTCTGGTCGACTTACTAATTCTCGTTTAAAGTGATCCTTTTTTTTTCTTAATTTTATAAAGTTCAATTTAATCTCTTATCGTTTATTAACCAGTGTTTTGGGGTAAGATGTGTACCGTCTGGTAGTACATTCTGTTCTATTTCTTTATTTCTTTTATTATGAATTTTCATTAAACGCATGTCGATTATTCAGTTTGAATACTGACTAATGATCTAGTTGGGCTTTAGTTTTGAAACCTCTCTTTCTCGCTAGATGTAAATAATATTTTTTTTTTATAAAACTAGTCTATAAGACTAACCATTGTAATTAATTAAATTGTATCTCGTTTCAGGTAGAGAACGTGGGGATAGTGACTCGGATAGTGACGCATCTGAAGGCAGAAGCTTGGACCTTGCTTCAAGTCACTCTAGTGATGATGATGAATCCAGCACTAGGAGACATCACCACAAAAGTCATGTGTCCAGGTAAGGATTTGTCTTATTAAATTGTGATTAAGTGTAAAATGAACTTTATTTTTCAGGCAAGGATATTTGCCGAACATTACGGAACATGTAATTTCAAGATGCGGGACACCTCCTTCGCTTAATGTAGTGACCAATTCTCAGTTATTTCCTGCAGTGCAACCAAACTATGGTTCTAGATGGGCAAGTCAGTTGCCGGAAGCATATCTTCCCAACACTAATGGTATGTATAGAGGTTTTTATGTAAATTGTTTCTTCTAAAACACCTAAAATTTGATATGGCGATAGAACAATCGTTCCCTGTTGCTTCTACTGGGTAACTTGAGGGGAACGGTCGGGGAGTTTTAACATTTTGCATCTTTAGGGCAATATAACCTTATTTTTATGTTTATGTTCTATGCATTTCATATTAGGGGTTTGTTTAAATTTAGTAAGTATTATTTTGTATCGTGTACCTCCTTCTCAACATAATGAATACCGATTTGCTAAGACTTGTTTGGTGGAATGGAATAATTCAAAACGTGGATGAAGCAGTTGCATTCAATAATATTAAAAGGAAAATACTTTCAAGAGCGGATCCCTTTGATCTCCCAGATGAAAAGTTTGTTAAGGTATGGTCCGTTCACAGATTTAAGAGAATGACTACCTGCCCACTCATCATAGAGATAATGATTTTATTATCCATGTAGGGACCGTACTTGGCTGTAATTAGTTTACAAAGCCTTATTAAATAATGGGAAAAAAATAAGTAGACAAATCAGTGTTGCAAAATCAGTCATTTTATTAGTTTGTGTGAAATAAAAACGCAGCTTTGATTATCCAAATATGTGGCGTCCGTGGATTGGTGAATCTAGTATAGAACAGCCGGAGGGGGTACAGGTACAACCACAGTGCGGAAATGAAATTGGAAGAAGATACTTATCTTTAGATTGTAAAGAGATCATAAAAAATGTATATACAACTCTCATAGAACGTGAAAAGTTGAGTAAAATGGAATGTATTAAAGAAACAGCGACATTTACTAAAATTTCGGAAAAAACAGTATGGAAAATTGTGAATAAACCTATCACCGAAAGGAGAAGAAGAAAAGATTCTGGGACTTGCAAAAAATTAGATCGCAGCGATGAAGATTTAGTCCAACGCAAAATGTATAAGATGTATGAAGAGCATACGGTACCAACACTGGATAATTTACTGAAAAGACTTGAGATAGATAACACGGATATCAATTGCGGTAGGACAACGCTGTGGAAGTGTCTTCAACGAATCGGCTTTGAATTTAAAAAAGTCGATAAACTGCAAGTTATCATGGAATCGCAACGACTTAAGGCATGGCGATTTGAATATTTGACAAAAATCGCTCAGTACAGAAGTAAGAAGACTTATTAACTTAGATGAAACCTGGTTTGATACTCATGATACCCCATTAAAAGGTTGGGTTGATTCTAGTGACAGGTGTAGAACAAAGGCACCATCAAACAGAGGAAAAAGAATAACCATAGTACATGCAGGATCCGAAGATGGTTGGGTACCAAATGCACTTTCATTGGCAGCCAAGAATATAAATGACTCCGGTTTGGATTACCATAACGATACCACAGTTGACAGTTAAATAAGCACACTAAAAGAGAGTTACTTGATGTGCCTAAATTTCTGAACCTAGAAAAGGAGTACTACTGCGACAGCTACGCTAAATGTAAGGGGCATACAGTGCAGTCTTCCGCCGAATCACTGTATATATAATCCCATAGAACATATATGGCATCAATTAAAATCTGCCTTTAGACGTAATAATGTATCACCCACTATAAACGTTAGTGTACTGGATATTATTATTACTGAAGTGGACAAAGTGCCTGTGAGTAGCTGGAACAATTGTGTTTCGCATATTAAAACTGTTGAAAATTCATACATTCAAATTGGGAATATTACAGAAAGATTTATTATTAACATATGTGGTGATAGTGACAGTGACAATGAATTAAATGAGTAACCTGTAGTTACATTAATTAATTATAATGTATAATTATAACATATTCTATCCTCGATTCTATCTAAAATTGTTTATTATTTGTGTCAAATCATCCATGCTTGAAATACAATTCAGTGCGGGCCTGTGTAGACCCCAGTCTAGCTATAAGCTGGATTTATAAACTCGAAAAGTTAGCGAGGCTGAAGTTATAGAGTGATAGTGTTGTAGATAAATTCATAATTTTGGATTAACTCGAGTAACAGTAAATTAGTGTCACCATTCTCTGTACTATCCATTTCTAGTTTTCCAATTTCTGGCACAAAACACAATACTAAGCTTACAACAAACAGAAAATCCAAATACAAATGACGGAAGGGCGACATAAACAACGAAAAGACATTTGACATTTCGCTGTAACCACATGACTTTAAAATAGCTTCATTGGTCGAACCGAACCTCTCGAACTCCGAACATAAAAATTGGTTATCTCGAACTACACCGAAACTTTTTGAAACTTACGAACTTCGCACAAGTTTATAAATTGAACTGAGTGTTCCCTTTAGTTTAAATTGAACTCTTATTTCCAACGTCAACTGAACCTCAACCTCGCCAACTTTTGGAGTTTATAAATCCAGCCTAAAGCTGGATTTATAAACTCGAAAAGTTGGTGAGGTTGAAGTTATGATCAAGTTTGTGAGGTTAGTTATTCCGAACTCCGAGCATAAAAATTGGTTATCTCGAACTACCCGGGAAGTTTTCGAACCTTACATGAGCTTTACATGAACAACATGAACGAGTGTATAAATGGAACTGAGTGTTCCCTTTAGTTTAAATTGAATTCCTATTTCCAAGATCAACTGAACCTCAACCTCGCCAACTTTTCGAGTTTATAAATCCAGCTTTAAGCTTGCGAACAGCAGGCAAGTCTTTGTCAATGAACTGTCAAAGATTTTGACAGTTTGAATTTAAATTAATATTATTGTCTGATTCTCGTCTCGTTAATGGTCTTAGTCTTGTACCTACCAATTTCGTCCTTCAACTCATATAGTCTTACTCATCTCCTTCAACTCAGTCGACTCCATCATACTTTCTTCTATCATTTGCTTGATCTTGTTTAGCCATTCCCTATTATTGTCATTCATCATCGTACGTCATTTTGCCTTCATTCGTCGTTTGCATGGTTTCATACGCTCCTCAATCGTCTGCTGTAGGTCTGTCTGGGTTATGGGCTTGTCATCGGATGTCGGCCGGCAGCTTAGTCTCGTTGCTTGGCCTCACCCCGCTTCACTTAAAAAGATCGAGAGAACTTAACGTCAATGTCAACGACTGCACACTTCAAGGATTAAAATGTGACTAATTTTCCCGCTGTTTCTTTTTCCTTAAATCTTAAATATTATTTAACATGAATTTAACCCTGTACTTTCCATATGAAGTGAAAAATTTTCATATTTAATCCAAATATTATTTTTTTGTATTTTGAATATTTTTGTTATTGTAGCTGTGACTTGAAAATTTATAAAATATTGGGATAAAAGAACTCTGAACTGTTTTTATTGTAATAATAATTGTAAAAAAATTACTTATAACTTCCAGTTCCAGAAGTCGGCCGATGGTCAGCCGAAACAGGATCCGACAATGAATTTCTACACAAAACAAATTCGCCAAATCCACTGCCACATCCGGACGTCACTCCGGAAACGTGCTTACGTACAATGGACTCTGAACAATATATGGTCCAGGCACATTACAACCATCACTACAACACTAACGCCTCGTTTAAAGGAGACTATGTGCCGAAAATTATGCCCCATGAAAATGTCAACTATCAGGAATACGACAGGTGTTCTGATATAGATGAAAAGCATCACATGAATGATAAATACTTGTTTCCTTATACAGGTGAGTGAACATTCGTAGTAGAGGACGATCTATAATGTTTTAAAATTATTATTGTTGTCTAATTTGGATTTTATTCATTATTTTTTATTATTTTGTTTTTATGCTGCGCGGCTAGATAATATAGAAGGTTTGTGAATATATACTTAGTACTTACCTAAAATTGTTATTGTTATATCCCTTGAATATTGATAAATTCACTCATACAATAAAATGTCCATTTGACATTTGCATTTTTATCAATTTTGACATCGATAAAAGAGGTGCATCCTTTTTTATCGCGATAAAACCCACTCCAGCTCAAAATCGAGTAGCTTTTCTTTTTCATTGCTCGGCAACCTGACATATTGTTACAAATTAATTTGATGCTGTCATAAACATTTTTTTAGTGAAGTATTATTTTTTTTTGTATCTATTCATGCCAAAATTCGTGAATTTCTCTAGCTTAAAATAACTCGATCTTTTTTTTTAAGATCGGATAAACTTTTATTTTTTAAACTCAAACTAGATCACTTTTTAGCAATTAAAACTCGAACGGTAATAGGTAAAAACGCGACAGCACTAGATACGTTTTTAATTCATCATAATACCCAATTTCATAACAACGTGCAAATGAATGAATTTTATTTTTTTATGCGAAAACCATACGTCAAATGAAACAAAATGAAAAGACCAGATTTGCTCAGAAAGGAATGAGGATTTCAAAAATAATTTTTACTTTAAGAGAAAGCAGTGGCGTATCACTTTTCTCTTTAAAATGATTCGGTGCAAATCCCGCACGAACGCCACTGGCAAGAATAAAAAATCATGTTGTACAGCAGAAAATGCCTTTTGATTCATAGAAGATGCGTACCACGTTTCACAAAAATATATAGGGTCATACCAAAGTTATATTTTTATATCATAAAAAAAAGGTTTTTTTCATAAAACTTTAGCACCCTGTGTTTCAACAGTTAAGACTTTTAGGACATATGTTCATATGAAGGCCCTAGGATAATCTCCTTAAATATTAGCATGTTGTTAGGAAACACCCTGTATACAGGGTGTTACAAATTCGACATACGAGCATTGGAATCTCGGAAACCATAGGAGTTAGAGAAACGGTTAAATGGGGGCAAAGTTGTGCAATTCGGTGCTGATTAAAATGCCGCTTTAAAAGTTTTAAGATTCCGAATACTTCCGATATTATTCGAAAAAAACCGAAATTTTGCAAAATCGTTTTTATTTTTTCCTGAGCTTATTTGAATAGCTATTTAAAAATAAATGACACTTTGTTGTTGCAACTTTTTCTCCTCTACAAAATGACGTTATTAAACTAAAGATCCGACGTTTCGTCTCCGAGCGGCCAACATCAACTTTATTTTTTTAAATACGGACCTGGAATTTTTTTTACCGATTTTTAAACCCCCCTACCCTCAAAATGTAATGGCGGTATTACTTTCTAATAATGAATTGTTTTTGCTTATTTCCTTTTAAATTCGTATTTTACATTTGTCAGTCCGGTCCTGGCAACGAATCACAATATTAATTAAACACTCTATTTTATTTAAAACATTCATACATAAGTAACATAATTTATTTTATAAGAATTTTCTAATAATTATAAATTTCTTAATTATAAAACCCAATTTTCTAAATGTTCAAAAATATTGCCGTTTTGCTCAATGCAACGATCGATTCTTCTTCCAATTTTGGCGACAGCCCTTTCAACCGATCTTCTCCTTATCCTACCAACTGCAACCTGTATGCGTTCTTCCAGTTCCTCCATGGTATAAGTCATTTTTATAAATACAATTTTTTAATGTCCCCCATAAAAGAAATCCAGAGGCGAAATATCTGGCGACCTCGCTGGCGACTCTATTGCCCCACCATTTCCGATCCACCTATCAGTAAGATCAACTTTAAACAAACTTTGAAGAATTGGAAGAATAATACAACATACATTACGTAGGCTATAAAGGTCAATTGGTAGTATAGCAAGGATCATAAGAAACATCGATCTGTGCATAGGTAGGTACCTATGGGTTAAAGGAAATATTTTTGAACATTTTGGAAATTAGAGCTTTCCTAATAAACTCAAATTTTCATGAAACCCATTTCTAAAGGTTTTTATAAAAATAACGTTTTTAATTATAATTGTGATTCGTTGCCAGGACCGGACTGACAAATGTGAAATACGAATTTAAAAGGAAATAAGCAAAAACAATTCATTATTAGAAAGTAATACCGCCATTACATTTTGAGGGTAGGGGGGTTTAAAAATCGGTAAAAGAAATTCCAGGTCCGTATTTAAAAAAATAAAGTTGTTGATGTTGGCCGCTCGGAGACGAAACGTCGGATCTTTAGTTTAATAACGTCATTTTGTAGAGGAGAAAAAGTTGCAACGACAAAGTGTCATTTATTTTTAAATAGCTATTCAAATGAGCTCAGGAAAAAATAAAAACGATTTTGCAAAATTTCGTTTTTTTTCGAATAATATCGGAAGTATTCGGAATTTTAAAACTTTTAAAGCGGCATTTTAATCAGCATCGAATTGCACAACTTTGCCCCTTTTTAACCGTTTCTCTAACTACTATGGTTGCCGAGATTCCAATGCTCGTATGTCGAATTTGTAACACCCTGTATACTCGTAGCTGAGCGACAAAAGAAGCCGCTAGTGCTTTCGTTCTTCTGTCGGTGTCATTTTTTTAGCAGCAACGCGGTTTTTCAATTCTGAATTATTGACTCTTCTACTGGCGGTTGGTTGAGAACCCTCGAGGTTTCTTTCTTCTCTTTCTGTTTTGGCTCAACCTGAGCCAACTTTTCTTATCAGTGACCCTTCTTGTTGGGTTAGTTAAGATTACTTTACTTTAAAAATCCTTTATTGCCAGCAAAATTTACAATGAAAAGAAGCAACGTCACTATGTGTAGGCCAAAAAATTGCCTTAAATAATCCGTCCTTATGCAATAAGGATCCCTAAATCACTATCATCACTAGGAACAATTTAAAACAATCAAGATCATCAAAGCAATCCAAAATACAATACAACAATATAAAGTAGATACCCTGATTATGCAGTATTTCTGTTAACAATTAAACGTATAAAAACAAATGTCCTTGGCATACCTAATAACGAACTTTCGAAAAGTTTTAGTGCTTTCCAACTGCCTTATAGCATCTGGTAGTGTGCGGTATGCTTGAATGGCCCTGTATGAAGAGCCATTCTCATAAAAGGATGAACTATGCGCTGGAACCCTTAATTCGTTCCTGTCCCTAGTAACAATGCCCATATCCGCGGTGTAAAATTCGCGATTCAATGTAAAACGCTCTGGATTCTTTCTAACCAACATAACCAGTGACAGAAAGTACAGAGAGGAAACAGACATTATGTCCACTTCTTTAAAGTAGTCTCTACAGGATGTTTGAGGATGCAGACTATTGCAGACCCAGCAGACACCTAATAATTCGCTTCTGCGCGATAAAGATCCTCATGGCATGCTTTGATGACCCCCAAAAACTCAAGTTGAACGTTGTTCACTTTTATAATTCTGCTTGTATTTGTAGAGTATGATTGTATTAGAGCACAAACTGACCAATGTTGTTCAATTATTGTTACTGTTTAAGCTTTCGTTAAACGTTGCCACCATGCTACTTTCCATATAATTCGTTAAAACGCAAAAATAATTACCTATAAATAAACCCTTAGAAATCAAGTGTAGGTATGCTTTTTTTATTAATTGAGCTGTATATTAAAATTACAGAAATATGTTAATTTTAAGTGAAATTTACTAATAAATAGTGAAGCCAGAAACATAGTATATTTTTATTTAAATAGCTGAAGAGGATCATATCCATGCTCACACCAACTATCTTGCTCACAACATGGTCCAGTCACAACCAGGAAGTCGCATTATGTCCCCAGTGGCCAACGACAACAACTTTGACTACCATGGGTCAAACGTGGGGTCTAGGATGGGATCCAGAATGGGTAAAACAATATATTAGTTTACCATAAATGATAATAGGGAGATATTTCAAAATCCACTTAAAAGTAACCCAAAGGCATTTATTTAATTTTTTTTTTTTTAATTTACGGACTACTCCATTTAGTTTATAACAAATTACAAAAAAATGTTAAATGTATCGAAACTAAAACGTGGAAGTAAACACAGTTCCTGTTTAACACATAATATAAATATAATTTTAAATTCCGTAACACAGCCAGTGGGCCTAAATAAACTAAACTTGTAACCAAAAATAGTTCTTTTTGCCCTCTTTTGACATGTAAATAATCTTTCCACCTCTCCGCAGTTATCATACAGAATAATCCCATAGCTGAGATAGGACACAAAATTTGCATAATAGACCATTTTAGATGTTTGCTTGTCCAAATATTTTGCCAAAACGCGGGGTGTATTACATACTTTATTTAACTTACTAAGTACATATTGGACATGGTGGTTCCATGATACAGAATTGTCCAGGACCATTCCCCAAAATTTAGTAGTTTGTGCTAATTTGATGTATCCTGGGTTAAGGGGAATCCAACCATCGTTCAAATCTAACGAATTTTGTTTATTTATTTATTTATTTATTTATTTATTTATTTATTTATTTAAAGCCAGTACACTACAGAAAGATCTTATTTCTAAATGGTACAAACGGTACAAAATTAACAATCCCTAGACATACCCGACACTAAAATCATACAATACAAACAGTTTAAACCTTAAGCCTTAAGATGGTCTTTAATGCGGTTAAGCCAATAAGGAATATATCGCAGTCGGAGTAAAATTTATTGTATGTGTGCATCAGCCTGTGAGCAAAGGTATTTGAGCCGTAGTTAGTCCTGTGAAACCTTTCATGAAATAATTGTATTTGTCTTGTGTTTCTACTAGGAATTGAAAATAATACTAAGCTCAACAGATCGCTACAGTCTATACTCCCATTCACCAGTTTATATAAAAACAACACCTGTGCGTTCCTTCGCCGGGTCAGCAAGCTCTGAAAGCCACAGAGTAAGAGTCTTGTCGAGTAGGGTACATTCTGGTAAGGAAAATTATGCTTGTACAAAAGGTATTTAACAAATTTGTTTTGAACCTTTTCCAGTCTATCTATGTGACACGCGTAACCTGGAGACCATACGACAGAACAATACTCTAAAACACTGCGTACTAAACAATTATAAACGCTAGTAAGCGCCTTAGTATCGCCGATGTGTTTTGTGTTCCTCTTGATAAACCCAAGCAGCCTAAACCCCCTCAGAACAATACTATCTATATGCTGGTTGAAAGTCAAATCACTGTCAAATATTACACCGAGGTCATTTAACGATGACACACTCTCGATGATCGAGTCTTTAATCTTATACACCGTTCTGTGAGGGTTTCGACGCTTGCAGAAACTAATAGCCCGACACTTAGAAACATTAATACTTAAATAATTCGCCTCGCACCACGCAACGAAGTTGTCAAGGTCAGACTGCAGACAATTAGAATTCGCAGAGACAGTATTATAAAACTTCAAATCGTCCGCATACAGAAGGCAGCGAGACGACCTGAAACAAGAAATGACATCGTTTACAAACAGCAGAAACAGTATGGGTCCAAGATGGGACCCCTGGGGGACGCCTGAGGTGACGAAAATTTCGCGCGAAACAGAACCACAAGCAACAACGCGTTGATGACGTAGAGACAGATACGATTCAATCCACCCAAGGTAATGTCCCGAGATGCCGATATCACCAAGCTTTTTCAGCAACAAGGCATGGCAGACACTGTCGAATGCCTTAGAAAGATCGGTATAAATGCAGTCAACTTGATTCCCAGACTCAACCGATGTTAACAGAAAGTCCTGATATAATGCTAGATTAGTTGCAGTAGATCGGCCTGAAAAAAAACCGTGTTGCTCTGGTATAATATAATTCTTGTAGGTGTTGAAGATCTCAACGGTAATCATGGACTCAAGAAGCTTAGGGATAGCAGAGAGCAGAGAGATTCCACGATAGTTAACTATTTTCGTCCTGTCACCCGACTTGAAAACGGGAATCAAATTAGAATGTTTCCATGAAGAAGGAAAGCAGCCGGTGTTGATAGATCTCTGAAAGAGAGTTCTTAAGGGGTCCAGGAGTGAGCTGCAGCAATTTAACAGGAGTAAAGGGGGTATACCGTCTGGACCAGCCCCCTTGGAAACGTCAAGAGACATTATACTATCCCTAATTTCTTCGATAGTAAAAATGTGAGAAGATAAAATGGATGAGAATTCAGTAGGCAAAGCACCAGAACTGATCGGCTTGGAGTGATCCGAGTAGCAAGACTGAAAATGAGTAGCAAAGGCATTAACAATGTCCGTGGGTTCACTAAGGGTAAGATCGCCGTACTGCATACCAGCTGGGAGACCGGACAACCCCCCCAAATTCCTGACGTAGGACCAAAAGTGCTTGATATTCTCGGGAATCAGAAGTTCGGCGTTGGTAATAAACGTCAAGTAACATACGTCAGTCCGAAACTTGACCTCTCGTCTAATGACGGAGTAGGCGTCATAATCGTTCTGAAGACTCGTTTTTTTGAATTTCTTGTAAAGTTTATTTTTATTAGCGATAAGTTTACGGAGGTCGCGATCAAACCAAGAGGGATATTTCGCTCCTTTAATAGTCTTCTTAGGAACGCAGAGGTCTATACCTTCAAAGAGAACCGAGTAAAATCTCTCAGTTGCCAAATCTATATCAGAGATTGAAGTAAGAAAATCCCAATCAACATGGTTATAAAAATTATTCAAATCGTTGAACTTGGCATTATTAAAATGATAGAAGGTAGATGTGGCATTATTTTTCAACTCTGGGACATTATAAATATTAAAGTAACACTCAATTGCAGGATGGTAGGTATCAATATCAATTAAGGAATCAGAGCACGACAAAACAGATGTTTCATGAAATTCGTCAGCAAAAACGTAGTCCAAAATTCGATCAATACTGTTACGGTGATGATTGACTTGTTGTAATTCTATAAAGGCCATGGTGTTCAACAAGATCTCAGCGGTAGGGGAGCGCAGAGCCGCAGGAACCAATACATCATCCTCGAAAGTCCATTGAACATTGGGAAGGTTAAAGTCCCCGCATATTATAAACCTATGATTATCATATTTATTCCTCATGGATTCGCAGGTATGACAAAAGGATTCATAGCATTGAAGTGATGAGTTCGGAGGGATGTATATGCAGCAAATAATAAATTTAGCCTGATCCACGCATAGTTGAGTCCAGACATCCTCATAAAGGTCGCCAGCTGCAGTATGTACAGCAGTGAAGTTCCTAGAATAAAGAGAACAAAGACTTATAATTCCAGAGATAGTAATTCTTCTTCGCCACTGGCAATTTACATCAAATTTGTGTTGAGAGAACTGTTTCATTAAGTGTGTGAGACCTCGAACATTTTCATCTCCAATAACTAAAGTCTGACGTTTCCTTATTGCACGCGAACTAGGCATAACATTAGAGAGAATCGCATGAGCTTCGTTTGCTGCCGTAGACCCAAGAATGGAGGGTGGGTGTTCTCCTGTTGGCCAGATAGGGGAAGAGGTTACAGTCTGGCTACTGCAGTCACGCTTATCAACTGCGTTCTGCATCGCATCCATTACCCGTCTTAGCTCCTTTAGATCATTTGAATAGGCTACATTTTCTTGTTCCAGTGATTCGATTGAAGTTCGTAGGTTATTATTAAAGTCTGTTAATTCCTGAATTTTTTCCTCGAGTTTCCGCCTAGCACCATCCCAATTTTCCAACTTCAAGGTCAAAACAGATTCTTTCTTTTTCAACCCATTTACCTCTATGACCAAAGAGGCATTATGTTTTGTTAATGATTCCACCCGAGATATCAGTTCACTCTCAGCTTCAGTCACAGAGTCTTCAAATACTTGACTATTACGTTTCAGTCTCTTGATTATCTTGTTCTTCTCTAGAAGTTCTCCCTCGAGCAGCTTGATTTTACCAGTGAACGAGGACACTGCCCCGCTCTGCTCATTATGTGTTGTTTGACAAGCAGAAGAGCATAAAATCCTGTAGCCACCCAGCCTGACTACCTCGGTGCAGCGTTCCATTGTGAACTAAAAATATCTGTAAAGCTTTAGATCGTCTGCGATAAGTAAGAATTCTGAGTCCTGAATAACTTCTGAAACATCAATCATAAACAGGTTAAAATGAAGCTGCCCACAGTGTTAGCCCTGAGGCACTCCTGTAGTCACCTCCATCTCACCAGATACATAATTGTAGATTCGGACCTGCTGTGTCCTTTCGGAGAGGTAGCCCATAAGCCACTTTAAAATTTGAGTCTTAAACCCAAGTGCCTCGAGCTTTCCGAACAATATATTTAGATTAGCCGTGTGGAATGCCTTTGAGAAATCAGAATAAATACTGTCGGCATGTATTGAAAGATAAAACATTAGGCTCAGACCAAAGCGGTTTTTTAATACAAAATATTGCAAAATAACAACAATTTTAAACATTGTGTCTCAGAATCTAATAAAGAATTACATACCAAAAAAGCCAGAGGAGCGCTTCCACCTCCTCAAGAAGTGTGGTCAAATACTTCGATTGGATATACCCTAACAACATTACCAGTAAATACGTTCTCTTGTACCTTGGCAGATGGCAGGTCAAGCACAAGTAGTACTGATCTCTCATTTTAATACAAGCTGTCTCTTTGTGGTAACTTACTATTTTCTCTTTTTAGGTTCTGTTCTTGGTTCTGTACATGGTTCAGTTTGTGGTAGCGTGAGGGGATCGCCTTCACCCCTTATGCCCCCCGTGTCGATGATGCATTCTGGAATGCCTCCAGAACCTTCATCGTAAGTACAGTATTTTTTTAGAGCTCAATTGCCTTCATTGAAGGCTTGAGAAATTAACACTGCATGAATTCTATTGCCCGGCTAAGTTAATCATGTCTTGAATTAACCAAAACAATAGTAAATTGTATTGTGCAATGTATATTTAATAATAATAATAATAATAAGTCAGTTTATTGTAATGATGATATTTGAAGCAAAGCTTCCTCGCTCTGCCACTATATTTTTATGTTAAAGACGAAGCATAGGTTTATTGTATTAAAATTAACAATCTGTTTGTAGATGGTGTTGGGAATACACAGTTAACAAATAATTCAGTTGGTGAAGGTAAGATTATTTTAGAAAAAAATAAACCAGAAGTATAATTTTCAGAATAAAAGAAAAAGATGAGGAAACTCCCGTATAATTGTTTATAAATTCATTATTAAAAATAGTCCAAAGTAGGAAAAAAATTGTTTTAAAAATGGATTTTAAGATCTACTTTTAATAACAAATGAATTCATGTACAATATATTTTTAAGCACACCTGAACTAGCTAAGGAAATGTTCGGCTTAAGAGAGATATTTATCACACAAGCTTCTAAATAATATTTAAGATAAATAGCCTTAAAAACTTAAGAGAATAAAATATAGTCCTTGGAAATATCTTGTGGCAATACTAGCCTAAAGTATTTAGACCAATATGAAGTCGCGTAATATCTTCCCATCGTTGCATCATGATATTTCTAAATAAGTTTTAAAAATGTATAAAGCTAAATGTACTATTTTAAATATTTGGTACGAGTATTGACAAGAATATTTTGGATAAAATTCGGTTTTGCACCTTTGCTCATTAAAATGCGTTTTGAGGTTGTATTTTTGCTAAAATTACATATTATCATCCAAGATATTATTCGAAAAGGCATTTTTGGACATTTTTTGAAGATATTATACTATGGATCGAAGGTCTGTTAAGGAATATTTGTGGAATGATCTTTTTGCAGAAATATTCGTTATTTATTAAATATTAGGATTTAAGGAAAACCTATAAAAGTATTCTATGATAAAAAATGAAACAATATTTTTTATCAGTATTGCTAAATTCTCATAATTTGTTCAGGCCAAGAAAATTTAAGTTATTTATATAGGTATACAGAGTGCTACAAATTCGGATAGGATCTTGAAAACCATAACAGATATAAAGTCGGTCAAATTGAGGCAAAGGAAAGAAAATCGAATCGTTTTATTTTCTCCCGAGTTTATTTGAAGAGATATTTAAAAACGAATCGCACTTCGACAGGACAACTTTTACCTGCTTTACAAGTTTGTGGTCTTAATATTTTAATCCGACGTTTCATCCCCGGGAACCATCATCAACTTTATAATTAATAATATAACATAATATATTAATATTGATATGTGTGTTTTATGTCGGTTTCGATCCCCCTAAAACAATGATGTATCACAATCACTCTTTTACCATTCAAGGAAGCGTACCAGACAAATATTTCTAGTACAGTACTTTTACAGAGGTTTCCACCATACCATTGGTGTAACGTGTAACTGATGTCGCAGAAACCCAGACAATTTTTTAAGCACATAGAGCATATTTTGCTATCTTACTTGCTAAGTCGATTGCAACTGCATTTTCATATTTTCAAGCGACTTTGTTAATAAATTCCATCGCAACTACATTCTCTTCTGCAGTTCAATAGAAATATTGGTTTAATTGATCTAACAGTGCAGCAGCTAGTGAATGGATCGATTTTCTGTACAATGAGTGAAGTGATAGTTAAATTTGCAGAATACTAAAGGTTATGAATTAGACAGTCGTTGCTCTCAAATTTTTTGGGTTGTAAAATTAGTATTAACTTTTCAACACGAGACAAAAAATGTCTCATCTAATATACTGGATTTGAATTGTTTTGGTAAATTTGGTGCATGTTTATTTGCTTCTAGTATTTGAACTGTACCCTTGCAAACAAGGATGAAGTTTTGGAGAGTATGAAGAAAACTTCCCCTACGGGTTTTAACTGGCATTTTTAAACTAATGTTAATATTTTTCAGTGCTAATTTTACTGAATAGTGCGGTTAGTACTTTAGCTTTGATTTGCAACTAAGTATGTCGTTACACAACAATTGCAAAGTGTGGCAAAGATATCCTAGGGGCACAAGATGAGTGTACTTTCATGTTACAGTGTGAAAGCCTTTCTCATATTAGCTGCGATATCTTCTATGACAACGAGGAACTTCTCTGGGTTGTATTTTTCAATAACTTCTGATATTTTTGTACAGGGTTATTGATTATAAATGGACCGCCCATCTATATCAGTAATTTGTTGAGTTACATGAAAAATGTAAATATAAAGGTTGTAGTTTTTTTTACTAATTGTTTTATGGCGTTACACAAAAAAACAATCGAGCATCATATGTGTGACATATGACATAAAGATGTTAGTTTTTAAATTGAACCCCCTTGTATATTGTTTTTTAGTTTTATAAAATTTTTAATTTTCTATTCACTTATATACAGGGTGTCTCACGGTGATCGTCCATTAGAATATTTCGAAAAGTTATGCGATTCAAATTCTGAAAATTTGGATTATGGGGTTTTCGGAGACGCTCTCCTCAGATGAAATAATATAGCGATATTATGCGACTTCCGGTTATACCGGAACTTGTCCAAACTTGCTTATTTTAAATGGAACACCCTGTATATTTTTAAATCAGATTTTACATAAAATTATAATTATTTTTTAATAAATGCATTATTAGTCTATACTTAATACTTTCCGAGATATTGACTTTTGAAAAATGACATAGCTCTCAAAGTTTAAAAATTCCATTTAAAAACTAACATCTTTATGTCATATTTCACAAATGTTATGGTCGAACACCATAAAACAATTAATAAAAAAAACTACAACTTGTATATTTACATTTTTCATGTAATGCATGAAATTACTCATAGATAGATAGATTTATAATCAATATCCCTGTACATTAGTGTTCTCCTACATGGCTGTTTTCTTTGGTGGCAAGAGATTCTATGAAGTCTGACTCAGGCAATATCATAAAGTATGTTTTGAGTATGTAACCGGTATTGATATTTGTACCCATTAGTTCGTTATTTTACGTTTTAACACTCAGTTTTTTTGTTGCCATACATTTTTGAGGTTGTTTAAACCCTACAAGAAATAACACACAACATAATATTGTACTACAAATATTTGCCAGGCACGACTTTCGTGATTGGTAAAAGGTGGATTGCATCATTGTTTTTGGAGAATTGAAACCTTTTCAAAACTGAAATAAAAGACACTGTATCTAAAGTCGCCCGGGAAGGAAACGTGGCAATTATCAGAAAGTAGTCCTAATTTTTTAATTATCTTAATGCTATTTTATTGAGTACTAAATTGTCCAACTAGGACTCAATTTGACGAGCTTTGTATTTCTTGCGAGTATCAAGTTCTTAACGTCTCAAGACTATATTGTATGTTATGTGTCATTTGTAAATGCCATGATACCTACTTGATATTAAATAGGTAGCTAAAACTGTATTAGACATAATAGTGGCTATACATTTTTTTTTTAGTATGTATGGTAGTTTTTGTAGTATTTTTTAGCTTTCAGAGGAGAAGACTTGAAGACTTTATATTTTACTAAATATATTCCTTTTTAATTTTGGCTACTGAGTACTACGTACTTAAGACATATTTTTTGTATAAGATCTGTGCCTAAAAGCTTTTTTTTTATTTGTATATAGTATTTTTAGTATTTATTAAAATAAGATCTCAATGTCGTATTGTAAGTAGCAAGGATCTGGTACTGTCACAGCTTATTGAAAATGTCATAAGGCGACTTTTTTTTGTTCAAAACCAGAAGTTTAGCAACCCTCTCAAAAATTTTCTCTGTACAATATTCTGTTACTCGCAAATGTATTGTCATTGTCACAGATTTATTCCTAATCTGTCGATTTGCAGTAGCCCTATGTTCTAATCAATGCAACCAATAGATATGAGGGTAATAGAATATTTTGTAGAAATGGCCTCTTATCTACAAATTAACTAGACATTGAAAAAGTCGCCCTTATTCTTATTCTATCTTCGACATAGTGCGCTTGTGATAGAGTTAAAGTTTAATGGTTCTAAGCATGGGCGTCGATAATATTTTTTTCCAAGGAAAGAGGGGGATAATCATATAAGAATATTCGGATACGTTTTGCGGACGAGAAGAGCAGGTAGAATAGTTGTTATATCAAAATAAGAGGAAAAAAGAAAATTAAATTGAATTTCTAATGTGTTCTGGACCCTTGTCATTCGAATCGTATTTATTTAGTAATGATTCCCGACTAATTTAATGTTTTAGGGGATAGAACCATATTAAAATTAAAACTTGCAAATTTCATCTATTTTATTTAGAATGAAAAGAATTCGTAAAATTTGCTGCAGGCGAAAATTTAAGCTAAAATTGACAGAAATCGAGCATAGTCTTGGTCCTGGTGGGGGGAGCTGTCCCTTTACCCCCTTCCCTTTTATCGACGCACTTGGTTCCTATGTAAAAGATATTTTATATGCAATAAATTGAAGTTTTATTTGTTTCTTGGATTTTTGATCAATCCTAAAATTAAAAAAACAATATCTGTTTCTGTGACGTTTCGGATTTTAAACCATCATCAGACTACAAAAGAGAGTATTATTACATTTAAAACTTTTTACAAGAAATAATCATTTTTTTAAAAATTATTACTATTGTCCAAAGGCGGCGGAAGACCTGTTGTGTGTGTTTAGAGCTCAACACACTTAAAAATTCCCCATGTGGGATTCAACACGGGAAATTTTCACGCCATACCCAAAAAAAGCTTTACTTAGCTTACTTTAAGGACTTTATCGTAAAAAAAAACATGAATTTGTGAAAAAATGCAACCGAAAAAATTTTTTCTGTATAACCTTTACATAGGTATGTCTGAAACTCTGAAATGTTTTTCTATATTTCGATTTCCAACGGGAGAGTAATATTCATTAGGGTGGAGGGGGGCTCGAATAGTATGAATCTTGGCTTGAACAACATACCGGTGCCGCACTTGTTTTACCAATGGAATTCGCTATTAGTTATTTGGCAGCCACGCACTTTAAGCGCTATCCTTGAACGCGTATATTTTTTCAATTGTTTTAAATAAATTAAGTAGGGCAAAAAGAATTATTAATACATATTTTAAAATAATTAAAATGAAATATTTTATTTTTTGCTTAATTATTTGATTGATTATGCAAGGCATATGGTCACGTTAAATTAAAACTCGAATTTTCTAACATCTTGACGTCTATCGTAAATTTAATCCTTGCCAAATACAAACTGTTTTTTATGGTCAACTCTTTAAATTTGAAAGAAACTTTTAATTTTTTTTTAGTGATGATTGTCGAATAAACCCAATATGAAGGCAAAATAAAATATTTCAGTTTGAAAAAACAAAAAGATACATTTCTTTTACACACTTTTTATAAAAACTTGCAAGATCCAAAATATATATTTCACGTCTTTTGAGGACAGCTTTCCGATGAGGTATTCAAAAATTTTTTTAACCTAAAAGAAAATTAAAACCATTTTTAGTTTTTCTCGATAATCTACGATATCAAAATTTTTTAGAGGTAAATGTATCGCAAAAATAGGGTTTTGAGATGATCTAGTCAGCAACGGTTCAAACCGCATTTCGATCGGACTTTTATTTTCCGAGTTTTTGAATTTTTAAACAATAAAATAAAATACCGACCACTCTCCGATCTTGCTCAATCTCAATAGGGTTCGGAAGGTGTCCGTTCTCCCCAACACGAATGTTCAAAATAATTGAATGAAATTTTGCGACCCCTATCGTGTATCATAGACACATTTTTAAATTTTGACGTTTAACAGCGTTTAAACGAAACACCCCGTATATTTGAATTTCATCTCACCAACGAGTCTAGATAGTTGTCGAAAGTTTAATCATTCCACCTTCAACCGTTTGTAAACAAATTTAAAAAAAAATGCAAAATTGTCGATTTACACGACCATACTACCACCACCACGCCATACGCACAAGTTCTAAGTACGATGACAAAAACATACTAGTTGAAAGTGGAGAGTATGCAATGTCGCTGAAAACCTCATTGTAATAATTCTCTATTTGGTAGCCTGATGATGGTTTAAAATATAATAAACCGAAGCGTCACAATAAATCAAAGCCCAAGAAGAAAATTAAAATTTGTACAACGAACGGTCAGGAAAAAAAATAAAAAGTAAATTGAAGGTTTGCGTTGAACTTGAGTCTTGAGTTTTTTTTATTAACTTAATATTTTGACGTGCGTACCAGGTCTACCTATGATGCATATTTATATCCTTAATTCAGTTTTTGCTTTTGTAAGAAGCCTAAAATAAAAATTTATAAAGCTGGATTATAGGATTAAAGTGATTTTTCATATGATATTCGGAACATTCCCTATTGGATTAAGTTGTAACACTACATTCCCTACATTTACATTATTTTTATTTTTAATTGTGCAATTTTTATACATTCCATTTTTTTATATACTTTTATACTCATTTTTTATATTGTGATTTTCAAATATATCCCAGTGAAGAAGTATTTTTGCGACTTTTATTTACACAGGGCGTAATTAGCAAATAACTTGGAGGTAATAATTATTATGTTCGAAACATTAGTATAGTAACTATAGTTCATTATAATAACATTATAGCAAAACTCTAAAATAACGAGAGTACAGGGTGCTCAAATTCGATTTTTTAAAATCAATTTTGCTTCATCAAGGTGCTTTTACACGGCCATATTCAGTTATAGTTTATATTTTATTTCAGTCCCGGGGGACCTATAAATACAATACACAATAGCTATATGCGAACATTCTTCTCTCAAAGTCGGCGAACTAAGATGATAAGATCAAATGGTTGTGTAGACCACTTTCCCTTAGTTCTCCGTTTTAGTTTTTACAGAAACAATGCCCAAAACTAAGCTTTCCATATTATATGTCATGGCTGAAACCTGGTCAATGGCCGGTATTGTTTAGGTTCAGGATAGTAACGTAAGTTTTTTTTCCATAGCAAGAATAAACTAATCTTTTTATACAGGGTGTTTCAAAAGTACGGTACGTAACTTAAGGGGTGATTCCTTACGATATTCTAAGAGAAAAAGTTCATATGAACATGTGTCCGGGGTTACCCCGTTTTTAATATACGGGGGTGTTAAAGTTTAAAAAAAAATGTTTTTTTTTTATAATTTTTAAATGTCCTTTTCCCGATCTTATTAACATTTGGTACCGTTATTCGTAATGATAAGGGAGTAGCGTCCCGCGGAGCACCTTAACGAATATTATTGACAAGAAAATGTACGCCAATGACTTTTTCTAATCTTGATATTTTTTTTTCGGATTTAACAACTAATAATGCAATATTTTTGTTCCTTGAATTGTTTTAGTATCTTTCTTCGTTTTCGAGACAAAAATTTTTTATTGCATGTACAAAAAAGATACCTATGTATTTCAAAGTTAATTAAAACATTTAAATTAAAAATAAAATTATTTTTTTAAATAATGATACAAAAAAATGCAACAACTAATCAAAGCAAATGGCCACCTCCTAATAAAGCGCACGATTGCAATCGACTTATCTAAAAGAACTTTAACACCCTGTATATCAAAAACAGGACAACTCCGGACACATCATATGAATTTTTTCTCTTAGAATGTCATAAGAAATCCCACCCTTAAGTTACGTGCCGTACTTCTGAGACACCCTGTATAACCCCAAAATTACCGGCTAACTGATGAGGACTATGATATGGCAAATATAAAATATAATAGTAGAGGAATATTTTCAAGAATAAATTTAATTTATTTTTAAGAAAAAAAAAATGGCAAACTACCGCACTGTAGTGCCAAACAATGGAGGTGTCATAAATTTAAACCACCCGAGCCCCCCAAAATTTGGAAATGGCGGACGTTCAAGAAACCAGTGGCTCTCACCGAGCGACGTCGGCATCGGTAAGTCCCTTGGTTGCTGGATCGACCACGTGACTGCACTTTACTGAGCAGATCAGCTAAAGAGCGTAAAGCGATCAATGTTCAGCTGTGCCATCACTGACACACACCTCCAACTATTGTTGTTTTAAAACTGCTATTTCAACTAAAATTTAGTCGGGAAATAGCGGTAAGATATTAACCGGGGATAGAGAATTATCGTCACATCTTCTACGGTAATGTTTAATGTTATTGCTGCGCTAAAGTACATGTAGATGCGAATCACGAATTGCGAATAATGCTCTGATTGGTCAGTTTTAAATATTTTTTTGGCGGTAAAAGTGTCAGAACGAAGTTTTTAGATTTTAAATCTGGGGGGGCGGGAATCTTGAATGACTCATTTTAGGAATATTCCCGCGATTTTTCTTACGAGTATGCGCCCTTATATTCGACCGGACAGCTGGTTTTGAACAATTCCTATAACTTTATTTTTAAGTTTAAGTGCAAATATTTTTTTAAGTTTTGTGGTATTTTTTATAGATTTGTGATTATAACCATAATAAAAACGTAGCAATCACAGGAGAAATAAATAAATAAAGGTAAAACGAACTAAAAATTGACGTTGAAGCTTGAGGTTATGTAGTTTCGTTCGGCCAATGTTACATTGGCCGAACGAAACTACATAACAATGTTTTGCCAACCGTTTAAAATGTTGAAAACTAAAAACACTAAAATATCCCTAAACACCAACGAAATTCGCGTCTATAATATGAAATAGGACAAGAGAGGTAATTTCTCGGATGCGAGATTCGTGAGTCGCATCTATATGAACTAAGCTCTAAGCTTATATAACGGTATCGAATAATTTGAAGGGCTACGCGTTTAATTGGGTGGCTGGGTAGCTTCGTACATCAGACTGATCTGTCGGACCAAGAATTTTTGGGGTTCATTATGTTACAATAAAATTGGATCTACGTTTCGGCGTTGATTGAAACAGTCTTTCAATCAACGGTTTCAAGTACCGTGAAGAATTGCGTTACAGGAACCTTGTCAACAACTCCCTAATGATAAAGGAATTGATTTGTCTTTGATCAGCTGTTTGCTGTTTCAGTGTTTACATGTTGACGTAACTTTACTATAATCGCATTTTTTTATTCATTGATGTGATTACTTAAGCCCAATTTATAAACTTAGTTAGTTACGCTACGCTCAGTTGAGTTCAGTTCCGCCGATGATCGTTCGACTTCAACAAACGAAAACATATGAAACCATTTATAAACTTTACGTTCGTACGTTACGCTACGCTGCGCTCCGCCGAAGATGACCAAGTTTTATCTTTTTACGTTGCCATTCGTTGCAGTTCGACTTGTAACCAATGGGCGCCGAAAGTTTAGTCACGTGGGTTTGCTTTGACGTATGACGTATGCCATTGACCAATAAAATGCAGAACGACATGCGACACGGAACGTAAGTTTATAAATTGGAAAGCCTTTGCGGCGCACCGTAACTGAGAGCGAAGCGGAACTGAACTGAGCGTAGCGTAACTACAAAGTTTATAAATTGGGCTTTATGTGTTAAATATTAGATTGCGAGAATGTTTTGTACCTTTCTCAAAAAGTTCGTTATGTCATTGTGAAATTAAATATTTCCCGGAAAACCGCATTATTTCACCTCGAGGAAATCAGCTGATTGAGGGCCAGCCAATGCCAATCCAATCCAACCTCCACATTCCCCTTCCCCCCTCCTGTTGATAATGATGTACTTTAACCTCAAAACGATGTGATTTTCGATTTCGGGATTTTACAGGACTATATTTAAATAATTATTTACCCGGAGAGTGAACACGATTATATAGTTTTATGTGATAAACAAATAACTGTAAGTTATATGTACAAGAAGTCTTAAGTTCAAATGAGTTTTACGAATATCCAAATTAGTATTTTGTACGGATCTCAAACCGGGAATGCACAGGATTTGGCTGAAAGAATTTGGAGAGAATCGAAACGATTTTATTTTCAGAGTTCTGTGAGGCCCCTAAACGAATATAATGTGGAGGACATTGCACAGGAACATTGTGTGATTTTTGTTTGTTCAACCACAGGCCAAGGCGAAGAGCCAGACAACATGAAAAGCTTTTGGAAATTTCTACTAAGAAAAAGCTTGCCTCCAGATTTATTGTTTAACTTAAGGTTTGTTGCTTATTTATATTTTTTTTGCTTTAGTTTACTTTCCACTGCAGAGCAGATACCAATATTTTCATAAAAAGATTTGCAGTGCTCGGCCTTGGAGATTCAAGTTACACCAAATTTAATTTTGTTGCCAAAAGACTCCATAAGCGTCTGATACAATTAGGTGGACAACCTATAATTCCTCTAGGACTAGGAGATGATCAACATGATTTAGGTTATGATGCTGTTGCAGACCCATGGATAGACAATTTGTGGACAAAACTAATAGAGGAATATCCATTACCAAGAATTATTCAACCATTACCTAAGAATTTACCAATACTTCCCAGGTAGATATTTAGTGCTCTTTAATAATTCCTTTGATTTCAATAGTAATAAATTTGTGAGGATACTTGCAACTGTAACATTTCACAGTTGAAATTATGGCTCCATTTTTTCGCAACATTCTAATTTTTGGTTCACTGAATTATCTCCAGGATTAGAGAAGATATAAGTAATGTTTTATAGCTGAACATATTTTTATAAACTTTATTATCACATAAATGATCTGCAAGTAGACTGTAGCTATTCCCTTTATGGAATGGCCACCTCTTAGTCCCGATTTAAATCTCATGGAGCATCTAGGAGATGTTCTTAACAAAAAGGTCAAAGTCATACACCCACACCTGTTAATCATAGTCTCGATCATAGTTAACTGTTGGATGCAGTAATTGTAATTAAAAATTTAATTTATTAACTTTCTAAGGCACATGACTGCAGTTCATTCAAATTCAAAGTAGAGGGGGGCATACAGGTATTAAAATCATATGAAATACACCAATTCTATTGTTTTCGTTTTTTTTTCTCTCTTGTTACAAGGTCGATTTTCTTAATTTTGTTTTCTTTTGTTGAAGCAATAAGAAATGCACTTTTATAAACATGTAGGTATTTGATAATACCTAAAGTTTATAAAAACATTTCAGATTTTGAAGTAAACATATTTTTATTACACAGGGGTATAAAACAAAAATTTTATCAAACATAATGCTCCTCAATAATCTGCAGCGCAAAAAATGATTTTTGATCCGATATATTTCTGATTAGTATTTGGTATTTCGAGGTATTTATATAAATATCATGATATTTAGTCTTAACATAATTTTTAGATGGAGTGTAAGAAAGGAGGTAAAATTTTTGGAAAACTGCAATAATGTCAATAAAGTTCAATCAATTTTTTACTCAACCAAAAGATGTAATGAATTTAATGCAAGGGTTTTAGAAAATGACAGACAGACTGACCCAACTCATTTCCAGGTAAATATGGATATCATATTGCACACCTTATTTTTCTCTTTAACACAATAAAACTTACTTTTAAAATTTATGTTTGTTACGTACCTATAAGGGGTTTGTTTTTAGGATGTTCGATTAATAAAACTTGAAACTGGTGGCCGAGAGTATGCACCAGGGGATCTAGTCGTTTTAAGACCCAAAAACCTACATTGGAAAGTGGAAGAATTTAAAAGCGTTTTGAAAGATAATGACATTGATATACCGGATGATTCCATAATAAAACTTGCTGAAAGTGATCAGAAAATCCCTGTACCAGATGCATTAAAAGCTGAAGTGACTTTTCAACAACTCTGTCAGGAGTATTTTGATCTATTTTCAATACCCAGAAGAAATGTATTTCAAATATTTTCTCAGATAACTGATAGTGAACTAGAAAAAGAAAAGTGCCTTGAATTTTGTTCTGCTGAGGGTCAGCAGGATATGTACTCTTATATAAATCGCCCAAAAAGGAACATTGTAGAGGTACTGGGTGATTTTCCCCATGCTACTAAAAACCTAACACTTGATCTACTGTTTGAAATACTTCCACCAATCAAGCCTCGAGAGTTTTCTATTGCAAGTAGTTTCAAGGCACATGAAAATGAAGTTCACATTTTACTGGCTGTTGTCAAATATAAAACGAACTTGGTTCAGGAAAGATTGGGGCTTTGCTCAAACTATTTGGCCGATTTACAAGCAGGGGATATGGTCACTAGTTGGTTTAAGCATGGATCATTTAGGTTTCCAAAAAACTTAGTAAGTAAAGTTTTGCAAAGTAGATAATTAATAACTAACCTGGAGTTAAAAAAAAAACTGCCTTGCATTAAGTCTTTTCCTCCAGTCAAAAATTTGACATATAAAATGAATTAATCAAGCTTACTGTGAGGTAGTTTTTTTTTTGATCTTATGTTATTGTTTTAATAGGATGCACCTGTAATAATGGTGGGACCCGGTACGGGTGTTGCCCCATTTAGAAATTATATTTTTGAAGTTAGTGATAACAATAATTCTAGTCCAGATAACCTTATATTATTCTATGGATGCAGATACAAAACCAAAGACTTCCTCTGTGAAGAAGATTTTCGAAATCTTAGAAATAAAAATAAAATTTCCCTTATATGTGCATATTCTCGGGAACAAGAGCAAAAAATGTAAGTATTAATATAAATTTTAACTCAAAATGTTATACTTTATTATCTTTACTATCATAAAAATAAAAATGTTGATTTATTTATTTATTTATTGAATATACAGACTATGGAGGGCTTTAGGAAGGAGACGATCGAATATGGCCGAATTTTAAATTTACGTCCCTGTTTTTCGTTACTTCGCTGGTTGGCCGTCGAGGGCGCCACTGCACGCTTTCAGGCTATTTTTTGCAGGTTTTGATAGGCGAGTGCGGTATTTTTTTCGAATATCTTGAAAAATAAGCTTTGGAATCATTTTTTTGCGTTATTAATATAAACAATGAGTGGCGTACAATGTTCTACAAGTAACGTTTGCTTCGTGCCGGTGTGTAAAACTGGATATTCGTCTGATAAAAAGCTCAGAAAAAATCGTGGTGAGAAAAATCCTAGTCTCTTTCAAGCCCCTAAGGTAAGCAAAAACCACAAAAGGCTCACAATATTGTTTATTAATAATGTCTTCTTATTAGGATCCTGAAACATTTAAGAAGTGGCGAATAATTATTCCTAGAGCAGACAAAATATTCGGTGTAAAGGATGCTGTTTGTTCGTTGCACTTTCCAGAAGAGGACATTTTGCGTTTTTACGAAACTAAACTACCTGATGGTACCATTAATAGAATTCAGAGAGGAAAGCCAACATTCCGACAATGGACGTATTTCTATTAACCAAATTTTTGATAATGTTAATCAAAATTTAATTAAAATTTATTCATTGTTACGAACTGTTAAACTAACTTTAAAAAGGTATTAATAATTTAAGAAATAATATTTCTCCTTTAATTGGTATTTTATACAAATTAAGATATTATAATAGGTACCTACTTACGTCCCCTTAAAACTTTTATATAGGTAGGTAGGTACTCAAAATTTCAATATTTAATATCAGTTTGCCAGTTCGTCGAATATTAATCCTTTAAAAAATTACAAAATAAAACCATAAAATGCATTCAAGGCCCCCCGCGCCTAATTATATTACCTACCTACAATTTTGGAAAACAATCAATTATAGATATCTACCTATTGTATATATATGATAGAATTAATAAAAGTTTATTATTAATATTCCAAAAACAATTAAAAATACAATCAATACCTATAAAAAAGGTTTAAACATTTATTAAAAAAACATTTATTTCTATTTTTGTTATACTTTTTAAAAAAAGTTTCAGAAACTTATTAATATATTAATTATTTTATTGTTAAAAAAATTTTTTTTTAATTTAATTTTTTGGTTGTTAGTATACTATAATTTTTATTCCGTTTCTTTTCAATTTAATTTTAAAATCCCCATTTATAATCTTTTGTAAAGTTACCTTGGAAATAAATAAGTTAAGAATCTTCTTCTTTTCAGGTCTGTTAAAAGGTGTACGTACTACCTATAATGAACATATTATTATGTTAATTTATTTTTAGTTTGAATTTAAATAAAAAATGTATATAGTAACGTGGAGATTGTGTAATTATTTCCTTTCCAAATAAAAAGTTGTTTGAGTGTCTATAAATATTTGAAAAAATGAATCCTCCTGGTAATAATAATATAGTGTCTTAGAATGCAATACACCCTTTTACATGCTAGAACTATGTATCTAGGGAGTATCCCGCACCCGCCCCTCACACATATCTCGGTCTGTAGACTGTTTAAATTAACTAATTTCGATAAAACAGTTAATTCTCCCATAAGAACCCATGAAATTTGCGCCGATAATGGAACAATGCGATCCTGGCGGCAGTTTTTGAAGCAATGCAAAAGTGGGACCGGAATCGATGTATTGCGATCGGTCTCCTTCCTAAAGCCCTCCATAATACAGACATATAAACTTACATACAACTGTTGACAACCTCAAAAATTCAACAATAGGAGATCTAAATTGATACATCATAAGGCTCTTACAGGATAATGTTATGGTATTCACAATGGTGTCTGAAACATTTTTTTCAAGAAAATGGCACTTAACTTTTTTTAAACTTTTTTACTTGAGAAATTTGTCTAAAGGATTCTGGTATTGCATTATATAATCTGCTGCAAAAACAGAAAGGGCTTTTCCGATATGATGTTTTGTAGCCTGAAATATAGATTTTATTTGAGTTTCTAGTGTTACGTTCATGTATATTTGAATTAAGACTTGTAGGAGTGTTTTTTAACAAACATCAGAATACCAGGAAGTGTGAGAATCGTATGCTATCGAAAGGTTTCTCTGCATGACTCAAGTAGGATAATCTTTCGCTTAAGAGAAACAACTCATTGCGGCTGGTAACCATTTTTTCAAAAAGTTTAGAGAAGGAAGTACTGCTATGACTCTGTAATTCTCAGCTGACTAAATCGCATTTTTTTAATAGCGGAGGGGCTTTACCCAGTTTTAGAGCATTGGGAAAAGTACCTGTAGTACTGAAGAGATTGAAAATGTAAGAAAGAGGATCTTTCACATATTTTCAGATAGCAATCAAAGCAAAAATTTACAGTCCTTTACAAAGATGCAACCGGGGAGGACATTGAAAATGCCGAAGCAGAGTGCAACGCTTGTGACTATTGTGAGATTTGTGATCTGCGAAAACTCATAGATTTGAATGTTATATTTAGGTAGCTGATATAAGGTTTATTGATTCATAATATAAAAAAATAGTAAAATAAAGGTTATAAATTCTAACGCGCCTCTAAGGTATGGTTTGGCTAGAGCAGTCAGCGGCCGCGGCTGGCGTTCGCGATTGGTAGCTCGGTACTGGTTTAATGCGATTTGTATGTACACGGTTTCACTGCCGCAGCTCAGCGACACAGCGTTCGCCGTCAAATGCAGTGGCTGCGTTCGGACTGCTAGAGAGACCAGTCCAGCCGTGATCGCTCAGCAGAATGCCACCGTTTTCGGCAATTGCTGACGAGTGTTTGATAGAGGAGGTGCAAAAGTACCCCCCTTTATACAACTATAAGAACGAAAATTACAAAAATGTTGTAATGAAAGAAAATGCATGAAAAAAAGTGGCAGCAAGTGTAGGGAAGAACGGTAAAGTGTACAAAACCATTCTGTTTATTTTTCAGCATTACATTACAAAGCTTATAATTAGGGTAGACTGGGGCAACTGCGAAGCCCTTTTTAATAGTTCAAGTTTATTTCCTTCCTACTTCAAATATACAATATTTATAAAAGTGTCTTTGTAAAAAAGTAATAGTTTAATATGTTTACTTTCAGGGCCGGATTAGCGATTGTTGAGGCCCTAGGCTAAAAATTACTTAGGGCCCCTCCTCCTCTTCCTATCCAGAACATTCAGCATATTTTATGGTACCTAGGGTAGAAATTTTTTTTTGATGAAGTAAAATGTGAAACAAAAATTGATAGGTTCAAAGGTGTTTATTAAAATAATATCTTGATTAAAAAAAATTTTACTCCAAAAAAATACATAAAAAATCAAGGAATATCTAAAAAAAAAATAACCTAAAACATTTTCGCTAAAAAAAGAATATATTATGTAATTAGGTGTTAGGTGGTGGTGTGTACGTGTGTACTCAAATAAATGCTCGTTTCCGTGATTTTAGGATTGCAAAACTCTCAATAATATTTTCGGTAGGAATTTTATTGAGAATATCGTGTTCTATAGCCAATAAAGAAAGTTGATTAGTTTTTTCATCACCTAATGAATTTCTTTTATAACTTTTTACCCTTTCTAAGGTAGAAAATGATCTCTCCCCACTACAGTTAGTTACTGCCATGGATAAAAATATCCTTAATGCAATATCTACGTTTGGAAAACTACAAGTTAATTTTTTTTGTCTTATAAACTTTAACATTTCCCTTGGATTGCTAATTCCCGAATTAATTTCTGAAATGAAATATTTAAAGCGAATACATTCGGCTCCTAAACTTTGGTCTAAATCGTTTGGATAGTGCTCCTGGAGCAAATTTGCTTGTAGTATAATATTCTTATCTGAATAATTTTCTAAATATAAAAACCCAAACTTATTTGAAACGTTAAGATAAGCAGTTTGTCGACTCTTGAGTTCCGCAAGAATGTTATCGATTATAACATAGAAAGTATTTATGAGCATATTATCTCTACCACTGAATTCAACTTCACCCTCTTTATTGTCGTCAAATTGTAGTTTTCTGCTTTTTTTTCTTTTATTATCGGATTTATATGTGGAACAGTTTGTAAGTTCATTGCCACATTTTTCGTAATATGCAAAACGTTCGCGTTGTTGTGAAACATGTCTAATAAGTGAATCATACAATTTGACTGCTAAAGAAACATCGATTTCAGTAGCTTGTAATGACTTTCGATTACTGCTAATGACTCTTTAAACGCAGAAAACCCTAAAATAATTGCTTTACAGGAATCCGCGCGAGCAGACCATCGAGTAACAGATAATTTTTTTGGAACGAGAGCATTGGGAATTTTATTGAGTTCTTCTGTCATTATTTGCCACCTATGTGTGGAAGCTGAAAAAAAATTATATATTTCTTCCAAGAACATAAAAAATGAAGTGGCCATATTACAACACTCAGCTGCACAAGTTCCTACCAAATTAAGAGAGTGGGCCGCACAGGGGACAAATAAGGCTAGAGGATTCCTTTTTTTAATGAGAGCTTGCAATCCTGAATATTGACCGGACATATTATTGGCATTGTCATAAGACTGCCCCCTACATTCTTGAATATTTAACTGTAACTCGTCTAATATCTTAAGAACCGCAGTTTCCATGTCAACTGCCTTATGGCCAGTATTACTAATAAAGGTAATAAAACGTTCTATAGGAGAGCCATCACATATGACATATCTAAGAATAAAAGTAAGCTGGTCCAGGTGACTAACATCAGGCGTTGAATCCACGGAAATAGAAAAATATTTCGCCGATCTGGCTTCACTACTAATAAAATTACGAACGTGCTTTGATAAAACTCCAATAAACTCGTCACAAATAGAAGATGATAAATATGAGACATTACCGCGTCCCGGATTTCCATATTTTTGTAAGTGATTGTCCAAGAATGGATCAAATTGAGCTATTAACTCTAAAAGTCCTAAATAATTGCCGTTGTCATTTCTCCCAAACTTCTCTGTGGTACCCCTGAATGCCATACCTCGACTTGCTAAAAATTTAATTGTAGACAATACACGATGGAGAATTTTTATCCAGTAGTTTTTTTCCTCTAAATATTGTTTTTCAATTTCTGTATCTATTTTGCCTAAAGTATTGGAACGAGTTAGAAATATTTTTGTGTTATTTAAATGTTCTTGCGAAGCCTCATGCTTTTCAATTCTAATAATATTTTTCCAGTCATTAAATCCTTTAACAAAAGATTTTTCACGATCCTTGCTAAACAACATACACGGCAAACAGAAAACTGAATTCTTCGACACAGAATATAAGAGCCACTCTCGCCGAACTTCCTCACCATTTCGAAGTTTGGAAAAAAATATTTTTTTAGATGCGTAGCGTGATTGTAGGCCTTCATACACTCTCTTTGAGTTTTCAAAATCAAAACTGTTTAAATCCTGTATTATCGGATTTTTTATTAGTGAGTCAATCGTCTCTGAGTTAATGTTAACTGATATTTTTGCAGGATCGCCAAAATCACTATCACTTGTATCAACTTCGTCAGTGTCATTCTCATTTTTTTTTCATTTTCATTAGCGGTGAGCAAAGAATCTAAAAACAAAATATGCGCTTGCTTTTGATTTAAAACATAGAATAAAATAAATACCGGAGTTCAGAATTTTTTACGAAAAACAAAGAAGCCTATGGTTGGTTGTTGGTTTAGAATAAAAAAAGAATGTCAGAAGAAATAAATGGAACCTTTATGTTATATACAGTGTGTACACTGGATTCTTCGTGAAAATATCTATATCTAGGTATAGCAGTTTTCACCTTTTTTCTATCTTACAGGGTGTCCGAAATATGAATAATATGATAGCACCCCAAAAAGGGCAAAATTTTTACTTGACCCTGTATCTCGGGTGTCTCGGGACCGAAACAAGGTGGCATACTTAATTCTGTTTGCGGCATTCAAAGTTTCGTAAAAAGCTGATACAGGGTCGCAGAAACCGCAAAGCTCTATCTCTGCTGGTTACCGAGAAACCCTGTGATGATTACAAGCAATTTGGGATACAGTATACAGTGTACACACTGTATATGATAAATTATAAATAGGTACCTTCCAAATTTGTTCTTAAAGTTCCTGGTAAAGCATCATGTGACAAATGAATTAAATTAGAGTTCTGTGACTGCCCACTATCATTATGTGGTTTTTTAAAAAACGTGTCTATTTTTGGCACATTTTCTATAGCTTCCGCCTGCCTTACAGCTTTTTCTTTAGCTATTTTACGTTTTTTTGCCCCACTTGGATTTGGATAGTTATTCATTTTAGTCACACACACACAGTCAGTATCACTACGTCTACGCTATGCACTAATTTTGTTTTTTAATACAAAATACTTTTGTGATTATATAACGTTTTAATTTTAACGAACGAACATATCTTAACCTTAAAAAATGCGTGTGGATTTTAGTGATTTTACTTTACTAGACGGAATGACGCACGCAGCGCAAGCTCGGGTATTCTTCGGGGATGCACCGGATCCAGCGCAGTGTGCAGTAGCGTCCGTCGGTCGGTCTATCTTAAATCGCGATAAAAACTGACATTAGCATTAGCGGGTCGTGCCGTGCCGCGGTCAGATTTAGTATAAATAATGATAATTATTATTATTATTTTTGTTATTATTACATCATGGTCAACGTATTATAGTAAATAGATACTTTTTTTTATTTGAGAGTAAAGGGCCCCCGCAAGTCGAGGGCCCCTAGGCTATAGCCTATCTAGCCTATTGGATAATCCGGCCCTGTTTACTTTTCATACTGCATAGGGCACTCATGAATTATTTTTGAGATCTTGAGATTTGAATGATTTTTTTTGTACCGAAATTTTACACCTAGGTACCCCAAAAAGGGAAAGTGTAAAATCGGAATACAATTTCCTTGCATGTTCGCAGAAGTGGTAATGGGGAAGTGTAAATGGTTAGCCAAGCAAATCATAAAAACGAAAAATTAAAAGGTACCTACCTCTGAAAAATAATAAGTAATCCAAAATAACCCTCAAAAAATTCCTAATAACAAGAATAATATTTTTATAAACGTATTTATCCGTTCAAAACCCAATGTTTGGCTTTAATCTCTAAAACAGTAGGAGTTATTCCCAAGGAGAAACTAAAACAGAAAAGAAAATTTAAGTGTAAAAATTCGAATAATTTTATGGAACTTGTTAAATATTGTATCCCGCAAATTTCACATTAAAATGAAAACCTCCTCGGCGTGTTACTACCGGTTCAGGAAAACGAGTCACTATATCGTCTAGCTATACTACATCGACATCATCGGTGAGTGGCCATAACAAAATTGTATTTTAGTTTTCTAGTAAACTTGATTTCAAAGCCGTTGTCAACAGTATTTACCTGGCCAATAAAATGTTTCTTTGCTTTTGGTAATGTATATTTAACCAGTACCCAGTCTTCAATGGAAATAGTGTCTTTGTTTATTTCAGGAATCTGATCTTCGCAATCCGATTCTAAAGTGAAACTTTGATCCGATTCCATAAAAGGTACACTTTCATAATCTGATTCACTGGAGCTGGATTCAAATTGATACGGACTTGGCCGACTTTGTTTACTCTTTCGGTCAATTTTCATAGCTGGTTTAGATATAGTAGATGAACTTGTAAAGATTTTTGACTGACTACTTGCGATAGTACCTGCAATGGTTTGGCCACCTTGAATTAAGCGCTTTCGTTTCCTTGGATTAGAAGAAGGACTCTGTCGGAGCGAATCAAGTAGTAGATCATCAAAACTTGCCTTCTTTTCTTGCCGATTTTCGGTTGTAGCTGGTACTACAGGTTCAGTTATAGGCTCCTGATGATTATTTAGTATATTTCTTCATTTTGATCAGAGCTGACAATTACTTTGAGATTGGTGGCACTAGATGCTGAAGGAGCTGTAAGTAATTCTGCATTAGATACTAGTTTCCTTTTAAATGAAGCGCCAGATGTAGAAGGCTTTACTGTTTTTAACATTGACTGTTCGGAAGTAGCGGTTTTTTCTGTTACATTCGGTGCTACAGAATCATGTTCATTCCTTTCAATATCAATGCGTTCTGGCCTCGGTTGTAAATCTGTTACAGATCTTTGATTTTTTAAGTGTTCCTGCCATCTTTTTAGGGCATCGATGTCATACTTTTCTTTAGGAATAACATGTCTATTAAATGGAACAATACCACCCTTTCTGAATCCTGTTTTTATGATTCCGGAATCTACTTCAGCCCAGGTTTTCACTAGCAATGTGGCGAAGTCCCTTTTTGATAGTCATTGTCCCTGATGACGTCTTTGCCATGTTATTACTTCCCTCTCCCATATTGCCTTAAAGGATCTAAACATACTCAAATCGAGAGGTTGAAGTAAATGACTTGTATGGGCTGCAGTTTAGGTATATGAATATTTTCTTCTCTTGCGGCTTGAATTAATAAGCAATCCACATGCGAGACATGCCCATCATATATAACAATAATTGGTGCCTGATCACGAACCAAAGGAATAAAAGTCTTTAGAAAGTAATTTCTAAATATTTCGGAGGTCATCCATCCATTGGCGCTGGCTGCATTTACGGTGTCTTTGAAGAAGTCTTCATTTCTTTCTGAAATCCAGCAATATTATTGCCTTTAAATATTATCAATGTTATTGCATTTAAATATTATCAATGGTGGCAATTTTCAACCACTAGCACTTGCTCCAGCCAGGACGGTTATATTTTCTCTGCCCGATCCAGCAATAATGCTTGAAGAGGGGTTGCCTTTCGCGCCAGCAATTTTAAGACGAGAATGATCTGTACACAGTGAAGTCTCATCTAAATTGTAAATACATTCAGGACGATCCTGAAGACCCAACTCCAATATAGCCTTTTCCAATAAAACAAAATATTGGTCTATTATGAATGGGTCCGTAGATTTCTTTCTGCAGTACTCTAAGCTTTGTGGTTTCTTGATACTCAAAGAGTGACGTTGTTTAAACTTTATTAGCCAGTCTGTGCCTGGCATATTGTTCTTAAAAGGATTGGGAATATTATTTAAAGTTAAAAAGTCCCGAACTTTTTCTTGAAGCTCTCTCGAAGTTAATCAATATCCCCACTTCTCCATTGTTTTTATATTTTCGGCCAGTTGACACTTATCTTGCCAAGAAAGTATTGGAGGTCGGCCCAGTGTCTTGCTTTTTTCGCCACGGCGGCCGTTATTCTACAGTAGATTGTAATGTATGAGATTCTGAATTCGGTACTAGCCATCGACATGGTTAATTCACCTTGATTGACGGCATTTACTGCAGCATTTAATTGCTTCTCCCCATAGGCAGCCCTATCGGACTTTCTTTTATAATTTCGTACCATGACGTCAACTCTCTGTACAGAATAAAAGCTTTAAGTGTCAGTGCCAATGAACTTTAGCATTCCCAGGAAAATGGGGCAAGTGTAAACTAACCTTTACACTTTCCCCATTACAACTTTCACACATGCCCCACATTATGTTTTTTATGGGGGAAGTGCAAACCTGTTCGTGAGTAAAAACCGCTTTTAGATTTGGTCGGTATATAGGATTTTAAAGCTACAACAATTGACTAAACATAAGAAAATGCAATAAAACTAAAAGTAAATTATAAGTTTTTACCTTTGACCAATTTTTTATGGAGATATCACACACTATTCAACGGACCGATTCGGAGGTTATGTTACAAATGACTACTCAGAAAGAAAAAAACACCTGGTAACTCGCCGGGAGTAGATAATTGAATAGCGCTAACGTATAGTTAGTTGCCTCGAACCACACAGACAAGTAAACTTTCAATATTGCCTGATTGGCGCTCTGATTTTCCACTTACCCCATTTTTACACTTGCCCCCGTCTACCCTATACCATATTCAAATCCAAGATTATGCATACGAAGGAAATATTGATCAGTACTTAATGACAACCGTAACTCTATTTCGATTGGTCAAGCGGCAATAAAACTAAAAGGCCCTGGGCGACAGGGTTGAATTTAGTTTACCCGTGATTTTCGCATTATTGCATTGTATCGTTTGGTGTTATTGTTTGCTATCAATATTTTAATATAAATATTTGTGTTTTTGACCGTTGTATTTGATTGTATACAGGGTGTTTCAGAAGTGCTGACCTGAATATGTGTCCGGAGTTGCCCCGTTTTGATGTACAGAGTGTTAAAGTTTTTTTAAAAAAATCGTTTTTTTTTTTATTTCTGTAAATATCCTTTTCCCGATTTTATTGCAATTTGGTACCGTCATTCATAATGATAAGAGGCTGAATTAGCCCAAACTAGATTAAATTTTTAAAGTCCAGTGGCGTCCCGGGAAACACTTCAACGAATATTATTGACAAAAAAATGCACGCCACTGACTTTTTTCTAATTTTGATATTTTGATATACCAACTAATGATACAATTTTAAAATGTTTTTATTCTTTGACGTCTTAATCAAATTGATTTGTTTACTTGGTATGCTGCAGCTTTGATTTAAATATGGTATAGTATAAATTCAAGTGTTAATATGACGCTTGTCGAAATGGAGGAATTTGTGCTAACATCTCCTCTTCGTCTTCTTCCTCCAACAACAGCATGCAACTAATGTTATCGGCGTTCATTATAAATCATAGATAAGCGCTTCCACTACGAAATACGAATATGATCTGAAACGCGCTGCTCCAGCCGCGCCAGCCAAACCACCTTGTGGCTACGCTCGATCGCGAACGCCAGCCGCACCCGCTGACTGCTCCAGCGAAACCATACGTTTACTCTCGACTTGTTCTGATCCCGATCATTTTAATTCGGTGTGACGTCAGGGACAAATGCAGCACAAGAATTTTGTTGAATTCCGTACCCATACTAACGTGCCCGTGCGATAATATAAACATTTTCAATGTTAAAATGCACGCCACTGACTTTTTTCTAATTTTGATATTTTTTTCGGATATACCAACTAATGATACAATTTTAAAATGCTTTGATACTTTGACGTCTTAATCAAATTGATTTGTTTACTTGGTATGCTGCAGCTTTGATTTAAATATGGTACCTATAGTATAAATTCAAGTGTTAATATGACGTTTGTCGAAATAGAGGAATTTGGGCTAACATCTCCTTTTCGTCTTCTTCCTCCAACAACAGCATGCAACTAATGTTATCGGCGTTCATTATAAGTCATACATAAGCGCTTTCACTACGAAATACAAATATGATCTGAAGCGCGCTCCAGCCGCGCCAGCCAGTGTTGCCAGAAGTCTTCGATTAAAAGTAATAGGTTGACGGTTCAAAACGTAATAGATATCAGAGAATAGTAATAAAAGCGAGCCAGAACACCGAAAGAGAAATAAATATTCTGGCACATTCACCAGTTCGCAAAAAAAAAAATAAATTATGCAAATTATGCATAATTATTAGTTATTTACACTATTATTTGGATGGTGTTATGCAATACCATGTTAAACCACAATTACATGCTTTTGAGAAAATGGCGTTTTTAAAATTATGGGGTATAGAATCCACTTAAAGCATTCACCCAATGACTGTATATGTTTATATTTAGGAAAACGTATTTATTCAACATTTTTTAAAGAAAAGGGCCATTATAGATTATACCAGTCTTAAAAATTAATTTTCTTGATATTGAGAAATAGAGATTATCGGATTTTTATATAAAATAGCTTTAAGGTACTTGACACTTTTTTGATAAACACACATCAACCATTAAGCAAAAATGTTAAGTATCATGAATTTATATTGTAAATCAAGCAATTATCTACAAGATAGTAATTAAGTATGTAAAAATAATACGCAAATAATGTTAAAAGAAACTTTTTATTATTAAAGTATTCAAATGAAAACGAACTCGTGGATACTAATGAGCGGTAACAGTGAACACGCCGGCGCCGGTCAAAGTTAAGAAAAAACAACTGTATTATGAAATACGTGAAATCTTTAAATAAAAAAATTCTGCTATAAAACCAAGATCTTATAAAAATATTATTGTTCCAGAAAATGTCTGACACTTAAGATAAAAAAAAAACTGGTACATTACACTTTTAAAAGTTAAGGAAGAAATTAACCACGCTTAAAAGACATTAGCTCACCCAGAATGTACTTGAAAATAACAAAAATTAGGTATAAAACATAATACATTGTAAAAAAAGGAGAAATAACCTAAATCATTAATATTATTCAGCAATGAGATCAAAATCCAAATCTGCTTTACCGAATCCTTCTGTATCATCTACAAATTCATCCGTTTTCACATATTTTAGGAACTGGTAAAATGGCTTCGAATCATTAGGTATTAGTTTAATGATCTCCTTTAAGTCCTTCACTTTCACTGCTGATAACTCCCGACCTTCAGGCCAGAGCAAAGGAAGATTAATGGCAAAGTTAGTTTGGTTCTTCCGTCCCTTACAGCCTTTGGATATGTTAACTATTTTTGACTCCTCGCTCAGCTTGTATTTCATCAGGAGTTTTGTAGGGTCATTTTTTTGCACAACCATTTTGAAGGTATTAAGCCATGAGATTTTGTTTTGCATTTCATCTGTTTTCCTATTTGTTATCAGTTTTTGGATTGGGGCAATTGAAAGAAAATCATCCTTACAGAGCCGTTTAATTAAAAACTGGTTCTTTCGACGACAAACTCTCATCACATGCATTATATCTTCATCTGTGTATAGTCTATTATTCGTTTTCAGCGCACATTCTACGTCACCAAACTCTGAATCGTTGGGAAGATAGGTATGCCCAGGTTGTAGAAACCGAAGTGTGATTTGTTCTAGTTTAGAATGGTTATAAAGAATATGTAAAAGCATAAGCACCATCTTTATGCTCCTATTCTGGCCCCCACACGAATCGGCCCATAAGATCAGGTGAGTGGCAGTAGGTTTTAGATCGTCCATAACAAATTTTCGAATGCAGGATCCTACTTCCTGGGTACCTCTTCCTGCTTCGTGTTCTAGCCATATATTGAAAAACTCTTTTCCAGAACTACCACAATGGATACCCAAATTATGGAAGTTTAACTGCCTCTTATAATAGATAATACTTGTAGGAAGTCGTGGTAGGCTCTGAGTCTTTTGAAGGTCGAAAGTGAGAGTTTCGATAGTTGGATCTGCTTTTGCAAGACTGAGATCCTCCTTCGTTTGCTTTCTTAGGCTAGATGCATGATCCAAATGGGTCTGATGATCTTTTTCGATGTCCCTGAGTTCATCAGCTGTTGCCCCTTTCCTTTTGGCTGCAAAAGTGTCACATCTCAAGCATGTGTCCTTGTGAGGTGCAGCATACGTTTTGCTCTTGAGGACATTCTGAAATTAAAAAAAAAAACGTAAATTATATAATGTGGGAAATAACTAGTTCGCTAATCTATATTAAGTATTTCTTATAAAAAATTATTTTTAATAATTATTATTAAAATGAAAATATTCATTAGATGAATCGCTAGCTTAAAATTGACAAATATATGGATAATATTTTTATATTAAAAATCTATAATTGTCATTTCGCAAAAATAAATTAAATCACTCAACATGTTTTTATCTCTTTTTCATCTTTTAATAATATCATCCACAATTTGTAATAAGGTGTTGAGTGCGTTGACATATTTTGTACCTTTTGTTTCAACATTTTGCAATATAATCTCAACCCACATCACAGTGGCCTTCCTTAGTAACCCCTTATTTTGTATATTTAAAATGTTTATATTTAATGTATTGACGATTCATGATCATTATTTTCACTAAATATAATTATATTGATTTTAAACGTTTAGAAATAAAGTACAGAAATAATTTTAAGTTCAAAATAACCTCGCTAAACTATCATAAGCAATATTGCAAAAATAGCTCTATTCCACTTACCTTATAATAAATATAATATTATTCTTTAATCACAAATATTGTAATTGTTCATTTTTTCCTTGCAGCACTGCTCAATATGCTCAATTATTGTCAGTTTTTAAGCTCCAAAATGTACCCACGCGGTTGACACGGCAGTAAAGGTCGCACTGAGCTATGCATTTTCATTTTGCAATAGCAAGTCAAGCGGCATAGAATGATTTTACAGAATAATGCATGGTTTGCATTAATGGGCAGGTTGATGTTAAGTCTGTTAGAATATTAATACAAAATATTCCATCATCAATTTATAAATCTCTACATAAATCCATGCATTTTCTGAAGGAAAAAGAATTCTATATCACTTAAAACACTATTGCAATATATAGTAAGTGTTGTAAATATTCCATTCCCCATTTAACTCACTTTTTCATTTTTAGTGGGTTAACATTGTATTGCATAACACCATCCATTTTATATTTCGGTAATATTCCAGTTTATCGGCTTATGCGAAAAATGGCGTAGAATGAAAAACGTATCTTGCAATATGTAGCACGTACTTTCTAAACGACAAATCCGCGAGCGGAAAACCATTTTTTTAATTGGAAATAAAAAAAAATGTGAAAATAGTCGACCGAAAAGCACAGTGAGAGTGACAAGTGAGGTTATGTTTCTCTAGCTGTTAGTCACTCGACAAAAATTGTAATAATTATAGACTTATATTGGTTAAACAGGCGCTAACACGGCATCTACTCCACCTTTTTGGTTCCAATTCGGTATAAGTATGCTACATAAATCATCTAGAGTTTTTAATTTTTTTTTCATTTTTGTCACAAGCGGGTACCCTATTTTCACATTCTTTTTATATTTGCAATTAAAAAAATGGTTTTCCGCTCGCGGATTTGTCGTTTAGAAAGTACGTGCTACATATTGCAAGAAACGTTTTCCATTTTACACCATTTTTCGCATAAGCCGATAAACTGGAGTGGTACCTATATTTCGATCATATCGGTCTTAAATTTCTGTTTATACATTTTTTTCTTTATCTTTGGTTCAGACTCTGATTCACTGACATCAAAGGTTAATTCCGAATCCAATTTAGACTGACCAGTTACACATGCAGAACTTGTACTTGGTGTGGGAATAAAGTGCTGTTTTACTGCCTTTTAAGATATTAGTTATTTATTTTCCTCGTGCTTTTTTTGGTATCTTTATTACAAATCTAAAAAAAGTTCATACATACAGCTATATATACTCTGGTTTAGCATTAAAATATTCACCATTTAAAAAAATAGTACCCAATAACAATTATTGTTACCTACCTGTCCATGTTTGCAAACTGCAGATATAACAAGTTTTATAATAAGCACTAAATCTAACAAAAACTAAAGATATAAAAATGTATTAAGTATGTATTAGCGTCAATGAACCACCGAACAAAATTCAAATTTTCAATAACCGTTACCGGGGACGGGGAAGTACGTGCCAAGAACTACTCCCTGCGCATGAGTATATCTGTATCATATTCTTATAGTGAATATATTAAATGAACCAACCTACCAATTAGAACTTCTTAAAATACTAAAAAAGAATAGAATTATCTGAAACCGTATATATAAAAGCAGGACAACCGATTTATACGATTATATACATATTACAATATACAAACGATCTTATTCGTTTTAATGAATATTTAAGTTGGAATCTCAGACGAACAAATGACATAGAAAAATGTTTTTTTGCGTTCAGAGCAAGGTGTTGGCCACAAGGTGTTGGCAATATAGGAAAGTTACTGAAAATTAAAAATAGTAATAGATTTGGTGAGCAATGTAAAACCGTAATAGAATTGTCAAAATAGTAATAGATCTATTACAATTGTAATAGACTGGCAACGCTGGCGCCAGCCTGCACCCGCTGACTGCTCCAGCGAAACCATACGATTACTCACGACTTGGTCTGATCCCGATCATTTATCTCGGTGTGACGTCAGGGACAAATGCAACACAAGAATTTCGAATTCCGTACCCATACTACGTGCCCGTGCGATAATATAAACATTTTCAATGTTAAAATGCAACGTTAACATAATAAGAAAGAATGAACTGACAATTCTGTCGATTTAATTCAATTCATTAGAAAATCGAAGAATTATTATTTCATGTTAAAATTAAAACCATGTGTACAACACTAAAATCTTTTCAAATTAGACAATGTCGCACTTAGGACCGTAGGACCATACTTACACTAAACCTATGCACCAAATGAAGGATAAAATCATAACATATGCAACTATGTATCTTAAGAGAGATTAAACTAACATGATAAATAAAAAAATAATAGTCTGAAGCCCTATGAAAGGCATGCTTATAAGAAAAGTGCAATATTGCCGATTGAGCACACATTTCAATAAAGAATATCTTAATATTTATTTATATTACATTAGGTATATATTTATTTATTTATTGCCAAATGTAGGGGTAACCCCATTACATGAAAAAACACAATATTAAAATTTGCTTATTCAATAAGAAAAACTCTATTATTAGACTATATTATAAGAGCAGTGGCGTAGCCACAGGGGGGCGAAGGGGGGCGATCGCCCCCCCCGCCCCTCTTGGCCTGGCGCCCCTTTACTACTTAAAAAATAATTCTTAAAAAACAATATCGGTCTTATTTTATTTTTAGTAAAGAAGAGCGATCGGAATAAACTTAATAAAACCGGTTTTGAGAGCGTCCCATCATATTTAATTTATTTCTTTTTATATAGCGGATTTTAACTTCATTTGGGGCCAGACCCCTGTTTCCTAGGGAGCATGAAGAAGGTGAATTCCAACGAAATTTGGGCGTGGTTCCAAACATTTTTTGCCTGCGGCGCTTTAGCTCCGCAGTCTACGCCCTTACGATAGTTCGCCCCTCCCGCCCCAAAATGCTGGCTACGCCACTGTATAAGAGTATTAAAATATAGCTTTATTACAAAATTATTTTTATCAGATCAATAGGGTGTCCAAGATAAGAATGGTATAGCATTTAAATCTTGGAAACGGTAGGAATTAGAATGTTGGTTAAATTAGGAAAAATTTGCACAATTTAAATACCTTTTACATGGTGTTTGCAAAATTAAACTATCTTTAACCGATTTACCGATTTCGATATTTAAAAAAAAAATTATTTTTTGCTGTATTATTTTTTATTTATTTGTTGCATTATTTTAACAGATATAAAAAAATGAAAAATACTTTTTCATTGTCACTTTTTAGGCTGAACAAGATAGCGTTTACAGATTTTCAGTACGACGTTTTGTTTTCGAGAAAAACATCCTCAACTTTTTTTTTTAAATACGGTCCTCTGTTTTTTTTTTTTAATCGAATGTCAGGGTAAGTAAATGTTATAATACGAAAATAATATTATTCAATATTGAAGTTAAACTCGCATCATAAAATTTAAGCTTTAACGAAGAACGGGTCACAAGAAGAGGGCTGGAAATTAATGGTGTTAATATAAACAAACCAATATTGATGCAGATATGATTTTGTAAACATTCTGTTTGGGACTTCGCGAACCATTCGGGTGTTGGCTATATTTTTTTATGCTGTAGGTAGAATAGGAAATAAAGGCCAAAATCGCTTATAATGTCTTTTTCATACCAGCTCGAGTTACGTTGCGTTGGTCCCCCGTTTCTTTTATAGGGTTATCAGTTATCATTATTAAATAGAACAAAGTCGTGTTAAGTACTCTAACGAAAGTGTTGTGATCTGTTTTGTGATTCTGGAAGTTAAAGAATAAGATCAGCAATAGTCTAGGTGAGTTTATCTCACGGGGTAACCAATTTATATTATTTGTGTTTATTGTGGATTTGTTTATTTATTATAACTGTTTTCTTTTCTTTTACTCTCTCAACTGGTAAATAGGTTTACACCTATATATATTAAATAACACATAAAACAAATAACATATTTCTGTAGTACGTCGCGAGTTGACCCTTCGTACTAAACTAGTTGAAAGGAGTGGATACTTTGCGAGTTGACCCTTAGTATCTTAGTGAAGGCCTATATATTATACACTGTTATCATGATAATACTCTGGACTAGTAATGTTGAGTTCTTGGAGAGGTATTTTGCGAGTTGACCCTTAATACCAACGACCCGAGAAATGCTTGACTTTTGTTGTAGGTTAATGTGTTGTTTGTACAATTATAAAGTATATCATTTTATTTATTGGGTTTTAAAGATATGTGAACTATGGATTACGCTAGATTGACATATCGTACTTTTGGAGAGGTGAAATATACCTAGGACCCGAACGTTTGTTTTGATATGTGATTTGGTGGGATTCATGTGTTTATATGACACTTACTGTCTTGTTTGTGTTGGCAATCATATTATTATCAAAATTCCGTATTGTTCTGAACTTATGATTTTAATTTCATAATTTGTAAATTGGTTACTCAGGTATTCTTTTCTATTTATTTCCAGGTGTGTCATCTCGAGCGCTTTTCCTGACAGACGCTAATTTTTTTATTTAATGTTAAAGTAGAAATAGTAAGTTTACTCTCCGTATATTTTTCTTAGATTGTTTTATTTTTATGTTTCTTTTTATTTTCTATTTTTATTTCTTTTATTAATTTTTTTTTATGAGGTTATTGCTCGGAATGTTTATTTTACCTCTTACACGAAGGCTATTTTCAACTCTAAAATAACTGATCTATCACTTGAACAAATTTTCAGCTTTTTCTCTATCATAGATTTTTATTATGTAACGAATAAAATCCTTATATCATAAGACCGTACAATAAACATAGTGGGCTTTGAAACAAACGTTCGTCTTTCTTGACAACTTACTTCTGTCATAAATACAAAATTTAATTAGGTACGAGGTCTTTCACTTCGTTTAAAAATGGTTGTACATTTCTCTTTTGAGGAAAAGTTTGATATGTTAGAGTGTTACATTTTATGCCATAGAAATACTCGACAAGCCGAGCAAATGTATTTAAATAATTACCCAGAGAAACTACAACCAAATAAAAAGATTTTTGGAAGAATTGTTACCAATTTATTGCAGCATGGGTCATTTAATAAAGCAGTTGTTACTAGAAACAAACCATGTAATGAGGAAATTCAAAATAATGTGGCATTATCTGTAACGAAAGACCCTACAACATCAGTTAGAAACATTGAGAAAGTAAGTGGAACGCCAAAATCTACGGCACATTTTATTTTGCCTAAGAACAAATATCACCCGTACAAATTTCGAATCTACCAAGGACTAAAACCGGGAGACGACATAAGGCGAAGCTTATTTTGCGAATGGTACACTAGGCAATGTCAAAACGACGAAAATTTCGTCAATAAAATTTTATTTTCTGATGAAAGTATGATAACCATCAACGGAATCTGTAACAGAAGAAATACGCATTATTGGTCCACAGAAAATCCACGGTTGTACAAAATGGCTAGACACCAACATCGTTTTGGTTTCAACATGTGGGTAGGAATTTTGGGAACAAAGATAATTGGGCCAATTTTTTACCACGGAACACTAAATTCGGAGCGGTATCGAAATTTACTGCAGCATAATTTGGAAGAATCGTTCGATAACAACTTACCACTAGCAGAAATCAATAACTTTTGGTTTCAACAAGATGGGGCCTTCGCTCGTAATTCGAGAATTGTCCAAGAATATTTAACAGATAGATTTCCTGACAGATGAATAGGTACGCGTTCAGCTGTTTCTTGGCCTGCACGATCGCCTGATCCAACTCCTTTGGACTTTTATCTCTGGGGGTACATCAAAAACTAATTTTCAAACGGAGGAAGAATTGCGTCAACTGGTTTTAGGAGCATTTCAAACGATTACCCCAGATGTACTTAACAATGTTTTGAATTCCACAGTTAGACGATGTTACCTATGCTTAGAAAATAATGGCCATTTGCTTGAACACTGTTTGTAATTAAGGTCTAATTTGGTATTATGTTAATAAATGTTTTTCGAGCATTCAGTGGCCAGTGCCGAACTATGGAGATTTTTCTTGAATATTTTTTAACAATAGCTAAGAAGCTGAAAATATGTTTAAACCAATGCAAGTGGTGCATCAGTTATTTTAGAGTTCAAAATAGCCTTCGATTAACAAAGAAAAAAACACAGGATTGTATTTAAAAAAATAAAGTTGAGGATGTTTTTTCGAAAACGAAACGTCGTACTGAAAATCTGTTAACGCTATCTTGTTCAGCTTACAAAGTGACAATAAAAAAGTATTTTTCATTTTTTTATATCTGTTAAAATAATGCAACAAATAAATAAAAAATAATACAGCAAAAAATAATTTTTTTTAAAAATATCGAAATCGGTTAAAGACAGTTTAATTTTGCAAACACCATGTAAAAGGTTTTTAAATTGTGCAACTTTTTCCTAATTTAACCAACATTGTAATTCCTACCGTTTCCAAGATTCCAATGCTATCCCATTCTTATCTTGGACACACTGTATTGTCTAATGAAGAAATAATTATGATTTCTGTCGTGGAATATCTTAATAAATTACCATTTAATCTAGTTTTCCAAAAGACCATAAAAGGTACTTTAATTGACTCAGGTTCCACATAACCAAAAAATATTCGGTGTGCTCTGCATCTGACAAGCGTCAGGCCTGTGCTGATTGTTCATCATTAGCGTAGCATTGTAATTGCGATTTTTAAGATGAATGTGTTACGCGTTGTCATTATTTTCATGTTTTTAAATTTTGAGACGTCTCGAGCGAACCTAAATTGATAATAAAAAAATCATATTCAGAAAAGTGTACGCACGTTTATGTACCGCTCGCAGAGCGCCATAGATGCTTTTTCCTGCAGTGCTGTGCCTGATTTAAAAAAAACACCCCTGACACCCTTCAACCCCCTCCAAAAACCTATACATTTATAATTATTTAGCTCATAAAACGCTTCGTGAATATTCTGGATGAGTTGGTGCCTGTTGAAATCCGGAGATCGGGAAACTTCAAACCCTGATATTTCAAGCACCGTTAAGAATTCGGGAAAAGTGAATAGAATCATTTTTGCTTGTCATAGAATTCATATATGAAGTATCTCGCATACCTAGCGTCATACCCTCAATAATATTCGAGAACTACTTTATATTACCCAATGGTGGTCTGTAAATTGCCAAAATTATCACTAGAACTCGCATTCCACAGCTGCACATTCAATAACATTTTTTATGGATAACTGGTTCAGTTTGTTTCTCGACTAATCTCGACTTGAACTTTATACTTTTACTACATTTTCTACGCCAGGACATTAAATTCTTCTTGTGTTTTCCAATGTTCTGTTGTACAAAGTATTTTGCAAACGAAAGTACACATTCATGTTAACTCTTTTTTTAGTTATGTTCAAGATAAAATTGAAGAAAACCAAGAGCTCGTTTGGCAAGCTCTAAAAAGAAATGGTTACATATTTGTAGCGGGAAATTCCAGGAATATGCCTGAAGCAGTAAAAAAAGCATTCATAAATGTGTGTATCAAACAGGGCAATATGACTGAAACCGAAGCTGTTAAATTTCTTGAAACTATGGAGAGGCAAAACAGATACCAAACCGAATGTTGGTCATAGGTTAGAATCTTAGAGAACTGTTATAAGCCAATAAATTATTGAATATTTAATTAATCCTCTGTGTATTATTTTAATTTTAGAGCCACAAGAATAGTTCAGGATCAAAAACAAACACTTCTAGTTCTACTCACTCCATTATAAAACATTAATCAAAAGTAACAGGAAAGTAAGTATTATTATCAGTTATCACGAGACCTATACAGGTTGGTCTCTTTAGACAGTGTGTAAGGAATTATAAAAAAAAATGTCCTGACACAGGGTCCAGGATGTTCACTCTCAACAAATAGCTGTCGTCGCTTTGACGTAGCAACATCAACGTGATTTAAGGTCAGGTCCACGAAACGTAATGTATTAGTGGGACGTCACTAGCAGGTGGAGTTTGTGTCTAATAGAAAAATGACAGAGGGTCTAGATATGAATTGGTTTTAACGTTTTTTTAATCATTGAATGTGTGCCCTAAACTTGGCGTCCACTCATCAATGATAAAAGCATTAGTATTTAATTTGAGAAGGCGTAGTGGTAGGGATTAGGGGTCAGATATCGAAAGAAAACGATTTTTTTCTACTTGCTTACGTTTCGCTTTAATATGTAAGCATTTTCAAGGCTCTACAAAAATATAAATTGACAGACAATGTACGAATTGTAGATTTGTTTAAAATAAAAATAATTTTTTTTTGTTTCAAATTTTTTAGAATCATAATAATCATAGTTATTACCTTTGTTTGTGCGCTATTGTTTTTATTTTATTATTTTTTACAGATTAAATTCATTTATAAAATATGTACTCCAGGTTTGATATACTCCATTGCATGAGTCGAGTATACAGGGTCGTACAATATTACGTCAAGCATCCATAGCGTATATACCAATTAAGTTAGGAATTTCGAACGCAGACCTACACTGTATACAGGGTATTATTTATAAGTGTCCGATATTTTACAAGCTCTTCATTTTTGAGATACAGCGTGTTAAAAATTTATTTTTGTTTTTCGTAAATAATTTTTGAAATAATGTCTATATTTGGACGAAAATTTGTAACTAGGGGTTTTTTGAAATGCGAAATTCGAATTTGATGTTAGTATGGCTCCCACTTGTAGAGGGCGCCACCTACATGTCTTTACTCATTTGAGGAGTTATAACTTAGTAGAAGTCGCTACGAGCAATCGTTCTCGAGAAAAAGAATAATAAAGAAATAAATGGCATTTATTTGCATATCGCTGTGCCCATATCAGAGTTTGATAAAATAGCATTTATCTCCTAAACAAAGCCGAAATCAAAAAATTATGAAAGTGTACTTTGCATTAGCCAATAAAGTGCCTACATAACAGTGTTATCAAAAGAGAAAACTGCAGTGGCGTACATATTTTTTTTTTCCTGTTAAGAATTGTAGCACCCTGTATCTCAAAAATGGAGGGATATTGCGGGCTCATGCTTATATGAACTTTTCACCTTATAAATAACTGAGGAATCGTACTGTAAAACATCGGACACTTATTAAATAACACCCTGTATATGAGTGTATTTCGGGAAAATATTTTCGCATATAAAGAATGGTTCAAAAAAGTATAACGAGAAAAAAAAAGTTTAATGGTACACTCTGTATTTTTTTGCATATTTTGGTTCTTTTTAGTATTTGTTTTTTATTTCACAAAATTTTATATGATTTGCTTTAGTCGTTTACGAGCAATAAATTAAAAACAATAAAGAATCGTTTTGCACGCCTTAAAGAAATTATTAACAAAACGACCTTAGATCTGTTTCCGAGCTACATAGTGTGAACTTAAATACAAGAGGTCCAACGATACTCTGGCATTAAATAGTTTTATCTTATTTTATACAGGGTGTCCAAAAATGACAACTTTCATACTAGTTTTTCTTAAGATTTTCAAATGAAGTACCCTGTGTATTATTTTACTATCTAATGCAGAATTTAACTACAAATATGTTTTTGTATTACAAGTGTATCAAAATTCTGGACTGCCATGTCATTAGTAAAGTATTAAAAAAAGATCTAGCAGCGGTAATGGCAAAATATATTTCTTGAATAAACGTGCTTGTGTTTCCATGGCTGCCTAGATCTTTTTTGTAATACTTTACTAATAAAATGGGCATATTTATGGTTTTTGGTAAATGTCTTAAAAACGGTCCAGAATTTTAATACACTTGTAATACAAAGAAATATTTGTATTTAAATTCTGCATTAGATAGTAAAATAATATACAGGGTGCTTCGTTTAAAAATCTTAAGAAAAACTAGTTTGAAAGTTGTCCTTTTTGGAACTTAATTTTGGACACCCTGTACAAAATAAAATAGAACTATTTAATGCCAAAGTATCGTTAGACCTCTTGTATTTAAGTTCACACTATGTAGCTCGGACAAGGCAGATCTAAGACCGTTTTTTTAATAATTTTTTCAAGGCATGCAAAACGATTTTTTATTGTTTTTAATTTATTGCTCGTAAACGACTATAGCAAATCGAATAAAACTTTAGTAAATAAGAAAGGACACTAAAAAGAACCGAAATATGTAAAAAAATATAGGGTGTACCATTAAAAACAAGTAGGTAGAGGTGTAGGAAATAGGATGCTTCTGACAGCATCAATGATTCTACTAATAATTGTAAATATACAGGGTGACTCGGATCTAAATGTACATACATCACCAGGAGATAGTGGACATCTTGGGGGTTCTAAATAATCTATCTTTAGTGGGTCCATCTTTCCTCGTTACTTAGATACAGAGTGTTTTATAAGGTTTGGCTCATTTTTGTTTTTGCCATAATTCTTTTAGCACCCGGTATAAAATGTTCATATTCGGTGGAAATATTTTGAGTAGCTATCGCTTCAAAATGCCGTATAAAAATTTTTTGGAATTCAGGTCCGGACTTTAAAAACACGACTGATTTCATTTTTTTAAATTCAACACCACCCTGTATATCATATTTTTGTAAATTTTATTTTTTATTTGAAAAACACATAAAAAACTAATTCTAATGACAAACTTATCAAAATCCCCGCACTCGCCGCTCAGCCATAATAAATTGCTCTTCTTTAGATGTTGAAACATACAAAATAATAACTGTTTTTATAACGACAATAATACCAATAATAAGAAATAAACCAAAGTAATAAAATAGCGGCGTGTTAAAATTTGAAAATTTTCAATTCAATTTGACTCCATGGCTCGGCACCTCAGAACAACGAAATATTGGGGGGCAACAAAACATAATAAGTCATTGTCAGTTGTAACCTGTCAGATTTTTGGGCATTACGAGGATATTTTTGTTAAACATTTACTTCTCGTTTAAAATGCCCCATCAATTTTCAAACCAAGAATTCGCTTATATAATATTTGTATATGGATTTTGCGATGGTAACGGGCGAGCCGCTTCTCGAGAGTATGAATTAAGGTTTCCTGGAAGAAGATGTCCAAACCATCAAACATTTTCAAATGTATTTTCTTTTGTTCGTGAACAAGGACATTTTCCGACACAAAATAATATTGATCAGCCTGTAAGACACCCAGTTCAACAGGAAGAAGACATTTTAAATTTGATTGAAGAAAATCCAAAAACATCCACAAGGAAAATTGCTAGACGTCTGCATATAACGCAAAAATTAACCCATTCAACAATAAAAAATGAAGGCTTATATCCTTATCATATCCAAGAGGTACAAAGGTTGGAACCAGGTGATTATGCTAACCGTTTGGTTTTTTGTCAGTGGATTAGGAGGCACCAAAGAGATATTCACCGGACTTTGTGGACCGATGAAGCTCAGTTTACCAGAGATGGAGTCAACAATTCCAGAAATTGGCATCTATGGTCTCTAGAAAATCCAAATGCTATTAGGCAGTCGCACTCGCAACATAGATTTTCCATAAATGTTTGGGCAGTTATAATCAATGGTAAATTGATTGGCCCACACATCTTTGAAGAAAGATTAGATGGAACCCAATATTTACACTTTTTGGAAAACATTTTGCCAAATCTTCTCCAAAATGAGAATGTTAATTTAAGAGGAATGTATTTCCAACACGATGGAGCCCCTCCACATTATGCAAGAATTGTTTCCAAACTTTTAAACAATAGATATCCCAACAGATGGATAGGTCGTGGGGGGCCCCATTCTTGGCCAGCAAGATCTCCCGACTTTAACCCGCTGGACTTCTTTTTTTGGGGGTATATGAAAAATTTAGTTTACGAGGAAGAAATTAATACACGGGACCAGCTCTTGCAACGCATTATCACTTCATTTCAGGAAATAAAAAATAGACCAGGTGTAATCAGAAGTGCAGTTTCAAATTTAAATATCAGAGGAAGAAAATGTGAAGAAGTTAATGGTGGGCATTTTGAAAATATTCTCAAATAATTATGTTTTTGTTGTTTTTGTTATTATTGGTATTATTGTCGTTATAAAAACAGTTATTATTTTGTATGTGTTTCAACATCTAAAGAAGAGCAATTTATTATGGCTGAGCGGCGAGTGCGGGCATTTTGATAAGTATGTCATTAGAATTAGTTTTTTATGTGTTTTTCAAATAAAAAATAAAATTGACAAAAATATGATATACAGGGTGTTGAATTTAAAAAAATGAAATCAGTCTTGTTTTTAAAGTCCGGACCTGAATTTCAAAAAATTTTCATACGGCATTTTGAAGCGATAGCTACTCAAAATATTTCCACCGAATATGAACATTTTATACCGGGTGCTAAAAGAATTATGGCAAAAACAAAAATGAGCCAAACCTTATAAAACACTTTGTATCTAAGTAACGAGGAAAGATGGACCCACTAAAGATAGATTATTTAGAACCCCCAAGATGTCCACTATCTCCTGGTGATGTATGTACATTTAGATCCGAGTCACCCTGTATATTTACAATTATTAGTAGAATCATTGATGCTGTCAGAAGCATCCTATTTCCTACACCTCTACCTACTTGTTTTGCAGGTTATTAACCTAACTCTTGAATCCTGAAATGGATTGGATTCTCCTGCCTGAACGTTGTACACATCAATTTATTTTTTCTTTATTTGATTTTGTAGGTAAGTACTTGTACATTGTACATTTCTACAAGAATTTTTTTTGTGCTAATCCAAAAACCAAACAAATCAAGGTTATAGAGACAGTTCAAACACCTCGCCCACATAATATAGTAGAAATATATGAATGAAAATTATATCATAGAATAAGATTTTCTCTTCTGCTTCACTGGCGTTGTAGTGCGATGGATGGAATCTCATCAAATCTTTCAGAGGCGTCATTTCAGATTTAGTTTGGGGGAGACCAAACTCATTTTTTTATATCGCTATGGTAGTGCGAGGCAAGTGGTTTACATAATGTCATTTTTTACAATAATATTATTTTAATTAATTAAAAATTGGGATAAGGAAAATTTGTATTTGTTTATTTGTAGTCTTACTAGTTTTTCATAAAAATTAATTTACTTTGGAGAACGGTACTTACCCTTTCGTGAGGCAGTGTGGCTAAATGTAGTGTATTTAATGGATCTTAAAATGAGGCAGGCAAAAGGTGGAACCAGAGAGGGAGAAATTATTGTTGATAAGTATACAATTTTTAATGCATTCAAGCATTAGAATCTTTAAGAACAAAAAGCGCCGTAGGAAAGCAAAACATATTAGGCAGGGCCGGATTAAGCTTTTAGGGGGCCCGGGGCTAAATTGAATTATGGGCCCCAACCCAAGTATGATGGAGGTACTAAATAAACAGCAAAAACATTCAAGCATTTTTGTTACGAAAAATCAGAAACACTTCTTTCTTATTTTATCTTTAACAAAACTACTAAAAAAACTAACAATATCTTTAGAGTTTAGTTTTTTCAGAATGCACATTTAGGGATAATGAAGCTAGACGTTCCTCTACCATTGTGGTCCGATATTTGTTTTTTTAAATAGACAAGCTTCAAAAAGGAACGTTCTGCTTCACAATTAATATTGATAAGAAAATTATCAGGATTATATAAACGTTCGGAAATGTATCCATTAAAAACTGTGATTTTATAGATACATATAAAAATAAAATGGAGTTTTTAAAGTTTCGTCGGAATTCATTAATAATTTCGAAAAAAACATAGATCGTCAGTAAAATTATATCTGCGTTAAGTTTCTGCAATTAGCCAAACAGGTCAGTAATTTTTGAATAAGCATTCTTTCTTCTCTCTAATTCAGAAACAAGTTTGTCGATGATCACTAAAAATGTTTATATTCTGAAAGCATTCTTTCCATCTGAAGGAAATTCATCTTGACCGTCAGGAAATTTTCTCTTTCGCATCGATTATTCTTTAGAATACTTGTACAAATCAACCGAATCTTCCAAACTGAAGAATTGTTTGGTCTTGTCGTCAAACAAACAAATTAACTGCTCCCATATAATATATCCAGTGTTTTAGGATTATATTCCAAAATGATGTCATAAAAAGTGCTTCCATTTTGTCCATCCGTTTGCTTCTCTGCAGCTCTAGCGCGTACTACTAAGAGATTTCATTGTGTGCTGCTTCTCTATGTGTTGTACTAGTAAATGCCATCGATGAGTAGATGCTGCGAAGAAAACAAGGATTTTGTAAAAAGGAAAAAAGTCGTAGCTTCCAGGCAAATATTAGCAGCGCATTATCCAACTAAATTAAGGGAATGGACAAAACATGGAACGAGGAAAACAGTTTCCACTGCATTATCATAGGATTGCCCGCAACAGTATTTCAATTTCAATAGACCATCACCTTTCAAAAAATTCGTGACTGCTTCGGACAAAGATATTTCAGTATGGCTAAATATTAAAATAAATCCTAAAAATGTTTCATGCACACCTTCGCTGGAAAAGTAACGAATAATAATGGACAGTTGATCAATGTGCGATAAATCAGGTGTTGAATCCACTATGATTCCATTGTACTTTGCATCTTTGATTTCTTTTGTGATTTGTGCTCGAACTTTTGTTGGAATTAGCTGGATAAATTCCTCGCATGTCGTCTTTAATTGATAGGTAAGAAATTTTACCTTTTCCTCTATTTCCAAATTTTTCAATGTATGCTTTTAGGAAAGGGTCGAATTCAGATATTAATTCCAATAGCCCCATATAAAGCCCATTTGACTGCGATCCAAATATTTCGTGTGTACCACAGAAAGGCAAGCCTCTTTCAGCTTATGATAAGCCTCACCAGCCCAACCGCAGACACGGCCTTCAGATTAAAATTCGGTATACAGACGTTCCCTGAATGGTGTACTGTGTACTCGGGTTCATATTTTTGAAGTGCTCTTTTGTTTCTAATTAACTTCACTGTCCATTAAAAATATAACAGAAAGGGGATGTATTTTTGAACATGTGTCTAGCGCACTGGATAGGTGTAAGAATATTTGTTATATTTAAAAAGGGCCGTTCGGAGCCCCTACGTGCCGGACCCCCAAATCCTTAATCCGGGGCTGGTACGTAAAATTCATATTACACATGAATAAATACATTTATTATGTGACACACAATGGTTTGAAACAAGAAACGTTACCCAAAAAATTCGTAAAGGTATCTAGACCATCTACGTTAATTTTAAATTAGACACAAATCTATCAGTAATCCCAGCGAGCAATATAACGTCAATTTCACGTTACTTTAACGTCAGTTATGTCTTAATAACATTAATATTGGGTGACATTGTCACAGCCAGCACACATGGAAAGTTATCTCAAATACGCCCTTCTACTAACGTCTAAATAATATAAATAAATATGACAAGACTAGCAGCCTTGTGATCAAACACACAAGTTAACTCTAGACGCTAACTTTAAAACTTCCTGTTTTTCAACCACAAGGAAAAATTACAAAGTAGGCTTTTTCCGGTTGTCATGGAAACGGTACGTTAAAAGTTAACTTGTGTGTTTGATCATAGGGCTGATTGACGTCTACGACGTGATTGGGATGACAACCCACCCGGTTTCATTTTTGTGGACGTCATATTCACTTGTTGCGACGTTAAAATGACCGCAGCTTATTACTAAGAAATCATTTCTATTGTTCTAGAATGAAAATCAAGGCGCTGCAGTGCACAAATAAATTCTGCAAAGTTTAACCTGACTTAAATAATTAGGGGCACCTATTAGGTTTTCAAAACTCCAGGTCTTGGCTGCCTCTAATTCCCTACACCACTGTTCACGGGTTATTTACCTCCCCCCAGGAATAGATTGGTTTTCCGTGCGCGCTCACATGGATCGCCTGCCATAAAATCAGTCTGCAATATGGCTAGTTGACTACTGGAAGTTTACAGTTATATCGGTCGAAATTGTTGGAACCACGTGCTAAGAGTGCATTGCGAGTGGAGGAACCGCATCGTTGGTATATTGTAGTGGATTTTGATTTTGGGTCATGTAAGTAAACATTTAATTTTTAATGTTACGACGGCGTTTGGTTAGTTTGCAGTGCTGCTGTCCTTTTTCTTAACCTAAAATGCAGATAATTATAGGCGGCAAGAAGGGCGGTTTTTCTAAGATGCGCTGTGTGCCCTTTGGTTTGAAGATGCGGAATTTGTGTAGTTGACCTTAGCTTATTTACCCAGTAATCTAAAATTAAAATTTTAATGTTGCTATGTAAAAAAAGTTCAGTGTACAGTAATGATCAATTCTCATTCTCACTGGCAATATTTTACAATTGTTTAGAAAACAGGCGTTTATTTATATTTTAAGTAAAGCAATTTATTCGTTTAATTTTTATCGTGGTAGCTTTAGCAGGTTAGCAGCTATTTCCATTAAACGAATACTTAAATGCAATTATGCACAAATTATTTAGCGGTGACCCCTCCCTCCCGAGAAAATAAATGGTCAATAAATAACGCACGCTGAACAATAATAGTGAAAACATTTTTTTATTAAGCAATATGAACTTCAAAGGGAAACTGGGACTGGTTAGTACTTTTTTATGTTGAATAAATAAGTTTTAAACCAAAAATTATTTTCATCCAAGAGCACTTCTTTTAGATCACAATTATAAGGGGACGATTTACCGGGTGATGCATGGCTTAGTTATACATAGGAAATCCCATGTAAATTTTGAGGTGGCTAAATATTGGCTCCCCTGTACATTTTAAAGAACAATTGTATTATAATTTTTTAAAGAGGCCGATTTAATAAACCCATGTGCCAAGTTTGGATAAATTTGAATTAGCCAATGCTAACTTATTTAATTAAATGTGATGGTAAAATTACGAAATTTTCATAGTTTAGGTAATACAGCAAACACTAGCAAATAATTGCTATGACGCTATTGTCAAAAATTGACGTAAAGCTGGACATAACAAATAAGGATTATTTCACATTAAAAACACATTTTCGTTTTACCAATCCGGCAATCACACATCCAAAATAAAGGACACCATTATGTTTTTCTTACTAAGCCTTTAATTTCCCATAACATACCTAAGACTACAGATTTTCACAAAAACATTAATTAATTAAATGTTCAAACAACCCTCCATTGGCAGCTAAACAATATACTAACTAGTGATCGGCCGATACCAATATAAATATCGGTGCATCGGTATCGTATCGGCATATCGGCAAATTTTGCCGATAATCGCTATCGGCAATATTTTGCCGATAAATATCGTCATATTTAAGATTAACTATTTTATTAATTGTAAGTAAAAACCCATTTCTAACATTATTTTTTTAATAAAACAACTAAATTATTTCTAACATTAATCTTATTAATTTTATGTTATTTACATAATATTAGGCATATTATGACAATATTAAATATGGCATATGTTGATCAATAAAAACAACACTTTTTTAACCAAACTAAACAACAAGTACAAATTGTAGTTAACTTAAAATGACATTAAAATTACTAGGTAGGTATTGCAAAAAATGAAAATATTGCACGACACGATCGATATCCGAAGTAGCAATATACCATGTACTAATTTGATAGAAAAACTAAACAACGATTGCAGCAACGCGGGAGCACTACACTTTCCGTAAAACGGGTAATCATCACTGGTATTTGGAATCAGGCGGACAGGGAATTACCGAAATTTGTCCACGTTACGTCCGCGTTAATGCCAGTATTTTTGACTTAAAGATGCTTTACAATATTGCCACTATTGACAATTTTTACTTAACCCACATAATATGTTGAATAGTAACAGATCTTTTAAAAATGTGGTGCCGATACCGATATTATATCGGTATCGGCAACTAAAATATCGGTATCGGCCGATTATCGGTATTGGCAAAAGAAGTCCGTATCGGCCGATCACTAATCTTAACCGATCATAAAATTAATTTCTAACATTACCGAGTTGATGCTGAGAAATTCTGTCACATTCTAACAAAATACAGTTTTTAGCAGATTTTTAAATTTTACGTTTGGCGGAGGGTCAGGAGACCTGGCTGGCCAAAGAATTAGATGCCGTGGGCTAACAATATTTTCGTTAAAAATGTGTTGCATGTATTCCCTAACTATGAGAGAATTATGGGCAGGACAACCACCCATTTGATACCAGATCTCCTGATTTTCGCGTACAACTTCTTCTAGTGCGGATTCAATTTAATTTTGTAGTAAATCCAAATAGGTTACTGCTGTAAGGTTGCTTTCCATAAAAAAATAATCCAATAATGTGATGTCAGACACAACAGAATACCATTCTCCTTTCTTCATCACCCTGCCGTAGCTTTTGATGTTTTTCATACTTGTAAGAAAAATTTTTTTTTTTTTTTAAGTGCACAACACTGTGGTTTGATGTTTTTCTACGGCTTGCGGCTTGCCCAAGCATCCTCGTGTTAATCATTTTATTTTTCTCCACGTGCAAAAATTTAAAGTTTAATTAATGAAAGGGAATTGAACTGACAACATTTCAGACACTACTCTTAAACTGTTTCCTGTATAATACCACATATTCATAGTTACTTTTTCCTTAATGGAATAGCTCATATTTAGCTATAATTCAAGCGGCATCAATGAAAATGTTGTCACTGACGCTATTTTTCGTTTTGTCAATGTCAAATAATAATTTGCTGGTGTTTGCTGTATTACCTAAATTATGAAAATTTCGTAATTTTGCCATCACATTTAACTGAATAAGTTGCGATTGGCTTATTCAAACTTGGCACATAGGTTTACTATATCGGCCTCTTCAAAAAATTACAATCCAATTTTTCTCTAAAATGTACAGGGGATTTCCTATGTTCAACTAAGCCATAGACCCGATATACAATACATATTATACAACTTCTACATGCAAAGAACGGATACCTTGACTTCTCGGCGACACAATCAAAGGTACCTGAACTAACCTGTCCGTAGAATGACAATTCTGAAACTTTGACAGTTTGAAAGTTGTACAAGCCTTAGCCTTTAGTGACGTCAACGGCTGGCAAGGATAAAGAGGGGGGGGGCGTGACTTATTTTAACCAACTTTAAAAAATTATTGTGAATTTGTTGAAGGTTCATTAAAACATTTTTTAGCAAACAACGCTTATAACACTTATTCTGAGCATGTAAAAGTTTAAGAATAATTCATAAAACTTTTTGGTCCATCGTGTACAATGTGAAAATTGCGTCAGTCATTCCAATAATAATACTTATAAACATTTTGGGGAAGTTCTTTAGATTTCGTTACCCGGTATTCACGAAATGGATTTCTAAAATCTAAAAAGTACTAAAATAGAAATACTAAAATTATTAATAACCAACATAAACTCTGTACCCCTTATCAAACTCACATAGCGTTGTTATAGACGTTAGGCGTATGTTAAATAACTGATAACTGACGGGTTCTTGGCATTTCCTCTGTAAATATTTAACTCGAATTTTATCTTAAAATGTATTAGATTGCACCCCAATCCCAAATACGAGTGGGTACCTATTAATTGCTGAGAGAAAGCAAGGAGATTTTTTTTTAAACGACGAGCAGAAAAAATAAAATAGCAGAAGCTCAGCAAAATATTATAATCAATAGTTTGATTTCATACGTTTGGTGATGGGGTCAAATTAAGCGGATAATATTATTTAAAGGCGCTCACAAATTTGTGATACTTAAAGTTAAAATTAGTTTTAATTGCAACTGCATCGTTTTAGCTGTGATCGTATTTTAACTAGCTAATATAATAAAAGAACACGGTTGTAAATGCTAGGGCTTCATAAATATTAGTGAAAAGACTATTGAGATTATATGGGTTAAAATTATGGGGCGCTATGTTTGTTGTTGTTGTTGTGGCATAATCGAAACATCTGACTATTGTCGTAGACACTTACGGACAAAAAAATATAATAAGCATTTTTAACGATCAAATAAAAAAAAAACTAAACGAAAGTTTTTTGATGCGTATAGAGATATTTTTCTCAGCCATAGTATTCTTAAATAGACACTGGTTTTGACACGTACCATTTACAGATTAACTTAACTTTTTTTATGTTTTTGCGGACCAAAGTCATGAAATGCGTCTTTTGGGGAACGCTAGAAAGAAGCTGTATAACAATTTTCGATCTTAACCAAAAATCACTGTTTTTGTATTTCAGGGAGGAGAAATTGTGTTGTTTTTAGGGGCACCATTTTTTTTACAGATCGTAATTTTTTAACTTTTACTGAAAATTTTATTATTTTCTAAGTTTGAATCATTAAGTATTTCTACATTTTCGGGTTTAGACCAATTTCATATCTTTACCTAATGGATAAAGTATAACGAGAAACCTGAGTTGAAACCCAGATGTTGGCCTACTGTTTTTCGAAACGTTGTTTAGGAGCGTTCTCTGAATGATTTTTCGTTCCCTGAATGTTGCAAGCGTTCTCTAAATGATATGCGGGTCCACTGGAGGATTTAATACTAACCATAGGAAACAAAAAATGCGTTATTAGTTATATATTCTTAATAGTTTGTAATAATGTAACTAAAAATTCTCTAGTATCTAATATAACTGGTATATTTACTAGTTAGTTATATTTATTAATCATTTTCAAATAGGGAATTCTTCATTTCCTCGATTTTTTCATACTCTTAAGACCTTATCTTGGTTAATATATCATCTACTTTTAATGTCTGTTCATCTGCCGGTGTTGGTAAAAAAAAAGAATTTTTATTTCTTCGATTCATAAAGAAACATTTTATTTTATTTCCCATAATCTTTTGAATGATTAGTAAAACACACCAAAAAAAATCAGATTGTCAAGGAAAAATTAAGGAAAGGCTTCAACGTTTTAGTAAAGCAAGAATTCCAGTAGACGTAAGCTAGCTTATTAACTGGAAACCGAATATCGTCGAAAGAACAGCGAATATGAAACGAGCACAAACGATCACGAGCTAATATTGTACGAGCATTGACAAACACGAACGATCATTGGAGAACAAAATTTTAGTTACAATGCCAGTAATGCCACTATAATGTCACTATCTAACGCCCAGAGCTTGTACACCAAAATTCCCCAGCGGTTTACCTCTCGGGCCACACCCTCCACCTTCCCACCAAATTTTGCCCCTCTAACTTGATTTTGATTTTCTCACTTTTGACGAAGGCAAGCTGTCAAATGATTTTTCGCGTCAGAAGTTGCACCTCCCCGAACCTTCCACCCACTCCGAATTTCGTCTCTTCGAATTCATAAATAAAAATTGGGCATCCTTTTCAATATAATCAATTTTCGTTGGCATCAAGTTGTAAGCCCAAAAGACAAAATAAAAATTCGATTCTTTCAGAAACAACATCATTTCGTAAAAGAAGGGGACGGTTCACAATATCAAATTAGCACCCCCACTCCTTCCCCAAAATCCGTTGTGACAGCTGTCACATTTCGACCCCGCCCAAATTTCAAAATCCAATTATTTTTTGCTCGTTAATTTTTAAACGACAATAAAACGAAAATTGTTATGAAATAGCTATTTATACAACAAGTTACGAAATAAGGGTCTTTTAGGCATGCGACGTAAAAACTGTCCTACGAGGCGAAGCCGAGTTGGACAACACGTCAGAGTGACTAAAAGACATTGTTTCGTAACGAATGGTATACAATATTTTTTCTAAGGTCGTTTTATAATAAAAAAACTTAATTTATAAGGTTTTACAGCAATAAGTCCGGTAAAAATTTTTTACCGGACTAGTCCTGTAAAATTTCTTTACCGGACTGATATTTGTAAGTTTTAGTTTAATCAATGTCAAACACACAATGTTTCCACCAGTAAATATAAGCACTTTTCAAATGTACGACGCAGAATAAAACTTCATTATAATTTCAAAACATAATTATAATTTTCAACAGTACAGTATGAAATAAAATATTGTACGTCATTCGTCCGGCAAATCCTTTCTCATACTGTAAAAGTTGATTTATCTACTTTCATTTAGTAATATGAATTTTACAGTTCTGTAAATCGTTTTGTAATGGCATCTATTACAGCACTAGTGCTGAATTTTTTTGTCAAAACTGCGGCAAATATTAAGTAAAAAATGAGTGATTTAGAAGACTCAGACATTGAAATTGCCGCAAATGAGGCAATGGTGAACCTTGTTCCCCAAAAATCAAGGAGTTTGTATGAGGGCACATACGAAAAATTAAAAAACTGGTGTGAGGAAAAAAAGGTAAAAAACTTATTAGAAAAAGTCGTTTTGGCATATTTTTCACGATTACCCGATGCCTATAAGCCATCAACATTGTGGAGTACTTACTCAGCGCTTCGAACGATGGTTTATTTAAATAAAAATGTTGATATCAAGACATTTACAAACCTAATCGCATTTTTGAAAAGGAAATCTACGGGGTACAAGCCCAAAAAGTCGAAAGTTTGTCCAAAGAACAAATAGAAAGATTTGTCAAAGAAGCAGACGATAAGAACCATTTATTGGACAAAGTCATTCTTATTGTGGGAATCTCTGGAGCATGTCGCAGAGAAGAACTCACATATTTAAAGATGAATAATATCGAAATTTCTTTAATTGAAATAACCATTCCAAACACTAAAACAAATGTTGCAAGAAGCTTTGTAATTAGCGAGGGCTCCATTGACGGCATCAACTTCTTGAATATTGTTCGAAAGTACGCCCAGTTACGTCCAGCACACATAACCCATGAAAGATTTTTTATCACGTAGAGAAACTCCAAATGTTCCATACTTCCAGTGGCATTAATACCATTGGAGCAACACCAAAGAAAATTGCTGAGTTCTTGGGGCTTCCAAAGGCAAATGAATATACAGGCCACTGCTTTCGAAGATCTTCAGCAACTTTTTTAGCGGACTCTGGAGCGGATATATTGATGCTAAAGCGACTTGGAGGTTGGCGGTCAAATGCCGTGTCTGAGGGGTATATAGACGATCCTTTAGAAAACAAAAGAAAAATTTCCGAAAAAATTCTTGATGAAAAATCTTTGGACGCTAACAACAAACGTGTTAAATCTAATGAATCAGAATGTTCTACCAGCTCTGCTAGTGGCATGGGTTTAATTGATATTGCTGTTGCAGATTCATTTTCTGTTTCTAGTTCACATTCCTCATCTATTTTACAAAGAGAAATATCTCGACGTACTGTTTTAGGTTACCCAAGCATTAATTTTAATAATATAAGTAACTGTACTGTTAATATTTATAATAAATAGGTAAAATTATAGTCTGTGTTTAGTTTTTAATTGTAAATACTTACTTTTAGGCACAGCGTGCTTAAAAAAACTTTTAAACACGCTGTGCCTAAAAGGAGGTTATTTAAAAATCAAAACGACAATCAAAAAGGGGTTATTATAAAACGTCAGTAGAAAAAAAATATTTTTTCACAACCTTTTTAATTTGTATTTGCTTAAATATTCTTGCTTTCATTTACGACTAGAAATGTGACAGCAAATTCTAGTGGCACCAAACTTCCCTTTTTTTTTACTTTTCCCACTACCTTACCCAATGGTTGACCGGAATAAACTAAAGTGTCTAAAATATTATGTTAAATATTAAAATGTTTCGGTATTTTAAGTGACAGTAGTTTGTTGGAAGGGATCAAAATGAAAACTTTTGTTTAAAACGAATCACTATTATAATAATTATTCACTTTACTTGTTAGAGCTTAATAATACAAATTTAATAAAATTATTAGAAACTGTTCTATTTCCCGCATTTCCGAAACGGTTGAAAATAAATATCAAAAACACCATGTTTTTGAAATAGGATCGCGAAATGCAATTTACTAGTGTGGTTATTGATGAGGGTTGCCATTAACAAAAATTCAAAATGGCGTCGTTCTGTCACTTTTTGACATCTGTCGTATTTGATTATAGCGTAAATAGCTCGACCACGGGAAACTATGTTGCCGTGTCAAAAATTGGGGTTTTCAGCTGAAAAGGTGTATTGATTAAAGGGGTGAGACACTTAAAAGACAAAATCGATGCAGGCAATTTAGGAACCCTGTATTTCTGAAACGGCTGAAAATAAATATCAGGAACTATATATTTTTGAAATCGGATCACGAAATGCAATTCACTCGTGTGGTTATGGATGAAGGTTGCCATTATAAAAGGTTCAAAATGGCGTCAGATCTGTGAAATTTGTGAACCTATATATTTTTTGACATTAAATTTGGCTTCCTTGCAAAAAATCATTGAGAAATGTATTAGTTATCACCAATCGGGTGAGACACTTAAAAAAATGTTCCTGTACCGGGTGTTCCACCTAAGGAGGTAATCGGCTGTATCTCAGAAAGTAATAACACTAGGACTTTGTGAAAAAATATATATCGATAAAAGCGGCCAAGAGAAATTGCTGGAAATTATTTTCAAGTTCGAAAAATGACCGCTAGGGGGCGTAAGAGAATTTTCAAAATAGAAATGCCGATTTTCTCTTGATTTTTTCTTAATAAAAATATGTTAAAAATTTAAGCATTGTATTCTTCATAAAATTATGCAACTTTATGTTAGGAATCGTTTTTTTTTCTATTTTCAATAATAAAGTGGTGGGAGAAGGTCAAGCTTTTTTTCTTTCAAACGCTGATATCTCTGCTTTGGATAAACCGATTTTATTGAACTTGGTCTTGAAAAAAAGCCCTTCTATTCCTCTATACGTAGATCTATTAACTATACCATATTGATTCTGATGGTGGCCCCTAGATGGCGTTTTTCCGTAATTTCTCAATAAATAAGGATTTTCTCAAAAAAATCAAACGTTATGATATGACTTTTTCATCATATTTTATTTTAGGCTTATAAAGGCTATTAAATAGTGGAATAAAAAATCCAGGTCCGTATTTAAAATAAAAAAGTTGATGATGGTCGCTCGAATCCGAAACGTCGGATTAAAAAACTAACCCCATCAGCTTGTAGAGGAGGAAAAGTTACTATAAGGAACTAAAAACCGCAACGTCATATCTTTTGTTAAACTACAGAAATTAGGGATAATAATAATTAATATGGAAAAATAGGCCATTTTTTAAAACATTAATTTATCAATTAAATCTCTAGTTTAACAAAAGATATCACGTTGCGGTTTTCAGTTCCTTATTGTAACTATAGTGGCCACCATCAGAATCAATATGGTATAGTTAATATATCTACGTGTAGAGGAAAAGAAGGGCTTTTTTTCAAGACCAAGTTGAATAAAATCGGTTTATCCAAAGCAGATATATCAGCGTTTGAAAGAAAAAAAGTTTGACCTTCTCCCACCACTTTATTATTGAAAATAGAAAAAAACGATTCCTAACATAAAGTTGCATAATTTTATTAAGAATACAATGCTTATATTTTTAACATATTTTTATTAAGAAAAATCAAGAGAAAATCGGCATTTCTATTTTGAAAGTTCTCTTATGCCCCCTAGCGGTCATTTTTCGAACTTGAAAATAATTTCCAGCAATTTCTCTTGGCCGCTTTTATCGATAAATATTTTTTCCCAAAGTCCTAGTGTTATTACTTTCTGAGATATAGCCGATTACCTCCTTAGGTGGAACACCCGGTACATGCTTTTTCCAGACAACCTATAAAATCATTAAATTTAGTTTTAACTCTGGCTCAATAAGCTTACTTTGAAGTATTCTTGCACTTCGAATTTTTTTAAATGGGCTATATAACACAGAACAGATACATCTTTATTGAGGGGTATGCAATATATTCAAAATTTAGTTGCACTTCTCAAAGGGCTAACTAATATTGACGTTACAATATAGAAATTCGATCGTATGCTAAAAGCCTCTATTCTCTTTACGCCCATTACTTCCTTGATTGGTTGTAAGCTGAAACCTACAATCCTTTTACGAAAGAATGAAGTTTGGTTTCAAGTCAATGAACTGACGTAGTAATCTCCAACATTTTGTTCCGTCTACTCTGCTTCTTTCTAGGTTTAATACATTTTAAATTAAAAAATTAAAATACAGGTTGGTGAAATACCCATTATTTTATTTTTAACCAAAAGTAATAAACTTGCAATATATGTATTGATTGATGTTACAAGATATTTGGGCCAAGAAGAGGTCAAAAGTTCGTGAACTTTAATTATTTAATTATAAAATTGATGTAACCTGTTTTCTGGAATAGAAGATACCTAAAAATATGAATTTTTAAATACTTTAACTACCTATTTACCCAAAATTATTACTTGCAAATGTTTATAAGATTTTATTCTGTATCATATAGGGGGTTAGCGAGAACAGGGCCGATTTTTCATATTTATCGCCACTTTTAAACACATCGCTCAGACACGTCAATTTCGTTCTCAAGGGGGAAAAGATGGTAAAGAAATGTCATTAAATAGTTTAGGTAGAACTTACCATCTTTATAATGCATTTTCTTGAAAACTACTGAACCAAATGTAAGAAAGTAGTAGCAGATTTATGGATGTGTGGATTACTTATAGAGGCAAATTATAGCTACGTAATTTTCCCTAGTAATGGTTATAAATTAAACTTTTCTGGATGAGAAAAATTTTAGAATCACACGCTGTTACATAACCATAAAAGTAAAAGATCAAAAAAGTTTTTACTAAAAAAAATCACTGATATTAATAATAAGGCACTCATTAATAATCCGTGGACAAAAAGGCATACAACCGCAAGTGGGAGTCGTCAGAAAAGGTCGATGAGTTATCTGCTCCATATTTTAGTTCTAATTGACACATCTAAAAATAATATTTATTGTTCTTCTGATGGAAATTACCTAAAGCGTTATCGATTCTTTGTCATGGAAGAACATATTGGAATAATGTTTTAATCATTATATTCCTATTATATTCATATTCATTTATTCATGTTAATACAAAATACATGCTTATATGAATATATATTATTATATATATTATAATAAAAAAAAAGATCTAAACAATCTAAAATTCTAAAAAGACACTTACAGATTGACACTTAATTTGAAATTTAGGGAGTCAGAACCACTTCAGTAATTTAAAATCTTACAGAAAATTGAAATCTAGCAACTCTTGGAACGAGTAGAATGAGAACTCGTTTTTTAAAGGTTAGAAAAGGTAAGTGTCTGATATCCCTATACTCCGGTACCAAGATAATTGGCAGTAACTCATTTTTACCGGGGTGTGCAAGACGTAAGGGGAACGCCAATTTCAGAGGCGTGTCATGTTAAACAATGATAATTCAAAAAATATATGAATTTTTTGTTTATTATTATAATATATTGACAATTACTATAATAAATATATTATTATAAATTAAACTGAAAAATAAATTAAGCTTTTACATTTGGTGATCTAATGAAGTAATTAGAGACACTAAATTACGCAGGTATAAAATCCAAAAAGAATAATAAAGCAAGGGTATATGTTATTTTCATAATGTTTTTATTATACTACATAATAAAAGAAACATATTATAGTGTTACTACTATTGTTACCTAATGAACACTAATTGATAATAATTTGTCAAATTATATTCCACGCCGACATTAAAAAGTGTTATAATGACAATACGTTACAATTTTAAATTCATTATTACCATTACACCGATTATTCACTATCTGACGATGAAGACATTTCATTACTGTCGCTGCTGCTGTCATCTGCAGGATTTATAATAATCGGTTCATAATCTGCTGCTTGTACATTCGCTATTGTCGTTTTTAACAGTTCTTTAACATTTTTTAATTTAAAAGTTTTATTATCACGCGCCACTTCGCCTTTTATCTGTGCCCATATAAGCTCGATTGGATTTAGTTTACAATGGTAAGGCGGTAAACGTAATATTGTAACACCTCGTTCACGAGTCATTTCATCCACTACATATTTCGTATATTTCTTTTTGTGAAGTCTTGCAAGATCGAGCAACTGCACTTTTAGCATTTTTTCGCCAAATGCTATATTTTCTTCTTCGCCACGCAGAAGTTGGCAAAGCTTCCACCCGACGGCTGTGGTATGGTGCATTATCCATCACGATTACCGATCCACGTTCAATACGCGGTGGACGGATTTAAACCAATCCTCAAACACTCCCGAGTTCATATCCTCATGATAATCACCGGTTTTACGAGATTCAAACACGTTTAACCCACCTTCAAAAAAACCAGAATCACTCCCGATGTGGGTTATAATTAACCGACGACCTTTTCCTAAAATCCAGTGGACATTCCATTGATAAAGGCGTTACGTGCACTTTCCGACAAATGGCTAACTTTGTTTGCTGATCAATAAAAATCTTTTTCCGTCCTCTTGTTTCCTTCAGATCGGACACTTTAGTATTGCTATTGTCCTTGATAGTACAGTACGGCAAGATGTCTTATTCAATGTGGCACAAAGTTCTGCTGCATCAGTGAATGATAGTCCACTGTGTGTACCTAGAATTCCCTCATACACATTTTTTTACCATTGTACGCTCCCCAGGTTTTGAATGACGTCGTTTTGTAACTTGTTGGTTACTATCACTTGAAGAACTCGCCTGCATTATAATATTTGCTGTTTTGAATAACCATTAAAATAACACCAAAACAATAAAACTGAATTGCTAATATCATCTTGATTTAAACTTGTCTACGACACTGAACGTTGGTTAGAGGTGATAAGAAAGCATGCGAGCGCCTTTAGACATGGGTTTTTCTTACCTGCGTTGCCAAATTGAGTAGACCAAGTACCGTAGGGTGTAAAGTTGTAAAGGCCCTTAATGACATCCTGATTTTGGTACATTTTATGAGAATTTAAATGAAATATTTTGAAACCTGGCAACATGTAACGACTTATGCACAATCTTCCCAAGCGGTTTTGAATGCTTTTATTTCAGTTAAAAGTGTGTGAATCGATGTTAATTATTTTCTCCACACACCGTCAATGGTGATAAGAACAGTTTTGCCAATTATTTTGGAATCGTAGTATAGTTAATTTATTAAAAAGTTTTATAGACCAATATCCATGGCCATCCTGACATCTACCCAGTCCTCAATACACTGGAACCAGTTTATCTTTATTTCTAGTGTTTTATTGACGAACATCTTCATGAGTCAATGATGAGTCCCTATTTTTTTTTATAAACAAGAGGTTCTCCAGTATATACAGTGATGGGAAAGTCAAAATCTCTACCTGTCGAAAAGCAGTCCTTTCTGTAGCCCAGCCAGCCAGCAGCCTCACTGCCCTTTTCTGTAGACCAAACACTCTACTTGAAAGTGGTGAATTACGGCATAAAATCCAGGTGCATTTTGCAGATTTTTTTTAGAATTTTAGTTTCTATTACTTACCAATAATAAGTATTGTGACAAACTTGACGGTCGTTCCTGGTTAATTGTATTATGAGAATAACTTTTAACTCGTTTTAGACACGAAAATCATCGCTCATTTGACACAGATGTGGGTGACAATCGAGTCAAGTCGAATAAGTAAATGTTTTGTTTACCAAATAAAATAAATCAAGTTCTAGTTGACTGTACGTATATGCTCCTTGGAAATATCATGCTTATGGAGAGCCCGAAACAGTTCGCACTACGTATTTTGATTTTTTTCTATTTAATTTGAAAATAAAATGTTTGACCAACAAAACAACGCAACCCCAGTTTTATATAGCCAGATAGATCTGTGGTTTCACACCATGCATATTTTTAATACCAATTTTCTGAAAATTAGCTATTACTCCCATTGTCTCCCTTCAGTGTTAATTAAATTCAACATTTTAGGGGTCGGACGACCATTGTTTTTTAATTTAATTTGTTGATCCAATGACGAAAATCCACATTTTAAACTTAAAATATATTGAATAGGATATAAGATCACCTTTTTTTTCAATAGATAACACTTACTCTGACATATTTTACACTAATTCAGTCCTTTCCTTACAAAAATAATCACGAAAAACTTCCATAACAGCACATCCATACAAAAACAAAATCTTTCCAGCCGATTAATATAAGACTTAACCTCACATTAAATTTAGCGGCAGGCTTAAACCTGCCGTCCCTGAGTTTAAGATGGATAAATGCTGAACAAAAACGATTAGACATGATGAATGGTGTATGTTTGGTTGCCCATCTTCAGACCTAAAATTCTTAGTCATCGTTGCTGAAATTTTAACGTAGCAATTACATATATCCTTCAGACCCTGCAATTCAATCCTGAAATGTGACCTGCATATTATTATGCACGCTTATCGTCTAAGCTTGGTCTAAGATTTGTCATCAAACGACAATCCACAGCGAATGCAATTTTCAGAGTGATTTACGTGAAATTTGCTTAATAATTATGAAAACGTATTTGTCTAATAATGTCTGTAATAATTCAAGACAAGCCTCATTGATTCGTGTATTAAATAATAATACTTGGAACTGTCTTAACCAGAGCAGATCGAATTAACGATCATCAGAGTGATAAGTTAATAAGACGATTAGCTTTGAATGCACGTGGTGTAGGTAATCTAATGACCTTTCAACCCGGGACAATAATAGTTCGTTTTTGTTTTCTCTTATCTAACCGACCCAATATTCTTATCTACTAAAGGAATTTCAAGTTGAGAACAAAGAACGTTAAAATGTTTTCTTTGGGCTTGGTGAAAATATTGTCGGCACAAACACATAGGTTATATTTTGTGTGTCGTCAGCCATGAGCAACGAACAAACAAATAATGTATTTGGTTTATTCACAAATGTAATTATGATCAATTTGCTCCTGTAACGTCTAAAATTACTTTTCATCTGACGAAGTGAATCACAATGGTAAACAAATCTATTTAAAATTGTAGGAGTACCTGTTTATTATAACTTTTGTCGAGATCTTTACACTACTTAACAGTAAAACAAATCTTCGTTTTACCTTATATACTGGGTGACAACGAAATTACTACCCAGCTTGTCACGTCGCGTCCTTATAAAATAAAACAGTATGAAGTGAAGTAGTTGTGACTCATTCATACGGAATACCTTAAAAGAAGTAAAAAAATAATATAAACTTTTTCTCTTGTTCGTTTGTTTTTTGTACTTGACAATTTCCAACGCCATTTTCTCGGAAACTGTCTTAGATAAGTATAGGATATGATACATGTTTTATGCTGAGAATTCTTTGTAGAATGCATGTTGTTAAAAATATACAGGGTATTCTATTTAAAATAACTAAGTTGTGCGAACTTCCGGTTCAACCGGGAGTGGCAGTCAGACGTTTGAAAATGTGCGCACAACGCAATCATAATATAACCTACCAAAATTTCATAATAATGTTTTATTTTATAAGGACATGACAAACTGGGTAGTAATTTCGTTGTCACCCGATATTTGACCAAAAGTAATAAATGTTGTTGTAACCTCGCAATTTATCACGAACCAGTTCTTAAGTTGACACTGTATTATCCTCGTAAAAGTTGTAAATAGTTCGCAGAATAAAATATCTTGTAGTAATGTCAGCCGTTTCGAATTTTTGATTTATTGGTGTGCGCTTTATGGAATGACCGGTTACAGTCCCCAAATTAATAACGTTATAAATTCTTATAAAACCCAAGTTGTGTTAATTCATTACATGTACATTTTTGTACAAAGCGTATTTTCAGTATTTCCCGGATTTTCTTTTTTAAACACGCTTACATATTATTTAAAATAATGCGTTGACATTGAACATGTAAATCTTTGTTTCTTAATTCCGGACTTATTTCGCTTTCGATTACCGACTCTGGCATCGACTCATTATATTCCTGCGATAATTAAAGAACACTTAATAATAAAAGCTTAAAGAATTTTTAAAAAAAGATCTGACACAGGCGCGGTCATACGGGGGGGGGGCCATGCCCCCCCCCCTTGGCGTCGATTTACATTACAAATATAATGAACTACGACAACAGCGCTTGGCGCGTGTGACAAAACTGACCAATCGTGTCGAACCCTTAATTTTTTAAAAATATTTAAACGCAAAAGATATTAATAAAAATAATTAAATAAGTAGGTATAATATAATATAGGTATCTATAATTTTCTTAATATTTACTTAGCCGTTTTTTGCGTATTTTTCCTACTTGAAAACCAAGAATCATCAACAAAAAAGGGCGTGGCACCCAAAAATTTTTCGCCCGCGGCGCTAACATTTTTCCTTGCACCGCGTCTCGCAATTCGCACAAACCGCCCTTGCATGGCCCCCCCCTCAAAATGTTGATATGACCGCCTCTGATCTGACAACCCCGATTATGATGCCGGTCCCTTTGAAGCCCGGTTGAAGCTTTTTTATTCATCAAACTGACTTTGGAAAAAGTATATGAACATGTGTGTCCGGAGTTGCCCCGTTTTTGATATACAGGGTTTTAAAGTTTAAAAAAAAACCGTTTTTTTTTTAAATATTCTCTCGATTTTATTGAAATTTGGCACTGTTATTAATAATGATAAGGGGCTTAATTGGTCCTAACTAGATTAAATTTATTAAATCCTTTTATTTTCGGGGAGCACCTTAACGAGTATTATTGACAAAAAAATGTACGCTACTGACTTTTTTCTAATTTTGATATTTTTTTGTATTTACCAACTAATAATGCAACTTTTTTGTTTACTGAATTGTTTTCGTATCTTGCTTCGTTTTGGAGAGAACAAATAAAAACCACTTTATTGCATGTACAAAAAAATACCTATGTATTTCAAAGTTAATTAAAACATTTAAATTAAAATTAAAATTATTTTTTTAAATAATGATACAAAAAAATGTAACACTTAATCAAAGCAAGTGTTCAATATGGCCACCTTCTGATAAAACGCACGATTGCAACCGATTAAAAAAATAATTAACGCCCTGTATATCAAAAACGGGGCAACTCCGGACACATGTTGACACATTTGGTGATCTGAAGTAATTAGAGAAACTAAATTACGCAGGTATAAAATCCAAAAAGAATAATAAAGCATATTATTATTACATATTGCAATATGTTATTTTCATAATGTTTTTATTATACTACATAATAATAGAAACATATAATAGAGGATTAAGGGCAAAACCTAAACCTAAATTATAAATGTTTATAAATTTCCTAACTATTGTTACCTAATGAACACTAATTGATAATAATTTGACAAATCATATTCCACGCCGACATTAAAAAGTGTTATAATGACAATACGTTACAATTTTAAGCTCATTATTACCATTACAGCGATTATTCACTATGTGACGAAGAAAACATTTCAGTACTGTCGCTACTGCTGTCATCTGCAGGATTTATAATTAAGTAGGTTCTACCATGACTTCAACGCGCACATCTAAGTCCCCCATTTTTTTTTCTACGCCCTCGACATGTAATACGCACTTATGCCAATCTGCTGCTTGTACATTCGCTATTGCCGTTTTTAACAGTTCTTTAACATCTTTTAATTTAAAAGTTTTATTTTCACGCGCCAATTCGCCTTTTATCTGTGCCCATAATAAGCTCGATTGGATTTAGTTCACAATGGTAAGGCGGTAAACGTAATATTGTAACACCTCGTTTACGAGCCATTTTATCCACTACATATTTCGTATACTTTTTTTTGTGAAGTCTTGCAAGATCGAGCAACTGCGCTTTTAGCATTTTTTCGCCAAATGCAATATTTTTTTCTTCGAGCCAGTCAACAATCTTTCCCTTTCGCCACGCGGAAGTTGGCAAAGCTTCCACCCGACTGCTGTGGTATGGTGCATTATCCATCACGATTACCGACCCACGTTCAATACGCGGTAAAATGGATTTCAACCAATCTTCAAACACTCCCGAGTTCATATCCTCATGATAATCACCGGTTTTACGAGATTCAAACACGTTTAACCCACCTTCAAAAAACCAGAATGACTCCCGATGTGGGTTATAATTAAGCGACGACCTTGTCCTGAAGGAGCTTTCAATCCAGTGGACAAGTCCATTGATAAAGGCGTTATGTGCATCTTTAACGTTGAGATCTTGCCAAATGTAATTCACAGTATGTCCTTCATTTAACCATGTCTCATCCGTAAAGTAAAGTCTTTTCCCGGCACAGCGATATTGTTGTATTTCTTCTAGATACTTTCTATGCCACAATACGATTTCTTCATTTTCCCCCAAAAGACTTTTGCGATTTTGTTTTAAGAATGAAAAATTCAATTTTCGTAGTGTACGCATTAGAACTCTTCGTGAAATTGTTTGCATATTTTCATTCCTTTCAATTTCGGCAGAAGTTTTTTTTAAATTCGGAAGTTTATTCGAAAAAAAATGCATGCACTTTCCGACGAATGGCTAACTTTGATTGCTGATCAATAAAAAACCTTTTTCCGTCCTCTTGTTTCCTTCTGATCGGATACTTTAGTATTCCTATTGTCCTTGATAGTTTTATAAACAGTACGGCAAGATGTCTTAATCAATGTGGCACAAAGTTCTGCTGCATCAGTGAATGATAGTCCACTGTGTGTACTTAGAATTCCCTCATACACATTTTTTACCATTGTACGCTCCCCAGGTTTTAAATGACGTCGTTTTGTAACTTGTTGGTTACTATCACTTAAAGAACTCACCTGCATTATAATATTTGCTGTTTTGAATAACCACCAAAATAATAAAACTGAATTGCTAATATCCTCTTGATTGAAACTTGTCTACGACACTGAACGTTGATTAGAGGCGATAAGAAAGCGTGCGAGCGCCTTTAGACATGGGTTTTTCCTGCCTACGTTGCCAAATTAAGTAAAACAGGTACCATAGGGTAAAAAGTCCCTCAATGACATGCCGATTTTGGTACATTTTATGAGAATTTAAATAAAATATTTTAAAACCTGGCAACATGTAACGACTTATTAATGCAGAATCTTCCCAAGCGGTTTTGAATGCTTTTATTACAGTTAAAAGTGTGTGAATCGATGTTAATTATTTTCTCCGCACACCGTCAATGGTGATAAGAACAGTTTTGCCAATTATTTTGGGATCGTAGTATAGATTAGAAATAGAGTCAGATAAATATTGCATGTGGACCCCAGGATGCCTTGTCATGTCCTACATTTGGTTGATCGTATTTGACAGTTTGAAACTGTCAGGGACTGATGGTTGGAATAGACCTATATAGAAGCTATCTCAAAAATCGTAATTTTGTCGCTTGACCCCTTGTTGTTCTACAGGGAAGATATGGGTATTTTAAATCATTGACTCGCACCAAAAACACCCTTGTTTACAAGAGCATAGGAAGGGGCTTTTTACTTTTTAATATTAAGTAAGGTACTTGTTATCATGAATCTGCCCTAGATTGAAGGTTTACTGTTTCTCAATAGAAATTTTTGGCTAAACTATTCGATCTATATTTAATCAACGCATGGTCGTCACATGTTTACCCTTATTACTTAACCTGAACTGAACTAACAATATTAGTTAAATAAAAATAATCAGATCTGTGTGTGTGTAACAAGTAAACACGGAAACTTTAACATGCACGGTAAAGGAAGGGACTTATTGTTACCACATTGACCTCAATTTGAAAGTTTATGGATTTGTTTACACTCCATATAACGATATAATATTCCAGCGATGGTCGAAGTTGGGCTTGAAAGAGCGTCAAAAGTTTTTAGTCAAAATCAAATCCTTTATTTCTCATAGTTCATGTGAACCTATACCGGCTGGTGGAGAAACAGAAAAATATATTATGTAGGTATGTGACAATTCAATTTTGTCACTAATAAGTCACTACAACTGGCCTAATTATAGTAATTTATATCATATATCTGATTTGAATTTTAGCTTTAAAACTGGTGAAAAGTTCAATGTTTTGTTTTCTGTACATACCAATTTTATTTTGGTTTCCTACTCGAGGTTGGGCCAAGCTTGATTGCATTTTGCCCATATCTTCAATCACCTTATTTCCCTTGCATCAATTATCCCATCATTTTATATACAACAGTATTTTATAGTGATGTTACATTGATTGTACAACAATAACTAAATTTAGGTACGTCTGTTTTATTTCACTTAGCTTAAATACCTGCAACCGGGTAGTCAGGACCCAATAGACTTATTTCAATATCAACCGCTAGTATTTGAATCGGCCTATCTCGGTTCGAGCAGTATTGTCCGGTAGTGGTTCGCTTGAACCATATATGTATTAGTACTATATGGCTATTACTTATTTCTATGGCTAGTACCCTGAATATCTTGAAGCAACAACAGAGATAGAAGAACCAGGGTAATTTCGACTTGTGCGCGTGCGCCGTAAGGTTATTGCCAAATCTACTTTTATTTCTTTAGACAAGGGGAAAAGAGTGAGCCTTAGAAAATTAAAGCAATGATAAAATTACCAAAAATCTTGGTAAAGAATTGCAAAATAAGCATTAAGTCCGTACTTCCAAGTGTTTTCAAATTATTTGTTTTCATTTCTAAACTAAAACGCGTCAAAAAACAATTTCATATAACTGGAGGGTGACAACGTCTCATCTTTAGCAAATGTTAATTTGGTTGACAGCTCGTTTCGTCGAGTTGATTTGTTAATATTATTATTAACGGCTCTTGTGTACTGTTTATCTTTACTTTTCTGCAAATTTTGATTGTGTGTGTGAAGTGTGATCATTTTGTGACGATGCCGAGGCAAAACAGAATATTTTACATTATTTTAAACAGGTGTAAAAATTGATTGGCCAGATCCACTTGGCGTACTGGTTTCTTCCCACGGACGAAACAATCTTAGATATCACGTTTAATTGGCAACAAATAACGTCTTGTCGAAACCAATACAAACATCTATCTAAATTTTAAAACCAAAACTCAGCATTTTGAAATAACTACAATAAACCTATTTTATTTTACCGTAATTATTTTAAAAGGATTACTAAGAAAATATAATAATATAATAGTCTTTAAATAGATCCGTCCCTGGAGTCCCCAGATCAGGTGACCGAATTTTACACCTCACACAATAGGTTATTATGACGGTAAGGGATTAGCATTTATAATGAGTTTGTAAGATAGATAGTTTGTATATCGAGTCCGGTCTTGTTCTTGTATGCGACTGTTATGAGTTCATTGGTCGAAATGTTCTCACGTCTGTAGTCGGTGACCAAAAGAACTCTTTTATGGTTGTATTTTGAAGTCATTTTGTAGAACTCGGTTCATAGCATATTTAAGTACATTCGCTATTAGTTTCAGCGCCGTGTTCTGAAGTACCTGGAACTTGTTCAGCTCCGCTCTGCCTATGTTACACCACAAGGGCGCACCATAAGTCAATACCGGCCTGACCAAGACCTTGTGTTGTCCTGTTGTTAATTCTACTCCTCCTGTGGAGCAGGGGGGTAGATAGAGCTTAATTGTCGCAATGCAAGCTTTACTCTTATTTCATTTTATTTAGCTTCCAATTCAGCCTTTGGTCAAAGATAAGTCCCAGGTAGTTAACTACCTGTCACCAAGTCACTTGTACCCCGTCTAGTCTTAGGTCGTCTAACGTTACTTTTTAAGAAACATATGGCCTTCGTCTTGGAAGAATTCAGACGAATCTTCCAAGCCGAAAGCTATTATTATCAACCACGATTATTTGGATTTCACAGTAATTGCAATGTCGTCGGCAAATAAATAAAGCTCCTTTTGTCTATCTTTCGGTATGTCGTGAGTCTATAGCCGCAAACACACTGAGCTCACGTCACGTCACATTACGTAAGCTCACGTGCTATTACGTTACAGACAAAAAGTGTGAAGCGCTGTTTTACATGGTATGTTAATACATCAGAACCACACTAAAGTCATCTCATGCGTATTACGTTACATCCCCAACGGCACGCGTGCTAGCATGTGCTTATTTTCTGCAAATCCACACTTTTCGTCTCACGTGAGCACTCGTTTAGGCGGTTTTGTAGAGAGCTAGTGTGTTGGTGAATTTATGTTTAAAAATGGAGGAGGTTTTGATTGAAAAAGTAAGAGAACATGTTGTTTTATATAATCACGGATTGCCTGAATATCGTGAACAACATATTCGCCAAGCCGCTTGGGAGGAAATTGGAAAGGAGTTAGAAATACAATTTAAGCACATTATTTTCTTGGTTTTTGCTGTTGTTTTACTGAGTGAAGGCCAAGTTTACAGAATAAAATATAATATGACATATAAATGTATATATGTGAGAACTTTGTTCTCTAGCCACTTGCTGAGACCTTATACAATAAGGAATAACCAAATTATGCTAAAACAGCTATTCTCTGGGCTATATGCTCCAACGAGCGCTGAATTACATAGCAAAATTTGGCGTATTTTGACTAACACTGTTAGTACTAAAATACAAACTCAGATTGCAGAAACTACCGGAAAAGAAAGAAATAAATCTTCATTTCCATATTTCTAAAATACATCATGTGAAAGCGTTTTGGATCATTTTTTAATTCCTGAATCAAACGATGAAATTCGCCCAATTCTTTTCTTTTCATGTTTATGTCATGGGCCCATGCTTTCCTCGTTTTTTTATTTTCCTCCTTGAGAACGATAAAGGCAGCCACAGCTTCTATTTCCTCTTCCCAGTCCGAAGAACTGATTGAGCTGGCGCTTTCCATAATTTAAAATTTACGCAAAATAAACAAACAACACAAACACAGTGAAATCAAAGAAAGACTGCCAGAATTCATATATCAATTTGTATACCACATCATAAAACGTGATGGTAGTGTGTTTCTAGTATGCTCTCACGGTTAAATCATGACAATATGATAGCACGTGACCTCACATGATGTGAGCTCAGTGTGTTTGCGGCTTTAATGTTGTACAGCATAAGAGATAGAGGTGAGCCTTGCGGCACCCCAGGCACCCCAGCCCTGATGTGTTTTAGCAAAGAAAACGCGCTCTCCGACGAGACAGCAAAACTTCTATTTTTAAGAAATGAAGCCATTATCTTGACGAGATAGTTTGGAGCTCCGACCCTTATTAACTTTATTGTATTATTCATTTTTCAAGAATATATCGCAAGTTAAAAAAAGACGTCCTCAAAGTATGCTGTGGAATCAATCACTGTCATGTGCATGTCTTGAATAAAATTATTACTCTAGGTAGAAGGTAATGGCAAATGAAAAATAGAACCGTCAATTTCTGAAGTTTTTATTTTTAAGAAAATTGAATATGGTAATCATGGCAGCACAAAAAGCTTTTACGAACGAATAGTATATTATAAACCAAGATTCTAAAGTATTTCATTTAATCCCGCGAATGAAGTTCGAGGGCTCTATACTATTTTTGTACTTTTGGGAACAGTATTACTAAAATTAGGTAATATGTAGGGTGTTACTTAATGATAGGCCGTAATTCCAACGGCGTATTCCTGAACCAAATTTAAGTAGAAAAGTTCATATAAACATGTGTCCTAAAAAGTCTGGTTTTCAAGATACAGGGTGTCAAAGTTTAAAAAAAAATCAATTTTTTTATTAATATCTCAAAGATCTTTTTGCCGATTTTGGTGAAATTTGGCAATGTTTTTCGTTATGACAAGACCATATATGTATTAGTACTATATGACTATTACCCTGAATATCTTGAAGCAACAACAGAGATAGAAGATCCAGGGTCATTTCGGCTTGTGCGCATGCGCCGTAAGGGTATTGCCAAATATACTTTTATTTCTTTAGAACAGGGCAGAAGAGTGAGCCTTAAAAAATTAGAGCAATGATAAAATTACCAAAAATCTTGCTAAATAAGCATTAAGTCCGTACATCCAAGTGTTTTCAAATTATTTGTTTCCATTTCTAAACTAAAGCGGGTCGAATAACAATTTCATATAACTGGAGGGTGATAACGTGACAACGTCTCATTTTTGCTCGACATAACCTCGAAATCTTTAGCAAATGTTAATTTGGTTGACAGTTCGTTTCATCAACTTGATTTGTTATCATTAACGGCTTTTGTGTACTGTTTATCTTTACTTTTCTGCAAATTTTGATTGTGTATGTGACGTGTGATCATTTTCTGATGATGCCGAGGCAAAGCAGAATATTTTACATTATTTTAAACAGGCGTAAAAACTTGAACAAAGATTTATCGTTCTACAGGTATGTACCCAGACCGGATGTTTCTTTCTTTTAAACTTACTTACGTTAATTTCGTGAGGGAACAATAACTAGGTAGTCCATTTCCTGAAGATTATAATTTTCTTTGCTGCTGTTGATATAATTAGGTACCTACCTATTTTTACCGAAAATTGCATGTACTTCAAAGAATCCTACGAAAACCGATTATTTTACCTGTTGAACTCTAAAAATAATTGTAAATATCTAATAAAAGTTTAATTAATATATTTACCTGCGTTCTTTTTCTTTTCTCAATCGAAATAATATACAAAATCTAAACAAATCGAGAACTTTAATGTTTGTTTACAAATTTCTGTCCAATTGTCAAAGTCAAATGTGATAACCTCATTTTTTCCCGTTAAAACAAACGTCTATGTATTTTTTCTTGCGCATGCGCACTGCGCGAAATGACCCCGACGGAACAAGGAACCCCGGCTTCACTACGTTTACATTGGTTAAATGGGCAAGGCGTCATATAGTACTAATACATATGGATAAGACGCTAAGTTAACACGTACTGTTCCATGGCAACAACCGACTTGTGTGTTTGATCATAGGGCTGAATTAGAGTTATGGGGCCGTGCTAAGGATCCCCACGTCCGCTCTTAACTACTCCTCTGTTTCTACTTACCAACTCTACTTAATTTGATTTTGGATATCTAATAGTTGCCGTTTAAGCAAGTTAATAAATTCCCTGGCAGTCTCCACCAAAACTATAATAACTAAAGGGCGGAATATATGCACTTATAAATTCAGCCAAAATATGCGCATATATTTGCCTTGTTTGTCTTTAAAATAAACAGTTATATGCATTTTTTTGACCAAATATGCATACTGGTATGCAATATTTCTTAATTTATTAGAAACACACTGGGTTTATAACAGTGGCGGCTCGTGGGTGTATAAGGGGGTGAGGCTACAAAATAGCGCCGCAGGCGAAAATTTTTCGCGATTTCAGGGTCATTGGCTTAAAATGAATAGTTAGGAATTCAACCAGCAATATAATTATTTTGAAATACTAGGTTTCACGAGAAAAATATTCAATTTGCAAGGTCAGGGTCAATTTCTCTCAGTGCATCCGCTATTGTGTCTCTATTTTGCTCTTGTAAGAACTACTACAGAAAAAAACAAAATATATCAGTGAGATAGTTTAATAATCAACTTATTTATGTACGTATGTAAATTCTAAGCATCTATATGTTTACATTAACACCATAAAAACTAATGGCCTTATGCCAGTCAGTATTTTAACCCGCAGACCCGCCTCGAAAATCTAAAATCACGATAGGTTAACAATCACAAACGAATGGCACGCGTCGTAACCCGTAACCTAACGGCAAAGGGCTTTTCCAACGATCGAATTAAACCTAATAAGCCGACACCTGATCCTACGAGAAGAAAAGATAGATGAGCCTGTTAACAATAAAACATTGCCAAGTTTCAAATAGGCACCAGGCACCCATCTGTAATCTTTAATTTTTGTCTGTTTTTTACTTTTTTGTTATGGGGATTTAATTGCATATTTATTAATAATATCTTATAGAACAATGAAAACATTTATCAATCATTTCTAACTTATTTTTTTATGTTTTTAAAAATAAAACATTTAAATAATAAGTAAATAAGTCAATAAGTGTCCTTGTTCAATCAACATTTGGCAACATGCAAGCCATTGCAAGCTACTGTAGAATAATACGATATAGGCCCAAATAAGTGGGCCTCACTCGCCTGCAAAATTTGGCTATTTTTCTTGTTGTGCGCGATTAAAGCGGTGGAGGTGCCGGGTTGGAGAGCATAGCGTTTTATAAGCGATTTGTGACGTAAAGGAAGCTCAAGTTTTTGGGATTACAATTTTCTTTTTATGCGGTCGGGCAACGATTTCAGTTTTTAAAATTAATGTTGGATGGGGTGCGCGCTAAATTTAAAAGATAATATGTTGAACTTTGATGGTAATTCAATGTTCTATTGTTTTGATACTTTTAATGATTGGAAATTAGTTAAAAAACGTTTTACATTTAAATAAATAATTTATTAATTTCACATGTGAGGCCCGGCCTCAGTTGCTTTATACGACGAGCCGCCACTGGTTTATAAAAAGATGGTTATTAAAAAAAAAATGCAAAAAAAGAACAAAGAGAAATAAAAGTAAACAATTTTTTAACATAAAATTCCATAAAAGGCATTAATTACTAAATATTTTTTCAAATTTTCAACCAAAAAGGATTGTCTTCTATCAGTAAAAATATATTTATACAAAGAAAGGCTTCTTTTAACATCTATTGATGTAATCGGACAATACTGTAACTTAGGTAGTAAAGTATAAGGCCAAGATACAACTTCGTTGGATGGTTTACCTTCATAAATGCTTTTTACTGCAGTTAAGTATTTAAATCATTCATTCTTTTTTACAGTTACGTCCAATTTGTTCCTTACTTGACCTCCTACTTTACCGGAAATCTCCAAACAATATTAATTGAGTCTCTTAAACCTAAATTTCTACTATCTAACGAGGATATTATGTCCGGTATAAAACTGAAATTAACCTTAATAAAAACAAGATCTTTAACTACACTTGCACTTCTTAACAACTCTTTACTTTGCACAACACACTGCAAATCGTCATCTAAATCCAAAATTAGTTCTTTAATGGTTTCGAAATGTTCTGCGTAAAATATTGCGGCCTTGTTCCCCACCGGATAAATACAAGTTCTGGAGGTAAACTAACTCCTGGTAATCTCTCCTTGTACATCTGTACTCTTAGAGGTGTTTTTAGAAACACTTTTTTTACATTTGAAATTAGTTTATTTACTAAAGGGTATTCAGTTCTGACGGTTTCTGCGACTCGGCTTATTCCATGTAAAAGATAAGTAACTAGTACCATATTGAGGTAAAAGATTCTTAAGTTTTGGCCTACTTTTATCATATACAGTGCTGCATCAGACAAAAGCGCTAAAAACTTCTCATCTGGGACTGGATTTGGTATGAAAAAGCTCGATAGGAACTGCTGAATAAATGGGGTTACACAAATTTGAAATCACTAGTTTCACACTGAAAATAAATACTGAAATCTTTCGACAAACTAAAACAGAAGTACGTATTACAGTCCGATATAAATTCAGTTTGTTAATCAGGTAATAATTATCAAATGACAATAAATAACCCCTAACAATATACCTGCAAACCCCGGAAACCCCCAATAAATACCTCGTGTATAACCAAAATGTAAATATTAATTATTATATAATTATCTTCAGATTAGAAAATCCCTAAAACAAGTGCCGAACTGGACATTAGACCTATGAGTCTATGAGTTTTCATGACCGGGCGGTTTTAATTTTTTGATAACGCCGAAAACATAAAAATATGCTCATAAAGTAATAATTTGGGAAAAATATGCATTTTATTATAAAATTTACAAAATATGCAAAAAATGCATATACATATATGCACTTTACATATATTCCGCCCTTTAATAATAACTGCCTCGGCCACTGCCTTGAATCAGTAAAAATCGTTTAGCCGAAGACAAAGGTAGATTTAGTTGCATCCACAAAAATTGTTTCAATTTCCTTACACACCTATATTTTCTTTGTAGGTCAGTTTTTATTGATTTCATTATGTTCTTCGTCAGTTAAATTCTAAAGGAATCAAAATAACGCCACGCCCACGTTTTCCATGTAAAATGGTGTTTATGGAAACATGATCATCCGGAAATAATCCTAAAGTCCTTTGAGGTTCTGGGCTAAATCGAATTCAATACCTTAACAGAAGTGCGCTGGGATCGAAAATATAATTTACGTTGGTCGGTCGATTAGGTCCTTTGGGAGTAAATCTTTTCTTATTTCAATATAAACTCACAGTCGGTAGACACTGATATACGGGGTGATTTGTGAATAATACCGAACGGGTCACATATTTTGTTTTTTGAGTTTGAATTAGAGTCACAAAAAGTTTTTAATCAAATCACGCTTTTAAAAAGCAAATTAAAAAGAAGACAGAATTCGCGCTCCATGGTAATTTTTTTCATTATTAATTTCTCAGGAAATGTTATTATTAATAAAAGAAGTCTAGTTTAAACTCGGCATAAAACCAGAAAAATGAGAAGGAACGCAATTTAAGGAAAATGTCCATAATTTGAAAGAGACCTGTTTTAATTTAATCAAGAAAACACACGGTCTCAACGATATTTTTTGTTCAACAAATTAAAAGGTTTAGACTACATGTATCACCATTTCTGGCATAATTAGGCCAAATAAAACACCTTAAAATTAAGTTAAAACTAAAGAAAGGCAGCCACACATGATCTGGAAATGTATCTGAGATCGTTTCTTTTTAAATTATGGTTGAAAATTTTTAAAATAAAAAAATCGATTTCTTTAAGAACTGAAGAAAAGTTTTTTAGTGTCAGTGCTTAAACGACAAAGTTTAACATATTTTATCACCACTTTTCGCTGGCCACTTGCACGTTGCATTTTATAAAATTACTCTTACGCTGTCATTTTGAAAGTAAATATCAAGTAGGTGTAAAGTTTGCTAAGCTGCTGGTGAGCTACGAAAGAATCCGAGCAAGAAACTTTACTTTGATGCCGTACGCGTACGTCTCTCTTTAAATTTCCAAAAAATGTTAACTACTTGTATATTGTATAATCGCTTAATGTAATTTATTATATTCTTAAAGGGGAAGGATAATTTGTTATGGTAAATTTGGCAACCCACGCCGAAATCAATCATCAGCGTGAATTTCTGGCCTTCACAAATTGTTTTATCTCTTTTAATGTATATGATATTGAATTAGTGGAGATACAAAGCACATCCTGACCCCTTGAGAAATTTTACCGGAGTTTAAAATCGTTATATTTAATTTATAATTAATGATATTTGAACGTTGATTTTTGCAAAATGAATGAATATACAGTGTGTCAAAAAAGTCGCGCATAATGCCTGTAACTTTTGAATTACCTCGTATACAAAACAAGTGACCTTTACGAAAGTTGTTCGGTAAATTATTCCCCACATTTCTACCAGCATGAATTTTTTCTGTCATTTCTGGTTTGGCTGCCCTAGAGACCAACTTACTTTTTTTTAAATGGAACACCCTGCATATGATTGCATATTTGGATTCTACTGGGAAAACTATGAATTTTTTGTATTTCAAATTTTTATTTATTTAAAATTGTAACAAACTTTATAATAAGAAAATAAATAGCCTAGAAAATTAAACAACTTAACATTGGAATAATAAACAAGTAAAACCTTTTCAGTGGATCAGGTGTTCAAAATGACCACCATTTTCTGCTAAGCAGAGCGCCAGTCGATTCCTGAACCCGTCTACAACGTTTGAAAGGAAGTCCTGTGGAATGGCCCGAATTTCAGCACTAATTCTGACTTTTAAAGATTCTAAGTCATTTGGAAGGTTAACGTAGACTTTATTCTTTAAGTGTTCCCACAAAAAGAAGTCGAGCGGGGTTAAGTCCGGGGATCGCGCTTGCCAGTCGATAGCACTTTTCTATCTATCTAACGTCCTAGAAATTGTTCGCTTATGTATTGTAGCATGATGCGCAGGTGCTTCATCTTGCTGGAACCATACCTGTTCGTTTATGCCATTATTTAGACCCGGTGAAACCATTCTGCAAGAAGGAATTATGTGATTCCTGAGGAGGTCCAGATAGTTTTCGCCATTCAAATTACCATCTTTGAAAGAAGGTCCCACAATATGTCTACCCGCCCAAACATTAACTTTTTCGGGCCTCTGAGTATGACCTTCCTGGAACCTGTGAGTATTCTCAGCAGATCAATAACGATAATTGTGTCTGTGAGAAAATGATATTTGTTGCGAAGTTATTATCGTTATTGCATCTTTCCATCATCAGCTATTATCAATAAAAAAAAGTCTCTATGGCAACCAAACCAGAAAAGACAGAAAAAATTCATGCAGGTAGAAATGTGTTTTTGAGAAAAAAAAACATAAAAATCACTCTATGGCATGTTCTTGGGACAACATAATAAAAAATGTATGTAACGTTACGCATTATTTATCAAAGAGTCTTGACAATGAACTTCAAGTTGATGTAATATATACGCACTTTGCGAAAGCACTCGACAAGATATCACATAGCATCCTTATAGAGAAACTGCGTTATGAGTTTGGTTTCCACCCTAATCTGGTAAATTTTTTTATGTCTTACCTTGACAATAGACGGCAAAAAGTTATAATAAAAGGTCATAGCTCCCCTTTCTGCAAAGCTAGCTCAGGGGTACCGCAGGGCTTCAATTTGGGGCCATTGCTGTTTCTCTTATTTACAAATGATATTGTAAATGTCGTTTTGGGTTGTGGTGTTCTACTCTTTGCCGATGATCTCGAATTATATTTAAAAATTAGAAATATGGATGATTGCTTAATAGTACAGGAAAATTTAAATAGATTGGTGGAATGGTCACAGGTAAATGGTCTTAAATTTAATATAAGTAAATGCTATATACTGAGTTATCATAGAACGAGAACCCTAATTAGTTTTGAGTATAAAATGAATGAAAGGGCTTTGACGTGACTGGAAAGCATACGGGACCTCGGGATCACATTTGACTCCAAAGTGACTGTTAAATTTCATATCTCTAATATAACAAGCAAAGCTTCTCAGATGTATGGATTTCTTGTTAGAAATGAATAAAATAGAATGCATGTCAAAATTCATAAATATAGCGTGGAACGATTTCAAAATAGATTTCTCAGCTACCTTAATTATGAATAAACTGGAGTATATGATATAACAATCGCCAAAGTGGAATTAAGATAACATGCCAGATTTGGAAAAACGGAGATCATTTCTTTCTATTAATGTTTCATATTATACTACAACCTTTAACACTTTATATAGAAGCTCCACGTTAATTTTATTAACTCTCCTATTAACCCTTTGGAGCCACCATTATATTTCTTTGTAATAAAGGTAATTATAGCATGTAGACTCGTTGGATATATTATAAAAAAATGTATAAAATGGTGGAAAAGTAATGTTTTAATTCAATTTCTTCCAAAACAGGTGGTTCTTATAAATCTAGGTCCTTCCTCAAGTTATTAAAAATTAAACCAGGCTCAAAATTGAAAACATCATTCACACAGTTTAGAATAGGGCTCTTTTTGGCTTTCGTTATTTCTAACTTTTCCCACAAATCGAGTTCTTTACCCTTCGAGCGCTCATGTAGAACGCTAATGCCCTCTTGAGAGAAAGAGTGTTTTGTGCTTAGTAGGTGGGTAGCGAAGGCAGAGTTGGTTTCTACAATATCAGTGTGCTCGAATTTCTTGACAATGTTTAAGTGTTCCCGCACCCGGGTAGAGATTTTCCTTCCCGATTGTCCAACATACACTGCATTACAGTCTTCGCACTTCAAAGAATAAACCCCCGATTTTGACAAGGTATCAATTCTATCCTTGACATTAATTAAGTGTTTGCTTAATGTATTTACTGTCTTATAAGCAATGGATAAGCCAGATGTTTTAAAAAACTTTCCCAGCTGAACTGAAATTTCTCCGAAGAAGGTTAGGCATTTATAGTTGTTCCCTTTAGTTTTCTCTTCCGGGAGTTTAATATGGTAAGAAAGTTTATATTTATTGACAAATTTATAATATAGTTTGTTTATTGAGTTAATAGAGAAACCAGGTTCTTAGTTGGTGTCCGGTCTCTAAATATTATAAAATAATTTACTATGCTCTAGTCCAAAAAGTGCCAAAACAACCTATGCCACTATTTTCTGGACTTTCGATTTACCTTGTATAAAGCAAGAATCATGTCAGATTGGTCTACATAGCCCATATGAGCGTTGTAATTTCTTACAAGCTATAGGCATGCAATATCTTGAAGTGAGCCATCCTTTTGTTTTCTAGAAACACTCTGGACATCATTTGGACTATGAAAATTGCTCGAAAATAATACAGACTTATTATCCATCCACTTTAAGTAAAGTATTCCTTCCTTAGATATTTTCAAAACACTAGTTACTCTGAGCATTTTGTCATTATTATTTGCTATGTCTTTGGGTTCTTGTTTCCGCCTTCTTCTGATAGTTCCACAAGCATATATGTCTTCCTTCAATAAGTCACATACAGAGGAATTGTAATGAAAAAGTTATCGAAATATACCTTATGAAACTTTTACCTTTACAACTCTGGAGCCTAAACTCTTTTCCACTCTATCAGTTTTTTTCTGTATATATTTGAAACTGTAACACATACTCCGATTGATCTCCCCGAATCCATATTCTATATCCTCCTTTGATCGGTTTTTGAGGCATAAACTGGCGAGATCCTATTCTGCCCTTGAATTTTACCATTGATTCGTCGATACTTTGGTGTTCATTCGGTTCATAACACTTCAAATAGGTTTCTGAAAGAACATCGATCATTGGTCTAAGTTTATAAACTTTAGCAAAGCTAGCTTCGCCTTTTTTTGGTTGAGTAGAATTGTCGTTCAAGTTTATGTTGCTCAAATGCCAGTCAAAACGGTCCCGAGACATGCATGAAGAAATATAAGGATCCCTCATATGTATTGAAGTGGACCAATAATCCCTATAGCTGGGTTTCTTTGTGAGGCCCATCATTACATTTACACCCAGAAAACATCTCATTTCTTCTGCATTTGTTGGAAGAAACCGATCACAATATTGCTGGACGGCATATAAATTTGTGTGAATAAGCAAAAAATTCGGTTGGAGATTCAGCATTACTAGGAACAGTGGGTCTAGCACCATGAGAAAAGGGATGAGGTTTATTTGCAAAATTTACATTGTTAGTCCATTCGAAAGGTTTTTCAACAAAATTAATTAGGGGTAATCCATCTTCGCTATATGGACAGTACTTTTCATACTATTTGTGTCAGAATTACTGTCACTCAGATTCTCTGGACGGTTGTTGATAGTTTGTCGTCGGCGTCATGCTCCTCGAGATCGTCGGCGTCGAGTTCCTGGAGATCGTCTACAGATGGGGCTTCTGAACTAAATGAACCAGCATCTGAAGGAAGCTCGTCTAAAAGCATATAAGCCTCATCCGCAGTAAGTTTACTTAGGTCCATTCCTCAATCTGAAATAACAAAAAAATATCGATCAGCCATGTCAGCCTAGTGGTTTCTTTGGAACCACACATTTTCCTAACCTATAGAAAACCTATTCATAAATTTACAATCTAATTTGAACCGATTTCATAATTTATAATGTCTAGCAAACATAACATTCAAAAAACCTAAAATTCATTCACAAAAATATAAAAACAATAATTTTCTATGTGCTTCCTTGGAGCAAACGCATGACCTTGTTGACAGTTCAAATATATCTTACACTAATGGCGCCTCCAGTAAACTATAATCAGATAAACGCCAGAGCCACTCTTTAATATCGCATATAATTGTGTGGTTCCAGCTAGAGCTTACAAGGCAAGCAAGACGGCAAAGGGTTAATGTAATGTATAAGAATCCAAATGAAATTGTGAACGAATGATATATAGTCAATATAACTCTGAATCAATTAAAAAAAAAAAAATTGGGGATTTTATGGATTGTAATAATTACAATTATACGGCATTACAACACTCTTAGTACCTAATTGGTATTTCTACTCGGTAGTTGGATTGTCAAATCTGTAGAGTTTGTAGTAAATTAAATAAATGAATAAAATGAAGACAAAAAAATCCCTATGCTCTTCATAACATTTCAAAAAATGTACAAGGGTACCACAACAATATAAACTAAACATATTTCCTGTAAAATACAAACAAAACATTTCACAGCACAGAGTAAATGTTTTAATGTAAAATGGAAATTAAAAAAAAAACATATTCTACATTGATATTTTTTACTCTTGCCGTAAAGCAGCAACATCGAATTTCCAGGATTTCAGAGAATGCATGCATAAAAGGGATTTCACAGCAAATACCCACAACCCCAATTTCAGGGCGCCACACTGTGCTGTTATAGCGGAATGTTTTAAAGGTCTTTTATACAAAACCTTTATCCGCAAACGCATTGTCACGCCACTAATTTCGGAAGGTAGAAACTGCCTTTGAAAGTAAAAAAATTGTTCAGACTAACTCCACATAAATCCCTCCCCTTTAGTTTTTATCCTGTTAGTCAAGGGCTACTTGATTTAGGGGTGCAGTATTCAGTTACCGGTTATGACCTATATGCTGGAGGGGCGCAAATATTAAAACAAATTTAAAATGTACTTGCAAGAAAAATTTTTTAATGCGGCATAGTGGATAGCTTATGTAGAATTTACCGCTTTTGTACTTATTTATATTAACACAATAATTGACATGCAAATCGCAATGAAAAATGTATAGTGACAACACTTCATTAGCAACCTACGTATGATGAAATTGATTTATTCGTGTGACACCTCCAGCTTCCAGCTAATAAAACTGTGTACAAAAAAAAATATTTATACCGTTAGCCGCAGTGGCGTAGCCCAGGTGGCATATACATAACAAAGAGCTATTTTTTTTATAACACCCGGTATCCTGTAACATTTATATGTTGTGCAACATTTTCGAAAGTTATACTACATCATATTTGTTTAAATCACGTAAACTATAAATAATTAATGGTGCTATTATACAGGGTGTTACTTAATGATGTGGCGTAATTTCAAGGGAGTATTCCTGAACCAAATTCAAATAGAAAACTTCATATAAACATGTGTCCTGAAGAGTCTGGTTTTCAAGATACAGGGTGTCAAAGTTTTAAAAAAAATTGTTTTTTTATTAATATCTAAATGATCCTTTTACCGATGAAATCTGGCAGGGTTATTCATTGTAATAAGACGCTAAGTTGGCACTAACTAAAAGAAAATTATAAGTTCCAGTGGCGTCTCGGGGGGCAGTGTCACGAATAATATTGACAAAAAAAATGTACGCTACTGAGTTTTTTGAAAAATTTAAATTTTTTTCAGATTGGGCATCTACAAATACAACTTTTTTGTCTCTTAATATCTTTTCGTATATTACTTCCTTTTCGAGGAAAAAAATAAAAACGACTTTATTGCATGTCGGAAAATTGTTAAAATAAAATCAAGTTAACTTTGATCGTTGCTAGGAAATGTTGTTTTGTTATTATGAACATAATGGTTTTGACTTTCGGTAACAGTTTGTTATTATTTTTCGTCAAAAACGCCCTTAAAAACGCTGTAAATATTTCTTATATCCACAATAAATTTATAAACCCGATTTTAGTGACGTAAATTCGTTACAGAGGCTATAGCAAACGCCACAACGCAACATTTCTTTAAAAATGTGACATTCCTGTTTATTTGTTTTAAAAACAAAATCGATTTAACTGAATAAACTTGAGGAAGCAACAAAACGCATTTGAATTGCAAAATGCCAGTTTTTTAAAATGTACAGACTGCCAAAACTTACATACCTATTTACCAAATTACTAAAACAGTTATCACTACATGTTTAGCTAATAGAAGAAAAGAGCTACTCCTTTTTATGTAAAAGGTTTGGAGCCGCCACATGTTTTAGTTCAAGAGCAATTTCAAGGAGTTGCTGTAATATATCATTTGGGACATGTTTGAGCCAACCTATGATTAGCAGATCCATATCAAAATGTTGCATGCTAAAAAGTCATATACTTCTACGGCTCTTATTTAACATGTCCCTTCTGTTAAGCAGTTACGAATTTATTAAAATACAATTGCACTGGTACAGGGGTATGCCGACTATATCCTGTGATGGCTGGCCATCACAGTTAGGTGAAGCTTCAAATAAATTCGAGTTAAATGTACACTTTCGCATCTGTATTGATGGTATTTTGTCATCGCGATTTGGTATAATATCTGTCAAATTGAATTTTAGTCTAGAGAGATCAGGATACGCTAACTTTGCGCCACCCCCCAGTCGTTTATAGTTATTTAGGAAATTCAAAAAACAAGATTTCTTACCACCAGGCCCAAAAACCCATTAACAGTATCATGAATATTTTGAAGGCAAAATATAAATAGCCAATCGCCACATTGTCTAGGTTGAACAAAGAAAAATGTTACATATGACGTGTCAAACACAGGCATCATTTCCGTTATTGGAGCGCTCTGATATTGGCAACGAATGTGTAACTAACGTGATAATCTAGTAATTATATGGGATAAATGACTTCAAAAGCAGCGACGAGAGGGTCCGTAGAACATCATTTAAATAATTGGTCTCGTAACATTCTCCAATTTCGAGTGATGCTTACTTAAGGGTCCAGAAATAATTATTGAACATTAATATAATCAAATTTTCTACCTTCTTCTGTTTCTTATGTTCAGATTCTTAAGCTCATTAATTTATTTAGTTCAGGTTATTAATATTAAGATCGAGTCATTATTACACGAGTTTGCGACCTATGAACGCAGATATTTGGAACAGTAATATACAGGATTTCCCACCGGAAACTCCATCGATCGATTATGGAAGAACTAACTAATGTCGATGGAAGCCATCCGTCTAAATTATTTTTAAGAATTTGGCATTTTGGTTATACCGGAAGTAGAGGTCAACTTGCTTATTTTAAATAGGACACCCTATATGTTATTTCATTTTGGGATTCTACGTAAAATTCTAATAACATTTCATATATATAATATATACCTAAGTCTAACCGTTTTTGACATATTTTAAAATTCATGTCAAAATAGTAATTTACGTAACAAGTTCCAAAAGTGATATTTTACGGGATGGGTAGGAACTTTCCAGGACTCGCCTACGGCGAGTCCCGTAAAATCACTTTTAGATCGTGTTACGTACAATATTTTTTCTGTAGCCGTTTTGTATGTTAAAAAGGATATCGATGGCTAATAACCTTTGAACTTTATATAGACAATTAAATATAACAATCACTCTTATGAATACATTACTAATGAATATTAATGACACAATTATGACAATTACTTATATTAATATTATTAGGGATATTAACAGAAGTGGCAGTGTTGAAATTAGAATTAGACGCATCAGTAATTGTACTAGTTTTCGAGATATTAATTTCGTTACGGCCGTTTTCAATCTGTATAGCTATGTGAATTTTGTTCCTTAAAGAACTTTCTATGTATCCCTCTGCTACATTGGTTGATTTTCATCCTCCGTGTCTCTTTAAGTTGGTTATACTACCACCACTTTCAGCGAGTAAAGTGGCTGAGCTCCTGCGTAAACAGTGCCTGGTGTATTCTTTAGGATTGGGTAATTTAAGAAATTCAGCAATTGTGCAGGCGATTTTTCCATAAGTGTGAATACCAATAGGTTGTATAGTACATTTTCCGTTTTTATAATAAACAAATTAATATTCTACGATGTGTGTGTGCTTGACGTAATGACAAATATTTTCTGTATAAAGAAATATTATTTTCTCCAATAACGACAAAGGTTCTTTCCATATTCGTTTTAGAATTAAGAATTTTAAACACTAACATGGTTGTCTTATCTTTTATATCATCCAAATTCATTTTACAAAGCTCTTCACGACGACAAGCGCCTGCCAAACCAATTATTAATGAAACCAAAAAAAAAAAATTAATCACAACGAAGAAGAGGAATTAGATTTAATTATATTACATTTGTCATCAGGTAGGTATTATCTCCAGCTTCTGATAAGAAGTGATTTATTTCTTCTTTATTCAATATTCTTGATTTTTTTGGTTTATAGCCAATAGATTTTCTTTTAAGTAAAGCAATACTTTTGGGATAGCGGCTTATATCTATATTATTTCTAGTTAATTTATTAATTATTGTGGACTTAAGCATGGAGTAATTGCTCCAGAGGCTTGATGGCTTTAAGATTTTAGATTTTTCCAATAAATATGCAAGAATACTTGTTCATTAAAAGTATGCACATTATTATTATTGCTCCATTTTTGAAATAAATTGTAGACCAATTCATACCTCTCTCTTGACTTTACCGGCAATAATTCATAAGTAGCCGCTTTAGCAGATTCAATAATCTCATGTGGAATCATTTCAGCCTCATTTTTACTACTGACTTCCATTTTTTGGATTTGGAAAGCGAAAAAACACACACCAATGTTACATGACAAGCGCTGTCATAATAAAATACAAAGTTCATGTTATTGTCAAAGCCGCCTACATAGATACCCAAATCGTCCCGAAAGTGAACAAATCGTTTCGAAAGTAAAAAAAAAATCGTCCCGAAAATAGCCACTTTTGGTACCATTTGTGTTAAGTGGTATTTTCGATTTAATAAATCATACCGAAAATTTTATTTTCGAGACGGCTGCAGAAAAATGATATTTGCAGACCGAAATTCAATCAATTTCAAATTCAAAATCAATTTTTCCTGTACGGAAGACTTTACTATTTAATTTGGGTTGGTTCCTTTGTAGAAAGGAACCTGCTTTAGCAGACTTCGTATAATATTTTTATAGTTATTAATACAGAGTGTTCAAAACAGAAGAATAAAAATAAAATTGAAAAAGTGTGAAAAGTCCATTTGTTCAAATGGAAACAACCCATTTTTATAATTTTATCGTATCAGCATTAAAACTTACTCGCATCATCCTTATTACTTAAGACACATTACACATTTTAAATCATGAATAACATTCGATTTCAAGAAACAGGATTAATATTATAAAATAAAATATTGGAGATTTAGCTCACAGTAATATTACCTAGAACAATTGAATTACATTGCTCCGCAAAAGTTTCTCTAATTTAATTAAGTTGAGTATGTGATTTAACTTAATTTAGACCGTGAAAAATAAAATCCATTTTCGCTATTTAGATTTACTAAACTCACATAGAAATTTTGTTTAGGTTTGCAAATGAATTTAAATTGTCGCCCTTACTGTCTTTGATGATGATGATGACATATATATTTACCCTTTAATTTGAATCATGTTCTTTACTCCTTTTCTTTATCTTTCTTCTTTTTTGGAATATCTTAATACACAGTTGTTATTCAGCTTTCCTAATTCATGGTATGCTTTCGCTTGTAGAGTGGTTTTGAATTTTGAATGTTTAAAAGGTTCTGAGTGTCTTGGTTATTATCTTCAGGGTAGGAGCCAGTCACGGGGAAGTCTGTATGTTGCATGGTGAGCCGCGTGTGGATGTGAGTGTGTTATTAGAATATTGTCCCATACGTCTGTCCGTGCGTAATATTTTGTGAGCATTTTATCAAAAAACTGGTGTATTGTGCCATTGTGCAGTACTCTTGTAGGTGTGTATCTTGGTGCGTCTGTTATTATTCGTAAAATTCTGTTTTGAACAATTTGCAACTTTTTAAATTTTGTCTTGTTTACGGTACACCAAGTCGGTATACCGTATGTTAGTACTGGTCTAATTACACTGGGGAACAAATTTTAACTTTTTTTTTGTTTCCTGAACAAAACCTATTTTTTTTTTTTATTGAACTACACCCAAGTAACTAAAAAATACCTATTAAAGATTTTAGTTAGCTCGCAAAAAAATCTGGATTATTTGTTACAAAATTTTAATTTATAGGCATATACAATGAACACTTTAATTTATAGGCATTTACAATGAATATACAAACAATATATTGTTGGTTCAACAATAGCAATTAAATAACACATCTTTATCAGTGAGTCTAAAGTTTAGACACTCATTTTACGCTTCTTAGCCTGTTCTTCTCGTAATAGTCCAACAGTAGTCGGCTAACATCTCATAGTTCCATTTTCCCTGATACCTTCTTTCCGTGTTTGAAATATCCTGGTGGAACCCCTCACTGTGCTCGTCACTTACAGCACCACAGTTTTCCGGAAAGTAATCCAGATGAGAATCCAGAAAATTAATTTTCAACGACATATATATTACACCCTAGGTTTTGGTAACATAAAAGAAGTTGGACAACCAGGTCTTTATAGTTTTCTGCTTCCATGTTTCCCAAAAAAATTGTTACAACCATTTTAAAGGCATTCCAAGCGTCCTCTTCCTTGCCTTCAAGTATGGAATCGAATTGCGCATCTCCGAAAAGTTTCCTAATCTGGGGACCCACAAATATTCCCTCTTTAATTTTAGTGCCACTGATGCTAGGGAAGTTTTCTTTTAAATAACTAACAGCGCGGTCTTCTTTACCTACGGCCTTCAAAATTTTTCATAAGTCCCAATTTTATATGAAGTGGCGGTAGTAAAATCTTTTCTGGGGAACTAATTTTGAAGTCATGTATTGTATATTATTATCTTTATTTTCGTTTGAATTTTTTCTTTTGTCACTTCCAGCCCTTCTATCCAACGATCCTGTATTTTCGCATTTAGTTCTGAGGCTTTGTATAGTGCTTCTTGGTTTCCCAACTTGCTCAACTATCTTGGAATAAAGTCAAATCTGGTCTTATCTGGCGGGTTTACGATTTAACAAAGACATACTTTCAATTTTTCTTTTATTTTATTGCGTTTAATCATACTAACCAAATAAAATCCGTCAGACAAATATGACAGACTTATGCAATTCTGGCATGAAAGAAAAGGATAGGTATTTTATTTAATTTTCAGCGATTCACAAAAGTTTGTATCTGCCCAAGTACCTGCCACCTTCGTCTTGATTTAAAGATGTCAGTTTTGTGACTTTGACAGTTTGTGACAAAATGAAAAAATTTTCTGGGTTTTTGCATCTCCAAGCAAAAAAAATGGTACTTAATCTGATAAGCTATTTCGAAAATGCAAGGAAAAGTGGAAATTCGCCAACCAATATTCAGGAAACAGCAGCCAAAGCACTGGGAATTAGATTAAGGGCTGTGCAGAGAATTGCGCATGAAAAAAAACATAACATAATACCCAAGAATACTAAAAAATGTAAACGAAGAAAGCCAAAGACTGAGGATTTAAGCGAAAATATTAAAATGGGAGTTCGAAATGTGATTTACGATTTATACAGATCAAAAACCAATGTAACCCTTCCAGTTTTACAAGAAACATTAAAAATTCGAGGTGTTTTGGAAATTGGACTTGAAGCGCTATCAAACTTAATAAAAAAGTTAGGTTTTTGCTATAAAAAATACTGTAACCGAAGATTTTTATGTGAGCAGCCACAGATAGTGAGTCAGCGTGTTCAGTTTTTAAAAAATTATACGGAGAATTACAAATCGAAATTTAGAAAAGTGGTATTTTTGGACGAAACGTGGATATTTTCAAATGGAAGTGGTTCAAAATCTTGGCAAGATGATTCTGTGAAAAGCGTGAAAAGGAAAAAGGGATGTGGCACGGGAAAGCGGTTCATTATTTTACATGCTGGTTCTGTAACAGGATATGTTCCAGGTGCATTTTTAATTTTTTCTTCAATATCAAAAAGTGCTGACTATCATGATAATATGAATTGCGAAATGTTTGAAAAAATGGTTAAAAGTTCAATTGATACCAAATTTGGAGTATCGGTCTTTAATTGTATTAGATAATGCATCATATCATTCAAGAATTTTAAATAAACAGCCTACTTCATCTTGGAGGAAAAATGATATTTATGAGTGGCTTGAAAAACACAACCAAAATCCTTCACCAAATATGCTTAAATCGGAACTCCTATCAATGGCAAAGTCTCTTAAAAAACCAAGAATATACGCGGTAGATGAAATATTGCGTGAATATGGCCAAGAGGTTCTACGACTGCCGCCATATCATTGCCAGTTTAACGCAATAGAATTAATATGGGCCGGGGCAAAGCCTTATTATGAAAAACATGTAGGTGATGGTCTTAAATCCGACCAAGTACAAATAGTTTGGCAAGATTCGTTGGATCATATTACACAAGAGTACTGGAAGAAATCAGTGGAACATACAGAAATATTAATAAGGGATTGGTGGGATCGAGAACAAGTACTAGATGTCGAAGTAGCGCCAATGATAATTGCTTCATTCGAAGACGACTCAGACGACGAGGACTTTTCAGATTTTATAAGTGACGATGACAGTTTTTAGTCTATAATTAGTTTATAAACGGTTTTCTTTGTTTACATTTTTTAGTATTCTTCGGTATTATATTATGCTTTCTTTCATGCACATTATTCTGCACAGTCCTTAAACTAATTCCCAGTGCTTTCGCTACGGTTTCCTGCATATTGGTTGGCCAATTTCCACTTTTTCTTTCATTTTCGAAATAGTTTATCAGACTAAATGCCATTGAATTTTTAGGTTTTAGTAGTAAAATTGTTAAAATAAATTACACTGTTTATTATTGTCGTTTTTAATAAATACATTTAAGGTATACTATTTACAGGGATGGCGAACCAATGGCACGCGACATAGAATTTTGGCTCGCCACCGATCACAAAGTTTACTATGAATTATTATATTATTACGAATTGCGACGGCACATCTATGGCCTCATTAAACATTTCTTTAGAAAAAATGCACGTTAATACATAAAGATTCGCCACCCCTGTACTATTATGTACATAATTTTTGCAAAAATAATAATATTATATCTGGCTATCTTCACGACTTCACGACAGTTAAAATAATAAAACAATGTAGCTTTTTTCCGGGTATATTGATACCTACATAGTCTCACAGCATTTTGATATAACCTGTGGAATTTTCGAATTGATTTATATGATCCGTGACCTTTGGACCCGCATTTTGAGACCGGTTTAGACTTTATACGTTTCTTTCTCCCACTTATTTTTAGCGGGGCGCTTATTGGCTTAACAGGGGCAAAATACGTGTAAAATTTTTTTTTGATATTACACAACAAAAATTTAGCCAATGTGTAATTTGATTTTTTTTTATATTTAATTTATTATTATCTGCTAAAATAAACTAAAATTTGTTTAATTTATTTAACATTTCATCGACATTTTTGGTGGTCGCTCGTCAGGGGTTTTACTGTATATTGTTTATCTAATTTTCCACCATCATTTTGGTTATTAACAGCCGCTTGCAGCGACTTTTTTTTAAACGACCTTTAGGGTAAAGGCCCTTTAAAGTGCCATTAGAGTATTTTGTATCTTGCACCGATTTTAATGGTCCTTTAAAGCGTTCTTTAAAGGACCATTAGTTAATTGGCCAAATTTTGTCACTTAAAGCTGTTTTAAGGTTAATTGTGCGTGCTAGTTTAATTTTGATTTTTGACACAAAACTCAGAAACAGACAGAAAAAAAGATGGATTATGTAAACGTTATTGAAGATGGGTTGGTAGAGGATGGGGTTGCAGATGATTAGGAAACATTGGATTTTGTTGTATTTGGCTTCCCTCGAAGACTCAATGAGCGCCGTAATTATTACGAAGAAATGGACCAATTTGGTTTTTTTCCAAGGTTCAACAACAAACCCGGATCGGAAGTAAGTGTTAAGGGCCATAGTTTTGTTCTGTATTTTGCTAAAACAAATTACGCATTGTATTTTAAGAGAATCGCTGTGTGGGTCAATAGTGTGTACGTGTGCCATATATGTTTTTTTGAATTTTTAAATAATAAAAAACTTTCGTGTTCCATTGCAATCTTTGTTCATTATTTACAACAAATAAGAGCTTCAACACCTAATATCTCACATAAATACTTAAGAAATTACGCAGCGTACGAGGATCTATCCTTTTCGAGACTATCCTAATATAAATAAATAACCAAACAAGCTCAACAAGGCACTACCATCCCGCCTGAAACAAAAACTAGCACACAGATTCTCTCCGAACCCCAAAATTGAAGTTTTGTAGCTGCCGCCACAGAAGCCGAGTCAACCGACGTGGGAAAGGCCGAAATTAAGCAAGTCACAAGGGCCAAGACGTGGGCAGGCGCTATACTGCCGACATAGTAGCGAAAATGAATAGGTACCACAGATAGGTACTTTTTAAAAAACTCAACACTATAACTCACAAACAGAAAGAAAATCAAAAATAATTTTTGTGCCAAAAAGATATTTGGATTTTAAGCACAAGTCAATTTGAAGTTTAAATCAAGGCCCTCCAACAGAAAAACGCAAAAATTACAGCGTCCTTGCGACGTTGCCATATTGTAACAAAAATTAAAGCATAGTTAGTTAAAATTTTGAGGAAATGTTTCCGTGCAAATCATTTGCAACTTAAGTAACAATTAAAATTAAAGGTCCATTTGTTAAATAACAATTAATAAAAAGTCGCTGCAAGTGGCTGTTAATTTGTTAAATGTAAAACTATTGTGTTAACCGTCTGCAATAATACGAACGCACCCCTGAGAAATTAATTTTGGAACGAGACCCGTCATTTTTATTATGACTGATAGTTTCAAGTTAACGGTTAACCTATTAACATTCAATTTTATGGAAAATCAGCTGTCCATATACGGCCATATTGGTTTTTATTTACAACATTTTGATGAGCTCTGGAATTTTCGAAATGATTTATATACCGGGTGTTGCATCGTCGAGCGGGACATAGGAAATCCCATGTAATTTTAAATGGGGTCAATTATTGGCTTCCCTAATTATTTTAGAGAAAAATTCTATTTAGGTTTATAAAAAAACACTAAAACCCACATTCAAAAGAATAACTTTAGATATTTTTGATGAGCCCGTTTACGGGTTATCGCCGATTTCTTTTTTAACTATTTCTCCTTTTTATGGCCCCGTATTTGCGGGCACCAGTCAAGGTAAAAGATGACTGTCAAATAAAGTTGTCATTTTGAAATGTGTGCTTTATTGTTATAAAAACTCGTACATCGAAAATATTAAAGGTGTATTTATGAGTACAAATTAATCTGAATAAAACTAAAATAAAGTATCCAATTACAAGGTTAATTATGACATTTTACATGTTTCAATATTTTACTAATTAATAGGTAGGTACTATTAAATTGTTAGAACTTTAGGATTTAAGAAGATGTTCAAATATTCCTCCATTGACTGCTAGACAATAACCGAGGCGATCATAAAATTCTCTTCTTACATTCGCTAGTTGGTAAACTGAAATTCTATTGCATTCGGCAGAAATAGCATTTTTTAACTCGTCTAGATTTGGGTATTTTTTATCTTTGTATATCCTGTTTTTTAAATGGCACCAGAGAAAGAAATCATTTGGCGATAAATCAGGAGACCTGGCTGGCCAATTTACTGTATGATTTAAGCCAATAACATTTCCATTAAAAGCACGGTTTAAATATTCCCGGACAGCCATGGTACTATGTGCCGGGCAGCCATCCATTTGGTACCAAACTTCCTGATTTTCCCTGGCGGCATCATGTAAAGTAGGTAAAATATGATCTTCAAGTAGTTCCAAAAAATATTCTGCATTTAAATTTCGTGTAAGAAATAATGGCCCGATAATATTTTCTCCGAAAATCCCAGCCCATACATTAACTTTTTGTGGATATTGCGTCCTTGTTTCCACAAACCTGTGTTGGTTTTCTTTGCTCCAATATCGATAATTTTGAACATTGGGTTCATTGTTTAAGGTAAATGTGCATTCGTCAGTGAAACAAATGTGTTTTAAAAATTCCCTATCCATGTTTGCTCTTTCCATCATACCAAAACAAAACTCCTGTCGTCGTATTTCGTCCCTATCTCTTAGCTCTTGGTGCTTTTCATATTTGTATGAATAATATTTATGTCGTTTCAAAGCTCGTAACGCTGTGGTGTGATCTAATCCTATGTCATCCTCAAGTTTCCTTGTGCTGATCTTCCCATCATTTTCTTCCACGCACAATAAAACTTGCAAGTCCCTATCATTTCTTGCTGCATCTCTTCTTTGTTCCTGCCTTTCTTCACATCTGCAGTTATTTATTACAGTGCCTTTTGTCTCAAATTTCTTGATAGTCCTTTCGACTGTAGATTTTGCAGGTATCGGTCTATTCGGATACAGAGCAGCAAACATGTCTGACACATTTTGATAACTATTTCCTTGATAATACCATTTAATCATCAATATTTTTTCTTCAGAAGTGTAATTCATGGCTAATATTTTCGATGTACGAGTTTTTATAACAATAAAGCACACATTTCAAAATGACAACTTTATTTGACAGTCATCTTTTACCTTGACTGGTGCCCGCAAATACGGGGCCATAAAAAGGAGAAATAGTTAAAAAGAAATCGGCGATAACCCGTAAACGGGCTCATCAAAAATATCTAAAGTTATTCTTTTGAATGTGGGTTTTAGTGCTCTTTAATAAACCTAAATAGAATTTTTCTCTAAAATAATTAGGGAAGCCAATAATTGACCCCATTTAAAATTACATGGGATTTCCTATATCCCGCTCGACGATGCAACACCCGGTATATATTTATATATATTTATGATCTTTGGACCCGCCAGATAAGACCAGATTTGACTATAGTAATTTTTCTCAGTAGAAAACAGGGCGTTGCTATGACATTTTGCCAGTGTAAAACATTCTAGTGAAATAGTCGAGGAAAAGTCACTCTTTATAAAAACTTTTGCTTGCTGAAAAAATACGATTGTCGATGAAAAATAAATAAATGTTTAAATAATTATGGCCTCTTTGCAAAACAACTGAGCTTGGTGTTAAAAATGTGACACGAGAAGCATTAATTCAGAAGGAAAATATATATTTACCCCCACTTCACATTAAGCTAGGCCTCATTAAAAATTTTGCAAAGGCAAAGTGAAAAAACTACTCTCTGCCTACCACATTTTGGGATGCAACATTCTCATTTGGATTTCTTTACCGAAAATCTGGGAGCCGTAACAGATGAGCATGGAGAAAGATTCCACCATGACATTGCATCAATTAGAAAACGGTATACCGTAAAATGAAGCACATGTTATCTCCTCCCTTAAGAGTACTACTTGATTAAAATAAGTGATAAATTCATTTATTAGATTTGTATAATACATAAATGCTGATCGTCTCTGTGTATTTCAGATAATAAATGGTGAAAGGTTAAAACGGGATAAGAACAAATTGTTGTAATAACTTGAGATAAAATTAATGCCAAGATTTAACTACTAATACGAATTCAGTGATTAAGTTGGCAAGATTGCCACAGAAAAACATTTGATAAGTTGTGCGTTGTCACTGGTTTAGTTAGGCATAATATGTTATGTGACGAAACTCAAGATTCGTGGTTTTTGGGCAACTGGTGTAAGTAATTTATATTTTATTTATTTCACTTAAATATTATCACGTTAATTTAAACAAAAACAGGACCTTGATCATATATTATCGCAAAACTAGATAGATTTAAAAATGCGTATGCGATAAGTGATAGTGTCAAATATACTGGGTTCGTCAAAAGTCCTGAATAAAATTAATATTTTTTCTATAAGTTATTTTTAAGAAAAACGCTGACCCACGGAACTTGATTTAAATTGTTGTTTATCTTTCTGGAATTTTTTAGACCCCTCCCTTCAACCCCTTAACCTGTAGCTACCCCAACATTGTTAAAAGAATTAAACTAGTTGGCAGACTTTTCATGATTTTTCATTCCGAATAAACAGCAATGATGAATTACAAGCAGTGGCGTAGCGTGGTTGAAAGGGCGGGAGGGGGGGGGGGGGGGGGTTAACGGTCAAAACTTAAAGGGGCGCCCTTATTTCAAGTGTTGGGTTTTATTGAAGTATTTTAGTATTACATTTTACTTACAAATTAAAAATTAGGACGTCTGTTTTCAACACCTTCCATTTTATCTAAAATATTATTAAAATCACTGTGTATGGCATAATCATTCTCAAAGTAGAAATGAAATATCTAGACCTTAACATACTTTTTAAATTTACTCCTATGTACTGCTGTAAAGGGTAACAATGGGCTATTGTTATTAAGTTTTTCCTGAAAGTAGCTTCTTAGAGAAGCAACTAGCTCTTTGCAAAAAGCTCTGCAGTTTTTGTTAAAAAATAGATGCACAGCAACACGGAACTACAAAACAATTAAGGTTAGTTTTCCATGAAACGTCAAACAAAGCCAACGAACGAGCTGGCGCCACCGCACCGTTTACAGTTGTGTTGCCAACTATCGGCTAATAAAATTCAAATTATATTAATTTTTACAAGCTTAAATAAACCAAATATTTGCTATACGTGGGTTCGTATCAAAAAAGAATACTTTAAGTTTGTAGTAAATTCAGTATCGCATAAAGTATTAATATCTTTTGCGCAAATTTAATTTCCTCGTGTTTTCTTACGGATTTACTATTATCAGCTGATTGATGACATTCATCGGTTTTTGTTTTGCATCAACTATACTAACATTTGCTTAAAATAAAATGTGATAAGGAACAAGACGGTGCAAAATATATTTTTTTATTTTATTTACTAAGGGCATAAAAACAACATATTTTACAATTAAATAATGTATATTTTTTTAAATGTAATGGTCAAAATAAATATAAATAATGCAATCTTTTGCTATAATAACAGATTTTTGGGAAAAACTCATTTGGGTTGGTTTCATCGTAACTAAGTGAGCAAAGCCCTACTTTTTTAATTTATTTAATATTAAAAAGCTATTAGTTAATATTAACAAGGCACGCACATATGCAATTTTTTGAAAGATGTTAATAATTCACATCTTGAATCAATGCACTTGAACTGTTTGCATAGACAAAATCTCAATAGATTTGTAGACTTAACAACAAAAATAAATCTATATAATTAGAATGCTTGGGAAAAACAAAGAGCAGTATTAGGGGTCAGCTTGCCAGTTTGTATAGAGCATTAAAATAGAACCTAATTAAAATGTCCCTCGGAAACCTTTTGTACTTTGCAGAAAGTTAAATCGCAACCGTGGGCTGTATTTTAACACTGTCCGTATTTCGATAAAAGATTGGTGCTAATTAAGAACGTAATTCACAATACGGTTTTAAGCAAGTTTAATATTTTTTATATGATTTAAAATCAATGATTAGGTTTATTGAGGAATTGAGAAGTCAATAGTAAAATAGTTATTGGTTGCAAAATATTTTGACCACTGAGTGGTCCGGATAAGAATGCACTATACATAAATCTAGTAAATCATAAAAATCGCGCATTATGGCATGCCGCAACGTTTTTCTCTGATTCTATTTTAAGATATATTTACATTCGCATCCACTAGTTCTCTTCGACAAGACGATTTATTTAAATTTTCTATCCGACGTTTAGTTTTTATTTTAAAAATATTTGTAACATACATGTGAGGATTTTTAATTACAATGCAAAATTCGAAAAACAGCTGGAAATTAAATAATTATACTATGTTGTATTAAAAGTCTAACCATTGAATCATAGATATCTCCGGGGTGAAGATTATTCATACTGAAGAGGAAAGAAAAATCCAAAATTCTTCACAAATATTTAATATTTTGCTCTACGCGTTACGGTTTCTTAAACCATTTTCAAGAGCTGTCTAAAAAGTTCATTTAAATAATAATCTCAATTCAAAATCAAAATTATTAGGTATTACTTACATAATATGATCACAACCTTTACATTAATCTGAATGTTGTCTGGATTTTTTAGATTTAACAATAAAGAGGGTGAATAACTTTTCTGAGTATGCTATTTATCGGAAAAACACACATTCAGACAATGTTATACCAGCTGACTCAAATCATTGTTTAGCTCATAAAATGGCAGCGTTTTAAGTCTGATCAATCGTTTGTTCACCATCCCACTCTTACCTTTGGAATTTGAGAGGGAAAAGAACTTCATCTTTTAAATTGCTTATAACAACGGATACAAGATATCAATAATCATTAGTTTAATGAGAAAAAAATTTAATGGCATGCTTAGGAAGGTGTTGACTGACCCCTTGGATAAGACCATAACATCTTTTAAACCTCCTAGGTATATAAGGCTAACTTTTTTAGACGCTGTTTCTCTGAGGGTGGGTAATGTATTGAAGTCCTTAAACAACAATTTTAAAATAGCTTACAAGTCAGTAAACAATTTACGTAGCTTATTCTCGGGAGTAAAGGATTCAATTAACGTGCTTGACGAAAATAGGGTATATTTGTTGTCCTGTAATTCATGCGCAGCTAAATATGCTGGTCAGACAGGACGTAGTTTTCATAGTAGAATAAAAGAACATTTATACTCTCAGAAATCGCCTAATGACAAGAGATCAGCTCTTGGCCTACATTTAAGAGAGAATTTACATAATATTAATACTAAAGACAACTTTAAAATGCCACGTAATGCGAATAAAGGCCATAAGCTAAATTTTTTAGAAAATATAGAAATAGCCAAATTAGAAACTAATAATCAGATTGAGTGTTTGAACGATCCTGTCAACGCCCACTACAGAGAAGCAGCGAGAATTGTGAATGAGTTTAAGTAGTTAATGTTTGCTTAAATAATCGTACCTCCTTGATGTCGCTCTGGCTCGGTGTATTGTTTTATTTTTAAAAAAATGTTTTAAGGTTTTTTTGCGTTTATCCCGTTGATCAATTTTATATAGTTTATTAACCTGTGCTGGCCATTGTGAACTTGTTTGTGTCCTTAATGTAAAGTTTGTGATTATATTATGTAAGTAATACCTAATAATTTTGATTTTGAATTGAGATTATTATATAAGTGAACTTTTTAGACAGCTCTTGAGAATGGTTTAAGAATCCGAAACGCGTAGAGCAAAATATTAAATATTTGTGAAGAATTTTGGATTTTTCTTTCCTCTTCAATAAGCCTAACCATATTTTTTTATAAATTTAGTTTACAAATTTATGTTGGTAAAACTGATAAACAGATTTATAGTAATTAAGAAGTTTTATAGAGAAATATCCTATAAAATTCTTACTAAACTAAATTTACAATACTATTTTTTCAGTGTAGTAATCTGATTCGAAGATATTCTTTGAGTTCGATATAGTTTTTTATTTAGTGCACTTATGGAACAATCATGACATTGAAATAGACATGTTATTAATTCTGGAAGAATGTAGAAGGAACTACCGAGAAGCTGCGCGAACCGGCCAAAAATCTCATATGGCATTGAAGCGATTAGAAGATCGAGGACGCAGTACCGGAAACCTTCGAAATAAGAGCAGTTCGAAGACAAACAAAAACCAATGCCGATATGGCCGTTGGAGTTTTGGGTGTTGTAGCTATAAATCTTCATGTTGGTTCAAGGAAACTTGCTCGTGATTTAGGAATGTGCTAAAAATCGCTTCTGGCTATTTTACATAAGCATAAATTTCACCCTTACCACATAACTCTTCATCAGGAAATGTATGGCCAACGTTTTCAAAATAAGATGACATTTTGTAACTGGTTAAGACTTACAATTTCTGGCGAAACAACATTTTTATCAATTATGGTCAGGCAATTATTTAAATTAATCTGAATTATTTTGAGTTCAAATTTTGTACTAAGTGCATCGATTTTGCTTTTATTAATTTAAAGTCAACCGGCACCCACACTATTGGGCGCCTGGAAATCCTCACTGAATGAGAATTATGCCGATTCAACATCCTTGGTCGGTTAATGCCTGGTGTGGTATAGTTGGGAATAGGGTCATTGGACCATCACCTACATGGAGAAATTTACAATATTTTTTTAAGTAATGATTTACCACAAGTTCTAGATAATAATGCAAATCAGCTAGGACTAGGGTTTCAGCAAGATGGTGCCCTGTCACACTTTGCGCGACAAGCTAAATGAAATGTTGAGAAAAACAGACGGATTAATCGTAGTGGTCCTGTGAAGTGGCCTGCAAGGTCACCGGATTTTACCCCATTGGATTTTTTCGAGGATTTTTTCTTGTGGGGTTTTATATAAGATAAAGTTATGGCTGTACCACCGACCACAGCAGAAAACATGAAAGATCTTATTCGACAAGCATTTAATTTAGTAACTCCTCAAATGTTAAATTGCGCTATTCATGTCAAAAGAGTTTTGTAAAATGTTTAGAAGTAGATGGGGTAATTTTAAACATCTTTTGAAGCACGATCGTTCTTAAATTTAAGGTTATATGATAGTTTTAAGTGTTCAAATTTTTTTTTATTCAAAAATTCGTAACCAGTAGAATAAATGTAACAAGTTTCTGCTGACTTACGTAGTTGTTGGCGGAGAATCGAATTTTCGAAGAAAATAAACACCTTTCCGTTTGACATTTTAAATTGTCACAGGCCAGATAAAAATCCGGAGGGGGGCAAACGTAAAAAATGTTTTAGAATTTGTCCCCGAACCTCCTTATTAACGTCCTAAAATTTTAATAAAATATTTACGGCTGTTTTTCGAATTTTGCATCGTAACACTTTAAAATCTTCACACTAACTAATAAGGTTTCTATGATTTTTTCTAAATTGCCCATACGTTCATATTTGTTTGTTATTCGGTTCTTTTTATTATGCGCCATAATGTTTAAGTTTTACGCATTTGCAGATAAATTTAATATTACTGTGAATAATGTGGAACAATAAAAAAGTTTTTAGAGCCAACTAGAATTTAAATACAACAACAAAAACAAAAACATTTTAAATAAGGTGCTTAATTGCAGTGATTGTGCGTTTTTTAGTCGGAAACGTCCAATAAAAATCAAAAGTGTGATATGTCGTTGGATTAAGAATAAAAAGTAGATTAAGGATATAATAAAATTAACCATTTAAAAAACAAAGTTGATTATAGATGCGAAAAGCTCAACGTCGGACTGAAAATTTAATAAAATCATCTTGTAGAGGAGAAAAAGTGGCAAATGTGAAATATATTATAGCATATCTTTTCAAATAGAATCGGAGAACAATAAACGCGAAATCGCAAAGATTCGGTTTTGACCAAATATACTTGGAAATTTTCGGAATTTCTAATTTAATCATCTCTGTATCTTCTATGGTTTACGAGATCCCTGCATTCTCATACCTAAGATAGGAATATAATTAATTAGATAATTTTATAACAATGGATTGCGCACTGAAATGATGATTTGTTTTGTTATACTTAAGTACATTTTTATTTTCATTTGAAAAGTGCATTGTTTCATTCGTTTTTCATTTTAGGTATCTGGAAAAAAGTATGAATTAAAAGGGACCTACCCACAAGACTGACTTTTATTTGGGAGCAAAATTTGAGAAGATGAGTTACAGGGAAAGAGATTATTTATACAACGAAAAAAATGGCGTTACCGTACAACCAGGGCAAGGTATGTAAGGTTTATCAATATCCAAATGTCATCCATTTTGTACTATAGACAATACCAGTGTTCAGCCATATACAGAAAGATCCCTATTAAACTAAATATTCTACATTTATTTGTTATCAATATCTTTTATTAAAAGGAGAAACGTAAAATTTGCATATATGTACAGAGTGGCAAAAAAGTCGCGCATAATGCCTATAACTTTTGAATTACCTCGAATACGAAAAAGTGACCTTTATGAAAGTTGTTCAGTAAATTATTCCCCACATTTCTACCTGCATGAATATTTTCTGTCATTTCTGGTTTGGTTGCGATAGAGACTAACTTACTTTTTTTAAATGGAACACCCTGCATATGATTACATATTTGGATTCTACTGGAAAAACTCTGAATTTTTTGTATTTCAAGTTTTCACCTATCTGCAAGCGTTTCCGACATATTGACAGCTCAAAAATTAAAAACTTCCTAATTATAAAGCTTGATTTATAAACTCGAAAAGTTGGTGAGGTTGAAGTTATGATCAAGTTTGTGAGGTTAGATATTCCGAACTCCGAGCATAAAAATTGGTTATCTCGAACTACCCGGGAAGTTTTCGAACCTTACATGAGCTTTACATGAACAACATGAACGAGTGTATAAATGGAACCGAGTGTTCCCTTTAGTTTAAATTGAACTCCTATGTCCAACACCAACTGAACCTCAACCTCACCAACTTTTCGAGTTTATAAATCCAGCTTAATTATTCCTACCTTAACCCACCAGTTGGGTCAAGATTTTTTCATGACAGCAACCTAAGTGTCAATTTTGAGTTCCTATTAAATTTTCTGTCGTCTGGTTTCTAATTTGTTTACACTATTGTTCATCTGAATGAGAAACATCAAGTTGAAATATTAATAATGAGCGGTTACGGAAATATGAAGAGATCGCAAGATCAGATTTGTCATTTTTTCAATCAATTATATCCAAATAGGCCTCCAATAAATCAGTCAACGGTGTGTCGAGTGGTAAAGAAATTTCGAGAAACAGGCAGTGTTATTGTGGAAGTCGCTAGATCAGGTCGACCTAAAACAGCAACCGGGGGAGACAAAGCTTTGGATATCATGCTCTCAATACATGAAAGTCCAACACAATCATCCAGGCCAATGGCAATGGATTTTAATGTATCTCTTCAGTCAGTGAAAAAATTGTTTAAGCAGGAGAAGTTGCATCCCTACAAGATAAAGTTGGTGCACGAGTTAAACGAGGACTATTTTGATAGAAGAGCTGAATTTTGTGAGCTGATGATGGAAAGATACAATAACGATAATAACTTCGCAACAAATATCATTTTCTCGGATGAAGCTACTTTCCATTTAAATGACATTGTTAATAGACACAATTATCGTTACTTGTCTGCTGAGAATACTCACTGATTCCAGGAAGGTCATACTCATTGGCCCGAAAAAGTTAACCGTTCAAATGACTTAGAATCTTTAAAAGTCAGAATCATTTTCATAATGTTTTACCTTGGTAGCATGTGGACTTTTATCCGCATAAACATGTTCATTATGAAAATTTGTAAACCCTCTTCTTGTGAAACATGCTTCATCGGTAAACAAAATATTGTTGGCAAAGTTGGGATTCTCTTCTCGCTGCATATGAACAAGCCGACTAAAAACCAGGCGCATTTCAGGATCATTAGATAAAAGGTCTTGAACTGGCATCTTATGGTATGGATATAGCAACTGTTCTTGAAGTACTTCATGTACAATATCTTTGGACACTCCTATTTCCCTACCTAGTCTTCTTGTGCTTATTTCTGGATCTTCTTCACGTTCTAAAATGTCTTCCTCGACTTTAGGAACCCTTACAAAACGCTGTCTTCCATTATCAATGGCTTTAGGAGTAAATTGGCCGTTTTCCCGCAGGCGTCTTTCAACAGCAGCAAACGTCGAGTGGCTTGGAAAAATTCTATAAAACCCAAGTACTACGTGGTAAAAACTACTACTTATCAAGAGCACCTTTTTTGTAGCAAATGTTCATCTGAATTTTGTGCCCAACCCCCTCTTGTTCCATTGGCATAGAAATCTAAAACAAGCAATTAGTACAGAACCCAGGTTCTACGCCCATGGACTGATATTAATCAGAATTGTGGCATGGGTTTTTTTGCCCCATAAAGCTATGCCAACGTAGCAAATTTCTTTACTTAGAAATATAGAAAAAGAAATTAGATTGCTTAGAGTAGGGTAGAGTTTAAAACATTTGTATTGAAGGCACTTAATTAACACACAAAACAGACATTAAGATAATTAAAGCTATGGTCCTAAAAACTGATTTACGGGATGTGCATGATATTAACAATAATTATTTATTGAAGCAATATCATGAGGTATCCCCAAATTTGATTTCAATGTCATAAATTATTCTCAACATTAATATTGATAATTTGTCCGTGAATCCAAAGATTAAGATAAAGCCAAATTACTGGATATTTTCAAAACGTTTCCCTTACTATACTATATTTAAGATCACGAAGATTTACAGTTTCTTTTCCAAGCAAATCAAAGGCCTTTCAGTCAAATTTATACCGATTTTCAGACTTCCTTTACTTTTCTGATACTTGTTATAATGCATTAAACATTTCTTGGTCACGTAACTACGCCTGAACCCCATCGTAACAGGTTATAGTTGCAACCCTATAATTATTATCAGGTGGTATGTAAAATACACTTAAGCACGCACCCATTTCTTCTTTATAACGTTTCACGCAAAAAATGTATTAAATAAGGCCACACTATAATATAGAGTTTCTTTGATACTCTTTGATACTCATATAATTTGTTGATTTATTTTATTTGATAAGTCTTATAAACTATTTTTAATTTTGTTTTTGTTGCCTAACGCGCAAAAAAATATCTATCTAATATATGAACGACGTTTTTCTAGGTTACATTGGGAAGGTTAAATTATGTACTTGTGCTTATCCGTAATTACTATAATATAGATATGTGATTATAAATGTTACATAAAATAAATACAATCATTCTGATATAGTAGCTGTTATTTTTTAATGTATACTGTGCGTTTTCTAAAACTTATGCTCCTAAAGCTTGTCTAAGCATTTGTGTGTTCAAGAACTGTTATTGTCATTTTTTAAATTAATAAAAAAAAAAAGAGAAAATACAAATATGCCTATCCAGAATTGGCTCGTCTATTTTGAGCCAAGTCTTTTACTTTATTACTAGCCATTCCTACATTTGTCGCTATCTTTTCAATAAATGTGTGTCTTGGGGTACCTCTAGCTGATTTATCTTTAACTTTTCTCTCAACGATTATTTTGCCCTCTTTTTTTATTGGTGTCCCATCTAATCCTCTTTTCAATACCTATAGAGAATACTTGCGTTTTTCCAATCAATAATCTTTTTAAATCCAATAAAATATTCTGTCAACGGAACATACGAAACTGCTATACGCCAAGAAACCGTAAATAAATCTCCAGGCAAGATGGTATTTTATAAGTCTTTCTTCGATGACCAGTTCCATAAAACGGCCCAGATAAAAGTAATGCCGCAGATTTTATATGAACGTAAAAATGCAATTTCCGATTTTGTGCCTTGAGAAATAAGCTGTAATATTTTTATCTTAAAATGCGTCAAAATGCGTCGATCAAATTTTATTTAGTTGGCGTTAATAAAACGTGCCCTTCTGTTGGCATACAAAATTTAATGTGCTCTATATTTTCTAAAATGTATGCTTTTAATAAAGTTGTTTTTAGAAATAGCGAAAGTGAAACACAGTACATCAAAGTGAAACTCATACATTAGGTACGTTAATGACTCTGAATAAACTCGAGGAAAAAAATTGCACTTTTTTCTTTCTAAAAAAAAAAATGGCGACCAAAATTTTTGAATATTTTAGAACCGTGCAGAATTTTGAAATTCCCCGCTAATTGCCCCACTCGCGGGGTCTTCAGGGGAGCATAAAAAAACTGGTCGCACATGATTTACGTCCCAGTAATACCAGTCTCACGTGGTTATGGCGAAGCTTAAAGTAACGGCTATAGGGGAGTAGGCATTGAGGGTCAAGCTGCACGTTTTGCACCAAATCGAATTTTGACAGCTGTCACCTGTCAAAAAAAAATTTTTCAAAATGCAGCGATTTTGACTCAATTCGGTGTGCGGGTGGTGGGGAGGGTCGAGAACTGTCAAAAATTTTTTAACTTGATCCGTCAAAAAATGACAAAATGCGGACGATTTTTCGAAAGAAAAAAAAATTTTGACGCGGCGCAAAAAAGCGATAGTAATTCGGAGAGCGGTTGAGGTGAGGAGTAAGGTTTGACACCTGTCAAAAAAAAAGAGTGCTCTTCGGGACCATATCGGCCGTGCGATTCCGTTAAATATGTCAGAAGTCAAATCCGACTTTCGGTTGATATTCTCGAAATTTTTTCTACTAGAACCAGGCGACCTATGGTCACCAAAACCATCGCCATCGTTTTTATACAGGGTGTGTCGAAAAGAAGTTAGGAAATTTTGAAAATTCTTCACCATTCGAGGGCTGCCAAAATTCCCATTTACGGCCAAGAAAAAACAAATAGTTGACCAAGAAGTATTATATTTCAAGTATAATTAGGCTTAATTTAGAATAAAGTATAAAGAATATTTTTTTCTCTTAATCGAAAAAAAGACAGGCGTTGCATTGACCCGATAAAAGAGAACAAATTACACTTTATTAGGACAATTTTTTATTCTCTTTTAGAATCCTTAACTAGTTTTGCCACACAACGTTTTATTTTTCTGGAACGTTAATTTCGCAAAAGAGTTAGGGCAATCATTTATTTTTTATTTCGATTTTTCTAACCTGGCCTATTCTTTTGTGTAATAAAAAAAACTGATACTAAAAAATTATTAATTAACAAAAATCCTTACTAATAATATTTTTAATAAGCCATATTTTATAATACTAGAATTAAACCATTATGTGAAATGTAGTATTAAAATAAAAATACGCTCTTCAACAAGAGTAATTTCGATTTAATTATAAACAGTCCAAAATAAAAAAAGAATAATTTAACTATTGATAAGATGTTTAAAAATATTTCCCTTAGCAGGGATACATTTTCGAATTATTTTTCTCTACCCTTATCAATTGATCTTTAAATAGATCTACACCTAATTCTGTGAAAAGATTGTTGACTTTTTATAATTAATTATTCCATAGAATTTACTTCCATTTTATAAATGATGGTTTTAAAGTCCCCCCCCCCCCCACACACACAAATAGAAATCAAGTGGCGACATATCCGGAGATCTTGCTGGCCAGTCTACAACACCTCTATTTCCTATCCATTTTTGAGGGAACTCATTATTTAGAAAATCTCGTACTCTAAGGGTATTATGGGGAGAAGCCCCAACTTGCTGAAACCACGAAACGGCGCCAGAGGGAGTTCAGCTAAATATTCTTGAAAATCTGTAATTAAAAATTGAAAAAATACCTTTTTTCATTTAAATTTCCATTAAAATGTATGGTCCTAATATTGTATTGTCACACATCCCTGCCCATACATTAACGCTAAATTTAACTTGTTTCCGAATTTCACGGTTTTTATAGAATTTTAAATGCTCCAAATATGTTCATTTCTTCTGTTGAATATTCCTCAATTTTATAGGTAAATTGAGTTTGGTCTGACCAAATAATACAGTTTAATAAATCGGGATTTAAATTTATTTAAATAAGTCCACATCATATATTTCGGGTACTTTCGGGTTTTGTCTTAAGAACTTTACTTTTTAAGTAACTGCACAGGGAAAAATGAAGTGGGGTATCATCCGGGGACGTCGGTGGCCATTCTATTGGACCTTTCCTGCCAATCCATTTGTTTGGAAATATTTTGTCTAGATAATCACGAGCAGGCCTCGCATAATTAGGATCCATCCTGCTGAAATCAGGCAGTTGTGGATCCGAAGCATTGGAAAACAAAACTGCCAAATTTGGAAAAAGTTCTTAGCGTAGAAATGACAAATATCGCACTCCAGTTAAGTTATTGTCAAAAATATGGGCCCAATTACTCTATTTCCAGCCTAAACATAAATTTTTTAGGGCACTGGGACGGAAATTAAATTTCTTACACTTATTTTTTCCTGATGTGATGTCGGCTTTTGTATACCTAGATCACCTGGAAATGCACTTCACTTTTTAACAAATTGTTATCGGTGTCATCAGATTTGAAAATTATATTATTTCATTTTAACAAATTTTGTGAACATGAATTAACTCCAGAAGGCTTGATTAATTGCTTTATTCGAAGACGGTGTTTCTCTACGAAGAATAGCTGAGCAATTTGGGAAACCAAGAAGCACTATACAAAGCCTCAGAACTAAATGGGAAAATACAGGATCACTGGAAAGAAGGGCTGCAAGTGGTAGAAGAAAAATTTTAAACGAAAATCAATATAATGATCTAATAGATTTTTTGCGAAACAATCCATTTCAGACGGCTGTAGAAGCACGCAACCAAACTAATTTTCCTGGGACAGTAAGAACGGCGAGAAATCGTATAAGGAAAAATTCGAAATTGAGAAATAAGGTAGCTGCTAAAAAATCGTTTTTGACCTATATGAATAAAGAGCAAAGAATAGGGTTTGCGCTGGAATATTCACCGCAAGGTATGGATTTTTGGGAAAAGGTAGTATTTACCGACGAGAAGACTTTTCAGTCTTATTATAAGGGGCAGATTATAGGCCGCTAAATACACGGTACGAAGAAAGATATACTCAACATGTTAAAACAAGTGGAAGATTTTCAGTTAATGTATGGGGGTATAAGACTTCCAGAGGGCTAGGAATATGCCACCGAATTCGAGGAAGATTTAATACTCAAGCTTATATACACATCCTTCAAAATGTTATGTTGCCATCGGTAAACAATATATTTCAACAAGAAAATTTTATATACCAGCATGACAACTGCCCCGTCCATACTGGTGATCACAAATTAACGTTTGAGGAATTTACTACTATCCTCACCCAGATTGAAGCCATTCTAAATTCAACACCTCTTTGTCCCCTTTCCTCGGACCCTTTAGATATAACTTGCTTGCCCCCCGGTCACTTCTTAATAGGTGACGCATTGACATCATTCCCTAAACAGGACATATCTGACATTCCCAAAAATCGTTTAAAACGTTGGCAACGTTGCACTCAGATCCAACAGAACTTTTGGAAAAGATGGACAAAAGAGTATCTAAACCAATTACATAACCGTCCTAAATGGTATACCCTTAATAAAGATTTGTCAGTTAATGATGTCGTGTTGCTTAAAGAAAATAATACCCAACCTTTTAATTGGCCTTTGGCAAGAATAGTAGAGATTTTTCCTGGCCCTTAAGAAGCCCTGATATGAATCCAATCGAAAACGTTTGGGGATATATCGTGAAAGAAATTAACAAGAACAATGATTTCCATCCTCAAAACAGTGATGATTTGTGGAATAAAATTGAAGAAACCGGGAATACCTACAATTTTCATCACGCCCAAATGCTGGTGGCATCAATGCCCAGACGTTTAAACTTATTAGTGGAAAAAAATGGTTCCGCTTTAAAATATTAAACCAATGTTTTTTTTTTTTTTTAATATTTGAGAAATCTGTTTAATATTTAATTTTGAAGCCATGTATATTATTATCTTGATTTTCGTTTGAAATTTTTCCTCTGCCACTTCCAGCCCTTCTATCCAATGATCCTGTATTTTCGCATTTAGTTCTGAGGCTTTGTATAGTGCGTCTTGGTTTCCCATCTTGCTCAACTATCTAGGAATACTTTCTTCAAATAAATAATTTTATATCTAGCCTTTTTCTATCATTACTGAAATAAGAAACGCAAGGTATAGAGGTGAGATAATTGTAAAAAGCCCATTTACCAAAATATTCAAAAATGGGATAAAATGTTAACCTCAGTGTACGAAATTTTATTTCCGTCACTGTACTTCCCTGTGTGTGTCCGAGCGATTTTTAAAACTAGACAGAGGCACATGTCATAAAATTCTAAGTTTAACTAACTTCTTTCTAAGCTGAAATAGATATTTACGTTATAAGTCCGGTAAATCAACTTTTACAGTATGAGTGAAATGTTTCGAGACGAGGCGACGAAGGAGCCGAGTCTGGAATTTTGAAACGAATACTGTAAAGGATTTGCCGGACGAATGACGTACAATATTTTATTTCATACTGTTCTGTTGAAAATTATAATTATGTTTTAAAATTATAATGAAGTTTTATTCTGCGTCGTATATTTGAAAAGTGCTTATATTTACTGGTGGAAACATTGTGTGATTGACATTGATTAAACTAAAACTTAGAAATTTCAGTCCGGTAAAGAAATTTTACAGGACTAGTCCGGTAAAAAAACTTTACCGGACTTACTGCTGTAAAACCTTATTTTCTGGACTAAATTTAAATATGGAAAGGTGTGTTTTACAATACAGTATGAAATAAAATACTATACTAATCATAGTAACTATTGAGTTGTCATTCCACCTGACAACTGAAATATCTGTCGACTCGTCAAATTGTACGTCATGAACCTGTCAAGAATGACAGTGGTTTGCACTCATTGTATTTAAACAACCGTTTGAGCTTGCGTGGAAAGAAGTATGTATATATATTTGTATTTTTACTATTTTTCAGTTAATTTTGGTGTTTATTTCGTGAGTGTTTTTAGAGAGCTCAAATTGCATACATTTTTCGTTCCATTGATCAAAAAATGGTCGCAATTTTGAAAATGTATCGTTTTTGTCTTACGCTGATATTTTTTAGCCGATTTCTGCTCATTCAATCTTTAATAAGTTTGATCCCTTCATCTTCCTGCGAGGACCGATATAAATCTGCTTCAGACAACGTGTGGTATCCAGAAAAAAGCAGTACGGTACGTAACTTAATGGGGGGGGGGGGGGGTGATTCCTTGATGATTCTAAGAGAAACAGTTCATATGAACATGTGTCCGGAGTTGCCCCGTTTTTGATATTCACGGTGTTACAGTTACGTACCGTACTTCTGAAACACCCTGTATAATGATCCTTACTAATTTCATCAGAACCTGTTTAATTTAATAGGTTCATAGATGATGTAGGTATAATCAACTTCAAAGTCGAGATAAATTTGATATATTTTTAATTGTGTCAACATGAAATACTATTTACAGATTGTTGCCATGTATTACAATAGTGAAGAAAACACAAGAGAAGCAAGAAGAAGATTTATTGCACATTTTTCTAGAAATATATCCGTAAATACCGTTTTAAGGATAAAAAACATATTTGAAGAAATTCAACGAGTATTTCATGTCAATAAAATTAAAGATGTGTCAAATGTATCTTTAAAGCTGGATTTATAAACTCGAAAAGTTGGCGAGGTTGAGGTTCAGTTGGCGTTGGGAATAGGAGTTCAATTTAAACTAAAGGGAACAGTCAGTTCCATTTATAAACTCGGTTCGTGAAAAGTTCGTAAGTTTCGAAAAGTTCCCGTGTAGTTCGAGATAATCAATTTTTATGTTCGGAGGTGAGAGGCTCGTCTCGACCAATGAAGACGCTATTTCAAAGTCATATGGTTACAGCCAAATGTCAAATGTCTTTTCGTTGTTTACGTCGCCCTTCCGTCATTTGTATTTGGATTTTCTGTTTGTTGTAAGCCTAGTATTGTGTTTTGTGCCAGAAATTGGAAAGCTAGAAATGGACAGTGTAAAGAATGATGACACTAATTTATTGTTACTCGAGTTAATCCAAAATTATGAATTTATCTACAACACTACCATTCTATTGGACAAAAATTTCAACCAATCAAACAACAACTTTTCGAACTTCGCTACTGACTTTATAATTGCCATATTCTGGACTGTCGAATATCGAACCTCACCAACTTGAACGTAACTTCAACCTCGTCAACTTTTCGAGTTTATAAACTCAGCTTAATTCCAACAAAATTTAGCAGTTCTTCTCCTGTCAAAGAAAATTCGGGTCTATTTTTGTCGCGTGCATATTTTATTCAATATTCCACAATCATATCTTGAATGGCTTGTCAAAAAATTTTAAAGTATATCTAGTGGAGATTGTTCTCCTAATTCAGCTTGAAGATTCTCAATCGACTGATCTTTTTTCGATTCCGGTATATGGTAATGCAAATTTTCACCAGCTTTCCAAGTTGACTCATGGTTTGGTTAGTTCAGCTCCCTTAAACCCCTTAACCTCCTAGCTACCCTAACTTTTTTTTAAATGGCAAGTTGCTAGTTTTAAAAAAAAAGACCATGTCGACCACATAAAACTGTTTAGGTGTCTGTTCCGGAATCAGAAAAATCCATATCCTCTTGGTTTTGCGTGTCTGCCACCAATAAAAACGAATTTAATGTTACTACCCCTGTAAAAATCCAATATCGTTCCCTTTTATGCCTATCGGGCAGTCAAATTACTTAAATAGTCACTTTTTAGTTTTTAGCATCCCGAATAATTTGACCTTTCAAATATGATAACTGTTACCTACAAACGGCTATACAGGGTGTTTCATTATTATTGCGAATTCAGGATGAGTTTCCCTACTTTTACAAGGCACAATTTGAGTAATTAAAATAAAGAGGTAGCAAGTAGCTCAACTTTATTTTTATCTTTTTAAAATTTGAGATGAACGATGAACTACTAGAAATTGATATTTTTTATAGTTTTGTATAACGGATACAAATTTATTGTACAGGGTGGCCAACTAAGCGGGGTAAGCGGCTGTATCTCATGAACCGTTAATCGTACAGCTTTCGAAAAAAAATATTGCTGGTAAATACGGCCAAGAGAAATTGCTGAAAATATATATCGATTTCGCTAATCGGCCGCTAGGGGGCGTAACACTAAAGGCAAATTGAAAAAAGGGGGTTTCTTTATAATTTGCCTAGATAAAGTATACTAAAAATATGTGCAAATAAAGTTCTCGTCATTTATCTACAATTTCTTTTTCACACTTTTTTCTCTAATTCTTCAGATAAAGTGGCGGGGGTAAGGCAAACATTTATTTGAAAAATATTCAATATCTCGGGAATGCCTTATCGAAAAATACTATGCTTGGGGGCAGTTGAAAGAGTTTTTATGTCCTATCAGCTACATTACAAGACATGTTTTCATTTCGTTCACTATAGTCGCCAGATCGCGCTTTCTAAATTTTTTTTAATTTTATGATTTTTTTCAACAAACCCAAATGCAATGATAGATATTATATTATCACGCCGATTTGAAGAATACTAAAGTCCAAAGCAAACGGTAAAAACCGGAAATTTCTATCTTTTTTCTAACCGTAGATATTAAAATTTCGTCTTAATTAAGTTTTACTTTATATTTTCGAGTTATAACTTGAAACTTTAAAATGTCGTCTTATTGCACGAAATTCTACTTTGAAATGTTTTATAACCCGAAATTTTACTTTAAGATTTTGTGTTATAAGACGACATTTTAATGATTTCGTGTTATAAGTCGAAATTTTAAAATTTTGTGTTATATCTTGAAATTTTAAAGTAAAAGTCCGTGTCGTAAAGCGAATTTTTAATTTCGAGTTATAAGTCGAAAGTTTAAGAAATTTTTATTTTATTATTTTATGTGGCCCTTCTACGCATTTGTAGAAATGATATCGATCTGGAAAGTTTAAAATAATGTTTCATGTTGTTTATTGCAAATGAATGAATGTGATTTTGAGTTTTCTCTACTATTGATCCCACGGGGGGGGGGGGGGGTCCAGAACCCCCAGACGCCATACGCCATCTCAATGATTAAAAAATATCCGATTTTAACTTGGTTTTTAAATTTTGAAACACGATTTCTTAATTATTATTGTAAAACGCAGAAGAAACAAACAACCACCCATTCGGGTTTCACCAAAATTTCATTATTTCTATTAAATTTCGCCCTTTCGTGGTTTTGTTGCTATGCTTGTAAAAATGTATTAAATAAAGACGAATTATTATTATTATAAAGAGCATATTATTATAGAAAATATGGCTGGGTTCAAACAATACGAATACATTTTGTAATCATGTTAATATGAATTTTAAACAAAAAAAAAGGTAAAGAAGAACCTAAAATGTCATTTTATTTAAAAACTGTTAAACTAAACCTATTAAATAAACATTAATAAAGTAACAAAGCTAAATAAACAAGAAGCTTTTATAAGGAACCCGAAAACCAGCATGGGTGCATTTTTGGTTCATCCAGTGACGGATTACTACGAGTAGTGCGAATATATAAAAAGTCTCAAAACAAAACAATCAAAACCGAAATATTGGCAAACAGCTTGTCAAAAATTGTAGAAAGTTTGGCCCTATTTTAGGCAATCCCTCGAATCACATGATTAATCGCGGAAGTAGATTTCTTTAAAAAGACAAACATCTGTATAATCACGTTTTAGATGCTTTAGAGCAGTGTTTCCCAAACTTAGCTAAAGCGCGACCCCTTTTGTTAAAAAATTTGTTCGCGACCCCCTATCTCCCCCTATTCTTCATTCAAACCAAAATAGCGACAAAATAGCCTAACTAAATTACTTATTACTTATTATTAGTACAATTTCTATTTTCTCCTGCAGCGTTAACTCTACAACCATGACGAAACTAACGAAAAACTCTTGTTAAAGGTCGATTTATAAAACTTTTCGTCGCTGTTCCCGTTCGTTGTCACTGCTCCCGCTCGTCGCCGCCGTTGGATAGGTATTTATAAAAAAGTCGAACTACGAACTGCGCCGCAATAACAAAAGAAGGTTTAAGGTTAGAAAAACAAAGTAAATAATTGTATTTTCTTTTAAAAAGCGTGATGTAAGTACCTTATTATATGATATTAATGTTTTTTTGTAGTAAAATCCACAAAACAGCAAAACACTCCAAGTACTCTAACCCTAAAAATACTTCCTTTAAAACTTCAAACCATATGGTCGAAAATTTCTTTCTTCTCATTGGCCAGAAGTGGGAACGACGAACGACCAAGGTCAGTGGGAACGACGCGATTTAAAAATTGACCAATTCAGAACTACCAACGGGAGCGGTGGCGGCTTTTCTGAGCGTATACGCTGTTTCCCCTTAGGTTAAATAGCGACGGGAACGGCGGCGACGAGCGGGAACAGCGACGAAAAGTTTTATGAATCGGCCTTTATATGTCGAAAAATAGTAAATGATTTTTGACTAACATGTCAATATTCGTTACCATAGTATTGCACATAGTTGCAAAATTGTTGCAGGTATGTTAAAGAAATAAAATTTAAAAAAAATATTTTCCAAGGGCTTTTTGATGGTACCCTGTAAATTAAAATATTTCAACGAAAAATTGTATCTGACCACGTTCTGTAGTCCTTAGTAAAGTTTTCTTGTAAAAATTTGCTCTAAAATAAAAATTGCGGGTACTTCGCTCTTAACGTAACTCTATGTTTCTATATTTTTTTGCCGCCTTGTACATGATAACTTAAGTTTAATTATTTGCGCATCAAGCAGAACTTTTTATAAAGAATAACTTTTTTTCGTAAAATCACCAATAAAGAAAATTCCCATATGTCTAGAACTTTTCTGGACACGCTGTATACAGGGTGTTTCAGAAGTACATTACGTAACTTAAGGGGGTGATTTCTTATGATATTCTAAGAGAAAAAGTTCATATGAACATGTGTCCGGAGCTGCCCCGTTTTTGATATACAGGGTGTTAAAGTTTTTTTTTTAGGAAAACCGGTTTTTATAACTTTTTAAATATCCTTTTTTCGATTTTATTAAAAATCGGTACCGTTATTCATAATGATAAGGGCTTAATTAGCCTAGATTAAATTTAAGTCCAGTGGCGTCCCGGGGAGCACATTAACGAATATTATTGACAAAAAAATGTGCACCACTGACTTTTTCTAATTTTGATATTTTTTCTCGGATTTATCAACTAATAATACAACTTTTTTGTTTCCTGAATTGTTTTCGTATCTTGCTTCGTTTGCGAGAGAAAAATTAAAAACCACTTTATTGCATGTACAGGGTTGTTCCTTATATTTTGACAGCGTGTGGCGACTTTATGAAAAGAGATAGAATATAAGTTTAAATGTAAAAGTTGTAAAGCTTCACTTATATCGCAAGAATTTGTTAACCACAAAAACAAATAAAAATCGCAAAGCTGTCAAACACTCACAACTTCGGTTTTTTAAATTGAACACCGTGTATATTATTTTTTAAAATGAAGGAACTTTTTTCTCTGATTTCAAAAATATATAAGTTGTTGATATTTGTATATAAGCCGTTTTCGAGATATTTAGGTATGAAATTAATTTATTTAAATATAAGTCAAAAGCTAGTATGTCAATTATAATTATTTGGGTGACAGTGACACAAACGCGACATAACTTCGTATTGTTGCGTATCTGCCGCGTTTATGTTACCAAAATGGGATATAGCGAAGCTGAAAAATTTGAAGTTGTCCGGCTTTTTTATAAAAATAATAATAATGTTGTCGCAGCGCAAGAAGAATATATTTGTTTACATCCTGGAATGCCAGTTCCATGTCGGGGCACGTTATATTATGTTGAAAAATGTTTTAGAGAACGGAAAACACTTCAAAGAAAAAAACGTATGGTCGCCAGTAATGAAGATGATGAATTACAAATACTGTTGTATTTTCAAGGTAAAATATTATGTGCAAGAGCATAATAACATAATAACAAACTAATATGTTTCCTCTTTAGAAAACCCAAGACAATCGACAGTGAATGCTAGTAAATATTTGGGACAAGATAGGAAAAAGGTTTTAACAATTCTCCATAAATATAATTACAACCCATATAAAATAATGCCGGTGCAGAAACTTACAGAAAATCAAAAAATTCAAAGGGTAGCATATTGCAGACAAATGGTAAATATATATAATGAGGATAATCACTATTTTGAGAAGATTTTATGGAGTGGTGAAGCTTCTTTTAGTACTGCAGGAATTTATAATCGCCGAAACACCCATATATGGAGCACTGAAAATCCTCATGGGTATTCAGAAGTTCAGTTTCAAGGACGCAGAACTACAAATGTTTGGTGTGGGATTCTTAAAAATAAAATAATTGGTCCTATTTTCTATGAAGGATCCTTAACAGGCGTGAGATATATTTTTTTCCTAGAAAACAATATTGAAAATCTTTTGGACCATATACCACTAGCAGAATACGGAAATTTACTATGGCATCAAGACGGGGCTCCACCTCATAACGTAGCTCCAGTTACAAATTATTTAAATAATAAATTTAATTCATGGATTGGAAGATTTGGACCAATAAGGTGGCCTGCCAACAGCCCGGACCTTACACCTTTGGATTCGTTTTTATGGGGTTTTATAAAGGAGCAAGTTTATAAACAGCAGAGTGCTACTTTGAACGATTTAAAAATCAAAATAGAAGACTGCATAAACATTGTCAACAACGAGCATCCTGAATTTATCGTTCACACCGTTGAAAAAATATACGGGGACTATAGAAAATGTATAATTAATATCGGCGCACACATTGAACATTTGTAAAATATTGTTAAAATAAATTGAATCTTATAGCTTTTGACTTAAAAAGAAAAGAGATTTAAATCAATTTCAAACCTAAATATCTCAAAAACGGCTTATACAAATATCAACAACTTATATATTTTTGAAATCAGAGAAAAAAGTTCCTTCATTTTAAAAAATAATATACACGGTGTTCAATTTAAAAAACCGAAGTTGTGAGTGTTTGACAGCTTTGTGATTTTTATTTGTTTTTGTAGTTAACAAATTCTTGCGATATAAGTGAAGCTTTACAACTTTTACATTTAAACTTATATTCTATCTCTTTTCATAAAGTCGCCACACGCTGTCAAAATATAAGGAACAACCCTGTACAATAAAAAAATACCTATGTATTTCAAAGTTAATTAAAACATTTAAAATAAAAATAAAATTATGTTGTTATGAATAAGGATACCAAATTTCAATAAAATCGGGAAAAGGAAATTTTAAAAAAATTATAAAAAAACGATTTTTTTTTTAAACTTTAACACCCTGTATAAGTAAAACGGGGCAACTCCGGTCACATATTCATATGAACTTTTTCTCTTAGAATATTATAAGGAATCAACCCCTTAAGTTACGTACCGTAGTTCTGAAACACCTTGTATACAATGCGCAAAAATCTCTTGCGAAGTTTCTCGACGTTGAGACTTTTAAAAACATACCTCCGGTCTACCATCGCTCAAGACAGAGTGAATGGGTCTTACAAGTTTGTATGTTTATTATCAATATATTTAAACTTGCAAAGTATAGTAGATAGGTTTGCGAGACAGAAACAAAAATTTGTACTTTATTTTATAATCAAACCTTTTCTAAGAGATTCATTTTTTGCTTTTTTAACTCTTACTATTGATCTGACGAAATTTGGACATGGTACAAAAAAGTCGCCTGCGCTTCAAGTTTGCTCCCCCCCCCCCCTCCTTTCCTAAAGAAAATCCTGGATCCGCGCCTGGGTTCATCTAACCTCTTATAGTATCTTAGTTACTTTCTTAAGTGTATAGTTACTCCTAAAAAGTTACTATAGATACAAGATACTTTTTAAAAATTACGCAGTTATAGTTAGTTTTGGCATAATTAAAAATTTTCTTTAAGTAACTAGATACTAAAAAAAATATTTTTTATTAAGTTACTCAGATTTCGGAATTTAATTTTTTTTTTCATAGAACATCTTATATATTTTTACATGTTTGGAACATCTGTTAGACTTGGGTGGTCGTGAAATCGCCAGATAACTTATCAAATTCCGAATAACCTTGTATTATATGTTAAGAGTTCTGGTACTTTACTAAAGACGGCACTATAATATAATAATAATAATAAAACGGTTATTAGTTGTTCATGCATAAATATAACATACATATTTTATTGTACACTGTACGACGTGTTTCGCTATACTATAGCTTCTTCGGGTACTTCTTACAAACTGAAAATTTTTCAGGTCAGTGTTACAAACTGAAAATTTCAGTTTTAATAATTAATTAACATACAATAATATTACAACACTAAATTTTGGACCAAAACGCCTTAGTATTAGCTTTTCTGGCAGAGTGCCAGGGACTGTTGAGAGCCTTTCTCTTAATTGCCTTTTTGCGTTTAAAAGTTGTTTCTAGAGTGCAATAAAATAGAGCTGAAACACCCTGTATTGAGCAAAAGGGTCCCTCTCTTTCTCCTTAGGCAGACAAAAGATTACCGGTACAATCAATTGAATTCCCGTTCGGTTTTTAGGTCGAGACGAGAGCAATGAGAGGACGCGGCTTCAAAAACCAGTAAAATTACAGCCATCTTGGGAAGAGAACAATTTGCCCGAAGAGGAATTGAATTTTAAAAACCTGACAATGGACGAGGCCAGTTTACAGATTCACACGCCGCCGGACAAGTATAATTTAGTGTATATCACGTTTTTGGTACATGGTATAGCTACCCTATTGCCTTGGAATATGTTCATCACTGCCAATTTGGTTAGTATTATTTTTACAACTATTTTAAGATACTATAATTATTACTTATAATGCGTATATAACACCTAGATTTTTTTTACGGCGGCCGTCATGAAGTCGCATCGCGACGCGATTTTCATGTTATACGGTAATTCTTCGTGAAGAAATTCGCGAGGTCCGTCGTGACGGCCGTCATAAAATAAGCGCATGTTCTTTTTTCATTTAACCTTTAACTGGTATGGAAGGGTCCATTTGGACCCCGATGAATATTGATGTGTGATTTGTCAACCGAACGATGGGCGGAGCTGGTTGCCGCTCTGTGTAATATTCAAGGTTGTCGTAAGGTATCCTCCGTTCACAGATCTAAGAGAATGACTACCTGCCTTTAGTTATCACCCATCATAAAATTCTTTGTTGAAAGGGGTTCAAGGATCATAGAAATAATTATTTTATTATCCAGGTAGGGACCGTACTTGGCCGTAATTAGTTTACAAAGCCTTATTAAATAATAGGAAAAAAATAAGTAGACAAATCAGTGTTGCAAAACCAGTCATTTTATTAGTTCGTGTGAAATAAAAAGGCAGCTTTGATTATCCAATGGTTGAATTGGTGAATCTAGTATAGAATAGCCGGAGGGGGTACAGGTACAACCACAGTGCGGAAATGAAAATGGAAGAAGACACTTATCTTTAGATTCTAAAGAGATTATAAAAAATATGTACACAACTCCCATAGAACGTGAAAAGTTGAGTAAAATGGAATGTATTGAAGAAACAGCCACATTGACTAGAATTTCGGAAAAAACAGTATGGAAAATTGTGAATAAAAAAAAACAAATTGGGAATAGTACAGAAAGATTTATTATTAACATAGGTGTTGTGACAGTGAAAATGAATTAAATGAGTAAACTGTAGGGGCGGCGGAACTTTCGGCCCCATATTGGGTAAGGTACCTGCTAGAAATTTTAGGTCAAGTAATCTTGCAAGAAATTTCGGCCCCAAACATTGCAGGTAATGCGAATTGAACCAAAAAGGTGGATTAGATGCCGTGTTAGCGCTGTTTAACCAATATAAGTCTATAAAACCGCATTAGCCGAGTTGCAGGTCAAAAATTGAGTTAGTTCAGGTTAGTTGCATTTTCATTTTATAAATGATTCAAAACACAAAAGATCATAAAAAAATTAAAATGTTATAACGTTAGACCATTGGGGCCGAAAATGCCTGTAATAAAAACATGACCCTTCCATCCCGGGGCCGAAAGTTCCTGTCAAAATCGGGCTGCTACCTGGCCGGGGCCGAAATTTCCTACGCCCAACTGTAGTTGCATTAATTAATTATAATTATAATATATTCTATCTAAAATTTTTTATTATTTGTGTCAAATCATCCATGCTTGAAATACAATTCAGTACGGGCCTGTGTAGACCCCAGTCTGGTTTTAAACAGGCGTCAACACGAGTCGGTAAGTCATTCTCTTAGATGTGTGAACGGACTATATGTGTGGTCAGTCGGGAGTTAGTCTAGGTCGAAGCGTTTGGATGTACTGCGCTTTTAGGGTCCAATTTGACCCTGCCATACTAGTAGTGTAATTATTTTCAAATTTGAGTGTGTGCTAAAATGGAATCAACTAGCAAAGAAAAAATATCCCTGTCGGCTAATGAGTTACAGGGAATAGAGACTGATAGTGACTTTTCTGACGCTGAAAGCGAGCACAGTGATCATGAGAGTGAGTCTGAGCAAGAAGGTAGTGATCATGAACTGGAAAATTTGGCGATACCAAGTGATGTGAGTTTGTCTAGTGAAGAAACGGATGGTGAAAGGGAGTCAAATTATTTTTATGGAAAGAACCGACAGAAATGGTCAAAAAATGCTCCAGGTCCTAGTCGCACACGTGCTACAAATTTAATTTCTCATGCCTGGGTTGAGAGGGGAATCTTTTGTAAAGCAACCTTCTGAACCGATAGTAGCCTGGAAATGTTTTATAAATGACCAAATATTAGAGATTCTAGTTAATGAAACAAATACTCGTATAGCAGATATGGCCGCAAATTATAATTTTTCACGTCTCTCTTGTCAGTTCACCAGTCACGTTGATAAAGTGGAGCTAATTGTATTTCTTGGAGTTTTGTATTTAGCGGGCGTCTTTAAATCCAATAACGAAGACCTTCAATCGCTATTCGCAACAGATGGAACTGGTAGCGATATTTTTAGAGCGACAATGTCCTTGAAGCGCTTTTACTTTCTTCTTACAGTCTTGCGTTTTGATGACAGATCAACCAAAGAAGAGAGAATCAATATTGGTGACCCTTTAGCTCGTATTTTTGAAATTTATGGAATATTTATCGATAATTGCAAATCAAACTACAGTTGTGGGGAATATATGACGGTTGATGAAATGCTCATTGCATTTCGTGGACGGTGTAAGTTTCGTAATAAACCAGAGAAGTATGGAATAAAGATGCAGTGCCTTTGCGATGCAAAAACGCATTATTTGTTCAATGCATTTATTTATACAGGAAGAAACCATACCTACGACCGCACCAGAAAACTGGGTATACCCACTTCAGATGTACTGAGAGCCAGTTGCTGATACAAACAGGAAATATTACATAGGACAATTGGTTTACTTCGTATGAACTAATAACTGAACTTAGAAGACAAGGGCTAACTTACGTTGGTACCATAAAAAAAATTAAAGGGAGTTGCTGCATTTCTTCCTCATAAAGACATACCCGTTAATTCATCTCTATTTGGATTCACCAGTAATGAAACACTTGCTTCATATGTATCTCATAAAAATAGGGCCGTTCTACTGATGTCTTCAATGCATCACACCAACACTATAATAGATAATAAGCCAGAGATCATTCACTTTTATAATGATACCAAGGGTGGTGTTGACGCTCTGGATGAAAAATGCGCATGTTATTAAGTGGGGAGAAGAACAAGAAGATGGCCGCAAGCAATATGGTTGTTGCTGGTGTAAATTCCAAAGTTATTTTTAACTGTGTCGCAGGAAACCAAACGATGGATAGAAGAAACTTTTTAACAAAGTTAGGAAGGCAATTAATTCGGGAACACTTAGAACGCCGTGTCCAAGAGAAAAGTCTACCAAGGGAACTGCGCTCTCTCATATACAAAATAGGGAATATTCCCGAAACATAACCAATGGCAGCTGAACAACCTGTTCAAGGACGAAAAAGGGGAAGATGTCATCTATGTCCGTATTCACAGAAGAAAGAATCAGTAATATGCAATTCCTGTTATCACTATATTTGCAAAAAGCACAGACATACAGAGCTTTTGTGCGACAACTGCTTACAAAAGTACTGTAGTACTGTCAGTTTTTTTGTGCAGCATAAATTTTTGTTACCTACTATATAACATTGTTTTGTTACTTTCTAGTACTACAGTTCTTGTAACGAAAAGGCATTGAGTTGAGTATTTTTTTAAATTTCCTGTTTATATTATAACGTTATTTTTGTATTAGTTGTTTAATTTTTCTTAATAAAATTTATAAAAGTAGCTTAATTTTGTATTTATTTAATTTAAAATATCAAAAATTTGTTAGCCCAACTAATTCTGTCAACTGCACACTAATCCTTTTTTTTTGGCGCCAAAAAAAACACAGGGTCCAAATTAACCCTGCCATACCATGGACGTGACAATTTTCAGCCATACCAGTTAAAGGTTAAATCACGAGTGTCTAGATTAACCAATGATTTATTTTTTTCTAAAGGAAATTTTTATCCATGACAAAAAATTTTCTAGTTGTAAAATCATAAATTCATGAGGGTTTCATTCAATTCGTATTAAGTTCGGAATTGTTCTTAAATAGTTGTATTTAACTTAAGGGCATAACTGTCCGCAAATGCACCCTTTGTAAGACTACTTTACAAAAATGTTTTTTATTTAATAACTTTTAATGATCTGAAGAAGGGGGATGAGTTTTGAGTGATTACCACCAAGAAACATTATTTTTTGAGGGTAATAGTCGATCCAGATTATAACCAATGGCATGCGAGCTAAGGGGGGTATGTTCACATTTTAGTGACAATTTTTTTAGCGGGGTCAATTTGGGAAATTTAACATCATCAGACGATTCTTTTCGTCAATATTTCCTTTCCTTTTTGGGCTTCAATAAATTTGTGTATCCGATATGCAACTACATCATCAGTTCATAGAATATAGTACAAAAAATGACGTTGCCTAAACTTAAAAATATAATGTATTATGTATTTTTTTTAGTATTTTACAAAATATAAGCTGGGTGAAGACTATATCGGAGTCGCATTTCCTTATTTAGGAAATTTTATGCAGTATCTAACCTTCTGTGCTCAAATACCTGGAGTACTTTTTAACTGGTTTAATATTTTTGTGCCTATGGGGTAAGTAAGTAATTCAAATTTGAATTATCTTTCTTCTAATAATAACATTCTGTAATCGTGACAACGTGAAATTACCTGTTACAAATCTAAATTTTGTTGGAGAAGCAATTTCATGGATTCAGTGTAAAACTGGCCTTAAATTTGATCTTATCTATTTTAGGGGGGATTTGACTTTAAGGATAGTCTGGAGTCTAGTGATAAACATCATTGTTTTCATAGTAACTGTAGTTTTAGCAATGGTAGATACCAGTAAATGGCCTTACAGTTTCTTTTATATCACGATGATTAGCGTAGTCGTTTTAAATAGTAAGTATTCTATACGTCAAATTATTAATTATGTCTGGAAAGTATACCAACAAATTTGGTTGATCTTTTAGCTGCACTAAATATTACAAGACCTTACCGTGCCTGTTACCATTTATTGTGTTTTGAGGTTCATCATCAAACTAATATTTTCCTAGAAAAATTAAAATATTAGAACAACTACTAGGTTTAGGTATATAACATTATTTACAATAAAGTTATAGAATTTCATTTAGAATCTAAAAATAAATTTAAAAATAGGGTGTTCCATTTAAAACAACTTATGTTATATTCGCCACGCTTTTTTGAACCACCCTGTATACTTAAAAATAATTTTAAACTGTACATTCTCTAAAACTTTTGTATTTAACGTTTCTTTGGCAATTCCCGAAACAAATGAGATAATTAACTTTACTCTATGGTTGACTCACCCTGTACTAAATTAAGATCCAAACCCTGCCTGTTTCCGAGACTGGTATCCGTGCTCCTGTTGCAGATGATTTTAGTAAGCAACTGATACCTACAGTTAGACGGGGGCTAATAGGTCCGTAGTTTTCCAGTTGATTAACGTTATGTAAAATAATAATGATGGCATTGTTCCAGTATCTGGTATATCAACTTTTTTAAGGTTGGTTTGATGAGTATCTTGTGCAGTTCTAATCCTCCCTGCAGTATCATTATTTTTTGTAGTGCTGTCTTCGGCAGAATGGGGTTTTATCAAATAGCAAATGTCAACGGCATACAGTGTGGGTATAAAGTTTGAAAACGGCTTAATAACATCACAATTTATTGGCCGATTTAAACCAAATTTGGTACAGTTGTGTAAAAGGATCTGACGCGCCGAATGACGATATTGACGTTGTTGTCAGCTTTTTAGTTTGTCTGGAATTCGAACGAATTTTATATTTTTAAATGTAACACCCTGTATATTTTCCTTTATAGTTTTTACTTTAAATTTGTTACACTTTTGGTATAACATACTTTGTTCTTAATATATATCAGTAGTTTTCGAAATAACGAGTACAATTTAGAAAAAATATATTTTTTATATTAAATGTTCAAACTGCTAATTGAAAATAAAATTTTTCAATTGTGTTGTAAATCATTTCTGGCGTTATTAATTCAAATTCGTCCAAAATTCGACGCTGCAAATCGGCCAAATCTTGAGGTTTAGTGGTATAAACTCTGTTCTTCAAGTGTCCCCATAAAAAGTAGTCGTTAGGCGACAAATTAGGGGACCTAGGTGGCCTCTCGATTGTACCCCTTCTACCGATCCACCTATTCGGAAAAGTGTTCAAAAATTCGCGTACATTTCGACCAAAATGGGGAGGAGCTCCGTCCTATTGGAAGAATGTACTTGCATAAATTGGACCCATCACATTTCGTATAGTAGGCACTATTTGCGTTTCCAAGAGCTCAAGGTAAAGTTGTGATGTCAAATTTCCATCAATAAAAAATGGACCGATCTTGTGGTTACCCAGAAGCCCAGTGGAGATTTTCATTTGCCCAAAACCTACAGTTGTGTCTATTGACTTTACCATTTAACATAAATGTTGCTTCGTCCGAAAATACTATAAATTTAAAAAACTGGTTATTTTGGTCAAACCTTGAATATCACAAAATTCAATTCTTCGCTCATAATCATCTTCTGATAACTCTTGAACTACATGTATTTTAAAAGGGTGATATTTAATTTTTATTAAAACATTATGGACGGATTTCAAGCAGACGTCACTTACTTAAGAAATTTTTCTTAATGAAGAAACAGGGGTTTTAACAACATGTTGTAAAATTTCTAAACTTTTCTCTTCTTCTACTACTGCTTGTCGTCTTAATCGTCGCCTATCTCTACAATTTTCAGTTTCTTCGAACCGTCGGACAGTTTTTAGAACAGTTGCTTTGTAATTGGATTTCGGTTTGGAAATGCATTATTAAATAGATTTCTAATCTCTTCGTAAGACCTGACCCTATCGTCATATCCTCTCATCATAAGAATTGTAATTCTTTCACTTTCAGTTAAGTTTGCATGGAACAATGACAGCTTTTATGACTTTACATCAAAACTGAACTAGTGTTTTATTTATTAATAAATAAAACAACAAACAATTTGTTGATATTTTCAAAACACGTCGTTATTTCGAAAACTACTGATATTAGGACCAAAGTATGTTATACCAAAAGTGTAACAAATTTAAAGTAAAAACTATAAATGAAAAATATACAGGGTAATACATTTAAAAATATAAAATTCGTTCGAATTCCAGACAAACTAAAAGGCTGGCAACAACGCCAATATCGTCATTCGGTGCGTCAGATCCTGTTACACAACTGTACCAAATTTGGGTTAAATCGGCCAATAAATTGTGATGTTATTAAGCCGTTTCCAGACTTTATACACACACTGTTTTTTGGCACAGGCTATAACCTAAACGACGATTAATAAACCTAAATAAAAATTGTTGGGCAACGATCGATTCAGTCTCACATACTGGACGCCGACTGTGTGATTTGCCTACGGGTGGTTTCTATTTAAATTTATTGCGGAACGCAGCCATCGCACGTGAGAATCGGCCTTTTAAGTCAAAGTGCAGGAAAATTTTCCTTGTTTTAAATTTATATTAATCTTGTCATTTCTCTTTTCAGTGGCAACTGGTGTGTACCAAAACACCGTATACGGAATGGCTGCTAAACTGCCACCGAAATACACTGGGGCAGTAATCCTTGGCAACAATATCTGCGGAACATTTACCTCCCTAGTCAGCATCTTATCCCATTATATAACGAACAATGCAAAAATGGCTGGTATTTACTACTTTATCACTGCTCTTTTGGTACTGCTAATTGGATTTGATACATATTTTGCGTTACCTTTAAATGTAAGTGTAATGATGAAATGATTGGCGTCCTAATTTAATGATTTAAGTGTTTTTGTAGCGGGCGAAGGACAATAAATAAAACGATTTCAATATTTACAAAATCACCCACTTTCTAGTTTCAACTTTCTATTTACGTCTTTTTCAAGGGTCTCGGTGGAACCGGAATCTTTACTGAAAGTGTGCTCCTTGTGTCATTAAATCTTCCACAAGGATTTCAATGGTATACCATCACATCACAATCTTCTAAACAAAAGTTCAACAAGGAAGAAGCAGTTATATAAACATAGGTCCGGTAATACTTCGTTTTCAAGATACAGGGTGTCAAACTTTAAAAAAAAAATCTTTTTTTCACAAATATCTTAAGAATCCTTTAGCCGATATTGTTGAAATTTGGCAGTGTTATTTACGGTAGTAAGTGACTAATTTAGCATTAACTAGATTAATAGTTATTTATGTATCTAGGGAATTATAATGGTCTTAATTACCGAGGGCAAAGTTTACGTCCCGAGGGCCTTTGGCCCGAGGGACAGCAATTGCCCGAGGTAATTGAGACCCTTATAATTCCAGTGATACATAGATAATTTTATTTCTGACCGATTTTAGTAACATTTTGTTCATTTTTAAAGTGGAATAAATGTTTCAATAGATGACAATCAAATTGACATTAGATGTCAATCGTTTGATTTTATGTCAAATTTTTCTTAATATCCCAAGGGAGTTATGACCCTTATAATTCCCGCGTAACTAAGACGTTATAAGCTAATAATATACCGGTCAGAAATAAAATTTTTAAATCAACTTCATGTAAAACTGCTTCCTCCATCTCCACTGTTCTTACTGTTGCAGGTCTACTAATAAGAGCAGCCCACCCTTGAAAGGTGCCTGATTCGCACAGCCTTTTATGTATTCTTACAAATGTTTGTCTATTTGGTACAATGCGATGAGCATATCTGTCTTGATAAATGCGTCTAGCCGCTCTGAAATTGCCTTGGGCCATTCCATAGACAAAATGCATATCGGCCATTTCTAAGTTTGTAAACTGAACTATTTTGTAATATCAGTAACGAATTTTATAACTTAAAACTCTTAAAAACACTTCAAATAATTACGATCAAATAATTACTTATGCACTGTTTAAAGTTATGTCAGTTATGCCAAAGTCAAATTTATTTGAACAATGGTTTTTCCTTCCATGACACTCTTACTTTTATATTACTTTTAAAACACTGCAGTAAAAATAACGTTATTGACGTTGAAAAAATTCAAAAGATGAATTACGTTTAATTTTAATTGCTTAATCATAAATAAAAATCGCTTTATTCCATGTCCATGGACAACAATAGAAACAGTTTTTAATTATTTATAAAACATAACATTTACAATACAGTGATTTTTATGTTTTTTTTTCAAAAATCAATATATAAATTCCATATGAAAAATACTGCTTTACCGAGCGCCGCGCTATAAGGGACTATTTTATTCTGTAAACTTTGGCGACGTCGACGGCCGAGAGGCTAAATGATTTCAGCTTCACTGCTCCGAGTGTTCGTACCTATTTTTTCAAGCCTCATACGAAAATCTCAACGTCTTTTGTTTGGTCTGTCTCTCTCTTACTCGGGGGTCATTTCGCGTTTGTTTCTTTCATTGAGGCTATAAGAAGCTACCTAGGCTGGTTGTTGATTGGCTGTTTAAATCACATGTTTTATTCTGCGAATTCTGTGATTACCTGGCGCCCGGCATATATCGTAGGAGGTGTGTGAACTATGTGTGTTGGTTTAATTTAGGAAAATTACAAATTGTCATATTTTATTGGTTTATTTTATGTTAATATTGTTGTGACTGTGCAGGGTAGTCAGAGACAATGTAAAATTTCTTTCTCTATGAGGGTAGTCAGGATACAGGTGCGATGCAGGTAATGTAGAAGTGTTGGCAGTGTTTGTTTGGGCAATTTATAATTTCGTGTTCGGCAAATTAAGGTTATATTTTCAAGATCCGGTAAGTTTTAAGATTTCTTTATTATGTTATTAATTATTAAACGCTAAATTTTATTGTTTTAAAAAGATATGAATCATGTTCATGATATTATTCTCTCAGTCATTGAAACGCCATTTTTAAGGAGAAACGAAACGGAAAAAAGACAGATATTATGTAGTCGTCCGACATCAAGAATTTCGGCAATATTCAACGATAAGAAACAGGGTAAGCAATATTCAAGAGCTTTTCAGGTAACTTGGTACGAAACCTATAAGTGGCTGTGCGGAAGTATTTATAAGGAGAGCTTATATTGTTGGCCTTGTATTTTATTAGGCAGCATAAAAAAAAATTGGAGTTCAGGGGGAAACGAAGAACATTTTAAAATTTTTTTTAACATTGCTAAAAATGCCACGGAGCTCCCAATTAACACACGTAGAGGTAGAGGTCAACCTTCTAGCGAATCCGATATTATTACGAATTATAAACAATTAAAACTTAATTTAGCTAAATTCGTAATATTCGTAACTATTCATTTTAAGCCAATGACCTTGAAATCGCGAAAAATTTTCGCCTGCGACGCTATTTTATAGCCTCACCCCCTTATACACCCACGAGCCGCCACTGCATATCTGTCTTGATAAATGCGTCTAGCCGCTCTGAAATTGCCTTGGGCCATTCCATAGACAAAATGCATATCGGCCATTTCTAAGTTTGTAAACTGAACTATTTTGTAATATCACTAACAAATTTTATAACTTAAAACTCTTAAAAACACTTCAAATAATTACGATCAAATAATTACTTATGCACTGTTTAAAGTTATATCAGTTATGCCAAAGTCAAATTTATTTGAACAATAGTTTTTTCTTCCATGACACTCTTATTTTTTTGTTACTTTCAAAACACTGCAGTAATAAATAACGTTATTGCTTTTATCGAAAACAGTTAATCTAAGCGAAAAAATTGAAAAGATGAATTACGTTTAATTGCTTAATCGTAAATAAAACTCGCTTTATTCCATGTCCATGGACAACAATAAAAACAGTTTTTAATTACATATTTATAAAACATAACATTTTTTTATTTATTGCAATACAGTGATTTTTATGTTTTTTTTCTCAAAAACGAAGCAAGATACGAGAAAAATGCTAAAAGTAAAAAAGTTGTAATTTTAGTTGCCTAATGCAAGAAAAATACAAAAATTGCAAAAAAATCAGTGGCGCACATTCTTTTTGTCAAAAATCTTAGTTAAGGTGCCTTTCGGGCGCCACTGGACTTAAGAATTTTAATCTAGTTAGGGCTAAATTAGCCCCTGACTACTCTAAAGAACACTGCCATATGTCAACAAAATCGGCTAAAGGGTTATTAAGATATTTACGAGAAAACGATTTTTTTTAAGTTTGACACCCTGTATCTTGAAAACGAAGCATTACCGGACCTATATTTATATAAACTTTTCGTCTTAGAATCACTTAAAGAATCAACTCTTGAAGTTTGGCCACGCACTTAAATAACACCCTGTATAGTGTATAGCCAATATATTGCTAATACCGTGTTACAGAAATGCCCCAGTATGCGACTTTCTGCAGAAGTTTTGCGTCTGTGCAGTAAGCGTATACGTCAGGTCCGGCTTTAAACTTATTTAACTTAATATCGATGGGTTTCGAGAAAAGTGATATAAGTAAAAAGAGGCAGTTTCGTAAAAAATCGCTTTTAAAATTACGCTGACAGAAAATTTTGGATTTTTGTAACCATAATGAGTATTGTCAACTTTTAATGGTTTTAGGTAATTGATATAAAACAGTACTTTGAAAAAATTACTTATTTTAAATTTTTTTGATAATTGGGAGCAAAAATGTGACGCTTTTCTTGATAAATTAAATGTATTTTATTCTGACACTTTTCGATATATGCCGCTTTTCGTGAAATAATCCGGGTAAAATATTAATTTTGGGAGGCACTTTTTTACATGTGACGTTTTTCTAAACAAATTAACGATACTTTCGCTACATGGTTCGAACACAACTGATTTGTGACGGTTTTCTAGAAACGCGTCGATACAATTCGATCGTTAGACAAAAGGACACTTGCGCCATCTCTTAGCAAAACGTAGAGTTTCACTTGTGACGTTTTTCCAGATAAAAATATATACAATTTGTAGTGGTTTTTTACAAAAAGTAGCTTTTTTGACTTATGTCACTTTTCTCGAAATCCATCGATATGTTTGAATAGGTATTGATTCGTAAGGAAGGGCAATTATAATGAATCTTGGTAAAATATGAAATATAAAAAGGAATTAGTTTGCTCGATGAAGCAATGCACTACAAAAATTATGAAAATTTCAGGACTTTGGGTTGTTTATATGGAAATTGAAATTTCTAATGAAAGTTTAGTTTCCGGCATAGTTTCGTAAGTAATAATGGTTGTTCTTAACACCGTAAGAGGTGCCCATTGTCGCCTGGTCTCCTTCTATAATTTTCTATACAACATACGACGAAAGTTGCACAAAAATTACTGTTTTTTTTTAAACCAGATTAATAGCAAGTCGGAAGCATCTGTCTTGCCTTGGCACTTTGTAGGAAAGAAAATGAATTTGTTGGAAAGCGGTTTTTACGAAAGTTCCACAAAATACAATAAATAACTGAAAATAACGCCACAAATCTCACAATAGACACGTCAAACACTGTGTAAGTAAAGAATAAGGCCGGCTCTGGACAAGATAAACGTAAATTTTAAGGGAATATAAAAAAATCGTAGAAATCCGACGTACGGTGCATAATAACTGTTAGTCATTAAATTCCTTGGCATTCGCTTTGGCATCCGAATAAGACAGGATGTCATCAGCAAACCACAAACGATTTAAGTGCTCGCCATCATATGTTCATTTACAATGATCCCAACTCCTTAAAAACGTGTTCCTGGGCTAGGGTGGACAATTTCGAGGACGAACCCTTCTACTAATTGGAAACCTTTTTGATTAATTTTCTGTAAATGTTGGGGGTGTTTGTGGTATTTGTTTCGTGTGTTCTGGATAAGATGGTTTTAGTGACTGGAGACAAGATTCCGGATTCACAGATATCTTTGAAATATAAGAAATAAAGGTCGAGTCGTTTTATTTATTATCCTTCATCCGCTATAGCATGCTAAGCCAAATTTAAAACAATAATTAGCTTTTAAGAAAATCTAGCAATCGTGGGATATTCCAGATATTTATATATTATTACAGGGTTGTCATCGATGATGTCAAATATATTTGTATTTTTGATGCCATATACTGAATTTATTCCATAATAAGAAAAACTTATTGTCCATTTTATTCCTTGCAGAGATACTATCGTCATTTTGAATTGAAGGATAAGAAACAACATGAGCAAAGAAAAAATTCAGACAGCTTCACAGAAACAATACCATACATGGATATAGTTAGGAAGGCTCTTCCTCAGATGTTCAATGTATGGTTCATATTTTTTGTCACGTTGGCAATATTTCCTGCGATGCAGACAGGTTAGTTAAGTTAATAGTAATTATTTTTTACAATTTTATTGAATAAATTATAAATCCAATATTTGGTCGAATAATTTATACCATGAAGGATTTCAACACGTACATACAATGTGTTCAGATAAGAGCGACTCTCGGCCATATTATCGCAAAAAGTTTGGGTCATTATTCAAATTATATTTCAAGAAAATTTAAGAATGAAGTACTGTTTTGATAATGGGGATAGAAAGCTTATTCATTTTTGCGGCAGTTTGGTTTTAAGTTTTTTTCGTATCTCCAATATTAAGGGTGGGGGAAGCTGGTCAATAAATTATTTTTCAAGGAACTGTGTCTTCACACATTCTAGTCAATTATATTAAATGATAAATATAATTAAGTATAATAATAATATAATAATGATAAGTTTATTTCAGGTAGTTATAATATAATAAATATGTTAATATGTTATTCTTCAATAAACTTATTCATAAATTTTCCGAAGACGTGCTTGTTAGGGGCAAATCTTATTTATTGAAAAGTATTTAAAATTATAAATATTTAAGAATATTTTTATAAAAAGTTGCAAGTATTCAATAAACGCTACTTTTTTGATGACAGATTATTAAAATTCTGAAAAAGATTAATTATATAATTGATTCACAATAATATTAAATAGCATTAATCAGTTAAAGCATTTCCAAAAATATTTTTAGAGCGTTTGTTTCCAATATAAATGTTTATATTTTTTTAATATTTGTTGGTAAATAATCATTTAAATAAAAACATAAATATTTAAAAGTTTTTTGCCCTGTTTTATGGATATTTCATTTTTATAACGTGTATTATGGTTATGGTCTATAAATTGTATAAGGCTTTTATTTTTAAAAATATATATTAAATATAATTTTCAATCTTTTTTGTAATACATACTTCTAATTTTTTAACCAAACTTCAGTTTATTCCTCCCCAACCTAAAATTCCGTAATTTAAATGAGTTTTGACTAATGCATAATATAATATTTCAAGATGTTTTATATCCAGAAATTTTTTAATGTTTTTAAAAATTGATAATAAACTTCTCAAATTTTTTTAATCTAATATTCTACTTAAAAACTCCAATTTAATTAATTTACTGTCAAAAATTATTCCCAAATATTTTAGATGATTAACTTTTAAAATTTGAATATCATCGCTTATATTGATACTATTCATGTTTTGTGGCACATTATTGAGGTTTAAAGTAAAAGGAAGGTAATTTGTTTTATTAAAATTAATTATTAACAAATTATTATCAAACCAATTTTTTATAATTTTAAAATATTTTTTTAATTTTCCTATTTAAATTGCCCCAATTTTTATCACTATAAGAAATAGCAGTATCATCAGCAAAATTGTGAATTTTCCTATCGCAATTTATACTAAATAAAATGTTAATATAAATATTAAAAAATAATGTTCCTAAAATTGTCCCTTGAGGAAGACCGTATTTAAATGCTTTTTAATAGCTTTCTTCTTTATCTATTTTACCATAAGTTGGTCTATCTTTAAGATAGTTTTTAATTAATTCTAATTGCTTTCCTCTAAATCCAATATTTTAAATTTTTTTTAATAGTAAATTATAGCTAACCGTATCAAAAGCTTTTGCTAAATCCAGAAAAATACAAATACAAGGTGTTTTATTATCTAATGCGTTATATATTTGTTCTGTTAGATAGCAAATAGCAACTTGCGTCGTTAATTTTTTTGAAACCCCAATTATTTTTTTGAAATAAAGTGTATTTTTTCTAAATAATTATCAATTCGTATTTTAAAATTTTTTTTAAAAACTTTAGCAAATGAAGATATTAACGTTATAGGCCTATAATTACTAATTTCACTTGAATCTCCATTTTTAAAAATAGGTTTTATTATACCAATTTTGAAAGCTTCAGGAATATACTTGTTTTAAAATTTTTTTTTATTTATTTTAGATATTTATAAAATTAACTCGAATTTTTTGATAAGCGACGAATTCCTTTACCAGCAAATTTTATGCTTCTTAACATTCAATGTTTTTGCAATGATCGGCAGCATATTACCAAGTTTCTTTATATGGGTAAGTTACACAGATTTTTAAAACTCATATTCTTTAATTTTATTTAGAATTATAAAAACATCTGTCTAGGTATAGTCACAGCTGGTTATTGAATTAAAATAATTAAAAAATCGTGTTCATATACTTTTTGGTAATTGAATTATTGTAATTCAATTACTTTTTGGAAATGATAATTGTAGTTGGATTTTGAATTACTAGGATTAATTAATTGTAATTGGCAATTGGTTTTTAAAAATCCAAGGCAATTCGAATGATTCAATTAAGTACTCAAAAAGTAATTTTTAAGTTTTAAGTTTAAATTTTTCATTGTATTCTTTATCATTTTAGCCTTCCAAAAAATACTTATGGATCCCAGTGACTTTAAGGTTCCTATATATTCCCTTCTTTTTGTTCTGCAATTATCACCCTCCCGCATTTAAAAGGATATTGCCCGTCCTTGTAGATAGTGATTATGTATACTGGATTATAGCTGCAAGCATGGCTTTATCAAGTGGTTACTTTAGCTCTCTAGCTATGATGTTTGCTCCTAGGTAAGTTTTAAATATATTTTCGGTTGCTTAATTTCGGTAATTCGTCTCGTGCTATAGTCTATTTCAGAAAGGTGTAGAGTAATCAAATGGGAAATTCCGTCCAGTTCGGCTCAATTTCGGTGTCGGCCATAGGCGCAAGTAAACTTTGTGCATTTAATTATTTATGATAACCAACCAAAAATTTCAGAGAAATAGGTTAACGGGTATTAAGATAAAATAGTATTGTCTGTAATATTAAAATTTCAAGTAATTGCGTAAGAGGATTAGGAAAGGTATGTTTTCTGGCCTGAAGTGTCAAAATCGAAATATTGTGTAGGGATTAGTTAGGTAGTAGATTATAAAGTTACGCTTTGCGTTTAACAGGTACCGAGTTTGGCTCTTGCCTCTTTGGCTGGATCATATAAATAGGTGGTTATTTGGAATAAACTTCATATATCGTGTGTGTGTATGACCTTAATAAGTATATTTGTTTAGTTTCACGCATCGGTATTTGCTATTAATCCCTATATAGTGTTCACAGTATTATAAGATCAGTAATAAAATAGCGACATTCACACCAACAAAAAGATGTTTCAATAATTCTCCACTATCAGTGAGTGAAAAGGTTATTATTTTAAATGTACATGATTGCATAAAATACGATAATCCGAATTTTACTGTACAAGAAACTGTCGACCGATGTTCCCGAATGACTGGAGTTGGAAAGTCCACCGGTTTTAAATTATTGCGGGAGAGAAAGACAGTAGGTTAGGTGGAACCTTCCAAGAAAAGTCCAGTCAGACCAGCAAAAGTCCTTTATGAAGACACCAAAAGTGTAGTTGGAAGAAAAGTTCACTCTTTTTATTTTAAAAAAGAAATACACATCCTAGATAAGATTCTAATGGAGCCTGGCCAGGATGACAGTATTCCGTTTATAACTAGAAAACTTTTATGGACCACTTTAAAAAATATGGATTTTATCTAGGAAAAGCATAACCGTAAATCACTTTTACTGGAAAGCGATGAAATTGTTTGCTGGCGACGAAAATACTTGAGAAGTATAAAGCAGTACAGAAGAGAGCAGAAGAAAATATTTTATCTTAATGAGACGTGGACTAATGAAGGTTATATAGTACCAAAATGGTGGCAAGACAAAAATATAACCAAGGCCTGTCAACGGGTATTAAGGTACCTTCAGGTAAAGGGAAGAGACTAATAATCGTCCATATTGGAAGCGAAGAGGGATTTTTAAAAGAGGGTTTGCTGACCTTTCAGTCGATCAATACGGGAGATTACCACGAGGACATGAATTCGAATGTTTTTGAGGACTATTTTGGTGAAATGATAAAATATCTTCCAGCTGATTCAGTAGTAGTTATGGATAACGCAACCTATCATTCACGACGCACAGAGAATACTCCAACTTCATCTTGGAGAAAACAAAAAATTATCGACTGGTTAACCACCAAAAGTATTGAATTTGAAGATAATTTGATAAAGAAGGAACTATATAGCAAATTTACACAAACATCGTTTTATGAAATATGCCGTCGAAGATATAGGAGAAAAACATAGTGTAACTGTGCTGCGCACACCGCCATATCATTGCGAACTAAATCCTATAGAACTTATATGGGCGCAAGTGAAAGGATTTGTAGCAAGACACAGCACGACATTCAAAATGGAAGACGTTAAGCTACTGTTTAATCAAGCCATTAAGGAAGTGACACCAGAGATCTGGCGAATTAAAGATGAGGAGAAAGTATGGGATCTTGACCACCTGATCGATCGGACCGTCGACCCGATTTTTTATAATTTCATTTCTGTATGATGATTTTTTTGTGTTTTGTATTTTTTTTATAATGTTTAATAAAAAATAGGTGTACCTAATACTATGTACATATTGCGTAAATTTTATTCTGTTAAAATAAAATTGTTTCCTTTTTATGAGTATAATTTAATTTATTATAATTTTTACGAGTGTAATTTAATTTCTGTATAATGTATTTTTTTAAAAATGTTTAATAAAAAATAAATGTAGCTAATAATATAGTACATAATGCCTAATTTTTATTCTGTTAAAATAAAATTCTTTCCTTTTTACGAATATCCTACCGGCACGCCTTTGTCACACCATTTTCAGTGTTTGTGAATGGATAACAATAGGCAAAACCCATAAATTGACCCAAACCCGGGTGGTACTACCTGCACATGATGAAAAGAAAGAATTTTGCAATGAAATCAATGCCAAATTATGAAAGTGGCTTAAATATTCGTTGGGTCACTCTGTAGTCCCTTTGCATACCTGATGAGCTTTTATTACTCTACACCTTTCTGAAATAGACTATAGCAGAGTTGTCATGTCAATTTATTTCAAAGTCATCATTTTGGTTATCAACTGTAATTTGTTTTTATTAAACGTTTTTGCGCCTTGAAGTTCAATTTCATCCTAAAAACTGTTCTTTTCAGAACTATTTTTATCGTACTTTCGTGTTGGCGGTAGGTATTTATAAATATTTGTTATTATTTATTCATTTTAAACGCTAGCAACGAAAATGTGGACGTTTATGGAATTATACTGTGTTTTTTGAATCTCGTAATTTTGGTTAGATTAATATAGTTTTAGTCACGTGCAAGTGATGACGCACGGGTAAACATCCACCGTGCCGACTTTATTGGAAATTTACCAGATGATCCCAAGCTGCTATCATTAAACCATTTTTCGGTTAGGCGATCCTTGTCTAATTTCATTAATTAAACAAATACGTCATGCTGACAAGTCCAGATCGGTGATCCTCCATGCAAGTTGTGTTCTCTAGTTGTCAGTCGGCTAGTGTTTCTGAAAGGCAGGTGCCAGAATCATCTGATAAAGTCCCAAAACAATAAACCTAATAATAGTGCATATACAGGGTGTCCGGTAAGCATATGGCATACTGTCGGAAGCGTATAGGGGAGGTCAAAATAACCCTAATTTGTCATAGAAGAAGAAATCCTAAAGTGTCCCTTAACGGAGATACAGAGCCCCAATACCCAGCGTTTTGCTTTTTTGGCTCTAAGTTTTAAACCGACTTGTATAATTTAATAAAATTTAAATATTTTATTGAGGCTATGAAGAGTCATTAAACCATACTACAGTAGATGTTTAACATCGTCTGGGATGTCAGGAACGGACCGAGGACTTTTGAAAGGGTTGATCAACTGCTACATCCTTATCACGTTCACTCCCGCTGATTATCCTGAGTCGAATTGATTTTTGCAACGATTTAGGTAATAATTTGCATATGCATAAAGCACCAACAAAGGTTCATGGATAACATGTGGGGGGGGGGGGGGGGGGAATTATCGGGAATCATCCCATTGGACCGCTCTTTATTGAAGGCAGATTAAATGGTGCCATGTATTTGCAATTCTTGCAACAAAACTTAAATGATTTATTAGAAAATGTGCCCTTAGTAATCAGATCAATATGCACGACCGCGACGGGTGCACCGCTCCATTTTAGCAATTTAGTTCGTTGGCACTTATCAAGTACTTTTACCAAAAAAGCGCATATGAATGGTGTAGTGAAGAAAAAAAAAAGGCGAAAAACCTGGAACACCTTATCATCTCTTGATATAAAACGCAGGAACAACGCCGTTATCCCCGAATATTTATCGACTACCAATGATATAAATAACTATTTTGTTTCGGTATTTAATGACAATGGTTGCGATGAGCTTATTTCGCACTATGATGGGTTCAATGTGGTTACTGGAAATAGGATGAATTTGCGTCCTGCAACAGTACAAGAGGTGGGCAGGGCACTTAATGATATTAGATCTAATGCATCGGGGTCTGATCGGATATCTCTCCAAATGCTACAGTACTGCAGCCCATTTATTGATCCTTCTTCTTCTTTATGTGCCATGCTCATTCGAGCGTAGGCGACCTCTCGCATATACCTGTGATGTGTGCCTTTTTTTTTTCAGATTTTTCACAGGTATATGGGACCTACAGTTTATCGCCGGTTCCGAACGGCACTATTTGAGAGGTTGTACTAGGCAAATTACTACGTGGTGGTTTGCCATTGCCTTCCACGAGGTGACGACCGAATAAATAAAGATCGATGCATGGTCCCGGGATCGAACCGGGGACCTTCGGCTTAGTAGTCGGACACACTAACCACTAGGCTGCGGTCGCCACCTTATTTGACCCAGATTGTGAATGTTTGGTTGGAGAGTGGTCATTTTCCGAATGCCTGAAAGGAGTCTTTCATTCGACCAATTCCTAAGATTGCCGTATCGGAGTCCTATGGTGATCTCAGTCCGGTGAGTCTGCTGCCGGTGATGTCAAAAGTGTTGGAAATAATCATTTATGATCAGATTAGTGGCTTCGTAAGTGACTTAGGGATCATTCTAAAAATCAGTCAGGATTTAGAACGCTTTCTAGTGTCTTGGATGAAATCGTTGGAGATCTTGATTTGGGTAGGGTGTCTATTATGGTTTTGCTTGATTTTTCTATGATATTTTAATACAAGCTTTTCAAAATCGTTTTGTAGACTTCAAAGAAGTTAAACCTCTATTGGACATTTTTTGGAAGCAATTTTACGTGTGGCGACAAGTAATGTGGAGCCAAATATAAAAAAACCTGTTAGTTCAATGCAATGTCATGCATCAAAATAATAAAACATGAAATATTACATTGTAATGATTAGATTACCTTACGATTACATAATTACAACAAACATTTTTGAAGCGCTATTCGTTGAATAATATCTATGGAAACAATTGTCAACACAATTAAAAGTATAGAAATTATTCTGAGAATAAATATATTTGGACGTAAAAGTACCGGGTCTTAGAGGTTAAGTGTAAGGATAGTCAAACTTCGCCTTTATTATCAGTGTTCCGTTTTCCTTATTCTGAAATATGCTGTTACTTATGGAGTGAATTTACAATAAAAGACGTTTATTATTATTATTATTATTATTATTATTATTAAAAGGTGAGTCGCTGGGTATCCCTTTGGGGCTCTGTATCTCCGTTAGGGGCACTGTAGGATTCTATGACAAATTAGGGTTATTTTGACCTCCCCTTTACACTCCCGAGAATATGCTATACACTTACCGGATACCCTGAATATATTTTTACATTTTAATCTTTTTTGTTTTAGTACTGTGGAAGATCAATATGCTTCAGTGGCAGGAATGTTTTCAGGGGCCGCTCTTATAACAGGAATTTTCTCGGGAATTTTGATAACTTTCTTATGGCCTTGGCTAGTCAGCCATGTCGGTTGGTAACAAAAGTGCGAGGTATATGGTACGGAATTGGAATTTTCGATAAAATTCCGATAATACATTGAGATTCTGGCCGTATACCTATAACTCAATTGTTATTGTTTTCCCTTATTGTTGAGGGAGTGTTTTTGCGCCCGCAAAAAACAATCATAGTTCTTCCAGAGAAGTAGGTTCAAATATTTTTTTAAAACTTGTTACTGATGAGGGTCGCTGGGCCGAGCCAAATGATTTCCTAATTCCGAAAATTGTTTTCATTTAATTTTATTTATAAATCGTTTTGTTTTGAACGTGGATCGTATGTATATATCACCGACAATTTTTTTTATACAATTATTTAGTGTGTTGTTAATGGCAGCTACTTGGTAATAAATATTTGAGATCTTTCCTTTATCCAATGAAACAGCAGAAATCTCTTTAAAGTGATAAAGAAGGGCACACACAAGAGTGGTTCGACAAGTAACTTAGTTTGATATGGAAGACAACAAGCTCGGTTGTGTATCTTACTTTATTTCAACATAATCTCCTCTTCATTTTGCATGTCCTCAAACCAAACAGCCAGGGGGTCAGTGGGATGATAAGTTATGATGTTTGTTGTATCATCTGCAAAGAGTATCAAGTTTGGATCTTCTTTAAAGTTGCAAAGGTCATTAATATATATTAAGAAGAGCAGGGGCCCCAAGACCGATCCCTGTGGAACACCATGCTTCACAAGTTCAGCATTAGATCTTTGACCATTGAAGGAGACAAACTGAGTCCGGCCAGAGAGGTAGGACTCTATAAGAGCAACACTGCGATGCTCAAAATTGTAGCAGGTTAGTTTTTTAATTAGGATGTCGTGCGAGACACAATCAAAGGCCTTTGTGAGATCATAAAAGGATGCATATGAGTCAAGACCGGCCTCCAGACCCTTAGCCACAATCTCAACAAGGTTATTTATTGCTAGAGAAGTCGATTTTTTATTTAAAAACCCATATTGACTTTGTAAAAAATTTAAGATATTACTAAAACCAACACAAGTGCACGAAAGTAACTGTGGTGCTATGTACAATGATGTTGTTTTTACCTTGACCTAACCCAAAAGACAGACACTATCACCTTCCCAGCTTGTTTCGTTTCCGGCGTATAGGGGAGACCCTGGATACATTGGACAATTTCTGATATTTTTGTTCTACAAGGTATTTTTAAGTGTTTTGCGCCTACAAGTATTTGTGTCTTGCATTGCTACATAACCATTTTTTAAGAATGCAGTTTTTTTTCGGGGTCTTAAAAGCCACTTGAATAAGTAATGAATATATCACATTTTTAGCAAAAAATAAGAATGTGGACTCCATGTTGAAGTAAATCATATTTTTAAAACGGGGACGCCTATCTTCAATTGTCAATGTTGGCAGCATTAAAATCACTTCTTCAAGCTTAAAAAAAAACTCACCTACAATCGTTCTGTTAAAAGCAGTCATAACTGAGAGTCTTGGACTTTTAAAAATCCTGAAAACCACTCTTTACCTGCCATTTCCTGTGTTCTCCATGATTCTGGAATTGAAACTGAATTTCTCACCTCGAGCTGAAAGGCTAACTGTCTGGTCTCTTTAGGAGTGAGCTTGTAAAACAAGCTCGCATATTTCAGTACATATTCTGCTAAGTACTTAGTGCTTTTCTATATCATCTAAAAATATCTGTCGCTTCCTAAAGATAGGCTTGAAAGATATATGAACGATTACATTTTCTCTTTATTTTTTAACATGCGTTGCCAAACGACCTTTTAACATTGCGCAAATCAGCTATTGGTCGCCGACATCATTTAACACATCCTCTACGCCTCTTCGTAAATCTTTTTTTTTTGTATAGGCGCGAAATTTGAACGTGTCTATATCCTCGTCCCCTAATAATGAATCCAAGTTTATACAAAACGTCGTAAAAATCCGCTGGATTGTTCTTCAACTGTTACAAATTTCGTTTTCCACCGTTCGCAAAGTTTTTTTCATCTGCAATTATTCATCTTTCAAAAATAAATGTACCTACTCGGTTAATTGAAATACCTAACCAAACTTATGGACTTTCACTCGCCTATCGGTCAAATTGACTTTGTGAATGTTTTCTGGCGTCAAAGCAGATTTTTGGGCCTTCGATGCTTATCCTGCCTCACTTCAATCCGTTGACTCAAAGTGTCATTGTCTCGTTAGAACAAGTCACCCAATGTAGGAGCAATCCTCTCATGAATTTCTTTCCAGATAATTGAATCACACCATGAATTCCAATTTGATCAATTTTTCATTTTGGCGTTTCAGCAACTGCGAAATAATTGGCAGAATGTCGTGCTTCCTTAGTGTGCGAACCACAGTACTTATCGAACCACCCTCATCCCGCTATGTCGTTTAAATCAGATCGGATCAAATTTTACCTGTAAAGTTATGTGCAGAAATACTATTAGCTTGGCTACAACATCTTTTGATCATTTTTATCTTTAGCTAACAAGTAAAACCAAAATATACAGGGTGTTTTTTCAAAATTATTAAAACTATAAGTATAGATTTTACACTTTTTTGAGGCCGCATTAGTGCATAGTGAATAATATTACCAACTTGCTGCTATTAAACATAAATTATAAATTAGGGCACTGATAAAGGATAAGACTAGTCTAAGTGAACTAAACTTTACACAAATATATATAATATATTTAAAAATCGAGTTATTTACAGTGTAAATTATTTTATAAGGAGCATTTAAATATATTAATAAATTATTACAAAAAAGCACATATTTCAGATTTTAGACGAGTACATCTGTTAGGATATGAAGTATAGTAACATTTTTGTGAAGACTTATAAACTATTTTTTGTTGCACTGTGCTGGTCACATTTAGCAACTTTCATTCGATTTTGATTTCTGTAGCTGTTTACACTTTATACCAATGGTAACCTAGCGAGCAGAGACATTTTAGCCAACTTATGGCCAATTATTTGCGATGCTTCATTGTAGTTATCTGGAACTTAGAATAAACTATGGCTTGCACTACCCTTTGTGCAATTAAACATTGTGAAACTGAACCTAGAGATTTATTTATTTATTTATCAGTACCGGGTGTTCCACCTAAGGAGGTAATCGGCTATATCTCAGAAAGTAATAACACTAGGACTTTGGGAAAAAATATAGATCGATAAAAGCGGCCAAGGGAAATTGCTGGAAATTATTTTCAAGTTCGAAAAATGACCGCTAGGGTGGTGCGTAAGAGAACTTTCAAAATAGAAATGCCGATTTTCTCTTGATTATTCTTAATAAAAATATGTTAAAAATATAAGCATTGTATTCTTCATAAAATTATGCAACTTTATGTTAGGAATCGTTTTTTTTCTATTTTTTATAATAAAGTGGTGGGAGAAGGTCAAACTTTTTTTCTTTCAAACGCTGATATCTATCTGCTTTGGATAAACTGATTTTATTCAACTTGGTCTTGAAAAAAAGCCCTTTTTTTCCTCTACACGTAGATCTATTAACTATGCCATATTGATTCTGATGGTGGCCACTAGATGGCGTTTTTTCGTAATTCCTGAATGAATAAAGATTTTCTCAAAAAAATTAAATGTTATAATATGACTTTTTCATCATATTTTATTTTAGGCTTATAAAGGCTATTAAATAGTGGAATAAAAAATCCAGGTCCGTATTTAAAATAAAAAAAGTTGATGATGGTCGCTCGAATCCGAAACGTCGGATTAAAAAACTAACCCCATCAGCTTGTAGAGGAGGAAAAGTTACTATAAGGAACTGAAAACCGCAACGTGATATCTTTTGTTAAACCAGAGATTTAATTGATTAATTAATGTTTTAAAAAATGGCCGATTTTTCCATATTAATTATTATTATCCCTAATTTCTCGACTTTACTGATAATACGGAGTCCAAATTACGGAGCAATATTCCAGTCTTCAGAGCAATGCTGTGTCTATGTGTAGGAAAAAGGATAAACCTACAATCAAAAATATATATATATATCTCTTCTAAATTCACATTTAAAATGTTAACGTTAAGTTGTAAGTTGTTATCGTTACACCACTCAACTAAATTATCCAAAGAAAACTTGTGGAACGACCGGGATAGATGAACGTGAGAAAAATAGTATATGGAGGTCAAATTCTAGATTAAATTTTAAGGCAGTTTCACATATCACACGTCCAAAGTACCAACATCAATCGAATTTATTAAATTTAGCGTCAAACGACACGCACGTCTAAAATCTGAAATGTGTTTTTTGACAGAGGCAAGTTGTATTATTACCAGTACGTATATACGTAGTATTTAATGCTTTGTAAAGGATGAGGAAGCTTTAAATTTATTTTAATAGAAGCTATTTAAGAAGCGTAAAAAGACTGCAATTAATTTTAACTTATTCCTGTTATTATAGCAGTGGATATATTTTATGCCTCAAGTTATATTGGTAATGTAATAGCACCGTTCCTAAGAAGTATTGCGTGGATTCTAGCCAGTGACAGAATATTCCAAATTATTACACATCCACTAGTTTCCAATAATTAACATGTTTTTTTTAATTATATAAAATAGAGTATTTATGTCGAATGGTTGTTTTCGAATAGAAAAATGTGATTATTACAGTGTATTATAAGGTATTAATTATTTGTTGGACATGAATCAAAGCATCTTAATTTTTTGATTAATTAGCTGTTGCAATCTCAGTCAATATATTTTCTTAATGTTTATGAACGAAACCCGTCCTTTCTGTAACTGGTGAAGAATCTAAATGAACCATCGCAATCGTATCCAAAATGTAACATTTGCAAGGTTCTACAGTAGCCCCATCATGATCTTTACAATTTAGTAGCGTGAAGGTTACAAAATAGACTAGTAAGAGTTTGTGTGGAATTACCTTTAGTTATCAATATTTACTAATAAGTTTGCATTGTCATGTGATTCTTATTATTTTGTACTAATAAGTAGTAGCACATCTTGGCTCGTAATATTTTATGGTAACCTATATAAATACTTTTTTAATAAACACCCAATTGTTTTAAAATTATTTTAGTTTTTATTCTTAATTTTCCATTAATTCTAACTGATTTTGTCCTTATGACAACTTTTACTCAACTAAATTAACCACGAATTTAAGGACAATTAAAATTGTATTGCTTAGTTTTGCAGGGATTAACAAGCCACGTTGTTGATGATTCACCACCAGCACAACGTTGTGCTGTGCGAGAAAAAATCGTTTCATCCAAGAGGGGACGATATATCCTAACCAAATCTAGGTGACAAAAAAAATCTATTTTTGTTGTTTACAAAATTAACAAAGTAAGAATATAGAGAAAGGAAAATAAAAATTATGGAATTTGCTGAAATCGGCCATCGCCTTGCATACATTCACACGTCTCTTCATACTTTCAAAAGCGTTTACCACATTCTTGGATAGTCCTTTCTATAGTAGAGATTATTTAAAAAGACCGAAACCCCAATAATACGTGCAACAAAGAACGCTACAGGGTATTCTTTGTTTTCATACAAATCAAAAGCAAGAATAAATTAAAGGGAATATCCAGTTGTTGCCCGTCAAAGAGAATAAAATAATAAATCACATAAGTCTTAGTGTTCTATCTTTTACCAGGTACCTAAGCGTGTACCTGAGGAAGAGAGGCATAATGTAATATGAGGTATGGTATCCTTTTGTAAACTGATTGATATCTGTAGTGAATGCTGGTAGGATATTGGGTCAGATTGATAAAATATGTACAGGGTTATCCAACCAAGACTAGACAAGGCGATTTTTTGACTTTTCCTGTACTTTTATAAAAAAACTGAAATAGCCATCTTTTCATTTTCTCCCGCGAATTCGAATATCTTCAGCAAAAAACAATTGAACATCAAACAAAAGTATTAGGGGTCACTTTGATATTTTTTTAAATGGGATGCCGTATTTTTAATGAGCTTATCCGATTTCTCATATAAATTTTGATCTAAAATGTTGGATTTTTAATTCAAAAACGCCTTTTTTCTTCAGTTTTAAATTCGGAAAATGTTCGTCTACCGTAAGATTAATACCTGATAGATGGATACCCGTTTCACCTGTTCACCCTTTAACCTGCTTTAAAGCGTCCGTCAGTTAGACAAAATAATCAAGTTTCAAATTTCTATATATTTTTCACGAATTAATTACAAATAATGAAATATTCTTTAGAAGAACGGCTAAATGTAATAAAATTATATTACAAAAGTGGAGAGAATGCTCGACAAACACAAAGAACATTTTTTGAGAGTTTCCAGAGACACATTTCATTTGAAGAAAGTAAAACATTGAAAGATAAGCCAAGAAAGATGAAAAGACGGAATATAAGGGATCGAGCTATTGTTCAATATTTTACTATAAATCCGAAGAGTTCTATGCCGCAAGCGGTACGAGAAGTAAGGTATGGTCCAGGGCTCCGGAGAGTAAGCTATGGAACAGTTCACAGAACTTTAAAAAAATGTGGTCTAAAACCATATTGCATCCTTTCCGTTCAATACTTAACACAGCTTCAAAAAGAACTGCGATTTCGATTTGTTGCTTCAATGCTGATGAGAGAGCAAGACGAAGATTATAATTTATATAATAAAATTCTATGGAGTGACGAAGCGTCATTTACAACATCGGGGGTATACAATCGGAAAAATACAAGATACTGGGCAGCAGTTAACCCTCATAGATATGAAATGATAAAGTTTCAAGGTTGGAGCTCACTTAATGTTTGGTGTGGGATGTTAGAAAATCGAATTATTGGACCACTATTTTATCGTGGCTCTTTAACAGGCCAAAGATACCTCCATTTTCTTCATAACGATATCGAGGATTTCTTGGAAAGGTTGCCATTGCAAGCCTACAACAATATCATTTGGCAGCAGGATGGTGCTCCGCCTCATGCAGTTCGAGAAGTGGTAACATACCTAAACGAGCGTTACAATCAGTGGATTGGCCGTAACAGAACAATTCATTGGCCACCAAATAGCCCCGATATCACGCCAATGGATACATTTTTATGGGGTCATTTAAAAAATGTAGTTTATCAACGACCCAACAGAAGTCTGGAGGACATTCAGCAAAAAATTATAAATGAAATTAATAGACTTAACCAGGACCAAAATATTGTAAGAGATTCTTTGGAGAGATTGAAAAGGGGGCATCGGTCATGTTTTGAAAATAATGGAGGACACATAGAACAATTATATTATTGAGATCAAAGTTATTCACTTTAGTTTATAGTTTTTTCTAATATGTCATACTTTTTTTATACGTAAGCAATAATATATTTGCAAAAACTACTAAATTTGTAATTAATTCGTGAAAAATATATAGAAATTTGAAACTTGATTATTTTGTCTAACTGACGGACGCTTTAAAGCAGGTTAAAGGGTGAACAGGTGAAACGGGTATCCATCTATCAGGTATTAATCTTACGGTAGACGAACATTTTCCGAATTTAAAACTGAAGAAAAAAGGCGTTTTTGAATTAAAAATCCAACATTTTAGATCAAAATTTATATGAGAAATCGGATAAGCTCATTAAAAATACGGCATCCCATTTAAAAAAATATCAAAATGACCCCTAGTACTTTTGTTTGATGTTCAATTGTTTTTTGCTGAAGATATTCGAATTCGCGGGAGAAAATGACTTAAGATGGCTATTTCAGTTTTTTTATAAAAGTACAGGAAAAGTCAAAAAATCGCCTTGTCCAGTCTTGGTTGGATAACCCTGTACATTAAAAAGTACATTAATTAATACTTTTTAAATATAAATATAATAAAAAGAAAAAAAGAACAATACAAGAATATATTTCATATTTATATTTATAACATTTTAATAAAAAAATAATAAACATACAACTACATTACAAAAAAGTTAATCTGAATCTGAAGATAAAGAAATGTAACTTTCAGAATCTGACGCATGAATTATCAGTGGCTTAACCTGAACATCAAGAATGTGTTCTTTTTGCCAATAATCCATTATAATATTATTTGTATGGCAAACACAATCAGACCAATTTTCAGGGGTTATGGTTTGTAATACGTCTTTCCAAACATCCAAAATGGCATTTTAATCTTTCCCGTCTTTTCCAATAATTTGTTTATTAAAAAATGTTTTGCTTTGGGTCCAAATTAATTCAATAGCGTTGAAAATGCAGTGGTAGGGCGGCAATCTCAAAACTTGATGACCCATAGTACAAATTAATTCATCCACGGCATATCCTAATTTTGCTTTGTATTGTTTTACTATTTGTAGCAATTTGGGTTTGACTGCGTTTTCCATAAAATTGATATTTTTGCTTTGTAGCCAGGAAATGATATCAACTTTTCTCGTTGAAGCATTTGGCACATTTTCGCTGAGCCGTGAATGGTACTTTGCATTGTCCATAACAAGAAGCAAGGGTTTTTCGAGCCGAGATAAAAGCTGTTCTTCCAACCATTTTTCAAGCAATGTAGAGTTCATGTTATAATAGTTAGCGCTTTTATTTTTTGTAGACAAAACTAAGTCTGCCCCATCTATGAAGCCATCTTTGGTGCCAGCATGCAAAACTATATATCTTTTGCCGTCTGATTGTCTCTTTTATTTAAAACTGATTTGATGTTGTCATCATGCCATGTTATAATGTTGCTACCATTTTGAAATATTCATGTTTCGTCTATAAAAACCACATCTAACGGAGTTTCTGATAACAAGTTTTCTGTATATTGTCTCAAAAATTTTATAAGTTTTAAAACGATATCCGGTTTCTCCATAATGTAGCGCCTACCACTCTCCCTTTTAAATTTAAATCCTAAATGCTTTAACAAATGGCCTAATGTGGAGTTGCTTAGGTCAATAATTTGTTTGGCATGCAATTCCTCTTAAATTTTGCTGTGTGACATACTTATGCGTGGCAATCATATTGTAAACTACGTTCCTTATGTGAGTTTTCCTTGCTTCAGTTAAATCCCTTGTTTTTGGGGCATGCTTTTCTCTATTAGCCTAAAAAGGAAATTGAATTTTATGACTACATGCTCTTTTATTACTTTATAGTTGAATATAAATACTTATGTTAAATTACAATCCTTATATTTTATATACTTAATATAAAAATCCCATAATTTTTTGGTACATAATCGTCTAATACGCCATCCACTGTATTCATATGTGAATAAATTTCAAACCACTTACCCTGGTAGAGGTTCCTGTTGTATATTCCTTTCGGATCCTGGCTACAGTTTTCTCACTACTCTTACAGGCTGCTGAAGCGCATTTCACAGCTGAAATTGGCTGAAGGCTATTTTCTTTTTCATTTTAAAAATACTCCAAAACGTTTAAAATAATTTTCCGTGTCTCAGCGTTAAACATTTTGCAACAAAAATCCTAAGTCAAATGTCGAATAAACTCCAAAATTCCTCGCCCGTACCTGAATTTTTGGGTACCTGGGAAAGGGTTATTTGTTCAGGTTAGTTCTGAGAATTCACATATCCCGTGAGGTGGAACCAGACTTAATCAGAAAAAAATGTCAGGTCTAATTAAGCATTTCTTTCCAATAAATTTTGGGTAAACCACTGACAGTAATACCTGCGTCTTTCAAAATCTGCAGCTCCTATTTCTTGGAATATTTGCACTTTATAAGGAAACAAATTTAACTGTTTTTTAAGAATAGTCCCTACATGTTCCATAAGATCTTCCCACTTCTTGAGACAGGCGTCTTACACATTTTGTTGGCGTATTTTGCATTATTTCACGAATATTTGCAACAAGTTCTTACAGATGGTCTTCCAGATCTTTTTATGTCACAAATAAATTTTAAATTAATAATTTCGTGGAACGTCATTTTTCTACGAGAAGTTTGTCAGTTTTCATCAATATTATTTAATTTTTTTGCTTTGAGACATTATTTCAACGTCCGTTTGAACTTTCATGGATTACTCAGTCGAACAACGTGGGTTTTGTGTAGAAACTTACATAAGAAGCAATTCGATACAAGAAGTTAGGCGTGCATTCCGGCGTTAGTTTAATAACAACAATAGGGGTCACGCGCCAAATCGTAAAACTGTTAAGTTATGGGTTCGTCATTGGCGTGAAAATGGTTCTGTACAAAATTTGAAGAAGCCTGGACGTCGAAGAACAGTTCGTACACCAGAAAATATTGAACGAGTTAGAATTGTGTTTACGAGAAGTCCTAAAAGGTCTGCTAATCGACAAACCCTTATCCTAGGAATATCGAAGGGAAGCTTAGATCGAATTCTTCAAAGGGATTTAAAATTTCATCCTTATAAATACCAAATGGCACAGCACCTTAGCAATCAAGATAAAGAAGCAAGGTTAGCATTTTGTCAAGAATTTTTGGATTTACATCAAGGAGCAATTCACAGTCTCCTAATGACCGACAAAGCAAATTTTTATTTGAACGGCATGGTCAATAAACAGAATTTTAGATACTGGTCAAATAAAAATCCTCGTGAAATCTTTACACAGAACCTCCATAATCCAAGTTGTTGTGTGGTGTGGAGTAGGATCTTTTGGTATTATTGGCCCTTATTTTTTTGAGGATGAAAATAACCGCGCTGTAACAGTAACATCCGAGCGCTACGTTAATATGCTAGAGACATTTCTCATTCCAGAATTAAATAGACGAGGATTACTAAACAATGCCTTACTATTCCAACAAGATGGGGCAACAGCTCATACCGCCAGAAACTCAATGAGGGTCCTGCGAGAAATGTTTAATGGCCGACTCATTTCTCGATTCGGAGATTTGCCTTGGATTTCGAGGTCCCCCGACTTAACGGCACCCGATTTTTTCCTGTGGGGATATTTAAAAGCCAAAGTGTTTGCGAGTCGTCCAGGTACAATCGAGAAACTGAAAGTCAAAATTCGTGAAGAAGTTGAAGGAATAGACGAAGGTTTGCTACGCCGTGTAAGGAACCACTTTTTATCTAATATTGAAAAATCTGTTGAAGTTGGTGGAGGTCATTTAGAAGACGTGATTTTTAAAAGTTAGAATTAAATTAGCCAAATATTTATAAGTTATCATAAATCCCAAAGAGTTAGCTGTAATTTAGTAAAATAAAAAGTTTGTTTAGTTAACTAAAAAAATTTTAATTCAAATATTAAAATGGGTAGTCTATTATGGGGAACCCTGTATATTGTACAGAACCTGTTTCACTAAACACAGACGGTTCTTCTCATGCAATGACAAAAGTCCCCAGCAGTAAAAGTGCCGTTGGAAAATTCTTCGCGAAAATCGTCCCTGCACAAACGCTGATTGTATTGCCACTCACCATTTACTCTAACCCCGTTTCGAAAATTCACTTTAACTGTAAATTTTTTGTGCTGTTCCGTGAAACCAAAGAAAATTATAGCTACGCAATTAGAAGTGTAAGCCTTATGAGCGGCTTAAAACCGCGAGAGGCGCTGTATCAGGTTAATAAACACACGATTTCAGTTCGGGCGTTCCTTGTTCAGCTTATTTAAGAGCAACGTTGCCAATAGTTGTTTACTTTCTTAAGCTAAAACATTGAATATAAGAAGGTTGAAATTAAAATATATTGCATCTTTTATTATGTTAAAATTGGCTGAAGTCAATAATATAAGATTAAGAAAGAATTTTTTTAATCCTAATTTGTAATAATATAAGACACTTAATGGAACCACATGGAACAACGTCTTCAATTCTCTTACCCGGATCAGGAGGCGAAAAGAAACCCTAACATATATTCACGTTCTTAGTATCTGCTTGTGGCACAGTGATAAGGGAAGCGTCTTTCAGATAAATTTCGTTCTAGAAGCCGCGAGTTCGTCTCTACGGTCCAGCATTGCTTTTTTTTTATTATTTTTTGTTACTTTGAATAATTTGTAAATTTATTTCCACTATAATATCAGTGGATTTTAAAATTAATAGTAGATATATTATTTGACGTGCATGATACTTCCAAGTAAAATATTAGTTTTCCTACGACCAAGAACTCATTTTTAAAAATTTACTTCACAATCACAAAAGGAGCTTTTTCTAGGACCACTTATGAAAGTGAGCAAATAAGCATAGTTAACTTGACAAAAATACTTTATATTGCAAGCATATTGAAAAGTGGATTCGAAAGTAAAAAGTAATAATAATTAGACTCTTGCTAAAATTTAGTGTAACCTTAAAAGTTCAAAGTCACTTGCAAGGTCAAATCCCATTTTTAGTCAAGTGACCTTGAACTTAGATTTAACCTTGACTTTGAATTATTTTGAGACTTTGAACATAACAGTGCACACCCTTGCAAAAATTTAGTGTAACCTTGAAACAAGGTCACTTGCAAAGTCAAATCCAATTTTTAGGCAAGTGACCTTGAACTTGGAGTTCACCAGTTTTTTTTAGACCTTCACCATTGTTAAATTTAGTGTAACCTTGCAATTAACGTAACCTTGACCTTTGAAGTGGCCTTGAAAGTTCAAGGTCACTTGCAAGGTTAAATGCAATTTTTAGTCAAGTAACCTTGAACTTGGATTTGACCTTGACTTTCAGTTTTTTTGAGACTTTGAACATGACAGTGCACACCTTTGCTAAGATTTAGTGTAACCTTGAAATTAACCTAACCTTGACAGTGACCTTGAAAGTTCAAGGTCACTTGCAAGGTCAAATGCAATTTTTAGTCAAGTGACCTTGAACTTCGATTTGACCTTGACTTTCAGTTTTTTTGAGACTTTGAACATAACAGTGCACACCTTTGCTAAGATTTAGTGTAACCTTGAAATTAACCTAACATTGACCTTGGAAGTGACCTTGAAAGTTCAAGGTCACTTGCGGGGTCAAATCCAAATTTTAGTCTAGTGACATTGAACTTGGATTTGACCTTGACTTTCAACTTTTTTAGACTTTGAACATAACAGTGCACATCTTTGCTATGATTTAGTGTAACCTTGAAATTAACCTAACCTTGACCTTGGAAGTGACCTTGAAAGGTCAAGGTCACTTGCAAGGTCAAATCCAATTTTTAGTCAAGTGACCTTAAACTCGGATTTGACCTTGACTTTCAGTTTTTTTGCGACTTTGAATATAACAGTGCACACCTTCGCTAAAATTTAGTGTAGCCTTGAAATAACATAACCTTGACCTTGTAAGTGACCTTGAAAGTTCAAGGTCACTTGCAAGGTCAAATCCAATTTTTGGGCAAGTGACCTTAAATTTGGATTTGACCTTGACTCAGTTTTTTTGAGACTTTGAACATAACAGTGCCTTTGCCAAAATTTAATGTAACCTTGAAATTAACCTAACCTTGACCTTGGAAGTGACCTTGAAAGTTCAAGGTCACTTGCAAGGTCAAATCCAATTTTTGGGCAAGTGACCTTAAACTTGGATTTGACCTTGACTCAGTTTTTTTGAGACTTTGAACATAACAGTGCCTTTGCTAAAATTTAATGTAACCTTGAAATTAACCTAACCTTGACTTTGGAAGTGACCTTGAAAGTTCAAGGTCACTTGCAAGGTCAAATCCAATTTTTGGGCAAATTACCTTGAACTTGGATTTGACCTTGACTTTCAGTTTTTTTAAGACTTTGAACGTAACAGTGCACACCTTTGCTAAAACTTAGTGTGACCTTCAAATTAACCCAACCTTGACCTTGGAAGTGACCTTGAAAGTTCAAGGTCACTTGCAAGGTCAAATCCAATTTTTAGTCAAGTGACCTTGAACTTGGATTTGACCTTGACTTTCAGTTTTTTTAAAACTTTGAACGTAACAGTGCACACCTTTGCTAAAACTTAGTGTGACCTTGAAATTAACCTAACCTTGACAGTGACCTTGAAAGTTCAAGGTCACTTAAGTAAAAATTGGATTGACCCTGCAAGTTGAGAGTCACTTCCAAGGTCACACTAAATTTTAGAAAAGGTGTGCACCGTTATGATCAAAGTCTAAAAAACAACTCAAAGTCAAGGTCACATTCAAGTTGGGGGTCACTTACCCAAAAATTGGATTTGACCTTGCAAGTGACCTTGAACTTTCAAGGTCACTTCCAAGGTCAAGTTAGGTTATTTCAAGGTTACACTAAATTTTAGCGAAGGTTTGCACCGTTATGATCAAAGTCTAAAAAAAAACTGAAAGTCGAAGTCAAATCCAAGTTGGGGGTCACTTGCCCAAAAATTGGATTTGACCTTGAACTTTCAAGGTCACTTCCAAGGTCAAGGTTAGGTTAATTTCGAGGTTACACTAAATTTTAGCAAAGGTGTGCACACTAAAAATTAGATTTGACCTTGCAAGTGACCTTGAACTTTCAAGGTCACTCCCAAATAAGGTCAAGGTTAGGTTACTTCAAGGTTAAACTAAATATTAGCGAAGGTGTGCACCGTTATGATCAGTCTAAAAAAAACTGAGTCAAGGTCAAATCCAAATTCAAGGTCAATTGCCCAAAAATTTGATTTGACCTTACAAGTGACCTTGAACTTCAAAGTCTCAAAAAAACTGAAAGTCAAGGTCAAATCCAAGTTTAAGGTCACTTGCCCAAAATTTGGACTTGCCCTTGAACTTTCAAGGTCAAGCTTAGGTTCATTTCAAGGTTACACTAAATTTTAGCAAAGGCGTGCACTAATTAATATGTTCAAAGTCTTGAAAATAGCCCAAAGTCAAGGTCAAATTCAAGTTTTAGGTCAAGTGACCTTGTACTTGGATTCGACCTTGACTTTTTTTATTACTTTGAACATAACAATGCAAACCTTTTATATTTTCCGTTGAAAGCGTGTACTTGTTTTTCGTCTTCAAAATTTAGTGTTACCTTGAAATTAATCTAACCTTGACCTTGGAAAAGACCTTGACAGTTCAGGTTAGTATATTATTTACCTGCGTTATTTTTCTTTTCTCAATTAAAATATACAAAATCTTAACCAAAGCAAGAACTTTAATGGTTGCTTATAAATTCATGTCCTGTTGTCAAAGTCAAATGTGTCTGAAAAGCAGCATAACCTAATGTTTTTCTCGTAAAGTCAAACGTCTATTTATTTTTTCTCTGTGTGAAACGAGCCTGACCAGATAAGGAACCTCGGCTACACTACGTTTATATTGGTTAGATGGGCAAGCGAGGTGCCATATAGTACTAAAACATATGGTTATTATAGAGTTTTTTTTATGTATAATTCAGTGGCGCAGTTAGTTTTTATTAGTTTTATTTATTTCTTTTAACAAGGGATAATTTTAACATTTTTTGTAAAATTAATCATTTTTGGTATAGAAGGCTATTCCCGCAAATAAAACACAAAATTAACAACATTATTTTTATTATACAACTTTATATTATTACATAACTTTAAACCAACAATAAAACAAATATATTATTTTATTAAATTACAAAAATTGCTCGAATTGGGCTCCTTTGTGCTAAACACTTTCGACACACCGTTTCGATTCTTCGCAATGCATTTAATAAAATAATTGGCCTTTCCTGCAAAAGTCTAAAGGTTTGATGGGTAGCATCTCGAAGTTGATCAATAATGTGGTATTGTCTCTTAGATAACTGATTTTTTATATGTCCCTATAAAAAAAATCCCCTATAAAAAAAATCCAACACCGAAAGATCAGGTGATCTTGGAGGCCACCTGACAGGTCCATTGGTATCAATCCATTTATCGGGAAATGTGGTTTCTGAATATTCTCTTGCTATATGAGAATTGTGACTCGGAGCGCCATCTTGTTGCTAATAAATATTATTTAAATCGGCCAAAGAAACATCCTCACTAATGGGTTTAGCCATATGACATGTTTCATAATTGATGTTTAGAATGTTTAGAGGAATCAGAAAACGTGATTAAAAAGAGTCGTTCCATTTAAATAAACCAAAGTTTTGTTTGCCATGACTGTTTGAGGCACCCTGTATAATTACAGGTGCCTGCCATGACTGTTTGAGGCACCCTGTATAATTACAGGTGCCCTAGTTTTATAGGTTTTTTTTAAGGCCTACAACTTTTATACCGGAAGTTTTTTTATATTGTGCGCCATCTTCTAAATAATTGACCGGTCCGGGACTTTTTACACACTGTGTATATTTTTGAAAAGCTCTTACGAGGGACAAATTTTTAAAATAGCCCTGTATGTCAGAAACTGAGAGGGCTGTGAAAATTTCGTTTGCGGCAATGAAGGTTTCATACAATAATAGAACAGTATATAAGCCGCAAATCCCATATCTTTCTATCTTAAGTAAGGAAGCTGATATATGAAAACACACGAAAACTGGACACCCTGTACAGTGTGACGAACGTCCCCTTGCATCTGTGTTCAATAAAGGCATGCACCCGAATCTATCTCTGCCGCCGGGACTTCCTTTTTTGTAAATATATTAGGCTGCGATAGCCTTCAACTGCAGCGAACTGTGGAAGGAGACGCAGGAACGAGCGCGTAACGTATACCGTCCGTGTGAGTGTGGCATTAACTTGTAAACCACAAAAAACCCTACCTCCTGTATTACCCCTTTTCATTTGATCCATGACTTGTGAAGGGAAAACCAGATTCCCAGTTCTTTTATGCGAATATTTTAAATGTTTTTAGGGTAAGTAAACCGCAATCCCAATGAAAAAAAAAGCTGATATATTTAACCATTTATTTTTAAGTCTTTCTTTAATGTAAATGAAAAAATAGGACCAGAGGACGCCACTATAGTAGATAACAATTAACAAAATAATACTTAGCTTTTTATGTACAAGTGCATTGCCATTGACAATAGTTAATTTAAAAACTCGCGTCCTTAGCCCCTCCTAAATACAAAAATTAAATATATTTTATAAAATTAATATTTTGGTACAAAATATATCAATATAGATCTCTTGCAAAATTAAGAGAAAATTAATGTTAAAAAATTAATAAGAAATAAATTAATTACAAAAAAAAAATATTTATTTTATCTATCTCTATACCACCGACCTTTTGATCTCCGCAACATTCGAGGCGATTTCGGGGAAGTAGTTATTTTTCGCCTTTGCGGTCTCTTGAGCGTCCTTTTAGGCAGCTTAACTACTTTTATATCACTGGATTGTTCTAGATTATCAATTTTTTTTACATACACATACGGCTGTAATAAAGTATCCCTAATTTCACTATTGTTTTCTACCCTGTTTGCTATATCTTGATCACATTTATTTTCTCTGTCGTTATGGTTTTCTTCACCTTCAATAATACTGTCACTATCTTCATTGTCCTCCTCATCATCGTCCTCGTTCGATTCTACATTATCGACATCCTCATTTACACTCTCACTATCTCCATCTTTAACTCGTTTTCTTCTCTTAACACTCGGCCAACCAGTCTTATTCTTCTTTCTCTTGCCGGGTTTTCTACCCGGCGTTCCATTGAAAAACCTTCGACAACTGTTCCCGTTTTCTTTCGCCGTCGATTGCGCATACATCTTCATTATATCGTCCACGTTCATTCGGCTTTCCTTGAAACTGAGAAAATCGGGTTCCGTAGTGGGCTCCAATTCTAAATCGATATTTCCATCTAACGCGGTGTTAAGTTCCTCTTCAATCTGCGCTGCAATAGCAAAATAATCGATTTTCTTTTTCCTGGGTTTTTGAGGAGTTGCAGGCTTCTGCGCGATTATCTTCCGAGGAGATTCCTCGATAATAGTTGGCAACGGTGCCTCGCTGACTCCTTGGTTCCTTGATCGCCGCTTTCTCTGATTGACGAGGCTGCTTAAAATGGCTAAAGTCGACGCGTGCTGCCTGGGGGACTTTCTAGGATTCCTCCCTCCACCGCTTGAACTTTGGGCTGGTAGTTGTCCTCTGCGTCTTCTCCCCCGCCTTCTTGGCTCGCGAACAATCGGTTCCTCTACGGTACAAGCTGACGCTAAAGAGATCTCACTTAATTTACTATCTTCATCAGTCTGTTCTATTAGTAGTTCTGCTTCTGCTTCTTTTTCTGCTAGTTTAGTAGAAGATGCAACTTCGTTATCACAAGCGTTCGTGTCGCTTTCCGACGATTGTTCTTCGGAAAAACTTGGAGCCGGCGCCTTGTCAAGTTCCTTGAGCAATTCCGTGTATGCGTTGTAACAATTTCTCGGATCCATCGGCTTTAAATGGGGAATCTGATATGGCATAACAAAGTCATCCCAGTGATCTGAAAAATTACAAAAATCGTTGCAATAATTGTTATTGAAGTGATGAGTGTAAAAGGTCTAGGTGACCATTTTTAAATTGATTGTTGCCCAAAAAAGAAGGATGTGATTCCTTGGCTCATTTTAGGACTAAATTTTCATATAAATTGTCTTAAACTAGGTACTGCAGGGATGTAATGCAAGTTTAATATTAATTCCGAGACGCTTGATTTTTTAAATGCAGTTGAGGGGTACCAAGAAACGCCGGGATTCAAAAAATGTACAACCAACTCCTTGCGTCACCGACGCCATCTTGTGTTTAAGAGTAGGTCTAGTTTATCGCGAATATCTCGGTTCCATTTGATTTTACGACCAAAAGTGAAGAGAGTAATATAGTTGCGAATAAAATTGTCTATAATTTTCGATATTTTTATTAGTTTATTACCTTTTCAAAGGGATTGAAAATGCTTCTCGCATGATCCCATCCTGGTATTATAAAATAGGAACATAAAAAAAAAATTTAATTTAGTACTTAAGCAATTTTTAGTGCGGCGTAAGCGATTAATATTCTATTCTAATATTTTATTTAAATTAGACAAAAAATCAAAAACTGAGTGATTATCAAGTGATAAAAAAATCACGGCTGGTCAAATCTGGTGAGCTTGCTGGTCAATTAAAATCACCATGTCAGGATACAAGTCGTCCATGAAACGTGTTTCTTAGAGCCGCCATGAAAATTCGCGCAATCTCCAAATATCGTTGAGAAGTTAGTCACTGTAGGGCCATCTTCTTCGGATAAGTACGGGCCTAGTATTCCGGTTCATACGGTAACTTTTTCGAAATGCAGAGAGGTTGTTGTAAAATACAGAACCGACATATTTATTTCGTACAATTCCCTGATCACGAAACCTTGCAACCCACAAGAAAATTGTGTTGCGCGAAGGAACTCTACCATGCCTAGGAACATTATTATGAAGCCGAAATTGTCGTTGCACTTCAATAACAGACTCCGAGCGGTGATACGCCTTAACGCAAGAGTTGCGTTGATTCACCGGCCATGTCTTCATGGCTACTAAACTGCATTGCATACGGAATATTTTAGGCCATTGATTCTCCCCTCCACTTTACTCATACTCGAACAGTGACGTTTCAAGAACCGTCAATATCCATTGCGCCACCATGTATAATATATTTTTTTACCCTGTAACTACGAAACTATCAAATGTATGCCCTAAGTGTGTTATATTTTTGGAATCGGCTCTTATTGGAGATTACAGATCTGAACTAAAATATAGGGGGTTTCCATTAAAAAAAATCGTTGATGATGTCATATCTACAACACGAGCTATCCTGTATAATAAATTTGTATGCCAAAAAATGCGCAATTAAAAATTATTGTATACGTGCCCAAGGATTTTGCCAAAATATTTTTGGATTGTTAAATATTGAATTACTTTATTAGTACAGTTAGATATAGGTTTTTGGGTGGAACTAATTTCCACAAGGACGGGGTTTGAATTTTTTAGTTTGTTATTGGTATCTTTTTGACATACTAAAAGTCTAGAAAAATCTTAGTGAAAAATGCGTTTCTTTGACCGCCATTTTGAAAAAACATCAAAAATTAAAAAAAGCCAAGTGTAGTAACAAATTACACGGCATTTCACGCTGAAAAATAGTATCATAATGACTTTTAGAAGAAAAATGTTTACAAAGTAGGTGGTATCTTTTTGACACACTAGTCTAGAAAAATCCAAATCCAATCCAAACTAACTGACAAAGCTTTAAACTCTGTTACCATGTTTAAAAAGGATGTGAATTTGTCTAACGTTCATCTTTCTTGTTTCTGAGTACTTATAATTCTTTTGAAGGATAAAGATAGTCCTTATTAAATATAATTTTCAAAAATATTTTTCGTAATACTTCAAATTTTTTCACTAAAGTGCTATTTGTTTTTTTATTTTTGTTCTACCTGTTTTATATCCAGAACTTTTTTAAACTTCCTAATGTTTTAATCATATATTCATTCTACTTAAATATTCTAGTTTAATTTACTATCAAAAATTATTCCTACATATTTTACATGATTAACTTTTAAAATATCGACGTCATCGCTTTATATTGATACTAATTATATTTTCTGGTACATTATTTAGGTGTTCAAAATTCAATTTCTATTATTCTTTCTTACGCTAATTTAGGACATTGTAAAACGTCCCTGTTGTAAAACATAATATTATTATAATATTTTGCCTGAACTATAACAAAAGGAAATCCCAGTTATAAATAATTTTATAACATTAAATAATTTTTTCCACTACTAACCTATAACATCGCCATTATTGACCGATTATTAACGCTAGAAATCGTTTTTCTCTACTTTATAAGTCATTATTGACCATGGTCAATAATAAGCCATTGAAATCCATTATTGACCGATCTTTGACCTTAACCGAATTTTGTTTGAACGCAGGTAAGTTGATTTTTTAATTCTACAACATCAATTCATTGTGGTTAGGCAACCAGATAATTATCAATACATATTAGATTACTTGATATTGTAAAATATCGATACAATCAACATTTTTTCTGCTTCCATCCTTAATTCGGGAGGTGTACACATAATATTATCACTAACATTCTCTTCGCTCATTTAAAAAAAAAACGAAAAACTCGTGAAATCTGATGACACAAATGAACAAAAATTGACATTGACAAAGCCACCTGACAAAACAACAAAATATTTTGCCAATTCCATAGCGCAGGTAACTTGATTAAAAAATATACTTATACCTACCTATAATTTTTTATAATTATTAATACTATAAAGATAAATCTCATATAAAAGTTTGTAGTAGTGGAAAAAATATTATATTAACCACGGTTTAGACAGCTTATAGCCCTCGCGTCTTAAATCCCTCGTCGCTTCGCTCCTCGTGATTTAAACTTGCCGCTCGGGCAATAATGATGGCTGTCTAAACCTTGGTTAATAATATACTATTAAAACTTAATAGCCTTTGGCAGGGGATATTTATTTTTATGGTAGGATAGGTACCTATTAAGACCAGAGGGTCAAACTTTAAAAAGAGTTACAATACAGAGATCCACTCGGACAGACGGGAAAAATAGTCCAACTCGTACACTCGCCAACTACGGCACATCTTTCATCAGTTTTTTTTTTACTTTTTCGCCCTGTACTACGGGATACATAGTTAACAGTTTTTTTCACGTTGTACTCACTGTTCAAGTTACACCTCTATTTATAGCGCTTCTTTTTTTTACAACTACAAATCCATTTTTGTATAAAGAACTACATTTTTTAAAACAATTACTAATGTCGCGACCGAGGTAACATTTCGGCAGGTACTCTGTAACAAAATAGTTAAGCTACCTTTATTGTTTTTAACATTAACCCTTATACCATCGTGGACAAATTGAATATGTGATAAATAAATAATTTATTTACTGTTACTAAAATAAAAGTGTTTTCGGGTGTAATACCACGAGTGCTTTAAAATTACCGATAATTTTTTACGAACGCGTGTTTTCTTTAATTTCACGAGTCCGAAGGACGAGTGAAATTTGTAAAGAAAACACGTATGAGTGAAAAATTATCCGGTTAGTTTTAAAGCACGCATGGTATTTAAAGGAATATTTCACGAATCCAAAAACATTCATTTTGTCAACTTTGAAATAATAAATAGAAATTTGTCAACAAAGTGACACTGACAAGTGGTATTCTCGCAACAAAGTGAGACTGACAAGTGGTATTTTCATTTTGGTGTTTTCGACTTTGTATATCCGCTGTAAGTTTTCGAAAATACCACTGTCCTTATGGGATTTTTTATACGTTAGTGGAATGTTCACTAATATTCAATCGCCCCTATCCTGGACCGCTGGGCAATCCCCATTAATTTAGGTTTTAAAGTAAAAGGAAGAATTTGTTTTATTAAAATTAATTGTTAATAAATTATTATCATTTTTAGCAATTTTAAAATCTTTTTAATTTTCTTATTTAAATTGTCTCAGTTTGCATCGCTATAAAAGATAGCAGTATCATATGCAAAACTATGAATTTTCCCATGGCAAATTATACTAAATAAATAATTTATATTAAAAAATAATGGCCCTAAAATTGTTCCTTGAGAAACACTATATTTAAATATTTTTGGATATCTTTCTTCTTTATCTATTTTACTATAAGTTAGTCTATCTTTAAGATAGTTTCTAATTAATTCTAACCGTATCAAACGCTTTTGCCAAATCAAGAAAAATACCAATACAAGGTGTTTTATTATCTAATTTCCCAAATATGTTACCTAATGAAGATATTAATGATTTAGGACTATAATTACTAATTTTTCTTGCATCTCCATTTTTTAAAAATATATTTTCCTTTACACCGATTTTGAAAGCTTCTGGATATAATAATAATAAAATATTAGTTATTTCCAGTACTATGAATAGAGTTGGATTCTATCATAATTTTGTTTAGAACATAAGTTGGCTAAAATGTGTTTAAGTAGGCGTGCAACACGCTAACATCTAAAACAACTCGTATCATTGAAAGGTTTGTAGTAGTGCTAGGAATCAAACTCGAATAATTCGACTATTTGAATCTTCAAATACTCAAATACCGAATATTTTTCTTTAAAATTATTCATTTGTTCGATTATGTGAGTATTCAAATATTTGAATATTGGAATAATTACATGCTGAAATGTTTCAATATTCGAGTATCTAATTATATATTTATACTTTAAAATTATTCAATGTTATGTGCACGAGCCTTTAAAATACGCGTTAACTGTTAATTGTATTACATAAATGTTGTATCTTAAATGAGTTTGTTTTTTTATAATTAAATAATAATTCAGTTCACTAATTATTATGGTTAATATACTGTATATTATATATATCTACTATTTTTCATTTTTTAAATACGTAGAAGCTATAGCTAAAATTCAATTTAAAGGTATAAAAATAAATTAATCAAATATATGACTACCAGTATTCAAACATTTTTATATTTGAATAATCGAGATCGAATATTTGAATATTCGAATACTCATAGATGATATTCGAACATTGAATAATTTAAATATTTGAATAATAAATGAAGTGAGTATTCGAATACATAAATTTCAAAAATTCCAAGCACTAGTTTGTAGCTACTTAATACATTTTTATTATAAACCCACGCTTAAGTTATTTGATAAATATATTAAAATTGCGTAAACGAAAAATCGATCAGAGGGGAAAATAGAGATTGAGAAAAAAAAAATGGCATTTGCTCCCTTACTATTAGCCGCAGGTGAAATATGAAATATGCATTATAGTTTTAAGGCATGCACCAACTTTTATCAAGAATAAAATTTTCTGAGAAATCGGTAATAAAAAACTTTCCCATATGTTGCATACTTTTTTGGACACACTATATACTTGTCTTAAAAAGTTTATTTATAAGAAAAGTAAGTGGTCTAAAAATAGCAGTTTTAATAGATTTCCATATTTCTGTGGTTATACCATCGACACCAGGAGATTTTTTAATTTTAAACTGTCAATTATATTTACAACTTCTTGATGATTAGTTTCCTTCAAATAAAAAGTCTATGTATTGTCTATTTTCTTATCTATTCTCTTTAATTAGGCAACGCACTTAAGGACCATCCTAACTCATTAACTTGAAGTGGTGAACTTTGACGTGCTACGGTACGAAAACAATTGGTCGCACTAAAAATTGCTTAAAAACTAAATCTAAGATTTTTTAAAGCTGTAACTATTTTATAATACCTACTTTTACAAGATAGGAAATGAGTAAACCACGCGAACAGCACTTTTAACCCCTTCGAAAGCGCAATAACAAAAATATCGAAAATTCTTGTAAGTATAAAATTATAAAGAGTTTTATTCCCAACCATATTACTCTTTTCAATACAAGATGGCGCCGGTGCCGCAAGGATATGGTTGTATATTTTTTCTCGGCACTCGTCAACTCAGCATCATGGACTTAAAAAAATTGTAGCTATTTGAAAATACTTACAATTATGAGTTAACCGATATGTCTGCTCCGACCGGTCTTGTCGCCGAAAAGTCTGGTACCACTTCTCGTTTTCCGGCACAGTCTCAAACGAAAACTTAAATTCATCTAAATTTACTCTCAGTCTTTCTGGTTTTTCTCTCTTCGTTTCTCGTTGCTTTTCCGGCTTTGTTTCGATTTTTGTCTCGATTTTCGTTACGCAATCACCATTGGACTTGGTGGGAACGGGGGATAGATAGGAGCCGTGGTAACGCAACCTGTAAGAACTGAAAAAAGTTAAGAAGACTACTTTATAATTCAGAATATAACATGACCTTGGATGTCTTAAAGTTTCACGTCACAACATTTAGAAATAATTAAAGGTAACATAGACGCATGCGTAATAGCTATTTACGTAACAAGTACGGAAAGTGATACTTTACCTCACGCTACTGCGGTTGAAACCGAAGACGCCAAGCGGAAAAACAATTTGCGTACCTGTTATGTACAATGTTTTTCTAAGAGCGCTCGTAAAGAAAATTGCGATTATAGATGTAGACAGTGACTACTTTAAGCACTGGTGCCAGTGCTGAGAGTTGCATTTTTCCGCACTAGTGCGGAAAATAGTTCCTTTCCGCGTTGATACTAGTGCTGAACGTTTTTTAATTTTAATTTTCCTCACCCTCGAGGTTGTAGAAAAAATATTGCACCCGACACGTGCGGAAAGAAACACTTTCAGCACCTGTTAGGTACCTAAATAGCTATTTCATTTCAACAAAAGAAAAGTATCTTTTTATATACGTAGTTAGCAAAAATACGCTCATAGGCAAAAAATTCGATGCCCGCAACATTTGGATCGATTTTGATCGCGAATTTTTTTTTTATTTTAATTAAGATTTTAATTATTTTTTTCTATATTATTAGAGGTTAAGTTATCGAAAATCTCACACATATTTGAGACTTAAAGCAAGTTAAGCATTATATCGTCGCTCTAAGATGCAAATTGCCTAAGTCCATTTTTGGTCAAAAAGTAGGTAATGGTGCCAAGTGGTGGAAGACGACAAAACACAACATTTATCGTTTGATCTGCTGCTTTTTGGGGTTTTAGCTCCTCTGTAAAATTAGTAATTCGGGACTTAGGCAACTTGCATCGTAGAGCGACGATATGCCTGTTACAACGAGCACTGTTTATTGACTTATATTCTGTCATTTAATTGTTAAGTCACCTAATAACGTTTTCTTTTTGGCTTGTTTCAATATTTTTACTTTTATTGCAGTTACGATTTTTTGTAAAGAAACATTACAATTTTCATTTAATTTCGTGTAGAAACAACTAAAGTGGATATATAATATCAATCACGACCTTTTATACCTGCTCCTGCAAATTTACAGGAGATTAGTACAGCTCTTGTTGAAGAACGGCATCAAATTGACCAGAATTATACAAAGTGTTCGAAAATAGTGGTATATAATCTTTAGAGACAGATTGATCAACTCAAAATAAGACACGAATTCCATATACACAAGGATCCGCAATTGCACCCGAAGTAGGTGCCTTTAAAGACAACTAAAAAAATATGATTTTTATTTAATAACTTAGATTAACTTTGGAGAAGATGGGAGTTTTGGGTGATTATTATTTGAGAGTAATAGTCTATCCAAATTATAGCCAGTGACGTGGGACCTAGAGGGCTATATTAATCAGAACAAAAATTTAACGGAAATTCAAAAACTTTTCATAATTAACGATTAAGGAAAGGAATAGGGGCATTTTCAGCATTGCTTAAAATTTCCAGATTTTGGATATATTTGATTACCAAAAAAATGATGTAAAGTTTTATTTAGAATAACATAAACAACTTTATCTACTTGTTGGGAGAAGAAGCAGCAATATGAAAAATGCATGTGTAACGGGAATCCCACATAAATACATTGATTTTGATTTGATTAATTTTAACTTCAAATCATTAAATCGAGCAAGAACTCGATAAATAATAAAAATATTCATAATTCTTTAAAGTACAATACTATAAAGAATTTTATTCGAAAATGGTCAAATCGAGCAATAACTCGATGAATAATAAAAATATCGAAAATTTTCAAAAGCACAATATTATAGAAAATTTGATTCCCAACCAATTTACTATCTTCACTTTTCGTCGCGAAATCATCAGGAACCGAGCTACACGTGAAAAGCATTTTCAACCCCTTAGAAAATAGTAAAATCGAGCAATAACTCGATAAATAATAAAAATATCGAAAATTTTCAAAAGCATTACCGGACCTATATTTTATACAGGGTCGTTGGTATGTATGGAAACGGTCGATTATTTCTCAAAGTAAAACAGCTAGCAAAAAATACTTAAGACAAAAGTTTTAGGGTTCTTTGAGGTCTATTGGAATTTAAAAAAAAATAAGTATACAGGATGAGTCGAAAAGCCGTAGAGAAACAAAGTTACTTTTTTTTTAATGGAACACCCTATATCTTAGAATATTTTTCGATTCTACATAAAATTACAATTATTTTTTAATAAGTCTATTATAAGTCTAAACCTAATAGTTTCCGAGATATCGATTTTTGAAAAATTACATTTTTGAACTTTGACAGATTCTAGCTTTCTAATGTTATACCATAGAGCAAAATGGCTTCCATGTACCTATCTTACTTTTTTATTATCTTCTCAAAAATATCAACTTCCGGTTAAACCGGAAGTACTATATTTCCGGTATTTGAGTTACATCCGGTTTAACCGGAAGTTGACACCTGTAGGAAGATAATAAAAAACTAAGATAGGGATATGTAAGCCGTTTTACTCTAAGACGTACCGTTAAAAAGCTAGAGGCTGTCAAAGTTCAAAAATGTAATTATTCAATAGTCGATATCTCGGAAACTATTAGGTTTAGACTTATAATGTATTTATTAAAAAATAATTGCAATTTAATGGTTAATCCAAAAATATTCTAAGACAGATGGTGTTCCATTAAAAAAAAGGGTAACTTTGTTCTCCTGCGGCTTTCTGACTCATCCTGTATACTTGTTCTTTCAAAATTTTTATAGACTTTAAAAAACCCTAAAACTTTTGTCTTAATTATTTTTTGCTAGCTGTTTTACTTAAAGAAATAATCGACCGTTTCCATACATACCAACGACCCTGTATATTTATATCACTCAAAAAATCACCCCTTAAAGTTTGGCCAAGTACTTAAATAACACCCAGTATAGAAAAAATAATTAAAATCGGAATTAAAGTAATACAACTATTAACGATCAAAACAAATCCAAATATTCCGTTGGATTAATCATTTTCCCTGTGAGTGTAATTAGCAAGACGATTAATTAAGTTTTAAGTTTATCTATAATGTTGATAGGAAAAACAGAACTGAAAACATCCCCGAAAAATATAATACAAAATGTACAAGTACGAAAAAGATAGCTACTCAATAGCTATATTTTACAATCTTTTTTTTTATTTAAATATTAATGATCACTTTGTTAAAAAAAAATTAAAGACTTAAGAATAGTGTTAGTAACCAATGTCCTAAAGTGTTCACTCTACTTTTTAGAAAGAAAACGGAAATAAGGTCGTGTTATATTTGTAAAAAATAAACATTAAATTATACAGTTCATGCAAATTTCTAAATGTTTCTACAATTCTTGATAATGATAAAACAATACTTGTGTATGGAATGGAAACCTGGTTGGCACCTTATAAAATTCAGAGATCTATTGCAATTTATAACGAAAAACAATAGCTTCAAAATACGGTAAAATATAATTTTTAAAATTTTTGAGGCTACATGATATGTGATGCCTGACCATGATTACATTTCTGGTGAAACATATTACGGCTTTAATAAAAATAGAGAACCAGTCAAGTAAAAATATAGGCAGAAATCAGTCGAATTAGCGCCGCTCCCTCTCGTAAGGGTAGGAGGATTAACAATATAAACAATTTTGATAGAAAAACAATTATTTGATAAAAACGACATTCCAGTGAGTTGTTTCCAGTTTTAAAATATATTTCAGGCAATCCAGATTTAGAAAAATATCTTCTAATCGACTCAGATGCCTTCCTTATCAGAGAATTTCTAGCTTTTATATGCAGGAAAGTATTAAGACATTTTCTGCTGAAGATAGTGACCCCCCACAGAAGATCAAAATTGTGAAAGTGATGAAGACGCAGAGATATTGCATTCATATTTGAAAAACATTAGTGAGTTTGTGACAAATTAAGAGATATTTCTATTGAACAACAGGCGCTCATATTTCCCACATCTTAATAAAATGGGAGAATGTGTCACAAAATATGTTTATTTCTCACTCCTAGACAGTCAATATTTCACAAAATTTTGACTGGTCGCTATTAAAAAGCTGGTGTTTTTCTTTACATCATCAATTGCTTTGTATCAAAGGTGTAAAATGTGCAATTTAAACTAACCTTGATCCAGGCGTTTCGAACTTGTAATACTTCTGATTATCCATTATAAAAGCTTCAGCGTGACTCCGTCGTTTCTTCTTCGTTTTGCAATAGGAAGATACACTGTCCATCGACGCGTCGTCTTCGACTTTAAACTTCTGCACCGGCGGCTTGACGTCTTCAAGTTCACTTGACGAGGAAACTAAAATCAAAATACCAATTTAGTTAAATAGACAGAGTCAAAATCCATGTTCAGCAACCACAAGCAACAAAAAGTTCCTCTGGATTGCCTTAGTGTGGACGGGGCTTTAGGCTTTTCAGGTTGCTTTACCTTCATGACTTTCTGAAGCCATTTCTATCTCTTCCTCGGTTTCCTCTTCCAGCTCCTCTCTGACCTCGCAGTCCTCATCCTCATCGTCGTCATCTTCGTCTTCTTCAGACGAATCATCTTTTTTAGGAAATAGAAAGTTTGTTGCCTCATTATTTAGCTGAGTTAGTTCTGAAAAGGTTTGTATAAATTTATTGTATGCACATTTAAAATAAATATCATTTAAAGTGTTCCTCAAAAGACGTAAAATTTATATTTTGAATTTTGAACATTTTTATAGTGTGCAAAAAATTGAAATTTCTCGTCTTGTATTTCTAAACTGAAATATTTTATAGGAAAAATATTTTATTTTACTTTCATATTGGGTTTGTTCAATGCTCCCATCATCTTTTAACAATTATCAGTGGAAAAAATTAAAAGCTTTCGACTAATATTACAGATATATCAATTTGTATGCCTTGAAAACTGCCAGAAAATCACAGATTTTCAATAAAGCCAAATTTGAACAGTAGGCCATGAAAAACACGTGTTTGTAAATTGGAAAATATTAAAAGAACAGTAAACGTCAAGCTGTCAGAAAATTGGAGTTTTTTTTTAATCTTAGTGTTAATATTGCATAGTTTTGTGCCGCGAAAAGGGGTTGAATATTTTTTAAGATACATTTTCTTTCTGTTTAGACACAAATATTGAGGAAAATAGCTGTATTTCTTTCATTCATTTCTTAAAGTAATTCCCATTGTTTCCTAAATCCTAAGGTGAAGCTATTAACACTGATTTTCTTATATCAATCTAGTCTAGTTGTTAGTGCGGTTGTTCTTCACCCAGTTAACATGGGTTCGGTCCTCGAGTCCAGAATTTTTCTAAATATTTATAATGAAAATGAATATTTATGGAATTTTTATAAAGATTAATTCTGTCGAAATACAAAAATTTACATAAAAGATACAGGACGTAACAAAAAAAGCGCCGTTTTTTAATTTACGTAGCTCAAGGTTTCCAGGTTTGAAAAGTTCGTTTTCGTTACATTTTTTTAGTCTTTTCGTTTTATTGCTGTGTGTTGATTTTATACAGTGTTAAAAAAAGTCATATAAAAATGAGAAACCTTTAACCAAGCCAATTTTTCATAATAATTAAACACTATAAGCGATGTTACTTTAATATTTTGTGGGGGTTTTGAGGATTCTCAGTTTGTTTTGGGCAAAGTGTTTTTTTTTAATGTACCTATATACCTATACAGTGCGTTTATTTTAGGGCATAGGGATTTACATGGTAAATCTTAAAGCCTATGTTAGGCACATTTGTATTAAACAAATATTACTAAAACTTGAGAATAGACAAAATTTGAGATGGGGGAATAAGTTATAGTACAATCTGTGCAAAAAAGCTCTAAAAGATACCCAAAAAATACCTTTTCATTTTGGTAAAATTACACTTTTTAACCCCCTTGTAGTTTATGTAATTAACTACCTTAGATAAAGAAAAATATTATGACACCGCTGTCAGTATTTTCGTGGCTTTCATGAAATTGGTTTTGTAATTTATCATGTCTATCTACACAGTAAAAGAACGAATTGAAATGGTTTGAAACTGCAAGTTACTGATAATTTTGCCGCTGTCTATCAAAACCGTCCCATTCCCAGCAAGTCGACCGTACAACGATTGCATGTAAAGTTCATGACTAGTGGATGTCTTGATGATTCTCATAAAAAACGGAAAAGAAATTCCTCTGTGTTAACTGAAGAATTCCGAATGGGTCTGTGCATGGCGATAGAAGAACAACCATCATCCAATTTGACACACCTTGCTGATCGCTTCGACAAATCTAGAAGCAGTTGTTACAACGCATTAAAGAAAGAAAAATACAAATCTTTTAAAATTCGAAACGTACAGGAACTTTTACCGCATGATTATTTTGAACGGATGCAGTTTTGTGAAGAATGGATGGATCGAATTAATAATAACCCAGGTATTGCTGATAACATACTGTTTACAGATGAAAGCTCCTTTAATATTAATGGAACAGTGAACAAGCAAAATGTTAGAATCTGGTCGCGAGAAAATCCCTACGTGGTGCACCAAACGCATACCCAGTGGCGACAAAATGTAAATGTATGGGCAGGTATTCTAGGAAATATGATTATTGGTCCATTTTACCATACTTACCAAAGAAAAATACATCGATCTTTTACATATGGAAGTAGGTCCTGCGCTAGCCCACAGAAGGGAGGAAATTATATTTCAACATGATGGAGCGCCAGCTGATACCGCAATAATTGTAATGGAGTATTTAAATAATGTGTTTCCGGACGATTTGAACCTTTTAAATTGCCCGCTCGAAGCCCGAATATCACGCCTTCGGACTTCTTCTATTGGGGATACTTCACATCAAACGTTTTTGATAACGTAAGAGGAAGACCAAATGATGCAGATTAAAAAACAGAATAATCGAGGCTTCCGCAGCATCACAGCGCGACAGTTGTCGAATGTTAGAAAGCATTTTTATGATTGTTTGGGGCACTGTTTGACTGTAAATGGAGGGCATTTCGAACAGTTTATATGAGTTTTAAGTTTATTGTTGTAGATTATATTTAGGAAAATTATTAAACTTAATTGAAATAAAAATTCTAAATAATCATCAAAATTGTGTAATTTACAAGTTGTCTAATATTATAATAATGTCACATACCAGCTTATGTCAAAAATACCTAAGTCAACTTAATATACAGGGCTAGGCAAAACAGCGTGATATTATAACTTAAAATGATATTTAAATATTCTGCGTTAGTAGTAAAGTAATACAAACATGATCCTATCTTGGGTATGATACCACAAGAAATATTTGTGTAAAATTTTAATTTGTATTTCTTAATAGAAATGTGCCTAACATAGGCTTTAAGATTTACCATGTAAAACCCTATGTCCCGCCTTAAAATAAACTCACTGTATAGATGTTTTTCTGGTTATTATTAAATAGTGATTAAAATTGAGGATTTATTTTTCTTTTGACACTTATTTTAGTAATTTTTTACTAAGCTATCAATCTTTATTTTATTTAAATTTTGAAATGCACCCCACGTTTAGTCTCAGAAGAACCCCGATTGCATCTAGCTACTTTTTATTGGGTTAGAAGAATTTGTTACCAGGTTATCATTACTATATTTCTTTGCAGCAATAATACATACCCTTTTATATGAATATTCAATGTTTTGAAATGAAAACACAGTGTGTGGTCATGTTGATTGAATTACTAGTTTATGGTATTTCGAATGTTGCAAATGTCCAAGTTTAGCCTACTAGCCATGCTGATAGATATATGACTAATAAAAGTTGGTTTATGCAAATAAAGAAAGCCCAATGGGATTAATAAAACCTCCTTTTATTCTGAGTAAGCCATAGCTATTTTAAAGAGTAGTTGCGATTTTGTCAAAAATTAATATAACTGTCAATATTTTCATGGTTCTAGGATAAGATATGCTTACCTGAACTACGAAGTTTTTTAAACTTGACAATCAGTCCTTTTTCCGAGCCATTTCCCTTTGATTCTTTTTGTTTGCTAGCGCCCTTATCTCTATCACTTGATCGCAGTTTGTTTGAAAGGACTTCTACTTTATAATAAGTCTTGTTATCTGACACTAATCGTTCATCAGCTGATATTCTTTTCTGCCTGTTGATGCAGGCCCTTTTCGGTCTCCCCGAATTCCATAATTCTGGTTCTGCTGAATCTTGTGGAGCGGTAAGTTTCTAAAACAAGTGTTTAGAATAGTTACTTGCCCTGCTAAGAAAATTATAAATATTGTCTTTAAAATTGCTGCAGATTTATTGTGAAAATCAAGATTTGTCAACGGCCAAACAAAACCAAAATATTCCGATAAACTTACCGCTAACGCACGTGTACTGGATCTCAACTCCCTATACTCCTTATATTCTAGAGAAGCTGGCTCCAAATCTGGCTTCTCCTGAAAGCTGTCCTCATCTAAAGGAGGGGTCATATAATTTATGTTTTTTCTGGACCTTAAGCGATGTCCTCCGTCGTTGTCGAACGTAGGCGTCGCAGTTGGTTTGACAATCTCTGAGACTATAGAGGATGATCGGGTTCGAGGCATATTGCGACGTTTTGCTTTGGGCGAAGTAAAGTCATCAAAGCCTAAAATTGCTTATTATTATGCGACAATTACTACCGAGAGTCCAAGAAGTGCACAACAAATGCAAAACTTTTTATTATTGTTTATTTAGACAATGTTATTAGTAATTCGAAAAAATTGTTCACAATTCTCCAAGAGACCTCATTCTTAGACACAATTTTTAACTATACAGTGTGGCAAAAAAGTCGCGCATAATGCCTCTAACTTTTGAATTACCTCGTATACGAAAGTGACCTTTATGAAAGTTGTTCAGTAAATTATTCCCTACATTTCTACCTGCATGAATTTTTTCTGTCATGTCTGGTCTGGTTGCCATAGAGACTAACTTACTTTTTTTTAATTGGAACACCCTGCATATGATTGCATATTTGGATTCTACTGGGAAAACTCTGAATTATTTGTATTTCAAATTTTCACCTATCTGCAAGCGTTTCCGAGAAATGAAAAACTTCATAATTAATTATAATTATTCCAACCTAATACCCACCAGTTGAGTCAAGGTGTTTTCATGACAGCGACCTAAGAGGTGTCAATTTTGAGTTCCTGTTTAATTTTTTGTTGCCTGATTTCTAATTTGTTTACACTATGGTTCATCTGAATGAGAAACAACGAGTTAAAATTTTAATAATGAGCGGTTACGGAAATATGAAGAGATCGCAAGATCAGGTTTGTCAACTTTTCAATGAATTATATCCAAATAGGCCTCCAATAAATCAGTCAACGGTGTGTCGAATGGTAAAGAAATTTCGAGAAACAGGCAGTGTTAGGGAAGCCGCTAGATCAGGTCGACCTAAAACAGCAATTGGGGGAGACAAAGCTGGATATCATGCTTTCAATACATGAAAATCCAATACAATCATCCAGGCAATGAATTTGAATGTGTCTCATCAGTCAGTGATAAGTTTGTTTAAGCAGAAGTTGCATCCCTACAAGATAAAGTTAGTGCACGAGTTAAACGAGGACAATTTTGATAGAAGAGCTGAATTTTGTGAGCTGATGATGGTAAAATGCAATAACGATAATAACTTCGCAACATATATCATTTTTTCAGCAAGATGGAGCACATGCGCATTATGCGGCAAATGTTAGACAATACATAAGCAAACAATTTCCAGGACGTTGAATAGGCAGAAGAGGTGTTATTGACTGGCCAGCGCGATCCCCGGACTTAACCCCGCTCGACTTCTTTTTGGGGGCGACACTTAAAGAACAAAGTCATTTGGACGGTTAAATGACTTAGAATCTTTAAGTCAGAATTAGTGCTGAAATTGTAGACGGGTACAGGGATCGACTGGCGCTCTGCTTAGCAGAAAATGGCGGTCATTTTGAACACCTGATCCACTGAAAAGGTTTCACTTGTTTATTATTCTAATGTTAAGTTGTTCAATTTTCTAGGCTATTTAGGTATTTTGTTATTATAAAGTTTATTACAATTTTAAATAAATAAAAATTTAAAATACAAAAAATTCAGAGTTTTCCCAGTAGAATCCAAATATGCAATCATATGCAGGGTGTTCCATTTAAAAAAAGTAAGTTGGTCTCTATGGCAACCAAACCAGAAATGACAGAAAAAATTCATGCAGGTAGAAATGTGGGGAATAATATACTGAACAACTTTCATAAAGGTCACCTTTTCGTATAGGAGGTAATTCAAAAGTTACAGGCATTATGCGCGACTTTCTTGCCACTCTGTATATAAAATTTATTAAGACAGCAATAAGCCAAAGTCTTCCATATGCTCAACATTACCTTGGACCCCTTATTAAATACCTTACAACTATGTAATAAAACAATGGCTAAATTAACCAAAAAGCGCGGTAAATTACTCCGAAACTACCACTACTACTGAGACTATTATAACAAAACAAAAAATATTGCAGATTTGAGGAAAGGTTTTTATGAAAAATATTATACGTAGTGCTTAGCTCGCTCACATTGCCTAAATGAAAAACTATTTTTAATGTTCAAATATATAAGATTATCATATTATTTATTGCTTCACAAACTTTATATTTATAATGTGAAGTGTAGTAAGTAAAATAATAATAGTTTTTACTAAAAATGTAAACACCAATTTAAAAAATCTCACAACAGGACTAGCGTTTGATTTATTCGGAGCATAACATTGTTCTAAAAATACTTCTGCCCTTCCTTTTTGTTGTTTTCTGTTTTATTCATTTAACAGCTGTATTCACAAAGCCCTCTATCAGACTGTTAAAATATTACACAGTCAGTGTGGTATCACAGCGTAAAGAGACCAGCAGGCGCTATCAGCCTAAAAACGTAAGTGTGCCGACAGCATCCCAAGCAAGCGATTCGCCATTTTCTCCGGATGCACATCGTCCATCTCGCTGAACAGATTGTTGCGCGAACATCGTTTATCCAGAACAGGAATTGGGAAATTGCCCTTTTGAGTATTGTATATAAATTTTGTCAGAAAATAGGTTTTAATATATTATGTTTTACTATAACCTATATTAAATAGTATTAACATAGTTTTTGTGCCCAGCCTTTTCGGCATGTAGGCTTAATTCGATTACTGATGTATTTTTTTTTTGTAACCATGGTATTTCCCTTGTCTATTTATTTAAATACTCCAGACACTAAATAAAAGTAACATTTTGTACGTTTTATTTGACAATAAAATGACATTATCCGCTGAAATGTTTTCATAGAATCATGATAATAATATAATCTCCTAAAAAAGCTGACTAGCCAGCTCCCGCTGTTTTGCTTGCAATATCGGTGCGTGTGCACGGATTTCTTATCGAGAGCGGCTGCTGGTCTCTTTATGATGTGGTGGTATTTACCATTCAAAGTTAGGCTTTGTCAGACTGTCAAAGATCACAAATTCCGCTTGCTAAATAGCTAACAGACTGTTAAGTTTCATTAGTTAGTTTATAGAAGATACCACAAGCCATCTTTTGACCACTCGAATTTAAATTTTAATTTGCTTTATATTACATATTAATGTATTTTTACCGAATTTTCGGCTTTTTATTACATACTACCATAGAATCAATTTATAAGACTATAAGTAATCATCTGAAAGCTCGTCTTCAGATAGTGGGTAAATTTATATGAAGAATTGGATGATGATTCAAGGAACGGTTTCAATTAACGAAAAAATTCCTTTTAAATACTAATGAGTTTGAAATTGAGCGGTTCTGTATAGTTAAGAAAGTTCTTTCCGACGACGAATATGTCAAGTGAAACGTGCCGCAGTTGCAAAATTTCTCCAGATAAGTTTTGTTATACTGGTGGAGAATTTCTGGTGAAGTCCCAAGCCAGACAATTTTCTGAAACTCTGAAACAAGCCTGTTTCATGTATTTTGGTGTTTTAATCGGAGATCAAGACAAGCAGTGGGCTCCCCATGTGTGCTGTGTCAGCTGTAGCGTATCATTGGTGCAGTGGATGAAAGGGAAGGGAAAAAGTATGCCTGCTGCAGTTACAATAGTATGGTGAGAAACCCACCCATCATTTTGACGATTGGTATTTTTGCATGACAAAGACGGAAGGTTATTCCAAAAATTACGACTTTTAGGAAAAGAAATGGTATGCTTTCCGCATTGTTATTACATAATGGAAATTTAAAACCATCTATACCAGTTGCCCATTCAGTGACAATGAAAGAAACATATGAAAGTATGCGCATCCGGTATAAATGGCAGATATGTGGGGATTTAAAAGTTATAGCAATTTTATTGGGACTTCAGGGAGGATTTACAAAATATTGCTGTTTCCTTTGTTTGCGGGACAGTCGTGCAGTGAATGAACATTGGGCCGAAAAGGAGTGAATTTCAACCGGGATCTCAAAATGTTAAGTATGTGCCCCTTGTAGACCCAAAAAATGTCTCTTTGCCTCCTCTTCACATTAAACTTGGACTAAATGAAAAACTTTGTAAAGGTTATGAATAGGGAGGGTGAAGGATTTAAATACCTAAGACAAGTCTTTCCACATTTAATTGACGCCAAATTAAAATAAGGAATTTTTATTCGGTCACAATTTCGAAAATTGATGGACGATGTTAATTTTTTAGAAAAGCTCACCACACAAAATCTCAGAGCTTGGAACTCACTTGTAAGTGTAGTGAGGGGATTTTTAGGCAACAATATGGGTGCAAACTACGAACAACTAGTTGAACTTTTTGACTCCTACAATTCGCTTGGTTGCCGAATGTCATTAAAAATTCACTTTCTCCATTCACATTTATAATTTATTCCTGAGAAGTTGGGCGCTGCCAGGGACAAGTAGGAAAAAACTGGTAAAATATTTTTTCCAATAAATATTAAATGGTACCTTTCTACATGTGGCTTGTTTAATGTAACAAGAAAACCTTACGTGTTACTTTCTTTTGGCCATTTTCGTATATACAGTGTGATCATTTAAGTGTGCAACATATGGAAATTTGTTTTATTACCGATTTCTCAGAAAATTTTATTCTTGATAAAAGTTGGTGCATGTTCAATAATCATATTAGGTGCACTTGGAATGGTTGCAAGTCAAACGGCGTACAGGGTAGGTCAAAAAATATAAAACTTGTACAAGAATAAAGTACCCCTATTTCAGAAAATTCAGCAAAATGTTATTAACAAAAGTTGTTTACAATTAGAAGTTATGCATAGATTCGAAAACGTGACCTCCTAAAATAAAAAAAAAATATTTTTTTTTGAAGGCATTAATAATTTCCCAAAAAAGTTTTTTTTTTTATATTCACCCTAAAGACCTTCATAAATTAATCAAAATCAAATTAATTTCACATATATTTGTTCAAAATCAAACATATTTGTAAAATTAACTTGAATTTTTAATTTATTAAGGAATCACAAACTTCATGGTTGTTGCAACGACATTAAACACAACTTTAAAATATCCTAAAATTTTTTTTAACGAGATAAAACATTAGTAATGATAATATGCAAATTAAAAACTCTCATTTAAAGTGCAAACTTTTTATTTTAAATGTTTATTAAAAAACTGTACAAATTAATCGACAAACATGAAATCCTACTAAAACATTATGACAGTTTGGTGGCATTATTAACAAAACAATGTATGCATTATGTATGCGTTTAGTGCAAACTCAAGAAATACAATGTCTTTAAACGTATTTGAATACGGTGCCAATAGTTTTGCCAATTTTTATCGTTTTTTTTTTATTATAACTTAACAATAAACAAATAAAAAAAAAATAAAAATAAAACAGAAAATATTTGAAATGCAGGAAAAAATAAAATTGTTTGCGTAAAAAAATTATAGACGCGTCTCTGTATGTCTATCTTCTCGTTCAATGCATTTAATTGTCCGATCATAAAATTCACTAAAAGTGGACCGCAATACACTTGCTGGAATATTTCTGCAATGAAATCGTATCGAATTTTCAAGCTCCCCAACATTATTAAACAGTCGATCCTTGTAAACTTTTTGCTTTAAATATCCCCATAAAAAAAATCTAATGGGGTGAGATCTGGCGAACGAGGAGGCCACCGTGGATCGGTATTTCGTCCTAACCATTTATCACCAAATTCCCCATTTAACTATTCAGAAACAATTCTAGCAGAATGAGCCGGACAACCATCATATACAAACCATAATTTATGTCGTTCTTGTATCCTCATATTATCCAAAAAATCCGCAGAAATCATACCGAAAATCATAGTCTCGTCTTTGAAACGTGCAAATAAACATTGACTTATAGGCATGGCATTTCTGTTTTTTAAGAATCTTCTTAATAGAGCTTTTTTTTATACCCATATAAGCATAAATTTCTTGGGTGGATCTTCTAGGGTTTTCAGCAACTGATTGAAGTACTTCTAATTGAGTTTCTTCAGTACATACAGTTTTGGTACGTTCATTTTATATCAATAGTCTAAAGACACTGTCTGTTTAAAATTATTTAAAATTCTGCTTACAGTTGAATAGTGAACTTATTTATCTGGATGTCGTTCATTGAATATATCTCCTGCTTCACGCACTGTTTTATAGTTTTCTCCACATATTAACACTAATTCTGCCTTCTCGGCTAACGTTAACTGTATTGGAGGACCCATTTGAAATCAAATAACAATAATTATTTAAAAATGAATAATGCCACCAAATGTCATAATGTTTACTTTTAACTCTTATTTGTTTACTAATTATTACTTGTTTTTTAATAAACATTTAAAATAAAAATTTTGCACTTTAAATGAGAGTTTTTTAATTTGAATATTATCATTACTAATGTTTTATCTTGTTAAAAAGAATTTTTAGGATATTTTAAAGTTGTGTTTACTGTCGTTGCAACAACCATGAAGTTTGTAATTCCTTAATAAATTAAAAATTCAAGTTAATATTACAAATATGCTTGAACTTGAACAAAGATATGTGAAATTGATTTGATTTTGATTAATTTATGAAGGTCTTTGGTGAATATAGGAAAAACATTTTTTTTGGGAAATTGTTTGAAAAAAAATATTTTTTTATTTTAGGAGGTCACGTTTTCGAATCTATGCATAACTTTTAATTCTAAACAACTTTTCTTAATAACATTTTGCTGAATTTTCTGAAATAGGGGTACTTTATTCTTGTACAAGTTTTATATTTATTGACCTACCCTGTACGCCGTTGACTTGCAACCATTCCAAGTGCACACAATATGATTATCGAACATGCACCAACTTTTATCAAAAATAAAATTTTCTGAGAAATCGGCAATAAAAAAAATTCCCATATCTGGCACACTTAAATGACCACAGTGTAAATGGTTCATTCTACTACAATATGTTGTTCAGCTTTGTTACAACAAACACGAGATTAATGTATTAATTAACTATTTCATGTATTTTTATTTAACCAAAGGTAGTTTCTGTTCTTATTTTTATTATTTTATAAGTGAATGACAAATAAACGACCATAATTTTAACAAAAAACACCATTAACCTAAAATACATTGCCAAAACTACTTTTATTATAATTTCGTTAACAGCCTGTTTACTATCCAAGCGTAATTTATTTTTAAATACCTTATTTTCTTAACAGACTGTTAAAGTCTAATTCCTGTTAGTAAACAGTTGGTCAATTGTGGTAAATACAGCTGTAAAAAACAGTTTGTGTCTTCTGTGGCACCAAAGCCCATTTGCTCATAAAAATATTTTAAGTTAATGTATGGTACAAATTTTTAAATGAATTGACAAATTTTCCTATAACTTGGAGATTACTTGCAGATTGAAACGCTAAACCAAGTGAGGTGCTACTTAGACCTACTTACCATTGAAGAACAAATTTAAAAAATGGCGTTGCTTTCTCATCTTCGATTACAATCTTGCCATTACATTTAAATAAAATTGTAATGTCTTGTTTTTAATAATGATAAGTGCGACATTTTATTTTTTCTTTTATTGGCAAACATAAGCAACTTTTGTATATGACACAATAAATATTGATTTGATCACTGGAATGTCATTGCGTGGCGCTATTTAAAACGGTTTAAAACTTACTTATAATAAAATTAAATCAAAATCTAAAAATAAATAATGCAAACTACCTAAACGAAAGTCAACATGAGCCATAATCCAACCTCCTTAACAAATGATAAAGTGCCCAAAATAACTAAACTTCATGACCAATATCTACTCAAAGGAAACTCAAAAACGTAACGATCTCTACTGAAATTTGTTAATGTTTCTGACCTATTGCATCGATGCCAGTTAAACTCAATAGGGATTCGATGCCAACGTCAGAATGAATGTAACCGTTCAAAGCTATGTAATTAGCATCTTCGCCAATGAGTTTCTGATGCTTTTTCGACTGAACATGATCTTCGACACTGTTGTACGGTAGATTGCAAATGGCACAGTACCCGGACTGAATAAGTGGGATCCTCGGCCTTCGGGTTCTGATGGGCTTTCGAGTCATGATACTATCGTCATTGGGACGGCATAACTGGCTGTCATCTAAGCTTGTGTTTTTGGGCTTTATTACGGGGGATGGAGTATTATTTTGCTGTGCCGCGCGATCCTGAAAATAAAGGAAATTTCCGTCTGTATCAAATCAAATCCAAAATAATGTAAATGAAACAATGGAGTCTTCCTCCACAGTTTAATTTCATTGGTCGTTTGTAACTTTGTACTATGCTTTTTAGTATCCCCTGATGATGAATGCTTAAGCATTCGAAACATGTAGGGAACTTTTATTTGTTTTTACAATTATTAAACTGTGGAGGAAAACTGCATTGTTTCATTTACATTACTTTGACTCCACTGAAAGTAAGGACTATTTCTTCAATTTTAAATCCAAAATGGATTTATTGTGCAGTACTTACGAATACTAACACTAATACAATAATAGCAAACCCCAAGCCAAAAGTTCATAGTTTATTATAATTTATATCTACAGGGTGGTAAAGCTAAAGGTATGGTCAATAATAATTAGGGATTAAGTAGATATGGTGAAAATAGATTTAGAAGGTCATGTAACATTTTGTCGTATATCCCCCAATAACCGAGCTACATACTGCAGGCCAAGAAAAGCAAACAACGAGAAGCGACAAAATCCCAAGTTTAGCATTGATAAATGAGGACCAAATTATATGTCCTTCAACTTGAAATTTTGACAGTTAGCCGGGTTATTACACTAAAAGAAGCACTAAAGAGATGAAGTAAATGCTTTACACTGAAATAAAAAATGTGGGTACCTAGTAAGAAGTACCTTTTTCATGAATATTCTCTGTGTTTCATGTAATTGGCTTTCCAGCAAATTTAAAAAAAAAATAAAAATATTTTTGAAATGTTTTATTGATTGTGCGTTACTTAGTGATAGTACATTTTCGAAAGGAAATGAAATAGTATATTACATACCAAGAGTGGTAAGAAGCCTATTACACACGATTTCGAAAATTACGGTACGAGCGTTAGCGAAAATTGCCTTTGTTAATACAGACAGTATAATATTACATAACTGCTTTTACGCACAGCTTGGCTTCTAACAATATAGTAGGTACGCGTAATTAGAGTTTTACGCACAGGCATAATTTTACAATAGCACAGCTCTCACAAAAACAAACAGTTAAACAATACACTTCTTTTGAACAAAAATGACAACTAAACTCGATAACGATAAATCATCGACTACCGGACTAACGGCTGAAACGCGGCCGGCTTAAACTTATGACAGTTGGCCGAGTTACCTCCCATTCCAATGATTACGCCAAATGTAATATTGTCGTTTCTCGTTGTTTGCTTTTCTCGGCTACAGGCTCCAAAGGGAGATCCTGAAGCTGTATTTTTCTTAATGTTTGAACTAACGTGAACTAATAAGGTTACAAACCTAAAATTTAGATATTCTAGTAAGCTTTACCCGCCAAATCGAACAATTGTTGTTAAAATGTCTTCAATCTAGAAGTGACGCCAGAAATAGGGGAAGGCGGAGTCAAAATACGCCCAACTTTTTTATATTGATTTTTGAGAAAAAAAGGTAGGTACTCCTAGGTAGACGCGATTTAAAGCGTCGTTTTAGAGATTAATCGATTTAAAAACTACCCTGGTATGCGAGAAAGAAAACATAATTAATATTGTTTACCCGAATTTCACATCTTTATTAGGCAAAAGTCCAAAAGGCTATCGACCTAGGCCTTTCAACCTTTAATTTACATTAAAAATAGTAAATCACAAAAATAATTATTTTTTTGTGAAAGTGTGATATTGAGTGTTATGTCCATAGACATCGTAACTATTAGACCGAAGAATAACAAATAAACGTGATGTCATCATTGTATTCCAGTGTAAAGTAAATCAACATTTAAGCTGCTCCCCTCCACTTGGTTTGCCAGACTTAAGCCACAGAAAACGTAGTTTTCTGTGCTTACTCTGTTAAAAGTATTAACTTCTATGATTAACTAGATTAACATGATGTGGGAAATATATAACATTGCCTAAAACCTTGTAAAAAATCTGTAGTATGGCAACGCAGCAATAACGGATCCGCCCAGATTTCATCATTTTCGTGGCCATCGGCATCGACTCGACAATACTCGGCATAGCGGATGTTGTTTTCCTGGAGTTTTGTCGCATGCATATATAAAGTAAGCGTAATCTCTACTCTCGGCCCCACCTAGCTCCTCACAGCGTCTCGCCACCAAACGATTTTGGCACCACAATTTTATAGCATTTATGAATGGCGTGTCGGATCTATTGTTACGATGCCTATGATTATGTGAAAAGAAAACACTAGTTGGTCAGAATCTCAAAAACTGTCCTTTCTGAGAATTGTCTATTTTCGGTGTACTGACTGGGAAAGTTCATGGCTCTATTATATTAATATTGGGTCTCTGCTGGTAAATTTTTCAGTAAGTCGGTGAAATCTCTGAATAATTGGTTCAACTTTTGCTTTTTTATATAGCCATTCATTGGATGGATTGGCAGGGTGTTCCCATCTTTGTAATTTTGCGAAGACTTGTTCTTTCGGCTATTTCTATAATGTTAATAGCAGGTCTTCTAAAAGAGCTGAAAATTATTTGTCCATACTCCGCCATTGGTTGTGCCAACATTTGATATATAACTAAAAATCTTTAAAAATCCTTACTTGTCAGATGGAGTAGAATAAATATATATACTAATTAGGAAAATATTTCCTAGCCATCTGATGTAAAAACCTTATACTATAAGGTCGTATTTGGCTAACACTGTTAGCGCTACAATACTAAATTGATTGCTTAAAACTACCAAGAAAGGAACGAGAACCAATAAGTTCGAAACCGGTCCATAGGTAGCAGCATCCTACCAACAGAAGGGTCTTCCTTTCTTGGTAGTTTTAAGCAATCAATTTAGTATTGTAGCGCTAACAGTGTTAGCCAAATACGACCTTATAGTATAAGGTTTTTACATCAGATGGCTAGGAAATATTTTCCTAATTAGTATATATATTTGATATATATATGAAGCAGTTTATAAATGAATTTCTTCATTTTTACAAGTGAAGTTAAAATGTTTACTTCTGGTTATCATCTTCTTCTCTATAATTGTCAGGTGATGTTTAAAACTCAGCTTGTGATCAAAATAAGATGCCCAAGTATTTAACATGTGTCTGTGGGTTTATTTGGCGGTTCAGAACTTTTTCGAAGCGGTTGAAAATACTATTCTTGTGTAACTCCTGTTAATTTCGCGACGAAAAGTAACGAGAGTAATATGGTAGGGAATAGAAGTCTCTATAATTTTGTACTTTTAAAAATTTTGGATATTTTTATTATTCATCGAGTTATTGCTCGATTTGACTATTTTTGAAGAGGTTGCAAATGCTTTTCACGTGTAGCTCGGTGCCTGTTGATTTCGCGAAGAAAAGTGAAAATAGTAAAATGGTTTGGAACTCGGTTTGGAATAAAGTTCTCTATAATATTATTTTAAGAATTTTCGATAATTTCGGAAAAAAATTTTCTATATAATTGAACTTTTAAAAATTTTCGAGATTTTTATTATTTATCGAGTTATTGCTCGATTTGGTCATTTTCGAAGGGATTGAAAATGCTTTTCACGTGTAGTTCCGTTCCTGATGATTTCACGTGAAAAGTGAAAATAGTAAATTGGTTGGGAATAAAATTTTCTATAATATTGAACTTTCAAAAATTTTCGAGATTTTTATTATTTATTGAGTTATTGCTCGATTTGGTCATTTTCGAAAAGGTTGTAGGTACATGCTTTTCACGTGTAGCTCCGTTCCTGATGATTTCGCGACGAACTATTTATTAAGTTATTGCTCGATTTGACTATTCTCGAAGGGGTTGAAAATGCTTCTAGCTTGTAACTCAAAAATTGTATGGTAAAAAATCATAAACTTCCAACTTTCATTTCCGAAACCAGGTTATAACCGCCTTAAGTGCAATTCGTAGTGCTTCTGCTGCATTTTTATGGCGTACTATCATAAAAGTAAGAAAATTAATATCGTTTACTCAAAATTTATATTTTTCGCGATATCATGCACTAGCTAAATAAAATAATTTTGGCATGCACCATAATTTTTTGATTTGATCTCGAAAACGACGCATTTAATTAATCTATTTGAAAAAAGTTAGGTATATTTTAACTGCGCCTTTACCTAGTTTTGACGCTGCTTGTAAATTGTCGACATTTTAACGACAATAGATCGATTCTGCCTATAAAGTTCACTCGAATATCTAAATTTCAAGTTTGTATGTTTATTGATTTAGAAAATATTAAGAGAAAAGCATGTTCAGAGTGTACTCTTCGCTATGCAGTAGCTCAGGGTCGGGGATGACTTTTTGACCCCATCTACTCGATCCCTAATTATTGACCATATCTTTTAAGACACCCTGGATAAACAGACAAAAAGGAGATAAATCAACACTAAAATACTTGTATGTGTAAACACGCAACAGTATAAACGATCTATGATCAGTAATCCCTATCAAATTTATTCACCGAGTAATAAGCCTTTGCAACCAGGATCTCCAGTTTGAACTTTTCATTGCTCTGGATAGACAATGGAATTTCTTGTTAAAGTTAAGTTAGAAGTAGGAAGAGACACGGTGTCGGAATTTCTACTCAAAACAGCTTTATTATTAAAAGATACTTACACCTCAATGACAAAGCACCATAAAATAATTATTCTATAATTAAAGATTGATCACAACAAATATCACTGTCAAAAGTGATGTTTTAAAACTGTAAGCATTTGTGGGAAGATATTTTTTATTCTGTTTGTAGAACAGTTTTTTTTTGTTACAGCAATTAAAATAGGTCACTCATATAAGAAATTAAATAAAAATCTGTTACTACCAAGTATACAGGGTGGCTCAAAAGTACTGCGACAAACTTAATATTATAACAAAACTCACATCGGAATGATCCTCATATTTTGCAAACTCACTTTTAGAACCGGTCTATTTAGCTACTGTTAATAAATGACCATTAAAGGAAAATACATCAAAAACTGTATCCTTAGTTCCAATATTTTAATGAATATACAAATATTTTTAAATGTTTTTATTGCAGTTTTACTTACTATTTTCTTTTTCCTTCCTTCCAACATGGCATTCCTAGCCCCTACCTGAAAAAATTAACAATTTTACTGCAGATCATTCATTTGGATAAGTATGCCGATTTTATTTTTATATTTCAATAAAATATTTATCCAAATTAGGAATACAAGACATATATATGTTAGGGATACTTAAATAGGTTTAATTTTTAAACAGTCACAGCCTATGTCTAATACTCATTATCGAAAGGAAAGATTTTGTATATTGACCTGTTGTTTTTGTGATTATTCTTAAACGAAAATAATTAAATCAGTGTAAAATAAGTGAGAGTAGGTGTTATCTGTTGAAAAACAAACAAAGGTTTGGTTTTTTTAAGATTAGGACCTCAGGTAAGTGTTTTACAATTTAAATAAACTATCCTGTTTGGACATTCCGAAAAATTGAGGGTAACGCATGCAACGATTTGAAAAACCAAGTTAAAACTGAGGTAAAAAGTGATCTTATATCGTATACAATATATTCTAAGTATTCTAAGTTTAAAATGTGGATTTTCGTCATTGGTTCAACAAATTAAATTAAAAAACAATAGTCGGCCGACCCCTAAAATATTGAATTTAATTAACACGGGAGAGAACCAAGGGGAGTAATAGCAACGACTGAACGTGTTAAGTCGATGAGTAATAGGTCATTTTCAGAAAAATGGTTTCAAAATAATACATGGCTTAGGGGTAGTGAAACTACATATTTATGTAGCTATATTATAAATCTGCGGTGAAATTAAAATTAAACTTGTTTTGTTTGGCCAATCATTTCATTTTCAAAAACAAAAAGAAAAAAATCAAAATCGGTAGTGAGAACTGTTTTGGGCTCTTCAAAAGCATATTTCCAAGGAGCACATACCTCATTTAACTGAAACTTGATTTATTTTATTTGCAAAATAAAGCATTTATCTATTCAACTCGATTGTCACCCATATCTGTGCCAAATGAGGGAGGATCGAGGAGGATTTTTGTGTCTAAAGCGCGTTAAAACTTATTCTCTTAATACAATTTACCATGAAGAATGAAGGACTGTTGCTTGTCAATAGTAATATGTTAAGTGCATGTAAAATTGCTGAAAATCATGCATGAAGGTTTGTTGCCCTAGAAACAGCTTGAATGCATTTTTATTGTTATTTACCAAAAAGTGCCCGACCGAAGGGAGGGCATTTTTTGGTAAATAACAATAAAAATGCATGAAAGCTGTTTCTTTAGAGCAACAAATCTGAGTGCATGATTATCAAGCCATTTTACATGCACGAAATATATTTTTTAGACTATTTCCTGAATGAAAAACTAGTAGGTGCAGAAATATAAGACAACATTTTTATTTCGAGCAATACAAAGTATTACAATTGAATCATTTTGATAAATTGACGCGAAATTGTCAAAGAAGAAATTTCAACTTGTTGTGACAGTGACGGTTATTCTCGTAGGTAACCAACAATGAAAAACCAGAAGAGTGCAATTTTCAGCTGAATCGCGACCGAGGGCTGATTTTCACCGAAAATCAAGTGAAAAGCGCATTGTAGTTACAGTATATGAGGGAAATAGTCACCGTAATTACTAGTAAGTAGGCACTTAATAGAAAATAAAATTCTAAAAAAATCTACAAAAAAATCTGGATTTTATGCCATAATCACCATTTTGTCGCCATTTTGCAACATCTAAATTCACAGTATAGAATTAATTTAACAGGTTTGAAAAATAAAAAGCAATTTTTTTATCCTAGTTAATTTATAGCTAGCTATAGTTGAAAAAAAAAATATTTAAAAAAAACTGTGTTTTAAACTAATAGAAGGCACTCTAAAATATCTCAAAGAAAAAGAAATAGCTTTAAGAATATTTATTCTCTATTCCAAGGCTGTCCATCAAAATGATATTGTTTTGGAACCGATCAGACTATAAAAAAGGAACCGGCAGTTTCTTGTACAAACTCAGGATTATGTAGTCAATAGTGGGAAGCACTCTTGCACATGACAGAACGATAGAAACTCCGTCAGAATAAACTGTTTCGAATACTGGAATATAGGTAAACATCCACTACCAAATAGTGGAAAACCATTGCAGGTGTGGTCTCTATGCTTGAGGCTGAGGTATTGGTTCTTAAAAATATGCTCACTTGTAAAAATGTAGAAAAACCAAAGACATTAGAAATGTCTTTGAGAAAAACACAGATTTTTTTTAAAATATAGTTTTTGTTTCAACTTGTAAATTAAAAAAAAAAATTCTGTGATGAATTACATAACTCTATTTTTGTTTTATTAGTAGTTATGTTATCTAAAGAAATAAAACTAATATACGGAACCAGGCGCGGATCGCCGCCACTGGAAATGCTGCCCTTGTAGGACTATTTTACAACCAACACTACCTTCCCATTTTTGGACAATCTGGTGGCTGTGGTGAATTTTCTTTTTCTTCCATCCCTTTTTTGTTGCAGTTTTGATTACAGGGAACCCTAGACCAGTTTACAGTCAACCAAGTCCAAACAACTATTTCCTTATCTTTAAGAAAACTATATTACATTGATTTTTACTTAATCAGTAAATAATATATGAAAGCCAGACTTTGATTGTTTCCATGTGATATTTATGTTTCAAAGAAATTATGTAATTATATAGGTATGTAGGTACTTATGTACTTACTTAAATTTTTTAACATAGAGTGGTTTAAAAATAGGGATTTTGGTTGCTTAAAAAAATGTCTAAAAGATTTTTTTTCAAATGAGATGATTACTGATTTAAAAAGTTGCTTTGGTTTTTATGTATATCATAAGGCAACTATAATAAAGTCCTGAACTAACTCAACTACTCGAGTTTCTAAGATATAGGTATTTATTTTTAAAAGTAATTAATTAAACAAAATATTTTCTATACCTAATATAGGTATGCTCTAAATGTCGGCCGTTTGCTTCCAAACACTTCTAAATTCGCTTGCAGACTGCATTCAATGTAGCAGATCTAATTTCATTTGGATCTAGATTATTTTAGATCTTTAAATGCCTGGGTAACCCATATTTAAGAGTTTTTTTTTAAACACAGGTACTAATAAAAATCTGATAAATTAAGTGATTCGGAGGCCAAATCCATGGGTCCCAAACGCCTTATCCAATGATAATCAAAAAATCTATAGAGTTCTCAGATCTGAGGTAATTCACGTACAATGTGTAGCTCAGTTGAGTTGATAACAACACCTTCAATATGCTTTAAGTTCCAGATTGTTGTGAGGAGTGTTTTCATTACGCCAAATAAATAAATTCCTAAGAATAGGTATATTCATGGTTTTTGTGTGGTTATAAGGTATAAAAGTACTTGAATATCCAAACTTTAACAACAACAGTTGATTAATGACAATTGACATGCTACACTGCACGGCACACTGGCTAAAAGCCGAATAGGAGTAGCCTTTTTAAAGAATTTTGTAGATAAATGCGTAATATGTTAGAAACTTCACTAGTTATGCAAGGAAGTGTATACATAAATGAAGAACACATTTCAGCAGCTTTTCAAATTAGTAAAAATACACAGGGTGTTTCATTTGAAAAAATATACTTTCAGGTCTCGTTTCAGGCATTTTCAAGTAGGTAGTTAGGTACCTATCGAAAATACCTGTATTTTTATATCAGCGTTTGTTAAAGGTAAAGTTTTTCGAAACTAATAGAGACAGGTGTTCCCTTTAAAATATCAAAGTTACTACTACTTTCTAGTAAAAGCAGCAACACCGCATTATCGAAAACATTTTAGCTGCCTAGGGCATAATCCCTTTATATTAAAAAAAAAACACATTTTTGGAGCCCGAGGTTCGTAAACTGGTCCGCCATAAACGCCCAATGTTCTATCCGCCAAGAATCACCCTGTATATTATCAGTAATATCTAAATAATTAAGGTCGCATTCATTTTTGCTTTCTGTTTCACTCCCACTTAAAAGTGCTTCTCGCTAAGGTTGGCAACCCTGCCAAATAATTTTGGCAACACCTTCATTTATAAAACTGTTCATTAGTTTTAAAATATAAACAAACAATATTAAAATTATTTTTAATAATATAATATTAAAAACAATTAAATTGCCTACTCTAATAAAAAAACCGAATGAATAAAAATGTAAGAAATGCATATAATTTGCACAGTACCATCCAAACCGGTGAAATAATATTTTCAATGAAGTGATTACTAAAGATACTATTAAAAATATGCAAACATCATTAAAATAAGCGTTTAAACGAATACTTACGTAACTACAAAGGGTGATAGTGAACCAGCATAGCACTGCAAATATTAAATGCTACCTTTTATGTCAGAAACACGAAACAATTTCCCAATAAATTTTACAGTATTGCAACAGTATTTCAGAACAAAAAAGCTTGTTAATTCAAAGTAAAAATAGTTTTAATACAAAACACGTCGACACGTCGATGGAATTCACTCGCGGACCTGTTTTGACGAAGGCTTTAAACAGCGAAGCCGCCTCAAAGCGGGACACAAAGCTGCTCATGCAAACTCGGCCATTATCTGAAAGTGTACGCTTGCCTTTCTGTTACACGCCCTATTAAGCTTCCCAGTTAAAATTTTGGCGTTATCCACCATAACTATTTATACACTATAGTATTCACTACTTTGGCTTCACAATAAAACACTATTTAAAGCACTTCTTGAGTGCTTAAACGGAATTTAAAAATTTCAAAACATTCACTCGTCTGCCACCATTGAACTCCCGTCTTCGATGAAATCGTGAGATACACTGTAGCCGCACCGTACCCGGCTTCTATCAAAATGAGAATCTGAACCTTTTATTCTTAATTTTTTGGATAAATCGAAAACGAATTGCTCAAATAATCAAATAAACAATACAAACTAGAGATATTAGGTTCAGTTTAACGCAAGATAATGACCTGTAATTCATTCTTTTGGAGATAATATTAAAACATTTTCGGTCACTGCACAGAAAATCCTTATAGATCGGCAACACAGCAGAGCGACTGACAATCATGGTGACCAACATACTTCGGGTTGCATGAAAGTCACTAGGCTTCGGACTAACAGTGACTTTATACGGATAGTATTTGAGTAGGGTTAATTTTACCTTTAAATTCGGGTAGTTAATTTTTGATATAAAACAAAAGTTACAAAATATTAACGCTATGGATTGCCAATTTGCCATTATATTGAACTAAACGTAATTGAAAACTTGAATTTCGTGACTAGACTAGGTAACATGGAGGTCATGACCTTACAAGGTAATAGAAACGTTTTATGCTTCTATCGCGTCAAGCACTTAATTTTATCCATAGTCGAAGAAAAGAAATCACAGCCAAATTTATGCTTTTGCAGTAATATTGGACAGGACAAAATAGTTAGGAAGTTTCCATTTGTTGTACTGTCAAGCATAGCCCTATAATGTCCTAATCCCACAAAAATTCGAAATTGGGGTTTTGACGTATTTATGTTATCTTAGGCAACACCACATGGTGGGAGTTCAGTGGGCAACACAACAAATTAAAATAATCCAGTGAGCTTACGTCTGTACCGAGTTAAGTTAGTTGGACCTAACGTGGAAGGAAGTACCTAAAGTAATAGACTTCTATCTGTTGGGTTCACGTTCGTTTAAATAGGCACATTTTTTTTCCACTCTATCTATAACGTTGAACCAAAGAGTAACCCAACTACAATATAGGTAGGTACCTACCTATATATTTAATTAGGTAGATTTTAATATTTTATCTGTTTGGAGTTCCTAATGTTCTCTTATATGAAATACATATAAACGTTCATAATATGCTAGTTCCAACGCTAATGACGTCACGCGGCACGAACCGAGACGTGGTCGCGCACTGTTTTAATTATACACAATTGAATTTAGTTGACAGTAACACTTATTTCACGCTAATTGTTAGAATAAATATGAATAATTTTATAAATAAATATTACTTTTACAATATATCAAACATAAAATTAATATAAATGACCTTGTATTATATCAACAAACTACTTTGAAACTACATATTATAAAAAGCTTGATCGCATCACTACATCTCTTATTACCGTATAAGATAAATATTATAGTGTTGTAGTAAATTACAAGTGAACACTTGCTATCTGTAAGTAAGTTTTCAGAATCGCTACAAACGAAACCTTTTCATTTTCGATTATTTTAGCGGAGCAAAACAATTTAATTCGCACATCCACAGTGCAATGACGTAGCAGTTACAAAAACGACGCTTGCTGCGTTAAACTTAGAGATATCGAAATTATTTTTTCAGTACTTATTTGTTTATGCCATTTACTATATTACGTGATGTTATCATTATAGTATTTTAGTTAATTAGAAACTTCCTAATTGCAAGAGCCTCTTCACAACAGAAAAAAAATTGTATGTTGTATGAATATATCTTTTATAGATATTTACTTTTAAAAATAAAAATACCAATATACAAAATAAAATATATTAACAAATATTTATATACAGGTATAGTTTTACCACAGCTACATATTTCTAATCCACAGCAAAAATTTACATCTTAAATTTTTTGGTTAAATCCTATAAAGTAGATTCAAATAGATAAATACAAAATTGCACTATAATTTAAAATGATGGTTCTCAAGTCAAAAGTAATCGTCTAGTCGCTTCGGACATTGGTTAAAAATTTAAAAACCAATAAAGATTGTAAAATCACAATTAGAGAAGATCGCAAAATATCATATTAGGCACCCTGTGTTCAGTCACAACTTGTGTTTCCTACAAACTCAAGTTGAAGTATCTGTTTTTACTTTTTCCTTGAGTCTAAACTTCTCCTCCAGTTCACCAGGAACCTTAAAAACAAAACGTTAATAATAGTTTTAAGAAACTGTGTTCCATAGTCTGAATTATTTTGGGAAGTGTAAGTAGGAAAGCAACAAACCAATAGCAATATATTTGTAAAAACAAAAAGGTTTTTTTCTGATTTCTTACGTTCTTATCCCGGATTTTCGACTGTCAAAGTGGAGTAATATTGCCGAAGTGAAAAAATACGTCGCTTATATTTTAGCCAGAGGAAGGCAAAAATGTTGCTCAAAAAGTCACATTTAAAAGTTTAAAGTGTTGACTTTTAATGTAATTTTTTACCCCCTTTCGTAATTCATACATGATCCAAAAATAGTGAGTCCGTAGGTTAGCCAACCATTTTTTCTAGCTCCAACATCATGTCAAGGGTTTATGTTTGGAATTGTCTTTAGAGTATCTCTAAATCGAATTTCTTTAAAATGTATCGACTGTTTGTTTTTTTTTTTAGTATTTTTGTGCACATTTGCCTGCGATTGTGAATTATCACCCAAAACTCATCCCTCTTCTTCAAAACAGTTAAAAGTTATTAAATAAAAAACATTTCATCTTATCGTCACAGATTACAGACGCCTAACTCTCTTAGGGTGCATTTTTCGAACACATACAGGGTGACCGTTTAGTGTGGCAAAGTAGAATAGTTCCGTTTGTATTTACAATACACAAAAAATGTTAATATAAAAGTTGAAGGACAGTAAGTGAGTTATAACGTGAAATTATTTTTGGCTCTATAGGGTGGCTCAACAAGGAGGAACAAGAATTTTTTTTTTTTTAATAAAACACCCTATATCTTACCATATTTTTGGTTTCTACATAAAATTACAATTACTTTTCTTTAAGTGCATTATAAGTCTAACTTTGAACTTTGACAGCTTCTAATTGCAACGGTACGTCTTAGAGCAAAACGGCTTACGTGTCCCTATCTTACTTTTTTATTACCATCCTAAAAGTGTCAACTTCCGGTCAAACCGGAAGTACTGTATTTTCGGAGTATGAGTTTATTACCATCCTAAGAGTGTCAACCTCCGGTCAAACCGCATGTAACTCAAACTCCGAAAATACAGTACTTCCGGTTTGACCGGAAGTTGACACTTTTATGATGGTAATAAAAAAGTAAGATAGGGACACGTAAGCCGTTTTGCTCTATCGAATTCAAAATCGGTATAACTAGGTTTTCGAGAGTGAGAAATTCGAATTTGGTGTTAATTTCAAGATACTCCCTAGAGGGCGCTTGCTACGTGGTTCATGTTGAACTAATTCATCCATAGTTTTTTTAACCGTGCAGTTACTAGTATTTATACTTTAAACTATAAAAGAACCTACCTTTTTACGTAAAAAAGGTACTCTTGGTCGATCTCGATATCTCAAGCCGTTACCCAGATTCTAGCGTCTGAATGTTCCATTGCACATTCTGTTGATTGCTGAGAAATATTTAATTCACAAAGTGTGCCTTGCATTTTGACAAAATTTGTTGCGGTGAAAACTGTCATTATTTTCTACTTTTTCCCGTCAAAGGTACGTAAATAAAAAGTTTTTGCAATATCCAAGTACATCAAATCAAATAAAAATGCCCAGGCTTAATAAGTTTTCTAACCGTGATTTACGTGATATGGTCTGCGTTTATGCACAAGAGAATTATAATAGTCGTGCTGCACTTAGAAGGTATGTAGAACTCTACCCAACCAGAATCATTCCAGACCGAAAAATATTTCAAAGAATATTCAATCAGTTAGGTGAAACAGGTTCGTTTTATGTCAAAAATCCTGGTGGACGACCGAAAACTATAACGGTCGAACAAGAAGAAAAGATCTTGGTTCGTATCGCGGAAAATCCTGAATTAAGCACTAGGCGTTTGGAAGCTTCTACAGGAATAGGTAAATCGACCGTCTCAGAAGTCATCAATGCAGAAAATTTATTTCCTTACCATTTCACGCCCGTTCAAAATTTACTGCCAGGAGATTTGCCAGTCAGATCAGAATTCTGTCAAAATCTACTAAATAAGAATAACGAAGATCCCATGTTCCTGAGAAAAATATTATTTACTGACGAGGCAACTTTTACAAGACGCGGAATTTTTAACTGGAAAAATAATCATCACTATGCTTTGGAAAATCCACGACTACCCAAAGAAAGACATTTTCAGCACGAGTTTTCGATAAATATTTAATGCGGCATTATCGACAATTTCTTGATCGGCCCATATCAGCTTCCGCAGAGACTTAATGGAGAACAATATTTGCAGTTTTTAGAAAACGATTTACCTTACCTTCTGGATGATATACCTCTGAACATAAGACACAATATGTGGTACATGCAAGATGGTGCCTCAGCACACTTTGCAGTTCCTGTTCGAAATCATTTAAATCAGCGTTTTCCACATCGGCGGATTGGTCGCGGTAGCGAATTTCCTTGGCCACCGCGTAGCCCAGATATTAACCCGTTTGATTTTTATCTGTGGGGTCACATGAAGGATTTGGTATATGGTGATGAATCCAATACACGGGAAGAACTTGAACAAAAAATTCAAGAAGCCGCCATTGTTATAGGAGATAATCAAAATATCTTCCTGAATGTGAGACGTCATTTGTTAAAAAGCTTAAGAAAATGTATTGAAGTAAACGGTGGACACTTTCAACATTTACTAAAGTGAATTAAAACAAATTTTTAATAGTTTCCAATATTTTCATTTTGTTTTTTTTTCTGCCTTTTTATCATCAAGTCCTAGAATCTGGGTAACGGCTTGAGATATCGAGATCGACCAAGAGTACCTTTTTTACGTAAAAAGGTAGGTTCTTTTATAGTTTAAAGTATAAATACTAGTAACTGCACGGTTAAAAAAAATATGGATGAATTAGTTCAACATGAAGCACTAGGGAGTATCTTGAAATTAACACCAAATTCGAATTTCTCACTCTCGAAAACCTAGTTATACCGATTTTGAATTCGATATCTTAAACCGTTTCAAAACTATCATCATTTTTCGAAAATTAATTTTCACTTTCAACACCCTGTATCTCTTTAACCTCTAATATTTTACTTGGGCAAATTTGGCTCAAAAGACATATTTTTATATCTACTATCTCCAGTTGCTCTATGGCCCATAAGTTACCGGACACCCTGTATATAATAATATATAACAGATGATTTTTTAACTATTACTTAATAGAATTCAATTAAATAACAAGTATCCTCGCAGAGAATCGATTTCTCGATCGACTGTAAAATAGAACAAAAATATAGAGATTTAAGTCACGTTAGGGACAATTATACGAAAGGTTGACCTGCGGTATTAGAAGATACAGAATTAAATGTGTTTTTGTCGGTTCAAGAAGACCACCATAAGGCGAGTAGTAGTATTGCTTTGGAAAATCATATCGGCAAAAAATCCATCCTAAAGTATTCAGACAAAAATAGATTCCATACTTACAAAGATCAATTTGTTCATGAACTCAATGAAGTTAATCCAGACAGAAGAGTCCAATTTTGCGAAATAATGATGAATATGTGCAATAACCATCCACAGTTTTCGAAACGAATTTTATTTTCGGATGAGGCAACGTTTTGTTTGAATGGAAGTATAAACAAACAAAACTGTCGGTATTGGACTACAGAAAACCCACGCTGGAAAATGGAATGTTGCACCCAATATCCTCAAAAAGTTAATATTTGGGCCGGCATTGTTGAAAATAGAATTTTATTGACGGAAATTTGACAGGTGAAACATATTTAGAATCTTTAGAAAATGATCTAGTACCGTGCTTTACCACATTATACCCTAATCCAGAAGATCCTGATGCACCAAACAATTTTTTGTGATATCAGCAAGACGGAGCTCCGGCCCATTACATCCGCTGTGTGCGTGAGTACCGTAATACAGTTTTCCCCGAACGATGAATTGTCCGACGAGGTCCAATTGAATGGCCGGCCAGATCTCCAGATTTAACCCCTTTAGATTTTTTTTTCTGTGGGATTATCTTAAGTCTAAAGCATATGTTAACCGACCAAACAATATTGAAGATTTAATGAACAGAATAAGAGGCGAAATAAGATTGATAGAACCTGACGTCGTTAATAACGTTCTGCAATAATTTGAGGATCGTCTCAGGTACTGCCAGACTGTTGGTGGAGGTCAGAACTCGCCAGATCAGAATCCTATTGAAAACTTGTGGGATTTTGTCTCTAGAGCAGTTCGCTGCTGCGTCAATGCACCCCAAAATGCGGATGAGTTAATTGTAGCGGCAGTAGAGGAATGGAACAATATTCCTCAGGAGACGATCAACCGCTTGATTGTATCAATGCACCGTCGTGTCGATATGTTTTTGAATAGAAGAGGACGTCATACTGACTGACTATTATATTGGATGGTGTTATGAAACAAGGAACGAACCGCCATGTCATGTCGAATTCCTGGTTTATTTTGCCAACAGCTCTTAAAATAAAATATTTAATGGCATACAAATTTTTAGCTTCTTATGATGGTATGTGTCAAATTTCCAGTTTTCAACAAAGAATCAAGTATAACGTGTACTTTTTCCGATAACTGGATTGATTAAAAGTAAAATTTAAATTCCTGACCTATAATCTTTTTCTGTGTGGTTCCTTATTTTTCCGTTTTTTAAAAAAGCTCCAAAGCAGTGTGCAAAGAAGCTGTACTGAAATGTCCAAACTGTATAAAAATGAAATTTATGCCTGAAGATAGTCAACACTCCGCACGTGACATTAATTGTCCGATGTACAAAAAACGACTAACAAACTATAGAAGTCAAATAAATTACTCAGACGGATCATTTTTTTGAAAAATCAGGATAACGACAAGAATCTAACAGATACTATCAACCCAAAAGCACCTAAACACAACACCAATTATTTAAAAAAGAAAGTAAGCATAATACACCAAAATATACAATCACTTGGAAATTCTATCGACAAAATTAATGACATGCTCTTAATACATCAGGACTGTGAGATTCTTTGCATCACAGAACACTGGAAATCTGAAATGCAGCTTAAACAACTAGGTATTGAAAAGTTCAAGTTAATGGCAATGTTTTGTCGCGATGAAGGTCAACATGGTGGTTCGGCAATATATGTGAGACAAAAAGTAACAGCTAAACCGAGACCGAAATTAATTAGACTCTCAAAAAGTGACGTGTTTGAGTGTGCAGCTATCGAATGTCGAGCTGGAGAAGTTGACATAATAGTTATTTCAGTATACAGACCTCCATCAGGTGACATTAAAGTTTTTTTGGAAAAAACTGAACAACTGTTGTCAAAAATACAAAATGAAAAAAAGTTTATCTTCTTGGCAGGTGACTTTAATATAGAGTTAATCAAAGCAAATAAAACAGGATCCGAATTTGTAACAATGATTAATTCTTTTAACTTAAATCAGACTGTAAATCAAAACACAAGAATAACAGCAGCTTCTTCCAGTTGCATAGATAACATTTTTACAGATTCGGATTATGTTAAGACAGATATAATAGAAAATTTCATATCCGATCATACAGCACAAAAAATAATTTTTGAAACACAAATAAAAAAACCACAAATGATAGAACGTAAGAGAATTTTTTTCTCAGGAAAATAAAAATAATTTTTTGTGCTCTCTAAGGGAACAGGATTGGGAAGATGTTTATTCTTGTAATAAAAATGAAACAAATACCCAATGGAACAGTTTTATAAATACATATACACGGCTATTTTACCAGAGTTTTCCTCTAAAAGTAGTTCATAATAATCAGAAAAATAAAATTATAAATCCAGAACTTGCCGAGTGTAAAAAAAGATTAGATGCTCTATTAACACTAAGTAAGAAAAATATTAATTACTCACATGCCTACAAACAGACTAAAAAAGAATATGATAGCATTCTGAAAAACAATCGAATTAAAACCTATGAAAATAGAATTAAATACTCAGATAATAAAATGAAATGCATGTGGACTATCAACAAAGAAATCACTGGTAAAATGTCACATAATAATGAGGTAAGATTGGAGGGAAGAGCTGATGTGATAGCCAATAAATATAATGAATTTTTAATCTCTATAATACCAAATATTTTGAAAAATGTAAAATCTTTACCATATATCGGTAATATTCTGGGCAACAATCAATCAATGTTCTTGGCACCTGTTAATGTTGGGGAAATTTGTGAGTTGGCTGAGATCAAGAATAAACATAGCAGCGGCATAGATGAAATACCGACAAGCATTATAAAAAGCTCTATTATTGTTGTAAAAAAAATACTATGTTATTTAATTAATGGATCATTTAAAAATGGTATATTTCCAACCAATTTGAAAATGGCTTTGATCAAACCGTTATATAAAAAGGGAGATCCTCAAAAAATGGACAGCTATAGGCCTATAAGTCTTTTGCCTGGGTTTTCTAAATTATTTGAGCTGGCTATGTCCAAGAGGTTGATCAGATTCATGAGTGACTGTAACTTGTTTAATAGTAGCCAGCACGGCTTCTTAAAAGGAAAATCCACGCAAACAGCTCATTATCAATTTGTTAAAGCAGTTTTGAAATGTTTTGAAAGTGGTGAAGTCGCTCTTGGAATATTTCTGGATTTGTCTAAAGCCTACGACTGTCTGGACAGGGAAATATTGGTGAAAAAAATTGAAATGTATGGGATAAGAAGGCATGCATTGAAGTGGCTGACATCTTATCTTCATGAAAGGAATCAAATAGTGGGTATAAATAAAAGCGGCCAATTACATAAATCGAAAATATTAAATAATAACCATGGAATAGCCCAAGGTAGCATACTCGGACCTATTATGTTTGTAATATTTGTTAACGACCTTTATTCTGTAGCAGACAGACCCTGTCAAACTATAATTAGTTATGCGGATGATACCAACCTACTAATAGGAAATAAAACTATGTGTCAACTCCTAATAGATAGTAAAAATCTCCTTACCTCAGTCTCTAATTGGTTCACAGAAAATAAATTAATTCTTAACACTGATAAAACAAATATTATATTTTTTAAAACAAAACAATCAAAAATGCAGAATATTAACTACTTAGACTTAATAGGTAATAGAGTATCTGTGTCTGAAAATACAAAGTTTCTAGGATTATATATTAACGAAAATTTAGACTGGTCAGTCCATATAAGTCAGTTACAAAAAAAACTGTCGTCTGTCTGCTATGGGATCAGGGTGGTGGGTAAATATATGAACGAGAAAACTTTGAAAATAATGTATTATGCCAACTTCGAGTCAATTTTAAAATACGGGATAATTTTTTGGGGTAGTGATGGAAACATTCAATCAACATTTGTTGCACAAAAGCGTCTTATACGGATTGTTAAAAAACTGGAGGTTAGTCAGTCATGTAGAACGGTATTCAAACAAATGGGAATAATGACTGTGTATGCACTATACATTTTTGAATGTCTTATGCTTTTGTACAGAAATAAAACGTTATTTGAACAACTTGGTGATCACAGTTACAATACTAGAGCTGAGTATCTCTCTTATCCCATGCATCGCCTTCAACTAAGTGAAAAAAGCCCAGAATATATGAGTATTAAGTGTTATAATAGGTTACCTTTACAAATAAAAAGAATAACAAGTCAAAGGGCATTTAAAACTGAAATTAAAAAAATGTTGATTAACTTAGAACCTTATGGCATGGATGACTATTTTAACATGTAAAATATGAGGTATTGAATAGTGAATAATGAATTTATTGCTGTAGCCATACAACTGTATATTTGTGACGTCATTTCTTTTTGTTGTATTTCAACCAAATTTGAAATAAAGATTATTATTATTATTATTATTATTATTATTATTAAAGCCTGGATCCAACTTTAAATTTTGTCGTTACAATGAATTATTACCAAAAATGTGTTTTAAATATAGAACCAGGGGATCGGTTCCTTTTTTATTTATCACACTACAAATTACAAAATTGAACCATATAAAGAAAGTACTTATTTTTTTAACTTGGTTTAAATATTGCATTTTTGGTAATTAATTAATTATTATGTGTTGCATTGAATCATGGATATCAGAAAAACAAGCAAATTTTGTTGTAGAGTTTTTTAATATCAAAACTATTTTATTGAATTTATTCCCATTGTACGTTTTGGCGATTGGTTTCTTGTACCTTAATACCATCCAATTGATCTTTAGTTAAAAGCAAAAATTAAATATTGCAATTTTTGTTGTATTGAATTTACGAAAAAATTGCAATATTTTTTATCTTCGGTTTTTATAATCGTTCAAATATTGTTTTTTTTTAATACATTCAGAAATAAACAATTTTGTGCGATATTGAAGAGGAAAGAAAAATCCAAAATTCTTCACAAATATTTAATATTTTATATTTAAATGTTTCGGTTTCTTAAACGGTTTTCAAGAGCTCTCTAAGAAGTTCATTTATATAATAATCTCAATCCAAAATCAAAATTATTAGGTATTACTTACATAATATAATCACAAACTTTACATTAAGGACACAAACAAGTTCACCATGGCGAACACAGGTTAACTAACTACATAAAATTGATCAACGGGATAAACCCAAAAAACATTAAAAAAAAATAATAATAAAACAAAAATACCGAACCAGAGCGGCATCTAGGTTGCACAAAAAGAGGTACGATTATTTAAACATACTTAAACTCATTCACAATTACACACAATCTGATTCTTAATCTGTAATTTGGCTATTTCTATATTTTCTAAAAAATTCAGCTTATGACCTTTATTCGCATTACGTAGCATTTTAAAGTTGTCTTTAGTATTAAAATTATGTAAATTCTCTCTTAAATGTACGCCAAATGCTAATCTCTCCTTAAACAACTATTTTAAAATAGCTTACGAATCAGTAAACAATTTACGTAGCTTATAGTAAAGGATTCAATTAACGTGCTTGACAAAAGTTGTTGTCCTGTAACTCATGCACAGGTAAATATGCTGGACAGACAGGACGTAGTTTTAATATTAGGATAAAAGAACATTTAAACTTTCAGAAATCGCCTAATGACAAGAGATCATCTTTTGGCCTACATTTATGAGAGAATTTACATAATTTTAATACTAAAGACAACTTTAAAATGCTACATAATGCGAATAAATGCCATAAGCTGAATTTTTTATAAAATATCGAAACAGCCAAATTAGAGATTAATAATCAGATTGGGTGTTTGAACGATCCTGTCAACGCCCACTACAGAGAAGCAGCGAAAATTGTGTACAAGTTTAAGTAGTGAATGTTTGTTTAAATAACCGTACCTCTTTTTGTTCAACCTAGATGCCGCTGTGGTTCGGTATATTTTATTTTATTTTATTTTTTTAAATGTTTTTTGGGTTTATCCCGTTGATCAATTTTATATAGTTAGTTAACCTGTGTTCGCCATGGTGAACTTGTTTGTGTCCTTAATATGAATAATCTTCACCCCGGAGATATCAATGATTCAATTATTCTTGTGCGAGACCGGTAAGCTTCCCAGTGCTAATACAACATCTGAACGAGCTACTCAACAAGGTTTAGAAGAAATAGAACATATTCTGGATTCAGTAGAAGATACAACGACCAGCTCACGAGGAATTGGTACTCAATTGGACATTCCACCAAAAAGGAGTAATACACACACTCCACGAGCAAGGCTTATATCCATGCCATGTACAGGGTTTTTCCGTATATTTTGGAGCACCCCTAGAGCCCCTATTTTCAACGCTAGAAAGAACTTTAAATTACGAATATTGAATGATTTTTTCTGAATCGTCAAGATTTGTCATCGGATAAAACAAATGAACATCGTAAATTTGTTTAAGACACCAAGCAGTTGTTTTTTAAATGCAACACCCTGTATATTACTGAATGTTTTAATAGGTCTTAAAATTATATTTTGAAAAATATATATGTTTACTATAATCGGTTCAGTGGTTTTTGAAATATTTAAATTAATTAAAAGATAAGTTTCTTGTCAGTTAATAACATTTGGGATGCAAATCTGTCTTCAAAATGGTAACTTTCGTTTACTTTTATCGATCCATGCGTTATGTTTCGACGAATTTTAAATTAAATATTTCAAAAACCACTGAACCGATTATAGTAAACATATATATTTTTCAAAATGTAATTTTAAGACCTAATAAAATATTCAGTAATATACAAGGTGTTCCATTTAAAAAAACAACTACTTGGTGTCTTAAACAAATTTACGATGTTCATTTGTTTTATCCGATGACAAATATTGACGATTCAGAAAAAATCATTCAATATTCGTAATTTAAAGTTCTTTCTAGCGTTTCAAATAAAAGGCTCTAGGGGTGCTCCAAAATATACGCAAAAACCCTGTACAGAGAGTACAGCACCTAAAACCGGAAGATTATGCTAACCGTATGGAATTTTGTTGGTGGATAAATAATAATCGTGTTGTATCGCGTAAAATTTTTAAGGATGAATCAACATTCACCTGTGACTGTATTAATAATACTGGTAACTCTCATGTTTGGTCAATTGAAAATCCCCACGCAACAGTCGAAAGTAATTTTCAGCATAAGTTTTCGGCAAACGTGTAGTGTGGTATGCTTGATAGTTATTTAATTCATTATGGAGAATCGCCTCACAGGAAACCACTACTTCAATTTTTTACAAAATGAATTACAAGGACTACTAGAGGATGTTCCTGCAATCAGAATGCAAACGTACTATCAGTACGATGAAGCTCCTGCACATTTCGCTCGTCAGGTCAAGCAATATTTAGACGAAAGATTTCCCGGTCACAGTAGCTAGTATTGGCAGAGTAGGCCCATGCCTATGGGCGCAAAAATCATAAATAGAATTATTCTGAATATTGATAAATATAAAAATGTTTATTAGAATAGATCCATCTGGCCAAAATATAAAAACTTCTATTAGAGTAGATGACAGATGGCAGGTCAATATCAAGGCGTACAAGCTAGGATATTGCAAGAAAGTCCTACTGCAAGATTTGTCCCATGCTCTGCACATAGTTTAAATTTAGTGGCATTACACAGTGCTTCAGTTAGTCCCGAAATAATACCCTTTTTTATTTTATATTATTCAAAATTTATTTAATTTTTTTGCGCATTCCACGGTACGCTGAAATAAATTAAAAAATACAATAAATATTACTTCAAAAGGCTTTAGCGAGACAAGGTGGTCATCCAAGGCATTAGCGTTGAACGCACTTATCACTCAATTTAAATTGGTTTTGGATCTTTTAGAAGAGATGACTGATGTTTCAATATATTCTGGTGAAACAGTAATTGGGGCAAAAAATTTTGAAACAAATCTTAAAAATTTCGACTTTGTAATTCTTTTAGTTTTTTGGCCATCTTTATTAGATAAAATTAATAAAGTAAATCTTTTACTTCAGAAAAAGGAATTAACATTAGATACAGCTATGCAAACACATTAAAGGGCTATTGGAAAAAACCAAAGCAAATAGAGATGGTTATTTTGAAAAATCTGAAAAAAATGCTTTGCAGATTTGCAGTTCGAAAAAGAAAAATTAAAAAAAAAGAGCGGTGAGCTTGATAATGATTTTTATTTAGACCCAAAAACAAAACAAAAACAACTACTATTTCAAGTAATCGATTCAATAATAACGCAGTTAAATAACAAATATAAAGGTTTACATGAGATCTGCAGTGATTTCAGTTTTCTTAATGGAGCAATTCTTGTGCGCTAAATATCCAAACGACTTCAATTGTAACGAATTTATTCAGGAAACAGAAATTTTTAAATTTCAAGCGCAAGAACTTTCTGATTTCCAGTGTCAATCTGCATTGGAAATGTACGAAAACCTACATAAATTTGAGCTACTGGCAGAGTATCCCAATTTTGCTACAGCATTACAAATTTTTCTTACAATTCCCGTCACCAGTGCTTCTTGTGAAAGACTTTTTTAAAATTGAAACTTATAAAAAACTATTTAAGATCGACCATGTCCCAAGAAAGAATATCTAATACTGCCATAAGGGCCATATTATCCATAGAAAGGCTTATTGCAGACTCCATTTCTTTTGATAAATATATATCAGATTTCACAACACAAAAAGCCAGAAAATATCGTTTGTAAAATTATCTTCCTAATCAAATACTTAAGAAGAGCGTAGAGTCTATTTATAAGTATTTTATTTATACTTACACATTTCCATTTTTTATTTTATTTTTTTTTTAGTTTTACAATACATATATAATCTTCTCTTATTATTAAGTAAGGTTAATAATTAACTGATAAAAAAAAATTTTTAAACCAAAGAATATTAATAAACTTATAACTTATTTAATAAAAAGTAAAAAAAGTTATACATATAAATTTTGTATGTTCTTAAAAAAAATGTTAAAGCATCCCCCCTCCGTACTGCAGCGCATTTCTCTAGGGGGCGCAAAAAAGAAACCTTGCCTATAGTAGAATATCACCTAGTTACGGCCCTGCGGTAGTCCTATTATTTGGCCTGCAAGATCTCCAGACCTCACAGCACTAGACAACAGGCGCTTTTCGTAGACGAAAATGTTTAGAGGTCAATGACGGTATTTTTGAACACTTATTAAAAGAACGCTATGATCAAGAAAATGTTAATGTTTGATATTTTGCTTATTTGGTATTGCGCTATAACTTGAAACAAATTGGATAAGAACATATGGGTTTGTTTCACATTGTTTTCGCGTGTATATTACACTCCTGGAGTTTGGTTCGCTCGTCCCGACTCACCCTGTATATAAGGGCATTACATTAGTTTGAATAATTGTCAAATTGCCAGTGGTTTGTATTAAATATAAATTTTAGTATTACAGCAAAAACTTTCAAAAGAAATTGTTAGCTATGCTTGTTCCTAAAACACTAAATCCATAAATAAATTGAATAAAAGGTGTTGGATCTACACTTAAAAATATAGCTTTTAGGTTTTAACCTTAATAAAAAAGCAACAAAAATATCTCAATTTTTATAAATTATTTAAATAGCATTAAACCTATAACCTACATTTTCCATTAAAATAAAATATCCAAAGCTATGCTATTTTAAAAATAAATTACATAATTATGTTAAATGTTAACAATAAACGTCAAGAGTAAGGTCATGTATGCTTTATAGTTGTGTCATGTCAGTTTAATGGTTGCACCGAGGTGGACCTGTTCAGTAGTCTACAGGGTGTTACAAATTCGAGGCAAACTACAGGGATCTTTGAAACTATAAGAAATACAAAGTCGGTTGTTAAATGGAGGCAAAATTCCGAAATAAGAGCTATCCCAAAAACAACGGAAATTAACAATTTTTGTGCAATTGAAATGATTTCAAACAAATGTCACATTACTATTGCCACTTTTCTCCTCTACAAGTTGCCATAATTAATTTTTATTCCGACCTTTCGTTTCCGAACCATCATCAACTTCATTTTTTTGAATACGGACCTGGATTTTAAATTGAATATTTTAGATTCTCACATCCCTAACAACTAATATTTGATGTCTTCTGAATGTCATTACGACGTTTCGTTTCTTAAAAATACATCAGCAAGGTTTTTGGATTTTTTACCTAATACAATGGAAAGTAATTAGTATCTCGGAAATGGTAATAGATTGGTATACAATAATGAAGTGTGCAAGTCCATCATACAAGGGCCTTTAAGTCTAATACCATGTTGACGTAAAATGAATAGGGGAGCTAATATTTGAGGGTAGCAAAATTTACATGGGATTTCTATGGTCAGTCTGACGGTGCACCAACCGATATAGTAAAAAATTGCATTACCCAAAAACTTGCTGCAAAATACAGTTGCGTATACACTGCAGTTGTTTCTGAACTATTAATAATAATAATAATAACAATAATATTAATAATAATAATAGTTTTATTGCCAACAAAATGATTATAAATCACAAAGCAGCGCAAAGCATTAGAATTAGTTAAAAAAAAACATAAGGAAACCCTAGACTGGTCTAAAAGGTTCAGTACAAATGGGAACCTGGTTTAGTGATGATTTCTCAAAAAAAAAACTGCTGCAGAAAGGTACAATTTTATACTTTACTTTGGTTCAGCATAAAATTTTTCAAAGTTAAAATATAGAAAATTGTATAAAGAACCCCCCCGGTGCGGGTGCCATAAACAATAAATGCTCAATCAATTAAACAGCTACATTAAATAAAATTAGTTCACATAAAAAGCATACAGGGTGCGATGTAGTGAAAAAAAAAACTGTTTTTACAAATTACATATTATAGTCTATCTTTAAATGATGCGATGTAATAAATCAATTAGAACCGTCTTCTCCATGGGTGTGCAAGATTTTTCGGCATGTATAGATTTAAATAGGCCTGGATTTTTAAATTTGTGCAGAATTAGTACAAGTATCGACATTAAATTCAAGTTTTGTTTTCAAATATATAATATTAAATTTTTTAAGCTTAAAATTATGTACAGCCGTACGATTTACCTGGAATTTTAGAAAGCAATTTTATCAAAACTAATTAGAGTCTAGGTATTCCGTTTCTGCTCTAATCATTTTATTCTTTTTTTGTTGTACCTAATCCTGGTTACCTGTTTGCTAATTATGTGGTTATTATGCTTTTATGGGTGCCTCTATTGGAATAATACACCTATTTATATGTATACATACCTACTCTCAGTGAAACTAGTCAAAGTGTGAAGTGTCAGTGTTTTTTTTTAATTAAATATAGATAATTTTCAACAATTGCCGAAACGCCCTGGAGTCGGTCCACAGTAAACGAAAAAAAAAATATTAACTGTTACGATTATATTAAAAGAAAGAATGCGGATTTGAGTGTTGACAATGCAGTGCAATTTACAGCACATATGCTTAACGTGGGGAAAACAACAATATATAAACTTTTAAAAGAAGAAAAAAGTGTTGGCGTCAAACCTCCAAAAACTTCTCCAGGACGACCAAAACTTGAGCTGGATGACGTCTTAATGCAGAGAATAAGGCGAAAAGTTCATAGCTTCTTAAAAAAAAAAGAAATTCCCACGCTGGACAAAATTTTGTCCTCAATCCGAAAAGACCAGGACTACCCATTTATGTGTAGAAATACGCTTTGGAAATTATTAAAAAAAAAATGGGTTTTCGGTGGAAAAAAACATAATAGGCATTAGGCAATCGATATTAATAGATATAAGCGATATCGTCTGTTGGAGAAGAAATTACCTAAGAAGCATCCGAAAAGCCAGAGGAAAAAACAAAGAAATATTTTACCTAGACGAAACATGGCTAAATGAAGGCCACACTGTGACTAAATTTTGGCAGGATGAAAATATTAAACGTTCAAGGCAAGCTTTTTTGGAAGGTTTGTCCACAGGATTAATACCGCCATCTGGAAAAGGTCATCGACTTATCATATCCCATATTGGAAGTTCTGAAGGCTTCGTTAAAGGTGGTCGACTGATGCTCCGATCTAAAACTACAGAAGACTATCACGAAGATATGAATGCCGATGTCTTTTTTTTTTTTTATTATTTATTTATTTATTACTGACCTCGAAACAGATAAATCTGGTAATGAGGCCTATATATATAATAACAATAAATTTTCAACAAATTCCTTAAATGGTAAAAGTAATAGTTAAAATTCTAATGTTTACATTTTACAGAGAAAGTAAAAAAATGGCTAAATAACATGTTAAATTTTCTATATTATATTAGTTTGGTACTGTCTCTTTAATATATTTTTTCAGGTTGGTATGCAGTATTTTTTTGCGGTGTTCATTAAGAAGTTCATCAGGAATATTATTATAGGTTTGAATGCTTCCTTCATATGGAGAGTTTTGTTTTTTCTTTGAGCGAGCAAATGTATTTCTTAATAAGGCATCTTTTGATCTTATATTATAATTGTAATAATCTTTGCTTTGTTTTAGAACTGTGTTTGCTTTAATTAATTTATTTTGTACACTATGTATTAATTTGGTTTGGTTAAGTTTATTAATAGTAAGAAATGGGTATGTTCTGTACAAGTCTTCACTGGGTGTATAATAATTTATGGCAAATAAAGCTTTTATTGATTTATTTTGTAGTCTTTGTAGTTTCTTTATTAATTATTCACTAGCATTACCCCAACAAGGTATTAGATATCTTAAATGTGGTTCAACAAAACTGTTATACAGAAGGTATCTTGAATTATCTTTGAAGAATAGTTCGAGCAAATGTTGGATCTTATACCAAAAGATGCAATAATTGTATTGGATAATACAAGTTATCACTCTAGGCTGACGGAAAAATCACCGACAAGTGAGTGGCGTAAAAGTGGAATAACAGAATGGCTAAGTTTAAGACAAATAGAATTTCCATTAGATTCCTTAAAAAAAGAACTATTGGTACTAGCCAATTTACATAAAAATGCATTCAAAAAATATGTATGTGATGGAAGAAAGAACCAAAATGTGGCAGGTAGATATAATAATCGAAGAAATGGTTGAACCGCTTATTATAAACGATATTAATAAAAGTTCATTTTCCGATTCGGACTATGATTAAGCCATAGCGACAAAGTATTATTCGATTTTTGAAAATACCTTGTTTGTAAGATTCTATATTATATCTTGTTTTGTAATTATATTATGTAAAATAGTACCACCCATTGTTATTTATTAGTTTAGAACGATTTTTAAAATGCTTTCATATGTTATTGGAGAACAGGCACGTTTAAGATTTTTAATTTAAAAACTTCCCCAATTCACGCTCCTGGCTAAGGGATTTTCCCAATAACAATGGTAAATCCTCAAATATAACAAAAGCTTGTGATAAATTCAGGGTGGACCTACCTAAAGAATGCTCATTATTTGGGTCCTTTAATATAAACACAATAGATTTTAAATGTTAAAATTTAAGTGTTTAAATTGTTCTTGATACCCCGGTATGCGTTTTGCATATTTAATGAGCACTTATTCGCACTATTTAAAGATAGACTATAGCTAAACTTCATACAAAATAGAATCTAACTTTTTAGTCCCTACTTAACAAAAAAAAAAATCAATAAAAAATTTAACCTAAAAATGACTGCCAAGATTATTCCTTGGCAGTTACAACTGCAGATTGTAAGTGGCCTGGTTCCTGAAACAGGATTTAAGAAAAAAAAACATTTAGAAAAGTACCACATGCGCACGCATCCGGAATTTAAAAACATAAGCAAAGAAATGTATGTTAGTTTAGTTGAAAAAATATTCTTACCTTTGGCCTAGCGCGATGCGTGTCCACAGCATCAATTGGCAGTTTGATGTGTTCTACCCGACAACCATATGCGACAGGAGTTAATTTTATGATTGTGTGGAGTGGTACCTTTAAGTATGGCAGTTCGTCTAAAATTACCAAGACATACTTAGACTTTAGGAAACATCTGAATAATATATATTGCAAAACTTGACTTTATTTTACGTCAAGGTAAAGTATTTTCTCCCTACATATTTAAATTATTGTATTTTACGTACAGGGTCTCTCCTGATAATTAGGCAGCTTCTGCTGACTTTCTAAGGTATATAAAAACACTTTTTAAATTAAAGTTGTGATATGTTTACCTAAATCACCAGAATCTGTCTCCTTTGACTACATTAATAATTTGAAAAATATTAAAATTGGTTTTGTCGAAAATTTTTCTTGCCCTACTTTTTCGAAACACAGTGGCTTTTCAAAGATCATTAAAGAACAAAACATTCTTAGAATAGTCCAGGGAATATCCCCTTCAATTTTTAAAAACTCTTTATTAGTGCAATTTATTTTGTATAAATGGTGCAAAAAAGGAGTTGATATATTGGACAAAATTTACTGAAAGAGAAAGAAGTCATGTTTACTATTACTCCACTAACCTGCTGATTTATCTAAGAAATAAGCCAATAAACATCGCAGAACAGCTTGATGTGATACTACAAGTACATTCCCCTGCCTCTCTAGTTCCATAATTACCGGTTCCAATCTAGCTACCAAGTCTTCATAGCTTTCACCCCTAGGGTACCTATAAGCGAATTTATTTAGGTCCCTCGAAGCGAATTCCTCTGGAAACTTCTCTTTTATGTCTTCATATGTCATTTCTTCACAAACGCCCTTAAAAACAAAAAATCAATCAGATAGTTGTATATTTTTTAAACCAAAAAAATAATCTTAGTTAGGCTGCTTTCAGACGAAGCGGGTATGACCAGCGTCCGTATCTTTACGCGGTTCCGCCTAAAGGTCGTTAGGGAAGATGGTATACAAGAACGTTACTAAGGTAATCCATGGCAACTGTTTAACTAAGCAAACAACTACAGAGTTTGATGGATCAATCACAAGCTTGTCTTCACATTTAAAGAAAATTCGTTGCAATTTGAATTATTGTCTTTTAATATTGTCAAACCAATTTTCTAACCTAAACTAATCTGGACTATTACATTTCACAACATTCAATTACTTACAGCGTCAATTTCATTTAAAGCCTTCCACCTCTCCTGCGGCACATCGAGGCCACGGACGGTTTGGATGGTCCGTTTTAACCAAGAAGTCCAAATCCTAAGCCCTTCGATTTTTTGCTCGTGGATATACGCGGCTAGGGCGCTAGCGTATTGCCGCCCTCGAACACTGAGGTTTGAATCTCCGCCAATGCGACCTTCTAGATTGTGGTCGCTTTCTCCGTGCTACAAATAACATCAAGATCATCAGAATGTTGTGCTACTTTATATCAGGTAGTTCTAATTCCCATTTACAAGTAGCTACATTCTAATGAACGCGACCATTGTATAACTAAGGTAGATTGTTCAACTGCACTGTCTCGCAAAACAGTGGAGGGCCTGGCAAGCTAAAGACGTTTGCCAAACTGAACTAATCAAGACATTTTCTAATTGGAGCCATTTAAATCAGATATAACGCAATTATAAGATATTAATACCACTCAACTAACCTCTCATTATAGCGGATATAAAATAAATATGGCCCAATCTGGCTACATCGCATCTACTTTTAGTACCTGCGTAAAGCGGAGTTACGGGAGCCCATTCGCTGATTTGTATGTATACTATTGTATACTTCACTTTGACTTTAAAATGTCCGTGGCGTAAGGGGGTGACGCTCAGTACCATTCTAGCTTAAATTTTAGTATAAGGAATGAAGTGAGGTCACGTACATATGTATATTAAGTTCCCTATATTATAAATAGGACCGTACTAGCTCGTAAGCAATCGTGGTTTAAATTATCCAATGTCTGGTTAGAAGCTAGAAGAAGAGGTTAGATTTCTGGAGCCGTACGTCAAGTTTAACTGCCTACTGCAACGTTAAGCGCTGGAAATTTCGGTGGCTTAAAAACTCTCTATTATCATGTAGAGAATGCCTTAAAAACGATCTGACAAAAATTAACTCCATTAAGAAGTTAACCGATTTTATATTAATACAGAACCTGTGACAGAACTTTTCTGTACTTTTAGTGAGATATTTTCTGCATGCAATATTTTGTTTACTATTCCTGTTTCGGAGGCTTCAACAGAAAGATCTTCCTTCAAATTTAAATTAATAAAAAAAAATCGACGAAACACAATGGGAGAACAAAGGTTATCAAACCTAACGCTTATTGCAATAGAAAATTTACGTCTTGCTATTATATTTTATATTTTGTTGCTTTAATCTTTATAAACATTTTTGAAATTAACTATTTGTTTTCCATATTATGAACCATGTTAAAACCAGAATAATTGAAAAAGAAGTAGGTAAATAAGCACTTACTCACTTTTGAATAATGCCCCTGAAAGTATTCTTCTATCACTATTTAGCAATGCATATGGCAAACTCAAAAATTTGTAAAAATTTACCAAAACTAACCGAAATTAACACAATCGACACTCAAACCTAATATTTTCTTGTCTGCGGCTTTATCGCCTTGCAAGTTGCAATCCATGAGAGGTCCGGGTATTGTCGCGAAGCGAATTTCCTTCTTTTAAAATAATATTTTTACTTTCTATTGCAAGAAACTAGAGAATCTATTGAGTATAAATTCATAAAAGCAAGTATAGGAGACTCGATATATTCGTAACGCCTAAATAATTTCAAGACAACTTTTATGTGCACCACTATTTTTTCTATTCACGGAGAGTTATAGACGACAGGGGACTGAGTTATTTCCGTTCCTAGAAGAGATCTCGCTTAAAAGCATTTGGTAATAAACATCTCTAAAAGGAAGTCCACGAACTAATTGATACTACGTGCAAGTTCAACGCTTAAGAGGTGGTGGAGGAATCGGCTATAAAATGGCCAAACGAGAGAAAATCGTGGCGTTTTGATTTTACAAGTTCATAGATTTTCTGTCGGACCGTTGTCCGTTAAAATTTTAAAATAATTTAATATATTCTACTTTTTGAAATAAAAAAAGCATGTGGGTGGTCAAGATCCTGATTTCATTTAATAGTTTAAAAGAAGTAAAATAATTTTATACTTTTCTGATAAAGCCAACGAAATCATAAGTGTGCTAAAGCAGTACTGAAAAAGGGCACGCTTTCAAGCCATCAACCTTCCAAAAATAAATCCATTTAAGGATTAGAAAGCCAGTCGACTGGAGCCGTAATACACTGTGCGCTGTGGATAGAAAAAAAGAGATGAAACTACCTGTCTGCTATTTGTTATGTAAGTTTTAATTGCTTTGAACATTGACTGTTAACCTCCAAGTGTTTTAACATGAACAGTATTAGAAACCGTAAAGAAAAGATGCAGAACAATGTAGAGACTATCAATTATAAAGGATTATTTTATAAATTGTATTTTGTCGTAACACATGAACGTTCAAATCGTGGCTACCATTTTTCTAAAGAAATGAAATAAAAGTATGTACCTAACTTCTTTTTGGTGCGTTTTACTTGCTCAACCATTCAACAGATTTACAGAATTAATTAAATACAAATAAATATAGTTACAGGACCACAGATCCGTAGCTGCATTGTTACGCTGCTGCTGGACACACTATGTGGACTCATTATTGGAAAACATGAGAAGGTGTGTGCTTGTAAACACACAAATACAAAGCAAACTTAACATGTATATTAGGATACTCACCCTAGTCAAATAAATTGTCCTTGGTGTGATATGTATATTCATTAAGTAATACACTATTCTCGCTTGAACATGCCCTTCGTGTTTATGCACGACAACTTTTTGTCCTGTATTATAAATCTTCATGAATGAAACGTCTTTTTCTTCCACTTCGTCTAAAGGACTATATTTTTCTTGATAATGCTGGATTCTTTTAAGAAAGTCTTCAAGAACTTCTTCCTTGTTCATGTTTGTGTAGTCTGGACTGCTAATTTTCACCTCCATGATGTTCTGCAAGTAAAGATATATGTCGTGTCAGTTTGGGAATAGTTACGGATAGGTTAAGGAAATTACGTTTTGTCTTCACTACTCATGAACGGACTGTCATAGCTGGAAGTAGGTCAACTATGTCACTCCACTATCTGCAAAATATGATGCGAAAATGTTCCGCCAGGTGTTAAAAGCATATTATAATTATCAAGTCGCTTCGCGAAGAAATGATACACCGTCATTACAGTTGTGAATTTATTCGTGAATTTATTCATGTCACTTCACAATAATACTTGACAATGCAAACCGCTGAGAGCCTGGTTCCCAGGGCTTTGTACTGTCGTCAGCGACATTCATCTGACCAATCAGAAGCGACTGGCGGAATACCCCTGTGTAGTGGACTGTCGTAGGACCGCTCCCATTGAAGTTAAAGTAAACCAAAACAATAGTCGCTTATTATTTGGTCACTTGTCTGAGTTAAGCTGACATAAACTGACTAAGTTGCCGTTTTATTTGACCAAGTAAGTCAGATTATCTCAGTCAATTTTCCTCCCCCCTTACCTACGCTAAGGTTGACGGATTTGTAAACTGAGACCGTTCGTATTGGCTGATTTATGTGTCAACTGTCAAATTGGCATAAACTCGCAAAATGGTCGTTTTATTTGCAATTCAGTCGAGATATTTCTTCAAGTTAGGTTAGCTCAGACAAGTGGCCAAATAATAAGCCACTGACCATGACAACAAGAACTAATAAAATTGACAATTATTGACATTGACAGTTCCCGGTCAGACTGATTTGTTTTGTGCAGCACGACACCTCGCGACAAAACGATAAAAGAAAGAGTGAGCAAATGTCGTGGCGAAAGTACAAAGCTCTGAGCACAAGGCTTAAGGATTGTTCCTCGACCTTTATTAACCACTATTCTTCTTTGAGCAGTATTTCCAAACATGACGTTATAGTAGGACATACCCAGTGACTAGCTTTTTGGCGTAATTGGACAGTGTGGTAGGTTATGTTCATTTTTTTGGTTTAACAAAAATGTTGTTTAAATTATATTTTTCTTCGAAAACAGAAAATATCTCAACCATGGAATATCAAGAATATCCAGTATTAATTACCAAATATTTTAAATATTTACCGTAAACAACACAATAAAAAACATTTGTAGGTTTTAAAGATCACAAAGAATTGTTAACTAAATGCTTTTATTAAATCCAAATAAGAACAACAGAAACAAGCAAGAAAAATAAACAAATTAATAACAACAATACAGCAGCAGCTTTTCAGGGTCCGCAGCGCCGACTCAGTGTCGAACAGACAACAGACATCAATTCGCATTTTAATGATCCGCAAACTACCAGCAAATAACCGGTCCACTTTTTAAATCGCCCTTGTAACCCAAGACGTCATAATGGATTACTCGTAAACATCAAATTAATTGTTTTACTTTTCAAGTCGCCTTTGTAACCAGAACTAGGTCCGGCAAGCCGACCCTGACATAAGAAAGAACCTCAGAATTCCAGGCTTTAGGATAGGGAACCAAACATACACTACTGTCACTACTATATATTTGAAGATTTCACACACCGTTAGAAACGGCAAAAATATATTTGCCAGTAAATTTAAGGTTTGTTCCAACCCGACCGAAAATCGTACCAGTATACAGTCACAGTCCCCCGAACGGCCGCACAACTAATTTACTACTACAACAGTCGATTGTTAAGTTCGAGGTTTAATTGACAGGCTGGAAATGATCGTTTGGGCATAGAATAGCGTTAGAATTCGTTGGAATAGCGGGTTGGAACAAACATGTAAAGAAATAAGTGAGGTTATTATTTTTATTCGTTGATTATTATTCTCATTAATTATCGATTGTTTGTTATTATTCTTGAAAGAAAAAGACTGAATCAATGTAAGTGTTTTAAAATTTAAATAAAATATCATGTTTGGACGCACGCACCACCCAATTTCATGAAAAATCAGGTTGAAACTGAAAGCGATCCTATTCATTGTATTTTCGTCTTCCCTTTCATTTGATGAACAAAGAAAAATAAAAAAAAACAATAGTCGTGTCCGACGACCACTAAAATGTTGAATTTAATTAACATTGTTTTGTTGGCCATAATATGCAATTTATTTTCAAATCAAAAAGGAAAAAATTAAAATCCGTCGTGCGGCTGTACGACGATTTAAAAGAACTTGATTTACTCGGTAAACAAAAACATTTTTTGGAAAATCTGTTGTCAATGCTATCAATCATTTTTTTAACATAGAGAACCAGTTAGAAATGCAAGGCTGATTCGCTAATTTTTGTAAATTGGGAACAATGTATTATTTAAAATGTGATACTACATAACATTACATGAATAAAGAATGTGTGATTTACACTTTCTCAAACCTACCTTTTTGCATAGAAACAAAAAAATGGAAGTGAAATTAAATAATTTATCATACATCTGTTTAATGCAAATATTAGAATAGTAGACAAACCGAAAGTTGGGCGTGGTCTCGAAAAATGTTCGCCTGCGGCGCTCCTTAACCCTCCCTAACATTTTTCTCTAGTTCCACGCCTATACCGAACTGCCGATCCTAGCTGTCAACCCACGAGTCGCAACTGCAATAATAACATTTAACATCACACACTTCTCTTCATCTGCTATATGCTAGAATTAATTGACGTTCTCTGCAGGAAGGTACGGTACGTCATTACCGAAACCAGTCGAAAACTATTGACGCCATTATTTAACTAACCACCTAATCCGTAGTAAGGTCGAGGAAAAATCCTTTTTGTTTCATATCAAATAAATCCATGACGTGATTCACGAAGTTCTTCGTGGATTAAGGCAGGTTCTAATTTTCCGTAAAGTTTTCCCAAGAACGGTGGGCCTTACAAGCCTTAAATTTTTGCTGTATTAAGTTGGGTTATGCTCTTCAATATAGTGCTGGACATGGCTATCAAGGAAGCGAATATTGGTCTGGAAATATTTACAAATATGGGCCCGGAAATGATACTGGCATATGCCGACGACATTGATACGGTAGGAAACAGTACGATTAAAACAAAAGAAATGTTCATGAACATAGAGAAGGAGATCAAGAAGGTAGGATTAACGATCAACGAGGACAAAACCAAATATATGCATGTCAAACGGAGAGCAGGAAGGGACAGAATAGGACAAAACATAACAATGGACACCTACAATTTCGAATGCGTGGACCAGTTTCAGTACCTAGGGGTAGTTATAGCATCGGATAACGACACCAGAACCGAAATAAAAGCAAGAATACAAAAGGGCAATAAATGTGTTTTTGCCTTGCAGGACCTGTTTAGGTCCCGACTGATATCTAGGAACTCTAAAATACGGATATATTCGGCAGTAATCAAGCCAATTATTATGTACGGTTCGGAAACATGGACAATGACAAAGCAGAACGAACTAGTACTAAGACGCTTTGAACGAAAGATGTTGCGGAAAATCTATGGGCCTACAATAGAGGAGAGAACGGGTCAATATCGAATAAGAACAAATGAAGAGCTCAAAAACTTGTACAAAGGTGCGAGTTTGGTAAACGAAATAAAAGCACAGAGGCTCAAATGGGCCGGACACGTACAGAGATCACCGAATGAACGTCTTATCAAGAGGATATGGGAGGAAAACCCAGTAGGAAAGAGACCTTTAGGAAGACCAAGGCTCAGATGGAGGGACAATATCGGAGAGGATGCAAAAACCTTGGGAGTACGGGACTGGATGGAGGTTGCGTTGGACAGGGATGGATGGAGACGAGTCGTAGATGCAGCTAAGACCCACGAAGGGTTGTGACGCTACGAGAGAGAGAGAGAAGTTGGGTTATGTTATTTATTGATTTCTTCATTTCTAGTTTGTTGAAAGAACGTGTTTTTTTTTGTATCATTTCGCTTTTAAGTATTTAAGTTTTAGTTTTAATAGTTTAGTACCTAAGTATTTTTTACTTTCGTTTTAAAATGTGCAGTATGAGTTGCGAAAAAGAAAAACATAACCTCCAAAGTATCGCTGACAGAACTGTTGCAATGTCAAAAAATCGCTGATCAGCTGATTTTAGTCTAAAAACTAACCAAATTAGGAAGAATTGCGTGAATAAATTCACGAAAAACTTTACACGTAACGTAGTAGCGCTACTTATTATCAGCTGGGTCTTATTCCCACACTATCAGTGGGAGTGAGAACCAGCCGATATGAAGTAGTGCTACTGAAGGGCTCGATTCTGAGGTACGCGAACATAGTAAAAGCATTTGTAGTTCTAAATTACCCAAAGGGGTGACAGGTCCTACTAGTTTATGCTGGTATTACACTAGTCCCTTGTGAATTAATTTATAAACAAATTCTCAGTGTAATACCAGCATTGGTTTTAATTTTCCGATAGTTAACAATCCAATATCCAGCTGTACCTGTTCAATAATCTGAGGATCATCACAAATCGATTCGACATAGAAAAGTTTGAACCCCATCTTGTTCACCACATACTCCCGAATCACTTTCCTTCTCTCGGGGGTCGAGTTAGTAGCGTCAAATACAGCCACTTCACCGCCATTTTCTAACCATTGACAGACGTCTTTTAGCGCTTCCACCGCGCACTGGTTGCGGATCGCCATAGCTTCTGCATTGTCCGGTCTGAAAAAATCATGGTTTTGGTATGCGCTTGTGGCATGTCGTCTGTATTCACCGAGATTAAATACTGAAAAAGACATAATTTAATAAATAGGTACGTAAAAAACAGGGTTAGTTTAGGTTAAACTGGCTTTAAAAAAAACGCACTGCATACAGGATGTTTCAATAAAGGTGGCGAGTAGGGTTGCCAACTTTCGAATATAAAGTTAAATTTCAATCCAGGGCCGCAGCCCACGCCCAAAAATCTGTTTCTGGTCTCTGAAAAATTGTATGCATGGGTAATTGGTAGGGAACAAAAATGGTAAAATCGAGCAATACCTCGATAAATAACAAAAATATCGAAAATTCTTAAAATGACAATATTATAGAGAATTGTATGCTCAACCATTTTACTATCTTCACTTTTCGTCGCGAAATCAACAAGAACCGAGCTAAACGTGCAAAGCATTTTCACTTTCTTCGAAAATGGTCAAATCGAGCAATATCTCGATAAATAATACAAATATTGAAAATTCTTAAAAGAAATTCAATATTATACAGAATTTTATTCCCAACCATTTAACTCTCTTCACTTTTACTCGCGAACTCAACAGGAACCGAGCTTGTAAAGCATTCTCACCCCTTTCGAAAATGATCAAATCTAGCAATCCTCGATGAATAATAAAAATATCGAAAAATTTCAAAAAGTACAATATTATAGAGAATCTTATTTCCAACCATTTTACTATCTATACTCTACACCTTTTCGCGAAATTATCAGGAACCGAGCTACACGTGAAAAACATTTTCACCCCTTCGAAAATGATCAACTCGAACAATAACTCCATAAATAATAAAAATATCGAAAATTCTTAAAAGAACAATTTAACAGAGAATTTTATTCTCAACCAATTTACTATCGTCACTTTTCGTCGCGAAATTATCAGGAACCGAGCTACACGTAAAAAGCATTTTCACTCCTTTGAAAATGACCAAATCGAGCAATAACTCAATTAATAATAAAAATATCGAAAATTCTTAAAAGAACAATTTAACACAGAGTTTTATTCCCAACCATTTTACTATCTTCACTTTTCGTCGCAACTCAACAGAAACCGAGCTATAGGTGTAAAGCATTTTCACCCCTTTGAAAATGATCAACTTGAGCAATAACTCGATAAATAATAAAAATATCAAAAATTCTTAAAAGAACAATTTAAAAGAGAATTTTATTCCCAACCATTTTACTATCTTCACTTTTCGTCGTGAAATCATCAGGAACCGAGCTACACGTGAAAAGCATTTTCACCCCTTCGAAAATGACCAAATCGAGCAATAACTCGATAAATAATAAAAATATCGAAAATTCTTAAAAGAACAATTTAACAGAGAATTTTATTCCCAACCAATTTACTATCGTCACTTTTCGTCGCGAAATTATCAGGAACCGAGCTAAACGTGAAAAGCATTTTCACCCCTTTGAAAATGACCAAATCGAGCAATAACTCAATTAATAATAAAAATATCGAAAATTCTTAAAAGAACAATTTAACAGAGAATTTTATTCCCAACCATTTTACTATCTTCACTTTTCGTCGCAACTCAACAGAAACCGAGCTATAGGTGTAAAGCATTTTCACCCCTTTGAAAATGATCAACTTGAGCAATAACTCGATAAATAATAAAGAAATCAAAAATTCTTAAAAGAACAATTTAAAAGAGAATTTTATTCCCAACCATTTTACTATCTTCACTTTTCGTCGTGAAATAATCAGGAACCGAGCTACACGTGAAAAGCATTTTCACCCCTTCGAAAACGACCAAATCGAGCAATAACTCGATAAATAATAAAAATATCGAAAATTCTTAAAAGAACAATTTAACAGAGAATTTTATTCCCAACCAATTTACTATCTTCACTTTTCGTCGCGAAATCATCAGGAACCGAGCTACACGTGAAAAGCATTTTCACCCCTTCGAAAACGACCAAATCGAGCAATAACTCGATAAATAATAAAAATATCGAAAATTCTTAAAAGAACAATTTAACAAAGAATTTTATTCCCAACCAATTTACTATCTTCACTTTTCGTCGCGAAATCATCAGGAACCGAGCTACACGTGAAAAGCATTATCACCCCTTCCAAAAACGACCAAATCGAGCAATAACTCGATAAATAATAAAAATATCGAAAATTCTTAAAAGAACAATTTAACAGAGAATTTTATCCCCAGCCAATTTACTATCTTCACTTTTCGTCGCGAAATCATCAGGAACCGAGCTACACGTGAAAAGCATTATCACCCCTTCCAAAAACGACCAAATCGAGCAATAACTCGATAAATAATAAAAATATCGAAAATTCCTAAAAGAACAATTTATCAGAGAATTTTTTATTCCCAGCCAATTTACTATCTTCACTTTTCGTCGCGAAATCATCAGGAACCGAGCTACACGTGAAAAGCATTATCACCCCTTCCAAAAACGACCAAATCGAGCAATAACTCGATAAATAATAAAAATATCGAAAATTCTCAAAAGAACAATTTAACAGAGAATTTTATTCACAGCCAATTTACTATCTTCACTTTTCGTCGCGAAATCATCAGGAACCGAGCTACACGTGAAAAGCATTTTTTGAAACCCTTCGAAAATGGGCAAATCGAGCATTAAATGCATGCCGATCTAACGGATTGGGGTTGAGGAATTGGCCGAATTCGGGGATTCACCACCGGTATATTTTAACTATTGCCAACACGTAATACATATACGTAGAAAAAAAAGTAATACTACATTTTTGTCATTTTTAATCTAAGCGTTAAACGTTAGATGGGATATGTTAGGTAAAGGCAATATGTTTTTATTTTGTTCAATGTAAAGTTTTTTTAAGGTACTTGTACTAGCAATGAAATCATCATTGTATGCGGGAAGTGGATTATCAAAACAACGCCCTCCCGCGACAGCTGCAAAAATTAATATGACATGTCTATACTTATATTTCAACAAAGCTTTCCTTCTTAAACGAGACGTAGATTACCAAATCAGGCACTTTAATCAGTAGTCGTTCCGCCTTCCCCCTACCCTTATTTACGTCCTATAGTAAAACGATCAAACCTAAAAGATTTTGATAACATTAAACCATGGTATGATTTTTGCCCCAAACAATTAGTTCCTGATCCTGATATATGGTACCTCACCACGCTTAATGAAACAACCTGTAGATAGGAGAGTAAAAGTATTAATCTAGGAACAAGTCAAAAAGACTAACTAACCTCTCGTATTGATTCCGATCCAATTTAAGTAACGTGACAGCTTCTTAGAAATGTATGTTTTCCCTCTGGCAGGCAAACCCACCATAGCAATAACATGTGGACTATTGACATAGTTTGCTCGTTCACCTGCAACAAAAGGCTATATTAAGAAACAATATCCTACTAATGCAATGTAATTTGAGATTAAATAAAAAATCACATAGCAACATAAACAAGCAATTTCTTAAGTACAAAAAGTAGGGCATTTAATGGTTCAACCACAGCAAAACAAATTAAATACGATAAAGTATTTGTCCATGCGTTTGATTAGTGCATATGAATGATATTTCAATAAAAAGTCAATAAAATAATCTAAATAACACAAAAATATACCAATTCTAATCGACATAGCTCTGGAAAAGGCTGGTCTTCCATTTTTATTCTTCATTATGATACTGATTGTCACTACTAATGATATTCTAAAATGGTCGTCGTTTTAACTTAATAATGTTATCATTGGCTTTAAAGTAAATGCACTAACTTTCACTTTAATTTTGAAAACAAACCAAACGCAATGAGATCTCTGGTACAAAGGTCTGGTTCTGAACAAAGTTAGCATACCTTGTACGACCTTATCAAAAAATAATCATATAATGACGGATTAATACTTTGGATTTATCAATATTAGTAAAATGGTTGTATTTGAAAAGCAGTTCATGTAATTGGCTTAGCGATATGTAAATTTACTGTGACTACATATTAAAGTTTTTACGGGGTTATCTTCGAAAGTAAAGGTAAATTTAGGCAGGCCAATTAAGACTTTTATTGGTCATTTTGATTGGGCACTTCATCAATGCTCTTGGGATATTATTATATAAAAATTACATTATTGTGAAAAAAAACTAAAAGTTATAAATAGAAATAAAGGTCTGTCTTTACCACCAAATAACTTTATTTGCCCCTCTAGGGTAGAAAACAAGGGTTATAGAAAATACATAAAATGATGAAGAATTAAAATAAATTTCTTAACGTTGTACTAGTTTCGACTTTAGGGAAAGTCATCTTCAGCAACTAATCATTTAAGAAATTTTGTTATGAAAAGTAGTTAAAACAGTTTGCAACGCCATTTGCCTTGAATAGCACGCATTAATTTTTAATGATAAAGTTAATTCACCAAATGATTTCTTCACCTGGTAACAGGAAGAAAATTAAAACTAAGAATTCCCTTCATTAATACAATGTTTTGATTTTACTAAAAGAAATTTTATTTTATTTTAATGTTATGTGAATAATGACCACTTGGTAAGTACATAATTAAAAACAATTATATTATAACATATATAACAAACCGTTAAGTAATGTGATTAGATATATCTTATTGGTTTCCAAAATTTTCTAAAATTAGAAATTTTCTCCTTTCAGATGTATTCCCAAATTTTTTACCAGAAATGACATAGTTTCGTTTTGACAAATTTTAAGGAGAAGCAATTTAATTTAATTTAATTTACATATAATCTAATCCACCACAACAATATACATGTCCCCTCACTAAGTCAGTTTCATTTTAAATTAAGAATGAATTTCTTCTTTTACAACATGTTCTAATTTCAACATTCTTAAATCACTGTATTATGATTAGGGTCTTTTATCCTACTTGCGTTTAAATCATCTCCTACCATTGCATAGAGATACATCGTCCTTATAATAAGCTGCTGTCTATTCCAATGGTTGCATAATCTGCATTTCATTGTATTTTATTGTTGAATCACCCATTGTTCTCCCAACTGTTTTAACTACTTTTCATAACAAAATTTCTTAAATGATTAGTTGCTGAAGATGACTTTCCCTAAAGTCGAAACTAGTACAACGTTAAGAAATTTATTTTAATTCTTCATAATTTTATGTATTTTCTATAACCCTTGTTTTCTACCCTAGAGGGGCAAATAAAGTTATTTGGTGGTAAAGACAGACCTTTATTTCTAGTTACAATCTCGCCACAGAACATGGACATTAAATCTTAAAAGTTATAAATTTAAATTAATAATTGAGAAACGTGCCCGCCTTATTCTACTTCCAAACATATTTTCTTCTTCTTTTTACAGAATCGAAAACATTGATGAACACTTGGGGGGAGTTATTAATCTACTGAAATTTATTTGTAATTCTAGCCAGTAAGACTTCTAAATTTTCGCAAGGGGTTTTGAAAACCGAGTTTTTAATGTGTGATCGTAAAAGAATTTTATTCTTCCAAAGAACTTAAATTATTAAGAGTAACGAGAACCAATGCGCTGTCCTGCTGGAAGCAGTCTTGTCATATTTCTCCATTGAGAATCCCCTAAAAAATCGGACCTCCTTTTTCAATATGACCGCCAACTTTGTGAGAATGTGGATTTTCAGAACTCCACATTCTCCTTTGTTGAGAATTTAAATAGCCAGAGAGAAAGCTATGCCTCGTCAGTAAAAAGGGGTTTTCAAAGACGTTTTCATTATTATGCAAATTGCCCATAAACCGCTCACTGCTCTGAAAATTGCATTCGATTCAGATTTTCTGTTTGTTAAGAATTCTTGGACTGAGCTTAGACGATAAGCCTGCATATGCAGGTTACATTTCAGGATTGTATTGCAGGTTCCGTATAGGATACATTTAATCGGTGGCGGCGTAACATAGGTTGGCACCCAGGGCGGTTTACTATTGAGCACCCCCAAAAATAAAACAGTGCTTACGCGACTTTATGTTGCTAAAACATTCAATTACATTATCAAAGTTGACTTTCCTTTCCTTTTCAATGGACAAAATGTCGATTGAAAGCTTCTTTCACATGAAGCCACCAAAACGCAAATAGTTAAGAAAAATCATAGATACAGCACTAGACTCGGAACAGACTCAGAATAGTCTATTGGACCGCCACTTGGGAACAAATGCTGGTGGCTTCCAAATGGCACTACAATGGTAAAATTCCAGAAATAAAGTCCTCTCCAGAAAATTAATTATAGATTTTGGTCAGATTTAGAGCTATACCACGAACTTCTTCTTCTGTTGACGCAAGCAGAGTTTTAGGCTGCACAACACCAAATGTTATGAGGATATCATCTATTGCTCTGTAACGATGATCTAGTTCTTCGTAAAATCTATCATGATATTCTAACATTGCTCTCTGCAGCGGTCGGTTTCCTTAGTCAAAGTGCCTGACAATGACTCTCCGCGGGTGCTGTCATCCCTTGGTGCTTAGCACCCGGGGCAGACCGCCCTATCTTTACGCCGCCACTGAATTTACTTGCTGACTTAAACGTTAAATAGGAGGTTGTCATTGTTCATTATCAATTTGCCTCAATTCTTTTACTTTTTGTGCAGTGCAAACTTTGGACCTCCCACTGCCATCTTTCCTATTCGCACTTCCGACACTTCCTGTTTCTCTAAACAGATGTATAGTCGGACGCACGAGTATACAGCTATGAAAGAAATTTAAGGAATGTGAACAAAAAATTAGCATGGTTGCCGTAATACTCTCATTAAATTTCCATAAAATATTAATTTGTATGTAATTCAAATATATTACATCCTGTATAGTGTATACACCCTATAACATGTATCCCGTTTATTTTCTAGAATTTACTTAATATTATATTCTTAAAGCGGTGAAGATAATTTAAGAAATATTAATTATACATTTATTATGGTAAATTTGGTAGCGCCTAATACAGCGCGGATTCCTGGGCCACAAATTATCACCTGGGTCTTGATAATGGTGTTGTCTCTTTCTATCGTATATAATATTGAATTAATGACAATGTGCTTGTCATCATGACATCTTCAGAAATTTTACAGGCATCGACCATCCCTTTGGAGATATTTACATGCTTCAGAATATTGTTGTTTTTCAAAAAATTTACCAACGCAGACAATTTAATTTGGAAAGATCCTAAGTGCAAAATAACCCAGACAGTGTGGATACAAATTCGCTTATATCATTTAAAAAGCCGATTGAAGCAATTAGTATTATTCTTGATGATCTAATGGAAGCGTATACCAATATTATCAATCAAGATGGAAAAACTTAACAATGTTGTAACCGACGGGGTTATTATACAACGTCGTTCTATCAAAATGTAGCAAATAAGCCCATAAATCGCTATTCTGTATAAGGATAAATGAAAGAAAATTACGGTTAAAGACACTTTATTTGTCAAAGCACTTAATAGATAATAAAACGTTTTTTTTGTATTTTCCAAAAAAAGAAAAATGGTCGCTTACACTGTGATTCCAGCATACCATTTAATTATTGTGAAATCGGTACTGCATCTTAAGTATATTATGCAAAAATTTTACTTTAAAATATTTAGTTCTTAAATTTTTCAATGTATTATTAAAAACGCATGAATAACACATTCTTAGGAGATAAACAATAAATGAAATGAAAATTATACTGTTTTAAGGTTGGAATTTATTAATTTGAAGCCAATGAGCAGGTGGTGAAGCAATTATGTAGGTTTGTAGCTACAGCTAGTCTAACCCAGTATTTTGTTGACCACACCCTAGACACGGTTAGATGAAGCATCTTTGAGCACCTCACTTAAATTAATCTCCTCTAAATAGCCACAAATGACATAATTGCTTCACCACCTGTCTCAGTGGCTGCAGACTGGGAATCCCCTTCTTCAAAGATACCTTGACCAAAATTTCAAATATCACATCTCATTCAGTCTTGAACATTCATTAGAACCTACAATTTCAATTTTAACATAATTTTGATCGTCGCTTATGCAAGATAGAGCTGTCGTAATCGACTACTGGTAAGTCCTCTGAATTTACTTAAAACTTTTAACTCACACCGTAAATTTCTTTTAGTATCCCTGATGATGGACATTTCTATGTCCGAAACATGTAGGATATAAACATAAACAATGAAATACATATTGTGGAGGTAGACTGCCGTTGTTTTATTTGATTATATCAACTCCACTGTAATGGACTACTTCAAGTATTAAGTATTAGATTGGCACCTGAAGGTATTTCAACTTGATTATTAACAACATTACATCGATTTTTTAAGGCTTTTTTGATTGCTAATGTTTCTAATAGGTTGAGTTTTCTACCCTTGCGTTGAGTATATATCGGTTTTATTTTGTTGGATATTGAGTGGTTATTTATTATACAGTGGTCCGCTATTCCTGTTTTATTTAGTTTTTTTAAAATGGATGTTTTATGTTCTTTAAGCTTAGTTTTAAAGTTTCTACCTGTTTGACCTATATAGATTGTATTTGGTAGACCCCGCTATGTGTTCATTTCTCTTTATTTTCAATTTTTGAATTAGCTATGTATTTACCTAGGTTATTTTTATTGACTTGTATGGGGATAAGTTTATGGTTTTTGAGTTTTTTGGAGATTTTTTGACTTGTGTGACCTGTAAATCTGATTGAACTGTATTTCGCGTTTGATGGAAGGAGACGTCCTCGGTAGAGTAGTTTTTGTGTTTTTTGTCTGAGTTTTTTCTTGTATTGTCTAATCCTTTATTATATGAAGTTTTTCTAATCTGTGGATCATGCTATTGAACGCAGCTAGTTTAGTTTGTTGGGGATGTTTTGAGTCTGCTAGTATAACTATATCGGTTGTCGTTGGTTTTCTGTAGATTTGGTAGGTTAATTGGTTGTTTTGATTTATTATTGTAAAGTCCAAGAAATTGATTGAGTGGCCAGTTTCCCTTGGGCGGCGGAACTTTCGGCCCCATATTGGGTAAGGTACCTGCTAGAAATTTTAGGTCAAGTAATCTTGCAAGAAATTTCGGCCCCAAACATTGCAGGTAAGCTCATTATCATTTAAGTACCCACCAGGGGTTTTTCCCGACTCGGTACTGAAAAAAGGCGAATTGAACCAAAAAGGTGGATTAGATGCCGTGTTAGCGCTGTTTAACCAATATAAGTCTATAAAAGGGGCAAACAATTAATAATAATATTAATATTCCCCGGTGAACTTGAAAAAGGCGAATTGGAACAAAAAAGGTGGATTAGATGCCGTGTTAGCGCTGTTTAACCAATATAAGTCTATAAAACCGCATTAACCGAGTTACAGGTCAAAAATTGAGTTAGTTCAGGTTAGTTGCATTTTCATTTTATAAATGATTCAAAACACAAAAGATCATAAAAAAATTAAAATGTTATAACGTTAGACCATTGGGGCCGAAAATGCCTGTAATAAAAACATGACCCTTCCATCCCGGGGCCGAAAGTTCCTGTCAAAATGGGGCTGCTACCTGGCCGGGGCCGAAATTTCCTACGCCCGTTTCCCTTTCTATGGTAAATTGAATTTTAGTGTTTAAGCAATTTAGAAGGTTTAGAAATTGTTGTAGCTGTCGCTCTGTTCCTGTCCAAACGCAAAACACATCATCTACGTATCTGCGCCAGAAATGTATATTTTTTATTAATGTATTTTTTAAATTAAAAAGGTGATATTCAAAAGTTTTTCATAAATAATTCCGCTAACAATGGTGACAGAGGACAGCCCATTGGAAGTCCTTCTTTTTGTATAAAGAATATATCGTTAAATCTAAAGTAGCTTTGATCTATGCACAGGTTGTTGAGATCAATTATCTCATGTATATTAATCGTAGTACCGCTATTGTTTAGTTCCTTATGTATAATATCTTTTAGTTCTGTCGTTGATATATAGACAATCTAGTACTTAATAGCCTAATAACTTAGGATAAATATGCAATAAACACTGTTAATAATTGCAAACGAAAAAAACCATAATTATATACATAATATTATCATTTTCTTAATTTTATTACTTAGATGTAAATACTTCTATAATCACACCTGTAATTTAGTTGTACCTTTGGCCAATACCTGTAAATTAAGGACCAAAATAACCCATCATCTGTCAATTCACCTCATCTCCCTAATATTATTTTAATGACATGTAGAATTTAGTATTGTCTTATATTCCTTTGATAATGATCCGCAAGGGTTGAAACACGTGTCAGGCAACTGAATTATAATTGTGAAATAAAAGGTGGATTTATAAACTTGACGTTCCGTTTTGCCGGTGCCGGTGACGGTGGCTGGTAGAGTTAAAAACATTGAAGTGCGTAAGACCATTCATAGTTGCCGGTGACGGTGACGCATGCCGGTGGGTGCCGGTCAACATAAACCAATTTTATCTTTTTCCGGCGGCCGGTCGTAGCAATACTCGTAGTAATGCTCAAGAGCCAATCAAATCCGTTTATGACTCTCACGTGATATTGATAGTGACGTTGTGTGTTTTTTGGCCCTTTCTTATTTTTAGTATTGCATGTGAACACAGAGCAAGTAAATAGGCCGTCTCATCGTCCATTTTGGCAACAACAAAAAAACAAATGATTAAAAAAATAACACTATGAATATTGTGGTTATGTACTGTTTCTGCTAGTAGAAAAGAAGAAGACGAACGACAGAGCGACGGAGTAACGTCAAGTTTATAAAAGGTTAATTGTGTCGCTACGACCGGCAGCCGGCACACGTCACGGCCACCGTCAAACAGAATACCCAACGTCAAGTTTATAAATCCACCTTAAGACTTTAATTTCCTCTACCATGGTATACCCTTTTCATAATACCACCATATCATTACGAACATTTATATTAATCGTTAATTTAATTTTTTTTAATATGGCCTGCATAAATTCACCTTTCTTGCGTCAGAGTATTCATTCTGAAGCTTACCATTGGCTAATGTTTTTATTTATTAACCCAAAATACTCGTACGATAACTCGTAAACTACATTTAATTATAAATACTAAATATTGGATAAAAGATCTTGGCAACAATTCAGATGGACATAATCCAAAACTATTTTGTGAATAGCCTTTGAGAGGTAATTTTTCTTTGTTTACGACAACACACTCCCCCGCAAAAAAGAACGCCACCTCAATGCATTGGTATATGTTTGAGGTTTTATAACTTTCTTGTTTTCAATCCGATATTCTTAATTTGTGAATTAATTGTATTTGTTGTGTTTAGGTTATGTTGTGGCTCCATTTTCACCCTGTAAGAAAATGGAAGCACTGAATTTTGCTACAAAAAGTACCAATACCTATTTACAACATTTCGATTTTTTAACCATCCCGATATCTGTTATTACCAAACCTATACTGAACCAGACCGCAACTGTGAGACCCGACGAAGTTAAAACGGATGAAATGAGAGGAATGAGCGGGGTTGTGTTCGATCACCATTGATATTTAATATATATTCTGAACAACTTTCTTAGGAAGCCTTAAAAGATGTATAGGACGGAATTCTGCTTGACGGAGAAAGAATAAACAATATCAGATACGCAGATGATACGGCCATGTTTGCGGATGGAATAGAAGGGACAACACCTTGCGCACAGAGTAGCGGAGAGCAGTAATAAGCTATATGGTCTAGATATTAAGATAAATTAATAATAATATGATTAACGTGTTAATAAACACTTGTATCTCAGCACTATACAGGATGTTATTTAATAAGTGTCCGATATTTTACAGGACGATTCTTCAGTTATTTATAAGGTGAAAAGTTTTAATAAGCATGGGTCCGGTCCGCAAACCCTTCAATTTTGTGTGTATGTATGATTTTTTTTTACCACACCCAAATTTCGTTTTTGTCTAATATTTAGCTCCAGCGGTTCCATATACGCGAGAAAGAGTTTTAGTATTACATGTTTTAAGTAGTCCCTCATCAAATTAAAGGTATTTTTTGCACGGAAGTAGAACTTTTTTTATATTTATTTGCCTGGAAAGCTTACGAAATAATATATCGAATATACAAGCCGTGGTTAGCGCACAATGAATCCGCATCTGGGGCTAGGTAAGAGTAATTAATTATTATGGTAAGAAATATCTATATATTAACAGAACAGTCCGACATTAGCTACCTCCGTAGTCGCATCAGGCAAAATAAATTAATAACGTCATCAAAGACATTAGACGTGATCAATATTCACTTCTTGTGTTTTATGGATGTAGGCTAAAGCTAGTCCATTTAATCTGTCTTGTCCCATTGTTTTATGTCGTTGTTAGCCAGTCAATGGGGGGGCTTGAGCCTCCTAAGCCCCCCCCCCTGTAGATCTGCCCCTGGGCCTGCATAAGCAAAAGTGATTTCTCAATAAAATGAGCAAATGGCATAACCTGAATGTTGGTTTCGATGTAACGATGGATGTCCAAAAGAAATGCTGCCATAGCCAAAATTTTGGGAAGTGTAATATTTGGTCAAGAGCCATATTAATTTCTTATTGGATGACTCTGTACAGATAGAGATTCATTTCGTTTCAAATTTGACGGGAACGAGTTATAATAATATCCTCGTATACAGTAAAGCCCAAAAACTTAAAAGGATATCGAGGAAAGTCTCAAATTTACACATTTTACAAACCCCTTAATAACTATTCTGCTAAAAACCTGTTGAAAATGAAAATCTGTTCTGTTAGGAATAGTTTTGTATCTCTCTGAACATGTTTTTATTTCAAATCTTTATCGGGAAATTGTAACATCAAATATAAATAGTTTTATTTGTGTTTTATTATTAAGAACAATGATGGGTAATTATCAAGTTTTATTGTTTATGAGACTCTATAAATAACTATAAACGAAAAGGAATATTTATATGAAAGATTAAAAATATGCACGTCAACCCGTGAATTTGATATATTTTATTCTATACTAAGACGACATGGCAGCATAAAAATACTTAAATGCCAATATTATAATCTACTAAGTTCGCAATTCCAATTATGTAATGTATTATTTTTAATTTTATCGTTATACATACAGGGTGTAATTTAATTGAGTGCCGATACTTAAGGGTGATAATCTATGAATGATTCTAAGATAAAAAGTTCATATGGACATATGTCCTAAACCTCTTCATTTTTGAGCTACAGGGTGTTAACATTTTAAGAAAAATATAACCTTTTTATATAAATCACTCTTAGATATTTTTATGAAATTTTGTACATACCTTTTAATCAATAAGGAGCATTTTTTGACCTAACAGATTTATAAAAATTTTTACCAGTGACGTCCGTACGGGGTTTGAACTGAATATTTTTAAAGAAAAAATGGATACGCCACTGCTTTTTCTAAAAACGAAACTTACTTTTGAAATTCCCATTTATTTTAAAGCAAATTTCGTTTATGGACTTACTTTTGTACGACGCACCGTTTTCGCGTAAAAAAATAAAAACAAAAAAAACATTTTTTTCTTCGGTTCATTGAGACTGCTTTTATTTATTTTGTTGAATTTGGTTGGCACCCACCATGAGTGGAAACACTTTTTTTGGGACAACAATTTATTTTCTACTCACCAGTGACATTCAACTGAACGTTTGAAAAGAAAAAAACGGTAACCATATTAAATGCCCTCTTAAAGCAAATCAAATAAAAATCAGTAGGCTGGGTAAAGCTACATCAATTTTGACGTTTCTTTTCATAAAGACAAAAGGCCTGGGATTGATTTTGCATTATTAAATAATTATTATTACAGTAAGACGTTAAATTATAATAAAAGAATGGTAAATTTTACAAACAGTGAATTAACTGACATGCATTTTATTTATGGGCTTGCAGACGGTAATGCATACGAAGCCAGGCGGATATACCAAGAGCGGTATCCAAATCGCGTACTACCCGATCCGAGAACATTTTCTAGGATTCATAGACGTCTCCACGAGACCGGAACTTTAAAAGTAGACCACAGTGCTAAAGGAGTCCATCAAACAGTAAGAACACCGGAACTTGAAGAAGGAATTTTACACGAAATTGAGGAGAACCCCGAAAGTAGCACGAGGAAAATCGCGGCAACATTTAATGTTTCACATTTTCTTGTTTGGAAAATTCTCATCGAAAATTTATTATACCCATATCACATTCAAAGAGTCCAGGCATTACTCCCTAGAGATTTCCCGATGCGCATTAATTTCTGTGTGTGGTTTCTTCAAAACCTGATGGAAAATCCGTTATTTGACAGGCACATTCTTTTTACCGACGAAGCTAATTTTTCTCGAAACTCAATAAGAAATTTCCATAATAACCATTTATGGGCGGATGAAAACCCTTATGCAATTGTAGAATCAAATCATCAAGAACAGTTCTCAATAATTGTTTGGGCTGGCATTATTGATGATTATTTGATAGGCCCATTTTTTCTCCCAAGAAGACTTGATGGACAATCATATTTACACTTTCTTGAAGAAGATCTGCCGCCAATGCTTGAAGACCTTCCATTATTATTAAGAAACCAGATGTGGCTAATGCACGATGGTGCGCCTCCACATTTTAGCTTACGAGTGCGTGAATTTTTAAATCACATCTATCGCAATCGGTGGATAGGTCGCGGAGGAACGCAGCCATGGCCACCTAGATCTCCGGACCTTAACAGTTTAGACTATTTTTTCTGGGGGCATCTGAAAAGCTTAGTGTACCAAGTGCCGATTCATACCGAAGAAGAGTTACGAAATCGTATATTAGTATGCTGCCAAACCATAAGAAACACCCCGGAAATCTTCGAAAATGTGCGTCAGTCTATGGGAAGAAGAGTCCATGCTTGCATACGTGTGGGTGGACGACACTTCGAACAACTACTGTAAATAATGTGGGTTCTTTATTCTGTTTATCTTCTCTTGTCATTTCGCTTTCGATTTAAGGTTTGGAATTTTTCCTTTTAAATTAATCGCGATTTTTGAAATAAAATTTTTTATTTTTTTTTGTTTTTATTTTTTACGCGAAAACGGTGCGTCGTACAAAAGTAAGTCTATAAACGAAATTTGCTTTAAAATAAATGAGAATTTCAAAAGTAAGTTTCGTTTTTAGAAAAAGCAGTGGCGTATCCATTTTTTCTTTAAAAATATTCAGTTCAAACCCCGTACGGACGTCACTGGTAAAAATTTTTATAAATCTGTTAGGTCAAAAAATGCTCCTTATTGATTAAAAGGTATGTACAAAATTTCATAAAAATATCTAAGAGTGATTTATATAAAAAGGTTATATTTTTCTTAAAATGTTAACACCCTGTAGCTCAAAAATGAAGAGGTTTAGGACATATGTCCATATGAACTTTTTATCTTAGAATCATTCATAGATTATCACCCTTAAGTATCGGCACTCAATTAAATTACACCCTGTATAGTAACAAATTTGCATTTTTGTAATTTCTTTAAGATATGAGAATAAAATGAAAAGTGGGCATATTTTATATCAGTTTTAGCCTGCTACAGAAAGACAGAAAATACTACCCCTATTTATACAAAATTCTGTTGATTGGTGTCTACAAACTAGACAGTTTTAAGACAACATACAGGGTGTTATTTAAGTACGTGGCCAAACTTCAAAGGGTGATTCCTTGAGCGATTCTAAGACGAAAAGTTTATATAAACAAAGGTTCGGTAATGCTTCGTTTTCAAGATACAGGGTGTCAAACTTAAAAAAAAAAACGTTTTTTCGTAAATATCTTAATAATGCTTTTGCCGATTTTGTTGAAATTTGGCACTGGTATTTAGGGTAGTAAGGGGCTAATTTAGTCCTAATTAGATTAAAATGTTTAAGTTCAGTGGCGTTCCAGAAGGCACCTTAACTAAGATTTTTGCCAAAAAAATGTGCGCCACTGATTTTTTTGCAATTTTTGTATATTTTTCGCAATAGGCAACTAAAAATACAACTTTTTTATTTTAAGCAGTTTTTTCGTATCTTGCTTCGTTATTGAGAAAAAACAGAAAAATCACTTTATTGCATGTTCCTGGGAAAACATAATAAAATAGTTATTTATGATATAAGTGTTAAAAATACATTTTTAAGGCACGGAAAACCACAAGAGTGCCTTAAAAATACTTTTAACACAAATATCATACAATATTTTTTCTACAAACGGCAATAAAAAGCATACAATAATTGAAAATTAAATGTTTAGAATCTCTTACATCCAGGTAGTTTCTAATAGCATCGTTTATTTATATTAAATTAGTTCACATTTGTTTACAGAAAAATTGAAAATTTAAAGGTCCTGTCAGTTTTATTAAAACGCTAGCGCTGGCTGTTGTGATTTGCGAAAAATGCAAGAAATACAAGAAATCGACCCACTTAAAGACATAGAAGAAGCTGCTAACAGAGCTACCTTGGATTTACTACCACGAAAATCAGGAATTCAATATGAGATTGCTCATAATAAATTTATAAAATGGTGTGAAAACAAAGGCGTTTCTGGAAAGTATTCCGAAAACATATTCCTGGCCTATTTTGAAGAAAAGGCAAAGGTATGGAAGTCATATTCTCTTTGGTCCTATTATTCAATGATCAAAGCTATGCTACGTGTAAATAACGACGTAGATATCAGCAAACATTTTAAATTGATTGCCTACTTGAAGCGTCAAGGAGAGGGTTACCAGGCCAAAAAATCCAAAATTTTTACTAGAGACCAAATTGAACAGTTTCTGAAGTGCACACTGGATGATGAGTACCTTCTGATGAAAGTAGCTACGATCGTAGGAGTATTTGGTGCCTGCCTCAGGGAGGAGCTTTGTCAGTTGACTCTTGACAACGTGGAAGATATGGAGACTTCATTAGTTATTAAAATATTAGATACCAAAACCAAGGTACCACGAAATTTTACTATAGTTGAAAAATTTTATTTGGATTTTTATCGAAAATATACTGATCTTCGTCCAGCAGATGTCGTACATTGGCGGCTCTTCTTAAAATTTGTAAAAGGTAAATGTACCAGAAATCCGGTCGGAATTAATACGTTCGGAAAATTTCCTGCTGCTATAGCAAGATTTCTGCAACTTCCAAATTCAACAGTCTATACGGGGCGGGGCATTGCTTTCGTCGTTCGTCTGCGAGCTTACTTGCCGATGCTGGAGCAAATTTGACGACAATTAAGCGGCATGGGAGATGGAAATCCTCAATCGTTGCGGAAGGGTACATCGTGGATTCCTTGGAAAATAAAAATTCTATTGCTCGAAAATTGCTCACAGTACAAACGACATCAGCCGATGATGCTTCAACATCAACTGGACATGCTGCTGTTTCTGTTCAATCCTCCTCAACCGCGAAGAACAGCAGAACTGAGGAAGGAATTTATTTTTCAAATTTTTCAAATTGTACTATTAATATAGGTGTAAATAAATAAAATAGAAATGCTTTTTGACGTTTTTTTGAAAAAATTGACATTTTACTTTTAATACTAGTGCCTTAAAGTAGGTATCTTAAGGCACTAGTGCCTTAAAGTAACATTTTAAGGCTAGTAGACAGTGTTAAAAGTTCAATTTTTAACACGTTTGTAGAAAAAATTGTTTTTTACAGGGTGTTGAAGTATTTTGTTTAATTTTATTTGCTTAATCATAAATAAAAATCACTTTATTTCATGTCCATGGACAACAATAAAAACAGTTTTTAATTATTTATAAAACACAAAATACCTTTTATTGGTTGCAATAAAGTGATTTTTATGTTTTTCTCTCAAACGAAGCAAGATACGAAAAAAATGCTAAAAATAAAAAAGTTGTAGTTTTAGTGATCTAATGCGAAGAAAATACAAAAATTGCAAAAAAAATCAGTGGTGCACATTTTTTTTGCAAAAATCTTAGTTAAGGTGCCTTCTGGAACGCCACTGAACTTAAACATTTTAATCTAATTAGGGCTAAATTAGCCCCTTACTACCCTAAATACCAGTGCCAAATTTCAACAAAATCGGCAAAAGCATTATTAAGATATTCACGAAAAAACGTTTTTTTTTTTTAAGTTTGACACCCTGTATCTTGAAAACGAAGCATTACCGGACCTATATTTATATAAACTTTTCGTCTTAGAATCACTCAAAGAATCAGTCATTGAAGTTTGACCTTGTACTTAATTAACACCCTGTATAAATACGGATATTATTCTTTGCATGAAGAGAGACGATTACTGTACAGTGGACTTCTACAACGAATCATATGTACCATACGTATGGTAAATTTTTTGTCAACCCCATTTTAGGTATTTTTTTTTACTTTTTATATTGGAATTGGATATTCAGCGCTAAAATTTAAAACACAGATATAGGGTTTTATGCATGTATCGTAGTAAAATGTCGAAAGAAAGTGTTGTTCAAAATTGAAAGTGATCGTGTCACCTCTACTTGGTATACAGAGGTAAAAAACTGAAGTAGCAGAGGAAAAGTAAGTTTTCCTACAAGCGTGCGCGATATACCGTTTTCCCGCACTCGTTTTGGTTCTGAAAGACCCATTTTCCCGCACGGTGCGGGAAAATTTTTCCGGCACGGTGCGGGAAAATTTTTCCCGCACGGAAAATTAAATTTTTAGAAATACTTTGTGGTAGTTTTTCTAACGCTTGTAGAAACAATTTTGATTCTAACTCATGCGGAAAGACACTTTAATAAATAAAATATAAATTTTTATTGAAAGTAAATGAGGTATATTACAGAAACACTAATTTTTGCCGTTTATTTTAAACATTTTTAAAAAAGCTGATTTAAAACGGTTTATTTCAAAAACCCCGTACATAGATGTTAACATGGTAACCACGACACACACATAAAATTTAATTGTCAAAGTGACACCTTACAACATTTCACCGGAGCGTGGCTTTGATTTATAATTTCGTTCAGATTCTGATACAGATGTCTTCCATAGATAATTTCTCGGACGATGAGCTTCCAGAAGATATTCTAGAAGCTGCAAGTGTCGCAAATTTGGATTTGCTACCAAAAAAGTCAATAGTCAGGTATGAAAAACAATACGATAATTTTGTTACTTGGTGTGAAGCGAAAAATGTAAAAGCACCAAGAGAAGAAGTACTTCTGGCATATTTCTTGGAAATGTCTAAACTTTGGAAGCCAAATACTTTATGGTCTCGATATTCCATGTTGAAAAGTGTACTTAAGGTTAAGAAAGATTTAGATATCAGTAAATACTATAAAGTTACTGCGTACATCAAGAGACAAAATGTAGGTTTTCGAGCAAAAAAAGCAAAAGTTTTTACACAAGAAGAGATTGCGAAATTTATGAAAGAAGCACCTGATGAAATTTTCCTTCTAATTAAAGTGGTAACGATTTTTGGACTGGCTGGTGCCTGCCGCCGTGAGGAGCTAACTAAATTTACCATTGACGACATAGACGACAAAGGAGACGTTATAATTGTCACAATAAACGACTCCAAAAACCATTCTGCTAGATCCTTTGTAATAACTAAGGCAGTCAATAATGAAATTTTTCTAAATCTATACAGAAAATATGCAAACTTACGTCCACAGCAAACTCCACACCGCCGATTCTTTTTGAACTACAAACATGGAAAATGCAGTACCCAATGTGTTGGAATTAATACCATAGGAAAAATGCCCTCCAACATTGCAGCTTATATAGGACTCAAAAATCCAGAATTATACACAGGCCACAGTTTTAGACGTTCCTCGGCCACTCTACTTGCTAATTCTGGCGAAGAAATAACAAACATTAAACGTTTAGGAGGATGGAAATCCACGTCTGTTGCCGAAGGCTACCTGGAGGAATCCATCACACACAAAAAAAACATGTCTAACAAAATTCTCAATCTCAATAGTCCATCAAGTTTGAGCTATAATTTAGAAGCAAAAACTCCACAGTTTCCCAGCAGCGCTAACAACAGCTCGATACCTCTTTCTTTGCAACCATCCGCTCATCAGGATCAGTTGGCTTCAATGGCTTCATCCGCAATCAATTTGCATAATGCATCAAATTGTACTTTTAATGTAAATATTAGTTATAATTAGAAATTAAATCTGTGTTTGTTTTTCAGTAAAATTAAATTTTTAGAAATATTTTGTTGTAGTTTTTCCAACGCCTGTAGGAAAAATTTTGATCCTAACTTGTGCGGAAAGACACTTTCCCGCACTCGACTGCTTACCCGAACTCCGCTTCGCGTCGTTCGGGTAACGGCAGTCGCGTGCGGGAAAGTGGCTCTTTCCGCACTTGTTAGGATAATAACTATTTAGCCAAAAAAGAAATTCCTTTTTGAGTAATTTTTTCCTTTTGCGGTCAAAGTTAGTCTCTTAAAGTATTCTTGACACTGAATTTCTTGTTTTCTGATTGAGCAGTAGGCACCTAAAAATCGCGTTAAAAATTACTTAAAAGAAATTCACTGCGCATGCCGAATTTTTAATAGTAAAGTGCATAGAGTTAAGTGTTTACTATGAACACTATGAACCCAAAAACTAAACTCCCATTAACGCCAACTTATTAGTATAGTTAAAACGGGACTCATTCATAAAATCACTTGTACTTTAGTATTCAGAAAAATTCCGTTGCAACACTGAGTATACCGGCACTGACTAAAATAAAAAACGGGAATATTGCTGATCGGATACGGAGCCAAAGTATTTTTAAACCAGCGCCAGCTACGTACGTACGTGGATTAAAATATACTGGGAAATGTGTGCGTTTGTTTGGAAAATTGTCAATAAAATTTTTAGGGAATAGATACTCACAACACTTTTCAATTTGGGTAAAATTTGTGCTGGTGCCATAGTGTAATTTGTACACCTATTTATAAATACAAATAAATATGTAGGTATTTAGGGTATTTAAATGTACAGTAGGGTCTTGTCTCCAGTGAACGCACAAATATTAACATCAACCTCTGCATAGTGAACAAATAAAAACTCGCTAGAGCGAAATTGCACACATACAAATAAAAAACGTAAAATCAATAACGTCGCACTCGAAACAAACGGAATTCGAATGAGGAAGAAGAAAACATTCCTTTAAGTATTAAACGAAAATCCGGAATATACAGAAGCTAAAATTATGAACACCTTAAAGGTCATGAACACCACTCTAAGTAAAAAAATTAAAAATCTATGTAGATAGGTATGTATGTTCCAGATTCTTTTGATTTTGTTTTCTATCTTTATTTTTATCTATTTTTTTCTATAAGTAAATAAGTTGATATTTTCAACACGTTTTTGATTTTATTCCCACCGTTCTTCAAAATTCCTGTCAGAACAAGAAAACCTTGCTTATATAAAGATGCGTCCGCCCTAACTCATTTTGACAAAACGGACAAATCAACTGCAAAAATTTGAGAACAGTGTATAACCCCATATCATTTGTTGGCATATCTTCTTGACTCAACAAAAACTCAGCAAACACTAACAGAAAGTGAAAAAAATGTTGCTTTAAAAGCTGTTAAAGAATTAGATCCAAATAGTGGTTTACTACCACTTATAGTCAAGTTTCTTGCCAGATCAGAACCTTTCACTGATATAATGTTTCATGATTACATTTTTCAGAATGTAAAACCCACAGATTGGTGGAAGTCGCAACAAAATATACCCATTATTCAAAAAGAGTTCTACATATAGACAACTACTTTGTGCTGCTGCTTCTTCCGCATCAGTCGAGAGAATTTTCTCAACATTTGGTTTAGTCCACTAAAAACTCAGAAATCGATTAGGAACGGAAAAAGCTGCAAAATTAGTTTTTTTGTACAAGCACTACAATTAACTAAAATAAACATTAATTAGATACAGTGGTTTTATTTTTTTGATATATTAAACCATTAATTAAAACTGAAAGTTTTTATTTTCTCTTAATTATAACTTACCTATAAGAAATTTTGATTTTAATCATGATCTAAATTGAAAAAAATCAAGTGATTTAAATCCTTGCAACCCTGGTACATACATACATATACATACTATTTTTTTGTATTAGGATACATATTTTATTATTAAAATAGGTATGAACCTACTATATAGCTTAAAATATTCAGTTATTCAGTAATAAACACGTTGTAACTGTTGTAAGTATCCGTGTCGTGTATTTTTATCTGCACTCTAAATAGTGAACGACCTGGGTGAAGCGATAAAGCCGTTCATTAATTAGTTCACTTTATCGAGACTCTACTGTATTTAATTTTATAGAATGAAACACTTGTTTCTAGATTTTCACTAACGTTTATTTAAAATTAGTTGACAATTGTTTCGCCAACACTGTGGCTTCTTCAGATGTTTATAACCGAATGAATGAATATGACACAAAAGTATACTACACAACCCTAAGTACCTAATTAGAAATTATATACAATAGAATTAATAAACAAGATTTAATAACAGGGTATTTTGTCGTTCAACATGTAATAAAATTATATTAATGAAAAAGGTAACATAATAATAAAATAATAATTAATACCTAATAAAATAATAATAAATAATATAAATTTGAAAAAATTGACTTCAACCCAACAGAACTGTTTCAAAAATTATTAAAAAACGTAATTAAAGATTTAACTATTTTTACTGATAGGGAAAAATATTACATGACAGTAATGAACCCGCAGGCTCCAAGTTGTACTCTTTAGTAAAATTACATAAAAATACCTTGCCGATTAGACCAGTAGTTTCTTATCTAACTGCCCCCGCAGTAATATTATCTAATAAACTTATTAATACCTTAATTGATTATTGTAAATTTTCAGCCAAATACACTATAAAAAACAGTTACCAGTTAGTTAGTAGAATTGAAGACCTTGTGTTACCAAATAATGCTAAGTTAATATAATTCGATGTACAAAACTTATTCCCCAGTATACCTCCATCTGATGTTTTAATTTTGGTAGAGGAACTTTTGTTAAAAAATAGGGTAAATCCAATACATAAACAAGATATTTTAGAATCACGTACACTTTGCTTAGAGTGCTTAGACCAAAATTATTTCGAATTTAATGATGATATTTACATAAGTAGGGAAGGTTTAATAATGGGCAACCCTTTAAGCCCTATATTGGCTGAAATATTTATGGACAATCTAGAAAGAAAAATTCAAGAAAATTCTATTTTTAAAAATTTTGTTTACTGGTACAGGTACGTTGACGATGGATTAGCATGTTTCGTGGGTACGGATAGACAATTAAAAAACTTTTTGGACTTTATTAATAACTTACACAAGAACATAAAATTCACTATTAAATTGGAACATGACCATGCTATTAATTTCTTGGACTTAACTGTAACTATTAAGAATAATAAGCATGATTTTCAAATTTTTCATAAACCATCGTACGATACACAGTACATCTAATCATCCTTACTCTCATAAAATTTCGGCTTACAATAGTTTTATTCATAGATTAGTAAATTTACCTCTTTCAAATGATAGTTTCAATAACGAAATAAATATAATTAAACAAATTGCAGTCAATAATGGATATAACGTATCTCTAATAATTGAAAAATTAGTTAAGAAAAAGCAATATAAAAAAGCAATAGACTTAGTATTCCCCGTCAATAAACTTAAAGAAAATAATTTCCAGACTTTAACATTCACAGGTAAAGTCACAACCAAAGTTGCTAACTTTTTTAAGAAAAGAGGTTCAAAAATAGCTTTTAAAACTAATAATACACTTGGTAAATACATTAAAAATAATAAATCAAAAACTAAAAAAGAAAATAAATCAGGAGTTTATCAATTAAATTTCGGTTCTTGTTCCAAATTTTATATTGGCCAAACGGGTAGGTCATTTCAGAATAGAATAAAAGAACATAAAGTTAGTTTTTTAAAGAGAAAATAAAATTCTAATTACGCCAAACATTTATTGAGCAAAAACCATCATTTTGAAGACAATTTTAAAATTTTACACTTAGACAACAAAGGGAAAAGAATATATTTATTGGATTCGATGGAAATAAACAAATATAAAAATAGATAAAAACCAAAACTTCTGTCTTCCTCCACAAATGATATATTTCAAAGATTAAATTTTTATAATATACTAATTAGGAAAAGATTTTTAAGATTAAATTTTTACATAGCAATTGTCCCTACATGTTTCGACCGTACAAACAGTCATCTTCAGGGGAACTAAAAGGAATCTATGAAAGTACAATGACAACAGGCACCATAAAGTACTTACCTAAATCGAGTTTGGTCTCACTATGAAGTATGTACCCCGAGAATTCTTCGAATTAAAATTAAAATCATATGAAAAGTAAAAAACATTTTTTAAAAAAACTATGTCTGTGAATGAAAATGCTTTACTTGCCTTTTACAAACTTTCATATCAGATAGCCAGAAGTAAAAAGACTCACACCATTGATGAAGAGCTTATTCTGCCATCAGCTGCAATTGAGATTGAACAAACTATGTTTGGAGATAATTTTACCAAACAATTGCAGTTCATACCTCTATCAAATGATACTGTTGTTAGTCGAATTGGTGATATAGCTGAAGATGTACAGCATCAGCTCTTCGGAAAGTTGCGTGACAATTTTGTTTCAATTCAGCTTAATGAGGAAATAAAAATGCCTATTTAATTGCCAATGTTCCATTTTGTAATGGTATGTCAGTAGTAGAAGAACTACTATTCTGTAAGCCAACAGAACTTAAAGCAACTGCATTTGCATTATTTGCTATCTTAAACGATTTTCTAAACGAGGCAAACATACGAGTGGCAAAATTGCGTCGGAATATGCACCAATGGTGCTCGTACACGTAATGTCTGAAAGATTCCAAAGTGTACAAGCACTCGTGAAACAAAAATCTCCACAGTGTACCTGGACACATTGCATGATCCACAGAAAAGCTTTGCCTTCCAAAGAAATGAGTCCTGGTTTGAATATTGTGCTTACGACGGTGGTAACCGTAGTAAATTATAAAAAAACGAGACCCCTAAAATCAAGAATCTTTTCTGCATTTTGTAAAGGCATATAGACATGTGCAGAACATTCAGCGTTACTATTTTATTGTGAGGCAATATGGTTATTACGTGGGACATTTCTGCAACGTGTTTATAAATTGAGAGGTGAAATCGCTATTTTTCTGGAAGCTGAGAAGTTTTGAGAAGATTTATTTCTGATGAAATTGAGCTACTTGGTTGATATATTCGAGAAATTAAATACCTTGAATCTTCAACTCCAAGGAGCAAACACACATAATATGTTGGATACGAGTGATAAAGTTAATACTTTTTGTACAAAACTGGAATTGTAGAGCAGAAATGTAAAGCAAAAAACCTAGAAATGTTTGCAAATGTTGATGAGTGTGCTAAAACTTACAAGGCTGAAGAACAACATGTGAAAGTTGTTTTTGTAACCATTGAACCATGCTGGCAAAGTATTTTCTTATTGACTTCAACTTGATAGCAAGTTACGAGTGGGTTAGGGGCCCATTTCAAAGTACTCCCGAAGGTCACTCAACTGCCGAAGAAGAAATCATTATAGACTTCACGGCAAGTGGCGAAATTAAAAGACAATTTAGTAATAAGCCACTCTTTGAGTTTCGGGCAGGGTTGAATGATGAGTTCTCTGCACTGAAATTAAGAGCATTTCGTATACTATTATCATTTTCAACATCCTACCTTTGCGAAACCGGATTTTCTGCAGTGGCTGCTTTGAAGACAAAATATGGATCTCAGCTAAATATAAAAAAAGAACTGAGTGTCAAATTTCTAATATTAAACCTTCTTTCGAAAAACTTTGCTCTGCAAAACAGGTCAAAGGGAGTCACTAATAAGTTAATTAGTAAATAAATACATTGTGCAGTACTGATTCTTTTAGTAAATTAAATACATTTTTTTCTCATTTTTTCTTGATGCTCGGGCCCCCCATTTAGTTTTAGCACGCTCCCCTTAGGGGGGCGCGCCCCATTGTTTGGGAACCGCTGCCTTAGGTGGTAATTACCCCCATATTGGGAATCACTGACTATATTCGATGTAGATAAGGGTCAAGTCTAATCGCGCATCAATAAACCTCATGCAGTTACTTAATGAAACACACATGATACAACAATCAATAATAATTATTATTATTGATTGTTTATTTCCATACAGCGCGGCTGCCAAATGTATCTTGTTTTATTTGTTCTTCGATGTTGATGGATTTATTCTTAACATGTGACATAACTACTCAATAAATTACCTGTATATGTATATAGATAGGTGAAGGAAATATGATTAGAATATCTGTTCAAAAATTTGGAAATTTTTAGTTGGAAAATCGCCAATATAAAAAAAAATTGTAGGCACCTAGCTTAAATGTGTAAGATCTCATTCCTATTTATAAGTTAGAAAAAAAAATGAAGAAAATTTGCCTTCGCCATAACGTGCCGAACAAATTTACTTTTGCATGCAGTGCTGGATTTACGAGTGGGCAAAAACTTCCTAGGGGGGGCTCTTACACCATACTTTTTAGGCCCCCCCCCCCCATCTTATTGTGTACTCTACATTCCAGTTTCAATAAAATGTTTTGGCAAAAGTGCGTAATTAAGTTACAAGAATATTCATAAGTACAAAATATGTTCGTTTTACTTGTTGAGCACACATCATGAACGTTTATTTATTTTTACAATGAAAATATTTACATTTTTTAAAATCCTCTTCTCGCTTTTTGCTCCGCGACAACTTCAATAGTTGCATTCAAATCTATTCGATTAGCAACATGCTATTCAATGAAAAGTATGCTAAAATCGTTCAATGCTTTCGCACCCATTGTAGCAAGTTGACGATCTTTGACGGGAAGTGTCAAGAATAAACGCAATAAACTGCAGCACTCTGGGAAACATGCTCCTCAAACTTTTTTCAATAATGAAGTGCAGATATAGCAAAGGACAATGCTCAGTAAAATATTTTTCTTGTGAGAAGTACAAATCCGCAAAACTGATCAACTTATTCTCAGTTGTGCAAAAAAGTCGAATATTTGATTATCCAGTTGCAAACATTTTCTTCAACTTTTTTCTTATTCATGTTTCTGATGAATTTGGGGTTGAGAAATCAGAAAAATAACTTTATCCCATGGAAACCTATCACCTTTTCTTCTAATCCGCAGCACATTCAGTCAAACACTTCGTAATATGCAAAGCGATGTTTGGTGACCATATCTAGAGTCTTCAGCTTTCTCACCAGGCATTTTTTTGTTCGTCATCGTCGAGTGATCGAAAAATCAGGATTCTTCCATCTTCCCCCATTGACATTTTGCTTTTGACACGAAAAAATGGAACTTACTCTGTGCACGCAAGTTTTGTAAATTTTTCAATGCATTCTGAGGACAATTTTGAGCCATCAAAAGATCTACTTCTTCTTTCTGTAATTCCACTTCAACAACGTTAATAAGCGATAGGACTGAATGTCACCATGTAGTAAAAATAGCCAATCGATTGCCGAAAGGAGAAAATTTGCCTCCATTATATCTTCTCCAATAGCCTTTTCTCTTGAAGTTTCTCGTTTTGGATGACCCCTTCTATTGCTTTCAGCCGTGCAGACCAACGAGTCACACTTAAGCCCCTGATGTGGATTCTTCGTGTCTGTGATGGCGCCTTGCTTTTTACATCCTTTGATGGCATAGCACACTGTTTATCTTGTGTCTCACTTTGACAGATTTCTGCTCTCTTCCACAAAGCTCTCCCATCGTCGATGAGAGTGCGAGAAGTATAATAGTTGAAAATTCGCTGTAATGTTGCAAAATCTCAAAAATAAAGCGGGTGCGGACCTATGTCTTATGTTTGGGCAAGGAATCACCACACGAGCGATGGCACATATTTTTTGAAACACCCTATACCAACAGCATTTTTCTTTTTTTGACGCATTTTAGCGCTTTCCTGCTGCGGCGCCTAGAGCCTTGTGGTACCGTCATGCCCCGACATAAAAATAGTATTCGTTGGGTTAGTTCAGGTATAGTCCGTCTATCTATCTTACAAACTCATTATAAACGCTAATCCCTTACCGTCATAATAATCTATTGTGTGAGGTGTAAAATTCGGCCACCTGATCTGGGGACTCCAGGTATGGATCTATTTAAAGACTATTATATTATTATATTTTCTCAGTAATCCACTTAAAATAATTAGGGTGAAATAAAATAGGTTTATTTTAGTTATTCAAATATGCTGATTTTTGGTTTTAAAATTTAGTTAGATGTTTGTATTGGTTTAGACAAGAAGTTATTTGCCAATTAAACGTGAAATCTAAGAATGTTTCGTCCGTGGGCAAAAAGGTGGATCTACGGGTCGTGATAAAAACAAATTAAAGCAGCGTGATATTTTATCAGTTAACACAAAAAAAAGTAATCTTCCGACGTTTACACCACCCTTCTTGAACGCGGTTTTTCAAAATTTGGTACAGTGAAGGAAGCGGCAGCTTTGACACGCAGGCCAGTGAGAACAGTGTGGTTTGTTGTAAATAAACCTATACTGAAGAGAAGAAAGAGGAAAGACTCTTTTTTTTTTTAGGAAACTGGACGCGACGGATGTCGATATAATTCGTAGAAAAATATATGCCATGTACAGGGAACAAATGATCCCCACTTTAAAAACCCTATTGCAAAGATTTAAAAAAATACAGGAATAGAGTGTTGCCGTGAGACTCTAAGGAAATGTATTTTAAGAAACGGTTTTAAAATGAAAAAAAATTAACAAACGACAAGTTATTATGGAATCGGCCCGGTTAAAAAAAAGGAGGATGGAATACCTAATTGCATTCCATGGATATAGACAGGATGGAAGGGATATTATTTATTTGGACGAGACGTGGTTGCACACACACGAAGTTCCAGATAAAGGTTGGGTAGATTTATCAAGTCAATGAAAAACCAAAGCTCCATCAAATAAAGGTAAGCGTATAACAATAATTCATGCTGGGACAAAAAACGGATTTATACCAAACGCTTTGGCCTTATCAGCTAAAAATATAAAGGACTCCCTTGGTGATTATCACGATGATACTACAGCAGAACTATTTGAAGACGGAATTAAAAACAGATTATTACCAAATATGCCACCAAATAGTGTGATAGTGATGGATAATGTGAGCTACCACAGTCGTAGGTTAAATAAAGTTCCGTGTTCCAGTGACACAAAAGTTACCATCCAGGACTATATGATGGAAAATAATATGTATTTTGAGGAAATTGAAATTTAGAATAGCAGAAGACATTTTAGAGGAGATTATAAACTTATTATAACATCTGGAGGAGAAAAGTTTTCTTTTATTTTAGAGCTGTTAAAGCTTAATTCTTATTTCTTGAAGGAGGGGATTAAGCTAACCGTATAGCTTGATACTTTCTTCTTATTTTCTTTTAATCCCCTCTTTCAATAAATAAGAATTAAGCTACAACAGCTCTAATTAAAATAAAAGAAAATTTTTCTCCTCCATATGTTATAATAAACTTATAATCTCCTCTAAAATGTCTTCTGCTATTCTAAATTTCAAAACTTAATATAAACTTCACCTCTACTTAAATACATACAACCATTTCATACACCAAGTCTTCAGCCTTTGAGTTGTACTCATTAGAGACAACTCACTTTTATGTTAAACTCGATGTTGGTGTCCTCTGAAGATGAGTATTTAAGTGCTCGAAACATGTCGGAAACTTAGAATTTTTATTGCAAATATTAAACTGTGGAGGAAGACTGCATTGTTTTATTCATCCTACTAAAATATTGAAAACGTGACAACCAGGCAACATCCCTACCGTTAAAGGATTGGTTTAGCCGAAAAGCAACCAAAAGTCAAAAAACACTTTGATGAACTTCCTTTTGACCATCGCATCGTTTTAAAAACAAAAAATAATATTTCAAGGTTAAAGTTTATTACTATGTTATTGACATAATTTGCAACCATCAGATTACTAAGAGATTTTCTGCCATGCTCACTGTAAAACATAAACTTTTGATTTTTTGGAACCGCGGTATTAAACCATAAGCTCAAAAGAAGAAATGTTACAGAGATGTGAAGAATTGACTAAGAAAGATCCGAATGTTTCGACCAATCGCTTTGTAAATCAGTTTCACATGTTGCATGATTTAATGTTTAATGAAACGTGACTTTAAGAAAGGGATGCCAATTAGTCAATAAGATATATTTTTGAATTTATTATTAAAAATGATGCTGTTATGAACTTTTTTGAATAGATCGCTTTGCAAATGATAAAGTTTTTAATAATTTTTTTCTTGTTTATTGGGTTTTTAGGTCATTTATAAATAAATAAAGGTTTGGTTTAAGTTGACGTTTCGGTTTATATTACATTAAACCATCTTCAGTACTCTATATAAATCTTAGCACTATCACTTCTATTTTTACATGTTTAACTATGTGGTAACTATGCAAGACTCTAGAATTTTGTTTTTAATAATAAAAACATATTTTTGTGTTAGTTATTTCTGTTCGAATTTTGTCAATTTTTAAAAAATATATTTGCTGTTAAAATAAATAGTCAAATAATGTGTGTAAAGTCTTGAAGGCCAAGCACAGGGGCCCACAAGTATACGATTGGCACCGAGACCCACTTGTACTAGGTGTAAGTACTCCAGATTAAATGCATTTAAAAAATGGGTATGTCAAGTTCATACAACATAATCATACCTATATATAAATAGTAAATTGTTATTATTATTTTAAATAAAATTATCATTATATTATTGTTGAATTTGGCATAAATAGTTTCTGACACGCAATACAGAAAAACTTTGTGGTGTGATGGCAAATGGACCAATCGGTTCAATGATCGGCGTGTGGCGTCGCAATTGCAACAATAACATTATTATGTTATTATTATTATTACTGTATTTTTGTTGTTGGTTATTACGTTTAAATTTGTTATTACGCTGAAGCGGAAAATTGAGGTATTGTATAAATTTTCGGCTAAAAAATGTACAGAAACTTATATAAATCGGCGTTTTTGGTGGGATGCCATGAATTAAGATTATATAATAATAATAATAAAAAAATAATTAAGAATTAAACAAAAATATATTATATAAATATACAGGGTGTTACAAATTCGACATACGAGCATTGGAATCTCGGCAACCATAGTAGTTAGAGAAACGGTTAAATGGGGACAAAGTTGTGCAATTCGGTGCTGATTAAAATGCCGCTTTAAAAGTTTTAATATTCCGAATACTTCCGATGTTATTCGAAAAAAACCGAAATTTTGCAAAATCGTTTTTATCTTTTCCTAAGCTCATTTGAATAGCTATTTAAAAATAAATGACACTTTGTCGTCGCAACTTTTTCTCCTCCACAAAATGACGATATTAAACTAAAGATCCGACGTTTCGTCTCCGAGCGGCCAACTTCAACTTTATTTTTTTAAATACGGACCTGGAATTTTTTTTACCGATTTTTAAACCCCACTACCCTCAAAATGTAATGGCGGTATTACTTTCTAATAATGAATTGTTTTTGCTTATTTCCTTTTAAATTCGTGTTTTACATTTGTCAATCCGGTCCTGGCAACGAATCACAATTATAATTAAAAACGTTATTTTTATGAAAACCTTTACAAATGGGTTTCATGAAAATTTGAGTTTATTAGGAAAGCTCTAATTTCCAAAATGTTCAAAAATATTTCCTTTAACCCATAGGTACCTACCTATGCACAGATCGATGTTTCTTATGATCCTTGCTATACTACCCCTTTTCAATTGACCTTTAGGGGAAAGTCCTCCAGTACCGGCCGGCATCCAGTACCGGCCAATTGCATTTCCCTGAATTTGTATGTTGCATTATTCCTCCAATTCTTCAAGTTTGTTTAAAGTTGATCTTACTGATAGGTGGATCGGAAATGGTCGGGCAATAGAGTCGCCAGCGAGGTCGCCAGATATTTCGCCTCTGGATTTCTTATATGGGGGGCATTAAAAAATTGTATTTATAAAAATGACTTAGATACCATGGAGGAACCGGAAGAACGCATACAGGTTGCAGTTGGTAGGATAAGGAGAAGATCGGTTGAAAGGGCTGTCGCCAAAATTGGAAGAATAATCGATCGTTGCATTGAGCAAAACGGCTTGAACATTTAGAAAATTAGGTTTTATAATTAAGACATTTATAATTATTAGAAAATTCTTATAAAATAAATTATGTTACTTATGTATGAATGTTTTAAATAAAATAGAGTGTTTAATTAATATTGTGATTCGTTGCCAGAACCGGACTGACAAATGTAAAATACGAATTTAAAAGGAAATAAGCAAAAACAATTCATTATTAGAAAGTAATACCGCCATTACATTTTGAGGGTACGGGGGTTTAAAAATCGGTAAAAAAAATTCCAGGTCCGTATTTAAAAAAATAAAATTGATGTTGGCCGCTCGAAGACGAAACGTCTCCCCCATGCGCAAACTCTAATACTCCACACTAGTGGCGTAAAGTCCACTGTAATGTTGGGCAGTAAAATTGCAACTATGACACAATGGCGAAGGTAAATTTAAAATTATCAACTTTGTGCAACGAACAGTATCTTGCTTTGGGTGAGGTACTATTACCATAGACCATGGTCTATGCTATTACTCAACAAGTGGATAAAGTTTGTGACATGATCCGAATGAGTATAACTGTCCTTTATATAGTACATAAGAGTTTATTATTATAAATCTTCAACAACTATTTAACAATTTATTGATGTAAATAACAGTTATACCTTGCGCCTATAAAGCAATTTTTGACTAACAAATGTAAAAATGATGAAATTTTGATACGTTCAATAATCCCTAAAATACAACTTATAATTATTAAAATTAAAATACAGCGCGCCATTTTAAAGGGAAGGATGGGTCGAGTGCGTTGGAAAAGTATTTTCAATCTACCAATGATTCTCAAGTTTGATAAGATTTTATCGTACTTTTTCAGTACCCCTGCCGCCATCTTTGAGAATTGGGTCAAAAATTTACGCTTGTATTTTAGTTGATCTAGAAATCTAGAAGGACCTACCAAAATTTCATTATTCTCACATTTAACAAATGTAAGAATGATGAAATTTTGGTACGTTCAATAATCCCTAAAATACAACTTTTTAAATGTAAATTTTTGACGCAGTTTTCAAAGATGGCGGCAGGGCGCCATTTTAAACGAAAGGATGGGTCGAGTGCGTTGGAAAAGTATTTTCAATCTACCAGTGATTCTCAAGTTTGATAAGATTTTATCGTACTTTTTCAGTACCCCTGCCGCCATCTTTAAGAATTGGGTCAAAAATTTACGGTTAAAAAGTAGTATTTTAGTTGTTCTAGAAATCTAGGAGTACCAAAATTTCATTATTCTCACATTTTCCAAATGTAAGAATGATACAATTTTGGTACGTTCAATAATACCTAAAATACAACTTTTTAAATGTAAATTTTTGACGCAGTTCTCAAAGATGGCGGCAGCGCGCCATTTTAAACAGGATGGGTCGAGTGCGTTGGAAAAGTATTTTCAATACAAACGATTCTCAAATTTGATAAGATTTAATCGTAGGGGAGAAGGGGGAGGATTCGGCCACTCTCTGTTTTGTAGGTTATATCATATACAATATCGAATATATTATCATTTTTTTGACATTATCTGATAGTTTATAGGGACTTGTTAACCACACCTATAAGTACAAACATCATAGATGTTGTTTTTTTAGAATATCTCGCTTTTTTTAAAGCCGTGTAAATGGCCGAAAGCTCCCTGCCCCTGGGGAGGATTCGGCTAGAGGGGTGGGAGGATTCGGCTTAGTAAATTAGGATGCCAATATACTAAAAAGAACGTTTATTCTAGCAAATATGTAAGGAATGGAACTCAAATACATTTTCTAAAGTAAAAACGGATATATACAATCATGCATTAGGTGATAGAAACATAATTTTTTTTTATCTTAGATCGTAACTGCTGAAATTAAAGTTGAAACGAAATAAAGATTGTGTGCGAGCCGTGCCTTTTGCAGATGGAGAAGGTAATTTATGAAGAATATTCTCTCTTGCCACCCAACTGACATCTTCAACCAATGGGAAGTGAAAGTTTGAAGTAATTCCACGCCTCCGAAGAAACTTTACTTTTAGTTCATTGCCAAGGGTGTCTAAAATCTGACCAATGAAATAACAAAACGCAGTTTTACTCAGAGTTTGTGAAGTTTTACGAAAACGAAATCCCCTTTGCCTAATTCAAAAGTTTTTGGGAATCTTAGATTTTGACAATTTCATGGCAAATTCATACGCCAATTTTTGGACCTGAGTATATGATAAGCCATAATTTAAATTGGAGCATTTCTTTATGTAGCAGCAAAGCTGGTTTTCTTCATCGACAGTAAATATTTGTTTATTCGTGAACTTGTTTCCATATTTATTAATTGCAGAATCTTCTCCCATGCTCTCATTTACGGAATCCTCCATGTTCCTTACTACTTCCTGACGAGTCTTCTTTTTAAGTAAAATCTTCAACCTGGATTGCAATGTTGTCCTTTTAACATCATGCTGCCTTGCAGCTTCATTAAGACCAGATTCATTTTTTAAATAAGCCAAGATGGCGTTTTTCATTTTTTTTTCGTCGGTCTGCCTGTGCGTTTTTCTTTTATACACACGCGGCATCTAAAACCATAAAAAATAAGAAAAAAACTAACCCAAAAAAATATCCCAGGGATGATTCGACCAGCCGAATGCTCCCATCGTTCGCCTGGCCGAATCCTCCCCGTAGGTATAAAATTAACAATGGCGACTATAAATAAAACATGTGTTTTAGTTTCAAAAGTTTAACATCATAAACATTTTTATTAAATATATGATTTTACGCTCCAATTATTATATTAATGCAATAGGGCAATTTAATGTAATATGTCTCAAGTTGTAGGAGCAAAATAATTACCTTTTTGGGCCAAAAATAATAATTTTTCACTGTACACAAACACTGCTTTGTATCTCGACCAACTTCTGGGATATACTAAAGGCGTTTATAACGTATTGGATGATGGCTAAAATTCGCGGCAAATTTGAATATATAACGAAATATTGCGACCGGCCGAATCCTCCCCCTAGCCGAATCCTCCCCCTTCTCCCCTACCTTTTCAGCACCCCTGCCGCCATCTTTGAGAATTGAGTAAAAAATTTACGCTTAAAAAGTAGTATTTTAGTTGTTCTAGAAATCTAGAAGTACCAAAATTTCATTATTCTCACATTTGTAAATCGACAGATAACAAGAGATGGGGGAGCAGACTTTATACGCGCTCTGTATATTTAAATACAGTAACTTTAATTGGTCCTACAATCGCGTCGCGTTAGTTATTGAAATTTTGTGCGTTGATTGGTCGCAAACCAGTGAGGTAATGGATTCATGACTGCACTAGCATCAAAACGGGGTATAATTGCGTATCACAAATTGGATATAAAGTATTTATAAACAGTTGTAGAAAGCACTCTCACCAGAACCGAATGTCTCCTTGTTTAAGAATCGCCATCCCAGTGATCCATTTGTATAGGACACCGTGTACGGCATCATTTTAAATTGTACTTATCACTTCATCGACGTATAAAATGAACTAATTAATATTGTTAACGTGCAAGCACATAAAGTTTTTTTTTGGTTTTAAGCTGTTTTACTGGATTCTTAATCTTTGACCTTTAGTATCGGTATTAAATTAACATAATTTGGTTTAGGTGTTGATGAGTGAATTAAAAGTTGCCTAAAACGTTGTTGCTATAGTCTATCTTTAAATGGCGCGAAGTAATAAATGCTCATTAAATATGCAAAATACATACCGGGGTATCAAGAACAATTTATACACCATCCCTAAAAATCTATTGCGTTTGCATTAAAAGATCCAAATAATAAGCATTCCTTAGGTAGGTCCACCCTGAATTTATCGCAAGCGATTGTTATATTTGAGGATTTGCCATTGTTATTGGGAAAATGCCTTAGCCAGACAGAAGCGTGTATTGGGGAAGTTTTTAAATTAAAAATCTTAAACATGCCTATTCTCCTAAAATTGTATCATATTAGATTCGTAGGTATTTATAACATATGAAAACATTTAAAAAATCGTATTAACTAATAAATAACAATGGGTGGTACTATTTTACATAATATAATTATAAAAACAAGATATAATATAGAATCTTACAAACAAAGCATTTTCAAAAATCGAATAATACTTTGTCGTTATGGCTTAATCATAGTCCGATTCGGAAGATGAACTTTTATTAACATCATTTATAATAAGCGGTTCAACCATTTCTTCAATTATTATATCACTGATTTTACCCATAACTTCATAAAAGTCTTTTTAAATCCACCATTTTATAAGTCGTGTTTTTTCTGGCGACATCTGTTTTTATTTGAGCCCATATAAGTTCGATCGGGTTTATTTCGCAGTGGTAAGGAGGGAGTCTGAGCACAGATATTCCCCGTACCTTTGCCGTTTTATCGACTACATATTTTTGAATGTATTCTTAAGTAAATTGGCTAGTACCAATAGTTCTTTTTTTAAGGAATCTAATGGAAATTCTATTTGTCTCAAACTTAGCCATTCTGTTATTTCACTTTTACGCCACTTACTTGTTGGTAATTTTTCCGTCAGCCTAGAGTGATAACTTGCATTATCCAATACAATTATTGCATCTTTTGGTATAAGATCCAACATTTGCTCGAACCATTCTTCAAAGACATCGGCATTCATAATTATCTTCGTAATAGTCTCCTGCATTTTTAGATTGGAACATCAGTAGACCACCTCTAACGAACCCTTCAGAACTTCCAATATGGGTTATGACAATTCGATGTTCTTTTCCAGATGGCGATCTTGCCGATCTTAATCCTGTAGACAATCCTTACAAAAAAGCTTGCCTTGAACTTTTAATATTTTCATCCTGCCAAAATTTAGTCACAGTGTGGCCTTCATTTAGCCATGCTTCGTCTTTTTTTAAATAATTTCTAAAGCGTATTTCTACACATAAATGGGTAGTCCGGGTCTTCTCGGATTGAGGACAAAATTTTGTCCAGCGTGAGAATTTCTGTTTTTAAAAAGAAAGTATGAACTTTTCGCCTTATTCTCTGCATTAAAACGTCATCCAGCTCAGGTTTTGGTCGTACTGCAGAAGTTTTTGGAGGTTTGACGCCACTTTTTTCTTCTTTTAAAAGTTTATACATTGTTGTTTTCACAACGTTAAGCATATCTGCTGTAAATTGTACTGCATTGTCAACCCTCAAATCCGCATTCTTACTTTTAATAGAATCGTATTGTCGAAAATTCTCCAATTTAATTAAAAAAACCCTGACACTTCACACTATGACTAGTTTCACTGAGAAACAAACACCCAATGTATAGATATAAATAGGTGTATTATTCCAATAGAGGCCCCCATAAAGGCATAATTACCACATAATTAGCAAACAGGTAACCAGGATTAGGTATAAAAAAATAAATAAAATGATTAGAGCAGAAACGGAATAAGTAACTAGACTCTAATTAGTTTTGATAAAATTGCTTTCGAAAATTCCAGGTAAATGTACACAATTTAGAGCTTAAGAAATTTAATAATAATAGTATATTATTAACCAAGGTTTAGACAGCCATCATTATTGCCCGAGCGGCAAGTTTAAATCACGAGGAGCGGAGCGACGAGGGATTTAAGACGCGAGGGCTATAAGCTGTCTAAACCGTGGTTAATATAATATTTTTTTCACTACTACAAACTTTTATAAGACATTTATCTTTATAGTATTAATAATTATAAAAAATTATAGGTAGGTATAAGTATATTTTTTAATCAAGTTACCTGCGCTTTGGAATTGGCAAAATATTTTGTTGTTTTGTCAGGTGGCTTTGTTAATGTCAATTTGTGTTCATTTATGTTATCAGATTTCACGAGTTTGTTGTTATAGGGTTCTTTACTAATGTTTTCATTTTATTTTCCTTTGATTCTGAGGTTAGGTTAGGTTCTGTTAGGAATGGTAAGTTATTCGTCGATATATCAAAGTGTCGATATTATTCTAAAATATTTATTAAAGTGACAAAGTCCGTTTTTAATTAATTTATTTCGACATTACTGATTTAAAGCTTTATTACGACCCGAATCTGTCCTCCTAATGAATATGGCGAATTATTGTCTCTTATACCTTATATTTGTTATTGATTGTATCGATATTTTACAATATCAAGCATCTCTAATAATCTAATATGTATTGATAAATATCTGGTTGCCTAACCACAAGAAATCACCTTTCAGGTTATTCATGTTTATGAATTCATGTTGTAGAATTAAAAAATCAAGTTACCTGCGTTCAAATAGTTTCTTGAAGATCGGTCAATAATGAATTTCAATGCCTTATTATTGACCATGGTCAATAATAACTTATAAGGTAGAGAAAAACGATTTCTAACGTTAATAATTAATCGGTCTATAATGGCGATGTTATAGGTTAGTAGTGGAAAAAAATATATATTTGAAGACAAAACTTGAATTTAATGTCGATACTTGTACTAGATCTGCACAAATTTAAAAATTCAGGCCTATTTAAATCTATACATGCTGAAAAATCTTGCACGCCCATGGAGAAGACGGTTTTGTTTGATTTATTACTTCGCATCATTTAAAGATAGACTATAGTTGCAAATAGTTGAGTGAGTCTTACCTTCCCTGGCAATTACTAAGTTTAATTTAAAAACTGTGGGGTGGATTTCATTCTTGGTACAGATTTACTTTAGGTTACTTCTAATTTTATTGGCATAGAAATTAAAACTTATAAGGAATAAAACTCTGTCTTACACCAAGTAATAGTTAATGTTTTAATTTGTACTTTTTATTTTGTTATTAGATTGGTAAGTATTTACCTATACTGGAGTAAGTAGGTGGGTCAGGGTGATTGACCATCATGTCCCACTCCCTTAACTTTTTTATTTTTCATGATAGGTAAAAATAAAACACATTAGCAGTAGTTGAAATACATTTTTCAGGGCTGTCCACAAATTCCCATAGTCACTTCATTTACATACATATACTATCGACCGGTAAATTACTTATCTCTATCCTTATTCTATCTTTTAGGTTCTCTAACGTTATCTGGTCAATTCTTATAAACTGTCTTTTTCAAATACCCTCTAGCGATTTCGAAAAATTTCGTCGTAAGTATTTATATCTGGATTATACTTGTTACGAAAAATACATAACTGCTAATACAGGTATTAAATCAAATGGCATGCAGGAAATCTAAGTAACGTTGATCAGACCAGAATCGATAATAATGTCTATTTATAAAGAAAATAATGTAGCTATCATTTTCTTTGCTATTAATCATTCCATTTACATAAAATATAGCCTGATCAGAAAATATTATATTTTGGAAAAAAACTTCGTTTTCTTCGCATCTTGCAAGTTGATAAAGGTTAAGGGGTTCTAGGGAGGGGACTGAAAATTTTATAGAAAGATGATCGACAATTTAAATTAATTTCCGTGTTTTAGCGCTTTTCTTAAAAAATAATACCACCCTGTATAGGCAATCCCACTTCTGACAAATTGTAGAGTGAATAATTTAAACAAGAGATATAGTGCAGTAATGTACTGAGTTTTAACACACAAAAGAATCCGAGAATAATACAAATTAACGTAATCTTAATGCTCAACGAACAATGTCAAACTCGAGCCTGTTCTCTATCGACTAATTAATTCCCTTTAGTTCTTTCCCTTTTCACTTGTTGTAAGTTTACATTAACATAGACTCAACAAAATCGGAGCATGAACATATTCGATGTCATGTCATCAATAGGGTTTTTGTTGTCTCGTACCGAAATGATCCAGGGTTCTACACGTAATAATAATAATCACCTTTTTCTACCACTGACTTAAGAAATCGCGATTATTTACTTCATTTCTCTAATGAGAAGTAAAATTTCTCTACCGAGGGAAATAACGATAATAGATAATACCCTGGGTAAATAATGAAAAACTTTCTGTGTAATAAAGTTAGGTTACACACGATTTTAGCATTCATACTCACCGTTTCTTTAACATGTTATTAGTCTTCAGCCTTGACTAACCATCTTAAATGAAGAAATTCCGCAAAATAATATAAAATTGTTAATAAAACAGGAATTTTCATCATAAATTGGAAGATATTTTAAAAGGAAACTGTCATGTTCAATAATGTCAACACGACCACAAATTTTCTACTAACTGACATTTAAAATCGCATTTCTATAGTTTTATTTTTCCCACGCTACTTGATTTTCGAAATATTTTAAAAATTAGGCAGAAATGGCTAATATAATATACCTAATTATTCGAATTGAAGAGGAAAGAAAAATCCAAAATTCTTCACAAATATTTAATATCTCGCTCTACGCGTTTCGGTTTCTTAAACCATTTTCAAGAGCTGTACAATATAAACACAAACTTTACATAACAAGCTCACAATGGCGAGCACAGGTTAACTAACTATATAAAATTGATCAACGGGATAAACCCAAAAAAACATTTAAAAAATAAAACAAAATATACCGAACCAGAGCGACATCTAGATTGCACAAAGAGAGGTTCTATTATTTAAACAAACATTCACTACTTAAACTCGTTCACGATTCTCGCTGACTCCCTATAGTGGGCGTTGACAGGATCGTTCAAACACTCAATTTGATTATTTAATCTCTAATTTGGCTATTTCTATGTTTTCTAAAAATTCAGCTTATGGCCTTTATTCGCATTATGTAGCATTTTAAAGTTGTCTTTAGTATTAAAACTATGTAAATTGTCTCTTAAATGTAGGCCAAAATCTGATCTCCTGTCATTAGGCGATTTCTGAGAGTTTAAATGTTCTTTTATTCTAATATTAAAACTACGTCCTGTCTGACCAGCATATTTAGCTGTGCAAGAGTTACAGGACAACAAATACACCCCACTCTTGTCAAGCACGTTAATTGAATCCTTTACTCTCGCGAATAAGCTACGTAAATTGTTTAACGATTTGTAAGCTATTTTAAAATTGTTGTTTAAGGACTTCAATACATTACCCACTCTCAGAGAAACAGCGCCCAAAAAAGTTAGCCTTATATATCAAGGAGGTTGAAAAGATGTTATGGTCTTATCCAAGGGGTCAGTCAACACCTTCTTAAGCATGCCATTAATTTTTTTTTATTAAATTATTGATTAGTGATATCTTGTATCCGTTGTTATAAGCAATTTGAAAGATGATGTTCTCTTCCCTCTCAAATTCCAAAGGTAAGAGTGGGATGGTGAACAAACGATGGATCAAAGAGTTAAAAGCTGCCATTTTATGAGCTAAACAATGATTTGAGTCAGCAGGTATAACATTGTCTGAATGTGTGTTTTTCCGATAAATAGCATACTCAAAAAAGTTATTCACCCTCTTTATTGTCAAATCTAAAAATTCAGACAACAATCAGATTCTATTTCTTTTGTAAATTTGATGTGATTGTTTAAAGAATTAAAAAAAAATCCAATTCATTCCCTGTTCCTGTCCAGACAATAAAAGTATCATCAACATATCTGCGCCATAATAAAATTGTATCTAGAAGGTAAAAATTTGAATTAAACAACTTATTTTCAAAATCACCCATAAAAATTTCAGCTAAAAAGGGGGAAAAACCTGAACCCATGGGTAAACCATCCGTCATTTTAAAAAACTTGTCATTAAATCCAAAAAAATCTAAACCTAGACATTTATTCAAAAGGGACATTATACCCCTCCGTACATTATCAGACAGAGATAAGTTTTCTCCAAACATTCCACGATATTCACCACCAGTTGTCGGGGAATACTTGGAAACAGATTGACCACATCAAAAGAAACCAAAAGGCAATCATTTGGTAAGTTAATACTTTTTAAATATTGAATTAATTCGTTGGTGTTCTTAATACTGTATTTATTTTGATAATTCAAGAGGTTTCTCAAACATTTGTCTAGTCATTTTGCTAAAAAATATGCCGATGAAAATACAAAACTAACAACAGGTCTAATTGGCATATCATTTTTGTGAATTTTGACCATACCGTATAATAAAGGGGTACTGGAATTCATAGTAATTACAGGTTTATTCATCTTAAGTTCATCATAAAAATTTTGGCCATTAATCAATCTTTTAGGTTCTGTAGTGTAAGACGGATTCGGATCTTTCTAAAGTTCGATAATCATATTATTATTATCCAAAAAGTTTTGAACCCTATTGAAATATTGTTGTTTCTCCATAATTACCAAACAATTGCCCTTGTCTGCCTTTCCCAATACTAAGTCATTTAATTTAATTTTTTGTCTTAAAGTTCGGCAAATATTCTTTTGTACATGAAGTTTATTATTACATCGTTGATTAACAAAAGTATTCTTCTGTTTCCTAATAATGTGTCTACAAAACCCTCTAACAGAATTCATCACATCAACATCACAAAACTTTAGGGCCATTTCTATATCAGCCAACAAAGAAGTCACCTCTGAAACGCGTAGAGCGAGATATTAAATATTTGTGAAGAATTTAGGATTCAATTATAATTATTCGAATTAAATATGCAATAATTTAGTGTTAGTATTAGAAAAAATTTATCTCAGTTGAGAAAGCTGTTATACAGGGTGATTCACGACGATGGCGTATTAGACGTTTCTGGCAAACCAGTCAATGGAATGATCCAAAAATTTGGTTTGTTGCATAAAAGGACATGCTCTACACAGCTATAATATTTTGGATAATGCGGTATTGCCGCTTCTACTAGAAAGTAGTAGCAACTTTGATATTTTAAATGGAACACCCTGTATGTTAACTTATTCTTACAATCGCTAGTAGTTGCTTAACACATTTTCTTATCACTTCCCTATACCTATCTCTTGCCGATTTTGAGATATTGCTAAGTCACTGAGGTAGTTAGGCAATACCCGGAGGCCTTTTATGCTATGGCCAAAGCTAAGTTGCAGTATACAGGGTGATCTAAAAATCCAATTATTTTGGTTACCTACGTGAAAAAATGTGTAAAAGTCGATTTAAAAAAAAAACACCTTGTATATTATTACTGATTTGAAAAGCTGATAAAATTTGCTATTTATTTATGTATACCATATTCTATACCCAACTAGTAGTTTCTGATTTATAAGCATTTTTATTTGAAAAGGTTTCTTGAAATAGGTTATTCATATGAATTTTTTAGGTAGTGTGCCATGCATTCTCATATGTTTTGTGTCCTGTCATTGTTGTTATGGTTTCGATATTTTAGTTTCTCTAGCCCTTGTCAGCCGAATAATAATTAGTTAAAAACTATGGAAGAAAACTATTCAAACGCAGTTCTAATGAATTTATTTATTCTGTTTGGAGAATTTGATAAAATTATAAGCAGGACGTGTAGAAAGTTTAATAAGATGTATCCGAATCTACCGCCAATAGACAACAAAAAGTTTGTTCGATTTCAAAATAATTTCGTTGCGTTTGGTTCAACTTTAAAAGGGCCAAGAAAGAATAATAAGTATATCAATATGCTAAAACAATAAACTTATTATTATTTACTCTAGGATTTTTAAAGCACCCTGTATATTGCAACTAAACTTTGGCCACAGCATAAAAGGCCCAGAATTTAAAAAATATCATCATGTATTTGCAGGTTATGTTTTTCGAGAAAAAAAAAATGGAAAATAATTAATATCTTAAAATCGGCAAGAGATAGGTATAGGGAAGTGATAAGGAAATATGTTAAGCAACTACGAGCGATTGTAAGAATAAGTTAATATACAGGGTGTTCCATTTAAAATATTAATGTTGCTACTACTTTCTAGTAGAAGCGGCAACACCGCATTACCCAAAATATTTGAGCTGTGTAGAGCATGTCCCTTTATGCAACAAACCAAATTTTTGGATCATTCCATTGACTGGTTCGCCAGAAACGTCTAATACGCCATCGTCGTAAATCACCCTGTATACCTCGCCCTATCCAGGATATAAAAGCGCTCAGAACAGCTCACTTCTTAACCTAGGTATATAATGTACTACTATTTAGCACTTGGGTAGTTATTGCTAGGAAAGTACATGGCAGTAACGCAAATGGAATAAAAGTGCCTGACTGCCTGTATAATGATTTCGTTTATTCCCGGTAGTTTGCGAGTGGAACCAACTATTAAAAAATATTGTGCAAGTGTAAAAAGTATCACGTAGCAGCCACCTTTTGAGGCGCACTTAGATTTCGCCGTAAATTGTGATATCACGTTCTTGCAAAGTGATTCATTTCATAGGTACCGTGCGTTCTCGAGTTGTAAAGGTGATGATTATGAATTATAAATTTAGAATGAATTAATTATTATCCATCCAATAACCTACGAAATTATTTTGTTATAGAATGTGATTTTCGAATGTATGATTCACTTTTTGGTCATATAACCTTTGATTTGGTGTTTGTATAATATAAGGTATCCGCTAATTAATACGTTAATATCCGAATTCTCGAGAATATTCTCCAAAAGATTATTACCAATAATTTTACATCTCTACCTATACCTAAACTCAACAGTTATAGAAAAAATCACGATTGAACATAGTTCGACCTGTTTATTTAAAAAGAACAGAACAACAAATCACATTAAATGTCGAAAACGTGCGCCATTTACGACTTGACAATATCCAAGGCGATCAATAAACTATCTTGGCACGTTTTCAACCATTTCTGGAGTTATGGCACGCACTTCTCTTCGGATCTCCTCTTTCAACTCCTGCAGGATGTTTGGCCTGTCCACAAATACTTTCGATTTGAGGTAACCCCACAAAAAGAAGTCCAGTGGCGTTAGATCTGGCAATTTAGCAGGCAATTCGATAGGTCCTCTCCTTCCTATCCACCAATTGGGAAAGGTTTATCGTACAGTTTCTATGGGACTAAACGGTGACAAGTCAATATTCGGAAATACCAGAATTGAAAAAAAAAACACACAATGGAATGTTTTGCTCGATTTACAAATAAATCCTCAGAAATACGGTCTTACTTATTGATATGTTCAATGGTAATTTTTTTGAGAACTATTGAGTTTAGGTATAGAACATTGTACTTAGAATTCGATGCAAAATTAAAAAATGAAATAAAAGATAGATGGTTTCATTTGAAAGAAGTTGATGGTCGTAACTTAATTTTGGGCCACCCTGTATACATGAAACTACCATGAAAAAAAGGCAGTGTTGAAAGGATTTAAATAAATTGCTTTATATCATGATCTAAATCGCGATTTAAATCACTTGATATTTTCAATTTAAATGATGATTAAAATCAAAATTTCTGATAAGTTATAATTAAGAGAAAATAAAAACTTTCAGTTTTAATTAATGGTTTATTATATCAAAAAAATAAAACCACTGTACCTAAATAATGTTTATTTTAACTAATTGTAGTGCTTGTACAAAAAAACTAATTTTGCAGCTTTTTCCTTTCCTAATCGATCTCTGAGTTTGGAATGAACTAAACCAAATGTTGAGAAAATTCTCTCGACTGATGCGGAAGAAGCAGCAGCACAAAGTAGTTGTCTAATTATGAAGAACTCTTTTTGAATAATCGGTATATTTTGTTGCGACTTCCACCAATCTATGGGTTTTACATTCTAGAGTATATCATCATGAAACATAATAACAGTGAAAGGTTCTGATCTGGCAAGAAACTTTACTATGAGTGGTAGTAAACCAGTACTTGGATCTAATTCTTTATCAGCTTTTAAAGCAACATTTTTTTCACTCTCTGTTAGTGTTTGCACCACACCAACGGCAGCCATGGAGGTCCTATTAGGACTAATTCCTCTCCATCTATACTTAGAGAAGGAAGCCAAATGGGCAACCTACAGAATGCATCAAGCAGCAACGAACAAACCGCAGTTGTGCATGCTAGAGGGTACCGGAATGCTGGCGGACATTATGACCAGCAGCATTCTGGAAATGCCCTCAGATATCATGACAAAAGTATAACCAATGACAAACTGCCCTATAATGTCGTTTATCCCAGTAGGGAGGAATGGGACAGCAATAGTGGGACTTTGCTTAGTTCGATATTTGGATTATACACAGACGGCTCCAAAACTAATGAAGAGGTTGAAGCCGGTGTATACGGCAAAAGTCCGAAAGTAAAGCTGACACTCAGTCTGGGATCCATGGCGACCATATTTCAGGCTGAGGTTCACGCCATTGAAATGTGTGCAAAGCTGCTGACAAATCGACAGTACGCACACAGGGCAATCAAGATATTCTCTGACAGTCGAGCCGCTCTAAAAGCCCTTGAATCGAGATGGTGCAATTCAAAGACGGTGTGGAGCTGTCGCGAAGCACTATTCGAACTGTCTCAATAATAGAATTACCCTAGTATGGATTCCGGGACACATGGGTCTAGAGGGCAGCGAGGCTGCTGACAAGCTCGCTAAGAGTGGAGCGGCAACGAAATTCACGGGACCCGAACCGGCAATAGGTATATCCCATGCTACCGCCAAGATAAAGATCCTGGCCAAAGCAACAGATAAGTGGAGAAGGCATTGGTTGAGCTTACTAGGCCTAAGGCACTCAAATGCATTCATAAACAGCCATAGAAATCAACATCTAACTGACAAACTACTAGAGCTTAATAGGACGAATCTTAAAGCCCTAGTGGGACTGTATACCGGCCACTGCAGACTGCGACACCATATGCACAAAATTGGACTGGCGCAAGATGAGGAGTGCCGACTCTGCATGGAAGATGCAGAAATCAGCGGAGCACGTACTGTGCGCCTGCCCTGCAGCAGCAAGAACCAGATTCGCCCTATTTGGCGAGGTGACACTACTGCCGGAAGACATGAAGAATGTCTCCCCCAATACAATTTATTAGCTTTATTAAGAAGATAGATCTATTGGGAGAAATATAAATAAGGTGTGAGCCACAATAGATCATTCGGTCGCAGTGGAGGGTTAATTGTAACCCACTCACTTTCAACCTAACCTAACCTAACCTAGTGTTTGCTAAGTTTTTGTTGAGTCAAGAAGATGCCAACAAATGATATGGGGTTCACTGTTCATAACGCCTCTTAAATTTTTGCAGTTCATTTAAAATTACGTCCGTTTTGTCAAAATGAGTTTCTAATATTTTAAATTCTTCCACAACATCTGAAAGACTGGCACTGTTTCATTGAAGTCTATATATTGCGATAGAGATAGGCTTAAGTATTGTTAGGTAATCTTCGAGTAATCTTTTTAAGTGAATGTTGTAATTTTTTCCTCTTATAATATTGTCAATTTCGTTCTTGTTCTCTTCAGCAATTTTGAAAAGTATGGCCCCTGACTTAACGAAACCTTCTAAACAGTCGGCAAGCGAATTCCATCTGACATCATTTGGCAAAACTAGTTTTTTGACTCCTTCTTTGGCATATGCTGCAGAGGCAAAATGGTTGTTACGGAAGTATTTGGCAATGAAAACAACATTTTCCTTAATATCAACGATTTCCAAATCCTTACATAGCTAATTTAAAATATGTGCAGCACAACCATATGTAATAAGATTCAATTATAACATAAAAATAAAAATAGAAAAAAAATCTTGATTTTTTTTGAAAAATATTGCAATTTTTGATGATGATTGGTTTCTATTAACAAATTTATTATCATATAATGAAAAAAATATGATTGTATAAACTAACAAATAAATAAAAAATAAAACTGTCTGCACTACGGAAATCTTCAGAAGGTAGGAGATGTCAAACCGAACATGGTGGCCATTGTTATTTTCTTTATTTTATGTTAATTTTAAATGTATTTTAATTAATAAACACGTCAGAAAACTGTATTTGTCATTATCTCGAAAACGGACAACATTGGCATAGAACATAGTATAAATTTGGACCACCTTATATACACGTATATATACCACGTATACTTCAAAATAATTTTAGAACATATATTTGCTTACACCCTACAACTTTTGTAAAAACTTTTTTTTATATCTTAAATAGTAGAGCCGAAATATTACTTTGTCCACCCTGAGTGGGTAAATATCCTGTATAAAAGCAATAGCTTTAAAATATTTTTGAATGATTTTAGAGGCGGTTTTGACCGCAAAGGCTATCTAAAAAAAACCAGCTTGATCGGGTTCGTCATAAAAGTACCCATCACGTTTCTGTAGAGTGATTCATTATGAGAGGTCTCGTGGTTCCACGTCGTAAGGTAAATTACAAACGATTACGTGTCTACACAATCAAGTATACATTTTAAAAATTAATTTTTTTTTCAGCATGGTTGAAGTAATAAAAAATTTTATATTTAGATTTACAATAGATATTATTATTTACGTTGATGTTCATTTCAAAATGTAAGACTTTTAGGCCCAAATTATCAATATCCTGGTAATTCTAACTACAAGATAACTTCTAAGGATACCGTTATTAGAACAATTGCTGTCATGGAAGTTCTGTGGCTGATATTACTAACAGGACATTTATAAGTTGGGCCTTACAGGGTTATAATTGGTGGAAACAATAAGAAAGGGGTCAAATACCTGAACAAACTAATTAACCTACGACAATGAAATTCGATACAGAAAGGTTAAAAATGATATCAGCAATGTTGCCAAATTTTACGGTTTTTGAATAGAGCTTTACATTTTTTTTTAAATATTAGTTGCTCGCCATTAATAATACCCAGCATAAGCATACAACGTTACATAATAAGTGCTTAATACGAGTACCCTATACACGAATCTGAAATATTATCATTTGAAACATTAGTATAATTGTAATAAAAAAAACTCGTGACATATTATGATAAAAGAACAAATTATAATAAACGCGATAAGAATTAAGCAATAACCTATTGACGCAAATATTTCAAATAAATATAAACTAGATTTCTTTTTAATTAAATCTTACATGGAAAAGATAACAAATAAAAAAATATGCAAGGCATTTCTATAGTGAGTGAAGCCCCACAGCAAATGCTAAAATAATTATTCATTCTATCTATTGATCATGGTGAAAACAATGTGATTAAAACTGTGTTTAATTGGTTGTGTATAGTATGTATAGTATAGTATAGGATGGAGTACTAGCAGTAACTGCATACTGCCAGCATTTCTGTGCTTGAAGATGAATTTGACTCAAGATTTAATATTTCTTAATTATTAAGATAAACTACTCTTCAAGCGTGTTAAAAACCTCTTACTGCTGATGCCATTTTCATTTCATTTTTAAATCTCTTTATTATTCCTTTATTCCATTATACAGAGTGTTATTTAATAAGTGTCCGATATTTTACAGGACGATTCCTCAGTTATTTATAAGATGAAACCTGGTTTGATACCCATGATACCCCATCAAAAGGTTGGGTTGATTCTCGTGACAGGTGTAGAACAAAGGCACTATCAAACAGAGGAAAAAGAATAACCATAGTGCATGCAGGGTCCGAAGATGGTTGGGTACCAAATGCACTTTCATTGGCAGCCAAGAATATAAATGACTCCTGTTTGGATTACCATAACGATACCACAGCGGAGTTATTTGAGGATCGGTTCGTAAATAAGTTAATTTCCAATGTTACTCCAAACAGTGTGACTGTTATGGACAACGCAAGTAACCACAGTAGACAGTTAAACAAGCACCCTCGCAAGCACCCTTGTTCAAAAGATACGAAAATGGAAATACAGGAATTTATATGTATCAGAATGATATATATTTTCATGAAAGTTAGTAAAGTTACACTAAAAGAGAGTTACTTGATGTGCTTAAATTTCTGAACCTAGAAAAGGAGTACTACTGCGACAGCTACGTTAAAAGTAAGGGGCATACAGTGCTAAGGCTTCCGCCGTATCACTGTATATTCAATCCCATAGAACACATATGGCATCAATTAAAATCTGCCGTTAGACGTAATAACGTATCACCCACTATAAACGCTAGTGTAGTGGATATTATTATTACTGAAGTGGACAAAGTGCCTGTGAATAGCTGGAAAAATTGTGTTTCGCATATATATTAAAACTGTTGAAAACTCATACCTTCAAATTGGGAATATTACAGAAAGATTTATTATTAACATAGGTGTTAATTGTGACAGTGAAAATGAATTAAATGAGTAAATTGTAGTTGCAATAATTAATTATAATATATAATTATAATATATTCTATCTAAAATTGTTTATTATTTGTGTCAAATCATCCATGCATAAAATACAATTCAGTGCGGGCCGGTGTAGACCCCAGTCTGAATTTAAAAATGCGTCAACACGAGTCGGTAAGTCATTCTCTTAAATCTGTGAACGAACTTTATGTGCCGCCCATTCGATGCGCCGTGGCTAGAGACAAGATTTGTCATATTTTTCGGGACTTTCATGGAGTAAAGAACGGTATAGTTGGACTGTACTATCCAAGAAGCACCAACACCGATTGGTCGCAAGATCATGCCTTTCTTTTCGTCCGAATGCGTTCTTATTCTGGTTTCTCCGCAACCAGCAAATAATCATATATTACGCTAGCTTGGACAAGTTGTCTCAATTTATCTCTTTTGTTGCAATAAATATTTCCTGCATCAGAAAAAATTTGCTTGCTAAAAACACTTGCAACAAGCAGATAAAAAAATGTCTGCCTGATTTTTTTAGTAAGGGCATATCTTTTTTTATTAAAATTACATCATTCAAATGGAGATTCGTTTCTAGGAATTACAGATGTTGTAAGGTTAGGTAGGCTGGTTTTTGTTCCCTAGGTTCGATAGTTTTACTTTTTCTTAAAGCTTCACCCGCAATATTTTCGTGATACTCCCTCGCACAAAGAATAATGTGCATCTCTCTTTTTTTTGGCACCATTGTTGTTGCTAAAGGTATGGACATCTGGTTTTTTTCCTCAGAATTATAGGTAAGTGACTGCTCACTTGAGTTATGTTCCTTACCAAGAATTATTTGCCTAATTCCTAATTTCACATAATACGCGATCTCCCAACTAATTGTCATAACATTTTCTTTTAAAGTAGGAGTGGTAGCCATTGTCAAATATTGTTTGACTAGCATATCTTAAAAATGTTGTTTCAGGTTTTTCTTTAATTCATCTTTAAGTGTACTACCAACATCAAAAAAATGTTCACTCTTCTTTGATTGATATCAAATAAAACAACGGCAGTCTACCTCCACAGCAGTCTACCTCCACAATATTGTGGAGGTAGACTGCCGTTGTTTTATTTGATTATATCAACTCCACTGTAATGGACTACTTCTTCAAGTTTTGATTGATATGTTTTCAACATACTTACAAATGGAATGATTTCGGAAATACCACTGCTTTCATAACTGGTAATTTTTGTAATTTCCTCGAAAGGTTTAAGAACATTAATAGATTTTGTACGAGTTTCCATCGATTAAAGTTAAGATCTGTTATTTCAGGACCAGGATTCTCAGCAATATACTCGGCAATATATAAGTGAATGGCCCGTTTTTGTTCTAAAAGACGCGGTTACATACAGTGTGAATCAGCCAAATGGAATAAAAAAACGTTTGGACACGTCGATTGGTATTTCTAGTTGCGCATTTTTTTCAATAAAAACTTTTTATACAGGGTGTGTCATGTAACAGTGGCCAATACTAACTTTCTTATTTTAAACGCAACACCCTGTTTATTATTATATTTTAGACATATTATATGTGGTACAATATCCTATACCTATCTCCAACTGTTTCGGAAATATTAAGTGTTTTCAGATTTATTGCAAAAATTAACAACACACTAAAAAAGTAATAAGTAATACTGTTTATTTCTTGATAATGTAAAAACAAAAAACATTAATGTAGGAGATGTTGAAAATGCTGGCCGCGAACGTCTTGGCACCATCCTGATCTTTAATAGAAATTTCTTCTAACGACTGAACATCTCAGACGCGACCGATCTAATCGCTAACGTTATTCGTCTTCTTAAGTCAGCTAAGTCAAGGGGTTTAGTTTTGTATACAATATTTTTGACATAACCCCATAAGAAGAAGTCTAATGGCGTCAGATCAGGGGATCGGACTGGTCATTTCATCGATCCACGCCTCCCTATATCCACCGATTTGGAAATACTCGGTTGAGGTACTGCCGGACATTGATTTGGTAATGGGGCGGCGCTCCATCTTGCTGAAACCATATCATATTCGCTGGAAGTTGTGGGTTTGCTGGATCAGGATATAAGTTTGTCAAAGTTGGCAAGACATTATTTTGGAGCAGTGCTAAATGATTATCGCCATTTAAATTGCCATTAATGAAAAAGGGACCTATGATATGATCTCCAACAATTCCTGCCCAAACAATAAACCTTTTCAGGATATTGCGTATGTTCTTCTCTCATCCAGTAAGTATTTTCCCTAGACCAATAGCGGCAATTCCGACGATTAGCATAACCGTGAAGTGTAAAGGTGCACTCATCAGAAAACAAAACATGTTCTAATTGGATCACATTGTTATCTAACATTGCCATCATTTGTTCACAAAAATACGTTCTCCTATCAAAATCGTCTTCCATGAGCTCATGAGTAGGTATCATTTTATAGGGATACACTTTATTTTCTTGTAATGTTCGAATAATCGATGAATGGCAAACATCGAACATTGGTGCTGTTTTTCGACTAGAAGTATGTGGGTTTTCCTGAAACTCAAGCATAATATCTAATTTGGTATCATCACTTATTGCATTGGCAGCTATTTTTTTTTATCTGCTTTACATGTCCAAGCTGGCGAAACTGCTTTTCTATTTTACTATAATTGTCGCTCGAGTTATAGGCGGCAAATTTAGAATTTTTCATGAAATAAGCGAGCAACTTCCATTTGTGTCACTATTTTCCTTAATAATAATTTTTGAATTTATAAAATTCTGGGGGGAAATTACCCCCATTACCCTCTCCCCCCCCCACATAAATAACCTCTTGCACTTGCTGCCGGACTCGGGTCTCTTGTTAGTTTGCCTTTGTACAATTTGTCGAAATCTTTTTGAGATTTTCAATTTTTTTTGCCCCGGGCGGCAGAAACCCATGCTACGCCACTGAATGTACCTATATACATAATACATACAATCACCCCCCCCCCCATCCTACACCCTAAGGCGAAATCTTGGTTACGCCACTACCAAGAATAATATTAAATAATCGCTGACCATAATAAGGCAATGTTGAAATATCGGCACCTGTACCTTTTTAAAAACCAAGCAAAAGCTTTAAATTTTCCCATGGAGACATGTGATAATTGCTGATATAAAAGCATGTGCTTTTGTTGCACGGGATTCGTTATTTCCAGCATTATAGCCTCGTACAATTCTTAAGCTATACCAGGCTATGTGTACTATTTAATAGAGTTATAGATAGATAGACCCTCAAATTACACTCACCAATTCGAATAGACATAAGCCTGGTGGTCCTGTACGATCGACCGTCTGTCGTAACGGACGTCCCGTGAGGCCCATGATTGTTCATTTCACAAAATACACTTACAAACCAAAGTTATCTCGAAATTACCATAAAATCACTGCTTCGTTAATGGATACAACAAACTAGAGTCAGAAATTGTTCACTGACGACATAGATTCGGCGATAGGTACACACTATCTAAAAATACCTTTAAATATAAAACGAAAAAATACCATTTATAACTTAACTACTGCTCACGAACTAAGCACAAACTGTTGTAAAATATAGTAAAAAAACTGCGGTATGATTTCTAATAGGTTAAGTGATGAGGTAAGATGTAGACAAAGCTAAAAGTAAACCCGAGAGAGAATTTAGAATTGTTTTACTGCCATGTGACGGGCGTTCCGTTCGGAACGATTACACGTTACACTACGTAAGTTATTTATTTACGGTAGCTATATAAAAATGCGTTACCTTCACGCTTTAGATATACAGGATGATTCAACCGTGTTTCTTATCTTATCAGCGGTACGAGTAAAGTATCACGGCAACGCTGCGATGCACCTTACAATCTGGTTTCTATAAAAGCACATACAAATTTCTTCGTGTGGGTTAGCCTGTATATTTTGACAGAGCTGAACACTGTGGATATTAGGTATAGTTATTTAATGCATGAAAGGATTAACCGGGGTAATCCCTAGGAGAATATTGCCGAGTGCTAAAGGGACTGAAGCCGCGGGTCGACTAGCTCTAACAATCGCCATATATCAACTGTTGTCAGATGTGTGTTCCTCATAATTTGTGTTTTCAAGAAGGAATGATCGTTTTATTGCATTGTACAAATAAAGTTTTATTGGTTCGAGAAAAGAAGCCATCTTTCAAAACTGCGCTGGTAGGAAACGCACATCTCTTTGTGACTCACGAAGGGTAGGTACCTCGGGTAATTGCTGCTGTTACTATTTACAACTTACACTTAAATTAAATTTATTATACAGCTATGGTGTCGCTAAAAACAATAGTGTGCCCCACAGCACCCCCTTGCCAGTGATAAAGCTCAGGACAAACCTTTAAACGATTGGGAAATCTCCCTATCGTAGGTAGTCCGGAGTTGGTCATCTGCTTCGGGATTACATCAGCCTGGTTTGGTGCATATGGGGCTGGTAGGTCCATGGTCGGGGGACTAGGTTCCGTAGCTGAGTAAGCTGGAGCAGACGCCGAACAAGCTGGTGTGCTGTAACTTGGTGCTGGAGCAGAGTAACTAGGAGCTGAATGCGAAGGACCTGCTAGAGCTTTGTAAGAGGGAGCTTGCAGTAAAGTAAGCAGGGGCACTGTAAGTTTCTGTCTTATAAACTGGCGCAGAATATGCTGATGCTGGAGCAGGATATATGCTGGTGGTGGAGCATCCAGGATATGCCGGTGCTCGAGCCCATTGACCCCCTTCTCTTGAAACCGTTGTTACAAACTTTCTTTAAATTATAAGTTTATTTATTTACCTAATTGATTTTTGGTTGCGAAATATTGCTTTATTTAAGCATCGCCAGCAAGTCGTTTTTATTGGTAAATCATCCACATAACGTTGTAAAATGGAGCAATTGCAATTATAATCGTACTGCTTATGAAACTTCTTAAGAGGCCGCCAAGCCGTTAGTATTTGTAGTAAAGGTGCTTTGGATATCAAACGGTGTTTATATTAAAAATGACTATAAGAACTAAAGTTAGTATACCGAATATAATCATTTGGTAAAAAAAAGATTTGAATCTGTAGTTGCCGAAAGAATGCGTATAAAAACGTTTAGTGGTTTACGACGTTGCCATATACCGTTATTTAATTATAATTTAATATTTATTAGCTAGAAAATCCGGAATTAAATGTAGGTATTCATTGAAATTGAAACTAAATAATAACATTTATATTAGTATATAATACATTATTTAAGCAGCTAGGAGTATTTTAATGTAATTTCAACATTATTCAAAATTTCTGCTTATTCTATTAGGTATATAATATGCTTTCCTTTTTACTTTTTACGAGTATAATTTAATTTCTGTATAATATATTTTTTTTTAAATGTTTAATAAAAAATGAGTGTAGAATACTATGTACATAATGCCTAATTTTTATTCTGTTAAAATAAAATTATTTCCTTTTTACGAATATCCTACCGGCACGCCTTTGTCACACCATTTTCAGTTTTTGTGAATGGATAACAATAGGCAAAACCCATAAATTGGCCCAAACCCGGGTGGTACTACCTGCACTTGATGAAAAGAAAGAATTTTGCAATGAAATCAATGCCAAATTATGAAAGTGGCTTAAATATTCGTTCTGTAGTCCCTTTGCATACCTAACGAGCTTTTATTACTCTACACCTTTCTGAAATAGACTATAATTTTGATATTGAAATCGCATGGAAATATGGCAACATAGTGCACTATTACAGGGAATAGGTGGCTATTGTTAATTTAATTGGTTATCACGAGTCCCGTGCGGCCGATATTTCTGTGTGTCAGTGGAGTAGTGATACAACGGGCAAAAGTTATTCAGTTTTTATAAATACGTCGGCGCCGTGTCGCAAAACTTTAATTCATGCGTCTTTGACATTGACATGACCAAAACTAAAAAAAACATTCACTGATTCCTTCATATGAAGCTGTTTCTTTTTCATGTCGAAATATAATTTCCTATTTTTATCGCATTTGAAACATGACATAGCATGCCCATGACTGCGCCATATTTTAAAATATTGTGCTTACCCTTACCGATACGTCGTAGCCACAGACTCGTGTGTACACCTGTAAAGTTCGCAAGGCTGGTGAACTACGAAAGGAATCCGAACAAAAAAAAAGCGCATTGTTGCCGTAATTCTCTGTTTAAATTTCCATAAATTGTAATTCAAATATATTACTTAAAACAATTAGACGTATGCATATCCCTGTATATTGTATACCCTGTAACATATATCCCTATATCCCGTTGATTTTCTTCTTTACATTGCAAATTATAATGGCTTAATATAATTTATTATATTCTTAAAGCGGTGGGGATACATAATATGTTTTGGTAAAATTTGGCAACCCACGCCGAAATCAAGCAATCAGCAAGGATTTCTGTCCCTTACTAATGGTTTTGTCTGTTTTTATCGTATATGATATTGAATTAGTGTCGATACAAAGCACATTATGATACCTTGAGAAATTCTACAGGCATTGCTGAAGTTTAAAATTAAACTTAGCTTATAAATAATCATATTTAAACATTTTTGTAAAACATTAAAAGGTAAAGTTATTCATAGTCAAGCTAGGGCAGTAATTGCCAGTAAATCAGTAGGTACTTATATATTTTTACATTTTATGCAATTTAAGACAAAAATAATTTAAAAGAAAATGATTACGCACCTTCTTTACTTAACAGGAGACTTAACGCTAGTGCTGCTGGATCTTTAATTCTTTATACTTTACATATTTATTGTCCACACAACGGGATTGACTCCTTAGTTTTATTGCAGTTAAAGGGTCAAAACCATTTATTGTGAAAATAACTATACTTACATATAAGTCACGGATGCCGATCAAGCTAGCAAAGCCACACTGCATTTTTCTTTTTTTTTTTATATCAGAAGTTCTGGTTATTTTACTGGTAATTTATTGGCCATTTTTACCATCCGGAAATTAATTACTATTAAAAAAACGGGGATAAAGATTTCAAAAATAGGTTTATACACAGTAAGTTCCGTTTAATGTATCAACGTCGCTACTACTTTCTAGTAGAAGTGGCAACACCGCTTTTGAAAGTTTTTAACTGGGCTTTTAGCTTGCCCGTTAATCCAAAAAACAAATTTTTGGGTTCGCCATAGACGTCTAATGTTCCATCCACTGTAAAGCCTCAATTCTGAGCTCAAGAATGATTCACAGCAAAGATAATATACTTAATAGTTAATGGAAGTTAAAGTCGCTGACTAACTTACAAAACAAACATGAACCTATATCCACCGTGTATCACCTGATCGCCCAATAACTCCTACAGTACAAGGAATTGTTGGGTCACGCTGTATAACACACCATAATATAGTAAGTAGTTCTCGCTGGTATATGTCGTATGGATTTTTTTGAAACTGGAAGAGTTTGGATAAGACCCGTTTCCTGAATCAATAAAATATCCTTGGCAACACTGGATCTTGACACTCATTCTTATGAGGCTTTGTATCTTTGTCTAAAGCACGGAAACGTCGATCTACTGTCTCTATCGCTTCGCAAAAACAGGGCCATCGCGGTGCTCGTGTCAATCAATGGCCCGTGGAATTTTTAGTTATTTGTTTTGTAGTACTAATTTTCCATTCATAATTAATTACACCACAAAATTATAAAAAATACAATTTTCGAAAAAATCAGTATTATGAACGCACGTGTCGATTTTGAAGACTGCGCCGACGCACTTAACGCATTTAATTGACAACTTTCAGCTGTTTTTAAACTAGCTTAAAATGAATGAAAAAATGCTTAAATTGAATAATTTGCCGTTTTGCCCAATTTGTCTGATATATTTCTATCGCGTAAGATATTCTGACAGAGTATGTGTTTAGCTACTATGTTTTACAGATTATTAGAGCTATAGACTTACCTCGGATTGGAAAAGGTTTGGTTTGCACTGTTTCGGTGTTTGGCGGCAACAGCCTCTTCGTTTCTGGAGACATTACGCTGGGACATGCCTTTACCTCCTCTATTCTACAATTTTTTAAATTATTATAACTTTTAGAACCATTAAAAGTGCTATTTCGCACCCTCAAGGAGCCACTCAAAACGTCTAAACCACTACTCATTGCGTCAACGATCGGCGCACACAAATTATAATTAAAAGACACGTTCTTCCTCTAGTTACCCTTGATACAAACGAAAATAACACAATCTAAAATCCGTTGAGTACCGGAGCAGACTGCCGACTTTAAATTTACTGCGAAGTGCAACTGCAAAATCTCGAAAACATCGGAAATTATCGACTGTCTGCTACGGGCTGTGCTCGCCAGCCAATCCCGCCAATTTGCTGGCTCTGATGTTCGTCAGTGGCACGGGCAGTTTTTCTCCCGACTTGTATTTTGTAATTTGTATTGACTTCTATCGTGCTTATGTCACGAATTTCACGATCACGGCTGAATGCATGAATGCGAGGCAGACAGCTGTGAACGCAATAAAAAGTAATATTTGAAGTAGGCACTGTTGCCGATTGTTTCTTTTCGACAGCTGTGAATTTTTAGGGAATTTCTTCTAAACATCCAGTGACAGTGACGGAGCATCGAAAATTTTAGGTTAGTTGCAAGTACTTACTTAATGTTTCCGGCCACAAAACAGATAAGAGTTTCCGGCTTTCGTGTTACATACGGTTTAACCGTAGGTTGACGCTTCTAAAGATAATAAAAAAATAAGCCGTTTTGCATGTCTGAAATATTATTTTCTTTCTGAATATTCTATATGTGACAACATTAAACCCCAATATAAGATTGAATTAATTACTAAGAAAACAACTGGGTACCTATTCTATTCACCAGAAACTATAATATTGATGTTATAGGCCATAAAAAAGGGAGCTGCGCTCATGGGTGGGGATAGATAGGCAACTTAACATACCTACTAAATTAGTTTCCTAATAGCGCCATACGCGACTGGTTGAAGAACTAAATGTAGCAGTGGTGGGGGGTCGGCGCCACGCATGAAAATTTAAACTGGATAACTTTGAATTTAAATTTTTGCGCTTCTAACTCTGACGGAAAAGTTACAAGCGCGACAATTCAATTAAAGTTAATATATTTTGGGAGAATAAAAGAAAGTTATAACAAAACGTCTCTGATATGGCGACAAGCTTATTTATTAATATATAATCAGATGTTTACATAAATAGGTTTTAAACTAAAAACAGCAAAGAGATAATAATTATCCCTTCGAAACCCCACATATACAAAAATGAGTTGGATTAGGCACTTACCTAAACTCTCTGCAGCAGTTGCAAGTAGTTTCGTAGGAGGTAAAATTGAGGCTGAAATAGCTTTATGTACTTTTTTACTCAGGCATACCTTTGAAAAGTGTCCACGTTTGCCACATCCATTGTAAGTGGAATCTCTTGCAGAGCATAAACTGCGCAAATGCTTTTTATTCTTTCGACAGAAGTAACATTTATAAGCTGAATAAATTTGATTTTCAAAAGTTTTTCCCGTGCCTCTGTACTTCAGGACATTACAGAATTTATAAAACTTGACTGTAACATAAAATGTAACCTTCTGAGTTTTTCTGTTGCAGCTTCTAACGATTGCGCTTGGTTCGGGGCGTTTGGAAAATACCTCGTTTTTAGGCCTAATAAAATATAATCTTTTTGTGCATTTTTTGAAGCCTATTTCATGTATACAGGTTGTCCCAAAAACAAGTTTATGACGGTTTACTTCTTTTTTCAAATGAATACCCCTATTTTATAATATTGTTTTGGATTCTGTATAAAATTCTAAACATATTTCATGAAATATGTCATATAGATATTAAAATTCAGTTTGCGATTGCGAGAAAAAACTTAAAACAACAACACATTTCTTACTAGCAAAGAAAAATTTCAAAAGAAACTAAAAGTCACTTTATCAAATGCTGGAAATGACCTCCACCAATAACAGTCTGGCAGTACCCGAGACGATCTTCAAATTCTTGCAGAACGTTATTAACGACGTAAGGTTCTATCAATCTTATTTTGCCTTCTTCTGCTCTTTAAATATTTAATATTGTTTTGGTCGGTTAACATATACCTTAGATTTAAGATGACCCCACAAAAAAAAATCTAAAGGGGTTAAATCTGGAGATCTGATCAAGAATAAAATCTGTGTACAAAAAATAGTAACAAACCTAAAATATAGGTTTGGAAAAGTACAGACAAAAATATGATCGAAATAGGAAGACCAGGATGCGAATCGTGTACGATTCCGAAAACCGTGGCGAGGATGAACCACTTGATCAAAGCGACGACGCCCTCAATTCATGCATTCACCACCCTCGCTTTCGGGTCCTTTTGAAGCTGACCTAGTTAAATCATCCGAACGGCATCAATTAAATTACAAGATTTTAATAATTGCCCTAATCTTACTTAAAACCTTTTACATTAATAATACACATCATCCCTCCAATCTTTTAGAAATTATACTAAGGCTTTCAGTCATTCATCAATCATCATAATAACCCCCAGCTCTATTTGACCCTGTCTGCGGCGACTTTCCTGCCAGCACTTTTTATTACACTGGCAGTGTTTTCCTAAATTCAGATTTAACTTTGATCTGCGGCGCTTTCCCTTCCTACACTACCTAGTATACTTTTTCCAAAGTCAGTTTGATGAATAAAAAACTCGATAAAAAAGCTTCGGCCGGGCTTCAAAGGGGCCGGCATCATAACCGGGGTTGTCAGATCTTTTTTAAAAATTCTTTAAGTTTTTATTATTAAAATTATTCTTTTATATCAGTATTTAATTGATAGTCAATAACTTTCTTCTAAGCTAGTTTGCAAATCTACTTTAAACCAAGAAATTTCCAATATCAAAGAAAGAAAGAACAAGTCATTCATGAGTATTATAATAATTTTTTTATTACTTCAGAAATAGTATTTATACAAAAATAATTTAAATCAAACTAAAAGGAATTTCACTGTTGTTAAACAAAAAAAAATAAACAATTAACCAACCCTTATATATGTTCCTCCTACACTTACGAAAACTTTGTAGAACTGGCAACACCCTAGCGATAGATCGTCGAGGCTCACCCGCAATTTAAAGTGCGAAATGAGACTCCGAGTCAGAAAATTAATAGAGCAGCATATAAATACAAATTTATATGCTGAAGACAAGAACAGCAAATAGTTAAAGGTTCGCCAATTGGGTGATCTCCTATCAGCTTTAAAATCAGTTGATGCTTCAGGTATGCTTTATTGAAAATCGGACAGTGGCGTGGCTGGTTAAAACGATTTACTGTAATTATTTACATATTTCATTCACACAAGTAAGTTTTTACTTGTTACCTATATTTTATTATATTAGTATGACTTTTTGGCGACGGTCAAGGTGAATTATCGCAGGAATATAATGAGTCGATGACAGAGTCGGTCATCGAAAGCGAAATAAGTCCGGAATTAAGAAACAAAGATTTACATGTTCAATGTCAACGCATTATTTTACACGTGTTTAAAAAAAGAAACTCCAGGAAGTACTGAAAATAAGCTTTGTACCAGAATGTACTTGTAATGAATTAACACAACTTGGGTTTTATAAGAATTTATAACGTTATTAATTTAGAGACTGTAACCGGTCATTCCATAAAGCGCACACCAATAAATCAAAAATTCAAAACGGCTGACAATACTACAAGGGATTTTATTCTGCGAACTATTTACAACTACGAGGATAATATAGTGCCAACTTTAGAACTGGTTCATGATGAATTGCGAGGCTACAACCACATTGCGTGATGTTTTGTTAAAATGTGGCTTTAAACATAAAAAATTAGATAATCTAATGGTTATAATGGAATCCCCGCGTATCATTGAACTACGAGAGGACTATTTGCGCAAAATAAAGGAGTACTATGAATTCGATAAAAGTATAATTTATTTAAATGAAACTTGGTTTGACACTTTGACACACTATGATGCTATTGTATGGTTGGGTAGACAGTACAAATTGTACTTGTGGTACACCGTATTCGAGAGGAAAACGCGTTATCTTGCTGGAAGTAAAGATGGCTTTGTACCTAATGTGTTGCTTTTGTCAGCAAAGAATATCACTCGATAATCAACCTCCAACTTTAAGCGCAGTTGTTCTTGATAATATTTGGCAGGTTATAACGAAATAAATAGCGATGTATGGAAAAATTGCGTAGCAGCCCATGTTATAAAAATAAAAAATGGATATTCTGTTCACCACCTATAGCGCCAGTAATAATCTAACCTGGAAATGATTCTACTTCTGAAAGTTCTGACGATTCCAGTCATTAAATTGTTTATGAATTTTAAATTAATTATGGTCGATATCTTAAGAACTCGTTATATGACAGGACGTTTACCGTGATTCTGCTGATGCGATCAGTTAAATCAGTTTGTTGTTAAAATATATATAGTAAATTCTAATAACTACTAACTGTATATTCCAACTAACATAGTATCCGACCCTTTCTTGGCAAGGAAAACTGATAGTACCTCCTCGCGGTTCTAGCTGGACAAAGACATTTTTAAATTGTTTTCGGCAAAATAAGCATTTTTCTTACCGAAAGACCAATATTAAATGCACGTGTTCTTTGCAGGCAATGTCACGGGTCAAACCTCTTATCGATATTAACAATATGTTTAAATTGTTTTTGGCAAAATTAGCATTCTTCTTTACAGAAAGACCATTTTAAGGATATTCTCTGCAAGCGAAGTCACGGGTACAAACCCTTTATCGATATAAACTATAATGAACAAGATAATATATTCTATTTAATCGTGTTAAAAATTTACAGCATTTTAATTATTTGGTGAAGCATACCATGATAGAGGACTTTACTAACAACAAAAGTTCAACTCTTAAAGACAGACGGTAGGGTGGTCTATGGTAGAAGCGACGCCTATGGTCAGGAGTTTAACGCTTTTTTATGTCATCAAATTAAGCTTGGAACAACTATACACTAGCGTGTTTCCTTAAATTCAGATAAAACTTTCGCCTTAGGCGGTTTTACTATTAACTCAATTCCTGTTCTATCGCATCAAAAAAAATATATATAAGCTACACAAATTTCGTAAAATATATCATTTGTTTGCAAATAACTACCCGATTTAAAAAGATAAACGCCTTTATTTATTAACTTTCAGGCATTCGTGGACAAAAATTATAACTTTTGCATTAGGATATAAACAAAAATCAGGTATTTTACGAGGAAAATGCCAGCAGATAACTAGATAATTATCTGAGAATTTAATATTGTACTGTTTTTTGCCTAATAATTCTAACGATTTTACATTAGCTGTTCTTATTGCAAAAAACAGTATCTTGACTAGGGACTGGTAGAAATTTTATTTTAGGTACTTTTATTAGAAGCATTTGTAAAATATGTAGGCAGTAATTGTTATACGTAAGAGCTTACGCCGCGGGCTCCTTAGACAAGTGTTTCCCAATTAAAATAGACGGCGGAACAGTACCTCTTATTTTTCTACATACCTACTTTTAAAATTACTGGATTTATTTACTTAAAATATTTATTACGATATTTCATTCATATAAAAATGAGATGAAAATAATTAGAAGCAAGTAATTTATAATACATTTTGTTTACAAATTTAAAATAACGAAAATTTAAAAAAAAAACTGAAAACATCACTAATCAACGCAGAAAAAACTAATGAGAACAGTGTGATTTTTTTTTTATTCTTACAGATTTTTTTTATATCAGGCTTAATGGTTGACAACTGTAAAATAAATACGTAAGATATTTGGCGGAACACCAAGCACGTCATCGCGGTACACTAGTGTACCGCGGAACACCATTTGGGAAACACTGCCTTAGACTATTAATCATGGTTTAATAAAGACGTAAATAATAAAAGGGAGTTTTATTCGGTTCTTAAAAACGACTAACTGAATAGATAATTACGGGTAAACAGAAAAACAGGAGTTTAACTGCTAAAATTCCAGTAAAACTCCTGTTTTTCTGTTTACCCGTAATTAATTATGGATCTCCACCAAGTATCGGCTGATTCGATCAAGTTACTGAATAGATGTTAAACAGGAGGAAATAGTCAAATCGACTGGGACAGAACTGTTACTGTGAATGAAATTAATTTTCAGTGTTGAAGATCCAGTTTATTGATAACATGGAAAAAAGATACAAATGTAACAGACTGCAAGATCAGCTTATACCCTTTCCTAAAAAAGGTAGATCCGTCCTTGTCATTTTATATACAAACACACAGACGGTGTTAAGAATTATTATAGATGACAATAAAAACTATTAGTAAATTCAGTTCCAAAACATTTACTAATTTGATTTATATCTTTTATCCCTAACAATAACCTTTATATTTACAAAAAGAGATACTTTATCAATACTTTGTTTAGCTATGCAATTTTCTTTTTACTTTTGCAACGCAATAGGATCCATCTGGGGTTGCGGTTTAGAAGCAACTCCACCTAGCAACTTTTTAACCTCGGCAATGGCTTTTCCAGGATTTAAGCCCTAAAAAAAATATGGTATATTATTAGTTATTCCTCATAGGGACTGGCCTTACTGCTTTAGATAAATTATAGAGGGTGTTACTCAATGACGCGCTAAGATTTCAGGGTATGATTCCCCATTTTATGAAGAAAATTTTGTGTTAATAGGATATAAAACCATATGTCTTAGTTAGAAAAGTTATTCCATTGCTCCACCAGTCGTCTCTACAAACGTGGTGCGCCACTGACATTTTTCCATGTGGATATTTTTGTGATTAGCCTGGTCAATTCTACATGGAAACGGTCTCTTGCCTTTTTCTCAGACACAGTTCTTGATTAAAATAATTAAATTAAAATTGAAACTCCTTATGGTTAGGTTTCTGTAGAATAGCCTGCTGTGCTAGACCAATAACATCAAAAATATAAGGACTTGGCGCTCTGACGTCAGAGCCGCATGACGTAGACACAGCGAGGTGTACGTGTCGCCTGATCGCCTCAGCCACCCGCCATTACTCTCTAGTGCGCAAGAGCGAATGAAGAGGTTAACTTCTTCCCTTTTTGCTCGAATTCTAATTAAAAAGTAATAAATTGTGTGATATTCTTGTATTGTGGTGTATTTTACCGGTGGGACCGGTATGCTTATAATGCCGTATTCCTATTGTGTGCTGGGATGTCGGGGAAATTATAGTAATGAACCGAAGACACACGCATTTTGTTTTCCAACGGATGCAACCATGTCTGATAAATGGACCGCAACGGATTCAAAATGGGCGCAACTATAAAATTATAACTTTTAAAATTCCTAGACTAAAAAGCGATGCAGTAGGTACCTACTTAATTCCCCAATCGTTCCTCTTATTTATCTCAAACTGTAAAATTGTGCCCAAATAGTACCAAAAAATAGTAAAACTGAGTTTGAAACTTATCCAAACGCATTTTCGTATACCAATTTTACAGTTTCTTGTTGTTTTTAACTTGTTCAAGCTACGCAAATGCTGGTTTAAAATTAATAATCTACAAAAAGTTACATTGTTTAAATTAAAATATTTTCCTCGACCTGCAATAACATATTCTGTAATAATAAATTCTGATTTAAAGGTAGAAACAATTTTGTATGGCTGCAAAATGACCCTGAATGTGATTTAAAGATACCGTTTTTTTGTCATTTAATATAGACAAAATCTCGGGAAATAATTAGCCTAAAAAACACGATGAAAATAAAAGTTTTTTAAACAATATTTAGATCATTCTTTGGTGCAGCAGCTGTTCGCATGCTTACAAATACTTGAGACATTTTAATGCACTTATCTGTCTGTCGATCATAAATGTACTATTCATACGATTGTTCGTATAGCAACGACTGTAATAACTTCGAATGGAGTGCGAAGAAGGGCACACTCTTTCAACCAAAAGCCCTTTAAAGGTTTTAAAAATACCCATTTTTTAAGGCTAAAACAGCGAAAATTCATAAGAAAGTAAAACGATATTTATTTACCAAACTAACGCGAAAAATTATATTTTAATATAATATACACTCCCCGACAATAAATTCCGGACCAAGATCATTTTAGTCAGGTTCATAGTCCTGTAATTGTTCTAATGGTTTTCCGATTCTAGTGAAATATTAGCGAAGTGTAGACTTGTGTCTTGGAATGTTCGCCTCAATTTTAATTCCCAAAAAATACTGATGGCTTGATCATTATGCAGGGAGAAACAAAATATACTTTTTACCCTCAACTTCTAATCGCCCTGTGGAATATTTGAGCCGCAAAATTTGGCTTCATTATGTTTTCGTTTGAAGTGTGATCTTTTATTAACACAATGTTTTTTGGTTCACGTCATTATCTGCTTCTTAAGAAAAGATACAAATTTTTAAAGATAGTGTTGCAGTTTTTCTATTTTATTAACAATTCAGAATATTTCATTATCTTATCTAGTGAGCCTTTGGTTACATGATCATTGTTTACCAAAGTGTCACTATACTGCCATTGCAGAATACACTCTTTAAAGTTTATCGTTTAAAAAAATGAGACCAGACGATGTTGCACGAGCTGTTGCATTAAATGACGATGGCCGCAATATACGGTACATTGCGGAATTCTTAGGCAAACCAAAAAGTACTGTACAAGATGCGACCAGTCGGTTTCGCGAGATTGTGTGTACATACGACGTGAGGGATCAGAGAGCGTGTTACCAATCAACGTGATAACAATTTCATAACCTAATTGCATCTACCGTTATTAGCCGTAGACTTCAAGATGTACGTGGTACCATAGCCTCTGCACGAACCATCCATCGTAGGTTACAAGAAGGGGGCTTAATGTCCAGAAGATCAGTTGCATGTCCCGCTTTACTTCCGCACCGTACAGCAAGATTACATTTTGCACAGAAACTGGGGAGCAGAAATATGGGCGCATATATTTTTCACGGATGAATCGCGGTTTTGTCTGCGCTCACCTGACGGACGTGAACGTGTCTGGAGGAGACCGGGTGAACGATTTGCACAATGTTGCATATCTCCTAGGACGCCTTTTGGAGGCGGTAGTGTCATGGTGTGGGCTGGGATGTCACTATATTCCCGTACATTATTGATTGAAAATGGTTCTTTAACGGCTGACCGTTATATTCATCAATGTTTAGCCGATCACGTGGTACCCTTCGCCCACTTTTTGTTGGACAAAACTTTATTTTAATGCCAGACAACGCCAGGCCCCACGTTGCACGGGTTGTAATAGAGTATTTGGACGAAGTGAATAATCAGCTATTGGAGCGGCCCCCGCGTAGTCCAGATTTAAATGCTATTGAACACGTTTGGGATATGTTAGGTAGACGTGTTCGGAATCGACATTCGGAAACATTGGCAGATCTACGAAAAGCCCTTCTTGAAGAATGGGAAAGTATTCCCCAAGAAGCAATTCAAAACTGTATTGAAAGCATGCCACGTCGCATGGTTGAAGTGATAAGAGCAAGAGGTGGCAATACGCGCTATTAATTTTTCGATAAATATTTAGGCTCACTAGATAAGATAATGAAATGTTCTGAATTGTTAATAAAATAGAAAAACTGCAACACTATCTTTAAAAATTTGTATCTTTTCTTGAGAAGCAGATAATGACGTAAACCAAAAAACATTGTGTTAATAAAAGATCACACTTCAAACGAAAACATAATGAAGTCAAATTTTGCGACTCAATTATTCCACAGGGCGATTAGAAATTGAAGGTAAAAAAGTATATATTGTTTCTCCCTGTATAACGATCAAGCCATCAGTATTTTTGGGAATTAAAATTGAGGCTAACATTCCACGACACAAGTCTACATTTCGCTAAAATTTCACCAGAATCGGAAAACAATAAGCACAATTACAGGACTATGAACCTGACTAAAATTATCTTTGTCCGGAAGTGTGTGTAGTGTGTACCTAAATAACGTCCATTTTTTATATCGAGAATTACTATTCTTGCAATTTGCCCTTTAATTCCCATCTCATCCATTAGACCTAGTAAAAATATTTTTGGGGGTGCAATATTCTTAAATTGACAAAATTCTTCTTGGACAAACTATTTTTATATGGTAAACCATCAAAAATAGTAATCTCGGTGCAATAGTGGTTCAAGAATACATCCACCCGGCGAGAAAAAGTGCAGTACGAATCTCAAGAAGTTATGGCACTCTGATTGGCCAGCTCAAGGCTAAATTTCCATACCACCGCGCCACCGATCTGATGACTAGCATATTATGACCGTGCATTTCAATAGCGACAACGAGGTGTGCGAATTATAACATAGCCGACGAGTTCCTACAAACAGAAGTACAAAAATACATATGGTAGAATATTAATTTAAAAAATAGAATAATAATTATTTTAGGCAGTGCTGCAGCTCTGCTGCTTCACTAAGATGGGAATGAATATTCAAGGATATCCTGGCTGATAAATACGCCTGGCTTCTGTTGCATTACCGTCTGCGAGGCATATGCATATACGTAATGCATTATCGCCATTTCCACATTCATATAATTCACCATATTATTATTTACTGAGATATTCGAATAAAAAGAGCGAAAAAATAAAATAAATTAATGAAGCACTAAAAATCAAAGAAATAATATGATGAGACAGTTTTGAACATCAACAATATATAACGGCAAAAGTTAAAGGAGTTATTCCCTGGATTATTCTAAGAATATTTTGTCCTTTGCTGACTTTTGAAAAGGAGCTCGGTTTTAAAGATACAGGGCGAGAAAAATTTTCGACAAAACCAATTTTGATATTTTTCAATTTATTAATGTATAATAGTAAAGTAATAAATATATAAATATAAATTCTAAAAATGCTTTATTATCTTTCAAGCAAATCAGGTTGAACGTGGATTTCGTTTAAATACGTATATCAGCCTAACCTGAACTAACCTTTATTGTTCTGTGATATCAGCAGTCATTAAGGAACACCCTTGTATAATGTATAGATAAACTCTAAACCTAAGTTTACATGTAGTAGGTACATTATGTATTAGCATGTATAGTTATTTTGTATACCAGTGTCAGTACCAGAGAACAAGACTGTTAAATAATAGTTCAATCCTGTCATTAACAATATCAAAATTAAGATAAGCAATAATGAGGTTTCTTCTTACCTTAGGACAAGTCCGGGTACAGTTCATAATAGTGTGACAACGGAAAGCGGAGAAGGGATCCCGCATTTTATCTAATCTCTTTGCAGTAGCGTCATCTCTTGAGTCAATGATCCACCGGTATGCCTAAAATATTTTAAAAATCATAAATCACCTCTCAAAAAGGCTGATGACACTGAACACTTACAAAAGAGCATACTGGGTATTTTTAAAATTCTGATGGACTTGAGGTTAGTTTGCAAATTAAGTAGTTTTTACCTCCATACCGCCTGGGATTGTATCATGTTCTGTATTAAAATATCCATTTGACTTAATACACTTACTTGCATAAGTACAGCAGGTCCTAAATATTTATCTCCGTTCCACCAATAACTTGGGCATGAAGTAGAACAGCATGCACACAAGATACATTCATAAAGACCATCTAACTTTGCTCTGTCGTCAACACTTTGTAGATACTGCTGAACCTCCCCACATTTTTTATCAGGATCACTACAAAAATTAAGATTTGAAATGATATTCAATTTTTTCTAGTTCAGGTTACCTTCTTTGCAGCCATGGCTCAATAGATCTGTACTGCTGATAAAAATTGGTCATATCAGGAACTAAGTCTTTGACGACATACATGTGAGGTAATGGGTAAATCTTAGTAGTTTTTGACACGCTTGTCTCAATTTTACTAAAAAATATTAATTGTTAGGATAAATACTGCAAAATAAGCACCACCTTACCTAATACACGCCAAGGTATTAACACCCCCTATATTCATGGCACATGAACCACAAATGCCTTCACGACAAGATCTTCTGAATGTCAATGTGGGGTCGACTTCATTCTTAATTTTAATGAGTGCATCCAAAATCATTGGGCCACATTGTTTCAGATCAACTTTGTATTCTTGCATGTAGGGCTTGGTGTCTGGTTTGTCTGGATTCCAGCGATAAATAGAAAAGGTTTTTAGACGAGGTGAACTATCTTTCTTAGGTTTTTCAGCAGCAGCAGCGGCGGCGGCATTTGATGTCGACGCGATATTGATAAAGCGCACCTGATGAGGTAGAAACAGTTTGCTAAATATTTATACACTCCCTAATTATAAAAAATATAGCTTTATGTAAAGCCAATTAAGGGTTTCTTATTTACTTATTATGTATGTAAAATTTACAATAAGGATTTTTCTTGAGCCCTGAGGAACATGCCCAGCAAAGGATGAATGTCGAGTAAAAATCTCAATAATAATTAATTCAACTTTCAATTAAATCTTTCTAGTTATTTATCAGCAATAGAATTTTTTGATATGGTTTATTTTAAAATTTTGGTCATAGGGACTTAAGAACATAGGAAAACCCATATTGTTATGTAATTGGGGAAAAAAAATTCTACCTGTGCAAAATTTCCCCTAAACAATTTAATGAGCTGTATTTCTTTATTCATTTTCTTCTGGAGTAATATTTCCTAAAATGTTTTTAAGCTAATTATATTTATACTCAAATTACAGAGCTGCACCAACGGCACCAACAACCAAAATTTATTTTGAGTTTTGAACACAGAAGTCAAAAATTGTTTTGACGGATTTGACTTTTTCATTAGTCTTTTGACGTTGACATGATCAACATTGCGTTGTTGTCGGTTGTCGGATTGAATAAGAAACGGGTACAATATACAACGATAATATTATTATCAAATAAATGTTGAAGAACCAGGCTAATTCAAAAAATATTTTAGTATCCCCAAAATATGGATAGCTACTCCTTAAACTATTTTAATTCATTTGAATGTTAAAAAAGTTGCAGGGTAATATCATCACGCCACTTATTTTATTGCTTAGTGACATCTATAACCTGAATAAACATAAAGAAGATTGCAGCACCCTGTAGCAAATTTGTATAATTTCTATGAATATTCAGAAGTTTTCTAACACACGACCAGAGGGCAGAAACGGTGAACACTTATACACTTAACACAATAAATTAAAGTGATGTTATATTATGCACTAACGACAGAAGCTGTCCAACGAGAACGAGAGTGAGTTAATTTATTATTATAAATATCCCCAATTCAATATTTTTTGTGCACTGTGCTCTGGTGTAATATCAGTGGCAAGTGGCAAGTGGCATACTAGTACTGCACACATACTGCACTTCTCTTAGCAATGGAATTCACTAATACACTACTATAATTCATTGTGTTTGTATAGGATTGACCTTACTTTTATAAACCTGAGTCCTGAGGTAACGTGTTAAACTTTTATTTTAATATTGTATAATATAGGTATAGGTCCAACTTTTTTAACAGTAGGTACCTCGTAACTATAAGATATTTTCTGAGAATACTATTGTTCAAGCTTCAGAGGACGTCTTAATTTATATTTTCCATATGTAACGCTAAGCCTAGCTTAAATCGCTGTGGTGCAAATAGGCGTAATTTATCTGTTATTGCATTTTTGTTGGTTCAACGTAAAACCACTGAACTAGAGACCTTATATTTTAAAATGTATGCACTGATAGAACTATATAGTTCAATTAATGCATTAAAACGAACTTTGCCTTTGGTATTTGACAATATATTGTCGTCACAAATGTAGTACAAAATCACTGTAGCAAAATAAGGATATTTTGACGTTTGCGCCTGGTACGTGACGTTTCACAGCGATTTTCAGATTCTACAAAAATTTCTCATTTTCTACTTGGCACTGGGTATGTTAAAAACGTGCTAGTTTTCTACTAACTTTAAAAAGTAATTTTTGAATTTTTTTCAGGTAACCAAGTGAAACTGGAGCTTCTATAGATCCCGGTTTCTACAGGACGGACTTTCTGTTTTTACAGTACAGTAAGTAATAACTATAATTTTATGTTTTTATATTTTTCATAACAATTCGTGCTGGTTTTAGTGACACGTCGACTAGTTTAATAGCATGTTATGGATGATTTTAAGTTGTTTTTGCATGTAACGCTACAGTTTAACATTTAAAGTTCTGTTTTGATTTTGGTTTACATCCTCTGCTGATCATCCTCTTGAAAAATTATTTTTAAATTTTAAAATGGTTGATCCAGGGATGAAAATAGTTTTCCATATGTGTGCCAAGATTTTTCTTAATCTTTATCTTTAAAATATTTTACCTATTATTACTATATAGAAGTTTAATGAACTTTACTGTTTGTGAAGAAAAATGTAAAGTTTTTGTGACGCCTAATTTTGCAAAGTCATATTCTAGGTCATATTTTAATAGGAAGTACATACCTAAGTGGTATGGTAGTGAATGCTAAGACCAAGCCGACTACTATAATGTAGGCTGTAGTAATAATTATAGATTAGTAGCTATAGAAGCTCCTAACATTAAGAATACGCACATTTCTAGGTATGTTTTCTTGTTTACTCACACCTTCATAAGTTTCTATGCAACTTAAAAGGAAATACTTATTATTCGTTCTTCCCGAGAAATATTTTATTTAGAGAATTAGTATTTTTAACACTTTCAACCTGTTACTTAATTATTTTTGTTTCAAAATGAACCTGCCCTTTTTTGTTTTAGTAGAAGTAGATAGTACTCATCACTTTAAATAAATGAAAGTATGATAGTAGCGAGGATAGTAGCTATATACTACCTACTTCCTGAAATATTCTAAGCGCTTCCTTAAAAACTGAGTATTAGCTTAAAAACAAATACATTCTATATAAAACCTCAGAATCTGTTTTGATAAAAGGATGAATTCAAATTTAAAACCTAAGTAAACACTGATTAGTGATTATTTTCTGCCAATTAGTATAGATAATACAAGTTACTGAGTATTGAGAAGTTAAAAGATAATAAGTAAAATAAGTATATTATGTTGGTTATAAGGAGGTTAATATACAGTGCATGCGTACAGTAGCGAATAAATTAAATAAAAATTAAGGAGATTTTGTAAAAAAAATGTCGAATTGTATTTTCAGTTTAGAGTTTTTTAACGTTGCAGCGAAATATACAGGGTATATCAAACAAGAGATATGACGTTTTCGTTTTTTACGAAGAATATAAGAATTACACTTTTTAAGCCAATGGTAATTGGGATGGCAGAACTCATGCCATCATTAACCAATATCTAGTCAGTGATGTATAAAAACGAGTTGCGTAAGAGCTTTAAAAACCTGCACTTAAAGGTATTTTTGACCCAGATTTACTTAAATTAAGCTAAAATAATGTAGTAATTGCAGTTTATCTGCAAAGAAAAGACTTGTAGCCAATTAAATGCGTATTTATGGATAAAATAATAGGTGACGACTTACTAAGAATATTTCATAACACTGCAGCACAAAAACAAGTTGCAGTGAATCAATCAACTTTTAATTTGCTTGCAGTGTTGCTGTAACGACTTGGCGCGAAACAGGACAATCCCAATATGCAGCAACCAGTGATTGAAGAGGGCGCGGCCTACGAGCCATCTCCAAGGAGCTATGACGATCTATTCCCGGCCCTGCCTGAATCTACCTTGCCTCCTCAAGCAGCCACGCCTCAGTGGGGCAGTAATCTCAACAACAAGATGCGAGTAGGATCCTCTGTGATTACACAAGTATTTAGGTAAAGTTTATTCTTTCATCAATCAGGTAAAATGTCTTTTTTGATAATGTGTAAATTTAACCTCTGCATTTTCATGGGCAAAAATCCCAACGCTAATCTTCAAAATGCGTTGTTCTTGAATTATGATGATAATTATAACTCTTCAGATTACCACTTTATACCACAGATTATGTGTTTATTTTACAAAAATTTTAAAATATATTTATTTTGTGGTATTATGAACCCTCTTTTAAAATCAACCCTAGTAACAAGGCAGGTCGTTACTGGGGATTGTCATAATAGGGTATTTGACTGTTGACTGAAAAATGAAATCGCCTGTATAACTTAAAACCGCTTTTCTCATTTCAATATTTAAATTACGTGCGAAAACCCTAGCTGCCATACCTGTTTGGGTGTTACGTCACTGCACACAGTTTTCATAAACAAACGGAGGCTAATTTTGGCAGATACGCTTTATCATGTGTCAATAGGGTTGCCAACTTAAGAATATAAAATTAAAGGACAATCTAGGGCCCTAAAAATTTTTTAGTAACTGCACTTTTCGTCGCAAAATCGTCAGGAACCGAGTTACATGTGAAAAGCATTTTCAACCCCTTCAAAAATGGTATAATCGAGCAATAACTCGATAAGTAATAAAAATATCGAAAATTCTTAAAATAACAATATTATAGAGAATTTGATTCCCAACCAATTTACTATCTTCACTTTTTGTCGCGAAATCATTAGGAACCGAGCTACACGTGAAAATTATGTTTAACCCCTTCGAAAATAGTCAAATCGAGCAATAACTCGATAAATAATAAAAATACTGAAATTTTTTAAAAGTAAAATATTATAGAGAATTTTATTTCCAACCATTTTACTATTATCACTTTTCTTCGCGAAATCGACGGGAACCGAGGTACACGTGAAACGCATTTTCAACCCTTTTGAAAATAGTCAAATCAAGCTATAACTCGATAACTAATAAAAATATCAAAAATTTTTAAAAGAACAATATTATAGAGAATTTTATTCCCAACCAATTTACTCTCTGCACTTTTCGTCGCGAAATCATCAGGAACCGAGCTACAAGTGAAAAGCATTTTCAACCCTTTCGTATATGTATAGTCTAATTAAGCCATAACTCGATAACTAATAAAAATACCAAAAATTTTTAAAAGTACAATATTATAGAGAATTTTATTCGCAACCAATTTACTCTCTGCACTTTTCGTCGCAAAATCATTAGGAACCGAGCTACACATGAAAAGCATTTTCAACCCCTTTGGAAATAGTCAAATCAAGCTATAACTCGATAACTAATAAAAATATCAAAAAATTTTAAAAGTACAATATTATACAGAATTTTATTCCCAACTAATTTAGTCTCTCCACTTTTCGTCGCGAAATCATTAGGAACCGAGCTACACGTGAAAAGCATTTTCAACCCCTTCGAAAATAGTCTAATGAAGCAATAACTCGATAAATAATAAAAATATCGAAAATTCTTAAAATGACAATATTATAGAGAATTAGATTCTCAACCAATTTACTATCTTCACTTTTCGTCGCGAAATCATTAGGAACCGAGCTACACGTGAAAATCATGTTTAACCCCTTCGAAAATAGTCAAATCGAGCAATAACTCGATAAATAATAAAAATATTAAAATTTTTTAAAAGTACAATATTATAGAGAATTTTATTTGATTTTTTTTGTAGGCGGACAACTAGTTGAAGGCTCGTTACCATCCACATAGTTTACTGATTTAAAGAAAGTTAACAATAGTGAATAAAATTTAATAACTATATATTAACACAAAGCAATATCTCTGAGAACTTAGAAAACTGAAAAAGAGTCACAAAATCTATAGATAAATTAATAATAAAAACACAAATTTAGTAAGCAGTGCGAAAAGCCTGCCGGCACGCTTATTTTCAAATCTTTGAAGTTGTGAATATAGTCTCCGTGTGTTGCCACATTTATTTTCTCCACGATCAAATTCGAGTATCGGAATTGCCGTGTTATTTTAAATGCATTTAACTGATTGCGGCTTGTATGACAATGTCGCCTCCTAACTTCACTGTAATTGTAGCGGCAAAGTTTTACATTTAAATACAATATTTTTGTTCTGTCGCTTCCTAGATTTGGTGATTGGTATTAAATGAGCCACATACCAAATACTAAACATTTTTGGGATATTGATTGCCTTAATAATTTAAAGCTGGCGTTATTGTCCCTTCATAATTAATGATAATTGTACATGCTTAACACCCCTTTTGTGTACTTTTCAATTTTGCACTTTATTTTAATTTACATGTTTAATAAACACTATAACACTTTAATCCTTTCTCTAAAGGGTTCCATATGAAGAGCGTAAACTGGATGGAGCTTCTAAATTTGGTGAAGGAGAATCGTTTCAAACGTGTGGCCAAATTATGAAGGAAACGGGAGCCCATATTGAAATATCTCACGCAAAGGACCAATCATTGACTTTTCTCGTCACTGGAAAGCAAGGTGAAGTACTCGAAGCTAGAAGAAAGATTTTGACACACTTCCAGACACAGGTTAGTTAGAAAAGGCAACACTTAACTGTAATCAGAGTAGGGTTGGTGGTTCACCTTTTTCTAATTTTACATTTTTAATGTCTTACTGGTGCAAATGTTTTTATGTCATAAAAAAATAATCCCCACACAAGAACAAAAATCGTGCATAGCAGAATAAAAAATTGTCCGTTACTGTATTATTGAACCAAGATAAAAGTATGGGGTGCCGCAGAACACTTTAAACTTACATAGCATATAGAATTATGATGTTAGGAGTATCAATCCCAGGATCCCAGAGAAAAAACTTGTCTTTAAAATCCCAGGATTGACTAATAAGCATTATATTTCATTGCAAACAAGATGACATGCTTGGTCGTTTTACACTATTAGAGAATTCCAATGATTTTATAGAAAACAGCCTTTATTAACCTAAATATGACACCAATTTCGGACTCGCATATAAATAGGGCGAGACAAAGGCAGTAGTATGAGGTTTGACCAACCACCGTTTTCAAGTAGGTTTTGTTGTTGTGCTTTCGTTGTGAACAGATCTATTTTTAAACAGGGTCTGTTTTAAGAAATATGCCTTATGATGTATCACTTTAGATCTCTCATTGTTGAATTCTTGACGTTGTCAGCAGTTTGCATTGTAAATTTATATGGCTGTATATTTAATAAATAAATAAATAGATATATAGACACAACGCAACCCTAACATGTCATGATTTCTGGCTTGCCAACCTACATTCGAGTAACTCATACAATTGACAAGCATTATCATGTATTAGGAGAAAATTTTCTCCTATAAAACGCACATATATGACACCACATGGTCTTCCAAACACTTTCTCATGCACCTCTCGGCATTAATGCTACGTTTTCGAAACGTAACAAGTTCCGTTCTTGCTTCCAAAGAGATTCCTTTCCATTCCTCATACACGGCAGGTTGTATCTGCCGTGCCTCATACCTCCACCAACACCAAAATAGTAAATATGCGATTTTATGCACCAAGATGAGTTTTATAAATTTAGCAAATTTGAATTCCAAATGACCACAAATTTCTACTTACCTTCATTTTTGTTAAGGTCACGTGCCGCGCAAGAAAATATTTTTTGAGTTTCTGAATAAAATATGTTTACACAAAAAAAAATGGATTTATAATTTCCTAGGCCTAAAACTTGTGAACATGGCCCAAGCGTATAGCGAGATTCATTGGTAAAAAAAGTGCGGCACGAGTGCAAAATTTGAAAACCATTGGACATTTCAGTGCAAATATTTGCAAAACATCAGGAAACCGGTGCAACAAGTGTTGCGCCGAGTGCAATCAGTTCCGACCGTGCTGCACCGAAACTGGATGAAAATGTTAAAAAATACAGTGTTTTGATTTTTTCGATCTTTAAAATACTATTGTGCAAAAAATTGCGCAGGCAGGTGAAAAGATGCGAAAATCGCACAATTATGCACCTATTGGCAACACTGCTCCACCGCCAAATTGTCCCTATGAGAAAAGAAACACTGGGAATATCATTCTCCGGATCTTCTATACACTCTTTGGCATCAGTATACGTTGTAAAACTTGACTCATCTGTAAAGATAACGCATCACCAATCCTCTATACCCCACCCTTCATGAGGTGGAGCAAATTGCAATCGCTACCTTCAGTGATCCGTATCCAACAGTGAGCCTGTATCAGGTACTTGTGTTCTCGTAATCTTCGTCGCACAGTATCGGTTAAAAAAAATGCCTCCACGCTGCCAATTTCCTAGCCAACGCTGGGACAGCAACTGTTCGTTCACGAAAAACTTGGAGCTGAATAAAACGATCTTTAACTGCGTTTATTGCTCTTCGTCTTCCTTGTTCAGGTTAGTTTTCAAGTAATAAGCAGTTTCTCTCATGAATCTTTGTATTACATTGGATACAGTACTTTGAGGAATGTCATCTGTCGTAGTTATTTGAAATGTGATCGTTAGTGCAGAAATGTGAAGTATTTTTTTATGGGCTATAATTCAAATTCAAATATATTTATATGATCTTTAAACCTTACCCTAATTTTTTTAAGCTAATTTAATGCAATAGTGGGTATATAAATAATCAAATCCAAGGTACAAAAGAAAATAGCATTTTAAGTGTTAAAAAGTCATTAAGTAGGTTACAGTAATATATGGTAATCAAACAATGCAGTTCTAGGTGACAAGAAATTATTTAAATCGATCTTGCGAATAAAATTATTGGTTTAAATTTCCGTCTTAAGTTTAGTCTTCATTGCTAAAATGGAGACATCTCAAAGGTCCAGTACCTTGTTAAAAACTAATGGAGCACAAAGTATCAATGTTTGTCAAATTTAAGGTGGCAGTCGATAATGAGTCAAGATTTCTACCGTGGCGATTGAATGTTAGATGGTGCCACATACAGTGTTGTACCTGGATTTAAATAACCATAACTTTTTTGTGTCAAACTGTATGTCATTTTTAATTAGACAGACCATTTCGCCATTTAAGTTTACATACAAAAGGTACCCTTATTATTTGTCGCTGAAAGCAGCCGTTTTGGAAGAAAACAGGATTAAAGCTAAAACTGCGTTGTAATTTTGTAAGCTGAATCATTAAAAGTTTTTGAAAAATAAGCGAAGAAATGTGTCTTTTATTGATTGTGTTGTGATGTGACAAACTTAGATCATTTACCAGACTAAGACTAAACTACTTCTACAAATAAGTTAATAACATTTACATTTACAATAAATGCTGAAAATGACCGGCGCCTACTGCAAAGCATGCATTAATTCGCCTTAACATTGATTGACGAACTCTTTAGAATTTCTAGTTCAATTGGAGTTATCGGTGATCACATTATTGGACCTTGTTTTCTTCCACAAAGACTTTCTGGCGAAGGGTACCGAAGGTTTTTGGAGCACGAGCTTTCTGAACATTTAGAAGAAGTTGATTTAGAAACCAGAAACAGGATGTGGTTGATGCACGATGAGGCACTGCCGCACTTTAGTTTGGTTGCGCGTCAATTTATGGACGAGAATTACCCTAACCGTTGGATAGGAAGAGCGGGACCGCAAGCCTGGCCTCCCAGATCACCAGATTTTAATCCTTCGGATTATTTTCTGTGCGGTCACGGTTTACAAAACTCCAGTCCAAAATGAACATGATCTAAGGAACAGGAAATTTGAATCGTGTGCCATTATTAATTAGACACGAGGTATATTCTAAAGAGTTCGTCAATCAATGTTAAGGCGAATTAATACCTGCTTTGCAGTAGGCGCCGGTCATTTTCAGCATTTATTGTAAATGTAAATGTTATTAACTAATTTGTAGAAGTAGTTTAGTCTTAGTCTGGTAAATGATCTAAGTTTGTCACATCACAACACAATCAATAAAAGACACATTTTTTCGCTTATTTTTCAAAAACTCTTAATGAATCTTACAATATTCCAACCTAGTTTTAACTTTTAACCCATTTTTTTTCCAAAACGGCTGCTTTCAGCGACAAATAGTAAGAGTACCTTTTGTATGCAAACTTGAATGGAGAATAGGTCTGTCTAGTTAAAAATGACATAAAGTGCGACACAAAAAAGTTATGGTTAAATAACCAGGTACAACACTGTAGGTGACGCCATCTAACATTAAACAAAAAACCAAGTGAATAATTGAGTTTCTCATCATCAATACTCCCAGTATCCCGAATTTCAACAAATTGCCATGTTACTGAACAAAAATATAATCAAAAAACCAAATAAAGAATTTTTTTAAACCCTCTGTATCTCAAGAACCAAGCCGTTGCGGACCTATATTCATATGAACTTTTTATCTTAAAATTAGTCAAAGATTCACCCTTTAAAGTTTCTACAAGTACTTAATAATATATAATAGTATATTGAAGATAGACGAGGACCCAGAACAGATCCCTGAGGAACACCAGAATAAAGTTTTCTAAGGGTTGATACAGATGTGGTAGAGTTGTCATTATTATGCATAGTGTTTTGTAATCTTTGTTTTAAGTAGTAAGATAGCCAGTCATTATTAGCCAATAAACAGTCAAAGTTAACACATTTCTAAAAGTGTTACTGAAGTAAGATTTTGGTGTTCTGATCGACAAAGGAACAAAGAACCCTTTCCTTCTTTCCTCAATATAACAGTAAATTGCTGTATATGTTATTAATGTCGATAATAAACGGAATATATTAAGGTATGAAATCGAAAAAAAGGTATTGATAATTTAATTGTTTCAAAATTTTTTTTGTGGGGCTAAATTTGCGTGTATATACATAACCTTTTGGGATACCCTATTATACCTAGAATTGTTTATGCACCTTAATAAAAAATTCAAAAACTACTTCTATTTTTGTAGGCTCACAAATCCATCCCAATCCCTAAAGAACATCACAAATGGATCTTGGGCAGAAAAGGCGACCGCCTCAGAGACCTGGAAAAACAAACCGCTACTAAAATTTCAGTGCCTAACATGAATGACGAATCCGACGTATTAACAATCACGGGGCCTAAGGAAGGTATCGAAAAGGCCGAACATGAAATCAGGGTTATATCTGACCAGCAATCAAAGAAAGCCTCTGAAAGACTCAACATTCCCAAGATGTACCACCCGTTTATCGTGGGACCTTTTCAGGAAAATTTAAATCAGCTGATTAATGACACTGGCGCCAGAATCAATGTGCCCCCTCCGTCTGTTATGAAGGACGAAATTTTTATCGCCGGAGATAAGGAAGGAGTGGCTGCAGCCAAGACTAAGATTGAGGCTATTTATAAGTTGATGGAGAAGAAATGTACTACTGTTTCTGTTGAGGTGCCCAAGTCCCAACATAAATATGTTATTGGGCCTAAAGGTTAGTAGTGTTTGAATATATTTATAGAAGTGGTCTGGTAATCCAGGGCATTAGCAGAATTTCAGCTTACAGTCGAACCTCCATAACTCGAATTTCAAGGGACCGCCAATTTACTTCGAGTTAAAAAATGTCAATGAAAAAATAAGGCATAGTACATATTTCCTACAAATGTTTTTATTGCAGTAAAAATAACAAAAACATTAACTTAAGTACATTTTAAAATCTAATACTGTAGTGAAACAAAATAAAACTTTATTCTAATTAAAAAAACATATACATATGTCCAAAATGTATGTGTGTACATATTAAGTGTGTATGTAAAACAGTACATATTTTAATGCAATAAAAAATTTATTTTTAAAATAATCCGTTATAAAGTTTTGATGTACAATTTCTTTTTTTACGCAGTTTAACACATAAAATTTCTTTATTTGAGCAAGTAAACTAAAAATGGGATCCGTTGTATTTTCATTCATAGTTAAACATGTCTGGATGGTCTTAAAAGCTTTTAAAAATTCTTGTGACGAGGGTTTCTCTCTTGGGGTTCTTCTATGTCACTCATCAGATTTTTCTGTAAATTCTCACTTGGGTTGGCTACACTAGCGACAATTTCTTCGTCAGTATGAATTTCGCTGGTATAAGGTTCTCATCGAGATTTATAAAATCGTCCATGGCTGTTACATCTTTTATATTGCACAACTCCAAACATTTATTAAATGAGTGTTTCACTTCTAAGATTACTTGTTCACGAATCATTTTTTCTTTTAACTGAGCAAATGGAATTGGCGTCATCTTGTATTTAAGTGTGGATCTAGTTTTTCGCGAATAACTCTGGTTCATTTGATTTTACAACGAAAAATGAAGAGAGTAATAGGTCGGGAATAAAATTCTACATAATTTTGTACTTTTAAGAATTTTTGATAGTTTAATTATTTATGGAGTTATGGCTCGATTCAACCATTTTCGAAGGGGTTAAAAATGTGTTTTGCGCGGTTTGCTCCTTTCGTATCATTCTAACGTTAAAAGAAAGTATTATGAAATAGTTGGAGCTTTAAAAAGATTACTGTCGGGCTTTTTTTCTAGTCGGCGCCCGATATTATCGTTTATATCTAAATTTTAATGAAAACTAACTTCTGTCATATTTTTGTCAATTCAACTTAACTTTTTTTTTATTTTCCTTTTTTTACCTGCCTTCGGCAGGTACATCCATTCTTATATACAATATCAAATAAAACTATAAATAACAATAAAAGTTTTAACATTCTCCCCCTCGTGTAATGTTCAATTTACACCTTCTACGTCTAACCGGCATAATCTTGTAACTGGTCTTCGAAATGTTCCATTGACAGTTCTTACTTCGACCACTCTGACCACATTATCTTTGCCTGGAAACAGCTTTTCAATTTGACCAAGTCGCCAAGCATTGCGGGGAAGGTTTGGTTCCACCACAACCACTACATCTCCTATGTTTATAGGCTTCGAATCATCGGTCCATCTTCCTCGTTTGGTAAGAGTTGGTAGGAATTCCTTAACCCATCTCATCCAAAAAATATTTGTTAATCTCTGGGATCGCTTCCAAAGCTTTTGTGGATTAACATCTTCAAAACAGCTTGGAAAAGTAGGCTGACTTGCACCAATAAGTAAATGATTGGGTGTTAAACAATCAGGATCATTCGCATCTGTTGATACCCTAGTTAATGGTCTACTATTTATAATATTTTCCACTTCAGTAAACAGTGTTAAAAGAACCTCTTCTCTAGGAGCTTCTTCCTTTACCATATTTGAAAGTACTTTCTTCACACTTCCTATTAACCTCTCCCAGCAACCTCCCATATGTGGTGCACTGGGAGGATTAAAATGCCACTGAATTTCTTTTTCTGTCAGCTCTCGAGATATGATATCGTTGTCAATTGTCTTCCAAAAATTCTTCAACTCTTCATCAGCGCCTCTAAAGTTGGTTCCGTTATCAGAATATAAGTGGCGAATAGTACCTCGTCTCGCCACTATTCGTCGGATCGCCATAATTGCAGAATCTGAAGTCAAACTGTGAACAATTTCCAAATGTATTGCTCTTACAGTCATACATGTAAATATTGCTCCCCATCTCTTTTCGCGGCGACGTCCGACTGTTACATAAAGAGGGCCAAATAAATCTAAGCCAGTATGAGTAAACGGTTTTACGTTTGGAGTAAGCCTGCATGGTGGAAGTTGACCCATTTTTGGAATCTCTGGCTTTGACTTCTTGATTTTACAAAACTGGCACATTTTAAAAGTATTTTTGACAGCAGATCGTCCTTTTAAAATCCAAAACCTTTTTCTAATGTCGTTTAGAACGGTTTCTACCCCTTGGTGCCCATTCTTTTCATGATACTCTTTCATTATCAATTTGGTATATTGACTTTTGGGATCTAGAATAATAGGGTTTCTTGTTGATTCATCTAAATAATTTGCAAAATTTAATCTTCCACTGATTCTAAGAATGTCATCAGAGTCTAAAAAAGGACAAAGTTCTGATAATTTTGAAGATTTTTGAAGTGTTTTGTTTTTCTCTTTTAAACAATATATTTCTTCTGAAAAACTGTGCATCTGAGCTGCTAATATGCATCTCTTTTCGGCTTCTCCTATTTCTTGACAATTAAGCTCCTTAGGGAAAATATGTGTTTCTTGTCGAACTTTCTTGAGTAACTGATAAAAATATCGGTATATCCAAGCGGTTGTTCTGATAAACCTTTTCCATTTTGAAAACCTGTTAACATCCGGCTGTATATCTGTTGTTTTAAACACAAGGCCCAAAAACATAGGATTTATCTTCTTTTCGCTGTCATTTTTTTGTGCAATAAAATCAGACTGTCCTGGCCAATTGCATTCTTCCAGTTATAAAAATTCAGGTCCACTGAACCAAGTGGAGTTTTTATCAAAGTCAGGTGCAGATTTGAACCGAGTGATACTGTCAGCGATGTTTAAATTTGATGGTACATAATTCCAGTCCGAAATATCTGTCAGTTCTTGAATTTCCCCAATTCTGTGCGAAACAAACTGTTTATAATTTCGACCATCGCCTTTAATCCAACATAAAACTGTTTTTGAATCCGACCACAAAAAGGTTTTGTTGATCTTGAGCTCTAAATGTTCCTTAAGTGACTTCAATAATCTGCTACTCATTACCGCTGCTTGTAGTTCTGCACGCGGTATGCTAATGGGCTTTAACAGACATACTCTCGCTTTTGACGATAGCAGTGTTACTTCAATTTTATCTTCATATACCATTCTTAGGTAAGCAACGGAGGAAAAAGCTTCTTCACTGGCATCGCCGAAAACATGAATTTCTAAAGATTTTGCGAATGGAAGGCTCTCCGAATAACATCTCGGTATCTTCACTTCTTCTATTTTCTTCATATCTCCTAACCAAACCAGCCAGTTTTCATAAATGCAATGGGAAATTGTATCATCCCAATTTATACCAGATCGACAGATCTGCTGCAAAATAAACAAAACTTAAAACTTGTCGCTTGGTAGGTGCATCTATTGCTTGAAGTATCTGTGGCTGTATCTTGTGAAAGTTCAGATTATATTCAAATTCATCGTTCTCTGTATTCCACCGTAAACCAAGAATTCTATTTATAGTGGATTTGTTTAAATCTTTGTGACTGCTTTTCGTTGCTGCAAACTTTTTAACGACTTCTGGTGAGTTTGAAACCCAACTGACTACCTCAAACCCCCCCTCTTCATGTAATTTTATAATTTCATTTATCTTTTTAACAGCTTCTTCTTCGTTGCTGCAAGAATCCAAATAATCATCCACATAAAAATTTTTCTTAACATCTCTTGCTAGATGGTTGTATGTTTTTGATTTCTGTGCATTCAAATTCTTTACGTATTGGGCAGCACAAGGTGAACAGGTGGATCCAAAGATCATTACTTGCATTTCATATTCTTTCATTGATTTAGTAGCGTCACCATCTCTCCAAAGAATTCTTTGAGCGTATCTATCTTCTTTTCGTATCATTACTTGATGAAACATCTCTGCTATGTCTCCAGAAAATGCCCATCTTAATCTACGAAATCTTAGCAAAACTCCAAAAAGGCTTGTTAAAAAATCGGGGCCTTGAAGGAGATTTTCGTTAAGACTAGTACCATGTGATTTTGCAGCACCATCTAATACCAACCTAAATTTTTCTGGTTTATTCGGATTAATTACACCAAAGTGAGGTAAATACCATATTCTTGGATGTTTTTCTTCCAATTCATCTGATTTAAGTTGACGTAAATAACCCTTCTGCAAGTAATCTTGAATTTTGTCGTTGTATTTTTTAAAATAAAGCTCATCTTTTTTCATTTTCTTTTCCACGCATATTAAACGATTTACAGCATTTTGTCGGCTTTCTGGCAAAATTAGATTATCTTTCTTCCATAAAAGTCCAGTCTCATATCTATTAATATTATGAATTTTCTTTGTCGTCTCTTTTAGAATTTGCAATGCTCTTTCATCATCCCTATTTATTTCTTTCGTTGTTATTGACACTCCAAATGATTCTGTCTTAAATGATTCTCTAATAATCTTGTCCAATTCAGCATAGTTCGCATCTTCTTCGTATTTACATATATGAAGACTTATTAAATTTACTGCTTCTTTATCTGTATTACTGTGAATTGCCCATCCCAAAACAGTTTTTGTAACTACTGGACTATTTTCATTACTTTGATATACTTTTCTTGCTATTGTCAGGTGTATATTATCTTGTCCAATCAAAATAGTCGGTTGAGCATCTGTAAAATCTTCTATCGGAAGATCTAGTAGATAGTCTTCATTAAAATCAGCTTTTCTTACTGTTTGTTTTGGTAATGATAGATTTTCCACGGTTCTAACATTATTCATGGTATATTTTTTCTTATCTGTACCAGTTCCTGATATGGTTATGCATACTGTTCTGGAATCGTCATTTCTCTTTACCATATTATTTGTCCATCTCATACAAAATGGTTCTATTTTTCCATTTACGCCGAGTTTTTGTGCAATGTCCTGTTCTATCAAGGATACTGTTGATCCTTCGTCACACAGTGCATACGTTTCAACAACACCGCTTGGACCATACAATTTTACAGGTAATATCTTTAACAAAACTTTTGACTGCCTATTTATATTCCAAACAGACCTTTCTGTATGCGCGTTACAACTCTCCGCCGGTGGAATTCCTGCAGAATATGGTTTATTTTCTTCGGTGAGTATCTTCATCGGATTCTTATGCAATAAACTATGATGTTTTCTGGTGCACCCATCAAATTCACATCTATTCTTTGATTTACAGTTTGATTTTCTATGATTTTTCTTCAGGCATGTGAAACATGCTTTGGCATAAACAATTTTTGACCATCTATCATCTACAGAGTCTCTTTTTAATATGGGACATTTAATAATTTCATGGTTACCTTCGTTACAATAGTAGCAACGTGTTTTTTCTTCTTTTTCTTGATCAGTAACCCAAACATTTTCCTTCCTCTGACCATAATTTCCCCTAACAGGATGCGAATTTTGAAACTTTGGTGTGCTTACACAGGAAAGTGCTGATGCCAATGAAGAAAGCCATTCATCAAAAATCTTCAGATTCATTTCACACCCATTAATTTGATTTTCAAATGTTTTTTCACCCCATCGCAACTTCAAACTACTCGGAATTTTATCAATTAATTGTCTTAGGAGTATCGGGTTTTCTATATTTATACATTTGTCTATTGCTTCTATTGTCGCCACTAAATTACTGACACTACATGAAAATTTAATAATACTATCAAAATCACCTTCTTTTATGGTAGGAATTGCTTGAATTTTGGAAATTAATGCTTCAGTTACATATTCTGGCCTGCCAAACCGCAACTCTAACGTTTTCAAAATCAAATTTATGTTTTTAGGATGTAACATCATGCTTCTCACTGCTTCTAATGCCTCACCTTTTAAACTTTTCTGCAATTTCATAAGAATTTCATCATCGGAATATTTAAAAATCTCTCTTTTTCTATTCAATTGAGTAATGAATAGTGCCCAGTTTTCAGGTCGTCCATCAAAAAACGGTAAATCTTTGTCTAAAAGTTGTCTATTACTACCTTCTTTAGGTACTTGTGTTTGAATTACTTGTTCTATAACGTTCTGGAAGGTTTCACATATTACTTTAATGCTACTGTTGTCTACATTCCTAACAATATTCATATCTGCAGGTTTGATATCATCTTTTTCTTTATGAATTCCCATCTCACTTATAGATTTAACCCATCTTTTAACATTACTCATTCTGGAATTCTCTGAAATTTTATCATCGTCATCGCAGATGTTGCTTCCATTGCTCGATTCTTGCTCATCGATCATCCCAATGGCTGCATCTGTTTCTAATTCCAAAATTTTAAGTTCTGAATCAATTTCTAATTTTTTCTTTAACAACTCTGCTCTTTCCTTTTCACTTCTTATTAATACTTCGTTTTTTTTAACTGATTTTAATGATTTCGTCGAACTTTTCTTCGATCCTTTCGCGGCTGTCTGCCTTTCGGATACCGATCGTTCTCTCTCAAAACCATGAAAAGACTTCTCAGAGGTTAAACTGTCTAAATTTGACATTTTAGTACCAAATGTGTCTAAAATTTTTTTTTTTTTTAATTTTTCTTCTTTGATTTTCTTTCGGGATAAAAAACTTCTAATGTTGATTTCTCTATCCACTGCTGTTCAAGGAGGCTCGTGGGACCAAATGTCGGGCTTTTTTTCTAGTCGGCGCCCGATATTATCGTTTATATCTAAATTTTAATGAAAACTAACTTCTGCCATATTTTTGTCAATTCAACTTAACTTTTTTTTTATTTCCCTTTTTTTACCTGCCTTCGGCAGGTACATCCATTCTTATATACAATATCAAATAAAACTATAAATAACAATAAAAGTTTTAACAATTACTAATCATTTAAAATACCATAATCTAAGAATCCTGAAGTATACCTTGAGATATAAATGAATTATAAAATTGAAGAAATAATCCATACTTTCAGTGGAGTCGAAGTAATGTAAATGAAACAATGCAGTCTTCCTTCACAGTTTTAATGATTGTAAAAGTAAATAAAAAGTTCCCTACATGTTTCGAATTATTAAGCATTCATCATCAGGGGATACGTTTTCATTATTTTCCAATATTCTTGTTAAAATATTTTTATAAGTCTAGATTTTCTACATTTACTGTGTCAGCTAGTGTCAGTGTCGTCACCATCCCTCTCAGGTGTTAGTGCAGCCTTTTATCTCCCTCCGATAGACATTTATAATCCCATTTTAACAAAACCATGTAATTTGGTCATTCGTTGACAAATCTCTGTATTTGGCCTGTTCTTAAGTACTTTAAACGTCCAGTGATGACAACTAAAGATAAAACTTCTTATTTGATTTCAACAATTATTTTTTAATTTTAATATTTCTAATATTAATTTAATACCTGGTTATACGTCTTTGATGTCATTATTCTCTTTAAATTAACCTCACATCAACAATCACGTTGCAGCAGATAACACAATAATTATGATTATTCACAGGTTATATTCAATCTTTTATAACCACCTACCCTTTTTCTAAATCTGAAACAATTTTATTCTTTTTCTAAAATATGGGGCATATTTCCATGTTAGTTAACACTAACAATAAATATATTAAATATATATTTTTTCAACAATTAAATTAATATTTTTAATCTTCATATTAAAATTTAAAAACTTCTAAAAAATTTAAAAACTTTCATAATAAATAACCTTTCTCCTTCAAATGTTTTAGCTCAATTTATTATCTTTTATCCACAATGTTTCTTTACTTATATCTTATATCTGAATTTCAATACAATTAATATGTTAATATGACCAGTTCATACACCAAGTCTTCAACTTAACATTTCTCATCCTGTTGAGTTGTACTCATTAATTTAAGACAACTTACATTACAGTTCAGCTTAACTCAATGTTAGGTAAGTCCTACTTAAACTTTTATTGTATATTCATTGGTCGTTCCTAACTTTGTACTATCCTTTTTTTAGTATCCCCTGATGATGAATTCTTAAGCATTCGAAATATGTAGGGAACTTTTTATTTACTTTTACAGTCATTAAACTGTGAAGGAAGACTGCATTGTTTCATTCACATTAAATTATAAAAGTTTATTTTCGTTTTTTCTAGGTTCAACTATTGCTGAAATTCTTCAAAAAACCGGCGTCAGCGTCGAAATGCCTCCTAGTGATTCTACCGCCGGCACTATCACTTTACGTGGACCCCACGATAAACTAGGAATTGCTCTGGGTGTGGTCTATGACAAGGCTAATTCGGTACGTTCCAGCGATGTTGCCGCACCATCTTGGTTACATAAATATATTATTGGAAAGCAGGGATCTAAAATTAAGGAAATTACTCAAAATTTGCCGAAAGTTCACGTAGAATTTACAGACAAAGAGGATAAAATTAGGATTGAAGGGCCACCAGAAGAGGTAATGTTTAAAGTTCATTTATAAAACTTAATAAACTATTTATATATTATTTTGTTCTTTTATAGGTGGAGCAAGCTCAAGAACAAATTGAAGCTATTGCCCAAGAGCTTGTTCAAAGAATGACATTTGTAGAGATGCACGTAGATAACAAACTGTTCAAGCATATCATTGGTAAAAGTGGTGCTAACGTCAACAAGTTGAAAGACGAATATAATGTGGTTATCAATATTGATATGAGTGGATTGGTCAGGATTGAAGGAAGCAAAGACGATGTTGCTAAGACTAAGGCTGAACTTGAACAGCGAGTATTTAAATTGGAAAATGAAAAGGAACGAGATGTTATTATTGATCAGCGTCACTATGGAAATATTATTGGTGAGTTACCTTTGTGTTGCGTTTGTAGTAACTTGACAGGTTTGGATGAAACGTATATCTACATACAGTATTTACTATTTAGTTATTCAAAAACATTTGTCCTCGTTGTGAAAAATGCACTAAAAACAGTATTTTCTTTCAAAACAATAAAGTCAGATTATGGAGACACCGTTTTCGATAACGACAGCAGTTGTGGTAGCGCTCAAAAATCAATAAATACACGCAAAAACACAAGCAATCTAACTTATTTTTGTAATATTTGGGGCCGGGATATGTATGGTAGTCCAGGCCAAGCAGGCTGATCAAGACAATATTTACCTTAAAGTTCGCAGTAATCGAAGCAAAACTGAATGCATTAACTTTTTATAGTAATGTGGGTAAATAGTTAGAGCCGCGGCGACAAAAATGCCTTGGAACTCTCAAACGGATGAGAAGCACGTTCTTGTATAGTTCGAGTGTCGTTCTCGAAATCCGTGTTGTCGAGTAGGGAGGGGCCTGGCGCTCGGCGGTGAGCGGCTATAATATTTTTTCCAAATTTTGACCAGCGCGAGCGGTTTAAAAAAACATTTCCCAAACGGATGAAAATTACTGGAGGGCATCTAGGCAACTGAATATTACCGGAAAAATATTTTCATCCGATTTGATCTTTGCAAAGAGCTCTTCCAGGAGCTCAAAGAAAAATGGAAAAAAGGGGAAAAAAATTTGCTCATTTAAACTTGAAATTGGGCAGGGAGCTAGAGTTCGTGTCTGAGAATATCTAAAAAAAATTTTTTTGCTCCATGTGTCGCCATCGCTTTATAACAGTTTTTCAAAATTTAAATGGGCAAAATTTGATAAAGTAATTCCAACATGGATGAAAATTTGCACACAGGTTCTTTGACACCTACAGAACATCGAAAAATTATCCAAATTTATTGCGGCCAAGACCAGATCTTCCAGAACATGCATGAAAATTTTTACTTACCATTGAATAGTCACTCAACATTTTACCGCCTCTCGGGAGCATGTTATTTTTTTTTTATATTTTTAAACCAGAGACAAATAAGTTTACGAAACTTCCATCTAAAGCTTGCAGAAAATTTACGGATAACTCCGGGATCAAAATCACGCGTGCTGGCGAGGTTTTTTGTTATTTGGCATAGTTTAGCCAGGCTCATTTTGGATGAAAACTTTTTTTTTTAATAACAAATAATAACGTTTCATTTTAGTCCGGTTGCATGCATGCGGCTGATTTTTTTTTTTAATTTCGGAGTTTGGGTCCATTTAATTGTACTGGAGGTTACGGCAAGGATCAAATCGGATGAAAATATTTTTCCGGTAATTGGGGGGTTGCCTAAATGCCCTCTAGTAATTTTCATCCGTTTGGGAAATGTTTCTTTAAACCGCTGGTCAAAATTTGGAAAAAATATTATAGCCGCTAAACCGCCGAGCGCCAGACCCCTACTCGACAACACGGATTTCGAGAACGACACTCGAACTATACAAAAACGTGCTTCTCATCCGTTTGGGAGTTCCAAGGCATTTTTGTCACCGCGGCTCTAACTAAAAGCCCTGGTCATCCTGCTTGATTTGTAGTAAAACAAAAGTGATCATTTTACTTTAATTAATATACATGATAATTTAAAAGTCCTTATTCCACCAAATCTCGAAAGCTTGCCTTGGCCAAGTGGAACAAGGATGCAGATTTTAAGTGTATACACGGATTTCTATGTCAAGCTACTCCCCGGACGCCTCTTTCACTCAAAGAACACGCTGGTTTTGCAAGACCTACGAAGGAGCTTTCCGGCACGCACACTGCCTTACCTGGCCTCCCTCAAGGGCTCTTTACAGTGTATTGGCCACCCCTGACCCTCGAGTCGCGATTTACTATTTAACTTCTTCTTTCTTCCTTGCTTCACTCTCTCCTGAGAGACTGGCTACTGAAAACTAATCCAGGCGGGGGGATCGATGGCCCTTAACGGATCACAAGGTATTCCCCACTCAGTATTAGTAGTCAGTTCGTTAAATCAACTAAGCAATGCGACAAATCGATCAAAGAAAATCCTTACAGATATTAAAATCGATAATTCACAACCAACTTAGTCGAAGTACGATCACAGATCTTACTTGGGTTCCCACAAGCAAGTGACTTCTTTATTTTCGGATTTTTCGTGACGAATCCCATGAATTTACTTTGTTTGTTTCAAATCCCTTCCACAATATTATAAGGCGTCACCCATTTTTTTTTTTATGGTTTCAACCGACTTCTTGTTTTTGCCGGATTTGCAGTATTGTATTTCTACTTATTGCTTATCGGAGGCACACAAATCGACGATCTGAAATATTATCGATTGCCATAAAATAATATAGCTGATATTGTTAGATCTTAACAGGTCCGGACTTGATTAAATAACACCTGATCATTTTGAATTTTTATTTTTTAGGCTAAATCGAATCTATAAATAAAATCTATTTAGACCCTCGTAGATTAAATTTTGAATGATGCACGTTCGATATGAAATTTGTCAACGAAACTTCTGTAACTAAAAACTAAACCACACAAACCACATTATAGTATTCATATCAAACCACAGAACAATATCAAACTAGTAACATTAATAACTACACTTATTTTCAAAAGTCGTGCACACCCTGTAAAACAAAAAATATTTATTTGTATTGAATTTTAGCAGTGCAGATATTTACTTGGTAATGTTTTTGTTATAAAAAATTAAAAAAGATCCCAAAAAGCGGAGCACATTAATTCTTATCACAATTGTAAAGCAAAACATGCAGTTTTTGTACGTGTGGTTTAAGATAAACAGTGTTGAAGAATCGACTTAACGATGCCTGGAAATCCGCTTAGTAATGAAATTCGTTTGCGAATAATCTTCCTTCATGAAGAAGGCCCATCACATCGACAAATAGCCGATAGATTAGGCTATAACCACAGTACGGTTACTCGGACCATTCAAAGGCGCATTGAGACGGGGTCTGTGGAAAGTAGACCTCGAAGTGCGCGTCCAAGAGTTACAAACGAAAGACAAGACCGATATGTAGCTAAAGTGACTCGGAGAAATAGATTTGTAACAGTCAGCAGTCTTCGAAGGCAATTCCAGCATACATACCACCAAGTCGTTTCTAGTGCTACCATCAGAAGACGCGTAATTGCCTCGGGTTTACTGTCTAGAAGACCTGTACGAGTTCCTAGGTTGTTACCTAGACATAGACTGTCGCGGTTAGAATGGGCTCGTGGTCACCAAAACTGGCTTTTGCCTCAATGGTCAAATGTTATGTTCTCAGATGAGACGAGGATTGGATTGGTTAGTGACGATCGTCGATGTCGAGAGTCTGGAGAGAACGGGGAGCACAACACCGACTTGCTTTTGCCAGAGAAGTGGTACCATTTGAAGGCGGGAGTGTTATGTTTTGGGGTGGAATCATGTACGGAAGAGGAACCACTTTGGTTCATGTTCCTGGCACTATGACCGGCCAAATTTATATCGATCTTATCCTTCGGCTTATTGTGCAACCAATTCGAGACGAAGCAGGTCCCAATTTCATCTTTATGGACGATAACGCTCGTCCACATCGAAGCCGAGCCGTTCAAGAGTTTCTTCGGGTGAAATTGACAGATTGGAGTGGTCACCTCTTTCTCCGGACGTGAATCCCATCGAGCATGTCTGGGACTACTTGTCTAGATCGATTCGTCATCGTTTGAACCCACCTATGAACGCTCAGGAGCTCATTGTAGCCGCTTCTGAGGAATGGAATAACATTCCTGAAGAATACCTAATTAACCTCATACGAGGCATGCACAGACGTGTTTAAGCCTTGCCACAAAGTATGGGTGGGTATTTTCCTTTTTGCCCTAATAACCTTTAATTAGGTAAGTGTCAACATACTGTAAAATGCTGCAAAAAACAATTAAATACCTAATAGTAAGGATATATTTTTAGAATGAAAATTTTGTTTACTTCTAGATGTAATTTCAAACTGGTGCAAGATTTTTGAAAATGAGTATATTATTTAAATTGCAGAGTGGATTGGGTCGACATTCAATTACTGCGCTAGAATAATTTGTTGAAAACTCATAATTTTGTTGTATAAAGCGAGCGCTTCTGTGTTTGAAATATTATGGTTGTCTAGTTTAAACATGGATTACTATGTCCTTTTATATTTTCTACATACGCATTAAGATCTAAACAAAATTCCTCTGTAAATAGGAATTTTGTAAAAACTTAAAATGCAAAATTGATTGCAAGCTAGAGTGAAGATTGGTTAGAATTGATTGCCATTTCTTCTCATTCACTTGCAACATCATTTTATTGCAAATAAAATGTTTCAAGCAATAATAAGAAAGTTTCCTAGTTCTGAACCGTTACCCAATTAATTTTCAGGTACTAAGGGTGAAACAATCAAAGAAATAAGGGATAAATTCAACCAAGTTCAAATTGTTTTCCCAGGACCAGGAGAAAGAAACGATATTGTTAGAGTTAGGGGACCAAAAGACGATGTAGACAAGTGCGTGCGATTCTTGGAGAAGAAAGTAAAGGAGCTTAACGAATCGTCATATCAAATGCCAGTACCTATCTTTAAGCAATTCCACAAGTTCGTTATTGGAAAAGGTAGGTAAGAACTGACATCGCGTGGGTAACGTTTTCATTTGTCCCGTAAACTGGTTTTTGACTATTTAAACACGTAATGATGATTGAACAACATGGCTTTATGAAGGAAAAATCAACTGTATCTAATATTTTGTTTTATGAGCAATATCTGTTGAGAGTCTTTGAGAATTGGGAACAGGTTGACTCCGTTTATACTAATTTCCCTAAGGCTTTCGACAGGGTTGATTATGTCATCTTAATAAAAAAAGCTTCAAGCCATGGGAATCTCTGGACTTTTTCTTAACTTAAATTTTCTCAAAAGGTTCTGTAACATCAAGTGTAAAGTCTGTTCAGAGATATAAGAAAGTGAGTAACTGATCCCTATTATGAAAGACGCGGGCCAGCTGTAAAATTGAAATATGGCCGAATAGGTCCGTATTTTGCTTAGAATTTAATCATGGTTTGTAATAAAAATAAGTAAGACATTAAATAATATTTTATTTATGTTTAAATGTGAAATTACAAGTTATTTTATTATTAAAAATTATATTTGTTATTACAAAAATATACAAATTATTCAGTGCTTATAATAATTATCATACATGTAGTTTTGGATTGTTGCTTTTGTGTCATTTGAGGAGGGAGCCTTGGTCAACAACTGCCTACTATGGTAGCTTGCATTTTCCATTACAATTACGCTATTCGGAGGTATATTTGGAATTAGCTTGTTTTTAAACCAATCTTCAAATAAATCAGCAGTGTCGTCCTCATGGTAATTCAGAGAAGAATCTGTTTTGTGCAGACAGAGAAAGTCCATTTGGAATCCATCCGTCTTTAGATCCAGCATGCAAAATCGTAATTTGTTTACCTCTTTTTGATGGCGCGCTTGTTTTACACTTGCCGCTTGAGTCAACCCAACCCTTTTCCAGGGTATCATATGTGTCAAACCAGGTTTCATCCAAGTAAATAATCGGCCTTTGCTGATCTCTGTAAATCCTAATTTTTTGTGAATATTCGGATCGCCATTTCCGAATTCTACTGGATTCCATTAAAACTTGTCTTTTATTAATTTTTTTAAATCTAAAACCCATGTGTTGGATACACTTCCATAACGTTGTTCTGTCACATTTAACGCCGGTTTCATCTTTTTCAAGCCTCTTAATTAAATTTTCTAATATAGGCACGCTTTGTTCCTCGTATAACTTGTAAATTTTACGCCGTATTATATCTTGATCACTTCGATCTACCTTCGAGAAAATGCCAGTATCGGTTCTTTTTTTCCTGGGTAAAATGGGATTATTCACAATTTTCCATACAGTTGATGTTGGAATTTTTGTTAATGTGGCCGTTTCTTCTAACGCTGCTGGCTTGCTGACCACACGTTCAATGAGAGTTGAATAAACATTGTTTATAAGTTCCTTAATTTCCACAGAAAAGGGTTTTCTGCTTTTTGACGGGGTTATCTCCTGAGATACATTGGCTCGCACATATTTTCCATGACTCGCATACGATTAAACAAACGCTGTATTACACACGAAGTAAGAATAATTACTAAGCCTAAAACTAACTAGGGTGGCTATATATACAGTCTTTAGAACATAATTTGTTTTATGGGATTAACCCTCTCATTTTGAATCAAGTAAAAGTCGGTTTAAAATCACCAAACTATTACTTTAATAATGAAATTACGTCTTCCGGATTTGCAGTTTACTTTAAGACATTTTTAAGTGCGAACCATAATTTACCTGCATTTATTCATTCATTCCTTGTTTGTTTATGGCCACCCTTGGATAATCCCATTCAAAGGCAAAGTGTAACTTTCTTATATCTCTGGACAGGCTTTACCACAGAGTACACTTGATGTTTAACTGCTTTATTAATGATGTAACACCTACATATTTACTTATTAATTAATATATTTGTTCTGATCCGCTTAAAATCCTTCCTTAGTACCGTCCCCGACTCTTGAAACGATTAATGGTCGCGTTTATTAGAACGCTTTACTTCGTACCGGGTAGTTCTCATTCCCACTCACTTAACGAGTAAGAATAAGAACCACCCGACATAAAGTAGCGCTAGTTATGATAAACGCGACCATTTCCAGCCTGTCAATTAAATTTTGAACTTGGCAATCGATTGTCGCAGTGGTAAATTAGTTGACCGGTTCCGGATTGTACTTACGGTTTTTGGACGGGTTATAAGAAGAGAAGCATAAGTTTTTAAGTAAAGTAAGTCGGTTGAACGTCTTCGATAATAAAACCACATTGAATCCAATTAGAACTTAGACTGATTTGATGTTATCCTTTGCTGATTAAACATCTCAAATAATACTTTTGTGTTTGTTCAAGTAAGGGATGTTTTATTGGTTGTGATTTACAATAGTGAAAAGCCTATTTTTAATTTCAGGTGGTGCTAATATTCGTAAAATTCGCGAAGAAACAAATACCAAAATTGACTTGCCCGCGGAAGGGGACAAGAGCGATTGCATTACAATTACTGGAAAACGCGAGAATGTTGAGGAGGCCCGTGATAAGATCAAGAAGATACAGGATGAACTAGAAAATATTACGTCAGAAGAAATAACTATTGATCCTAAATTTTACAATTCTCTGATTGGTGTCAAAGGTATAAAACACTCTTTTTTATATATTATATTTTTATTTGCTTATCTTTTAAAATGCAAGGTGTTACTACCGTTTAATATTTTTGGTCAAAATCAATTATTTATTAATCCATATTGGTTCATGCATTCATTGGCTTACTAAATTCTATTAAGACAAAAAACGAGCTCTATAAAAAATTACAGAAGAATAAAAATGATTGATTTTTATTATATAAATATAAAATTTATAAAAACAAATTAACTAAACTAATTAAAGAGACAAAAACTAATTTTGATAAACATGAAATTGATAAATGCCAAAATTCTAATCAAGATATGTAAAAAACCATTAAAAAAGTATATAATAAAAATCAAAAACATAAAAGTAAAAGCAAAATTAAAATTGAGAATGAGTCAATCACGGACTAGAAACGTACAGCTACTTAATAACTTTATTGACTATTTTTCTACAGCTGGTGAAAATCTAGCAAATAAAATCAATAAATGTAATAACACATTTTTAAATAAGAAAATAAACAATATTGACTCATTTATTTAGAAGAAACTAATCATGAGGAAATTGAAAGTATAATCGATAGTTTAAAATTAAAAAAATCTCCTGGTGTCGATAGTCGATGGTATAACCACAGAAATATTAAAATACTGTATTAAAACTACTATTTCTAGGCCACTAACTTTTCTTATAAATAAAATTTTTAAAAATGGAGATTCTAGTAAAATTAGTAATTATAGGCCTATAATATTAATATCTTCATTAGCTGAAGTTTTTGAAAAAATTTTAAAAATGCAAATTGATAATTATTTAGAAAAAATAAATTTTATTTCTAAAAAACAATTGCGAGGTTCAAAAAAATAAATCGACGCAAGATGCTATTTGCTATCTAACAAAACAAATATATAATGCATTAGATAATAAAACACCTTGTATTTGTATTTTTTTGGATTTAGCAAAAGCCTTTGATACGGTTAGCCATAATTTACTATTAAAAAAAATTGAAAATATTGGATTTAGAGAAAAGCAATTAGAATTAATTAAAAACTATCTTAAAGATAGGCCAACTTATGGTAAAATAGATAAAGAAGAAAGCTATTCAAAAGTATTTAAATATGGTGTTTCTCAAGGGACAATTTTAGGACCATTATTTTTTAATATTTATATTAATTATTTATTTAGTATAAATTGCGATGGGAAAATTCATAGTTTTGCGGATGATACTGCTATTTTTTATAGCGATACAAATTGGGACAATTTAAATAAGAAAATTAAAAAAGATTTTAAAATTATAAAAAATAGGTTTGGTACTAATTTATTAACAATTCATTTTAATAAAACAAATGATCTTCCTTTTACTTTAAACCTAAATAATGTACCACAAAATATAAATATCAATATATTTTTAAAAGTTAATCATGTAAAATATTTAGGAATAATTTTTGACAGTAAATTAAATGGGAATTTTCAAGTAGAATATTTGATTAAAAAATTAAGAAGTTTATTACCAGTTTTTTAAAGCATTACAAAATTTCTGGATATAAAACGTCTAGAAATATTATACTATGGATTAGTCAAAACTCATTTAAATTACGGAATTTTAGGTTGGGGAGGAATAAACGGAACTTTGGTTAAAAAATTAGAAGTATTACAAAAAATTGAAAATTATATTTAATAAGGTCTATCTTTATCCTTTAAAAGAATTACAAAAAAAAACAACAAAAAAGATGAACGTTAGACAAATTTACATTTATAATATTTTAATATATATTTTTAAAAATAACAACATCATACAATTTAGAGACCATATCCATAATACACGTTATAAAAATGAAATATCCATTAAACCTAAAATAAATAAGTCCTTAGGACAAAAAGCTTTTAAATATGTATGCTTTTATTTATTATAAACGATTATTTACCAACAAATATTAAAAAAATTATTTCATTAAAAAAATATAAAATTGCAAAAAAATATTTATATTGGAAACAAACACTTTAAAAATATTTTTGGAAATGCTATAACTAATTAATGCTATTTCATATTATTGTGAATCAATTATATAGTTAATCCTTTTCAGAAATTTAATTATTTATTTATTTAGCGTATGTCTACATCACAGGTAAGTATATGACAAAAATACAAGAAAAGAGAAAAAAATTTTACAAACAAACATTAAGATTACAAATATATTCTTTTGTCGCAATCAGGAAATCGGATGGGTTACCACTGTAAGAACTAATTGGACAGTCCTCTACCAGGTGTTTAATAGTCTGTCTTTCAGCGCCGCTATCTAATCTATCATCAAGAAAGTAGCGTTTATTAAATACTTGCAACTTTTTATAAAAATATTCTTAAATATTTATAATACTTTTAAATAAATAAGATTTGCCCCTAACAAGCTCGTCTTCTGGGGAATTTATGAATAAGTTTATTCAAGAATATATTAACATGTTTATTATTTTGTAACTACATATTTGAAATAAACTTATTATTATTATTATTATTACATGAATTGGGCAAGTTAAGTAAATATATATTAAAATATTTGCAATATTTAAATAAAATAATGAAGACCTAAATTTAACTAAAATGAAGTAAATCTACTAACTACAAGACAAGATATACAGGGTGATTCACGTTATTCGACACGACATATTATAGCTAAACTATTTGTTTTGGATAAAGAAAAGTTTTCGGGATGGATAGGGGCCTGTAAAGAGTACATTTTCAAATTATTTTCATAACGTACAGGTTGTCCTAAAAACACAAAACGCATCAAAGTTGTATTTTTTAAAATGGTATGCCCTGTATATTATTTTATTTTCGGTTTCTACGATCAAAACAAAAATGAGTTTCATCGGGGTTTATTGTAGTTAAACCCTACGGTTTTTGAGATATTTCGTATTTTGTAAAAATGTAGTAATAATTTTAATGATTAAATTCTCAATGTGTATTTTCTTTTTTAAAACCAAATTCCTACTGGAGTCTACTAGCTGATTAGGTTTTTTGTTGCAAAATTCACTAGTTTATACAAGGTGTCCAAAAAGTACGACAAAATAATTACAAGTTTGAAATGATAATAACTTGTTTAATTTAAATGTAACACCCTGTATGTTATGTCAGCAATAGATATAAAATTTAATTGTCTATCGAAAAGTATTAAGCTTTCCCATAGCTAATTGCTCACGTTTTCATAAAAAATGCAAATATTCATAATACAGACTGATTTTAACCAATTTAATAATAATATTTTAATCATTCTTGTTTACAAGCGTAACAATCCTCTATTTTGAGGTATAATTCCGGTATTGACCACTTGATATTATCCGTAAGCAATACATAAGGTTTGGGTAAGACAATAGTTTGGTTCAGGATAGGTACCGGATATGTTTTATGGTATGTGTACTAAAAATAATGTAATCGTATTATTTATTATTATTTGTGCACTTAAAAATTGATAATAGTTAATTTAATTTAATGGTTCTTCACCACATAAATGTTGAACATTATGTATTAACTCATTAAGTTGTCAAGTATTTAAAATTGAGTTATGCAAACTTAACATTTGCTTTGGCAACAGATATTGCATTTTCAATATTACTCACTAAATGTTTAATTATATTTAATTGGTTTAAATTATTGTCTAATAAGTGACACATAATATAGAGAGTAATATATATCTAGAATTTGTTAGTTGTAAAACATAAGCATTAATTGCATCCGTTAAAATCATTTGTTCGTTCTTAATATACGAAGTATAGCAAAGAATTTTGATGAAAGAAAATTATTTATTCAACATTTAAATGAAAATTTTGATGTTATAATATTTACAGAAACATGGAATGTTTTAAACACAAATTTATATTCTATTCCAAATTATAATTTAATATATAACAATGGTAATTTTAATCAAAATGATGGAACTATAATTTTTATAAAAAATAATCTTAGTTACGATTATGAAATAATATCTTTCAGTGAAATAAAAATAATAATTATTAATTTGTTCATTAATAAATATACAAAAATTAATATTATAACAATCTATAGACCTCCATCTACATGTCCAAAGAAATTTGTTAACGATTTAAACCTATTTTTTATTAACTTTGATAAAAAATTTAATAATGATGATACAACAATTTTTATTGGTGATATAAATATTAATATTCTTTCAGAATTAAATAACCAGTATACTAATGATTACTGTAATATTTTGAGTGAATATAATTTTAAATCTTATATTAACAATTTTACAAGAGAATTTAATAATCAAAAAACGTGCATTGATCATCTTTTTATTAAAACTAAACAAAATATTCATAATTTTAAATAATTTATATTTCAATATCAGATTACGGACCACTATCCAATAATTTTACAAAATCTTTTAAACACAAACACGAAAGATCAATCCAGATTAACACAATATAATACATATATTGATTATAATAAATTGAAACAAATATTTAGCAATATCAATTGGGATCAATATTTTTCAATAAAATCTCCAGAAGAATTAACAAATCTTTTAATTAATAAAATAAAAATAAATGTTGAAAGATGTAAACATCAAATAAAAATAAAACACATGCCCAGAAAAGAATGGATCACAAATAGTTTAATAATATCAATAAACAAAAAAAATCAACTGTACAAAAATGTTAAAAATTCAAATAACATAAATCTACAAAATGAATTCAAAATTTATAAGAATAAATTAAATGAAATTATTAAGAAAGCTAAAATAAATTATTATAAATCTCAAATAAAAAATAAATGCCAATCATCTAAAGAATTATGGCAATGTGTTAAAAAACTATGCAATGAAAATAATTATAAAAATAATTTTATTGATCTAATGAAACTACCAAATGGAGAAACAACAACTGATAAAAGTTTAATATCAAATTATTTTATTGAATATTATTCAAAAGTTGGGGAATCACTAGCAAATAAAATAACAAGTAAAAATAATAATGATGTGCTGTGCTGACTGAAACTGTTCAAAATAATTTAAACTCTTGTTATTTAAAAGAAACTAATTATCATGAAGTTAGAGATTTTATTTATAGCTTAAAACCTAAAAAATCTCCTGGAATTGATGGTATTACATCTGAAATTTTAATATCAATAAATTCATACATTTGTAAGCCTTAACTCATTTAATAAACACTATATTTAACACAGGAATATATCCATCTGCTTTTAAAATAGGTATAATTAAACCAATTTATAAAAACGGAAATAAAATTGAATTACAAAATTACAGACCTATAACATTAATTCCATCATTAGCAAAAGTTTTTGAAAAAATGTTTAAAAATAGATTAGAAAATTTTTTAAATTATAATAAAATCTTATCAGACAAACAATGGATTTCAAAAAAATAAATCTACACAAGATGCAATTTGTCATCTAACAAATCAAATATATAACTCGATAGATAATAAAATGAACAGTATATGCATATTTTTAGATTTAGCTAAAGCCTTTGATACTGTAAGTCATAAAATTCTTATTAACAAATTAGAAAAAATTGGATTTTGTGGTCAAATATTAACTTTATTTAAAAATTATTTATATAACAGAGTACATCATGTTAAAATTGGTGAAAATATTAGTTCACCAAAAATATTTAATTATGGAGTACCACAAGGTACAGTCCTAGGACCAATACTTTTTAATATTTATCTAAATGATATACATATTTAATTTAGACTGTCAAGGAAAAATACATAGTTTTGCTGATGACACAGTAATTTTTATGAAGGCCCAAATTGGAATATTTTAAAAAACACTATTAAAAAAGATTTTATAAAAATAAGTAACTGGTTTAATAAAAAATTATTAACTATAAATTATAACAAAACAACGTACATTCCATTTACTTCATATAAACATAAACTTCCAAATATTGGTTCAATAATATGCAATAATAATATTAGTATAAAGGAAGCTGAAAATATTAAATATCTTGGAATCATTTTTGATAAACATTTAAAATGGGATTTACATAGTAACTACATTGTCAAAAAACTAAGAATTCTTATACCAAAATTTAAACACCTTAAACAATTTTTAAATATAAAAGAATTAGAAATATTATATTATTCTTTAGTACAAACCCATTTAAATTATGGAATACTAGGATGGGGAGGTATAAATAAGAATTATATTAATAAAATTGAAACAATTCAAAAATACATTTTGAAAATTATTTATGAAAAAGACTACCTATATTCTTCTGATTTACTATATAAAGATAATAAAAAAAATGGACATTAAACAAATATTTTCTTATAACATGTTAATGTATATTTTTAAAAACAAAAATAAAATTAATTATATTAATCATACACATGAAACTCGTCATAAAAACACTATTGCATATAAAAATAGAGTAAACAAAACAATAGGACACAAACATTTTTTAAACATAAATCCATATATTTTTGATATGCTACCAAAGTCAATTAAAATAATTAAATCATTAAATAAATATAGAAATAAAATTAAAAAATGGATATTATCTAATCCAAGAGAAATATTTCAAGATGTCATTAATAAATATTGAATATATGAGTAATAAATAATAAATAATAAATATAATATGGTGAATAGAATGAATCAATGTATACAATGTATACTATATATAATATTATCTTTATATATGAACATATTATAGTGATGTAAAATATACAATTAAAATACTGTCTTATTCGTCTTATATATTTTCTAGTTGTACTTGATTTATAAAATATATTCTTAACAACAAATATAAATAAATATTATTTTGACATATAACTCAAAACAAGTTTTTACTTCATGAGTTCTGAATTGATATTTAATTAGTTCATTCAAAAAATTATATATTAATTTTAAATATGTATACAAAATATTTGAATAAACTTTTTTATTATTATTATTATTATAATGTTATTTTGTAATGTTTGTTGGTTTTCTAAAACCGTATTTATATACGAATCATAGCATTTTTGTCATTGGAAGTTCAAAGCCAAAGTCTTTATTTAAAGAAGAAAAATAACTGGGAGGTATTGAACAAATAGAGTCAAGAAAATATTAGGATAAGATAGAATAAAACTAACTTAACCAAACTAATCTAAAAATATTGATAAGGTTAAAAAACCTACAATTTACTTCAAGTTGCTAAAAACTACTCAAATTGCGAAATTTGGTACGATTACACAGTTGGAATAATACAGGTTAAAAATATTTTAAAAACAGTCACAAAAAAGACACGCTTGCTACCTATTTTAGTTTACGTGGAATTAGGATATAATATTTTATGCACTTATACGCAGGGCTACGTTTGGATGATCTGGCAAATAATTGGTAAAAAGTTGTTTGTTCAGAACACTACCACTTATAGACGTGCATACCAGCATTCCGAATATTTATTTACTTCATCTACGATATTAACGTATTAGACCTCTTTTGCTTCTGTTATCATTCTTATAAAGAATATTATACAATACATACTTTTTTGTATTAATTTTAAAAGATTAAATGTTTGGTTTAATTTTGGCTAGGTCATAAACATACAATTTTCGTTAAAATATTGACCTGAAAGTTTTATTTGTTTCCTGTAACAAATCATAAGATTGTTTGAAACGGTTTCCTACGTTCTTTATATCTATTCGACATGATATAAAAATGCATGTTGACAAGATAGTAATACAGGGTGTTACTTAATAATAGGCCGTAATTCCAAGGACGCATTCCTGAACCAAATTCAGGTAGAAAAGTTCATATAAACATGTGTCCTAAAAAGTCTGGTTTTCAGTCAAGAGTTTAAAAAAAAAATAGTTTTTTTATTAATATGTCAAAGATCCTTTTGCCGATTTTGGTGAAATTTGGCAGTGTTGTTTTTTGTGATAAGACGCTAAGTTACACTAACTAGATAATAATTATGAGTTCCAGTGGCGTCTCGGGGGGCAGTCTCACGAGTAATATTGACAAGAAAAATGTACGCCACTGACTTGTTTAAAAAATTTACATTGTTTTCGGGTTAAGCAGCTAAAAATACAACTTTTCTGTCTCTTAATATTTTTGGTATCTTACTTCGTTTTCGATAAAAAAAATAAAAGCCACTTCATTGCATGTCGAAAAATTGTTTTTCTCGAAAACGAAGTAAGATACGGAAGGATATCAAGAGGCAAAAAAGTTGTATTTTTAGCTGCTTAACCCGAAAACAATATAAAATTTTTAATAAAGTCAGTGGCGTACATTTTTTTGTCAATATTATTCGTGAGGCTGCCCCCCGGGACGCCACTGAACCTCATAATTATTATCTAGTTAGTGTTAACTTAACGTCTTATCACGACGAACAACACTCCTAAATTTCACCAAAATCGGCCAAAGAATCTTTGAGATATTAATAAGAAACCGATTTTTTTTAGCGTTGTATCTTGAAAACCAGACTTTTTAGGACACATGTTTATATTATGAACTTTTCTACTTGAATTTGGTTCAGGAATGCGCCCTTGGAATTACGGCCCATCATTAAGTAACACCCTGTATATGCTGGGGGCCTAAAGATACAAGTAAAATATGGGTTTTTACTTCTTAAGGTAAATAGCTACACCTGAAATTGCTTTAGTCTTAAAATTAGATAAGAAATCACATTGTGCATTTTTATCCATCATTTAAAAAATATGAAATGAAGTTTATTATATATCTTACCTTATTTACAGGAAAACTTATTCATTCCATTATGGAAGAATGCGGTGGTGTTGCCATTAAATTTCCAAACACCGACAGCAAGAGCGATAAGGTAACCATTCGTGGGCCTAAGGAAGACGTAGACCGAGCCAAACAACAATTGTTGGAGTTAGCAAGTGAAAGACAGCTTGCCAGTTACACTGTTGAGGTGCGTGCCAAACCTCAACATCACAAGTTCCTTATCGGTAAGAGCGGTGCCAACATAAAGAAGATTCGTGATTCAACCGGTGCTAAAATCGTGTTTCCATCCAACACTGACGATGACAGAGAAGCCATTATTATTATTGGCAAGAAGGAGGCCGTTGAAGACGCAAAGACACAGCTAGAGGCCATGATAAAAGACATCGATAATATTATGGAGGATGAGATGAAGGTTGAACCGAGACACCACAAGCACTTTGTGGCCAGGAGAGGAGAGGTTCTTCATAGGATCAGTGATGAATGCGGCGGCGTTATGATATCGTTCCCTAGATCTGGTGTTGATAGCGATAGGGTTGTGCTAAAAGGTAAGATGAAAACAAAAAGTATGTTTGGTAGTTTAGAGGCAGAGTTGTTTATTTTTTTTACTGAAGGGTCAAATGGGGTAATAATTATTGATAGTAGAGGAAATTAAAGTCGTACTTGTTATATTTCACATAATAAATTCTACATGTAATTAACATAAAAATTGACAGATGATGAGTTATTTTGGTCCTTAAATTACAGGCATTGGCCAAAGTTACAACTAAATTACAGGTGTGATTATAGAGGTATTTACATGTAAGTAATAAAATTAAGAAAATGATATTGTGTATAATAATTATGGGTTTTTTCGTTCGTAATTATTGACAGTGTTTATTACATATTTATCTTAAGTTATTAGGCTATTAAGTATTAGATTGGCACCTGAAGGTATTTCAATTTGATTGTTAACAACATTACATAGATTTTTTAAGGCTTTTTTGATTGCTAATGTTTCTAATAGGTTGAGTTTTCTAGTGTTGAGTATATATCGGTTTTATTTTGTTGGATATTGAGTGGTTATTTATTATACAGGGGTCGGCTATTCCTGTTTTATTTACTTTTTTTTTTTAAATAAAACCGATATAATACTCAACACAAGGGTAGAAAACTCATATTAGAAACATTAGCAATCAAAAAGCCTTAAAAAATCGATGTAATATTGTTAACAATCAAATTGAAATACCCTCAGGTGCAAGTCTAATACTTAATAGCCTAATAACTTAAGATAAATATGCAATAAACACTGTCAATAATTATGAACGAAAAAACCCATAATTATATACACAATATCATTTTCTTAATTTTATTACTTAGTTGTAAATACCTCTATAATCACACCTGTAATTTAGTTGTACCTTTGGCCAATACCTGTAAATTAAGGACCAAAAGAACCCATCATCTGTCAATTTTTATTTTAATGACATGTAGAATTTTATTATTGTCTTATATGCCTTTGATAATGATCCGCAAGGGTTGAAACACGTGTCAGGAAACTGAATTAAATTGTGAAATATAACAAGTACGACTTTAATTTCCTTTACTATGGAATATCCATTTCACCAAGCATGTAGCCCATCACATATCAATTATTTATTAATTATTGATAGGACGTTCAGTAAAAATTCGAGACGAATATGCGTTCTTTTGATGATGGACAATAAATGGATCAGTTTTATAATATCTTTTGTTTAGACCCTGCAAAAATTTTCAATTTTGCTTTGTATCAGGTGATGTAAAATTAAGGTGAACCTTTTGTGATAAAGGAAAGTAGCGTTAAACAAATTTTTGTCGTTAAAAAATACTTAATATTTTAGTTTTAGCATGTAAAAAAAGGTATTTAAATAATTTAATAATAGTCAGAGCCATGTTTACTTTTATTGCTGCAAAAAAAAATGTTTGCGGTACATGTAAACATGTTGCCAAAAACCTACAAGAAAATAAAAATTTCACGTCATTTTAAAAATGTTCATATACAGCATGGAATTGACAACAGGAAAATCACTTTATTACCTATTGGTTTTACAGAAAAAATAATTTTTTTATAAAACATTGCGCTGGTCCAAAATATAACTTTAAAATGTGCACGATACTAAACCGACCTACTATACTGAACCTATGACCAAAAATTAAAATTTTAATCCGAAGCCACTTTAAAATGGTGGCCTGACTGGTAGCTTGGTTGTCACTGGGTTTTTTTCAATAATAATGAAAGCATTACATTGCGAATTTTTATTTAGTATGGGTTAATATGAATAAGTCGCTAAAATGAGTTGTGAAAGTCTTGAAGGAAGCACTACACATACCTGATAGAAAATATTAACTGTCTACAAATCCCTATTAATTAATTTCTTGATTCTTTTAATACATAGTTGGTTACGATAACCCCGATTACAATAATTATATCAACAATTACTTTTTTCTTTATTTTTTTAAAAATAATTCCATAATTGTTTTTAATATATTAGTATGTTCTTCAATAACTAATATTATAGGGTGTATACAGGGTTTTTCACACACAAACTGTCAATGTCAATGCGACCCCTTAGACGCTCTGGGCGTCGCGATGCTTCAAAAATATAAATTGATGGCAGGAACTTCGAAAGTAGGTACATTTGGAAGATTGGAAGTACTTAAAATTTTGAGACTTGTCATTTATCCTAATTCGATTACTTCAATTGTTTTTAGGTAATACAAAGATTTAAAAACTGTAAGACCTAACTTCTATTAATTTTAATAGGTATCTCTATGTCTCGCAAAAGTAAATAATTTACATTGGATTTATTGTACTTGCGACGTCACTTATACGAATTGATAATATTCTGTAACAATGGTCCAGTACACTAACCAACAAAAAGTAAATAATATGTTACTGTTTAAAGTGAATGCAGGTCAAATGTTAAGGACACACAAAGAGTGTATGGGCATCGTTGTCCTCATAGAAATATTCCTGATGAAAAAACTTTTGCAGCTCTGTGAAGAAATTTAAGGGAGGTATGGCTGCTTTGTAAAAACGAAAAGATATAGGAGGAAATTGCTACAAATAATGAAAATACAGAATACAGGTCAAGTTTTACAGCAAAGTTGATGACAATTCTAAAACTTCACTGGCCAAAATCAAAGAAAATATTGGTTTCATGGAGGATTCTACACAATAACAGATTTCATACATACATAACCAAGTTAATCCATAGGATAGTAGCCGCACGAAGACTTGAATTCTTAGCAAGATTTTCCGAATTGTATTGCCAAAATGTAAATATATTGTTCAGGTTAGTACATTTTAAGGCGCGACGATAGTCGCTTTCATAATAAAATAATGGAATTTTGTCCTAACGTAATTGTCGCTATTGGTCTCGGAATCATCCTCGCTGGATTAAACTGGAGAACATTATTTACATTTTTTTCAAGTTTCACTTGCAAAACTATTACTATACCCTTTGAGGACAGAACGAATATGTAGCTCCAGCAGAATGGCGCACTGGCTCATAATGCTCAAATTGTTCAGGATCATTTGGACAGACAGTAGTATCCCAATCGATGGTTGGGAACTAACTGACCAATAACATGACCAGAAAGGTTACCGGATATAACACCCTTAGAGTTTTTTTTTTGGAGTCACTTAAAGGATATTGTCTACGAATCACCAGTTGAAAGTATTACAAGAAGGCCCACAGCAAGCTTTTAAAAATTTTTGACAGTGATCGCGCAAAGGAATGAATTTTGAATAAAATTGATTGAATTATTATTAATTAAAGAACTATTTTAGTTTTACTATTGACCCGTTTTCAGAATTAATAAAAAAATTATAATAAAACTTTGTATCACTACAAGTGAAGCGATCGAATTAGCGTAAATGACAAAAAAGTCGTAAAATTTAAGGTACGGTAAAGCTATGTGAAAACCCTGTGTGTCTAATTCAATAAATAATTTGTTACTTAAAAATCAATTGTAAGCATTTAAAAATGAAAAAGAAAATCACTGTCAAACTCGTTTACTTTTTACCCCACTTAACTCCAGTTCATTTTTAGGTTCCAAAGAATGCATAGTAGCAGCTAAACAAAGAATTAGCGAAATCGTTACCGACTTAGAATCCATGATTACCATTGAGTGCATCATTTCACAGAAGCATCACAGGACCGTCATGGGAGCTAAAGGATATCGAGTACAAGGAGTCACCTCGCAATTTGACGTTCAAATTAAGTTCCCCGACAGGTAACGCGTTTATTTTGTCTTTTTATCTTTGCAAAGAACAGTTATTTTACTTTAAAAATAATGCGTATATACATTTTGTTTAGGGACAACACTGATGAGTACCACTCAGAGTTGACTAACGGAGATGTCAATGCAGACCCCATCCGTCAGTGTGACGTAATTAAAATCACCGGGAAGGAATCGAATTGCCTTGAAGCCAAACAAGCTTTGTTGGACTTGATTCCTGTGACGATTGAAGTTGACGTGCCATATGAAATGCACAGATCTATAATTGGTGCCAAGGTAAGCAAAGTATTTAATATGCGTAAAAGATTATTACTTCCAACTTTTTTTTTTCCTTCCACTTCTATATTTTTTCATATATATTTATACAGGGTATAACAAATTGCCGGCACTACACCAATACCACCTCCTATCGATGATAAACGAATTTGTAATAACTGTGCACTTAAAAACTCCCCAGGACCGTATTATCCTTAATTTTTGACCGACAAATTTGTGCGCCATACCAAATTGTATACATTATTGAGTTCTTTAAGTGCCGATACTTTTGGCACTGATTAACTCATTTGATAGATAATTAAAATAATCAGGGTTTTGAATGTGCCGATATTAATATAAATTTGAAGGTTTTGGCACATTCTTTTTAAACAAAATTATTTTGGAGAACATCTTGTACCTACATTAAATCAATGATAACCTTTTAGTGAAATATTAGATTAGCTTTAATTTTAGTAATGCCAACGCATGCCAAATTTTCCTTCGTTTTCGAGAAGAAGACCCTGTTTACGCAACTGTGTACAAAAAGTGTACGATTATTGCACAAGGCATAAAAATTATTATTACTGAATAATATGCTTTGTACAATAAATATATTTCGCATGGAATATTTTTTCTATGACAGGGTTATTCAGCAAAAAAAGAAGTTTAATCGCTCTAAATACAAGATCACTTTTATAGTTAAAAAACGCATACATCTTATTTCGTGATTATTTAAGCATCAGTATGTAATCTAAAAAGTAATTACTTTTTGTGCACTTGCAATAAAGACATAGTTTTGTCACCAGAAAAAAGGAGACCTGCTAGGCTTCTGCAAATCATATTTTTGTGATGAGCATTGTATAACAATTATTGCAGAAACTGGTTACAAAAGACTACAATTTTTAAAATTAATTTATTTAGAAAATCAGCGTCTTTGATCGTTTCACTTTATCATAAACCTCAATACATTCTGCTGTCAGCGACGAACTAATCATTACCCATGTTGCCACCACCTCTCTAACTAGCAACTGTGTTTCAATTTCTTGCCACCTTTAATGACCATACAATACATTTTTAGGGTCAAGCTGTTAGAGACCTTATGGACAGATTTGACGTCCACATTGTCCTCTCATCAACTGAAATAAAAGAGGACATTATTAAAATATCTGGAACCCCTGCCAATGTTCAAGATGCCAAGGAAGCCTTGCTGAACAGAGTAACGGAATTGGAAGCCGATAAGAAAGACAGAGAACTGAAATCGTTCAGCCTTCAGATCGACGTTAATCCCGACTATCATCCTAAGATTATTGGAAGACGTGGTATTGTGATTTCTAATATCAGGAAGGATCATGATGTACAGATTAATTTCCCGAAAAAAGGTAACACTTTGAAAATGATATAAAATATGGTTTAAATAATATTTTTCTTTGGCTTCGATCATATAAGTCTTAAACTTTAAAATTCCCAAAATCCTTATATAAGGAATTCTAAGGTCATGTATAGTTTTAAGTCTTCTGCCGCTCTTTTAGATACACAAATCCGTTAGAAAAGTAGTAATCAATTTCTTGGGCGTGGATTCGTCTTATAATAATTGTATGCCTTTAAATCATATCCTCGATTTGACATTACTTTTTTATTTGTTAGGTGATCCCAATGAACAAATCATCACCATCAGTGGATACGAAGAAAACTGTTACCGTGCGAAGGAAGACATTCTTAAGATTGTACGGGACCTTGACGATCTTGTCAGGGAAGATATCGAAATAGATTCCCGCGTCCATTCCCGTCTCATAGGAGGTCGCGGTCGCAATATTAGGAAGATAATGGACGACTTTAAGGTCGACATTAAATTCCCCAGAAGCGAAGACCCCAACCCGAACTTAGTTATTATTACTGGCCAAGAAGACTTTGTTTTTGAAGCCCGTGAACATTTGCTCAATCTCGCTGAAGAATATGTAAGTACAAATTGAGTTAACCAAATGATTGAAGTAAACAATTTATGGTCTTTAAAGATAGATATATACTATACGGGTTTAGCATATGGTTATTACAATCAGCTACTTAATGGGATGAAAAGAGGATTAACAATGTTACATTGAAAGATTTTTAAGTTTTGAATTATTTAAAAAAGCTTTTTGGATTTTTTATTTTGAAGTTTTCCGGCGTTTATATTAAAGTTAGAGGAGAACTGACAATACTTTCTCACTTTAACTTTTAATGTGCTTAAAGATTACATCACATTTCTTTTTATTTGACTTTTCGTTTTAGCACTTTTTATAATACAGCCCTGATTTTATAATGATAGCCTTATTGTACATTCAATGATGTACTACACATTATCGTTTCATTACGTTTCGAGTTTTTTACCATCATCATAAAGCATTTAAGATATTAAGCCGTATTTTTCATAATTTTGCAAAAACCAGTTTAATGGCAGTACTTAACTTAAGTGATTGTTATGTATGGTTTTGTAATACCAATATTGTACAATATTAAACAAATGATTAATTTTTTTATATTAAAAAAAGCCATACTTTTAATTATGACAAAGTTAAAATGATTAAGTCATTACTTTCTTTTCCTATTTCGGATTTTTACCTCTTCAATGTCAATCCCGAGGGGACCTGCTTGCCGTGGATTCCGAATCACGGGCGTCAGTCACGACAACCATCCCGGCCTGCAGTCCCCAAGGGCTATCAACCCTTGGTTTTGTGCGGACTTAGACTGTCAAAACACCTGACTCAGGTGTGACCTACCACCGGGGGAGTGCGTGTTTTTACCTTCCTCCCACGAGATATTCGATCTCATCCATCCTTTAACCGGCGGGGATCGGGGACTATCCGAAACCGTTGCCTTAACAGCGCGGCCACGAGCCCCTTTAAGCCATTACTTCTTTAGGTCCGTTTGTTGAAAATATCATAATGATGGTCAAAAAAGGCTCGAAGGGAGATTAAACGATAAGTTTCGCCGTATAAAGGTTCACCAGTGAGGCTATGGAATCCGACAAAAGGAAAAGGAATCGATACCGGAGAATCTACTTGACCCTAAAGCCGCCCATACACATTAAAACAGCCATCGACTCCGGGAATCATTAAACTAGGCATCAGTATTGGTCTGTCTACACGCATGTGGCGAAGAACGCATCGATTCCCAAGAATCATGACTTGAAATAATCTGCAGTCCATGTAGAGGTTTTCTTTTTTGGAAAAATGAAATTTGTGTTGCCTACGATTGTAATGATAGGATGTTTGCACTTAAATTGAACTATAGATAAAGGATTTATAAGGGGGAAAACTGAACTACATTGATCTTGTATCGATTAAAGCTCGCACACACTGAAAGTTGCATCTGCGTCACCGATTCCGCATCTCTGCGCACCATACAGTTCGAGACTCTAGATGCCGCGGCGCAGCTTGTTGCAACTAATGCAAATCGTTCGACTTCAGTCCATACACTATGCAGCATGAGTCTTGAAACAATGGGGTCGACGCATGCATCTCCTTTCGCCGGGTCCATCTCCAGGCGCGTTTCGCCGTATAGCGGCTCAGTGAGGGTGTATATATAGAAGTTTGTTAGTTTTGCTCTAACTTTAATATCAACGCCGGAAAAGATTTAAATTAAACATCAAAAATTCAGTTTTTTCTTTTTTTAAACTTAAGAAATTTCCAATATAATATTGTTAGTCCTTTGATTGCGCAAGTTTTTTCACATTCATCCATCCAAAGTTTTATCTCGTAGGAAATCCCCATATTACCATGTATTGTCCTTTGATGAATTTAAAATTTTGATGTTTTTGCAATTGAAGACTACTTGAAATAAAAACCGGACTATGTACCAAAATCAAAATTTTGAGATAATCAATATTTTTCTTTTTTCTGCTGAAAAATATGTAACAAAGTTCCAATAAAACTATGTCCGAAAATGCTTCGTTTTTGATTTTTGTTTTTTCTAAATAATTTTTGAAATAATGTCGATATTTTAACTAAACTTGGTATTTAGGGGTTTCTTGAAATGCAAAATTCGAATTTGATGTTAGTATGGCTCCCACTTGTAGAGGGTGCTGTCTGCATGTCTTCACTCTTTGAGGAGTCATAACATTTTTTTATTAAAATTACATTTATCTCCTAAACAAAGCCGAAATCAAAAAATTATCAAAAAGGTACTTTGCATTAGCCATTAAACTGCCTACATAACTATGTTATCAAAAGAGCGAACGGCAGCGGCGTACATATTTTTTGTTCCGTTTAAAAATTCTATCACCCTGTATCCTTGAAACGAAGCATTTCCGAACATAGGTAAAGAGATATTTTGGACCTATTAACTTAAAATTTTAAAGATAATCTTTTAATAGTCTTTCAAAAATTTTAAAGTTTAAATTCTGAAAAAGGTCCATCATCAAGATTTAAAAAACGAGCTAAGTGTGATATTTGTAACTATGTAATGCGACATTACTCCGTTTTCAACTCAATTTTTTTAAATTCATACTGAGGTTTCAAGATCTACATACCCTGCCAATTAATTCAGGTCAAAACCAGCAATGTAAATACTTGGCGTATTTTCTCTAGTAACTATTTGTATTGTTCAGTAGACGCATAATAAAAATATATAATTTGTATTCAAAATAAATCTTTATTATTGAAATAACCAAACTACAGAACCATTATTTTGACAAGGAAGAAAAAGTGCAACTTAAATTTTCATAGAACTCTCTATTTTCGGGCTTTAAAAATGGTAATATTGCTTTTATATCCGATTTTCCGATATTTCCTTTTTGTTTTCTGGATGGCTTCCATTGTAAATAAGCACTACACAAAATGGTACAGTTAAAAACAACCAACGATGACGGCTGCTTGTTTTTTGTTAATGAATAAATGAATGACACGTCTTGCAGATAGCCCGCTTTATGGGTTATTAGCGATGGCACTAAACACTGTTTTCAGGTATAAATGAGATTTTGGATTTGTCGGTCCAATTTTATCAGGCCTCAATTTTTAAATTAAGAACCATTAAATTTGGATAGAGCGTTGCTTTAATCCAGGGTTGGCATGATATATATCACTGATATATATGATGATATATATCACGATATATATCAATGATATTTATAGCTCGATATATATCATGATATTTATTATTAAAAAATAAATTTTAATTTACTGCCAAATTTTGTATGGTTTAGGTTGGTATTACGGTTGGTAACACTATTTAGTAATTTAACTGGCTTGGTACATAGTTCCTATGGTGTGGTGGAAAAGAATTGTTATTGAGGATGAGGATTGCCCAAATAAAAAAGACTTCCTGTCTGGCTTTATGTGAACAACTGCTTACTGCAGTTGCGTCTACCGCGTCCATTGAGAGAACCTTTTCATCATTTGGACTCGTGCAATCGAAACTACGCAATAGGCTTGAAAATGAAAAAGCTGGAAAATTAACGTTTTTATTTAAATACTCTAATCAAATAGAAACAAATAAAAAAGAAAATATTGATTGGATTTGGGCAGGAACTGTACCAGAAGAATTACCGGGACGTTCCATCGATTCTGACGAATCTGACGATGACTTACCATTGATAAGGCTGATGGTTATTTATATTATTTTTTTTTCGGGATTATTTTTTGTTGTAGGCATTCACCCTAGGTAAATATCTGTTGTCTAGGTGAATATCTATTATTATTATTTTGTTAGCTTTTATGCTTGTTCCGAGGCTTGTTCTGTTTAGAAATAATATTTATGTTTTAATAAAAATATTTACTCAAATATCTACTTCCTTGATTTTACTTGGCTCTACTATAAGTATGATTTTATCTGTTTTGGCTGAAAAAAATTATTTGATATATATCAGATATATATCGGATATATATCCGATATTTGATATTTATATAAATATCATGATATTTGCCAACCCTGCTTTAATCATATCCGCTAAAAATAAGGTATCCTAATTATGATTTTATTTTATATTTCTGACCATTATATCATACCTCGATTAAATTTCAGCTTCAAGACGTTGAAGAAATGGAAACCCGCGAAAAGCTCCACACCCTCAATTTCCACTTCGATAACAGCTCGAGTTCTCAGAATACTCAGAGGAATAGGCGCGACCCCAACAACGGGTTCGTCGTCCAAGGGGGCCCATGGGAACAAAGCGCTCCTAACACGGCTAGCGTCACTGACTTCCCGGCGTTCGGTCGTAACACTGATCAGCCGCAGGCCGCTCCAGTCGCTGGTGCGTGGGGTGGCAGACGTTAAACGTCTAGCTCTTCTCACCTTTTACGTTGTCGATATGAGGATTCTATTGGTTCTACTCAATGAGGAACAAGTACGGTGTGCTTTAGAATAAACATGGTTGCTTGGGAACAAGCACAGTATATTTGTTTCTTATTGATTTTACCTACATTTTACTTATTTCCTATATTATTACGTTTATGTTATTAATTTATGTGGAAGCAATAGAATGCTTCAACGTTTACACGTAATAGACACAACAGGTAACAAGGTGAAAGGTGAGAATTTAAGCCCTACAATGCCAAAATTAAGGTACTAACCTTAGTTAAGTAAGTCATTAGCGGACGCAACCTCTTCCCTCACTGTTTGCTGCATTAAATAGGCCTGGCGACGACACTGGACCCTCGATATGGAAAACTGAAAAATACATACGCAAGCTCTTTTTTTACATTGAAGTCTTCCCAAATCCGGGCAGACATTTGGCCTAGAATCGGCACTATCGTAGAGACGTTATGATAATACTTTTAGTTAGATGTAAATGTTCACTCCACAGTAGCTAATTTAAGTTTATTTTTAATATATATTACAATTGTGTTTGGATATCAATATTCCTATTTTAAAGATATATTTTTTTAATTCCCGTGTCATAACCTCTCTGCTCCTAAAAATAAGGCAGTGCATCGTGCCTTCCTATTTTTTTTTCGTCTTTGACCGTACTAAATTATTTTGCCATGTCATTTCACAAGTGTATTTTTTTTTTATTGTGACTATTGTTTTACTTTTTTTTTGGATTAAATCTATTGTTAATTTGGAACTAGATCGACTGAAAATTGTGCCGGCGACGGTACGAATTAATTTAATTGTTATAAATTGGATTTTTTTACTGTTATCCTGTATACATTAAAGTAATATTTTGTTAATTGTAGAATTGATTATATACAATAAGCCTTGCGGTCGACTTGTTAGCCCAAGACTAACCTGAGGGAGAGAATAAAATAAAATAATAATAAAAATTGTATATTGTTGTTTGACTCCTTAAATCCCCTTTAATCTATACCAGGTGGTGCACCGGCAGACTGGCCATGGAAAATCCCATGCCTCAAATATTGGCCCTCCTATTAATTTTACAGCAAAACTCTCACAACAAATTTTATCATTTTCTAATAGGCCCATTAACAATTGTTAATTTGGTTTTAAGTAGGGAAGGTCCGAATATGGGCCATGCTAGTAGTATGGGCTACCCTATTATTGGCCACCACCTACTGTATGGAGCATACCAACAGCTCTTCAGCATTACAATGCCAACATTCTTATAGCTTCTGCTTTTAAAGTGTAGGTCGTGCAAGGAACATTCTGATAATTAAAATTCAAATGTTTGCACAAAGAAGTGTCTAAAGATTTTGGATTATCGTCGAGAATTTTCAATATTTAAAGTTATAAATTGGTAAGTGTGTAGTAGGATTGCTACTCATTAGGATGGTTTACCCGTTTTTGCATTTGAGTTTTTATTTTAATGTTTTTGTGGTTATGTTTCGGACCATAATTTGCATGGGTCATAGAAAATTCTAAAATACATATCAATCTATTAGACGAAAATGCTCCGAAAAACAGAAAACGTTTCAAAAAATGCAAGGAAGTTGAGTGCATAAAAATGTCGTTTTTTATCAAATTTGGTTATTTTATAACAAAAAAATCAAATCCTTAGTTTTCCGATTTTTAATATCAATTTAGCTGAATTCAATCATAATTCGGGACACCAGAAAATTATATAGAAATTTTAAAAATATTACCCCGACATCTACAAGTTTGCAAAGTTTAAAATCACCCAGTACATAATCCGAGAAGAGCAAGCAACGAAAAGCGACAAAATCCCGAGTTTAGCAGTGATTCACCTTGAAATTTTGACAGTTGGCCGGGTTATTACACTAAAAGAAGGATTTAAACGATGAAGAAAATGCTTTACACTGAAATAAAAACTGTGGGTACCTAGTAAGAAGTACTTTCTTTTTGTAAAGATTATGTTGAATATTTTTACAGGTCAATATCTGGTATTTTTCAATTCCTCGATAGGTACAAGGACAAGAATTATAGGTACTTTAGAATTTAAACGGTAGGTAGATAATATGATATTTTATTTTCGTTCAACAAAATAAGTTGTAAATTTCGGAAAACCTTATGATTTTTTTATGATATGTACCTATCTATATTACTACTTACTCTTGCTTATTCTACCTGATCTACGCGTAGAAATATGATATTATTCAATAAAAACTGCTAAATGAGAATATATAAGTACCTGCGCTTTCAGGAATATTTTCCAAGAAAACACAAGGTCTGTTAGGAAAATAAAAACATGTTCTTTTAGATTAGTTTGATATTTTTTCCTTCCCGTCGCCTTTCCTTAAAAAGGTACCTGTTTTTATACATTTAATATCAACCTCACTTGAATAACATGATAAATAATGGTAGGTCTTTTCCATATACCTACCTTTCACGTAATAAAATACAGCAGATATAAATACAACAAAACAAAAATATAAACAAATGTATCATAGCGGTGCAAATGTACTTACTGTTCAGGATCCTTTGGAAATGAAAACATGCTTATTCCTTGACCTTCTTTTGAGGGACACCCTCGAAACGCACAGGTTTACCGGGCATAGTTTTATATTAGCACAGCACTCACAAAAATAAACAGTTAAATAATACACTTATTCTTTCAACAGAAAAGACAACTAAACATAACGATAACTCTTCGACTACTGGACTAACGGCTGAAAGTGCTGAAACACGGCCGGCTTAAACTTATGACAGTTGGCCGGGTTACCTCCCACTACATCGATTTCGCCAAATGTCATATTGTCGCTTCTCGTCTTTGCTCTTCTCGGACATAACCTCGAAATCTTTAGCAAATGTCGATTTAGTTGACATTAAAGTTGTGTGTTTAGTTTTCTGGGGTTGTGTTGTTATTATTGTTAACTGCTTTTGTGTATTGTTTATCTTTACTTTTAGTGTTTCTTCAGTGTGATAATTTTGTGACGATGCCGAGGCAAAACAGCATATTTTGCATTATTTGCAACAGGCCTAAACACCTAAACAAAGATTTATCGTTCCACAGGTATGTACCCAGACGGGATGTTTCTTTCTTTCTTTTAACTTACTTACGTTAATTTCGTAAGGAAAGAATAATTAGGTATAGTCCATTTCCTAAAAATTATAATTTGCTCTGCTGCTGTTGATATAAGCAGGTTTGTTACAACACTCGAAACCCGTACATTGTACCGTCTGGTTCATGCGCAGGAAGAGAAAAGCGTTCCTACGAACCCCTGACGGTTTATGAATATGGGCGCATTCGAGAGACGAAACTACTCCGGAGTGGTTACCGATTATGATCCAACCGCTACCAATTCGTCGGCTTCCATGGATATCGACCAAGAGATCATCACGTTTGGTTCAAATGTCAAATCCATATCAGCTGTGCCGCTGTGCCTAACAATTATTAACCTTCCTTGTTTTGTGAAGCTTACCAACACTCATCCCTTGGTGAAACTCTTTGGTAGCAGTTAAAAAGTACGTTTTCCCGTTTAATGTATATGTTTTATTCCTAACTACGTTCTTCGTAACCAAACTTTTGTTGCCATACGTCATTTCTCCATTGACACAACGAACCGCTCTCTCTAAGCAGCGGAAGTGAAAGATGCTACCCAAAATGGCGACCGTTCCGTAACATGTTGGAAATTGTGGTAAAAGTAGCGGTCGACACAACAAGACGATTTAGGAACTGCTCCGGAGCAGTTTCGTCTCCCGAATGCGCCCACTTGATTCTTGTTGGCGTTCCAACATTGTCAGGGACCGTTCGCGAATCGGTTCCTGTACAGTCATTTCGATACTTGGTTGAAAGCATGTACTGATTTGACTGAGTTGCGCATTAGTCCGTTTGTCAAGTGCTCAAGTGCAAGTGCATGGTTTATTTATTTTCGCTCTGCCATTCTTCCCTTGTTGTTTGTTTACTATAGGTTTGTTCCAACACCCCCGAAAACAAACAAAATAAAACATTTTTGTGAATTAAAAAATATGAGTGAAAGCCTGTTTACGTTAGGTGCAAAAAATGTCATTCAAACTATTGCTTCTGCAAAAAATTGCATTGCGTAACCGTTTACATATCATGCAAACATTTTTGTACGGTCACGAAACCATGCAAAGTTAACGCCTGTGCACAAAATCGATCCAAACAGTTTTGTGATATGTGATGGTTCTGGGACGGTACAAAAATTGGGTGTTGAAACAAACCTATAATTAGGTACCTACCTATTTTTACCGAAACTTGCATGTGCTTCAAAAAATCCTACAAAAACTTATATTTTACCTGTTGAACTCTAAAAATAATTGTAAAATATCTAATTGCGCTCTTTTTCTTTTCTCATTCGAAATATACAAAATCTTATACAAACCAACAACTTTAATGTTTGTTTACAAATTCCTGTCCTGTTGTTAAAGTCAAATGTGAATGAAAAGCAGCATAACCTCATTTTTTCTGCCGTAAAGATAAAAGTGTTATTAGAATTCAGATAACTCTAAAAATATATAAATTATAATAAATAATATAATAAAAATTAAATGAATTAAAAATATTTGGAAAACTTACGTTTATAAAAGAAAATAACCCAATAAGGGATTTATTAACAGAACACATCACACTAACAAAAATATTTCAAACAGAATATATTAAAGTTAAGTAATAAAAATTCTAATTTATTTTTCACTTCACTTTTCTTTTCCGACTATTTATTTGCCCGAGCAAAAGGTACCGTACGAGAGAAACTGATGAACTGCTAAAGTTTAAATAATCTCTCTTCCACCTCGGAGAAAACGCGCTAGTACGATTTCTGATTGATCAAAACTCTAATACTTAAACTAGTTTTATCTGGTTAGATCGTGGAATGGGGACGGATCGCGTTGGTGTCAACAAGTAACACCTGCAGAACATCTGCCGTCCAGCTGCAATTGTTTTCTAATAACTGTCAAATAAATAAAGATAGTTGCCTTTGTAAAAAGCCGAAATATTTTGTTTTTCTGATACCGACAGAGGGATTCCAGAAACTGGAACACTTGTGTAAACATCTGCGAGCACTACTTGCAGGTCTGGTGTTGTTTTGATCAATTTTCCCCTATAAATAGGTGGGATTGCTAGAGGAAAGTTAGTTCATTTTTAACCGTCGTAATGTTGAAATAGCTACAAAGTTAGTATCGTCGTCCGTTGAAAGTTGCCGTGCCGTTATAGTCAAGTGTGATCGCGAAAAGTTTAGTTCGGAAGTTGAAAGTGCGTTGACCCGAAGTCACGGAGAGATTAAGGTTTCAGAAACCTTTACTTATTAACTTGGCACGGTAACGCAAAAAGTTTTATTGAATAGAGCGTAAAGTAAGCGCATTTTTAAAAGTCAGTGTCGACGTTAAGATTATTTGTCATTTAAATAAGTAAGTGAAGAGATTTGTTTATGAATTTAAATTTTAATGTTGGTGGCTCCGATAGAAATTTGATATTTTAATAAATAAGTGAAACTGATAGTAACTTTGTGGTTTTACAGCTAGAAATTATAAGTAAACTCATTTACTTTACGATTAAATATTGCTCCCTTTCAACAATATAATGCTCCCTTTAAAAGAAAAATATAAACCACTTTTTGGATGTATTTGGTGTAACACTGGTACTGCGAATCCCGTTGAGGATTTTTGTAGCCGCCTTCAAGGAATGAGGTCATAAAAGAGTAAGTACCCATTTGAGGATAGAAGGTGTTGTGTGGAGTTCGCCACGGCACATCCAGTGACCACAGAGCGTATTCTTTGTCCCAGTGACGCCGTGCTAAAGCAGTATTTTAAAAATTGTATTCTCCCCTCAAGAAGCTACGTCAAGTGGCTATAAAAAGGTTTTATTTCAGTAGGTAGGTGACAAAAACAGCCATATATTATTAAATAATTTTTATTAAAGAAGCGATTATCACAAATATGACAATTAAGAAATCATCGTTAAAATTTAAAACGGGACGGAATTATAAATAGTGAAATTAGTACAACATATATTTATATTTAAACAAATTCACAGTCAGGAAGGAAAGTTAATTTGATTATGTAGAAATTTATAATTTTAGATTACAGAATTTGAGTCTCCTCGAGACTTTACATTTAATTACACTTAACAAAGAAAGATTGACTAAGTGACTGTTTTTAAAGAATATATCAGTCAGCACCATATAATAAAGGAGCGCAAGCTCCGCATTCTTCAACATTCATGCACTTTATACAGGGGTGGTCATAAAATTATGTATAGTCTTATAAAATACTACGTCTTCCAGAGGCTATAATAGTATAAAAATAAATTGATATTTACAACAGGAAACAGATTACAAAACAAACAGATTCAAGGGTCCATATTTAAATAGTTAGAGTTTGTTTTGTTAAAGCGTATAAAAAGAACCACCACCATTAATGAATTCCCCTTGATCATGTAACAAGTATAAAAAAAAAGAACAGCCTATGGAAAAGATAGTTAAAATGTCTGTCGGCTAAACGGTCGCGTGTACAAATTTCAAAAATCTAACTAGTGTAGCTAGCCGAAAAACATTTCCCGCAATCATTTTATCTAAATTCTATTTACTAGGGGCTTGTGTTAAGCCACACTTTCCTCTGGCAGTATATTAACTAGTGAGTAGCTTATCGGACGGATACTAGGAAAGCACTGACCTATCACAAACTATCGAAAAAATATACAAAAATAGAAATATAAATAAAAGTTTCGTCGAGTATTCGTTGCTAATGTTACTTTCGAGATTCAAAGTCACTATCATGGTAAAGTACAGAGTATTAAATAATTCTAATAACTAGTTTCTTCATTTATTACGTGAGGTAGTCTGGACTTGGTTCAGCCATTGGTTCCGGCGTTGTAAACAACGGATTGGGGAACTCTGGCGGATGCGGTAGTGGTCCGGTGGACTTTGGCCTTCGACGGTAGGCCATCAACCAGCAGGATACTGCTACCGCAACGGCTACCAAGGCCAATAGGGCAGTGATGATTAAGGCTATTATAAAGCCTATCATGGAGACGCAGATATCTTCTGTACGTTGAGCGTCTGGTGCTAAAAGAAAGTTTTCAATAAAATTCAGACACGTTTAACATCAATGCCGGAGTCCCTCAAGGTTCTATATTGTCTTCCACCCTCCCTCTACTGTGCATTTACGATATTTTAGAAAAAACTACAAATCTAATAAATAGCTTCGCTCACGACAGCCCACTTAATATTGTTTCATCTATTATTTTGGATGCTCGAACATCGACTGCCAATGTCGCATAGGCATATCAGCAAGAAATCACAGCTTAACAAAGAACTGGAAGAAACCTGTCTTAGGGTGCCAGTAACCAAGTAAAGTTTAAAACTAAAAAACCCAGACGGAAGTTTTTTTCTAAATAAGTTAATGTGAAAGAATCAGATATAGTGATGGTTGGACACTCGATTCTCTTGTCTTCATCAATTCATTTATTGGCTATATATATATAGGTCTATACACACCAACAGGTTTTGCCGCAAGGGGACTCAATTGAACTTATTAAAATTCTAAATTTCTCCGAAAATTCCACATTAAAGATACATGTACCCTTGGCAACATCATTAGAAAGCTGGACAATTTCGCATTATTTTGATTTTATCGGTTTAGGCCTCGATAAGAGTGAGGGAAGCTATTGACAGTATTATATGGTAGAAATACACGATAAACCACTGCACGTGGTTCAGCTTAGTGACAGTGTTTAAAAATTCCTTCATCTGGAGAACGTCGTCACTCTGAAAAGACCCCAACGAGTATATATTTCATTCAAGACCAACGCGAATCGCTTTCGGTTCATGTAGATATTTTAAGAGGCTTACTGACGCGATTTTATGAAGAACATTTCTTGGCGTAAAATGTTAAAACTTCAATTAACGATGGTTTTCTTTGAATATTTTCGAAACGTTTGAAGATACCTACGTAGTATATGATTAGTAATGGAAATTAAATTATACTTTCAATAGGATCTGAATATGTCTTATTGTCTTATTAAAAAATTTGAACGAATCCATTATGAGCAGTGTCAATTATTGCGAAATGCAATGCAAGTTAAAAATTTATTTTATTCAAAACCGGCACATCAGTGTCCCAACACGTGCTCTTTGCATGCATTTATTTACATCGTTGGATTATATAAATAAATTTTATTATAGGGTAGTCCTCACTGATTCTAATTATTTTAAGTTATTAGCCACCTTTCACCACATTCAAACGTTTATATAAATACATTATAATCCTAAGAAATAATCAACTTACATAGTGAAGTATCTGTATAACTTTCTTCTCTCCTTTCAAGAGTAAGAATGGCATTGGATTGGATGGTAATTTCTTCTCTAAGCTGACCACTTAGTAGATCGTCCGAGTCGTTGCTGGTTTCATTTTCTTGGGATATTGCTCTCTTTCGTCTACCAAATGCATTATATCCACGACAGTTAACCTATTAGAGAAACAAGGAATAAAGTATAAAAAATGTATAGTGTTATAACCTAAATGAAAACAGCAACAAAAAAGTGCCGTTCACCTTTATCAGTCACGCTAATTTTCTATACAAAAAGTACTTACAGGTTGACATTTTCCGAAGCACACCCTGATGTTACATTGGAATCTAATGTTATCGCTACTGGGGAACTTAAAGGCGTTGAATGTGGCCAGTAAACTCTGCGTATCAGGATTATATTCCCATTCTCCAAATATAGACGGATCTGTGGCGCAACCGTTTTCATCTGTGACCAAATACTCATTTTCGACCTTGTCTTCCATGGTCTTAGCCACGCAACTTCTTGCAAAACCTCCGTAGATCGATCCTGGTTGTACATCGACTTGCAAGATTAGACTGTCACCTATTTCTGCTGAATTTATTTCTTGGCCTGTTGGCGTTACGATCTTCATTAGGCAGGTTGGAGGTGGACCTGTGTTGGCTATAGTTCCGGCAGTTGTTAACATAGATACGTTGAAGCCTAGAGTGACGTTTTGTTCGCCTGTTTGGTAGACGCATTGTATGTGGTAGGCTTGTGCTTTGTAGGTTACAAGTTTTGGATGTTTCTGGATGACTAATACGAAACTTGCTTTACCCTGAAAAAATATTTGTTTTGTAAAGTCAGTAATTTTTGTCTTAATTGGATTAAGCACTTACATTTACGTGTATGAGTCCACAATTGCCAAATTGAACCTTAAAAAGTTCAGTTTTAGATATAGAATGAGGTGGTAAAGTAAGAACTCTTCTACATTCTTCATCTTTACTATGCCCTTTAACATAGAGCACTCCATTAAATCCTTCTTGTTCGTTAATAACAATTTCAACCTGGACACCATCTGACAAGCAGCTTACAAACATCTCTGGTTTGGGGAAGTCTGTTCTATAAGTTTGTGTGGAATCTGAAAAGTTATAATGTAATAAAAAATGGTGTGCATTTGCATACGGTACTTATAGATATTTCTATGCGATCAAAGATGAACTTCAACACTTACTGCAATAAATTTCAGGATTGCCAACATATCCGTTTATACACTGACAAATAGCTTGATGGTTGGTAGCATTGCATAGAGCGTATACTCCACAACGTTTCGTTGCACAAGGGTTATCACAAGTCTTTGTATTTGGATTGCAGTATTTGTGGTCGGGACAGTCATCGTTTGTTTCACACTCAGGTCCTGATACTGGAATGCAGTTTCCTTTTGAGTCGAGAATGTATCCAAACTCGATAGGACAGACACAATTGCCACGTTCATCAACTATAAGCCCCTTTTCTAAAGCGCAAACACATCGGCCGCGTTCATCCACGACGTGTCCTCGTTCTTTTAAACATGGCACACAGTCGTCGTTTTCATTTAGAGCTGTATTTGGTGGGCATACACATTCTCCAGTCGGGGTTCTAATGTATCCCTTTTCAGTTCTGCATGCACCAATTGGGGGTGCTAAAAAAGAGATAAAATATGTTAGTTTTAAAATAAATATAGATTGATGTAAATGTACTTACTTCTATCGCATTTAACAGCCGCATTTCCGTGGTATCCAGGCAAGCATTCACAAAGCATAGTTCTGACTGGTTCGGTATCGATAACGGTACATTCAGCGTTGATGCCACATGGTTCAATAGAAGTGCACGGGTTCACGCATTTCTCTCCTATGCAGACGTGCCCTGATGGACAGTCATGGTCTTGTTGGCATTTTTCTTCTATTTCAAAGCAACCCATATTGCCATCACTAAGCGTACCTGGTGGACATACACATTCCATAATATGATTAAAGGTTTTACATTCTGCTGGCGCATCGCAAGGGTTCGTTGTGACGCATGGATTTTCACATTTATTGTTAATACAGGCTTTATTGCTTGGACATTCTGTGTCGGATCGGCATCCAATCAAGACGCAAGACACGTGAGGGTTGCCTACAAGTCCCGGTGGACAATCACATATAGCACGATGGTTAATTCCGTAACAAACGGCCTTATCTCCGCATGGCTTGCCATTCGGAAGGCATACTGGTATACATTGTCTGTTAACGCAGGTGTGTTGAGGTGAACATTCATCATCGCTTCTACAGCCCACCACATGACATTCAATTTCTGGATTCCCTTCAAAATCTGCCTTACAGGAGCATATTGGTTTGTGGTCTTTGATACGGCACTCTGCGTTGGGTCCGCAGTTGCAAGGATTGCGACATATTCCATTATAGCATGCTTTTTCAGATGGACACTCGCTGTCTATGATACAGGCTCCGACTTTAACAATGGCGGTAACAGGGGTACAAGTACCACTGCCACTGCTAATGTATCCTGGTGGGCATACACAGTTCATTGTTCTTACTGGCAGAGAGTTGACAACTTGGCATTTAGCAGGGTTTTGACAGGGTTGTATTACTGTGCAAGGATTTTGACATTTACTGTTTATGCAAGCTAGCTGAGCGGCACAATCACCATCTTCTCGACATTCTGGTTGAGGTTCTGGTTTACAATCGACGTAGGGGTTTCCCATTAATCCTGGTGGACATTTACAAAGAGCCATGTGGTTTTGGACTAGGCATTCAGCACGTGGTGAACAAGGATTATCGAATATACAAGGATTAATACACTGTGCGTTTATGCACTGTCTATCAGCAGGACATTCACTATTGGAAACACATCCGACGATAAGACATCTATCTAACGGATTTCCTCTAAAGCCACTTCTGCATCTACATTCTGCACGGTTTTGATTAACGTAACATTCAGCATTTCCTCCACAAGGATTCTTGACTAAGCACGGGTTCACACATTGTGCGTTTATACAGGCTGTTCCAGAGTCGCATTCAGAATCGATTCTACATCCAATTGTTCGGCAAGCAATGTTAGGATTGCCTTCAAAACCTTCTTTACAAGAGCATATGGGTTTATGATTACGTATATCGCAAACAGAATTAATGCCACAGTCACATGGGTTGCGGCATATCCGGTTAATACAAGCTTCATTATCAGGACAGTCATCGTCTTTACTACAACCTGGTGGTATAGGTATAAGAATAGCGTGGCATTCTCCATTGTCATTAGGAACCCAACCTTCCGGACATGTACATGCCATTGTCCGTACTGGAATTGTATCGATTACTGAGCATCGTGCTGTTGGATGGCACGGTGAAATGCTTTCACATGGGTTAACACATTGATTTCTTATACATGCTAGTTTGCTGGGACAATCTGAATCATATATGCATACTGGTTTATCTATTGGCGTTCTAGGATAACAATAAGCCAATGGGCTACCTTCTGGTAAGTGATCTGGACAAATACAACTGGCACCATGGTTTTGAGAATAACATACTGCGTTTTGGGCGCAAGGTGGATTTGCTACTGGTGAACAAGGATCCACGCATCGATTTTGTATACAAGCTCTGGTGTTTGGACAGTCTTGGTTAGTGTAACATTCAAGTCTTTCACAACGAACAAATGGATCTCCTTCATAACCTGCAGGGCATTTACATGCTGCCTTGTGGTTTCGTCCAAAGCACTCTGCGTTCCTGGCACAAGGGTCTCCAAGAATGCACGGATTGATGCATTGCCTATTGTAACATTGCTGATCATCGGCACATTCGCTGTCAGATTGGCAGCCCACTAGAAAATGAAAATAGGAATAAAAATGTTGCGACAATTTGTATTAAAAAAATGCTTACATTGAACACATCCAGTTTGTGGATTTCCAGAATAGCCTGCCTTACAGAAGCAAGTGGCGTAATGATCAACAACTCTGCAGTCCGCGTTTGGTCCACAGTTGCAAGGACTTATACAAACTTTATTGATACATGATTCACTTAATGGACAATCTGAATTTGCACTACATCCAACAGCAATAGTGGAAGCTAGAAAAGGTATTGGTAAGAAGAAATGATAAATTGTGTTTATGACCTATAAATGATTACTATTTAACTTTATAAACTATGGACACTTACGAGCAACACATTCAATTTCGGGTCTTCCCTCGTATCCATCAGGACATCTGCATACAGGTTTATGTCGGTTAACAGAGCAGAATGCATTGGATCCGCATGGCGTGTCGGATCTACATGGGTTGACGCAAACGTCGTTCCTACATGCTTTGTCGAAAGTACAGTCGTTATCAGTAGTGCATTCTGGTTGTGGTGGATATGCTACTTTGGGAATATTTGTACACTCAATTCGGGGATTTCCAGTGTAACCGGGTGCGCATGAGCATTGAGTAAGATGGTGTGTAGCTCTACATATCGCATTTACTCCACAGTTGTCAAGTCTGCACGCATTAACACAATTTCCTCTATAACATTTTTCAGCATCTGCGCAGTCATCGTTCACTTGGCATTGTGGTTTTTCTCGGACAATTGCTCTGCAATGACCTGAGCTATCGATTATTTGATCTGGTGGACAGACACACATAATTGTACGAAGAGGAAGGGAATCCACTACTCGACATTCTTGTTCAATTGAACAATAGTCGCCTTGGTGACATGGATTTTGACATAGTTCATTAATGCAAGCAAGTTGAGAAGGACAATCAGCGTCGACAGTGCATTCAGGTTTAGTGGGCGGTTTGCATTCTACAAATGGATTTCCGATAGTGCCCACCGGACAGTGACATTTAGGTTGATGGTTTTGTCCAATGCATTGAGCAGTCACAGCACAAGTTTCGTCATCGCACACCGGTCTACATACTCTGTTGAGACGGTCGCATGCTTCATGGTCAGCACAATCTTCGTTATATTGACATTGCCCAGTAATACATGACAGTAAAGGATCTCCTTGCGTCCCTGGTGGACATTGGCACTGGGCGTGATGGTTTTGTACTAAACATTCGGCACCACGTCCGCAGGTTGTTGTGGAGCATGGGTTGAGACAGTTTTCGTTAATGCAAGCCTTATTGTAGGGACAGTCATCGTCAATTTTGCACTCGGCTAAAATAATAAAGAAATAGTTTAGTGATTTAGAACTTGGTGATTGTTTTAAGCAGTCTTACGTTTGTAACACATAATTTGTGGGTTTCCAACCCATCCGAAAGGACACACGCAGGTTGGCCTGTGTACCCTCGTTTGACATTCAGCGTTGGTGCCACATGGGTTAGATAAAGCACATGGATCTTGGCAATGTTGGTTAATGCATGATTTATCGTGTGGGCATTCGGAGTCGAGGACACATTCTGGTCTAGGTAAGGTAGGTTCCTCGTAACATCTTATAAACGGATTTCCAATTAGCGGTGTTGGACATTTGCACAGTGCCTTGTGGTTGCTTGCTTGACATTCGGCTGTCGGTGCGCATGGACTTCCAATGACGCATGGATTGACACATTGTCTATTAATACAGATTTCGCTTAGGGAACAGTCGTCATTGCTCTTACAACCTGGTTCTTCTTCGGGAACTGTTGGAAATAATGATATACCTAATTAAAATGTGCTGCGACTAAATTTTAAGGTTTAAAAATTGCTTCTTAAAAATACCCTTTTTGACCCATCTAAGAAGAATAAGTATACAACGTTGGTTATATTAAGGAGGATTTTTAAACCTTAAATATATGAGACAATTGCTGCTTGAAATTATGCATCATAAAATAATATAGATGTGTTGCTGTTATGGAATAAAAATGGGTTAATTAAGTAGGATGAGTTGTAACCACCTGAAACTGAAAAATATTATAAATTATATTGGTAAAATGGTTATTCGAATTCTATAATGCGGTAAGACGAAAAGACCCGAAAATTTCGTTCGGGTTTTTGGCACATTAACATCTTGTACTAAGATTTAAATTTCTTTATCCTTTGATCTTTTGGGTCAGGTTTTACCCCGCAATAAGATAAACGACCTTAAAATTAAAGCGTTTGATATATTATTCATACCTGGCTTACAGGCTACATCAGCATCACCAATAAATCCTGGCAGACATATACAAGACATCGTTCTTAAAGGCAAACTGTCAATAACAAAACATTCAGCGTTTTGACCACAAGGTTTGATTTCAACGCATGGATTCTTACATATGCCACTGAAACAGGCAAGTTTACTTGGACAATCGGAGTCCATCTTACATTGGGGCTGAGGTACACGTGGTTCGACATTACACAAGGACATCGGGTTTCCTATGTAACCTGGTGGACAGGAGCATTGTGCTCGGTGATTATTGACGTTACAAATAGCATTTTGTCCGCAATTGCAAGGATCTTGACAGCGCTCGTTGCGACATGCAAGGTTGTAAGGACATTCTTCGTCTTTAGTACATTCAGGCCTTTCACACTGTACCAGTGGATTGCCTCTAAAGTTCTCAGGGCAATAGCATCTAGCTTTATGGTTGCCGTCTGCTCTACAAAAAGCATTTACTCCACATGAAGTGTATGAGCATGGATCTACGCATTCTCTATTGATACAAGCGTGTATCGGTGGACAATCAGAGTCGCTGCGGCACCCAATCTCGACGCAAGCGTGTTGGGCATTTCCGGTGAATCCGTCTCTGCATATGCAGATGGCTCTGTGAAGTTGTGCGCGGCATTCGGCGTTTTGGCCGCAGCTGGCGGTAGAGCATGGATTTTGACAGCGGTTATTTATGCATGCTTTGTCATTTGTACAGTCCGGGTCTTGTGTGCATTCCAATATAGGTTTGGGTACTGAAAAAAAAATACGTTAGTATACATGATCTTTTTTACATCAAAATTTTGTAATTTATTTTATAATACTATTGAACTTACGTTCTGGTGGTTGATAACTGCATTGCACCTCCGGGGTTCCAATGTAACCAGGTGGACAAGTGCACACGGCTTGATGATTGATGACTTGGCAAAGAGCGTTCAGACCGCAGGCACCTCGGCATGGATCCTGACATTTTTGGAAATAGCAAGCCTTATCTCGTGGACAGTCAGGGTTGATAATACATTCTGGATAGATGCAAGTGGCTGCTTCATTGACCACACGACACTGGCCGTTTGCCCTGCACGGTGATGGGTTGCATGGGTCTTGTTTCTCCGGAATTACCTGATGAGAAGTTAGAATATGGTATTTTGCACAAGATAACATTAACAATGTTTGACAATTTACTTTATCTAGAAAATAAGTAGTTTTTTCATCTGTAAGGTTAAATAATGCTACTTACCAGTTCAGTGCAAAGAGTAAATGGATCACCAATCAAAGGAGGTGGACAGCTACACACGGGACTGTGATTGATGACGTTGCAAATAGCTTTAAATCCACAGACTCCGGGACATGGGTCCACACATTTGGTGTTAACGCAAGCCTTGTCTCTAGCACAATCGGAGCTTAAGGTACATTCAGGTCTACAACCACCCAAGTTAGGATTTCCAAGGAATCCTGGAACACATTCGCAGATTGCTGTTTTACCGGATGTACGGCAAATCGTGTTGATACCACATGGTGATGGGTTGCAAGGATCTGGAGGTGGTTCTGTAATATAGAAGTTAGATGTTAACACGTTTTTTTCCGGTAGGTACTTGATTATGGCCAGGCAGGCCCTTTTTTTTAAATAAATAACTGTAATAATAAATATTTAGTATCACAGTCAGGGCCGTCGAAGAAAAATAGCTGTGCAGCAAAAAAAGAAGGGTTGCTTTATAAATGGAACTCGATGAAGACCAAACACGTTCTGTTTATAAGTCAGAAAATTCGGAAATAGGCCCTGGAAGCCAGTGAATATAATGAATTTTTGAAAGCTAGAGAAAACTCAGTTCAGCTCACAACTCGGTTCTATTTTTGATCATTTTGGCTTAATTTTTTGGCTGCGGTTTTGTTCTGCTCTTAAGAGATTTTGATGATATATTAATCATATTTCTTTGTCCCTTTTTTGTGTTAATTTTAAAAGGCCAAAGATTTATTGGGGACACTGACTTTAACGCAAGTTTTTTTTTTCTTTTTTTCCAAATTCTTGTTTAGTGTTTGTCTCTTTCTTTATCATGACCGAAAAAATGTAGATTTGCAGTTCCCATAAAAAAATGTTCTTCACAAACTGCACTTAAAATGATGTTCAGGCTGTCAAGACAGAAGTCCTGTAAAGATGTTTTTTTTTTTGTTGAAAATTCGTGTATGTACTTATATCTTTTTTTTTTGGTTTAGAGATTCAATTTACTTTCAGCTTTTCTAAAAAGGATTAGATAACACCACAATTGTTTCAATAAAAAGATACTCGTAATAAACCTAAATTTGTAGGTAACGACGAAGTACTGCTGTTGTTATTGTCGTGCGTTTCATAGAAGCGATGGACGCACCGCTTCCCTTGCATTCACAAGATAAAACAAAAAAAAATGCAGTATTAAGATTAAAATTAACTTAATTCTTGCCAATCGCAATTCATAATACTTATATATTTCTAATTTCTATTCGGCTTCGGGCCCGACTGCCAAGCGACATGCCTACCAACCGCGCTGAATTACCTAAACTATGAAAATTTCGTAATTTTGCCATCACATTTAATTGAATAAGTTAGGATTGGCTTATTAAAATTTATTCAAGCTTGGCACATGGGTTTATTATATCGGCCTTTTGAAAAAATTATGATACAATTTTTGTCCAAAATGTACAGGGGAGCCAATATTTAGCCACCTCAAAATTTACATGGGATTTCCTATGTTCAACTAAGCCATGCACACAGTGGAAAAAGGTTGGCCATGTTAGGTTTTTTTTGGCTTGCCCTGTATACGCGCATTTTCATTCATAAAATGCGCAATAGAAAATAATAGGTCACGTGTCCGAGCGATTTTTAGAAAAATCTATGAAAGTGACAATACAGAATTTATTCCATGTTAGATGTTCTGACTGTATAAGCAGATGTGAGAAACTATAATTTGTTTTCTAAGGTCTCAACAAGTGGCTAAAGTAAATTAGGGGCCACGCCCAAATATTGCCAAGAATTGGATCTTTTAGCATTTTTTTTTTAATTACATTTTCTGAAAGATGTTATTCTAGGGCGAACTGCAAAAAATTTTAATTTTGTAACGCCCCAAAAGTCTTTAAATAATTTACGGACATCGATTCGCGGAAACCGCTGTGGGACGTCACTATCTCTAATAACAAGTCGGATCGCGCTCGCTGTTGCGGTTATGCTCCTTTCCACAATAATTCGTTGATTTCCCGACCGCAATAAAATTTAAACCTAGCCATAAATAAGTGCATTTTGAAAGGGCACAGGTCCTGATTACCTACTAATTTCAATAGATTAGGTTAGCTATTTTCAACAAAACAACAAATATAAAATAATAGGTAAGTATCTTTATTTTAATCATTTAATTAAATAGCTATTAATATTTATACAAAAATACTAATCTACAATATTATAATATCATCTATGCCTAAAATAATTATTAAGGGCCTTACGTTACTATTAATTATGTTATTATATTGGTATATTAGGTAGGTTAATGGCAAATTGCAGGTGTTTAATATAAAGCAGAGTCTTTTCATCTTAGTTCATCAGTCGTTTGGTGTTTGTCAAGCTGTGCGTTAAAGGTATTTTCGTGTGTGTTATCAAGCATCCAAAATATGTCAGATCTGTGTGAAACTTCAGATAATATTGCTTCCGGAAGTTATGGTGTAACGAAGAACGATAGTGATAGTGAAACAGAGCGAAATATAGAGTAGGTTAAGTTAAATATTGTATTATAATATTGTAGATTAGTATTTTTGTATACATATTAATAGCTATTTAATTACATGGTTAAAATAAAGATAATTACCTATTATTTTATATTTGTTGTTTTGTTGAAAATAGCTAACCTAAACTATATTGAAATTAGTAGGTAAGCAGGACCTGTACCCCAAAAGGTCCGGTGCCTACACAATAGATATTTGTCAGGCAGCTTATTTATGGTTGGGATTACGACTGAGGGTTGTCATTTAAATTTTTAGCGGAGTTGACATCGACAGGAGAGAAAAAAATTATTTTTATTAATTTCTTTTCCTTTTTTCTAAAATAGTGTTAAAGAAAGTATAGTCTAGAATTCGACGATTTTTCGACATAGTACGTTTTCGCCAGTCTAACCTAAACTCATGTAGTCTATCATAAAGTTTTAATTGAATGTCCAAAAAATAATACTGTCATATGTAGGTACTGTCAAAAAATGTGAGGTTATGTATCTATGACTTTTTTATTTTTCTTCTGTTTTTTAAAAAATGTTATGTTTTTTTTATGAATTTTTACGCAATTCGCCTGTCGAAAGCATTATTTCATAATGTTAACGCTGCCTTCGATATTAATGAATGTAATGGACTGTATTTCTTATATTTAATTTATTTCAAAGCTTATTAAAAAAGAATACAAAGTGAATAATGTTTCTATCAAAATCTTGCCAAAAAAATATACATTTTTATTTTGCATTCACAGTTTGGTTTTCTTTAACTCGGTTTGGAATTATGTGCTAAAAAGCATTTTGTTGCTTCATTCCATCACAGAATAACAAAGAAAAACTCGAAAACAAAGTAGAAAAGTAAAAAGACTCACGTTGAAGTTGTGTTTCATAAACCGAAAAGACCTGATAGACTCCTAAGTCCATGTAGGGTAAACTAGATATTTCGTCGGTTTAATTATAATTTAAAAGACGCGTGAAAGAACCGTTAGCCGAGCGGACACAAAACCCAGCGCTGCCGACCGATGACCATCTCGAAACTCGGTAGGTTTACGCGTATACGGCTAAAGAAATGGCATCGTTTGGCAAATCAGAGAGCATTATTTAATGTAAGATGCTATATATTGCGCTGGTCAAGGAGGCATGCAGGGCCGGATTTTGTTTGAAAATTAGAAATTATGATGAGATAAATTAGTTATTATGAATTTCGATTGGCACAGATTAAACTTTTTAATAAAAATATTGTTTTCCTATATATGAAAGCAGTAGAGGTGAAGCTGTGCTTTCATCGTTTCCATAGACCGCACGCCTCTGATAAATATGTATAATATACATATGCAAAATGTTGCACGTGGCGACATCTTGTAGCAATCGAGCTATCCACCCAACAATAGGTTGGTCGGACGCACTAAACTCCCACCAGTAGAAAAACAAAGCTAATGGCCGAACAATCTAAAAATGTCCCTCAGTATGCGGCGTTATGCGGAAGCTTTGCGTCTGCGCAGTTCGCGTTTACGTCAGGTCCGGCTTTAAACTTATTTAACTTAATTTGTTTGAACCTATTGATTCATAAAAAAAACAATTATAATAAATCTTGGTATAATATGAAATATAAGAAGATGTAAGACAGTAAGTAATTTTCTCGAAGAAGCAATACACTTCAAAAAATTATGAAAATTTCAGGACTTCCGTATTTTGGGCTGTAGATATGGAAATTGAAATTTCGAATTAAAGTTTAGTTTCCGGCATAGTGCCGTAAGTAATAATAGTTGTTCTTAACACCATAACAGGTGAGCTTTGTCACCTGGTTTCCTATTATCATTTTCTATACAACATAGCACAAAAATTACTGTTTTTTAACAGATTAGAAGAAAGTTAGAACGGAGAATGTTTATAGTAGACTTGAGACACAGGTGCATTAGCAAGATATTGGCTATGTATATAACGGGTTAGTAGAAAGTACCGGAACGCTTAAATATCCTCAAAACCGCTAAAGCTGCGCTTAAAAAATTCGGCAGTTAGAGGTTTCTCGGCATGCGTCATTGAAAAATGATATCGGCACTGTTGCTAGATTTCCCAGTTTTGCGCTGCACATAGTCGTCTCGTTATTTTAAATTGAATGCCCCATTTATTTTTACTCTAATGAATTGGACGTCTCAAGCTTAGCAAGATCCTAATTTTTTAAAATTTTATCTCTACTAGTTGCTGAGATATGACAATACCGCATTTTCAGTCAAAGTACTGGAACGCTTAAATATCTTCAAATCCGCTAAAGGTGGGCTCAAAAAATTAGGCAGTTAGAAGTTTCTCGGCATGCGGAATTGAAAAATGATATCGGCACTGTTGCCAGATTTCCCAGTTTTGCGCTACATATAGTCGTTTCGTTATTTTAAATTGAATGCCCCATTTATTTTTACTCCAATGAATTTAACTATATTTATTATTTATACACTAGTTGGTAATTAAATGCTCAAAGTGGGCCCCATTAGTTGCCAGATAGTACCCAAGTCGATCATAAAACTCTCGAAGTGTGCTACTCAACACATTCGGTGTTATAAGAGCAACTTCCGTGCGGATTCTTTCGCAGAGTTCGTTTAAATTTTCTGGACGATTTTTGTAGACACGATTCTTCAAATGACCCCACAAGAAGAAGTTCAGTGGAGTCATATCAGGAGATCGAGGTGGCCATTATAATTCACCACGTCTTGCAATCAGCCTCCCTGGGAATTGGTTGTTTAGAAACTGCATGGCTACCCTTGAATAATGGGGCGGAGCACCGTCTTGTTGGTACCATATTTCACCTACATTTCTATTTTGTTGAATGGCAGGAACTATACAATCTCTAAGGAGCTCCAAATACTTCTGTCCTGTTAATGTACCTTCTATGAAAAAAGGTCCGATAATATTGTCACCCAATATTCCCACCCAAACATTAACTTTCTCAGGATATTGGGTGTGAAGTTCTTCCACCGTTCAAGCAAAAAGTAGCTTCGTCGCTGAATACAATTTTGTGCGCAAAATAAGGATTTCGGTTCATATTTTCCATCATGATTGCGGCGGTCAGGATCATCCTCTAAAAGTTCTTGACTGTAATGGATCTTGTACGGCTTTAATTTGTTTTCCTTCAAGATAGTCCTTACATATTTTTGGCAAATTTCGGCATCTAGAGCTAACTGATTGGTACTTACTTGTGGATTTTCCTCTATTTGTAATAAAACGTTTAATTTATTTTCATCACTTGTAGCAGTTTTTGGACGTCCGGTTTTAGATAAACTTTTTATGGACCCTGTTTCCTGGTAACGACGACAAGTTCTGTGTACGGTGGACTTTTTAATGGGTTTGTTAGGATAGCGGTCAATAAACAAGTCGCAGACTTCTTGATATGTCCTTGTTTTATTTTCATATTCACAAAAAATCAAAATATCAATACGTTGGGCCTCTGAGAGAACAGAAGCCATAATAAAATTATAATTTTATAATCAATAGTTATTAAGCTGCTTAACTGACAGTGATGTGTTTAATTTGTCATTGTTGTAGCATGGTAGCGCGACGGCAATTATTTTCAAAAAAACTGAAGCAGCGCCTACTTGTTTATAAGATATTCACTTTTCGGGCGTTTCTGGTAAGTTTAATGCTCATTCTAGAATAGGTAACTATCCCAGAATTTTTCTGGCTAGTATCTAATAGTGCAAACAGAACTTTGAAAATTTGGGATCTTACTAAGTTTAAAATGCCAAATGCCGAATTTTTTACGTGCAGCTTTAGCGGTTTTGAAGATATTTAAGCGTTCCAGTACTTTGACTGAAAATGCGGTGTTGTCATATCTCAGCAACTAGTAGAGATAAAATTTAAAAATATTAGGATCTTGCTAAGCTTGAGACGTCCAAGTCATTGGAGTAAAAATAAATGGGGCATTCAATTTAAAATAACGAAACGACTATGTGTAGCGCAAAACTGGGAAATCTGGCAACAGTGCCTATAGGTATCATTTTTCAATTCCGCATGCCGAGAAACCTCTAACTGCCGAATTTTTTAAGCGCAGCTTTAGCAGTTTTGAAGATATTTAAGCGTTCCGGTACTTTCTACTAACCCGGTATATAAATATGGTCGGACGTTAAAAAATTAAAGAACACTTACCAATGAGAACTCGTGAACAGAATCTAAACGCATCTCCAGTATACGATTCAGGACAAGTACAAACTGGTATATGGTTGGTGACTATGCATAGAGCGTCCACGCCACATGTACCTGGGCACGGATCTTGACATTTGTTTCTTATGCAAGCCTTGTTGCTAGTGCAATCGGAATTTGCTAGACATTCTGGTCTGCAACTTTCGTACGGATTGCCATGGTACTCTGGTAAGCATTCACAGATAGCGTAGTTGTTTTCTGTTCTGCATCTTGCGTTTGGACCGCAGGGCGTTGGGTTGCACGGATCGCCGGAATCGATTGGTGGTGGAGGTGGAGCTGTCAAGTCAAAAATAATACTTTAGCACTTGAGCATTAATAAATTGTTTCTGTCGAACCAAGCTATAGATGTTTTTTTTATTTCGTTTTGTCAGGGTGTTATTGATTCCCATGAAAAGAAAGACGTATTTAATTCTGCTTTTAAGAAAAATCAAAATACTATAAATATTAGCCAAAATCGTATAATAAAAAATGTCAAAGAATACTAGGGAGGATAGGTATCACTCTCGAGGAGTGTGGCATATTCCTATAAAGTGTGAAACATTTTAAATAAATGCTATTTAATGCCTAGGTTCGACAGTTCTAAGGCAAAAAAAAACCACCACAATCGTGCAAACTAACTACAAATCACATAACTAAAACTAATGTTAGTAATACAAGGAAAAACAGTGTTAGTTACAAACAAAGTGTTCAAATCCTTACATGGTTTCGGTATACACATAGTGAAAGGATCCCCAACGTAGTCCTCAATACAAAGACAGTTTGGTACATGGTTAACAATGAGACAACGGGCGTTCAGTCCGCAGGATCCAGGGCATGGGTCTTTGCATTTTTGGTTTATACAGGCTAAATTCTTGGAACACTCATTGTTCGTTACGCATTCGGGTCTACAGTTGGGTGGGGCACCGAAATAATTGGGCAAACATGAACATTTAGCTGTTCCTGCAGGGGTCGGTTCACATTGAGCGTTAGGGCCGCAGGGCGATGGTGCGCAAGGTGGTGGAGGTGGTGCGGTAGGTAAACGTTCCTCTACTAATAGGGGTAAAACGATTCTTATTAGGGCTTTTGGGGTAGTCCAGCGGGTGGTAGAGAAATGGTTCTTTTTTATATATGTTTTGTCGTTTTCATCTCATGATTGCTCGAGTTTACGGACATGAAGGGGTGGAAGACAGTGGTAATTTAATTATATGTATAGCGCAAGCTATTTTGTAATGTGGCTTGGAGGAAAACAAATCAAGGACACTATTTATTTACTTATTTTTATAAACGCATAAAAGTACGAGTATATATTATTACATAAATAGTATTACCTTACCTGGATTACACCATAATAAACGTATGCAATTTAATTTTAAGCTTGTTGGTCTGTAAAACAATAGAACCATTTTTCTGCCAATAACCAAATAAATTTATTTAATTATTTGGCAATAAGACCTTAACATACCAACTATAACTCTGCATGCCATAAACGGATCACCGGAATACCTTGCTGGGCAACTACATATTGGATTGTGATTAACCACCTGACATATGGCTTCAATTCCACATGTACCAAGGCAAGGATCAATACATTTTTGGTTTAAGCAAGCTCTATTAAGTGGACATTCTGTACTTGAAATGCATTCTGGTCTACAAGAAGGCGGTGCCCCAATGTAACCAGGCAGACAGGAACATACAGCTTGACCGTTAATATTTCTGCATTGACTGTTGATTCCACACGGAGATGGTTCACAAGGGTGCGGTGGAGGTGGTGGAGCTAGTAACAAAAGGTTGATAGTTTTAATAATTTTAAATTAGATTCTTTAAAATGTATACTTTTTGTGTTTGTGACTTACCCGTGATCTTATTACATATTACAAATGCATTGCCTGTATATCCTGCCAAGCAAGAGCATGTAGGGATGTGGTTAAAAACGGAGCATTCAGTGTTTTGGCCACATACTCCCGGACATGGATCGCCACATTTTTGATTTATGCAAGCCTTATCTCTTGGGCAATCTGTATTTATTACGCACTCTGGTTTGCATTCCCTATAAGGGTCACCTTGATATTCTGGGTAACAGCTGCATATCCCGTTATCACATCGGGCATTCGCACCGCATGGATTGGGATAACATGGATCCGAAATTTTAGGCGCTAAAAATATTTAATAAGTACCTGATTGATTTCAAATTTGTTTGTTTGAGCCTTACGTGGTGCTGGTTTGGGGGTACAGGCAACAAACGCATCTCCAATATATCCAGAGGGACACACACATACAGGACTATGATTTCGGACTTGACAGGTAGCACCTAGTCCACAAGATCCAGGACATGGATCTCGACATTTTTCATTCATACATGCCAAATTGCTTGGGCATTCTGAATTGACTGTGCACTCGGGTCGACAGTTAGGTGGTGCTCCAATGTATCTTGGCAAACAAGAACATGACGGATTACCAGCTACATCTCTGCATTGACTGTTTGGTCCACATGGAGATGGCAAACATGGATTTTTAATAACCACTGGTGGTGGAATTGGTGGTGGGGCTAAAATTAAATAATCATATATTTCATGGTAGAGGAAATTAAAGTCGTACTTGTTATATTTCACAATTTAATTCAGTTTCCTGACACGTGTTTCATGCGGATCATTATCAAAGGCATATAAAACAATACTAAATTCTACATGTCATTAAAATAAAAATTGACACATCTAAGTAATAAAAATAAGAAAATGATATTGTGTATATAATTATGATTTTTTTCGCTCGTAATTATTGACAGTGTTTATTGCATATTTATCTTAAGTTGTTAGGCTATTAAGTATTAGAGTGGCACCTGAAAGTATTTCAATTTGATTATTAACAACATTACATCGATTTTTAAGGCTTTTTTAATTGCTAATGTTTCTAATAGGTTGAGTTTTCTACCTTTGTGTTGAGTATATATCGGTTTTATTTTGTTGGCTATTAAGTGGTTATTTATTATACAGTGGTCCGCTATTCCTGTTTTATTTTGTTGTTTTTAAATGGATGCATTATGTTCTTTAAGCCTAGTTTTAAAGTTTCTACCTGTTTGACCTATATAGATTTCATCACAGTCATCACATTGTATTTGGTAGACCCCGCTATGTGTTAATTCGTCTTTATTTTCAATTTTCACCTATTAGAAACATTAGCAATCAAAAAAGCCTTAAAAAATCGATGTAATGTTGTTAATAATCAAATTGAAATACCTTCAGGTGCCACTCTAATACTTAATAGCCTAATAACTTAAGATAAATATGCAATAAACACTGTCAATAATTACGAGCGAAAAAACCCATAATTATATACACAATATCATTTTCTTAATTTTATTACTTAGATGTAAATACCTCTATAATTCTATAATCACACCTGTAATTTAGTTATACCTTTGGCCAATACCTGTAAATTAAGGACCAAAATAACCCATCATCTGTCAATTTTTATTTAAATGACATGTAGAATTTAGTATTGTCTTTTATGCCTTTGATAATGATCCGCAAGGGTTGAAACACGTGTCAGGAAACTAAATTAAATTGTGAAATATAACAAGTACGACTTTAATTTCCTCTACCATGGAATATCCATTTCACCAAGCATGTAGCCCATCACAAATCAATTATAAATCATATATTTTGTATTATTGGTTTATATTTGTTTGGTTACCTGGTATTGGGTAACATCTCGTGAACGGATCACCAGTATGACCTGGCGAACAACTACAAATCGGACTGTGATTAATAACGCTACATCGAGCATTAAGGCCGCATGTTCCTGGACAAGGGTCGGCACATTTTTGATTTATGCAAGCTCTATTTTGAGCACATTCCGAGCTGACTGTACATTCAGGTCGACAACCAGGCGGGGAGCCAATATAATTGGGTAAACACGAGCAAACTGCTTGTTCGTTAACTTCACGGCATTGACTGTTTGGACCACATGGTGATGGTTGACAAGGGTTTGATGGCGTAACAACAGCTAGAAAAGTAATTTTGTTTGTTTGGTATATGTTTATTAAAATATTCAATTTACTTACGTTCTTCTTTAAGTGGTATCAAGAAGCATAATCTAAACGGATCACCAGTATATCCGGGTGTGCAAGTACATGAAGGTAGGTGATTTATAACTTGACACTCGGCATAAGATCCACAAGTTCCAGGGCAAGGATCGGTGCATTTATTGTTTATACAAGCTTTGTTAGATGTACAATCAGAGTTAAGAACACATTCAGGTCTACATCCTTCGTAAGGATTTCCGATAAATTCTGGCAGACACGTGCAAGATCCAGAACTTCCTTGTTCTTTGCATACTGCGTTTGTACCGCATGGTGAAGGTACACATGGGTGTGAGGGCTCAGGTCTCCGTATGACTAAAAAGTATTTGGTATTAAGTACCTATGTGATGAAATAACCTTGTAATGTCCTGTCTACCTTCAGCGATGGTGCATCGTTGGAATGGATTTCCGTTATACCCAGGTAAGCAGACACAGTTTGGTGTATGGCTTACAACTCTACATTCAGCATTTTCTCCGCAAGTTCCAGGACATGGGTCTTTGCATTTTTGGTTGATACACGCCAAGTGATTGGCGCATTCACTGTTACTAACGCATTCTGGTTTGCAGTTCGGTGGTTGTCCAATAAATTCTGGCAGGCACGAACAAGACGGCGAACCATTTATGTCTTTGCATTGAGAATTGGGACCACAAGGTGATGGATTGCACGGATTGGTTGGAGTTATTACTGGTTCGACTAAAATATTTATAATTCAGTATTGCTTAAAGATTAGGTTATATATTATATTGATATGATAATAGGAGAGGTGGTTTTTGGATTTTTATATAAAACAAAAGTACTTACTTATGGGTAAACATCTGATGAACGGATCACCAGTTTGCCTTGACGGACAACTACATATTGGGTTGTGGTTAATAACTTGGCACAAAGCATTTAATCCACATGTTCCTGGACAAGGGTCAATACATTTTTGATTTAAACATGCTTGATTAAGTGGACATTCAGTGGATGTTACACATTCGGGTCTACAAGTCGGTGGACTACCAATATAACCGGGCACACAAGCACACACCGCTTGTCCGTTAATATCTCGGCATTGAGAATTTGGTCCACAAGGAGATGGATTACATGGATTCTTTGGTAATTTAGGCGATATAACTGAACATACTATAAACGGATCGCCGGTGAAGCCTTCCTTACAGCTGCAACTTGGATTGTGGTTGATGACCGCACACTCTGCGTTTTGTCCACAGATACCTGGACAGGGATCGCGACATTGTTGGTTAATACACGCCTTGTCTCTAGCACAGTCGTTATTTAGAACACATTCAGGTCTGCATCCAATGTAAGGATCACCATGGTACTCCGGTATACATGTGCAAATTCCGTTATTGCATTGTGCATTTGCTCCACAAGGTGATGGGTCGCATGGATCTGTTTCCACGGGAGGTGGAGGCGCTGGTGGTTTTGGATGACAGCTTGTAAATGCATCACCAGTGAATCCTTCTGGACAAGTACATATGGGAGTGTGATTAATAACCGAGCATTGTGCGCCAAATCCACACGATCCTGGGCAAGGATCAACACATTTCTCCCTAATACAAGCGAATCGACTAATACATTCCGAGTTAATTGTACATTCTGGTCTACAATTTGGTGGGTAACCGATATAGTTTGAAATACATGAACACGATGGTGCACCGTTTATGTCTTGACATATCGAGTTTGGACCACACGGTGACGGCACACAAGGGTTCGCCTTGCTAGGCTGGATAGGTTCCGGTGGTGGTGCTAAAAATGTATTAGGAAAAACAATTAAGAAATTATATTTTCTCTAAATTTATTTTACACTACGTAGAAATTATATTGTAGTATTTGATAATAAAGTAGTTTTAAATAGTTAAATCTTACGTGGTGTTGGATAGCATCGAGTGAAAGGATCTCCAATGTAACCCGGCGAACAACTACATATAGGACTATGGTTGATGACTTTGCATTGAGCATTAGAACCACATATTCCAGGGCAAGGATCAGTACATTTTTGATTAATGCATGCTTTGTTTTGTGCGCATTCGGAACTGACAGTGCATTCTGGCCTACATCCGGGAGGACTGCCAAAATAGTTGGGCAGGCAAGAGCATACAGCTTGTCCATTGACCTCGCGACATTGACTGTTCGGGCCGCAGGGTGATGGTTGACAAGGATTGCTCGGCGGTTCCTCAAGAACTAAAATATTGACAGTCATTAAGGCCAATCATTTTTGTATTTATATTTATTAGTGATTTATTAATTTTCTTTTAAGATTAACTTACTTGGTTCCTGTATGATAACATGACAGTATCTGAAGGGATCTCCAGTATAGCCAGGTACACAATTACATGAAGGCAAATGATTGATAACTTGGCATTCAGCGTTTTGTCCACAAGTGCCGGGACAGGGATCTACGCACTTATTGCTTACACATGCTTTGCTTGACGTACAGTCAGAGTTAAGAGTACATTCTGGCCTGCATCCCTCGTAGGGATTGCCAAGGTAACCTTCAATGCATGTGCATGAACCAGCGTTATTTTGTTCCCTACATATAGCGTTCGCACCGCAAGGTGATGGGTAGCATGGATTTATTTGTTCTACTGGCTGAGGAGCTAAAATGAAATGATTAAGTTAATGCCATTAGATTTTATTTTCAAATGTGTTATGGAATTACCTTCAAGAACGTTACATTGAACAAACGGATTTCCAACGTAACCTTGTATGCAAATGCAGTTAGGAGTATGACTGACGACTCTACACTCAGCGTTCTGGCCGCAAGTTCCAGGGCATGGATCTTTGCATTTTTGATTGATGCAAGCCAAATGATTGGCGCATTCGCTGTTACTAACGCATTCTGGTTTGCAGTTTGGTGGTTGCCCAATAAACTCTGGTAGGCACGAACAAGACGGCGAACCATTTATGTCTTTGCATTGAGAATTGGGACCACAAGGTGATGGATTGCACGGATTGGTTGGAGTTATTACTGGTTCGACTAAAATATTTATAATTCAGTATAGCTCAAAGATTAAGTTATATATTATATTGATATGATAATAAAGAGACTAAAAGAAATTCAATTTATCATGGAATTATTTTTACAAATAAATTTATTTAAGACTTTGGTAAATATATTTTGAATATTTATAGCAGTTGGTAAAATCATTGATAATACATCAAACAATAATTAACAATGCTTGTTCTTACCGATAGGTAGGCATCTCGCGAAAGGATCACCGGAATATCTGCTCGGGCAGCTACATATTGGGTTGTGATTTACGACTTGACAAAGTGCTTTAACTCCGCAAGTTCCAGGGCATGGATCAATACATTTTTGATTGACACATGCTTTGTCGAGAGGACATTCGTTGGAAGATACACATTCCGGTCTGCATGTCGGGGGACTTCCGATAAAACCTGGTACACATGAGCATACAGCTTGACCATTTATTTCTCTACATTGACTATTAGGTCCACAAGGGGATGGGTTGCATGGATTCTTTGGAATTTCAGGAGGTATTAGCTGGCAAGCCACAAAAGCGTTTCCTTGATATCCTGATAAACATGAGCAACTTGGTATATGATTAAAAACAGAACATTCAGCGTTTTGGCCGCAGGTCCCTGGACATGGATCAATACACTTTTGTCTTATGCATGCTTTCTCCCTAGGACAGTCGTTATTCAGAACACACTCTGGTCGGCAGCCAACGTACGGATCCCCTTGATATTCAGGTAAACAAGTGCAAATTCCATTATTACATTGAGCATTTGCACCGCATGGTGATGGATTACAAGGGTCTTCGTCTTCCACAGGTAACTCCTGGGGCTTAGGTACGCAGTAGTTAAATGGATCTCCCGTATAGCCTTCCAAACAAGTACATACGGGTATGTGATTAAATGTACTACACTGTGCTCCAGTGCCGCATAACCCTGGACAAGGATCCCGGCACTTTTGTTGTATACAAGCTTGGTTCATTGAACATTCCGAGTTAATAGTACATTCCGGTCGACAGTTCGGAGGTGAACCAACGTAACTTCTTACGCAAGAACATAACGATAGTCCACCAATATCTCGGCATATAGAATTTGGTCCACAAGGTGATGGTACGCATGGGTCCTTAATAACTGGTTTTATAGGTTCTGGCGGAGGAGCTAAAAGAAATAAGTGGTCAGTATGTGAAACAAAACATCTAAGTTCAGTAAAAATACCTGGTATATTGTAGCATCTTGTAAACGGATCACCAGTAAATCCTTCAGAACAACTACAAACTGGGCTGTGATTAATAACTTGACATCTAGCATTTAGACCGCACGTTCCTGGACATGGATCGACGCACTTTTTGTTAACACATGCCTTGTCAGTGGGACACTCAGAGCTTCCAAGACATTCAGGCCTACAGCCTGGAGCACTACCGATGTATTCTGGTAAGCATGAGCATACAGCTTGACCGTTGACTTCTCGGCATTGGCTGTTGGGTCCACAGGGAGATGGTTGACAAACGTTTACAGGTTCTTTAACAGCTTCAACTAAAAATTAAACAATTATATGTTAATAACTAAGCTTTTACTAATATTTGAATGTGAAAAGCTATGATTATCTACTGAGTACCTAAATGTCGTGGTAACTAAACTTACCTTCTTGAATAAATGTGCAATAGTGGAAAGGATCTCCAGTATAGCCAACAATGCAAGTACAAGATGGCGAATGATTAATAACTTGACACTGAGCGTTGGAACCACATGAGCCCGGACATGGATCTTTACATTTATTGTTGACACAAGCCTTATTTGATGGGCAATCGGAGTTTAGAGTACATTCAGGTCGACATCCCTCATAAGGATTACCGATATAGTCAGCAATACATTGACAAGAACCAGCACCATTTTGTTCCCTACAAATAGCATTAGCACCACACGGTGATGGCACGCAAGGCGTGGGTCTTTCTTGAATTGGCGTTTCAATTATTTGAATACATTGTATAAATGGATTTCCATCAAAACCTGGTAGACAGACGCAGTTGGGTGTATGACTGACTACTCTGCAATCGGCGTTTACACCGCAAGTTCCTGGACAAGGATCTTTACATTTTTGATTGATACACGCTAAGTGGGACGCACACTCGGTGTTACTAATACATTCTGGTCTGCAGTTTGGTGGCGTACCAGTTAATCCGGGTAGACAAGAACACGATGGAGCTTCACCAATGGGTTTACATTGGGCATTAGGACCACATGGGTTAGGTTGACAAGGAGTAGATGGTGTAAGTACTGGTTCCTCTCCTAAAAGATATTTAAATAAAAAGAGGATACAAACAACGTATAAAGTGTATATTACTTATTGGTAAGCATCTCGTGAAAGGATCGCCCGTCTGTCTGGGCAAACAACTGCAAATCGGATTATGATTTACAACTTGGCATTGGGCGTTTAGTCCACAGGTTCCAGGACAAGGATCTATACACTTTTGGTTAACACAGGCTTTGTTCAGAGCACATTCGGAGCTTGTTATGCATTCTGGTCTACAAGCTGGAGGGCTGCCAATAAAGCCTGGTACGCATGAACATACCCCTTGGCCATTGATTTCACGACATTGGCTGTTTGGACCACATGGCGATGGTTGACATGGGTTTTTAGGAAGTTCATCTAAAATAGTATTTTTTTATTAGTGTGGAAGAGTAATATTCAAAATACAAACATATCTTTTGGCTGTATAAACTTTATATAATAGTATGTCTTAATCAACGTTTACCTGGAATTGGAGAGCACGTTACGAATGCATTGCCGACATACCCACTCAAACAAGAGCAAATGGGAATGTGATTAATAACTGAGCATTCAGCATTTTGACCACACATGCCAGGGCATGGATCTTGACATTTATTTCGAATACAAGTTTTATCTCTTGGACAGTCTCCATTAAGTACACACTCGGGTCTGCAGCCTCTATAAGGATCACCTTGATATTCAGCTAAACAAGAACATATTCCATTGTTGCATTGAGCATTTGCGCCGCAGGGTGATGGGTCGCATGGATCAGTTTCAAGCGGTACTTGAGGTGGTGGCGGTTTAGGTGAACAGTAAGTAAATGGATCGCCCGTATATCCGTCAATACATGTGCAAATCGGTGTGTAGTTTATAACGCTGCATTGTGCATTTGTGCCGCACGAGCCTGGGCATGGATCTCTGCATTTTTGTTGAATACAAGCCAAATTACTAGGACATTCAGAGTTGATAGTGCATTCGGGCCTACAATTTGGTGCAGTGCCAATATAAGTAGGTAAACAGCTACATGATGGGTTCCCTCCGATATCGCGGCATTGACTATTTGGACCGCAAGGCGATGGCACGCATGGATTCTGAGGCACTGGTGGTCGTGGTTCTGGAACTGGGGGTGGCAGTACGTAACATCTGGTAAAGGGATCACCAGTGTATCCAGCAACACAACTGCAAATCGGGCTGTGGTTAACAACCTGGCAATTAGCGTTTAGTCCACATGTACCAGGGCAAGGATCTACACACTTTTGGTTAACGCAAGCTTTATTATGTGGACACTCTGTGCTGACCACACATTCTGGCCGGCAACCCGGTGGACTTCCGATGTATTCTGGTAGACAAGAGCAAACAGCTTGACCATTGACCTCGCGGCATTGGCTATTCGGTCCACATGGTGATGGGTGGCATGGATTTTGAGGCGTTTCATCTTTAACCGCTGAAAAATATTAAGTACGGTTTGCATGGGATGCTTAATTGACTTGGAAGTTTTTGTGATTTGTACGTTAATACATTTAGTAAGACTTACGTTCTGGTGGAATTAGACTGCAGAATCTAAATGGATCTCCTGTGTATAAAGGTAGACAACTACAAGATGGCAAATGATTAACAACTTGGCATTCTGCATTTTGACCGCAAGTGCCAGGACACGGATCGACACATTTGTTTCTGACGCAGGCCTTATTCGATGGACAATCGGAGCTAAGGGTACATTCTGGTCGACAACCTTCGTAAGGGTTACCAAGGTATTCTGGTAAACATAAGCAAGCACCTGCGCCATTTTGTTCTTTGCAAATTGCGTTAGCTCCACAAGGAGAAGGTAGACATGGCGTTGGTCTTTCAACTGGCAGTGGTATAACTACAAAATTGAATTATACAGCTGTTAACAAGGGTTTACGCATTCCAATTTTAAATCTGGATAAATTGCTAAAAATGCATCTTACCTTGTTGTGAGCAAATTGAAAATGGATCCCCAACAAAACCAGACAAACAAACACAGTTAGGGGTATGACTGACAACTCTACATTCAGCATTTTGTCCGCAAGTTCCAGGGCATGGATCTTTACATTTTAAGTTTATACAAGCTAAATGATTTGGACATTCACTGTTACTAATACACTCGGGTTTGCAGTTGGGTGGTTGACCAATAAATTCTGGTAAGCATGAACACGAGGGTGAGCCATTAATTTCTCTACATTGTGCATTAGGACCACATGGAGATGGATTGCATTGGTCTTTAACTTCAACTGGGTCTTCACCTACAAAAAGTTTGTTTGTAAGTTAAACATCAACATAAAAGAACAAACTGCTTACGAATTGGAATACATCTAACGAAGGGATCTCCGGTGTGGCGTAGAGCACAACTACAAATTGGATTGTGGTTCACTACTTGACACAGAGCATTAACACCACATGTTCCTGGACATGGATCAATACATTTTTGGTTTACGCAAGCCTGGTTCAGTGGACATTCTGAACTTGTAACACACTCAGGTCTACAAGTTGGTGGACTGCCAATGAAGCCTGGTACGCAAGAGCATACGGCTTGACCATTAATTTCTCTGCACTGGCTGTTCGGGCCACAGGGTGATGGATTGCAAGGGTTTTGTAATACTGGTACTAAAAAAATTTTAATTCATAATATTCCTACGAAATCTATAAACAGACAATTTCATTGATTCTTGTATTTTTTTTCTTATTATTCAATTTTAGTTTCTTATTTTAATTTTACTTCTAATGTTTAATGTTTGTCTAAAAAATACAGCCGGTCAAAAATAAATATTTGTTCTTACCAGGTATGGGGGAACACAAGACGAAAGCATTTCCGGCATATCCTGTCTGGCAAGTGCATATTGGAATATGATTTTCTACTATACATTCGGCGTTTGTGCCACATGTTCCGGGACATGGATCCACACATTTGTTTCTCATGCAAGCTTTGTCCCTAGGACAATCGTTATTTAGTACGCATTCTGGTCTACAACCTCTGTAAGGATCTCCTTGATACTCTGGCAAGCAAGTACATATGCCATCGTTACATTGTGCGTTTGAACCACACGGTGAAGGGTTGCATGGGTCGGTTTCAAGTACAGGAGGTGCAGGTGGTTTAGGAACGCAGTTCGTAAACGGATCTCCCGTATAATCTTCTGGGCATGTACAGATGGGAGTGTGATTGATAACAGAACACTGGGCGCCAAATCCACAAGATCCTGGACAAGGATCGGTACATTTTTGTCTTATGCAAGCTAAGTTGCTAGAGCACTCTTGGTTGATAGTGCATTCTGGCCTACAGTTTGGTGGGCTTCCAAAATAGTTTGATAAACATCTACATACTGCGGAACCTCCAACATTGTTACACTCTGCGTTTGGACCACATGGAGATGGTACACAAGGGTCTACTTCAATGGGTCTTATAGGTACAGGTGGTGGGGCTGAAAGTGATTTGTTAAAATATTTATTGGTTATAATGTTGTAATTAACTCTGAATTATATCATTAGCTTTTATACTTACGTGGTATAGGATAACATCTCGTAAATGGATCACCAGTGTGACCTGGTGAACAACTACATATCGGACTATGATTGATCACAGAACACTTTGCATTCAGTCCACAGGTACCGGGACAAGGATCGGCGCATTTTTGATCTATACAAGCCTTTGTTAAAGGACACTCTGAACTAACAACACATTCTGGTCTACAGCTTGGTGGACTTCCGATGTATTTGGGCAAACAAGAACATACCGCTTGCCCGTTAACTTCGCGACATTGACTGTTCGGACCACAAGGTGAGGGGTTGCACGGGTTTTTAGGTTGATCTTCCACGACGGCTGTTTAAAATGGTTGGTTTTACGTTAGTAGGAAAGAAATTTCAACTTCAGAAGCAATTTTAGGTCATGTTTATTATTGAGTTCTAAGTTTTGAGATTTATAGGGGAAATATAGATATTTCCTTTCCTTAAACAAATTGATATACAGGGCCCTACACCTCGGCTTCCTTAGTCTCTTAATTCTATACTATTAGAGAAACAGATTTCGATCTCTGCTACAGGCTACAGGGTAATATCTATGATACGGGACTACAATATTTTTAAATGGGACACCCTATATTTTTTTATTCGAAAGTAGTGCCCCTCTTAACTGTTTATGTTATCCCAAATTTTTCTTTTAATCTGTTGCGGTGTTGTCAAGTTATTAATTATTTTCTGTATTTTATTTCTTTTGTACGGTGGCAATAATAGGCCACAATTTATTTATTAAAGTTAATTTCATCAGGGTTTTACCAGTACGATGCATTTGGTTTCACGAGATGTTTTTATACAGAGTGCTCTAATTTTACTTTCAAATTTCGGACAGTTTAGATTAAATATAGTCAATTTTCTCAAATGGAACACCCTGTATATTTTGCCAAAAATTGAAACTGTAAGTAAGTCCCCTTATAACTGTGAAATATTTTTATTATTGTCTGCGGCGTTGGCAAATCATGAAGAGTTTCTTAAAATGTTCTTTATTTTTACTATACTAATTCAAACCAAGATGAAGAACTACGCGTCTATTTATATTATATTGGTAGGATACATATTTTGTTTTTGTTATTTTGTTTGGTTAACTATGCAATATTTTTTTAAGAAAACCCTTTAAACTTTATAAGTGACGGAGTTCTTGATTTGCGCTTCAGTTTTGAAAAAATTTGGAGAACTTTAAGCAAAAATAAATGGCACCCTTTTCACTTGATAAATATGCAAAGACTGATATTTTATAGGCTTATGCTTGAAATATTGGACAATGATCCACTTTTTTTTATAAAATTTTATGGATCGACGAATCATCTTTTACGACAGCAGGGGTACCCAACAGAAAAAATTCACTTTACTGGTGCATAGAAAATCCGGAAAAATATTTTAAAATTGAAACGTTCTGGCCGATGGAGCGCCCTTCCATAATGTTGCTCGAATTAGGGACTACCTTAATAACAAATATCGAAGATGGATTGGAAGATACGGGACAAATATATGGCCAGCTAATAGTCCAGATTTTACACTACTAGATACATTTTTGTGGGGCCATTTAAAAAATAAAATTTATTTCAGACAAAACGACAATAGTAATATAATTAAAGAAGAAATTAGGAGGGAAATAAACAATATAAATAATAATCATCCTAACTGGCTTAATAAAGCTTTAGATAAATTAAAGAAGGGTTATTGACTATGTATTCAAATAAATGGTGGTCACTTTCAACATTTAGCAGATTACAAGAACTAAATAGATATATAATAATAAATAACTTTTTGGGTTATATTATTATTACCTATTGTTATTATAGTGTTATGTATATAGGGCTATATAGTTCAAATTATATGTTACAAATTGGTTATTAAACTTGTGTTTTACCATTATTGCGGTAAAGTACGAAAAAAAAATTAGACAGATGTAAAAACAAAGACAAGACGATTCATGATAAGATGGCGATGCACGGCCAACTAAGTCAAAATTTAGTTTTTGGCGTAGGGTAAACCCGGTAGAGATGGCGCACGTTTTTTTAAGTCTGTATAAAAAATCAGGCTTTCAATATTTAATGGGTATTACCTTTTCATGTAATTAATTTAAATGGAATAAAAGTTCGGAATATCAAAATACAAAACTTTATTCAGTTTTACTAACCAAAAATAATTTTCTTTTAAATAACCGAAAAAGCCATCTCACCCCTAGGGTATGGGTGAGATGGCGAACATAAAAAAAAAGATAAACAACTAAATTTTTAAATTTTCTCGTCTGCCACGTCGCAGGCAATAGTTTCGGAAATTCGTGCAACTTCATGGAGCCACTTGTGACAAGAAGCGCACTGCAACCAGTCTTCTTGGCTAGTAGTGTTTATGTAGATCTACCCACAACCAACACACTTAGCTTTGTTATCGTCGTCATGGAAGCTGCTCGAATCGCTTTGTAAATCAATGTTGACGTCACTATCTGAAGAAGAAATGTAGTATTCTCTGGATTTGTTTGTTTTGCCTTTGTTGATTCGTGGCTTTTTTATTGCGTTTTTTTGTTGTTTTACCTCTGTATTTTCATTTTGTGATAATAATTTATGTCTTAGTTCATTTAGAGGTGTGTCACTATCTGAGGATGAGTCGCTACAGTTTCCATGTTTTTTCGGTTGCCGGTTCTTTCATATTTTAAGATGATTCCCATGTTTCTTTGTTTGCTGACTCAATTTCATTTCATTTTCTGCTAGTGTTTTCTTTTTTAGAATATTTTCTGGAGATGTTAATATTTTAGCAAGCTGACGACTGCGCTTACGTACCATATTCACTTTTGAGGTACTAGGAACTGGGCAGATGGTATATAACATTTTTCCCGGGGTGTTCTTCTCCTGTTCAGGAAATTTGGTAATTTCAGAATCGATAACATCTTTAGAACTTCCGGCATTAATTAAGTTGTCTCGGTTAAGGTCTTCTTCAGGAACTGTGCGCTCGCTAATAGATTGGGTGAGATGGCGCGACCCAACTATCCCAAGCCGTAGGGTGAGAAGGCGCACGCCATCTAACCCAACGTGTAGTGAGTGAGATGGCTCGGTCACGTGCTTGTCAACAAATAACCGTTTAGATTATTTTGAGGTTAGAAAAGAAACTATGGTGATATTTTAAAGCGATAATGTTATAACAATATAAATCTCTAATCAATTTCACTCTTAATCTATTAAATTACCTATTGTCTAGAAAAAAAATAGGGCGTGCTAAAATATATTATGGAAAATTTATTACCTTGTTACCAAAGAATCGGCGTGATCTACACGGCACAAGTCTTTACTCACAAATGAGGTTCTGTAGCGACGGCGGTGTTACCGGCTTTTAATATATTTTGGAAAATATTGCGGTGCGCCATCTAACCCGCTGCGGCCATCTCTACCGGGTTTACCCTATTCTGTGCCAAATATTAAACATAACTATAATGTGTCATATATTTTTGAAATCAGCATTTGGAGGGCTCCCTCAATATGGTATAATACTATAATAGGGTATCCCATTTTAAAGAAGATAACTTTATTTCGTCGCACTTATTTGGGACACCCTGTATAAATTTCAATAGGCGTAGGAAATTCTCCGGAAAATATCCTACAACTTTTGGATTTAACACTTTTTTTTAAAACTTGAAATAAAATAGTTAATGGGGGGTGACATTTATAATGGATCACCCGGTACACCGTAAAGCATGACGGGTCATCTTTTATCAAAGATGATGCCGAGATATTTAATTTTGTCGCTCTACAATATCTGTCTATTGTTAATCTTGACTCGCGATCTCGGTAAATTAACTCTCGATTTTGAGAAAAAGATGGCTTGGGTCATTTCCTCATTCGGGCGAATTTTCCATACATTTAGCCACTCCTGGAGTATGGACATGGCGTTGCAAGCGCGAGATTGCGAGTTCGGATTTCTTTGAGGTGGCAGTGATCGCAGTGTCGCCGCAAACAAGTGTATCGATACCACGGAATATCTGAATAAGTGTAAATATTGTAAAGAATCGGTGCAATCGGAGACCCTTGCAGGACCCCCGCCCTCACCGATCTTGTGAAAGACAATGAATCCTCCGATGACACTGCGAACTTTCTGTCCTTATTGTAATATCTTATAATTTCATTATATTTTTTATACGCATTTATACCGACCCTATAATTATTCTTATCAGCAGTCATTAAATTGATATTTTCCATATTCTAGAAATTTCATTTCATTTTGTACATTTAAGACTTAAAATCCATAGAAAATTAATGACAATCATTGTTTTTAATTAGAACAACAAGAATTAATATAATATGGTGTTTACTTTGGATGAGTCATGGGAACTACCCAAAATTTTCCGGAAAAAAGACATCCTGAGGAAATAGGATTAAGTGGTTACAATATCGGTAATATGAACTTGCCGTAGTTTTATTGTCAGTGACGGAGTATCTGTCGTTGGATGTTCGACAAATTATAGTCTATATTTAAATGATGCGAAGTAATAAATCAATCAAAACCGTCTTCTCCATGGACGTGTAAGATTTTTCGGCATGTATAGATTTAAATAGGCCTGAATTTTTAAATTTGTGCAGAATTAGTTCAAGTATCGACATTAAATTCGCTCTCTATTGGAATAATACACCTATTATTTATATCTATACATACCTACCTTGGGTGTTTGTTTCTTAGTGGAACTAGTCAAAGTGTGAAGTGTCAGGGTTTTTTAATTAAATATGGAGAATTTTCAACAATTGCCTAAACGTCCTAGAGTCGGTCGATGTATAGTAAATGAAAAAAAAAATAATTCTTAACTGTTACGAGTCTATTAAAAGTAAGAATGCGGATTTGAGTGTTGACAATGCAGTGAAATTTACAGCATATATGCTTAACGTTGGGAAAACAACAATATATACACTTTTAAAAGAAGAAAAAGGTGTTGGCGTCAAACCTCCAAAAACTTTTCCAGGACGACCAAAACTTGAGCTGGATGACGAGAATAAGGCGAAAAGTTCATAGTTTCTTTTTAAAAAAAGAAATTTCCGCGCTGGACAAAATATTGTCCTCAATCCGAGAAGACCAGGACTACTTACCTATTTATGTGTAGAAATACGCTTTGGAATTATTAAAAAAAAATTGGTATTTGGTGGAAAAAACATAAGAGGCAATCGATTTTAATAGACAGAAGCGATATCGTCTGTTGGAAAAGAAATTACTTAAGAAGCATCCGAAAAGCCAGAGAAGAAAACAAAAAAAATATTTTTCCTAGACAAAACATGGCTAAATGAAGGCCACACTGTGACTACATTTTGGCAGGATGAAAATATTAAAAGTTCAAGGCAAGCTTTTTTGAAAGGATTTGCCCACAGGATTAAGACCGCCATCTAGAAAAGGACATCGAGTTATCATAACCCATATTAAAAGTTCTGAAGGCGTCGTTAAAGGTGGTCTACTGATATTACGAAGATATGAATGCCGATGTCTTTGAAGAGTAGTTCGAGCAAATGTTGGATCCTATACCAAAAGATGCAATAATTGTATTGGATAATGCAAGTTGTTACTCTAGGCTGACGTAAAAATTACCGACAAGTGCGTGGCGTAAAAGTAAAATAACAGAATAGTCAAATAGAAGTCCCATTAGATTCCTTAAAAAAAGAACTATTGGTATTAACCAATTTACATAAACATGCATTAAAAAAATATGTAGTCGATGAAATGGCAAAGTTACGAGGAATATCTATGCTCACACTCCCTCTTTACCACTGCGAATGAAACTTTATCGAACTTATATGGGCTCAAATAAAGACAGATGTCGCCAGAAAAAAACCCGATTTATAAAATGGTGGATTTAAAAAGACAATGAAGCTATGGGTAAAATCAGTGCGGAGAAGTGGAAAAAGTGTATCGATCATGTGATAGAAGAAGCCAAAATGTGGCAGGTAGATATAATAATTGAACAAATGGTTGAACCGCTTATTATAAACGATGTTAATAAAAGTTCATCTTCCGAATCGGACTATGATTAAATGATAACGACAAAGTATTATTCGATTTTTGAAAATGCTTTGTTTGTAAGATTCTATATTATGTCTTATTTTTGTAATTATATTATGTAAAATAGTACCACCCATTGTTAATACGATTTTTTAAATGTTTTAATATGTTATAAATACCAAAATACCTACTACGTATATAATATATGTAATACAATTTTAGGAGAATAGGAGGCATGTTTACGATTTTTAATTTAAAAACTTCCTCAATACACGCTCCCGGCTAAGGGATTTTCCCAATAACAGTGGTAAATCCTCACATATAACAACAGCTTACGACAAATTCAGGGTATTTGGGTCCTTTAATATAAACACAATAGATTTTAAATGTTAAAATTTAAGTGTTTAAATTGTTCTTGATACCCCGGTATGCGTTTTGCATATTTAATGAGCATTTATTACTTCGCGCCATTTAAAGATAGACTAAAGTGAGAAACTCGATATTCAAAAAATCTTCAGTCACAGTATCAAATAACAAGCTTCATCCCTACCTCACCACCTTAACTACACATGTCAAAGTGACAAATAAATATCGACAATAATCGCGATTTGGCAACGCCGCAGACAATAATAAAATATTTTGGAGTTGTAAGGGGACCTAGCAGAACTTTCAGGTTAGTTTTGAGAAAATATACAGGGTGTGCCATTTAAAAAAAGTTGAGTAAAATGAATCCAAACTTCATGAAATTTGGAAGTAAAATTAGAGCACCCTGTATAAAAACATATCGTAAAATCATATAAATAGTACTCGTATAACCCTGATGCAACTGTCTGGAAAAAATATGAATCAAATTAATATCAATAAATAAATTGTGGCATATTTATTGCGACAGTGAAAAAGCAAAAACATTAGGAGAAAAAAAATGGGGATTACATAAACCATAACAGGCCAGTCGGCAAGTACATTAATGGCGCGAGCAATTCCGGAAAAGCTGGAATAAATTTTAATTTGTTTGATATGGTGTGAAAAATCACATGTTAATTTTGCACCCCCCAGCGAGCCCGGATTTGGCCGCCATCTTGGGAAAAGTGACTAAAAAAATTTATTTTTTTCATTATTTGTGAATAACTCGATTTCTATAAACTTTAGAGCAAAATATGTAGTTACCAAAATTAAAGAAGAGTAAAAACTCTACAAAAATTGTTCCATGTATTTTCTCCGTGCGACTAACCGTTTCGAAGATATTGGTCATCGAACTCGAAACGTGGATAGCTCCATGATCACTATACACATTCAATTGCTTTTTGGTGATTTACATTTTAATTTGGTAAAGAATCCACTATGCCACCAACTTAAGTTTAAGTCTCTTCTGAAGTGGAAGGCTCATTATAGTTTCTTCGTCTTTTTGATGTTACTGGTTGTTCAATATACTCAATATCTTGAATATATCTGAATGTCTTTAACATCTGTCTCAAATTCCGAATCGGCTTCATAATATGCGGAATATTCCACTGATTCATCTTTATCGATAGGCAAATTCTCCTCCTCTTCATCTAATTCTACTACCTTCAAAGTATTTGAACAAGATTTGCCCTGGCAAAGAGCACACATTACCGAGCAATACAGACCTGCTTTGCGGCAGCTACAAGCTGCATTACAATCTTTGGCGCATTTACAAGAAATAAGTTTTAGTAATTCTTGGGGAGCTGCATCTTGTGAAGTAGCAATGGGCATCAACCCATTCTTTAATTTTTCCATCCTCAATTCAGAGCTGATTTTTCATTCCTATACCATAGCTGTATCTGATTGTAAGTACGGAAGGAGTGCAAGCGAGCTGCGTCTTTAGTCGGCGGTAACGATAATAGATTTTACGAAACACTGGTATCTGTATTTATTTAATGAGTCGAATTTTTTGGATTTATACGGTTGAAGAGGAAATTGTTCTCCGAGTTTTTCTATATCCTCTGGGGATGCGTTTGGGTCTTTAAAGATTTGTACAGCTTTCTGTAATTCTTTTTCTTTTTGTAAAACTTAAACGAATCTCGTTTTTCCTTGTCTGTATAATGCGGATGTAGTATCGCAGCCACTAAATGCGTGTAGAAAATAGAAGAAATAAAATGTTGTCCATAATTGAAGAAACCAAAGTCATCTTATGGGGTGCATACCATAGGCATCGTAACTATAGATCCGACACGCCAATCATAAATGCTATAAAATTGTGATGCCAAAATCGTTTGGTGGCGAGACGCTGTGAGGAGCTAGGTGGGGTCGAGAGTGGGGATTACGCTGACTTTACATATGCATGCGACAAAACTCCAGGAAAACAACATCCGCTATGCCGAGTATTGTCGAGTCGATCCGAATGGCCACGAAAATGATGAAATCTGGGCGGATCCGTTATTGCTGCGTTGCCATACTACAGATTTTTTACAAGGTTTTAGGCAATGTTATATATTTCCCACATCATGTCAATCTAGTTAATCATAAAAGTTAATACTTTTAACGGAGTAAGTCCAGAAAACTACGTTTTCTGTGGCGTAAGTCTGGCAAGCCAAGTGGAGGGGAGCAGCTTGTACGTTAATTTACTTTACACTGAAATACAATGATGACATCACGTTTATTTGTTATTGTTCGGTCTAATAGTTACGATGTCTATGGTGCATACATTCTACCTTGCGATTATCCCTTGCCTGGCTTTAGAAAATAAATATTTGAGCGAGACCCATTTAAGGCTGTAAGAATGACGAGTAAATCAGTGTTTTTGCCAATTATAATTACAGTTTTATAGTGATTTGATTCTTCAATTGCAGTGTTCACAATTAATGTGTCAGCACCTTTATGAGCCCGCTTGACTCTGAAACCTTCGTTCGGGAAACGATTGCACATCGTTGAGATTATTCGAGTTTTGTTCCTTTCTTTAACAAAAATTTTTCCTGAGACACTGTTGCCGTCATGCTTTCATCAAAATGAATTTCCGGTGTTAAAGCAATCTTTAATCGGCGAAGTCGTTCAGCGGTCTTAGTGCTTTTTTCTGCAGGATCCTCGGGGTATCCATCAGAACAACAGTAGTAGAGTTCTCAGAAAACGAATATGAATATGAACACAGTCTAAAAAGCATAATAGCAGTTGTTTGTTTCCAAATATGCCTAGAAAAAAACAAGATCATAAATGCATATAATATATCCTGCTTTTGAAGTTTATATAACTTCAAAACGGATAGTCGCATGGAAAAAACACAAATAACCTTTTTCGTAGAGCTTTTACTCTTCTTTAATTTTGTTACCTACATATTTTGCTCTAAAGTTTATAGGAATCGAGTTATTGACAAATAACTAAAAAAAGGCATTTTCCTAGCCCTTTTTATCAAGATGGCGGCTAAATCCGAACTCGCTGGAGGGTGCAAAATTAATACGAGATTTTAACCATCAAACCAAAGAAATTAAAATTGTTTCCAGCTTCTCCGGAATTGCTCCCGCCATTAGCTATTTTAAACGATCTGCCGACTGGCCTATAAAGAGGGACACAAATTCCGGGTAAAAAAATACATGGTGCCCCATTTAAAAACATTTAAGTTTATGTTGTCCCGTCCCTGTGAAACACCCTGGATATTCTAAAATAATATTCAAATGTAGTCCCAATCATGGGTATTAGAAAAAAAAAACGGTATCTCTAATAGTATATTTAGAGTCCACGGGAGCTGAGTTGCAAGTGGTTGCAGCCTAAGTCCAATATCCCCGTTGTTGTTAGAAATATCGAAAATTATTAAATATGAAAGTTTTAGGATAAATATCATATCGAAAAAATAATTTTAAAATATTACTGATAGGAAAACCCTATCAACTAATTCGTCTGTAGAAAAATTTATATCCAAAAATATTTTTAAAATGTGCACTTTGTTTATCCTAGAACCTTCATATTTAATAATATTCGATATTTCTAGCAACAACGGGGATATTGGACTTCTTGTCCTATTCAGCCATATTGTAGGGAGCTGATTTGTTTACATACCAAATGATTAAGATTGTATTAAATTTTTATAATTTTTTTAAGTAAAGAAGAAACTTTAAATAAATAAAATCATAAATTATTGTGACCTCTATTTTACTAAACACACAATAAAAGTTTCAGTGTTTTTGTGTGGTTATAAAAAGCGTTAATTCTTAAAGGAAAAGCAAAATAAATCTTACGTTCTGGGATTGGTAAGCTGCAGTATCTAAATGGGTCTCCAATATATCCTGGAATACAATTACAGCTGGGAAGGTGATTAATCACAGAGCATTCTGCATTCTGACCGCAAGTACCAGGACAGGGGTCTTTGCACTTATTTGCAATACAAGCTTTGTTCGAGGGACAATCTGAATTCAGAACACATTCTGGTCTACAGCCTTCGTAAGGGTTTCCTATATACTCAGGCAAACAGGTACAAGAACCTGCACCGTTTTGTTCTCTACATTCAGCGTTTGCTCCACAGGGCGATGGTACGCAAGGGTTGATAGATTCAGGGGGTGGAGCTAAAATGTCATTCAATAAATATCAAGGCACCTCAGCAATTGGATTAGTTATAAAGCATGGCGATTAGTTAGCTTTTGTCGTCGGGCGATTAATAAAAAGCAAAGGCATAATGGTATCGGCTTACGTGGTACTATAGCACAGGAAACAAATGGGTTTCCGTTAAAACCTGGAAGACAGAAACAATCGGGGGTATGACTGACCACCCTACAGTCTGCGTTTGAGCCGCATACACCCGGACACGGGTCTTTACATTTCTGATTTATACACGCTAAATTATAGGCGCACTCGCTATTACTGACGCATTCCGGTCGACAATTAGGCGGCGAACCTATGTAATTGGGTAGACACGAGCATGATGGTTGGTCGTTGATTACTTTACATTCTGCGTAGGACCCGCAAGGCGAGGGTTGACATGGGTTTGATGGTACTGGAGTTGGTTCGTCTACTATAAAAAACATATAAAGTTATACCTTTAACAATGAGGCAAGCCAGTTTTTTTGTCTTACGTATTGCTAAGCATCTGACGAACGGGTTTCCGGTTTGTCTTGACGGGCAACTACAAATTGGGTTGTGGTTTACAACTTGGCATAAGGCATTAATACCACATGTCCCTGGGCATGGATCAATACATTTTTGATTAACGCAAGCTCGGTTAAGTGGACATTCGGAGCTTGTAACACATTCAGGCCTGCAAGTTGGTGGGCTACCAATAAAACCTGGCACGCAAGAACATACAGCTTGACCGTTAATTTCTCTACACTGACTGTTGGGACCACATGGGCTTGGATTACATGGGTTTTGTGGTGTAATTTCTAAAAAAAAGTAGGATTCAAGTTTGTCACCAATTAAATGCCGATTAAAATTCAAAGAGTATTGTCCGCACCAATAAAATCAAATCATATTAAAGAGACTTAAAGAAGTTTGTCCGTTTTCTTTCCGTCAGACCCAATCCTTGGGCGCGTTTCGCCGTATTACGGCTCATCGGCAAGGCTATAGAGCCTGACGAAAAGGAAAGGGACCTCACAGTGCATTTTCGCACATAATGTAACGGTACACATGCGAAATGTTGTACGTGGCGACATCTCGTGGCAATCGAGCAATCCACCCAACCAGACCAGCGAGGACTTAGAGAAGACCAAATGCTGGAATGGAACCCGCATGTAAGCAGGTATCTACGTCAAGTGGCGCAGAAAGCCAATTTATCGTATTTTTTGTAACTGAAAGTTATTATTAAGAGCTGCTTAAGGAATAGTTGATTACCTGTTATCTTAGAACAGTAAGTAAACGCATTGCCGTTATACCCTGTAATACATGAACACATTGGTATATGATTAATAACTGTACATTCAGCGTTTTGCCCACAAGTTCCAGGACATGGGTCAATACATTTTGATCTAATACATGCTTTGTCTCTTGAACAGTCATTATTTAGTACACATTCTGGTCGACAGCCTCTATAAGGGTCGCCTTGATACTCTGGCAAGCAAGTACATATCCCATCGCTACATTGCGCATTTGAACCACACGGTGAAGGGTGGCATGGGTCGGTTTCAACTGGTTCTGGCGGTGGAGGCGGCTTAGGTGAACAGTAACTAAACGGATCACCAATATACCCGGTAGTACAAGTACAAATGGGCGTATGATTGATAACAGTACATTCGGCATTTGTTCCGCAAGAACCTGGGCAAGGATCTGTACATTTTTCTCTGATGCAAGCAAGATTCGTTGAACACTCAGAGTTGATGGTGCATTCAGGTCTACAGTTTGGAGGTGCGCCAATGTAATTAGGTAGGCAAGTACATACAGGGGATTGATTAATATCCCTACACTGGCTATAAGAACCACATGGCGATGGAACACACGGGTTAACATATTGTACCACTTCTTGGATTGGCGGTGGTGCTAAAATGGAATTTCGATTAAATACAAATATATGTAATTTAAACCTTGTAAAATTTATAATTTTTCAACTTACGAGGTATGGGATAGCATCGAGTAAACGGATCACCAGTGTGACCTGGGGAACAGCTACATATTGGGCTGTGATTTATAATATTGCATTTAGCATTGAGACCACAGGTTCCAGGACACGGATCGTTACATTTTTGATTAATACATGCTTTATTTTGCGGACACTCTGAACTTACAGTACATTCAGGTCTACAACCGGGCGGTGAACCAACATAATTTGGTAAGCAAGAACACACTGCTTGCTCATTTATTTCTCTACATTGACTATTTGGACCACAAGGAGATGGCTGACAAGGATTTTGTGGCTGTGGTGGTTCCTCCACGGCTAAAATATTTAAAAAAATATATAACGCAGTTTTAATCATATACCTACAAAATAATGATTATCTTGTATATACCTTGTATAATGCTACAATATCTGAATGGGTCGCCGGTATAGCTAGGCAAACATGAACACTGTGGCAAGTGATTGCGGACCTGACATTCAGCGTTCTGTCCACAGGCACCTGGACAAGGATCTTTGCATTTGTTGTTGATGCAAGCTTTGTTTGATGGACAGTCAGAATTAACGCTGCATTCCGGTCTACAACCTTCATAGGGATTACCGACATAGTCTGGTATACACGAACATGATCCAGCATTATTTTGGGTCTTACATATAGCGTTGGATCCACAAGGTGAGGGTGAACATGGGGAAATAATTTCCCTCGGGGGTGGCACTACAACATTTTAAAATTGGTTTTATTATATCCATGCGATGGCGACAGATAATAATTCAGTTTATTAAAAATAATATATTCTTACGCTGTGGCAGTGAACAAGCTATAAACGGATTTCCAACATAGCTGTGTAGACAGACACAGTTTGGTGTGTGACTAACAACTCTGCATTCAGAATTTTGTCCACATAAGCCAGGACATGGATCGTTGCACTTTTGGTTAATACACGCCAGATGACTAGCACATTCGCTATTACTAACGCATTCCGGTCTACAATTTGGAGGAGAACCGATAAATTCGGGTAGGCAGGAGCATGAGGGACTGCCGTTTATGTCTTTACATTGTGAATTTGGTCCACAAGGCGATGGTTGGCATGGATTTGTATACACAGGCTCTTCGAGCGCTAAAAATGTACGCATTAGAAGATAATGGCAAGCATTTCAGGACAGGAAATTGATATATTATTATAAAACATATTTACGTTTTGGGGTGCACATCACAAACGGATCTCCAATTAAGTTTGGTAAGCAACTACATATGGGGTTGTGATTGACAACTTGACAGTTGGTGTTACGACCACAAGTTCCAGGACATGGATCAATGCATTTTTGGTTTGCACAAGCCTTGTTTAGAGCACATTCGGCGCTTGTAACACATTCTGGTCTACAAGTTGGTGGACTTCCAATAAAGCCCGGAACACACGAGCAAACGGCTTGACCATTTACTTCCCGACATTGACTGTTGGGTCCGCATGGAGATGGAATGCATGGATTTGTAACCACTGGTGCTTGAATTGGATTACACGATACAAACGCGTTTCCAACGTAGCCGAAAATGCAAGTGCATATGGGTATATGGTTAACAACAGAGCATTCTGCGTTTTGGCCGCATGTTCCAGAACATGGATCTACACACTTCTTTCTAATACATGCTTTGTCTCTTGGACAGTCATTATTTAGGACACATTCTGGTCTACATCCCTTGTAGGGATCTCCTTGATAGTCCGATACACATGTACATATGCCATTGTTGCATTCAGCATTTGCTCCACATGGTGATGGGTAACATGGGTCAGTGTCAACTGGTTCGGGAGGCAGAGGGGGCTTAGGCGAACAGTAGGTGAATGGATCTCCAATGTAGCCATCGATACAAGTACATATGGGCGTATGATTTATTACTGAACATTGTGCATCAACCCCGCATGACCCTGGACATGGATCTCTACATTTTTGTGTTATGCATGCTTGGTTGCTTGGGCATTCCGAGTTTATGGTACATTCAGGTTTACAGTTAGGGGGACTTCCAACGAATTGTGAAAGGCACGAACAAGAGGGGAAACCCCCATTGTTTCTACATTGCGCATTTGGTCCACATGGAGATGGAACACATGGATCTCTAATAGGTTCAATTGTTGGTATTGGAGGTGGTACTAAAATAATATAGTGGATAAGCAACATTTTTTTTATAACTAACAGTAAAAAGAACTTACGTGGAATAGGGAAACATCTGGTAAAGGGTTCACCTGTATAGCTAAGTCTACAGCTACATATAGGACTGTGATTAATTACTTGGCAATTTGCGTTTAAACCGCATGTTCCAGGACAAGGATCGACACACTTTTGATTAAGACATGCTTTGTTTTGAGGACATTCTGAACTGACTGTACACTCTGGTCTACAACCTGGTGGGCTACCGATATATTCGGGAATGCATGAGCATACAGCTTGACCGTTTACCTCACGGCATTGACTATTTGGTCCACATGGAGAAGGTTGACAAGGATTTTGTGGTACGACTTCGACAACAGCTAAAAAATTTCCAGTTTAAGTAATATGTAGGTAAGAATTAAAAAAAGATTCTTACGTTCTGGTAATATGCTGCAATATCGGAAAGGATCTCCAGTGTATCCCGGATTACACGAACATGTTGGTAAATGGTTAATTACTTGACAATAGGCATTTTCGGCGCAAGTACCAGGACATGGATCCTTACATTTATTGTTAATACATGCTCTATTTGATGGACAGTCTGAGTTAAGAGTACATTCTGGTCTACAGCCTTCATAAGGATTGCCAATATATTCTGGCAGGCAAGTGCACGCACCAGCTCTGTTTTGAACTCTACACTCAGCATTGGCACCACATGGCGATGGTGTACATGGACTTTCGTCCTCTACTGGTACCGGAATAGGAATAACATTACATACTACAAATGGATTGCCAGTGTATCCAGGAATGCAGATACAGTTCGACGTGTGACTGATAACTTTGCACTCAGCATTCTGTCCGCAAGTGCCAGGACATGGATCTTTGCATTTATAGTTAATACAAGCTAGGCGGCTCGCACATTCGCTGTTACTGACGCATTCGGGTTTACAGTTTGGTGGTGATCCAATGAATTCCGGTAAGCAAGAGCAAGATGGCGACTCATTGATTTCTTTGCACTGTGAGTTTGGACCACATGGGGATGGTTGACAAGGGTTGATTACAACAACTGGTACTTCAATAGCTGAAAGGATGCACGACAATTTTAATTGTGTTTGCTATATATTTTTAGGTATAGACAGCCTAAGAATTGGTATTATATAGGTAATAAAAAAATTCGGCAACTTACGAATAGGTCGACATCTGATAAACGGATCGCCAGTTTGTCCTAGTGGACAACTACAAATCGGATTATGATTGATTACTTGACATTTTGCACCAATTCCGCATGTGCCGGGACAGGGATCTATACATTTTTGATTAACACAAGCTTTGTTGAGGGAGCAGTCATAACTAGATGTACATTCCGGCCTACAAGTTGGAGGGCTACCGATGTAACTGGGCACGCAAGAACAGACTGCTTGGCCGTTGATTTCTCTACATTGACTGTTAGGTCCGCAGGGGGATGGCGTACAGGGATTTGCAGGTGGTGGCGCTATAATTTAGGAAACCGAGATTATTGAAGAATGTGCCAAAATATCCGTGCAGGTCAAATAATTCCAATGAGGATTGACTTAAAAATTACCTTTCACTTCAGTACATAGTATAAATGAATTTCCTGTATACCCAAAGAGACACGAGCACATGGGAATGTGATCATAAACATTACATATAGCATTTTGTCCACAAGTTCCTGGACATGGATCTATACATTTATTTCTTATGCATGCTTTATTCCTGGGACAATCATTGCTGGTGACGCATTCTGGTCGACACCCTTGGTAGGGATCTCCCTGATACTCTGGAAGACACGTACATAATCCATTTTCACATTTAGCATTAGAACCACAAGGTGATGGATTACAAGAATCAGTCTCTTGGATTTCAGCTGAAAGTTTTTTCATAAAATCACTCGTGGAGTTTAGGTTAGGCCAGGTTAGCTTTTACTAAATATATATGTATGTTTACCTTCAATTGGTTTAGGGAAACAGTTATTAAATGGATCTCCAGTATATCCATCCAAACAGGAACAAATAGGTGTATGGTTTATAATTGAACAAACGGCATTTAGACCACAAGAGCCTGGACATGGATCTCTACATTTTTCTCTTATGCAGGCCAGGTTACTGGGACACTCGGAGTTAATAACACACTCTGGTTTACAGTTGGGTGGGTTACCAATAAAAGTCGCTAGACAACTACAAGAGGGAGTGCCACCGATATCTCTGCACTCACTATTGGGTCCACAGGGTGATGGAATGCAGGGGTTCGTTATGACGGGTTGTGGGGGTTCAGATGGAGGTGCTAGAAAGTTGGTGTTGAGTTAGATAAAAGATTTATGGTTATATAGGAGGATGTATCTTACGTGGTATTGGATAACATCTGGTAAACGGATTTCCAGTATTGCCAGGTCGACAACTACAAATGGGACTGTGGTTAATAACTTGACAGTTCGCGCTAACTCCGCAGGTTCCGGGACAAGGATCAACACATTTTTGATTGACGCAAGCTTTGCTTAAAGGACATTCTGTGCTAACCACACATTCTGGTCTACATCCTGGTGGGCTTCCGATATATTCCGGTAAACAAGAACAGACAGCTTGGTTATTAACCTCGCGACATTGACTGTTTGGCCCACACGGCGATGGTTGACAAGGATTTTGAGGTTCTTCTTCGATGGCTAAAATTGTCATGATATGCACAATAGGAAAATAATAATTAGACCGAAAGTCCAGATTACCCTTTTTTAGGAAACCTACCTTGTAGTATAGGCTCCGTATGACAGTATCTAAATGGATCACCGGTATAACCGGGCTGACAAGTGCACGACGGCACATGATTGACCACTTGGCAATAAGCGTTGGATCCACATGTGCCAGGACAAGGATCTACGCATTTATTATTCGTACAGGCTTTGTTTGAGGGGCAGTCAGAATTAACGGAACACTCTGGTCTACAGCCTTCATAAGGGTTTCCTATATACTCAGGTAAACAAGTGCAAGATCCTGCCCCATTTCGTTCTCTACATTCAGCATTTGCGCCGCATGGTGATGGGTTGCAGGGGTTGATATTCTCGACTGGCGGTGAAGGAGGTAAATGACAGGAACTAAACGGATTACCTATAAATCCAGGTATACACACACAATTCGGAGTGTGACTAACGACGCGACATTCGGCGTTAGTTCCACAAGTGCCAGGACAAGGGTCTTTACATTTTTGATTAATGCAGGCTAAATGATTTGCACATTCACTGTTACTTATACACTCCGGTTTACAATTAGGGGGTGTGCCGATGAATTTTGGCAAGCACGAGCATGATGGGCTATCCCCGATTGCTTTGCATTGAGCGTTTGGTCCGCATGGGGATGGCTGGCAAGGATTAGTTGGAGTAACTACTTGTTCTTCTTCTAAAATATTATAAAATCATTTATTGGTTTGTCATAGTGTTGTAAATATAAAGTTTTTTAAACATAAACTTACGGATTGGAATGCATCGTGTAAATGGATCACCTGAGAACCGTGTTGGACATGTACAAATTGGATTATGATTTACGACTTTGCAAATAGCTCCAACACCACAAGTTCCAGGGCATGGATCTATACATTTTTGATTTAGACATGCTTGATTAAGGGGACATTCAGAACTAGAGACACATTCTGGTCTACATGTCGGTGGACTGCCAATGAATCCAGGTACACATGAACATACTGCTTGACCGTTAATTTCTCGGCATTGGCTGTTTGGACCACAAGGGGAGGGATTGCAAGGGTTTTGGGGTACCGGTTCTACAAATAGTTAAATATTATGATATTTCTTTCAAATAATTTGAGGCAAAAAATATTTTTATTGGATGCATAATTCTTTACTTACTCTCAATTTTGTTGCATAAAACAAAGGCATTTCCAACATAACCAGGTAAGCAGGCGCACATTGGAATGTGATTAATTACACTACACTCAGCATTTTGTCCGCATGTTCCAGGACAAGGATCTTTACACTTTTGTCTAATACATGCTAAGTTTCTTGCGCAATCTGTACTTAAAAGACATTCTGGCCTACAGGCGATATAAGGATCTCCGTGATATTCCGGAATACACGTACAAGCACCATTGTCGCATTGAGCATTAGGACCACAGGGTGATGGATTGCACGGGTCTCGTACCACAGGTTCAATTTCCAGTGGTTTTAAGTTGCAGAAGCTAAATGGGTCGCCGATATAGCCTTCTGAACATGTACATATTGGTGTGTGATTAATAACACTACATTGGGCTCCGCTACCACATGCACCCACACATGGGTCACTACATTTCTGTCGTATGCAGGCGACGTTACTGGCACATTCAGAGTTAACAATACATTCTGGGCGACAGTTAGGTGGGCTACCGATATATTCTGGAAGGCAAGAGCAGGTTGGTGCCTCATTTATATTTCTACATTGGCTATTGGGTCCACATGGAGAAGGTAGGCACGGATTAACAGACACTGGTGCTGGTAACTGTACCGGCGCAGGCGGTATAGGGTAACACCTGGTAAATGGATCTCCTGTATGTCCCACGTTACAGCTGCATATTGGACTATGGTTTATTACTTGGCATTTAGCATTTATTCCACACGTTTTAGAACAAGGGTCGCCGCATTTTTGGTTGATACAAGCCTTGTTTAAAGGACATTCTGAACTAACTGTACATTCAGGTCTACATCCGGGAGGACTACCTATATAGTTTGGTAGGCAAGAACAAACTGCTTGTCCATTTACTTCCCTGCACTGACTATTAGGTCCACAAGGACTTGGATTACATGGATTTTGAGGTGGCGTTTCGTCGAATACAGCTATGGAAATTTATGGAAATTAATAATTGGTTCCTTTAAGAAAGTATTAAGAAATTATTTTTTACAAATCATGTCTTAATACGTATTATGTATGTAAAAAAAGTAAATAAGTATTATCTTACGTTCAGGAGGAATACTGCAAAATCTAAAAGGATCTCCAGTATATCCGGGTCGACAAGTGCACATCGGCAAGTGATTCACAACTTGACATTCTGCATTTTGTCCACAAGTTCCTGGACAGGGATCTTGGCATTTATTTTGTGTACAAGCCTTATTATAGGGACAATCAGAGTTAAGAACACATTCTGGTCTGCACCCTTCATACGGATTACCAATATAGTCAGGAAGACAAGTGCACGATCCAGCGCCATTTTTTTCTTTGCATTGGGCATTAGCACCACAGGGAGATGGGAAACACGGACTTAAGTGTTCCTGAACAATTTCTAGAAAAAAAGGGCCATGATGCATTTACATATCATTATGAAAAGCAATATTAACTTACGAGGTTGTACTAAACATTCTCGGAACGGATCACCGATATAACCTTGAATACAGATACAGTTAGGTGTATGACTGACAACACGGCAATCTGCGTTAATTCCACACGTTCCTGGACACGGATCTTTACATTTGCTGTTGATACAAGCTAAAGCATAAGTGCAGTCGCTATTGGAAACGCATTCTGGACGGCAATTCGGTGGAGATCCAACGAACTCTAATAGACAAGAGCAAGAAGGCGATTCACCCACTGCTCTACACTCAGCGTTTGGACCACAAGGGTTTGGTTGGCAGGGATTTGTTGGATGAACCACGACTGGCTCTTCTAAAATGAAAAGTTGATTGTTGCAATCAATATCTGATCAATATTACCATTATCTAAATGATATTACCTTGTATGGGTGTGCATCTGATAAACGGATTTCCACTAAATCTTGATTGGCATGAACAAATAGGACTATGGTTAACTACTTGACACTGGGCACTAATACCGCAGGTACCAGGACAGGGATCGATACATTTTTGATTAACGCAAGCTTGACTAAGAAGACATTCTTGACTTGTGACACACTCAGGTCGACAGTTTGGTGGGCTTCCAATATACGCAGGTACGCACGAGCATACTGCTTGACCATTAATTTCCTTGCGCTGACTGTTAGGACCACAGGGTGATGGATTGCAAGGGTTTTTAGGAGTTTCGACTGAAAAAAATGCGGTCATAAATTACAGAAAACAAGAACGGGAATAATTTAGCAAATAAAAAGTCTGTATGATAATGACGGTGTTAAACATGATATTCATTTATATTTACCTGGAACAGGCGAGCATATCAAGAATGCATTACCCATGAATCCGGGTAAACAAGAACATATTGGAATGTGGTTGATGACATTACATTCAGCATTTTGGCCGCATGTCCCAGGGCAAGGATCTTTGCATTTGTTTCTTATACAAGTTTTGTCTCTTGGGCAATCGTTTGGAAGAATACATTCGGGTCTACATTCATTATATGGATCACCATGGTATTCTGGTAGACAAGCACAAATACCGTTATCACACTGAGCGTTCGGTCCACATGGTGATGGATTACACGGGTCATCTTTTTGAATTACTTGAGGTTCTGGTGGTTTTGGAAGGCAATAACTAAATGGATCACCAGTAAATCCTTCAGGGCAAGTACAGGTTGGTATGTGGTTGATAACGCTACATTGAGCACCAGCGCCGCAAGATCCAGGACAGGGATCTCGACATTTTTCATTAATACATGCTAAATTACTTGTACATTCAGAGTTAACAGTACATTCGGGTCTACAACTAGGTGGACTTCCAAAGTAATTGGGTAGGCACGAGCAAGAAGGTGAACCGTTAATGTCCCTACACTGGCTGTTTGGACCACAAGGTGATGGAACACATGGGTTTAAATATACAACAGGTATAACTTCTGTTGGAGGGGCTAAAAATTCAATTCAAATTTAGTTTATTATTCAATATGCATTCTTTATAATGTTGAGACCATTTTAAAATATTTCTTACGTGGTATGGGATAGCACCTAGTAAAGGGATCGCCAGTAGACCCAACATTGCAAGTACAAATGGGACTATGTTTTACAACTTTACAAATTGCATTAAGACCGCAGGTTCCTGGGCAAGGATCGGAGCATTTCTGATTAATACAGGCTTTATTTAGGGAACATTCGGAGCTTACAGTACATTCTGGTCTACACCCTGGAGGACTACCAAAATAGTCTGGTAAACAAGAGCATACAGCTTGACCGTTTACTTCACGACATTGACTATTTGGACCGCAGGGCGATGGTTGACATGGGTTAGAAGGTATATCGCTTATGACAGCTAAAAATCATTAAATTTTTGAATAATTAAGAATTTAGTTCGAGTTTTTAAATATCTATAATAAAACTATTAAGAAATTGTAAATTCTTACGTTGTGGTGGAATAATATTACAGTATCTAAATGGATCACCAGCATATCCAGAATTGCAAGTACAAGATGGTAGATGGTTTATAACTTGACATATAGCATTTGAACCACAGGTTCCAGGACAAGGGTCTTGACATTTACTATTAATGCATGCTTTGTTGGATGGACAGTCGGAGTTTCTAGAACACTCTGGACGGCAGCCTTCATAAGGATTGCCGATGTATTCTCGTAAACAGACGCAAGAGCCAGCACCATTTCTTTCACTACATTCGGCGTTCACACCACAAGGTGACGGTTTGCATGGATTCAAAACTTCCTGCACTGGGGTCTGTTGTAGGTTGCATTGTGAGAACGGATCACCGAAATATCCGGGTACGCATACGCAATTTGGTGTATGACTTACTACTCTACATTCAGCATTCAAGCCGCAGGTTCCTGGGCAAGGATCTTTGCATTTTCTGTTTATGCATGCTAAATTACTGGAACATTCACTGTTACTTATGCATTCTGGACGACAGTTTGGTGGAGTACCGATAAATTCAGAAAGGCATGAGCATGATGGTGATTCGCCTATTACCCTACATTCAGCGTTCGGGCCACAGGGAGAAGGTTGACATGGATTAATTTGGATTACGGGTTGAATATCCTCCGCTAAAAGTTTGTAATATTAATTATTATTATTATGCTGCGTTAATATTGTCTTAAAAATGGACATGTCAACCCGCAAATAGAATGTCCAAGAGTTAGTAAAATCTAAGATACTTGATTTTACTAACTTTTTGTTGCAGATTTGAAAGCACGATAACATAATATTAACTTACGCATAGGAAGACATCTTGTAAAAGGATCACCGCTAAATCTGGTAGGACAACTACAGATAGGATTATGATTAATAACCTGGCATTTGGCATTAAGCCCACAGGTACCAGGACATGGGTCCACACATTTCTGATTTACACAAGCCTGTATTAAAGGACATTCGGAACTAGTTGCGCATTCCGGTCTGCAAGTTGGTGGGCTGCCAAGGTAACCAGGGACACACGAACAGACTGCTTGCCCATTAATTTCTCTACATTGGCTGTTTGGACCACATGGTGAAGGGGAGCAAGGGTTCCTTGGAGCTTCAGCTAAAATAGCAAGGTGAGTTTTGGGTGACGAGTGGCGTAATGCATATTTTAAACTTTAATTTACCTGGTATTGGGTTGCACATGATAAATGCATTTCCAATATATCCCTGTTGACATGAACACATGGGGATATGGTTAATTACCGAACAAATAGCGTTGGTACCACACGTTCCCGGACATGGATCTTTACATTTTTTCCCAAGACATGCCTTGTCTTTAGAACAGTCACTGTTTAATACACATTCTGGTCTACATCCTCTATAAGGATCTCCCTGATATTCTGGAAGACACATACAAACACCATTGTCGCATTGAGCATTAGGACCACAGGGTGATGGATTACACGGATCTTGGATCACAGGTTCAATTTCCAGTGGTTTTAAGTTGCAGAAGCTAAATGGATCACCGATATAGCCTTCTGGACAAGTACATATGGGCGTGTGATTAATGACACTACATTCTGCACCACTGCCGCAAGAACCGGGACATGGATCTCTACATTTTTCTTGGATGCATGCTAGACTACTTTGACATTCTGCGTTGATAAGACATTCTGGTCTACAGTTTGGAGGTGATCCAATGTAGTTTGGTAAGCAAGAGCAAGAAGGGCTTTCGTTAATGTTGCGACACTGAGCGTTTAGACCACATGGTGATGGGGCACATGGATCGATAAATATAGGGACAATTGGTATTGTAGGTGGAGCTAAAATATTTAAAAAAAAATAACTTAGTTGCTTTAGTTGTCCTTGATTTCAAAATGTAACAACGATATTAAAAGAAACAGGTTTTCTTACGTGGAGTGGGGTAACATCTAGTAAAGGGATTTCCAGTAAACCTAATGGTGCAACTACAAATTGGACTATGGTTGATAACTCTGCACTCAGCATTTAAACCACATGTTCCTGGACATGGATCTGCGCACTTCTGATTTATACATGCTTTATTTGTGGGACATTCAGAGCTTGCAACACATTCTGGTCTACAACCTGGTGGGCTACCAATGTAATTGGGCAAACAGGAACATACGGCTTGACTGTTTACTTCACGGCATTGACTATTGGGGCCACATGGGCTTGGTTGACAAGGATTAATCGGGGTTTCATCTTGGACAACGGCTAGAAAACCCGAAGAAGAATACGCATTTTTTAATCGATATTAATGCATAAATACTGGAAAAGTAAAGCGATTATGATATTTAAAAAGTATTAGACAAAACTTACGTTCGGGTACAATTTGGCAGAATCTAAAGGGATCTCCAGTATAACCATTTACACAGACACATGACGGCAAATGATTTATAACTTGGCACTGAGCATTTTGTCCGCATGTACCAGGACAAGGATCAATACATTTATTTCTTAAACATGCTTTATTTTGTGGACAGTCAGAACTTACTGTACATTCTGGTCTGCAACCTTCGTAAGGGTTCCCAATATATTCTGGTAAGCAAGCACAAGAGCCAGCGCCATTTCTCTCTTTACATATTGCATTTGCGCCACATGGCGATGGTTGGCATGGGTTAATAATTTCTTGAATTTGCAGCCTGACTGGTAAACATTGACTAAACGGATCACCTTCAAAACCAGTTATGCATACACAATTGGGGGCATGACTAACGACTCTACATTCGGCATTATTGCCACATACTCCGGGGCAAGGGTCCTTACATTTTCTGTTTATACATGCAAGGTGATTAGCGCAGTTACTGTTGCTTGTACATTCTGGTCTGCAGCTAGGCGGTGTACCGATATATTCGGGAAGACAAGAGCATGAGGGGGAGCCGTTGGTGTCTCGACATTGTGCATTTGAACCACATGGTGACGGGTTGCAAGGGTCGCTAGGAATTAGTACGGGATCTTCTAAAGCTATAATTGAGTAATTTTTTGATTTAGAAAGTACATATAAATGAAATTGGCAGATAAAAGTGCTTACGTTTTGGGGTACATCTTGTAAATGGATCTCCGATATAGTTCGGTGGGCAGCTACAAATCGGATTATGATTTACCACTTGACATTTGGCATTAAGACCACAGGTACCAGGACATGGATCTACGCATTTTTGATTTACACAGGCTTGTATTAGAGGACATTCAGAACTAGTTACGCATTCTGGTCTACATGTAGGTGGACTTCCTATATAACTTGGTACACAAGAGCATACAGCTTGAGCATTTACTTCTCTACATTGACTGTTGGGTCCACAAGGAGATGGGTTGCATGGGTTTATTTTAGGTAGTGCTGAAATTAGACAGTATTTAAACTTAAACGCAAATTTGCTAGTTAATAAAAAAGAGGTTCGGCTGTTATGTAATTGATGGAGGGTAAGGAACAGGGTTAAATTTCTTACGTTCAGAAAGACGACAGGTGATGAATGCATTTCCATTGTACCCAGCTGGACAGCTACAAATTGGAATGTGGTTAATAACTTGGCATACAGCTCCAGTCCCACAGGTTCCAGGGCATGGATCTACACATTTTAATCTTATACAAGCCCTATTTCTCGGGCAGTCATTATTAAGAGTGCATTCTGGTCTACAACCTCTGTACGGATCACCTTGGTATTCAGGTAGGCAATTACACACACCATTGTTACACTGGGCATTGGCGCCACATGGCGATGGATTACAAGGATCTGGCGCTTGCACTGGTTCAATCTCAATTGGCTTAGGATAACAACTTACAAATGGGTCTCCAGCATATGTACTTGGACAACTACAAATGGCATTATGGTTCTGTACAGTACATTCCGCATTGGCTCCACAAGAACCAGGACATGGATCTGTACATTTTTCGCGAATACATGCAAGATTACTGGGACAATCTTGATTTATTGTACATTCGGGCCTACAATTTGGTGGGCTGCCTATGTATTGTGGTAAACATGAGCATGATGGCGATCCTACACCATTATCTTTACATTGAGAGTTTGGACCGCAAGGTGATGGGAAACAAGGATTTATTTTAATTTCTGGTACTGGTTCGGGAGGCGGGGCTAAAAATAATTATTATTTAAGTCACAATTGTAAAGGTTCTTTTCAAACGTAACGTTTAAAAAAATTGTTGCAACCAAAAATATCCTGTGTTTTACAGAGTGCGTCACTTAGTCCTGAACTCTTTTATAAAAGGCATTCTACATGAACTAGAAATATGGTGTTTTAAATATATACTAAACTATTTTCTTGTTTTAAAGTCTGTTGGTAACTTTTGAAGCGTTTTGAGAAATATTTTAATATCTTACGTGGTATTGGGTAACATCTGGCGAACGGATCTCCAGTAAATCCGCCTCTACAACTACATATTGGACTATGGTTTATAACTTGACATTTGGTTTGTAGACCGCAAGTACCAGGACATGGGTCTACACATTTGCTGTTAATACAAGCCCTATTCATAGCACATTCGGATGAAACTACACATTCTGGTCTACAACTTGGTGGGCTACCTATGTAAGTGGGTAAACAAGAACAAACAGCCTGCTTGTTTACTTCTCTACATTGGCTGTTAGGGCCACAGGGTGAAGGTTGGCAGGGGTTCTCATTCTGAACTTGGACAGCTAAAATGTATGCGTTTTATGTGAATATTGGTAGTAAACATGGACAATAGTTTATAAATATTGAGTTATTTATAGCCAACTTGTTAATTATAATTGGCCTATTAACGATATTTTTTAATTTTATTGGAAAGAGCTGTCTAACGGCGTTGGGTAAAATATCTCATGCCTTTTTTTCTTCATTTTTCCTTATGGGCCGCTGACGTCACTAGAGTTCAAAACAATGCTGACCTAACCAAACCTTAATTGTTATGTGACGCTCACAACAATCCAAGGTGGATTACCTGACCTGAACGCTATTAGTGACGTCATCGGCTGGTGTAGGACAAATGGGGCGGGGCGTAGCCCGGTTTAAAAATTAATTGTAAAATTCAATATAATAATTACGAATATTCGCTGACAAAGTTATATGTTACTCTCATTATACCTGGTGACACTAAAATCGTTGAATAGAACCCCACTTCATGATCACATAGGAATTAGAAATTTTTGGCAGTAGCTATGGTTGGGGAGATGCAAATTTCACATTAAACATAACATGGATATCTCTTCCGGTTTGACCGGAAGTAAGGTCGTGTAATTTAAATTATACTTTGTATGGTTTTTGTTTTATTTTTTTGAACTCTAAATTATCTTTTTAATGACATAATAACAAGTTTTCTCTTATTTTAAATAGGATACGAATTCCTGAAATTCAAAATGGCGACGTGTGAGCCGCGTGACATAAAGTTTTATCCATGCAATAACGTTGAAAAATGGTAAGATTAGGTAGAGGATTTTCTTCCAACTTTTAATACAAATGAGTTAATAGCTATTTATACAACAAGCTACGAAATAAGAGTATTTTAGGCACGCGACGTGAAAATTGTCCCACGAGGCGAAGCCGAGTTGCGGGCAACACGTCAGAGTGACTAAAAGACATTGTTTCGTAACGAATGATATACAATATTTTTTCTACTACCGTGCGTAAAACACTAACTTTACACACTATGGAAGGTGTCTAAAATTTAACTTTTTTTAACTAGTGCGTAAAGTAAATTACTTTACGCACTAGTTAAAAAAAGTAAAAAATATGAATAAGTAGAAAATATGAATGATATGGATACCTGCATTTTTACTTAAAATTGGTCTGGTTGGCCATGGACAAATGGCGATTTCTGTTTGACGTATCTGAATGTTGACAATTTGTGATTTATGCCAGGTGTTTTAATGATTTTAGGAATTAGTGAAGATTTTAATACGGTAAATTTTGAGTTGTGATATCAAATGTGTTATATTGTTATGATTTCGTATAATTTTATTTCAGATTTTTAAATCTCAACATTATGGACAGTGATTTATCGGATTTTGAGAACACTCCGCCGAATATTGCAGATTCTGCACAGGAAGCTACTTTGAATTTGCTTCCCAACAAGTCTCGGTTAATTTACGAGCAAAAATATACATTGTTTATGAGTTGGTGCAAGAAAAATAAAGTGACAAGGTACTCAGAAAATGTTTTGCTAGCTTATTTTTCAGATGAATTAAAAGCTATAAATCATCGACAATGTGGTCAATATTTTCCATGCTAAAGGCTACCTTAAAAATTAAAAATTCAGTAGATATTTCAACCTACCACAAGTTAATTGCCTTTCTTAAACAGAGAAGCAAAGGCTACAAAGCAAAGAAATCAGGAATATTTGAGAAAAGTCATTTCATCAAGTTCATTTTGGAGGCTCCGGATTCGAAGTTTTTAATGATAAAGGTAACTTTACATCAATTTAATTCTATTGGTAAGGTAAAATATCATATCAAAGTTATAAAAGTTTTACCTTAGTTCTTAATACTTTTAGATTCTCTATAAAATGTTTGTATTTAATAGTTATTATAGATTTTATATCGACACGATTTATTATTTTAGGTTGCATTTATTATTGGCATTTCTGGGGCTTGTCGCAGAGAAGAACTGATGAAAATGACAATAAATGATGTTGAGAACAAGGAAACAGTCCTTATTATAAGAATTCCTGATTCAAAAAATGGTATGAAAAGAATTTTTACAGTTCTAAACCCAAATAATTCCATAAATTATTTATCGTACATTATAAAATATATGACATTAAGACCTCCTAATATTGAATCATCCAGATTATTTTTAAAATATGCCCAAAATAAATGTTCGAAACAACCTGTGGGCATAAACACATTTGGTAAGATGCCTTCTGTAATAGCTGAATATCTGAAATTGCCAAATCCAACATGTTATACTGGTCACTCTTTTCGAAGGTCATCTGCCACTATGTTGGCAAATTCTGGAGGAGACCTTATATCAGTAAAGAAGCATGGGGGATGGAAATCATCTGCCGTCGCAGAGGGTTACATTGACAGTACACTGAGCAAAAAAATTGACATATCGAATAAAATATTAACAAATGATGCTTCCTCTTCTAATTCCACTAGTACGTTTGACAATATTCCTGAAATCGAAATAAGTAATATTACATCAAATTTGTCTTCTGAAGTTTTAACCAATATAAATAAGAGAACTGATACACCATTTACATCTAGTTCTAATGTGGCTTGTAACAGCAGACGTGTGGATTGTGAAGATTCACAAGTAAATTCTAGACTTAAGAGCCAAGGATTAACTTTTAATAATTCTAATAGCTGTGCATTTAATATTCATATAGTCCACAATTAAATTGAATATAAATCCGTATTTGTAAGTACATATATGAAATTTGATTATTGTTATTGTTCCTATAACTTTTGTTCTTAATATTTTTTAGATAACTCTCTTCCTTTAAGAAATAATCGACCATTTCAATACATAACAGCGACCCTGTATAACGTTCGGTAGTAGAAAAAATTGTGTATGCAATTCGTGCGTAAAGTGCCTTTTTTTTACTCATGTGATTTGCGCACTCGCCTGCGGCTCGTGCGAAAAATTTCCCATTCGTAAAAAAAATGCTACTTTACACCCTTGTTGCATAAATAACTATTATTTTATCAAACATTTTATAACCTGTGTTTCATTTACACCTTTCAAGTCAAAAAAATTGACACTTGTCAAAAAAAATTGGAAATAATTGTTTTGTCAAAAACTGCGGCAAATATTAAGTAAAAAATGAGCAATTTAGAAGACTCGGACAATAAAAATGCTGCAAATGAGGCGATGGTGAACCTTGTTCCCCAAAAATCAAGGAGTTTGTATGAGGGCACATACGAAAATTCAAAAACTGGTGTGAAGAAAAAAAGGTAAAAAACTTATCAGAAAAAGTCGTTTTGGCATATTTTTCACTATTATCCGATGCCTAGAAGCCATCAACTTTGTGGAGTACTTACTAAATGCTTCAAACGATGGTTTATTTAAATAAAAATGTTGATATAAAGACATTTACAAACCTAATCGCATTTTTGAAAAGGAAATCTACGGGGTATAAGCCCAAAAAGTCGAAAGTTTTTTCCAAGGAACAAATAGAAAGATTTGTCTAAGAAGCAGACGATAAGAACTGTTTATTGGACAAAGTCTATCTTATTGTGGGAATCTCTGGAGCATGTCGCAAAGAAGAACTCACGTATTTAAAGATGAATAATATCGAAATTTCGGAGTATTTAATTAAAATAACCATTCCAAACACTAGAACAAATAGAAGCTTTGTAATTAGCGAAGACTCTATTGACGGCATCAACTTCTTGAATATTGTCTGAAAGTACGCCCAATTACGTCCAGCGCACATAACCCATGAAATATTTTTTATCACGTACAGAAACTCCAAATGTTCCAGACTTTAAGTGGGCATTAATACCATTGGAGCAACACAAAAGCAAATGAATATACAGGCCACTGCTTTCGAAGATCTTCAGCAACTTTTTTAGCGGACTCTGGAGCGGATATATTGATGCTAAAGCGACATGGAGGTTGGCGGTCAAATGCCGTGGCTGAGGGGTATATAGACGATTCTTTAGAAAACAAGAAAAATTTCCGAAAAAATCTTTGGACGCTAACAACAAACGTGTTAAATCTAATGAATCAGAATGTTCTACCAGCTCTACTAGTGGCATGGGTTTAATTGATATTACTGTTGCAGATTGATTTTCTATTTCTAGTTCAAATTCCTCATCTATTTTACAAAGAAAAATATCTCAACTTACTGTTTGAGGTTACCCAAGCATTAATTTTAATAATATAAGTAACTTTACTTTTAATATTTATAATAAATAGGTAAAATTATAGTCTGTGTTTAGTTTTTAATTGTAACTTGTAGTTACTTTTAGGCACAGCGTGCCTATAAGAAGGTTATTTAAAAATCAAAACGACAATCAAAAAGGGGTTATTATAAAACGTCAGTAGAAAAAATATTTTTTTGTGAAAGCGGTTCGAAATAAACATATTTCGATATTGATTAGAATTTCGAAGTGACACTCTTTTAGGCACTAGTGTCTAAATGTGACAGTTTTAGGCACTGAACTAACCTAAAAGTAAAAATGAAACATTAAAATCAATGAAAATATCTATTTATTACATATGTTAAATGTACAATTATGTGAACTGTTGAACTGAATTCTAGAGGCATCTAGCTTCTCTTCTTTGAGAGCAATGTAATTATTAGTAGTCGGAATGGATAAACTGCTAGTACTGACAATGCTAACTTCTGCTTTTGAGTGAACTTTTTTTATTTTTGTATTTGGCGTATCTTTCTGCCCTATGATTCTTTTTGCTATTTCGTTTTTCTGTTCAATGAAATTTTCTATATAACTCTCGGCAACTGAACTTGATCGCCAACCTCCATGATGCTTTAAAAGTGTCATGTCCGCTCCAGAATCTGCCAACATTGTTGCAGAGCTGCGCCGGAAGCAATGGCCAGTGTATTCATTGGTGTTGGGGAGTCCAAGGAATTCTGCTATTTTTTTTTGGCATACCTCCAATTGTATTAATTCCAACTAGCAGGGTACAGCATTTACCACTTTGATATGTCAAGAAAAATAGCTGATGTGTCGTATTCAGTGGACGAAGTTTTGCATACTTACGAAATAGGTCTAAAAAATTGATGCCATCTATTGATTCCTCAGTAATCGTAAACATTCTTGGAACATGAGTTTTTGTGTTCGGAATTTTGACACTGATAAACGACTGACAATCTTTGATGGCATCTAATTTCAAAAATGTGATTTCTTCCGTCCTACATGCTCCAAATACTCCAACGATTAAAACAACTTTGGCTAACAGGAATTCTTTATCATCAGCTTGTTTTATAAAGCGTTCTATTTCCAGCTTTGTAAATATTTTTGATTTCTTTGGCTGAAATCCGGTAGCTTTCCTTTTTAAAAATGCAATAAGGTTTGTAAATTTGCAAATATCTACGTTTTTGTTCAGATAAATCATGGTGCGGAGCATCGAATATTTGCTCCACAAAGTTGACGGCCTTAAGGTGATGGATAGCTTGAGGAAATAGGCTAGTAATACCTTTTCTGTAAAGTTCTCAATATGTTTTTCTTTGGCCCAGGTTTCAAAGTTGTCGTAGGTTTTTTCGTATAAATGTTTCGATTTTTCGGGTACTAACGTGGATAGCGCAGCTTCAGCAGCTTGTTCAATATCCAAAGACTCGTCAATATCACTCACTTGAAGTAATTTTTTCGAAAAATTTTGCGGGAAAAAAAGGCAAAACGCGACGTTCGAACTTGACAATACACCTGACATTAAATAATGCATAAACAATGCCTTAGAAACACAAGACAAGAGCTTGGAGCTCGACCGGCTACAAAATTTTTAACCTGCCGCGTTGCCAGTTTTAATGTTCGAAGTGAGGTTTTAAAGATTTGTAAGTAAGTCTCTTTATAGACTTTATTGGTTAAACAGGCGCTAACACGGCATCTAATCCACCTGTTTGGTTCCAATTCGCCTTTTTCAAGTCTCTTTATAGAGTTTATTGGTTAAACAAGCGCTAACACGGCATCTAATCCACCTTTGATTGTTTTTGACACAAACAAAACAACAAATTAACCTAACCTCACAATCACAAAAGTGTTTAAAATTTACCGCCGCTTAAAATGGCAACACTGGTAAGGTAAGAATAAACGCCAATGCGCAAGCGTCTGATTTTGTAGCCGGTCGAGCTCCAAGCTCTTTACTTAGAAACAGATTGCCTGCCTACTTTTCAAAATGTTTAAAAATACTAATAAAAGCTTAAATTATCAAATTCTCCGCTTTCACAAAAAATCTTGTATATAATTCGTTACGAAACGATGTCTTTTAGCCACTAGACGTGTTGTGCCTAAAAGACACTCATTTCGCAACTTATTGTATAAATAGCTAATTTAGTGTTTAATATAGCAACGTTTTAATTTCTATTTGACGCAAGCAATTTTAAAGCTAATTTTTTCCATTATCTTTAATGGAAAGTACCAAATTTCAAAATACATGGAAAATCTAGTTATCTAAAAATGTATCATACTTTATCAATTATTAAGATCATAGATTTGTGGTTATAGCACTTGGCCAATACATTGTATAAAATATCTTTCCAAAAGTAATCTTTACATGACATACAATTATTGCGAAGAAGAAAAGCAAGCTTACAAATACAAATTTACATGGAAACATTGTGCTGTCAAAAATGTTTACAATACAAAATCACACCATCACATCAATAATACCCTAAAAAACAACAAACTTAAAATAAGTTCGTGTACAGAGTTGTCCCTTATCCTTCCGTCAGACCCAATCATTGGACGCGTTTCGCCGTCTATGGCTCATCGGCAAGGCTCCGGCTCTGACTAAAAGGTAAGGGACCTCAAAGTGCTTTTAACAAAGAAATGCAATTAAACAAACGAGAGAGATGCGTGTGGTTGCCACGAGATGTTTTATAATACCCTATTTACCATCCATAACCATCCATACATAACACACTCATGTCCAAAAACATTTCCTACTCATGAAATAAAATTTATTGAATTGAATCATCTCCCTACTTTGTCGTGACATGGAAAGTATGCGTTTGTTTCTTGTTGAGAACGAATAAACTGACTGGTTAGTAATAAGCTTTTCAGTTGAATAATTGGGTGCCATCCCTTTTTCTAATATTAAATATAAGAATCATATATCATTTTATTATCCATATTATAGCATTTTATAAACTTTTTTGAACGTTTTTTATAATTTGATAGGTATAATATACATTATTTTCAGTTAACATAATATAATAGTATTTTATTTGATATTACAAATAATGAAGAAAGATTAGCTTTGCCGCGAAGCGAATTTCTTTTTTGTAATAAAATAGGTAATATTTTCCCCCTCTATTACAAGAAACCATAAAATCTATAAAGAATAAATTCATAAAAGCAAGTATAGGGAATTCCATATATTCGTGGCCCTTAAATAATTTTAAGACAAACTTGTATGTGTAACACATTTTTTTTTCTATTCACTGAGTCATAGACGAGAGGCCAGACAGGGGACTGAGTAACTTCCGTTCCTAGAAAAGATCTCGCTTAAAAGCTTTTGCTAATAAAAATCTATAAAAGGAATTCCACGATCTAATTGATTTTGCGTGCGAGTTCAACGCTCTAAAGGTGGTGGAGGAATCGGCTTTAAAATGGTCAAAGATGAGATAATCGCAGCCTTTTTGTTTTTACAAGTTCATAGATCAGACCGCTGTTCGGTGAAATTTTAAAACGGTTTAAAATAATTTGAATTTTTATTTTGTGGAATAAACTTCTTACAAGAGGCCAAGATCCCGGTTTAATCAAGAAATTATATAGTTTAAAAAATAATAAATTTATATTTATCTAATAAAGATAAATTAATCCTAAGTATGCTAAAGCCGTCCTGAAACAGGGTACATTTGCAAGTCATCAACCTCCTAAAGATAAACTGGATCCCTGATCCACTATGTGCCGTGAATAGAAAAGAGATATCAAACTATCTATCTGCTTTTTGTTATGTACGTTTTATTTGCTCTGAGCATTGACTGTTAACTACCAAGTATTTTAACATGAACCGTACTAGAATATATTCCGTAAAGAAAAGATACAGAACAATTTAGATACTATAAATTATAAACGATTATTCTTGTCGTAACACATGAATATTAAAATCGTTGCTACCATATTTCAATGAACATATTTTAACCGTATTATTGATGTTAAGAAATAAAAGTATGTAACTTCTTTTTCGTGTGCTTTGCTTGATCAATCATTAAATAGATTTACACAATTTGTAAGCAAAAATACGTATCCACAGTAACACTGTTGAGTTGAAAGAAAACAATCTTACTGCTTAAGAGCTAAATTTGGAAGAGATATCTCGGCGTCTTGTACGCTGCCAGTGATTCAAGCACCAAACAGTTTTGTTTGGAGGCAAGTTGAATGTCACAAAATAATTACCATAATTAAAAATATAAAACTAAAGAACAGTGTGGGGATGGACGGTGTCTCCATAAAAATTGTAAGGATGTTAAAAAATAACTTATGCGAACCTCTTGCATATATTGCTAATTTAATGTTCACTCAAGGTCATTTTGCCCATATATAAAAATACTAAGTTCTTGGGATTATGTGTGGATGAAACACTTTTCTGGCATGCCCATGTCAACCATGTAGTGAGTAAAATTAATTCTGGTTTTTTTGCTATTAATAGATTAAGAGACTCTTTGGAAACAAAAGAACTTCTGTCTATATACTATTCATTAATATACTCCCACTTAAGCTATAATGTAATATTTTGGGGAGATTCCATAGAGAGTAATCGAATTTTTATAGTTCAAAAAAGGGTGATCAGACTGTAGTTTGGTGTGCCATTATTGTCCAGCTGCAGACCTCATTTTGTGGGGAAAAAGATTTTAACATTTGGATTGGATGAAACACTTTTCTGGCATGCCCATGTCAACCATGTAGTGAGTAAAATTAATTCTGGTTTTTTTGCTATTAATAGATTAAGAGACTCTTTGGAAACAAAAGAACTTCTGTCTATATACTATTCATTAATATACTCCCACTTAAGCTATAATGTAATATTTTGGGGAGATTCTATAGAGAGTAATCGAATTTTTATAGTTCAAAAAAGGGTGATCAGACTGTAGTTTGGTGTGCCATTATTGTCCAGCTGCAGACCTCATTTTGTGGGGAAAAAGATTTTAACATTTCCTTGTTTATATATTTTTAGGACTTTATTATTTATCAAACATAATGAGAACACTCATCCAATTGGGCAAGATTTTCACTCTTATAACACACGAATGAATGATCTTATGGTAACTGATCTGCACCGGCTTACTAAGTTCAAGAAATGTCCAACATATGTTGGCAGGAAACTGTTCAATAAATTACCAAGGGAGGTTAGACAACTGTCATTTACTAGTTTTAAACAAAAAATTAGGCAAATTTTGCTTAATAGGGTTTTTTACTCGGTTTCTGAATTTATGACTGATACTTTGAATGGTTCATAGACTTTATTTTTAATGTGATATATGTGGTCTGTTTTGTACTACAATATAAGTATTCGTTAACTATGTAATATTTTAAATCTGTTTTAAACATTGTATGTAGGTATATGCCATTGTATATAAGTATACCTATTTGACGTGTACACCCTTCAACTGTAAGGCTAAAGTATTAATAAAGAGTATTTCAGTATTTCAGTATCTAATTTTATCATTTTACAATGTTGTTACTTAAAAACGTATGTGACGCGGATAACACGCCGCCATTTTGAGTTTCAGGAAATCACATTTTAGTACGCCATTTTAAGAACACATTACAACTTGTGATATGTCATTAAAAAGGTATTTTATAGCTTTATTCGAAAAAATAAAGAAATCTACAGAGTGTCATTTCAAATACGCGACCTAACCTTACTTCCGGTCAAACCGGAAGTGATGTTCATAATATTCTTAATGTAAAATTTGCATCTGCTAAGCCATATTTTACTAGGTATAGAAATGTAAAATTCCTACAATAAATGATAATGAAGCGGGGTTCTGTCCAACTATTTAATCATCTCATATTAAACTGTATGGAAAATACAAGTTTAAGTTAAACAGTAACTGACCAAAGAGGAAAAGCTTTCTTATTTTCAAGGAGAAATCACATGTGACATAATGTCAATATTAATAATATTTTCATAAAACTTTTCACGATACAAATGATTTTTGTAGTAATTCCACAAATAAAAAAGGTTCCTCTAGCAGGATTACTATCTTAAGCATTATACTAAATATATTCTTACGCTCTGGTTGTGGAACGATGCAATGCCTGAAAGGATCACCAGTATATCCGGGGATACAAGTACACGATGGGGCGTGGTTAATAACTTGACACTCGGCATTGTTGCCACAAGTACCAGGACAAGGATCGCTACATTTATTTCCTATGCAAGCTCGATTAGATGGACAATCTGAGTTGTGGATACATTCAGGCCTACAAGCCTCATATGGATTTCCAATATATTCGGGTAGGCACTGGCAAGCACCAGCTCCATTTCTTTCTTTGCAAATGGCATTTGTTCCGCAGGGAGATGGTTTGCAGGGGTTTAAGTTCTCTGGTGTTGGTAAACGCTCTATAATTTAATCAAGGTTTTAGTCGGTCGATTGTCAGTATATTTTATGCGAGGGTTATTGCAATTGCGAGTTCTAGCGAGCGGGGGTTATTATTTGTTTTAATTGTACCACTGATGCCTTGGCATTATGCTTTGCTTTTTATTAGACGGGGTTGGCATGGGGATTGCTGTTGTCAGGGTTGTAAGCGCACGGGATTGGGGATGTTTTGTGTAACGCTTGTGAACCGTTTTCCATTTTATTTTGTAAGCCTGGGGTTATTTGTTTATGGGGACTTATAGCATTGAAGTAGCAGGGAATGGGGGGGGGGCAGTAGCAGGGTGTGTTGGGGCGTTGGCACTGAAGCTCGTTGTTATCGGTGGGGGATTGTCCTTACCTTTTTATCCCCTCAGCATAGGCAGCATTAGTATTTACAGCATAGACATGCGACTAACTACTAATCAAAGTACCTACCCAGAACATTTAAGACAACAAAAATTTGTATACAGAGTATGGGGTAGACAGATAAGAGGACCAAAAATGAAAAAATATGAAAAAATTCCTTATAAAAGTTATTGCTTGCTTTTAGGATAAGATTCACGTTTATGTGAATTTTTCTACTTGAATTTGGTTCAGTAATGTGCCCTTGGAATTACGGTCTATCATTAAGTAACACCCTGTACATTGAATAATAAATTTACAAATAAAGTTGATTTTAGAACTTTTTGAATTTGAAAGGTTAAACAAAAAAGTTGTTTTAAGTTTTAAAAGAACTCTCATTGTAAAAATTTGAAATTTTTAAAATACGCCTTTGAAAACAAAGTCAGATTATTACCTTTTTTAATTGATTACACCTTTGATAACTGTAATGTATTCGTCAAAATAAGAAAGATGTCTTTACATCCTAGTTATCAAAGGTGTAATAAAAAATGTAAGAATTTTATCTTTAAAAGGGTAATTTAGAAATTTTCACTTGAATACAGGGTGTCCGAGTAAGGGTACGGAGCGGCCATACCTCGGAAACTATACGTCTCACAGATTTGAGAAAAAGCTACCGTTATAAAAATTGCCAAGAGAAATTCTTCAAGTTTAGAAAGTTCATTTTGCGGCAAAAATAATGAAAATCACTAGATCGTTCGCTACAACTTTTATTATTGGTATTTTTTCAAATCTCGCCTAATAAAGGGGTGGAGGAAGCCTTTAGGACATTAAAAAGAAACTGTCATATTATGTCGTTATCCTTTAACGGACTTTCTTGAACTTGGACTTGCTTAAAAGGGAATTTCTTGGTGTTTAAATAATTGATTCAGGGATTGTCACAAGTTTCCTAATAACATTGTAAGATAGCGCTATTATTATCTTATTTCTTGATTTTTCTTGGTATTTTTATATTGGTTGGTATACATTTTTTTCTCGTAGTATAGAAGACAATTTGTATTGAAAACGACTCGTCCAAACCGAAACAAAAATTTTTTTAAGAAAAATCAAAATAACTCTTAAATCGTTGGTGATATTGATTTGCGGTTCGAACGAGTCGTTTTCCATGCAATTTATCTTCTATACTACCAAGAAAAAGTTATAACATCCAATTTAAAAACATCAAAAAAAATCAAGAGATAGATTGAATAAAAGGCGCCATCTTATTTTAATAGGAAACTTGACGTGACAATTTCCGAATTATTCATTTAAACTCGAAGCAATTCCCGTTTAAACAAGCCTAAGTTCAAGAAAATCCGGCGCGTTGAAGGATTACGATATAATGACAGTTTTTTTAAATGTGCTAAACGCTTCCCCCACTTCTTTATTGGGCGAGAATCGAAAAAATACCAATAATAAAGTTGTAGCGAACGATCTAATTACTTTAATTATTTATTTGTTTTTCTACGGTTAAGTGTTATTTTTTGAAACTATTATTTAATAATTTACAGTTATTTTGAATGAATTTCTCTTGGGAATTTTTATGATTCGTATCCTTATCCGTACACCCTGCATGTATAATTATACAATTAAAAAAAAAACTTTTTCATTTACGGTTTTGCATTAAAGCTTTAAAACAGACAACTTTACTCCTCATTTAATTTAACTTTTTTTTTATTTTTTGCATACTCTGTAACAAAAAAACAAATTTTTGTCATAAAAATATTTATTTTATTAAATTAACCTTAAATGTTCTGGATCACTCATAAAATCAATATATGCATGCTATAAAACAATGTCAAATAGGACCTTCCTAACATCTTCTTATTCTGAGAAACCAATTCTTGCGATTGTATTAATACATTTATTTTCTATAAGATGTTTACGTTTAAAGATTTAAGAAGTAGTCCATATTCTGTGGCGAGATTGTAAATAGAAATAAAGGTCTGTCTTTACCACCAAATAACTTTATTTGTCCCTCTAGGGTAGAAAACAAGGTTTATAAAAATACATGAAATGACGATGAGTTAAAATAAATTTCTTAATGAATGTGTTGTACTAGTTTCGACTTTAGAGAAAGTCATCCTCAGCAACTAACCATTTGTTTTAACTTCTTTACATATAAAATTTCTTAAATGGTTAGTTGCTGAGGATGACTTTCTCTAAAGTCGAAACTAGTACAACACATTCATTAAGAAATTTATTTTAACTCATCGTCATTTCATGTATTTTTATAAACCTTGTTTTCTACCCTAGAGGGGCAAATAAAGTTATTTGGTGGTAAAGACAGACCTTTATTTCTGTTTACGTTTAAATTTAACCTAAAATAAAAATTAAATAAAATTAATTAGCCGACATGTTTCCTAACATTCTTGCAGTTACCCGTTTTAGTCTAAAATAGTCTGAATACACATGCATCCGTGATTACAAATCCGTTGTTCCCACGTGAACATCAGTAGCCAATCTGTTTAGGGAGCCGGTCAAGCTCATCCCGGATAAAAGTTGGTTAACTTAACTCTTTTCCGTGTTTTGACGTATTTATTTAAAATGTTTGATTAGAATTCTAAAATATCTGTTGGGTGGAGAGTTGTAAGTTCTTCTTTTGGGATTTGTGGTGAGTTTATGCAACCAATTTCATTTTGCGAATAGGTGCGACTATCTGGCAGTTTTATTTGACATAGTTTTCAAGTTTGTATTAACTAGGTTACATTCGTATCACGCGTCTCCATTCGGATGATGCCATTTTCACATCCGTAATACGCATACCTATGGATATCCGTGATCATGAATGAATGTAGATTCTGGCTCTTTTCTACCTAAAAGCCTGTTTACATATGGACTGCGTGCAAGTTCGTGCAATGCAATTAAATGCATTGCATGCTTGTTTACATATGAAGCAAGTATTTTTTTTTTCAAGTATTGTAACCTCAGATATTGCCAACCTTAGAAATCCACCCAATATCAGCTGATAAAAGAAATGGGTTGCCACCTGTTTTTATTATGGTAATTAGCTGATTTTACTTCATATAAAGCACTATTTTTTGGTGGTTAGTGCTAAATAAAGTTGAAATAGTTATGTTTACTTTTTTTATCAAGTTGGTATTGACAATATTACTAGAAAATTTACAAAAATTGCATGCAACTTGCAACTAAATTAGAACGTGTCCTAATTTGGTGCAATGCAAGCTATTGCTCAAGTCACCAACGCGCATGCTTTTAGGCAATTTTTCTTGCACTTGCATCGACTTGCACCTAAAAGCATGTTTACATTAGGAAATTGCACGTACAATGCAATAAAAAATGGATTGTACGCATGCGCACTTGCGACTTTGCAATCAGCCGTTGCAATTTTCTTTGCTTTGTATCAAATTAGAGCACGCGCCATTTTTGTGTCACATGGCATGCAACCTTTGTGTGAAATCACAGGACCAACATAAAGAAAATCAAAAATATCCCAATTCAAGCAAAGGTGAACTAAAATATTTCTTTATTTGCAAACGTGTTCAGTTCAGTAATCAGCAGTGGTTGCTTCTCAGTTTAAACATATAATTTTAGTAGAATATAAATACAGAATAAATAAATAAATACAAAATTATTTATTGCTATTAATTGGTACAACTGGTTGTTAAAATGTTTGCATCCTTTACTTGCATGATATGTAAATGGTTGCGCAATGCAATTCTTTGCAGGAGCTATACTTCGCATTAATAACCTAATGCAAACAGGCTAAAGCACGTTTTACAGTCGAAAATCTTTTGCAAGACGCAATAAAGTTTGAAGGAAGGCATACGCATTTTAGAGCCAGCTGATTTATTTTTGCAATAGTCTTGCAAGTTTCATCACATGCCGAAAAACGGCTCTGGGCGATCTTTCTTGCAGTTTCCGCTGCAATTTTATATTACCAACCAAAATAAATGTTACTACAAAGTTGAAAGTACCCTTAAAATATTTCTTTGTTTTGATATTTAGCGGTTTGCTTAATAATAACAACAAATAAAGTAATAAAATGCTATGTTATTTTCTTATCTCCTTGACAGATTGCCAACAGAGGCATTTATTTTTATAATGTTGGATATCCTTTTTAATCATAATCGAATTGCCAGCTGTAGAAACGTCCTACAAGAAACATTTCAGGCAACGTCTTGCTTGTGCAATGCGTTGCAGCAATTGAGTTGCAGATAGTGTTGCCGACTGTAAAACGTGCTTAATGTAAACAGACTTTAATAAGTTATGATACGTGTAGAATGTGAAACTTATCACATAAATTATGTATCTTATCGATTGACATAATCTGGTTTACCTTTTTTCTATAACTATAGTGTTTAGACTCGTTAAAAAAAATGATGTTTGATCAAACTTAATAAATTGCCTAACAGTATAAGCGTATGGCGAAAAGAAGTCCTAGACCAAATCCAAAAATCATTTTTTGAAGCAATCACTGAAAGTTCCCTTTCCTGGTCCTAGCATGACATTGTTTTTTACCCAACACCTCCTACTATAAAAAAGAACTTTCCAAAAATCAACTTACGTGGTGTCTGGACGCAACCTCTGAACGGGTCACCGGTGTAACCCGTGCTGCACGAGCATACGGGATTATGATTCACTACCGAACACACCGCATTAGCGCCGCAACTGCCCGGGCACGGGTCGCGGCACTTTTGATTAATACACGCGCGCGCACTCGGACACTCCGGATTTATGGTGCACTCGGGCCTGCAAGATGGCGGCACGCCGACGTAACTCTCGATACACGAGCAGGCCGGGCTTTCGCCGCGCACTTGGCACACTGAGTTCGGTCCACACGGGCTTGGTTGGCACGGGTTAACTGGATGATCATCTGAAAAGAGAAACGCGATCAATCAATCGTATTACAACAAATATTTAATCAATGGGGCTATTAATTTTGGAAGATAACAACATTTAAGGATTTACGTACCTCGTGGGGGTGGTGGTAGGGGATAGCATCTAGTGAACGGGTCCCCGGTGTTTCCAGAAGAGCAACTGCAAATTGGATTATGATTGACTACTTGACAAATAGCGTTTTGTCCACACGTTCCAGGACATGGATCAGTGCACTTGTTGTTTAGGCAGGCTTGAGTTAGGCCACATTCAGAACTAACGACACATTCTGGTCGGCATTGAGGTGCACTGCCGATCATGCCAGGTTGGCAAGAGCAAACAGCCACACCATTGTTAACTCTACATTGACTGTTGGGACCGCAAGGTGATGGTTGGCATGGGTTGATTGGTATAGGAGCTAAAAGGCAACAAAAATTTGTGAGAAATGTGGCCATAAATTGCAATTTAGGAAAAAAGAAATTTTAAAATACTTACGAATTGTGGGCTTCTTGCGACAGCTAGTAAATGGATCGCCTTCATAGTCCGGCGGGCAACTACATATGGGTAAGTGGTTGACAACATCACAAACGGCGCCTTGACCACAAGTTCCTGGACATGGATCTACACATTTTAAGTTAATACAAGTCCTTGTCGGAGAACAGTCTGTATTCATAGTGCATTCAGGTCGGCAACCTCTGTACGGATCACCCTGGTATAGTGGCAGACATGTACAGATTCCTTCGTCACACTGAGCATTTTGTCCACAAGGTGATGAGTTACATGGATCTTCTACTTTCTTTGGCGGAGGCGCTTGTTCTTTGATACATTCAGTAAACGGATTGCCAGTAAATGAAGCTATACACGTACAAATAGGGATGTGATTTTGTACTCTACATTCAGCGTTAAAACCACAAGATCCTGGACATGGATCTCTACATTTCTCAGTAATACAAGCCAAGTTAGAAGGACAGTCTGTGTTAACCACGCATTCCGGCCGACAATTAGGTGGAACTCCGATATAGTTAGGTCTGCAAGAACAGGATGGATTACCTTCAATTTCACGACATTCCGAATTGGCTCCGCAAGGAGATGGCACACAAGGATTTCTTCGGGGAGGTGGTGGTGTCGGTTCTCTTGGTAATTCATAACATCTTGAGAATGGGTCGCCGGTTAGTCCTGAAGGACAACTGCAAATTGGATTGTGATTGATTACTTCGCATCTGGCACCGACACCACAAGTTCCCACACAAGGATTGGCACATTTAAATTTATGGCACGCACGATTTGATGGACATTCGGAACTGACTACGCATTCAGGTTTACATGCTGGGGGAGAGCCTTGATACTCAGGTAGGCATGAGCAGACTGCTTGGCCGTTTACTTCACGACACTGACTATTCGGTCCGCAAGGTGTTGGTAGACATGGGTTAACCGGTGGACTAGGTTCTTCTGTTACAGCTAAGATAGAGATGCAAAATTACATTTAACCAGAAATAAATTTCCCAACGTTTATAATTATTATAAAAATAAGGTCTTTAAATTTATTTATATTTAAAATACTCACCTTCTTGTGGTAATGGAGAGCAGAATCTAAATGCATCACCAGTAAATCCGGGAATGCAAGAGCAAGTTGGTATATGATTAATCACAGAGCATTCGGCGTTTTGGCCGCAAGTCCCCGGGCATGGATCTGCACATTTGTTCCTAATGCAACCTTTACTAGATGGACAGTCCGAGCTTAGTACACATTCTGGTCTACATCCTTCATAGGGGTTTCCTTGATAATCTGATAAACATATGCATGCTCCAGCTCCGTTTCTTTCTTTACATTCGGCATTTGCACCACATGGTGAGGGCTCACATGGTTTAATAGGTTCCGTTTTAATTATGCATTGGACAAACGGATCTCCAATAAATCCTGGCAAACAGGAGCACGACACAGCATGAGATATAACATGACATTCGGCGTTGTCTCCACAACTTCCTGGGCACGGATCTTTACATTTATTATTGACACAGGCTTGGGTACTTGGACAATCGGTGTTGATAACACATTCCGGACGACAGTTTGGTGGGTTTCCGATATAACTTTGCAGACAACTACAAGCATAATTATCCCCTACAGTTCGACAGATAGAATTAGGTCCACATGGTGATGGTACACACGGTTCCCTTCTAGTTGCAGGTTTTTCTGGTTCTGGTGGAATATCTCTACAGCTTTGGAATGGATCACCGGTTTGCCTTTCTGCGCAACTGCATATAGGACTGTGATTTCGAACTTCACACCTGGCACGCAATCCGCATGAACCCGGACATGGATCGATGCATTTTTGATTGATACAGGTTTTGTCCTGTGGACATTCACCGCTGACGACACATTCTGGTCTACAACCTGGAGGACTTCCTTGATAGCTAGGTAGGCAGGAACATACAGATTGTTCGTTGACTTCTCTACATTGGCTGTTGGGTCCACAGGGGGATGGGTTACAGGGATTGGGTTTCGGTGGTGGTGGTTCAGCAACACGACAATTAATAAATGGATCTCCCGTATAACCGTCAGGACATGAGCATGTGGGTATATGATTTATTACATCACAGCGTGCGTTTTGTCCGCATGTTCCAGGACAGGGATCAATGCATTTGTTTCTAATACACGCTTTGTCTCTAGTACACTCTGCGCTAAGAACACATTCGGGTCTACAAGCCTCGTAAGGATTACCAATGTATTCTGGCAAGCATGTGCAAAGACCGTTATCACATTGGGAATTTATGCCGCACGGCGATGGATCACAAGGATCATCTTTAACTGGTGAGGTTGTTGATGGAGGTATAAGATTACAATTGGTAAATGCGTCGCCGGTGTATCCTTCCAAACAGGAACATATTGGGATATGATTAAGTACATTGCAAACTGCATTAGAACCACAGGAGCCAGGACATGGATCTCTACATTTTTGATTAATACACGCAAGGGAGCTGCTACATTCTGAACTAAGGACACACTCGGGCCTACAGTTTGGCGGGGCTCCGATGTAATCGGGTAAACATGAGCACGTAGGTGAACTTCCTATAATTTTACATTGTGAATTTGGTCCACATGGACTGGGATAACATGAAGGAGGTCTTTCAGTCGTTGGCTCCACTGGTGGTGGCGGTTGTGGAAAGCATTTGGTAAACGGATCACCTGTGTATCCCGGTGGGCAAGCGCAAATGGGATTATGATTTCTTGTTGTGCATTGAGCCCCTAAACCACAAGTATTAGGACAAGGGTCACCGCATCTTGAATTTATACAGGCTTTATCTAATTGGCATTCAGAATTTACAATACATTCCGGTCTACAGTTGGGAGGAGAGCCGATATATGCCGGAAGGCAAGAACAAACGGCTTGTTTGTTAACTTCTCTACACTGACTATTCGGTCCACAAGGTGATGGTTGACATGGATTAATGACCGGCGGTGGCTCTGTTGGAGCTATTCTACACTGGAAGAATGGATCGCCAGTGAAGCCAGTTGGGCAAATACATGTTGGAATATGATTATTAACATAACATTCCGCCAATTGTCCACAAGTTCCTGGGCAAGGATCTGTGCATTTAAACGAAACGCAGGCTTGAGCTGGAATACAATCGTTATTTCCCTCACATTCTCTGCGGCAACCTCTATTATTTTCGTAAGGATTTCCTACGTAACCAGAAGCACAATAGCATGCACCTGCTCCATTCTTTTCCCTACACTCGGCATTTGGTCCACAAGGAGATGGCGAACATGGCGTTGCCGGTCTTTCTGTCACTGAAAATACAAAATTAGATTATAATGTTAATAATACGGATAAAATTAAGAGATGAGTTACTAATTACTATAATTGAACCGTGATAATATGAATCGGTAAGAAAATGATTAAATGTAGAATAAATATTTATAAGAACAAGATAAGAAACTAATAGTTCAGTAAAAAAGGTATACAATAAAATAAAATAGAGTGAAATGCTTACAGGGTTGTGGAGGTGGTAAATTACAAGAGTTTAATGGGTCTCCAGTATATCCTGGGAAACATGAACACATTGGGTTATGGTTTACCACAGTACATTGCGCGTTAACTCCACATATACCCGGGCAAGGGTCTTTACATCGCTCGTTCTTACATGCCAAATGATTCGGACACTCCGAATCATTTATACATTCTGGTCGACAATTTGGAGGGCGACCAATAAAGTTTTGTAAGCAAGAACATGCAGGTTGACTACCAACAATTCTACATTGAGAATTTGGCCCACAGGGAGACGGTATACATGGATTTTCAGGTGATTTGGGTGGTAAAGGTACTAAAAGAAAAATTGTTATTATAGTCCACAGTCAAAAAAACAGAAGATATCGGTAACATACTTTCAATTTTAGCGCAGTTAGTAAAAGGGTCTCCTGTATATCCTGTCAAACAACTGCAAATCGGATTGTGATTTACCACTCTACATTGGGCATTGGATCCGCAGGTTCCTGGACAAGGATCTACACATTTTTGAGATACACATGCTTTGTCTTGGTGACATTCTGAACTTACTACACATTCAGGTTTACACATTGGAGGCGAGCCAACGTAGCCAATATTACATGAACAAACCGCATGGCTATTTACCTCTCGACATGCACTATATGGGCCACAAGGCGAAGGCAGGCAAGGATTTTGTGGTTCTTCTACAACTTTAGAAAGAAAAGTCCGTTTTATTATTAAGGAACCAAGAAAATGCTAAAAGGGTTATTTACGATTATTGTCTAATTATTTTATCTTACTGGGTTCTATAAGGATGCAAGCCCTAGCAGGATCTCCGGTATAACCTGGTATGCATATGCAAGATGGGGCATGGTTTATTACGCTGCATTCCGAATTTAATCCGCATGTGCCAGGACAAGGATCAACGCATTTATTATTAACGCATGATCTGCTTCGATCACAATCTGAGTTTGTTACACACTCTGGTCTGCATCCTGTATAAGGATCACCAAAGTACTCGGCTATACATGCACAAGATCCTGCACCATTTCTTTCTTTACATACAGCATTTGCTCCACAAGGTGAGGGATTACAAGGGTTTCTTGGTTGTTCGGTAACAGGAGGAGCTAAAAGAATAGAGTTAAGGTTTAAAGTAAAGTAATAAGATGAAATTGAAGTAGATAGAGTTCTTACAAGGTGGTATAACTGAACATCCAGTAAATGGATCACCAGTAAATCCTGAAATACACTGACAAACTGGCGCATGTTTTAATACTACACATGAGGTAAATGATCCACACGATCCGGGACATGGATCTATACATCTTTCGTTTTGACATGCAAGATTGCCTGAACATTCGGCATTTATAGTACATTCAGGTCTACAGTTTGGAGCTCGCCCAATATAGTTAGGGAGACAAGAGCATGCAGCCTGTGTACCAACTACCCTGCATTGCGAGTTTGGCCCGCAAGGAGTGGGTACGCAGGGGTTACCGCTTGGTTCAACTGATGGTGCTTCTAAAATATGAAAGAAAAAGATAACAACAAAGAATTAGTTAAACTAAAACTACTTGGGTTAGTGACATCAGAAGGCTTACTTTGTTGCAAAACACATCGTGTGAAAGGATCTCCTACATAATTTTCTGAGCAACTACAAATTGGATTATGATTAACAACTTGACATCTTGCATTAATTCCACATGTTCCTGGACAAGGGTCTTTACATTTTTGATTTATACATGCTTTATTTTGTGCGCATTCCGAACTAACCATGCATTCTGGTCTACATGCAGGAGGTGATCCTATATATTCAGGTTGACAAGAACATACCGCATGATCATTTATATTTCTACATATACTGTAAGCTCCACATGGTGATGGTATGCAAGGGTCTCGTTTGGGCTCTTCAACGACTATGAAAGAGAAGAATATAGTAAAAAGGAAAGTAAATATAAGGCAAGATATAGCTTACTAGGTGGAGGAAGATGACAGGAAGTAACCGGATTTCCAGTATACCCAGATAGACATGTACATGACGGTGCGTGATTTGCCACGGTACATTCTGCATTAATGCCGCAAGTTCCCGGACAGGGATCTTTACATTTATTATTAACACATGCCTTGTTTCTAGAACATTCGGAATTTGTAACGCATTCAGGTCTACATCCTGTGTATGGATCGCCAAAATACTCTGGCAGACATACGCACGAACCCGCCCCATTTCTTTCTTTACATTCCGCATTAGCCCCACATGGCGAGGGATTGCAAGGGTTACGCTCTTCTTCAACTGGTTCAACGACTAAAATAAAAATATTTAGCGACCGATGCAACAGAATTATTCACTTATTTCTTACTTGGAATGGCATTGCATCCAGAGAATGGGTCGCCAGTAAAGCCCGTTCTACAAGAACATACTGGCCGATGAGATATAACGGTACACTCAGTGTTAGTTCCGCAAGATCCAGGACAAGGATCGACACACCTTTCTCTTTGACAAGCTAAGTTGGCTGGACATTCAGCATTAATAGAGCATTCTGGTCTGCAGTTTGGAGGCCGTCCAACAAAGTTTTGTATACATGAACAGGCTGGTGTATTACCAATTAACCTACATTGTGAATTTGGTCCGCACGGGGATGGGACACAAGGATTTGCTGGCGGTAGGGGTTCAGGTTTTCCTAAAATTTCGTTTGGATTTATTACTTTTGTCGAATCATTATATTGATCCTTTAACTTACGTTCTTCTTGTAGACATTTCACGAATGGATCACCCGTATAGCCACTAGAACAACTACATATTGGGTTGTGATTAACAACTTGACACCTAGCGTTAATACCACATGTTCCCGGACAAGGATCTTGACATTTACTGTTAATGCACGCTTTATCCAAAGAACATTCTGCACTTATCATACATTCTGGTCTACACATTGGAGATGATCCAATATAATTTTGTTGGCATGAGCACACTGCATGTGAATTCACAACACGACATAGACTGTAAGGGCCACAAGGTGAAGGTTGACAAGGTTCAATTTTTGGTTGCTCAATAACTAGGAATATTGAAAAAAATAGTTAGAATATACCTTCTTTGTAATGCTACCAACTAGAAGTTTAGTCACAGATTTATTTAACAATTTTAGAAAGTTGTTGTTTTTTAGGATATTTATCTAAAGTTCACGCGAAGAAGAATCCAAACAAATATTCTTTTATACTTTGCTTATAAATTGTTGCCCTCGAACGCAACTTAGCATGATAAAAATGTTTACAATTTCTATATTTTAAAATCATCTATTGTTTCATAAATCATTGACTTTCATAGTTGGTAGATACAGTCAAATAAAATAAATATTTTTAAAAACATACTTGGAGGCGGTAAGTGACAAGAAACCGAAGGATTTCCAGTATAGCCATCAAAGCAGAAACAAGAAGGTACATGATTTGATACCCTACATTCTGCATTAATACCACAAATTCCTGGACATGGATCTCTACATTTGTTGTTTAAGCATGCTTTATCACGTGAGCAGTCCGAGTTAGATATACATTCTGGTCTACATCCAGTATAAGGATCTCCAAAATACTCTGGTACACATGTGCATGATCCAGCACCATTTCTTTCTTTGCATTCTGCATTTGCACCACAAGGTGAGGGGTTGCATGGCTGACGTTCTTCTTCTACTGGTTCAATTATCGGAATTTGTGAGCATCCATTAAATGGATCCCCAGTAAAGCTCACTTGACATTGGCATTGTGGTGAATGATTAGTTACAACGCAAAACGCATTAAAGCCACAGGAACCAGGACAAGGATCTTTACATCTCTCGTTGATACAAGCTAAATTTCCTGGGCACTCTTGATTTATACTGCATTCAGGTCGACAGTTTGGTGCCCTTCCAACGTAATTGGGTAAACATGAACATACTGGTTGGGTTCTAACTACTCTGCATTGAGAATTTGGTCCACAAGGAGAGGGAATGCAGGGGTCACCACTAGGTTCTACAACTGGACGTTCTAAAAGGAGGAAAGGTAAAGAATATTTATCCAACGCAAAAAACGAGTAATAGAATAATAGAGAAATGTCTTACTTTCTTCTTGAATACAACGAATAAATGGATCTCCGGTTAACCCAGGTGTACAACTACATATAGGGTTATGATTTATAACGGTGCATCTGGCGTTAAGGCCACAGGTTCCAGGGCATGGGTCTTTACATTTTTGGTTGATGCAAGTTTTGTCTTGTGCACATTCTGAACTAACCATACATTCGGGTTTACACATCGGAGGGGCTCCGATATAGTTTGGCTGACAAGAACACACAGCGTGACCGTTTACCTCTCTACACTGACTATATGGGCCGCATGGAGTTGGAAGGCAAGGATTTTTAGGTTCTTCGATTATTGCTATGAAAATAGAAAACAACTTAAAATCTTGACTCTTACTAACAAGTGAATTATTTTTATAAACTGTAATCAGCTTACTCGTTTCAACAATTATTGGGTGACAGGACAACGTGGGATTTCCAGTAAATCCATTTAAGCAGTTGCAGTTGGGAACATGATTGTTCACAATACATTCCGCATTGATGCCACATGTACCAGGACATGGGTTCCTGCATTTGTTATTTATGCATGACCTGTCTTTGGGACAATCTGAATTTTGAACACATTCGGGTCTACAGCCGGTGTATGGATCGCCGAAATAGCCTATGATACAGGCACATGACCCAGCACCGTTAAGTTCTTTACAATTAGCGTTAGAACCGCATGGGGATGGATTGCATGGGTGAGCAGGTTCCTCTATTCGTGGAACTAAAATTTTGTTGTTTTTATTAGAGGGGGTTACACAGGAGGTGAATAACATCTTACTTTCATAACATCCTGAGAAAGGATCTCCAGTAAATCTTTCAAAGCAGTAGCATACCGGCACATGATTGACTACCCTACATTGCGCGTTTTCACCGCATGAACCAGGGCATGGATCTTTGCATCGTTGATTTACACACGCTTGGTTAGATGGACATTCTGGGTGTGTTACACATTCTGGACGACAATTTGGCGGCTGACCAAAGTAATTTGGCAAACATGAACATACGGCTCTATCGCTTATAACTTTACATTCTGCGAATATTCCACATGGACTAGGTAAGCATGGATTTGGTTTTTCCGCTATAACGGGGGGCTCTAAAAAAATAATTTTAAGGTTTTGGTTGTTCATTTTCAATTGGTCCATCCGATGTTAGAAGGGATTAAAACGTATTAATATGGTTTAGATTTGTATCATAACTAATTTTATATTAGGCTTTGTGGTTTTTAGTTTCGTTAATATTTATTATGTTACATATTTTGTTTGTTAGCAATGTTTAAGCTGGTCGTTATTTGAAATATATGGAATTGCTTACTTTCTTCGGGTATGCATCGGATAAATGGATCACCAGTATAAGATGGAGGGCAACTACAAATTGGGTTGTGATTAACAACCCTACATAACCCATTTATTCCACAAGTTCCGGGGCAAGGGTCTACGCATTTTTGATTTTGGCATGTTTTATCTAGAGTACATTCAGAGGTTACAACGCATTCTGGTTTGCACATTGGCGGGGCACCATAATAGCCAACTGCGCAAGAACATACAGGCCTGTCGTTCTGAATGTGACAGGTACTATAGGGGCCGCAGGGTGATGGAACGCAAGGATTACGTTTGGGTTCCTCAACGACAACTAAAAATGTATTGGGGTTAGGTCTGGTTTTATTGATTTTCGACGAGGTCTTACTAGGCTCGATTTTTCGACAGAAGCTTAAGGCATTTCCAGTGTAACCAGATATACAATAACATTGAGGATTATGATTAACGACGGAACATTCCGCGTTAACTCCGCATACTCCTGGACAAGGATCTTTACATTTCATATTAAGGCAGGCTTTATCGTGCGGACATTCATTGCTAGAGACACATTCTGGTCTACAGCCTGAATATGGGTCTCCAAAATAGCCTTCTATACAAATACACGACCCTGCGCCATGTCGTTCTTTACAAATGGCATTTGAGCCACAAGGGGATGGATTGCAAGGGTTTCGTGGTTCCTCTATGACTAAAAAGTAGACAGAAAATGGAAAATAGAAACTACATAGTAAGAGTATATACAGATACAGACCATGCAAATAGCTGAAAGAGAAATGTTTAAAAGAGATGATGTAAAAATAGCTGTAAATGTAATGGTTTTAGAGAATGGAGGATAACAAACGGGTGCAATGTTTTTTTTTTCTTATTACCTTTATTTTAGCAAATATTGAAATCACTTAGAAAGTTTTTATTATCCTGTTGTATAATTTTAGGCTTGGTTTATGGGTTGTTGTGATCAGGGAGCAAGGGAAACCTAATTTTAATTAGCCAACGTTTCGGAAAATATATTTGCTTTTTCAGGGCTCGTGAAACAATGAGAGAAAAGAATATTTTTAATATGTATAACAGGCAGGGGTTTTGTAATTAAGTATATTAGGAAACCAAAGTTACTTTCTTATGCACCGAACTCTAGTTTACTAACCTGTCGATAAATGCCGTGAGAATCTGCCAGCATCACAATATCTAGTAGATTTCTGTTTTTAAATTTGCCTACATTGGAATTTTAGACTTTGATAGCCATTTTGATGTATGATGTTGATATTTACGAAAAAAAATATTATTTTGATACGAAATAATCCTATATTATGGAAGCAATGGACAACAGCAAAGTCTACAAATGGAGTACTTTAAAATGATTCCTATTAATCTCAAAAATAATTGTAGAGCAGCTTTTTTAAAATCCTTTAGTCAAATGGAGTTCCTCCACGTTAAGGCCGAATCAAATGAAAAAATACTGAAACAACGATTTATTTAAAACATGAACTACGTTAGGTCGTGTTTTTGTCGATATTTGGGTTCTGTGTCTGCGCGCATCATGTTACTTTATTAATTTTTAATGTTGTGTGCTTTTATCAGGGATCAGTTTAACTTTTGTTAAGATCAATTAAACTGACAGTGCATAAGACTTTTTAAGTTAACCAGAGTTAGATATTCAACTACAGTTAAAACCCTTGGGTGCATAAGCTTGGTAAAGCCTAATTTTTACTGGCGCAGAATAAAAATAAAATTAAAAATAGTTTTCAGCGTTGATATATTTAGTACAGTTCACGGAACGATAAAAGCAAAGACAAAGACATAGAGGTATCTGTATGGGTAAAGTAGGTTGTAATTAATATTATTTATTTTTCTTTTCTTCCTTTTTAAAATTTTAAGGAAATGCGGTTAAAACATTTGTACAAAACAAGAAAATAGTAACACAAACAAAAGGGACAAAGTTACGGTAGGCCTCAAAACGGACATTACCAGGTACCATTTATACTACCAGGTTAAAGAGGGAAATAAAAATTAGGCTTCACCAAGCTTACTTATACATATCAAAAATATTTTTTCTGTGTCATTGTGTTACAGAGAACAAGGACATATATTTCCCGAAACGTCGGCTAACTACAACGAGGTTTCATTTGCTCCCTGATACCAAACCTAAAATAAATCACTTAATTTTTGATATTCCTTAAAATACACTCACAGGCAAAATTATCAATCCACGCTAATTTTCAATGAAATTAAATCGCAAATAACTTTCTTATTTAATGTCGGATTTAAACAAATTTTAAAGAATATTGTAGATAAATTAATTTAAAAAATAAAATTCAATTAAACCTATAAACTGTTCTTTTAAGAGCCATTTTTATCGTACTTTCGTTTTGGACGGTAAGTAGTTATGGATATTTGCTTTTATTATTAAGTCAAATTTAAAAAAAAAGTTAAAATTTTAGAAAAAACATGTTGGTATAAAACTATCTGTGTTGTCAAATTTATATCAGACACTAGGGTTACTTTCACGTCCTCTACATGCTGCCAAATTTTTGCCATATACTTATGGGACACCTTGTATTGTATAATGAGATAAGTTTGCTTTCAGCTTTGATAAAACATGCGACTTACCGGGTATTGGACTGCATCCAGAGAACGGATCGCCTTCAAATCCTGACTGGCAGCTGCAGACGGGTCGATGGTTAACTACAGAACATTCTGCGTTAAATCCGCAAGAGCCTGCACATGGGTTGCTACATTTCTGGTTGGTACAGGCGAGGTTTAGTGGACAGTCTTGATCGATGGTACATTCGGGGCGACAATTTGGTGGTGCGCCAAACATACCTGGTAGGCACAAACATACTGCTCTGTTTCTTACGGTCTGGCACTCAGCGTTTCCACCGCAAGGTGTTGGAATACATGGGGTAGGAGCTGGATCTTGGCGTTCTTCTGAAAGTAAGATATTATGTTTTTTTTTATTAAAGTTTGCTTCCGAAACTGTCCAGCTTTACAATAATTATTGTTACACATCTTTTAATACTGACCTTCTCTGCACAATATAAATGGATCTCCAACGAAGTTGGGAGGACAACTACATATCGGGTTGTGATTGGATACTTGGCATCTTGCGTTATGACCACAGGTTCCTGGACAGGGATCGATACATTTCTGATTGATACATGCCTGGGCTGAACTACATTCTGAGCTGATTAAACATTCCGGTCTACAGCTGGGTGGTCGTCCGAAGTATCCTACTTGGCAGGAGCAGATAGCTCGATTGTTGAGTTCTCGGCATACACTGTTCGGTCCACAGGGTGATGGTTCGCATGGTTTTGGTACTAAAGTTAAATCATATTTATCAAAAGTGTACGTTACTGCAAAAAACATATTTAAATTCAATGACCCGCCGATTAAAAGAAGACCCACGGTGTGCCACATCTAATGTAAATATCTTTTTAAGTTTTGCATCGATTTTGATCAGTATGATATTGATTTTACAAAATTTTTTAATGGACTTGGTGTTATTTTAATGTGGGGTCAGAAGATGTTGCACGAGCTGTTGCATTGAATGGTGATTGTCGTAATTTGACATTGCAAATGTCTTGAACAAAGCCAGGAGTACTATAAACATGCGATCAATCGGTTTCGTTAGACTGTACTCACGTACGTACGACGTCCAGAATCAGGAGGACCACGAGTTTCGAATTGAGTGGTTCTGTGTAGTTAAGAAAGTTTTTTCAACGACGAAAATAAGTGAAACAGGGCGCAGTTACAAAGTTTCTCCTGACAAGTTTTGTTATATTTGTAGAGAATTTCTGGTGAAGACTATTTTCTGAAAATGCGAGAAAAGCCTATTTTATGTATTCTGGTGTTTTAATCGGAGATCAAGACAAGCGGTGGGCTCCCCATGTGTGCTGTGTCAGCTGTAGCGTGTTACTGGTGCAGTGAATGACAGAAGAGAAACGAAGTCTGCTTTTTGCATTTCCAATAGCCCACCAATCATTTTGATGATTGCTATTTTTGCATGACAAAGACTGAAGGTTATTCGAAAAAAGAAAAGTGCAAGATCGAATATCCGAATTTGCCTTCTGCCATTAGACTTGTTCCTCACAATGCCGACTTACCACTGCCGACTGCACTTTTAGATTGCCAAGATATTGTTTTGGGAGATAATGGAGATAATACCGCATCATCAGGCAGCTCCGAAGAACACTGTACCGGCCCCACTTTTACTCCAGGTCCCAGTTCCGGCGAGCCACATTTGATTGTTCAAAGTGAGTTAAATGATTTACTACGTGATTTGCGTTTGTCAAAGCAACATTCAGAACTTCTTGGTTCACGTCATAAGGAGTGGAACTTATTTGCCAGAGAAACAAGAATTACGACTTCTAGGAAACATTTTCTCCATTTTACAATATGGAAAATTCATTTTGTGCTTTAAGGCAGGAAGTCAATATCAAGCATTCTCCTTGTGAGTGGTGCTTGTCCATAGACTTATAAAAATATAGTTTAAAAGCTGTGTTATTACATAATAGAATTTTAAAGTCATGTATACCAATTCCTATTCAGTGACAATAACAGAAACCTATGAAAATATACGCATCCGGCATCCGGTATAAGTGGCAGATATCTGGGGAGTTAAAAGTTATAACAATTTTAGTGAGACTTCAGGGATGATTTACAAAATATTGCTATTTTCTTTGTTTGTGGTCGTGCAGTAAATGAACATTATGTAACGAAAATTTGGCCGGGATCTCAAAATGTTAAGTATGTGCCCCTTGTAGACCCAAAAAATGTCTTTTTGCCTCCTCTTCACATTAAACTTGGACTAATGAAAAACTTTGTGAGAGCTAGGAATAAAAAGGGTGAAGGATACCTAAGACAAGTCTTTCCCCGGATAGGTGACGCCAAATTAAAAAAGGCACATGTGTGCTTAAAATAAATTTTTTTGATGTTTGCTTTTTTCTTAGATGTTAACTTATGACGTATAAATTATAAATATACAGTTGATGCAAAACAAAAACCGATGCACGTCATCAATCAGCTGATAATTGTAAATCCGTAAGAAAACACGAGGAAATTAAATTTGGGCAAAAAGTATTAAAACTTTTGCGATATTGAATTTACTACAAACTTAAAGTATTCTTCTTTGATACGAACCCACTTATAGCAAATATTTTGTTTATTTAAGCTTGTAAAAATTAATATAATTTGAATTTTATTGGCCGATAGTTGGCAACACAACTAAGCGGTGCGGTGGCGTTAGGTCGTTCGTTGGTTTGGTTTGACGTTTCATGCAAAACTAACTTTAATTGTTCGTGGTTCCGTGTTGTTGTGCGTCTATTTTTTACCAAAAACTCCAGATCTTTTCATAAATAGCATTAAAAAATTGTTCTATAAAAGTGCACATACATATCTCTGTCGATTACGTTGTTTACTATTTGTGAAAAATGCCGAAGCATGCAAAGAGCTAATACCTTAAACCTTAAAAGGTATTGTAACGTAATAAAAGTTATTTCTTTACATTGGATTTTAAAGTATCTTTAGGTATTGGCGCTGCCATCTATGGATAACTCTGCATACTGCAGTTATTATCGATTCTTTAAGTTTGTACATATGAAAGGGGCAACTGTAAATTTGCCGTTCTATAATATAGATTTCTAGGGTATTCTTTAATATAGATTAGCGATTTCTTACATTTAATTTAGTTTATATTGTCTCCGTGCATAGAAAGGCTCTACTGGAGGCGAATTTTTTGGACTTGCACTTTTGGTTTTGTCCTGATGAAGGTATGTTACGCTAAGTTTCTGTTTCACTAAATTTATATTTTGTCTAATAATAATTATGTAATTGAACCATAAATATTACTTTCTAGAAAACCATGACCTTTTAATCTATTTTTACACGAACTAAATTCCACATTTTTATGTTTTAACAAAAATAAAGACGTGCCGACCATCATGGCGTCATAAATTAATAATCTTCATTCATCTCATTTATCCTTATAAATTATAATGTTGTTGATGCTCTAAAAGCATCATCTTAACAGACAGAACGCAATCATAATAATATTTCTTCAGTAAGCGTGGATTTTAATCAATATTTTAATAATTTTGCATTCAATTTAAATATCTTTTAAGTCAATCAACAGGTCATAGTTTGGTTTGTTTTTCTTCATCAATTAATATCTAAATTCTCAATTTAACTTTGTTTTTCGGGTCTCTGTCGCTTCTTTTACGTTTTAGCAAATATCGTTGGCCAGTTGGTGGTTTATTTAAGTTCTTGACGAACATTGGTGAGAACCAGATATAGGGTAAACCTGACTGGACCATTCACAAGGAAACCGACAGATCCAGGCTCTACAGAACTGATGACTGACAGAATATCCCAGGAAGCTGATATCGAGGAAAGCAGGTGAGTTTTTCTTTTGTTTCTAAGCAGAAACCTAAATTGAATGTGTTGAAAAACTCACCCCATTTCTTTAATTGATATCTGTCAGAAATCAATTCTGATTTAATGTTTATTTTTTCTTAAACTTCTCACTCAATTAGCGCGACATGCTTGTACTGGATGGATAGTATCTTAAGTCACACTGTATATACAATTTCTCTTGTACCGTATCTTGAATTTATCTTGTTCGTATCTTACCTTGGGTGCCATAATTAAGATATTAGTCTGGTACGCCAATATCATGTGGTAACGAATGCCTGTAGCTCGTTAAACCACATTTATCTAGCAAACGATTGCCTTTTTGCTCGTTATGCATATCGAATCTGCACAAAAGCTCTAGATGCTTTTGAATGCAGCATTTTCTACTAGTTTAAATATCTGTATGATATATTTGTACATTTTGTAGTATATTAATTACTTAATTTTTATCTTGTTGGCACAATATATGCTTTTCTTGGATTAACTTAAAACTTAAATACCTTTTAAGTTAACCAAATCATTTATTTTTCTTACTACTTAAACACGAAAGAAAATTTGTTTTTGACCTTATGTAATTAAACATGGTTATTTATTTCTTAATTTAAAATTTTATTCATATTCACTTGAGTAATAGGGAGTTAAAACATCCTGTAACTATATTATAGAGATTTAAGTTACAACTGGTACTGTTTAACCTAAGTATTCATTTCCAAACCTTTTATTGCAATATTATTCGCTGGTCTAATGCCACCTTTCTAATATTACATGTAAACGAGCAAACCTGAGGCTGACAAACTGACAAGCTCATCTGATGTCATTACTCCTATCAATCGCTGTCACAAGAATTCAAGTCTAATCAAGTCCTGAAGTCTCCCTCACCTTCTCCATTGCTGAAGTCTATGCATGGAACATCTCATCGAGACAACTTCCAGGTGAAGAGGACTGAATCTTGGACACACCTCATGGATGACGAGCAGAGCTAAGTATTTGTCGAGTCAGAAGGATAACTTTGTAAAGACCAGTAGACCATTTATTTATTTTCATTTTAATTTTCACCTTTTCATGTCAAAACTGTTTCTTCGGAAACCAGTAACAACAACCATTATTATACAAGTATAGTTTAATAAACTACTAAGTGTTTGTAAGATTTTGTATTATTTCTGGTAGGATGGCACCCTAAAAAAATTTGTCAGATAATAAGACAAACCCACACCTAACAAACAAAAAAAAAAGTCTTTTTGGCCGAGGCAGCTCAACATCATTTGAATGATTATCAATAACGTTACAGTATTTTGCAGTAAACAAATATATAAATTATGGGAATTTTTTTTTTATTTATTTTGCTTTTATGAAAAAAAAACTGTGTAATTCCCTCACTCGGATATTTTGGTTATAAGCTGGCAACACTGTCGATAACTGACGTCACTTGAAGGGTGAAAAGGGGGCCCAAAGCTCTAACCTTCGGCTTCCAATTCCTAGATCGACATTGACTAAGCGCTCTCTAATTTACGAAAACATTAAAGTGTATAATCATTTGAGAGTGGAGTATAGATCTTTGGATTATGTGCGTTTCCGCAGAGCGGTGAGAGACCTTCTGGCACAAAAGGCGTATTACAGCCTGGATGAGTACTATCGGGATGAAATTTGACACTTCTTGTGGTCTTTATTATATTGTTTTTTGAAGTTATTTTTTTTTTAACTATTTTAAATTGTTGTTTGGTCTATTTTTTATGTTTGTATTTATTTTTTTAAACTTCTGATATGTATTTTTTCCAAATTGTATTTTGTCTATTTATGATTTTTTTACCTTCTGACATAGTCTTAGATCTTAGGATAAATTTAGCATTAGTTGCGTTGTCTATAATATGTAATGTATTCTTGACAATAAAGCATGTTAAATAAATAAATAAATGACGTGCATCGGTTTCTGTTTTGCATCAACTATAGTCGATATACAGGGTTAAGAAACTTGTAAAATCATTTTTTCAATAAATATTAAATGGTACCGCTCTACACGCGGTTTGTTTAATTTAACAAGAAAACCTTCCGTGTTACGACTTTTTTTTGCCATTTTCGTATTCAGATTCAGGTCATTCTACTAGAATACTAGGGGAATTTTTTCTTTCTCTTTTTTTTTTCTGTGGGTAAATCGAACCTAATCGTAGATAATACCATTTTATTAAAGTTTTTATTTATTCTTTGATTACATTAGTTATATCCTTGGTGGTTAGCTTTTTTAAATCTATTTTGTTGATGTCTCTTAATGGAATAAATAATTAAAATAACTTACATTTTACTATTGGAGGTTTTCTACAAGATGTCTGTGGATCTCCAATTAATCCCCTGGCGCAAGTACACACAGGAACATGGTTAAAAACGCTACATTCAGCGTTTGCTCCGCAAGTACCTTGACATGGATCTCTGCAGTGTAAAGACAAACACGCTAAGTGGGTTGGACACTCCGAGTTCATTGTACATTCTGGTCTACAGCCTCCAGTGTATGGATTTCCAATATATGGTGGAATACATGCGCATTTCGCAGCGCCTCCACTTACTGAGCATTGAGCGTTATCGCCACAAGGTGATGGATTACACGGGTTTTTTGGTCTTTCGATAATGATTTTGGTACATCCAATAAAAGCGTCACCTAACAAAGAGAGACAAAAGGTTAATATCATTAATATTCAGTTGCCATTACAACAATAAGTTTTAAAGATAGTCATAATTATTATTTACCTTCGAAGCCTGACAAACAACTGCAAAATGGTGTATGGTTAACTACATCACATTTAGCGTTTTGTCCACACTTTCCTTCACAAAGGTCAACGCATTTTTCATTAAGACAACCTTGATGTTGGGGACATTCTTGACTTATAACACATTCGGGTCTACAGAATGGAGGACTACCGATATAGTTCGCAACGCAGGAGCATACAGGTCTATTTTCCTTAACTTGGCATATTGAATTTGCACCACAAGGTGACGGAGCGCATGGATTAATTGGTTCTTCGGTGGTCGCCGGAGATTTCTCTTCTACTACTGGACGCTTGTAACAGCTCACGAATGGATCACCCTCTAGACCCGGAGGACAGCTACATATAGGATTGTGATTGATGACAGTACATATCGCACCAGGCCCACAAGTTCCTGGACATGGATCAGTACATTTTTGGTTAATACATGCTTTCATCTGCGGACATTCCGAAGTTGATATGCATTCAGGTTTACACGCTGGAGGTACCCCTTGGTAGTTAGGTAGACATGAGCAAGTAGCAAAACCTTGATGTGAGACTAAACACCTACTGAATGGACCGCATGGTGATGGATCACATGGGTTTATGGGTGTAACCTGAGGGACGCTGGGAATATATACTGCGTGACAAGACACAAATGGATCTCCGATAGTTTTTAGAGGACACGAGCAGATTGGGATGTGGTTTACTACATCACATTGGGCACCAACTCCGCAAACTCCTATGCATGGGTTTTCGCACTTGGTATTAATACAGGCTTTATCAAGTGGACAATCTGGGTTAATTACGCATTCAGGTCGGCAGGCAAGCCATGGATCTCCAAAGAAACCTTTTTTACAAACACAGGCTAAGCCGGCGTGTGTTTCCAAACAATCGGCATTAACTCCACATCGTATGTTTTCACATGTTCCTTTGGGCATTGGTTCTGAAACAGAAATAAATGTTTTTGGTAAATGTCAAGTATTTTTAGTACTTAAATGCAAATTCAATATATTACTGACCTGTTGGAACAATACATTGTTGGAATGGATCACCAAATAAACCAGGTGGGCAACTACATATCGGCGCGTGCGATACAACTGTGCATAATGCATTTATTCCACATGATCCTGGACATGGATCAATACAGTTAAATCTTAGACATGCCTTATCAAATGGACAGTCTGCGTTAGTCAAACATTCGGGCCGACATTGTGGATTATACGCGGCTTCTGGCCCCAAGCATGGATCACAAATTGCAATTTGAGTACCGTAAATGCTGCACTCCATATTACCGCAGGGTGAAGGAGCGCATGGTTGACTGGTCTTGTTAGGATACGTTGGAATTAGTACGGTTGGGGGTTGAATACATTGTAAGAATGGATCTCCTATGTAGCCAATAGAACATATACAAGTAGCTGTATGATCTCTAACTTGGCAGACTGCATTAACACCACACAAATGGCCTTGCAGTGCGCACGGATCTTGACAATGTTTATCCAAACAAGCTTTATTGATTGGGCAGTCAGAATTGATGTAACATTCAGGATGACATCCGATTTGAGGGTCTCCATGAAAATCGGTCAAACAAGAGCAAACAGCCCTGTTTGCAGCAACTCGGCAAATAGTATTGATTCCACAAGGGTTTGGCATGCAAGGATCAGGAGGTAGATATTCTGGAACTAGAAAACATCTTGAAATGGGATTTCCTGTTAACCCGTGTTTACAGGTGCACACAGGATGATGTTTTTCAACTCGGCAGTCAGCGTTGACCCCACAAGATCCTGGACAAGGATCTTTACATCTGTACGAAATGCAAGCTTGGTGATCACCACAGTTTTCGTCAACGACACATTCATATCCAAAGCAACCGAGAGGGCCAGTAGGTTCACCTCCTATACCTTCGGGGCACCGACACATGGAATTTCCGTCTGGTGTAATAACGCACTGTGCACCTGGACCACAAGGGTTTGGCACGCATGGACTGGGAGGCTGGATTCTACAACCGTTGTAAGGGTCACCAATAAAACCTGCTCTACAGTAACATTGTTCTTCGTTGTTGGTAACGTAACAGTCAGCATTGTATCCACATGGTCCAGGACTACATAAAGCTTTCTCTATTAAAGCCGTACAACTTCTAAATGGATTTCCAATAGTACCGTAGGGACATACGCACTGGGGATTACCGTGAGGATTGCATAAAGCACCTTGTCCACAGGGATTAGGTTCGCACGGATTTTTGCTTTCTTTACATCCACGAATAGTGTTGGGACTTTCTAGGAAACCAGGACGACAGGTACATTTAGCAAATCCATTTGCTAATATGGAACATTGAGTGTTGGGGCCACACGGTGATGGGTCGCACGGATTGGAAGGTATACTACAAGGAATTTGTGGTGGTGTTCCTTCGTATTCAGGTAAGCAGAAGCACACGGCATTACCTCCGACCACTCTGCACCCGGAGTTTGGTCCGCATGGATTTGGAGCGCATTCAGGACCTCCCGGAACTAAAAATAAACATCACGTTTAATCAATAAACTAATAATAAATAAATTGGAAAAGGGAAACATTGTAAAAATATACGTTATAATAAAAATACTTACTGCAATTTTTGAACGGATTTCCACTTAAGCCTTTCGGACAGAAACAGATTGGGTTACCATCGTCCAGTTCACAAAGGGCATTCGTACCACATGGATTAGGATCACATGGGTTAGATGGAGGTTGGCAAGACACCGCAGCGTTACCTTGATATCCTGGAGGACAACTGCAAGTCGGATTATGATATATGACATCACAAATTGCGTTAATTCCACAGTTGCAAGGTGATATGCATTGACTGTTAACACATGCTTCGCTGGTAGGACATTCATCATCGTGTCTACAACCCTGGACTGACAGGCATTCTACGAAGGCATTTCCTTCATAACCTGAAATATTTTTTTTTAGTTAGAAGGATTTATTCGACCGATAATGATAATTCGCTTCTAATTATGGACATTTGACATCTCTGACCTCAAAATGGTAAATGTTGGCTCACCCGACATCGCTCGGTGAAATACCATCGCATCGGTTTAGGTGGCGTGAAGTTGCTCTTTGAGCCAACGTTTTGTCACTATGCCGATGTCTCTGGTTTTCAGGGTAGGAAATATAATATGAAAAATGCTATGATGATGGTTCCAAGACCAAAATGCTTCGTAATTAAACTCGCCCCCCGATCGGGTCTTCGGGTGGGGGCTGGTCTTGGTGCCTCACCAAGCGATATTATCCCAACATCCACCATTTTCAATAGTCAGGCGGGTCCTTCGAACAACATTCAAAATGGAAATGGTGTGACAACTGAAGTTATGAAAGCACCCAATATTAGGAGCTTCCAGATTGACTTCTGAAATATAACCAATTATCAAACCTCATGTACCCGCACTAACCGAAACAAAGGTCAGATCATCGATTAGGACGGTCAGCTATTCATATCCTAGTTACGACTTCCATCACCGATTTAAGCGCCGCTTTGGTCTTTGTCTGCAGTAATATTGTTTGTCAACCATACGAGACACTCGAGCCTAATGACTTTGATGTAATGTGGTTTAAGTTTAAACTATCAACGCAGAGAATTACTAAAAAGCGATTCCCATTATATAGACTTGTTCTCCTCATTTGCTAATACTATCGACTTTTTGCAAACCCACCATCTTAATTCCGAAGTTGTCATCCTTGGCGACTTTAACGTTCATAATGTCGACTTGTACAGTACAGGGTGTCCCATTTTCGACACTTTTATGGGGTATCTCCGTAATTGTTAGTGCTATCAAAAAAGTAATATAGGTGTCATGTGCTCTTTTTGGGTCATACTTAAAATGATAAAATCAAAATTTGAAAATTTTCGCTCGCTTAAGAGATACGGGGCAAAGTCAAGAAATTGACAATTTCAAAATTACCCTATATCTTCTTAGTTAAAAGAGATGCAGCAAAATGTTTTATACAAAAGTTCCTTTATATTGATTGTTGAATAGTCTGCCGTTTTCAGAATAAGTATACGGGGTCAGGTAAGAAAGTTATCGGACCTTACCTCATTTTTTTAAATGGAACACCCTGTATATTTTAATCTAAAACGATAGCATTTTAAATTCTCTTTTCAAATATATAACACACCATTAATGATATTAGTTTCCTAGGCGATGTATTTAAACTTTTATTACTTTGAAACGAAATAAAAGGTTTAGATTAAGGTAAAAAATAACGCGAATCATCGCAAATGTTTGCAAGCTCCTCCATTGTTTTTAATGCACTTTTGACATCTTTTTCGAACGAATTTTAAGGCATCCATGATGTGTAATGGTTTTATTTCTGCAAAGGCCTTTTGAATTCTTTGATCAAGTTGTTCTCAGGTTAAAATTACTTCTTTATAAATTTTATTTTCCAACACTCCCCAAAGAAAAAAATCTGAAGGTGTTAGATCCGGAGATCGGAAAACAACTCATATTTACCCCAAATCGACCTTGTTGTCGAACAGGTCGTACCATGTGTGGATTTGGGGAATTCCAATGTCTTTTATTATGTCGGTTATAAATACCGAAACTTGTAATTCGACATTCATTTGACCAAATTATTTTTTGGTGAAAGGAACGATCCTCGTTAGATTTATTTAAAAACCAGTGACAAAATTCCAATCGTCTTACATCATCAACAGGATGCAAATATTGGGTAATTTTAACAAGATAGGAAAAATATTTATTGGACGTCAAAATTCTTTGCGCCTTAGATTTTGTAATTCCATTTCAGTTTCTACGTTTTTGACGGACGTAGATTTTTGTTCCTAAAATTACAAAGTCATCCGCAAATTTCAAATTCAAGACGATAAAAGAACCGACCCATAAAAAGCAAATACACTATGCATTTAGTCATATTTTAGTATCTTGCTTTTTCCCCCAACTGCATCATGAGCGTTGCATAGCCGAATCTGACTGTTCAGTCTCATTCAATACCCACTAAAAGTACTAAACGCGCCTAAAGACGTTTTCACTTTAGGTAATAAAAGTTGAGCTACTACTATTCAAAGGTATCACAGTACCTGATTATTGGTCTCGACAAATCTTAACACGCTTATTTCTTCATTTTCTTTGTTTGCTTTATCATAAGTTTTTGATCTTGGCATCGTAAAAGAGTCGTATGTTTTTAAATTATGTTCGAATCGTCGAAATATGTCCTTAAATGGTTGTCGTCTTTCCGGATAGCAAACAAAATATAAATTTTGCGCCATATCTTCGTTTTCTCCACTTTTAATATTAACTGATATCATATCAAATTTTTCAAAATGTTGATAAGTCATTTTCACAAACGAATATGTAAAAATAAAATTGACGGTAAATGTTAATAACAACTAGAATATCAACATAGTTGTTTCTCGGATATTAGCTTTTGTTTCATGGCCTACTGTGGTTTAAAGTAATAAAGTTTAAATAAATCGCCTAGGAAACCAATATCATCCAGGGTGTGTTATATATTTATATATTTAAAAAGAGAATTTAAAATGCTATCTTTTTAGATTAAAATATACAGGGTGTTTCATTTAAGAAAATGAGGTTAGGTTCGATAACTTTTTTACCTGACCCCGTATACTTATTCTGAAAACGGCAGATTATTCAACGATCATTATAAAGAAATTTTTGTTTAAAACATTTTTCTGTATCTCTTTTAACTAAGAAAATATAGGGAAGTTTAAAATTGTCAATTTTTTGATTTTCCCCCGTATCTCTTAAGCGAGCGAAAATTTTCAAATTTTGATTTTACCATTTTAAGTTTGATCTCCAAGGATTCAAGAACAACGTGAATCATATCCTGCGCACACACACCGCTCTCAGAGCGCCATAAAGGATTAATCCTGCAGTGATGTGCCTTATCATAAAAAAAAATCTGATATAACTAACCTGGTAAACATGAACAACTTATACCGTGGTTCTTTGGTATACATTCCGCATTGTCTGCGCAGGAATCCTCCATGCAGGGATTAATGCATCTTCTGTTTAATCTATCACAAAGCTTGTTGGGTGGACAGTCTTCGTTGTATTGACATACTGGTGGACCGTGTACATCAACTAAAAGATGCATTAAAATGATAAAGAAAAAATTATATCCTGCCTGATTATAATGATATAAATACTTCTTGTTTTAGTTTCAGATATTCCAAGAGAGATAAACTATAATTACCTGTAGTACAGCCAACAAATCCATTGCCCTGAAATCCTTCTTCACAGCTACAGTCGCATCCATGATTAGTATTGATACAGACAGCATGTTGGGCACAAGGGTTATGAACGTCACAAGGTCTTTGACATGCTCTATCTATGCATGCTTCACTAATAGGGCATTCTTCGTTTGTGGTGCAACCCACTAATGAAAAAAGTGCAGGAGAAAAGGAAGAAAAGGAAAGTAAGTATTTACACTCAAATTTACATTGTACACGCAAGATAATTTGAATTGGACAATAAAACTTCTCCTCGTTTTAATAACAAGGGAATTACGCTGTACTCCTTATTACATTATTATTTACCCAAGTTAATTTACCTTGCCTTTATAAACATATAAGTAATAAGAGATAAGAAAATGAGCTAATTAACAAAAAAGTTTTTTTATCAATTTTTAAGTACGTTTTTACAATTCAACAACAACTACTCTTCTAATTTAGATCGGTTGGTTAAAAGTTAAGAATTATTACTGTTATTTATTAATAAATTAATAAAGTTACTGGTCGATGATAGTTGAAAACTGAACTATTAACACTGGAATGTAAACATATTCATAATAATATATACATTTGGTAAGATGGATCTTACTTGTGGGAGATTTGAAGCATTTGCTTGCCGGGTTTCCTTCGAATCCCATTGGACATGTACAAATGGGCCTGTGCATTTTGGCTTGGCAGCGAGCACTTTTTGCACAGGCATTGGTAAATTCGCAAGGATCTTGACAAAAGGACATGTAACAGGCCTCGGACTCGAGGCAGTCCATATCAGATTCGCAAGGTTTACGTGCTCTATCGCTAGGTGGTTCTATTAGGAATGTAAGTTAATTAGTACATTTTAGTGTATTAACACGATAGATGTCAAATATTATACATACTGGGAGGGCTTAATTATTTGAATATAGTATTACATATTTCATAGTATATTTACATACTTAATTATGTTGTAGTCTGTAAACCAAAACCCTGCAAGGAAGAGTAGCGTTTCTTTTCTTCAAATATTAATAACGTAATGGTTGTTGCATATTATTATTATTTTTTTGATATAGTTTGACTGAAGCAAAATTGATACAAAATAAAATAAAACAACTAGGTGTCTTTCCTCCACAATAAATATTATTAATCAATCGCTTACTTCCATCTTCAGGGGATACTTGAAGAATATAAGGTAAAGTATATAGAACATAGATTTATGCATTTGGTTGCCTAATAGACTATTAAGCAGCCCGGATTTCTTAAGCCACAGGTGAAACTTCGTTTTCTCGAAATGCCATTATTAACTTTCACAATAACCATGAATGGGCTGAATGCTATCATAGAAAATCATTTTCAAGTTCAATTTTCTCTAAAGATTTGGCTTGGAAATATCGGTGATCACCTTATTGGACCTTGCAATCTTCCACAAAGACTTACTGGCGAGGGGTACCGAAGGTTTTTGGAGCACGAGCTTCCTGAACATTTAGAAAAAATTAATTTAGAAACCAGAAATATGATGTGGTTGATGCACGATGGAGCACCGCCACACTTTAGTTTGGTTGCGCGTCAATTTATGGACGAGAATTATTATCCTAACCGTTGGAGATCACCAGATTTGAATCCTTTGGATTGTTTTCTGGGAGGTTAGTTCAGTTGAAGTCACTAGTTTACAAAACCTCAGTCCAAAATGAACAGGATCTAAGAAACAGGATATTGAATCGTGTGTCATTATTGATTAGACACCAGATATATTCGAAAGAGTTCGTCAATCTCTGTTAAGGTGGGTTGCAGTAGGCGGCGGTCATTTTCAGCAATTATTGTAAATGTAAACGTTATTAACTTACTTTAGAATTTGAATTTGAAGAAATTAGTATCCCCTGAAAATGGATGTTGTTACATCGGAACATGTTGGGAGTAGACCATTGATTATGAATACATCAAGGATGGACTGCTTTTTAAAATTTAAATAATCAATCAATATTAATTCTTATTAGTTTAAATTGTCGTGAAAAAATGGATTTTTCAACTTAGAAACGTCAAACTTCAACTTACTTGTTTAACATGGTGCCAAATTAGTTGACTATAACTAGTTAATAAAGATGATTACAATATAATACAGTAAAACTGGAAAACAAAAATATTTATATAGAGAAAGGGATTTAAATTTGTGAGTAATATTGTAATACCTTGAAAACACATCCTATGTGGATCTCCGTAATGGTGCTTCGGACAAGCACAATCAGCTGCATGATTTTCAGCAGTACACTTAGCGTTTAGCCCACATAGGCCTCCGATTGTGCAGACGTTTATACACTTTTTAAAGATGCATACATCCGAGTCCTCGCAATCGTTATCAATCAGGCATTGGTAAGTGCGATTTGTTAATTGATTAGTGTAGTTTGTAAGCGATATCACACTCTCATTTGTTAAAGCTTTTAGCGTTGTTATTAAAACTGCTTCTGTCGTCGTAAAATAATCTAAAGTTGTGGACTCGCCCACATTTTCTGTCGTTAAAACAACCTCTTTAGTTTGTCCTAATGTTGTTTCTGTAGGGGAAGGAGTAGTGTAGTGGTTTTTGACTAATTTCGGAGTTGTTATTGCCGTTTCAGTACGGGGAGGAGACGAAAATTGATTTCTAGTACTTCTTTCTTCCGAAGTTAAAGTTGTAGTTTCTTTAGATCGAGAAGTTGTATATTCATATTTTGTTATGTTTTCATTGTGCAATGTCGTGCTTTCCGGAATTTTTTCACCCATTTTGCCTTCATCTAAGGTTGACCTTAAAGTAATTTCTTCAGTCGTTGAAGAGTCCATATATAAAGTAGAATATAAACTTTCTACAGTTGTTCCTTCCTCAGTAACTTTTTCGCCAAGTGGCTTACTTACCTCTTTAGATAGTGTAGTTGTTTCTGAAGATTCCTTGGTTGTTATACCTAAGGTTGACATTTGAGTAGTCGTATCCTCGTACAGTTCAGTACTTTTAGAAATATTTTCTGTTACCGACGTATGACTACTTAAGTACTTTGTACTTCCTCTTTTCAATTCCGTGGTTGTCGTGTTAGTACTAAAATCTTCCCTTGTTGTTGTTTTCTCCGTTTGTATCTCCATGGTATGCATAGGAGTATATATTGTAGTCAGATCTTCGAAAGAATTATACGATATTTTGGACGTTTCACTAGGGCTACTTATTTCAGTACTAGTATATTCACTTTCAGCTGAAGTTCTCGCTTCTGTGATGTCAGTTTCCAGTCTTTTGGTAACTACAGTATTTCCAGCTGTTGTTAACTCTTTAATTTGTTCTGTACTCATATCGACAGTATGAACAACTATGCCAGTAACCATAGATTTTTCTGTAGTGCTTTGATCTTTCAATGCATATTCAGGAGTAGTAATTTCCACTATCTCTGTCTTGCCGATACTAATTGTAGTCTTACCAACTGTGGTAAGTTCCTTAATTTCCTGAGTCGTAAGCATTGTACTAAATGTTGACGTATCTCCCAAAGAGGTGGTACTACTTTTAAAATATGGTTTTGTCGTAAACTCAGAACTTTCTCTTGTGGGTGTGGTAAATGTTATACTATATATTGGTGGCGAAGGCGAAGATCCAAGAGGCGCCGTTTCAGTTGATGATTCACGTATAGTTGTTTTTATAGTAAGAGTTTCTGTCTTTGAGCTTTCTTGATCTTCCGCAGATTTTGTTGTGTTCTCCAGTACCATGGAATGTGCTGTAGTAGTTCCTTGTTTTAGGGTTGTTGGAACGGCTTTAGTAGCCTCTAGTATTGATTGTGTTACTACTGGTGTAGTATCTGTTTTGACCTCTTCGGTTTTAATAATTTGTTTAGTTGATGTTTCTGTAGGAACTTCAGTGGTTCCTTTCATCTCCAATTCAGTAGTTATTGACTGTATGTTTGTAGTAGTGGAGGTTGCCTTTGATTTTGTGCTGGATTCAAAACTTACGGTGCTTATGTCAGATATATCGTTCGCTTCGGGTGTAGTAAATACGTCTATCTTTGTGGAAATAGTTATTTCTGGAGTTTCTGTAACGTTTAAAACTATCTGCGTAGTTTTAGTCGATCCTGACGAAGTAGGTATTTCTGTTCCTGTATAAGTAGTAGTTTCCGTATTTGTCTTTTCACTTGAATAATCTGGAGAGTCAGTTTGATTTAAAACATTGTTAGCGATAGTTGTGGCTGTATATTCCTGCTTTTCAGTTGTAAATGCATGTCCAGTACTAGAAGCACTCTCTGTAGTAAGTGGCCTTTCAGTAATATGAAAAGTAGCAGTTTCTGCTGTTTGTTCCGTATGCATTCCTGGAAATGGTCGCATAGTTTCTCTACCGCGGTCGGTTGAGGGTAGTTTTTCTGTTACATAATTTTCTTCAGTAATTCGTGTTTCTTCGGTAGCTGACTTGTCTGTTGTTACGTATTGAGTAAATGACTCGCTGGAAGTAGTTTCAATTGAGGCCACTTTTTCGGTGTATAGTGGTGTTATAGTGGGAATCAATGTTGAGCTCTCTGAAGTTTGAGCTGTTATTGAGAACTTACTAGGTGTTTGAGTCGTTGGCATGGTCGATTGTGATATTTCTACTGTTTCTGCGTGTGATGTAGTAGCCCTTCCCATTACTGAAGTTTCTTTTATCAGTTTTGTAGTTGAATATTCTGAAAATATGCATTCTATCTTAGGATTACCATAATATCCAGGTAAACATTTACAATCTGTCGCGTGATTGTGTGGAATACATTCAGCATTTTCACCACAAGCATCTTCGGTACAAACGTTTGTACATACTCTGTTAAGCCTATCACAAACCTGGTGAGGTGGACAGTCTTCATTGTAATGGCAAATTTGACCAACTAAAACTTCTGTTGTAGTTGTTTGTTCTTGTGGAGTATTAGGCGAGATTTTATCAGTGCTAGTTTGCGGATAGACTTTGGTAATCTGTTTAATATTTCGTTCCGTAGTTGCAACTCTCTCGACATTTCTGGTAGTAACCTCCGCATAAGCTTTTGTCGTAGGCTCTTGAGTAGTGCTTTTCCCAACAATTCCCATCGTTGTTATTTCTTCGACGTTAATGCCAGGATGTTCTGTAAATGAACCTTTTGTCGAAAACTCAGAATACATGGTACTTCCTGGTGTAGTAAATGCGTCTATTGCTGGTCTATTTCTATACGATAAAGTTTCTTGGGGCAATTTAGTTGTTTGCGGTTGAGTGGGTTCAGTTTCAAAAATTCTTTCTGTACTTTGAGCTGTCTCACTTTTTGTACTTTCCTCTGCGGTAGATATTGTTTGCGTTAGACCTTCAGTTGAAGAAATATATTTCGGCGTTGTTGTCGGTTCTGATTGGTACAAATAGGTTGATTTCTCGGTGTGTGTGGTAGGAACAGTATGTTGAATTTCGGTTTCGGTTTGGGAAATATCCGTACCTGTTTCAGTGACAGTAGTAGAATGAACAGTTGAAGATCTAGTAGGAGCCGCTTTGGTGGATTCAGGTGAATATTTAGTTTTTAATGTGGTCACAAAATCTGTAATAGTAATAGGTATTTGCGTTGTAGATAATTCAGATTTTGGGTAATATGTGGAAGATTTAGCATAGTCAAACTCAGTCTCTTTAGTTATTCCAGTAACAGTAAATTCAGTTTCTGGTTTTGAAAAACCTGTCGTAGCCTGAGAACTTATACTAGGAGGAGTTATAGGGAATTTGGTCAACTCAGGCGATGTTTTTGTATCAGTTTCTGGGACAGTTGTTGAGGCTTCTTCCATATAAGATTTAGTTGATGAAAAATATTTTAAAGTGGTAAGTTCAGGCTTAAATTCTGCATCCTTTGAAGTTATTGATGATAATTCTGTCTCTTCATAAATTGTAGTTACAGTAGGTTTAGATGGTGTGTTAGTTTTAGTATAATTTATGGGTATTGGTGATGTCTGTTTGTTAATTGTATTTGCCGTTGGAAATTCCGATTCTACAGAGGTTAATCCTTTGCTATTTTTGACGACAGATGAGGTTGTTGTACTAGGTTTAGTCTCTTCTTGTCGCATGGTGGATAGGTTTGGTTCAACCGAATAAGTTGTTTGGATCGGTGAGTGCTCAGTGGATCGCGTTATTGGAACTCTGGTCTCCGGCGAAAGCGTTTCTTTACTTATTTCAGTAGTGTGATGAGTAGAATATCCAGGTTGTGTTGCTGGTGTAATTCCTGTCTCCTTACTAATTTCAGAAGGAGTAACAGGAACCGTGGTAAATGAATCAGAAGAACTAGTTTGTGTTTCTATCGTAACTTCTGTCTCTTGGGCAATTCCGGAAGTAGAACCGATTTTTGTTGTAAATGGAGTAGGAGAACTAGTTAGTGATTCTGTTGTAACTTCTGTCTCCTGGCCAATTCCAGAAGTAGTACCGATTTTTGCGGTAGATGGAGTAGGATAACTAGTTTGCGTTTCGGTCGTAACTTCTGTCTCTTGGCTAATTCTAGAAGTAGTACCAATTTTTGTGGTAAATGGAGTAGGAGAATTAGTTAGTGATTCTGTTGTAACTTCTGTCTCCTGGCCAATTCCAGATGTAGTACCAATTTTTGTGCTCAATGGAGTAGGAGAACTAGTTAATGATTCTGTTGTAACCACTCTCTCCTGACCTCCAGAAGTAATACCGATTTTTGTGGTAATTGGAGTAGCAGAACTAGCTTGTGTCGTAACTTCCGTCTCCTTGTCAATTTTAGAAGTACCACCGATTTTTGTGGTAAATGAAGTAGAAAATGTAGCTTGTGTTTCTGTTGTAATTTCTGTCTCCTGGCCAATTCCAAAAGTAGTACCGATTTTTGTGGTAAATGGAGTAGGAGAAGTTGTTTGCGTTTCTGTCGTAACTTCTGTCTCATGACCAATTCCAGAAGTTGTGCCGATTTTTGTGGTAAATGAAGTAGCAGAACTAGCTGGTGTTTCTGTCGTAACTTCAGTTTCCTGGCCAATTCCAGAAGTAGTACCGATTTTTGTAGTAGATAGAGTAGGATAACTAGTTTGCTTTTCTGTCATAACTTTGGTCTCCTGCCCAATTCTAGAAGTAGTACCGATACTTGTGGTAAATGGAGTAGGAGAAGTAGTTTGCGCTTCTGTCGTAACTTCTGTCTGCTGGCCAATTCCAGAAGTAGTACCGATTTTTGTGGTAGATGGAGTAGTATAACTAGTTTGCGTTTCTGTCATAACTTCGGTCTCCTGCTCAATTCTAGAAGTAGTACCGATATTTGTGGTAAATGGAGTAGGAGAAGCAGTTCGCGTTTCTCCTGTAACCTCTGTCTCCTGACCTCCAGAAGCAATACCGATTTTTGTGGTAATTGGAGTAGCAGAACTAGTTTGTGTCGTAACTTCTGTCTCCTTGTAAATTTCAGAAGTACCACCGATTTTTGTGGTAAATGACGTAGAAAAACTAGTTTGTGTTTCTGTCTCCTGGCCAATTCCAAAAGTAGTACCAATTTTTGTGGTAAATGGAGTAGGAGAACTAGTTTGCGTTTCTGTCGTAACTTCGGTTTCCTGCCCAATTCTAGAAGTAGTACCGATCTTTGTGGTAAATGGAGTAGGAGAGCTAGTTTGCGTTTCTGTCGTAACTTCTGACTCCTGATCAATTCCAGAAGTTGTGCCGATTTTTGTGGTAAATGGAGTAGGATAACTAGTTTCCGTTTCTGTCATAACTTTGGTCTCCTGCCCAATTCTAAAAGTAGTACCGATATTTGTGGTAAATGGAGTAGGAGAAGTAGTTTGCGCTTCTGTCGTAACTTCTGTCTCATGACCACTTCCAGAAGTTATGCCGATTTTTGTGGCAAATGAAGTAGCAGAACTAGCTCGTGTTTTTGTCGTAACTTCTGTCTCTTGGCCCATTCCAGAAGTAGTACCGATTTTTGTGGTGAATGGCGTAGGAGAATTAGTTTGCGCTTCTGTCGTAACTTCTGTCTCATGACCAATTCCAGACGTTGTGCCGGTTTTTGTGGTAAATGAAGTAGCAGAACTAGTTCGTGTTTCTGTCGTAACTTCTGTCTCCTGGCCAATTCCAGAAGTAGTACCGATTTTTGTGGTAAATGGAGTAGGAGAAGTAGTTTGCGCTTCTGTCGTAACTTCTGTCTCATGACCAATTCCAGACGTTGTGCCGGTTTTTGTGGTAAATGACGTAGCAGAACTAGTTCGTGTTTCTGTCGTAACTTCTCTCTCCTGGCCAATTCCAGAAGTAGTACCGATTATGGTGGTAGATGAAGTAGGATAACTAGTTTGCGTTTCTGTCATAACTTTGGTCTCCTGCCCAATTCTAGAAGTAGTACCGATATTTGTGGTAAATGGAGTAGGAGAAGTAGTTTGCGCTTCTGTCGTAACTTCTGTCTCATGACCACTTCCAGAAGTTATGCCGATTTTTGTGGTAAATGAAGTAGCAGAACTAGTTCGTGTTTCTGTCGTAACTTCTATCTCCTTGCCAATTCCAGAAGTAGTACCGATTTTTGTGGTAAATGGAGTAGGAGAAGAAGTTTGCGGTTCTGTCGTAACTTCTGTCTCATGACCAATTCCAGACGTTGTGCCGGTTTTTGTGGTAGATGAAGTAGCAGAACTAGTTCGTGTTTCTGTCGTAACTTCTCTCTCCTGGCCAATTCCAGAAGTAGTACCGATTTTGGTGGTAGATGGAGTAGGATAACTAGTTTGCGTTTCTGTCATAACTTCGGTCTCCTGCCCAGTTCTAGAAGTAGTACCGATATTTGTGGTAAATGGAGTAGGAGAAGTAGTTTGCGCTTCTGTCGTAACTTCTGTCTCATGACCAATTCCAGACGTTGTGCCGATTTTTGTGGTAAATGAAGTAGCAGAACTAGTTCGTGTTTCTGTCGTAACTTCTCTCTCCTGGCCAATTTCAGAAGTAGTACCGATTTTGGTGGTAGATAGAGTAGAATAACTAGTTTGCGTTTCTGTCGTAGCCTCTGTTTCCTTGCCAATTCCAGAAGTAATACTAATTTTCGTGGTAAGTGGAGTAGCGGAACTAATTTGTGTTACTGTCGTTATTTCTACCTCCTTACTAGTTTCAGAAGTAGTAGCGGCTACCGTCGTATCTGGAGTAGTCGAACTAGTTTCTGTTTCGGTTGTAACTTTATTAATTCCAGAAGTGGGAGTTATCCTGGTAAACGAAGAACTAGTTTGTGTTACAGTCGGTTGTTCTGATTTGGAAGAATACGTTTCTGGATACTCAGTTTCATAATTTATTGGCAGTTCAGTATTTGTTGAATTGCTGCCAATTTCAGAGGTAGCAGATGTGGTCGATCTGTCATATTCACGGTCGTATGCGCTAGTACCTTCAAATTCTGTCGTGATAGGTACATTTTTAGATCTGGAGGTTCCCGGAAAACGGGTTATTTCTAATGGGGGTTCTTTATTAATTCTTATAGTGGTGGTATCTTCATCTTGAGTATACAATTTTTCTGAACTCTCCGTGGTTCTCGTGGTTGTCATTGAACCTTTTGTAAATACACATTTAACTTCAGGATTACCTATATATCCCGGTAAACAAGAACATCTGGCCAAGTGGTCCATTGGAACGCATTCGGCGTTTTCACCACAAGAATTATTACTGCAAGCGTTTGTACATAAGCTATTTAATCTATTACAGAGTTGATAAAGTGGACAATCTTCATTGTATTGGCAAACTTGACCAGTGATTAATAAAGTTTCTGTAGTAGTTTCGGTGGAGTTTTGTTCTGGTACTGTAAATCTTTCTGTAGTTATTTCAAAAGGTTTTGTTGTGGATTCCCATGTTTGGGTAGTATTCAGACTACTAGAAAATGTTGATGTTGTTATAATGTCATATTCGTTAGTAAAATTTTTTGGTATTTCAGTACTTTCATAAGGAGGTTCTTTTGTAATCGTATCCGTTGGAACAGTACCTTTAGGAGTTGTAGTTGAGGACTTACTAAATTCTTTATGGCTAGTTGCAATACTCTCTGTAGACATTGTATTTTTTGGTGAACCATTATTAATTTCATATAAAGTTTCTTTAGAAACACGCACTGTTGTGATAGGAACCTTATTTCTTCCAGTAGTAACTTGCGATTCGGCAGTCACCGAATTTTCTCCATAAACAATTGGTGTAGTAACTTTTAACTTACCTTCTTCCATTGTAATATGTGATACCTCAAAAGCTGTAGCTGTACTTTCTTCGTTTTCTGCAAATGAAACGTGTGTAGTCGTATCAGTCGTATGTCGTGTTGTAGAACCTAAAGTTGTTTCGATAGTTTTTGCTGTTGTCTCCTCCCCTTTAGTCATATTTGGATTTTTTTTACTGCCTCGTTCTACAACTACAGTTGTTAAAATATTTTCAGTATTCTCTTCCCCTATTGTTGTTGTAGAAGGATATTGAGGTGTTATAGTTACAAACTGTTCCGTAGTTTCTGTAGCTGGAAAAATGTGTACAATTCGTTCACTAGAAGCTTCTTCTGTAGTTATCGTTTCCTCAATTGAAACAGTGGATGTTTCAAATGAAGTAGTAGGTTCCTCAAAAGATCGCATAGTGTGTTCCATTGCTATCGTTGATTCTGGTTTAGGTGTTAATGTGGTAGCAGAACTAGCATTGGTTATTTGGGAGAGAGTCACAGATTGTGTTTCGGTTAGTGTTTCTGGTGTTGTAGCCATATCTGTTATTTTAAAATAAACAATTATGTGTGAGTTAACTATAATACATTATTTAAAATTTCGTGTGAACATGTAAGTGTAGTGAATTTACATGCAATGAAAAAGCGTCAAGCCCATAGCCCCCACCATCACCATCATATAAGTAACTATTTACAATACTAAACTAGAAGAAAACATGTGAAGCTAGTATTAAGTTCACTTTTTATAGAAATAAATCAGTCCTGTTTGACATATTGCTAGGGCTAATAATGAAAAAGTGACGGAATTGAAAACAACCAACGTATATGTTGCTATTTTCAATATTTACAATATAAAAACATGATTAGGGTTAGGAAGAATGTACAGTTATATGATCTGAAAAATAAAATTTATCAGTATTGTCCATCTTGCTGATATTTTTGATAGTGTTCCATTTGCAATATGGTCCCATGTCTCAGTACCGATGACAGGCGATTTTTCCAGTTCTTGTGGATTTGCTTGGTGATAATAGATTTTTTTCGTGGGAAGGAATTTATGGTAGGGTATGTGATTACGAAAAACAGCAACACAATTTCGATAGTGATGATGTATTTGTTTCGTATGCAGTTTTATTCATCAAAAATATAATTTTATATTTTAGTTTTTTTTTGCCTTAATAAAATAAATAATTTTTCTTTACGACAAAAACATAGAATTATTATGATTTCAAATTAATTAAGCATTTATTACCAGATATCTTACTTGGTGTATAGGATCGTCCAACAAGGAGTGAAGAGAACGCTATCATCCGCTATTAATAAAAACAAAATAGCCTTATCGTATATTTTCTAGAATCTAAAACTACTCATAAACAGATGGTTTACACCATTTAAATTATAGATCTTCGGTTTTGTAATGAATTGTAAATTTTACCGGAAAAAATACACAATAATATGGTTATTTTGTTTCTCGTTTTAATGAATGGTAGAAACAGAGCCATATTGACTCCTTGTTAAATGATCCTGTATATAGGCACTATTTTTGTATACAGGGTTTTTAACTTAAAACTCGGAGAGTCTACATCCAGAAAACGAATGGATATATTTTGATTTCGTAAAAAACTGTCGTTATGTGGGATCACTTAGCATTTTTTAAAGATAACATTAATGCGACCTCTTCGCACCGGGCGTCGCAACGCTTCAAAAATATAAATAGATTGCAGGGACTTCAAAAGTAGATACATTTAAAAGAACTTAAAATTTTAAGACTTTTTTGTCATTTACCGTAATATGATTACTTATATGTATATAAGTAATATGTACAAAGTTTTAAAAAACTGTAAAACCTAATTTCTAATAATCTTTATGCGGTATTCTTTGACGCGAGCAAGGCTTTTGACAAGGTATGGCACAACGGTCTACTTCTAATAGGACGCGGAGCTCCCAACTACCTTATCAAGGTACGTAGTGGCTTCTTTTCTGGACAATAAAAGTTTTACAGTCTCGTCGGAGAACGCGCTTTCTTTAACAAAACCCATTAGGGCTGGAGTGCCGCAAGACCCACCTCTATCTCCGGTGCTGTACAGCATATACACTCACGACATAGCACTGCAGGATTAATCCTTTATGGCGCTCTGCGAGCGGTGTGTGTGCGCAGAAAACGATGCACGTTGGTCTTGAATCTTTGAACATTATACTCGTTGGGGAACACGGCCTCAGAGAGGTCGTTCCAGAGTGATGACGTTCTCCAGATGAAAGAAATTTTAAACAGTATCGTTCGAGGGACACTAAGCTGAACCACGTACGGGTGAGCTGCAGTGGCTCGTCGTGTATTTCTACCATACACCGCTTTGGGTGGAATCATCAAGTGAGCAACCTCAGTTGAGCACTTGCCATGAGAATATTTGTAAAATACACTTAGGTCGCCAACCTGCCTTCGATGTTCAAGGCTTTCCAGGTTGTTTGTCAGATTATGGTCACCGATCAAGCGAATGGCCCCTCTTTGAATGGAATCTTGCAATCTCAGGGTATGTTTAGAAGCAGAGCCCCAAATATGCGATGGTCGAATTTGGGCTTTATAGAGCATCAAAAGTTGTTGGGGTGTATGGAGGTTCTTAGTTCGGAAAAGTATTCCTGAGGCTGCCTTAGCAATGGCCGCTACGTGACTATGCCAAGACATATGACTATCCAAATTGACGCCCAATAAATGAATTGATGAAGCCAAGGGAATCGAGTGTCCCGCTATGACTATATCCGGTTCTTCAACAATAACTTTTTTAGAACAATCTGCCGCCTGGGTTTTCTTAGCGTTAAATTCCACTTGGTTACTGTCACCCCAAGACAGAATTTCTTCCAGGTCTTTGTTGATATTTAAAATCTCTTGCTGCCTATAGAGATGTGCATTGGCAGCCGATGTTCGAGCATTCAAAGTAAAAGATGAAACAAGTGTGCTATCATCAGCGAAGCTATATATAGGATTTTTAGTCTTTTCCAAAAGATCGTTAATGTATAGTAAAAAGAGGGTGGGCGACAATATAGAACCTTGAGGGACTCCGGCGTGGATGTTAAATGTGTCTGAAAGAAATCCACTCGCAGAGAACGGTCTTTAAGCGGCATTCCGTATGCTCTCACTTTAGTTAGGAGCTCACATCATCACATATCGAAAGATACACAAAGTGAGCTCTATTTGTTTGAAATCCAAACAACCGGGGTTGATAATGTCAAGATTGTAGCGCTATATGAAACTTATAGAAAAATGGCTTTCGGTTTGGAAGGTTCGCCTGAATCCTTCCAAGATAAAGGCCATATTTTTCTCGAAAAGTAACGTTAGAAGACCGGAGACTAGGCTCCATGTCAACAGGGCACAAGTGATCTGGTGCCAGGAAGTTTAATACCTGGGACTTATCTACGACCAAAGCCTGAGTTGGAGGCGAAATTCAATAAACAGGGTTAAGCTTCCATTTCGCCAATTAAGTTCTATCTACTTCCTGCTTCACAGGATAAGTAGAATTTGCAATAGAACGAACCTCTACAAGGTCTTGGTCAGGCCCGTTCTGACTTATAGTGCACCTTCGTGGTGTAACATATGCAGAGCACAACTAAATGAGTTTCAAGTAATTCAGAAGAGAGCGCTCAAATTGTTTGCACTGCACGATGACTTTCGTATACCGACAATTAAGGAATTCTTTTAAAATTTGAAAATTATAACCGACTATTACAGACTCGACATACAAACTACCGAAAGACTGGCTCGCTGTTAACGAGCCCAATCAACAGTAGAGAGGCATTAGAAATAGTAGAGAAGCACTATCAGGACTGTCCAAAAACCCCCAAAAAAAATACGGCGCCATCCCAAGCAGCACTAAAAATCTTAGAATTTACACGCCGCAGGACACACGAACAAATAAGTAATTTACATCACATCACATGGTTCAAAAAATACTTCTTTAAGCTTTTGACATCAGAAGTTTCTTTTGCCCTCCTCCAAAAACACTTATATGTATTCTGCAATTTGCCTAATAGCAATAGGTAAATTATTAAAAAGCTTTTTACTATTATAAAAAAATGGAATTCTTAGTCAGAGTAGAAGTAGGGACTGGTAGTCTTATGACAAACCAACTTCTGGTGGAGACAGTTGAGTGAATATGAGTGGAGTATTTCTTGTGTATAAGACACACCGTCTCCAATATGAAAATGTTTGTCAACGTTAAAATTTACAGGGTTCTACAAGAATGCCGGGGCCCGACACCACACATAAATCTGAAAGTACGCCTCTGCAGCATAAACACAGAGTTAAATAACGGTTTTAAATAACTACCCCAGAAGCAGATACCGTAGCGTAAATGTCAGGATAAATATTACAATTATTCTTCAACGCTCTTAGCCTTTTAACATCAGTAAGGGGAAATGCATAGAGATGCTTATTGATACAATTAAGGTCCGCAACCGGGATATTAAGAGTAATACTTGATTTTGGATATTGAATGGGTGACATAGGTAAATAAGGAGCATCATACAACAATTATGGTATTAAGTGACAAACCCTAAACCATAAAATTCGAGTTTCAGTAGCAGAGTTTCGTGACAGATGCAGTCAAAAGCTTTAGCCAAGTAGCAAAAAAACGCCATGGCCCTTTCTTCAGCATTAAGCCTCAAATACAATTCCTCTAGGGCATAAAAAATGGCGTCATCGGTACTTTTGGAGGATTGAAGACCAAACTGGGACCGTACGAGCAACTTATGTCTGTCCAAAAAGCTTATCATTCTTTTTTTAAAGTAGCCTTTCCACTGTCTTGGTCAGAGTGGGGAGTAGAGAAATTGGCATATAACTAGCGGGAGCATTTCTGTCCCCTCCCTGTTTTAACGACAATGGGAAGCATCCATTCTGAAATGAGAGATGTATAGCCTCAGCCATGGTCATCACGGCAGAATCAGGCAGGGCAAAAAAAAAACTCTAGACGTCAACTTCAAAATTACCTGTTTTTTAACCACAGTGAAAAATTAACAAGCAGGCCTTTTTCGGCTGTTGTCATGGAAACGGTACGTTAAAAGTTAACTTGTGTGTTTGATCATAGGGCTGATGGTCTATGAAACACCAGTTGAAGATAAGGCCGATCTAACAAACAAAATTACAGCGGCATGTACTGATATTATAAGAAGAACGCGTCTAAAAGTTACCTTCAGCAAGCTTTAAAAAACTTTGGTGTTCCTCCAGAAGGAATTAATTTCGAAGAAAAGTGACTGAATTATTATTAAGTGAAGAATTCTTTTTTTAGTTTTACTACTGACATTTCCAAAATTAATAAAAAAAAATAAAATAAAACCTTGCATTACAAAAATGAGTGAAGTAATCGAATTTGGGGTAAATGACAAAAAAGTCTTAAAATTTAAAGTACTTTCCTACTTTCGTCCCTGCAATCGACTTATATTTTTGAAGCGTCACGACGCCCAGGGCATCGAAAGCTTTATACGAAATCAAAGTATATCCATTTGTTTTCGAGATATATGTCCTCGGAGTTTTAACTGAACAACCCTGTAGATACACCGTAAGATTTACAAAATGAAACAAATACATCAGAAAAGGTAGATATACACAAATCCACTTACCCTTTAAGCAGGCTCTCGTTGTTAGGTCACAAGGTATGCCAGGAGGGCAATGCGAGCACTGCGGATTTCTTGATTCTTCTAAAAAGTAATATAATTAGGTAAATAAACTTGGTTGCTGCTTTTGTGAATTTTCACAAATACATTTTTATTTCACACCGAAATGCTTGACCACTTGACAATCAGCTCTATGATCAAACACACAAGTTAACTCTAGACGCTTACGTCAAAATTAAGTGTTTTTCAACCACAGTGAAAAATTATCAAGTAGGCTGTTTTCGGTTGTTGTCATGGAAACGGTACGTTAAAAGTTAACTTGTGTGTTTGATTATAGGGCTAAATACCTGTCTATAATTATAATTAATAGACAGTGAAAGTTTTTACATACCAATTACGCAATTACATCCATCACATCGATGTCCAATGTGAGCACAGTCGTTGTCCTTCTGACACTGGCAAACTGAAAATGATTATTAGTTATTTCTTAGAAGATCAATGATTTTGATACGTCGTACCTTTTACGCACCCTGGTTGGTGGTCTTGTACCTGACAGTCTTGCGAATTGGTGCATGGATTGGAATCAAGACAGGGGTTTTGGCATTTCCTATTGGTACATGCTTGTTGTGGAGAACATTCCGAATGAGATCGGCATTGTACATCTAAACGAACATACATACGTGATAATTATACGTAAATTGTAAAACTATTTATACTCTCTAGGACACTACAACATCTAAATCAAAAAAGCATGGTAGTGAAATATTGCATGTTTTTTTTTACCGTAACCCAATTAAAGCCATACTCTGAAGCACAGAACGTATATTTACATATTTACAAGTCATTTTCAACTACGTCATGCCAACTAACGTACTCGGTTCTACCATTCTTCTACTGATAAGAGATAGGGCTAATATAAGTACCAGATTTGTCGAAATAAAGGTAAATAAATCAAAAGAAATAGCGCAGCTGAAAATACAGAAAATATGGGATGTGTTTGTTCTAACGAAACATTTAAATAACGTCTGGCTAAAGCACATTAATATATTACAAAAGCAACTGAAATGTCAATAAATGTTTCGCATTTAAAAGATTTTAGTATAAACGCAAGAAAGTGGGGTTAATGAAAAACAATAATAATCTAGGAATAGAATAGACCCTGTGGCGGTAGAAAAAGAACCTTAAAAGCCAGTAATGAGAATATGGTAAAGGTAATCTTGATGGATGCATTTTCTTTTCCAGTTGTTGGGATGAAAGGCAGAAAAACGACGTAGCATAGAGAAGGTTGATATAATTACTGCAAAGTATACCGAAAGCAACGAGGTTCATCGTTTTCAATGTCTGACGTCAAGCACTAAAATCCTTGCACCTGGTGTTATTTTTACCTTTGAAGCATCCAAATTTGGGGTCTTGTTTATATCCTGGGGGACAAAAGTCACATTTTGGTTTATGATCTTCAACTCGACATGGAGTGTTTTCTGGGCAATTTGCGGTATTACATGGATTTTCACATCTAAATGCCCTACATGCTTGATCGGCGGGGCAACCATTATCTCTTAAGCATATGGATAGTGATGGGCTACAATTCTTCAAACAGATGCATGTAGGTTTGTGATTAACCACGTCGCATCCTTTGTCTGCAGGACAAGGCGATTCTCGGCTTGCAGTACATGGGTTTTGACATTGCTTATCAATACATGCCTTATTAGACGGGCATTCGCTATTGATTGTGCATTCTGATTGATCTGGTGCACATGATATTTCTCCCCGTTCATTTACCATAAATCCACTTTTGCAAACGCAAGTCGGTTTGTGATAATGCACCTCACATTTCTTGTTTTCCTTGCATTTTAAGCCTTGATTTTGACAAGGATCAAAACATTTCCCCGTATTAACGTCACATGCTAGTTTTGCGTCACAGTCTGAGTCGGCAAAACATATCGGTTTACCTGCAGGTCGTGGTTGTATTTTTAAGCAGTTAGGGTCTGGTTTACACGCGGTATTTGCTGAACCAATAAAGCATTCGGGGCAAGTACACCTGGGTCTATGTTGAAGCGTTTTGCACTGAGCGTTTTGCCCACACGCTCCTCGCAAACTACAGGGGTTAACGCACTGGAAGTTGATGCAAGCTTTCTGGTCGGGGCAGTCTAGGTCATTGTTACATTCGGCAGCTATAGGGTCATGGGACAAAAGAAAAGAAAGCTTTTTAAGAAACCGTGAAAGGAAATTTATATCACAAAACTCAACAATCGCATGCGGGTGTGACCAAGACAGTCAGAGAATTAGAGAAATGAAAGAGGCCATCTCAACACGACCGTACAAGCTGCAAGTATTTACAAGCGTTTAAAACAGCTTTCAGCCGAATAGTACTAGAGATGAATGCTATTTTACATATCAATGTGAGAATGCTCCTTTCATAGTTCCCAATCTGACTTATCATCTATCATACCCGCAGCGCGTAACCGCACGCGCCTTGGAATACCATCATTCAAAATTCATTCATGACCAAGATGTTAACGTTATTTGTGTGTGGAATGTGATTGGGTGAAAGGTAGTTAATTCAGGAACTTGTGAAAGGCAGATTGGAACCCTGAAGTGTACATTCCACATGACGAGTTGCTTTTACATTTGCAAAGATTCACAAAATACAATATTTACAAATAAATAATACGGTATGCTTGGAATCACCTAAACCACAAAAAATACCTAACACAATAATCTAATTATTCGCGCGCTACAATTCTCTAAGGGTTTCCACTAAGGTTGGCGAGGTACGATATTATGGATGTCGTAAGCTTTACAGAAAGTCATGTAAAATATTTTACAGTCCAAGATGACCGTTATAGGATTATTAAACTAAAAATTCAAATTTCGCTTTAAATAATCGCTATGTTAGGGTACTGTTTTCATAATGGAAATATACGACAATACGACGAAGCCTTTTGCGATAGTTTGACTGTAAAACTTTTTTCGTATCTTCGGTTAATAGGGGTACGGAAAGCTTGTTAATTTTTTTTTAATTGATGTATCTTCCATACCCTTTATCCAAATTTAATCAACTTGTTTAAAGGAGGATATCGCACTTATTGAAAACACGTCGTGGTCGCTACTTCACATCGCGTTTTCTAGAGGGCGCTCTTTCGCCAAGATTAAGCTTTTTCAAACTTTCTTAACATATTAAATAGCATATTTTATGATACATTATTTTTTATTGACTCATGTTTGTTCTTTAAGTCTCCTTTAAAAGGGTTTGGTTTGGAAATAAGTCTTAGTTAGTTGAAGAAGTCCGTAAAAACTAGTTACTTATAATTATTGAACTTTCTAATTATACGTCTGAAAGGTGCGAAAAATATGCTACCACAAATTCCCTAGACTTAAATAAGATCTAAGTCAGGGATGCACATACCGCGGCCCGCTGTCGATATTTATGCGGCCGGCCAACGAATTTTAAAAGCGATATTTATGCTGCTTGCCAACGAATTTTAAAAGTATTCTACTCGCCGCGCTCCGGTCTAAGCATATTGTTACGAAACACTTAAGGAAAACAATAATTTTCGATTTTCACTATATTTTAATAAATAAACACATAACAGCTGTTTCGGTACACTGTACCTTCTTCAGATGTGATTACTTTAATAATAATAATAATTTTATAGTTTTTTTTCACAAATATTTTTTTTAATAATTGGTGTATTGTCACAATATTCGACTAGAGGGGGGGGGGTCTTGAGGGGTGAAAATTAAAATCTGCTCGTTTTATTTTAAAATGTAGAGGGCGCCACCTGCGGTACCTTACACATTTAAAACTAAATAACCTTTTTGAGTATTTGACTTTTAAATAAAAATTCTTATTCTCCAACGCATTTTACCTAAAAAAGGTATACGTGGTAAGAGTTGATTTGAACAGCCGTTTTTGAGATATCTGGATTTAAAAAATTTACTTCGTGTATGGCCAGGTCTAAATATTGTAATAATTGAAAACAATTTAAAACAAAGGCGTTAAATTACAACAATATCACTAAAAACTGACTGGTGTCAAATCGAATCTAAAAAATAATTCAAGCATACATTTAAATTGTTAAATAATTTTCACATTTCTTTTCGTTATGGCCGTACAGTATACGAACGAAGAAATGACCGATGTGTTATTGGTTTTTGGATATTGCCAAGAAAATGGTTTAGAATCTTGCAGAGTATACAGTGAAAGATGTTTGAATCGTCGCTTACCAAACCATACAACTTTCGCGGCAGTTGAAAAACGTCTTAGTGAAACGGGTAGGTTTGCGCCTGTTTCTATTAATTATGGTCGTGCACATACGGTAAGAACTCCAAAGGTTAAGGAAAATATTCTAAATAGGATTGAAGAAAATCCCAAACTAAGCAGCAGACGATTGGGCTTAGAGCTAGGGCATGCAAAGATACCGTTAATAGGGTGACCAGAGAACAGCTACTGCACCCATTTCATATTGAACGGGTACAAGATCTTTTACCCCATGATTTTGAACGACGCCTAGCTTTCGCCGGTTTATCCAAGAACACAGAAATCAAGATAGGAACTTTAAACGAATAATTTTATTCACAGATAAAGCCCGTTTCACGCAATGATGCACCCGCAAATTGGCCAGCTCGATCCCCGGATATGACACCGATGGATTATTTTTTATGGGGAACTTTAAAAACCCTTGTGTATTTTTTAGGTAAAAGACGTTGGAGAATAAGAATTTTTATTTAAAAGTTAAATACAGGGTGGCTCAAAAAAGTGATTTTGTTTTAAATGTGTGCAAGTTTTTTTTTTTTTTTTTTTTTTTTTTAAATTGTAAAATTACTAATTTACAATTAAAATTAGAGCAGATTTTAATTGTTTACCCCACAAAACCCTCCCTAGCCGAATATTGTGACAATACACCAATTATTAAAAAAATTATTTATGAAATTTCCGAAATCATCCACTTTTGGACTAAGGTAAGTTGGGTTAGATCATCATAAGTAGAGGAAAACTAAGAGAGCTGGACCAGGTGGTGCTGGTGGTGCTGGTGGTGCAACTAACCCAGGTGGTGCAGGTGGTGCGTTTTACGATCTAACCCGGGTGGTTCGGTGGTGCGTTTTATGATCTAACCCGGGTGGTTCGGTGGTGCGTTTTATGACCTAACCCGGGTGGTTCGGTGGTGCTGTTTACAAAATAACCCGAAATTAAACCCGACTTTTTACGACCTAACCCGGATGCTTTCATGAGGCGGCTTCTCATCTAACCCTAACTTGATCCTTAATATTTATGAACTGACCCGAGATAAAACCCGACTTTTTACGACCTAACCCGGATGCTTTCGTGAGGCGGCTTCTCATCTAACCCTAATTTGAACCTGAATATTTATGATCTGACCTGAGATAAAACCCGACTTTTTACGACCTAACCCGGATGCTTTCATGAGGCGGCTTCTCATCTAACCCTAATTTGAACCTGAATATTTATGAACTGACCCGAGATAAAACCCGACTTTTTACAACCTAACCCGGATGCTTTCGCGAGGCGGCTTCTCATCTAACCCTAATTTGAACCTGAATATTTATGATCTGACCCGAGATAAAACCCGACTTTTTATGATTTAACCTTAGTGAAACGCCGCTGTTAAAGCGATATAGTAAAAAAAACTCGATTAAAATTTTATCTTGTTCGCTAGACCAATTAATTTCCAAATATTATAATTAAAACATACAATCACTACACTGGCGCACCGTCAAAAATCGTGCTTGCACTATCCCAACGTACAGAGCGTCCGCTTCAGAAAATACGGTGCCGTATTTTTTGCGCCGAACGCTCTGGAGGAACACACTCCGATTTGCAAGTACATACACGCTTTGTCGCGGCAAAGCTCGCCGTCAAATTACGGCCACTCTTTTGCGGTACCGCTTTGTAGGAAACCAAAGCTTTAGTGAAACGCCGCTGCCCCAGAACTCTGTCCATATTCCTCTACTGTGTTAATTTATGCGGGTAATAAAACCGACAAGGGTCGGATCGGCCTGCATACTTATAGAGGTAAAAAAACCGCTTTAGAATGTTTTTGGTATATCTTTTTTAGATAATTTTGGGGGAAATAATTTGCCTGAGATGCCAATTAAAAAAGCCTACATTTAATTGTATTTTAGATTCTTGAATTTTGTACATGGATTAAAAATCTACTATTTCTTGAAATTGTATACATTATGCTAGATAATTATTAATATAATGTTATTAAGACTTTGTAAATATCTGTAAAAACTGTTCTAAATCGTGTCATTTCTGAAAATTGTATACTGAGTGATTAGAATTTAGTAAAAAATTAAAAAAATGTTTTAATGTTATTAAGACCTGTGAAAATTTGTAAAACTGTACAGAATTGTATTATTTTCTGAAAATGATATACTGAGTGTTTAGAATTTAGTAAAAATTAAAAAAATGTTTTAAATTTGTTAAATCATGTGAAATCTTGTATAAAATGACTAGAACCGGTCTTAATCATGTCATTTCTGAAAATTGTATACTGAGTGTTTAGAATTTAGTAAAAAATTAAAAAAAATGTTTTAACGTTATTAAGCCCTGTGAAACTTTGTAAAAAATGACTAAAACAGTCGCAAATCGTCCTATTTTCTTAAAAGTGTATACTGAGTGTTTAGAATTTAGTAAAAATTAAAAAAAATGTTTTAAATTTGTTAAATCATGCGAAATCTTGTATAAAATGACTAGAACCGTTCTTAATCATGGCATTTCTGAAAATTGTATACTGAGTGTTTAGAATTTAGTAAAAAATTAAAAAAAAATGTTTTAACGTTATTAAGCCCTGTGAAACTTTGTAAAAAATGACTAAAACAGTCGCAAATCGTCCTATTTTCTTAAAAGTGTATACTGAGTGTTTAGAATTTAGTAAAAATTAAAAAAAATGTTTTAAATTTGTTAAATCATGTGAAATCTTGTATAAAATGACCAGAACCGTTCTTAATCATGGCATTTCTGAAAATTGTATACTGAGTGTTTAGAATTTAGTAAAAAATTAAAAAAAAATGTTTTAACGTTATTAAGCCCTGTGAAACTTTGTAAAAAATGACTAAAACAGTCGCAAATCGTCCTATTTTCTTAAAAGTGTATACTGAGTGTTTAGAATTTAGTAAAAATTAAAAAAAATGTTTTAAATTTGTTAAATCATGTGAAATCTTGTATAAAATGACCAGAACCGTTCTTAATCATGGCATTTCTGAAAATTGTATACTGAGTGTTTAGAATTTAGTAAAAAATTAAAAAAAAATGTTTTAACGTTATTAAGCCCTGTGAAACTTTGTAAAAAATGACTAAAACAGTCGCAAATCGTCCTATTTTCTTAAAAGTGTATACTGAGTGTTTAGAATTTAGTAAAAATTAAAAAAAATGTTTTAAATTTGTTAAATCATGTGAAATCTTGTATAAAATGACTAGAACCGTTCTTAATCATGACATTTCTGAAAATTGTATACTGAGTGTTAAGTATTTAGTGAAATGGTGGCTATTTAGTTAATTCGTGACTTGTTTTGTACAGATTCTTTAGCATTTCTTAAGAACCGAAAAAGAAAACAGAAAAGAAAAAAATAAAAGAAAAAAACAACTCCAAGTGTCTTTGCGAACAATCGGCAATAAAATAGAGTATTTCAGTTTTTAATTTTTCGTAAATAAAAGTTGGTTAGATTAATAGTCTCTGTGAATATAATAACATAAACAAAGTGATATGCCGTAAATTTAGGAGTACAGTATAAATTATGCCTCTATTAAAATATACCGCAATAACTAACTACCAAAGGATTTTTGATATTTTGAATATATTTGATGCTCATAGCATTATCACATTTCCAAAGGCTCTAAATTTTAGAAAAATGTTCTAATAGAATATGTCTATCAATATAAAGTAAAGGTATTGTTAGGTTTTTTTAAAAAATACGACCTACAACAGTCTCTGCTACAGCATGGCTGACTCTGTAGAAACTTCTGTGAAACCATAATAATTATATCAATAATCGAGTTGTCGTTATGATAATATTTTCTTCCAATATCCGACTCCACTATCCATAAAAGTTATGTTAGAAAATTCATAATTGAGCGCATTGTAATTTTTTAAAAAGAAATTCACTTCACACACAAAGATGTAGCCATTCAATCCATGAAAATAATGCAAGTCAGTATGCGTATGTTATGGCTAACTGTTTAAATGTCTATTCCTTCCACGTTTATCGGAAGAAATACTTTTTTATACTAGTATTTTAGTTGAAAATAAGATCATAAATCATCTATACAAAACAAGCGTCCCTTATGGATTTGAACGAAAATCATAGATTCGACTATTTTCATGAAAAATAAATCTAAGTACGGAATAATGCAGGAAGATTATCTATTTTCTTGGTTTAGAAAGTGATGTAGTTAAGATTTATAACTTAGGAATAAATAAATTATTATTAATCTTTTCGATCTATTTCTCTTGCATATTTAATTTCTTTGATAGTAAGAACTAATCTTTTTATTTTACAAAGTAAAAAAAAGCTAAAGATCGGCGTTGTCAGTCAGGTATAAGAACTGATTTAACACGATGGTTTTTGTACAAACGTTCACATACAATTGTATGCTTTTTAACCGATTGTGTTGGAAAAAATGACGATTTATAGATTAGATATTTAGACGAAGAGCTAACCTTCTCAATAAACTATTGATTATTGCCCTGCTAGCTAGACAACACTTTTTATGTTAGTCAAAAAAAAAATTTTTTTTTTCGGACGCTATTACAGATTTCATCGTTAACTAACAAACATTAAGACCAAAAAAATTAGCGTGCAAGATGAAATGTATAGGTTCACTTCATTTCTACATTATTTTACAACTCTCAATCGCATTAAAAACAAGATCGAATAAAAAATAACTTATGACATATGGACGAAAAATGTTTTTCGGGCTATTTAGGTTAGCGACCGCATTACGTCTGAAATACTACATTTTTCGAGCTTATAACATAATTTACTATTTTAACGTTAAAATAGGGGAAATGATGTATCAAAATGGATACTTTTTTTTTATCGGTCACGAGATTATAGTTTCTTTTAAAATGAACTCTAATATTTACAACACAAAATATCCTTTAAACCACATTAGTTTAAAACTCGTCTGTCGCTTTCCCTCTATTGTGAGTTTGTTTAAAGTATAGCGTAGTATATATTTAGATGAATTTCGCAAATGTTGAATACTTTCAAAACTGAAAAAGCCGCCCTTTGCAATAAATATCTCCGTAGAGTTAGGTACCCTGCAGATTAAGGGTATTTCAGCGGATAATCATATACAAATTCAAAGATTTTGTCTATTTTAATAGATTAACAAACAATATCTATAGGATGACTTTACTGATAAAAAAAAAAAATAACAAAAATCCATAAAGTCTAGGCTCACATGAAATTCCATAAAGAGCAGCTGCATAGCCTTATCACATCAAACTATATTTTTATTTCGTTCTATTGTCAAAAGTCTGTGTTTAGGAGATTATCGTTCATTTTAAAATGAACTCTAATATGTACATCACCATAAACTACCTCTTAAGCCGTCGTAAAAATACACTTTTCGATTTACCTATATATTGATTTTCTAATATTAAATATCTACAATAGTCGAAATTCGCTCGCTAATACCTATGTATGCAAGGTTTCTTCAAAAAATGACAATTTTGTTGTTTAATGGCTTGAAAAAATGGAAAAAGGAGGTTTTTGCATCCATTTATTTCCAGATGAGTGTTAAAAATACTTATAAAACTCGGTATACCGAAGATCAAACATTAATGAGAGGGTTGAGTCCTGTTTGCCAAATCCTGATTTTTAATTTGACGTTGGCAACGGTACAATTTTTTAACATTTATCATAAGAGGCGTATATTTTTGGAGCTTAGATCTACCAGTTTATCCACGTCCCATTTATTGTTAGTGCTTTAGTAATTTTACTTTCCAATTATTTTTTACCAAAACGCGTAGTTGAAACAGTGTCTATATCAGACGATATAATAAATTTTAAGGATTAATTTGCTTACAAATGCACTTTAATTTATTTAGGCTAAAGCAGCCAGACATATACTGGAACTACGAAAACCCTATTACAATTTGGTTGCCTAGAGAAAATTTTGTAAAAAACATAGCTTTCTACACAAATGCTTGCACATTATGTACCTAACATTTTAAGATACCTGGCGACATCAATGTAAGCATTGACATAATGACGCAAGATATAGATAGGTACTAGAATATTCAAGATTTCTATTAACGATACACTTCAGCATACATGCGAGATGTCATTAATGTCTACGGAAGGCAACAGACATACCAGCTATTTTTACATGGGATTCCATAGACTTGGACGCTTCTTGTTTAGAAATATTTGATGTCATCTTGAGGAGTTCCGTATTGAAGCATCAAACCTACCTGCCAAATAATTGACGAAATATGGGATATCATAAAATATGCCCCCCATCGAACTAAATGATCCTATAAACCAGCTTCACAGACCGTAATTTGTGATGCTAACACGATTAATACGCAATAGAACAAGATTAAGAAACAAAATTTAAAGTAGCTCTTTATCACACGAAAATAATTAAATAATTTACGCTTACAGAACAATAATTATTTTAAAAAGCTGTATAACTAAATATATTATGTTATTAGGAATATTCTGTCTAAAGTAACAGCTAATCTTAGTCGAAAATGAGATCGTATTATTGATTGTTGAATTCGTTAGGTATGAAATAAAATTAGAGATTTCGTCTATTTTTTCACGATTAAAAAAGAATACCTCTATTTAGCTAAAAATGAAACGATTACAGTGGTAGATTAATTCACTTTACCAAGCATGTAAACTACTAATTTTGCAATAAATATCTTCTATATTTCTAGGTAGGTTTACTCGAAAATGTGGGGCTATTTTCATCAAAAATCCCGATACGAAATTGAAAAATTTGCCTATTTTTGTCGGTTTACAAAGTGATAGTGGAATATTGGTTTGATCAAAGAACAATAATTATTTTAAAAATGTTGTATAATTAACTAAATGTCGGTGTTATCAGGCAGGCAAGAAGTTATTTATCTGAATCTTATTTGTACCATTAGCGTTTATATACAAATGTTAGTGGTTTTCAAAAATTGATATCTCGGAAATTATTAGGTTTAGACTTATAATACGCTTATTAAAAAATAATGACTACTTTATGCAAAATTCAAAAATATTATAAGATGTAGGGTATCCCAGTAACTTAACCAAAGATTTTCGGTCTTCGTAAAGCTTTACACGTTTCTTCAGCGTACCAAACATTCACTTTTTTTAAATATTGACATCGGGTTAGGATTCTGAACATAGGATTAACATCACTCCAATAGTGAACATGTTGCGTTGTCACAGTTCCATTCGTTGAAAAGTAAACAAAACCGTTTAAGCTACGTGGGGAATAAATAAAGTTGGCTTGTTGAAAAATTTTAATATTTATTAAGGTAAAAGACTATAAATATATCGATACAACACTTTGGCATTTCTAATACTACAAACATGAATATCTAAAATGTGATATTTACAACCGTCAACTCTCTCTCCCTTCTCTAATTTTGGTACACCAATGCTGTCTTCTAAGTTTATAATATATGGCGTCCTGCAGTTTAATTCCGAAAATGTTTTAACTAAAAATTCCTCTTTAACACATCCTTTAACGTAAATAATGTCTGCGTCTATCAGATTGTTGGATATGATATTATGTAGTTCCTTGTAATCGGTATCACCATAATTATAAAGGATACCATGATGATTTCCAAATAGATATTTGACTTGTTTCTTGCAAGCCTTACTTAAGGTGTCGAATGGTTTAACTGGTTTAAAAAAGTAACTTTTCATACTATTCCCATCATAAATAGCCAATTCTTTCGCGCAAAATTCAGGTATGTTAAATCCTTGAATATCGACTACAACGAACTTCATTGTCTGAAGACTCAAATCAAACAAGTATATTTTCATATTTTTATCGCTCTTAAGTTCGATTTCAAAAGCACACCCCCACTTTTCGATAATTTCACAGTCTTAGCACATAGATCTTATATTTTTATTTACGATCAATTCATCTTTATTCGCCAATCGTCTCAAACGAGTCTGCTTTTGAAAGTAATATAGCCTTAGTATTCAGAAAATATTAATGATATCGGAGCCTAAAACATCCTTGACACTAAAAAATCATTGTGTTTCCTAACAAAACCCATCATCTTGTCTATTTAGCTTGCTTTCCTATTGTTTAGCAGGTTAAATAAAATTATTATTTCGCTCTTTTTGTCTGTACTGAATCGTTAGGGGAATACGTTTCTAGTTCTATAAGAGAGACAGTTAAAATTTATGTAAGCAATCAAAAATCCTACACTATGAGCTACTTAGTTAAAATTTCATATTTCCTTCCTGGTTCAGGCAAAATTTGTGATGTGTCGGACAAAATTTATAAAAATACGAAAAAAAAAAAAAATGCTGGATGCATTTTTAGCGTGACTTTCTATTTAATACCATCTTATTTCAAGCTATAATTCGGTTGTCAAAATGAGAATAAAATAATTTTCCCATGGTTTATGTCATCTTAAAAAAGTCAAAAGGTTATATTCTGTAGAGGGTCAGATACATTCAAATTTAAATATTTTCTCCAAGAAGAATTTTAAGATAGTATTATAGTAAATAAAAATTCTATACCTCCAATATTTCATGGAAACATATCGTGTTCTAGCGACATAACCCAAAAGTACCTCTATTCAGAAACGCATCGTACTTTTCTTGTCAATAATTGTCTCATTGTCCCATCCATTACATTATTATAATCTTAAAGCACCTGTTACCAGCATTATCTGTTTTTATGGTTTTCATAAAACATAGCGATTACCGATGAAAATTAAACGAAAACTTAATAAATAACTTTTTTTTTCAACTGAAATAGACTGATTTTCGATGGAAAAATGTTACTTATAACTAAAAATGAATATAAGACATATACGCAATGATATTTAGAATAAATCAATCTTTTCTAAAATTACTATGAAATATTCACAAAATCGTTTCGTTATAACCAAAGTAGCAAGGCTTGCAGATTTCGTATAGAGTTCAAACGCGATACTGAGATGATCTTTTTTTTTTTTTTATATTTTTGTAGGATAATGCACCACTACGTTGTAAGTACTTGAGAGAGGACTTTCTTGAAAAATCCTCAAATTTCTCTGCAATTTTGTTCCTTTTAGAGTTAAATTCACACAGAAAACCCCGTATTCTTATCTTTCAGGTTGGTATATTAAAAAGGGCTTATTAGTATGGTTTAGAAAACAAGCAATATTAATTAACGGATGTTTTTTCGTCGTATGAAGAGTTGAAAAATTTTTTTTCCACTCCAATGGTTACGATGCAGAGAGTCGGGTTTCATCATAATCTTTCAGGGTAGCTCAGGTTTGATTGCATGTAGAGAGTCGGGTTTCATCATAATCTTTCAGGGTAGCTCAGGTTTGATTACATGTACTAAGGTTAGTGCTCCTTGCAATCGGTTTCAGGTTTGACGCGCCCCCCTCAGGTTTGTTCAGGTTTCTCAAACGTTTGAGAAACCTGAACAAACCTGAGGGGGGGGGGCGTCAAACCTGAAACCGATTGCAAGGAGCACTAACCTTAGTACATGTAATCAAACCTGAGCTACCCTGAAAGATTATGATGAAACCCGACTCTCTACATGCAATCAAACCTGAGCTACCCTGAAAGATTATGATGAAACCCGACTCTCTGCATCGTAACCATTGGAGTGGAAAAAAAATTTTTCAACTCTTCATACGACGAAAAAACATCCGTTAATTAATATTGCTTGTTTTCTAAACCATACTAATAAGCCCTTTTTAATATACCAACCTGAAAGATAAGAATACGGGGTTTTCTGTGTGAATTTAACTCTAAAAGGAACAAAATTGCAGAGAAATTTGAGGATTTTTCAAGAAAGTCCTCTCTCAAGTACTTACAACGTAGTGGTGCATTATCCTACAAAAATATAAAAAAAAAAAAAAGATCATCTCAGTATCGCGTTTGAACTCTATACGAAATCTGCAAGCCTTGCTACTTTGGTTATAACGAAACGATTTTGTGAATATTTCATAGTAATTTTAGAAAAGATTGATCTATTCTAAATATCATTGCGTATATGTCTTATATTCATTTTTAGTTATAAGTAACATTTTTCCATCGAAAATCAGTCTATTTCAGTTGAAAAAAAAGTTATTTATTAAGTTTTCGTTTAATTTTCATCGGTAATCGCTATGTTTTATGAAAACCATAAAAACAGATAATGCTGGTAACAGGTGCTTTAAGATTATAATAATGTAATGGATGGGACAATGAGACAATTATTGACAAGAAAAGTACGATGCGTTTCTGAATAGAGGTACTTTTGGGTTATGTCGCTAGAACACGATATGTTTCCATGAAATATTGGAGGTATAGAATTTTTATTTACTATAATACTATCTTAAAATTCTTCTTGGAGAAAATATTTAAATTTGAATGTATCTGACCCTCTACAGAATATAACCTTTTGACTTTTTTAAGATGACATAAACCATGGGAAAATTATTTTATTCTCATTTTGACAACCGAATTATAGCTTGAAATAAGATGGTATTAAATAGAAAGTCGCGCTAAAAATGCATCCAGCATTTTTTTTTTTTTTCGTATTTTTATAAATTTTGTCCGACACATCACAAATTTTGCCTGAACCAGGAAGGAAATATGAAATTTTAACTAAGTAGCTCATAGTGTAGGATTTTTGATTGCTTACATAAATTTTAACTGTCTCTCTTATAGAACTAGAAACGTATTCCCCTAACGATTCAGTACAGACAAAAAGAGCGAAATAATAATTTTATTTAACCTGCTAAACAATAGGAAAGCAAGCTAAATAGACAAGATGATGGGTTTTGTTAGGAAACACAATGATTTTTTAGTGTCAAGGATGTTTTAGGCTCCGATATCATTAATATTTTCTGAATACTAAGGCTATATTACTTTCAAAAGCAGACTCGTTTGAGACGATTGGCGAATAAAGATGAATTGATCGTAAATAAAAATATAAGATCTATGTGCTAAGACTGTGAAATTATCGAAAAGTGGGGGTGTGCTTTTGAAATCGAACTTAAGAGCGATAAAAATATGAAAATATACTTGTTTGATTTGAGTCTTCAGACAATGAAGTTCGTTGTAGTCGATATTCAAGGATTTAACATACCTGAATTTTGCGCGAAAGAATTGGCTATTTATGATGGGAATAGTATGAAAAGTTACTTTTTTAAACCAGTTAAACCATTCGACACCTTAAGTAAGGCTTGCAAGAAACAAGTCAAATATCTATTTGGAAATCATCATGGTATCCTTTATAATTATGGTGATACCGATTACAAGGAACTACATAATATCATATCCAACAATCTGATAGACGCAGACATTATTTACGTTAAAGGATGTGTTAAAGAGGAATTTTTAGTTAAAACATTTTCGGAATTAAACTGCAGGACGCCATATATTATAAACTTAGAAGACAGCATTGGTGTACCAAAATTAGAGAAGGGAGAGAGAGTTGACGGTTGTAAATATCACATTTTAGATATTCATGTTTGTAGTATTAGAAATGCCAAAGTGTTGTATCGATATATTTATAGTCTTTTACCTTAATAAATATTAAAATTTTTCAACAAGCCAACTTTATTTATTCCCCACGTAGCTTAAACGGTTTTGTTTACTTTTCAACGAATGGAACTGTGACAACGCAACATGTTCACTATTGGAGTGATGTTAATCCTATGTTCAGAATCCTAACCCGATGTCAATATTTAAAAAAAGTGAATGTTTGGTACGCTGAAGAAACGTGTAAAGCTTTACGAAGACCGAAAATCTTTGGTTAAGTTACTGGGATACCCTACATCTTATAATATTTTTGAATTTTGCATAAAGTAGTCATTATTTTTTAATAAGCGTATTATAAGTCTAAACCTAATAATTTCCGAGATATCAATTTTTGAAAACCACTAACATTTGTATATAAACGCTAATGGTACAAATAAGATTCAGATAAATAACTTCTTGCCTGCCTGATAACACCGACATTTAGTTAATTATACAACATTTTTAAAATAATTATTGTTCTTTGATCAAACCAATATTCCACTATCACTTTGTAAACCGACAAAAATAGGCAAATTTTTCAATTTCGTATCGGGATTTTTGATGAAAATAGCCCCACATTTTCGAGTAAACCTACCTAGAAATATAGAAGATATTTATTGCAAAATTAGTAGTTTACATGCTTGGTAAAGTGAATTAATCTACCACTGTAATCGTTTCATTTTTAGCTAAATAGAGGTATTCTTTTTTAATCGTGAAAAAATAGACGAAATCTCTAATTTTATTTCATACCTAACGAATTCAACAATCAATAATACGATCTCATTTTCGACTAAGATTAGCTGTTACTTTAGACAGAATATTCCTAATAACATAATATATTTAGTTATACAGCTTTTTAAAATAATTATTGTTCTGTAAGCGTAAATTATTTAATTATTTTCGTGTGATAAAGAGCTACTTTAAATTTTGTTTCTTAATCTTGTTCTATTGCGTATTAATCGTGTTAGCATCACAAATTACGGTCTGTGAAGCTGGTTTATAGGATCATTTAGTTCGATGGGGGGCATATTTTATGATATCCCATATTTCGTCAATTATTTGGCAGGTAGGTTTGATGCTTCAATACGGAACTCCTCAAGATGACATCAAATATTTCTAAACAAGAAGCGTCCAAGTCTATGGAATCCCATGTAAAAATAGCTGGTATGTCTGTTGCCTTCCGTAGACATTAATGACATCTCGCATGTATGCTGAAGTGTATCGTTAATAGAAATCTTGAATATTCTAGTACCTATCTATATCTTGCGTCATTATGTCAATGCTTACATTGATGTCGCCAGGTATCTTAAAATGTTAGGTACATAATGTGCAAGCATTTGTGTAGAAAGCTATGTTTTTTACAAAATTTTCTCTAGGCAACCAAATTGTAATAGGGTTTTCGTAGTTCCAGTATATGTCTGGCTGCTTTAGCCTAAATAAATTAAAGTGCATTTGTAAGCAAATTAATCCTTAAAATTTATTATATCGTCTGATATAGACACTGTTTCAACTACGCGTTTTGGTAAAAAATAATTGGAAAGTAAAATTACTAAAGCACTAACAATAAATGGGACGTGGATAAACTGGTAGATCTAAGCTCCAAAAATATACGCCTCTTATGATAAATGTTAAAAAATTGTACCGTTGCCAACGTCAAATTAAAAATCAGGATTTGGCAAACAGGACTCAACCCTCTCATTAATGTTTGATCTTCGGTATACCGAGTTTTATAAGTATTTTTAACACTCATCTGGAAATAAATGGATGCAAAAACCTCCTTTTTCCATTTTTTCAAGCCATTAAACAACAAAATTGTCATTTTTTGAAGAAACCTTGCATACATAGGTATTAGCGAGCGAATTTCGACTATTGTAGATATTTAATATTAGAAAATCAATATATAGGTAAATCGAAAAGTGTATTTTTACGACGGCTTAAGAGGTAGTTTATGGTGATGTACATATTAGAGTTCATTTTAAAATGAACGATAATCTCCTAAACACAGACTTTTGACAATAGAACGAAATAAAAATATAGTTTGATGTGATAAGGCTATGCAGCTGCTCTTTATGGAATTTCATGTGAGCCTAGACTTTATGGATTTTTGTTATTTTTTTTTTTTATCAGTAAAGTCATCCTATAGATATTGTTTGTTAATCTATTAAAATAGACAAAATCTTTGAATTTGTATATGATTATCCGCTGAAATACCCTTAATCTGCAGGGTACCTAACTCTACGGAGATATTTATTGCAAAGGGCGGCTTTTTCAGTTTTGAAAGTATTCAACATTTGCGAAATTCATCTAAATATATACTACGCTATACTTTAAACAAACTCACAATAGAGGGAAAGCGACAGACGAGTTTTAAACTAATGTGGTTTAAAGGATATTTTGTGTTGTAAATATTAGAGTTCATTTTAAAAGAAACTATAATCTCGTGACCGATAAAAAAAAAGTATCCATTTTGATACATCATTTCCCCTATTTTAACGTTAAAATAGTAAATTATGTTATAAGCTCGAAAAATGTAGTATTTCAGACGTAATGCGGTCGCTAACCTAAATAGCCCGAAAAACATTTTTCGTCCATATGTCATAAGTTATTTTTTATTCGATCTTGTTTTTAATGCGATTGAGAGTTGTAAAATAATGTAGAAATGAAGTGAACCTATACATTTCATCTTGCACGCTAATTTTTTTGGTCTTAATGTTTGTTAGTTAACGATGAAATCTGTAATAGCGTCCGAAAAAAAAAATTTTTTTTTTGACTAACATAAAAAGTGTTGTCTAGCTAGCAGGGCAATAATCAATAGTTTATTGAGAAGGTTAGCTCTTCGTCTAAATATCTAATCTATAAATCGTCATTTTTTCCAACACAATCGGTTAAAAAGCATACAATTGTATGTGAACGTTTGTACAAAAACCATCGTGTTAAATCAGTTCTTATACCTGACTGACAACGCCGATCTTTAGCTTTTTTTTACTTTGTAAAATAAAAAGATTAGTTCTTACTATCAAAGAAATTAAATATGCAAGAGAAATAGATCGAAAAGATTAATAATAATTTATTTATTCCTAAGTTATAAATCTTAACTACATCACTTTCTAAACCAAGAAAATAGATAATCTTCCTGCATTATTCCGTACTTAGATTTATTTTTCATGAAAATAGTCGAATCTATGATTTTCGTTCAAATCCATAAGGGACGCTTGTTTTGTATAGATGATTTATGATCTTATTTTCAACTAAAATACTAGTATAAAAAAGTATTTCTTCCGATAAACGTGGAAGGAATAGACATTTAAACAGTTAGCCATAACATACGCATACTGACTTGCATTATTTTCATGGATTGAATGGCTACATCTTTGTGTGTGAAGTGAATTTCTTTTTAAAAAATTACAATGCGCTCAATTATGAATTTTCTAACATAACTTTTATGGATAGTGGAGTCGGATATTGGAAGAAAATATTATCATAACGACAACTCGATTATTGATATAATTATTATGGTTTCACAGAAGTTTCTACAGAGTCAGCCATGCTGTAGCAGAGACTGTTGTAGGTCGTATTTTTTAAAAAAACCTAACAATACCTTTACTTTATATTGATAGACATATTCTATTAGAACATTTTTCTAAAATTTAGAGCCTTTGGAAATGTGATAATGCTATGAGCATCAAATATATTCAAAATATCAAAAATCCTTTGGTAGTTAGTTATTGCGGTATATTTTAATAGAGGCATAATTTATACTGTACTCCTAAATTTACGGCATATCACTTTGTTTATGTTATTATATTCACAGAGACTATTAATCTAACCAACTTTTATTTACGAAAAATTAAAAACTGAAATACTCTATTTTATTGCCGATTGTTCGCAAAGACACTTGGAGTTGTTTTTTTCTTTTATTTTTTTCTTTTCTGTTTTCTTTTTCGGTTCTTAAGAAATGCTAAAGAATCTGTACAAAACAAGTCACGAATTAACTAAATAGCCACCATTTCACTAAATACTTAACACTCAGTATACAATTTTCAGAAATGTCATGATTAAGAACGGTTCTAGTCATTTTATACAAGATTTCACATGATTTAACAAATTTAAAACATTTTTTTTAATTTTTACTAAATTCTAAACACTCAGTATACACTTTTAAGAAAATAGGACGATTTGCGACTGTTTTAGTCATTTTTTACAAAGTTTCACAGGGCTTAATAACGTTAAAACATTTTTTTTTAATTTTTTACTAAATTCTAAACACTCAGTATACAATTTTCAGAAATGCCATGATTAAGAACGGTTCTGGTCATTTTATACAAGATTTCACATGATTTAACAAATTTAAAACATTTTTTTTAATTTTTACTAAATTCTAAACACTCAGTATACACTTTTAAGAAAATAGGACGATTTGCGACTGTTTTAGTCATTTTTTACAAAGTTTCACAGGGCTTAATAACGTTAAAACATTTTTTTTTAATTTTTTACTAAATTCTAAACACTCAGTATACAATTTTCAGAAATGCCATGATTAAGAACGGTTCTGGTCATTTTATACAAGATTTCACATGATTTAACAAATTTAAAACATTTTTTTTAATTTTTACTAAATTCTAAACACTCAGTATACACTTTTAAGAAAATAGGACGATTTGCGACTGTTTTAGTCATTTTTTACAAAGTTTCACAGGGCTTAATAACGTTAAAACATTTTTTTTTAATTTTTTACTAAATTCTAAACACTCAGTATACAATTTTCAGAAATGCCATGATTAAGAACGGTTCTAGTCATTTTATACAAGATTTCGCATGATTTAACAAATTTAAAACATTTTTTTTAATTTTTACTAAATTCTAAACACTCAGTATACACTTTTAAGAAAATAGGACGATTTGCGACTGTTTTAGTCATTTTTTACAAAGTTTCACAGGGCTTAATAACGTTAAAACATTTTTTTTAATTTTTTACTAAATTCTAAACACTCAGTATACAATTTTCAGAAATGACATGATTAAGACCGGTTCTAGTCATTTTATACAAGATTTCACATGATTTAACAAATTTAAAACATTTTTTTAATTTTTACTAAATTCTAAACACTCAGTATATCATTTTCAGAAAATAATACAATTCTGTACAGTTTTACAAATTTTCACAGGTCTTAATAACATTAAAACATTTTTTTAATTTTTTACTAAATTCTAATCACTCAGTATACAATTTTCAGAAATGACACGATTTAGAACAGTTTTTACAGATATTTACAAAGTCTTAATAACATTATATTAATAATTATCTAGCATAATGTATACAATTTCAAGAAATAGTAGATTTTTAATCCATGTACAAAATTCAAGAATCTAAAATACAATTAAATGTAGGCTTTTTTAATTGGCATCTCAGGCAAATTATTTCCCCCAAAATTATCTAAAAAAGATATACCAAAAACATTCTAAAGCGGTTTTTTTACCTCTATAAGTATGCAGGCCGATCCGACCCTTGTCGGTTTTATTACCCGCATAAATTAACACAGTAGAGGAATATGGACAGAGTTCTGGGGCAGCGGCGTTTCACTAAAGCTTTGGTTTCCTACAAAGCGGTACCGCAAAAGAGTGGCCGTAATTTGACGGCGAGCTTTGCCGCGACAAAGCGTGTATGTACTTGCAAATCGGAGTGTGTTCCTCCAGAGCGTTCGGCGCAAAAAATACGGCACCGTATTTTCTGAAGCGGACGCTCTGTACGTTGGGATAGTGCAAGCACGATTTTTGACGGTGCGCCAGTGTAGTGATTGTATGTTTTAATTATAATATTTGGAAATTAATTGGTCTAGCGAACAAGATAAAATTTTAATCGAGTTTTTTTTACTATATCGCTTTAACAGCGGCGTTTCACTAAGGTTAAATCATAAAAAGTCGGGTTTTATCTCGGGTCAGATCATAAATATTCAGGTTCAAATTAGGGTTAGATGAGAAGCCGCCTCGCGAAAGCATCCGGGTTAGGTTGTAAAAAGTCGGGTTTTATCTCGGGTCAGTTCATAAATATTCAGGTTCAAATTAGGGTTAGATGAGAAGCCGCCTCATGAAAGCATCCGGGTTAGGTCGTAAAAAGTCGGGTTTTATCTCAGGTCAGATCATAAATATTCAGGTTCAAATTAGGGTTAGATGAGAAGCCGCCTCACGAAAGCATCCGGGTTAGGTCGTAAAAAGTCGGGTTTTATCTCGGGTCAGTTCATAAATATTAAGGATCAAGTTAGGGTTAGATGAGAAGCCGCCTCATGAAAGCATCCGGGTTAGGTCGTAAAAAGTCGGGTTTAATTTCGGGTTATTTTGTAAACAGCACCACCGAACCACCCGGGTTAGGTCATAAAACGCACCACCGAACCACCCGGGTTAGATCATAAAACGCACCACCGAACCACCCGGGTTAGATCGTAAAACGCACCACCTGCACCACCTGGGTTAGTTGCACCACCAGCACCACCAGCACCACCTGGTCCAGCTCTCTTAGTTTTCCTCTACTATCATATTTAAGCCTCAGAAATTTGTGGTAGCAATTTTTTCCGCACCTTTTAGGGATAGTCTGTATAATCATTAGGGCCTAGGTAACAGAGGTGGTTTATATAGTTTGTTGAGAATTGCATGATATGTGAACGTGTAATGAGGTCATTCTGCTAGACGTCCGTTTTGCTGTCGATACGAAATCCTTTGAAGTTAATAAGTAAGGTTTTCGTCCATTTCAGTCATATTTCTGGGTGCATACGATGCGCCGATATTGCAAACGTAAGCGTGAGCGCGCAACAATCCTTTTAGCGAGACCGCTGCTCTGCATACGGAAAAAATGGCGTTAGGATGCTGTCGGCACACTGATATTTTTACGTTGAGAGCGCCTGCTGGTCTTTTCCTTATGCTGTGTCTGCAATAGTCTGTAATCGATTTGTCAAAATGGTGTCAGAGTCGGCATTTGTAGGTCGTTGTGTAAAACCAACATCAGTCATCGTGTACTGTGGTGTGTTCGCGATAATTGGATAACTGAATCTTGGCGAATCAGCGCTCCATAGAAGGCGCAATGTAAACTACCGACTACGACGATTTCTTAATAAGTTTAAAATTCTCTTTCAAACGAGCTGAAGTTAATTCAATTTGAATATGAAAGATACATCATTTTTAAACATGGTTTGTTCACAAGCTTCCCCCAACTTTATTACCAAAGATACGAAAAAATATTTAAAACAAGCTGTCGCAAAAATCAAGGAGTTTTTTATTTCCGTTATTAAAACATTTGAAGCGAATTTTAAATTTTTAGTTGCATAAACCTAGCGATCATCTTAGAAGCTTGAAAATATTTTACGTCAATTTCGCTGGGTCGATTTGGGTAATACAATTTTCTCTTCCTATTCCGTAAGGTTATGGCTTCCGTAATAACCTCGTCAACCTTAGTGGGACACCCTGGATTGAAAGATGTGGTGTTTTTACACAGTATTGCAGGATGTACTTAACTATACAAATAGATGCTTATTCCGACAATAATGTCCTTTATACCTAAAATATTGTCAGTGATTTTTATATGAGCATATTTTCGTCCCTAAGTAATTTAACCAATTATTGTGGATTGTTGGGCCAGGACAAAAAAAAACAGAAAAATATAAAAAAAAAGTCTGTATTTACCAACGTTTCGACACCCAGATGGTGTCTTCTTCAGTATGGAACCAGATTGAACAAAAATTTGTTTAAAAATTTCACAAGAACATAGCTAATATCTTAGTCTACTGTTATCATTATTTTAGATTTGTATATCTCCCCAATTCCACGACTTAAAATTAAAAGCTGTTAACACCAATAATTACACATTAAAAGAAACGGCAATGATAACAGTGTTGTTACTAGTGATTTGTAGATTTTAAATGTAGCTGTTGCCATTAATGTTTTGTTTTAATATATAGGTATAATTATTGGTATTAACAGTGTTTTAATATTGAGTAATTAAATTGAGGAGATACGCCCATCTAAAAAACGATGACAGTTAGTAGACCAAAATATCAGTTGTATTCTGTAAAGCCCTGAACAAGACACCATCTGGGTGTCGAAACGTTGACAAATACAGATATTATTTTTAATTTTTCGGGGTTTTGTCCTAACCTGACAATCCACGTTGATTGATTACCAGTAACAATAATAGAAATTTTAATTCTATCACAGCACCTTTTTGTAGTGTTATGTATGACTGCTTTAGAATCAGGGGGTGTCAAAACAAGAAAAACAGAATAAATAAAGCCTTTTTTGTACTGTATACAAAACATCTATAGAAAGCACATACAAATATATATATTTTTTAACATTAAAATTTTCTGGCTTACCCTTCCGGCATTCTATTTCTGGCGTACCCGAATGGCCGGGTTTGCAACGGCATACAAAGAATGCCTGCTCTCTTATACATTCCGCGTTCTTACCACATCCTTCTGTTCTACAGTCTAGTTCAATTCGATCAACAGTACCTGCAAATGAAGAATTATACAGAATTAAGGCCATTACTTAAATTTTTTCAATACTTACATTCGATTGTGGGATCACCTGCGGGTTTATTTGAAGGACATACACATTGTGGCTTACCACCAATAACTTTACATATGGCTGCTTCACCACATAAAGTGTTTTTACACAGATTGACTATCTTAGCGTCACAATCACAGCCCGTGTAGGCGTCACCTATACATCCTGGTGAGCAAGAACACTCGTAGCTGTCATCTGGCAAATCTTTACATTTAGCATTATGACCACAAGGATTTTTGAGGCAAGCTTGCGTACCTCCTTGTTTACATTCTACCAAAGCGTTTCCAACATACCCCGGTGGACATGAACAGTAAGCTTTTCTGTCAATGATTTTGCATTGAGCGTTGACACCACAAGCGCTTGCTTCCAGACATGGATTTACGCATACTCCGTCAGAACCACACTTTTTATTTGGTTCGCATTGGTCATCTTGCTTACATTGGTACGGAGAACATAAATTGTTAGGATCACCTTGATATCCATCTGGGCACAAGCATAGTTTTCTGTGATCAGACACCCTACAGATGGCATTTTTACCACAGGCAAAAGGCTGTTTACACTGGTTCTGACATTTTCCTTTTTGACATGCTTCTGAGTTGGAACAATCGTTGTCCGATTTACAGCCAGGAACGCATGCTCCCTTGGAACAAATCTGTCCTTGAGCGCATCCCAATTGTGGTGAGCATTTGTTTCTACATTGAGCGTTAACACAAGTTTCTCCGCAAGAACAGTCAGCAGTGGATTGACATTTTTTTGTACAATATCCGGCTCCATCGCATTCGCAGTGATCATTACATTTTGTAGATGCTTGAATACAAGAAACTAGAGGATCGCCGAAAAAATTAGCGGGGCAACTACATTGCGCCAAGTGATTTGTCACTGTACAGTTTGCGCAGACACCACATGTTGCGAATGTGCCACATGGACCTAAAATTAAAATATAATTGACCATAGCACACAGATTTACCATTGCATTAATTATTTTGCTTACTTTGGCATTTACTGTTAATACATGCTTGATTATGTGGACAGACAGAATCATTTCTACACCCAGTGATACATAGCCGGTTTTCACAAATTTGATCAGTACCGCAAAATCCATCTGAGTTACATATTGCCTGACAAACACCCCGTACACATCGTTCATCTTCCAAGCAGCTATTGTCACTAGAAAAACAGACATATAATAAAATCATTTAAAGTCTATTAACTTTCAAAATATACACGACCTAAACATTGCCACGTGATAAAATAGGAGGGACATCGGCGCGTTTCCTATTCTTATTGGCCGTTCGATAATAGAAATTGAAAGATCCGACCAGCTGATTGTCTAGGAATGTTTTTTACAGGATTGCAATCAGTTTACGACCGATTTTGGGTTCTGACGTCATATAAAACTGTGATGTTTGCGCATATGCATCAGAACCACGAACGATGACCGGGAACCAACAGTGGCCACTCATTCCCTAGCTGCCAAACTATCGCCCATGTTCCGCGTCCGCTCTTAGAAAGAGCACTCAAAGTGGCGACGAGGATAATAAATTCAGTAACACGAATCTCAGTATTTTAAAAAGAAACGTGCAACCGGACGGCGTGAGAACAAAGAAAATGGCGGTCAATCCAGTTGGACATTTTTTAAAATTCAATCCCGATGGCGATGATTGGGTAGTATACTACGAACGTTTGGAGAGTATTTTACAGCAAGAGGACAACAGAAAAGTCGCTGCTCTTCTCAGTTTAGTGGGCGCTACAATGTATATGTTCCTGAGGGACTTATGCAGCCCAACCCATCCAAATAAGAAAAGCCTGAAAGAACTAAATGGAATCCCGAAGAAGAATTTTACTGAGCAGTCAATTGTTTGACGGGAAAGAAAGCGCTTCCGCAAGGTCAAACAGGAAGCGGGAGAGTCAATAGCCGATTGGAATGCGCTTTAGTCATCAGCGAGAAATTTGTAACGGAATCAAAAATAAAGAAAATCTAGACCGTTTATGTGAAGAAGGTGAAGAAGCAGATCTGAGTAAATTAGTGGAGATTGTAAAAAGAAAGGAGAATCTGGCAACTACATTCGAAGTTGCGGGGCTTTTAGTTTCATTTGAAAGATTGCATCAAATAGGAAAGGTAAGTACAAACACATTTTCGGACGAAGTAGTTATTGGAATGGCAACGTAAAGGGTTCCAACGTGTAGTATAGAAAGGGATAATTCTGGTCATATATGTTCCTTAATTAAGATTTGATGTGGAAAACACAGAGATAGAGACCAACCCAAGAATCCAACAACAAAAAAAAAACGAAAAATCAGGGGGTTTTTAAAGACATCAGAACCAGTATTTAAAATTTACTCTATATTTTATAATACCTATATCATATTACGTCACACCCTGATATTTCAATTTAATTCAATCATTTAGCACTAATTATTACAAAAATAAATTTTACAAAATTCTAAGTGTGGCTCTGTTCGATTTTAACTCCGATCACGTGGATTTGTTTTGATCGTATCTATCTTAAAACTATATCGACTATAATATAAAATCGTATAAATAAGAACTTACGTTCTACAGATGGCTCGGCATATACCCTCAACACATGATTGATCTTTATCACAGCCCTTATTTTCAGTACAAGTTCTTTGGATATATTTACACGATTCCAGTGGATTGCCCTCTAGTGGCTCTGGACACTCGCACAATTTCCGGTGATCTGCTACAGAACATCTGGCATTCGTTCCACATGCCGTTGGAGACGTACAGGGATTAGCGCATTTATTATTGATGCATGATTTATCAGATGCGCATCCTGAGCTTGTTCTACATCCAAGTAAACATTTTAGTCCTTCACAGACTTCGCCATTTCTACAGTCATCGTCTTTTCTGCATATAGGTTTGCATACACCACTTTCACAACGCTCATTATTAAGACACCCTGCGTCCGCAGTGCAAAGGCTTCTGCAAAATTCATCTTTACAAACATTGTTATTTGAGCAGTCGGCATTTTGATTGCAAGGCTCAGCGGGAGTGCGGACGCATGCTATTTTTGCTGATGGGTTAGGTACGAGTCCTGCTCTGCACGAACATAGAGCCCTATGATTTGATACGGAACAATGTGCATTTGGCCCACATGGACTCTCAAGGCATGGATTAGAGCATTTGTTATCTACACAAGACTCGCTGCTGCTACAGTCTTCATCTCCGTGACAGCCAAAAATACACTTATTTTTGAGGCAAATGTGTCCAAGAAAGCAGTCATTGTCGACACGACAGGTAAGCATACAGTCTCCCTTGAGACATTTTTCGTTAAATGCGCATTCTACATCGGACTGACATTGTGCTATACATATGTTTTCTTTGCAAGTCGTATTAGCTCCACATTCGACGTTTGACAAACAAGTTACAGGTACTAAAAAGCAAGAATGTTTTAATAGTTTAAAAGAAAATGTTATAAATTAGGTATACTTACATCTAATGCATTCGATGTCATGATCACCAGTAAACTTTTCAGGGCAACTACAGATTTTATTATGATTTGATATGCTACATTGCGCATTCATTCCACACGCCTTTGGTAAGTTGCACGGATTAAGACACTGTCCTTGTAAACATTGTTCAGTAAGTTGGCATTCGCCATCTTCTTTACATGACTGTTTGCAGATATTTCCATAGCAGTAAGTATTAGCTGGACAATCGTGCGTATTTCTGCAATTTACTAATCTAGGCCGACATCCACCTGTTAAATCAATTGGGGTTCCTTCATAACCATTTCTACAACTACAGTGTCCTACGTGATCAACAGCTATACAATCGGTATTGGGGCCACACAAGGTGTTTTCACAAACGCTTTTACACTTGCTTATTTTTTTATCGCATGATGCAACAACCGGACAGTCTGTATCTTCTACACATTCTACAGGGGTTCTACAGCCTTCATTATATGCATCTCCAATGAGACCGTGTGAACACTGACATTTAAATGATCCTCTTGAGTTTATACACGATGCTTTTGGACCACATGGTTCATCTGCACAAAAATCAATGACAGTACATCCTTTTAACGGATCACCGGTATTTCCAGGCTGACAGTAGCAAACTTGTTTGTGTTCTTCTGCTGAGCACAAAGCATTTTTCCCGCATGGGTTGTGGACCAAGCAAGCAATTTTGCACATATTTTGGTCACAAAGTTTATCAGTAGAACAATTTTTGTCTGTTTCGCATTCGATCTTTTGGCATCCCACTTTATCGTTGGTAGGATTTCCTTTAAATCCTAGTTTGCAGATACATTGTGGCTTATGATTCTTAGAGACACATTCAGCATTTCTTCCACAAAGTATGCTTTCACAGACGTGAACACATTCCGGTTGACCGATGGCATTTGATAAACATTTTTCACTAGAATCACAATCGTTGTTAGTTCGACAACGAACTTGTTGTTGGCAAATATTATCCAAGCAAAATTGGTGTTCAGGACAGGAGGAATTGGATTTACAAATTGGTTGACAGTATCCCTGTATACATAACTGGTCAGTAATACAGTCGCGGGAACTTCCACAAAGAGAGGTACAAATGCCATTGTAACAATTAAGACCTTGAGGACATTGGTTATCGCTAGCACAGTATTGCACAGCGATACAGCCTAGGTGGGGATCTCCAGTGGTTCCAGCATTACAAGCACATGCTGCTAAGTGATTGGTAGGAGTGCACTCGGCATTGTGACCGCAAACGTTAGGAAGGGTGCAAGGATTAACACATACTGAGTCGATACAGGTCTTCTCTAGAACACAGTCGTTGTTATCTGCACACTCGATCGATATGCAGTTATGATATTGATCTTCTCTTGTTTTTTCGGGACAACTGCAAGAAGCTTGATGAGCAACTGGTAAGCATTTTGCATTTATGCCACATGCATCTTTTATTTCACATGGATTTCTGCAGATTTCATTGTCGCAATAGGCAGAAGTTGGACAGTCGGCATCTGTTAGACAATCTCCGGGTTTTCGACAGCCAGTCGTTATTGGGTCTCCAACAAGCCCTTCCTCGCATATACAGGAAAATCCTCCATCACTATCTATGCACCTAAAACATATTTATGGTGAGAATACGGTATAACCAACTACATAATAATTATTCTTGTTCTTATTTGAACTTACTGTGCTGTTGGATGACAGGGATGATTTTCCTCGCACTCATTTATATTAACACATTTGTCTTCAAATAGTCTATAACCATCTGAACAAAGACATAAAGCATCGTGATTTTCGGACAGGCAAGTACCTTTTCCACAGTCAACAAAATCGCAGGGATCTAAAAATATTAATTAAATAATAAATATAATAAGACAAACATACAGTGTGTATCAGCCAAATGGAATAAATTCGATAATAAATACATGGGGGCGTGTCCGAAAAACCGTAGGGACACGTCGATTGGCATTTCTAGTTGCGCATTTTTTTCAATAAAAACTTCTTATACAGGATGTGTCATGTAGCAGTGGCCAATACTAACTTTCTTATTTTAAATGCAACACCCTGTATATTATTCAATTTTTGGATTCTTCAGAAAATTTAAGACATATTTTATGTACAGTATCCTATACCTATCTTCAACTGTTTTGGAAATATTAAGTGTTTTCAGATTTATTGTAAAAATTAACAACACACTAAAAAACTAATAAGTAAGTAATACTGTTTATTTCTTGATAATGTAAAAAACAAAAAAAAAACATTAATGTAGGAGATGTTGAAAATGCTCGCCGCGAACGTCTTGGCAACATCCTAATCTTAAATAGAAATTTCTTCTAACGTTACTGAACATCTCAGGCGTGACCGATCTAATCGCAAGCGTTATTCGTCTTCTTAAGTCAGCTAAGTCGAGGTGTTTAGTTTTGTATACAATATTTTTGACATAACCCCATAAGAAGAAGTCTAATGGCGTCAGATCAGGGGATCGTGCTGGCCATTCCATCGATCCACGCCTCCCTATCCACCGATTTGGAAATACTCGGTTGTGGTACTGTCGGACATTGATTTGGTAATGGGGTGCTCCATCTTGCTGAAACCATATCATATTCGCTGGAAGTTGTGGGTTTGCTGGATCAGGATATAATTTTGTCAAAGTTAGCAAGACATTATTTTGGAGCATTGCTAAATAATTATCGCCATGTAAATTGCCATTAATGAAAATGGGACCTATGATATGATCTCCAACAATTCCCGCCCAAACATTAACCTTTTCAGGATATTGCGTATGTTCTTCTCTCATCCAGTGAGGATTTTCCCTAGACCAATAGTGGCAATTCTGATGATTAGCATGACCGTGAAGTGTAAAGGTGCACTCATCAGAAAACAAAACATGTTCTAATTGGATCACATTGTTATCTAACATTGCCATCATTTGTTCACAAAAATACATTCTCCTATCAAAACCGTCTGCCATGAGCTCATGAATAGGTATAATTTTATAGGGATACATTTTATTTTCTTGTAATGTTCGAATAATCGATGAATGGCAAACATCGAACATTGGGGCTGTTTTTCGACTAGAAGTATGTGGGTTTTCCTTAACTTAACTTAAGCATAATATCTAATTTGGTATAATCACTTATTGCATTGGCAGCTACTTCTTTTATCTGCTTTACATATCCAAGCTGGCGAAACTGCTTTTCTATTTTACTAATTGTCCCTTGAGTTATAAGCGGCAAATTTGGAAATTTTTCATGAAATAAGCGAGCAACTTCCATTTGTGTCCGTGTTTCATCTCCATAACCAATCACCTGTAGAATTGTTATTTTGCGCATTTCTGTTAAATAAACCATTTTTCTGATATGCAGTTAACGAAATTCAAACGACCATAACACTGACATCTACTGTCATGCAGACCGACAACAATTTGCTAAGGTCAGGCGTTTTAAACAAAAGTAAACAAAGCTATTTGTACCTTTTTTTTAAATTTCATATCAGTAAAAACATTTTAACATCAATTTTCAACATCTCCTACGTTAATGTTTTTTTTTGTTTTTTACATTATCAAGAAATAAACAGTATTACTTATTAGTTTTTTAGTGTGTTAATTTTTGCAATAAATCTGAAAACACTTAATATTTTCGAAACAGTAAAAGATAGGTATAGGATATTGTATATGAAGTATGTCTAAAATCTTCTGAAGAATCCAAAAATTGAATAATATACAGGGTGTTGCATTTAAAATAGGAAAGTTAGTATTGGCCACTGTTACATGACACACTCTGTATAAAAAGTTTTTATTGAAAAAAATGCGCAACTAGAAATACCAATCGACGTGTCCGGGCGTTTTTTCAGACACGCCCCTATGTAATCATTATCGAATTTATTCCATTTGGCTGATACACACTGTATAATTGTAGCAAATAAGAAATTAAAAGGTCCAATTTCCCCACAAATTTTTTTAATTGATGATGAAATTGTGAGAAAATTGGACCTGCTACAATGTATAATACCTCACGCGGGTAAATATTTCAAATTAAAACTAGTAATGTTTACCTACCTATGCATTTATTGGAATGTGCATTACAAAATCTGCTGGTTGGACAATCATCACTTTCTATGCATTCGACTTTAAAACAACCAAGATTCTTGTCAAATGGATTTCCAAGGTGACCTGGTGGACAGGCGCATGCTAGTCTATGATTTGTAACTTCACATAAGGCGTTAACACCGCATTTTGTCAGTTCAGCTTCGCATGGATCTCGACATTTACCTCGTTTGCACACAAGATTATCTGGACAATTTTTATCTGATCTACACTGTCCTGGTCCGCTACAACCCAAACTTGTGTACGGGTCACCAACCAAACCTTGAGGACAAACGCACTTATATGAACCCATTTGGTTTTTACAGACGGCACTCTCATGACAAGGGTTGGCTTCACATTCATTTATGTCAGTGCATCCTTGGGGAGTTCCAATAAATCCGGTATTACATTTACATTTTCCTTTAATACAAGCCTCTGAAGTTTTGCAATCGGCATCCCGAATGCATCCTGGTTGACATACTTCATCTCTACATATTTCGCCAGTTAAGCAATTGCTGTCTCCAAAACACACCTTGAGGCAACCCTTATTGGTACATCTTTCTCCTATAGCACAATCACCGTTGCCGTTGCATTTAAACGTGCATTGATCGTTAAAACAAATATGGTCGGGAGAACATTTACTACTGTCGTTGCACAGTGTGGAAATTCGGATGCAACCTTGTTCTGGTGTGGGATTACCTTCAAATCCAGCAAGACATTTGCATAAAGTTTTGTGGTTTTTACATGAACAGATGGCGTTGGGACCACATATGTCTTTATTTTGACATGGATTTTGGCATTCATTGTTAACACATGCCTGTTCTGAGGGGCAATTTTTATTACTTCTGCAACCTATGATACACACACCTTCAATACAGGCCTGATTACCTAGACATTGACTGTGGTCTGAACATGGATTGGCACATTTTTTATCTAAGCATGATTCGCCATGTGAACAATCCTCGTTATTACGACAAACTGGTCTGCATTGCCCTTTATGACAAACTTCGTTTCCACAATCCACGTCTGACGTGCAGGTTGTAATCAGTCTAAGACATCCATCTTGAATTCCAGTTTCGGCTGTTTTATACCCAGTTGGACAATTACAAACGGCCTTTTTATTAACGACCTCACAAACGGCATTAGCCCCACACGATTTTTGGGAGCAAGGATTGATACAGTTTCCCTGATGACATATTGTGTTCTGGGGACAGTCTTTGTCGCCGTTTGGACAGTTTCCTTTTTGTCTGCATCCTGAAATAAACGGATCACCAACAGTGTCTTTCGGACATACACAATTATACCCGTTATGGGTAGATTCACACGCAGCAGTGGCGTGGCACGGGTTGGATTTACAGGAGTCTTTAAGAACACATTCAACTTCAGCAAGAGGATTCGGGCTGTACCCCGGTGGACATTGACACGTGGCTTTGTGATCTACCCCAATGCACACAGCGTTGGTTCCACACGATTCCTCATCACATACATCGTAACATGTATGAGTTAAACGGTTACATAATTGCGTTGGTGGACAGTCTATATTGTATACACATGGAACTGATTCACATCCTTGTGATGGATTACTTGGATCACCAATGTATGAGCCTGATGGACACTGGCATTTGGGCGCATGGTTATTAACAGCGCATATGGCATTAGGACCACACTTAATTATGTCGCATGCTGGTAGGCACATTCTTCGGTTTTCTTTAGGATGTTGTCTGCAGGTGTCTTGTTCCGAACATTGCGCATCGGATGTGCACGAATCTTGCTTAACAAGTTGACAACCGTTTCTACCATTCGGATTACCGGAATATCCATCATAACATTGACACTGTCCTTTATGTGCTTCTGCCACACAAGCTGAATTATTGGGGCAAGTATATTGTGCACACACTGACACACATTTCAAAATACCAAGCGCGTCGGGTTGGCATGAAGAAACAGAGTCACAGTCATTATTATATTTGCATTCTGGAATGGATGGCTTTTCGCAAGATGATTTTACAGGATTCCATAAATATTCGTCTTTACAGGCACAAGTTGGGTGTCCAGCCACATCAATTTTACAGGCTTCATATGGTCCGCACGCTACAGTTTCACATGGATTTATACATCGCTGTGCTCCCTTAGAGTCTATTGCGCAAATGGTTCCGAATTTGCAATCAGTATCCTTTACGCATTCTCGTGGATTTACTCGTGGCTCGATTTGACATCCCGTCTTTAGGTCACTAGGTTTTCCAATGTAACCTGGACTGCAAATACAAGAAGTTCTATGTTTATCAGCAACGCAGAGGGCGTTTGGTCCACATTGAGCTTTGGTACAGGCATCCACACATTTTCTTACGCCTTTGCCAATTTGGAAGCAAATTTCTGCATTTGTACAATCAACGTCACTTGTACATTGACCGTGAATCTTGCATCCAAGTATAAGGTCACTAGGACTACCAATATATCCCGGTGAGCATTCACATTTTCCATTATTGCATGCTGCTTTGGGACCACACCTGATAGAATCACATAGGTTTATACACTGTCCTCTTTTACAAGAATAACCGTTGGGACAAAGAAGATTTCGATTGCATTGGCAGTTTTCATGATCTCTACATATACCTCCTTGGACTTGGCTGCACATGACAAATGGATTTCCTGCATACCCTTCTTTACATCTACAGTCGTAACTACCGATAGTGTTAATACAGGCAGCACTGTTTCCACAAACGTTGTTGTTACATTCGTCAATATCTTTACATTCAATATAAGCATTGCCCGCAAAGCCACGTCTGCAAGAGCACTCAATTCCATTAAATGTGTCGATGCAGTCGGCATTTTCACCACAAGCTGTCGGTGAGCATCCGGTTCGTTCTTGAATTTTGATTTCACATCCTTCATAGGGATTTCCGTTGGTTCCGGTATTACAAACGCATTGTCCGCTAAGAAATCCATATTCACAGTGCGCGTTCTTACCGCAGTCTGGTTTGCATGATGGTCCAATATCAGCTAAAACAAAATATTAACATAAGATATACTGATTTTGGCTTATAATGTTTATTTTATTTTTGTGCAATAGTAGAAGTGCAATACTTACGAGGCATACAAACAACATCAGCGTTTCCATCCAAATTATGATCGCATACGCACTTATTGATGTTTTTGTCGCAATGTGCTCCAACACCACATATAATCCCTTCACATCTTTGTTTACAACGTCCACTGATGCAGACTTTCGGTTCTTCACACGGACGACTAGAGGAACATATGTCCGTAGTACACTGACCTCCTGGGAAAGGATTACCCATCAATCCTTCCTCACATCTACAGGTTGGACCTCGTGTTGATACAACACACTGGGCACCGGGAGCGCAGTTAAAATCATCGCAAGCTAAAAATAGGTCATAATGAAAGATTATTTTCTTATCTAAATGAATGTGTCCAAATCACCAAACAAAATTAACCAACTTACGTGATACACATTTTCCTTCCGAGTCTTTAATGAAGCCAGCATTGCATTCACATATTGCTTTGTGGTTTTCTGCTCTACAACGCGCATTTGTTCCGCATAAGACGACTGCGCAAGGGCTAATACAGGTTCCGTCTTGACAACTTAATATTTTAACACAGTGCCTGTCAAATTGGCACTCGGATCGGCCTGGAGTCTCAATAATACATTCGCCTTTATATGGATCTCCGGTCATTCCCCTGGGACAGATGCATTTGTATCCTTCCAATAAGTTAAGACAGTGTGCGCCATATCCGCAGGGGTTACGTTTGCATTCGTCAATGTCCATGCAACCTTGAAGGGGATCGCCTTCATAACCTGGTTTACAAGCACATCTAGGTGGATCGCTGGGTGTGCAGTTAGCGTTAATGCCACACGGGAAGCGTTCACAGGGGCTTTTGCATTTGTTTTCGTCTAAAATGTCTGTGAAATAGGGTGGAGGACATACACATTCGCCAGGTTGTACGCATCGCTCGTTTTCGCGACATTCTTTATCGTTGATACATTTCCTTTGGGCGGGAGAACATAACCCGTTATACGGATCTCCACTATAGCCTTCTGGACAATGGCATTCATAAGCACCTGGTTTATTAATACACGCGGCACCGTAACCGCAAATTTGTTGCTGTTCCATACATTCATTGATATCCTCACATGTTCCATCAACTGATGGTTTGTAGCCTTTTGGACAAGCACAGTAGCTAACTCCCCCTGTTATAGAAATGCATTCTGCTCCGTTAGGGCATGAGTTATCAGGTCCACAACTTGCCAATACACAATTTCCATCTTTTAGTTCGTAAGGTGGCTGGCATCTACAATCAGGGCTATTACATTCTAGGCATTCTAAAAATGGATTGCCGTTAAAGCCCGGTGGGCACTGACAGTCGTAACTTCCTGGAAGGTTTTTGCAGATAGCGTTTATACCACAAGCTTCTTTGTCTCTGAATTCAGTACATTCATCTTTATCTCTGCATTTTTCAGTTTTGCGATCTCTAACAAAACCATTTACACAAATACATACACTTTCACTGGTAAACTCATCCAGGATGCACTGTTCTCCTGCTGGACAGGGATTGGTATTCGAACATCCCGAAGATGGAGGAGCCATTCGGGTGCAACCATTTCTATAAGGATCGCCAGTGGTACCTCCAGGACATTGACAAGAAAAAGTGCCAGGTTCATTCTTGCAAATAGCGCCAGATTGACATGGATTTTTAATACATTCATTTATATCTGCACATCCCGAAGACGTATTTGTGTATCCAGTACTACAAATGCAAGTTGCCTTATGGTTAGCTAGTAGACATTCTTCATTAGGTGAGCAGTTTACGGTTTCACAAGGATCTGAAATAGGTTACAGTATTAATTATTACATAAACTGAAGGAATTGTGTACATATGACTTTATGAAATGTTTTTTTGACACTTACGCCTACAATCATTTCCAATGTTCGGTTCAGGGCATAGACATCGTTTCTTTTGGTCACACAAGGCGTTTCCAGGACAATCGGCGTCTAGTACACAAGTGACAATTTCATTGCATTTTGTCTTGGCGTCTGGATCAGGTACAGTTCCCTCTGGGCATTCACAAGTGTAACCTCCTGGTAAATTCTGACACACAGCGCCCAGCCCACATATGTCGGGTAAAGAACATTCGTTTATATCACTGCATTGTTTGTTTGGATTGCCAGTAAAGCCGGGTTCACATTGGCATGCGAACGTTCCTGGTAAATTGGTGCATTGAGCATTGGCACCGCACCGTCCGCTGGGGCCATTGGCTTTGTCACATTCGTTAATATCTAAAAATAGTTGTAAAAATAACAATTTTTTAGTATCGCTTTAGAAATGCTGGACTTACCAATGCATCCAGCTGAAATATCGCTGGGATTAAAAGTCCAGCCGTCTTCACAAATACAATATGCCTCATCGCCATCAGGCTTGCAGTAGGCGTGGTTGCCACATTTGATGTCTTCACAAGGTGCTTTACATTCGACCATAGGTGGCGCTCCAACATACCCGTCCTGACATTCACACTTAAAATTGCCAAGGTAATTTAAGCAGTTTGAATATGGTCCACATGGTTTTGTAACGTTATCGCATTCGTTGATGTCAATACACACAGAGCCTTTTGGCGCAAATCCTTTTTGGCAAAAGCATTGATTTTCTATACATTCAGCGTTGTTTGTGCAATCAAAGTTGGATTGACACAGAATATTTACATCAACCTAAAAAAAAAATATTTTATTAAACATTCATTCAAACATTCAACAGCATCCATTTCATTTGCCGGAGGTGTCACGTCACTTTATCATATAAAACTCATTGTGAATTATTAACCTTTCTGAAATTAAGCGATCCTCCTGTGAGTTGTCGAAAATGATATGAATTTATGTATACAGAGAAAAGCAGTCAATTAAAAACATATAGTTTGTCCAAAATTGTACCGTTGCCTTTAAGGACCATAAACCAACTACCTGATAAACTATATATACTATTGCGTGGTCATAATGGTCGGAAAAATACAAATAACAGCTACAGGGTCGAACTGTCGTCAACTGTAAATTAACTAATGTATTTATATTTTATTTTACTTTTGCGTTTTTCAATAGTAATAATAATTATTGAAACTAAAGAAATAACAGTTTAATATCTGCATATTCTATTTATTAAACCGAAAACAAAATCGTACAAATTTTACAGGCTAATTCTATTTCGCTATCAGTTTAATATTATTTCCTACAGTGAACGTAAGAATTTTCTACTTTTATTATACAGGGTGTTTCACTAATATGGTGAAAAAAAAATTCAGGACTGAAAAAAAGTTCTTATAAAACTCTGTGTCCGGGAACGCTTCGTTTCGGAAATACAGGGTGTTAAAGTTTAATTTTTATTTTTGTTTTTTCTAAATAATTTTTGAAATAATGTCGATATTTGAACTAAAATTGGCATCTAGAAGGTGTTTGAAATGCGAAGTTCGAATTTGATGTTAGCATGGCTCCCACTTGTAGAGGGCGCCACATACATGTCTTTTTACTCTTTTGAGGAGTCATAACTTTATATGTGCTTGTATTACATTTTTATTCAAGAAAATAGATTTCAGCATTTCAGAATAGAACTCATCCACTATTAATGACCATTGCAACCCTTCTTTGCCCTTAAATCATCATCGACATTTTGCGAACCGATAACCCTCGGTTTTAAACATCAACGCTCTAACTAATTGGGCCATCATAAATATTTTGGTTAATTCGCTTATCGAAATCTGCTTTTTACTTGCTTTTCTGAATTTTCATTCTTCGCCTGATATGCCACTAAATCATTTGAAATTTTAAAATTATTTCAAGCGATAACATGTACTTGTACTTTAAAGTCTGGTACGTGACAATTTAGCCCTGCCGTTTTGGCGTTAGGACATTTTAACGCCGGACTTTTTTTTAGGTATGTACTTATTCGGCTGAATTAGCGCTAACCACCGCCATACAACCCAAAAAAAAGAGCCTAGCGCCAAAACGGTCGGCGCCAAAATGTCTTACTCTGTTAAAATTACATAGAAATATCGGAATATATCCTTTGTTGGAAAACATGGTTCAATATCAACACCCTACGTACTAGCGTAAAAGTAAAGTGATAAATTTCATTTTTTTTTCTTATTATGCAGCAGGGACAGTAGGTATTTTTGGTACAGAAGAAATTTAATTTCAAATATGGGAGACTAGCAGCTATTTAGATACTCTTAAGTTCATTGCATCCTAGTATTACTACCGTTTCTTGCCATAATTGAAATTTAAGGGGCTACAGTGATATTTTTCCAAACTACATATTTACACAGAGGGTGGAAAGTTTAACTTTAATAAATTCTGTGCACGTCAACCTTTGTTTACCATTTGGTTGAAACCGCCCCTTACTATTTGTTCCAAAGGCATTGATATATGTCTTACCACCACCCAGGCCGACAGTCGGCGCCACGAAATGTATATTACACTCTCTCCATTTCTCATTTATACCAAATATTAACCTTCAAATGCGCATCTTTAAAGAAAAAAGTATCTTTTTATCGTCTCCTTCAATCTCAAAGATGTTGTTATATTTTTAAATGAATGTCGTACAACATCCATCATCCCATATACTTTTAAATGCCTATTTAATAGCTTTTTAGGTCACTTATAATAACGACAGCTAATAGGAATTCATTATATTTGATAATCTATAATCTATAATAAGATTCGTTATTATTTATAATTTAGTAGCTTCTTAGTCGCCTTATAAATATCACTCATATATTGGAAATTTGTTCCAATTTATAGCTAACGCAAATATTTAATTAGTGACAACAAAACTTAAAATAATTAACAAACTTTCTTCGTGCCCTTTGAATTCTTATTTTCGTAACTGTACTTTTTCTCAGTGTACCATAATCCTGTCTTCGTACCGATACAATAAAACGAACGGAAAGTTTCGGTTTAAATGCTGTGTAACAAAATGTTTCTCGCATTATTATTGTATAGGGTGTTCAGGAGTTTTGCGCCGTAGTTGCTTGGAAAGAGATTGGAAAACCCATATCAAATTGAACAAATATCGTATTTATTGCTCTAAAGCAGGGATGCACATTGCACATACCGCGGCCCGCTGTCGATATTTATGCGGCCCGCCAACGAATTTTAAAAGCGATATTTATGCGGCCTGCCCACGAATTTTAAAAGTACTCTACTCGCCGCGCTCCGGTTTAAGCATATTGTTACGAGACTAGAAATCTGTCGCATCAACTAGACTACTTTAAGATTCGCGAAACTACTAAAACAATAACTGTAGTTTTATAATATAAATAAATATATTAATAGCATAATTGACAAAAGACAAATGCACATGTTTATCAAGTTATATAATTTTAAAGCCGGACCTGACGTACACGCGAACTGCGCAGGCCCAACAGTTCCGGAAAACGTCGCATGCTGGGGACATTTCAGTAACACGGTATTAGCAATATATAGGTTATATACAGGGTGTACCAAATTAAGTGCGCACCGTTGCTAACTTTTTTTATTATTGGAGATACAAAGTCGGTTAAATTAGCAAAGTAGTAGCATTTTTTCTGTTAATTAAAATGGTGAAAGCAAAAAACCAATTGGACATAACGTTTCTGATTAAATGACAAAAATGTATTTTTTTCTAAATGGCACACCCTGTATATTTTTTACCGAAACGTTTGTAAATCGTATACGGAATAAAAAAGTTTATATGCAATATTGGCCTAAAATTTAAAAAACATTAACACAGCCATGGAAATAAAAAATGGTTTGCCTTTGGCGTTTTCATCGAGACTGCCATGAAAACAACAATGAATTTATTTATTTATTTCAGAAATTAAAACTCGATTTTATTTTTAGCGGAAGAAATAAAAAAAAACTGTATTAAATTTGTTTTGATTTTGCCTACACATATCTTGTATCCATTAGCAAAAAATGAGTATTCTTTCAGTGTCACCAAGTAATAATGTTTGCACGGGTCGGTACTTATAAGGTACAAACTTATATTTTTTTAAAATCCTCCAAATTGTAAATAAACTGAAACCACTGTCTCTTACCAAATCTTTAGTTGAATTATTTTTGTGCGCTTCAAAATATGCCAATACATTTACTTCTACTTGTTCACTTATTATTAACTGTTTTTTAATCCTTGTCTTTATAAAATATCTTTCGTTGCTTCTAAATTTCCTATACAGCCTTAGTATTGCTCGAGTGCTAGTACACTATTTTTTCTGCAACCATGATACGTTTGAACGCCATTTTGTAATATTCAAAAGCAAAAACTAGATAACTTAACGCAAAACTACGAACATTTTGGCTTCGTTAACAATAATGGCTACCCAAAACGAGGACACTTTAGTTAATTCGTTTTTGTTTTCATGGTAGTCTCGATGGAAACGTCAAAGGCAAACCATTTTTTATTTCCATGGCTGTGTTGATGTTTTTTTAATTTTAGGCCAATATTACATATGAAATTTTTTATACCGTATTATACGATTTGCAAATATTTCGGTATACATTTGCAAATACATTTTCCTCATTTATTTAGAAACGTTATGTCCACTTGTTTTTCTGCTTTCATCATTTTAATTAACAGAAAAAATGCTACTACTTTGCTAATTTAACCGACTTTGCGGTATCTCCAATAGTAAAAAAGTTAGCAATGGTGCGCACTTAATTTGGTACACCCTGTATATGTGGCTCTAAGGTACATAGCCCTTAAAAAAAATAACTAGCGGCGATATTAACCTTAAAAAATGTCTAAAAATCAGTCCTTTTGGTTATTAACCTTTTCATTTATTTCCTTAGTTTTTTAAAAAAAGACTATGCACCATAGAAATAGAAATAGTCCTTTATTAAAATTTTATTTGACCGGACGCGTATCTTAAATCGTATTTTTAGAACTCTGCAGTAGCGAAACCGTTGTAGAGGCTAATTCCATGTTTCTACTGGCTTAGTTGTTCTCTGTATACGTCATTAAAAAAAATAAGGTATAATCTAGCCAGTGTGTGGGATTTAAATACTCGGTAGCAAGGATTGCTTAAATCCATTTGTAAAAAGTTATGTACCATAAAATAAATAATTTATGTTTGCATGAATAACTTAGAGGTCTTAAAATTTATTATGTGATGCCCTTGTATAATACCTACACATTTTTTAAATTCAAATTGTTTTTACAAACATATTGACAATGATTTTATTTGCTACGGTATAATATGAACTGTTATGACTTACTTGCTCGCAGGCTACTTCCGGGCTGGGCTTAGCTTGATATCCTTGAGGACAAATACAATTATAACCAGGCACAGCATTTTCACAAATTGCGTAGGTGCCACATGGCTTGTCCAAAGTGGCACATTCATCAATATCCGTACACCCTTTAAATGGATCTCCAGTAAAGTCTTCCTTACATGTACATATGTAACTTCCCACAGTGTCTTTACAAATAGCGTTTTGTCCACATGGATTGGGTTCACATTCGTTAACATCTGAGAAAATTGTACAAAACTTTGTCGAAAAAGTCTAACTAAAAAAAGCTTTATGCATACCAGAGAAGGATAGACTGAAAGAAACAGACAGGTAAAGACAAACCAAGTAGGTTCAATACGAAGAAGTTTATCAGCTGAAAGTGAAACTAATTAATTACGGCATTCTCTGCAAGACAAAAATAAATCATAACAATACAGGATTGTACAAAAATGTATACAGTACAGTTAAGGCTTTCTATAGATCATCTAGATAAAACGACATACTAAGGCGGTTATGTGGAAAGTACACTTAGGGGTCCATCTCTACAACTTTAAAAAACAGAATTGGAAGTCATTTTGGAAAATTAACAAATATTTTAGTGTATTTTAGACACAATTCTGTTTTATGTAAGTTGAGAGAACTCCCGAAAATAAAATAAATAACAATATATACGGGAAAAGTTAGTGGAATGGAAGTATAATATAGGCAAGCTAGGTACTTTTGCAGGCACTAAGAACTATGGGATACAAGTAGGTTTTTACATTCCGATTTCCTTATTTAAAGCAAGCAAATGCAATGCTTTTAAAATAAACTACATAATATCCTCAAGCATTGTATTTAGGTCTTTAGGACAACAGGAAGATATTGTAGTGTATTTTAAACCGCAATATTGGTAATCAAGCAAATCGTATTAGCATTCCACAGGTCAACAAGTCTACAGTATCATTCGATGAATTTTTTGTTGGTTTGATTAAACAAACACATAAAATACCAGGTGTCAATTTTTAGATGGGTATAGGAAATGTAACAATTGCTTTATTCTAGTTTGCTCCTCATAACTAAAAATAGTATACACTTCAGGGTATTTTACTTAAAAAAAAAACTTTGTTGCTGATCATAGTATAAAGTAATTTGAAATTATACATTTTTGGTAACTACGCTTTTACGGTAACATATCTATTTATTATTTTAATGAGTGTCTCAGAGCCCAATTTTGGATAAACAAAATTTAGTACAAAGTCAATGTTAAATAACTTTTTAAGTCTTGCATCGATTTTGATAATTTTTTTCTGAAGTTGTAGGCGTTCTTGTCTTGATCGTTATCTGATATTAATTTTGCAAACATTTTTAATGTATTTGGTGTTATACGATGTAAAACTAAAAGTTGCAGTTTGCTCTAAATTTCTGAAGACTCTTTGAAAGTATTTAACGACACAATAATGTCCCCTTGTATGAGATTTTTAGGCTATATCATTTTTTAATATTCCCCTTTTTGATTTATATCATTATCTTTATTATAAAAAGAAATACAAATTTTTAAAGGAAACTACTCAATTTTCAACAGCAGCAAAAATTAATTCATTGCAATCAAACAACATGGGTATTCTGTTGCCTAGTACCGTTACGAGTGTACTGTCATTTGGCAATTAAAGCTTTTTTTTAATAGTTGGTCACAGGATGTTACTCGAGCTGGTGAATTGAATGACGATGGTCGTGATATACGTTACATTGAAAATGTCCTGGACAGTGCCAGAAGCGCTATACAATATGCGATCAATTGCTTTCGTCAGATCGGTGAGTACACCGAGTTGTCTTGAAGACGAGGAGAATGATCTTTTCAATATTGCATATCTCCAAGAACATCTTGTGAAGCCAGTAGTATCATGGTGTGGGCTGGAATTTTAATACATGCCCGTACAAATCTCATCTTAATTGAAAATGGCGCTACAGCTTCTAACTGCTAGATCAAGGAATGTTTAGCAGACCACATCATTTCTTTAGCTACACTTGTTGGTCAACATTTTTATTTGATGCACCATAATGTCAGGCTTAATGTCGCCAGAGTTGTCAGTGATTTTCTGGATGAAATGGATATTCAACGATTTAATTAGACTGACCCCCCATATAGCCCTGATCTAAACCTGATTTAGGATTGTGCTTGGGTGGCTTATTCGCAATGTACAACTAGAAACAATTCCAGATCTTCGTGTGGCTCTTCTTGAAAAGTGGGGAAAGATTCACCAAGTGTGTTCAGTCCTTATCACGTCGCGTAGCAGCAGTTATTAGAGCAGAAATTTAGGGCAAAATACAACCTTTTGTTCTACACTGTATATCATCTAATCCATTAAAAATATTTGCAATAAGATAATGCATAAAGCGCATACATTTTGAGAAAAAAAATTATCAAAATCAATGCAAAACTTAAAACGTCATTTAAGATTGATCTTGATAATTTTCTTCTTGTCCGGGAGTGTATTATTTATACCAATAAAATTAGTTATTATTTGTTACTTGTATTTGTTTTCTCAAAACCTACAAAAAATCCTCAGTAATTCAACAAGAAGCCATTCACAAAAATATCATAGAATGATTCATAAGTGACTTGCGAACTAACTTTCACAGTAGAGGTGCCCCTGGCCGGTGAATCCCGGCGGACATAGGCATTTGAAGGACCCGGGGACATTAATGCATTTGGCGTTTATACCACAAGCTCCCGGATTCCCACATTCATTGACATCCACGCATTCCTCGTTAGCTGATCCCGTGTAACCTTCGGGGCATAAACAGGTGTAGCTCCCGTTGGTGTTCAGGCACGAAGCGGTTGCTGAGCAAGGGTTTGAGTCGCACTCGTTTATGTCTATAGCGATATTTAAAAGCGGATGGTTAGAGTTAGTTTGGTGTTTTTTTTTGACTAGGCTGATTCTAGTTAATAGTTGTTTAGTTGGTTGTAAGATAAATTCACGTGTGAATCTAAAATAAACCAACGTACCAACTGTATTAGTAGGAACGCTTCTTGTTAAGAAGTGAGTTAGTTTATTACCAGAAGAGTTGATTTTCTTTGTTTTAATTATGATAATTAAAGGGGGTATATGTACAATGTGCCATGACGATACTCCTCGAGGTTTGTTGTTATAGTTATTTATGTATGTGGTGTATACAATACTTTATTTTTGAATAATTTTAAAATATAAATAGTTAAACTCCTGCTTTTTTTTTTAAACTATTTTTGCTAATTTTTAGTCTTAGTGAGCTTTGATCGATTGTCATAGAATAAGTTTGACGGTTGCTAAGGGTTGTTTATTTTAAGCGTCTTTTACGTTTTATAAACGAAAATATGGAAATTCCACAAAATATTTTGGAAATGGTGAAAAAGCTAAGAAAAACGTATTACCGGCAAAGTCTAAAGCCCTGTACGACAAGGAGTATGAAAATCTTCTACAATGGAAATGTCAAGGTACCAGAAACTAAAACTGCTACGCTAAAAAGTTTTACTATAATCGAAGGAGACCAAACAGGTGCCTTAAAATTGGTTAGACAGTACCTTGCATTAAGGCCAAAAGGAATTAAGGAACGCAGATTTTTCCCTTCATACCGAAATGGTAAATGCATAGCTATGTCTGTGGGTAAAAATACAATAGGACGTGTTCCTTCAATCATAGCAAAATTTCTCAATTTAGAAAACGCCAAGGAATATACAGGACATTGCCTACGTCGGACCTTGTCCATACTTCTTATCGAGGGTGGTGCTTCCCTTGCAACCCTTAAGCTACACGGAAAGTGGAAGAGTGCTAGCGTAGCGAAGGGCTATATAATAGAGGAAAGCATCACGTCAAAAGACCGAATAGCAAATATGATAGCTAGCTCTGTTACCGAAAAAGAAAATATGTTAATTAATGTTGAAATGGAGCAGGAATCCGCATGGACATCGAGAAACTCAGCAATCGAGTCGCAAAATTTATGGTCCAGCTTCTTTCTCGGGAAAATTCAAAAATTGTAGATATCGCCCGCTAATATTTCCTATGATATTATGATGATGTTTATAGCAACCGTTTCTAAGGTTTTATATGTTAATAATTGATAGATGAAAAATAAATATATGTATAATATGTATGTATGTGTATGTCTATTAATTTAATTTTTTTAAAACCGCATTTTCCTAGCGTTGTTTGACTAGTTAAACGCATCTTACAGGTCTAGGCCGGGAAGTAACGGTCCTGTAATAGCTATTTACGTAACAAGTTCCGAATGAGATATTTTACTGGCCGAGTTCTGGAACCTTTGAGATCAGTAATAGATATTTACGCTATAAGTCCGGTAAATCAACTTTTACAGTATGAGTGAAATGTTTTGAAACGAATACTGTAAAAAATTTGCCGGACGAATGACGTACAATATTTTATTTCATACTGTTCTGTTGAAAATTATAATATTATGTTTTGAAATTATAATGAAGTTTTATTCTGCGTCGTATATTTCAAAAAGTGCTTATATTTACTGGTGGAAACATTGTGTGTTTGACATTAATTAAACTAAAACTTACAAATTTCAGTCCGGTAAAGAAATTTTACAGGACTAGTCCGGTAAAAAAATTTTACCGGACTTATTGCTGTAAAACCTTATTTTCTGGGCTAAATTCAAATATGTAAAGGTGTGTTTTACGATACAGTATGAAATAAAATTACTTTCGTACAGTGTTATGTTCACTGTTTATTTGTTCTAACGCTTGATACTTGTCAATTTCGGTATTGCGTACTGATTACGAGAAGCAGCTACTTTCGGAACGAAAATTTGTATCGAAAGTAGCTATCTTCGGGACGAATGTAGGACATAGTATATTGTACTTATTTCTCACGCAGTGTGAAGGTTTACTTGCGTTTAATAAATTAGTAAAATCATTATTTCCTCTTGAATACTGTAAAACATGTTGAACTTAACAAAAAATAAAACGTCTAGTAGTATTTGACATTATCATAATTATTACTGGTGGTATCATTGAGGTATGTATCAGAGCCGTATTTAATTTTTTAGAATTTAACGAAGAGTTTTTTCTAAATAACTGTTGATTGGTTTATTAGAAAACAATAAAAGTTGGTGTGCCAGTCCATCATACAAGGACCTTCAAAAAAGTTTAATACGATTTTGATGTAAAATTAATAGGGGAGCCAATGTTTTAGGATAGAAAAAACAATGTCCTTACCATTTTGTAGATATATTTGTATATATTCAACAAACACTTTAAAAATTTAGAGCTTGTTACCAAGGATGGTACTATAAAAACTACACCTTTCCATTTTCCTTCATAGGAGGTTTTAACGCAAAACGAAATTTTGTCGAATATAATATATTTTTAGCTTTGAGTAATTTCCTCTTGTAAAGCACATTCTTCTCTCAGTAGTTGTACGTTATAGGATATTGAAAAACATTTATTTCCTATAAAAAATCAGCAGATAATTTAATGGTTTATTAACATTGGATTTCTTATGGTGTATCACTCGGCATAAAAAAATTTACCAACTTTTATTAACATTTTAAACTGCCAACATAAATACTTTTGACTTGTTTGGTTGTATAAAGGTTTATACAGGGTACCCCTGGATTCTGTATAGCGCTAACTACAACACAAATGGACCCAATTTTTTATATTTTCGACAAAAAACGTCTTATAAAAACTTTCGCTTGTAAAAAAAAATTATTTATGATTGGGCAATTTAGTTTCTGTATACCCTTCTACAGGGAGGTCAAAATTTTAGAACATTTTGATTGTAGACAGGTATCGAAGGGTAAACTACCTTTATCCCTCGTCAGGGCCGGAGTAAAAGGTGGGGAGGCCTTGGGGGCACCAGTACTTCTGATTATTTAATATCAAAGCCTAAGGTATTCTTAATCATCTATACCCAAAATCCACAAACTGTGTCAGTGACTATGAAATTCCGAAACGAAATCCTGAACTAACCACATTGGTTGCTGCAAAAATATGTGGCACTTTAACGAAACTTTCCTCGCATACCGTATTCAGGGTTTTGAAAGACCTTCAGCAAGATAATCAGGAAAAAGAAAATAGTCGAGGAGCCCAGACAAGAGAACGGATAATATTAGTCCTGGATGATACCACAAAAAACAGGATGTTGTCATTTGCCGCAAAACCCATGCATTTTTTCCTACATGAAATATCCACAATAAAGAAAATTATGACTGAGATTAAGAAGGGAGAGTTTTGGGTATATTAAACGACATCGGAAAATTATTATACTTGAATAAAATAAAATGATTGTATAGCGGCGAGAATATTTGGAAAAAATACGGGAGTCTCGGGAAAAAGGGAATAAATTGTATTACATTGACAAAACATGACTCAATGAAGGTCACACAGTTGAAAAGGTATGGCAAGATCTAAATATTAAAAGTTCAAGGCAGGCATTTACTTACATTTACATACTACTATTTCGGCAAAAACTAAGAAATCTTAGTGGAAAAGGTCGTCGTCTTATAGGATCAGGTTTTAAGGGTTAATGGAATAAATTTACTTTATAAAAAATTATATGACGTTCCGACGAAATTTTATCATTTATTATTTTTTGAAATGCACACGCCACTGTCATTCATTCCCCTGACGTCGCACAATCCGGAGCTCTCTATGTGCTAGTGATGAATCACTGACAGAAATTTTGTGCTTTGAGTATAGTATACCCAGAAAAGATGAGAAAATATTATTAATTTAAATTTCTATTTTGAGGCGCTATATGCAATACTTGCCAATGTCTCAAAACAGAGGACATGGATGATACTTAAAGATGCACTCTTTGTCTGTCTGTCTTTCAATAACTAACAGTACTATGTATACTGTTTGAAGTATTTGGCTAGAAATTTCTTCTGAATAATAAAATAGGTACATGTTTGAAATAAATAATTGTTAAATTATGACAAATCAATTAATTTACTTTTTTATTTTCGGTACCTAAAGTTAATAATTTTTAATGGAGTTAGTCATGGCACATTCTATCATCATCGAGGAGTGGATTATTCAGTAAATTCATTATTTTAATATGTTACTTATCTAAATTAGTATTTTATGCTTTGGTTTTGGTTTGGTGTGTAATTTTTACATTAGCTGGGAAGATTAAATATTATTTTATTAATATTTTGTGTAATTTGGCATTTGCAGCAAGTTTGAAAAGTTATTAATTATAAAAAGATGACAAGATTTTGTTTTAGTAAGAAAAAATAATAATTTATGGCAATTTTGTCTTGGTCACACTTATTAGGGGACAACAACTGATATAAAACACACTAGAAATACAATTTAACAACTAGCTGCTACAAAAGATGATAATTAATATGACAATTTAATTAATTTTAACACCGAAGTCTTACAAAATCTATCAATAAGGTAAAGCTGATTTTCTATCATTAAATATGCTGCAACTACCTTTTATAATAATTATTAATTGTTACTTTCTACTTTAGTTAAAACTCAAACAATTTACAGATTTGTACAAATATAATTAAAAAAAAAAAGGAAAGAAAATCAGTCTTCACGTGCTTGTTCATTTGGTATTGGACTAGAAAACAAATCTGTTGACTTCATTTTAAAAGTTCAACTAACTCACTTTTTACTATTTACAAGTATATACAGAATGGGTAGATATGAAATGATCCTATTATGATGTATACCTGAACACTCTGACATGGGGTCACCGATAAAGCCTAGGGGACAGGAACACTTAAAGCTGCCGTCTAAGTTTGAGCACAGGGCATTTAGTCCACAAGGACTTCTGCCACATTCATTTGTATCTATGCAGCCAGTTGTGTATGGATCACCTTCATAACCTAAAATTTAGAAATAGAAGATATACAGGGTTATTCTCGTTATTCGACATGGAATATTACACTTATATCTTTTGATTCTTTTTTTTACGATCAAATGGAGGTGCCAAAAGCACAAAACTTATCACACTTGTGTATTTTTAAGTGCAATACCCTGCATGTTCTTTATTTTCAGTCTCTACGACCAAAATTAAAGTGAGATTCATGAGGGTTTCCATTACTTAAACCTTGTGAAATATTTTTGATATTAATAGAGATAAACCCCTACGGTTATAAGGGCTTTCGGCTTGGAAGATTCGCTTGAATCCCTCCAAGACGAAGGTAATCTTCTTTTCGAAAAGCACCGTCCGCAGGCCTGAAACAAGGCTACGGGTCAATGGAGTCCAAGTGAACTGGTGCCAGGAGGTGAAATACCTGGGACTTATTTTCGACCAAAGGCTAAATTGGAGGCAAAATTCAATTAATAGAATAAAACTTGCATTGCGACAGTTGGGCTTTATCTACCCCCTGCTTCACAGGCGGAGTAGACTTGCTAATAGGACTAAGGTCAACCTCTACAAGGTATTGGTCAGGCCGTTTCTAACTTATGGTGCACCTACGTTGTGCAACATAAGCAAAACGGAGCTTAATGTTCCAGGTGATTCAGAACAAGGCGCTGAAAATTATCGCGAACGCGCCCTGATACATTATGAATGTAGTGTTACATAATGACTTTAAGATGTTGACAGTTAACGAATTTTTCTTGAAAATTATTAGAAATTATTACGTACGTACGGACGTATCGACAAACCAACTTATTACCGACTCACATACAAGATCAAGACAAATCGGGACATACAAGTTACCTAAAGACTGGCTCCCTGTTGGTCCAGAGAGATAAACCCCTACGGTTATAAGACACCACACAGCATACTTCCTTCCAGAAATATCTCTGATATATTTCGAATGTCTCAAAAACATAACCTTTTATAAAATATTTCTGAAATATTTCAGATTCATTATATCCAAAATGACAGTTGACACACCCTGCCTTTGACGGTCCAGAGGCAGAAAAACCAGCCTGTTTCCCTCACGGGTTCCCCTTATATATGTTTTGTTTGTGTAATGTTCAATTAACAATATTATTTGGCATTGTTACTTGTGGGTGAACTGTGCTATTACCGAATAATTATATTATGGATAATAAAACTGAGGTAAGTCTCTGTTTTAATAATAGGTACCTATAAGTCGGCTTCCACTTAACAAGGCGCATATGATCTCTGAATCAAATCAGTAGAATCAGAGGTTTCAAAAATGTTTCAAAATATAAAAACCAATATGGCGGTATATGGACAGCTGATTTTCCATAAAGTTGAATGTTAATAGGATAACAATTAATTTGAAACTATCAGTCATAATAAAAATGACGGGTGACGGGTCTCGTTCCAAAATTAATTTCTCAGGGGTGCGTTTGTATCGTTGCACACGGTCGACACAATAATTTTATATTTAAAAAATTTAATAACTAAAATGATGGTAGAAAATTAGATAAACAATATACAGTAAAACCTCTGACTAGCGATCACCCTCGGGAATGAAATATTGGTCGGTAAATAGGGGTGGTTGTTTAATAGAGAAAAATTAAAACATCAGAACTGGTCTGCATTTTACATTGTATATAATTTTAAATGTTTTTGTGTACATTTATCTCAACTAAACTAATGTATATATTATTGCAATACAAATACATTTATTGGTACATACCGGGTGTTGCATCGTCGAGCGGGACATAGGAAATCCCATGTAATTTTAAATGGGGTCAATTATTGGCTTCCCTAATTATTTTAGAGAAAAATTCTATTTAGGTTTATTAAAGAGCACTAAAACCCACATTCAAAAGAATAACTTTAGATATTTTTGATGAGCCCGTTTACGGGTTATCGCCGATTTCTTTTTAAATATTTCTCCTTTTTATGGCCCCGTATTTGCGGGCACCAGTGAAGGTAAAAGATGACTGTCAAATAAAGTTGTCATTTTGAAATGTGTGCTTTATTGTTATAAAAACTCGTACATCGAAAATATTAAAGGTGTATTTATGAGTACAAATTAATCTGAATAAAACTAAAATAAAGTATCCAATTACAAGGTTAATTATGACATTTTACATGTTTCAATATTTTACTAATTAATAGGTAATTAATAATTCTTGCATCTCTCCTTTGTTCCTGCCTTTCTTCACATCTGCAGTTATTTATTACAGTGCCTTTTGTCTTAAATTTCTTGATAGTCCTTTCGACTGTAGATTTTGCAGGTATCGGTCTATTCGGATACAGAGCAGCAAACATGTCTGACACATTTTGATAACTATTTCCTTGATAATACCATTTAATCATCAATATTTTTTCTTCAGAAGTGTAATTCATGGCTAATATTTTCGATGTACGAGTTTTTATAACAATAAAGCACACATTTCAAAATGACAACTTTATTTGACAGTCATCTTTTACCTTGACTGGTGCCCGCAAATACGGGGCCATAAAAAGGAGAAATATTTAAAAAGAAATCGGCGATAACCCGTAAACGGGCTCATCAAAAATATCTAAAGTTATTCTTTTGAATGTGGGTTTTAGTGCTCTTTAATAAACCTAAATAGAATTTTTCTCTAAAATAATTAGGGAAGCCAATAATTGACCCCATTTAAAATTACATGGGATTTCCTATATCCCGCTCGACGATGCAACACCCGGTATACATACAATCTGTTTAGACAAGTCACAAAAACAAAAAAAAATATAAAATACTATATACACGACGCAGTAAGCTAGGTAGTAAGTAGTAAACAAATCAAAATTTATTTCAATTTCATTTAAAGAAAGATATTTCCTTTTTTCCGGCAATTTCAAAAATTCACGTTAGTCCCAAAACTTTTCAGTTGCAATTGTGTTTATGGCAAAATTCAAACTCATCATGGATAATGATGAAATTAATGTCACAAAGGTGCATTCGTGTTGTTGCAAAAGGTTGCATGTAATATGAATTTTGAATATATCTTTTTAATAACTATAGTTTTTTTAATCATTTGTAATTTAAAGGAACAAGTAAACAGAATGTTAGATAAATTAAACAAATTTGAGTTTATTTCAGCAGATAATATATTAAATATCAAAAAAAATTCAAATTAAATTACACGTTGGCTAAATTTTTGTTGTGTAATATCAGGCTAAAAAATTTGTTCCCAATTTAATAGGGTACTTCAAAAATTAACAAGAAAAAGCTACTAAAACCAGCGAGTTATCAAATCCCCAATCTATTACACAGAAAGTCTTGGAAGTTCTTAAACTAAGTTTAAGACCTACACAGAGGATTGTCCATGAGAGTAGTAGAAGTATATCAATGAAGAAAAGGCAAAATAAGATTCCAAGTCTGGTCAAGATAAAATATAAGAAGTACCTAAACTAACTTTAAGGCCACCGTGAACCAGTAATTTACGTGAGGCATTTTTCTAATTGAACTATTATTACGGAATTTAAAAAAGAGGTTAAAAAATTAAAAAAAAATACAAAATAAACACAGCTTCAAAACTCTTCATATTCTGATTCGTCAAATTCATCTTCAGTAGTACTTTTACTATTTTCTGCATTTGAAATAATAAGTGGTTCCACTTAAACATCCAATACTTTTTCTCTGTTCCACCAGTCCAGGATAATTTTTTCTGTATGTTCTACAGCTTTCCTCCAGTAGTCCCCCGTAATGTGTGCTAGGGAGTTTTTCTAAACTTCGTCTACCTTATCTGTACTTAGACCATTACCAACATTTTTTTCATAGAACGATTTTGCGCCTGCCAAAATTAGCTCTATGGCATTAAATTGGCAATGGTACGGTGGTAACCGCAAAACCTTATGACCGTGTTCTCGCAACATTTCATCAATGACATATATTTTTTGTTTTTTCATAGTTTTTATCTTTCATTATCAGTTCAGATTTTAATAAATCAGGTGATGGATTCTCATTTACCTGAACTAACCACTTTTTTTTCCAGGATGAATTTGGCTGTTTATTTATTACCCGAGAATGATAAGATGCATTGTCTAGTACAATTAGGGACGGTTCATCCAAATGTGGTATCAGCTTTTCTCTAGCCCACTTTTCAAAAAGCTCGCAGTTCATGTTATCGTGGTAGTCGACGCTCTTTGATTTAGAGGAAAAAATTAAACTCGCTTTCTTTATAAAACCAGTAGATGAACCAGCATTTAATATAATGTAACGTCTTCCGAACCACAACCTCTTTTTCGTTTTACTGATTCCACTGAGTCGTCTTGCCATGATTTAGACCCACTTCCATTTGAGAATACCCAAGTTTCATCTAACAAAGCTACTTTTCTAAACTTTGATTGATAATTTTCAACATATTTTTTCAAAAATTTGACTCGTCTTTAATAGACTTGGGATTTAATAACTCGCCGGTTTCAGTAGCCTTCTTCTGTTCATTTTTAAAATAATCAATTAAATTGAGAACCATTTCTTTCGCCTGGGGATGCAAAAAACCTGCAAGCCGATTTAAGACTTACACATACCGACGCGGCCACGGCCACGGTAGCGGTGGCGGCCAATCTAAACACATAGAAATAAATGAATGCAATCATACGAGCGCGGGCAGGTCTAGATCAAGCGGCCTAGGGCAGCGTTCTAATCTGCGCTGATGGTCAAATACAACGTGTCAACTTTAACTGACGGGAAGTGACAGTAGTAATGGGAAATAATATACCATACTTTTTGATTTAAGCCATCTAAATTATAAAAATATAAGGGCTAAAAACAAAGTGTGGGACAAAGAGCTAATAGTAACAAAGTCTCTTCTTTCACATCGTCTATCATAATAACAAATAATAGAAATAAAAATGAAACCTGAACGTTTAAAAATATATTTTCGTATACATAAAATCTGTAAACGGAAACTACCTTACAGCTCCACTCACCGCTTTGGTGTGAATACGCCCGACCGCTAATATGATCGCCACCGCGGCCGTGGCCGCATCGGTGTGTGTAAGCCTTTATATTCATCATTTTATGTCACAATATTTTTAATAAATGACACATTTGTCAAAACTAGGGAGCTTATTCACGACATTATGTAATACGGGAGTGTTCTTCAACACATTTTGACAATTACTGAAAATTAGATGTGCTTCTCTCTCCGATTCATAAATAACCAATAAGTTTATCGCGTTTATATTACGGATATCTATATAATGCCGTTTTAACCTTGGTTTGAGCAAGACAACATTTTATAAGTTTCTCTATGATAAGTTCATATCGCGTCTAGTTAAGTGGAAGCCGACTTTATATTAATAGTTTTAGGTAAGGTTCATTTTCCCCGCTTTAGTTTAATTATTTAACTTGAGTTGTTACTGCTGTGAATCAGAATATTCAACACTAAAGGGACAGAACAAGAACGAAAAATTTTTAAATTACAAAAACATTAACAGAATAAGAAAAGATGCAGTAAGGCAAACACACACCTTTGATACGTTTTATGAGTTTGGCGTACCCTGTACATTATAAAAATAATCTGCACATTATGAAAATTATCTTAAAGTATCTCCAATAGGCCCCTATCTATGGCGAAAAAAAATCAGCTGATGTAACTGTAATATTCCGTGCCAAGTAACGTTTGAAGACAAATCTAAATAGATGAAAACTAACTTAAAACGCATATAAAAATTCTAAATTTGTACCAACCTGGTGGACAATGGCATTGCCTTCCGCCGACAAGATTTGTACAAGTCGCTCCAGCTCCACAAGCTCCAAGTTGATCGCACTCGTCAATATCCACACATCCGTCGAAGGGGTTGCCATAGAAGCCTTCTGGGCATAAGCACGTGTAGTTTCCAGGGGTATTTTGGCACAGAGCATTTTGACCACATGCGTTTGGTTGTTGACATTCGTCGATATCTGAAAATATTTACAAGATAAGAATGTCTTATTAATTTTTCAAATTACATGGCAGTATCTATGGTAACCATCACCATAGAAACCTTTATCATATTAGCATTCGGTTTCATTAGGGAACAGGATCTTTTGGAAGTGTATTTTGACGTTTTAGGGTAGTTTGTAACTAATTACAGTGGAGTCCGGATATAATGGACCCATTTAAAGTAAACTTTCGGCTATAATGAACGCTACTTTAAGTTACCTTACTTTTTTCCCATACTACTAACTATTAATACATTTTTTATCCGGTTATACTTAATGAACTTCCCAATAAAGTGAACCGAATTTTATTAACGTAAAGGGTCAAATTGCTTGCCGTGGTGTGGAGTATGTACATTAATTTTATTCAATAGGATTGGACAAGTATGTTATTCAAAAAATACAAAATGGTGCTGATTCCGGATAAAACTGAAATACAAAGGAGAAAGCTGTACTGGTGGGAATATGTCTAAAAGTGAGAAAACTGCTTATTATAGGAAAATCCGCCAATCCTAGATATTTTAAAAACCAGACATTACCAGTAAAATAGAGATCAAATAGTAAATCGTTAAAAATACTACAAACTTTATACATCTGGCTTGGCAGAAGGTCACTGGAGAAACCATGGCAAACTGTTTTAAACATGCAGGATTTTCTAAAAAAGAAGATGCATTTAATTCTGATGACGAGTTATCACTAAGTGAGTGGTTAAAAAAGCACAGAGGAGATTCTGATGCTATGGACATTCAAACCACCATTGAAGCGAAAATGAGGAAAAAATGGGAAGATTTTGACTTTGAAAAATACGTTACAATTGATAGTAACGTTATATCAACACTTCACATATGCCAGTCTTATCTTGTTATATTGCTAATGCAAACTTGGAACAAAATTAAACAAATTTTTATTATTTTTAGTGACAAATGTGGCAGTAAGTGGTAAGGAAGAGAACAATAATGAATTTAATGAGCATGTTATGGTTAATGTTTCTTCAATCAAAGAAATGATACAGAAAAGGACCGATACTCGCATTTTCTTGCATCACGTGAAGTTTCAGAAAAAGTTTGAAATAGTTTTTGTTACCTTGAGAACTATATATAAGTAATATTAGTTTTTCTAGAATTTCATTTAGAAACTAAAATATCCGACTATGTTAAGTAGTTTATATATAATATGTATTATGTATGTTTTTTTTTTTAATAAATAATTTGTAACTACATGTAAAAATTTAATTTTACTTAATTGGTCTTCATAAATCGCCCTTAATATTATAGATTGTTCAAACAAATTTCTGTTGAAACCTGAACAGTCTTGGACTACGCTTGAAACAATCTTCCAGTAGGCGATCGCATTTAAGACGCATCGCTGAAGAAAAAAGTGAAACTTGATCTTGTTTAACTAAAGAATATGATACCTTGAAGATAGTTAAACATAGGCGTTAAAATAAAAATATCGATTATTTTCGAGTCATTGAAAATTCCGAGGAACTAATCAATTATTTCGCTAGAGTTAGCTGTCGTATCGCATCCCCAGTACAAATGACCTTGTTCATGACATCCGCCAAAGGGTCGATTTTCTTAAGTAAAAAAAGAAAGTGCTGATATTGCTGTTGGTGTTAGTACTTGGTTACAAAAAATTAATTACTATTTAATGAAAAATAACTTAAGATGATGTTTTAATTATTTTAATTACTATACCTAATGATTATGGATGGGTTTCATAGGTTTGCAATTTTGTACATATTATATGTATACAGGGCTGCCCAGAAGTCCGGAATAAAATTAATATAGCCTTAACCTGTAACTTTTGGGAAAAATGCTCGGACACGTCAATTTAGTTTTATATATGCTCACATTTTGACGTTATTCGTTTGTTTTTTTATAGACATTTGTCAAAGATATGACGAATTCGATCTTTTTTTTAAATGGAAACATACAGCTTGTGATACATCATTTAAAATATCTCGTACAGTACGCTCATAAATTTTGACGCGATTCTGTCAAGCTATTTAAAAATGGCGACGGTTAAAAGTTTTTAAAAAATCCCTATTTAAATAAGCGGAAATGATAAATCATTGATGTTTTTTTTTACCTTTCAACGCAAGAAATCTTTATTGTTTTACGTTCTGACATTTTGTGACTTAACAAGAGTTATGGTTTATTTATTATTTATTTTGTCAAAAAAAATAAAAATGTAACGAAGCAAAATAAAACACAACAAAAAGGAGGTTTAATGTGGCAAATACTGGAAACGTCCTCCGCCCTCCGCCAGACGATGGTAAAATCCGTCAACGGAATTTCGAATGGCTTCAGCCGGTATGTTATGTGTCTCCAATCTAATTTTGTTTTTCAAATCTATAATATTATTTGGTCAAAATCAAAAGAAAGAAAATTTGCATTTTCGGCAAGATGGAGCTCCTCCCCACTACGCATTATCAGTTAAAGAGTGGCTTAACTAACGGTTCCCTGGCAAATGGATTAAGGCGCAATAGGGTGACCAGCAAGATCTCCCGACTTGAGTCCTTTTGATTTCTTTTTTTGAAATTTCCTCGTTTTTTAAAAAAAATATTTTTGGTTAGATACGTCTTAGAAATAATTATATTTTCTTTTATGATAAGGCACAGCACTACAGGATCAATACTTTATGGCGCTCTGCGAGCGGTGCGTGTACGCAGGAAATTATCCACGTTCCAGAGTGATGACGTTCTTCAGATGAAAGAATTTTTAGACAGTGTCGAGGGACACTAAGCTGAACAATGTAAGGGTGGGCTGCAATGGTTCGTCGTGTATTTTTTCTACTGTGCACCGCCCTGGTTGGAATCAAGCGGGCAACCTCAGTTGAGCACTTGCCATAAAATAGACTCAAGTCGCCAATCTGTCTTCGATGTTCAAGGCCTTCCAGGTTGTTTGTCAGATCATGGTCACCGATTAAGCGAATGGCTGTTTGAATGGAATCTAGCAATCTCATGTTTAGGAGCAGAGCCCCAAATATGCGAATAGTACTCCAGCAATGGTCGAATTTGGGCTTTATAGAGCATCAGAAGTTGTTGGGGTGTATAAAGGTTCTTAGTTCGGAAAAGTATTCTAAGCTTCTGCGAGGCTGCCTTAGCAATGGCCGCAACATGACTATTCCAAGAAATATTATGATTATCCAAATTGACGCCCATTAAATGAGTGATGCAGAGATGATTTCTCCTTCTTTCTTTTTTTTGCTGGATTGGATTTACGGGTTAGGTAAATTTGAAAGTCATAAGATTTACTTGAAGTGGCTGACATCTTTTTGGCAAATAGAACATTTTTTTTTCACAAAAGATGGTGTTAAAATGTTAAATTTGATCAAATCAACTTACGGGCTTTGCAGATTAAGTGGACGATATGCAATAACTTTATAGAATTTTAAGGTTTATTCTGTACAAACTGAAATTTCATTAAAAGAGTACTTATTTCTAATTTATTTATTATTTAGGATGCCTAATATAATTTTAATTATTTTATTTTTTTAAATTTTAACAAAAGGCAAATCAAGATAATTAAAATATATTATATTAATAGAAAAGAGACCGCTCTTTAAGAAAATGGGAATGCTTTGTGCTACAGGATTCCAAATCGAGAAATTTTTAAAACGTCTCGATGTATATCCTCAGACTTTAAAACCCTCTTATCAGTAACTTAAATAATACATATAAGAAAATGCTCTTTGGTAAATGTCTTCCAGATGTAAGTTATAGACATAAGGTAATCTACTCATAGTTTGGGACACGTTGTATAAGGTCAAGCATCCCCTCAACCCAATAACCTTCCGGAGATGGACCACAGAGTGTAGTTTTATTAAAAGTGTGGCAATATACAGACTGTCCACGGATAGGGTTTACAATAGCACAAATGGATGAAAAATTTAATTTTTCGGAAAAAAGTCATTCTTGATAAAAAGTTTTGATTGTAGAAAAAATGCAATTCACGAAGAGAAAATTTTGATTTTTTATACAGGGTTCGAAAAAACTTCAAAAATATGATTTTTCTCCGAGAGTAAACTACCTTTATTTTTCATTTTTGATCAAAATGCCAATTAGAAAATTTATTTAGAATAACGTTTGTAATTTAAATCCGAGATTTAAAATAAATCTTCGATTTTTTTAGTTTTTTTAATTTTTAGAGGTAGGTAGGTAAATGAAAATTTTGCTGCTCAATAAAAATATTAATATAAAATTTTATTAAACTCTATTTTCATAATGGGTGGTGTGTATCTTATTTTAAAATTTTAAATGCATTCCTACCATCTTTTGTAAATACAAGAATTTTTTTTTTATCTTTTTATTACTTAGCCCATACTTACGTATGGGGCAAATTTGAAGTTGTAAAATAAAATTTGATGTGTTTTGAAAATGTTGACCTTAGAACAAAGGGTTTATTTAGTTCAATGTTACGGTGCGGGCGAATGTTCTAACAACTTTGTGATAGAGAAATTTAATCAAAGATATCCTAACGTTTACGTCTCAAAAATGGGTAAATTATTAAGAAAATTTCAGCGAACTGGTTCAGTTTCCAATTAAAAAAAAATAAAAAATATGATTAGAATGACCCAGCTTTCCTAATCGTATTGCAGTCTGTTGCTGACAATCCTACCCTTTCATTAAGAAACCGAGCTCAAGAACTTGATGTAGTAAAAAAATCTCACATTCGGAATATTTTAAAGGCAAACAAAATATTCCCATTTAAGCCAACTTTTAATCAAATGTTGGAAGAAGGAGACGAAGCTAAACGTTTGGATTTTTGTCTTTGGGTCGGAGACAAAATTGTAAGTAGAAACAGTAATTTTCATAAATTTATCATGTTCTCCGATGAATCGACATTTTCAACAAACGGGAAAGTGTCTTCTGCGCATATTAGATACTGGAGCAAAAATAATACCCGTTTTAGAATTCCTGCTAGAAGATAAGATAAGACAAAAAAGTAAATGTCTGGTGTGCGATTTCACATTATGGCATTATTGGCCCATACTTTTTTGAAAACACGTGTAACCGTAGGAGTTACCTTGAAATGTTTGGAAACATTCTTTTCCGACAACCTGGAAGAATTGTCTCTCCAATTTAGGAACGAAATGTATTTTCAACGAGATGGATGCCTTGCGCATTTCGCAATTGAAGTGAGGGAATGGCTTGATAATACATTTGGCCACAGATGGATTGGTCGGAATGGTCCGGTTCTGTGGCCCCCATTATTATTTGTTGTTATTTTAAGACTTTGTTGTGATATTTCCGGGGTAATTTCATTTGTGAAATTCAAAATACATATTTCTGGTAACACCACAAATCAGTTTTTGAAATTTTTTGATGCCCCTCTGTAAGATATAAAGTCATTAATAATGTATGTATTTCGACCGCTAATGCTAACCAAAAAAATTTTTCATTTACCTATAAAAATTGAAAAAACTAAAAAAATCAAAGATTTATTTTAAATCTCGGATTTAAATTACAAACGTTATTCTAAATAAGTTTTCTAATTGGCATTTTGGTCAAAAATGAAAAATAAAGGTAGTTTACTCTTGGAGAAAAATAATGTTTTTGAAGTTTTTTTCGAACCCTGTATAAAAAATCAAAATGTTCTTTTCGTGAATTGCATTTTTTTTACAAGCAAAACTTTTTATCAAGAATGACTTTTCCCGAGAAGTGAAATTTTTCATCCATTTGTGCTATTGTAAACCCTATTCGTGGACACTGTGGACAGTCTGTATATTCTTGAATAAACACATTTCATTATTTATATCAAAAACAGCCGATTTTAAGGAACATTTCTGTAATTGTTTGCATAGAGCCTTAATAAAAAAACTGCTTAAATTGTCTCAAGATATTAATTAACATTGACATTCTAGTTGAAATTTTTAATTCCTACATTACTTTCTTTACCAACTTGTATAACACCAAAACGTTTCTTTAGGGTAAAGATATAAACCACAGCTGCTTAAAGACAAGACGATCTATAAAAATCTGAAAAATTCATTCAAATCATGATTTTTTTGATGGACAGTTTATTTGTGCGTTGAAAGATAACTTGTGAGGTTTCCCTAAGGATACTAATTCACCTATGTGGTTATCATAATATCACAGAGGAGTGATAATATTATAAATTATGCGTAGAGGTAGTAAGTTGAAAGAATACAAAGAAGATGTATGGGTTTCAAATTTAAAATAAATAAATCAATTTACATAGGATTGAGCTCACGTCAACTATTGAACAGAGACGACATCTTGATATGTTTAGTCTTTAATTGTTAAGAAATATGACTGGTTCTCCTGTATTTGTCTGATACGTATTAGAGAACCAATTACGCTCTAGTCCAATGTCTAGATTTTGCTGCCAATGCTCTATTCGAACATGCACCCTAATATTTTTACGTTGTCAAACCTCCAAGTAAAGTAAAATTTAAAGAAAGAATTGTGTCAATCTTTACCTGTTTCTGTATGTTATAGTATAATTATAATTTCTAGAGCTAGGGTTTGTGAAGTTAATAAAATATTATGAAACGATGATTTTGTTTCCGCATCTAAGAATATACGGAATCGTGCTTAAAATTCATGTAGCTTTTCAAATGCTTCAGTAACAAAACGCAAAAGGAGTACATACGAGCAATTCTTGAACAGAAATGTGTAGTCGTAAATATTTTACACGGTAACAACAAATAGTAGGCGAAATGCAAATTACTCGTAACATAATATTACGCTGGTTAAAGTACAGTACTAACACTGACTTTGCTTCCTTGTGCAGTATATCAAATACAATTATATATAGTGTAGCCTTAAAGGCTGTATACTCATCCACACAAATACAAAAACTTCGGGCTGTAACTTCTAATTACACAGGGTGTTCGGTAAGTACTTATAAATAATTCGAGTAGTTCATATAATCATGTCCCTCCTAACAAAGATATTGGGCCTCAAGGGCGCACCTAAAGATTTGCATTTTCGATTATAAATTTTAAGCGACCCTGTATATTTTAATATTTTTCAATTTTAAAATTTTGTAGCTCCGTACAGGCAATATGGAAAAAGAAACTCGTAAATTCTTAAGTTTATTTGTTTATAATAGTAACTACAGTAATAATTAGTAAGTATATAAAAATAATATGATAGTTATTATTGTGTTTTTATAAATTCACTGTAAATAAATTAATTTTGAAAACTTTGTAATTTGTTACTGCCGATATTATATTATATAAAAATTTGATTATCTCGAAAATGGCTGATTTTTCTTAAAGAAATGAAGAGTACCTTCTTTAAAAAATGCCCAAAGTATTTTTCCCAACGATCGGAAATATTGACATTTTTGATAAAATTTTTGAAAGAAAAAGTCAATATTTTCTTGCTTTTACTCGTTGCTATACTCTGTTGCTTAATGCCAGAGGGTAATAAAATGTAAATTTGCAATGACAGGACCCATTAAGCAGAGTGGACAACTTAAAAGTTGCATTGTAAATTTCAGGTAATTCAAGGTAAAATTTCAATGATAGTTTTTAAAGATTCCGTATTTCAGACCTACACACCCCGAATCGGTTCTAAATTAGGGTCATCCTAATTAGCATACAATAGAAAGACGAGTTAGGTGAATGAAAGTAATGTAACAGCGGCGTTTCTACCGGTAGCTTATTAGAATAAAATTATAATAATAATTATATTTGATTATAATTATAGAGATATTAATTTTGCTAATATTAAGTTGATAAAAACCTATATAGAAGTAAGAATAACATGAAAATAGATATATTGGAATAAATATTAATATTTATAAAAAAAATCTACTATGTACAATACAACAACTTAATTTTTAAATTTTAGTCATCATGTTCCGAGTAGTCCGATGAAATATCATCGTTGGGGTCCAGAGAAATATATATAAGGGGCTCTACAGTGTTTTCTAGCATGTTATTAGCTTCCCACATTCTTTCTTCTATTTCAATCACATGTTCGACGCACTTACTCCATTTTTCACAATCTACTGTCTTTATCTCCTCTTGCAAGAGGTTTCCAACGTCTGTCATTTTAAAAGTGGTGTTATGTCTTGCTACAAACCCTTTTACTTGCGCCCACAACAATTCTATGGGGTTTAATTCACAGTGATATGGTGGAAGGCGAAGTACCGTAATATTTCGTTTTGAAGCGATTTTGTCGACTACCTACAAATTTCGTACAAAGAGGTTTATTCAACTTTACAATCTCTAGTAGCTCCCTTTTCAGCATATCTTTATGAAATGGCTTCTTATTTACAGTAAGCCAATAAATGATGCAATTTTTTTTCCAAGAAGACGTTGGTATTTTTACCGATCACTCCCAGGAGGAATAAGATCTAGCATTTGCTGGAAGTACTCTTCAAAGACATCAGCGTTTATGTCTTCATGATAGTCTCCAGTTCGTTTTGATTTAAATGCTAGTAAGCCGCCATCGACAAATCTATTTTTGCTGCCAATGTGAGTAATTATTAATTTTTTACCTTTTCCCGAGGGTGCTTTTATTCTAGTGGATCATCCTTCTATGAAAGCTTGCTTCGCGCTTTTTATATGTTTATCCTACCATATTTTACCAACCATCCATATAATAGATATTCCTGTTTTCCCTTCGAAACTGTCTAACTGCCCTCAAATACCGTCGTCGCCAGCAGATGATTTCGTCTTTCTCTATTAAAAGTGATTTTGTGTTTGATTTTTTTCATGACAAAAGTTCATTTCCTTTAAAGTTTTCCATAGTTTCTTCTTATCCCTGGGTGGAATGAAATCATCCTTTTCATTTCAGACAGTATTTGTCCAAGGTAGGTATTTCTTTCTTTCAGTAAAACAAGTGTATGATTCTTGTGATGGCAGTCTTATCATCCTCATTTATTAAAGTTCCTTTTTTTCCTGTATTTCTCCTTGGTGACTTGATGGGGCCGCGTTTATCATCGTGCACAAGTCGGTATATTGTTGACTGTCCGACTCCAGTCAAATCCGAACACATTTCAACTATTTTTGCAAATCCGAATGTTATATGAAATAATAATTGGACCACACCTATGGAATACGGCGAAGACCACTGATTTTTATAGTTTAATATTGATTTATTACTCTCTCGCATTAAGCAACAGACTATAGGCAACGGAAAATAATTAATATTATTTCTTTATAGTTATTTGTAAAGTAACAAAATGATTAAGAAAAAGCTTTTTCAAAATTTGAAAAATTAAGATTTTTAACATATTATAAAATACATTATGACAATTAGTACAAGTATTGAGCACCAGTGGCGCAGCCAGGAATATGTTTTGGGGGTGGGGTTGGCGACAAAAAGAACAGAAAGAGAGTAAAAAACGACAATGTAAAAGTTGTTGGAAACATGGTTCAGCTTTTCCTACTAGGTACTACTACTACAATGTACTATTTTAGTTTTCCAAAAAAATCATCTAATTTTGACCCTATGACTGCGGTGCCAAGTCCGTTCCTGGCTATGTACAAGAATGATTCTAGTATGAGTTTCGTAGTCCATATGGGCTATACAGAATTACAAATTTCATTAAACTATACAGGGTTGCTTAAAATTATAATTGAAAATGTAAATCTTCAAAGCGTCCTTGCACGGAAAAAAATGAAAAATAAGAAATGTCAACAATAATGTATCTTTTCATTTGCTACAGGTTATAACATTTTTATCCTAACAGTTCTTAAAAAAAATACTACAAATATTTTAAAAATCTCAAGTGCCTGTTGAAATTTTTACTACCGATTTGTATTTGCCAGTTTGTAGTAAAATTTTAAACTGATACTTGTAAAATCTAATATACGTTCTATCAATATAAGTGAGACAATACTATACTATTAATCATCATATCCCGAGAGACAGATTTAACGAGCTGTTCTTATTTGCTGACGACACTGCAATTACTTCAGTTTCAGATCAACCGCGGCTGGTGGTGGCTAGATTGCAGAGACACATACGAGTATTAGAAAAGTGGCTTTCGAGGTGGAGGATTCGCCTGAATCCTGCCAAAACGAAGGCCATTTTCTTTTCGAAGAGCAGAGTTAGAAGACCCGAGACTACACTCTTGGTTAACGGTATTCGGATAAACTGGGTCCAAGAAGTCAAGTACTTGGGACTTGTTTTTGATAAGAGACTTAACTGGAGAAAGAACTTCGAAATGAGATTAAAAAAAAGCTGCTAATCAGCTTCGTTCTATATACTGTTTGTTAAATAAAAAGAGCAAGATAGGTTATAGAAATAAAGTTAATTTATACAAGACCCTCGTCAGGCCGGTCCTGACTTATGGAGTGCCAACATGGTGCACCATAAGCAGGACAGCGCATAACAAGTTCCAGGTGCTACAAAATAGAGCGTTAAAAATAATTGCGGACGCTCCGAGATATACTGTCAATAGAGTACTACACAAATACTTTAAAATACCGACACTGACGGAATTTTATGACAAAATAGTAGTGGATTACTACAAACGTACGGACGTATCCACCAATCCACTAATTACAAGTTCACATATACAATTACCGCCGAATTCCACCTACAAGTTTCTTAAGAATTGGTTGCCTCCAGCAATAGTGGAGAGGCACTAACGATGGAAGCCTCGACAAATCAAGCGTTTATTTAAGCTGAAAGAAGAATAAGTCCAAAAAACCTGTCTACAGGTAGCAGTAGTGTAGCATCCTACCATTGGAAACAGATATTCTGAGATTCATTCTATCCCTTCCGTTAGTTTCTGAGACATTTCCTGCAAATTGTTGTGAAATGTTTAACAAAACATTTCCAACAAATAGTTGTGAAATGTTCACAAAGACATTTAAACTTTTCCTGTAATAGTATATTGAAATATATTCAAAAAAGTATTGTGTAATTAATTGTTAACAAGACATTTTAATTTTTTCTTAAAACATGCGTACAGGCTACATTATTTATAAACTGTTATAGCATAAAGTGCCAAACTATTATTTCAATATATTTCTTACAATAGTTATAAAATCAATAATTTCTGTTTACCTTTTTGGTACAACTTGTGTCGGATAGTTGGACAATTTGTTAAAAAAAAAAGAAACAATATGATATAGAAATTCACAACAAATTTTTAATGTCTCCATATTTACAACAATTTGTAGTAAATTTATCTACAATTGTAGTAAAAATCACAATTTTTTTTTTCCCATGTGGGGTCCGATTATATGAACTACGATTTTGACCCCCCCCCCTGTATGCTTGCGAAATATTGCCCTATACCTACCGGACACCCCGTATTAAGTAGCCAATTTTTACATTATTTAAGAATCACCCATTCCTTGTCTAGATCTGAATTGGGATGACAGACAACTTAAATGAAAATAAAATTAAGGTTCAGTACAGGTAATTATTTCAGCGAGTTGATGTTATGAAACGCTATAAATTAGCTTTTCTGGCTGCAGATGTAATTAAAAACCATATTTCTGGTTTTCTTGTCAAGTAGGTATTTAACTATTACTTTCTGCGGTAGATAAGCAAGATAAAGTTATAGCCGAGACGTTGAACCTAGGAATCACTGGCGCAGCAACGGCAAGTTTTTGCATTGGCGAATCAATACGCAAATTTAAAATACCTCGTTGGAAAAGCATGAAGATGCCAACCTTCTTGTGTGGGAAATAAGAAAGAATGCATATATTCTTTATGGTAATTGTTGGTTATTTATTTACTTGGGGTTCATACGTTTTTCTTTTATTGGTAATAACTTACCAAGACATTGGGCTTCACCGTCACCTTGGAAGCCAGGGTTACATTTGCAGAGGAAATGTGCCGGCAAATTGCAGCATTCAGCATTTTCAACGCATCTGGCAGCAATTGCTGGGTCGTCACATTCATTGATGTCTGAAATACAAACAAAAATATATTTACTGACGTGTAATGTAAAGAAGTACATGTTAGCTCGGTAAATATAATTATTAATACATTGTAAAATTGTAAATAAACATTAATGATTGTGTCTTATATAGGATGAAAAAAACTCAATGTTTTTAGGGATAAGGATAAGAATTTAACAGTGCTAGAACTTTATTAAAAGTAATATTTAAATATTGTTTAAATACATTTGAATTAGTCCCTGAACAGAAAAACTTTTGATTTTGCATTTTTTGGACTAGCCCTAAAAATAAAAAAAAAATATTGAGTTTTTTCAATCTTCTGGGTGACACATTATCTGCAATAGGTAACGTAAACGGATGAAAATTGAATCAGAAATTCTTCCTGATGTCTGGATTACATTTGAGATGCGGTATTTGCTTCTGAGGAAATTAATGTCAATATCCTCCTAATTCTGTTTTAATTTTACGAAAAAGAGCTATGTTGTGCAAAGCAAGATCTAGAGATCCTTGTAATGATGTGCTTTGTATCCCCACTAATTCAATATCATGTACGATGAAAAGAGAAAAGGGATTAGTAAAGGACAGCAACTCGAGCTGATTGCTTGATTTTGGCGTGAGTTGCCAAATTTACCAAAACACATTATCCTTATTGCTTTTAGAATATAATAAATTATATTAAGCCATTATAATTTGCAATGTAAATAAGAAAATTAACGGGATATATGTTACAGGGTATACAATATACAGGGATATGCATAAGCCCAATTGTTTTAAGTAATATATTTGAATATTAGAGAATTATGGCAACAATGTGCTTTTTGTTTGTATTTCTTCTTTCGTAGCTCACCAGCCGTGTGGTGAACTTTAGATTATATTTAGGGATGGGCACATCGAAAAAAACATCGATGTTGAACATCGATGCTAACATCGAAACTAGTCATCGATGTTGAAAAAACATCGATGTTTTTCTTAATTAAGATTTTAGTTACATTTACTAAAAAAAAAACATTTTATTTTAATTTTCCTCCTCAAATAAAAAAAAATAGTCACATAATATACAGGGTTGTCCTTATATAGTGACTGGTATAAAGTTGGACACATATGAAAAAAAAATGTATTGATGGATTATTGAAAAACTTTTTATGCCGATTATCTCTGCATAATGGATAACCTAAAAACTAATTTTGACATTTGTCACGTAAGTACTCGTTTGGCGGGAAAATTGAAAAAAAAAATGTTTTACATGAGAAGTGGTATTAAATGACAAGATATTGAAAAAACTTATTTAAGAAAAGTGTTTAGATTTTAATTGTATGCCTGCTCGCAAAGTTTGAAGCAAAACTTCAAAAAATATTTGGTTTTACATTTTTTGAAAACATAATAATATCCAATAATATAATTTAATGAAAATGTAATAAATGATCGAAAACAAGGTACAAATCTATTAGTTAAATATATTTGTTGTTTCTTAAAGTTTTAATTTGTTTAAACTTGAAATCTAGCTCTTTACCATGCATGTAGGTACATGACTTACTACCTTTATTTTACTACGTAGAATCGTACCTCCAAGTTTTGTAACGCATTTTTGAATAACCTACACAGTGTGTCCACGGAACGATTCTTTAGATTGAAACAATAATGAACATACTATTTAATGTAAATAACCAAACTACCAAACTCACTAATAAGAACATAGATAGATACGAACTTTGTTAAATCGACGTGTCATGATTAGCAATACTAAACGCCCAAAACATATTACGGCGCCAAAGTCGCTGGATCCCTTAACAATTATTTCTTAAAATTGTTTTGATTTAAGAATATGCCGCATTCTCTGTTTCGGCAAGAACATAATTCGATAATAATAATATGTTAGTTTCCGCTTAAGGATAATTATTAGAATATGTATCCATGTTTTAAATTTAAAATGAAAACCGTGACATTTTCTATATTGAAGTGTCCTGTAAATGTTTGATTCAAAAATACATTTTAAGAATATTAAAGTTTTAGAGAAAGTCAATATTATTTCTTTCGCTAAGAATATATTTTTAATGCAAAACAACCAGCTTTCATTCAAGACATTTTTTTCAAGAAAATTCAATGTAATATTTCTAAGAGTTTTATTCTTTCTGTGTACGATACCCGTAACTGAAGCCATAGGCTTTTGTATTTAATAGTGCTTTCATTCGGTGATTGGTAGCTTAGCCCGCCCCTCCCAGGTAGAGGGCGTTAATTAGCTATCCCAATGCTAGCGAAATGATCGAAACCAAATTCGAATGCCATTAATTAACACCCCAAGGAATTTTTAAAGTTTTAATACCAAACAATCTTCTGAGTAAGTTTGTCGCCGGCCTCTGGTTAAGCACTTAATTGACTTTGTTAAATGATATATTAATAATTCATCTTCTAGTCCTAAAATATCGTCTAATACTCCTGGCCTGTACACCGTCAGCAAATATTATAAGGAGGGTTTACAAATTATATTTTAGCCTACTTTGCATTTATTTTGTTTTAAGTGATACATTATTGATCGTGTTTCATACAGTCCAATAAAGGAACAAATTACAAGATTTCCTAGGTTTACTGCAGTAAATTCCCGCGGCAGTCCAATAAGGCAGATTTGCGCCTCCCTCACGACCTGTTATTACATGAAATTAACTTAACATTGCCATAAGTAGATGCATGCTATTATTACAGTACCTACTAGTCGTACCTATATTTCTGTATGTCGTAATTTATGTCCCGTAATAACAATTTCTACTCGGGCGCGTATGAAATACGGTAAAAAGAATCAAATAAGTGTTGTAAAATTGCGTGCAATACATCTCAAGGGGCAGATCGTATCATTAGATTATTTGGGTCAATAAAATCCAGATCAAGATAACCACAAATGAGACTATAACTATAGAGTGAGTCCCAGAAGTAATGTTTAAATTCATTTAAAATTCAGCGGTGAGTCTTCTGGAAAAACGCTCAAACCCGTCGATTTTTATTTCTTAACGTGTACTCTTTTATGGAAATTCATGTGCACAGGGTAGCCCAAAATTTTTTTTTTCATTTTTGAATTTTGCCTATACAGTGATGGGCTAAAATATGGAACAAATTCATTTAAAAATCAGGTATTAATTTTTTGAAAAAACGCTGGGACACGTCGATTATAATTTTTTCTTCCGGATTTTTTGCCTCAAAAAGAAATTATACAGGGTGTGTCAAAAAGTAGATGTAGCAAACATTTTTTGTATTTTAAATAGAACCCTATTTTTTTCAGTCGAATTTTGAATTCTACGTCAAATTCTGCGCATAATTCATGTAGCACACCCTATCCTTATCTCTAACGGTTTTAGAGAAAAATTACATCATAAAACGAAAATTATTTTATTAAGTGTTGAAAATGCCAACCATTAACTTCTTGACAATATGCCAATCTACTTAAAAACCCTTCTAAAACATTATTTACAGTATTTTCATTAATTTGCCTAATTTCATATCTAATTTTAAATTTTTAGTCTTCCAAATTTTGTGGTTTATCCTTATACACTTTTGATTTCAAATAACCCCAAAGAAAGAAATACATTGGTGTAAGATCGGGAGATCTTGCAGGCCATTCTATGGGTCCTCTTCTACCTATCCAACGTTCGGAAAATACAGTATTCAAATACTCTCGTACTTGTCGAGCAAAATGAGGCGGAGCACCATCCTGCTGAAACCAAATAGACGCTTCCGGTAGATTAGGCTGATTCGGATTTGAAAAATCCGCTGCTAGTGTGGGAATTAATTCATTTTGAAGAAATTGTAAATACCAGTCTCTTGTAAGATTTCCATCGAAGAAAAAAGGTCCAATAATTCTATCATTTAATATCCTTGCCCAAACATTTACTTTTTGTGGGTTTTGCGTGTGCTGTTCTCTCATCCAATTTATTTGTACTCCAATACTGACCAATACCGAAAATTTTGTCTGTTTACCGAACCATTCAAACAAAACCTGGCTTCATCGGTAAAAAGTATGTTGCGATGGAAAAATAGATTTAAGTTGCAAATTTCCATCATAGTTTCACAAAACTGTAGTCGGCGGTCGGGATCGTCTTCGTTTAGCTCGTGCAGCAACCTAATTTTGTACGGATGGTACTTTTCTTGTTTCAGTACCCGCAAAACAGATCGTCGGCTCACATCATTATTAAGGGCTACTTCAGTGGATGCACTATGGGGATTATCTTCAACTTCTGACAAAATGTTCAATTTTGTGTTTTCACTAATTTTTGGACGACCTGGCCGTAGACGATCCTTTACATTCCCTGTTTCCCTGAATTTCTTCTCAATTTTACTCACTGTAGATCTTGCAATCGGTCGTTCTGGATACTTAGCGCTAAACAAGTTACAAACTTCTTGTTTATTTCTTGTTTTGTCTCCACATCCAATTAAGATTAAAATTTCGATTCTTTGAGTTTCATTTAAATGCACCATGATCACCGTTTTTCAAAATTATACCTAAAATTATTTTTGATTGACACATGACTTGCTATCGTAGTGACAATTCATTTAAATTAACCTGTTTACCTTTAAGTAGGTACATGTACCTTTTTTTAAAGAAAAATTTCGTTTTATGATGTAATTTTTCTCTAAAACCGTTAGAGATAAGAATGGGGTATGCTACATGAATTATGCGAAGAATTTGACGTAGAATTCAAAATTCGACTGAAAAAAATAGGATTCTATTTAAAATACAAAAAATTTTTGCTACATCTACTTTTTGACACACCCTGTATAATTTATTTTTGAGGCAAAAAATCTGGAAGAAAAAATTATAATCGACGTGTCCGAGCGTTTCTTCAAAAAATTAATACCTGATTTTTAAATGAATTTGTTCTATATTTTAGCCCATCACTGTGTCAAAACTCAAGAGTTATCGAAAAAATTACAATTGAACATATCAATAAGTAAGACCGTATTTCTGAGGATTTATTTGTAAATCGAACAAAACATTCCATTGTGTGTTTATTTTGTTTTTTTTTTCAATTTTGGTATTTCTGAATGTGGACTTGTCACCGTTTAGTCCCATAGAAACTGTATGACAATTTTACTTCAAATAAGTAATTGTCGAGCGTAGTTGCAAAGTTGCGGTTTTCACAATGGAGAAGTTAACGGAACGAGAAAAAATTGAAACTTTATGAATGGTTGGGTTTGGTGATAGAACACGTACTCAAATAGAATCAGATCATTTATTGAATAAATTCCACCCTGATCGTCCTCACATATGTCAAAAGGTAGTGCGTAGAATAGAGGCTAAATTTAGAGAATTCGACCATGTTAGAGATTTGCCTAAATCGTCTTACTCGGGAAGAAAATAAACAACTTCACGTTTTGTTTTCCTTGAAAAAAAACCATGTACTCCTCTGTCGCACACTGGGGCCAATTTTACATGGAAATCTGTTGTTTACCGAATAGCTCAAAAGCACAAATATTACCCATACAAAGTTATTCCAGTGCATGATGTATTTGAAGATGATTTCGATAGGCGAAATGAGTTTTGCGACGCATGCAAAATATGTGCAATCTAGATAATAATTTAGTAAAAAACATTATTTTTTTCGATGAAGCTACGTTCTGTTTGAATGGCAATGTGAACAGACAAATTTGTCGTTATTGGGCAACAGAAGATCCGCATTAGATGATAGCGGTTCACAGCCAGTACCCTTAAAAAAACAAATATTTGGTGTGGAATAGTGTGCGGAAAAGTAATTGGTCCATTTTTCTTTGAACAGTCTCGAATTTCTCCAACTTGAATTAATTCCAGCCTTAGTGGCTTTATTTCCGAATCCATTGGACCCGGACTCCCTTAACGAAGAACTGATATTCCAGCAAGATGGTGCTTCTCCGCACTATACTGCCACTGTGCGTACATTTTTAGATGAGACTTCCCAATCGGTGTATAATGTAACAGCAGAGAATATTTTATTTTATTTCATCTGCTTTGCTGTAAACAACTTTCCCAGGGAATACGTAAACATGTGGTACGTAATTGAAGGAAGGTTTTATTATCTTTTGAAAGATTAAACAGTAAACTAAAGTAAAAAGTTTTTTCAGTAATAAATATAAACTTCTTTTGGGACGAAAATTCATTTGTCACGGTACTTCCTGACTACAGTCAATACTCATAAAATATCTTTAGGGGTTGTCACGTTTTGTATTCAAAGGAGAAATGTTCTCTATAGACACTTAAAAACATAAAATATCTTGAAAGAATAATGTCCCTTTGTTAAGAAATGCCCGTCTATACAAGGGTAGTTTACAGAGGGACAACACATGTTTTTCTAATACATGCAACGTTTCTCGAAAACAAAGAATGCGCGGGAATTGAATCATATAGTTTACAATTTAAAGGAAAAATAGATAAAGTTGCGCCTTGAAGACGGAAACGGGTATCTGCCCTATACACGTTATACAAAAGTTCTAGATATGTTTATTTTTCCTACGTAACACCTGAATAAAACAGGAAACAAGCAAAAACGACCTTGTAGGTTTTTTTTTAACATGTCTAGCTCTTTTTAGATATAATTAGATTAAGACTTTGTTGTTTTATATAAATTATAGATTTAAGTAATTTTCTATGAGAGGGCATCAATATTTTCAATTATATACTCTTCGTGGATTAGGTGAGCCATCTATCGGCAAACAGCCTAAATATTAAGGGGATGGTCAAGGAGGGTTAAATACGGTGGCCATTGGTCAAAGGACCATCAGTACGAGACGCGGGAACGACCATTACTTGTTTTGGGAGTTTTGATTGGATTAAAGTTGAAAGATTGAGATTTTGGGAGACAAGGGGGTGTATACTATAGGTTACAAGTTCTTTGCTGGAACGCAGTAAAATCAGTTCCGAAATTTGTACCGAGCTTTCTGGTCGACTAACTAATTGTCGTGTTAAGTGATACTTTTCTTGATTTTAAAAAGTTCAATTTAATTTCTTATCATTTAATAAAGTGTTTTGGGGTAAGATCTGTACCATCTGGTAGAACACTCTGTTCTATTTCTTTATTTCTTTTATTGGGGATTTTACATTCAAAATTAATTGTCATTAATTTATTATCTTTTATTTTGGGGATTATCAGTAGACGCATGTCGATTATTCAGTTTGAATACTGAATAATTATCTAGTTGAGCTTTACTTTTAAAACCTCTCTTCTCAGTAGATGTAAATATTTCTTTGTAAATATCATTAAGGCTTTTTTCTGTAAAATATCACTTTCTTTTCTTTGTTAAATAGATTTTAAGTGTTTTGAAAAAGTAGTTGTTTTATTTGGCTAATAAGAATTCTTGAACAAACTACTTATAAGGTTCACTTAACGAGGATTCTGCGGTTCGCGGTAGTCTTGCGGACGCGGGTTATACTATACGTGTGCCTGCTGACCAGCTGACCAGAGTAAGGGATCCTTCCCCCAGCTACAACTGACTGTTAGCTTCAGACAAGGTCCAGGTTGGTAAGTGCATCTGAATAGGTACTAACAATATTAATTAATGGCTACATCCGACGATATCAGAACTTCGAGATACTGCTAGAGACCGTCCGATCTTCCAGATTCTAAAAGAGTGCTTTTGCCCCGATTCAGATTATAGGATAGATAGGGATACGTCTCCATTAAATTGTGCGGAATGATAGCGACTTGGTCTCCACGCTACCACGTTCTCTAAACCAAGTCTGTCACCACCACGTCATTCTGTCACAATAAGAAGGAGAAGACCTATCGAAGGTCGCCAGACCTAACTCCGCTGGACTTCTTTTTGTGGGATTACCTCAAATCGAAAGTATTTATTGACAGGCCAAACAATCTGCAGGAGTTGAAAGAGAGGATCCGAAGAGAAGTGCGTGACATAAGTCTGGAAATGGTTGAAACCGTACAAAGAGAATTTATTTATCGCCTTGGAAATTGTCAAGCCGTACATGGCGCACATTTTCAACATTTAATTTGACTTGTTATTGTGTGCTTTTTAAATAAACAGGTTTTACGTATTGATATGTTCAATCATAATATTTTCGATAACTGTCGAGTTTTGGTATAGGATATGGTACATGAAACATACTTAGAATTCGATGCAAAATTCAAAAATAAAATAATAAATGGACATTTTTATTTGAAAAAATGAAGTTGATGGTTGTAACTCATTTTTGGACTGGTGTGAAGATAAGTCATGTGGTTTTTATAGTCCCTGGTTTTAGTCTGTAGCTCCGCAGTGTCGGTAAGAAGGGAGGGAATCAACACTTTAAATCGTCTTCACAGGTGCAAATTTGAAAATACAGCTATGTTTAAAGTTTTTCTATGAATATAGGCCATTACAATAGTTTTCAATACAAACTAACTATTCGCTCCATTACGTCTTTACTTGGTAATGTTACCGCAATAAAAATGTAAAAAGCAATGACAAGTTTGCGTCAATGTCGAAATCAGTTTTTCAAGAGGTAAATATTACATCTGACATTCTATTGGTAGACAGTAGAGACTCGTTAGTCAGAACCCAGAAAACTAAACGAACCAGTACCTAATAGTTATTTACATTAGATACTAGATGCGAAAGTTAATTTTCTGGTGTGAGGAGGTTTTTAAATAGCCAAGGTGATTCAATACCCCCGAACAATAAAAAAGGCTTTCGCATCGTGTGATGTATTAAATTTTTCCTACTACTGTTCTCTGATCAATATATTATTAAGTAATGAACTTTGATTCTATTCAAATTATAATGATAAAATAAGGTTTTTCCACCTGTAAAATAATCCATGACAACTAGTTATTTGAGTACTGTCAGAGTCTGTCAGTTCGAATTTTTTAATTTCGCTAGTCTAAAATGTTCTCCCAAGACCAAAACGTTGCTATTCAGAAGGCGGCCGAGTTGGCATGTGCCTTACTGTTACCTGAGAAGTCAAAAGATAGATACTATCAAACGTACAACCTGTTTCTGGAATGGTTCGCGGATAAAAACGTTTCTCAAATTGACGAAAATGTGATGTTAGCGTACTTCTTAGAGAAATCTGAAGCCTTATAACCTCCGTCCCTATGGTCACAATATTCCATGCTCAAACTGACTATTTCTGTAAACAAAAATATAGATATTTCGCAGCTTAAGAAACTCATGGCATTTATTAAATGAAAAAGCGATGGTTACGAAGCTAAAAAATCTAAAGTTTTTAGAAAAGAAGAAATAATAAAGTTTTTACTTGACGCTTCTAATTATAGCTATTTATCTATGAAAGTGATAGCAGTAATAGGAAAAGCTGGAGCATGCCGCACCGATGAGATCCATAAAATGAGGTTGAAAGACGTTGAAATCAAGGTAGATGTAGCTATATAACCGATGATAGAGGTCCAGTTTCTTTTGTGAGGTTACTTCGGCCAAATAATGCACAAGACGAACGCTTGTTCTATCGCTATGAACGAGGTAGGTGTGTGAATCAGGTGATTGGAAAACACACTATTTCGAATGTTCCCAAAGAAATTGCCAAATTTTTGAAACTTCAAGACATAAATAAATACACTGGTCACTCGTTTAGAAGAACATTAGTTACGTTTTTCGAAAATGCTCCAGGTGTCGAAATTTTGGATTTGAAAAGACATGGCGGTTGGAGGTCTTCGTCCGTTGCGGAGGGATATATTTGTGATTCGTATACTAATAAAATCGAAATTTCCAAAAAGATCTTAAATGGAACTCCTACTTTCATTCCATCTAACGACGTGAGAGTGACAAAAAGAACGAGTTGTAATATGGTCCAAGTCCAGGATAATAACGAGACTCCAATACGAAGCGGCGAAGCTATTGAATTGAATAATATTCCATCAATTTATTTTTCCAACTGTTCAAATTTCACTATTAACCTTAATGGCAATAAATAATTATTATCTAAGTTTTATATTATAGTTATTATATCACTTGTTTTTTCAATAAATATAAGCATTTTGTTATTAATTTATTTTTCAAAATTCGCTTGAATAAATACAATAAATATTTCCTATGAGTATTCGTGTTTTTTTGTCCTGGCACCGAAAGTAGTACTTTCGTAGCTAGAAACATACTACTTTCGTAGCTAGCAACGTATAATATTCAGGTAACTCTAATGTTTACTTTCGTGATCTTTCGTGTTGCTAGGGCCCGAAGGTTAATTTATTTATACAGTAGTAGAAAAAGTAATTTTTGAGTTCTGTGTATTAAAATTTGACTAGTGTTTGTAAAATTCATTCATTCTCCCATGCATAAGCGCATGTCTCTTGTCTATGGTGAGGTTTAATAAGCTTTTTGTCGTGGTTTTGTGTTTTAAATTATATTTAAGGAATATATACATTTCTGTTCCTTTAACGGCTGTATGATTTTTGTTGGAACTAAAAACATTCATAGCAATTATTTGTAGAGCTTTTTATCAAGATTCCGTTTATATTACTTTATTTTAATGGTTATTTATTGTATAAGTGTTAAAGTACATTTTTTAGGCACGTATTTGGAAGTTTGCAGAATGGGCGCAGCAGATCTCTTTACAATTACTTTATAGTTTGCCATAAATTATCCCAATATCTTACAGACAAAGGTAATCTTTTAATTATGTATTATCGAACGCCCAACTAAAACTAATGATGACATAAGATTAATAAATAATTTCCTGCTCAATGTTTACCGAAAAAAATACCGTTACCGCAGATTCTATACGACAACCGAATTTTGGTTGAAGGTCGATGACCATGTTTTTTAATTTATTTTAAACGCTGAGGCTTAATCGGTAGCTCATTAAATTTAAGTTATAAAATAAAAAGTTTTGTAGAAACAACACAATGCTGAAAAATCTGTTATTTATTTATGGTTGTCGGTTTGTGTTCTATGCCTCAAAAAAATGTAAGTGCTTTAACAGTGCTTTTAGCGCCTTTTTATTTGCTTTTTTTTTAAATAGTATTTGAGAAACTTGAAAAACGGTTTTTATGAATTTATGAAGCTTTTTGTCATAGTGTATAGTTCCCTGGGGCATTTTAGAATCGTTAGGTTAGTGTGGCTTAAGCAATAGCTTGCAGCTAGGTGACATAACATGAAATATTTAACAAGCGGTTATCCTTCTTAATTTCTAAAGGTGGAGGGAGACACTTATTTCTTATAGTCCAATTTACACTTACTGCAAGGGTGCACTGATTAATAAATTGGTTAAAACCAGGGTCCATATTTACTTAGTCGGCATCATAATGTTAAACATAAGAACGAAACGTGGTCAAAATATAATATCTTTTACAGTGCTAAACGTCTGTATAATAAATTCTCATTTTTCCCGGATGTCAGGAGTTCGATTGAACTGGGCCCGCGGGAATTATCTCTCTCCCCCCACCTCCATCAGCGGGCCTACCCATCGTATAAGTATGCCTAAAATGTGTCTTAATTTAAAAGAAAAACATATTCGGGCCTTTCAAAAAACTTCAAATCATTGTATGTCCAAGGTGAAAACAAGTCTATTCCGGTGATAGATATTGTCAGGTTTCTGAGGGTCAGTTTGGACTCATAACTGGACCTGCCAAATGAACTCTCTAGTTTCGAAACTATACAGCTTCTGTGCCCTTGCACTTATATTTCGAGACGTAGTCTCATTAATTACACTTAAACAGTTTTACTTTGCCTGTGTGCAATCACTTTTAATCAAATAAAATATAGGCGGTCCACCTCCACAACATATATTTAAAGATACCACTTCACTATTCTCAACATGTCGTGGGTTGAGTATTATACTGTGTTGGGGAAACGAGCATCCAGGTGCATTAAAAATAATATAATTAAATGCAACAAATGTTTTTAGAATCAATACTACTGTTAAATATCTGATTTCAATATTATTTTAATAAAGGAGCAAAATGTATCAATGGTTGCGGAACGAATAGTGTTATCGCCTGGATAAACATAAAACTTGCAAATATCATCTTTTAAAATACATATAATATCTCCAAAATAAGCGGCTAGTCGACCGTTATTCCAGGAAAAAGCAATGTTCCACGTTTAGGTGGGTACATTTGTTGATTGCCGTCCGATTGGTTAAAAAAAACATGGCGGCTGTGTAGCCTATCAGAGTGCATTGTTGGTTGGTCGTCGTGACAGCGGGGGCGTAACCTTGCTGTCAGATGATATAGTTTTCCATTTTGTATACCACTACACTTTTGGCTAAGATAAAGCAAGGTCGTATGTCAACAAACGCACGTGGTTTCTCTCCGTCGGATTGAAACAAATAGCATTACCTTAAAAAAGGCACCCAGCAAAATTCAAATTCCCATGAGTTAGATAAATCATTCATTGAGGAGATCGTCCAATTTAAATATGTTATTAGAGAGTTTGACGATATCATCTTAAATTTATTAAAGATAAATTCACTCCTACAATAAAATGTCCATTTGACATTTGCATTTTTATCACTTTGACATAGATAAAAAAGGTGCATCCTTTTTATTGCGATAAAACCTCCCCAGCGAAAAATTAAATGGTAAAGACCTCTCCAGTTTAAAATCGAGTAGCTTTTCTTTTTCATTGCTCGGCAACCTGACATATTGTTACAAATTAATTTGATGCTGTCGAACATTTTTTTAGTAGGGGAGACCGGGGCTAGTTGACTAAGTTTTTACAAGTTTATTTTTATTAAATTTGTTATATGATCGGTATTGATCTGTAGCATGCCAAAAAGTCGGAAATGTATTCATATAGTTGATTTTATTAAAAAAAGGTATTTACGATCACTAGGAAAAAAAATATTTGACATATTAGGAATGATGAACAAGTAAGTCGACTAGCCCCGTTTACGGGGTTAGTTGACATATATGATGGGGTTAGTTGACTTGACAATTCCTTATAAGTCCTTAATGAAGAAAAAACAATGAGTTATACAAAAAATGTTTATTTTTTCAAAATACAAAAGCAAATAAAAAAACTAATAATAGAAGACTACAAATCGTCATCTGAGTCACAGTTAATGCACTTATAGAAAAAAAGATTAGAGCTGCCGACACATTTTTCATGAGCCCATCTATGGCAACTTGTGCATTGTACCTAGTTCTCACCACTAGTGCTATTACGATAAAATTCGTCGCATACCAAACACTTAGTCTCACCGTCCGATTCTGAAGATGATGAGTCTGTAGTAAGGCGAGATGTAGATGCGACTGGACTTCCTTCGCGGAAAGGAAACTTTCGACCATCTTTAGGTTTGGCGTTTTTTATATTTTTCTTCTCAACCTTATTTCTTCCCTTAGGTGGTAATTTCCTTTTTTTCACATTTTCCTTTTCTTGTCGTAGAGCTTCTTTAATTGGAGTATCTGTTAAGATAGCAGTTTATCCCTTTTTTCATACCTTCCTGGTGTTTTGTCTTGGGCCTGCTTTGGGAAACGGTCTAACTTCCTCAGGACTTGAGATCTTTAACGAAGGGCCATCCTCGTTTACTCCATCAACTTGTCTTTCATTGTCAACTTCGTTTCCTCTGTTAACTTCATTTTCTTTGTCTACTTGGCTTTCTTCATTAATTTGGCTTACTTTATCAATTTCATTTTCTTCGTGGTTTGTGGGTGCAGGCCTATCTGTAACGTATGAAGCTAAAAGGTCACTATCAGTAAAAATGTTTTCATCAAACGGAGAAATTCCCGTTTTTTTAAAACCTGCCATTATATTAGTTGGTGTAACAGCTAGAGGTAGTGTCATTTTTACAATCCCGGGGATGTCATATCATATTATAGAGTCTTGCCCGCATTATTTATCATCCAATTGTCAATAGCAGAATTACAATATTTCTTCAGTGGTTCTGTCCAGCGGTTGTAATTTATGCGAACAGTGCGGTGGGAAAGATAAAACTGTTACGCCGTTTTCCTTACAAATATCCAAAGCTGCTATTGAAAGATGATTATCGAGCAACAAAAGTACGGGTCTCTCCTTTGAACTTTGATTAAAAAGTCTTTGGCAACACTATTAACACTCCTACCTTCGTTTATGACCATTTGGACTGCTCGTAACATAATATCTGGCGGCGTTTTGCCTTTGTTAGTTTTTCGCTTGTAAGTTCGCATAATTATGTCTGTAACAAACTAGATGAAACAAAATCAAATTTCTTACTGACTGAGTAAATGCAAAAATTACCTGGGGGTCAGTTGACTAATAGTCACCTAACCCCACATGTGCTTAGTCAAGAAGCCCCGTATGACATAACGATACTTTTAAGGCCGCATTTAAAAAACACGCAAACATCCGTACAAATGAAATAAATAAAATCATAGTTAACTGATCACATTTTTACAAAATACTTATAGAAACGTATACAATCTATCCCAAAGAACAAAAATCAATAATTTATCAGAACAAAAATAATTACTTACCAACGATGATTATAGATTAGTTATTGTTACTGACACATACGACGAGCGTTTATCGCAGCAGCACGTGTAATAGCGGATCCAATACCTATATGTATGAAAATCGCAATTCTAGCGCCATCTCACAGATTACACAAAAATTACACAGAATTAGTCAACTAACCTCATAAGTCAACTAGCCCCGGTCTCCCCTACCTATATATTAATGCCAAAATTCGTGAATTTCTCTAGCTAAAAATCACTCATCTTTTTTTTAAAGATGTATTTGTAATTGGTAGTGTTAAAAAAATTCTTGACACTATCTCAACATTTGAAAACATAGTTACCAAATACGTAAAACCACAAAAGCTTTTTTTTATCCGATAAACTTTTATTTTTTAAACTCAAACTAGATCCCTTTTTAGCAATTTAAACGTGAACAAACCGTAATAGATATATATAGATTTTGTTTGTTCTCGTTAGATTTCTAAGCAATCTAGTTTTCGTAAAAAATAAAAGTTTATCCGATAAAAAAAAAGCTTTTGTGGTTTTACGTATGACAAAAACTTGGTAACTATGTTTTTAAATGTTGAGATAGTGTCAAGAATTTTTTTAACACTACCAATTACAAATACATCGGGAGAAAGATCATTCTCGAACAAAAACGTATTTACGGAACTCGGTTGGCCAAAAAGTTCTTGGCAGTTCTTTCTATTAACAGTGACATTGCTAATAAAGTTCATTCTCAAAAAATAATATGTGACTTCACCAAAAAAAAGAATCGAAAAAGAATATAAAATATTTTTTGTTCAAGTGTATGTTTTTTTTTTTTTTAATTAACTGTTACTCATTTATTTTTGTTCTGTTCTTTTATTTGTATTAAGAGTATTATTATGAGTGTATTTATAATACAGTCCGCAGTACATCTTTTTTTATGTTACGTTAGCAAGCAATTGTTTTATTAAAAATTATGTGCAATTTTTTTTCCTATTATGTGTACAATACGATAACAACCTTATCTCCTTTTTTTTACCAATAAAAATATTATTGGGGGGCGCTCTTATTGTAAATCCGGCATTGTTAATATTTTTAGCTTTGTTCGCGGGCTCGATCCATGACTAGTTCGTAACCTGTACTAGACAAATAATCACGAAGAATTGTGCGCATGTGCGATTCGGAACCGATCAGAAATTAATAAATTTCCGCGAACGTGCTCGTCCCGAACCACTGCGACGTTATTATTTTTTTATTCGTTTCTAAAATGTCTGCACTTTTAGAGCTGGTTGAATATGTTATACTTTCCACTGGTGAAAGTAATGAAGATAGCAGCGATTTCTAGAGGTGGATATCCTTTTTAAAATTTATCTTTTATAAAACTTGCAGCAGATAAAATTAAAATTGAATTCTGTAGAACCAAAGAGCCTAACACAAGTTACTCGTTGGTAGAACATCGTCGTAAAACAAAGCCCGCATAAAATCAAACGAAAACGACAATTTGCAACCAAATTTCAAATTGCACATGCGCGGATAAGTAATCCCTGCTATTGTCCTCGGATCGTTTTGACTGGTTATGGATTGGTCATGAACTTGTTCTTGTATGACCGCGAACGCTTATATTTGCAAAGAGCGTGCGCACTTGTCGAAAACTTGTCATGCATCGTCTCCGCGAACAAAGCTATTACATACTTTCACCTTCCTCGACAAGGCCATCTATCTGCAACGGGTGTCACAGCCAAAAATTTCATCTACAGTATGTTCTCGGATGCGGTTAACAAGAAGACAAATAGACCAAAAATTGAAAGATACGAAAAAACGTCATTCTTGATAAAAAAAAATTGCTTGTCGAAAAAATAGGAATTACGATGAGAAAATTGATTCTCAAAAATGCAAAAACATAAAATCAAACAAGAGCAAACAGTCATTTTTTGGACTTTTAACGTGAAATGATAAATAAAAACTTGCTCCAAATTTAGTTCTAACCATGATTCCGAACTTATTGAAGGAAATTGGAATTTATGAAATTAAAAAAAAAAAAATAAATTAAACATTTTTGCAAGTCCGCATTTTACTACTTTTACTTGATTATTACCTTTACATTACCAGACATTAATAAAAATAAATTTACAATGGACGAAACATAATACACAATAGTCATAGTTCAAAAACCCCTCCCAATATTTAACACACTACTTTTCCAACTGCTTCCTACTGTGATCAAAACTGGCTTGAATCTCTTCAACTGATAATGATTCCACTGCTCGCCTAATTCTTAGTTTTAAAATTTCGACATTACTATCCATTGGTTGCGCAAAAGTAGGTAAGCTGCTTTATACGGCCCCAAAGGAAATAATCGGCTAATGTCAAATCGGGGCTTCTTGGGGGCCATAAAACTGGCCCATTTCTTCCTATCCATCTCGCATCGAATTTTCTGTTCAGCCATTCTCTGACCTCTCCAGCGTAATGTGCAGGGCATCCATCGTGTTGAAAGTACATTGCGTTGCGATAATCTAGGGGCAGCTCTTCAAGATTATCGCAAAAGAATGTATCTAGTAATTGCAAGTACTGACGTTTTGCGGCTTGCGGGAATTCTAAATTCAGGATTCTCTTTACTCCAATATCTGACATGTTGAGAAGCAACAGTTCCGTTGGTTGAAAATGTTGATTCATCAGAAAACATAAGCTTGTGAAAATTTTTATTGACGTTACAAATCTCATTTCCAACCCATAAACAAAAATCTAGCCTTTTAGCTTCATCCCTTGCCTCCAAGGTTTGGTTGAAATGAGGCTTGTAAGGGTAAAGTTTATTATCTTTTAAAACTTTTTGAATGGTAGACTTTTGTACCCACCTCTAAATGCTTAGCCCTGTTTCTCAAGGAAAGCAATGAATTTTCATTTGCAGATTGCAATATCAAAACAGTACAGGCATCTTCCTCATTATATTGCTTCTTCTCTTTTTTAATGTCAATAACTGATCCTGTTCTTTGAAATTGTTTTACCAGTTTGTGTACACCAACTTTCGAAACGTACACGCCAAGAAATTTGCGTTGGAATTTCTCCACTATGTAGCGATAAGAGCACTGACCATTTCCATAGCATTGCACTATAAAAACTCTTTGTTCTACGGTCAGCATTTTCGAGAATATTTTTTTTGACACTGACACTAATAACTACAACAACAGGTAATAACGTACAGGTATAAAAGTCCCAATATGAAAGTAGTAAAATGCGGACTTGCAAAAATGTTTAACTTTTTTTTTTTTAATTTCATAGATTCCAATATCCTTCAGTAAGTTCGGAATCAGGGTTAGGACTAAATTTGGAGCAAGTTTTTTTATTTATCATTTCACGTTAAAAGTCCAAAAAATGACTGTTTGCTCTTGTTTGTTTTTATGTTTTTGCATTTTTGAATAAGAATCAATTTTCTAATTGTAATTCCTATTTTTTCGACAAGCAAATTTTTTTTATCAAGAATGACAGATATGACTTTTTTTCGTATCTGTCAATTTTTGGTCCATTTGTCCTCTTGTTAACCGCATCCGCGGACATACTGTATAATCTTATTTACTATGTCTGTACAATACAATTAAAATTTTTAATTCTATGGAGATGTCAGTTAAAGTAAAGTTATTTTTAAGGACAGTCACTGTGAGAATTGTCACCCAATTGTTACAAAATTGTTATCGATATATAAAATATAAATAATATGAGCTTTAAACCATCTGTATTAAACTGCATTTAACTATAAAAAAAGTATATTTTTTCTAATTATTTAATTATAGTGGGGCTGGGCTGTGACCCTGCCAATCTCCTAGTTAAAAGGCCATGGCGAATCGCCCTCTGCGTCATGCGCTCAGCGCTGGTCAACTCATATTGCTTTTTCTATAAGATCAACGGCCTTCTAAGATCAATGAACTAACTTTGCGAAGTAGTAATGGGTTGACGTAACTTTTCACTATTAGCCTAGTAGTTTATATCAAAAATTGACTGACCGCCTGTGCTTTGTGTACATGTCTGTGTACTGAGGATTCCGTCTAATTGGAGGAAGAACAATAATTATTATTGGTAAGTCACAAACAATGGGTCTGCTGATTACCTTCTACATTTGAATACATGATTAACGATTAGTTTATTTAAATGTTTATTTTGGTTTTAAATAGTTTTATTGAACGTCGCAATAGCGGCCAGCGGGGCCGGAACTTTGGCTAAAAAGGGGCAAGCAAAATGTGGGGGGGGGGGCATTAAAGAATTACTTATGATATTAATATAGAATAAATAAAGGGTAAGAATCACAGTATTCTTTCAATAACTATACTTATACCGGGTGATGCATGGCTTAGTTGAACGTGGGAAATCCCATGTAAATTTTGAGGCGGCTAAATATTGACTCCCCTGTACATTTTAGAAAATTGTATTATAATTTTTTGAAGAGGATATAATAAACCCATGTGCCAAGTTTGAATACATTTCAATAAGCCAATCCTAACTTATTCAATTAAATGTGATGGCGAAATTACGAAGTTTTCCAAGTTTAGGTAATACAGCAAACACCAGCAAATTATTATTTGGCATTGACAAAACGAAAAGTAGCGTCAGTGACAACATTTTTATTGAAGGCGCTTTAAATAGAGCTAAATTCTAAATATATTCCATTAAGGAAAAGGTAACTATGATTAAGTGATATTATACAGGAAACAGTTTAATAGCAGCGTCTGAAATGTTTTCAGTTTAATTAAAGCCTATCCCTTCCATTTCATTATTTAAACTTACCATTGGTAAAATTGAGTCTGTAATAAATATCTGTAAATGCTCAATTCAGAATGTCGATAGAGCTGAAGAAAGGGATAATAGACATCTTGATATTTTACTGCACTTGGAGGAAAATAAAATGATTTGCACGAGGATTCTTGGGCAAGCCGTAGGAAAACATTAAACCACAGTGTTGCCCACTTAAAAAACACATACAAATTTTTCTCACAAGTATGAAAAACATCAAGAGCTACGGCAAGGTAATGAAGAACGAAGAATGGTATTCTGTCTTGCGGTAATGGAAAGAGCAAATAATGATAGGGACTTTTTGAGAAATATTTGTTTTACCGATAAATGTACACTCAACCTCAATAACAAACCAAATGTTCAAATTTGCCGGTATTGGAGCCAAGAAAATGTACATGGTCTTGTTCATACTCGAATTACCTAAACTATGAAAATTTCGTAATTTTGCCATCACATTTAATTGAATAAGTTAGAATTGGCTTATTGAAATTTATTCAAATCTGGCTCATGTGTTTATTATATCGGCCTCTTTAAAAAATTATGATTTAATTTTTCTCTAAAAGGTACAGGGGAGCCAATATTTAGCCGCCTCAAAATTTACATGGGATTTCCTATGTTCAACTATAAGCCATGCATCACCCGATATATTATTAATCATATTAGAAAAGTATTTATTTTCTTTTAATCCCCTTGTTCAGTATTTCAATAATTAAGCTTTAACAGCTCTAATTATAATAAAAGAAAACTTTTTTCCTCCAGATGTTATAATAAACTTGTAATCTTCTCTAAAAAAAAATGTCTACTATTCTAAATTTCAGAACTTAATCTAAACTTCAGCTATATTTAAATACATACAACCATTTCACACACCAAGTCTTCAATCTTTGAGTTGTACTCATTAATTTGAGACAACTCACTTTTATGTTAAACTCTACGTTGGTATCCCCCGAAGATCAGTACTTAAGTACTCGAAACATGTCGGGAACTTGAATTGTATTATAACTATTAAACTGTAGAGGAAGACTGCATTGTTTTATTCATATTACATTGGCTCCACTGAAAGTATGGATTATTTTTTCAATATAGTTTATTGTTTATCACTTTTACTTTGACCATTACATTATCTGTCGGCGATAGGCTAGGAATTTTATTATATTACTTTAACCCTAGGTTTCTTTTTGTGGTTAGTAGTATTGCATTATTATACTGTGCTTTTAATATTTTGTGGTGCGTTATATCATGAAGTTGTCTTACTAATGGATGTAGATCTGTTAGACAATAAAGCTTATTATTATTATATTGAGGTTTCAGAATTTGGTAAGTACCAAAACATTCTTCATTTCAGCAAATTTATTTTGAAGTTGTGATAATATAGTATCTATTATTGGGTAGAAAATATTAACTCAGAAGCATTGTTGAGGATCATTAAATCTCTTGGGATAATTCATCAAAGTGAGACTTGACTTTACGTGACCTTTTGTCTGAAAACTCTATCTCGATTTTGCACTTATCGCAAATTTCTAACACATTTGCCAGTAATGAATCAAAACTTGCTCTCAAGCTCTAAATACTCTGCAACGCAATTTGGAGTTGGTCATGTGCAAAAAAAGACCGATATTTTCTGCCTGCAATCATTTGGAAGGTAAGGTTCGTATAGCAGTAAATGAAGTAAATATATCGTCTATGACATATTTACTCTTTAAATTGATCAATGTTCTTTGCGCCTTTTCTTTGTCCTTCTTCTTTTTTGGAATATCTTGATATACAGTTGTTATTCAGCTTTGCTAATTCATGGTATGCTTTCGCTTGCAGAGTGGTTATCAATTTTGAATGTTTAAAACGTTCTGGGTACCTTGGTTATTATCTTTAGGGTGGAAGCCAGTCACGGGGGAGTTTATATCTTGCCTGGTGGGGCGCGAATATTGTCCGATACGTCTGTCCGTGCGTAATATTTTGTGAGTATTTTATCGAAAAACTGGTGTATTGTGTCCATGTGCATGTCATTGTGCAGTACTCTTTTAGGTGTGTATCTTGGTACGTCTGGTATGATTCGTAAAATTCTGTTTAGAAAAATTTGCAACTTTTAAATTACACGAAGTCTGTACCTATACCGTATGTCAGTACTGGTCTAATTATTATCTTGTAAATGTTTGTCTTGATCCTGGTATCTATTCTACTGTTCTTATTTATCAAAGGATACATTGCACACTATTGAGTTTGTGCGCAAGCTAGCCGGTGGTCAACATTGTCGTTTTAGGCCATCTTTTTGTCAAACACGAGTCCCAGGTATTTGACTTTGCTTTTCCATGGTATCTCCTTGTTGCTTACTTTGACTTTGCTCTCTAGTGATCTGCTTCGTAATTTTGAGAAAAGATGGCCTGAGTTTTGGAGTCATTTAGACGGTATTTTTTTTCAGATTTAAGTACTTTTCCCTTATCATCCCCTGCCAGGTTAGTCGGGGGGCATTGCCCCGGTTGCGCCATGGTAGTCCCGGCCCTTTGTGGATATTTGGCCGTTTAGAGGGATGACCGCTTTTGAGGAGTAGAATTAAATAATTACACCATACTATAGATTTTTCTTTAAGTTTATTAAACTATAACCTGGTTAATACTCGTTTTGGTAGATATGGGATTGTATTAACCCATTAAGTGATTGATAAAATAAATATCAGGACAATCAAAATGGAGGAGAAGGCTCGTCAACACTTCTGGACCAGAACCATTTTAGGGGGCCTAGACTTCTAACAACCATATTAAAGTAAATATATATAGCTAGGAGATGCCCTAATGATAGGCTTACCTGCTGGGTTATAGACAGACGAACATAGAAGAAGGATGCAAAAGGGCTAAAACCTTTAGAAATGAAAACAAATACGCACCAAAAAAATGACTGCCAAAATACAATTCTTACAACTGAAACATCCTAATTCTATACTTTTCAGCTTCACGATGGCAACACTAAAAATGTTAAAAATATGCCTTCCAACCATCGAAATATTTATTCTATATATTATTTTATAACTCAGGACTTTTATCCAGAGACGTGAAGAAAAGCCATTATAAAGCCACTTCCTCCTACAATCCTACAGACTACAATGAACTGCGTCCCTACCGGTGATGCCAAAGATATTAGAAAAAATACTGCATCGTCAAATGTATCGCCTTGTAGACGAAACTGCGGCGTTGGTGGTGTTGGACTTCTTAAAGTCCCTCGTCACCGTTAATAACAAACTAATGTTAGCAACACTTAAACACCTTATATTTGTATATGTAATAGTGTCGCTATCGAATTTAATTGATTAAATGAATTTAATTAAACTAACAGAAGAACGGTCCGAACCGAACTCCTAGCTGCTATTCAGAAGAGATCTTTAATATTATAGAACGAAAAGAAGAAGTTCGTGGTCCCTTTTTTTATCCTATACCATTAACAGAATACTTATTTAGTCAGGATGAGGGTATTGCTTTTAACTAAGCACTGCGTACGGAATACGTATTTGAGGATATGAACCAATAAATCTGTATGCAGATTCTGTCAGGAGTCACGAGGACGAAGAGACCTGCCATTGCGAAGGGTTCTCTTCGGAGTAATAAAGGCCATCAATTCTTACACAGACGACATATTGTCGAGATCAAAACGACGTAGTTAGGTCGGGATACTCTAAACATGAATAGTGAGAAGCATCACATTAGATCTTACAAGGTTATAAGCGTGAACTTATGTCTTAATAATTAGGTAAAGCCTGTCCAGAGATATAAGAAAGTTACACTTTGCCTTTGAATGGGATTATCCAAGGGTAGCCATAAACAAACAATGAATGAATGAATAAATGCAGGTAAATTATGGTCCGTATTTAAAAATGTCTTAGAGTAAACTGGAAATCCGGAAGACGTAATTTCATTATTAAAGTAATAGTTTGGTGATTTTAAACCGATTTTTACCTGATTTAAAATGACAGGGTTAATCCCATAAAACAAGTTATGTTCTAAAGACTGTGTATATAGCCACTCTAGTTAGTTTTAATCTTAGTAATTATTCTTACTTCGTGTGTAATACAGCGTTTGTTTAATCGTGTGTGAGTCATGGAAAATATGTGCGAGCTCAATGTATCTCAGGAGATAACTCCGTCGAAAAGCAGGAAACTCTTTTCTGTGGAAACTAAGGAAGTTATAAACAATGTTTATTCAACTCTCATTGAACGTGCGGTCAGCAAGCAAGCAGCGTTAGAAGAAACGGTCACATTAACAAAAATTCCAACATCAACTGTATGGAAAATTGTGAATAATCCCATTTTAGCGAGGAAAAAAAGAACCGATACTGGCAGTTTCTCGAAGGTAGATAGAAGTGATCAAGATATAATACGGCATAAAATTTGCAAGTTATAAGAGGAACAAAGCGTGCCTACATTAGATAATTTAATTAAGAGGCTTGACAAAGATGAAACCGGCGTTAAATGTTGCAGAACAACGTTATGGAAGTGTATCCAACGCATGGATTTTAGATTTAAAAAAATTAACAAAATACAAGTTTTAATGGAATCCAGTAGAATTCGGGAATGGCGATTCGAATATCTACAAAAAAATTAGGATTTACAGAGATCAGCCAAGGCCGATTATTTGTTTTTATTTTAATCCCATCGAACATGTTTGGCATCAACTGAAATCTGCCATTCGTCGTAACAATACTTGCCCTACTATTAACTCCAGTGTACTTGAGCTTATAGAAACTGAAGTTTTTAACATCCCTTCACAAAGTTGGTCAAATTCTGTTACACATGTTGAAAAAGTGGAAAAATCCTATATCCATATAAACAATATAGCACAAATAATAATTAGAACAGATGATGATAGCGGTAGTGATATTGATATATTAAGTGAATAATTATTATAACTACCGAATAATTTGTATATTTTTGTTATCATAAATATAATTTTTAATAATAAAATAACTTGTAATTTCATATTTGAACATAAATAAAATATGATTTAATGTCTTACTTATTTTTATTACAAACTATGATTAAATTCTAAGCAAAATACGGACCTGTTCGGCCTTATTTCAATTTTACAGCAGCCCGGGTCTTTCCTAATAGGGATCAGTTAGTCACTTTCTTATATCTCTGAACAGACTTTACAGTTTGCAGTTTAAAGAGGAAATAGAAATATAGGAGATAGGAGTTATAAATTTTTAGAAATATTTTACGTCATATATGTATCTAAAAAACAAGATGCTGGCGCCTCGAAGTTGCTAGCTTACACATAAAATAATAAGTGTTTGCCTTTGTAATTCTTGATTGAAATTAAAAGACACAAACATGTAAATACCTATGCAATCATTAAAGACGTAAATACGCCTGTTCATAAACTGGATTCATTTTTTTAAAAGTTATTTCCACACTTCAGCTCTTTGCATTAAAAGCTTCGTCGAAAATAACGAGATGTATATTATAATAGGCGGCTATTCAAGTAGCTAACCAATCATTTAATAAATCTACAATCTATTATATGTGTTTATAATTGATTTCTGAACCACAGCGATTAGCATTTGCTTTCAAACCCATTATTTGTGAATTAGATTACATTTTGTTGTATTTGCTATTAACATTTTATAAGATCTACCCAATTAAGTCCAATTTTTGAAAAATTTGAGGTAGATAAATACTTATTTTGAATTTGCAAACTGTTCCAGTTTTCAAATAGTAATAATAGTAAAGCCTTTCTCCCTGCCTTCTTATACATTTTAATATATTCAACTTGCGATATGCTGATGACACCACCATACTAGCCGATAACATACAAGACCTACAAACAATCGTAAATAACATCAATACAGTCGGAGAGGAACATGGACTATGAACTAAACCAATGATCGTGGGTAGACAGACACATGATAATACACACAATTTTACATGGATAAAGAGCATATTATGAAAAGAGTTCAGAAATTTAAATATTTATGTACCACTTTAGACGTTAAATGGGATGGCGATGACGAAGTAAAGATTCGTGTGGCAACGGCTCAAAACACTCTTCATTTAATACCTTTTTTTTTCTTCAATTTTTAGAGATAATTAGGTAATCCCTAGCTGGACACCCGAGACCCAAAATTGTAAACTTACAATTTTGTGCCCGAGATCTTAATCCGAGTAGTGGCTGCATCATGGACTAAAATCCTTCCCTCTCTATGGTCATATACGATGCTAGGAACCGCTTGTGCATTACTTCGGCACCGTATACGGGGACCCTCACTACTCTTACTCGTGCTAGCATTTTGTCTTGGATCTCTTTGGTCTTTAGTATATTATAGATCGTCCTATATGCATGTTTCCACGTTCCTTCGGATGCCAACAACTGGTTCATCATATTGATGGGATTAAAGTTCATTCCCTAGCTCTTTCGAAGATTCTCCTGTTCTCTTCCCATTGTCTACACTCGAACGAAGTGTGGCTGCATCATCAATCATGGAACAGTATGAACAAGCTGGAGTTACCGCTCTTCTTCGGTTGTAAAGGTAATTCCTGAAGCAACCGTGACCAGATAATGCCTGGGTCAAGTAATAGTCCACTGCGAGTTAAACCAGTGAAATGTCAACACGTACGTCAAAATCTAAAGTGGGTCAAGGTCCGACGGACATGACAAAATATTGCTTTCGCTGAAATAAAAGCATCAATTTATAATTGTAGTAATGTTATAAAAAGTTAGTAATGTTATAAGTTTGTAGTTAATCATGTATTAAAAAGTTATTGTGTAAACAAGTGCCAAATTGGATAAATAAAAATAAACGCCAAATTAAATGGGATCTAACTGTTTAATTCACCTAACCAATATATAAAACGAACCAGTGAAATAACCTAACTCGAGGAATATACAAAGCCTCATCCGTTTAATGTTGGGAGTTAAAAATAAAACTTGATTCCAACACAGGGTAAAAGCAGCGAAAGCTGGATTTACGGCCCGAGGATGTGGAAATAGGTGACTAACTATATTTTCAATAGTTTCCATGGTCATGAGTTGTCTAGGGGGATAGGCATTTATCTCTGTCCAAGTCATTACATAGCGCTTTTCAGCAAGCTTTTTCGCCTTTTTGATGGTATTTTTGGGCTTTCTCTTCGCTCTACAGTTATCATCCCACAGATATACGTTTTCCTGTAGAGTGCTTCTTAAAATTAAAAACTTAGCTTCTCCGCCAATAGGTACTTTTGAACCTTAAGCTAAGAGGAGTTTATGGAATGGAGACTTGTCCACTTAGAGTAAGATTTTTTAATACAAGATTGGAAATGTGGACCTTAAGAACACTCGTAGATACATGGTCTAGGGTCCCGAAGTCTTCTTAACGAATGATGTCTATAGAACATACCATCCTTATTTGGCGAGGCTCTAAATATAATCTTTTGAAGTTGATACTCAGAGCAAAAATGGAAGGATGATTTGGTCCGAGAACTTAGGAGAATACAAAACTGGGGTAACATCGCTGATGCCCCCCTTTGGGCTGTGAGATATTGGAACATATATAATAATAATACCTTCACATTAATTCAAGCGTATGTTACTGTAAGTATGTATATAATATAGGTAGGTAGTAATAAAAAGTTCACCATTCGTCATAAAATCCCCATATATTTTCTAGGTTTACGACCATAAAATCATGCGTGTCTGTCACTATAAGAACCCATTGTCACAAAGATCAAGTTTTAGGTACCGTTTTTATTTTTAAATAAAGATATGGGACACATCTTCAAATTTCGACCTTTGCCCATTATCATGCGTATGGAGTACCGGAGATACTTGCTATTCTAGCGACAACCAAGTACGATAAAAATACAGTACTTTTGTCTGTTGTTCGCCTTTCTGATATGAATCATAGGAAATTGAATGGAATATCATATTTATTGAATAGCTTGTGGAGTAGAATATTTTTGTATTAAGTAGGTATCGTTTCGAAATAAATTACATGAAGTACTTTGAGGGTGCCGGTGGGTGGAATCCAGTGTGGTAGGTAGAAACCCATTGACGAACGATTAATCGAAAATTACTTCAAAACGTCAATTTTATTTTAATGCACCCAGTTATTTGTCCCCAAAAAAACGCAACAACATGTACAAACTTAAATTTTTTAATTTCAACATTCACATTTTTGGAATTTACTGTAATAAATTTAATTTTTTTTAATGTAGGATGTTCTGTAACAATCTTTAATTATCTTTGTGATGTGTGAAAAAAAATTAAAGCAATTAATACGTAAAATCTATCCTGCTGGAAAAAATATCTGCAGACACCAATGTTGCTGTTTAAACTTATTCTCTCGCAGAAAACAGCTGTCTTATGCGCTATTATTTTCCAAGAAAAATAAACTAATCTATGTAAATAACGGTAATACAATTAACCTCTCTGAATTTAATGATCCACAATAATATTTTAACAACTAACTATTTGCCGTATATTTACAAACACACGCGCTATAACGGTTCACTTGTTAGATTTTTGCACTTTTTATTTTACTTCTTACACTCCAATACGAAGAAATTCCAGGTGTTAATTTTACTTTTTTATGGTTTTGCTTTGAGGATTAATTACTTATTTCCTAGGCAATTTTACTGTGTGAGAGTATAATTTAAAATAACTTTTAATCTAGCTTTTCTTATATCACAAATAAGTTTCATTCCTCTATGTGAATGCAGTGGCGTTGTTACGGGGGATTAACCATAGCTTGCTTAAGGATTTACGCAGAAATGGTAAAGGAGTTAACACCACTCTACTTAAAAAAAAATAGAAGTAAGCAATCAATTAAATAAGGAATAGTACTGTGTCAACAGAATATCTGATCACAAACAAAAATGATGCCATATTAAAATATCATACTAAAATAAGTAAGTTGGGTTTTAGCATTATGTATGGTTTAGAAGTGTGGCGTTTAACAAACACACCAACAAAAAAAACAACTTAAGCCCAGAGGAAATGGATTTTTGGCGGAGAGCAAATTAATGACGAGCGACTACTAAAAAAAGTTCTAGAATACCCATTCCAGAACTTTATTCACTAAGGAGCATATTGCAAGACATGCTGGGAACCCGGTTGCTGGCAACAAATTCGCTTGTATGGGGGCAGGTTGGCCAACATGCTCCCAAGTTCCAGGTTGCTGGAGAACGACCTAAAAGCCACCAGCAAGTCGAGCATATTGCTCTGTGTGTCTAACCTTTATTGTTTTGTGCTATATGTGGCGCCGTCAAGAAGTTGTCAAGCTGTTTATATGGTATAATCTCAATTTTTACATGTGCTTTGGTTTGGGACTTGTGGTCGTGATGTCTTTTAGTGTAAGGTAAGGAAGGTTTGTACTTTTTAAAGTCTTGCTTAGTAAGTTATACTGCTTGGTGACGTTGTATGAAAAGGATCCACGATATTGGGTTGTCCAGTGCTGTGGTAGAGTCAAGAGGTTTTTAAATCTAACATTAAGGTTGTGAATAAAAGTTCTAAATTTTAGTTTTTTATACAAATAAGCCGGCTCTTGAGTTGTTATTATTTTATGGTAAAAGGTAAGGCAATGTAATTGTCGCCTCTGTTCCATATTGAGCCACCCCAGATTTTTAAATGAGTAAGAAACGCACGCTACCCTTCTCAGGCCACAAATGAGCCTAATACAGGAATTCTAAATCAGTTGCAGCCTGCATGAATCTGCGCAAAGCAGATTTGGGCCACAAACCACATCCTCGTAAGTACTAACGATTCACAGAGTAGTGTACGACATTTCTTACTGAGTAAATGACGACTTGAATATATCAGTTTCAAATTGCAAAAGGCTCTTTTAGCTATGGTCGTGACGTGGTTTGTAATCTTAGGTTTGTAATTAACGAGTACACCTCAATTTTTTGCTTCATCTATAGGAGCGAACTTCTCGATATTAAGACAGATGTTGAGACCTCTAAGCATCTAAGACGCGCAGCAGCTCTGCTAAACAGCATTGTGATTTTAGAAAGAAAGGAAAAATATATTTGTGTGTCGTCCGCATACACTGACAAAATTAATTATTTGAGTTAAAAAATTTTTCCATTGACTCAAATAAATATTTGTTTCCTATTAGCCAAACAAATATGTAATTGAAAAATACCAAGGGATTATTTGCCTCAATTAGTATCATCTGATTTGATACAAATTACTTTTTATTTGGAATTAATCGCTAAATACAAAATTCAAGCAAATATTTATTTCCTTAACACTAACCTAACTTAAATAAGCCGGTTCAATGACTTAAGGTAAATAGGTTAAAAGTTAAGTTACCAAAATGTTTATTTGATTGATATTTATATATATTTTATCAAGTATATATTTATTTTACTTTTGTTTTACATGTATTTGCGGTAACAACAACGTTATTTAATTAAACAATTTAAGTGATTTGATTTAAATAAAACGGTAATTTCCATCAAAGTGATTGTTTTTCTATTCAAGTACATAATTGTTTAACTTGTCTTTTATATTTATTTAGACCAAGTATAAATTTATTTGGTTTAAATACCTTTTTTTAATTTTCAATAGATCAGAATGTTCATTCAAATCAGTTCTTATTTTATCCAAGTACGTGTTTATACAGACGTCACATAAAAACAAGAAATATTGAAATGTTGCTATTGAATATGGTTTAATCAGTACCTATACCATAATAATCACAAACCTTATCAAATTGTTTATAGTGTTCAAATAATAAGGCAAACCAACAGAGAAAACACATTTTTGCCGAGAATAAAGGTTATGACAAATTACGCGCACGCGCACACCGATTTTTACATAAAAATAACATGAAATTTAAAAGATCTCTTATTTTATTTCTTATTTTTATGTTATGTTATCTTGCTGTATAAACCCACCATTAGTTGTTGTTCCCCTTAAAATATACGTCAATAAAACATTATAGAGAAGTTAATAACTTTGATAAAAAATTAAATAAAGGCAAATTTGCAAATATTAGGTAGGTACAATAATTATTAATATTATATTAATTATATTATATTTTTTACGTTAGGAGGTTTGATAGGTATTGAATTATGGTGAAAATTGAGAAAAACTGTCTTATTTGTAACCTAGGTAGCCATGATTTATAAATACCTGGCTACATTTTTCTAAAAAGATTTTGTGTTCGAAATTTCAAATTAGGTATTACAAGTATCTTTTCTTTGCCTTTTATCTTACTTTTTTAACTCGTTTCATGCTTAACTAAAATATTCAAATATAGTTTCCTACCTTGAAAAGTATCAAACAGATGGGATATACCCCTCGATATACCCCAATCTTCTAAATAATTATTCATATTACGTTTATTCCCCATATCTTCTTTTTAATTTTTGATGGAACCACTAACTTCTGTGCCACTAACAAAGAAAATTTCACTCTCACTTATAAATTTCTACAAGATCGAACACCAATAACCAAAAACGCGATGATGATTTATCAGACCACTTTTGTATAACCAATCAAATTACTCAAAGCCCAAAGTAGGTGACAGGAGTTCATTTAAATACTTAATTATTGGTTTGGATGACCAAATTGTTTGAAAAGTTCGGCAATGAATGATTTAAATTAAAGTTAAAGGTATTTAGTTCTTAATATGGAATGTACTTCGATTAAATAATTAGTTATTTGTAAATATTTGGTTATTTTATATTAATGATTTAATGTAAATACATAATTATTTAGTTTAAATGACCTAGACATTTAAATAGTTCTCTATTAAGTGATTTAACTAACGATTAACGGGATTTAGTTCCTAAATAAAAATTAGTTCGATTAAATAATTAGTTATTTAGATTTTGTTATTTTAGTGGTTTTTTGGTAAGATATTTGTTTGAAGGGTTCTATGATTTGACACAAATCCACCAACAGTCAAATAATTTTGCAAATAAAACGAAATACTCTCATTTATTTCAGTTAAATAAAACTTAGTTAATTAAAATCACATTTATTTATTACCAATAATTATTCACCAAATAAATCAGATTATTTGATTAAGGGAGCACAGTTTTATCAGTGTAGAAATGAGATGAGCAATGCATAAGTACATTATTAAATTGTTAAGTGTATACGTGTAAATAGTAGTGGCCCTAGAACGAAGCCCTGTGGTACACTACTAGGAACAAGTGCAAAATCTGACAATTCTTTACGAATTCTTACAGCTTGAAATCTGTCCTCCAAGTAACTAGCCACAAAATTGAATTTTCGCTCATTTTTTTTTATAGGCTAATTTGAGGTCACTGATCACGGGTCTTTTTTGTCGCTCTCTACTCCTTTTTGAAAAGAAAAATATTGGAATTTTTTTTATTTAAAGGTTATGTTTCTTTTTGCGTTTATTTCCTTAATTTTGTTGTTTTCTGTTAACATGGGTAATGAAACTTGCACTAAACTATCTCTCCACAAAATAATAACAACATTTTATTCAAAATATGAAAACAGGAAAAATATGAATCCTAGGAATAGAGGCTAAGCTAAGAAGGTGGAAACAATACATTGAAGTGATGTTTAATGATAATAGGCCGGATACTCCACCAGCTACAAACACCGAGCCAAATGAAAAAGGGCCAGAAATCACGAAAAGTGAAGTTATTCATGCTATAAACGCTTAAAAGAACAGAAAGGCAGCTGGTCCAGATAACATCCATGCCGAAGTAATTAAATTAATATCAGACAAAGAGGGTAGAGGATTGGATATTATTTAATGATATCCGTACAACAGGCATCATACCATCCGATTGGCTGAAATCAACGTTCATAACTCTGCCAAGGAGCCAAAGAAATTGAACGCATCAAGTTGCGATGAATATCGAATGATCAGTCTCATGTCACACGTCCTTAAAATCTCTCTAAGAATTATTCACACACGTATCTACAAAAAATGTGACTTTCAAGCGGATAGAACGCACTTTGGGTTTAGAAATGGTTATGGCACCCGAGAAGCATTTTTTTCACTGAATGTTCTGACACAAAGGTGCAGAGATATGAATGTTAACGTGTATGCATGCTTTATCGATTACCGTAAGGCATTCGACTGTGTAAAGGATGACAGACTTATTGACATTCTCAAGGGTACGGGCATTGATGCTGAGGAGATTACAATTAAATTATCTCACAACTGTACTGGCATCAGACAGCGGAGGTTCGGATTGAGAATGAAACATCGGAATCTACAGTGATAAGAAAGGGAGTGATACAAGGCTGCATTTTGTCACCGTTATTGTTTGATATCTACTCCGAAGCTATTTTTGGAGAGGCGCTGGATAATGTTACAAAGGGCATAAAGGTGAATGGTAGCGTAATAAATTATATTAGGTATGCAGATGATACTGTAATTCTCGCGGACAACTTGGAGGATTTGCAGTTTATGATGGATCGCATAGTGAAACACAGTGAAGAGCATGGCCTATACATCAATATGCCAAAAATTAAGATGCTTGTTTTCACAAAAACCAATATAACTGCCAACCTAACAATAAACGGAATTAATATAGAACAGGTGAGCAGCTTTAAATATCTGGGCACAATTATAAACAACCAATGCGATCCTAAGAGAGAAATTAGGTCACGAAATGAACCAAAATGATCAAAATCAAAATCAAAATATATGTTTAATGTCAATATACCATCAGTACTTACACACGTCAAAAAGGGAAATCAACATTATGTAAAAAAAACAAAGAGATTACACAATGACACTTAACAATAAAAGAAAAAACTTAACATTGTCACTTAACAAAATCAGAATTTAAAAATTCATCAAATGAATAAAAAGCTCTTTGCAACAAAATTCCTTTAACTGTGTTTCTGAATTGAACTTCGGTTAGTACCCTTATGTTCCCAGGTAAACAATTAAAAAATTTTATGCCCCAATACCTAGAGCCAGCTTGACACCTTTTCAATCGGTAATATGCCGGAACTAAGTTATTACTTCCCCTAGTTTCATGGCTGTGGACTTCACCGTGCACTCTGTAATTCCCAAGATATTTTTTAGTGTGCATCAGGCTGTCCAAGATGTATTGGGACGGAACAGTCAGAATCGCTAGGCTCCCTAAATGCTAGTCCCGCCACAACCCGCACAGCCTTCCGCTGCAATCCAAAAACACGACCAGCCTGAGCCGCATATCCCCAGATCAGCAGAGCATAGGACAAGGTGGAATGAAATATAGCAAAGTAGGCCGCCCTTAAAACCGTTCCAGAAACACACTCAGTCAGGCGTCGAAGCGCAAACAAGCCGCTTCCGAGCCTTCTCGCCACTTGATCTATGTGGATGTTCCATTTTAGTTCGGGATCTACAAGGACACCCAAGAATTTTACATGTGTCTCGTTTTCAGTCGCGTCCCCCAAATCTCGCAGCGAAAAGATTACTTTATTCGTTTTGTGCTGGTTCAGAAGCAGCTTGTCTGCACCAACCCACTGAGCAGCGCTCAACTGTGCATCCCACAGCCCCTTCCCCGCTTCATCCAGGGAACCTGCCGAGACAGAGAGTGTAGTGTCATCCGCAAAGAGTGTGTAGTGTGCTTTTGTATTATCAAAAGGCAAGTCATTGATGTATATCAGAAAAAGAATAGGTCCCAGAACTGAACCCTGGGGTACCCCAATGTTAATTACACTCTCCGCAGACTCCGCCCCACCCGCCGCCAACAAGCAAGAAAAGCATTTATATGAAGCAATATTTCACAAGACCAGAACTTAGCCTACAGTTACGAGTGCGCATGATCAGATGCTACATTTTCTCCGTGCTGCTGTATGGATGTGAAGGATGGACTCTACTATGGAGAAAAAGCTGGAGGCCTTCGATATGTACCTATATAGGCGCATATTAAGAATATCGTGGGTACAAAAGGTGACAAACGCGGCAGTGCTTGCCAGAATGAAAAAGTCACTCGAACTCCTGATTACTATTAAGGAAAGGAAAACGAGATACATCGGAAACGTAATGAGAGGGAAAAATTATGAGCTGCTCAGACTGATTATTGAGGGCAAGATTCAGGGCAAAAGATCAATCGGAAGACGACAGAATTCGTGGTTAAAGGATCTGCGAAGAGTTCGGCTGTACTTCCACCGAAATTTTCAGAGCAGCAGCTTCTAGACTAATGATTGCCAGTTGGATCGCCAACCCTCGACAGGAGACGGCGAACTAAGAAGAAGATGAAAACAGTGGATGAAGTTGTTTACCATGTCGTCGAACTTGGTAGACAACAACAGACTCCCAGAAAAGTAAGTAAGCACGCCACTGAATTCTACTTAAAAAACTCTCTCAGAAACAGTTTTCAATTTTTTGATATATGAACTAACCGAAATACAGGGAGTGGTTAAAAAGCAAACATTTTCGAAAGCACTCATAGCTTAAAAACTAAGAAAGCTATGACAATTCTGTTTGAGGCATCTTTTGTTTCACGAAAAAGTAACGCAGTAATGTAAAAGTCTCTATCTTTACTAGCTACCGAGATACCCTGCAATTACATCGAAAAATGGACACCCCTGTACTAAGCGTTCTCTTCCTGGATTATTACTACGCATCAAATTACGCAACTTTGTCCCATAATTAACCGTCTTCGTATCTCTTACGGCTTATGATATCCCTATAGTAATAAACGAATTTGTTACACCCCGTACATTACAATATTAACACTGTAAATCAAAATTAACCCATTCATCTAACGTCTATGTTCTTAATAAAATCTAACATTTTCCAATGCAATAAATTCATTTTCTAGATCGTGCAAGGCAATTTCTTACTATACACGTAAATCATAAGTGACTGAAAAATTATAAAAGCCCGTAGGAATTACACCGCGGGGAGTAATTTTCTCGTAGAAATTAACCTCCTTACGTAGAAATATGTGGTAGCGGTATTTGCATTAAAAACAGTTTTACCTTTGATTGTTCAGTTGTAAATGTCATTAAAATAATTACTGAGTGAGTCGCGTAAACTTGTGGTAAGATTAGAATTGTATTGCATTTGTAAAAAATCGATTAAAAAAAGATAGCGTCTTATAATATATATATAATTCTCTTACCACTCAGTACCCAAGATATTTTTTCCTGCAGCTCTTGCTTTATACGTTGTTTCGTACGTAAACGTATACAAACTATGCTACGCCACTGGGGTTTATACATTATAAATACACAGAGATAATCTATTAAATCTCAGTCACGACCTACGTTCTCGTAGCCGCGCATGCGTGTATCACGTTATGCAAAGCCCAGACTTATATACATATTCAAATTTACTTACATTCACGAATTCAATTAAAATATAAAACGGTTTATTCAATCTCAAAACTCCCAGAGAAAAAGGAGGAAATAAGCACCCTACGTAATGATTTTGATAGATATAGCTGATTTTATAATATAAGGTTCAATGGGTCTATTATTAACGGTTTACTCATAATTAGCAAAAATCTTTACTATTTCCTAACGTGCTAAATAAGGATTATGTGCTTTCTCTAACCCGCATGTTTATGGCAGGGTTTTAATTAACTTTATAAAATTGAGTAAAGGGGGAGTTCCCAGGTCACGTGAAGGTCCAAGGGGTATACAAAATATCAGAAAAAAATAAAATCAAAAAATTATTAAAAGTTTATAATTAATTGTAAACTAGGGGGTGTGGCTCGACTTTTTTTTGTGGGGACACTTAAATATCAAAATCTACGTTAACCGTCCAAATGACTTAGGCCCGGTTTAATAATGTGCTGGCAAAGTCTCTGGCATAGTTATTTTGCTGTTAATAAAAAGAATCTGTTTATTAATCCTCTGATAGCATCAACGGTAAGATAAAGAATCCTTGCCAGAAGGATAATTTACCCAGCAGAAAACTTAGCTGTTAACGGTTTGCCAGTGGGTTAAAAGTTAAAACAAAAATGTTATAACCTCAATTTAGTAATTTTTGCCAATAAAATTAATGTGTTTTTTGATGTCAACATTTTTTCGGATGAATCGAATTCAGATGATGATTTGGAAGATTATGTTACTAGAGTATTGAGAAAACCAAGGATTTTTCACCACCGCCCAAATCACATAAATTACTGGGACGATATGGATTTTGTCAATCGTTTTAGATTGTCTGAGGATACCGTGCACCTTTTTGTACATCGAATAGAAAATATGATTCGCTATCCATAGGCTTTTAGTTGAAATTATTATTTATTATGCTCAAGTATTCTGCTGGATGCAGTCATAAAAGTTTTAATGTTACAATACAATAGATACTTTGATTTTGACCGGCTTTTCTTTATTTTATAGGAACTGTGCTCTAAGCCCTTTGCAACAATTCCTGCTTTGTCTCCGCTTTTATGCTGCTGGAGAGCTTATGATTTCGTCCGATGATCATGCTGGTGTGCATAAATTTACAGTATCGAATATAGTAAGAAGGGTCACAAATGCAATCTGCTCTGTAAAAAATGAATATGCAAGTTTTCCTACAGCTCCTGAAGAAAAAACCATAATTCAGCAAGGATTTTTTGACATTGCAAGATTTCCTAGATTAATTTTATTAGTAGATGAAACTCATGTAAAAATTCAGAGCCCCGGCGGAGATCGGGCAGAATATTACAGAAATAGAAATTCAGAATTCACTTAATGTAATGGTGGCCTGCGGTCATGATTTAAAAATTCGAAATATTGTTGCTCGGTGGCCTGGATCAACTCATGATATGATAGTGTATATGAATTCCAATCTCAAGTGGCGATTAGCAAATAATTGAAAAATGTCTTATTATAGGGGATAGTGGATATGCAGTAAATCAAAATTTTTTGACGCCCTTAAATAACCCCATTACGGTTGCCGAGAGAAGATATCAGGAGTCCCTTGTTAGAAGAAGATGCAATCGAAAGATGTATAGGAGTATGGAAGAGGAGATTTTCTTGTTTAGCATTGGGGCTGAGAACTAAATTGGAGTTAACGCAAGATATAATAGTGGCAACTTCACTTTTGCACAATTTAGCAAGATCCCAAAATGAACCTGATGAGTTCCTAATTGATGAAGAAATACAAGTTTTAATAAACGAAGAAGTTCCAGAAAATAACGATATAGTGCAAGAACGGTGTGATGCATATAGATCCACACTTATAGAACAATATTTCGCTAGGCTATATATATTAGGACTTAAAGTAGGTACATTTAACAAAAATGGCTATATAAAATATCTATAGTATATCTATATTTTCTCTCTTCATATTCCTAAAGTAACTTGAACTCCCAATACACTTGGATTAATCAAAATAATCAAAATAAACCAAAACTTAAAAGAATACGTTATCCATTATGGGTAAAAATAAAATTGCTTGTTATGTTTCACTAGTTATTCAGTTACCTGACACGCGTGTTTCGACCCTTTCAGGTCATTTTCAAAGAAGTACAAGGATAAAAATTATTGCTAAGGTATTTATATAAACTCTAATGTATGGTATCAATAGGTAATAAAATAATTAAAATAATTAAAATTACGGATTACAATGGATGGGTAGATTGTGAGTTTTTCTTATTCTTATACAGGTGGTTGTCAAAATGTTTTAATTTATTTTAATTTAATATGCTGTTGATAATTGGGTTAGCACTTGAAGGTTTTTCTGTTTGATTATTAACAACATTACTTTTGTTTTTTATTGCTTTTTTAATTGTAAGTGACTCTAAAAGGTTTAATTTTCTGCTCTTGTTCTGGATATGTATAGGTTTTATTTTATTTGAAATTGAATGATTTTCTATTATGCAGTGGTCTGCTATACCTGTTTTATTTTGTTTTTTTAAGATAGAAGTTGTATGTTCCTTAAGTCTAGTTTTAAAATTTCTGCCAGTTTGACCAATATACACAGCATCGCAGTTGTCGCAATTTATTTGGTAGACCCCGCTACGTAAGAGTTTGTCCTTTGTTTCTATTTTAGAATTACATAAGTGACTACCTAAATTGTTTTTATTTACCTGTATGGGAGTGATGTTAAAATTTTTTAGTTTTTTACAAATTTTCTGGCTTGTATTACCGGTAAAACGAATCGAACAGTATTTAGATTTAATTTTATTAGGGGGTCAATGATAGAAAAGTTTTTGTGTTTTTTGTCTTAATTTTTTCTTTAGTATTTTATTAATGATTTTTATTTCATAGCCGTTATTTGTGGCTATGATTTTTATTATATCTAGTTCTTTATTATACTCAGAGTCTGATAGGGGAATATTAACTAGTCTATATAGCATACGATGAAAGGCTGCTAGTTTGGTTTGTTGGGGTTGTTTCGAGTCCGCTGGTATAGTCATGTCTATTGTGGTAGGTTTTCGATAGATTCCATAGCTCAATTGATTATTAACACTTTTTATGGTGAGGTCTAGAAAATTGATTGAGTTATTTATTTCTTTCTCTATGGTAAATTGAATTTTATTATTTCGGTTATTAAGTAGATTAAATAATTGTTGTAATTGTCGTTCCGTGCCTGTCCAAACACAAAACACGTCGTCGACATATCTGCACCAGAAATGTATATTTTTAATTAATGTATTATTTATGTTGAATAGCTTGTTTTCGAAGTTTGCCATATATATTTCTGCTAATAAGTAACTAAAAAACTAACCCGAACTAACCTGAGGTCAGGTTTAACGATAAATTCTATATACAAAACGAGGGATTACCTATGGGATCCCCCCTTTCACCCTTATTAGCAGAAATATAATAAAATTAAATCTAAATACTGTTCGATTCGTTTTACCGGTAATACAAGCCAGAAAATTTGTAAAAAACTAAAAAATTTCAACATCACTCCCATACAGGTAAATAAAAACAATTTAGTGGTACTCACTTATGTAATTCTAAAATAGAAACAAAGGACAAACTCTTACGTAGCGGGGTCTACCAAATAAATTGCGACAACTGCGATGCTGTCTATATTGGTCAAACTGGCAGAAATTTTAAAACTAGACTTAAGGAACATACAACTTCTATCTTAAAAAAACAAAATAAAACAGGTATAGCAGACCACTGCATAATAGAAAATCATTCAATTTCAAATAAAATAAAACCTATACATATCCAGAACAAGAGCAGAAAATTAAACCTTTTAGAGTCACTTACAATTAAAAAAGCAATAAAAAACAAAAGTAATGTTGTTAATAATCAAACAGAAATACCTTCAAGTGCTAACCCAATTATCAACAGCATATTAAATTAAAATAAATTAAAACATTTTGACAACCACCTGTATAAGAATAAGAAAAACCCACAATCTACCCATCCATTGTAATCCGTAATTTTAATTATTTTAATTATTTTATTACCTCTTGATACCATACATTAGAGTTTATATAAATACCTTAGCAATAATTTTTATCCTTGTACTTCTTTGAAAATGACCTGAAAGGGTCGAAACACGCGTGTCAGGTAACTGAATAAATAGTGAAACATAACAAGCAATTTTATTTTTACCCATAATGGATAATATACGGTTTCACCAAGAATGTAGCCCAACGCAAGTTAATTACAGAATACGTTATGTTACCACAAAAATGATCTATGGTAAAACTTGTAACATAATCCTATAATATCTTCTTTAGTTTAGTGGATTTTGCAACCTCATGTTGCCAAATTGTAGAGCTCTGGTTATCTGTCATTAGGTTAAAGGTTAAAGCTTTATTGATAAACTGATCAGAAGTTGTCTACAGGTTTACCAGAGAGATAAAATTTATGCTCCTGGTAACAGTCAGAGACTTTGCCAGCACATTATTAAACCGGGCCTTAGAATCTTTAAAAGTCAGAATTAGTGCTCAAATTCCAGAGGACTTTCCTTTAAACGTGGTAGACGGGTTTAGGGATCGACTGGCGCTCTGCTTAGCAGAAGATGGTGGTCATTTTGAACACCTGATCCACTGAAAAGGTTTCACTTGTTTATTATTCCGATGTTAAGTTGTTCGATTTTCTAGACTATTTATTTTGTTATTATAAAGTTTGCTACAATTTTAAATAACTAAAATATTGAAATACAAAAAAATTCAGAGTATTCCCAGTAGAATCCAAATATGCAATCATATGCAGGGTGTTCTATTTAAAAAAAGTACGTTGGTCTCTATGGCAACCAAACCAGAAATGGCAAAAAAGAATTTTTGCAGGTAGAAATGTGGGGAATACTTTACTGAACAATTTTCATACGAGGTAATTCAAAAGTTACAGGCATTGTGCGCGACTTTTTTGCCACTCTGTATATGCCGAGGATAAGGAAATTAAAATTTCACTTTCTGAACTAAGCGATGATGATGGTCAAACTGGAGCTGTAAGGTTTGAAGTTTGAAGCACGTGCACTCTTTGAAAGACTGAATGAGCTTAAAACTTCTTTAATTGCTGTCACTTGGCATTACATTTTAGAAGGAATGAACGCATCAAATAAATACGTGCAGTATCCTGCGATTGACAAATTTACGAAAACGATTTGGATGCTTCGTTCATTCAAGAATGCATTCTTTTAGAACAGCATTCAATCTCCACTGGAAATTTGCAACGATTTAAGAGATACTAGAATAAAAGAAACGTTCCCCACTAACTAACCTTTTATTACTATAGTTAGGTTAGTTCAGGTGAGTCGGCACTTTATCAATTAGTATCGAAGATGGAACCGGCACTCGCAAACAAGGAAATTGCCCTAGCGGTATTCCTTGATATTGAAGCAGCCTTTGATCATACCTCCTTCGGTTCAATGATAACAGCACTAGTTGAACGCGGCGTGAGCGAGACCATCTATAGGTGGGTTGATAACATGCTGCACAGTAGACAGGTCAGCGCAATTCTGTTTGGTGAAAAAGTGGAGGTGTTGACAGCAAAAGGCTGCCCGCAGGGAGGGGTTCTGTCCCCACTATTGTGGGATCTGGTCGTCGATAACCTTCTTTCTGAACTTAATAACAGAGGGCTCTATACCCAGGGGTATGCTGATGACTTAGTTATACTCACTCGGGGTAAACACGCCCACGTTATATCAGAACTTATGCAACAAGCTCTGAACATCATCGAAGATTGGTGCAATAGGGAAAACCTCAAGGTAAACCCAAGCAAGACAACGACGATCACATTTACAAAACGAAGAAAATTGGAAGATCTAAAACTACCAAAACTCTTCGGTAAGGAACTGCAAATATCCCAGGAGGTGAAATATCTAGGAATAACCCTAGATGCAAAACTAACCTGGACCTCCCATATGCAGAATATCATTAATAAAAGTAAAATGGCACTCATGGCCACCAAAAGAGCTGTAGGGAAAAATTGGGGACTCAATCCACGCATGGTGCACTGGTTGTACACGACAGTGGTTAGACCAATGATCACATACGGATCAGTGGTTTGGTGAACCGACCAAAGAAAAGCAGAACTGGAGTTGACAAAAATCCAGAGACTCGCATGTCTTTGTATCACAAGTGCTATGAGAAGCACTCCAACAGCGGCTATGGAAACCCTACTAAATCTTCCACCCTTTGGCGTACTTATCAAGGCGGAAGCTAGAATGGGGGCGTATAGACTGACCTGTTATAACACCTGGCAATCCGGTCCTTCAATCGGACATACCAGGATTACAAACATAATCGCGAACTCATTATTGGAGATGAGCAGTGATTTAATGACCCCAACTACTAACTTCCACAAACCACACAAAACCCAGATACACTGGAACTTCAGGTCAAAGGAAGAAGCAGAACAGTCGGGAGGACTAGTATGGTACACCGACGGCTCCAGGATGAAAGGAGGTGCGGGCGCGGGAATTCATGGGGCTGTTCCTAAGCATAACACTAGCGTGCCACTGGGGATACATGCCACAGCCTTCCAAGCGAAAGTACATGCTATTTAGGTATGCCTGCGTGAGAACCTGAGGAGGGGCTACAGAGGTAGAAACATCTCAATTTTCACGGATAGTTAGGCAGCAATAAAAGCTTTAGCATGCTATCAGATTAATTCAAAGTTGGTCTGGAACTGTCTTCAAGACCTGGCTAGCAGCAATGTCGTAACACTTGCTTGGGTGCCGGGGCACAAGGGCATAGAGGGCAATGAAAAAGCAGACGCTCTGGCCAGGCATGGATTAGCTACTGCCTTCATGGGGCCAAAACCGGTTTTTGGGGTTCCAAAAGCCTCGGCAAGAGGATGCGTGACTGGGTGGGTGAAGCGACAACATCGGTCATATTGGAACCACATTTCGGGGCTAAGACACAGCAAATCAATTCTGAATAACCCCTCAGAGGCAATGACCTCTAAAATTCTAAAACTAAACCGAAACAAGCTTAGAATCGTGACAGGCTTCTTAACCGGTCATAGTACTCTAAGGAAACACATGCACATCATGGGCATATATAACGACGAACCCATATGCAGACTTTGCAGTGAGGAGGAAGAAACAGCCTACCAAATTATCAAAGAGTGCTACGCACTGACACGCTGGAGAACAACCCACCTGGGGAGTCAAATCCCCCAGGGGGAATCCCCTGAAAAAAATCTGATAAAGGGGATGCTCAGCCTAATAAGGGTGACTAACCTCTTTTAATGAGAAATCGAGCAACAAGCATCACAATAAGTCTCTTTAGGCTGCGGTGTAGAGGTAGTAATAACCTTGGCTTGCTGCCTGTATTAATAATAATCATCATCATCATTACTATAGTTAGAAAATCTGTTTTGTTAATTTCTTTATTATTAAAAATATTTTCATTTCTCAAGTTTTTTTTTATAATAAGAAGTAAATTTTTAAAAGGAAGCGGAAAAAATAAATGTGCCTAGGGGGCTTGTTGGGTTCCTGATTAATATAAAATCTATTCGTACAGTACATAGTGCAAGCTAGAAGTATAAAAGTCTACGAAGGAAACTACGTCACGCGTCTTTTGGCTTCTCCAATTTAGATATAATTTTCATAAGCTAAAGACCTTTAGTGGCTTTGTAAAAATTATTGCAAATCATGTGGGAACTGTCAATAGGTCATAAAATGACAAGTTCGATTTAATTTAAGATATTTATTATTGACTTCATTTAGGAGATATATATCGAAAAGATCGACGTGGATTTAACAAGACGAATCACATTTTTGAAGGAGATTACCATCTTTTTAATTTATGTAATGAATAATAAAAACATTTTACATGGGCGAGTAACTAAGATGTGTTATTAGAACATTATTAGGAAGAAGACAATATTTGTTACTCCTGACTGGATACTACCCAGTGGCACTTTAGTAGTAGACAGGGGCGGATGGGCTACCTAAGACCGGCCCGGGCAATCACTTGCTAAAAGCGGCCCACAAATTACAACAAAAAATAATACCATTCTTTGTTTTGCGATGTTTATTACTAACCTAATGAAATAGTAAACAAAACTAAAAATATTTCTAATAGAATTAACTCCTTCTATTATAATTTTTTTACAACAAAATCTTAATCTAAATTTAACAACTGAGATAAAATAGTATTTGTATAATAGCAGTCAACATTTTATCAAAATAGACAATTAAAAATAAAGAATATTTTAAATTATAAGATTAACAATCTACCTAAAGAACTAGATGATCCTGCTAGCTCATTAATGACCTCCTCATTGTCGATTGTCCATAAGATTCCTTTTTCAATATTCATTATCATAAATGATTCCAAATGTTCATCGCTTAAAGAATTACGTAGTCGGTTCTTGATGTATTTTAAAATAGAGAAACTTCTCTCGCATGACACTGGGGTGACAGGCAAAGTTAAAATGTATTGGTAGACTACAGATAAGCATGGATAGGCATTCTGATACATATTGTATTTCATTATTGCTAGATAGCAACAATGTACACAGCTTCTACAGAGACTACTAGGACTTTTTCTTGACGTTTATAGGTTGTTTGTGAATCTATAACATCTGGGTCATATTCGTCAGTTATCTCCTCATAATCTGCCAAAGTATCTTTTTGGAAGGATTCATTTAAACTAATCCTATAAATATCCCAATTCAATACAAAATGGCACAATTTTTCCTTAATATTTGACACTTGGGCATCTTCTTTAAATTGTAAAATTTTCTTTAAAATGCTCTGCAAGCTACTTTCAGAAATACCATTGGTTTTGATTTCATTAAAATTTATAGGATTGAAAAGGAACATATCAGCACATAGGTTTATATTTCTGTTATATCGGGTTTCCATTGACATAATGGCGGTATCCATTATAACATTGAACGTTTCTATTTTAAATTTGTCTTTCGAATTACTAACAGCTTCATCACTGCAATTTTCGTCGAAGAATTTCTTGACTTTTCGTATTTTCGTAACTGGAAACTTATCTTTGATGTCAAAACTAATATCTCTTTTCTTCATTTCACTATTAGCCCAAGTTAGAAAAATTGGCGTTGACTTTTCAAAAGCCTCAAAATTTCGTTGAATTCTTTTTAACTCGGCCGTTGACGTTTTAGTCATGGCATTTGCTTTCAATAAATCCAAACCTCTAGTCTGTAGATATCTTGAAAGTGGGCCAGTGCAGTGATAGAAAACAGTTTTAAAAACACCTGGGAAAGAAAGATATTTTCGTATTTAAGGAATTGCTGTTTTAAGTTTTCTGCAGTAGATCGGATATCAGGATTTAGGTCAAGGTTTTATGAAATACTTGACAATGATTCAAGAACATCTAAGTATAATGGGCTATCTTCAAAAATCTTCTCCAACTCTTTTTCTTTAGACCACCATCTAGTTTGTCTAATTTTCTCCTTTTTTGTCACAAGAAATGGATGACCAAACATCAATCCTCTTATACGATTCACGAAAGAAGGTGGCGACTGAATTAAGCAAAGAAAATAGTGATGAGGTTTTCACTGCACTAAATGGTAACGATTATAAACTGAATTTATGCATTTCTCCATTTATATTTTCCAGAACTATCTTTGACTTCTTTTTGAGAAGAAAAATGTCAGTCTTAACATTTAGAGATCGACCGGCCACCGGGCATTTGCCCGGTTGCCCGGCGGACCCATCCGCCCCTGGTAGTAGATTACCTCGAACGTGTTGACTGTAAAAAATTATTTTTTTACAAATTCATTGTCTGATGAACCATTCGTAAAATAAGTAAAACATAAATTTCTAATCCAATTTATTCTTTCTTAACTTAATCTGTCCACTGGCTTCCTTTACTAAACATAAAATTATAGCATAAAATCAATCTTACCAAAATTGCTTATCAATGCCAATATACTTGTAAGAGTAAATTAAATACACTTTATATAATCTGTCACTAAAAACAAGGATATTTAATGATTTATTAACCATTTTTGACTTACCTTCACATTTAAAACCGTCTCCATGATATCCAGGAAAGCAGGTACATGAAAAGCTTCCAAGCGTATTAGTACAGTGTGCAAATACATCACATGGTCGATATTTGCACTCGTTCTCATCTAAAAAATAAACCAGTATTAAACAACCTAGAAAATGCTTGATTTAGGCGTATTTCAAAAAAATAAGTATTTTATAATATGTGACTTAAAATTAGCTTTTTGATAGGTTATCTCCAGATTTACAAAAATAACAAAGATTTAGCGATATTTAAATCTTCGAAATGCATTTTTATATATTCTCCTGAGACCTTTTTTTGATACTTTGTTTAATAAAATTTGTGTTGAGATAATTAAAGAGCGAACATTTTAATGAAAAAATTTCCTTTCGTGTTAAATTTTTATTTTTATGAATTTAATTCCACATACTATATGCAAACGTTATATTATCATAAGAAACTGTGTGGGATAGTTTAGGCTAGTTTTTCGAAGATACAGATTTGATAGCGAGATTTCATGAGTACAGGGAACCCACATAGCACACGACGTCCTAAAGACGTCTCTTTTAAGTTCATTTTATGCCTGTTTGCCTGAAGACCTAAAATATACATCTTATGGACGTCTTTTGAGGGACATTAATAAGACGTTGCGACATCTTTCAGATGTCTTTTAAACGCCGTTACAAGACGTTTGAAGTTACATTTGTAAAAGATGTAAATATATTTTTTTACTAACTTGTCCAATGGAATTCGTAGTTACCCATTAAAGGTCCAGATAGAGGTAAGTGTTTTGTGACAATATTTTATCATTTATCACAGTCTGAATAAGTTTGAGGTTATGTTATTGTTGTTTACATTATGTGTATTCAGATAATTGTTATTTTATTGTAAAATAAAGCTTATGGTAGTACTTATTTGTTAATATAAAGTAAATCTAGTCTAGCCCGAAATAATTTTTATTATAAATTCAATATCTGCAAAAGTGGTTATTTGCAAGTATTTTGTATTCCCTGGATATGACTTATAAGATACCTAATAGAACAATTATTATGTTAATACTTGCTTTATAATAGTAGCAGACTAGATAGAGAACCTACCCAACCTTGGTTTGTAGTTGCCATTTTATGAACAATGACCGAAATAATAGAGCTCCGACATTTGAGTTCAGCGATAAAAGAAAATTTGGTTTTACATCTCCAGAAAGAAGGTATGTGCACATTTAATATTTTGTTTTAACTTTTAATAGAAAAGCGAGCCAACTTGCCAACTAACCATCCCGGAACTGATTTACGGAAAATTGATTGTATATAATATTTAATTACGAGACTCATTGTGAAATTAATTTTATAAATTATTTGACGTTAAAATAATGTTAAAAATACGGCACAATTAAAGAAAAATATTTTTAGAGGATTTTTTTTTTATGTATTTGATTGGTTATTTTACAACAAAGTAATTTTTTTAAAATTTGTGTTTCATTACAGGACCTGTTACATCATGGAAATGGGGTAATAGAGCCAAAAGCTAATAAAAGTTTGGTTGTATAAGGCCAACTAAAAATTGTATAAAAACTATTCTATACTCTGTTGCTTAATGTCGGAGAGTAATAAAATGTAAATTTCCAATGACAGAAACCATTTAGCAGGGTGGACAACTTAAAGGTTGCATTGTAAATTTTAGGTAAATTGCAACGATAGTTTTTAAAAATTCCGTATTTCAGACCAACACACCCCGAATCGGCCCTAAATTAGGGTGACCCTAATTATACAAAAGAAAGACGAGCTTGGTAAAAAAAATTAGGGTAACAGCGGCGTTACTTCAGGTAGTTTATTAGAATAAAAAGTAATAATAATTTTACTTGATCATAATTATAGAGAAAAGCAGATAATTGAGATATTAATTATTCTAATATTAAGTAGATAAAAACTTATATAGAAGTACATACAAATACGAAAATAGATAAATTAGAATAAATATTTATATTTATAAAAAAAATCTACTATGTACAATACAACAACTTAATTTTTAAATTTTAGTCATCATGTTCCGAGTAGTCCGATGAAATATCATCGTTGGGGTCCAGAGAAATATATATAAGGGGCTCTACAGTGTTTCCTAGCATGTCATCAGCTTCCCACATTCTTTCTTTTATTTCAATCACATTTTCGACGCACTTACTCCATTTTTCACAATCACACTGTCTTTATTCCCTTTTGTAAGAGGGTTCCAACGTTCCTTATTTTAAAAGTGGTGTTATGCCTTGCTACAAACCCTTTTACTTGCGCCCACACCAACTCTATGGGATTTAATTAACAGTGATATGGCGGAAGGCGAAGTACCGTTATATTTCGTTTTGAAGCGATTACGTCGACAATAAATTTCGTACAAGGAGGTTTATTTAACTTTACAATCTCCAGTAGCTCCATTTTCAGCATATCTTTATGAAATGGCTTCTTATTTACAGTAAGCCAGTGAATTTCATTTCAGACATTATTTTGTCCAAGGTAGGTATTTCTTTTTTTAAGTAAAACGAGTGTATGATTCATCTGATGGCAGTCTTTTCATCCTCATTTATTACAGTTTCTTTTCTTCCGTCCGACTCCAGTCATATTCTATCACATTTCAACTATATGAAATAATAATTGGATTACGTCTATGGAATACGGCGAAGACCACTGGGTTTTATAGTTCAATAATGATTTACTACTCTCTCGCATTAAGCAACAGGCTATAATAATTGTTTTTTTCTATTCTTGAAAAGAACCAATAAAACCTAACATCACACTTTAAACCATAAAGTGGCAGAACACAACATTTTGATAATTTAAGTTTTAATCATAAAACGACCCAAAATGGTACCATCCATTGACCTATCATTGACCTAGTCCTAGGTACGTTAAAATAGCAATTCTACAGTTGCATATTTCTACTTGCGCCAGTATAGTACCAACAGGTTTCGGTAACGAGTTTTAAAGTTAAACCGACTCATTTTAGTTATGTACTACCAGTGACAGTACGGGTTGTCAATGCTCCAAATTTATTACTAAAGCGACATTTTCTGCTATATTAGGTACTTAAAATATTTTTGCCATAATAATACAATAAAAAAATAGCACTATGCTGAAAACCCAATAGTATATTTAGTCACGTAGCATTCGAAACCATGAACCAAATGATAACACAGTATTCTGACAGTTCCATGGTTTTTACTGTTACGTCACTGAATATATAATTGGGGTTTGAATATAGTTTAGGACGATTCCTATATAGTAATTCAAATTTAAGTCATATAGATTGACATATGTCATAATAATGCGTATGACTTGTAATATTTGTAATACTAAAGTGACCTAACTGCGAACATATACATGGACTTTTTTTTTAATTGATAAAGCTATATTTTAAAACGTTTTTTATAAATGGAAAGTAAACCATATACTTCTTGAAAAAATAATTTACCTTTTAATATATCGCTATACTTCGTAAGCTTCGTAGATTCGCTTGAATTCGGAAAAAATTAGGATAATTGCAATTATAAAAAATTTTTCGGTACACTCTGGAGAACATAACTGTGTTTTTTTTTAGTTGTGCCACCTTATGGTTAGGGGTATTATATCTAATTTTTATTATTTTTTTTTTAAATAAAACTAACCTCTAAAAAATTCCCTAAAATTATGAACTTTTCCTGCAAGTGAAACGTATTTAGACACTTATGCAACTATGTGAAGCTATGTTTAGATCTCAAACATTTCTTCTTTTACCCATTTTCTAGTCATAAAAAAGTTATGTGTATCTTGCCGGTATTGAGCACCATAGGTTTAAAATTAAAAGTAAAAACAAGACAGTTAAAACAAAATAATTATTGTCTATTCATAGGCATGTGGAGTAGGAGGCCTAAGATATTCCCGACAGCAGACATTTATGATTCAGCTCCCGCTGTCCTAATCAAATTTGATTGCAGGAACTGTTGGAATTCATATAAAAATATTAATTCTAGATCCTGATGTAAGCAATCTTTAGGTAGGATTTTATAACGAACAATACAAATAAATGTTAGAAGAATATAGCAGAGATTTGAGGCCAGTTATCGTAAACAAACAATTTTTCCAAATTATCGACGTTTTAATGCTTAGGAGTTAGTTCTCCAGGGTTAAAACATGATAATAATAAAATTACAAGAACCATAGATACCATCAGTACTTTGAACGAACATTAAACGAAAGACGGTATACGCACACACTTTAAAATATTGAAGTACAAACCAATATTTTAAAGTGTGTATCTTTCGTTTAATGTTTGTTCAAAAGGACTGGCATCTATGGTTCTTGTAATTTTATTATTATTATGTTTTACCTCTGGAAAACGAATTCCTGAGCCTTGAAAATGCTTTGAAATATGGCGAAACGTTGATAATAGGAAATCATTCTTTTCTTACGATTTACGATAACTGGCCTCAAATCCCAACTATATTCTAAAATTATACTCGCTAAGCTTTTGAAAAACACATATACTTAAACTTCAATGTAAAAATTATCCTTAGTTGGCAAAAAACAATAGAACATTGAAACCATGCCGCCTAAAAAAGAATAGGTTTACATACAATATATTACTCGATGTAAAGTAGTAATTATTCGCAGAAAAATCAAATTCAGGCGTAGGAGGACATTTACAATTTAAGGACAACATAAAAGATAACTTACGATGACAGCCATTGTACTTCTAAATAATACTTTGCGTATAAGTTTCGTTTCGATTTAAGAACAATAAATAAAAAGAGTACGGAACATTTCCTTATTGAAAGGGCACCCATTAAATATCCGTTGTTAATAAGCACAGTACGGCTTTAACAGGCATGTTACTTGCACGTCATTTCTGTCAAAAGGACATTGTGGCGTACAATACTCCGATCCTTTAACTGATAGAAGTGTCTATTTTGTGGCCATCATGTACCATAACGGCTCGTTTGAAATCCTCGAAGAGTATTCTTTGATTGTGTTGTATGATTCTAACCCAGTTGCCTTAACTGATTGTTCAAGAGTTTATTATACGTCAATGGTGGAACCTCTTAAGATTTTAAGTTAAGGTTTCATTATTGGCTATAAGAAAAACATAGTTTTGGGCACTCCGGTGTCATTGATTTGTTAGATCACGAATTGATAATATACAGGGTGTCTCAAAAACATACCGACGAACTTTAAAGGGTGGTAGATCGAGGGCATCAACATAAACTTTTTTGTTTAATATCCATGTTCGCAAATGAGCACATGAACAACTTCTCTACCCCTACCATTTATAACGCGTACAAGCTTTAAATCCTGAAGATGACCCACATCGATTAGCTTTTTGTTAATGGGTTTTGGGTCACAATTTAATAGAAATTCACTTTGGGAGAATAATGTTGTTTTCTGATGAGGCATGTTTCACGTGCGATATCTTTTTTAATAGTAGGAACAGTCACATTTGGCATGATAAAAGTCCTCACGCTGTGGTCTCTAGAAGACACCAGCAACAATTTTCTGTATACATGTGGACTGGGATCCTTGGAGAGAATCTAATAGTTCACTTGATGTCTGCTCGTTTGAGCGCAAACACTTATCTCCATTTTCTGCAAAATATTTTGCCTCTATTATTAGAGAATGCCCCATAGACATTAGAAATAACATGTGGTTTCAACATTCAACATGACAGGGCACCTCCACATTTTGGTTTGAACGTGCGCCAGTATCCGGACCAGCGATTTCCTCACCGATGGATTGGAAGAGGAGGTCCCGTGGCCTGGCCCGCGCGTTCTCCCGATCTGAACCCCCTGGATTTTTTCCTTTGGGGTTATCTGAAATCTTTAGTATATGAAACGCCGATTCGTAATGAGGAAGATGGCCAGTTGTACACATGTAGAAGTAATTAGTAATTCCCACAATATTTCATAAAGTCCGCGAGTCAATGAACGGACGGTCCAATCTTTTGTATTTAACATTTTGTCCGACCCGAACTAACCTAAACCATCATTTAAAGAGAAAAAGTCCAACACGACCAAAGAGTGATTTATTATGTCCTCCTGAACACTTTTTGTAAATTAATATTAATTATTTATCACTGAAATAAACAACACTGACCAAAACCATTTTTCCTCTTTCCGCCAAAGGGGCTCATTTGTGGACATATATTTATTAAACAAAACAAGTGTGTTTTGAGGTCCTCTACCATCCCCCAAAGTTTGTCGGTGTGTTTTTGGGACACCCTGTATACTGATTTCACTTAAAAAAGATTATATTAAGGAAAATGTAACTGTTCTTGTTAGTAAATGGCCAATTAGATAACCCACTAGTAAATCATTTGATTTTTGAATAAACCAGGCGCTTATATTGTTTTTTTAAACCAAAAGATTGCCTTATTCGACCATGGATTGCCAAACAACTACAACAGGCAACAACGAAACCCCGGTTACTTTACTAGATAAAGTATTTAAGAACATGTTCCCAAAATCTTAAGTCAATGGAATAAAAATTGAGTGAACTAGAATCCGCGTCAAGTAAGAAGAAGCCACCTCATCATCTGCTTACGTCACGGATTATCGATCTCGAGCGACACGAGACAGGAACATTTTAAAGTCAAAGTGAGATAGAACACGCTGATGACGCCGTGGCCTCTTCTAAGTTGATTTTAACTTTACTACAGTTCACATTAGTGATGGGAAGAATCGGGTATTTTCAAGGATCGAGTACTAAGGGATCACATTGGGATCAAGTACTTCGCGGAATCGGATATTTTATTGAATACCGAGTACTGAGTACTTAGCGAAACAAACAAATCCTACCGATGGCGATTACCGGACAAAAACGTATTTATTCAATTGCATCACCCAAGTCCCGAACCTTGCTCGAACGCGACCCGATTCCGTCTCAGTCAGCTTTAGCGGTGGGTCATGGGTGAGTGAGCAGTATTACGGAACGGATCGCGATTCGCAGCAGCACCTAATATTGAGAATCGGAATGAATCCCGACACTTGTGGTCAATATTCGAATACTACCGATTCCTTTAGGAATCGATAGTATTGCCCGATTCCTGTACTCGAGTACTCCCATCACTAGTTTACACCGAATTTTAAACCAGTAATAAGTAAGAATCGCATAGAAAAAGTTTGAACTATGGCATTAAACTTTGAAAAAATATTAATGGTACCCCCAAAGTATCAAAAAATGTTTAAGCATTTAATTAAAAATGATTAATATAGGTGCCTAAAGTACTTCTATTTTAATGTTCAGAGTAGACACATTAATTCGAATCTTTTGACATCAATTAAGGGTTAATTATGCAATTAGGGTTTGTGCGTTCATTTTAATGCTAATCATACACTACTCACCAGGAACTTCACAGCTGCATCCTCCGTAACCGTCATTACAGTAGCACTGGTTATCTAGGCACGCACCGTTCTGACATTCTGTGCCGTCGTCTTTTCGACAGTCATCTGCAAAAAAAAACATTTATTATTCTAGGCCCACTAGGAACTTATTACAATAAACAAATTTGTCAAAAGTAACGTACAATCTAAACTAAGGAAATAGCTCGCATACCTTCTGCAAAACTCTCAGTACGGCCCTGGTTTGTTTACGTGTATCATCGGGCGCGTCTAGCAGCTGGCAATTCGTTAAATCGACCGATGACTTCAAATAGATGCGAATCACGAATTTCGCATCTGAAAAATTACCTCTTTTGTCCTATTTCATATCGTTGGTGATTTAAGGATATCGTAGTGTTTTTAGTATACAACATTTTGGACGGTTGGCAAAACATTGGCCGAACGAAACAACATAACCTCAAGCCTCAACGTAAATTTTTAGTTCGTTTTACCTTTATTTATTTATTTCTCCTGTGATTTCTACGTTTTTATTATGATTATAATCACAAATCTATAAAAAATACCACAAATCAACTTCATTCTGACACTTTTACCGCATTATTCGCAATTCGTGATTCGTAGCTACCTATATATGAACTAAGCTTTAGACTTTTTTTATGTTTGATTCTGCCGTTATATTAAAAATAGCGATGAATAACTTAATGTGAGTGAAACTTGAATTATAGTCCCATTACGGAGTTTTAGAGATAAACCTATTTCTTTACCTGTTACCGCGGACGCCACTGGTAGAAGGAGACCAAATCTTCTTTTTAAAAAAAAATATTGCCCTTATGCCTAGTCAGATTACAGAATTTTAAGCGGAGTAAAGAATATGTACGCCACTGCCGTTTTCTCTTGATAACACAGTTATGTAGGCAGTTTAATGACTAATGCAAAGTAACTTTTTATAATTTTTTGATTTCGATTTCGACTATGTTTAGGAGATAAATGCAAAAGAGAAACCTTACGGCGGATTAACTATGGCCTCAATATCATTTGAGCACTTTTTAATTATATTGGAAGATCTACAGGGTGTTACTTAATGATAGGCCGTAATTCCAAGGGCGCATTCCTAGCCTAAATTCAAGTAGAAAAGTTCATGTAACTATGTGTCCTAAAAGGTCTCAAGATACAGGGTGTCAAAGTTTAAAGAGACAATCGGTTTTTTATTAATATCTCAAATATCCTTTTGCCGATTTTGGTGAAACTTGGCAGTGTTGTTCGCTATGATAAGACGCTCAGTTAGCACTAACTAGATAATAATTATGAGTTCCATTGGCGTCCCTGAGGGCAGTTTCACGAATAATATTGACAGAAAAATGTACGCCACTGACCAAATTTTAAGCTGCTAAAAATACAATTTTTTTGTCTCTTGATACTTTTTCGTTTCAACGATCACAGTTAACTTGATTTTATTTTATCAATTCTTCGACATGCAAGAAGTGGCTTCTATTTCTTTTCTCGAAAACGAAATAAGATGCAAAAAAATATGAAGAGGCAAAAAGTTGTATTTTTAGCTGCGTAACTCGAAAATAATATAAAATATTTAAACAAGTCAGTGGCGTACATTCTTCTTGTCAATATTATTCGTAAGACTGCCCTCTGGGACGTCAATAGAACTCATAATTATCATTGAGTTAGTGCTGACTTGTCGTTTTATCATAACGAACAACACTGCCAAATTTTACCAAAATCGGTAAAAGAATCCTTGAGATATTAACAGAAAACCGACTTATTTTTAAACTTTGACACCCTGTATCTTGAAAATCAGACTTTTTAGGACACATTTTATATGAAAATTTTTACTTGAATTTGGTTTAGAAATGCGCCCTTGGAATTACGGCCTGTTGTATATGGTCAATATTTTAATCTTTTGGCTGTTCGTATAGGAAATTTACTAATGGTCAAGTTTTTTCAAGTCATATTTTCTCATCCTTGTACTAATTTCCCTCTGGCATACTGTGTTAGTTTATATACTAGGGTTAGGATATACTATACTTTAAATTTCGCCAACAGAGAATTAAAAACACAAAGAAATCGCAAAAAATCTGCTAAACTAACAATTTTAAGAAACCTGTAAAATTTCGTTTTCAAATATATCTAGATATTAGTTATTTTGAGCAGGGACGTAGACAGGAGGGGGCCAAGGGGGCCACGGCCCCCCCTGTTTAATGCCAGGCCCCCCACTGGCCCCCCCCCAATCCTAATGACCCTACCTATGTTATCCTTATTTTTTATTTTCTATATAAATAAATTAAATAAACGATTTTACAATTTACGAAATTATCACGAATAAAAATACACATCATAAAACTGGAAATTCAATAATAATAATTAGTATTTACAGACAAAACCAACGCCACGGGATACTCAATATCCGTCGAACGGTCGGTCGATATTCCAACTTCCGAGAAGTGGAAAAACGCGGAAGCGGTTGCCAAAAAAAAAACAGATTTAAAGAAAATGATGATGTTTTAAAGGGAATTTCTTGTTTAAACCCAATAAACAAAGAACATTTTCTTGATTATTCTATTTCGAAAAAAATGGCCATTCATTATAGTTGTGATGCTGAAGGCTTGGAATCAGAAATAAAAATTTTAAGAAAAAGCATTTTAAATTTTGAAAAAGAAAATAACATAGAGGTTAAAAATATATTTCAACTATTAAGTTATATATATAAGATTGCATTTGCCGAAATGCATAAGATAGTTTTAATTGCCGTTGTTGTTCCTGTGTCAAGTGCTTCTTGTGAAAGAACATTTTCTTGTTTAAGAATTATTAAAAACTATTTAAGGAATAGAATGGGCAATGACCGACTGACACATCTTGCCATTCTATCTGTCGAGAAATCAATTGTAAAAAAAATAGACCTTGACAAAGTAATAGATATATTCGCCGAAAAGAAGAGAAGAATAGACCTAACTTATTAATAACGTAAAACGTTGTATTGTATATACTAACATAAGTTTAAGTAGTGGTTTTCCAAATTTGCGTTTAAATGCTTTTAAAAAAGCACTTCATATGTTTTTAGATTTGTATCTAAAATGTTTTCGTATATTAAATCCGTTTATTTTTAATATTTTTTTTTTGTTAAAAAAAACAATTTTGAGGTACAGTTGTGTTCATAAAAAAGTGAACGTGAAAAGTGAAAGTACAAAGAGGTTAGGTTAAATGTCACAGTGTCATAAGAATTACATTAAAACCTGTCAACGCACATAACCTTTTTGTACCACTTTTTTATGAACTAAACTGTATATATGTACTTACTGCGTTGAGGTTTTTTTAAAAAAAAATTAGTACAAAATTGCACTATATGACCCCCAAAAACAAATTTGGATGTGCCCCAACTGGCCCCCCCAAAATAAACACTCTGTCTACGTCCCTGATTTTGAGCTTTTGTTATGTATTTTTTATTGAATAAAAACGTAAACAACCGCTAAATAAATAGCTTTAATGAAGCCCTTTATGAATCTTCGTAATCATTCTTGGGACAAAAATATGTTTTACCATTTTTTAGAAATTTCTTTTATATTTTCGTTGATTGCAAATTTGTTTGTCTAAGTATATCCAGTAAATTCATTAATGTGAATGAATTACAATAATTTCAAATAACGTAAGTTGCTGTTTAAAATTATATTGACTAAAGAATTTTTACTGAATATCTATCGAACCCTCGTAAAGCAGTTGACGAGAGATTGCACGCGGTGCAGTTGTCCGGTCGGCTTTCTGCTTTTGATGTGAAAACATTAAAGGATTTTGGGTGAATGACTTTACTCGGTGATATTTGTACTCTATTCATATAAGCTTTTTTTCTTAAAATCATCAAGATTTACGGCCCTCAAGTTGTAGCATGCAATTATGGAGCACCCTGTATATTGTCGTATTACTTTTTTGTAGTCTTCTCCAAATGCTTCACGCTCTAGCCGAAGAACTATAAAATTTTAAAAAAAGCATAATATCTTGATCACTCTGTATTTTAGAGGGACGATGCTTTACAACCTCTATTTAAATCCAAACGTGTCCTATTAAGCGAAATGGTCAAAGGTCAAGAGTTACAAGAAGCGACTAAAACAAAAGAGAACCCCTGTGCATCTCTGGCCTGTAATATACAATAGAGAAAAAAAAATCCAGCCGCTCACGATTGGGTACTCCGTGAATACTCTTGGTACTTGCCGAGAGACCTAGACCTTGTTAAATGCCATTAAATATATTCAAATATAAATCACGTCGACAGGGCCGTTACATTCTTTTTTTTGTGCTTGGATATTTGCGCAGGTATAATCTGGTATAAGTGCGCTAATCTGGACCACACCGAGATAGCGGGCAAGTACAAAGTAAACACACAGATTTTTTATGTAAAAATATTAATATTTAATTTGTATTGATGTGTGTTGTGTTGGTTGGGATAGGGATCAATATTGTAAAGAAACACTTTTATCTTTGCCGACGTTTCGGTTTTAATTTAAACCATCTTCAGGGCTCTGCGATGGAGAAAGGTCCAGAATGAGTAATTGAGCCATGTCTCCACCCCCTCCAAAAGAAATGTGATTATCTATGTCAATTAACACATTCCATACCCAACACCCATAAATATACTATCTGGCTCTACGCACACAATTGTGGAGGTGACTTTCTCAAACCTACTTTCTTTCATAGAATTTAAATAATGTATAATACATCAAATATGTCCAATCCAAATATTAGATAAAAACGAAATTTGGGCATGGTCTCTAAAATTTTTTGCCTGCTCTGCTATATTTACACCTTAACCCCCCCTTCCACAAAAAAAAATCTGTATCCGCGCCTGACCCTGTATATTTTGGTGTTTTCCTGGATATTTTTTAGGGAAAAATTTAGTTAAATACCACATGCCTACGAAGAATTTGTGATTGGACAATTTTTCTGTTATTAAGTTAATTCTGACGTACTAATAAACAAATCAATCATCGTTTGTTTCTATCACGTACAGTTCTTCTTCTATAAAATTATGATATATTTTTATTATATAAAAAAAATAATTTGCTGATTATTGTTACTATTTAAGAAGTATCGCTAATACTACAGTATTAATAGGTGAAATACTGATAGGAAATCCTTATATTCAGAATAATCTACAAGGTGTCTGTAAAAGGTCTGTACAAAATCTGAGCACATATTCCTGAGGCCAAAATAAGGCGATTTAAAGCAACTTACCTTAGTCCGAAATTGCTCCGTTTCCGAGATAAAGTTAAAAAATAAAAATCGAATTTTTTAAAATTAATGAACATTTTTTAACCTATTACTTTAAAACTTGGTACCTGGGGTTTTTTGGGATGCGAAACCCGAATACGGACACCTTTTCACTGTTGGCATTAGAGGGCGCTTCACAATGCACTTCTCATGGTTTAGAATGGCCATAACTTTCTTATCAGTATAGTTTTTTCGTTTTTTGTTAAGGAACTAATTTTTTGAACATTTTGAAACAAAATAGGTACTCTTGTGAAAATCCGCTAAAGTAAGCCGTTTTTGAAATATTTCGGTTTTTAATGTTTGATGCCGCACCGGAATATTTATTCGCATCCCAAAAAACCTCAGAGTACCAAGTTTTAAAGTAATACGTTCAAAAATGTTCATTAATTTTAAAAAATTCTATTTTTATTTTTTAACTTTACCACCCTGTATCTCGGAAACGGAGCAATTTCGGACTAAGGTAAGTTGCTTTAAATCGCCTTATTTTGGCCTCAGGAATATGTGCTCAGATTTTTGTACAGACCTTTTAGAGACACCCTGTATAAAACAGACGAGGAAAAAGTCGCCGCGCAGGGAATCCCTGAATTTTGAGGAATACTTATATAAATCAGGGTTTCGAATAGTCCAAATTTAGTTTAATGCTCAGCACTTAAATGAAAACTCTAGTTTTTGTTTCGGTAAAGTAATTTGTTGCAAGAATGTTCCGTCCAAGTTGCAAAAATAAACTTGATGATTTTTGTTACATTTGCGGTAACTTTATTGTGGAAAAGTACAAGAGAAGTATGACTGACTTTGTTATAAACGCGTATTTTGCATACTACTAAGTAGCGCATGTTGCTTATAAGATTTGCTAAAGGAATTAAAGAAACAAGGAAATCACTATCATCTGCAACATTAAAGGTCATAATACCAGAAATCTAAAACACATTGTGTATCCAAATATTATGTCGGCAATCAGACCAGTGCCCCATAGTGTTAATATATATTCCTGTGGCACCAAAAATTTTACGAAGTGCTAGTGATAATGATGAAGATGACGAACCCTTATCTATTGCGGAGATTGATGTGTTTCAACCTTCTTCAAGTCAAAATGTATCTCAGCTGTTTTTGCAAGAAAAGCTCAATGATCTATAGTCCAAGATTTAGGACTTCCCAAAGATCTCTATCAATTACTAGGATCTAGATTAAAAAATAAACACTTGTTTGCTCCAGAAACTACGTTTTATTGGTATCGCAATAGCGAGAGTGAATTTGTCGAATATTTTGTAGAGCATGGACCACTTGTATAGTATTGTAAAAATGTAGTTGACCTAGTTAATACGTTTGGTGTTTCCGAATATAGTCTGCTGACTGGAGACTTTTCATCGACTCGTCAAAAAGGAGTCCTAAGGCAGTTCTCATGAGAATAGACTACAAAAATCACAATGCGGTGACTTAAAAATGTCAGGCCTTCTATTAGGTCAGCAATGTGAGTAGGATAGTCGAGCTAGAGACCAACACTGGGTAAAGAGAAATTGGAAAAGAATAGACCATTTAATACCTGGCACCAGTTGATTTTGAAAAAGTATTATCACCTCCACTCCATATTAAACTTGGTTTAATCAAGCAATTTGTTAAAGCGTTGGACAAAATAGGTCGATGTTTCCAATCCTTGGCTGAAAAATTTCCCTGTCTATCAAAAGCGAAGATTAAAAAAGGTATCTTTGTTGGGCCGCAAATAAAAACGCTAATAAAAATTGATGAGTTTGAAGAGGTCATAGACACACATTGTGGAGAACATGCTGGACAAATTTAAAGAATTAGGTTGCAATATGAGCATAAAAATTAACTTTGTACATGCACATTTGGACTGTTTTCCTGCAAACCTTGGTGATGTCAGTGAAGAGAGGGTGAGCGATTTCACCAAGACATCAAAGAAATGGAGAAGAGGTATTAGGGACGATGGGATACAAAAATAATGGCGGACTATTGTTGGATGTTAAAGAGGGATGCTCCTATGACCGAGTATAAGAAAAAAGAACAACATTAGAGTATGTTGGACAAAAGAGAAAGATTTTCTAAAAAGAGCCAAGAGTAGTTCGTATTCCTTTTGCTATGTTTTTTGTATCTTTTTAATAATGTTTTATTTTTTTTTACTTTTTTTGTAAATAGAATATTGTAAAATTACTCTGTTTATAATATACATTATGATTTATGTAGATTTTCTTTCGACAAAAAGCCTTAGGTACGTGATAAAAAAAAAACTAAACAGATTTGAAATGAGGGACACCAAATTACCCAAATTCAGTTAAAAAAAATCCATTTAATATGGTGTAATACCGAAGGCCTGTGTAATTTATGCGATGACTTGTCCGTGGAGGAGCTAAAGTATATATATTAGACATTACCGAGAAAAGTAACTAAACACAAGAAAAATCGATCATAACAATAAAACTGTGATATATCTGCTGATAAACTTTAAATCGGATTACCCTTATCCCCTAATATAAGATATACATTCATTTCATTTTTAGCAACAATTTTCGCTCAACGTTTGGGTAGGAATTATTGGTAACTACCTAATTGGCCCATTTTTTTTTACCGCCAAGATTAACAGGTGAATCCTACACGGACTTTTTTCGACATTATTTACCCATTTTGTTAGAAGAAGTACCCCTACAATCCCTACACGTAAGAGTCAACATGTGGTTTATGCACGACGGGGCTCCAGCTCATTTTAGTGTTCTTGCTCGTCAGCATCTCGACATTACCTACCCTAATCGCTGGATTGGACGTGCAGGACCTCAAAGTTGGCCAGTTCGCAGTCCTGATATTAATCCTCTAGATTTCTATTTATGGGGTCATCTGAAGGGTCTTGTTTATAAAACTCCTGTACTAGATGTGAATGACTTGAGGAATCGGATAATTGACAATTGCAATGTCATAATACTCCAGGTATTTTTGAACGTGTCAGACAATCAATGACAAATCAATTGCGGTCTTGCATTTTATCAGAAGGTGGACATTTTGCTCATTTACTGTAAGGTCGAAATTGTTAATTTTTTTTTGGTTGTTATTTTATGTTGTCCATGGATAGCTTTTAGAATGAGTTAAAGTGATTTTTATTTTTTTTTGTCGCAAACGAAGCCAGATATGAAAAAAACACAAGAGACCAAAAAATTGTATTTGTAGTTGCTTTATCTGAACAAAAACTAAAAAAAAGGCAGTGGCGTACTTTTTCTTCTCAATAATAATTGGCTGTGGTGCCCACTGAGACGCTACAGGACCTAATAATTTCAATCTAGTTAGGGCTAAATAAACGTTTTTTTTTTTTATTTAGTATTTTTTACGGTTCGTCGGCGTATCAGAGGCCATCTTGAACCGATCATCGACCGTACGGTTTTTAATCGTGCGGTCTACCTACCGACTGGGGAGTGTGAAACGGCACCTTCATCCTACGAGATATCCGATCTCATCCGGCCTGTCCGGCGTGAATAGGATGGTTTTGATGTCGATTCATTTTACACTCTTCCCTAAGACAAGAGCACTCGGTGTTTCCCAAGCGGTCACCCATCCAAGTACTAACCGCGCTCGACAGCGCTTAACTTCGGTGATCTGACGGTAACCATTTTAAATCTCTCTTTATTGCCTATTTCTCTTTATAAATAAATCTTTAGCAACTAACTTAGCCTAGCCTAACCTAATACATAGTACTAAAATTAACCTAAGACTAATTACAGAATTGGGCGCCTACGGACCGCAAGCATACGGCCCGAAATGCGCCCAAAAAACCAGGCCTTAAGCCTGGCGGCCGATATTATGGCCCGTGGTTGCCTAATCTATTTTAAATTTTTACATCACTCCACTCGCGTTCCGGCATGGTGCCTTTCCGGGTGCTATACAGAGTATTACTCCGAAGAGTATAATATTAAAATTTGCAGAAATAGTAAAGCGGTCAATTGTATACCAATAGCAGAGCATTCTGGGAAAACTCGAAAAAAACCCAGTGAAAGTTGACGGGAACCGGTGCTTTAAGTGTCGCTAGGCCCTTGCCTTTCGAAATAAGCGTTTTATAACTTCAAATAACTGAACCAAATTTTAACCAAATTAGTTTAAGGATATTTATGACCGTTTTTTTTTTTTTAACTTCAACGCCTTGTATCTCAGAAACGAAGCAACTCCGGACATATGTTCATAGGAACTTTTTTTTTTAAACGACCTTACGTATCACCCTCTGAAGTTTCGTACCGTAGTTAGGAAACACCCTGTATATTACATTTTATTGAATTTTATCATTACCATGTCATCAGAATCAACTAATTTTAAAATATAAAATATTTCGTTGTCGATATTGCATCGAAACGTCTGCATTCGTCCTACTTTACAAAGAGTGGTGAGAATCCACGAGAAACGCCATATAATATCACTGTCTGGTAACCTTTATTTTTGGTATATGTTTGTCCGGTATCTTGTGCTTTATAGGCATCCTTATGCCAACACTGCTAATCACGAACAACACTACATAAAAGTGTCATTTTGCTTGGTAATGCCCGTTTATCTGGTGATATCTGGCTGCTTGATCTCCATTTATAGTTGGTAAACGATTGTACAATTTCCATATTGGGTACAATGTCACAGGTAGGCGATTTTTTTGTGAGCAATTCTCAGAGCCAACCGATTCATAACGTTATGTTCTTTTGGGTGGGCGTAAAATAGGCGCCGTAAAACAGTAAACACAGTAATATTTTAATTTTAATTGTAGATTATATTATTAGTGATGTAAATTTAAATATCGAATTGATATTAAAAAAATAATTAAAATTTCAAAACTATGACCTCTATTATAATAATTGTTGTTGATCAAAAATTGGTTATTTTATAGCTCATAGAAATTTGCATGGGTATCAGGAATTTTTGGAAAGGTCAAATATTGACAGCTTCTTGTTTTTCGCTATTAAGAACACAATTTTGCCATTTTTGAATTTAATACGTTAAATTGCTTTAATGGGGTCATTATATTACATTTTCTGAAATACTTTCTAATTTTAATGCGGCCTGCAAAAAATTTTAATTTTCTGACGTCTCTAAAGTCTTTAAAATAATTTACTCGCAGCAAGCACTATGTGCCGTCACTAAGTCCTATAGTAGACGGGTCGCGCTCGCTGCTATGACAGGTGGCCATGCACACCGCTCTCTTTCTGTTCCTGGGTAACGGAGTTGACATCGACAGAAGAGAATTTTTTTTTTTTCAATTAGTGTTAGAAAAAGTATAGTCTAGAACTCGAATGAAATGGCATTTCCTACTTGTTATAGAATATACTACTAAAAGTAATAATAATAAGCTTCTGTTTTAACTGAACAAAGAAACAGTAAGCGCGTCTCTCTTGTACACAGAAAGATCGTTACACAAGTTCAAAGCGGACGAACTGTGGGACTTAATGACGTCACCGCCTCGCGAGCGTTTTATTTGATTTTGATCCCGTATATTTCGAAAACTACTTATCGGATTGACTTCAAATTTTCAGGGCTGGCGATACCTTATGCTAATGCTTCATAAAAATTAGATAAAGAGTGTAATTTGAGGTTTGATCAAATGAGCCCATTATTGCCAGATTTCCAATATAAAATTTCATATTTAACCAACTATTCAATTAAGCAGTAACATTTTATGTATGGAATGAAATTTATAAACATATTGATGTTACAAGACAGAATAATTGAAGGAGTGAGGTCTTCACCTCTTTTAATACTTCTAAAAAGGGTTGGCAATAATGGAAATACGCGTTTAAGGGTAGTAAGCGATATAAATTTATAAACTCTAGGATTCAAGACCACAAGTTTACTTTGCCCTGCTTTACAGATATATTAGGCTCTTTATTGGATGCAATACATTTTTCGCATTTAGATTTATTTCAAAGTTACTAACAGGTAGCACTGGATAAAGAAAGTAGACCCATTGCAGCATTTACTGTATATAGGTCGTAAGGGACAATGAGTCGTATTTAGCTTAGTTTCGTTAGTATCACCTGCTTAATGGCTCATTACTAATAAAATACACTGCAACCTACTATAAACGTTTTAATGTTGTTGAATAAATTATAAATTATGTTTTAGAGGAATTTTATTTATAGGTACAAGCGAGAATATCTTTAAGATTTTTTATTGTTTTATATTTATTTAATTTAGAATATTGTTGGTATTTCTAGTAGTGCATTCCTGCATAGTGATATGTTAAATGGTGGTAATTCGGCGAAAAGTTATTGTAACATATCACTATGCAGCTAATACTTAGGAATACCAACAGTAGGTACTCTCAATTAAGTAATAAAACAACAAAAAAATTTTTTTTTTGACAAAACCTTATTTTCTTTAACATGAATAACCCACAAATGCTGTGAAAACCATATTAATCTCTACTAAAGGTAGAATTTTTTTCCAATCTTTCAACTTTCGACGTCAAGTTCCTTCATCTTCTACAATTTTGTGTTGGCAGTATTGTAAGGCACAATTGCCCAAATGTTTTATTATAACTACTGAATAATATTATATAAATGACTAAATAATAATGCAGATATGTAAAATATTCTCCTTCAGACTTCAGATATTCTTTAATACAGTTAGAATAATGCAAAAATTTTACTATATCCTTTATCAGGCTCTTTCTAGAGGGTGTCCGGGAAAATGTGGGAAATCTCCCGGATGCAGGAGAACATGAAAAAATAAGATGACAGGTTCCTATAATTTCTTTTCTTACAGGCCCTCCCTACGAAGATATGTGCCCCTTAAAGACGCCGCTGGAAATCGATTTTTCTTGAATTCAACTTTCAAAGTACTTAATACTTTTTTTAGTCTACCAGGGGCGCACTAAGCTTTCAAACTTAATGCTTAAATTTTTAACGCGCTGTATGATAAAGACTTAAATAAATCTGGGTAGCTTGCACCTCAGACTAAAAAAAATGTACTCTAGTTTATTGTCGATTAAATGAACCGTTTTCGAGAAAAATATTAATAAACGAATAGTTGTAGAAGATCTATGGTCGCAAAAAATGTGCGTTTTATTTATTTTTCTGCAGTCGTCTCGAAAATAAAACTTGCGGTATGGTTTATTAAATCTAAAGTACCACTTAACACAAATGGTACCGAAAGTAGCTATTTTCGGACGATTTTTTTCACTTTCGAAACTATTTCTTTACTATCGGGATGATTCTTGTTACTTTAGGGACGATTTGGGTATCTATGTAGGCGGCTTTGACAATAACATGAACTTTGTATGTTATTATGACAGCGCTTGTCATGTAACGTTGATGCGTGTTTTTTCGCTTTTCAAATCCAAAAAATGGAAATCAGTAGTGAAAGTGAGGCTGAAATGATTCCACAAGAGATTATTGAATCTACTAAAGCGGCTACTTATGAATTATTGCCGGTAAAGTCAAGAGAGAGGTATGAATTGGTCTACAATTTATTTCAAAAATGGAGCAATAATAAAAATGTGCATACTATAGGTTTGTTCCAACACCCAATTTTTGTACCGTCCGAGAACCGCCACGAAACTGTTGGGATCGATTTTGTGCGCAGGCGTTAACATTTCATCGTTTCGTGACCTTACAAAAATGGACATGAGTTGGAACGGTTTTTGTACTGATTTGTGAACGTGGCGCACTCGGTGGCGCGGAAGCGTCTTTCTGAAACTAACCTTACTTTTAAATGTAAACATTATTGAAAATTGGAAGTTTGCGATACGGCAATTAAAAATGGAAAATTACTCAATTGTTTGTAAGTGACTAGGTAGGTAGGTACCTATTTAAATTTGAAATTTTGTAAATAATGCATTTTTTTTAAAAAATACAAGACTATATATACTAAATATACTAAGGCGCAAGTCAATCCAAACGATACTTGCTCTCGACCAAGTATCGAAATGACCGTACAGAAACCGATTCACGAACTATCCATACCAGTGTTGGAACGCCAACAAGGGTCGTTCGATAAACCATCACGGGTTCGTTGGAACGCTTTTTTCTTTCTGCGCATGAACCCAACGATACAATGTACGGTTTTCGGGGGTGTTGGAACAAACCTTATATATGAACAAGTGATTCTTGCATATTTATTGGAAAAATCTAAAATTTTAAAGCCATCAAGCCTCTGAAGCATTTACTAGATGCTTAAGTCCACAATTAATATTAAAAATAATATAGATATAAGCCGCTATCCCAAAGTTATTGCTTACCTTAAAAGAAAATCTATTGGCTAAAAACCAAAAAATTCAAGAGTATTGGATAAAGAAGAAATAAATCACTTCTTATCAGAAGCTGGAGATAATATCTACCTAATGACAAAGATAATATAATTAAATCTAATTCTTCTTCTTCCTTGTGATTAATTTTTTTTTATTTTAGGTTTCATTAATAATTGGTTTGGCAGGCGCTTGAATGAATTTGGATGATATAGAAGATAAGACAACCATGTTAGTGATTAAAATTCCTAATTCTAAAACGAATATGGAAAGAACCTTTGCCGTCATTGGAGAAAATAATATTTCTTTATACAGAACATATTTGTCATTACGTCAAGCAAACACACCACATCGTAAATTAATAAATTGGTATTCACACTTTTGGAAAAATCGCTTGCACAATTGCTGATATTCTTAAATTACCGAATCCCAAAGAATAAACCAGGCACTGTTTACGCAGGAGCTCAACCACCTTACTCGCTGAAAGTGGTGGTAGTATAACCAACTTAAAGGGACACGGAAGATGGAAATCAACCAATGTAGCAAAGGGATGCAAGAAAATTCTTTAAGAAACAAAATCAAATAGCTTCACAGATTAAAAAGGGCCGCAATATCTCGAAAACTAATACAATTACTGATGCGTCTAATTCTAATTTTAACACTGCCACTTCTGTTAATATCCCTAATAATATTAATATACCTAAGTAATTGTCATAATTGTGTCATTAATATTCATTAGTAATGTATTCATAAGAGTGATTGTCATGTGTAATTGCCTGTATAAAGTTCATACGTTATTATCCATCGATATCCTTTTTAACATACAAAACGGCTACAGAAAAAATATTGTACGTAACACGATCCAAAAGTGACTTTACTGGATGAGTAGGAACGTTCCAGGACGAGCCGTAGGCGAGTCCTGGAATCCTGCGGCTGTGTGTTGCGGAACTTGTTACGTAAATTACTATTATCGGCACCAGAAAAACGTATTGTTGTTGCAAACATTACTATAGTGCGAAATAAATAAAAGATCCTGCATTTTAAAACTTCTCATCTTTCACATCGCTGACACGTGGAGTTCCTCCAGAACCACTTGAAACCCGCCGAAACATTCATGCACGATGGGGCACCACTTCATTTCAGCGTTGGTGTGTGGGAGCATCTGAATAACGGCTATCCAAACCGTTGGATAGGTAGAGGAGGACCTACTGCCTGGCCTCCTTGATCTCCCGAATTAACGCCGTTGGATTTTTACCTGTGGGGTTCACCTGATAAACTTGGTGTATTCCACTCCGGTCGGCACTAGGGAGGAACTTCTACAGAGAATTACGCTTCATTGTGGTGTGATAAGTACCAAGGCTGGCTTATTGTGGCGGGTACAGCAGTACTCGATTCGTCGTGCCAGCGAGTGTATGAGACTTCACGGAGTCCATGTTGAACCCTCTTATGAAGTTTTTCAATAATTTCGTTAAGATGCCTCCTATTACATCACGGTGTTTTTCTTTTTTAATTTTTGTATTTTTTCGGATTGAATAACTTAAAATGAAACTTTTCTGTTGTTTGAATTACTTTCGTATCACACTTTGTTGCCAAGAAACAAAATAAAAATCATGGTCCTTTTTATTAGAAATAAACCATGAATTGGTTTATTATTCTTTTTCTCGAAAACGGTTCATTTTTATCGACAATTAATAAGAGTACCTGTTTTTTAGTCTAAGGTGCAAGCTACCCAGATTCTTTTTTAAGTCTTTATCATACAGGGTGTTAAAAATCTAAGCAGCATTAAGTTGTAAAGCTCAATCCGCCCCTGGTAAACTAAAAAAGCTAAATATGTTTCATGGGCACTATTCTGTAAAAGGTCCTTACTAGTGTCCATCACATTAAATTTTTATTAAATTATATTAAGTATTCAAGAAAAACCGATTTATATATTTCCGTGGGAAGGGCCTGTAAGAAAAAATTTTATGGGAACTTGTCATGTTATTTTCTGAATCCGAGAGATTTTCACATTTTCCCGGACACCCTGTATAATACCACTTTATTTTAATAGTACATTTAAAACATAAAATTTAACCAATTTACCCATTTTAATATGTAAAAGCTATAACTAGCTCTTATTTATATTGTTTCCCCTATGCCAATTAAGGCTTACCCCGAACAATTAGTATTTGTTATATCGCTGAAGATGACCTACACTAAGGTCGAAACATGTCATACTATCCTTATGATCTAATACTATCAATATAGAGATGTCTGCTGTTCATAAAAAAAAACTATTCTTAGGTATATCTCTGGCAGGAACGTTAAAAATAAACTGGTCTAATTTTTACCCCATAGGGTCAAAATGAACAAAAGATAACTTCTAAGGATAAAGTCTGTTCACAGATTTAAAAGAATGACTTACCGACTCGTGTTGACGCCTGTTTAAAATCAGACTGGGGTCTACACAGGCCCGCACTGAATTGTATTTCAAGCATGGATGATTTGACACAAATAATAAACAATTTTAGATAGAACATATTATAATTAATTAATGCAACTACAGTTTACTCATTTAATTCATTTTACTGTCACTATCAACACCTATGTTAATAATAAATCTTTCTGTAATATTCCCAATTTGAATGTATGAATTTTCAACAGTTTTAATATGCGAAACACAATTTTTCACAGGCACTTTATCCACTTCAGTAATAATAATATCCAGTACACTAGCGTTTATAGTGGGTGATACATTATAACGTCTAACGGCAGATTTTATTTGATGCCATATGTGTTCTATGGGATTGAATATACAGTGATACGGCACATCAAGTAACTCTCTTTTAGTGTAACTTTGATGAAAATATATATCATTCTGATACATAAATTCCTGTATTGCCATTTTCGTATCTTTTGAACAAGGGTGCTTGTTTAACTGTCTACTGTGGTAAGTTGCGTTGTCCATAACAATCACACTGTTTGGAGAAACATTAGAAATTAACTTATTTACGAACCAATCCTCAAATAACTCCGCTGTGGTATCGGTATGGTAATCCAAGTCATTTATATTCTTGGCTGCCAATGAAAGTGCATTTGGTACCCAACCATCTTCGGACCCTGCATGTACTATGGTTATTCTTTTTCCTCTGTTTGATGGTGCTTTTGTTCTACACCTGTCATTAGAATCAACCCAACCTTTTGATGGGGTATCATGGGTATCAAACCAAGTTTCATCTAAGTATATAATAGGTCTGTTCTTACTTCTGTACTGAGCGATTTTTGTCAAATATTCAAATCGCCATGCCTTAAGTCGTTGCGATTAAATGATAACTTGCCGTTTATCGACTTTTTTAAATTTAAAGCCGATTCGTTGAAGACACTTCCACAGCGTTGTCCTACCGCAATTGATATCCGTGTTATCTATCTCAAGTCTTTTCAGTAAATTATCCAGTGTTGGTACCGTATGCTCTTCATACATCTTATAAATTTTGCGCCGGACTAAATTAATCTTCATCGCTGCGATCTAATTTTTTGCAAGTCCCAGAATCTTTCCTTCTTTTCCTTTTGGTGATGGGTTTATGTACAATTTTCCATACTGTTTTTTTCCGAAATTTTAGTCAATGTGACTGTTTCTTCAATACATTCCATTTTACTCAACTTTTCACGTTCTATGAGAGTTGTATACCTATACATTTTTTATTATCTCTATAGAATCTAAAGATAAGTGTCTTCTTTGTTTTTTACCATTGTTCCATTATTGAAACAATTGTTGTCATGGAAGTTATGTGGCTATTATAACTAACACGTCATTGATAATTTGAGCCTAAAGGTAAAAAAAAATATAGAATTTACTAGAATGTTATTTTTAGGTCAGTTAAGTTTTAATATTTTTGCTGTAGGTGCCTCTTGAAGACGTTAAGCTTTTTTAAGATTAATTAATATCTATTGTAAACCCATTTATTTCTCAAATTGAACATCCAATCGTTAAGTCACGCGGTAACACAAATCAAAAAAGGTAATGGTTTGCATGCTAAGAGAAATTCCATGAATAATGTTTTTTGCTTATCTTTTTATTGAGACGAGGCTTCTGCATTCTGCATAGACCACGTTGCATTATATCTTTTAATGTTGAATTTTCAATGTATTTGCAAGTCGCATGCACGCATGGATTCGGACGAAATCGACATGCATTTTTTTCTCTTTTTTCCTTTGGACCATTGTTGTGAGGGTTTCGTGCAGAATACTAAAATAGTCCTTTTGAAAGTTATGTCTGTTGAAAGCGAAAGGATATAGGAGTAAAAATGCAGTACCGAACTTATAGATTTTATAAAAATAATGTTTTAACATTTTAGTGGTATAGCATGGGTGAAAAACTCTAGTAAAACCAAAGAAAATTATAGCTACGCAAGTATACATCCCGTATGTACGTGCCAATCTGATACTGTCTGGGTTTGTTTATTTAACTTTTATGTTGCCCCCTTTTGCTTATAACCAGTTTTAGATATAAAGAACGTTCTTAATTTTTTTAATATCTCAAGAAAGGGTCTTAACTTCATACTCGTCACGGCTAATTTTAGTCAATTATGATAATCCTTGCCTGTTATTCCTTCAATTTATGGGTTCTTCTTTATATCGCAGCGGCGAAAGTAAAATCAAATAAGGCCTAACTAACCCAAACAAGGCTCTTTGGCCTTGAAGTTTTGCATAAGTAATATGCTATCATATTTAGCATATCAAATTTGCTTATAGCGCTGAATATAAAGACCACCATTCCCTCAAACAACCCATTTAACGTGGTACGGGCTAATTAAATTGGTTATTTTTGTATTTAGTATACAATTATTTTAATTCGTTTTGAATGGTGAAAAATTTTGTTTTGCCTATTGGCAGTTTAGAGTTGAATAAATTTATTATTTTTAATCCAGAAACTGTAGGTATCTACTCCTTATAAAATAGAGCTTTGATCTTTTAAAATTTTTCAACTTTGACTATTGCCGTAAAAACGCTAAAGTTAAATCTGGATTTATAAACTCTCGCTGGCGTCGGTACCAGCGTAAATACATGTAATCTCAGTTTTTCCCCTCCCAGGAGGTGAGCTTAACTTTTGAGAGTCAAGAAACAGCGAAATTTTTTTAGTTTTTTGCTTGTAGCTCAAAAGGGGTGCATCGGACAGAAAATAGTAATCAATCCAAAATTAAAGAGGACTAAATTCTACGTCGAATGAGTATATAAACTTTCGAGTTCGGTTCAATAGTAGGGCCGAAATCAAAAGTTATAAACCGGAAAAATTTCTCATTTGGGTGCAAACTTACATTGTGCGACTTTCCAAGACCACATATCTTTGAGACAGATACTCCCATTGAAAGAACCCATAGAATAAAAGTCGTACAGAATAAAATTTTACGTTACATAAATGCTTCAGTGTTCAACTTAGTCATTTTGGAAGGCCGGATTTTGCATAAATTCAAAATAATCCTGAGTAATGAGTAAATATTTGAGATAGGTAATATGAATGAAAAACATTTCTTATTTCACACATTTTCATTGAGGGATTACACTTTAATTAGTAAGTATTATTTATAGTTATTAATTAAATAATGACTTGCAGAATTTAGGTTCGCATTTTCTTAGAGGTCGACGGCCCTTCATTTACAAAGCTCTCAAGGTGTGGTGGCATGTCCAGGCCCACTTCATCGGGATCATCTTGAAAGAGACTGCCCTCGCCTATTTCTACTTCTACGGCAACGGGATGTGGGTCACACCCTTCATCCTCGAACGGTTCTGAATTCGAGCATGACTGGCCGTGGCAGTTGATGCAAATTGTTGAGCATTTCATGCCGACTTTGCGGCAGCTGCACTTTCCTGTACATCCCTTGGTACATCTGCAGGACACTGTGTTGAGGATTTCTGCTGGAGCTGGATCTTTGGTGTTTATCGTGGGGAGCAAGACAATACATGGTCCGTCCTTCTGCAACCCCAACTGAGAGGATCCTTGGGTCTATCATACCAGCACTGAATTTGGTGGTACACCCGGAGAATATGTTGGGCAGCGTATTTGTTGGGGGTAGAGAAGCCAGATTGAAAGTAGGCTTTACGAGGGATTTTGAGAATATCTCGTAGCGGATTTTGTTCAAAGAGGTATCATTGGCCTTAGGTGAATAGAGAGCTGTGAGAGAACAGTTGGCCTGCTGAAATGAGGCCCGCAGGATCAGTATCTGCATGGTGGAAAACCTTGACAGCCTCCTGTAAAGTCGAGTTCTTTTCAAGGAGCTTGACAAACTTCAACTTCCCTTGGCGATAGAATGCAGAGGTCGTATCACACCCGCTGATTGCATGTAGGAATAGACGGTTATGTTTCATAGCATAAAGGAAGTTAAAGTACCTGGGAGGGTAGAACAGAGTAGTGCCCTTTCCAGGTTTCATGACGTAAATGTTCGAAGAGTTGGGTGCTTTGGCGGTTAATAGGATCAATAGATAAAATTCTCTGCCACTTCAATGGCGGTGCTGACAATGAGGGTATTAGCATCCTCAAGAGCTTGCAATCCCTGCTGTACTAATTTCTCACGCAGCATGGAGATAAGCCGTTCTTTGTTGTTGTCGTTGAGAGAAATTGTTCTTTTGGCATGGTTGCACTCATCGCTTCAGTGAACACCACGTTTGCCAACAATTGCTTGCTTTTACGGCGAAGTCGCTCAGCTGATTTGGTACTCTTAGCTTCTGCCTCATGAGGGTAACCACCAAAAATGATGATTGTACTGACAGGATTGTAGTATCGCTTAACATAGTCGATATATTTGAAGATAATGGTTGATATATTTCCCTGGATTGCCACACCACTCAATGTAGAAGGAACCCACCATCAATTACAATGGCACTACCTGCAAGGTTTGGTGGATCCGACACTGGTGAAAACAAATCGTAAAACACAGATTTCTTTGTTTTCCGTATTCCTGTTTCATCAAAGATGGAAAGGGGATAAGGCGGCGCTAAGTCGAACTCGAACAAATTCTTAAATTGTTCCTCTGATTTGTTAAGAAGTATTATGCGTCGGAAAAGTATATCAGGGTTTACTGCGATATCTTCGTCGTGAATCCTGACTTTCGAGTTGAAAGCTTTAAGAGGAACCACTTTGTTTTTTCGTTGAAACTTGACATTACCGAAGTCGTTGCCAACAATCTTAGCAATACTCCGAATTCCTTTTTCAAACGCTTCATGGCAGTCAGTTTTCTCATCGCCGTTAACTCCTGTGTTAATGGACATCATAAATTGTCCACTTGGGAAGGGATCATGAGATAAGAACCAGTCAAGAAGGATCGCAACGTCTGCGTCGTCCTTCTGTACCCTTGTCGACCTAGAGTCTACGTGCTGCTCTGAAGTACCATAGGTCACGCCACAAAAGTGCTCCAATTGTACAGATATTTCCATGATGGTGGGGAATGTGGCAACCCAAGTCACCAGAGTACTGTCCGTTTTACCTCGTCTATGTGGCAGCCCACCTTGGGCTTTCAGAGACCTCATGACGACCTGTTCAATCGTCTGATTAGTGAATACACCAGACTAAAACTTGTCGCGCCTTCTGACGGTGTAGAAGCCTTGGTTCACAAATTTGTCATATTCATCAAGCGAAAGCTTTTGTTTCAAATCCAACATGTCCTGGAGGTACAATTGGCATGATTTAGCATACAGAAAGTGACCGCTGGAATAGAAGTATGGCAACATCCGTTGCACCGACTGTAAATGTAATTGCCAATTGCCAGTTCGCTCGGCATCTATGAACTGCTTGACAATAGACACCATGTGGAAATACTGCACCCGCAGCTTTGCGGTAGGTCCATTCTTCTCAAGCTCCGAAAGTTTTTCATAGAATTGTTCCATAATGCTCATGAGCCGTGATTGGTCCAGGCGTTGTGAAAAATTCGAAGCTCCCACATCATCGAGCATCTCCAATATCGTCTGATTCTGGTCGTCAGTAATGGTCTGGTCATTGTTGACAATACAGTCCTTGCCAGTGCCAGGTGAACTATAATATGACCCCTCACAGCTCTTGAATACGCGTGCCCCGTCAGAATCTTTTCTGTAGATTGTCTTGCGTATATGGTGCTAAGGACATCCTGCAGCCCAGTACCGTCCATTATACAGGGTCGTTGGTATGTATGGAAACGATCGATTATTTCTTAAAGTAAAACAGTCAGTAAAAAATATTTAAGATAAAAGTTTTAGGGTTTTTTAAGGTGTATTAGAATTTTAAAAAAATAAGTATACAGGTTGAGTCAGAAAACCGTAGAGGAACAAAGTTACTTTTTTTTTAAATGAAACACCCTATATCTTAGAATATTTTTGGATTTTACATAAAATAACAATTATTTTTCAATACGTGCATTATAAGTCTAAACTTAATAGTTTCCGAGATATCGACTTTTGAAAAATGAAAATTTTGAACTTTGACAGCTTCTAGCTTTGTAACGGTACGTGTTAGAGTAAAACGGTTTACATGTCCCTATCTTAGTTTCTTATTGTCTTCCTAATAATCTCAATTTCCGGTTAAACCGGATATAACTCAAAAGCCTCAAATACAGTACTTCCGGTTTAACCGGAAGTTGATGTTTTTGGGAAGATAGTAAAAAAGTAAGAACGGGACATGTAAGCCGTTTTACTCTAAAACGTATCGTTAGAATGCTGGAAGCTGTCATATTTCAAAAATTTCATTTTTCAAGAGTCGATATCTCGGAAACTATTAGGTTTAGACTTATAATGCACTTATTAAAAAATAATTGCTATTTTATGTTAAATCCAAAAATATTCGAAGATATAGGGTGTTCCATTTAAAAAAAGGTAACTTTGCTTCCCTACGGTTTTCTGACTCATCCTGTATACTTATTTTTCTAAAATTCTAATACACCTTAAAAACCCTAAAACTTTTATCTAAAATATTTTTTGCTAACTGTTATACTTTAAGAAATAATCGACCGTTTCCATACATACCAACGACCCTGTATATCTAATAGCACCCATAAAAGACACAACATGTACCGTCTGTAATGTTTGCACCGAAATGAGAAATTTTCCCGGTTTATAACTTTTGATTTCGGCCCTACCATTGAACGGAACTCGAAAGTTTATATACTCATTCGACGTAGAATTTAGTCCTCTTTAATTTTGAATTGATTAATACTCTTCTGTCCGACGCACCCTTTTTGAGCTACACGCAAAAAACTAAAAAAAGTGCAAAAATTTCGCTGTTTTTGGGCTTCCAAAAGTTAAACTCACTTCCTGAGAGGGTGCAAACTCAGATTACATATATTTACGACTAAACAAAGGTATTAAAATGATTTCCAGCTTGCTGGGAATTAATTCCTGGAACCGGCTTTTTAGGACCTAATTTGACTGGCCTATAAGGCGATGGATAAGCAACAGTTTTTTAAGTACATTCGAATGACTGTTTTTACCTTTGATAAGCTAGTAAACTTTGCTTATAAATTTATGAACCACTCTATTACGACTCGCTTGTTTAACTTCTAGCGCCACCGCCAGCTTTCAGTTTATAAATCCAGCTTTAAGCTGGATTTATAAACTCGAAAAGTTGGCGAGCTTAAGGTTTAGTTGGCATTGGAAATAAGATTTCAATTTAAACTAAAGGGAACACTCAGTTCAATTTATAAACTCAGTTCGTGCAAAGTTCGATAGTTTCGAAAAGTTCCCGTGTTGTTCGAGATAACCAATTTTTATGTTCGGAGCTCATTCGTTTCGACCAATAAAGACGCTATTTTAAAGTCATGTAGTTACAGCGAAATGTCAAATGTCTTTTATTTGTCGCGTTTGCGCTTTTCGTTGTTTAAAGCTGGATTTATAAACTCGAAAAGTTAGTGAACGAGTGTATAAATGGAACTGAGTGTTCCCTTTAGTTTAAAATGAACTGCTATTTCTAACACCAACTGAACCTCAACCTCGCCAACTTTTCGAGTTTATAAATCCAGCTTAAGTCGTCCTTCCGTCATTTGTATTCGGATTTTCTGTTTGTTGTAAGCTTAGTATTGTGTTTTGTGCCAGAAATTGGAAAACCAGAAACGGATAGAAAAGAGAATGATGACACTAATTTATTGTTACTCGAGTTAATCCAAAATTATGAATTTATCTACAACTTAGGCCATAGAGATTATAAAAATACAAAGAAGAAAGAACAAAGTTGGTCAGAAATTTCATGCATTTTAAATTTAAGTTGTAGGTAGCTTATTAAAAAAGGTAAGTACAAATTAAAACAATATTTTATTATGTTCAGTTGAAGAGTGTCAGAGATAATGGAAATCTCTAAGAGACAAATTTAATGTCAGTATTCTGTATCATTCTATTGGACAAAAATTTCAACTAATCAAACCACAGCTTCTCGAACTTCGCTGCTGACTGTATAAATGCCATATTCTGGACTGTCGAATGTCGAACCTCATCAACTTGAACATAACTTCAACCTCGCCAATCTTAAGCTGGATTAATAAACTTGAAAAGTTGTTGTTTGATTGGTTAAAGGTTGTGTCCAATATAATGAATTAAAATATTTCATAATTTTCAATAAAGTCGAGTAACAACAAATTAATGTCATCACTCTCCATACTATCCATTTTTTCTTTTCCAATTTTCCGGCACAAAATACAAACCAACCTTACAACAAAAAGAAAATACAAATACAAATGGCGGAATGGCGACGTAAATAATGAACCACATGACTTAAAAATAGCGTCTTCATTGATCGGAACGAACTTTCCGAACTCCGAACATAAGAACTGGTTATCTTGAACAACCCGGGAACTCTTCGAAACTATCGAACTTTTAATGAACTGAGTTTATAAATGGAACTGTGTGTTTCCTTTAGTTCAAATTGAACTCTTGTTTCCAACGCCAACTGAACCTTAGCTTTGCGAACTTTTGAAGTTTATAAATCCAGCTTCACTGTTTCAACCGGACTTTTGACAGTTCTTGTCAAGTCAAGTTATGTGACAACGTTTGACATAAATTTAGTACAAGCCCCATTATTTATGCAAACAATCTTGTTTGGAAAATGTGCCTCCCTTTTTTCCTCCATATTTCTCGATCGTGGGTGACTTGCGTCCATCCTTCGTCTTTTTTTCTCGAGGTATGTCTAGCGAATTTCCATTTCAGTCTTGCTACTTGTAGAAAGACATCTTTCATTTTTATTTTGTTATAATAATTTGTATCCCTGTCTACTAGTATCAAGCATTGACCTTTCCATGAATCCTGGTACCTTTGGGTTAAGGGGCACTTTAGGATTTTTTTTTGTATGACAAACCAGGGTTATTTTCACCCTATGCCATATAATTACTGGACACCCTGTATAGTCTAAGCGTCCACGGTCACATGACTTACATATTGAACAGTTCGAATTTAATTTAATACAATATTTTTTATTATTTATCTATCTTATCGCGAAGTTACTTCATTTTTTGTTACAACAGTCAACTATCCTATTGTGTATCTTTAATAATAACAACAAAGTTTCCAATTGTGAATACTAAATTTGGTTCAGCGTCAATAGTAATAATAAAGCTACTAGTAATTTTACCAAGGTGTTTATTAAGCTTCAGTAGATCTTGCTGGATATTGATTAATTACCATATTTATCATAATTTCCTCAATAAAGTTTGCGCCGATTTAAATGATGATAGTCCTGATATTTCTGCTCTATTTGCTTATTTTTCCATATTTTTTAACTTAAACATTCATGTCTTGTTGGTAGTAACGAAGGTATGTCGGCTTCTCCGTAAGTTCTTTGTTAAGCGATGTTTTAACAGGCAGCACGGGATAAAATCGCGTTTGGAACTAGTTTATTTCACAAGGAATCTGCCTGGCCATGTGTAATTAATGGTAATATAGATCTACGATCAGTGCTGTATAACCGGCTACTAGTTGGAGGAATGAAAAAATATGGATTTTATCTTAATGCGATCCGCCGAGGAACGTGTTGCATTGTTTTTCTTTTTTTTTATGGTTTAATGGTTGTTCATGATGCTGACGCTTAGATACTGCTGGTCTAAATATAGGTTAGTGTATTTCAATATTGGTTTAATTAAAATGCGTTGTGCCATGCATTTCTAAGAAAAAAACAAGCTTCTATCTATCAAGCCTTTTTTAAATATCTATTATGTAAAAATATTCAGTCTGTTTTTCCCGCCGTAGAATCGATAATGCGTGAGATTGTTTTCCAGCAGCGCCCTGTTACACGAATTTTGAGGAGGCTTGACACTAAAAAGACCTGACGAAATTCTAGTAATCGTGATTAAAACATGCACTGACGAATTGACATCGGTATTTCGTAGGCATTTTAACTTATCTTTTAAAAAAGGAATATTTCCTTCTTGCTGGAAAATTGCGCGGGTCCAGCCCATTCCCAAAAAAGGTAAGAAGACTTTGGCAAGCAAGTATCGTTCAGTCGCATTGCTTTCGGTTATATCAAAAGTTTTGGAGAAGGCTATCAACGAAAAATTACTAAAATACCTGGAAGGCGTGTGTAAGTCTAGATCAACAGGAGACTTTCTCGCTTATGTTAGTCACGTTTTGGAACAACGCAATAGAACATCATGGGGAGTCCCGGGCGGTAGCACTAGATATTCTAAGACCATACGGAGTAAGGCATGAGGGGTTAACTAAGTAAGACAATACACAAAAATAGCGTTATTGAAATCAACATTCTAGTTATCAAATCCATTGAAGAAACTAAGAGGTCCGCTTATGACTCCTTTTTGATTCATTTGGAAAATAATATAAGAGATAGTTGGAGAATAATAAAAGGCGAACAAAAAAACACGAGTATATCTATTCATAAATCTACATTAAATGCGGACGATTTAAACAATTCTTTTGTCGAAGTGGCTCCCATTATTATAAAAAAATTGCCAGAGATAAACCTAAATTATTCGACCCTTTTAGAAAGCGTACCTCAAAAATCCACTTCTTTTTTTCTCTTTTCAGTAATCGAGCAGGATGTGTTTGATGTATTTAGGGCTATAAACCGTACTTCATCTTTTGATATTTTTAACATTAACTATAAAATTTTAGAAGGTACTTTCGATTTAATATTGTCCCCACTTACAATACTCATTAATAGGTGTTTTTTGGAGGGCAAGTTCCCGAGTTGCTTAAAAACAAATAAAGTAATACCCCTTTTTAAAAAAGGCAACCCTAATATACCTGATAACCATCGACCAATTAGCATTGTGCCTTTGATAGGAAAAATAATTGAACGTATCCTTAAGGACCGTATTTTAAAGAATTTCGAAAGTAATGATTTTTTTGATATTTCCCAGTTTGGTTTCCGGCCGGGATTGTCAACTACTAAGGCTGTTATTAGGGTGGTGGAAAGCATAGTTGAGGGTCTGGAGCGTTCGGAACACTGTGTTGTTACGCTGTGTGATCTCTCTAAGGCCTTCGACTGTGTCTCCCACGAGATACTTTTAAACAAACTTCAATTTTACGGTATTCGGGGTACTGCTCTTAGTCTTTTTAAATCTTACCTTTCGGACAGATCCCAACATGTCTTGTTTTGTAGTGAATAGTCACAGAGGAAAAATAACGGTTTCGGGGTGCCCCAGGGATCCATCCTTGGCCCATTATTATTTATTATTTATATAAACGGTCTATGCCATTTTATGCGACCAACCACATGTATGCTATATGCTCATGATACTACCATTGTCTCTTTTGATAGTAACGCAGACGCGTTAGATACAATCTCAATCAATTGCATCGAAAAAGCCCAGGAGTGGTTTCAGGCTAATAAGTTTAAACTTAATACCGAAAAAACACAGTCATTAAAAATTTCAACAAGTAACGGTATAGGTCAGGGCAGGTGTGTGAATTTGTTGAGTATTAAAATAGATGATAAATTGAATTGGTCGTGCCATGTGGAAATGGTCCATGGTAAGCTTTCCGGTATTAACTTTTTGTTGCACAGACTCAGAGCGCTCGTACATTTTGATGTGTTGAGGATGACCTATTTTGCCTTGTTTCATTCTCAACTTTGTTATGGAGTAGCTTTGTGGGGAAATAGTTCCGCAGCCTAAATTATATTTAGAACTAAAAAAAAGCCATTCGAACTATTACTGGCTCTCATTATCGAGCACATTGTCGACCCATATTTCAAAGACTCGAAATAATGCCGTTGCAATGCATTTTTATATTTCATTCGTTGGTGGAAATTCACCAGAAAGAATCAAGTTGGCAGTCATCCAGTACGATTCATAAGTATAAGTTGAGAAAGGATACTCTCCTGATACCAAGATTAAGATTGGCAAAGTCTGTTTAAAAAAAACTTATTAAACCTCCAACTTTATAATAAATTGCCCAGCGAAATGCAGAGTTTGGACGAGAAAAGATTTAAGATGAAAATAAAAAATTATCTTTTAAAACACTGTTTTTATTCTGTTCAGGAATTCCTTGCCTCAAATCTTTTTCTGTGAGGCAGTGCGTACCATTCGTTGACCACGTATTATTTTATTTTAACTATGTATCGACTTTGTACTATGTTTATGTCTAGTTATATTATTTTATTTTAGTTTGTAATATTTTCTTTTCTATGTTACTTTTTTCATTGTCATATTATTTACTATGTATTTTAGACATTGTTTTTTTTTGACCTGCTATAATGTATATTTTTTTTGTACAACCATAGTTAAATAAAATTCTATTCATAGTCGTCAAGTTAAAATGTTTGCTAGTTCTAACAGTATAAAGGCAGAAATCTAAAATTTTATGATAAAGAGTAACATACATTTTGAAGAAACTTATAAATAACGGGATCTTTTAGAAGTGTTACTGGCTTTTAGGATTAATAGGGAATACGTTTGTGATAAACTTGCAACAAAAAATGGATATACAGTGTTGTGTCTTCCCCCCTACTATTGTGCATTTAATCAAATCGAACTCATATTTTTAGGTACTATCTACCTAAATGAGTAATATAAAAAAACCATTTAAAATTTTATCATTACTTAATGATGCTCCTTTGCGAATAACTTCCTTTTTAATAGGCGGGACTAGTTCTCATTCACTTTTTTTTTAGTTTCCTGTCGATACAACGAAATAGATAAACTATTTAATTAGACTCGGTCTCGTCCGCTTCCTACAGTAAAGAATTGAATAACATTTAAAACTATTTCTTTATTTAGATTTAATCTGCCGTGACGACAAGAACTAGAAAAAATCAAACAATTTACACACTCTGTTGGAAATTCAGTAACTCTACACACAAACTGTGTTTTAAAATCATTTAACATATTTTAATCGGTCACTCCTTGCATCGAAATGGTTTGCAGAAATATAATAAGATAGCAAACAACCCTTTCACTTTTGTGATCAAAACTCCTATCCGCATCTATTCGATCACTCTAGACGCTAACTTCAAAATTAATTGTTTTTCAATCACAGTGAAGAAATAACGTTTTTTCAGTTGTTGTCATGGAAACGGTACGTTAAAAGTTTACTTGTGTTTGATCATAGGGCTGATTGTAAGATTGGTATGACTTCCAATGAAAATTTCGCACCTCTACTTTTTAACCTTAATTTTGACTAGTTACCATGGCAACTAAAAAAATTTCCGGAAATTTTTTCGAGGCGCCACGATATTTAAGTGAAAAATTTTTGACAGTTGAAAAGGTAAACATATTATGATATTAATATAAACATATTGATTTTGATTTTCGGGTGTTATCTGGTGTTATATTTTGAATTTCTTGTCTAATTACTTGTTGATTTTCTTTACCAAATCGCGACATTTCGCTATACACTCATTAAACTCAACGTACAGACGTTTTAAACTAGTAATTATTAAGCTTTGTGGCAGAACCGGTTAAACAAAAATGACAAATCAACATATGTCAAAAATAACAATACCCCGGCCAACTTGACAAGCAGTGAAATTAATTTAAAATGTCAGGTTGGATTAATAATTATTTTCCAAATTATGGTCTGAAGTGCTGTGAAATTTTCTTACCGAGTCCCACGCAAGCTTAAATTATTCCTGGAAATAATTTAAGCTCTTGTGATATTATAAGTGAAAATTCGAAATTAACTGGTTACATTTTAAAATAATATTATATAATTCAAATTATTTTTGAAGAATTTTTAAGCGGGAAAACATGTCCAGCGTGTGACTATTTTATGTGACTGAGTTTCTCCCTGATGATGGAAATGAAATAAATATTTCTGAAAGCTTGGAATAACTTTAAAGAGTATTCTTTCATTTACTGCACTCCCCAATATTCACTAGTCTATATACATATTTATATGTGATACTAAATAAATAAAATCATACGTGTCTCATTTACAAAAATACCACATTGTGTTATCACACTCTTTTGGGCCACCCTGTAGATGTGAAAATATTTTTCTGAGATACATTCTATAATAAAGTATAAGTGAACATATATGAATGAGATTCCTAGCTTACTTCGTATAGGAGCGTTGGAAGCCTGACGCAGAGTAGCAGGATCCTGGATAAGCGAATTAAAAGTACGAAATCTTCTTCATCAATAAAATATGATATACCAAAAGCCACCTTTACTTCGCTTGCACTGTAATTGTAGCCTTATAGAGTTCCTTTTTTTTAAGACAATTAAAAATTACTTCCATACCATACGAGCCAGCGCTGCAAGCGAATCTATTAGAGCCATTCTCGAACTTCTCGCAATTAATTCAACGGCATTTCATGTAAAAGCCAGAAAAGCAAAAAACGCACACCTGACTGTACACATCCGCATTCGTAGGAGTATACGGCGAAAAAAAGAACGAAAACTTGATAACATCTAATTTAAACCGAACAAACAGATTTACAGCTGATTCGATTGGTAGATCCAAGAGATTTGCATTAGAATTAAATTTCCTAACAACTTTGCATGTGAAGTATCTACAAATTGGTGGTAAAAGAAAAGTGGCTTTAGGAGAGATAGGAAGCATATAACGTGGTATTCGTACATTGCTGGTTCTTTGCATGAAAATCTGCAGGGCATGATTAGCATGCGAACTTTGCCGATACCGGCATTTTTGGAATACCTAATATAAATAATTTACTTTGATTGTAGGTGTTTGTTGGGACTTTATTATAAGAACATTGATATTTGATTGCCCCCCTTGTTAAAACAGGGTCACATAACGTGGGATTGAGGATTTTATTATTTCCTTGTTAAATATTTTTTCGTTTACACCTAAATGATTATACAGGGTGTCAAAAATACTAAAATATTGGCAGTGTTGGATTTTCGCAAAGGTTTCACTTTTAAAACACTCTCAGTTATTCAAGCGACACCGCTTAGAACCAATGGCAATAATTTTCTGAACAAAAAAAAATATACAGGGTGTTATTTAATTAGGGTCCAATATTTTACAGGACGATTCCTCAGTTATTTGTAAGGTAAAAAGTTCATATAAGCATGGGTCCGAAAGCCCTTCATTTTTGAGATACAGGGTGTTACAATTTTTAACAGAAAGAAAAAATATGTACGCCACTGCCGTCTTCTCTTTTGACAGCACACATGTAGGTACTTTATTGGCTAATGCAAAGTACATTTTCATAATTTTTTGATTTTGGCTTTGTTTAGGAGAAAAATGCTATTTTATCAAACTCTGATATGTGCATACCGAAATGCCATTTATTTCTTTATTATTCTTCTTCTCGAGAACGATTGCTCTTAGCGACTTATACCTTTTTACTTTTTAGCATGTAAAAATGATAAAGAAATCCATTTTTTTGCTTAAAAATGTAATACAAAAGAGTAAAAAGACACGTAGGAGGCGCCCTCTACAAGTGGGAGCCATACTAACATTAAACTCGAATTTTGCATTTCAAAAACCTCTAGATTCCAATTTTCGTCCAAATATAGACATCATTTCAAAAATTATTTACGAAAAACAAAAATAAAAATAAATTTTTAACACCCTGTATCTCAAAAATAAAGGGTTTGCGGACCCATGTTTATATGAACTTTTCACCTTATAAATAACTGAGGAATCGTTCTGTAAAATATCGGACACTTATTAAATAACACCCTGTATATACAGGGTGAGCCGGTAGGAAAGAAACCAAACTCCAGGAGCGTAATATACACGTAAAAACAACTTGAAAAAAACCCATATGTTCTTATCCGATTTTCATTTGTTTTCAAGTTATAGCGTAATTAAACATTTCTAAGTAGCGTTCCATGCACTTGTATCCAAATCTTCGCATAATCAGAGTATGCCATGTTCGAGAGTCAAAAACATTTGACAACTTTGTTGTTTTGACTATGTGTCAGAGTACTGTGACGGTAATTTAACGTCTATTTTTAAGTTTGAATGATTAAAGTGTTACAAAATGCCAAACACCTATTCAAATTTAGAATATGCAATTATCTGCTGTTGAAGAATATCGTCAACGGTTTCCACATCAGAGATTTCCTAATAGAAACGTATTTATCAGAGCTTTCATCAAATTATGCAAGGCCGGTAAGCTTCCCAGTGCTAACATTACATCTGAACGAGTTACTCGACAAGGTTCAGAAGAAGTAGAAAATATTCCGGATTTAGTAGAAGAAGATGCAACGACCAGCTCACGAAGAATTCGTACTCAATTGGGCATTCCACAAAAAAGAGTAATAAACACACTCTACGATCAAGGCTTATATGCACTCACGCCTCACAGAAGCCTACTACTTCAATTTTTCACATAATGAATTCCAAGGACTACTAGAGGATGTTCCTGTAAACATCAGAATGCAAATGTACTATCAACACGATGGATCTCCTGCATATTTCGCTCGTCAGGTCATGCAACATTTGGACGAAAGGTTTCCAGGGCGTTGGATTGGTCGCGGTAGTCCTATTAATTTGACCTCCAAGATCTCCAAACCTCACAGCACTAGATTATTGCTTATGGGGCTGGTTATAAAATGAACTGTATAAAGTAAAAGTGGATACTCGGGATGCACTAACTTGACGTATTAGAAATTCTGTAGACAATATTAAAGAAGAGAGACATGAAGCAATAGGAGAGCAACTGGCGCTCTGTGTAGACGAAGCAGAAAATGTTTAGACGTCAATGGCGGTATAGTAGAGCTATTTTTATCGTACCCTTGTGTTGGCGGTAAGTAATTATGGATGTTTGTTATTATTATTATTAAATCCAAATGCCAGTCAGGAAAATTTGTTTATCAATTTAGATTTGTTTTGACTTTTTGAATCTCGTAACTTTGATTAGATTCATACGGTTTTAGTCACGTGGAAGTAAAGACATACCTGCCAAGAACTGTAAGTAATTAACTAACCTAAAATATGTGACATCATTAATGACTTCATCAAACAAAAGGCACAACTGTTTTTTTATGAACATTTTTCAATAGGAATAGTTAAAAACGGCGAGGTTGAAAGGGTAACACATTTTCCCTAACGTTACAGTGTAAGGTATGGTCCGTCTATAAATCGTAAAAATGACACAGTAACTCAAATTTAAATATTATTAACACTACTTAAACAAACTTCTTTGTGGTAAATTGAAAATAAATATTAAAATTACAGACATCAATTTAATGTTCTCATTGATACAATTTCATTAGACTTCACGGCTACACAATTAATTTAAAAAGAATTGTATGTCGCCTTACATCTGGAAAATTTAAATTACTAAGATAGCCATTATACCAAACGACCCAACGAAATTCTCATGCTTCTTACCTAAATCTGCCGAATCATTATCCATTCTATTGGTTTATCCGTAAACAATTTTAATGGGCATTGTGTACATAATTTCTATTAGACAGCCCTAAACGGGGTATGAGCAAACAGAATGTACTCACAAGTGAAATTGTTTCGTGACTAAGCAAATTATAGGGCTTGTATAGGGCCAGAACCCAAACATTTTAATACAACTTTTTGAGGTATCACTTAAGAAAAATTATAAGATAATTTAATCTAGATGCCCCGAGTTTTTTTTATGCGTGACCTATCTTTAGGCGTTACATTTTTACTTTAGTTTAATGTTTAATGGACTTCAAAGAAAGAAAGGTTTTGGTGTTTGGCTTATAATATGTGTATATAAGTATGTAGGTACAGGGACTTTCTTTATTTGTAAACTATAAGGGAGAGAGAAAGAAAGATTAAATACAAAAGTTTTCAGGTTTTTACTCAATCAATCATTAGAAACCTAGCAAAAAATTAACAAACAATTGAAAAACATACGATACTTATGTTTATTTATTTGGCGCACCTTGTATATTTTTTATTAATATTATAGATAATTTTTTCTGATTCAACAAATATACGATTATTTATATTAGCTGAAAAGATATGAGCGATAACATTTTTAAAAAGCCTATTCATTCTCGTTTAATACCTTTTTAAACGTCTTGGAGAGCAATGCCAAAAATGTCATAATAGTTGGTTATCCAAGGCATTCTTGCATTCTAGTCTAGATGGATTAAACGATAAACAGTTTCATCTCATATCTTAGAAATGGTGAGTTTCCGTTAAAAAAAATATAAGTTCCTTTTTTCTCGGTTTTATAATCTTGAATAATTTGTTAATTTTTCGCCAAGATTCTATAGACTGAGAGAAACCTGAAAGCCTTTGCATTTAACACATTAGCAAACTAATACTATACTAGACAAGTGGGAATCATAATATGACATACAGCGTGTGTATACAGTCTGGAAACGGCTTAATAACATCACAATTTATTGGCCGATTTAAACCAAATTTGGTACAGTTCTGTTGTGTTAAGAGGATCTGACGCACCGAATGACGATATTGGCGTTGTTGGAATTTTCAATTGTGTTGTAAACCATTTCTGGCGTAATTAATTCAAATTCGTCCAATATTCAACGCTGCAAATCGGTCCAATCTTGAGGTTTTGTGGTATAAACTCTGTTCTTCAAGTGTCCCCATAAAAAGTAGTCGTTAGGCGACAAATCAGGGGACCTAGGTGGCCACTCGATTGTACCCCCTCTACCGATCCACCTATTCGGAAAAGTGTTGTTCAAAAATTCGCTCACGTTTCGACCAAAATGGGGAGGAGCTCCGTCCTGTTGGAATAATGTACTTGCATAATTTGGACCCATCACATTTCGTATAATAGGCACTATTTGCGTTTCCAAGAGCTCAAAGTAAAGTTGTGATGTCAAATTTCCATCAATAGAAAATGGACCAATCTTGTGGTTACCCAGAAGCTCAGCCCACACATTCAATTTTCCAGGGCGTTGTGTATGACCTCCTCTAATCCAGTGGGGATTTTCATTTGCTCAAAACTTACAGTTGTGTCCATTGACTTTTAACATAAATGTTGCTTCGTCCGAAAATACTATAAATTTGAAAAACTGGTTATTTTGGTCAAACCTTGACATCATAATATCACAAAATTCAATTCTTCGCTCATAATTATCTTCTGATAACTCTTGAACTACGTGTATTTTAAAAGGGTGATATTTATGTTTTATTATCATCTACTACTGCTGGTCATCCTAATCGTCGCCTATCTTTACAATTTTCAGTTTCTTCGAACCGTCGGACAGTTTTTAGAACAGTTTCTTTTGAAATTGGATTTCGGTTCGGAAATGCGTCGTTAAATAGATTTTTAACCTCTTCGTAAGACCTGACCCTATCGCCATATCCTCTCATCATTAGTGTTGTAATTCTTTCACTTTCAGTTAAAGACATTTTTGCATGTAAAAATGATAGCTTTTATGACTTTACATCAAAACTGAACTGGTGTTTTATTTATTAATGAATAAAACATAATTTGTTGATATTTTCAAAACACGTCGTTATTTCGAAAACTACTGATATTAGGAACAAAGTATGTTATACCAAAAGTGTAACAAATTTAGAGTAAAAACTATAAATGAAAAAGTATACAGGGTGTTATATTTAAAAATATAAAAGTCGTTCGAATTCCAGATAAACTAAAAAGCTGGCAACAACGCCAATATCGTCATTCGGTGTGATGTTATTAAGCCGTTTCTAGACTTTATACACACACTGTATAAATATGTATATATGTGAGAAACTTAGTTCTTGAGCCACTTGCTGAGACCCTATATAATAAGGATTAACCAAATTATGATAGAACAGCTACTCTCTGGACTATAATATTACCCAACGAGCACTAAATTATTAAGCACAATTTGGCGTATTTTGGCTAACGTTGTTAGTGCTAAAATACAAACTCAAATTGCAGAAACTACCGGAAAGAAAGGAACGAATCTCTATTTCTAATGAAAGGATCCTACACTGCTGTAGACCGGTTTCGATCTCTTTGGTTCTCGTCAGTATTTAATTAATTTAATCGGGGTGGAAGATCGCGTGGGGGAAGAGCTTGGACTGTCTGGATATGGTAAGGATACATTAAATTATCGATCAAAATTTGCAAAACTAGCACAGATGAAATAGCTCTAACTACCTTTATGGAAACATCAACTAATTACTTGACACTAAACGTGTGTAATAATTATGAGCTGTCCCAGTCAATTACCTTCTTTTGTTGCTTGGATAATACTTGGATTGCATCGACGGCTATTTCCGCCAATAACTAGAAAACGACGACAGATAACGATAAAAATGTGGAAAATCAAAAAGATCAAGAAATTTTGTATTTAATTTCCTTTTCTCTCGTTTTCTGACTTTATCAAAAGATGCTGGTAGCAAACACGCGACTTTTTAACATTGTGACATTTTGATTGATTAAAACTTCATATATTTAGATAAATCATTGCTAAGATCATAATATGACTATAATAAGCAGTGCATCAGCAAGAATTTAGTAAAAGCAAAAAAATGAAGTACCTATGCGATTGCATTACTAAGATAATAAAATATAATACCTTTAGAGGCCATTAACAATTTAGCTTTTTTTTTCATTCTTAACTCCTTGATTCCTGACGCTTATTTAAAGTGATTAAATAACGTGATCCTGCATAATAATACTAAAATAAAACAAAAATTCAACCATTCGAGGTTTTTGCGTCTTATATTATATTATTTAAGATCATCAGATTTTTGTTTTATGGCTTTGTAAGTTAAAAATCCAGTTTGTCCCCCCTTTTATGTCCGTCAGATCCAATCCTTGGACGCGTTTCGCCGTATTACGGCTCATCGGCAAGGCTATGGAGTCTGATGAGTTTTCTTAAAAGCTAAACAATACTTAGGGCTAAATTTGACATTAATTCGATGAACTATCGTCGTTGGGGTCCAGAAAAATAATAAGGGGCTTTACAGTGTTCTCTAGCATGTTATCAGCTTCCCACATTCTTTCTTCTATTTCAATCACATGTTTGACGCACTTACTCCATTTTTCACGATCCACTGTCTTTATTACCTCTTGCAAGAGGTTTCCAACGTCTCTCATTTTAAAAGTGGTGTTAGGCCTTGCTACAAACCCTTTTACTTGCACCCACACCAATTCTATGGGGTTTAATTCACAGTGATATGGCGGAATGCGAAGTACCGTTATATTTCGTTTTGAAGCGATTTCGTCGACAACAAATTTCGTACAAAGAGGTTTATTCAACTTTACAATCTCCAGTAGCTCCTTTTTCAGCATGTCTTTATGAAATGGCTTCTTATTTACAGTCAGCTAATAAATGATGTCATTTTTTTTCCAAGAAGGTATTTTTTCGGATTTTTTTGAGTGGTAGCTGGCCTCCATTACTATAACAGACCCAGGAGAAATAAGATCTAGCATCTGCTGGAAGTACTCTTCAAAGACATCACCGTTCATGTCTTTATGATAGTCTCCAGTCCGTTTTGATTTAAATGCTAGTAAGCCGCCATCGACAAATCCATTTTTGCTACCAATGTATGAGTAATTATTAATCTTTTACCTTTTCCCGAGGATGCCTTTATTCCAGTGGACCATCCTTCCATGAAAGCTTGCCTCGCGCTTTTTGTTTGCTTGATATTCTTCGACGACCGGGTCCTCTCTTGCCTTCGATCTTTCCTTCTATTATCAGCTTAAAAAGTCTGTATTTTCGTTTCGCAGAATGTGTCCGAAGTATTCCAACTTTCGTTCTTTAAGTGTGAGCATGACTTCAAGCTCTTTTGACATTCTTGTGAGAACATCCACATTGCGCACTCTATCCACCCAGGGTATTTTCAATATCCGTCGATATGTCCACATCTCGAAAGCTTCCGATTCGATTTTTGCTACCAATGTGAGTTAGTGACGAAGAGCGTTGAACACATTGAGAATAATAATATTCTCATTTTTTGAAAGCGCAGTTTTACTAATCCGTTTCTCAGCAACAAATTGAGAAACACTACACATTTTCAGGAACGAAGTTTTCCAGCAATTGCCGGAAAGTAACTAAACATTTCAAATTTTGATTTTAAACGTGCTTTTGAGACTATTGATAGAAATAAATTATTAAATAAATTATATCAGTATGGTTTAAGGGGTACTGTATATAAATGGTTTAAAAATTATTTAAATTTTCGACAACAAATAACTAAAATAAATTATTCAAAAAGGTAATTTAATAATATCGGTGTACCACAAGGAAGTATTTTAGGTTCTCTATTATTTATTTTATATATAAATGATATGCCAAATATTTTGTCAAATACTAATATTCAAATGTTTGCTGATGATACTTTAATATACGTAAAAGGTAAGAATATTTTAAGTTGCATAGATAGTCTAAATTCTGAATTTAAATTGGTATCAAACTGGCTAAAAGTAAATAAATTAAAATTAAATATTTCCAAAACGAAATTTATGGCAATATAAATTATGAAAATATAAATATTTTTATAGATGACCAGAAATTAGAAATAGGTCAGTCTTTTAAATATTTAGGGATAATAATAGATTCTAAATTAAAATTTGATGCTCATTTTGAAAACACTATATCTAAAATTGGGAAAAAAATTAATTATTTCAAAAGAGTAAGTAAACATTTAAGTTTATTTTCAAGAAAAACAATACATAACACAATAATTTTACCTTATTATTTGTATTGCTCTACAATTTTATATACTGCAAATGAAGGAATTTTTAGTAGACTTCAAATTTTACAAAATAAGGCAATGAGAATAATATTAAATGTTGATAAATACACAAGGATAAATTATATGTTAAATAAACTTAAATGGTTGAATATAAGAAATCCAATATTTTTCCTAGTTTGTATTTTTATTTATAAAATTCAAAATAATATATTACCGTCTCATTTAATTATCAAACCAAAAACAATCAAAATTTTTGTTTAAGGAAAGTGACAAAAAATTTGACATATAAATCAATCTTTTTTAAAGGACTTCACGAATATAATAATTTAGATTCTTTAATTAAGAAACAAAATTCTTTAAGTAAATTTAAAAAATCCTTAAAAATATCATTACTTAGAAAACAAAATATCTGATAAAATTTATTTAAAAATATTTTTGGTGCATAAAATTGTGATTTTAAATGTTTTAATTAATGTTAAAAAAACTAGAATTAATAATATTGTAGCAGTATTGCTAAAATAAATCTTGTTACTACTACTACTACTACTACTACTACTACTACTACCTGTGCCTCTACCTACCCGATCTCGGGACTATAGGTACAATAATAATAATTGGACTACACTTATGGAATACGGCGAAGATCACTGGGTTTTATAGTTCAATAATGATTTATTACTCTCTCGCATTAAGCAACATACTATAAATAATTTAACAAAATTCAAAATAGGTCCATTTGGGGTATAGGAAACACTATCCAGGGACACCGTGTATCCACCATTAAATTAATGATCTTTAAGCATTCTTGTAATTACCTTTAACATAAATTTATTGTTTTGATGAGTTCTAAATGTGGGAAACTAATTAAATATATTATTACCCATTATTATTCAAAACCACATTTAATTATGGACAGACTATTATTTTGTTTTTGTTTAAACGTGTAGTTTCAGATCAGCTCCAGAAACCATTATAATACATTTAAAAAACAGTTTCCTAAGGTTTGTCTTTTCCCTTTCGTCCGATCCATTCTCAGACGTGTTTCGCCGTATTACTGCTCGATAGTAGGGCTAGAACCCTATGAGAAGAAAAAGGTCATAAAATTCTTTAATCGTACAGATACGATGATCAAATGCGGTCATTATATATTTTATTTAATTGTCCAAGCTTCCACCGTACAAAAACCTACCTCACAACATTACAAACATTATCTGAGTGACTTCAATACATAACATTATGGGGAATGGCAAAAATGGTTTTGGTCCAAGCGTTCACCAACTCTCCTGTAAATTCTTTCACGACCATCTCAGATACCTGAACAGGGCCGGTCCATTAGCTATTATTTGCCTAGGCAAAGTTCAATTCTGGCGCCCCCCCTTTTCAAATTGTGTTAAATAGGTATATCATATATTTATTAGATATATTGTATATGTATTTTTTGAATTAACTGAACACAAAATTATTTTTTCCCTATTATCTTTTTTGGTGCCCCTAATCGTGGCGCCCTAGGCGGTTGCCTCGGTTGCCTAGGCCGATGACCGGCTCTGTACCTGAACTAACCTGAACAAGACTTGTCGCCGTTAATCATTGCCCCAATTTTGGTGTTCCCTAGGAAATCTAAGGCGTTTAACTCTGTGATTTTTCAGCAACTCTAAAGCAATTGCAGGTCTTTTTGGGCGCAATACAATATCAGTAAGTCTCCTTCGTATTATTTTTTCGCTTACTTTAACTTGCCGTATCTCCTCAAGACTGTTTTTTATTTGCACAGAAGTATGTCTTCTGTCACGCAAACATTCTGGTACATCTTTTCCGACCATACTGCCTTCTTCTTCTATATTCTCCGAATTCATTAAACCGATTTACGGCTTTTTGCACTTTATACGTTGTAACATTCAAGATTTTTGCCACGTAAGCTGAGATCTTCCATCCGGCATCAGAGCAACCGCTGTAGCCGCATCCAGCTCAGACAAATCCATTTCTTTACATAAAGAAGGACCAAATGCGTAGAAGAAATTAATTTCATAGCTTTCTGACACCGTAGTCCGTAACTGATATTCCATAGCAACATTAGGTTTTTGTACAGAAAAGAAAATGGAAGTTTTAATGTTTAAATAAAAAATTAAGTTAAATAAAAAAATATTGTAGTTGTAGTAGAAAGACATCATGAAAATTCATTTATACGGAAGTTCTATAAAAAGTTTAAAAACAAAATCGGTTAAGTCTTAAACCGATTCGTCATTCCCTACCATGTTATGTATTGAATTTTTGTAGAGTTGTAAGGTCGGCTTTTGTACAGAGGGAGCTCACCCTATGGGCAATAGTAAATTCTATAAAGTAATTGGTTATAAATTAATAGAAATTTTGTTTCTAAGTGCGATTCTTATTGAGATATTCTTTGAAATTAGTATGAACACATTTCTCATATAAAAGTAACCTAAAATTGTTTTTGTGTGCATGAAACAGCTTTTTCTAAGTACTCGTCGAAATAGCATAGCAACTAGCTTTGCTTTGATATCTATGTACGGTACGCTCAATTAATTTTTTCAATCAACCAAATTAATCATACTGCCACTATTGCAATAAAAAATAACGGCACTCAAGATGGCGTTTAATGACACTTAATTACGGCATGTGCTAAAACACTTAGACTATAAAGTGTACAAGCAAGTGTCATAAATAAAATCGTGAACTCGTTTATCTCGGGCAACATGTGGCAGGCAAAAGTGCAAAGATGCAATAATTAAATAACTACCTGACAGGGAATTTTTACATTTGTACTAATTAATTAGTGATTCATTCCGCCATTTAAAAATAAACTAATTGGCTATGTAGATTTTTATCAAAATGTCAAATAAAATTATATAAAAGATATTTGATATTATACTATGGAGTTCACGAACACTTTGAATATTGACATTAAGCCGATTTCTGTGAGTAGGTAGTATAAATGAATACTATTGCGTCCTCATGGTACCATCATGGTACAAATAAACAAGGTATGATATCTAGCCGTCTCAATTTCGTACGGCGCCCGCAGTGACGTCATCGCGTGAGAGATATTTTAAATTGCTTATGGAGATGCATATTGTTATTAGCTTTTGGACGTTATTTTATGATTATACTGTACAATATTATGTATGTCTGGACAGAAACATAATTTCACAGAGAATTAAACTAATTATCAAATCATAATTTTTATGAAAATACGCATGTATTTTTAATGAGCTAATTAAGCATTTTAGTATTATTTTGCTGTTAAAATATTTTGTGAAACATCTTGTTGGTGAAATAAAAAATTAATATCATAGTATTTATATTTATTTCATATACAACATACATGAAAGCTACAGTAGTTTATAAACAAATGCAAAAAATTTGAAGAGGATAGTCTCAGGAGCGGATTTACGGGAGGGGGGGGGGATAATGGAAGTCATTACCCCCCTTATGAGTTATGACTTTTGATTCTTGACCTGGCAAAAAGCAATTTGTTTGTGCATGTATGTTTCTTGCGCGTGTCCAGGAGGATAATATGATGAAATTCGTTGATAATGCTTAGTTTTTAAAATATAGTGTGCTAAAAACGTATTGTTTTTTATTTTGTTTTTGGTAATCTTATTTGTTGTTAAAAATAACTAAGTGAAATTTGATACACGTCAATTTTTGTAGTTCAACTCTTATGCTTAAAATTGGCTGAAGATTAACCCCCTTAAACTTTTTGTAGGTAAGTATATATATTTCTTTACTAATTTCAAAGCAAGAAGAGTATGTTTTTAGGAAGAAATATATAAAATTAATTCTATATTAAACAAATCAGTAACATTATGGAACTAGTCTGGATATCTTCCTGTCTCCAAGTTACATTAAATTTATCTTTACGTTTAGACAAAGGTATCCATTCTAATTTTGTTTCTTCATCTTTAGGAAAAATGAAAACCCTTATGTTTTTTACAAGATTATTTTTCTGATTATCTATATCACACCCGTACACAACACACCTCTTAATATGGATATTTATTTAACTGACAACTAACTTTACAAGAACCAGACCCAATACCACCAAAATTCGTAAAAACAGAAATTTATTAGTCAAAATTTTGAGGTAATATTATGTCGCCTTAACATTAGATGTTGTCACCCTATAGCTGTATTAAATTTTGATCATGAAGATTAACACTGGATTAATGGCAGTGTCGTGATGATGATATTCGTTTCAAAAAGTTAGAAATTATAGAAAATATAGAAATTCTAAAATACTGAATATTTCGGGAGGATTAAAAGTAAACCGTCTTTCTTAAACTAAAATTGTATTTTGCTACTTTTCTCAGATCAAAGTCTTTAATAGGTATGACACTATAAATATCAATCGCATCAGTCACTTCGTGTTCAGGAGTATATCTTAGCGTACTTAATGTCGATTTTAAATAATTATTGATTAACTTTCATTTGGAAAAGCTTTTAGAGGGAGTAAGATGATTGAGCTAGTTTCATATAGACGCGAATTGCGAAATGCGGACCTCAAATATTATTTTTATTTGCCGATTAATTAAATTTAGTGGCAGGAAAAGTGACAGCATCATATTTAATTTTTTACGAATTTGCAGTATTGTGGGGGGCGGGAAAATTGAAACCACTTTAATTTTTAGCGAATATTCGCAGGAATTGTTTGGTTAGCGCAAGCGTAAACTGATTTGAAATTTGATTTTGGTTTGTTGGAATTGTGAGCAAAAGTGGCGATTCAGAATGGACGATAGTGAGGAGGTATTAATTTATTATATTACATTATATAAAATAATTGAACGAAAAAGAATATCTAGTTTTATGATTAGCTGAAGAGATGCAAGCAATCAATAAATCAATCAAAATATGCTTTATTGTCTAAAAAGTAAACTTTCGTTGACAAAGCCTAGAAGAAACAGTAAATAAATGATACAAAATAAAGGTACAATTACACTATAAATACTATGATAACCAACAACGTCAACAATTAAAAATCTCAGCATTACACAAACAAAAAGATATAAAAAAAAAAATGAGGATGAAAGAATTAAAAGCCCCCCCCCCCCCCCCCAAAGAGTTCTCACTAAAAATGCAAGTGTCAGTGGCACCCCAAATCAGGAAAAGTAAAGACGGTTATATCAGTACTAAAAAATTGCAGTCACAGACAACAACTCAATAACAGTAATACTTTTTATGATAATACCCACCCAATGCAGTGCCGGTTAAACAAATCACGACGTCATTCAGAACAGGCCCGGCAGAAAAATTAAAAAACAATTAAAGGAAAGATAGTAAACAACACAAAAAACTTATCACATCATTAAATCAGAAGGCATCATTCAAAAATTCATCAATTGAATAGGAAGCCTTAGTGGCCAGTAGTGCTTTGACCTCTGTTCTAAACTTTCTTTCGCCATTTATTCCCCGGACATGCACAGGAAGATGATTAAACAACTTCTTACCACTACAAACAATTGAACCCCTGACTTGACTAGATGTAGGAATAGGCAAGTTAGTACTATATTTCTGACGCGTATTGTATACTGACACTGAGTTAATTTCATCCCTGAATTTTCTAAATATCAGACAACAGGTCTCCAACAAAAACAAACATGGTAATGTCAATATTTTATGCGATAAAAAGTATGGTTTACTAGAATCTTTAATTTTTAATTTAAAAATAGATTTTATTGCCCTTTTTTGTAAAACAAATAGAATATTAAACAGGTACTTCGGACAACTTCCCCAGAAACATATTCCATACCGCAGATGAGATTCTATTAGTGAAAAATATGCACTTTTTCTTATCTCCAAATCTAAATCCTTAGATATAACCCTAATTGCGTAACAATTGGAAGCCAGTTTTTTGCTCAGATACAGGACGTGTGCCTCAAACTTTAACTTGTCGTCTATATATACACCCAAAAACTTATTTTCCGATTCCCTGTTTAAACTCTGAGTCCCCATATTAATATCCCCAACAGAACATTTAAATGTAATTATATCGGTTCTATATATTACATGTCCAATTTAATACTGACGACTAAAAGAATTCATCAAAGTTTTATAAATATTTTTAATTTGACCATTGACAGTCAATTGGTTCTGGATGTATAAAGTATTCAGAGAGAGTGGACAGCAGAACGCTTATCCCTCGAGCATAAGCATTTCCTCCCATTCTTACAGCACTAACTAAACCATTTCTCACTTCATTTTTCAATTCGCGGAAAAAATACACTTTACAAATGAGTGAAGACACTTTTTCCAGCAAATCCTCAAAAGTTTGTATAAACATTCTGTGATAATTTTTGAATTTTTTTTCTCCCGTCAATTAAAAACAGAACAACATACAAAAGGCAACTTTACGTTTTGATTGCCAGTGGTATAAGTAATTTACTTCGTAGTCCATTTTTCAAATTAAAATGACTTTAGAGACATGAATACATTAAACCGTTAATTTACAGTATTCTTATTGCGGCCTCTTAAAAAAAAAAGAAAAATGTAGTATAGAAACTTGAATCACTAGAAAATTCGCAAATAGGTATACCGGGTGTTGCATCGTCGAGCGGGACATAGGAAATCCCATGTAATTTTAAATGGGGTCAATTATTGGCTTCCCTAATTATTTTATAGAAAAATTCTATTTAGGTTTATTAAAGAGCACTAAAACCCACATTCAAAAGAATAACTTTAGATATTTTTGATGAGCCCGTTTACGGGTTATCGCCGATTTCTTTTTAACTATTTCTCCTTTTTATGGCCCCGTATTTGCGGGCACCTGTTAAGGTTAAAGATGACTGTCAAATAAAGTTGTCATTTTGAGGAATATTTGAACATCTTCTTAAATCCTAAAGTTCTAACAATTTAATAGTACCTACCTATTAATTAGTAAAATATTGAAACATGTAAAATGTCATAATTAACCTTGTAATTGGATACTTTATTTTAGTTTTATTCAGATTAATTTGTACTCATAAATACACCTTTAATATTTTCGATGTACGAGTTTTTATAACAATAAAGCACACATTTCAAAACACAATTTCAAAATGACAACTTTATTTGACAGTCATCTTTTACCTTGACTGGTGCCCGCAAATACGGGGCCATCAAAAGGAGAAATAGTTAAAAAGAAATCGGCGATAACCCGTAAACGGGCTCATCAAAAATATCTAGTTATTCTTTTGAATGTGGGTTTTAGTGCTCTTTAATAAACCTAAATAGAATTTTTCTCTAAAATAATTAGGGAAGCCAATAATTGACCCCATTTAAAATTACATGGGATTTCCTATGTCCCGCTCGACGATGCAACACCCGGTATGATATACTGCGAAATCCGTGATTCGCAATTCGCGTCTATATGAAACTAGCTTTACGATGACGAGGTTGCTTTTTTTTGTTGCACAGAAGTGTGGGTTTCTTCAGTAACCCATACTTTGTTGGGTTATTTTAGTTACCCGTACTTTTCTTAAAGATTAGTTGATATGCCGGCTAAACGCTAATGGGACGGTACGCTATAGTTAGAACTTAACCGGAGTCTGGCAGGAGCTGTTGACTTCAGGTTAGACCGCTTTTATAAAATAGTCGAGGCCAAGGGATCCTTTAGCAGCAACAGCAAGAACGAGCCAGATCATCATAACCCAACGATAGAAAATTGAAAAAATAATGTTGATTGTTGATTAGGAGTACCAAATTATATATGAGTATCAATGTGTATTCGTTCTATTATTCGTTGTTATTCACTATTCAGTCAAGTTTTATTTAATAATTTTATTCGAAAGTTTGCCGCCCCGGCAAAGGACGGCCCTCTCGCTAAGCTACTGATTAAAGTCCAAATAACAATGTTCTGTTAAAAACAAGGTAAATATAAGAATAAATCTGATTTTTGGGACAAGCAATAGGGTAAAAGTGGGAGAGATGCCCCACATTCCTTATCTCGCGATGTGAAAGAGATAGCCCTATATTTTATACTGGAAATAACTACTTATCGACGCTGTCGTCGTAACGAGTCAGTGCCTGTTCGGCTGCCCTTGAGTGCGTTACGTATTGTTGAGAAATATTTTTTTCTGCGTAATTTATTCGATGAAAATTTTGAGTATATTGTGTTTTAGTGAATGCCATAAGTACAGCGGAGATAAGTTAAAATGAGAACCTGTTTAAATTTTTTGTTCAGCTTGCTTTTAACATGATTAAAAAATATTTTTGTATCATTGTTTATACTGAGTGATATTTTAACTGTATGACGCCTATCCTCCAAAATGAGGAGAGACGCCATGGCTTATATGATATGTGTTTTACTGTTAAATTTGAACAAGGTATTTACTATTTCAGAATGCCCAGAAAATATGTACTTCCCCATTGCAATAATTGTAGGAGGGAAATAGTACGCAAAAAAAATCTTAATCACACAAAATAATATGTATGGCATTCCTCCCTCCCCCATTTTGAAACTTGTGATATTTTAATTTCTAGATTTCTATTTTTTTGAAATAATGTCGTAAATTGTTTTTTGCCACATAGTGTATAAGAGTAACTTTTCTAAAAAAAATAAACGATTTGATTATATTGCATTTTTTCTTATAAAATTTCACACTTACAAAAACTATGTCTCTCCCACTTTTACCCTAGATACTTTAACGGAGTCATGATGATATCTTTTAGCTTACCTGTACATTTGAGTTCTTTGGCTAATTCATCAGAAGCTAAAAAGCAGTTTGGAGTTCCATCACAGAGTTTTGATAGTTCGAAAAGCTGCAGAACGTCCGTCGATTCGTTCACTTGACAGCCAAAGTATCCGTCCTCTAGGTTTAGAAAAAAAACTTCGCGTTTGATACCAAATCCAATCCCGCCGAAGGATTGGCCAGTCTGAAACAAAAAACAAATTTTATAACACAAAGTAATATGATTTAAAAGAATTTTTGTATTTATTATTTGTATGTCATTTATATGCATTATTATCTTAATAACAACGAATACTACTTAATGTATAGTTATAACTGATATAAACAAACTGCCGTTACACATTTAGTAAACAACCTGATGTCGTGTCCTCAATATCTCCGCAAATTTTCCTCTTTGTGCAGTAATCGACCATATTACACAATTAGAAAATGTTTGCTTTTAAGTATACTTTACGTGCTTATTGACGTATTTAAATTAGACTCGTCAAAATTCCTTTATGATGTATTTACAGTAATTTCCATAAGTAAACGGGCATAACGGTGTGACTTGTTGTATCTAAATAAACAATAACTTCCTTCGTGCTCAATTATTATTGTTTGAATCGCCTACACAATAAGGTACCTGCTTTCTAGGTGCAATTTATCTCTTTCCCATTGTTGGCGATTTTTGATTCCGAGCCAGTGATATATCAATAGGCCTCGTTGGTTCTATAAATTAGCCAAAATGGTGTTTATCCAAATAGTAGATAAGCAAACGTCAAGTTACCAATGACTCATCATTAATTCCTGAGGACTTTTTTTTATCTCATGTATACAGAGTGGCAAGAAAGTCGCGCACAATGAATGTAACTTTTGAATTACCTCATATACGAAAAAGTGATTTTATGACAGTTGTTCAGTGAATTTTTTTCTGTAATTTCTTGTTTGGTTGCCATAGAAACCAACTTACTTTTTTTAAATGGAACACCCACACACACCATATTTGTATTCTACTGGGGAAAGTCTGAATTTTTTTTTATTTCAAATTTTTATTTATTTAAAATTGTAACAAACTTTATAATAACAAAATAAATAGCCTAGAAAATTGAATAACTTAACATCGGAATAATAAACAAGTGAAACCTTTTCAGTGGATCAGGTGTTAAAAATGACCACCATTTTCTGCTAAACAGAGCGCCAGTCGATCCCTAAACCCGTCTACAACGTTTAAAAAGAAGTCCTCTCGAATGGCCAGAATTTCAGCACTAATTCCGACTTTTGAGGATTCTAAGTCATTTGGACGGTTAACGTAGATTTTGTGTATGACTTTAAGTGTCCTCACAAAAAGAAGTCAAGCGGGGTTACGTCCGGGGATCTATCCAATCTTCTGGAAAGTGCTTGCTTATGTATTGTCTAACATTTGCCGCATAATGCGCAGGTGCTCCATCTTGCTGGAACCATATCTGTTCATTTATGCCATTATTTACACCCGGTTAAACTATTCTGCAAGAAGGAATTATGTGATTCCTGAAGAGGTCCAGATATTTTTCGCCATTTAAGTTACCATCTATGAAAGAAGGCCCCACAATATGTCTACCAACTATGTCCGCCCAAACATTAACATTTTCGGGCCTCTGAGTATGACCTTCCTGGAACCAGTGAGTATTCTCAGCAGATAAATAACGATAATTGTGTCTATTAACAACGCAATTCAAATAGAAAGTAGCTTCATCCGAGAAAATGATATTTGTTGCGAAGTTATTATCGTTATTGAATCTTCTTTCCATCATCAGCTCACAAAATTCAGCTCTTCTATCAAAATCGTTCTCGTTTAACTCGTGCACCAACTTTATCTTGTAGGGATGCCACTTCTCCTGCTTAAACAAATTTTTCACTGATTGATGAGACAAATTAAAATCCATTGCCATTGGTCTGGATGATTGTGTTGGATTTTCATGTATTGAGAGCATGATATCCAAAGCTTTGTCTTCCCCGTTACTGTTTCAGGTCGACATGATCTAGCGGCTTCCCTAACACTGTCTGTTTCTCGAAATTTCTTTACCACTCGACACACCGTTGACTGATTTATTGGAGGCCTATTTGGATATAATTCATTGAAAAGTTGACAAACCTGATCTTGCAATCTCTTCATATTTCCGTAACCGCTCATTATCAAAATTTCAATTCGTTGTTTCTCATTCAAATAAACCATAGTGTAAACAAATTAGAAATCAGACAACAGAAAATTAAACAGGAACTCAAAATTGACACCTCTTAGGTCGCTGTCATCAAAACACCTTGACTCAACGACTCAACTGGTGGGTATTAGGTAGGAATAATTATAATTAAAAAGTTTTTCATGTTTGAGCTGTAATTATCTCGGAAACGCTTGCAGATAGGTAAAAATTTGAAATATAAAAAATTCAGAATTTTCACAGTAGAATTTAAATATGCAATCATATGCAGGGTGTTCCATTTAAAAAAAAGTAAGTTAGTCTCTATGGCAACCAAACCAGAAATGACAGAAAAAGTTCATGCAGGTAGAAATGTGTGGAATAATTTACTGAACAACTTTCATAAAGACCACTTTTTAGTATACGAGGTAATTCAGAAGCTACAGGCATTATGCGCGACTTTTTTGCAACTCTGTATAATAAAGATGTAAAGATGGATTGGACCTCCCTCCCCATCTTTTCAAATGATAATATTATATTTATTTACCCTTATTTGACACTTATTATTGACATTGGCATACCTGCCATTTTCAAAATTTCATAATTAATTATACAGCGACCGGCAGAATTCTCGTTGCATATGGAAAACTTTTTTATTATTGATTTCTCAGCAAAGGAAGTAGGTGGAATTCTTTGAACGCATACCGTTATTACTTATTTTTACTTTACTTTATTTTTATTTTTTATTATGTTATTTTCCAAATGGTCTATGTTTTCAAAAGGCCGATATTTATACACCTTATTTTTAAGATATCCCCACTAGAAAAAGTCTAATGGCGTAAGATCTGGCGATCTAGCAGGCCATGGATGTGTAGAGAATCTCGGACAGCGGTTGAGAATTTTGAAAATTAAACCATTTTTTCTTAAGAAAGTAGTCTGCCATTTTTAAGCCACAATTATGTTTTTATAAAATCTGACAGGAGGTAAGTTCCAAACTTCAATTATTTCTGAAACGTCACGAGGGACTGTACTTGGTATTTACAGGGTATCCCAAAATGTATGGTCAATAAATTATTGAGGACGTTTTACGAGTTCTTCAAATTTTTAACTTTGATTAAGTAATATTGTCATGCTTTTCATAGCCTCTTTTGTATATTTTTTTAGACCTAGCGTTTTAATTTTAACTAGGGGATGGTACGACAAGAACAAAAAATACCATTTTTCTTCAGAATTGTATTATACAATCATTAATAAGCGAAGAAAAGTTTTCTATAAATCAGCTGCTAATAAGCTATAAATAGTACTTGCCATACAGCAACATTCAAAGTTTTAAACTGCCACCACATGTTACCTACTATTATTGTTTTTAATTATTCAGTGTACTCATTGTGATGTAATAAAACGATTTACATTAAACACTTGCATTTTTAGAATATGTGCATAAAACATCCAAAAACCGGAAGTGAACGCAATGCACTGGAACCTCTTCCGTTCTTGAAGGTTGGCAAATAAATAATACCGTTAGAGCAAGGTCGTTCAATTTTACTTTACCTTTGTACTTTGATTTACATAACATAGACATTTTACTGCAACTAAGATACATATATAATGTAATTATGGTATTTATTTATGTGTATAGGGTGGGACACTTGATTATGTATATTAGGATTAATTTTTTGGAATACATTTTATGTATTATTATATACTATTTATCCACACCGAGTGATGCATGGCTTAGTTGAACATAGGCAATCCCATGTAAATTTTGATGTGGCTAAATATTGACTCCCCTGTACACTTTAGAGAAAAATTCAATTGTAATTTTTTGCAGAGGCCGATAAAATAAAGCCATGTGCCAATCTTGAGTAAATTTTAATAAGCCAATCCTAACCTATTCGATTAAATGTGGTGGCAACATTACGAAATTCTCATAGTTTAGGTAATATCGCAAACACCAGCAAATAATTTCTATGACGCTATTGTCAAAAATTGACGTAAAGCTGGACATAACAAATAAAGTTTATTTTACATTAAAGCTGGATTTATAAACTCGAAAAGTTGGTGAGGTTGAAGTTATGATCAAGTTTGAGGTTAGATATTCGGAACTCCGAGCATAAAAATTGGTTATCTCGAACTACCCGGGAAGTTTTCGAACTTTACATGAGCTTTACATCAACAACATGAACGAGTGTATAAATGGAACTGAGTGTTTCCTTTACTTTAAATTAAACTCCTATTTTCAACACCAACTGAACCTCAACTTCGCCAACTTTTCGAGTTTATAAATCCAGCTTTATAGTTATTTATATTACAAGGGATGTAAGTAAATATACTTACATCCCATGAAGCATATAACATTTTTTCTTCTCTTCGCAGAATTTATTCTTGGATTTTTATTAATTTAATTCGATACTTTTCGCATGAAATTATGGACAGCTTCGACCGGTTTCTATACCATCATAAGCATTGTTATTTTATCAACAACGTCAAGCTGACAGTTTATTATCAAAAATTGAGAGAAATTGAAATTATTGATTTGTATAACAGCCAAATGGATGTAGAAGAATCAGCAAATATCGCTTATCTGTCGCTGCTGCCAGAAAAAACGAGGAAGAGGTATGAAGCAACGTATCCAATACTTCAAGAAATGATACCAAACAAAGACTGCTACTGCAGTTTCAGAAACCGTGTTTTTGGCGTACTTTCACGAAAAATCTGCTGTATTAAAGTCTCCATTAAGCTTATGGTGTGAATATTCCATGCTGAAGTCCACCCTTTTCATAGAGGAAAACATAGATATTTCCAAGTATCCTAAATTTCGAGCATTTTTAAAAAGAAAAAATGACGGATATATGCCCAAAAAATCTAATGTGTTTGACAGGGAAGATGTAAATAATTGCCTGTTTCAAGCCCCCGATGATATTTATTTAATGGTGAAGGTTTTATTGATAATGGGAATTGCTGGAGCGTGCCGTCCTAGTGAACTCTGTGCAGTGAAAATGGACAATGTTGAATTAAGGCATGAAGTCATAGTTGTTACTATTCCTGATTCCAAAAATGGAATGGCATGTAAATTTACAGTGACTAAAAGTGACGATGAGAAGGTTTGTTATTTCAAAATAGTTCGAAATTACATTGATATAAGATCCCACATGACGAATTATAATCCTCGCTTCTTCATGCGATATCAAAATTGAAAGTGCTTAAACCAGCCTATCGGGAAAAACTCGATTTCTTCAATTCCAAGTAAAATTGCTAAATTTCTGAACTTTCAGAACTTTAAGGAGTATATTGGACACTCCCTTAGAAGAACGTCGGCCACTTTATTAGCGAATACTGGAGTTGATGTCTTAGCCCTCAAGCGACATGGCGGATGGAAATCTGCAACTATTGCGGAAAATTATGTAGCGGAGAGCGTCAACAATAAAAAGGAATTTGCAAATAAAATTTTATACAATATAACGAAGCCAGAAGTCTCCTGCAGTACTTCAAGAGTAACAGAAAACTTGGTTAGAGATGGAGAAATTATGGAGTCAGAACATTTCATACAAATTGAAAAAAAAACGAGAAAACATTTATCCAAATTACAGTACTATTAATATTCATATCACTTAATATTACTCAATTTTTATAAATCATTGTTTTTATATGTCATAAATTTTTACCACCCAAGGGTGGTAAGTTGACTTACAACCCATCGTCAAGGGCAATCGATACCTTTTTGGTAATTGTTACTTACGTCCTTCAAAACAGTGTCAAAATGCGATGTTTGCAATATAGGGCGGAGAAAAAAACACATTTTCGTTTCACCAATCCGGCTATCAACAATCCCAAATAAAAGATACCATTATGTTTTTCTTACTAGGTAATCAATTAATGAAATGTTCAAACAACCCTCCATTAACAGTTAAACAAGATCCTAACCGATCATAAAATTCATTTCTAACATTACTGACTTGATATTGAGAAATTCTGTCACATTCTAACGAAATATAGTTTTTTAGCTGGTCTAGATATTCAACCTGGCTGGCCAAAGGATTAGATGCCGTGGGCCAATAATATTTCCGTTAAAAATATTTTGCAAGTATTCCCTAACCATGAGAGAATTATGGGCAGGACAACCATTCATTTGATACCAGATCTCCTGATTTTCGCGTACAACTTCTTCTAGTGCGGGTTCAATTTGATTTTGTAATAAGTCCAAATAGGTTACTGCTGCAAGGTTGCCATTCATAAAAAGTGGTCCAATAATGTGATGTCTTACAATTTCCACCCAAACATTTATTTTTTGTGAATATTGCGTCCGAGTATGAACAAGACGATGTTCATTTTCTTGGCTCCAATACCGGCAATTTTAAACATTTGGCTCGTTGTTGAGGGTGCATATACCATTGCGATAAAAAAAAAGTAGTACAAGAATTAGTAGTCCCAGATAGAACTCTTGGTCTATAAAGGATATCGAGAAGTGGATATCGTCGTCACTATGAAAACAATATAATTATGCCACCTAACTTTTTAGGCGTTACCATGAATTTGGTAATCTACTATATACGTGGCGAAATAAAAGTATTGTAATAAAGGTGCTTTAAAAAATTTACCTACCTTTTAAAAATGGGCAATTTTTCAAGTTTTTAAATAAAATAATAGAGTATGTATAACAACTATCGATTTATATATTGAATATAAAAAAAATCCAAAAACAACAAAAGCCAAAAGTGGAAAAACAGTAAAAATACAAAATTTTAACCAAAAGTAAACATTTCTAAATGCAACATCCTAAAATAATATATACTTAAAAGCAGCTGTTTAATATTTAGTCATTGCGCCGTTGTTTTCAATTACTTTTTGTAACCGACGCGGCATACTTAAGACTAAGCTTCTTGTATACTCTTGGGTTATATTATACCATGCTGCGTTTATCCCCTGGCGCAGTTCTTCTTCATTTCTTGGATGAAAGTCATGTTTATACATGAACTTGGTCATTTCTCCCCAGACATTTTCTATGGGATTGAGGTCGGGGCTCTTCGAAGGCCATGGTAAAACTTGGATGTTATTTTGTCGAAAGTAATCTTTTACTATGCGGGCAGTATGAATGGGAGCATTATCTTGTTGGAAAATATAATTTTGATCACCGAATATGGCTTCAACCGATGGCACCATAACATTATTTAATATGTTGCAATATGTTCCTGCAGTTAGCCGCCCTTGCACAAATTGACAAACTCCTGGGCCTCTAGCACTAATCCAACCCCACACATTTACGGAAAAACGTCCACTTTGATTTGTCTTGTGCGTATATCTTTCATCATACCTTGTGTTTATGGGTCTATATACTCGGACTTTTCCATTGTTACAGGACTGGAACGTTTTCTCATCTGAAAAAACTACAGACTCCCACAGTTGGTTTTGGTATTCGTGAGCAAATTGTACTCGTCTTTGCTTATTTAGTTCTGTTAAATATATTTTGTTTGCAGAACACCTATTTTTGAGTTCAGACCCCCGAATTCTTCTTCGAGCTGTAATTGAAGATCCAGGAAAATGGGTTTCTTCTTTAGCCTTAATAGCGGTCCCGAATGGGTTGTCCCTTAAATAATTAATTAAAGTTGTATCTTCGTCATCGGTGGAAACTTTTGGGCGACCAGAACCTGGGTTTCTCACAATACTTCCATGTTCTCGAATTTTGGATTTAGCCAACAACACTGTTTTTTTGTTTATCCCTAATGCGCCTGCAATGTCCCTTATGGGAACCCCATCCCTTAATCGCGTAAATATGATCGATTTTTGCTCTGAAGTTAAAGGCATTTTTTAAAAATTACATGACACTGACACAAGAATTCTGGTGACACTGAGTTATCAGTTTGAAAGAAAATATTTTATAATAGACCAGCAGATTAAATTATATTTTGTTGTACTACTTTTTTTTGATCGCAATGGTACATTCATCTGTAAAACAAATATTCTTCAAAAAATCCCTATTGTTATTTGCTCTTTTCATTACCTCAGAATACCATTCTACGTTCTTCATCACCTTGCCGTAGCCCTTGATGTTTTTCATACTTATAAAGAAAATATTTAGGTTTTTTTTTAAAGTGCGCACGTGCAGTGAAATATTAAGATCTTTATTATCTTTTTCTTCAGCTCTATTGACATTCTAAGTTGAGTATTTGCAGTTATTTATTACAGTGCCTTTGGACTCAAATTTACTAATGATAAGTTTAATTAATGAAATGGAAGGGACATTTCAGATATAATTCCTATATTTACCACTTAATCATAGTTACTTTTTCTTAATGAAATAGCTCATATTTAGCTATAATTAAAGCGCTTTCAATGAAAATGTTGTCACTGACGCTACTTTTCGTTTTGTCAATGCCAAATAATAATTTGCTGGTGTGTGCTGAAATACCTAAACAATGAAATTTGGTAATTTTGCTATTACATTTAATTGAATAAATTAGGGTTGGCTTATTAAAATTTTATTTAAAATTGGCACATGGGTTTATTATATCGGTCTCTTTAAAAAATTATAATACAATTTTTCTTTGAAATGTACAGGGGAGCCAATATTTAGCTACCTCAAAATGTACATGGGATTTCCTATGTTCAACTAATTTCAATATGTCGTTAAATTCTCATAATTAATTTGTTTGCTTTATAAATAACGGTTATATAAAACTTATCAGGAAAAGACACCAACTGTCAGATAGGACAGAAACCTAAAAATAATTGCGTGTGATTGTTATAACTCTTGTTATTAATTTACTTGTGTCATCCTGTAGACTTTATGATAAGGATAATTAGCCTTCTGGAGGCATATCATTACTTTTAACGTTTCGTATATTAGCAAGGACGATTATTTAATAGTTATTAGCGGCTGCCTCAATTAAAGCACAAAAACGCTTTTAATATAATGAATCATTCGAAATTACCTAAATAAAAGCCAGCAACCAATTAAAAATGCAGGACTATAAATTAGTTATAAATAAATAGCAGTCACGACCTTGGGAGGAATTTTACCATTCTGGGTAATGGAGTTGATGGTAGGAAAATTACTGTTTTAATACGAAGCGCACTACCTCTCTTTCTCCCAAGAAACCAAAGCATTTTTACTATTCTTGACTATGTACTTAAAATTAACATTGGAAAAATACGTGGCGTATTTAAAAAGTATTGAAATATATTTTATTTCTTGCACTCTTTCTAAAGGCATTTTTGTAGATAATGCAATATTTTACCGTTGTTTATAGTTTTAAAATACTTAAATACGAAAAACAGTAAAATAATTATTAACAAAGATGATTTAAAAAGCTTAAGTGGTATTGACCGTCAATTCAATTATCGATCTTTCCAAAAAGGGATATAAAATATTTTCACATTAATTTTAATAATAAATTAATAAGTAAAAAACTAACACATTTTCAGAACGTACTCGTAAATATTTGAAACTTTGACAATTGATTTTTAAATTAAATTAAATGTTTATTCTGGTTGTATATCAAATACCCATAAGTTAACTAGAACTTACTTACGTTTTTTTGTTCTTTGAAATTAAAGAATCGAATTGTATTACTTATAAAGATTGTAAAACAAAAAAATATACCATTTGGCGATAAAGTTATCAATTGCAAAAGGACCCACGGACAGTAATATGGATATTATGATACCTCGCACACCAAGAATAATGTGCAAAATCGTATTTTGAACTCGGTTGTAGGAAAAAGGTTTCTTTTTTTTTTGTTTTGTGTATTTTTCAAGTAAATAACGTAAGTGGTATAACGAAAATGTTGTATTTAACTTTACTATAGACTATTATATAACTATTGATAATATATATTTATTCCAAGCAAATAATCTGAATGATTTCTTAGAAAAGGCAAAACGACGGAATGAAATAAGGAAAGCATATAACAAATATTGAGATTAAGTCACATCTTATGTGGGCTCTAAAACGACTGAGAACTATTTCCATAAAGGCATTTTAAGGTTTTAAGCCTTATGCAAATTTCGCGAATAGGTTTATTGAACCAAGCCAGTCCGGGAATAATCTTCATGGTTCATAAAGTCTCAAATAAAATGGGTTTATATATAGTTCTAATGTCTTTGGTTTATATTGAGTATTGAACACTTATACTACTTGAAATTTAAATTTTGTACATAGGAGTCAGTCGATCACATAACGTATATCTGTATTAGGGTGACCCATCTGTAGGACAGTATTTTTAAGTTATCATCCCATTTTAAGTTCTTAAACCTGTAAAATATTATTGTTAATGGAAGCAACTTTTCAATGGATGGATATGGAATTGTAAATATTTTAGTTAAGAAGTTTAGAATGGATCCTATAAAAATATATACAGTTTAATTGTAAACCATACATCCGTTAATATTTTTTTTGTTTTTGATGAGCAATACGATTTCTTGATATTCAAAAGTTCGTCAGCTGGATAGCTAAATGGTGACTCTTATTAAGTATCATAACGAAAAAAAAAGATTGTAGTTAACTGGTAGGCTTAGGTTAATTAATCGTAATTTAGTCCTTTGCCATAATTAATTAAAATATAAAATTAAATCCTTGTCATGCACACGAATCATTTAGACTAATAAAGATAAACCTAAGGCCCCTTTAAACTCTTATTGTCAATAACTAAACTCGTTTCCTTTTATATAGAAATGTGAGTTATTTATAGATTTCTTTTCGTAAACAAGACAATTTTACCAACAAAATAGAGAATATGTATAATATCTGGTGAGGCATTCGATATTTTAGTAATAAGTAATTATTGCTTTTGGTCTTATAAAATATAAATGAAACCGGTTCTTAAGCCTCATATGTGTATTAAACGGGGGCTAAATAAATTTGTACAGGTTGAAAGTAACCGCATATTGGTGGCTACATTCTTAATTTAAACACAGAAGGGGGTCCATTAATTTTATACAAAGAGAGTAGTGAGTAATATGAACGAATTACCATCTCGAGAGCCAGAAGATTGTAATCACGAAAGATAAACACTTGTAATATTTCGTGAAGGTTTAACTGAAGTGGATATAATTTTTTATTGAGTTTTGTTTGGGTTCTTAAGTACATTCACGTAATTAGTACTGTTGGTAGCAGAAAGCTTCAAGATTTATGTTGGAAGCATCTCGTAAAAAATAAAGTGCTTAGTGTTTTTCAATTTTTATTGCCCAGACAGTAATAAGTAGCCCAATATTTTGTAAATTAAGAATTTAATTGTGTATGTTGCTTTTTAGTAATATTATTATAGATTTATAGACATGCATGTTGTGGTGAAGTGTTTCGAAAAAAGTTCCTATGCAGAGTTAGGCTTTCAATAACTGTTTCCTCTCTTTAAATATCATAAAATATTAAAATTCGATTTCAGGCATTTAAAAGTAACCAAGTCAACTCACAATATTTCATCAGTAGTTGACAGTATTTGCCCTTTCCAGTGATATTGTCAAAATTAATATAAATCCAAAAAACATTTACAAAAGAAATAGAATCTGAATGTTGTCTGAATTCTTTAAATTTAACAATAAAGAGGGTGTATAACTTTTTTGAGTATGCTGTTTATCGGAAAAACACACATACAGACAATGTTATACCAGCTGACTTAAATCATTGTTTAGCTCATAAATAGTAGCGTTTACCTCTTTGATCCATCGTTTGTTCACCATCCCACTCTTACCATTGGAATTTGAGAGGAAAAAGAACATCATCTTTCAAATTGCTTATAACAACGGATACAAGATATTATTAATCAATAATTTAATAAGAAAAAAATTTAATGGCATGCTTAGGAAGGTGTTAACTGACCCCTTGGATAAGACCATGACATCTTTTCAACCTCCTAGGTATATAAGACTAACTTTTTTAGGCGCTGTTTCTCTGAGGGTGGGTAATGTATTGAAGTCCTTAAACAACAATTTTAAAGTAGCTTACATATCAGTAAACAATTTACGTAGCTGATTCTTGAGAGTAAAGGATTTAATTAACGTGCTTGACAAAAGTGGGGTATATTTGTTGTCCTGTAACTCATGGACAGCTAAATGTGCTGGTCAGACATTACATAGTTTTAATATTAGAATAAAAGAACATTTAAACTCTCAGAAATCGCCTAATGACAAGACATCAGCTTTTGGCCTACATTTAAGAGAGAATTTACATAATTTTAATACTAAAAACAACTTTAAAATGCTACATAATGCGAATAAAGGCCATAAGCGGAATTTTTTAGAAAATACAGAAATAGCCAAATTAGAGACTAATAATCAGATTAAGTGTTTGAACGATCCTGTCAACGCCCACTACAGAGAAGCAGCGAGAATTGTGAATGAGTTTAAGTAGTGAATGTTTGTTTAAATAATCGTACCTCCTTTCGTGCAACCTAGATGTCGCTCTGGTTCGGTATAATTTGTTTTATTTTTTTAAATGTTTTTTGGGTTTATCCCGTTGATCAATTTTATATAGTTAGTTAACCTGTGTTCGCCATGGTGAACTTGTTTGTATCCTTAATGTAAAGCTTCTGATTATATTATGTAAGTAATACCTAATAATTTTGATTTTGAATTGAGATTATTATTTAAATGAACTTTTTAGACAGCTCTTGAAAATGGTTTAAGAAACCGAAACGCGTAGAGCAAAATATTAAATATTTGTGAAGAATTTTGGATTTTTCTTTCCTTTTCAATATAAATAATCTTCACCCCGGAGATATCTATGATTAAATTAATACTGATAGTAATCCTGTTCGTCCTACTAAATAACAATGTTCTTACTTTAATTATACCCCGAGGGGTAAGGGGTGATTTTTCGAATTCTTTGCTTTACTCGAATCTTTTAACCCTGTACAGCTGCGTGAAATTTTAAGTTTTTAAGTGGTCTGGAATTGCCCAAGAATTTTGGACCTACTGTATATACATACAGTGTGTCTACGCAAGGCGGCATATGGGAAACTTTTTTATTATTAATTTTACGAAAAAAAGTTATACTTCATAAAAAGTTTTGCATGGTCTAAAACCTAATATGCAACCATCAGATATCAAAATGTATCAGTCGTATACGAGGTTTCTCAAAAAAGTTGTAGGATATTTTCCGGAGAATTTTTTACGCGTTTTGAAATTTATACAGGATGTCCCAAATAAGTGTGGCGAAATAAAGTAATGTTTTTTTAAATTGGATACCCTGTATATTATACCATTATGAGGGAGCCCTTTAAATACTGATTTCAAAAATATATGACACATTATAGCTATGTTTGATATTTGGCTCAGAATAGTTTCGAAAATTATTATAAAGAAAAGATGTCCTGGTTGGGTTGATACGTGTGGTTGCCACGAGATGTAGCCACGTGCTGCAACTCTCATTCGTAAAGAAAAGATGTTTAGAATTAAAAATAACTTTTAAATATTTATTAAAATACTATTTCTTGGACATTTTCTCTGCGATAATGATGAAAACTTAAGTTTGCACATTAATGCATTACATTTAATAATTCTAAATTTAGGGGAAATTGGAAAGAAAGTCAAAAAGTCTTTCTCCGCTGATTTCAAATCAGTGGAGAAAGACTTTCTTTCCCCGTTCCCCTATATTTCAACTCCACTTCGAGAATGGCTAAATTTGATTAAACAATTCTAAATAAATAGTTTTTTAATAAATATTTGAAAGTTATTTTTAATTCCAAACATCTTTTCTTTATAATAATTTTCGATATTGTCAAAAATAAAGGTACTTTACTCTTGAGCAAAATTAATATTTTTTGAGTAACCTCGTATACGACTGACAAATTTTGATATCTGATGGTTGCATATTAGGTTTTAGACCATGCAGAACTATTTATGAAGAATAACTTTTTTTCGCAAAATTAATAATAAAAAAGTTTCCCATATGCGGCCAACTTACGTAGACATACTGTATATGCAAATATACATTCAATTTAATATAGTTTATACCTACCTATTTGCAGATGACGGAGTTTCATTGCCAGTTTTACGAGCATATATTTAGTAATTTTATTGAAAATAGCAAATGTAATGATAGTATAAAGCAAAACTCCCACAGAGTCATTTTATACAAGTCACTTATCCTACGCATAAAATGTAATGTTTTGTTTAGTTTATGGATGGCTCTATGTGTTTTCATGTACCCTTTTGGGCGAAAAATAGGCGACCCTAAAATTTAGCCTTTGTAGGTCACCTTTTGGGAAATGTTAAGCGTTCTTGAAGGTTGGTCGGTGTGATTTTCTTCAGTTTCCAATATTGCTGTATGGTGTTGTGGTTTTTTGTTGTTATTTTTCAAAGTTACGAGGTTTTACGTTACAGTAATGAAAGAAGAAAATTCAGGTAAAAGGGCAAGTATAAAAAAAACGTTTTTTTTTGTACCATCTACTTATGTATAATGTATGTAATGCGTGAAAGACTTCGGCGGCGTAATGCCGAAACTAATCATTAATTTTACAGTTAAAGTTTAGAATTTGCCGTAACTAAGTAGGTATACTAGAATTTTATGTACAATTTAATCTTATTAATGGCAACGAGACTTAGTTTCTCAACTTAAGGGGTTAAGAAACTACATTAACCAAGTCAATAACTGGAAAAATTAGATATGGCTTGTTAGACGAGTCTGTGTACTTCCTCAATAGAAAAAGAGTAACTCTGGTTTATTTAAATTAAGTATCTATGATGCAAAAACAAGAACTATTAAGCTTCTCAATTTAATATGTCAAGATCTGTTTTGATTATCTAAATAATTAAGATTTCGTAACATCGCCGATGAAGCTACTAAAAGCAATGCAAGAAGAAGTGCGTAATTTCTAGAGAATGAATACAAGGGTCGTTACTTTTACAAGATCCGGAAGACATTTGGTCAAAAGAAGGCAACGAAGATAAACTAATGAAATGTTTTGGTTCAGTTAAAATGAAAAGGAATTTTTGAATATAACTACCAAGAATATTAGCTTTAGCTATACTGACATTTTACCTAATATTAAAAACTTTTCAAAATGGCTTCGACTGATACGAACAACATCTTGGGTGCTTAGATTTATAGGGAAAATTGTAACAAAACCAGAATTAACAATACAAGAAACAAAGGACGCTGAAAAGATATGATTGCGACATTCACAGGAATACTACCAAAGAGAAGGGCTCTGATCTCTGCAATCTAAACAACTTGCTAGGTACCTGGAGCCAATATGGACGCTCGCCGGTAATACTCTAGGCGAGATAGAGGCGATGTTCTGGTACAATATTAAGTGCGGTGCTCCATTATGGCCATACTTTCTACTCTCTTTGTTGATCCATCTTGATAACATGTCCCAACCATTTTAACCACCAACCTTTTATGTAAATAATTCAGTAGCTTGTTTGCAAAACTTGACATGTCCTCTCTTGCCTATTTTACAAAAAGCGATTTTTTTATGTAGAGGGTATAAAAATTGATAAAAATTTATTGTTTTTTGGTGGATTTCATGGAAAGATATATTAAAATATTAGGCAAGACTTTTAAGAAAAACAAAACAATATTGTAGGTTTTATTCAACAAAAACTTTTGGACTTGTCAATTTTTGCTCAGAATGTATGGACTTGTTAAGTTTTGACCTAACATTGTTATGGACTTGATAAGTTCTGATAAAAAAATATTGAATATTGAAAATAATTATTTTATTTGAAAACTTAAGTGAATTAAAAATACTATAAACTGAAAAACTTTAAATATGAAGTGTGGATTCTTCTTCTAAACACTCACAAACTTCTTGGTCTTGGGTTTGGTCTCTTTCTTCATCTTGCTCACTTTCATTTTCCTCTACGTTGTTGGTGGTCTGGGTTAGCAGTAAATTCTTATACCAATTTAGTTTAGGATTTTCTTGCCAATTGGCTCCAAATTGTACCTCTAGTAATGTTTTGATATTTGCCAATTTTTTTGGATTAACTTCATGAATCAATTGAGCCTCTGGCAATACAAAATCTTTTACACTTTTTCCTCTTTTCAGGAGATTTTGTTTATTGCTTCCTAAATTTGATTTGTAATGAGGAAAACATTCTATTTCTGTTATATTTTTTTTCCCAGTTTTTGTCAAAGTTATTCTTTTGTAATCATTTATTTTTTCAACTTTTTTATAAACCTTTTGCAACTCTTTTACGTCAAAAACTTTCCAGTTATTTCCTAAAATATTAATGTCACCAACCTCTTGATATATTGCATGGTAATCCTCTTTCACTGATATTGTGGATACTTTTCGGAGTTTTCTCTCTACTACACCAAACGCTCTGTCGGCTGGTAAAAAGCTATGGCCACGGACAGGAAAATGTAATTCAATTTTTTGTATGTTATTGCTTTCAGACTGTTGTAGCCAAAACAATAATGTGTGGACCACGTGAGAATTCTTGTTTTGACCTCCGCACCCATCGCAAAACAATCTGAGAGTCGTAATTTCAGGACCAACTTCTAGATTACGAATATAATGCAGGAGTGCGGAGGCCACTTCAATACAGCCTCTGGAAGCCTGGTCTTCAGTCCATGTGTAAAACTGCGGTTTTAATGATACACCGGTTTTTATACAGCAAAAGGTATAGTAGCTAATTTGCCGCAAATAAAAAGCTTCCCCCACTGGTGTTTTGGGCAATGGCTGTACCTGCTGCATGTCGAAGCAAAAGGTGATTGCATTATTAGAATTCATTTTTAAAAGTTCATAAAAAGCTTTGGATCTTAGTTGATGAATTCTTTTTTCAGTTATGGCTTTTACTTTTTCTTTTTCATTTTTTTCATTTTTAATTTTATGCTTTAGACGTGTGCAATAGCTACATACATCTGCAGCTGGACCTCGAAAGCCAATATTAAATTGTGTAACAAAGATTTTATGGAACATGGTGTAGGTAGATTTTAGCTGCTGGCTAGCACTGCTATTATACATTTTGTGCAACTTACGTATACTTAATTCTGCACTAAGGTATATTCTTTTAGTATGTTGCCTTGAATAATGGCTTTCAGTTCCTTTTAGGTTTTTTATGAAATTCCTAATACTATCTTTGGTTTCTTCAAAAGCTTTGGAAACTCTGTCCCCTCCCCTTCGTTCCTCCGGAACACCTCCATTTAGTAAAATTTTTGAAACTCTAACAATTCTAGATTTTGGCAACTTCATTGCAGCCGAAAAAAATTTTTGACACACCTGCTTTGTCTCTTTTCCTACAGGCAACTAAAAAAAAAATTAAATCAGGTAATGTATTTTTGCATTATATTTTTTACTTACGTAGTATTGCACAGTCAGCTTGTGGTTCTTCTTTGGTGGTCTATTTTTACGTGGTCTTCTTCTCTTTGGATTATTTACAGATAAAAATAGGCAAAGCCTTTGGTCCTGTTGTATTTTGTCTGACGAAGAAAACACCTTGTTTCGAGCAATATTTATATCGGCTAAAGTAACTGAATTGCACAAAAATATTTTTTGTTTATTGTGATTACAAGGCACAGTAAAATTACTTATTTCTATGGGCTGAGTATTCCTAAAAAAAAAATAAGTTTTGCAGCTGCACAACCCACAACTCAAAAAAAAATACTAACCTTACTTTTTTCGCCAAGTCTCGTTTTAAAGGCATTTTTTTCCGTTTTCTACTCCCCACACTTCCATGCTCTACTGACACATTCTCGTCCTCCATTTTTGACAAAAATTAAGACTAAACACCTATAAAATCACCGCTTATATTCTCTAAAGTGTCTGAATAATTATTAAAAACAATCTAGCCACAGAAAACAGCTGAATTCCTAAATTGCCCGAATTAAGCGTTCAAAACTTAACAAGTCCATAATCATCTTGTTTCCATTGCCATCTGAAATATTATGAACAATTTGGCGGTTCACATAAATAGTTTACTATGGTAACTATTGAATTAGGTTTGGCTACTCATAAACAGATGACACTACGAGTATAAAAACGGCAAGTAAAAATGGAATTAAAATTGATAGGACTTGTTTAGTTTTGCAGTAAACAGAGAATAACCCGAATAAAAATCAATGGGACTTGTTTACTTTTGTTTTAAAATGTTCCAATTTTATCCTGTCGGTGACTTGTTCAGTTTTGCAGCAAACGCTTGTCTTCTCAATGTAATAACTATGAGATTTGTGAAGTTTTGTCGAAAAACTTTTATAAAATCGGTCTAGCTTAACACTTTGTAACAAAATCCGATCCTAACTCATTTTTGGCCTATAGTGGACTTGTTACGTTTTGCAAACAAGCTACTGAATTATACTAGGTTCTGTGCCTATATAATTCCCTTAGTTCCTAATTAATTTTTTTCTTTCACTTTTTATTTTTCACTTTAGTTCCTTCAAATCCTCCTGTCTTGATTTTTTTTTGAACACGGTTCATTTTCTAAACCTCGGCCTAAAATCTATAACAATGCGACATTCACAGGAATACTACCAAAGAGAAGGGCACTGATTTCTCCAATTCTAAATAACTCTTAGTGTTGGAGGGAAGTAGAAGACCAGATATACTCCATCCGAAGTATCGATATTCAATATTGTAATGAGGAATGTAATCAAGGCATTGAATTGTCAGACAAAAATATTGGGTCAATTTTTGGAAAATAGCCAATGTGCAAAAACGAAAGAGCGAAACCTAACATTCCGATTATGGGACAGATTCCATCGATAAAACTAACACGAGAAATATGAGTAAGATTTATAAATACCGGAATTTACTATTTTGGACCAATGAATGTAACTGGGGAAAAGAAACCATGCACCTTGAAGCTGCTTACAGTTTGAAGACGAACTCAGCCTCGTTAAGACGATTCATCGCTCGTAGACTAGGTTCAAAGTTAATAATATACGACAACGGTACTGATTTAAAAGCAGCCGCCAAGGAATTAGGAGGGAAAATAGAAGAAAAGGAAATTGTGAATGCTGTAATGGTAAAAGGAATAGAATTTAAGTTTAACCCACCAGGTGCACCTTTCATGGGAGAAGCCTGAAAGAGGTTGATAGGTTTAGTAAAGAATGTCGTAGGAAAACCCTACATGACCAGTCATTGAGAGACGAAGTTTTGTTTACCCTTTTTACTGAAGCAGAAAAAATCGTAAATTCTCCACCGCTGACAGGAATGTCAACAGATCATCAAAAATGAAAGCATTAGCGCCCCACCATTATCTTATAAGACCTAATGGAAATAATGAATATTTTCTTACAAATCCTAGCTCTGGTTGTCTAAGAAGAGAATGGAAAAATCAGCCGGCTGGTAAGTATTGAAGTAGATGGGTAAGAGAATACTTACCAGTATATACTAGTTAAAGATAATGCGCCAAAATAGAAATGGAAATTGGGACTTGTTGAATCCATGAACCGCAGACCGGTTACTATAAGTTGTGTAAAGTAAAGTGGGACAAAATGAATACTTAGACCATTTGTTTCAAAATTATCTGTTAGGTAAAAAATAAAGACATGAATGAATGAACGTTAATAAAGACATGAATCTCCTTACCGGGACCGGGAGATGGGAAACGAATTTGAAATTTAATATTTAATGTCGTGGATGAAAGAACAGGTCATCTCTCAGCCTGTTAAGCGAGCTAACAAAATATACTTGCTATGTTGTAAAAAGGTCTAATTATACAAATAAGCACGCTAGGATAAAACCATTAAAACCCTTCACTAAGTTCTTTCAGGAAAGTCCCTTATTTGTTAAAAAGATTTTCCGGCATTCTTAGATAATTGCGATATAATTCAGCATATTCTACCCTGAGTTCCTCGTTGATCATTATGCCAGTGCCCTTCATCTCACTGTAACAAAAATAGTTTCGCATTAATGATACCAGCCAGGCTTGGTTCTCAGTGTCCATGTTCATGAGCAGCCAAGAATTATACGTTTAGGGAGCACAAAAACTTCCACGCCACAAAGCACACTGATTTTCAAAATTGAAATATTAATTATTTTCACATTTTTGCTCTTATAAAAATGTGCAGGAATTGCACTTCCATAGAACTGTAGTTTACAGAACTTTTTAAAATAGTATAATATACTTTTCATTATTAAATATCAAAGTCTGAGGTAACCTTAATGATCTAAAGTCATCTTGGAAATCATAATGCATACATTGTCCTTCAGTGTTGGACATTTTTTAATGAAAATATAATTTTTAAATAATTAGCAACTGATTTCTTTTCTTGATTAAAACTGAAGCAAAACATATTATGATTTCCAAAATTCCTTTAAATAATTGATAAATTAAATAGTGCAGTACCATTTTACAAAATTCTGAGAACTAGGGTTAAAGGTAAATAAAGATTTAAAAAATAAATTAGGCAGAGATTGTAAAAAATAGGATTATTATTATTTTAATATTTCGTTTAAACAACCAATAAACATCTGGAAGTTTTGCAAACAATATTAGGTCCTGCGTTGGTTGATACATTAAATTACAACGAAGATATCGTTTTTCAGCACAATCAAACGCTAACTCACAGAGTGTTGATGTCGTGACCGAATTTTTAACCAATTCGTTTTCTGGGTAGCTAGGCTGGACGTTTGCTAAACTGTCTACAGCAGCTCGTAGCATCTATATAACGAGTGATTTTTAATTATTTTGCTCAAGGGAGGCCATGCATTTTAAAAGCATCATGGCCGTACTGCGTAGATAAGATGACATTATTGTTTTATGACATTTACGTCCTATTTGAATTTGTGTATTTGTAAAGTTTAAAAATTGGAGAAATTTTGTAATTTTTGCAGTTATTTGAAGGTAGGTTACTATTGCTTTAACTAATATTTCTCCGGGGAGTCGTCTTTTGACTATTATAAAGTGCTATTTGCAGGATATGATTTTTTTTTTTATTTTTCAGCGTATCAAGTTTTGGTGAAGCTTTGTTGCCGGATTGAAAGTTCTACAGTAAAAATGTTTAGTGAAGCACAAAAAATTTTTATTGTTGAAAGTTTTTTTAGAAATGGAAACAAAATAGGCGGTGTGTGGAATTACTCTATGCATGACTGCTTTGATGAATTTCGAACCGAGTTTCCTGATGTTGCGGTGACCTTTCATAATTTTTGTACTGGGTCACAATACCTAATTGATAAATTTCGTCAGATTGGTTCTGTTCAACATAAAAAAGGGGCTGGAAGACCAACAAAACGATCGAATGAGGTTATTGAAGAAGCGCGACAAATTATGGAAAATAATCCTTCAACTTCTATTAGGCATTTATCTCAACAAATTCAGCAAACGGATTTATGCTACAGTACATGTCAAACACTTTTGAAAAAGGATCTGCATCTATACCCTTATCGTGTTACGGCTATTCATGAACTCCTTCCCAATGACGTTCCCCAAAGACTTAATTTTTGTGAATGGTTTTTAAACAATTTTCAAGAAGAAAATAGTGGTGCTTTTGAAAAAACATTTTTTACCGATGAGGCTTATTTTTATTTATCAGGCTATGTTAATTCACAAAATATGCGAATGTGGAATACGCAAAATCCGCATGTTTTTGTAGAAAGACCTCTTCATCCTCAAAAAGTTGGTGTGTGGGCAGCAATTAGTTCTAGAAGAATAGTAGGCCCAATTTACTTTGATGGCACAATTACAGCTGAGAGATATCGGATCGAAATTCTGACAACATTTATTAATGAGCTTCACGATGATGAATTGCGGGAAGGTTACTTACAACAAGATGGCGCAACACCTCATGTAACCAGAGAAAATTTAAATTTTTTAAGTGAATTTTTTGAAAACAGAGTTATAAGCCGAAATACGCAACAAATATGGCCACCTCGTTCCTGCGATTTAACACCCTGCGATTTCTTCTTGTGGCCTTTTATAAAAAACTCCATTTATCGAACACCAATTGAGGATATAAATGATCTTAAACGAAGGATTTCAGAAAAAATTGCCGAAATTAATAATTCTCCAAACGTATTGGTTAATGTGTCTCTGAGGGTAAGAAGAAACATCAGAAGGTGTCTAGAAGTAGGAGGCAGCCATATAAAGTAGGCTTTCAAAGTAAGATAGCTCAGGATTTTATATTACATACCGTCAAAAAACATTATTTTAGGTTTTCTACGTGACAACGCTGCTTTCTTGCAAATTCGCCCTATGATTTAATCTACGCGCTACTGCTACACTATGTATACTGGGTCACAGCCGCCCTTGAGCAAAATAATTAATAATCACTCGTTATATTAGCAGTCATTTTAGTCCACTTTTAAAACCTGTCAACCTCACACAATGTAATGCGTTTTTACCAAGTATTTTTACTGTATTTTAAGACTCTTTTGTTGTGCAGTGATGCTGGTCTTACTTCTTCAGTCACAAAATTTCTGCGATAAATGTCCGGTAGACTGTCATATTATAGCAATTTCGCCGTGTAAACGGTACTCCAAGCAGAATCGCGATGTTTTCTGAATACATTGTCTTTGTCGCAATGAGTATACAGAAGGCAATAAAATGGTCCTGTGATGAGGTCATGAAATTATCATAGCTTTATAAATGTACTTCTTGCTTATGGAATTAGAAATACCATGTATTTGCAAGTAAGGCACAACTACAACTACGTCGATACCAAGCTCTCGGATTTCATATGTGTGCTAATCAATGAACTCTAAATTAATTTGTATCTTTTTCTTGCAATCAATAATGATAATCCAGAAGAATAAATGCTATGGCACTGTGGGAGTATTATTGAAAATAATTAGTAGCACCTTTTAAATACCATGTTTATTTCAACTTGCTTATTTATATCCCAGCTTGATATTTCTATGAGAATCATTCCATATCCGGAATAGTACTAATCTCTAAGTTCTTCACATATTTATACATCTACCAATTCATGATTCTACGTATAAATACCAGAACTTATATTTAATTTCCCATTGTATAAGAGCAATATGTTTACTTAATTACCTTACAGCAGTGATTACCCCCTTATTGAAATTATTATTTCTATGTAAAACAAGACATTTTATTTCTCTTAATTTACAACCGCTTCTATGCCCCCTTCAGTAAGTACTGTAAGTACGGGTACCTATAACTAACTTGCTAGAGTTTCTTGCGGATATGTAGGTTCGTTTTTTTGCCTAATAAATCAATAATGTATTTAAATTTTATACCTGAAGGCTAACGCTTTAAATTGGAAAATGAAGCAATTTACGAAACTTATTTAAATGAAAAATGTAAAAAGGGTAAAAGAAGAGGAATATTAACACCATCTGTGGGGTACATTATCTTCCATTATAGGATAGTTTACGCTATATACAGTGATGCTTGCTTGTAATTTGCAATGAAGACAATTTAAACGTGCATAATTTGTATTTAAATGTGCATTTATTAAGACCAGTGATGGCTCTTGGGAGGGGTCTCTAGAGCGCCCCGCCTGTAAATTCAATTGAATTAAGTCATTTATTCCAGTTTTTGAAGATAAGTAAGAAATATAAATAATGTTAGAGAAATTGTGGTAGAAGACTTTAAAGCTTGAATATCATACATATTAGTTCAGGTGTTTTAATAAGCAAATTAAAAGTAATTTAGAAGAAACTTTTCGTAAAATTCTTAAAATTTAAATACGGTCCCGATACATACCTCAATTCTCTAGCCAATTATTGAGACCTTTCACAATAAGGATTAACTAAATTATGCTAAAACAGCTATTTCCTGGGCTATATGCCCCAACGAGCGCTGAATTATGAAGCACAATTTGGCGTATTTTGACTAACACTGTAAGTACTAAAATACGAACTCAGATTGCTACCTGTAGACCGGTTTCGAACTATTTGGTTCTCATCAGTACAGGGGATGGTACAATAAACTAAAGGTAAGCTATTGCGCAGACGAGGTGTGGCTTAGTGACGTCATTGCGTGAGGAACCTCGTTGGTTATCGACCGCTCTCCACATGATTTCAAAGAGTGTTTTGAATTTTATCCGGAATTTTTAATAATTTTAGTGTCTGGGATGGAGTTTTTGTTCATTTATTTGGATAAATATCTATAATATTAGGTGTGCTGTGCACAACTGTGATGTGGATAACCAGAAAAACAATTTTAATAAAAATATAAGGTTGATCACTTTTCCTAAGGATAAACAAACAAAATCTGAATGGATTCAAACGTAAAGATAACTTTAATGCTACCTTCGCACGAATGTACTCAAAACATTTTATTAAAGATGATTAGGTGCTAAATTTAAAACATGAGTTACTTGTGGAGAGAAAGATATCAACAAAATTGGTTTTATGGGAAAAGCATTATCAGCAAATGTTTCACACAAACAAACTGCTTTTTGTTGGTGTGAAAATGAACCGACCATTGGAAAAACGAAACACCTAATAGCTACAATATTGATCAACGTAGGTAGTGCAATATAGGTAGCGCCATCTTCCAGCAGCTTCGAAGTGTTAGTCACAATACGCCAAATTATACTTTATAATTCAGTGCTTGTTGGGGCATACAGTCCAGAGAATAGCTGTTTTAGCATAATTTGGTTAAACCTTATTGTATAAGGTCTCACCAAGTGGCTAGAGAATAAAGTTTCTCATACAAATACATATTATTTATATGTCATATTTTAATTAACATAAGTACTTAAAATGAAATAAATAAATAAGTTTTAATTGGCTTATTGGAAAATAATAAAATTTGTTGTGTGAGTCCATCATATAAGCATCATATAAGGACCTACAACAAAGTTTAATTTAATTTTGATGTAAAATTAAGAGGGTAGCAAAATTCACATGGGATTTCCTATGGCCAGTCTGACGGTGCACTCTCACCACCAAATTACACATGCCTGCGCTTTTACACCTTATTGAATTATTTAACTGAATTTGGGTAATTTGGTTTTCCTGATTTCCAATCTGTTTTTAGTTTTTCTTGCATCACGTAAGGTTTTTTGTCAAAAGAGAATCTGCATAAATCATAATGTATAAAAAACCAAAATTTTAATAAAGAAATACAAAAAACATATCACAAGGAAAACGAACTACTCATTTCTCTTCTTAGAAAATCTTTTACTTGTGCCCGGAAAACTGCGCTTGGTGTTTTTTTTCTTATACAGGGAGCATCCCTTTTCAACATCCAACAATAGTCCGCCTTTATTTTTGTATCCTATCGTCCCTGATTCCATTTCGTTAATGTCTTGTTGAAATCGCTCTCACCGCTTTTTACTGACATCACTAAGGCTTGCAGGAAAATAGTCCAAATATGCATGTAAAAAGTGAATTTTTATGCTTGTATTGGAACCTAATTCCTTAAATTTGTCCAGCATGTTCTCCATAACGTCCACGAGCTTTACTTTAAAGTATACAAAATACTTCTCTTCTACTTTTCCACAATAACGTTACCGCAAATGAAACAGAAATCATCACGCTTATTGTTGCAACGTTGACGGAACATTTTTACAACAAATTACTTTATCGAAACAAAAACCAAAGATATCATTTAAGTGCTACGAATTAAACAAAGTGTGGACTTTTCGAAGCCCTGATATATATAAGTATTCCTCAAAATTCAGGGATTTCCCGTCGCACGTCGGCTTTTTTCCCGTGTGGTTTATAGATTATTCCGAATATATAGGAATCACCTATTAATACTGTAGTATTAGCGGTGCTTAATTAAAATAATAATTTGGATGACCCTACCGAAATATCTTATTTACTTTAGAAAAATTACTATTTTGAGCCAAAAAATTATGCGTGTACTCTAATTTTTCTTGTATTGGTTGCGCTGGACCCCCTAAGCGACGCCTTTGTATCATAAAACTACCAAGAATCCGCTTTTAAAAATTTTACCTAAAAGTAAAATTGCTTGGATCGTTTAAAATTCCATCAAGCTTTCACCAACTATAATTTCGTAAATAAATCATTCCATACCATCAATGTTTTGACTCGCCGACTTTATATAAGGAGTTACTTACGAAAATGTCAAGTTGAAAGATCCTTACCGTGACTGTTAATTAAGTAGATAACGGAAGAGTCATCGACTTAATTAAATATTCAGTCATATTCAGTTAGTTACTCCGTTCACCTACGCAAAAAGTGAATCTTCTTTGCTTGTGTGAGTAGGATGGAGTCTAAGCGGTAGAATATTCTAAATTAGTTTTATATACTGTTACACGTATAAATATGTAACTATATTATGTGCCTACAGTTTGTGTACAAATTAATATTTTAACAAAAGATACCGGGTTACCACGAAGCGTTAGCTTATTGAGACTTATATTGTCCATTAAAAAACAATTGCATATCACTTTCGTGTTTTTCGGAAGTAGGCCCAAGCTAATAATTTTTAATCGAACCCTGTTCAGAGCTTAAAATTCCTTTTTTAATCAGACATCACTCTGATGTAACCAATTACACTTTTGTCAAACAACCAGTCAAAAAATAACAATAAAATTGGATATGTTATCGGTTTTTACTCAGATTGTCAAAAGTTTTAATTTGTTACAAATTGGGGTACATTTTAAATTTTGTTTAATATGTAAAGTTTTTCTCGACAATTTAAATAGGAAGTCGTACAGTTGATGCAAGACAAAAGCCGATGCACGTCATCAATAAGCTGATAATTGTTAATCCGTGAGAAAACACGAGGAAATTAAATGTGGGCAAAAAGTATTAAAACTTTATGCGATATTGAATTTACTACAAATGTAAAGTATTCTTCTTTGATACTAACCCACTTTAGCAAATATTTTGTTTATTTAAGCTTGTAAAAATTAATATAATTTGAATTTTATTGGCCGATAGTTGGCAACACAACTGTAAACGGTGCGGTGGCGCCAGCTCGTTCGTTGTCTTGATTTGACGTTTCATGCAAAACTAACCTTAATTGTTCGGTTTCGGGTTGCTGTGCGTCTATTTTTTAACAAAAACTCCAGATCTTTTCATAAATAGCATTAAAATACTGTTCTATTAAGAGAAACAAAAGTCTCTGTCGATTACGTTGTTTACTATTTGTGAAAAATGCCGAAGCATTTAAATAGTCGGTGCAAAGAGCTTCTCTGAGAAGCTATTTTCAGGAAGAACTTAACGACAATGGCTCATTGTTACCCTTGACAGCAGTACAGAGAAGTAAATTTAAAGAGTTTGTTAAGGTCTAGATATTTTATTTCTACTTTACTAATTTTTAGCGTGTAACAGCTGCCCTAAATTTGAATATCTCCACTGTAAGCGCAATTCCAACAACAGTTAAGGAAAATAAATTATTAGAATCACCTTAAAATAAACGTTCTAATTCAAAGAGAGTTGTAAATGTGTGAAGATTGGATGTAAGTTCTATCCGTGACACTATTTATGGAATGTACGAAAGAAGTAAGTTGTATTATTTAAAAATTATAATATTTTACATCGGTTATTCATAAGTTGTAACTTCTTTTAGAACATCATGTAACTTTGACAACTTTAAGTTAGAAATTAAAAGACAGAGATTTGTTTGATGGTTGTCTTAACTCTTTAAGAAACCTCTTCAAGAAAATAAGCTTCGGATGGTAAAAAGATGAACTAAGGCGAGGGCTTATGGAACTTTCCCATCTAACTTTCACACCATTGGTCGATCTTGGTAAGATGAAAATAAAAGAAGTGTAAGATGTACTAAAGTTGATGGTAAAAGGTATTATGCAATAAACAAATATATAAACTATGGGAAATTTTTGTATATTTATCTTGTTTTTATGAAAAAAACTGTGTAATTCCCTCTCTCGAATATTTTGGTTACAAGCTGGCAACACGGTCGATAACTGACGTCACTCGAAGGGCATGACGTGCATCGGTTTTTGTTTTGCATCAACTATACCTAATAAATACTAGCATTAGATTGTGTCTTATTACCTACAGAAAAATAATAGTAATAATAAAAAAATAACAAAGGATGTGAAGGCTTTGGAAACAATTTCATTGGGAAACCATTATAATTAGTTTTATTACAAACGTCAAAATAGTCTCTTGTACTATAATAATAAAACATAATGTTTTAATTAAGGGAACATTCCCAGCAGTCCTTAAAGTAGGACTTGTTAAACCTGCATGTTTTCAAAACAGGAGACCCAACAGATATGTCAAACTTTAGACCGGTCTTACTAATTTCTAATATAGGCCAAATAATTGAAAAAAATATTAAAGAGTGCCCAATAAGATATAAATATAAAAGATTTAAACTGCTCTCAAATAGGCAATTCAGGACAGAGATGTCTACAAAAGACGCGTTGATATATATCGTCATTTGGATTAAAATAGAGCGGTTTTGGGGATAATTTTCCACAGTCAAGACACAGTCGATCATACAATATTAAGCCAAATGCTCGAGAATATGCGTTTTAGAGGCAAGCCCCTACTGCTAAATAGCTACTTATCAAATAGAGTACAATATGTTCAGATTGAAGACTGCTATAGTTCTTCCAATTCTATTGAGTTTGGTGTACCACAGGGGACAATTTTAAGTCCAGTACTGTTTTCAATATACAGTGTGTCTACTTAAGTTGGAACCATATGGAAAACTTTTTTATTAATAACCTTAAGGAAAAAAGTCAGTCTTCATAAAAAGATCTGCATGCTAAAAGCCTACAATAAACATTGGTTTGTGAAAAAATATGAATTTTGCTCAAGAGTAAAGTACCTACCATACTACCTACTACCTATTTTTACTTTTCTTTTACTTTACAATATCGAAAATTGTTGTAAACCATCGTGATAATTACTTGCGTTAAAAAACGAGCTTTTCTTGACTCTTTCTCTGCAATAACAATGAAAACTGCATACATTTATATTTAGCCAATTAGAAGTCTCGTTTTTGTTTCCGTTACAAATAGCAACTGGACAATTATCGGAAATTTTTCATATCCTATAATATGGAATTATTCACTGGAAATTTTTTGACATCTAAGATGTCAAATAATGATATGAAAGTTAAAATTACTATATCTACACAGTACACACCCATGGAATTGATTAAATTGATCGAAAAAACTTCCAGTAATAATTTAAGCACTAGAGATATTATTAAGTGAAAATTTACCTGTAGTTGCATGTTATATTTTTAAATGTTTGACAGTGCACGTCAAAACGCGTTGAAATACATTGAAATGGCACTATTATTAGCTTCTGAAGAAAATATTAAAGTTGTTTTGATCGTGGGAGAATACTATAAAACGCATAGAAAAACAGCATTTATTTTTAACAATAGACATCCAGATAGATATTAATCAATCAACAGTTGCGAAAAGAGTGAATAAATTCAGGACTTGTTAAAGTATTCATAATAATTTTAATAAAAAAACGTCGCAAACCGGATGCCAATGAGGACACGGAATTAGAAGTAATGCTATCTGTCGTAAAATGTCCAAAAATATCATTGCACAAAAGGAACAAATTGATGTAAGTAAAGATACAGTGGCAAATATTTTTAAAATAAATAAACTCCATCCGTATAAACCACATTTCGTTCACACATTGAAAGAAAGGGATTAGGGTAGGAACCAATAGACCAATCCGGTGGCCAGCCAGGTCACTTGACTTGACCTCGCTAGAGTTTTCAATATTTATTATTATATATCATATGTATAAAAAAAAAAGTTATGCATTTCCTCCTATATTATTTGTAATCTTGGCTATTGAAAGCATCTCTAACGAAACCTGCATAGAACATTTAATTCAATAACACTTTGATTATTTCTATTTATTTATTATGTTTGGCATTTCTCTGTAGATAGTCAGACACAGTTTAATGTTTGTACTTATTAAGCTCCACTGATTATTTAAAATTTCAAAGAAATTTAATATAAAACTTAAGATATTCGAAAACATTTAAAATATACCCCATTTTCTGACAAATCTGAGTAAAAACCGAAAAGAAATCTGATTTTCTTTTTTGTCTGACTGGTCGTTTGACAAAAGTGTAATTGGTTACTTCCAATTGTGGCTATATTGAGTTTAAGAGAACTACTTCCTACGCCGCCATTTAAAAGAAAACTTTTCATGTTAAAAAGGGAATTTTAAATTCTATTTAACTGTATAAAAAATATACAGGGTTCTATTAAAAGTTCTTGGCTTGGGATTATTTCCGAAAAATCATCCGGAAGGGAAGTGCAATCATGAAAGGTATAAGTCGCATTAAGCTACCCCTTTAACCCAAATTGCAAAGCTTTAAATTTAAAGACAATTGAATGGCGGCTTGTAAAACGAATTCGTGATCACCCGGTATAACGAAAATATGAATTCTCAGACTCTTCCAAAAATAAGTTAATGAGATTTTGTGTTTTCTAGTTGCAAAACAACTAGTTTTCGCTAATTAGATAAATGTCTACATGTTTAAAGACCTTTTATTTTTACGAAAAAGTTTTGAGAAAAATTAAAATTGCCTTTTTTTTTTAAATTCGCGAAAGTCCATGGATTCTGGGACACCCTGTTTACACTCATAGATAAAAATATGCTCATAATATTTATTTAAAGTAAAAACTTGTTGAAGTTGAAGTGTCTCTTCTGCAAATGAATATAAACTCATCAATTATTAAAAACTAGAATATAAGACATAATTTTCAAATATTTTCTGCAGCTTGGTGATTGGCTTAAACTGAATTTTCCCTATAGTTGATAAACACTCTGAAAATGTTTTTAGGAATGCTAAAGGGTCTCAGTCAAAATGTTAATCTAACAGCTTAATAATACTGAATGAATAGAAATTTTAATTTTTATTAACAGTAACTACCAAACAACTTGGTGGTAGAATGGAATGATATTCTTGGAACAATACTCTCATGAAATTTATGCGGCTTCTAACGCTAACATTGTATTGATAGTTTGGGCTTTAGTTATTTATTCTGAATTTGTGTAACTAGAATTTAAAATAAATAAATATTTGGAGCATTAGCTTAAAAAAGATGAATTTAAACTGGTTATAACTTTTTCTTTGGTTTAAGTTTAACTTTAGTACTTCAGACTAGCGCGGGCAAACTTGTAAAAACAGATGAATACGTTATGAGCTGGTGATTTTTAAAAGTATCTGATTTAAGATGGGATATTATTGATAATGACCGATAAAGATCGTCTCTTGTCGGTAAGATGTATAATATAGATAGGTAATGTATAAATCAAGAATACATAAATTAGTATATGTTCAAATAGTATAGACAATAAGATTGCAATATAAAAGTCTTTTCAAAAATAATACCTAAGTAACTGTAAGAATTGTAAAGTTCAGAGAACTCGTGTAGGGTCATAAAATTATCTGATTTATACAATAACTTCCTGGAAAGTATTATTAAAACACCATAACTGCTTTTGAGCAAAACACTCAGAGAGGAAGCAATAAATATTCAGAATAATTATTCGAGATAGTAAAAAGCCTGCTAAGAATCCTATGAATTATAAACGCGAAATGTTAGTGGCCCGTTGATTTATCGATTTTCAATTTCTTGGTACCCGGAAGTACCTTGCAAGGATACCAGAATTTAATATGCGTTCCATTTGAATGTGAAAAGCGATTCCGTTGCTTCATTTTCGTAATGGATCATGCTAATAATTTTATCTGTGGTGTCAAGATTTGTTTTTATAGTGTACAATGCCTATATAAAGTCAGCTACCTTCTGCTATCTATATGGGGTGACCTAAATATGAAGTACTGCATCAGAGTTATCTTAAAAACTACTGTTCTTTTCAAGAACATAGTAGAAATAACTTTTGTTCAGCTTGTATCAATAATGCATAAAAATACATCAGAGTTAAAAAAATTTGGTGACGTATCAAATATTTTTCCAAAAAAAAATATTGATGGTATCTTCAAGCACGCCGCTGGTGGAAGTAAGCAAAATCTTTTTTAACGAGAAAGTGCAGTTTAATATAAAATCAGATGACACCAATGCTCAATACCGTATTTTCAAGGAATTTCAAAACTTTAAAACAACAATTATTTTCTTTAATTATTTTAACACCCTGTATCTTAGAGGGTAAGCATTTTAGAGCATATGTCCATATGAACTTTTCGTCATAAAATGATGTCAGGAATTATACCTAGATTTTCTTTATGTACTTAAGAATTACCCCGTATACTAACAATGAAAGAAGTAAACTAAACTATTTCAAATTCAAATTGTAATTTGGGACAGAGAACGACCATTAGGAGGGCATAAAATATAATACATAAAATATTTAACTAAACATTTACGTTCTGTCTACCAACGAACGAAGGAATTTGCTTTTATTGCTTTCAGTTTTAAGAAATGCAATTAGTTGTACAATATGTGACAATATTACCTGGATGTGTGGGAATTAACGTCCTTCAGAACACGGAGACTGGCCATATACGGATCGAACTTGGGAACTGGCTGAAGAAATCGCTGGTTTATGTAATGGTTCGTAATATGTAATAAAATGATCGTTTTGCTTTGAATCTATGAATTTTCCTGTAAAATTACAGTCGTCTTGTTGCTACGTATGTATATTTTATCAGATTTTGTGCTTACAGGAGATACCTTACCTTATGTAGCGATGTTTTTATATGCCTTTTAAGTTTATGCCTACACACAAGGTATTTTTTATTTTAAGAAAAATTTGACACTATAATTCACTATTTTAAATGCTGCAGTGAGCAATTTAAACGCAAATATCTCGAAATCGGTTATTCGAAGCGGAATAGTACAAAATTTATATTTTCTACCTAACAAAGACAAAAATGTAATATCTTTATTCAAAACGTTAAAACACGTTTTGAATGAGGGGGGAAAGTTGTGAGCTTGTAAACGTAAAGGCTTACACACAGCGCTTTTTAGAATCTACATTTTAAGGATATTTAGATTTTTCGTCCTCACAACCTTGAACAGAACAAGGTTTGCTGGCCTTGTCGTTATTTGTTACTGTTTCATCACAGTATAGGGCTGGTTCGTCAAAAAATGCGTAGATTCCATTAAACATCATTTAATAACAAAGATAAACATATACAGTGTGTGAATAAAGTCTGGAAACCGTTTAATAACATCTCAATTTATTGGCCGATTTAAACCAAATTTGGTATAGTTGTGTAAGAGGATCTGACGCACCGAATGACGATATTTTTTCATTTATAGTTTTTACTTTAAATTTGTTACACTTTTGGTATAACATACTTTTTTCCTAATATCAGTAGTTTTCGAAATAACGAGTACAATTTAGAAAAAATATATTTTTTATATTACATGAGTAGGTATACCCTTACTTGAGACGGTATCTCCTAAAACACATGTATTTTCTTATGGAGAAATTTCCATTATTCAGCCATGCGCATTCCGTTATGATGGCATCCATTTCAACACAAACATTATAATATACTTTTTTTCCTTTTTGTGACATGCGTAATTGATATAGTAATTGTAGATATGCTTTTAAAGTTCCTGTACAAACCTGTTTAGGACTCTGTTGACTGATGCAGTGTGGATTAAAAATATTAAATATTTAAAAAAAAAAAATTAAAAACTTTAAAATTAGTCCAGAAGATAAAAAGGAAGCGGGATCGTCAAATTTAAAGGTTTGTGAAGATTGCAAACAAAATATCAATCAAAATCAAAAGTATGTACAATGCAATGGCGATTGTAAAAATTGGTATCATATGAAATGTTTAAAATCAAAAAATGTTAAATTATTAGACCAATTGATTGAAAAGAACAAAGGATTAAAATGGGTATGTGACAAATGTAAAATCAAACCTACTAATTTAGAAAATTATATTAAAGAAATAGAAAAATCAATAAATTTTATTTCTGAAAAATATGACATAATATATCAAGAAAATAAAAATTTCTCAAAAGCATTGAAGGAACTTAGTAAAAATCAAGATGAATTAAAGAAAGAAAATATATGTTTAAAACAGCATGTAGAAAATTTACAAAAAGAAATAAAAAATATTGAACAAGAAAAAGATTTTAAATCCCAAATTTCTTTAAAATATAATATTGAAATTAAAGGTGTACCGGAAAAATCAAATATTGATGATAAGGAAATAACAAGAAACATTTTTAATCAAATTGGAATAAAGACAGAAAAAGAAGACATACTAGAAATTAAAAGAATGGAAAATAAAAATGAAAATATATTTAAAATAAAATTAAAAAATGAAGATATTAAAAAACAGATTTTGGAGAAGTCAAAACAATATTTTAAGAATAATGGAAAATTAACAACAGAAAAACTTAATTTAAAAGGAAATAAAAATATTATATATATCAATTAAGAATTAACTCAAAAAATGAAATATTTATTTGGAAAGACTAAAGAATTAAAGAAAAAAGGTTTTAAATATATTTGGATTAAGAATGGGAAAATTTTTGTAAGAAAAAATGAACAAGAAAGAGTTATAAATATTAATACAGAAGAAACATTGAAACAGTTGATAAATTTGAATAGATACTAAACATTACTAAGAATTATTAGAAAAATTTCATATTTAAATAATGTTTTTAAAATTCTTTAAATGACAGAAAGTTTATCAGATTTTGACTTAAAAAATATTGAAACTACTATAATAGAGGATAAAAATGAATTTAACAGATTAAAATTAAAATCATTAAATAATTTTTCCATATATCATAATAATATCAGAAGCATTTCAAAAAATTTTGATGAAACTAAACTATTTTTATATCAACTTAATCATGATTTTGATATAATTATTTTTACAGAAACATGGAAAATTTACAATACTGATTTATTTGAATTACCAAATTATAAACTAATTTATAATAATGGTAATATAAATCAGAACGACGGTGTTATAGTTTATATTAAAGATGATCAAAATTACTTTTTTGATATTATATCTTTAGGAAAAATAAAAATAGTATTTATTAAAGTAACTTTCAAAAACGAAAAAATCAATATTATAAGTTTATATAAACCTCCATCAATTTCTACTTCAGATTTTATTTTAGATTTTAAATTATTTTTTGACAAAATTAAAAATAATTGCAATAACGAGACAGTAATTTTAATTGGAGATATAAATATTAATATATTTTCAAATTCTAATGATAGTAATGAATATTTAAATATCTTAAGTGAATACGGTTTTATATCTTTTATAAATGGAAATACTAGAGAATTTAAAAATGAAAGTTCTTGTATAGATCATATATTTATTAAAACAGCAGAAAGTTTAAATAATTTTAAATCAATGATTTTCAAATATCAAATAACAGATCATTATCCAATAATTTTACAAAAAAATCTTGATAATGAAAATATTCAAAAAAATTCTATAATATTTAAAACATATATTAATTATTCACAACTAAATCAAAATATGAGTAAAATAAATTGGACAAACTATTATTCAATTCTAGAAACAAATAATTTAGCTAATATTTTAATAACAGAAATTAAAAAAAATGTTGAAAAATGTACATCTAAAGTTAAAATTAAAATTAAAAAAAGAAAAGAATGGATTACAAATGGTTTATTGAATTCTATAAATAAAAAAAATGAACTTTATAAAAAATTTAAAAAAAATAGTAATAATCATATATTACTATACCAATATAAAATTTACAAAAATAAATTAAACAAATTAATAAGAGAACAAAAAATTAAATTTTATAAATCAAAAATTGATAATTCTAAAAACTCAAATATAAATCTATGGAAAACTATTAAAAATATTTGTGGTAAAAAACAAAAAAATCAAAACATAAAAGAAATAAAAATTGATGAGCATAACATAATAAATGATGAAAAAATTATGGCAAATACTTTTATTGATTATTTTTCAGAAGTGGGTGAAAAATTAGCAAATAAAATAAAAAATAAAAATACATTATTCTTAAATAATTTAAATGATAAAAATAACAATATGACATCATTTTTCTTAAAGGAAACTAATTATCATGAAGTTGAAGATATTATTGATAGCTTAAAACCAAAAAAATCTCCTGGTATGGATGGAATAACCTCTGAAATTTTAAAATCTATTAAACATAATATTTCTAAACCAATTACATACTTAATAAATAATATTTTTGAAACTAGTATATATCCAGAAGCTTTTAAAGTAGGTCTGATTAAACCTATTTTTAAAAATGGAGAATTAAACAAAACGTGTAATTATAGACCAATAACATTAATATCTTCATTAGCAAAAATTTTTGAAAAAATTTTAAAAGAAAGAATAGATGAATATCTAAAAAAATTAAATTTCATTTCAGATAAACAATTTGGATTTCAAAAAAATAAATCAGCTGAAGATGCCATATGCTATTTAACAGAAAAATTATATAACACCATGGATAATAAAAAATCATGTATTTGTATATTTTTAGATTTGGCAAAAGCATTTGATACAGTTAGTCATACCATTTTGGTAAACAAATTAGAAAATATTGGTTTTAGGGGAAATCAACTAAAATTAATAAAAAATTACCTTAAAGATCGTCCAAATTATGTAAAAATAAATGAAAAAATAAGTTATTCAAAATATTTTAAATATGGTGTACCACAAGGCACAATTTTAGGACCTTTATTTTTTAATATTTATATTAATGATTTATTTAATATAAAATGTGACGGAGAAATTCATAGTTTTGCAGATGATACTGTTATTTTTTACAACGACATATCTTGGGAAAATTTACATAAGAAAATAAAAAAAGACTTCGAAATTATAAAAAATTGGTTTGATAAAAATTTATTAACAATTAATTTTGATAAAACAAAATATATTCCTTTTACATCAAAAATAAATGATTTTAAAAATATAAATATAAATAATGATATTCAAATAATGAAAACTAATAATATCAAATATTTGGGAATAATTATTGATAATAAATTAAACTGGAATTTTCATATAGAAAATTTAATTAAAAAATTAAGAAGCACATTGCCAATATTTAAAAATATAAAAAAAAATTTTAAATATAAAAAATCTAGAAATATTATATTATGCATTAGTCAAAACTCATATAAATTATGGTATTTTAGGTTGGGGGGGAATAAATAGAAATTTAGTAAAAAGTTTAGAAATATTACAAAAAAGGTTTTTAAAAATTATTTATGATAAAGATTATTTATACTCTTCAAAAAAATTATATGCAGAAACAAAAAAAAATGGATGTGAGACAAATTTACTTTTATAATATTTTAATATATATTTTTAAAAATAAAAATAACATTGAATTTAAAGAGCATAATTATAATACAAGATTTAAAAATGAAATTTCTATTAAACCAAAAATAAATAAATCTATTGGACAAAAAAGTTTCAAAATTTTAAGTTTATACATATTCGATTGTCTAATAAATAATATTAAAAAAATAAAATCATTTAAATTATATAAAAAAGAAATTAAATGGTGGTTATTAAATAAAAATAGTTTAGATAATATTTTAGAAATGCTATAATTATTAAATAGGTATTAATATATTAATATATTAATACCAAATCTAAATAATATTAAATAAATTTATAAAAATGTTATCCTCAATTATTTACATAATAATATATTAACCAAATATTTTAATAAAATTAACCCCTATACAAGTTAACCTTCAGGGGTTTTATTCCTAAGTTTATTTTTAATGTAAAATATATTAAAATGTATTGTATTTATGTAAATATTTTGAATAAACTTTATTATTATTATTATTATTATTATTATTTTAAAATTATTTATTAAATTTAAGGCACAAAACTTTGTTTATAAGTAATTGGTATAATTAATCGGTGTTATAATCATAAGCCTCTTGATTAAGAACGACCATTTTAATTTAATTGTATATTATGTTGTTAATGTTACATGGTATATTTTACGTAGAATAATAGTTTTAGATTTAGGATTAGACAATCTCCTTGTATTTACATTAAATCATTAAACAAGTTACATAAAAAAGGGTTTTACGTTTTAATATTAAAGTTGAACATACGTGTATGTCAAGGATAAAGCTAGATCAAAAGGATGGAACGAAATCGAGAAAAGTATTCAAGTAGTTGGGATAATTTTAGGGTTTTTCACAGGGAACCGACCTAGATGTCTAGGTAGATTAAATAGCAGTTGCTTGTACCTGCTCGCAAAATGTGTTTACCAATCAAGTTGTAGTTAGTTAAAAAAAGGCATTGGTTTTATCAGGATTTAACCGTTCTGATTTTAAAAATAATTATTATATCAATGAAATATTCTTATGAAATATATAGTGTAACATACACAAACCTTTATATTATATTCATCGAATTGAATGATTTTCACACTTACCTAGAGTGGACCTTCTATTGGATGGCCGAAGGCAACATAGATTTTTTTTTCTCTTCAATAAATAAAAAAAGACCCACATGCGGACGCTGAACTCTAATCAGCATATTTTACTAGTAAATGGACCTATTATTGTTGTGTACAATGATTCGATGATTTATCATAGTTTTGTATGCGATCTACGAGGGTTCCACCCATATGCTATTAACGACTCACTTTTTTTCAAATATCACTCGATGTCAGTGTTGTAGTTCTGGTTGCGATAACACAGAGTAATTGGCTGTTGACAGTGTTTATAAAATAAAAATAGACTAACCTTTTCTGCAAACGTTCTTAGGAACCGTTGTCTTCTTTTTTTTTATAACGGATATTGACACAAAAAACGGCAGTATAGTGGTATTTTTGTTAATTTCGGATTTATTTGATGCGTTGATTGACGAGACAAATATCATTGATGATCAGTGGTGATGATTGATATTTGCGTTTTACCTGTTAGCCTGACTTTGTAATCGTTTTCAAAATTTCTTCACATTACGACCCTGATGATGAGCTCGCAAACGCATAGACAAAAAGTTTTTTTAAATATAAAAGGTTTAAGGAGAACGTTTGCCCTTAAACATTATACGCTTATTTAAGACAATATTAATTTAAACTACAAAAAAGTATATTGTTTTTATTAAAATTGTAATATTTATACTTTAAGTATGTATAGATATTTTTATTATTTTGTAACTATGGTGAGTTCTTTGTATTCCAAAAAAGTGGATTTTCTGAATTATTTTATTTTACTATTATTATACAGTATTAGTATTTGTCTATCATTAGTTTGCTATAGCGTTAAATAAGGCCACTGCATTTTATGCATTTTTAATTATGAATTCAAGACATATTTCAATTCAACTAACAATTTGCATGTTTAAACATAGTATATGATTGATATTGGAAAACTAACCTTCATTTTTGTGTGGACGTCAGTTTGAACAGCGATTTTGGTTTTGTGTATTTTATTAAGTTATTGTTGTTCAATTTGTGTTTTCTTCTGTTATTTATATTTAATAACGCCTAAAGTTCATGATGTTATTAGAGATGTTAACAATGGCTAGTGTATATCTACATACTCGACTGTAAACTAAGCATTAAATCCGTGTACATTTGCCACATATTTGCCTTCAACGGCCATACTGAATTGTTCGTTGAATGTATGTGAGTTCTGTGGAACGAATTCAATATGGCCGTGGCAGGCAAATTGTAATTTGATACATCGTTGGATTGCCTAATTCACGATAGAAACTAACTTCAATTTCCTAACCTAACTTGTCTTCCTACAAAATGTTGTACACCAAAGTACAAGATATATTATTTTAAAAATAAAATGTCGTCTTTAAGTTCGTTCTTAGAATATAAGTTAGGAGAGTGCATCATCTCAACCTTTTTACTGTTGCAATCCTCAGAAAAATGAACATAAATACCTCATGACCCTTTAGTAAAAATCACAGGCCTGCGGAGAATTTGTGTGTTTTTTTGAATATCTAAGTTTGGTTTTGACGTACTAATAACCAAACTAATGGCCGTTTGTTTATATAACGTTCAGTTTTTTTTTTCTATAAAAACTTGTTTTTTAATATATCAAAGAAAATAATTTGCTGAGTAAAAGTATCGTTAGGTACAGTATTTATTAGGTAAAATACAGACCACACAACTACTTTATTGTGAAAAATTACAAGTCAACTAATACACACTTTATGACATATAAATATGTATACATGTGAGAACTTTGTTCTCAAGCCACTTGCTGAGACCTTGTACAATAAGGATGAACCAAATGATGCTAAAACAGCTATTCTCTGGGCTACATGCCCCAACGAGCGCTGAATTAAATAGCACAATTTGGCGTATTTTGACTAACACTGTTAGTACTAAAATACAGACTCAGATTGCAGAAACTACCGGAAAAGCGCTCGTTGGGGCATGTAGCCCAGAGAATAGCTGTTTTAGCATAATTTGGTTCATCCTTATTGTATAAGGTCTCAGCAAGTGGCTTGAGAACAAAGTTCTCACATGTATACATATTTATATGTCATATTATGATTACCACTTGCCAAGTAGTATTCTCTTAAGGCAGAGACACAATCAAAAACTTAAGGAATAAGAAATAAGATTTATGATATAAGAATTAAGATTTAAGAACGAACATATGTTGTCCTATGTAAACAACGCACAATGAAATTTTTAGAATTAAGGAATAAGATTTAAGCTTTAAAAAACCAATTTGTTGGTTTTAAGAAATAAGGAATAGGAAATCAGCCAATCAGAAGTCGGCATGTTTGTTAGGTTTGACTTTTGACAATTAAATAACCTCAAAATTGTATTTTCGTTTTTAAAGGTAATAATAAAACGCTGCCGACATTGCAAACATACTATTCAAAAGAGTTAAGGACTTTTTTGGCAAGCCTTCCATATTTTTTAAAAGTATAGGTGAGATTGTCAAAGTTGTAAAAATAGTTTGTATTTGTAAACAAAAAAGTGGGTTTAGGCCAATAGTTTAGAATTTAAAAATCGCGCCGTTTTAAGGAACCGGATTGGTTAAATTTAGGTTATAAAATTTTAATTCTGTCCTGTACTCCTATTCCTTAACACCTAAATCTTAAATCCTATTCTTTATTTCTTAAGTTTTTGATTGTGTCTCGGCCTTTACTATTTATTGTGTTATAGTACCATACGGTATCTTTCACATCAGATTGCTAGAAGCTGCTGGAGGATGGCGCCACCTGTATTGTACTGCCTAGGCAGAACAATATTGTGGCTATAGGGTGTTTCAATTTTCCAATGGTAGGTGTGCTCGCTTGTCATGCCTGCCCTGTACTGACGAGAACCAAAGAGTTCGAAACCGGTCTACAGGTAGCAGCAGCGTAGCAACCTATCATTGGAAATAAAGATTCATTCTTTTCTTTTCCGGTAGTTTCTGCAATCTGAGTCTGTATTTTAGTACTAACAGTGTTAGTCAAAATACGCCAAATTGTGCTATTTAATTCAGCGCTCGTTGGGGCATGTAGCCCAGAGAATAGCTGTTTTAGCATAATTTGGTTCATCCTTATTGTATAAGGTCTCAGCAAGTGGCTTGAGAACAAAGTTCTCACATGTATACATATTTATATGTCATATTATGATTACCACTTGCCAAGTAGTATTCTCTTACTATTTAATACACACTTTATTAAAAACCCATTTTTATACTTTAAAGTATAACTTAGAGATCAGGGCAAGTTCTGGGCACCGCATGTTGTTTGTAAGATTTGCGAGGAAGCTCTGGGGCACTGGATTAAAGGAACAAGAAAAGCTCTATGCTGTGGAATACCGATGGCGTCGAAAGAGCTCAAGAACCACACAGACAGACCATTGTTATTTTTGTGATTGCAACAAGCTCGTAGTACAAGAACTTTAAAACACATTGTGTTTTTTTTAATATTAAGTCAAAAATCAGACCAGTACCCATGGTATTGATATCCTTATGTGCAGTGGCGTATTTAGGGGGGGGGGTCCGGGGGGTCTGGACCCCCCCCGTGGACTCAGTGGTAAAGAAAACTGAAATTCACATTCATTTATTTGCAATAAATAACATGAAACATTATTTCAAATTTTCCAGATGTTTGGGGATTTCCACAGTCTTTAAGTTTAATAATTGTTGAATTTTATTTTTCGTTCCGTGTTTTCTAATTCAGGTGAGTAAAATAGTATACCGTTATACATACCTTCAAAAAACTAATATTTCAAATGCAAATATTGGCGTTTATATTTAAAAATTGCTTTATTTCTACGTTTTTTTTGAGCCGGGCTATCAAAACGTAAAATTTGTAAGTTTAGACAGTCCAAAAAAGGGCGTGGCACCTGAAAAAATTTTGCCTGCGGCGCATTTTTTTACCGAAGATAAGTGGACCCCTCCCGTGTCACAATCCTAAATACGCCACTGCTTATGTGGCACCAAGACTTTCAATTCGGATTTAGGCAGAATCCTTGAACGATTGGAAAAGTGCATCGACATAAACGTGTGCTTGAGAAAAAACAAATGTGTTCCACAGTATTCAAGTGTTCGATAAAGTGTGACATGAACGCTTGACATAACAATTGAATAAAATACTTCATAAGCAGTATGTAGAGATCCTAACATCCTATATTACTGATAGGCTTTTTAGAATCAAGCAGGTGGATGAATATTTCGACTTTAAAGAAATATTATCGGTGTGTCCCAGGAAGCTTTCTAGGCCCCATTTCTTATATGTTATATCAGTGACTTAAAAGTATCGGACGAAACTACTATAGCCATATTCGCTGATGACACTGCTATTCTCATAGTTGATCAAGATCATAAAAGCTCTACTAGAAAGCACTTCAGATAGCAACCGACATGGTAGCTGACTGGATAAGATAATGGAAAATCAATCTCAGCAATCTTAAATTGATCCATGTAAAATGTACTAACAAGAAGCAAGCATAGCCACTTCTGCTAGATATAAATGGTAAAATTGTGCCCGATGGGACGTATGGATGATCAACACCAAGTCCGAAGACTGAAGAGAATCAAACCGTTTGATCTTGTGTAGTGTGTAAAGTGGTAAAATCAGAGCACAACATGCGAGTTAAAGCATATCTTGAATAATAAGGAGATCAATGAATATATTTCAGTTGATATTTCATTTATAGATTTTATTGGAGAAAAATTAATGGTTAGTCTTATATTAGTTTTAATAAGTAAATCACCAGCAGATGCTTTATTAAAAAAAAAAGTTGATATGACTAACCAAACGACAAGAAAAGGTTATTAGTAAATTATGCGATTTAGTTTGCAAATATGCAGAGACAGTTTGATTCAAAGAAAACCGATGCTTCAACCTGGAAGGATCCGTACGATGCCTGGAATAAAGTAACAGTGGAATTCAATTGAAATAATAAAGCTTTAGCAAATCTACAATGAAAATACGAAGGAATTAAAAAGGAACTATAAAAAAAAGTTGTTAAAATATATATAATGATGCAATTTGAATATGAATTATTTGAAAATTTCTGCTTGCCTTATTACTGGGTGGTGGGTATGTACTAACCATATTCTATCAAATGCAGGTTTCTCAAACTGAGACTTTTCTTTACATAGTGACCTCGAACTTTCTGCTTTAAAAGTTGAAAATAATGGGTTTGTAGTGTTGGCCTACTTTTTTAAAATATTTTTATAAATTTTCCAAATTGTTAATGAAATTCAATAATAACAAATATAAGATCTTGAGCAATAGCAAGAATTTCTTCACTATAGATATAAATAAAGATGAAAGTAATGAACACTGCATTACTGCTGCAAGTCCACAATTTGAAGATAAGATTCTATGAGATAGAAATAGAGTACTCAGATAAAGAACATAGATTAAAATTGTTAAAGGCTGAAGAAGAATTAAACAATGTCAAATCAAAAGGGAAAATAAAGAAGTTCGAGATAAGAATAAAAAAAGAAACCCTAAAGAAAATTATCAACACTAATAATATTTGAAATCTATGAATGATTATTATTTATTTTAATTTCTTGCAGTCGAGAAAATGTTATAACCGTGTAGGGATGTCAATCCCGAAAGGTTTTCTTAATTCCGGGATTTTTGAGATTTGTACGATAAATCCCGGGATCCCGGAATAAGATTTAACGAGAAAAATTAGATAACATTCAAAAACTTTTATTGAATTAACTTAAATCACAAAATTTAACAAAAAAACTAATAATTTTAACATTTTCCCCTTTGTGGACGTTAGTACTTGAAAATTGTTTATTTGATATCGATGTCCACTCAAATGTTACCTGAATTTTTCTCCGTTTGTTTTTAGTTGGTGAATTTCTTCGACAACGTTGTTCCGAATTTTTTCAAGACATCTCATTTTATGTTTTTTTATGGTATGTCGAGATTTTGGAACATGAAATCTCGTGGCTTCCAACAACAGTCTTAAATCAGATGATTTAATAAAAATAGAAAACGGGAAACCATCTACTGCGGTCATAACAGCTACAACACCTTCAAAGCTCTTATCATTCTTGTGCACAAGACAGTCTATTATTTTTTTTTTGCTTGGTGGATTATTACCAACGACTTCGATCATTTTACTTGATGAACTTGATCCATCTTGCGATTCCCTCTTAAGACGTTTATCCAAAACATCGATTTTATGGACTTTCAGATGAGTTATTAAACCTTTGGTGATTTCCCGTTGCCTCGGTAATTCCTTGAATGCCGGGGCCGGCTGATCGGTTCAACTACTTCTGAATTGCATTGCAGCAACATTGTCGGCTTTCGCGTTTATTACTATAGTTTTGAAATAACAAAATGAAGCAAATTAATATATGCATAGACAATCGGTATTTATCCCGGGATTACCAGGTATTTTCGAGACAGGTTTTCCATCCGGGATCCCGGGATTTCGCGATCCCGGGTTTGACATCCCTAAAAGAAAATCTACATATGTATCTACAATGAAACTTTATTTCTTGGACCATTATTTTGTATTATTCTTTTGAGAATAAAATCACACATTAGTAGATACTTAATAATACTAAAAACATTTTATATAATATGTTATTAGCATAGGATCAAGATAGCTTCATGACCTAGTTTGATTAATCGGAAGACCATAATTCTTTACCAGATTAGCCACATTAGAATAACTGTTCAAGTGTTGTAAATTAAGTGTAAAAGTTTGCAAATTGTACGTCTAAATCCTAAACATCAGGCTCTGTGTGTTAGAAAGTAGCTATTGCGTGATTAATGATAGATTCAAATTAGGCATTTATCATTGGGTTTTTAAGGATTTAATGGGAAAATTAACCGGTGCATCTGCTCATTTAGAAGAGGTCTAATGCATGAAGTCATCATTAGTAATTGGTAAATATCATGCTGTATTTTTTTTTATAAGGGGACATGGAATTTTTATAAAGTGGTATAATGTTAAATACAATTGAATAAGATGTAGATCTGTGATCGTCTGAAGAGAAAAGGTCGCTTCAAGGTCTGCATGATATGTCATTGTTAAATTGGTGGATTCAAAAAATCCAACTAAATTCTTGTAATATAACTTTGTCATATACTATTATTAATTTCAAAAAAATAAACATTTTATAGAGTTTTAAACTAGATCGAATTATTTTCACTTCTTAATTGTTAATACATATTTCATAATAAATAAATAAATATTTTTTTTAAATGCTCAAGTTCTTGTGAATTGCTTACAATGACTTAACAACTTTGATATTTAGCTGTTACAGACTGTACGTTCCTTCACCAGTTACATTTGACCAACTTAACATAGCTTGGCTTAGGCGTTCTTCATAGCTTTAACAATAAATTGGCCATGATGTAATCACAAAATAACTGTAACAAAAGTTATCTTTTTAGTACGAACGTGAACGTAAATCATGGAGCAAATACTGCAACTATTTCAATCAGTGTGTAGCAGTGCTTCGCAATTGCAGGTACCGTTCCGATTTTTCAATACATCTAAAGGTCGATCAGGAATATTCATGATTTAATGGAAACAAGCAGAAAGGAAAATATTAGGCCCAAAGTCGTGTTTCTGTTGTTTTATTTCGTTTAGATGGATGATCGAAAATTGTATCTCCTATAATGATTGCTTGGATGCTTCAGGAAGTTTTTGGATTTGTAGGCATTCTTTTGTAATTTTGTTAGGGTGACTCGCATTAGAATTATACCGTGTGAGCAAAAATTATTATCATCAAAGGGTTCTTTGCATCTAACGTACTGCTAAGCGAAAGAGCTGTTTGGTGTCAGTTTCGCGAAAATTGTCCTAACGTCGCTTCTACTGCTGGGGATTTTTATCATTGCCTGAGAAGAACCGTGTCTCTGTTTAGGGAAATAGGTTCTATACAACATAAAAAAGAAGCTGGAAGACGATGTGTAAGGACAGAAGAACTTATTGCAAGCGTTCGTGAAATAATGCAGGATACGCCAACAAAATGTGTAAGACTCCTTCCTGTCTCAAGAAGTGGAAGGATCTTATGGAACATGCAGGACTAAATAGTAGACGTATTTTAATTCATTCTTGTTGATGCCATCAACAAAAATGTAATGAAAATGCGTCTTGAGGGTAAAAATAACTATAATACTAAAAATTAAGGAATTTCAAATTTCCCGCTTTGCTTTTACTCTTCTCCCCCGCTTCCGCCCACAATCCGACCGATCGAGACGACAATGACAATAGTTCACGGAACCGAACCACCAGTTATAGACTGCGCTGCCGTCGGAACAGATGGTTTGGAATGTCTTTATGTTGTAATCTCTTTACATGGAAACCGCTCTTCTTAAATTTTTGAGTTCTGTGATAATATGTGGGGTTAGAAGTAGTGCGTTCGCTTTTCTGTTGGTTGACGGCACGAGGCGCCGCAGATAGGTTGGCCATGTATTTCCGTTTCTGTTCCCCGTCAAGTCGCAAAACGCCCATTTTTCACTATTGATAATATTATGTATAAACAAAATTGTTGGAAAGCCCAGACTCTCGTATCGTTCTGATCTTTTGTAGTGTGTCTCTGTTCTCTTCTTTTTTTCGTTGGTGTTAGGTTTAGTTGACAAACTTTGTGTCAGCTAATTGTTGAAGGGGTTTCGTCGGGGTTCTCGTGGCCTTTGAGCTCGCTTCTTGAAAAATCCTTCAGACAAGAAGGACGAGCCAGCCGCCGTTAGGTCATTTTTTTTCTGGCAGAAGGCCACTAGATCTTACTCCCCTTTTAGAAGTAAGCTCCTTTAATTCCTTTTGTTTTTTGGGTTGTTGTTTTGTAGGGATTCAGTGGGTAATTGTTTCTTTATTATTTTTAGGGGTTTTGGTGGTTTAGGTGGATCCCTCAGAGCTGCCCAGATAGTCGTTTTTTTTTTGGTATTTAGTTAACTCTAATTTATTCACTTCAATATTAATTTTAATTTAATCCATAATTGCCTTTTAATAATGTAAGGCGATCTTGACCTCAGGTCACATTTTTTCATATAACCAAAGGTAAAAAATTGAAGTATTAAAGGTTCTAGAATCTTCAGAGGTTATATATATGTATATATTATAAAAAAAAAACCTTCTTATCTACACCAAAAAATAACTTTTCGTACTGACGTTCATAATTTAAATGTAAGATTTAAAGGTATGATCACACCACCTATTCATAAAATGTCGGTTTTTGAGCGGAGTTTTTCTTACAGCGTTTCGGCTCGTTACAATGCTATCCCTACAGATCTAAAAGCAAAGTCAATTGCATCGTTTAAAAAATTGTATAAAAGGAACTTACTGGGAAATTGATAAAATTAATGTAGGTACTTTGTGATGTTTTTGGTTTTTTGTTCCTTATTTTCATATGTATCCTTGCCTTAGGTATTTATGTTTATTTATACTTATTGCCGTCGAGCTTATTGCTAATTATAGTTTCATCTTTTTCTTTTTCTAGTGTATAAATCTTTGTGAATAACATAAGTCTTTGTGAATAACATATAATGCTCCTGCACTGTTAAACTTTTTTAGTTAAGGTTAGTTGTTAGGTATTCTAGTTGTAAACTCCGTTTACAGGTTATATTTTAGTTTTTTTTAAAGGTTAAGTGGAAGACCAACTCTTGTTTCAAACAAGAGATGAACTTCGCCCTTTCAGATAAACATGTTAGAGTATAAATTTTATTATTGTGAATTGAACAAATTTGATTATCTGAATAAAGATTATTATTATTATTATATAGCTACATAAACGCATGGTTTTTATAAATCCTTGAGTCATGAAAAGCTCAGTTTAATCTTTTTTATATTTTATTGCTAAACATAAATAATCTTATTTTACAGTAATTTTTTTATTTCACTATGAGCATATACCTAGCATAAACCCTTTTCTTGGTCAAGTAACCTTTCATTTAATAAACATTTTATTGTTTGTGTGGAAAAACTTTGGTTTTATTTATTGCATAGATTTTCAATAGTAACTGACATTCGGTATATTTTTCCTGGTTTGGACTTCGATCAAACCAGGTGGTGCCCAAGGCAAATGACGAAGGAAAGGTGTAAGTATAACGGACCACGACCTAGTGCCTCCACATGTAGAGCTACCGTCAGCAGATAGTGACAACCTGTGGTCCATGACAAAAGGTTGCCACTATTATATTCCGCCGAAACTATTAACTACTAACTTTCATATAATATAAATAAATAAATATAAAAAAAAAAACCCTTGCTTTACAATGAACCTCACACATTCCTAGTATGCTGACCACTTCATTAATTCAATTCAAACTATAGGGAAACATTTTATCCCTTCTTAAGCTCCATTAAAGTTCTATCACCAGATTTTTCTCTTTTGCTAACACCAACAGCAACATTACTGAATTTCATATCTCCTGATGATGAACACCACTGTGTTCGAAACATGTAGAATTATGATATACTAATTGGTTTTATAATAAATTTGTGGAGGAAGACTTTTTGTATTCCCTTCCTTTCCCTAAATTCTTAACTCCACTTCAAGTATGGACTATTTCTTCAAATTATTAACTACTAAGCAATTTTGTCGATGACATATTGATCAGCTTTCGAACAGACATTGAATTCCCATTCGGATCACTTTGTTTGGCGGTTATGGATTACTTCATTTTTCCTCATTTGAAAAACAATATTTTTATAACACCAGTTGAACATTAAGAACAGTTACAGAAAAGGATTATTCAAGAATGTGGTAACATTTCTCCAGAGATGCTAGTCAACGATTTCGAAAATATGAAGAGACGTGTGAATTTATGCTTGGAGCATGGCGGTGGTCAATTTCAGCAATTTATATCATATTGTCCTTGTCTATATTCTCACTTAACAACAAAAATAAATTTGTATTTGCTTACTTATTTTAATGTTTATCAGTTTGGCATACAGAGTGTTACAATTTTTAAGCGGAGCAAAAAATATGTACGCCACTGCCGGTTTCTCTTTTGATAACGCAGTTCTGTAGGCAGTTTAATGTTTAATGCGATGTACTTTTTGATAATTTTTTCGGCTTTGTTTAGGAGATAAATGCAATTTTATCAGACTCTGATATAGCGATATTCAAATACCTAAATGTCATTTATTTGTTAAATCGAAAACCGTTGGTCTCACGGAGAAAAGTCTAAGGGCGATTCTTGCTAAGTGGTAACGCGCAATTTTGAAAATAATATTTATTTTGAAAAAAAACAGTGGCTTATCATTTTTTTTTCTTAAAAATATCAAAATACAATTTAGCGCGGACGCCACTGGTAAAAGTAGAGCAAATCTTTTTTATGAAATAAATGTGTTCTTATGCCTACTTAGTACCTACAAAAATTCAAAATGATATCTAAAGCGGTCTCAAAAATATTAAGGAAAAACAGCTTTTTTTTTAAATTTTCAAAACCCTGTATCTCAAAATTAAAGCTGGTGCGGACCTATGTTGGGAAAGAATATGTATTATTTTTGGGTAAGAAATTATTACACAAGCGATGGCACATGTTTTTTTGAAACACCCTGTATATCTATAAGAATATAGAATAGAAATGAGAAATAGAATAGAAAAAAAAACAAAGTCCAGGATGTCTGGTGTCCACTGTTAAACATCAAGGTAGAAGCATTATGAATTGGGGCTGTATCACAAGCATTTAATGTTGGCGAAAAGTTTATTTGTAAAGACAGAATGGACTCAAATAAATATAGAAATTTACTGGGGCTATGCTATCATTTTCTTAAATTTTGGGAGGAGTTAAATTTTAGCAGGATATTGCAAGATTCTATGCAGTCAACTACAGAATAAGATCCGGGAATTCGTCCAAAGGAGACATAAAACACCATATCCAAGAACAGTGACAAAAAATTAGTATTTATGTTCAATACAAGGCTGTATTTTCCAAACCATTGGTTTAGGCCAGTTTTTTCAAAGAATTATTTTGTTTAAAAACAAATCCATTTTTTGTAAGAAGGGGTCAAAGTAAACCTTCTTTCTAAAGGCTGAGACACAATCAAAAACTTAAGGAATAAGAAATAAGATTTATGATATAAGAATTAAGATTTAAGAACGAACATATGTTGTCCTATGTAAACAACGCACAATGAAATTTTTAGAATTAAGGAATAAGATTTAAGCTTTAAAAAACCGACTTGTTGGTTTTAAGAAATAAGGAATAGGAAATCAGCCAATCAGAAGTCAGCATGTTTGTTAGGTTTGACTTTTGACAATTTAATAACCTCAAAATTGTAATTTCGTTTCCTAAGGTTATAATAAAACGCTGCCGACATTGCAAACATACTACTCAAAAGAGTTAAGAACTTTTTTGGCAAGCCTTCCATATTTTTTAAAAGTATAGGTGAGCTTGTCAAAGTTGTAAAAATAGAAAAAGTGGGATTAGGACAATAGTTTAGAATTTAAAAATCGCGCCGTTTTTAAGTAACCGGATTGGTTAAATTTAGGTAATAACATTTTAATTCTGTCCTGTACTCCTATTCCTTAACACCTAAATCTTAAATCATATTCTTTATTTCTTAAGTTTCTGATTGTGTCTCAGCCTTATAAGTGTTACTTGAAATGTCCCTTCTAGGTACTTTGTACTTTGTACTTTGTAAGAGCTGTTATTATGATTTACTACTATCAATATTACATGAACATAAAATACAGTAAACAAAGTTGGAATCAGATTTCTTTCGTGTACAAGAAGACAAAGAAATGCACATACACATTTTACCTTTATAACTTCCTGTTTAGATCGGTTCAGGTAATGTGACTAATCAAAGTTTGTAATGAACACCGACATAACCTCATCACAATCTTCAGTAAATAAACGGCTGATTTTTAACGCATACACAAATAGACGTACATAATCACGTAGCGAATGAGGGAAGCTACAATAATACCATAACTTGCATTCATGGTTTAATGGATCTTTTATAGTACTCGCGAGCACTAATTAGACCAACATTGTACGAAATACTTCAAACCTCATACTTTGTTAGAGATTTCTATAGGAATCTTGAGATTAAAAGACCGGAAATTTGTTTAAGCCTCAAAGGTTAAGCGTCTTATTAATAATGTCTTTATTTTTTTAACAGTGTTGCGTACCTAAATCTATGTCTGTTTGCTTGTCTCTTGATGGTTTTAGACGTAACCTGAATTTGACATATAGTTACACCTACGCATAGACCATGAAGACAAAGTATAAAAGGTTGAAAGCTAAATTTCAGAGCGACCAATTTAAATAATAAATATGGAGAGGTTTGTTCCCCTTTACTCTGGACATATTTTATATACCGCCACTTTTCAAATGGTATTATTATTCATAGCTAACCTTTAATAGTATCTACTTTAAGTCGATACTTGCCATTAAAAGTCTAACTAAGCGAGCTACCAGTTTACAATGTAATAGTATTCTAAATTAAAACACTTTATATTCTATCACATGAACCGTCAAAGGATTATTATATGAAATTGATATTGTCTGCAATGATAATGATGGCACATAATACATCGGTAATTACAACATACTGCTGTAATTTTATAAAAGAACTTTCAATATTTTATATGAGAAATAAGAAACAAAGAGGCTTAATTGAGTATGCAGCCTTGTTTTAAAAGTGCATTTAAACGTTTCTTCAATATCCATGTGTAAAGCTAAATAGTAATTGAAGTACATTATACAGGGTGTTCAAGTAAAAACATGTAACCCTGTATTATATTATAATTCATATTGGGTAAGAGAGAGCAATGAAAAAAGGGGTCTGATTTCGAGCTTTTAAGACGCTGCTTAAAAACCTCCATATACCTACTGTTGACACTAATAATTGACATAAATAGGATGAAAATAAATTATCACAAAAACGTTTGAAATTCTTATATCGTTTTTGTCGTTGGTAAAAACATTAGAGCACTGCTTAAACACCGAGTGTGCTCTCTATAATCAGTGGTCGCCTACCTGTCAATCGCGAGCTACCGGTAGCTCACAAAGGCAATTCTGGTAGCTCACAACATGTTTTAAATTTTAAAAATACAAAGGTGTAAAAACCAATCAGCTTCCGTAAATTGTAAATTTCGCAAATTCTCATAAAGACATACCATTTCCACTCGGAATGGGAAGAACAATACTTCTTCACAGAAGGTTAAAATGCATGTTTGTTATGTAATACTTTTGTTTCCGTTGCTAAAAAAGGAAATATTAAGAAGCATCATAAAACTGTACATTCGAATTTTAAAAAATCATTCCCATTACATTCTGCCACCGGAAAAGAAAAACTGAAACAATTTAAAAAACAGTAAATTGGACAACAGTCAATATTTTCAAAAACAGTTGACAAAAAAAAGCACAACTGAAGCAACATACCGTGTGTCCCAGATAATTGCACAAAAGAAAAAACCTTATGCCTAATTTGCCGACTTTAGAAATAAAGACGGGATATAGGGAAAGGGGAAAAAAAGTCAAAAAGTCTTTCTCCACTAAATTAGTGGAGAAAGACTTTTTGACTTTTTTTCCCCTTTCCCTATATTTCAACTCCACTTCGAGAATGGACTATTTCTTTAAATTAAAGACGGGATAGTTTCAGCTATAAAATCTATGCAACTTTCTGTTAATATAGTGATAAGACGAGTAGAAGTAATAAACAATGATATTTTTTTACAGTTAAGAACTGACTTAGATAACTGTGTTAATTTTTCACTGCATCTAGATGAGTCAACAGATGTGGATGACACCTCCCAGATGACCGTGGTCGTCAGGATGGTTTCTAGTGATTTTACGATTTAAGAAAATCTTTTGAAGTTTATTCGACTGAGGCAGGAGTTGTTTTTTTGTTTCAAATATATTATTTCTTTTAAGTTCTAATATCGAAAATGGTAGGCTCTGGTCGCGTTATGTCGTAAAGATGAAAGTTTTCCGCAATTTCTTTGTTACCACTGCATTATCCATCAGCAAACATTGTGTGAAAATTTTATAGAACTAGACAACGCTATTAGTAGTACAAATTGTGAACAAGATTAGAGCTCAAGCGTTATAAAGAAGATTATTCAAAACCTTGGCTGATAAAATTGACTGCCAATACGGGAAGCTACTTCTTGACTCTGAAGTCCGATGGTTAAGTAGAGGACGAGTGCTGAAACATTTGAATGATGTCCTATCTGTAATAGTTCAGTTTTTCAAACAACGCGATAAACCGATTCGCGAGCTGGAAATTTCAATCTGGCTTAGAGATTTTGGTTTTCTTGTGGATATTAAATGAACTTATTTTGCTGCTTCAGGGGAAAGACAAAGAACCGGCGGAAATGAATTGTGATATAAATAAAGGCATTTATCAAAAGGCTTGAGTTTTGGGAACAAAACCTAATCAACCGCGATGCCAAGCATTTTCCTACTCTTTGAGAAAAGGTATCTCAAAATCCATCGGATCACTATGACAGTAAATATTATGTAGAAATAGTTTCTAACTTGAAGGATAACTTCAAAAATCGTTTTAAGGATTTCAACAAAGTGACTTTAATTGCACAATTTGTTGTTTCACCCTTCATGGAAACTGATTTCCAACAGTTTGCAACTTGCGCTATGAAGAACTTTCGCAAAGACATTGGTGCAACAGAAATAGAAGTGATTACGTTTCAAAATGATTTAGCCTTAAAATCGTTAGTCTCAAGTAGAAAATGTATCTATAGCCTATAGTAAGTAAAGGCAAATAATCAGTTCTATGTCGTGTTGCCTTGAAAGTGAAAGCGGTATTTAGTTCAACCTATTTGTGGGAATCTTCCTTCTCCAATATGATGTTTATTAAGAACAAATACCGCAATCGACGTACCGATGAACATTTGGATAATTGTATTTGAATGGCTGCATCAGATTATACTGCAATCATTAAAAGAGTCTCAGGTCAGCCTCCTCATTAAACATGTATTTTTTATCTGCACATGTTTTTGTTTAAAATAGTGCGTTACTTTTTTGTTAGTTTTATTCACTCTTATTAAATCGTAAATGACATGCCATTGTGGCTGCATACAATTTTTGTTTATTTTTCAAACACCCACGATTGGTAGGTATGGAAGTAGTTATGTGGATTACTAATAGTTAGTAATATTAGCCATTCTGTTATTGGTTTATTATTAGTATGTACAGTGAGACCTCGATAATTCGGAACTTCAGTAAACCGGATTCTTCGGTAATTCGGCCAAGAATTTCAATTGTATTGTGTATTTTATAATCCGGATTTAACAGTAGTCGGTAATCCGGACCTGCGTTTTTATGAAACCGATAGTGAGTGATTTCCCCTTTCTTGAATTCGGCCAGACCTAGCCGGGGGTTCCCATAAACAGTGTGTGCGCCTTCGTTTCAACTGTGGATTAATTGCTTAGCTATTTGTTGTTGCATAGTACGTACATACGTGATAGTTTATGTTCCAAATAAGTATATAATCATTTTTATACATACACATATTAAAATGCCTCCTAAAAGAAAACATACTACGTTGTCAATAAAACAAAAATCCGATATAATAGAAAGACTAGCTCGTAGTGAAAGTGGAAAACTGTTGGCAAATGAATACAGGGCAGGAACATCAACAATTTCAACAAAAGCAAAATTTAAAGGTAGGTATGATATATTTTAATGACCATTTGGGACTTTTACTAAATACATACGTGGTTCTCCTTATAGATTTATTGGAAAATGTGATTCCGGTCCCAGTGCTAGAAAAACATTACGAAAATAATATCCAAAAATGGAAACTCGTTTGTATGCATGATTTTGTGCCCAACGATCTAGGCACGTTCCAATTCCTTATGAAATTTTATCTGCCAAAGAAAAACATTTTTATACCCAAACCTATGGAAATGATAATTTTAGAGCTAGCAGGGGTTGGATTTTTAATTTCAGAAAAGACATGGGCTGCGTGCTTTAAAAGTGTGTGGCGAAAAACTATCCAATGATCAAAGTATCGTCGATCCCTTCATAACTGAATCTGCAGAAAAGATAAAAGAGTTAAACCTCGCCCCTACTCAAATATGCAATGAAGACGAATCTGCTCTGTATTGGAAAATGGTGCCTGAAAAAACTCTGGTTCGTTCTCAGGGAAAGACCGCACCAGGTCGAAAAATAAGCAGGGAACGTGTTACATTTCTAACATGTTGCAATGCTGATGGCTCACAAAAATTAAAACCCTTAGTGATAGGAAAGGCAAAAAATCCAAGGGCATTTAAAAATGTAAACATACCTCTTAAATATAAATCATCTGCCAATGCATGGATGACTACACATATGTTTTTAGACTGGCTTCATTGCTTATTTATTCGTCAAGTTAAAAGTCATTTGAAAAGTCTTAATTTGCCTGAAAAAGCCCTGTTAATCGTCGATAACGTCTCGAGCCATGAAACTGTAGAAGAGCCGACTAGTGAGGATGGACAATTTACAACATTATTTCTTCCACCAAATTGTACAGTACTTTTGCAACCTCTGGATCAAAACGCCATCAGACTAATAAAATTATTTTATCCGAAATGACGAGGAGATCGTTATTAAGTTATTAAAAACCATTAACTTGACAGACGCTGTATGCCTACTATGCAATGCTTGGAAAAAAGTCTCCTCCGAACTCTTGCAGAAGTGCTGGCACAAAATTATGGCTTATGTATCCAACGACACAGATACTAAATATGATGCTGAAGATCTAATTCCTCTGAATCAATTGCGTAATCTGCTTTCCTTGATTGAAGAGATAACAGATGTTTCAGATATGCTTAATGGTCTCACTGAGCAAAATCTCACGAATAAAGAAATACGTAACTGGCTTGAAAATGATGAAGATTTGTTACGACTTGAAGACAAGATGTTATAGACGAACACCATGATAGTGACAATGAAGGTCCAGAGTTAAATATTATAAACCAGACTGTTAAGAATGATGAGGCAGTCAAAAGTTTCAATTTGTGCATAAAGTGGGCAGAAGAAAAATGATATCTCCCTACATGATGTTCCTGTACTTCAAAGATTAAAAGAAACGGCTTTTATAATGGACCAGAAAAGGGTTAAGCAAACAAAAATTACAAATTACTTCCTAAAATAATATAAAATTTACTAAGCATGCTTGTATTTTATATATTTTTTTGTTTATGTACTATTTTCTAGTTGTTTTTATTAAATGTGTAACTTAACAATAAAAAACTGTCCTACTTCAGTTCTCCGAATTATTTACTAATCCGGATCACCGCAGTTTTAATTAGTCCAGATTATCGAGGTCTCACTGTATTAGTTTAATTCTAATTAGTAAAATGAATACATGTATGTCGAATACAACTGGGCATTATTTCTTTAGGCTTTTATTTCAAAATTATCACAGAAGCTCACACTCAAATGATGCGGGATTGCAATCCCTTGTAACATTATGCAAGAAAAAATATTTAAAAAGTGTACTTTAAAAAGTATGGATATCTTATTCTGGCGTAGCTTATTTAATTTGCTTTTTAAGTAAATAATTTTATGCTGAGATTCAGTTTTTAGTAGTTCTTCTTAATAAATTACAGGCCATTGTCGCTTGTATAGCGAATGTTATTTTTCATAAAAATTCAAATTTATTAGAATATAAAATATAATTCTCCAACATCTGCAGAGATGCCAGAGAGAAATAATCACACATTTTTGTTACAGAAAAGCTGCATCGCATAGCAGACGTGTTATTTTCAGTTTTTCTTCTTGTCTAGAGGCGTCGTCCTCAAGAACAATGCACGTGAATGCACTTCGATGATTTACGTATGCCTTTCGTGATTTATAACATAAACTTTATAAAAGTTCAAGGATGCCATTTCATATCCTTTTTATATGGTACGTAAAATAATTAAACGCATTTACTTAATATCATGCCATTTAGGATATAAATTCTATATATTATCATTGGGTTTACTTCCATCTTCTGTGTGGATGCGTTTGAAAGAGCACTCCTTTAAATACAAAGTAAAAATGATTGTATTAATGGGTATTCATTTACTAAATCGCAATAATTGAAAAAGTCTTAAGACGTAGTTTTAAAATAAATGTTATTATAAAGCATTTTATTTATGCCCAGTGCGCACTGGTTAGAAATAAATAGTAACATTTAGGGCTGATTTACCATGTGTAGCAGCCATACACTGCGCTTTTTAACTGTTAAAGGCTCAGGCACTTATTCAAAAGCAATCTTTCTTGATTTGAACACGAACCGGTCTCTGATAGTTTTCGAAAAAAAAATATTAAAATGTTTTTATTTATTTGTTTATTTATTTATTTATTTATTTGCCTTACAGATGACAAACCCAACTATAAGGAAGAAAGGGAAGTATTTATAATATAGAATATACAGGATGTTTCAAAAGTACGGTACGTAATTTAAGGGGGTGATTCCTAATGATATTCTAAGAGAAAAAGTTGTGTCAATATGAACATGTGTCCGGAGTTGCCCCGTTTTTGATATACTGGGCGTTAAAGTTTTTTTAAACAAAATAGCTTTTCATAATTTTTTATTTATCCTTTTCCCGATTCTATTGAAATATGGTACCGTTGTTCATACACAGTAAAAAATATCCACCTGGTAAAAATCATTTCAAGAGTAGTAAAAAAAGTAGTGTTAATGTTAACACGCGGATCAACATAATTTACCACATTTTTACACTCATATGGGACCAAAATTGTTGTATTAAATTTGCCTATGAATTTAACTCTCTAAAAAGTTAATTTTGTTGAATGAGTGTTTTTTATTCCATTTTACACTCTATCAGGAAAATTAAATACAATGACAATTAATTAAACCATATTAGCGTACAAATAAACCCCGCTAGAAGGTTATTTTAATACATTGGGTGTAAAACTTATTCTTTAATCGTTTTTTTTACACGGCCCCGTGTAAAAATACCTAAACCCGCGTTACCGAAAAGACAGGCGGCAACAAGTGGTGTGAAATTCTAGGAATTGACACATGACACCGACGCTACATGCAAATTCAACTTTCAAGTCAGTCTGATTGTGCTCTTTGAACGTGATATGTGATATAGATGTTATATTTAAATTAAAATATAGAAACAAAGCAAAGTGCTAAATGAGAGTGCCTCTTATGAGGATCTTGTTAAATTGGGTAAGCATATTAACGAAATTTAATAGAAACCTTACTAATAAGTACGCCATTTTTAAGAAACTAAGTGGGTATTTACATTGTTACAGTTTTTTCTTTACCTTATAAATTATTCAGATATAAGCTTATAATATAAATATATTCTTTTTTTTATATAAATACTTAGGTACCTACCTACATATTTTACTTCATAGATCTCTAAATAATTATACGATTAATATAATACTCGTCATTTTTATTCTTTTATATTGTTCCAAAGCATACTTTTATTTAGTTGTTTAGTGTTCTAAGTATACATATATTTATTATATTATTTGTTTTGTTAAGTTTATTATGTTTATTTTACTAAATTATTAAACTATATAATAGGTGTGTCATTTTGTTCAACTAGTTATAATAATAAGTGTAAAAAAAATCACAGGGTTTTCCAGTTCTGTTGTAACCATCATTTTTTTTATAAATAAACGAAAAATAATACTCAATATTTTCATTCATTTAACAAACCTTTTCCAAGCGATCTGAATATATATATAAATTAGGGGCTACTACTTTCGGCTTTGATTAAGCCATTCAATCATATATCAAACTAAGCAGAGGTTAATAATGTAAAACATCTTGAATGCATAATTATTTACATTAAATGACTTAAACAAAAAGGAAAGTATTCTAGCCCTGGGTAGATTATTTTATTACACTCACTATAGTAAACTCACACCCAAATAAAATAAAATTTACACTACAATAATATGATATTTACACTAAGTAATCACGAATTACCATTAAAAAATGGTTTACTTACACCTCTCATTATTTCTTTTACTCCCTAGAAGAATAATTTTACAATCAGTGAGTTTAATTTACACACGATAGTGTAAATGTACCTACCCATTTCCAATTTTGCTTTACTTTTATTTTTGGGTCATAGGAAAAATATTTCCGAAAAAACAAAATGTCGGTAAAGGACTTTGACGTTACATTAATTGTTCGACAGGGTGATTTCAAAGATATGGTACAAAAACACTGTATATTAACGTCAAAATTCGGAGAATAAACAGAATAATATTAAGCTATGATTTATCATATTTTTTTATTTGAATCGGTATACGTTATTGATAATTAAATTCTATACAAAATTTTTTTGCTCGGTTAAAGTCCAGTCAGACTGCGTACTGGAATAAATAATAAATACTATACATGTTTTCAGGGGATTTACTATCCCTTAGTGCTTTAAATATTCCAGTATTATCAATAGTAATAAATTTTTACAGTGATTCAAATGTTTTAACAATAAAATAATATTCCTACTCTTTGGCAAATAGTCTAAAACATTTAAAATAAAAAGGACTTAGATTATTTTAGCCTAGGGCGGGCAAAAGTTAAATCTGGTCCTGGTCAAACGTCATACTTAATTAATTAATTTTACTAATAATCTGCAGTAAGGAAATAAATTATCGAAAAAAAAATGAGCGAAACATAAGTATTTGAAAATTTTTAAACAAAGAAGAAACTAAGGGTTAAGACAACAGTCTTCACCCTAATCTAACCAACAATAATGTATACCTTCACCTGCTAAGGTATGTTCTATTGTAAGAACGTCCGGTGACGTTTCTCATTTACCGGAGCCTCACGTACTATGACTTCCGGTCTCTTACCCATTGTGTCATGGTGTCATTGACGCCGTGGTTGCACACAAGGCGTTAAATGAATTGGTAAAGTCGATACATTGCCAATAAGAATGTTGTGGTATGTTTACCAACGAAAGTGGATATTTTAATTTAACTGATACAATATTCTGAGAGTTAAATTGAACATTACAATAAATTAATAAATGCACTTGCACGTATTTAAAGTCATTGCAATTATTTAAATATTTTAGTTTCCTAAGCAATAGTGATAACAATAAGATAAAGGATAAGACAGAAATGTAGGTAATGGTAATACAAATTTTATGATGTACCTATATCGTTAAACATCTAAATAGTACAGGGTGGCCAACTAAGAATGCGAGGTACTGTATCTGGGAAACTATCCATCGTAGAGGCTTGCGGCAAAAAAAATTATAACTAAAACGGCCAAGAGAAAAACCCGGAAAATATTTTCAAGTTTCTGAAATGGCCGCTAGGGGGCGTAACTACAATCTTGAATCTAAAAAAGTGATGTTTCTGTAAATTCCGCTATATTAGCCTAATAAAAAAATCCTGATCTTTAAAGTAGAGGATAATCTGAACCTTTTTTGTTTGACACTTTTTGCAGTATCTCTAAAAATAAAGTGGAGGGGGGTATTCAAACGTTCCCGTAAATATCATCCTGTATCTTCGAAACGGCTAAGCCGATTTGAACAGACTTGGGCTCGTTAAAAGGAGCTATTCTTGGGCTACAAACATCATTATATTTGAAGTTTTGTAAGTTTCACATATCGCCGCTAGAGGGCTTTGTTCGACATTCCAACAGAAATGGTTAATTTTCTTAACAAAATAAAATGCATTGGTATGACTTTTTTTTCACGAAAAAGTAGCTAAATGATGCCTAAACTAGCTCGCGAAAACCGCATCTCGATATCTTGTTCCTAACCCAAAATATCGGCAATAGAAAATGTTATACGAAAATCCCTTAAATTTTCATTATATTGGAACTATATTTTTCTGAAATTCTTTCTATTATGTAAGTTGTGGCCCTAAAAAGGACCGATTTATAAAAGGAAGATTTTTCACGCCCCCGCAAATGCTCGAAATGCTAACCATCACGCTCTATGCACAAAAAAGACAATTAATATAAGCAGGCCATGGAAACAAAACAAATACCTAATCAAAACATAAATAATCTAAATTATCAATAGTTGTCAAAGTTTTGCGTTCCTTTGAGTAATTTTTGTGTTTACAAAATGTATTTTACGAATGATGAAGCTGTTGATATGCTTGCGGTTTATTTTGAATATCTTCAGAATACCGCAGTAGTTAAAAGAGTTTACGCCGCTCGATATCCAAATCGGCGTCCTTGCGATGTGAGAGTTTTTCCCCGATTAGTGGCGAGTTTACGAGCCAATGGTTATTTTCGGCCTAAGTTTCAACGGCAAAGAATTGGAAGAACACAAGAAAATATTAACTACGTACTGGAGTATATTGAAGGAAATCCTGATGTTGGCACAAGAGCATTATCCCTTGAGTTGGACATATCACGAACAACGGTTCAAAATATTTTGAAGGACCATAGGAAGTTCTAATGGCCATCAAAGTTAGGTTTTCGTTTAAACTTTTTTTAATTAGTTTTAGAATGCACCCATATCATGTCGTTTTGCATCAGGCCTTGAAAGGGGAAGATTTTGATCGGAGGTTGGACTATTGCCATTGGATGTTAGGTATGATACGCCAAAATAGAGAATTTTTATTTCAAATTCTTTGGACCGATGAAGCCACCTTGAGTAGTAACGGGAGAGTCAATCTACATAATATGCACTATTGGTCTGCAGAAAATCCGCATTGGTTGCGTGAGGTTCAGCACCAAGGACGTTGGAATTTTAATGTGTGGTGTGGCACACTGGAAGGCAAAATTATTGGGCCATATTTTTTTGAGCAATCTCTAAATGGCAATGCCTTTCTTGACTTTTTGGCCAATCAATTTCCGTTGTTGTTGGAAGATGTGCCTTTGGAAACAAGGCAAAACTTGTTTTTGCAGTTGGATGGTTGCCCAGCACATTTTGCCGTTAATGTGCGAGAGCATATTAATGCAGTATTTCAACAGCGGTGGATTGGAAGAGGAAGTCTGTTTCCATGGCCTCCGCGATCACCAGACCTAACTTGCCTCGATTTTTATTTATGGGGGCGGTTAAAGGACATCGCGTTTCAGACTCAACCTACGACTAGAGAATATTTGAAAAACCAGATTCGTAATGCAATACGTAACATACCGAGAGCCGAAATTGAAAGTGCAGTTTTGTCTACCCATGAGAGGCTTCAGCAATGCATAGAACGTGATGGTCAGCATTTCGAGCATTTGCGGGGGCATTAAAAATCTTCTTCTTATAAATCGGTCCTTTTTAGGGCCACAACTTACATAATAGAAATAATTTCAGAAAAATATAGTTACAATAAAATGAAAATTTAAGGGATTTTCGTATAAAATTTTCTATTGCCGATATTTTGGGTTAGGAACAAGATATCGAGATGCGGTTTTCGCGAGCTAGTTTAAGCATCATTTAGCTACTTTTTCATGAAAAAAAAAATCATACCAATGCATTCTATTTTGTTGAGGAAATTAACCATTTGTGTTGGAATGTCGAAAAAAGCCCTCTAGCGGCGATATGTAAAACTTACAAAATTTCAAATATAATGACGTTTGTAGCCCAAGAATAGCCCAAGTTTGTTCAAATCGGCTTAGCTGTTTCGAAGATACAGGATGATATTTACGGAAAGGTTTGAATACCCCCACCACTTTATTTTTAGAGATACTGCAAAAAGTGTCAAACAAAAAAGGTTCAGATTATCCTCGACTTTAAAGATCAGGATTTTTTTTATTAGGTTAATATAGCGGAATTTAAAGAAACATCACTTTTTTAGATTCAAGATTGCAGTTACGCCCCCTAGCGGTTGTTTCAGAAACTTGAAAATATTTTCCAGGTTTTTCTCTTGGCCGTTTTAGTTATAATTTTTTTTGCCGCAAGCCTCTACGATGGATAGTTTCCCAGATACAGTACCTCGCATTCTTAGTTGGCCACCCTGTACATAATCTTAACCTTCTTTTTGATTAGTGTAAACAGTAAAATAATACAGTTTAAAAAAGTTTGTTTTATATATTATTGTCAAAAATATATTCAAGGATTGTTTGTCTATATAGTTATAAAATAATTTCTAAATAAAGTTGGCCTTTGACTAGCAACATTAACAGCCGATTAGACAAGAAACCTTGTTACTATATTTTGGTAAATTCTAAGACTTTAGAAGGTAGGTTTTATAGGCATTATATATTTTTAAAAAGCTGATGAAAGAAGAATGCCGTTATAATACCATTTTTTAAATTTCTTGATCTATGGAATACATATACACCTCACATAACAACACTGAGGGCATATCAAAAAGTGAATCTCTGTCATGGGAAAATGGCTTCTCATACTGTTACTTTGATGGTAATTAACCCGGATTTAAAGTAAGCGACTCTGACGAACATACTGAAGTAGGTATGAAGTATCTAAAGAACAAATACACAATAGTTATTTATGATGTTGGTGTTAAAAGTTTCATTTTATTTTGCGGTAAGCAGTGTAGCATCCTACCATTGAAAACAGAGATTTATTCCTTTCTTTCCGGTAATTTCTGCAATCTGAGTTTGTAGTTTTGTACTAACAGTGTTAGCTGTTTTAGCATAATTTGATTAATCCTTATTGTCTAAGGAAGGTCTCAACAAGTGGCTAGAGAACAAAGTTTCTCACATATTTATATCTCACACTAAAAGATCTTTGTATTTTCTTTAAATACTAGTGTTAAAAGTAATTCACTTTCAATACTAGTCACAAAATGACATTTTAGGCTCTGACAGCCAAGCGTTAAAAAGCCTATTTTTAATACTGTCTGTAGATACGAAGTTCTTAAATCTATAATCTGAAAAAAAAAACCAAAAGAAACCAAAACGATTAACTTTTTATATTTTAATTCAATTTCTTGAGAGCAACCTGTTTCTCAGTGATATGGGGATTTAAAAATTCTGGCGACGTCTAACATCGTCCAAGCAGTGTTAATTTTAATGACCCCATTAAACACGAGGTATTCTATTTACTTATAAAATTTTACATTGTTATGCCAACTACGGTTTAATGGCGACTGCAAGAACTAAGATCTGTTGCAATGGGCGTCGCTTAGAATTTCTAAACGATACAATTTTTTTTGACAGGAATTAATAACTGTCAAATTTGTTTGTCCGAGAAGGACTTCTTGGCTCCCAAAGCTTGATTTATAAACTCGAAAAGTTGGTGAGGTTGAAGTTATGATCAAGTTTGTGAGGTTAGATATTCCGAACTCCGAGCATAAAAATTGGTTATCTCGAACTACCCGGGAAGTTTTCGGACCTTACATGAGCTTTTCATGAACAACATGAACGAGTGTATAAATGGAATTGAGTGTTCCCTTTAGTTTAAATTAAACTCCTATTTCCAACACCAACTAAACCTCAACCTCGCCAACTTTTCGAGTTTATAAATCCAGCTTTATAAAGTTAGTAGCGAAGTTCGAAAAGTTGTTGTTTGATTGGTTGAAATTTTTGTCGAATAGAATGATACAGAATACTGATATTAAGTTGTAGTAAGTTGTAGATAAATTCATAATTTTGGATTAACTCGAGTAACAATAAATTAGTGTCATCATTCTATATACTATCTATTTGTGGTTTTCCAATTTCTGGCACAAAACACAGTACTAAATTTACAACAAACAGAAAATCCAAATACAAATGACGGAAGGGTGACGTAAAAATGAAGAGCGCAAGCGCAAGCGACAAACAAAAGACATTTGATATTTTGCTGTAACCACATGACTTTAAAATAGCATCTTCATTGGTCGAAACGAACCTCTCGAACTCCGAACATAAAAATTGGTTATCTCGAACTACACGGAACTTTTCGAAACTTACGAACTTTGCACGACTTGGGTTTATAAATTGAACTGAGTGTTTCCTTTGGTTTAAATCGAACCTTTATTTTCAACGCCAACTGAACCTCAACCTCGCCAACTTTTCGAGTTTATAAATCCAGCTTAATTTATGATTTTGAAATTAAAGAAAACTTTTGCGGAATGTGTTTCTGGCTGGTAGAGGCACAACTTTTGGTAAAAGAATAATTAAACAGGGTGACCCAGGAAAAAGTTAACATCGTTTACCAGTAGAGAAAACAACGTATAGTTCAATTTCCTTATGGACTAAATAGTCAATGCTGAAACCGATGGTGACTACAATAGAGGAGAAACGAGATACCATCAACTTCAACGAACTAGAGGCCTTCTTGAAGCGAAAAGCAAGGGTTATAAACTGCAAAACTGTATCATGCCTCAAAGATGTCATTTGATTTTTAAAGAATGAAATTCATTCATTGCATAAGGCAACTTTTTCTTATGGGTTTTCTCTTTGTATGTATTTATATTCCTTTATTTTTGTTACAGGTTGCTTTAATTATGGGTTATTTTGGAGGATGCAGAAGTCAAGAACTTCTAAATATGAAGACAGCGGATGTAGAGGATCGGGATTCCTTCATGGTAGTGAACGTATACCGGTAACTAAACCGGTTGTACCAAAAAAATTTACAATTGTGGATGAAAAAGGGTTCTCTTCTTTGCCTTTATTAAAACGTTATAATATGTCCTTGCGTCCTGCAGGTATGAAGGGATTTTTTATTTAAGTTTTCGACAAAATAGATGTACATGTGAGCCAATTAAAAAAATTAGTATTGCCAAACCCGTCTTCCTATACAGAACACTGTCTTCGTTGCACTTCTGCTACTGCCCTAGCCGACACAGAAGAAACTATGACTAACTTAAAGAGGCACGGAGGTTGGAGAAGTTCTACTGTGGCGGAAAGATATTTGGGGGTGAGCATTGAATTAATGAATAAAGCGGCGCGGATGTTACCATCAGAAGAGGCAGGCGCTTCAAATGCGGCATTAAAAGAAAGCAGAATCAGTCACACAAAAGTAAAATTGTTTCTTGTAATGGAAGTAACTTTCAGGGAACATTTCAGAATTGTACATTTATTATTTGTAATGACAAAAATGACGTAAATAAATGAGAGTATTTTTATTTCAAAAATGTCTTTTATTGTGTTTCACTGTTACTTGTAAAAGAAAGATGGAATAAAGGGAAATCCTTAATTCCCTCTTCTTTTCAATAATATCCCAAGGGAGTTATGACCCGCTTTATTGGTCGCGTAACCAAGATGATATAAGCTAATAATATCCCGGTAAGAAATAAAAAACATGATTGGTTTTTGTAATATTTGCAATATAACCCTTTTATCAGCTTTTTAATTTGCACTGTAGAAAAATATGGTTTTCAATAATGATTAGGTAATAACAAATATAATAAAGATAAATAATTATATTGGTCGATGATCTCAACTTACAATCTCGTTTATAAATAAACGAGATGAAATCCTGTTACAAAAATTAATTCTCGACGGTCACCTGTGACTAAGTCTACACCTCAAGTGTAAATTACACCTTAAACAGATACTCTATCAGGATGGTTAGTCCATTAATATTCCTAACCTGACAATATGACTCTCTCAAACTCCGAAGTGTGTACTTTGGCGCATACCAAGTTTGCCTTCCGTTCTGTATTATCGAATATTTTAGCATATTATCGTAGAAATTTATTTAGACGAACCATAATATTTGCTTTAGCTGTTATGCATATTAGGACTATTATATAAATATTAATATGGATACAAGGTGTTTTGGGTAGTACAAAACACTATTATTTATAAGTCGGGTACTGTTAAAATCTATTTTTTAACGACGACCTCTACTGAACTATCTCAAAAAGTAAATAAATGATAAATCTAGTATTACGGATACATATTACGGTAATTCATCGCTAATTTATCCAATTTCTTGAATAATTCACACCATGAGTTTTACGGAACAGCACAAACAATTCATGGTTAAAGCGTATTTTCGAAACGGGGTTAGAGTAAATAGTGAGTGGCAATACAATCAGGGTTTGTGCATGGACGATTTTTGCGAAAGTTTTCCTAACGTCGCTTTTACTGCTGGGGATTTTTATCATTGCCTGAGAAAAACCGCGACCCTGTTTAGGGAAACAGTTTCTATACAGCGCAAAATAAGAGCTGGAAGACCATCGGTAAGAAGAGAACTTGTTGCAAGCGTTCGTGAGATAATGCAATCTTTCCGGTAGTTTCTGCAATCTGAGTTTATAGTTTCGTACTAACAGTGTTAGCTGTTTTAGTATAATTTGGTTAACCCTTATTGTCTAAGAAAGGTCTCAACAAGTGGCTAGAGAACAAAGTTTCTCACATATTTATATATCACACTAAAAGATCTTTGTATATTTTTTAAATACTAGTGTTAAAAGTAATCCACTTACAATATACTGGTGTCACAAAATGACATTTTAGGCACTGACAGCCAAGCGTTAAAAAGCCTACTTTTAATACTGTCTGTAGATATACGAAGTTCTTAAATCTATAATCTGAAAAAAAAAAAACCAATAGAAACCAAAACGATTAACTTTTTATATTTTAATTCAATTTCTTGAGAGCAACCTGTTTCTCAGTGATATTGGGATTTAAAAATTCTGGCGACGTCTAACATCGTCCAAGCAGTGTTAATTTTAATGACCCCATTAAACACGAGGTATTCTATTTACTTATAAAATTTTACATTGTTAAGCCAACTACCATTGTTTGAAACAGACAATACTACTAGTATTGAATTGCAGGCGTATCGTTCATTATAAAACAAAAGTCTTCTGTAGACGAAAAGTATATTAACTATTTTATTTATCTACTTCAGGCATATTATCAGGAATTTACTAGATAATCGCAGCGCCATCGCGGTTTAATGGCGACTGCAAGAACTAAAATCTGTTGCAATAGGCGTAGCTTAGAATTCCTAAAAAATACAATTTTTTTTTGACAGGAATTAATAACTGTCAAATTTGGTTTTCCGAGAAGGACTTCTTGGCTCCCAAAAGCTGGATTTATAAACTTCGAAAAGTTGGTGAGGTTGAAGTTATGATCAAGTTTGTGAGGTTAGATATTCCGAACTCCGAGCATAAAAATTGGTTATCTCGAACTACCCGGGAAGTTTTCGGACCTTACATGAGCTTTTCATGAACAACATGAACGAGTGTATAAATGGAACTGAGTGTTCCCTTTAGTTTAAATTGAACTCCTATTTCCAACACCAACTGAACCTCAACCTCGCCAACTTTTCAAATTTATAAATCCAGCTTTATAAAGTCAGTAGCGAAGTTCGAAAAGTTGTTGTTTGATTGGTTGAAATTTTTGTCGAATAGAATGATACAGAATACTGATATTAAGTTGTAGTAAGTTGTAGATAAATTCATAATTTTGGATTAACTCGGGTAACAATAAATTAGTGTCATCATTCTCTATACTAACTATTTGTGGTTTTCCAATTTCTGGCACAAAACACAGTACTAAATTTACAACAAACAGAAAATCCAAATACAAATGACGGAAGGGTGACGTAAACAACGAAGAGCGCAAGCGCAAGCGACAAATAAAAGACATTTGATATTTTGCTGTAACCACATGACTTTAAAATAGCATCTTCATTGGTCGAAACGAACCTCTCGAACTCCGAACATAAAAATTGGTTATCTCGAACTACACGGAACTTTTCGAAACTTACGAACTTTGCACGAACTGAGTTTATAAATTGAACTGAGTGTTTCCTTTGGTTTAACTCTTTTTTAAAGGCTCCAATGGCTCAACAAATCGACGGAAACCTGTTTACGGTCTAATACCTCGATTTATGCTATTTGCGGCCATTTGGGATATATTGGCTTGGTTCGGTCCCCCGTAAGATGGAAAAAAATTATTTTCTAATTTATTTCGGCAATTAAAATTTTTTTTAAGGGCATTAGTATGTCACAGAATTTATTTATACCCATATACGGCCTCAAATCTTCAGGTAGGCTATTTTGGATTTAATAATAATTTAATAGCGTTCGTGAGATAATGCAAAATACGCCAACAGAATGTGTAAGACGCCTGTCTCAAGAAATGGAAAGATACTATGGAACATGCAGGACTATTCTTAATTAAAACAGTGAAATTTGTTTCCTTATGAAATGCAAGTATTTCAAGAAATACGAGCTGCAGATTTTGAAAGACACGGGAATTACTATCAGTGGGTTACCCAAAATTAATTGGAAATAAATGATTTATTAGACCTGAATGTTATGTGAATTCTCAGAATACACGCATGTAGAGTAGTGCAAATCCCCATATTTTTGTAGTCCACATTGCACCCTCAAAAAATTGGTATCTGGTTGGCTGTTTCCCGAAGAAGAATTGTTGGTCCTATTTTTTTTTCATGGCACAGTTACAGCACAGCGGTATAGGGCCAATATTTTGAATCCATTTCTGGAGGAATCACTTGACAAGGAACTACGCCGTTTTGGTTATTTTTAACAGGATGGTGCAGCCGCCCATATATCCACCGAAACTATCAACTACTTATGCAATCTTATCGATGTCTTGGATGAAAATAAGTTTTGCTCCCACGGTATATTTTAGGCCACCACATAATTTATGCAGTATTAATTTGTTTCTAATAAACAAACTTGGGCAAATTGTAATTCAATTACAATATAGCAATTACGATTACCTTGTGATTGTATTTGCGTTGAAGTAATTAGATTATTCAAGAAACAAAGCTGAATAAGTAAGAGGCGACCGAAACGAAGGAAAATTCCTCACTTAAACAATCTAAGAAGATCCCAAAGAGTCAATTATATAATTAATATAGTAATTGTACTAATTGTAATTGAATTGAACTAAGACGATGTTATGAAAATAATTTGATTTAGTTAAATTTGGAGTACATTTTTTTTTTCCGGGAAGGGTGTGCATAAACTGTGCAACATTATACTAAAAGATTGCCACAGAAATATTTTGATTTAGTTAACTATGGGATAACTTTTCTCAGAGGGGTGTGCAAAATGCAAGGCAAAATATAACTATATCGAGAAGTACATAAGCCGTAATTTATAAAATTGCTTTAGTTTATCGTCTAAATTTGTGCAAAATTTAAAAGCAAATAGGTACGCAAAACGATTGTTTTAAAGTATCTCTAAGTGGACCATTTTGTAGGTTATGAATAAAGCCGCTACCTTTTTTTTTATCAGAAGGAGTTCCATATTAATTATAATATTGAGATTACAATAATAGTACTTAATTACAATTACCAATACCAATAAGAATAGCGCTTAATGTGTAATTGATGAATAATTTTAATTAATAGTAGGTATGCTATTGACCAAGTTTTAGACAGACGCCATTGGGATCCAAATGTCAATTTTGAAGCCTGAGGCGCGAAGCACTAGGAGATTTAAGATGCGATGCCTATTATTTACTACATTTCTATAACGAGAACTAAAATTTCTCTACCTAGGTAAATAATAAAGAATTTTTGTGTAATGTCGTTATGTTGCCACAAATTTGAAGAAGTCAGAACCGTCATTTGCTATCGGTAACAATATCTAACTTGAGGGATCGTCGTTATTTACTCCCTTTCTCTAATGAGCAGTAAAATTTCTCTACCTAGAAAAATTAGGATAACAAATAATTACCTAGGTAAATAATGAAAAACTTTTTGTGTAGTGAGGTTAAGTTGCACACGAATATAGCATTCCTACTCAGCGTTTCCCTAATATATAGTATTGGTTTTGAACCTTGGCTAACCATTTTAATTAAAGAAATTCAGAAAAATAGTATAAACATGTTAATAAAACAGGAATTTTCATTATAAATTGGAAGATATTTGAAAAGAAAACTGTCATATTCAAAGTGTCAACACGACTATAAATTTTCTAGAAACTGACATTTAAAATCGCTTTACTTTAATTTTATTTCTAGTTTGACAAGTGAAATCCTAGGCTACCGATTTTCAAAATTTCAAAAATTAGGCGGAAGTGGTTAAATATGTAATAATTTAGTGTTAGTAGTACAAAAAAAATTTATATAAACCTCAAACCTCAGTTAGGCCCAATTATATAGATTGAAAATTCTGCCAGAACCATTCCCAGACGCGTTTCGCTGTATAACAGCTCATCAGTGAGGCTACGGGTTCTGACAAAAGGAAAAAGCATCGGCGACTGTTTTAAAACAGAGAAATCGGTATGATACAGAGAATGAAACCAGGTGGCTCCATCTCGTGGTGCTGGTAAATAACACCAATTTCTAAGCATACCTTGGACATTATGTTTGTCGGCGCTTGCTATATAATAGCTCATCAACTCAGCTAACGGGTAATTAACAGAATAGGCAACTGTGTATACAAAGGTAGAGCATGCAGTTGTCTAACTAGGCACCTTCTTTTATGTTTGTACCGATACTATTGCTTATGATAGGCATAATAATTTGTTCAACTCTTTTCATTATTGACCTTGGTCATTTTAGAGGATTTTGACGAGAGATAAAGAAAAACAATTTCTCGGGCTAATAAATGGCTAATAACGATTGTTTCTGAAGTTAGTAATACGAAAAAGTAATTATTAAAACACAAACACACACTCAACTGTTATTCCAAAATAATTGATTAAATTGGAATTCATTTAATATTTAATTAAAAAGTAATCTCAACACACCTGTAAATACTAACTTATTAAACTCATGCTTCTGGCCATGTTTTTGCTCCCACCTGTAACTGCTAGCTTGCATTTAATATATTTTTAGTGTTTTTTTTTATGGGTTTCGTTAAGAAATACTTAATTGCACATTTATGTAACTCTATTTGCCGGAATAAATTGCAATAAAATTGCCTTAATTGAACTCATTTTCATATCAGTCAATCTATACTTTTACGTAATATGGCAATTATTCTTTTTGCAAAGGATGTCACTGAGGTTCTGCCTCATTAATAGTAAATACATATATCCATTTTTCTTTGGATTTATCTAGGGAAGGTTGACTGTATCATGACATCACCAGTAATGACAAAAAACTTTTTTATAAAATATAGGTATCATAATATTTCTTCAATCTATTTTGCATTATCAAATATTTTATAAACCATATTGTGTTACCACTGTGTGGCCCAAATTGGGCCTACATTTATAGGGATCTTGAAAACTATATACGATAGAGAAACTTTAGACGAATATATCGGGTGTTACTTAATGATAGGTCGTAATTCCAAGGGCGCATTCCTGAACCAAATTCAAGTAGAAAAGTTCATATAAACATGTGTCCTAAAAAGTCTGGTTTTCAAGATACAGGGTATAAAAGTTTTTAAAAAAATCGGGTTTTTACGAATATGTCAAAGATCCTTCTGCCGATTTTGGTAAAATTTGGCAGTGTTGTTCGTTGTGAGAAGACTCTAAGTCAGCACTAACTAGATGATAATAATTATGAGTTCCAGTGGCATCCTGGGGGGCAGTCTCACGAATAATATTGACAAAGAAAATGTACACCACTTTCTATTTACTTACATTACTTATGATATCAGCAATAACATTTTCGATTACACCAAACAATATTGTGAGGTATTTATTCTGTCTACTTGTGGGCTACCGGGTAATCTGTTATATTTTGAACCTAACCCACCTAACTCATTCATTTAAAGAGATATCAAAAAAACTCTAAGCACTAAAGTTGTAGGATCTGTCATGGATTTTTAGGAAATGATATAAGACGAAACAAATGATTATCAAAAATGGCAAATATTTTACAATTTAATGTTTTCTTAAATGGAACACGCTGTATATTATACGCTTTTCTGGAGGAAAATTTCATTCTGGTTTCAAATATATATGGTTTGTATGGTCTATTTTAAAAGGTTGTGTTAATAATTACAATTTTAATAAATAACATAGGTAGGCATAGACAAAATATTAAGGGCCTATTGAATGTGCTGCAATTGTTGATATATTACGCATCTGTCAAATCATTTACATTTCTTCACAGAAATGGGGTATTCTGAAAAAGAAAAGTTTAAAATCTTTGAGATTTACTTAAAAAATAATAAAAATAAATACAAGGCGCGCCAAGAGTATATTAGTTTTTATGGTGAGAATCTAAATAGAATACCAAGTCTAAATACTTTTAGAAATATATTCAATTTGGTGCAAACCACAAAATCATAAAGAAAAAAAGAACGGTGATTCTAAATGAGGAGGAAGAATTGGAAATTCTCTATTTTCAAGGTAACATAAAATCGTTAGTTGTTGCTAGTTGATTGTGTAACTCAGATTTCAATGTTTCTAGAAAATCCACTGAATTATATACGCGAAGCCATGGCGGATTTAGACAAATCATATTGGAAAGTCTTTAAAACTTTAAAAAAATATAACATGCATCCATATAAATTCCATAGACACCAAAAATGAAGTGAAAGCGACAAAGAAAGAAGGCTTAATTTCTGTAGGGATATTTTAGCCAGACTAAAACAAGATGGGGAGTTATTTTCAAACATTTTATGGACTGATGAATCCACTTTTTGCACCTCGGGATCACCTAATAGAAAAAATTTGCATTTTTGGGCTGATGTTAATTCACACACAATCCTGGAAACAAAAAGATCTGGAAGGCGTTCCTTACATGTATGGTGCGGTATATGAACTGACAAGATTATTGGTTCAATATTTCTTGAGAACAATCTGACAGGAGCAAGATATATGGAATTTTTAAATGCTGTAGAAAATCGTCTAGATGAGTTACCTTTAAACGTGGCTAACTCCATAATTTGGCAACAGGATGGCGCACCTCCGCATAACGTTGCCCAGGTTACTAAATGGTTAAATGCCAATATCGAAGTTTGGATAGAGAGATATAGTGTTTTATCCTGGCCGCCTAACGGTCCCGATTTAACACCACTTGACACGTTTCTTTGGGGAACTTTGAAAAATAAAATATATTTTAAAAACAGCGATAATATATTAGAAGTTCAAGCACGAGTGATCAACGAAATAAATAATATTAATACTAACCATCCCGATTGGATAACTGCGGCAATTAATAAATTAAAAACGGGGTATCAAAAATGTATTGATGCAAACGGGTGTCATTTCGAGCATTTATTATAAATGGATTGTTATTTTGTTGCTTTTATTAGGTAATATATTGTTTTACACAAAAAAATTTTAAATATGGGTTTATCATCCACTAGTAGTATTTGCAAAAATTTGTTTTTCTAATGGGGATATAGGTAAAGTTTGTCGGTTTTTGTCTTTTGTTAATATTCATATTAAATTCCATTTATTTTTTTTCTATATTTCTGTAGCATCTACATACTATTTTTAACAAGAATAGTTTGCCCTTAAACAACTTATATCTAGTAGAGAAACAAAGACAGACAAAGTAATATTAAATGCCGCACATTCAATACGCCATTATTATTATTTTGTCCACGCCTACTAATGTTATTTGTTAAAATTGCAATTATTAACGCAACTCTTTAAGATAGATTATATTTTATAAACCATATTTATTTGAAATCAGAATAAAATTTCCCATCAGAAGAGCGTATAATATATAGGGAATTCCATTTAGGAAAACATTAAATTGTAAAATATTTGCCATTTTTGATGTTCATTTGTTTCTTCTTATATTATTTCCTAAAAATTCATGAAAGGCCCTACAACTTTAGTTCCTAAAGTTTTTTGATATTTCTTCAAATAAATGAGATAGGTGGGTGGTCAAAATATACCAAATCATCCTGCACAGCTGTTCTTTAAATTATTGATAATATTCTTTATTTGTGTATTTTATTTATAAATTGGTGAAGATAATCATGCAATTATCAGTGATAAACCAGCATTAAATAATATGAAATGATGACAGGTATACAGACAAACTAGCATTGAGTTACATATTCATACCAAGTCGACGAACGCGATGAAATTGACAATACAATCTTTTAAATATATTTAAAGGAAATTTTAAATTTAAATTTAATATCAAGATCCCACTCATATTTAATTTTATAATATTCTGATTACAAACTAGTGACATTTAAAATAGAAAGGAATCACGTTAAGATTTTATAACAGTGTACTCTTTTGCACCAAAGTTTGTAATTCAAATCTTTATTTCTGCGTAATATGTTTTCTTATAGAGGTTTGTACAAGGCCAGAAGGGTACTTAATTCAGTGTGATGATTGGTTGCAAGCCATTACTACACTAATGCAGTTATGGACTCTTTAGTAGGAAGAAGATCAAGTAATTCGAAAAAATCTATAATTAAATGAAAATCCGTTCTGAAATACTATTGTAAGCCACTGCTTCCCTAGTAAAGTTTAAAATAGAAGAAGAAAAGGAAAAACGAGAGCATCTGCCCACGGCCTACGCTGCGAAAGGGAAGTGCAATCGCTGTAGAACATCGTGTAATGACCTGCGACTACTTGATCTGCCATCATACTGCATATTCTAATATTATGCACCTTTCATATCCTCACATATTTTCTATTAATGGCACATCTAAGATTAATATTCTTCAGCGGATCTAAGAATTGAAATTCCTTGCAGTACCCTAGCATGCTTATTTAAAATCTTAAGCAAATGGTATATCCAAGGCAGGTTTATTGTTATTATTGAACAGGGTATTTGTTTCCTTAGTGTTTACAGATGGGATGCTGTTCTTCTCTGACACTCAATTGCTGGAAGGGATTTATAATAATGACTATTTGCCTCAGCAGTGTTTTATTCTTTTGTCAAGAGGTCTTAAGTGTTATTATAGTAAGAAATACTGGCTGGTTCTTTGTAATCGCAAGTGGTGGCTACTTTAGACGTCAAAAGCTGTAGGTGAACAATTTGTTTTATTAGATTGGTATCTATTAGTTCGCTGAATGTCGCAGTCTTCCTATATAATTTCTTATTGTAATAATATGGTAGAAAGCTTCCTGGTGTTATTATAGAAAAATGGGTAAATATTGTCTAACTTTGTTGATCTTTTTTGGAACTTCGCGTCGGTGGCAATTCACCTAACAATTTGTTATAAATGTTTTTTTTTTGCCAGGCATATTTTGGATACTGTCGATACACCGACTTACAAACTATTTTATAAAAATGACGGTATCTCACATCGGCAAAGTCAAGACGAAAATTACTAGAAGCTGTACGAAATATTTAATTATTATCTACTGGGGAAACACGCGTTTGTAAACCCAAGACTCATAATAATTATAATTTATTATCAACGTAAAATAACCTGTCTGACGAACTGAATGGCAACCCTGTAGTTTAATCAAGTCGGTATCAGACACCGGCAACGGAAGCCAGACAGATTTCCTAAAACAATCTAGGAACATGCTAGGAAGATCTGCATCTTTAGCATAGCAAAGTCACATAGCAACAACAACGGTTTACCCCGCCGGGGACGCAGAGGGAAGATAGGCGCGTGAATATAGGCATTAGCAGCACCCGTCCTTAATCCAGATTATTTATGCATCACCGTAAATACAAATGTAAACAGAACTAGATTAAAGTTGATGCTACAACCTCGAGCAGTTAAGTCAAATTTTCTAACATAAAAAAACATTTTACAGGTTATTAAGAATTATCACTTGAGAACAAATTGTTCTAAACCATTAAAAATGGATGTTAAAGACGAAATACAGAGTGGCAAAAAAGTCGCGCATAATGCCTGCAACTTTTGATTTACGATTTACTATACGAAAAAGTGACATTTATGAAAGTTGTTCAGTAAATTATTCCCCATATTTCTACCTGAATTCTCTCTGTCATTTCTGGTTTGGTTGCCATAGAGACCAACTTACTTTTTTTAAATCGAACACCCTGCATATGATTGCATATTTGGATTCTACTAGGAAACTCTGAATTTATTGTATTTTAAACTTTTATTTATTTAAAATTGTAACAAACATTATAATAACAAAGTAAATAGCCTAGAAAATTGAACGACTTAACATCGGAATAATAAACAAGTGAAACCTTTTCAGTGGATCAGGTGTTCAAAATGACCACCATCTTCTGCTAAGCAGAGCGCCAGTCGATCCCTGAACCCGTCTACAACGTTTAAAAGGAAGTCTTCTAAAATTTCCCGAATTTCAGAACTAATTCTGACTTTTAAAAATTTTAAGTCATTTGGACGGTTAACGTAGACTTTGTTCTTTAAGTATCTCCACAAAAAGAAGTCGAGCAGGGTTAAGTCCGAAGATCGCGCTGGCCAGTCAATAGCACCTCTTCTGCCTATCCAACGTCCTGAAAATTGTTCGGTTAAGTATTGTCTAACACATGCGCAGGTGCTCCCTCTTGCTGAAACCATACCTGTTCGTTTATGCCACTATTTACAGCCGGTAAAACCATTCTGCAAGAAGGAATTATGTTATTCCTAAGGTGGTGCAGATAGTTTTCGCCATTCAAATTACAATCTATGAAAAAAGGTCCCACAATATGCCCGCCCAAGCACTTACTTTTTCGGGCCTCTGTGAGTATGACCTTCCTGGAGCCAGTGAGTATTCTCAGCAGACCAATAACGACAATTGTGTCTATTAACGATGCCATTGAAATAGAAAGTTGCAAGTAGCTTTATCCGAGAAAATGATGTTTGTTGCGAAGTTATTATCGTTATTGCATCTTTGCACCCTCAGCTCACAAAATTCAGCTCTATATTTGATCGTCTTCGTTTAACTCGTGCACCAACTTTATCTTGTAGGGATGCAATTTCTCCTGCTTAAACAAATTTTTCACTGACTGATGAGACACATTAAAATCCATTGCGATTAGCCTGGATGATTGTCAAATAAAACAACGGCAGTCTACCTCCACAATATGTATTTCAATGTTTATGTTTATATCCTACATGTTTCGGACATAGAAATATCCATCATCAGGGATACAGTAGTCGATTACGACAGCTCTATCTTGCATAAGCGACGATCAAAATTATGTTAAAAATGAAATTGTAGGTTCTAATGAATGTTCAAGACTGAATGAGATGTGATATTTGAAATTTTGGTCTAGGTATCTTTGAAGAAGGGGATTCCCAGTCTGCAGCCACTGAGACAGGTGATGAAGCAATTATGTCATTTGTAGCTATTTAGAGGGGATTAATTTAAGTGAGGTGCTCAAAGATGCTTCATCTAACCGTGTCTAGGGTGTGGTCAACAAAATACTGGGTTAGACTTGAATAACACATTCTTAGGAGATAAACAATAAATGAAATTATACTATTTTAAGGTTGGAATTTATTAATTTGAAGCCAATAAGCAGGTGGTGAAGCAATTGTGTAGGTTGTAGCTAATTAGAGGAAAATGATGTAGATAGGTGCTCAAAGATGCTTCATCCAACCATGCCTGAAGGATTAGCTAACAAATTGTTAGGTTAAAGGGGGGTAGAAAATGAACATAATGTTATGATTGAAAAAAGTGAGATATAGAAAATTAAAATTGGATTTTTACCATTTTGACCAGAAGTGAAGTATTTATGTTCAAATCACATTGTTTTAGCTAATTAGATGATATTATAGCTCAAATATACTATTAAAGTCAGTTGACTTTTCAAGCTGCCATGACCATTTGACAACCAACATTTTCCTGCACGCCAGCATGGTAAAGTGAAGTATCTTTGAGCTATAATATCATCTAATTAGCTAAAGCAATGTAATTTTAACATAAATACTTCACTTCTAGTCAAAATGGTAAAAATCCAATTTTAATTTTCTATATCTCACTTTTGTCAATCATAACATTATGTCCATTTTCTACCCCCCTTTAACCTAACAATTTGTTAGCCAATCCTTCAGGCATGGTTGGATGAAGCATCTTTGAGCACCTATCTACATCATTTTCCTCTAATTAGCTACAACCTACATAATTGCTTCACCACCTGCTTATTGGCTTCAAATTAATAAATTCCAACCTTAAAATAGTATAATTTCATTTCATTTATTGTTTATTTCCTAAGAATGTGTTATTCAAGTCTAACCCAGTATTTTGTTGAACACACCCTAGACACGGTTAGATGAAGCATCTTTGAGCACCTCACTTAAATTAATCCCCTCTAAATAGCTACAAATGACATAATTGCTTCATCACCTGTCTCAGTGGCTGCAGACTGGGAATCCCCTTCTTCAAAGATACCTAGACCAAAATTTCAAATATCACATCTCATTCAGTCTTGAACATTCATTAGAACCTACAATTTCATTTTTAACATAATTTTGATCGTCGCTTATGCAAGATAGAGCTGTCGTAATCGACTACTGTATCCCTGATGATGCACATTTCTATGTCCGAAACATGTAGGATATAAACATAAACATTGAAATACATATTGTGGAGGTAGACTGCCGTTGTTTTATTTGATTATATCAACTCCACTGTAATGGACTACTTCTTCAAGCTGGATGATTGTGTTGGATTTTCATGTATTGAGAGCATGATATCCAAAGCTTTGTCTCCCCCGGTTACTGTTTTAGATCGACATGAACTTCCCTTCCCTTACACTGCCTGTTTCTCGAAATTTCTTTACCATTCGACACACCGTTGACTGATTTATTGGAGGCCTATTTGGATATAATTCATTGAAAAGTTGACAAACCTGATCTTGCGATCTCTTCATATTTCTGTAACCGCTCATTATTTTCCCAGTTTTCCCAGTATAATCCCAATATGCAATCATATGCAGGATGTTCCATTTAAAAAAAGTAAGTTGGTCTCTATGGTAACCAAACCAGAAATGACAGAGAGAAATCTTTTCCGACATATAGAGAAGAGCATTTTTATATGATTTTCAGAAAAAACTGACAGAATTGAGGTTATTAATTCTTTTTCTTTTTTCTTAAATAATTGCCGTTGTATTGCCATATTTTTCAAATAGTCTAGTACTCGCTTCATTTGCAGTGATGATGCATAACATCTCAATCCGGATTAATTAAACTACTTTTATAAATCCAGCTTAAAATCAAATGTCAAGATAGCTCACGGCGGAACCACGCTCGATGGTGACTGCAGAATTATGTGGTGCAGTTCTTAATATTCACAAAATGAGTGATTTTTAACTTCCAGGTGGGAAAGCTAAACAAAAGTCTTTTCTTCAAAGGGCGTTAGTCGAACGAGACTCGCCATTCGTGGTTCTGAAACGTGAGCAATCGTCTTATTCTTAGAAGTGTTGTGTTAATGGACGCTGGTCGAACGAGATTATGTCATTCTAAAGTTTAAGGTACCTATAGTGTCAAATTCCTACAAGTACTATTCCAATGGGACGTCGATTGACCTAGGTCACGTCATTCGTAGTCTACGACGAGTTTCTCTAAGTAAAAAGCAGTAAAATATTTCACAGTTCCTAAACCGATATCACCACTAATGTTCCAGATGTTTAGTACACTCAGTAGTGAAGTAACAGGTTGTTTCTTGCACAGTAAAGTTATATCCGCCAATGAAGTGGCTCTCTTCTTTGACTTTGTGAAAACTCATTGACTTTTTCAGTTTCAAAAGTCCTTTCCAAACTTAAGAAGAAATGCAACAAAACGAAACATTTAAATAAACCATGTCATGATCTCTTACTTACCCGTCTTCCTTATAAAAAAGTCATAAAATCCAACAAGCAGCTTATCAGATGGTATACCGCTGGTAAAGGGCATATAAAAAGGGTATAAAACCATAGCATTTTGCTTTTAACGGGGATAAAACAAGAAACTAACTGAAACGTGTTACCTTAAGATTAAAATCTTAAAAGTTTAATCCGTGAGTGTTTTATTTCTCAACGGTACGGAGTGAAGCATCTATAACAGTAATGCTCATGAAGAATGTCACAAAGCAGAAAGTTTGTTGACCGACGGGTTTTAATGTTTATGTACGCATCTCCTGAATATTATAATAAAATTCGCCTAATGATGATAGATTTGATTTTATTTACCCCAGGCCAGTTAGCAAGTTTATTGATATTCTTTTAAGTTACATAACGGTATTAGATAAAATATGTCTAATTATAAATTAAAATTACTGTTTGAAAAGTAAAAAAAGAGTTAAGATTAAATTGAAAATGATTAAATAAATAAATCTCAATACACTCTTGCATCGTTAAAAATATTGGGTAGCAAACTAAGAAGTAGATATACCGTGCGGAGGAATGTTATCATATTTTTGGATAATCCTTTCTTGTAACTATTCTAAATTTTTTTCTGATGTTTTAAAAATATTGTTCTATAAATGAGGAAAAATGAAGTAATCTATAACCATCAAACAAGATGATTTGGGTGGGAATTCAATGTCTGTTCAAAAACTGATTAATCTGTCGTCAAAATAATTGCGTACCTATACTACGATCCCAAAATAATTGGCAAAACTGTTCTTACCACCATTGACGGTGTGTGGAGAAAATAATTAACATCGATTCACACACTTTTAACTTAAATAAAAGCATTCAAAACCGCTTGGGAAGTATGTGCATTAATAAGTCGTTACATGTTGCGAGGTTTTAAAATATTTCATTTAAATTCTTATAAAATGTACCAAAAACAGCATGTCATTAAGGGCCTTTACACCCAACGGTACTTGGTCTACTCAATTTGGCAACGCAGGTGAGAAAAACCCCTGTCTAAAGGCGCTCGCACGCTTTCTTATCGCCTCTAACCAACGTTCAATGCCGTAGACAAGTTTCAATCAAGAGGATATTAGCAATTCAGTTTCATTATTTTGGTGTTATTTTGGTGGTTATTCAAAACAGCAAATATTATAATGCAGGTGAGTTCTTCAAGTGATAGTAACCAACAAGTTACAAAACGACGTCATTTTAAACCTGGGTAGCGTACAATAATTGTAAAAAATGTGTATGAGGGAATTCTAAGTACACACAGTGGAATATCATTTACTGATGCAGCAGAACTGTGTGCCACATTGACTAAGACATCTTGCCGTACTGTTTATAGAACTACCAAGGACAATAGGAATACTAAAGTGTCCGATCAGAAGGAAACAAGAGGACGGAAAAGGATTTTTATTGATCAGCAAACAAAGTTAGCTATTCGTCGGAAAGTGTACGTAACGCCTTTATCAATGGACTGTCCACTGGATTAAAAGCTCCTTCAGGAAAAGGACGTCGGTTAATTATAACCCACATCGGCATCGGGAGTGATTTTGGTTTTCTTGAAGGTGGGTTAAACGTGTTCGAGTCTCGTAAAACCGGTGATTATCATGAGGATATGAACTCGGGAGTGTTTGAAGATTGGTTTAAATCCATCTTACCGCGTATTGAACGTGGGTCGGTAATCGTGATGGATAATGCACCATACCACAGCCGTCGGGTGGAAGCTTTGCCAACTTCTGCGTGGCTAAAAGGAAAGATGATTGTTGACTGGCTCAAAGAAAAAAAAATTGCATTTGGCGAAAAAATGCTAAAAGTACAGTTGCTCGATCTTGCAAGACTTCACAAAAAAAATATACGAAATATGTAGTGGATGAAATAGCTCGTGAACGAGGTGTTACAATATTACGTTTACCGCCTTATCATTGTGAACTAAATCCAATCGAGCTTATATGGGCACAGATAAAGGGCGAAGTGGCGCGTGAAAATAAAACTTTTAAATTCAAAGATGTTAAAGAACTGGTAAAAACGGCAATAGTGAATGTACAAGCAGCAGATTGGCATAAGTGCGTATTACATGTCGAGGGCGTAGAAAAAAAATTCGGGACTTAGATGCACGCGTTGCAGTCATGGTAGAACCTATTATTATAAATCCTATAGATGACAGCAGTAGCGAGAGTAATGAAATGTTTTCATCGTCAGATAGTGAATAATCGCTGGAATGGTAATATTGAATTTAAAATTGTAACGTATTGTCATTATAATACTTTTTAATGTCGACGTGAAATATAATTTGTCGAATTATTTTCAATTAGTGTTCATTAGGTAACAACAGTAGGACATTTATAAACATTTATAATTTAGGTTTAGGTTTTGCCCTTAATCCAGTATTATATGTTTCTATTATTATGTAGTATAATAAAAACATTATGAAAATAACATATACCGTTGCTTTATTATTCTTTTTTCATTTTATATCTGCGTAATTTAGTTTCTCTAATTACTTCATTAGATCACCAAATGTAAAAGCTTAATTTATTTTTCAGTTTAATTTATAATATATTTATTATAGTAAATGTAAATTAATATAATAATAAACAAAAAATTCATATATTTTTTGAATTATTATTGTTTAAAATGACACGCCTCTGGAATTGGCGTTTCCTTTACGTCTTGCACACCCTGGTAAAAATGAGTCACTGCCAATTATTTTGGTACCGAAGTATAAGTAGTTAATAGCTTCAACGGATGTATGGGCGGTTGCACCGTCCAGTTGAAAATAACCAAAACGTAGTTTATCGTCAAGGAATTGCTCTACAAATGGATTCAAAATATTGTTCCTATACCGTTGTGCTGGATTTAGCGTCAACATATCGCGCGACAATACATCGAACGACAATTCACCGCCGACAATTCATCGCTACGACAATTTATCGTGCGACAATTTATCGCCGTATTGTTATATATATATATTGTAACAATTAAAACAGAAGATATATAGACTTATATTGGTTAAACAGCGCTAACACGGTTTCTAATCCACCTTTTTGGTCCCAATTCGCCTTTTTCAAGTTCACCGGGGAATATTAATTCAGGAAACCTGAACTAACCCCTTAAGAGGATTAGGTAATTATAGTATTAAGTAATTATAGTACTCAACATAACCCAAAATGAAAAATATAGAAATTATATCTGTAAAATCATTAACAGGTATCTAATTTAAATATTATAATTTTGGTATTTCAAGGAAGAGAATTAAGTAATTATGGTACTCATGAAAAATATAGAAGAATTTGCGATGAATTGACGCGCGATGAAGTGTCGGCGATGAAAAGTCGCGCGGTGAAATGTCGTACGATGAATTGACGGGACACAGTTGTGCTGTAACTGTGTCATGGAAAAAATTAGGACCAACAATTCTTCCTCGGTAAACAGCCAACCAGACACCAATTTTTTGAGGGTGCAATGTGAACTCTACAAAAAGAATGGAGATTTTCAGTACTCCACATGCGTGCATTCTGAGAATTCATATAACCGGTGAGGTGGAACCAGCCTTCATCAGATAAAAATGTCATGTCTAATAAATCGTTTATTTCCAATAAATTTCGGGTAAACTGATTCCTCTCTTTCAAAATATGCAGCTCGTATTTTTTGGAACACTGGCACTTTATAAGGAAACACATTTAACTGTTTTATCAGAATAGTCTTGCATATTCCATAAGATCTTCCCACCCAATCTGTTGGTGTATATTGCATTATTTCATTAACGTTTGTAACAACTTCTTCTGTTCTTACAGATGGTCTTCTAGTTCCTTTATTATATTGTATATAATCTGTTTCCCTAAACAGAGTCATGGCTCTTCTCAAGCAATGAATAAAAATCTTCAGAAAATCGTCCACGCACAAACGCTGATTATATTGCCACTTACCATTTACTCTGACCCCGTTTCGAAGATACGCTTCAACTATAAATTTTTTGTGCTGTTCCATAAAATCCATTGCGTGAATTATTCAAGAAATTGGATAAATCACGGATGTATCAAATTACTTGTAACATCAAAAATCAAAATCAAGATCAAAATCTTTATTTGGTACTTGCAAAATGCAGCCATCTAGGATGGATGTACACGTCATTTAACAGAAAAATAAGTATAAATAAGTATAAATAAATATGTAAGTGACAAGGTAGGTTAAATTTAAGTCTTATGATTCGTTTTTGGGCTACAAATATTCTTTTTTATGGAAGTAGTCCATCTCACAGTGGAGTAATATTTTAAGTGAGGAATGAAACTCAAAGTCTGCTCCACTAATTTAATAAATAAGTTCAGATTAAAATCCCATACATGTTTCAAAGGTATAAACCTTCATCTTCAGTGGGTAATTATTAAGATGTTGTTATTTATGAAGAGACCAATGACATTGTTAAATTTTAAGGATTTGGTACGACTCCACCATGATGGTCGTACCCTATTACAATTTCCCAGTCAAATTTGGGGTTTTCAATAAATTTAAAATAAAACAAAATTCAATTTAAATTCATTTTATTTAGTTAGTTTTACTTTTATTGTTAATATGTACAAGTTACCTAATTAAAGTTACATATGTTTTCATAAAAATTTTTTCTGCAACATTAGTTTAAAATTTAACAATGTCATTGGTCTCTTCATAAATAACAACATCTTAATGATTACCCACTGAAGATAAAGGTTTATACCTTTGAAACATGTATGGGATTTTAATCTGAACTTATTTATTAAATTAGTGGAGCAGACTTTGAGTTTCATTCCTCACTTACAAATATTCTGTTGGACTCAACTGCATGTCCCCATAATATGATGTTATAATTTAAATGGCAATATACTAGTGAATAGTAAACAAAGCTTTCTTCTCGATTATATTTTTTAGCTGTAAAATAGCAAAGTATGCTGAATTAATTTTCTTACAAATATAGGTTGTGTGATGTATCCAGCTCAAGAATTGGTCCACATATAATCCTAGAAATTTACATGCTTTGGAAGTTTGAATGAGAGGAATGTTTATACTGGGGGAGTTATTTCTGCATCTAAAGTTAATACACACTCTTTTTTGGACATTTAAGATCAGATTATTTCTGTCACACCAGTCTTTAAAGTTTCTAATCACACTTTCTATCACCTGTTCGAGTTCCTCCGGAGTCCGCCCCGAGATCACCACAGAGGTGTCGTCAGCGAACATGACGACGTCGCCATTATGTATGAACTTAGGCATATCATTGATAAAGATTAAAAAAAGTAATGGCTCAAGCACGGAACCCTGAGGCACTCCAATATCAATATCCGCAACTGCATATATTGCAATTGCATGATTCCTAACATCATTAAATACAATATTTTTTTCACAAACGAAACGTATGGAATTATTATTAAACAATTTAGTAATCTCCTATGAATTTAAGTCCAATTACAAAATGAAAAGTTTCTCTCTCATAAATATTATCTTAAATGAAATAATAGTTATAAATTTTAAGTATAGGATTTAATCTATAATTTATGTCGTGTTTATTAGCATCGGCTTTTTATAGCCTACACTTCAGTAGTTTAGAGTTATCCATTGTTTATGGGGCCATTATTTATAATATTAAAAACGTAATGAAAAGCTACAAGGTGGCTTGGAAACTTATTCGAAATGGATATTATTCTATTTTACCACAAAGAGGCACTTTAGCTCTTGCGAATATGTTTTGATTATAAAAAATATGATATGCAGGGTGGCAACTATTTTATTGAATTAGATTAATCCGAAATTGTTGCTAGTAAAATAAATAATATTGACATCTAGTGTTTTATTTCAGAACATGCAAACTTATAAAATTTTTGTGTCACTGAAGTATCTCTATTCCTAAATACAAAATAAAAGCCATTCACAGGGTCATTCACGGTGAGTGGCATATTAGAAGATCTTGGGAACTATACGAGAAATTACATTTATTTTTTATTCTTTTATTTATTTATATACCTACATATATGTCAAACTTACAATTATAATAATTATCAGCAATTTGCTGTAAGTTAAATTAATTAGTTAACTATAGTAGTAAATATAGGTTTTAGCATCAAGATGACCAAACATCCGTATATGCTGACTTAACTGCCTACTATAATCTTATACAGTTTAAAAAATTGCCTATATCCAAAGTTTTACAACACAAAGGAAAAAGAAAAATAAAACAGAAGAAAGAAAGTACATTGGTTTCACTCTGCAATAACAAAATAACAATTTAAATTTTTCCAGATTTTTACATATATCTTCATATTATGTTCTATACTTTTTCTTATTTATATTATGCTTGGTTATATTTTTAATATATTGAGGTAACATATTCATGAACTTTGACGCAAATTTTGCGAAATAATGGTGCAAAAACAGGAAGAAAATGACAATTTTTTAATCAAATAGTTATTTCGGATGAGGCAACATTCATGTTAAACAGGAATGTCGATCGACATAATTATCATTACTGGGCTAATCAGAACCCACATTGGATGAGAGAAACACACACTCAACACCCCCAGAAAGTAAATGTGCAATCATTATGTGTTCGCAATCCACGGTACCCCTAACCCCATTTCTGCGCAAAACATCCAGAATCATGTCAAGGTGTCGAATGCCTTTGCTAGATCGAGGAATACTGTAATGCATTTTTCTTTGTTGTCGAGCTTATCAGTGACTGTTTTCGATAACTCATAGAAGGCACTAACTGTTAATTAACTCGATCCGCTGACAAATATGTTTTTGAAATTTTGTTATTGGATAGTAGTGATGCTGGTCTTTCTAAGAGGGAGATTTTGACGTTTTCATCACTTCCGCTTACTTTAAATGAGATGCTATATATCCACACTTTAATATTTTTAATTTATCTGTAAAATCCCCAGTACCTTTTGTTAAAAATACCCTATACTTATCTTTAGCCGTTCTTGAGATAATAATTATTAATTATTATTTTCAAATGCCTATAATTCAAAAACGGCTTTAGATTGGAACATACGAGTTATTAGCAAATAAATAGGAAATTCAATTTTCCTTTTATTGGTAAATTAGGGCATTCCATTAAAAAAATTGACTTATGTGCGTTAATACTTTATCCCAACAAAATTTAATTTTAGATACACCCTGTATAACAAATATCTAACATTTGTCATGAAATAAAAATAACCATATTTTCGCTAAAAACTGTCAAAATTTAAAATGTTTAACTACACTAGTTCCAAAGTTATTCGACTTTATTTTTAACGTATCTTTTAATAATTTTGATCTCAGAAACGGCTATAGGGTACTATTAACAAAAGTTGCTTGGAATTCTACAGATAATCCAATAACCGGAAGTGATGGGAACGTCAAAATACCCCATTAAAGGTCAGCGTTCCTTATATCCAATAACAAAATTTCAAGAACATATCTTGTATAGTTCCCGAGATCTTCTAATAGGTCACTCACCGTGAATGATCCTGTATAATTTTTAGTTCCATAAAGTAAAATCATCGTTATGTTTTTTTTAGGAACATTGTATAAAAAATAGCTTAATGAATGTCCAATAAGAAACCAGTTTCAGGATAGTTTCATCGAGTCGAGACCTAGTAAGCAGGTTTCCCATTTTTTACCTATGATTCGTTCCAAAAACACTCAAACTATACTGAATAAAAGTTCTTAATGCACCATGACACTTTCGTAAGACTTTTATGGGGCATTTCACATTTCACACCTTTTAACAAAATGGCACTGGATTTTACAACATGTTATGTAAATTTTATATTTTGTTAATTTGCATCGAAAATTAACAGTTCCTTGGTATACCTGAATAAGCGAGAATAAAAAGGAAGCTGTGTAGCTTTCCCGTTATTATTTGGAATTTTATATTTTGAAAACGAATTCGACTTGGAAGTCGAATAAATAATTTTTTAAATAACTTTAACGTGTATTGAACTTTAGATGATGTGTTCAAATTGTAAACCATTTCATAAGCCAAAAAGTTTTTACTTAACTGTCGTAAGTAAATAGTACATTGTATACCTAGTAGAAAAAGCTGGACATTCCTGGATTACTGAAAAGATAAGGCGGAGTCCGGGAATGTGACTTTTCCTACAAGGAATACATTTTTCCGAAAATCGAAAATTATTCAAAGGACATAAATTATTACAATCAACTTGCTAAAATTTTGAAATAAGCATTATTAATTTTATTCACAAGTAAAGGATGCCGTGAAATATTTGTTTCGTAACTATGGAAATGAAGTAATATTCAATTGTCAAACACGACGCACGAAAAGTTTATTTTTGGCGTTTTCCCATATTGTTTTCCGCGTTTTTAAACGTTATTAAAAGTAATAGTAAAGTGTAAAATATTGAGTGATGATTACTGTTCCTTTTCTGAAACCCTCGCAGAACTCAGGAAGCCAGTAAATACAATACAACCGTTTCATGGAATATCGTAAGAATAAAAATGCAAGTTCCTTTTCAGAAAATGTTGTAATGGCATACTTTCTGGAGTTTAGTTCCAAGATGAAATCTTAAACTTTGTGGGCGAACTATTTAATGTTGAAGGCAACCCTTGCAATTAGACATGTTGTGGATATATACAAAAATTATTGAAACGGCAGGCAAAAGCTTATGGCTAAAAAATTCAAGATTTTAACTTAAGAACAAATTTATCCAGGAAGTTTCAGATTAAGAATATTTAAAGAATAAGGTGAGTAAGGGATATACAGAAGAGTCTTACTAATAAGGTGCAGGTGGCAAATTAGATTTTCGCAGCGGAAAATAAACAATTATATACATTTGATGTATGTATGTTCCCCCAATTGAAATGGTAGTGTTGTCATCATCCTGTAGATGAATAATAGGTACGGCCATGAGAAAGTTGAGACCGGAAATGTCTTTTTTGTGAAAAAGTAGGAAATTAAACGAAATCTTAATAGTAATTGGACGAAGCGCTAAAAGTGTTCAATTTGATACACTCTTTACAGGACCTACCCTTGTCCTGGTCCCTGTCCTTGTCTTTAGGTGTTTTTGTTTTTATGTTAGTTGGATTAGTTAGATAGGTATTTTGGTTGGCTAATGTAGGTAAGGTGATCGTAGAAAACGACATCCTAGAAAAGTGTACCTACTCCAATCAGTTTGCTAAAGTGAAAGTAGGAGTTGAACATAACTTTGAGCTAGATTAGCTTGAATATGTTCGACTAGACGTTTGTGTTAGTGCCAATAGGAATAAAGACAACATGTGGTCCAGTAATAATTGGAAAAGAAGAATTATTCGGTGAGTGCATAGATTTAAGCATAGTTTGTTGGCGAATATTAGATATGGGGCTTATAAAATGGCAATGATAATAATAATAATAACGTTAAACGTGATAGATACAATAGATACAAAGTTAAATAATTGTAGAAAATTTAAAGTTTTTAAATAGCATTTATTAGTTGAATAATATTGAAGTATGCTTTCGATAAGTGCCATGTTATAATATTTTGTTTTTTAAAATTTGTCCTGAAGTTCTTCTTTTTGACAAGGAAATGGTTTAAATGAAATATGGAAACGCATTTCGAATAAAATTTGAATTATACTATGGTTACCTAGACCTATCCGTTACAGTTATCGAGTGTTAATTTTATGAATAGTGTTACCAGTGGCAATATAATTTTTTTTGTCGCTTGCCATGGACGGCTTTGACGGGCAATTATTTTTTTTTAATAATCTTAGGTGATTGTAAGCGAGACAATCTAGTTTCGGTTAGCTTCGTTTGTCGATTGCTTAAAGAATAAATTTTGAAAAAAGTTTTAAAATATGATATTTTTTCGTGGAACAAAAGTTAGGTATGGGAAGCGTAGTATAATTATAAAAATGAGATTTAAAATGGATTTAGATTAGGCATAAAAAAGAGAAGGTAGGGTTACTTTGGCAAACTCCTTTACATGTGCATGAAATGAAAGGGGACGTTCAGTGATTTACATTTGTCGATAGGTGCAATGATATTTACCGTTAAATAAGTATCGATTTAAAAAAGTATTTAAAAGAGAATTTTGAATATGTCTAGAGGATGTTAAAAATTTGGGCATTAAGTTGTGAAGCTCTCTTGTAAACTAAAAAAGCCAATATTAATTGTTGTCAAACAAATAAAATTGTTAGTGTGGAAAATATTCAGCAAAATTCCCATGTTCTTCCAGTGTTCAATACTTGTACTAATTTTCAAATAGCCGTACATATAACGAATAATTCTTTTTAAAATGTATTTTATAATTATGGAATTCTTAAATTGTCAAATTTCGAAAAAACTTGTTCTCAGTTTTTAGTTTACAAATAACTGTAAAGAAATAATATTTCCTTACAGTACAAAAATAAATATTTTCTAACAGTTATTTTCAGTGCAAGGAAATATTAACTTTTTCTTTTGTTATCTTATGTTATAAATGTTATCAAAAATGTCAATATTTCCGATCGATTTTTGGAGAAGAATGTTTTGGCCCAAGAAAACCTAATTTAAATAGAAATTACGTAACTCTTGCCAATATCCTGCACATTCTGCTAAAATTGACAAAGTTTTACTTTTATTTAAAATTTCCGCCTCATGTTGACTTTTCCTTTCTTTCATTAACAGCTCTATTAATTACTTAATTACTAATGCAAAAGCCATGTTCCACTTAACTCACACTTTATTCATCGATCAAGTAAATACTTACGGTTTCATTAGAGTTTGTCATGTAGGTCAGTTAACTAAATCAATGACTTTCTTTTGTTATTGTCAATGGCGCTGGCGTTCGTATCGGGATAATACACCGGGCCAACTTCCATTTTGGATCAGACATTTCATTTCGTTTATATCAACCATATTATTGTTTATTTAAAGTGGGTAGGGTATTCACTTTCAATACCCCATTGTTTTTAAGTAGGCTTTACATGTTATTTAAGTTGTCAAAGGAAAGCGACAGTATGCCATTTGAATTTTAAATTATTTTAGGAAAGATTCCTATAACGTAAAACAAATCATATTTGATGTAAGAAATGAAGATAGTAAAAAAACTAGTAAAAATTAACATGCAACCTTAGATTTTTATCAGTGTTTTTTAAAGTTAAAAAATTGATAAGGAATCAACTAACGCGCTTGACAAAAGTGGGGTACATTTGTTGTCCTGTAACTCATGCACAGCTAAATATGCTGGACAGACAGGACCACACATTCAATTTACCAGGGCGTTGTGTATGACCTCCTCTTATCCAGTGGGGATTTTAATTTGCCCAAAACCTACAGTTGTGTCTATTGACTTTAGCATTTAACATAAATGTTGCCTCGTCCGAAAATACTATAAATTTGAAAAACTGGTTATTTTGGTCAAACCTTGACATCATAATATCACAAAATTCAATTCTTCGCTCATAATCATCTTCTGATAACAACTCTTGAACTAATCTATTTTAAAAGGGTGATATTCATGTTTTATTAAAACATTATGGACGGATTTGAAGCAGACGTCACTTACTTGAGAAATTTTTCTTAATGAAGAAACAGGGGTTTTAACAACATGTTGTAAAATTCCTAAACTTTTCTCTTCATCTACTACTGCTGGTCGTCCTGATCGCCGCCTATCTCTACAATTTTCAGTTTCTTCGAACCGTCACACAGTTTTTAGAACAGTTGCTTTTGAAATTGGATTTCGGTTTGGAAATTCATTAAATAGATTTTTAACCTCTTCGTAAGACCTGACCCTATCGCCATATCTTCTCATCATAAGAATTGTAATTCTTTCTCTTTCAGTTGAAGACATTTTTGCATGTAAAAATTACAGCTTTTATGACTTTACATCAAAACTAAACTGGTGTTTTATTTATTAATAAATAAAACACAATTTGTTGATAGTTTCAAAACAAGTCGTTATTTCGAAAACTACTGATATTAGGAACAAAGTATGTTATACCAAAAGTGTAACAAATTTAAAGTAAAAACTATAAATGAAAAAATATGTCATATCAATTAATTAAAATAGTTACCCACACAAATCTATTCTCCACATTTATTGCCTGTTTTAGATTGATGGAGACAGAAACTTATTGATCTTTTCAAGCAAAATGCCGAAATTTCTCTATGAAAAACTTAATGACCAAGAAATCAACTACAGGATATTCTAAGTAAAAGTAGACGCTGCTATTGCAGGGTGTTACATTTAAAAATATAAAATTCATTCGAATTGCAGACAAACTAAAAACTGGCAACAACGCCAACATCGTCATTCGGTGCGTCAGATCTTCTTACACACCTGTAGTTTGGTTTAAATCAGCCAATAAATTGTGATGTTATTAAGCCGTTTCCAGACGTTATACACAACCTGTCGAAGTAGAAAAATGAAATTTCAACACAAGATGGATCTTACTGCACCAAGCCAAAGGTACTAATCATGTTTGCACAAAAGGCAGAGTTACTATTTTTCTCACCAAAGTGGCGAGTTACCTGAAAGTAAGTACTACAAATGTCTAGTTGACGATTGATTTACAGTGCGGAAATACGTTTTTTGAGTTGTAAATGAACATAATTTACGCTTTGAAACTGTCAAGTTAACTAAAGGCATTCGCATGTGCTGCTGATGATGATGGACGATTTGCTTCGATCGTTTACGTCAAACCCTCGGACTCGAAACTGATTCATTGTCGGTTGTATGGAAATTACAACAATGGAGAATTCGCTTTTCTGTGGCTCAGACTTTTTTCTTCATTCTTAAACAATTTATTAGTGGTAGATTACAGTGAAGAAAATTTCTCCCCTTGAAGCAAAGCTGTTTGTATCCAGGGATTTTTGAATCCTCAACTATCGACTACAATGTATATTTACGAAATCCAACTGTTATTTTTATGCTTTAAAGACGAACAGAAGAAGAGAAAAAAAATTACCAGCAGCTAAAAACCAAACATTTACCATAAAACGTCTTTTAGCTTAAGATCAAGGAGAACTTCTAGTTTGAAATCATAAACGACTGGTAATATTGCTTCTTTAATGGTAATTACACAACTTAAGTGTTTTAATAGAAAGATTTATGGAGGAGACTTAAACTGGTATTATTTTCTAATTAGTAAGGGCTTACACGGTTCAATTACTGTAGGATCATTTACTTTGGCTGGCTAAGACATGTGATATACCTAACATTTTCTTTAAGTAAGATAATTGATTAAAAGTGAAAAACTGAATTGCCGTACCTCTTTTTGCTAACGTTAGAAGACAGATTCCTATGCTTAAAGTAGATCTGTTATGGACCAAGGTATCACTATCCTGTTATACTCCATTCCACAATAATTCGTTGATTTCCCGACCGCAATAAAATTTAAACCCAGCCATAAATAAGTGCCTTTTGAAAGGCTACAGGTCCTGATTACCCACTAATTTCAATAGTTTAGGTTAGCTATTTTCAACAAAACAACAAATATAAAATGATAGGTAAGTATCTATATTTTAATCATGAAATTAAATAGCTATTAATATTTATACAAAAATACTAATCTACAATATTATAATATCATCTACGCCTAAACTAATTATTAAGGGCCTTACGTTACTATTAATTATGTTATTATATTGGTATATTAGATAGGTTAACGGCAAATTGCAGGTGTTCAATATAAAGCAGAGTATTTTCATCTTAGTTCATCAGTCGTTTGGTGTTTGTCAAGCTGTGCGTTAAAGGTATTTTCGTGTGTGTTATCGAGCATCCAAAATATGTCTGATCTGTGTGAAACTTCAGACAATATTGCTTCCGGAAGTTATGGTGTAACGAAGAAAAAACAGTTATCACTTGATGCCAAAAACAGCGTAAAGAACGTTTACTGTACCCTTTTAGAAAAAGGGAATGACCGGAGTGCAAGTTTCAGTGAAACGAGTATTTTGACCAAAGTTGCATTAACGACAGTAAAAGATATAGTGACCAAATCCATCCAGCCAAGGAAAAAACGGCGTGACAGCGGAAAATTGAGAAGCATCGAAGAAGCTGATAAAGACTTGATTCGGAGGAAAGTTTATGACATGTACAGTAAACAAATAGTCCCAACAATAGATACGCTAAAAAAGGTACTTACAGCAGACGAACTAACCGACATTTCTTGTGGTAGGACAAGCCCTTGGAGAATAGTAAAAGCAATGGGTTTTAAATATCGTACCATTGACAAACGACAAGTACTAATGGAATCGCAGCGTTTACAAATATGGCGTAGAGATTATTTGAATCTTATCAGACAAAATAGGGAAGAAAATCGTTAAATTATATACTTGGACGAAACTTGGTTTGATACCCACGACACTCCTAAAAAAGGTTGGAGCGATTCAACAATCAAATGTCAAACTAAAGCTCCCTCAAACAAAGGACAAAGAATTACGATATTACATGCAGGTTCAGAAAATTGATCTATTCTGAATGCTCTATTATTATCTGCGAAGAAAATTGCCAATTCATCTCTGGATTATTATCAAGACACAGATGCTACATTGTTTGAAGATTGGTTTCAGAATCGTCTGCTTCCGAATGTGCCCAAAAATAGTGTTATTGTGATGGACAATGCTAGTTACCACAGTCGCCAACTAAGTAAAGTGCAGAATTCAAATAATACAAAAGTGGAAATTCAAAACTATATGATGGAAAATAATATATATTTCGAGGAAACCTATACAAAAAAAGACGTTTTAAATGTTTTAACAACATTCAATATTGAAAAAGAATATATCTCTGACAATCTCGCAAGTGCTAATGGTCACACAGTTTTACGCCTCCCTCCGTATTACTGTATTTTTAACCCAATAGAACATATATATAGAGCCAGTTAAAGACGATGATTAGAAGAGGAAACACATCCCCTACACTAAGTTCTGTTGTAGAATTAATTAAAAAATGTGTAAATAATATCCCAGTAGAAAATTGGAAAAATTCTGTGAGACACGTGATCCAAGTCGAAGATTCCTATAACATAATTAATAGTAACGTAAGGCCCTTAATAATTAGTTTAGGCATAGATAAAGAGGAGAGTGACAGTGAAACAGTGCTAAATATAGAGTAGGTTAAGTTAAATATTGTATTATTAAAATATTGTAGATTAGTATTTTTGTATAAATATTAATAGCTATTTAATTACATGATTAAAATAAAGATGCTTACCTATTATTTTGTATTTGTTGTTTTGTTGAAAATAGCTAACCTTAGCTATTGAAATTAGTAGGTAATCAGGACCTGTACCCTTTCAAAAGGTCTGGTGCCTACACAATAGATATTTGTCAGGCAACATATTTATAATTGGGATTACGACTGAGGGTTGTCATTTAAATTTTATTGGGGTCGAGAAATCAACGAATTATTGTGGAATGGAGCATACAATTCAATGAAAAGCATAGTTTAACACGGTGATAAATAGAAGTTTTATATGAGTAATTTATAGAATAAGAAGCAATCATGCTCTACACCCTAAATATAAAAGAAAAATTGGTTTGCTCATGACCTGTGTGAGTGTGGTGACGTGGGTGATATGGAGCTCCCGATGAATTCATCATAGAATTACGCTGTTTAATGGGTTGAATGGTTTAGTTAAACATTAATTTAACCTTAAGCACATTATCGCTTTAAATAATGTAAACATTTATATAATTTATACAGATACATAATACACTCGCAAATTAAAATATAAAGATATTGTTACATGCTGAAATCTCTAGTGCATAAGTAAAATTTTGTAAGCCTACAAAAATTGTTAGTTCGGGTTCAATTAAACTATAACCATAAATTAAAAAAAATAAAAAAAAAAAACAAAAAAATTAAGAAAAAAACAAAAAAAAAGTTAATTAAAAAAAAAGTAGAAGAAGCATCATATAAAGTAAGCCGAATATTATTATGTAAATTGCAAAACTATAAAAGATCACAGCTGTTAAACTTCATGTAAGTAAGAATGAAAAGTCGTGATGATTAAAATAAAAGCAAATAAAAAATAAAATTATAATAAGATGTAACAAGTTTGGTTTTAATCAGTGCTATAAAGACTGATAATGATAATCGATTAGCATGTACGTTTTTCGGCAATTTAGGACCTTTTGCTTGTTGTTTATTTATTTTGAATCCTGGAGTGATAAAAAATTGTTGACACACATTATTATTTCGTAGATTTTTTTTATAATTGTTTATCATCAGAAATTAAATACGTTATTTGAATAATTCATGTAGTAATTTTATTTTTATTTAATTTCTTTTGGGCATGGGATATTACTTTCATAAGTATGGGTTTTAAAAAGTTTTGGTTAATTATGCGGTTTCAGCCTCCATTCTGCTTATGAAAAGCATAATATTGTAGTGTATAGATTACTAGGTTTATCGACAAAACAGTTTAAAAAGATTTTAAGCAAATAATTGCAAATGACAGTGGGAAAATTTTTTTGATTAATAATTTTAGCGATTGTGTATTTAATGTTTGTCGATTTTAATTAAAGTAATTTTAATCTGAACAAAGCTCAAACAAAATCAACAACAATACATATTAAAAATACCATGGTCTATGAGCATTACACTATAAACTTCAAATTTTTCTTTAAAGGACGATAGTTCGTTGCTAATGTCTGCTAACGGTGAAGGTCAAGATCGTTAAGGTACATCCTGTATAACATTTGCTTGGATTATTTATTGCTGTATTTTTGCAAGTAATTAAGCCATTCAGTGGGTTTTTAAATATAAAAATAATGACACTTACCGTTGTCGTTATGAAGTGCAGCCATGTCCAAACGACTAGCGGAAGAATTATCTTCATTTTCGCTAAAAAAAGAAAATAAAATTATTTACTTGCATTTTATTTCAACAATTTTTCTACTAAACTTGTTGTATGCGATGAGACAAGATATTGAGTCTGATAAATCGCTAAAGTCTTCTTAAAAAATCAAATATTATATATATCCCGACGCACGAGGCTTGCCGTAGGAAACAATGCGAATAAAAATAGTGCAATAATGCCGATTTGACTAACACACATTTGACTAAAGGACAACTAAATATTTATGTATATGTATAGATTATAGTGGGTAAATAATTACTAAAAGACTTGAAAGAGTATTAAAATGTAGGCATAATACAAAATTATTTAAATTTTCCATGACCTGCCTCGCTATAAATACAGCATTTAAGGGTAATAAATATTATGATGCATTTTTTAAATTAAAAAAAAATATATAAATCGTGTTTGTTATAAATAAAAAATAAAGTGACTACAAAATAGTAATTTGTATGGAGACCTCTAGCCTCTATCAAATTTTTAACAGACAATAGCTAGCTAGAGCACTTTATTTATTTTTTTAATAATTAAATGAAAGCGGTCTCGACACTCATCTTAGCAATAATAAATAAACGACAAGAGATATCGATCCCCTGTTTTCAGATTTCGTTTTCTTAACTAATAACCTACCAAACGAAGTAAAAAAATCATCTGTAGGGTACCATTTGCATTTATGAAGTAATCGGAACTAGTATAGCATTTTTTTCAACAGCGCCACCTACCGCATAGCATTAAAATAAACAGAATTTTTTTAAAAGCCATGTTCAATCAACTTTAAAAGACCTTTAAAATAAGCCCTAGTTTGTTATATTCGGTTACCGCAAACCTAAGTTACATCAGTTTAAAGTAACTAAATTATTATCGGTCACCCTGCCGTTGCCATGGTGATAAGAGAAAAATTGTCATTATAAAATTTGTAGATATTTGAACACGGAATGTAAAAAGAGAATTTCTTACCTACATTAAATATGAAATGTTAGGAGATATTAACGACTTTTTGTGACAACATAGCAAAAACGACCCCTAGCGGTAAAATTAGGAACTTTCAAATTCTCTTGGCAATATTTTGTTAATAATTTTTTTACCTTTAAATCGTAACATGAATAGTTTTCGAGATATAGCCGCTCCGTACCCTTAACTGATCACCCTGTATATACTATATAGTTATCGTTTGTGCCACACTGTGCCGGAAGGAATTAATTGCCCAAGGCTTAAGCCGTAGGCTATTACATGCTAATTACAAAACAATTGTAGATAATACGATTGTAAGAAATTCACCATATTATTATGGGAGTTTTCTTTACTTGCAAAATTTTTGAAAGACGGATTTTTTCAAACGATTTGACGTGTGCGTAATATACGTGAGCGAAATAAGAAATAAGCCATACATTTTTAATTATTGTAACATTTAGTTCTTACTACATAACTATACTAAGTATCTATTTATATCCTAATTATAGTTTTAATATCGTTTGTAGGTCTGATGAAGGTTTAATTATAAAATTAACTGAAAGTCAACGTAAACAAAACTTTAATTTGAAAGTGACTGAAAAAAGTCCAACAAATTATATATCCAAGAATTTAAGGATTTTGAAATTTCGTAGAAAATGTTCCACAAATTGGTGATCATTTGCAGATTTATAAAAGCTATTTAATAAAGAAGGTATCCCGTTTTCCATTAAAAGAAATTTAAATGTCTTCCAGAAGGCACCTTCGAAAATGAAAAGTACTGTTTTAGTTTTTAAGTGATGTGGCAACTTTTTTATATTTCTTTCTTGATTAAAAGGCTGGAGAGGGAGGGATGATTTAGACGGATAACGTATAAGCTATTTTAAATGCTAAATGTCAGACTTGTGTTGATATAATTATAAAATTAATAAAACCAGACACCGGCAACATAAGATATTGCACACTGCCAATGAAATGTGAAAGGTTAACAATAAAAAACATAAGGCAACAGCCACGTAACTTACAAGGTTATAATATATAGTTATAAGTACTAAATAAAAGTAAATATAGACCAGGCACCATAATGTTAATCCAAAGATATATGCATGGAAATAAAATTATCAAAAAAATGAGGTATTGGTATTAGTTACGGAGGCTTTATCGATTTATACACCTGCTAAGATGTTCCTTAAAGATCTAAAGTCAGCATTTAAACTGTACCCCTTAGAAGAGCCATTTTGAGCACAACAAAATACAAAACTTTAAATAAACCGCTCTTTTTATAACGTAGTACACACAATTTCAATAAATTTAATGATATAATTTTTAAACTTCTTCCTAGCGCGGTGGGTTAATGATCTTGATTATACAAACGAGTGAGACGTTTTGAGTACACATAACGCCTTAATTCAAGTAATGAAAAAGTGACACGTCTACCTGCTTCTAGAGATAAGGGCCTTATATTGTGTTAACATCATTTTTTACGTCCCCAGCGCGTGTTCAACTTCATTTTTAAATTACCGGTTCTTTTAAATCGACTTCAAGTGGAGATAGTTGTTGCTCTTTGTAAAAAAAACTTACCGAGAGTGGTAGACGTTGCCTTTGTTTTTGTTGGAACTAAATTTTAGATCAAATAGGCCATTAGCGGTCGTATTCTTTGTTGTAAAGGGCAGGTGTGTTTTGTTTTTAGGGCATGGGAAGAAAAGTGGTTTCCAAATTCAAATATTTGAATACTTACAGTGAATGCGCTGGATCATTTGTTTCGGGTTGAGTTAGGATATTTTCGAAAACTGTGCACTATTGAAATGTTATACCGCCAGTAACTACAAAATCTTATGTGACTCCTAACGTCTATACCCTGTTTCTTAATGCCAGAGAGTAATAAAATGTAAATTTGCAATGACAGGACCCGTTAAGCAAGGTGGACAACTTAAAGGTTGCTAAATTTCAGGTAAATTGCAATGATAGTTTTTAAAAATTCCGTAATTTAGACCTAGACACCCCGAATCGGCAGTAAGTTAGGGTCAATCTAATTTGCATACAAAAAAAAGACGTGAATAAAATTAAGGTGACAGCGGCGTTACTTCAGGCAGTATATCAAAATAAAAAGTATTATAATAATTATACTTGATTATAATTATAGAGAAAGGCAGAAAATTGAGATATTAATTATTCTAATATTAAGTAGATAATAATCATAGGCATCGTAACTATAGATCCGACACGCCATTCATAAATGCTATAAAATTGTGATGCCAAAATCGTTTGGCGGCGAGACGCTGTGAGGAGCTAGGTGGGGTCGAGAGTGAGGATTACGCTGACTTTACATATGCATGCGACAAAACTCCAGGAAATCAACATCCGCTATGCCGAGTATTGTCGAGTCGATGCGGATGGCCACAAAAATGATGAAATCTGGGCGGATCCGTTATTGCTGCGTTGCCATACTACAGATAGATTTTTTACAAGGTTTTAGGTAATGTTATATATTTCCCACATCGTGTAATCTAGTCGGCAAACCAAGTGGAGGGGAGCAGTTTGTATGTTGATTTACTTTACACTGGAATACAATGATGACATCACGTTTATTTGTTATTGTTCGGTCTAATAGTTACGATGTCTATGATAATAATTTACATAAAAGTAAGAAAAATATGAAATTAAATAAATCGGAATAAATATTAATATTTATAAAAAAAATCTACTATGTATACAACTTAATTTTTAAATTTTAGTCATCATATTCCGAGTAGTCCGCTGAACTGTCGTCGTTGGGGTTCAGGGAAATAATAAGGGGTCCTACAGCGTTTTCTAGCATTTTATCAACTTCCCACATTCTTTCTTTTTTTTTAATCACATGTTCGACGTACTTACTCCATTGTTCACAATTCACTGTCTTTATTTCCTCTTGCAAGAGGTTTCCAACGTCTCTTATTTTAAAAGTGGTGTTATGCCTTGCTACAAACCCTTTCACTTGCGCCCACACCAATTCCATGGGGTTTAATTCACAGTGATATGGCGACAGGCTACGTACCGTTATATTTCGCTTTACAGCGATTTCGTCGACAACAAATTTCGTACAAAGTGGTTTATTCTATTCAACTTTACAATCTCCAGTAGCTCCTTTTCAGCATATCTTTATGAAATGGCTTCTTATTTACAGTAAGCCAATGAATGATGTCATTTTTTTTCCAAGAAGACGTTGGTATTTTTTCAGATTTTTTTGAGTGATAGCTGGCATTATCCATGACTATAACAGTCCCAGGTGGAATCAGATCTAGCACTTGCTGGAAGTATTCTTCAAAGACATCAGCGCTCATGTCTTCATAATAGTCTCCAGGTCGTTTTGATTTACATGCTAGTAAGCCGCCATCGACAAATCCATTTTTGCTACCAATGTAAGTAATTATTAATCTTTTACCTTTTCCCGAGGTTGCTTTTATTCCAGTGAACCATCCCTCCATGAAAGCTTGCCTCGCGCTTTTTATATGTTTATCCTGCCATATTTTACCAACGGTATAACCTTCATTTAACGAAGTTTCGTCCATATAATAGATATTCTTGTTTTCCATTCGAAACTGTGTAACTCCCCTTAAATATCGTCGTCGCCAACGGATGATTTGGTCTTTCTCTATTAAAACTGATTTTCTGTTTTGCATTTTTTTATAGCAAAAATTCACTTCCTTCAAAGTTTCTTCCTACCCATGGGTGGAATTAAATCATCCTTTTTCATTTCAGACATCATTCTGTCCAAGGTAGGTATTTCTTTGTTTAAGTAAAACGAGTGTATAATTCTTCTGATGGCTGAGTCTTTTCATCCTCATTTATTAAAATTTCTTTTCTTCCTGTACTTCTATTTGGTGGCCTGAGTGGACTGCTTTATCCTCCTGCACAAGTCGGCATATTGATGACTGTCTGATTCCAGTCATATTCGAACACATTTCAACTATTTTTGCAACACCGAATGTTACGTGAAATAATAATTGGACTACGCCTATGGAATACAGCGAAGACCACTGGGTTTTATAGTACAATAATGATTTATTACTCTCTCCTGTTAAGAAACATACTATAGTCGCAATTGGAACAGTGATTTTGGTAAATTACTCAGGTTCGATTAAAGGACGAAAATCATAATCTGAAAGCTAGTCACTAAATTTATTAAAAATATCGCATTATCGCATTGCATTTAAATTGCTGTTTAGGCCGTGAAGTCAAGAACGTTTTAAGAATGAGCTAAAGGTGCATTTACGCGTGTATGAATTTACGGGCGCAAGTGAGTCTGCAAGTAGGCCTTGCGCGACACTTAAGGTTTACATAAACTTTGATATCTTATACACCAGTGTCATTTAATATAATGAACTTTTACATACCGCCTATACCACTATTTCTCCCGATTAAAAAGACAAAAGATAAAAGGAAATGTCGTATCTGGGTTAGATGATGGATAACTAGAACGAATAGAGCGAGCGCTTAAGTGTATCTGAAAGACTTTACAGAACTTTTAAGAGCAAATCCAAATGACTGCATAACAACCCCCCACGTCCAATGGAAGATAAAACTATTTAGCTATTTAAGACGAAATAAATAATAATAAACAAAAACGCTGGAAGCCAGGAAAGGGCAATAAGTGCTTGCGTTTGAAAAGGGGATTAGTCGATTTGACATAAAAAAAAACAGTAAGGTGAGTGCGATTTTTCAAAACATGCATATTCTAATACCTTTTGAAAAATTCTAAAACTATCACACAAACAAACCCATTCAATGCCCACCAGGAGCTCAAGGGAGTGTGTTTGTTCTGTGATTGGTTTAAGAGTTTTTTTTTAAGTATATATAAATCGATGTTTTGGAAAATCATACATGTTTTCTCATCTTGAAAAATGTTATTTTTATGTCAAATGGGCTTATCCCCTTTTTAAATGCAAGCCCTGAAGAAGCTTTAAACCAATAAAGTAAAACGTTTTCAAGTATTTGTTAGCCGTCTTTATTGTCCTCCCGACTTTCTACCGTTTCAATACAACGAAGTAGTAGATAAAGTTTTAAAATATGTAATACAGCAGTGTTCATCATTTGTGGTGTAGCCTACAACATACAATAAAACATCTTACAAAAGAAACTGCTTTACAATTATTAGAGGCAATCTAACAGTTCAATTTAAAGAGTAACCAAGCTTTTTTGAAAGTACCTAGTTACTTGTACACAGGAAAATGAATATTCCGATTATGATCTTTGTTCGCTTGGCCTACATTAACGCGTTGTTTAATTTTTATTCCCAGGGTTTTAATGTTTTCGGATACTTGCCTATTATACAATACCTAACGGAAACCTTCTTAACTGTTTTGATATCGGGTCAGAATACTTAGAAGGAGGTGTAGATTAAAGGTATTTGCTCTTAGGTAAACGAACAATTCCGTACAAAGAATATTTTTTTAAATGCGTGTCAGTGATGAAAGATTGGTAGAGTCAAATTCAGTTTAAATAAGGTCTTATTTATACCACTGGGATGAATAATATATTTTTGAATTTCAATGGATACTTTGTCGCCAAGACAGTCAGAAAAGGGAAGCTGAAAGGGCAGGTTATGAACAAATAAAAACTGAAGCACAGAGTGTAAAATGTTCAACATCCGTTTTTCATTTTGTGACCACCTTTGAAAAAGATCATTTTTGATATCTCGATATTTCACTAATTAAGACAACTTATGTATTTAAATAATAAGGCTGTCCATTGTCCAAAGAGGTAGTGTAAAATGCTACAATGAGGTTACTTCATTTCTTAATTTTTAACTCTTGACGTGGCGTCTGTTGGAAACAATATCCAACACCTTTTTTAGATTAAATCTATTTTTAGGTTGGCAATACTGCGGAATTGCCTCCCCATTTTTATACGCATCGGAAGTGTCAAAAATGTATTGGCACGACTGGTGACGCGATATCACTCTCTCTCGTTTGCGAGGAGGTGTAAGCATGTGCTCAATATTATAATGTTTCCTACCAAGTTATTTTATATAAATATTAAAAAACTAGCTCTGCCTTTTGGGCATCTAAGTGAGCTCTGGTTTCTTACCATCTTACACCCAACCGTTATGTAAATAGTGTTCCTAAACAAGTTATGTAAATAAAAAGTGTATATACGTTCGAAGATGAGTTTCCATTTTGTTTCCAAATCAGAACATCAGAGTATTTCCGGACTTCAGTCTACCTAAACTTTTAATACAGCCCACTTTCAATATTGAAATTATCTCAATATCGAAATTCTCACTTTATGTGTTTCGCACATAAAAATGGTCCTTCGAGCCGGATTTGAACCAGGGACCTATAGATTTCTACAAAGCTTATTCCACTACAGTCCACTTTCAATATCGAAATTATACCCTTATGTGTTTCGCACAGCGTCCACGTTAAATAAACAGTGCCGCAGAGAAAATTTAAGCCAATATCAAATTTATCTTAAAATTCTAACCAAACAGTTAAAATTAGTTAAAGACCAATAATAATGTGCGCAGAATGCCTATTCTAAGGGGGCGGAATTTAAATGCCGACTTCAGGTGCTTAAAGAACATCTTAGGGTATAAATGGGAGAGACATAGTATTTGTGTTTTAGTGAATGCCACAAGTACAGCAGAGACAAGTTAAAGTGAGTACCTGTTTTAATGTTTTTTTCCGCTTGTTTTTAAGATGATAAAAAAATACTTTTGTATCATTGTTTATACTGAGTGATATTTTAACTGTATAGCATCTATTCTCCAAAATGAGGACAGACGCCACGAGAACAAGGTATTTACTATTTTAGAATGCCCAAAAAATATGTAAGGACGCATAATACAACCAAGCAGAGGTCTGTGGACTGAAGAAAATTTAAAGTCAGCTATAGAAAAAAAAGGCGAAATATCCAAAATGAAGCACAACGACGTTATGGAATCTCGATTCGTATCTTATCTAGACGACTTCAGACTGGCAATACTATCAAAGCTGGATTAGGACCTCAAGGTATACTTTTGATAAGTTTAAGGTAGAACGAGGCAATGGGTATCAGGGGGCAATAGTAAGTGGTAGTCCAGTCATTTACACATTTGTAATATTGTTTCAGCATCACTTGGACTAGAGAATGAAAGACGTTTAGCATCGTATATTAAACATTTAGCTAGTGATGATTTCCACCTGATAGGAATAGTATACGTTGCCTTGCTTATCAATTTGCTAAGAAGCTTGGTATTCCACATAAATTTTCCAAGGAAAAGAAGAAAGCAGGACAATATTGGCTTACGTCATTTCTCGGAAGAAATAAATATATCTCCGTACGGCAAGCAAAAGTCTTTCGGTGGCAAGAGCGCAAGGTATAAATAGGGGAGAAGTTAATACGTTTTTTAAGCTGTTAGAAGAAAAAATGGTTAAAAACTATTTGACTAATAAACCTAAAAGCATTTTCAATGTTGACGAGAGTAGAATTCAGTTAATAAATAAGCCGGGAAAAGTTTTAACTGCAAAAGGTGCTGGTGATCACACCACGTGAGAAGGAGATATTTCCCCTGAACCCGAATATCATTCCAGATAATTTCTTCGCCATATCTGATCTAACTGATGTAGTGCCCTCAACAGTATCTTCTGCGAGTGTTACAGTTTTATCACCAGCTAAATTATCTACGTCAATCACGCCTGCTAACGAAAAGACACCTACAAAGGTTCTGGAACAAGCAAACCCAATTTTAACACTACTTGCCTCAACAGTAAAACGCCAACAAGTTGCTTGTGTTCTCACATCCTCGCAAAACCTAGATAAAAAAACTGATAAGCTGAATTTGATAGAAAGACAAGCTACAAAACGCAAGATTACTGGTTCCGGATCCGCCGGTGCATCGTCAACCTCTCAACGAGATGAGTCTGATTCTATTAAGGATGATAATAATGTGTGCGTTGAGTGTTGAGAACATTATTTTCGAACAAAGAAGAAAACTGTTTTGATCAAATGTGGTGTATGCCTAAAATGGCTACATGAGACATATACAATGTACTTCCCCCATTGAAATAATTGTGGGAGGGAAATAGTACGCAAAAAAAATCTTAATCAGACAAAATAATATGCATGGTATCTCTTCCTCGTGTCATGGCATCTCTCCCACATAGCGTGGGAGAGATGGCATTTTGAAACTATTTTAATTTCTAGATTTATATTTTTTTGAAGTAATGTCGTAAATTGTTTTTTGCCACATAGTGTATAAGAGTAACTTTCTTGCAAAGAATAAACGATTTGATTATATTGCATTTTCTCTTATAAAATTTCACACTTGAACAAACTATGGCGTCTCCCCCACTTTTACCCTATCAGGTGTATAAGTCACTGGAGCGTCCTTAACTAATATCAATGCTTCATTGTTTGTTATCTAATTTTGTTCCCATGTTTCGATAACATATGTGCCTGGTCTATATTTACAACATTTTAGTACGAAAGAAAAGCGATAAATTTTTTTGATAGTACGTAAGACGATGAGCGTATAAAATATTTCATTGCGGTTAGGGTTAGGATAGGTTTTCTTAGTCCCGGGATTTTCCAGATTCGTACGTCAAATCCCGGGATCACAGGATCTGATCCCGTAATTAGATGTATCGAAAAAAATCAGATAACATTCAAAAACTTTTATTGTATTAACTTAAAACACAAAATTTAACAAAAAAGAACTCCTAAACGAACTTAAAGAAGTGTGTTGCAAATACCAACAAATAAGTTTTAGGTTTATAGATTTTTAAAAAAATACCGCAACCATATTACTGGCGTCTAAAGTTTCATCTACCAGCCTCGAACGTAATTTATTACATAAAAATCCTGCAGAAGAGAAACATTCATCAGATTCCACGCTTGTGGGCTGAGTGGTTAATAAAAATTCAAAGGCTTAAAGATTACGTCCCCGACTACCACCATTTGCGTATAAATCAATTTCTTGAGTAATGATGTCTGGCAATCGCGTCTTATTACTTTTTTTGTTTGCTATTGTATTGACTCTGAACAATGCCTTCTGCAGTTTAACCTTCAAGGGTTCATTTCTGATTTCAGAATTTCCGCAATGGGAATCCGATCCTCGTCGTTGTCGTCCCTGGTTTCTCTTCCAGATGCATCTCCATTGTCTAGCCTAATTAAAAGTTTGTCTAATTGATATTTAATTGCAGAAATATTTGGCGTTTTGAAGCAATCATCTGGTTCGGAGTTTATAAAGTCAGGATTTGTAAGAATTTTAGAATCTGCGTTGCTTAATCCTTTTTTTTAATTAGTCTTGTAGATCTGTGCTCTTTCAACATGAATTTTAATGCAGCATCCGCTTCTAACAACACTAAATGTTCTAATAACTAAAGAAATATAATATAAATTTATAATATTTTAGTATTAAAATCATGCATTACCTTTTTCTTTTGGGTCCATTTTCTACAATAACAAACTTTAACTAAAATAACTTCTTAAAAGTCTTTGAATAAAATATTAAATACAACATCTATTGACAGCCGCACGATTCAAAGCGTGCAAAATCTGTATTATTTTATTAGTAATATTAGTATATACGACAATAAACAATAATTGTACCGCGGTGATTCCCCGATGCCGCGGTAATTCCTCGAATGCCGGGGCCGGCATTGCAGCAACGTTGTCGGCTATCGCGTTAATTACTTCAGTTTTAAAATAGCGAAATAAAGCAAATTAATATATGCATAAAAAATCGGTATTTATTCCAAGATTAACGAGACAGGTTTTCCTTCCGGGATTCCGCGATCCCGGGACTCCGAGATCCCGGGATTGACATCCCTAAGTGAGAGCCGTTAATAATTCGTTTTTGACTGCTTTAGATTGTATGCTAATATCTTAACTCAAAAATTAAAAATAGTTTGGCAGCACTGTCAATTTATCTTGAAGAGCTCTCAGAAAACGTTCTGTAAATACAACCACTTAAAAAGTCGTTATACCCTGTATAGTTTAGATTAGATATTATAAAATTTTGTTGTCTGGCTTATACAAGAGAAAACTTAAACGTCACTGTACATCTGATCAAATTACTTGATCCAAAATTTCTTATCAGTTTGGAAACTTTAATTTTCTGTTTTTTCTCTTTTTATTCTTCCCTGACTCTTATATGATCCAGTAGTATTTCATTTATTAAGTTTCAATTTACATTCCAATAAATTGTCTTTGCTTTTTATTCCAATATTCCTTTATTTTTACTTTTCTCTAGTCATAATGAAGAACCTTTCCAAAGCTTAGGGGGGCTGCAGTCTGGCTGCTAATGCATTTTAAATAAGCAGCATGATACATTAAAACATAATACTTGCTGTGAATATACTCAAGGCTCAACAACACTATAAAACCGTTGAACTCCTCCCTCGGTTAAATCTAGTAATTTATTGTTCAACATTAAATATTAACCACGGCAAATAAATCGTTTTCCTAATAAAACTGTCCAATCAAAGCCTTTAAATAATAATTAAGGCTTTCTACACCTTATAGGTTCATCCGTCCAACGCACAACTCTTTTTCTAATAATAATTAATGTGGCTAAATATATTAAACGCGGCTGTTTTCGAGTTACACAATATTTCTACAAAGCGGTATAAAGAAAAACCTGTTAAGGACCCTAAAAGGAATTGGATATTAATAAGATTTAGGAGGCAACCATTATCACAGATACAGGAAACTATATTCAGTCAATATAGCTTGCCGCAAGCGCCTATTAATCAAACTTACACTATTAAAACATTGCCGTGCTGTTTTCAAGCCACGAACTTCTATTAGGTTTTGATTTCATTGCAATTAATACATACAATATGCGGCTATGATCGCATGCTGCAAGTGTCTTTGATCCATCATGTCACCAACGTGATCATCCAGATTTTGACAACGGTAAAAAAGCAGCGGAAACTATTTTGGTTATGCCATGAGCATTAATAATCAAAACCGCTTCCTACAGGTACTAATCAAGGGCAAGTTTGCGGGCAGAAGGGGTCTGTTAGACGTAGGACTTCATTGTATTAAGCATTTTTATATATTATATTATACAAATAAGGTCGTAGTTTACTTTTTTAAAAATGTCTTTAAAATTACTATTAACAACAGAGGTTCAAGTATACATTTACTTCCCGGAAGGGCCACTAAAATTATCTACTATTTTAGAAATTTAAGTCACACACAGAACACATCACGGGACTGACTACATTTACAGGGGACTCAGTAAAAAATCGTTGTTACTATAATATACTACATAGGGAAATAATTTAAATATTTAGCTTGGTGTAGGTTGAACAAAAGTAGCAAATATGTCCCTTTTTAATTTTTATGAATTATGTATAGTACAGAAACCATTTTGTCGTAAGAGACAGGGATAATTGACAGGGGACTGACAGGCGCGTAACTACAGGGGGGCATAGGGGGGCCGGGCCCCCCCCAGACGTCGCTAGCCCCCCCCCCCCAGAAAAAGGCTGACTTTGTAAGCTCGCTACTCGCCTCGCAAATATAGCATCAATTTATAATTATAATCTATATAAATTATAATAAATAATCTCGCCAAATATCACTCGACCATCATTTTTTTATTGGTTAGATTTTCCATTTTTCACTCAAACTTTTTTGACAATACTCGTTGAACTTTGGGCTTGTTTATTCAAAAATTAAATCTAATCAGATTAAACATGTCCAAACTAAACTCGAAAAATTTCCAAAAAAAGTTTTCGTGACAGCTGAAAAATCTAACCGATACAAAACGAGGTCTTGTGATATTTCCGTTGATTATTGACCAAATTTGTTAAAATTTGGGCGTGGTCCAAAAAAAATTTTGCCTGCGGCGGATTTCGCCTACGGCGGCCTCTCCACCAGCCCGCATCTACACGAGCCGCCACTAATAAGTCACAATAACAGGCCCACCCTAGGCCACCCCCCGGTCAGAGGGCTAGTTACGCCACTGGGGACTGATCAAAAATACCAGAGGATTGAAAGTAATTAGTAATAAGGAAGTATTTATTTTATAATTTATCACTAAACCAAGTATGCTTTTATAAAAGCTTGTGTTGGTAGTAAAAACACTGATTGTTTTATAAAACATAAATCTAGAGAAATATTAAACAAGCACTGGAACTTTGGTGTGTCTATGTAAGTATAATAGTCACAATATACTATAGTATATTCTATCGAAAAAAATATTAATTTAATGATTTTATTGAATTAGCCGATACTTGCTGGAGATCCATAACAATAGGATGTTTTTAGGAAATAATGTAAAATACTATTTACATACTTTTCTCCAGTATTTATTAATATGATTTTATATTAATGTGACATGTTTCGCTACATTGTAGCTTTATCAAATAAATGTAAATGAATAGAGGCTTGTGGACCTTTTTATATGCAAAATCTTAACACTATCTTACATTAATGGGTTTTCCTAAATACCGGGTGTTGCATCATCGAGCGGGACATTGGAAATCCCATGTAATTTTAAATGGGGTCAATTATTGGCTTCCCTAATTATTTTAGAGAAAAATTCTATTTAGGTTTATTAAAGAGCACTAAAACCCACATTCAAAAGAATAACTTTAGATATTTTTGATGAGCCCGTTTACGGGTTATCGCCGATTTCTTTTTAACTATTTCTCCTTTTTATGGCCCCGTATTTGCGGGCACCAGTCAAGGTAAAAGATGACTGTCAAATAAAGTTATCATTTTGAAATGTGTGCTTTATTGTTATAAAAACTCGTACATCGAAAATATTAAAGGTGTATTTATGAGTATAAATTAATCTGAATAAAACTAAAATAAAGTATCCAATTACAAGGTTAATTATGACATTTTACGTGTTTCAATATTTTACTAATTAATAGGTAGGTACTATTAAATTGTTAGAACTTTAGGATTTAAGAAGATGTTCAAATATTCCTCAAAATGACAACTTTATTTGACAGTCATCTTTTACCTTGACTGGTGCCCGCAAATACGGGGCCATAAAAAGGAGAAATAGTTAAAAAGAAATCGGCGATAACCCGTAAACGGGCTCATCAAAAATATCTAAAGTTATTCTTTTGAATGTGGGTTTTAGTGCTCTTTAATAAACCTAAATAGAATTTTTCTCTAAAATAATTAGGGAAGCCAATAATTGACCCCAATTAAAATTACATGGGATTTCCTATGTCCCGCTCGACGATGCAACACCCGGTATATACAGTATACAGATTACGGTCTTAATTTGATAATGTGTTATTATAACAAATAATTATGAGGTTTATTGTGGGTATAAATATTTAAAACATATTCAATAAGGGTGAGTTATCAACGTCTACCGTAAACCGGGGTAACTTTCTGACTTGGGACACCTGGTATTTTTCCCACACTGTACCTTAAAAAGATATTCAAGCAGTAAATATGACAACTTTTGGTATTCAGTCTTGTTTATAAGATAATAATAAGAAAGAAAAAATAAGTTTGGCAACATTGCATTTGTTCTGGCAACAACAGTGAAATTTGCAACAGGTCTTCACACGCATTTTTAAAATATCTGCAAACTTTCCACTGAGCAGCTAAAACGACTAGAACTACTTTACTTTTGGAGAGTACATCTTATGTAGTTATATTTTGGCTATGTTGTGATAATATAATAAAGCAAATTATCCACAACCAAAAAAATTTTATCTCTATTTACATAAAAAATGTTAACATGGGGATGTTACTTTCGTACATGTCCCAAAGTTAGACTGCGGACACTTGCTTTGAAATCTAATTCAAAAAACGTGGTGTACCAAAGTTACACTGGTCCAATATTTCTACAATTTTTGTTTATCTCTTTTAGAAATTATAATGCCTCGTAAGCCACAGTCTACTTGGTGCGCGAAACTATAAAAATTACTAAAATTAAAAGTAAATCGATTTCTCTCCGTAGTGCATCTAAAAAGTATCAGATAGCGAAAAACAAAAACTTGGGATCTTCTCTGGGTTTTTAAGTCAGGAACGCTCCTTTGACTTCTATTGGTTTGTCGAAAACTGTTTAGGTCTTGTCACTTCTAGAATTATGAAATCGGTTCTTGCCTTGATTATTGTGGTTCGGGTGTATTGGATTTAAGAATTTTGTTCTGCATAATTTTGGCGCCTTTTCCATTAATTTTGTTATTGAAAGTGCCTCTCTACTATTAGTGCTTCACAACTATGGGTTTGGACCGACAGGGAGCCAGTCTTTCGGTAGTTTGTATGTAGCGTTTTGTCTAGATCTCGTGTGTGAGTCTGTAATTAGTGGGTTTGTCGATACGTCCGTGCGTCTGTAATAGTCTGTTATAATTTTTAAGAAAATTGCATTTATCGTTTGCATATGAAAGTCCTGATGAAGTACGCGGTTCATTATATATCTAGGGACGTCAGCAATAATTTTCAACGCCCTGTTTTGAATTACTTGGAACTTATTAAGCTCCGTTTTGCTTATGTTGCACCACGAAGGTGCCCCATAAGTGAGAACCGGCCTGACCAATACCTTGTAGAGGTTGACCTTTGTCCTATTACCAAGTCTACTTCGCCTGTGAAGCAGGGGGTAGATAGAGCCTAATTGACGCAATGCAAGCTTTACCCTATTAATTGAATTGAGCCTTCAGTTCAGTCTTTGGTCAAATATAAGTCCCAGGTATTTCACCTCCTGGCACCAATTCACTTGGACTCCATTGACCCGAAGCCTTGTTTCAGGCCTGCGAACGGTGCTTTTTGAAAAAAAGATGACTTTCGTCTTGGCAGGATTCAGGCGAATCTTCCAAGCCGAAAGCCATTTTTCCAGCTCGATTACGTGACGCTGCATCCGGCTGACGACAATGCGCGGTGATTTGGCAGTCGAAGTAATTGCTGTATCGTCAGCGAAAAGATAGAGCTGCGTAAATCTATCTCGCGGAATATCATGAGTATAAATGTTATACAACATCGGAGAGAGAGGTGAGCCTTGCGGCACTGCCGCCCTGATGCGTTTATTTAAAGAGAGTGCATTCTCTGACGAGACCGCAAAACTTCTATTCTCCAAAAAAGAAGCTACTACCTTGATAAAGTAGTTCGGAGTTCCGAGCCTTATCAATTTTAACAAGAGACCATTGTGCCAGACCTTGTCGAATGCTTTGCTCACGTCAAAGAAAACCGCTCCCGTGTGTGCCCTTTTATTAAAACCTTTGACTATATTCGAAGTCAGTAGCGTAGTCTGCCTGACTGTACAATGTTCGGGCCGGAACCCAAACTGTTCGGGAGGCAGAACGTTTCGTCTAAACACAAAGTCATTCAGTCGACTCAAGATTAATTTTTCTACGATTTTCCCTAGGCTCGACAGCAGGCTATAGCTGGCCGGCGCCATAGGATCCTCACCTTTCTTGAATATAACTATGACTTTTGCATATTTCCAGACACACGGGAAATGACCTTCTTTTATTATCGCCTGGGATATGCTTACTATGTTCCCCAAAGCTTTGTCTGGTAGATTTCGCAACGCCGCATTCTTTAGTCCGTCAAAACCCGGAGCTTTTCTAATATTCAACACGCTAATTAGGGACTTTACCTCGTTTAAGGTGACTTGAGGAAAGTCCTGCAACGGGTGATTAATTGTTTTATAAATTTGTATCGTCCTTGAGACCCTCTCATCTCGTAACGCGTCATTGGTCGGGTTTTCGCTGAATTGATCGCAAAGTTTCTCTGCAAGCAATTCAGCTTTATCTTTGGCATCGATCAAAACAACACCTGTTTCCTGATTTTTTAGGTGGGACTGGTCCTGGTCATTCTATAGATGGAGTTGTCCTCTATAGATAGACTTTGAACCTTGTCGTCCCACAGGTTCGACTGCCGTTCTATCAACAATTCCCTGATTATCCCGGCTTCCCGATTGGCCTCCGCCTTGATGCGAGGATCTCCAGTACGATACGCCCTGTTTTTTAACCGATTTTTGATTCTGATATGATTTTTAATTTCATCTGTTAAAGCCCCGTATTTTGAATACCCGGACACTCCTGTGACAGATGCTTGGGCCAATGCTACGTTCATGTCATCTGTGATCTTGCTTACCGCATTGTCAATGTCCAATGAGCTACGCAAAGGTTGCAACGCCTCTACATTTTTCATAATGAAAAACACTTTATGAAATAAAATCCATGGCAAGCATACTCGTAGAGATGAAGCCGAGGGTCTTCTAGGAAAATGAAGAAGAATCATTCCCTGGACACTTAATTGCTTTATCTGCCTTTGGTTTTCCAGTAACAGCTGAAGACTTAAAAGTTTGCGTCAGGGCTTACTTGGATAGGCAAGGAAGAAAAGTTACTTGTTTTAGAAACAATTATCCAGGTCCTGACTAGGTAGGTTTATTTTTAAAGCGCAGGCCAGAACTCAGTCAAAGGTTCTCCCAAAATATTTCGCACGCACGAGCAGGAACAGACGAAGCTATGATTAACGAGTACTTTGATAATCTCCAAATTGACTTGGAAGGGGTCCCTCTAGCCAACATTTATAAATACGATGAAACAAATCTCGTCGATGATCCGGGCCGATCCAAAGTTATTACAAGGAAGGGGACCAAGTACCCTGAGAAGATTCGCAATTCCTGTAAAGCATGTACATCCCTTATGATTTGCGGAAATGCTAAGGGTTCGCTTGCTCCGGTATATGTTAATTATAAAGCTCAAAAGCTATGGTCAACCTGGACAGAAGATGGTCCATTACATGCCCGTTATAACCGAACCAGTAGCGGATGGCTTGACTTTCAAGTATTTGAGGTTGGGGGCAACCTTAGCTCCCACCTTAACGTGGAGGTGATCAGAAAGTGCGAATTAAATAATATAAGATTTATTGCACTGCCTCCTAACACTACGCATCTCCTGCAGCCGCTGGATGTAGCATACTTCCGTCCTTTGAAGGGACACTGGAGGCAAATCCTAAATGACTGGAAGAACTCAGCTGAAGGATGTCGTTTTAGCGGCATACCAAAGGATACTTTTCCTAGGCTTTTAAAAACGCTGTTGACAAAATTGGAAGAGCGCGGTGCTGATAATATTAAATCTGGATTCAAAAAATGCGGAATTTACCCTTTTCATAAGAAAGTAGTTTTGAATAGATTGCACGGACACGTGGTTGCTGACGACCCTGCAATGCAAAAAGTTGTTGGCGAAAGCTTTTTGGGACATCTTGCTCAAACACGTCACGAAAACACAGCACACCGTATTCGTAGAAGAAAGAAACTACAAGTTCCTCCTGGTGAAGGAATAACGGTTGCCGATGTACAGAATGCCGCCTCCACCGAGCCTATTAACAATTCGCCGCAGCACTCCCCCGAGACGCCACTGGAACTCATAATAAAATTATCATCTAGTAAGTGCTAACTTAGCGTCTTATTACAACGAACAACACTGCCAAATTTTACCAAAATCGGCAAAAAGTTCTTTGAGAAATTAATAAAAAAACGATTTTTTTTTAAACTTTGATACCCTGTATCCTTGAAACCAGAGTTTTTAGGTCACTTGTTCACATGAACTTTTTTACTTGAATTTTGTTCAGGAATGCGCCTTTGGAATTACGGCCTCTCATTAAGTAACACCCTGTATTAAAATATTGTTAAATAGTATTCTAGTTAATATCCATAATCAATTTCTATAATCAATAACATGGCTCTTGCTTGATGATTAGTATTTCACAGTCGGTATTAACACGTTTTTTTTCTTTAATGATAAAAGTAAATTTAATGCCGTAACAGTATTATTCAAGACCGACGAAAGCACAATCTAACGTAATCATGGGTGCGTGACTAATAATTTGGACCTCACCTGGCTCAAAAGAAAATAAACAATATTATGGATCCTGAAAAAATTATTCCTTAGTTTTAGTCGAGTTTATTTCGTTACGGTTTTTGGTAGACTTCAATAATTCTAAAAGAAAAAGTAGATAGAAGTCTTTACCGAAATTGAGCAAAAAGCGAAGTTATTTTTCCGCGATTAGCAACTATGATCGTGACTAGGTTTTTGTTGTTTTGGTATTTAAATTTTGTTCTTGCTTTTTATTGTGAATCTTCTGCTTGGCTCTATCTAAAGTTTTTACAAATATTGATGGGATAATGATTTTAATGTATTTGCTTTAGTGAATGCACGTTAAAAGCGAAATCTCTTTCTACCTTTTCGGACCAAGCCCAGCTGGAGACCCATACTGGCGCTTGTTAAACGTGATATAGTGAAAGTTGTGTGTCATGCGTGTATATATATCAGAATTAACAATGATGCCGAAATCTGAAACTTTTAATTAGGTATATAATATTTTTTTAAATTGACAGTTTTATTTGCGATATAATTTATAGGGTGTCCCAGAATATGTGGGAAGTGTCCCGGATTCAGATAGAACACATAAAAATAATTTAACAAGTTCCTGTACATCTTATTCCCTACGGCCCCCATACGAAGATATTGGCCCATTAAGGACGCCCCTGGAAATCGTTTGTTTTTAGATAACCTTTGAAGTCCTTGGTGTAATTTAACAATTTTTTAATATAAATTAAAACATCACTTCTGTCTTCCTCCACAAATAATATATATTTTGAAAATGTTTTTTAACGATTGTCCGATTGGCCCTACATGTTTCGACTATATATACAGTCATCTTCAGGGGAACTATATCGAGTGTAAAATGGGATCTAATAGTTGTCTCAAATTAATGAGTACAACATTTAATATAATCGTAGCAAGTGAAATTTGTTTAGTTGAAGACTAACTTGAGGTAACTCAGATTTGTAGATATGCAAATCAGCACATTTTAGTTATTTTAAAAATTTTGTTAATAAAAGTGAGAAAATTTAGTTATATTTAATGAGCACGGTATGAAATAAATTTTAATGATTAATATATTTATATTTTTTGATATAACATGTTTTATGTGGAAAAACCAAATAAGAAAAGAAAGAAAAAAATTTTTGAGTTATTTTATAAAAAAATATGAAATTTCATGTTTTTCTTTAGTAATATAATTTACTACTAATTTAAAAACTTTTTAAGTCAAACGTGGTAGTGGTTAGCACGTAACTTTGTTTTTCTTTTAAAAAAACTGTAAAAACTTTTTATTCTCCATACCAAAATGTCGTTTTATTTAAACCCATAGGAGCTTAGCCCCCATTCTACTTTATTTAATTATATTACTAAAGAAAAACATGAAATTTCATATTTTTTTATAAAATAACTCAAAAAAATTTTTTTTTTTCTTTTCTTTTTTGGTTTCTCCACATAAAACATATAAATATATTAATTATTAAAACTTATTTCATACCATGCTCATTAAATATATCTAAATTTTCTCACTTTTATTAACAAAATTTTTAAAATAACTAAAATGTGCTGATTTACATATCTACAACTCTGAGTTACCTCAAGTTAGTCTTCAACTAAACAAATTTCACTTGCTACGATTATATTAAATGTTGTACTCATTAATTTGAGACAACTATTAGATCCCATTTTACACTCGATATAGTTCCCCTGAAGATGACTGTATATATGGTCGAAACATGTAGGGACAATCGTTAAAAAACATTTTCAAAATATATATTATTTGTGGAGGAAGACAGAAGTGTTGTTTTAATTTATTACCTACACTCCACTGCAAGTATGGACTACTTCTTGAAATTTTTTAATAATATTAAAAAATTGTTAAATTACACCAAGTACTTGTATACTTACTAGGTAGGTTTCTTTAAAATAGGCCCTTTTAATCACACTCGGCATATTTAGTTTACCAGAGCCGAACAAGCTCTAACATAGTAATGTTTTTATTACACTCTGTACGATAAAGACAACAATAATATACATTGAATGAATTTCCACATTCCACACCTTTTATCCATTGGGAGCATATCCCACTAGGATTCCTTTAAATGACTTTTGGTCAAATTTAGTTTTCCTAGTTTTATTATAGACATACTGTGGCCCCAAATAATTTTAAGTGTACTATTTTGGGTTTTTTTGTTATGCCACAGTTCATATGGTGTTTTATTTACGTGCAGAGCGGTGGTTGGCCAAATATTAACGAGGTATGTCGCAGTTAATACTGCTTCCCCCAAAAATATTTTTCCAGCCCGGACGTAATCAGCATTGTTCTTCCTTTTTCAATGATCGTCCGATTAATCTGTTCTGCCACACCATTTTGCTGAGGTGTATGTGGTATATTTAAATGGGAAGTAATGCATGCCCCTCTGAACACAATATTCTTTAAAATCATTTCATAAATATTCGCCTCCGTTATCACAGTACAAATACACATTTTTAGAGTTAAATTGTGCTTCACGTTTTCCAACAAAATCTTTAAATAAATTAAATACTTATGATTTAAGTTCTAATAAGTAAGTTACTGTATAATATGTCAAATCATCGATAAGTTTAAAAATAATTTTTGTTATCGATCGTCGGAGGTGTTACGGGTCCACAAACATCAGAATGAATGAATGAAGAATGAATTAATCAGCTTAACCTTAAATTAAAAAACGGTATTTTTTTTTTAATTTTGTTCAATATGGTTTTTATTGAATAATTTTGTATGTCGGTTCAACACTACTTTCATGCATTCTCTAGCTCTAAGAATTGAAGACTGTTAGACCCTCCACAGTACCTCAACATTAGTCCTTAATTAATTTTCATTGTCGCGAAATAATTTCAATTTCATTTTCATTCCAATCCCCACAAAAAAATCTAATAGATTTCGGTCAGGTGATCGAGGAGGCTAAGCCACTAGTCCTCCTCTTCCTATCAATCGATTTTTCAAATTCGTTCCGGTGTTCTCGAACTACTAGACTAAAATGTGGCGCGACCCCATCATGCATGAACCACATACCACGTCGTAGAGAGTAGATCTTCTAAAAGTTCTGGCAAATTGTATTGAAGAAATTCCAAATAAAACTCTTTAGTTAACCTTCCTGGCAATACAAATGGTCAATTAAATGTTGCCTGATGATTGCGGCCCACACGTTGATGGGTTCAAATTGATGCTGGAGATTTTCCTCTGCCCATAAATGCAAATTATGGGAGTTTATGATGCCGTTTTTAGAAAATCCAGCTTCGTCCGTAAAAAGAACTGAACCAATGAAATTTGCATCGTTTCTGTGCCAATCTAAAACCCAATTAGAAAACTCCATCCTCCGTGGAAAGTCTTCAGGAAAAAACGCATGGACTTTTTGAAGATGGTACTGATGAAACTGTTGCTTTCTAAAGATTCTTAAGACTGTCGATTTGGGGCAATCAAACTCCAGATAATTTTCGGACACTTGGATCTACTTCTACGGCATTTAGGATGTTTTGTCAACACCTTCACCGCGATGGATTAGATTTCCAAAATTGTGGCTGGCTTTGGTTAAACTTTTCTAAAATTATTTTTACGACGCTTTACGTTAAATCGCTATCATTAGATAAGTACAAGTAAAAAATAAAACATCGCAGTTTTAACCTGTCTCTCTCAAACGACGATCCATTTCAAGGGTTTTGCTATGAGGAATTCTTCTATTTGGAAATTGTTCTTCATAAAGCCCTTTGGTTTCTAAGGCATTACATGATGCAAGCACATACATTAAATGCATGACAGCATATTCAACGCAAGCGTAAACTCCATTACTAATTAACTAATCAAGATGAAAAAAAAAATATGTCAACTGACATTGGAATAAATACCCTTATTTAAATCGGTACATGTAAAAAAAATCATAGCAACAAAAAAGGAAATTTACGAAGATGACAACCAATGCAAAAAACCGTATTGAACAAAAATATTTTTTTTTGTAAACAGTTCATTTTATCGATATCGATCAAGAGTAGCTTTAGTTTAGTTTAAGGTTTAAGCTATCCAATGATATTATTGTTATACCTTTATCGTACAGGGTGTAACGAAATAGCATTACTGTGTCAGAGCTAGTCCATCCCTGGAAAACTAAATAAGCCGAATGTGATTAAAGAGGCCAATTCTAAGGAGACTTATGGGCTCGTATTTTCGTAGGGGGGCCGTGGGAAAAAATATATAGGAACTTGTCAAATAATTTGTATGTGTTCTATCTGAATCCGGGAGATTGCCCACATATTCTGGGACACCCTGTATAGTAAACACCAACCAAATTACCAATGTCAAAATCCTTTATGTCTTTAAAATTGGAATCCTACAAGCTCCTTGAACTTTTCACTTTAAATTAATGGTAAACAGCTTGATATAATGATTCAACTTTATAAACATGGAAAATACAAGTGAATAATTTAAATATGTAAGTTGAGAACAAACACATTAAATATTATTTTTAATCATTTAATAAATTTTGTCAATATATCCGAGAATTTAAATTTGCATACATTTTTAGATTTTTTACGTAAGAGAAGATCAATTAAATCAAAGTGCTTATAACTTGTCAAATACAACTTCTACTCAACACATTTTTATTAAGAAATTATTCAGTCTTTCTCACATTTTATCAGACACCCATTTTTAAAATTATTGAATATAAATTTTAAAATTTATTGTAAAGTAAGTAAATATTTTAGACTGAGACTACATAGTACTAGTTTTACTCCAGGTTAAGAAGTTTATCGTTTCTCTTCAACCATGCTGGTATATAAGAAATTCAATAGACACTTTCCTATGGTAATGATTTTAACAACTTGCTGATTTGTCTAGAGTAGCCGCATTAATTAAACCTTAATAAATATTTAAGTTATGGGATGTCATGATCAAGATAGGAACGTATCATTAAAGTAATCATTAGTTCTAGAGGCAACATCAAAATAAAAATGGAGCTTGTTCTGGATGGATCTCACAGATTACAAAATTTCGTATTGGGTGTTTTCTTGTTCTGCATATTAGATAATTTTAGCAGACTCGCTCTAAAATATTGTTGAAAAGTTTGACGGAACCATGCAGATATTACGTAATAGCTCTAATTAATTGTAGGAATTAGACCGTGGATTTAAAAGGTTGTTAGCAGAAGTACTTTTACATCGTATTACTCTCCTTACTGGCTGTTGATCTAACAAAGTTTCTATCTTAAATTAGCTATTTATTTACACTATGAAATATTTGGAATTAAACGTAAAAAAATTTGATTCTGTTGACGCTGGTAATTTAAAAAATATTGCTAAACAATTTGAAAGTATCATACGGAGATTACGTGAGATCCCTAATGAATTGAAAGAATTATACTGCAATGTACAAATCAAAAAATATTAAATAAAAAAAAGTTACAAAATTAGGTTACTTTTAAATGACATGAACAACGTAAGAGCCCCACTGACGCCACTTACTGACTTTTAATTTCTCAAAGTGTCTATTTTAGTTAAGCTATTTACCTATACTATCCTAGGTTTGTTTGTTATACTATAATTGAAAATTGATGTAATATGAAAAATACTTCACACTAACACATATTTGATGATAGTCGTTACTGATATTTATAATTTGAAAGGAAACAACTTCAAATTTAATATCATTGACGAGGCCCATTTCCAAAAATACTGTTATCGCCATTCGATTATTACATTTTCTATAGAAGATATGACTGTGAACTATTGTTGACAACACGCCAAATCTAAACAAACGATGTTCTTCCGTGTTAAGTCGTCCAGATTTGCCCGGGTTACTGGCTTTACTGACTGTTAATTTCTCAAAGTGTCCAGTATGTTTTTTTTTTGGAAAAATGCTTGGGCACGGGCATTAATATTTTAAGGTGTGGTCTTTTTTATTTAAAAAAATATTGATATGGTGTGTCCTAAATCAAAGAACCCTAGTTTTTTATTTACTATTTTCCACAGCATATTAAGTTATACACACCTGCCAAATTTCAAATTTTTATTCCTTGCCATTTATAACAAAAATTAATTTTATCTACTTTAAACGAAAAAAAAAACACTCAGTGAAAAAGGTACTATCCGTCGTTTGATTACTTTTTTTTGCGTCAATTGAAAACCTTTTGAAATATCTTAACATAATCATCGTATTTAAACATTGGCACGCGACACATCTTGAAAGCGTGGACTTTTATTTTGTCCCTTGTTGAAAGCAAGCTATTTCAAAAAAATGGTTCAACGTAATGCCTAACTAAACTAAGAAACACAAAATTGAAATTTTAATGTTGATTGGGTACAGAGATAGGAGAAGAACACAAAATGAAGTTCTTCATTTATTCAGAGAGAAATATCGCGATTTACCACCCATATTCCAGGGTACAGTAAGCAAGATATGCATCGACAGTGTGCGCTTAAAGCAGAGGTCAAAGTAAATGTACAATTAGGTATTCAGGGAAACCCTAATATTTCCACCAGGGAGCTAGCTACCGAACACGATATAAGTTAATCTGCAGTAGTAACAATTCTTCATTCCTTGCAAAATGACAATTCTCCAGGAATTGACAGGAAGATGGTCCTAATAGCAGACTTTACTTCTGCGAGAGAAATAATCTTAACGCAGAAACTTCCTTTTTCCTAACGAATCAACGTGGTAACGTAAACCGACAAAATTGTCGTTATTGGGTAGAGGACAATCCACACTGGAGACCTAGAAAAAGTTAATGCTTGGGCAGGTATTGTTGGTGGTCGGGTGATAGGACCAATTTTCCTTGAGAAGAAAATCTCAATGGGGCAAGATATTTCGAATTCTTGCAGGAAAAGCTAGCTCCGAATTTGGCTCTTCTGTTGCCTGATCCTGTCGACTTTGATGTCCCGAATAGAAACATCTGGTTTCAACAAGATGGTGCGCCCCCCTATTTTCAACAGCTGGATGCGGAATTTTCAGGCAGATGGTTTGGTAGAAGGGGGCTCGTTGAATGACCATCTAGGACTCTGGACCTTAGTCCCTTAGACTACTTTTTATGGGGGTATTTGAAAATCAAAAACTTTAAGACGAAACCTGCAAATGTTGAGGAGTTGAAAGCACGAGGAAGACATGAGTGTAGGTTAATTTCTCCCGAAGTTATTAAAAATGTTCAAAACGAGTTTTTCTTCCAATTAGGATATTGGCAAATAATAAATGGACAAAATTTCGAACATTTAATAACAAAAAAATTTTAAAAACGAGCAAAAGTATTTTATTTTTGTTTAACCCTCCGTCGGTCGGCAGGCCAACTTACGCTGTTATCATTAATTTTTTCTATTACAGACCGCACAAGCGCTTACCCTTCTTAGTATGCCTTTATGAATATAAGATCTTTCAAAGTCTGATGTCAAGTTTTCAAAATTCAAAATGGCGACTATTGGAACGCAAAATCTCAGAATTGACCATTATATTTTCAACTTCTCTGAAACTTGAAGTACCCGTATTTTCGAAGTCGTTTAAATTTGAAGTACGAGGATTTTTAGGGTTGCTGATTACGAATTTGATATCAGTTTTTAAAAAAACAAAATGGCGGATTCAAAATGGCCGACTAATTTTAAAAATACTACTCCGTTATACACAAAAATCAGTGGAAGTGGATTTTTGGGGTCGCTGATTACGAATTTGACATTTATTTTTGAGAAAACAAAATGGCGAGTTCAAAATGGACGACGAATTTCAAAGGAACGACTCCGGTCTTCACAAAAATAAGTGTAAGAGGGTATTCGGGGTTGCTGATTACGAATCCGCCATTCTTTTTTTTCAAAAACTGATATCAAATTCATAATCAGCGACCCTAAGAACCCCCTTCAAATTTCAACGACCTCAAATACCCACGTACGTCAAGTTTCAGGCAAGTTACAAATATAATGGTCTGAGATCTTGCCTTCGATTAGTCGCCGTATTGGATCCGCCATTTTGAATTTTGAAAATTTTACATCAGAATTTTTTATCTAAGTACTTCTTAAGTAAATCCAGGTGGCATGTCAGGCACATTGCGACCGAACTCGTTAGTTTTAGGGGTGCGACCGACGCGACGGAGGGGGAGGGAATTCTTGTTTCATATCTTATAAATGACAAGGAAAAAGAATTGGACATTTGGCAGTTATGTGTAACTTAATATGATGTTTAATAAAAATAATAATAATAATATGGAACACACTTTAAATTAACACGCACTTAAAGATAGTTTATAGGTTTTTAAAATTTGCAAGGACATTCTATATAATATTTTTATACTATAATACTAATTTAGATGAACAGAATTTCACATAATAATTAAAAGCATGCTTACCGCCCCATTTTCGAAAATATCGGTAAAAAATGGGATAAAATTTGTTAGATATTTGCAGACACCTAAACGCAATAAACAAGGGAATATACTTTTAATGTTATAGTACGGTTCTGGAAAACACTAAAGTTCTTGGTGTTCAACAAATTATGTATTAATAAAAATTTTACGCTGTGAAATGCTAAATGTATCTACTATAAGCGTTTATTTTCTTTTTTAATGCCGGTTTTGCGAGGTTAAAAAATAGCGCCGCTAATTTTTTCTGTGTTGCCTACCACGAACACCATAAATTATGGAATTTACCTTCCAGATTTATAGAGATAATTTTCTTAGAACCTAAACGGGTATAAATTTTGCACGAAGCTTTTTGGCGTCTAATCCTTTTTCTTTTTTGGTATTGTAATGTAAATTTTAGAGGCCTTAACCAATTTATTTTAGGTGAGGTTGATAGTAATAAAAGTGGTAAACAAATTTCTTATGTTGTAGTAAAATGCAACTTTTAAAAATGGCTTTTTACAGATATGGTGAATTATATTTTAAATATTTGTAATACTGCTTAGTTTCCCAATTAAATTGAGTTGTTATTATGATTTAAATTTAGATTATCAAAATTAAAGTCGAAATGAAGGTCAATGCTAAAAATACAAGATACATAATTACTCACTTACACAAATAACAACTACTTGCGGATAATTTATTGTAATTGTACTCTATAAATAGAAATCATCGCGAAACACGCATTGACCAGTGACCACCCTATATTTATGTTCCGACTTTAAAATAAAAGTCTCCGTTAATTGTTAGCAAACACTTTTTTATAGATTGTTCTCTTGATTGAAATAAAATAAAGTTATAAGTTCCGGTCTGTTAGGTATATAATTAAATATAAAAATGAAGATATCATGTGTTATATAAGTATGTACTACCATAAATCATAGAGTTGTTAACCTAGATGATCAGACAGTGAACTTGAATTTCTCTAGAGTAGCAAATAAACCTAATTATTTATATTATTAAAATATCTTTACACTTTCAATAGTACTTTCACAGAATTATCTTCCATGCAACTACACACTTGTAATAGAATTATTGCCTTCTTATGGCGTTATTTTAGGCATTGATGGATATTATTATTTCTTAATGATGTTCACTTCTAGCGCTTTTCTTTTTCTGCCATGTGATTGTACTGAAATGGGATCGGCACGTATTTAATATAAATTAACTTGATTTGATAATTTGTCTATATGTACTAGGCATGTATATTTTCAATGAAATTTTCTATATAATCCGCAATCAGTTTTACAGTATATATTTGTGAAAACAAACTTCTCGTTACATTTCCAAATATTTCCATAGCACTCAGAATATTATTAACATTATCTGTTGCTACATTATAGATTAAATAAGATACCCATAATTGCCATAGAAAGTGAAATACTAGGCAGTCTAACATTGAACAAGGCTATCGGAATTTGCAGAAAGGAAAGCAAGAAAAATTAAGTTTTGTAAAAACATGTTGTACAGGGTGGCGCACCGAAAAGTTTCCACCCAGGTTTATTGTCTTGTTAATAAATAAATCAAAATTCGCTCGAGCACGGAAACCTTAGTTCTCAGTACGACATATTTTTTTGCTATTTTCGCCCCCCTGCTTGAACCCCTACGACGGGGTGTCTTTCACCCTTAAAATCTTAAATGGAGAGGGGGGTCGAGTGATACCTTACTTTAGAGGGAATTCAATAGCCTTCCTAATGCGACCTTGCTCGTTTAAATCGAGTGAATAGTTCCTGAGAAATAGGGCTAAAAAGAAAAGAAAATTTAAAAGTAATAAAAGTTATTTTTTGGGGGGAATTATTTATTAACAAGACCATACTCCTGGGTGGAAAGTTTTCGGTGCGCCACCCTGTATACTTCATTATTATTGTTAGAGTTGTGCACAAACAAAGAGTTGTTTGTGCAATTGAAGAAAAAATTCCTGTGTTTTTTTTGTTTTAATTCGTGGGGCGCGAATAAGATCTCTGCACAATGTTTCTTGGCGCGGCCCTATTATACATCGACAAGTTCTGTGTTACACCCTGTATAGGAGTTCTGTGGGCAGTCGTTTTAATGTGAGAAACCGACGACGCCACAGCTAAATGTCTTTCTACCAGTTCTATGGACCGGCTGGCCTCGCGAAATTGTGAAATCTGACTCACCCGTTAGTTATACTTCGGTGAATTTGTATTGATAGAATTTTATAGGATGAGTTTTATTGTTAACGTATTTTTAATTATTATTTTTCTCGGTATTTGAAGACGAGACGGAAGACAAGGTCGTTTGTACCAGTTTTTGTTGCTGACTTAAAATTGTGTATACTTCTGTCATACAGAGTCGTTAAAATTCAGTGCTTAAAAAGAATATTCCTTTTTTAGCCAAAAATGCTAGGATACGCGTATTAGTACTCTGTACTCAAAGCCCAAAATTACTGTCAGTGGCTCATTATTAGCATATAGAGAGCTTCGGGTTGTGCGACGCCAGGGTAATTAATTCCAGTGGCGTCTGCATTTCAATAAATAATAAATTATTAAATTTCGTCGGAACGTCATAATTTGGATTCTTTCAGGTTAGATCGGCTTGTCCAGGTTAGCTTTACTTAGGTTAAATAAAAGTTTTTATAAATTAATCTTATTTCATTAACCTTTAAAACCTGATCTTATAAGACGACGACCTTTTCCACTAGGATTTCTTAGTCCACGCGAAAATCCATCCATAAACGCCTGCTTTAAACTTTTAATATTTAGATCTTGCCATACGTTTTCAACGGTGTAGGTACCCTTCATTGGGCCAGCGTATTTGTGGCATCATCCAGAATTATTTTTTTCCGTCCTGTTGTCTGGGCTCCTCCACTATTTCTTTTTGTCATTTTCTTGAGGGGGACTTTGAAAAACCTAAACACAGTGCGGGAGGGAAGTTTCGTTAAAGTGACACATATTTCTGCAGCAACCAATGTGGTTAGTTCAGGATATCGTTCCTAAATTCTATAGTATAAGGTTTTCACTATTATTCGTTCTTTCAATGTTTATTGAAATATTTTTGTTTAAGGCGGACAACTAAATGAAGGTCGTTAATATTCATTGCTTACTCAATTAAAAGTAGATAACAATACTAAATAAAGTTTAATAACAATATATTTACACAAAACGCTACCTATGTAGACGACCCATGCCTATACTAGGAAAACTAAAAAAAATTACAAAATCTATCGATAATAATAATAAAACACAAATTAATCAAGCAGTGCTAAAACCCTGCCGGTAAGCTTATTTTTAAATCTTTGAAGTTGTAATGCCGTCCTCTGTGTGTTGCCACATTTATTTTCTCCGCGATCAAAATCCCAGGGTGGTTAGCTCGATTGCCACGAGATGTCGCCACGTTCAACAGCTCGCATATGTGTTAAAATGCATTGTAAGGTCCTTTTCCTTTTCGTTAGACTCTATAGCCTTGCCGAGGAGCCGTAATACGGCGAAACGCGTCCAACGATTGGGTCTGACGGAAAGAAAAGGGGCAAACTTCTTTCATTAGACATTAGATACCTGCTTATGCAGGTTCCATTCCAGCGTTTGGTCTTCTCTAAGACCTCGCTGGTCTGGCTGGGTGGATATCTCGATTGCCACGAGATGTCGCCACGTGCAACATCTCGCATATGTAACTTATTTTTTGTTTAAATATCATAAATTTTGTTTTTGCTGTTTGTTACACAATAATTAATTGACCTATTGTTCCTCATTCATCCCAAGCTCTAAATTTACTTTATTTCCATTAGTACACAGTAGTATGGTATTATCAGCGAACGTGTAGTATTAAACCCTTAAACCTGCACATTTGAGGCTTAGTCATAGAAAAAAGGGCTTAGTACAATAATGAGTAAAGCAGAGGGCCAAGCACTGAGCTTTGTGGAATTCCACATTTGTTTGATTCAAGTTCACTACAAAATTCATTAGGTTTTACATACTGATTCCCATTTGTCAAATAAAATGTACTCAAATTGTTCAACAACAAAATCGAACGCTTTTTTAAGGTTAACAAATACATCGACATCTCTTTTTAGTATTTTTATTGCCCATTGTTGTGAAGAAGTTTTTACTGTCTTTATAAAGCCATATTGGTACTTGTCGCCGTCGATATAATATACTTATCTATATAACAAAACATTCGCTTTTTGACTAGTTCTTCGAGAATTTTTTAAAAAGTACATATATATAACACTTATAGGTGTACAATTGTTCAAGCACTCCTTCTTATCGGCCCATAGCCAGACATAAAAATAGGACTTATTCTACTTTTTATTAGCTCATCATTAAAAGGGAGATACTCGAAAAAAATTAACTCACCCCATTAATTCAAGATAGCCAAAGGTGCGAATTAAAATTTAGGCTCGCAGTTAATTATTCTTGAGGTGATTAATATATATTTCTTCTTATGGGATATATTTCTTAAAATATAAAACTAGGGTCATCGTTTGTTGCTTCTATAAAAGGCTCCTTACATATATATTTAAAAAAACTTTACATACTATAAATAATTTCACCTGTCTTTACCGCCTACTTGATTATTTAAATAAAAGTTGTTGCCTAAAAAATTAAAATCGGTAAAAACGCCGTTATATTTTAACGTCATGAGAGCACGACCGCTAAAGCTATTTACTCTATCTACAGTCTATAAATAGGCGCATTCAAATTTATTCTTTAAACAGGTTTGATAAATAAGTATATTAATATTGAAAAGAGAACTTATTATATAACTTTTTTCTAAATATTCTGGACATTTTCAAATTTAAATAAAACAAAGCAGTCCTCCTCCACAGTTTAAATGATGATAGATGAAAAGGTTTCCTACATGTTTCGAGCGCTTAAGCACTCATCATCAGGGGATACTATAAAGGAAAGTACAAAGTTAAAACATGTAGGGAACCTTTTCATCTATCAACATATTTATTAAACTGTGGAGGAGGACTGCTTTGTTTTATTTATAGTACATTAACTCCACTGAAAGTATGGACTATTTCTTCAATTTTCATATTTACTTGGTTTGTGAGCCTCTAATGCTAATTTCAATATTGGAGTAAAAAGCATTATTCTTGTCAAAGTTTTGTAGGTTTTATTTCTGACAAATATTAGTACATTATATACCTAGGCTGAGAAGTGAGCTATTATATGTGCGAGGTATATAACAGCTTTCTCAACTGAGGCATATACAGGGTCGTTGGTATGTATGGAAACGGTCGACTATTTCTTAAAGTATAACAGTTAGCAAAAAATATTTTAGATAAAAGTTTTAGGGTTTTTTAAGCTGCATTAAGATTTAAAAAAAATAAGTATACAGGATAAGTCAGAAAACCGTAGAGAAGCAAAGTTACCTTTTTTTAAATAGAACACCCTATATCTTCGAATATTTTTGGATTTAGCATGAAATAACAATTATTTTTTAATAAGTGCATTATAAGTCTAAATCTAATAGTTTCCGAGATATCGACTTTTGAAAAACGATATTTTTGAACTTCGACAGCTTCTAGCTTTCTAACGGTATGTTTTAGAGCAAAACGGCTTACATGTCCCTATCTTATTTTTTCATTATCTTCCCAAAAACATCAACTTCCGGTATTTATTTATTCGTGTCAGAAGCATCATTAGATAACAATAAATACTAATTAATTAACACATTATACCAAATGTCTATAGTCACAGACGTGAGCTAAACACTTTGTGCCCAGAAGCGGGCGCCGTCAATTGCGTTCGGCTTCGCTGCCATAAGGTCCTCCATGGTACATCTAGCGGGGCACAGCGGGCAGGTGTACAATACGGCTGCTCCATTCCAAAACACAGTATGTGAAAAAAATAAAATTGGGAGAAAAACGATATTTAATGCATTTCTTTAGCCTTTAAGGGATATTTAATGAATGTTTTTGATAGTTTGGTTATGTGTTACAGTTAGCCAAAGATTTTTTTTTACATATACCAAATTGATGTTATTTCAGTTCTTGCTGTAGATTTGGCACATACTTGGTTTTGACAAGAGTATGTGCAACATTTTTTTTTATGAAACCCAGTATCTCCAACGACAATAAAATAAATAACAGTGTACTTAGTATTATTTTAATCAAATTAAGGTAACTGTTGCACAGTAAAAACAAAACAGTATAACCTGAATAAATCCAAACACTGTATACTACACACTATCGTCCAAATTCGGGTTGTCATACTCTTCGACCAAGTCTGGAGCTGAATCGCTTTCAACAAGATTGTTCCAGAAATCCAACCTGTTTGGTGGCATTAAAGGTCCTAATACCTTCATGATTTCTTGTTTTTTTGATTTTAGTATCCCACGTACTGGTAGAACTTTAGGCATGCTTTGAAGATTTAATTTGTTCTGCAAAAAATCTAGAAACTTATACTCTTTCTGGTCAAAATCAGTTTTGTATTCCAAGCATTTTGTGCCCTTCTTGAAGCGTACCTCAACTATAGGACTTGTTAGAAAACCGTTTAAAGAATCAGCTTCTTTGCCGTTTTTTCGGACTTGTCTTTTCTTTTTCTCCCATTTGTGAAAAACATTTACATCTAGAACTTGAAGGCCTTTTCTTGAAGAAGTCACTGCCGCCGCCAAATTATCTACTTACCGCTGTTTTAAGCATGCTTCCACCATTAATTTACCACGATACGACATTGTTTCTGGTTTTAAAATAATACTTTAAAAGAAAATCGACGAACTACACGTGTTACACGACATAAATATAACCTCCTTGCAAGATAACTGGTAAAACACAGCATCTTAAAGAGAGTAAGCATTTAAACGTTTAAATTTTATATTAGCCCTTGTCTTTCAAAACACAGTATCTTGTACATACTGTGTTTATTATATTCTGGTAGACTAACTTTTTAAGTATTGTCAATTGCCAAAACAAAGCATCTGATATATACTGTGTTTTGGTGCGGAGAAACCATATACTTTGTTTTGGAGTGGGAACAAGAGAGAAGCTGTGTAGATACTAGGTTTTGGGTATATATTATCTCTGAAATTAGTACAGCTAGCGAGAAATAGGCCAGGCTGAAAGATGCGGCAAAACAAAGTGTATCCAAAAATATGAAAAAACCATTTTCTGAAAAAATGTTGGTTACTGTGTTTTGGGATGGAGCAGCCGAATAGTGTACATATGTTGCGTGGTTTGCAGTTCTCCACAATCACAGAGGTCGGAGTCCACGGGGTAGCCCCACTTATTTAAGGTTTCTTTCGATCTCTGGTCTTAGTACTGATAAGTTTAGGTTAGTTGCACCAAATAAAATTTATGTTCCGTCATTTGGATCAGGTAGTGAAACTAAAAGTGATAGTGAAATAGTGAAAATCGATCTAGATGGGGACTGTGATGCTGAGATTCAGGGCGATGGTGACATTAGCAAAGATTATGTTACACCTCTAGAAAGGGATGTTTCTGTACAGAGTAATATCAAGCAGATTAAAAGTTCAAGCTTAAATGTTAATGAGCGCCCAAGAAGAAAAATTAAAGCGCCTGTGCGTTTAGATTTATAGGTGGGGTATATTGTAGTATATTACATTTAATGTATATTATGCTTTAGCTTATAAGTAGCTAGTCATGGAAGGCGTTGTCAACTGTTTTAAACTGGTTAAACCGGAAGTACTGTATTTCCGGCTTTTGAGTTACATCCGGTTTAACCGAAAGTTGATGTTTTTGGGAAGATAATAAAAAAGTAAGATAGGGACGTGTAAGCCGTTTTACTCTAAAACGTACCGTTAGAAAGCTAGAAGCTGTCAAAGTTCAAAAATGTCATTTTTCAAAAGTCGATATCTCGGAAACTATTAAGTTTAGACTTATAATGCACGTATTGAAAAATAATTGTTATTTTATGTAAAATCCAAAAATATTCGAAGATATACAGTGTTCCATTTAAAAAAAAGTAACTTTGTTCCTCTACGGTTTTCTGACTCAACCTGTATACTTATTTTTTTTAATTCAAATACACTTTAAAAAACCATAAAACTTTTATTTAAAATATTTTTTGCTGACTGTTTTACTTTAAGAAATAATCGACCGTTTCCATACATACCAACGACCCTGTATAGATTTTTTTCTACTACTGATACTAGAATATTACATGTTTAATTCATCTAGATCTTTATATAGGGTGCCCGAAAACTTCGTTCGTATATTTTGTGGGGGTGGCTTAGTTTATTTATTCCTAATTTTTGCACATTTAAAAAATTTTACCCAAAAACTATAATTCCAGTGATTTTTCTACACAAAAAAGGTATTCTTAAAAAAATTATTGGGCCAATGATTTAGGAGAAAAATCGATTTATTTAAATCATTGCATAAAGTATTATCGAATTGTGTTTAAACTAAAACATCAAAGTAGTATTATGACAAATACAAATTTGAAGTCAAAAAAACATCAATCGACGACTTCCAATTATGATGATAATGTCAAATATTACTAGACGCCTTATTTTTTATTAGTCTCAACATGTTTTACGGTGTTCAAGAAAAAATACCTATTTTACTAATTTAATAAACGCAAGTACTTAAAACGAAATAAATAAATATCAGATTCCCCTGTTAAAGTAAATATATCTTGACATATCCTGTAAGTCGTAATAATTGTCTGGCCATTCTTCGTAACTAACTCTCTCCTCTAGACATTTAAATTCATTGACTCATTCAAATGTATTTTTACGAAACGGACATCTCGCTTTAATTTATCGATATCTGAGTCCTGAGTATTGTAAGGAGATTACTTAAACTTTTTTGTCTTATTCGGCCTTTTGTATTTGCTCCGCAACTGTAGAGCGATCGGTATCAGAATTTATAGGAAAATTATCTTGCATCTGATAAACCTAACTTATGCGTTGTTTCTGTTTATGATTCGTTTAGGAACTTAACGTGCATTGTTTTTGTTGCGTAACATCGCAACAATGGCCGAAAAAGATAATGAGCTCGTTTTTCAACCGTTAAACAAGGTGACAAGCTTTAATAAAAAACTACAAAAAGCAATCTATTAACAACAGTTGTTGTTAACTAAGAATAAAACCTGGTATAGTCTTTAGAATATTAATCGTCAATTGACAATCATCATTCTACCTTATTTCATAGTATATATATACTATTTCCAACTTAGTTTAGTTTTGAAGGTGGTGTTGAAAGCTTGTGTGTTTATTATAAAAATTGCGAATAATTATTCCCCAGTGTTTTCTAAGGACATGCTTGACGTAAAAGCAAAGACAATAGTTTTAAATGCTCAGGGTGTTTATTTTGCCCAATAGATATCTGCATTATTATTGGTTTTAGAGAAATTGTTAAATTAGCAAAGTTATAGCATTTCCAGCGAGCCTTCAGAAAATGAAATGAACAAAAACAGCTGAGTATTGGAAGTGACAGTTTTTTGACAAGTGACAGTTTTTTCAAATAGAATACACTATATTTTTTCATTGTATCAGTTAAAGAATTTTATCCACTTTTTAAATATATAGGGCTTGTTGGGGTTATCTTTTACCGTTTTGGAACGAGATTAAAACATAACACAACAGTTATATATATTATTTTTATAATTGCTCAAAATGACCACCGTCCATAAAAATGCAGGATTTTAGTTTTTCAATTGCATTACTAATCATATCTGGCCTACCGAAGTTGAGAAAGTCAATTTCAATTTGGATTTGTTCCTGCAAATCGGCAACATTATTTGGTCTGGATGCAGATATCTTGTCTTTAAGGTAGCCCCAAAGGAACGTGTCTAATGGTGTTAAGCCGGGACTATTGGGAGGCCATACAATCGTTCCTCCACGCCCAATCCAAATGTCATATTTCTCATTGAGATATTCTCTAACTGGAAGAACACTATGACATAGAGCACCATCTTGCTGCCATATCAAATTCCTTGCGGCGGTAAGAGGAAAAGTTTCAAGAATATCCTCTATTTCATGTGCAAGCATTTCACGATATCTAACTCCATTTAAAGATCCATCAATGAAAATTGGACCGATAATTCTGTTTTGCACTATGCCGTACCACACATTTACTAATACCCACCCAGAACGAATCACTTCAACTGTAAGATGCGGATTCTGCTATGCCCAGAAGTGTGTGTTTTTGGGATTTGGAGCTGAAGTCGTATTAAAAGAAGATTCATCGGTCCATTAATGTTCTTAAACAAATTGGCGTTATTGTTGAGAATGTTTGTCATGTGATGGAAAAACTCCAAACATCCTTGCTTTTGTTCTTCTGTTAATTTTTGAACTTAAACACACAAATTTAAAGTCGTGGAATTTATGCCGTTTTAGAATTTTAAAAACTACTGTGCAAATTTGCTAAGATATCTTGCACAGTCTCTTATCAAATTTTGTTGACTTTCTGAAAACAAATTGAGCTTCTAAATGATACGAAGCGAATATAAAAACAAATAAAAATTACCCTGAAAATATAAAAGAACAGCAAGTTCTTCATCCTCAAGTATCCGACGATGCCTTTTATTTCTTTGTAATGTTTTTCGCTCAGAAAGTTGACGAAACACATTTCGGAAAGTGTTTTCGCTAGGAATTACTAAATGTGGATGTGGCCTTCTGAATTCGCGTTGCCCTTCTCGCTTGTTGTGTCCACATTTGATATATTATTATATCTTAAGAATTTCGAACTTTTGCTCTTCAGACCCATTTAGACCCTGATTTTCACAACGTTTATTAAGATTTGTCAAGAAGACAGAAGTTGCCAAGAGCAATTTAGTCAAGGTGACAGGTATTGCTTTAAATAACATGAGCCATTTACAAAACTTTAATGAGGATAATGATAATTCTATTATATTTTCGTATAATTCCAAATAGCCCCAACAAGCACTAAAAATTTAAAAAGAGAATAACATTCTTTAACGGATACAATGAAAAAATAGGGGTATTGCATTTGAAAAACTGTCACTTGTCAAAAAACTGTCACTTCCGATACTTAGTTGTTTTTGTTCATTTCATTTTCTGAAGGTTCGGTTTTCTGCTTGGAGATTCTTCAAGCATATCTAAATGTCCTCAAGTTCCGGAGTTCTTACAGTAAATTGTCGACCGTCTAATTTGTTTTTGCAAAACTACCTGTTTCCTCTAATCTGAGATGCAAAACTACCTGTTTCATCTAATCTAAGATGCAATTTTGTATTGGTGCATGGTATTCGTCTATTAGGAAAACGTTCTGCATACAAATGCCTTGCCTCCATAGCATTTCCATTTGCCAAACCGTATATAAAATGAGCTTGAGCCATCTCTTGATTGGTAAACTCAGCCACAAAGAAAAGTATTCAATTTAAAATTCAGTACACTTAAATTAAAAAATAACTCGCCAGGATACTTGACGCTATGAAATGACGCAAAGCCTACTTGTTTATTTAAACCACGAAATTATGAGATTCTTGTGACGTGAACAATAAAATTACTTTTTACTGTAAACTGTAAGAGATACGAGGAAAATGCAAAAAAACTTAATTTGTTTCAAATTAATTTCTTAAAAAATAAAATAGGAATTTCCAGTGTTTAACATGCCCGTTATATTTATTTTTGCGAAATTCTAGTAGTCGTTACCCGGATCTCTGTCACTAAACTAATTGAGAAGTTCATGAACACAAAATAAGGTGCTCAAACACCTTATTATGCGTGACATATATTATTCAAATATTGTTTTTCATTAAATGTCACTAAAAAGAGAACACGAATGAATGAAATAAAAGAGTATGTAGCAAGAAATAACGCTACATTTAAAATAAAAGATGTACGTGACTTATTAAAATATTTATTAAGAATTATCTCGAGAGAAAATTGGCAAGAAGCTATAAAATATTCAATTAAAGAGGATAAAAAATGTGGGACTTAGAAAACATGATGGAAGAAACGGTAGAACCACTTATTATTTCACTTGACTCCACAGACGAATCCTTTGAATTTATTGATGGTGAGGACACCTCTTTAGACCTTTAATTTGTAAATTCTTCTAAAGGTGATCTGTACAGTGTACAGTGCTTCCATTTTATTTTGTCCCACTTTTAAATGGCTGTAAAATACGTATTTTTTGAACTAGAACGTTGAATAAAAAAAGGAATTGTAGGGGTTTGAGTAAAGTTTTATGTTGTTGAGTCAAAAATAATTTAAACTATCAAATGTCAAAATTATTGACATAACTTACTTTTTTTTTAATGGAACGCCCGGTATATCATCACATATTTAAAAATACATTTTTTTTCTGATTACAAAAATATACCATACATGCCGTTTCTTTTTATTTGTTTAGCCTAAATCGATATAAATATGATTAAAATTGGATTTTTTTCTAAACATCAAGATACCCGCATGTATTATTTTCAATAATTATTGTCATAGTTTTTATAGTTATTCTATGATAGAAGATTTTGTGGTTTTTAAACTAAACTATAAATTATTGGACTAAAAAAACAAAGAATGTTTAAGCTAACCATTTTAGTAAATTAATGAAATACATGTAAAACTGATATAAATCGAATTAACAAATAATGAACCAGTAAGAAAAATAATTGTCTGTATTTATAAGTGCTGCTCTACGTGACCTCCTTCATTTTCAATGCACTTAATATAGCGTTTCTTTGTATGTCCTATAATTTTTAATAGAGTGACTCTGACTGAAGAAAAAGTCGCATGGTGTTAAATCGGGACTATTAGGAGGCCACTTTATTGTACCCGATTTTCCAATCCACTGTAAATATTTTCTATCCAAAAACATTTTTACTGGGATAACATTATGTGGCGGTGCACCATCCTGGTGCCAAATTAAATGTCTTGAGAGGGCTATAGGTAAACCGTCAAGTTGGTCTTCAATTTCTGCTTCTAGCATATTCAAATAAACCTGACCAGTCAACGAACCATTAAAAATTATAGGATCCAACATGTGTTCACCAATTAACCCGCACCAAACACTAACAGACTGCGGACCTTGAAACTGAATTTCCTGTATATGATAAGAATTTGAATCTGACCAATGGTGCTTATCTTGGCGATGGCAACCTCTGCTAGTAGAGAAAGATGACTCATCGGTCCACAATATTTTATCCAAAAATGTGACATCCGGTTGAATTATCTCCAAGATTTGTCTGCAAAACTGCAGTCTGTTTCCCTTTTGCGCTGGCGTTAACTTTTGCACCCTTCTTAGTTTATAAGGGCGAAATTTGTATTTTTTTGGCACTGCGTGGGCTGATCCTCTACATACTGGCAATTCTTTAACTAAGTCACTTAATGCATTTTGAGGATAAGCTCTTAAATATGCTAAAACATCAATTTCCGTTTCCTCCGTCAAAACGGTTTTGGCCTAATAGTTTTTTTTCGATTCAGGCTACCAGTTTCGAAAAACTTCTTCTTTAGTCTATAAAACATTTTCTTGGATGGAGCTCTTCTTCTTGGCTTCTAATTGGCTGCTGTGATAAATGGGTTGTGCGCTGTATATCAAATCTAGTTTATTGATAGGTACCCGGTAAATTATTCTGCTTCCACTTACACAAGATGCTATTTTAAATGTAAATGGCTTAATGTTTAAATTACATATACGTTTACTGCGAAACACTGCCAGTTATATTGCTTTTGTTTCAAGAATCAGTGAACCTTACCTTTAATTTTGACTGATTTTATTTAATTTAAATTTGATGTAAATGGCTGTTTAATTTGTTATAGGAGTTGCTATCGCTAACGGCACCATATGTTCACACATACATTTATAATGTCCGCAGTTCAAAAATCAAATTCCAGTCATACCTGAATCCGTTCGAATGAACGAAACAAATATCAAGTTATGTTATCTTTAACCGAGAGTATTTAATTTAATTAAGAATGCCTGTTTTCCTATCTATTTTATTTTAAAATTGGTCACATTAATAAAGACCTAAAATTGATGCTCAGAATTAACTTAAGCACCACTTAAAATTCCTTCTTTACTTATACAGAAATTAGGGCTTTAGATACCGGAAATTTTTTAAAATAGTAATAGATTAAGACAGTGACGTAGATGAGATTGTTTTTTTTTCTGAGGGGGGGGATGTGGACCCCCCCCCCGCATCTACGCCACTGAGTTAATAATTGTAATATAACCTCAACAAAATACATTCCAATTTTCTATTTGATCTTACTTCTCAGTTGTCTTTGGAAATTTATTTATTGAAAATGCACTTAATTGAATTTATTTACAAAACAAAAGTCGTACTTCCACTTTCTTTTTTTTTATGATAAGGCACAGCACTGCAGCATTACTTCTTTAGGGCGCTCTACAAGCGGTGCGTGTGCGCGGGAAATGATTACCGTTAAGGACGAAAATTTAGTTTCAAATAACTAATAAATTTAAAACAATATATTTTAGTTATCAATTTATAAATTAAACTGATTACTATTTTTTTCAAATTCGCCGTTTAATTTCCATTGCTAAAAAACGATCTATTAATACAAACAAAAGAAATAAATTGTCTATCTGGGTCTTTCTCGCATACTGTAAATATCGTACAGCTAACAACAGTAATTCAGGTTAGTCAAACACAGTTAAGAAAATATTGAATATTAGTGCTGCGTAACTCCATTGTGGCCACTATTAATTAAAAAAAAAACCTATTAACCTTGGGAAAAAAATATGGTAGACATACGCCATATGCTAATTACAATTCGTATTCATTTATACCGTTAAAATATTATTTTGTCGTTTTCTCTCACGAGCTAGATGCTCTTATTTACTAATAAACTAATTGTTTTTGAAATTACCATTTGAAATTAAATTCCGTCAAGTGTTTTAGATTTTTTAAAAGCATAATATACGTATCTATAATGTGTGTAAAAAAGAAAACCTTCTTTTTCCTTTAATTTACATTTACTGTTACAAATCGCGTAAAGAACCACGTTAATAGAAATATTGTATCTAACATTGTAACTTCCTTAAAATCACTAAAAATTGTTTTTATTGCGACATATGTTGTAGTTACATATTATTTAATTATTGTAAAATGGTTAATCAGTGATATTCGTGTGTCCTTCTTTTGTAGAATTTACAGTATTTAACTTTGTTTAATAGTTTTTCTTAGATCATACAAAATAAACATTCGATTTCTTTCCCCACTTTTTATGTTATTATATATTTGAACAATATTTTTAGTAATATTTCTTACATTCAACGTTGTTGGACAGGTTTCAACATCGATTCAGCAAAATAAGAACAAAACGCCACTATAGAACTATTTACTTTGTCTTGGCAGAAAATAGCTCCCAGGTCGTTATTTTTAACCGCTGAGTGATTTTTCTTGTTAACTTGAGCCACGACTTGCCTCCAATAATTTTAATTGGGCAAAATGGGTAGTTTGTTGTGAATTTTTACGCTATCAAATTGAAATGTCTTCTCTCATATTTAACTGAAAAATGCCTAAAGTTTATACAGTGCTTGCCTAAAGTGTTACTATTGCTTAAAAATTAACAAACACTGAAAGAAGTTGTGGCTATTCTAAAATTAATCAAAAATATCACACCTAACTTTTTTTTTTAATGATAACTTTCTTATTATTAAGCTAATTCGAAAAACTTTTATTGCTGGAGTGGGACATTTGATTATCTCTATTATTGACTAATCCAGAAAGTCTTACTATTGCTTAAAAATTACCCAGCGTTATAAAATAAATGTAATTTCCACTGCATTTTGTGCTCAGTTTATTTTATTAACTATTACGTATTTTAAATTAATTAAGCATTTTTATTAGTTACAGTATTAATCAAGATGTAGGTATCTCACACTTTAACATTAAGGCAAGGACATTTAAGAACATTATAACAAGTTTCTGTTAAGTAAAAGTAAACTGTTTTTAATATTTTTTTGAATGGGTTCCAATTTAATAATATATCCGGAAACCTACGAAATTGGTTGATAGGAGAATTAAGAAACAGGTGATTTGTTGTTTTTGTTACGGTTTAAATAAATGGCAAAATATTAAAAATAATAATAGTGGGCGAAATTATGTTTTTTTTTACATCTGTCCCGAAACTATCTATTTTTGGCACAATTTTTTATTACGAAGGCAGCTGGTTTTTGTCATTCGTCAGCTAGAAAATCGCACTTTCCAGCAGATCTGTAGGTGAGATAGTCCCATTTTACAGGACTAGGCCGGAAACTAAACATATGCCATAGTTATTTACGTTGTAAGGCCGAAAAGTACTGTTTAAAAGCAGGACATTCATCTGTTTCCCCTGAGAGGATCTTTGTACGGATGGACAAAGTAATATAAAGAAAAGATGCCATGGTTACTCCAGAAGAGTGTAAAATATGCAAAGGTCCTACGGGAAGATTATTGGGGTGGAAATTTTGAAGAAATTGAAAAGAGTAAATACTACACCGATGTTAGGGGAACGAAGCGGTTGGTACATAGTAAAACTAACGTCGAACTACTGCAGCCCATCCGTACGCTTTAATATAAATTAAATCCTATTTCTCCACGACATTAAATACTGTGTTAATTTAAATAAAACTTCAACCATTTTCAATACACAGGCGGTAGGTAAAATTCACAAAGATTATCACTTACAATTCCTATTTTAAAAATGTTCTTCTTCCAAAAAGACCGCGAAAACAGTCTAAAGCAGCTATACTCTAAGTGTGTTCCGCGGAACCCTAGGGTTCCGCGATACCTCTGTAGGAGTTCCTCAAGAATTTAGAAAAAAAATCAAAGCACCTCTCTCTGGTCGAACGTTTTGACTCCGCGGCCGCGCGTAGGTATATTTATTTATTTATTTGTATTTGTATAAACATGTGTTACAATAGCTGGTACAACATCTCATAAGTTTGGTATCAACATGTATACTTGTATACTTGTGAGCGCGCAGTCCCTTTGATAAAAGCCGCCTCTGAATTGTTTACAACGCAATTTTTATATTTCTCTTTTTATTTTTGCTTTTTGTTTATCAAAGGCGCCGACTCGAGTATTTTCGAGAATATTCGAGATCGAGTCTAGGACTAAGTATAAAAGCGGCGATCGCGCGTCGCGCCTCGTCAGTCAGTTGACGATTAGCGTTCGGAGCGATAAGTTCCTACCTACCTACTTACAAGCTCGCTAGCGAGAAACTAGTGTTCATTGTTCTACTGCCTGCTGTATTCTGTTGTCTCAGTTTTATACATTTCTTCATTGTACTAAACTTAGTCTCTTATACGCAGTAACGATTGTGCATTATTTAGACCCCACCATCCTGACGTGTAACATTATAAATAAAGAAGAATGGAACGTTGGCTTAAAGGTGTTAAACGTGTTGCAACAACATCTTCTAATGACGCTGAATGTTCAAAAGCAGTACGCGCGGAGAATATAGCAATCACCGATCCAGACGATGATGCCACGACGTCAAGCTCGACGGTTTCAAAGACGAAAAAAAGGAAGTATGATGAATCATATATCAGTTTCGGATTTGTTGATTCCAACGGCTCACCTCTCTGCATGCTATGTAGTAAACTGCTTCCTAATAGTTCCATGGCACCTGCCAAATTGCGCCGACATTTACAAACTGTACACCCCGAGTCTAAAGACAAGAATAAAGAATTTTTTGTTCGTAAAAAAGATCAGTTATTGGAAAGTCAAAAAAATATGATGCATGTAACAAAAACTATCAACGAAAAGGCCACGGAGGCATCATATTTAGTTAGCTATCGCATTGCGCAAGCAGGTGATGCGCACACTATCGCTGAGAATTTAATAAAGCCATGTGTATTAGACATAACAAAATGTATGCTCGATGAAAAATCTGCAAAGAATCTTTCTACTGTGCCGCTATCAAACGATACCGTTTCACGGCGAATCCATGATCTGGCAAGCTACGTCAAACAAGAACTAGTTACACGTCTACAAAAAAACACGATTCGCCTTGCAAATGGACGAGTCAACTGATGTCGCTGGTTTGGCTATCTTGCTGGTTATCGTGAGATATCCATATGAAAGTTCTTTTGAAGAAGACATGCTTATGTGTTCACCGCTGCTCACAAACACTACCGGGGAAGAAATTTTTAATAAAATAAATATATTTTTTGAAGAAAATAATCTCAGTTGGAACAATTGCATTGACATTTGTACAGATGGGGCCAAGGCGATGACAGGTAAAACAGCAGGAGCAGTGTCACGAATAAAAAATAAAGCGCCTAATTGTAGTTCCAGCCATTGTATTCTGCATAGACAAGCACTTGCGATGAAGCAAATGCCGTCAAATCTAAAATTAGTTATAGATGAAGCGGTAAAAATAATTAATTTTATCAAATCACGACCACTACAATCCCGATTGTTCTCATTATTGTGTGAAGATTATGGCAGCAAACATAAAACACTGCTGCTCCATACAGAAGTGCGATGGCTGTCTCGGGGTAAAACTTTAACAAGGCTATTTGAACTTAGAGCCGAGTTACAAATGTTTCTTTCAGCAGATACTTCTTTTAATTTGAAGGACCGTTTGTATGATAAAACTTGGTTGTTCCGATTGTCTTTTAGGGCGGATATCTTTCAAAAACTGAACGAATTGAATTTATCATTGCAAGGTAAACAGACAACAGTGTTTCAGGCCAATAATAAAATAACTGCCTTCAAAAGAAAATTAGATTTTTGGATTATTTGCGTTGGTAAGAAAGAAATAGAAAGCTTTACGTCACTCAGTGAGTTTGTTAGCGATAACGACTCAGAAATGTTTCAAGATGATGTGTTTGAAGAATTGGTCCAATATCTTAGTTCAATGCGCGCATCTTTTGAAAAGTATTTTCCCGAAGAACAGAATACAAAAATGAAACTGAATTCATGGATTCATAATCCTTTTTTACCCAACTTGGAAAAGCCCGAAAGTATGTCAAACGAGATATATGAATCTCTTTTAGAAATGTCATCAGACACAAGTATGGAGTCACTGTTCAAAACGACTCTTAACGATTTTTGGTGCAGAATCCGTGATGAATATCCAATGCTTGGCAAAATGGCTCTGAATATTCTTCTCCCGTTCCCAACAACATATTTGTGCGAAACAGGATTCTCAACCTATGCAGCCACGAAAACAAAATATCGCAATAGACTGGACGCCGAACCTGATATGAGACTTCAACTGTCTTCTATCAAACCTGATATCAACCAATTGATGAAAAATAAAAAACAGTTTCATACCTCCCATTAGTTAGATTTTTTCTTTTTTAATATCTTCTATTATTGTACTTGCCATGTGGTAAAGTAAGTAATAATTAGTAACTGTTACATTGTACTTTTATTATGCTTATTAATAAAGAATACACTTTTAAAAACTATTGTTTTATTGTAGGGTTCCATCAAGTATTTTGCTTCCCAAAAGGGTTCCGTCACCAAAAAAGTTTGAGAACCGCTGGTCTAAAGGATTCAACAACATGACTGTCAAAGATTAACATCCTTTACTGTAGGTCGAAAGATACCTTTCGAACATAACAATATGCAAATTAGGTTCCTTTAAACAGATCAGAGCAGCGGTAACAAAAACCCTAGTAAATCTAATATTTCTAATAATTTTTGATTGCCAATCTATAAATCATGGCTGGCGTTGCCATAGTAGCGTATTACACAAAAAAAAATGTCACACATTTTCTGGACCTTAATTGGTCTCCCACCGGTAAACAAAGTGTTGGAAGGTAGTCCGATTATTTTATCTTATAAGTTCTCTCATGACTACTCAGCGATTAAACTCAGTTCCTTTCTGCCAGTTTATGGCGATTTTCGTATTCTAACACAAAAATGTGTGTTTTCACTAATATGAAATAAATCCCGAAGCTTAGTGTTGCTTGAACGACACTTCCTTTATCTGAAAAATTGCATTACTTTGGAACGACTTCCCTGAGGTCGTGTTTCCCGATGCCTATAATCTCCAATTAATATATGGTGTCACCTTAGAACAGTTTTTGCCTATTTCCCAACGTTTGAGATAAGTGGAACGATTTCCTTGCTTACGTTAGTTTTATGATTAAATAAATTAAATGTGCCCTGTAAAAGCTGTCACTCTCTATAGACCTAGATACAGGGTGTCCAAAACTCTACGATCAAAAAACAAGGCTAAAGTCACAATAATTTCGAAAAGTGCCTCTTTAAGAAGTAATCATAAACATTTTTGCAAGTCAAGTTACCAAATATGCACGTAAACAATAATAAAATTAATAACAATAATTTTACAAATGCAAATGCTCGCCATTTTGTGCAAAGCATACGTGAAGTCGGCGAACTAAATTGATTTATAATTCGTGTTAAAGCTCCATAAGTGCAAACAATTCCATCATCTGTCTTCATTTAAGATAACTTGATTTAAATTAATAAAAACTTTTTTATACTCTTAACTGTAGAGTAAGAGCGTCTGTGTTTTATTTGTAACTTACAATTGTTATAAATAAATCCGTAGAGTGGTGAGCACTAGAAGTAATATAATTACTCTATGGCCAATAAATGTGCCTCCTTATCTGACAAGTAACAATCGAAATCTTAACATATAGATAATCTGAAAATAAATACCATCGTATAATTGTCTTGGATCTAAATAACATTTTATTTGTTAGAAGCACACTGATGAGAAATCAGCAGATGACCAAAAACTTACGTAATCTGCTAATGGGAGATTTTTACCTATTTAGATACTGACTGCAATGACAAACATAATATTTACACACACTTACAAAAACCTCAAAGCCCACACATGACCTTATTCCTATGTAGAAGAAAAAAATGAAACTTTAAAATATCAGACTCAGAAATATATTTTTCGAAAACTTTTAATACCAGAGCAAATATTAAAATTTGCCACCAAAGTGTCCAAATACTTAAAAAAATATATTGAAAACTAGATCATAATTTGGCAAGGTTTTGAACCATATGTTTATGTGCAACCGCGCCCCCGCTTAAGAGAGAAAGTGATTGTGCAAAGAAGTGTCGTGGCCAGATTGGAATTAACCCGGACGATGGTAAACTGGTCCGATACATTAGATATTCATAAGTATAATGCCATGAAGGTCAAGAAATATTCTGTAACTTTGTCAATTTTAAATTATTGTTACTGAATACATGTATGAATTTCTTTTAATATTAGCCGTAAGGTTTTTTTGATAGCGAGGTACAGATTGCATGAGACGTAAGGCATAAAGAGCAAATCATCTTTTGTAAATTTTTTGCTAAGATTCTGATGATTCAGTAAAAATCCTAAAACTTTCGTATTTAAAGTTTTTTTCCATTTCTTATTGTTTTCGCTCTAGGGGTCTAAATATAAGCGAAAACCCTGTACATACTACTCCCCAACATTCTTTGAGGATGGTTGCCGTTGATATTAAAAAGAAAACAGCAGAATAATAAAACAGAGCGGGTACATTTTATGGTAAGCCCCTTTGTTCACTCTAAGATATTACCGATATTTTCTAGAGACAACAAAAATGTCGTAATTATGACTTAGTAAGATTTATCTTTAAAAATTGAAAAACTTTGTTATAAAGAGCATGCCGCTTATACAGTTTGCAACAATTTCAAAAATTAAATTATATCTCAGGAAAGGAATCTCGAAAGAGATTCATTTATCGTCACTGCATATTTTATTTTCCTTAAATAACCATAAGATTAAAGAAAATACTATGAAATGTAAAAAAAATATTTTCTGATTACTTTAATACAAATTTGTAGTTATGGCTTTTAATTTAGAACAACTTTTTTAAATTATCCTTTTCGAAGAGACCTGACGGGTCTTACGCGGTAATGTAACAGTTTTGCCATATTTATGTGTTACGAGACCTTTATTTCTTAGGTTTAGCTTTACGTCCTTTCTTTCGTTATTATTTCCTCATTAAAAACCAAAGATTTTTTAACTGTTTTATTTTTATGCGTTGAGGTTCTTAACACGATTCTTAAGTAGGTACAGTACTTATGATGGTGTGTACAGAGTCCAAATATTCCGTCCGTACATAAATGTTACAAGTTTTATGATCCTCTAGTATAATTTTAAGTTTGGTTTATGGACTGTTAGGATCAGTTTTAATCAGCCGACGTTTTGGAAATTATATTTTTTCATGGCTCTGTAACACAATGAGAGAGAACTAGTTCTCTTTAAAATATATACAGGGCTGCCCAGAAGTCCGGAATAAAATTAATATAGCCTTAACCTGTAACTTTTGGTGAAAATGCTCGGACACGTCAATTTAGTTTTATATATGCTCACATTTTGACGTCATTCGTTTGTTTTTTTATAGACATTTTTCAAAGATATGACGACATCGATCTTTTTTTTAAATAGAAACATACAGCTTGCGATACATCGTTTGAAAGCTAATATCCGTACAGTATGCTCATAAATTTTGACGCGACTCTGTCAAGCTATTTCAAAATGGCGACGCGTAAAAGTTTTAAAAAAATCCCTATTTAAATAAGCGGAAATGATAAATCATTGATGTTTTTTTTTTATCTTTCAAGGTAAGAAATCTTCATTGTTTCACGTTCTGACATTTTGTGACATTGTGACTTAACAATTGTTATGGTTTATTTGTTATTTATTTTGTCAAAAGAAATAAAAATGTAACGAAGTAAAACAAAACACAACAGAAAGGTGGTTTAACGTGGCAAATGCTGGAAATGTCCTCCACCCTCTACTTGGCATGCTCCTAGACGATGGTATAATCCATCGACGGAATTTCGAATGGCTTCAACTTATCTATCTCCAATCAAATTTTGTTTTTCAAATCTTCAATATTATTTGGCCTATTTTGGTAACTTTTTCTTTTAAATATTCCCAAAGAAAATAGTCTAGAGGTGTTAAGTCTGGGGACCTCGGTGGCCATTCAGTTATACCACGTCGTCCAATCCAGCGACCTGGAAATGTCTGATCTAAATATCTTCTCACATTGACACCAAAATGCTGAGGAGTACCATCTTGCTGAAACCAAATTATTTCAGTAGGTATATCTGAAACTACTTCGTTGGGAAAAATTACAGCTAGAGCAGGCCTCAACTCGAAGGTTAAGAAATCCAGGCACCGTTCAGCTGTGAGGTTTCCTTCCAAAAAGAATGGCCCTAAAATTCGGTTATTAATGATACCTGCCTATACATTTACTTTCTGGGGCCGCTGAGTATGCGCTTCAAATATCCATCGTGTATTTTCTTGACTCCAGAAACGATAATTATGTCTGCTAACCACCCCGTTTAAATAGAAAGTAGCTTCGTCCGAAAATAATATGTTTTGTGTTCTTCGCAAAATTGCAAACGCCTATCATACTCATCTTCTTAAAGCTCTTGGACAATACATACTTTATAAGGGTGGTATTTTTCTGCTTCCAAAAATCTTCCAATAGTACCTCTAGATGTATCATGATTTTGAGCCAATGAAACTGTTGAAACATGGGGATTATCCTGCAGAGATAATGTAATATCCAATTTTTCATCGTCGTCTAAAAACACGTGGCCGTCCATTACTAGGCAAGTCCTTTACTGTGCCATGTTCATCAAATTTGTGGAATATTCTACTAACAGTGCCCTGTGAAATTTGATTTTCCGGATATTTAGCATTAAATAAAGTGCACACTTCACTTTGACTTCTTATTTTATCTCCACATCTTAACAATATCAAGACTTCGATACGCTGCCTTTCAGACAAAACCATTTGTGTTTAGAAAATTGTAAAATAATACTTCGGAACAACCTTAATTAATTTTACAAGTTTACAGTGGCACAAAATGTCAGAACATGAAACAATGAAGATTTCTTACCTTGAAAGGTAAAAAAAACATCAATGATTTATCATTTCCGCTTATTTAAATAGGGATTTTTTTTAAAACTTTTAACAGTCGCCATTTTCAAATAACTTAACAGAATCACGCCAAAATTTATGAGCATACTGTACGAGATATTAGCTTTCAAATGATGTATTACAAGCTGTATGTTACTATTTAAAAAAAGATCGATGTCGTCATACCTTTGACAAATGTCTATAAAAAAACAAACGAATTAACTCAAAATGTGAGCATATATAAAACTAAATTGACGTGTCCGAGTATTTTCCCCAAAAGTTACAGGTTAAGGCTATATTAATTTTATTTAGGACTTCTGGGCAGCCCTGTATAAGTAAGCCTGATGTAGCCTAATTTTAATTTTCTCTAGTTTGGTAGTATAAATTTTCTTTTGTAACCTTGGAATTATTCCAAGAGACATTTAACACACATATAAATTACTGAATGGAAATAAAATTAAAAATAGAGATACAAATACATTATTTACTTTACAAACTTTTAGTTACAGACAGGTGTTTCCAGGGTTGTTGAATTTCGTACAGATTAACAGGACAAGTGCTAAGACAATGACATAGAGGTATCTGTATGGACGAACTAGGTTGAAATTATTCTTATTTTTTCCTTTTCAAAAACTTACAGTTTCTTTTAAAGAAGAAAAAGAGTAAAACAACCAAAAAGAAAAACCCACAGTTACCTCGAGTTAGAGTTCCATTATTTATTTCTTTTTAAATTTTTTTTAATTTAAAAGTGGATTTTATAATATATGGGGAATCCTTCACCTAAGTCTAAGTATAAAAATTGAACTTCCGGATACCCTATAAAAGCAGAACTTAAATAATATGAAACCATATCAAGTTATACTCGAATATACAGTATAATGATTTTTCTGCTTATGACGAGAAAGCAAACTATATTTTCGTTGAAATTTGACATTTAACAGTTGGCGCGATCTCGCCGATTAAACTTAGAAAGTGTCGGTATTTTATATATTACTCTTAATAGTATTAAATTGCAACAGACGTTGTTCAAACACGTTATAAATATAATTGAATATTTTACGGGCTTCCTCCTCGTTTGTAATCTTTGAATAATCAAGTTCGTTACTAGACAATTCTTGGTTAATTTTTTATTTTTACAATAGTCCTAATGAATGATCCACATAATGTCAGGGCCGTACCGGTTTAGTGAGACAAGGTTTTTTCGTTGTGAAACAAGTTTTTGTCTGGGCCCCATAAACACCGTAAATATTTAGCAAACAATAAAATTGAGGCACCCAATTCCAAAACTGCTTTAATTCATAAAAGAAAATAAATGAGTTAGCGGTGGCGCTGCTTTTTTTAAAATTACGTTTATCTATGTCTAATATTGGTTTATCAAAACCTCTTAGATCCCATTATAAATTGCATAGCTCCAAAACTATGTTACAAGCTTAAAACTATTTTGCGATGAATATCGTGGGCAAAACAAAAGTATTACTATGATGGGCATTCATTTACCGCCTGTAAGAATTTTTGAAGAATTGAGAAGATAGTACGAAAAAAAGAAGTAATAGTTCAACCCAATGAATATAGAGCTATTTTTCTGAATATGCAATAGTGTTAGATATGCAGAAAGACTTTTACATTTTTGATTAGAAAAAGCCGTAGAAGCAACTATCAAACTTTCTGCTCAATGGCATTTTCAGTTCTCATTAGCTAAACGAATCTCAATTAAAAAAATCGAGAAAACAGTGGCAAAACTGTAATGTTAAAAGGTGAGGTCAATTATCGAAGTTTCAGTTCATCAAGCAAAGCTTTCTAATGATGTAGATAAACTTTTAAAAGCACACTTTGGACCGGATTAGAGAAATCTTGGTGACGAGGCTTTAACGTTCTATAAAAATGTTATTGACAATGCAGGAGATATGGGTGATTGCGATTCTAAAACTTTGGATGATGATTTCGATGCCGTGGAAGAAACAATGGACTGCGAATTTAATTTCAATATAATAAAAAAAAGTGTAGAATTGCTTTTATTGAGGTTTATATTGTAATTTCGAATAAAAAACTTTTTTTTACTCATTCAAAATTGTTTGACTCTCATTTCGACATATTCAAAACTTTCTTAATTCACTGTGTGGTTACAGAACTGCTTTAATCCACCATTTTCTTCCAAATATTGAGGTTCTGCTGATGCAATTTTTTTTCTATTAGATAGGAATCAGTGTTGATAGGTGTCACGATAATATATACGAATTTGACGCCTTAGTGTTTTTTTCCAAAAACTTTAGAAAGACAGATAATGCAAATTTATTCTAACTACAGGGTGTTTCCAAAAGTCCTGCAGAAAATTAATGTTGGTTCTATAAGTTATTTTTAAGAAAAACGCGGAAATTCATTTAAATTGTTGTTCATCTATCTGTAATATTTTTAACCCCCTCCCTTCAACCCCTTAACCTCTAGTCACCCCAACTTTTTTTTATATGGCAACCTAGGTCACACAGGGCTCTATGAATAGTTATTCACAAATTGAATCCCATGGTACCAAAAAAGTAGAGATTTGCTCATTTCGTTACGGTAAGACCAACCCGAATAAGTTTTTCCCAAAAGTCTCTTATTAATTAGAAAATTATAATAATAATAATAATAATAATAATAATAATATCGTTTTTCTCCAAATTAAAAGTAATACACATAGTCACAATAATTGGAAAAAACGTCAAAAAAGATCGTTACAAAATTACAGAAAATACAAAGAAATAAAACAAATTACAAGAAAAATTCATTAAGACTATAGCAGTTCTTTTGTAGTAGATTTTTCTTTAGTCTATTCTTAAAAACATTAATATTAGGTGCTACTTTTATATTATTATCTAGAGCATTATAAAACCTAAAACAATTAAAATAAAAACTTTTTTGGACTTTGGAAAAGTCCTACATTATTTACATTTCACCATTAGATTTAAGAAATGACACACAATAATTGTAAAACGTGTTTCTTTATGCCTTTAGTAAATAAAATTTAAAAATCTTTTTTGCAACGTTTTGTTCCTTATCACCTTTTATTGTAAGCAAATGTTAATATTTGGGTAGTTTAGTTCCCTATTGTTCTATGTTTTTGAGTTATGGTGTTCTCAGAACAGCAGCGTAGTGATATTTTAATATTGTTGGGTTGAAGAGACAAGGTACGGACTCAAAATGAAATTTGTATGTTATTTAATGAAAAGTATCCTGAGAATCCAATTACGCAGCCAACTATGAGTAGGGTATTTTAATAAATTTGAAGACCATTAGGCATCACGTAATTTACCTAATACTGGCCGACTATCCGCCTTAACACGTTGATGGACACTATAATATTTTCGGAACCCGTGATCCGATTTTTGTCATATTTTGACTGTGTATTTGTAATAGGGTAAAACTAAGAAAAAATACAGGTTGGCTGCCATACTGTCAGAGCAGTTGTGACCCACATACCTATATATTTCTTGACTTAATGCTAGGACGCGCTACTGCCTAAGCAGTTGCAATTTTTCCTGAATTTTGTTACCGCACCGTACAGCAGTAAGATGTTTCTATGACAAGTTTTAGTACAGAAAAGCTTTTATTTTAAATCTCACAAAAGTGTATAATAAAGACCATCAGTACCTAACCAATACAAAAAGCAAAAGAAAATCTATATACACTGACCGGCACGAAAAACGGGCACCTTTAAATTTTACTGAATTGTAAAGCTCGATAACTTCTTTGCTTTTTAACCGATCTTATTGATTTATTAGGAATATTATAGGTCATTTTCTTGGCTTTAAACTATTGGTTTCAAATTAAATGTAAAATTTTTCCTAAGTCATATTATACGAGGGAACCCAATATGTTGTTTTTTAGGCCTAATTTTGAATCATCCTGTGAAGTTGTCAGACATGCCAGGAATTTTAAAAAGCTAGTAGGTGTTAAGGTGTGTCTATTCTTAACATTTCGTTTTTTGATTTGTCTTGATAGCTTAATTTTTGTCGAAGTTATGGGTTTTTAAAGAATGCACTTACAATTCACAGATATTTGAATCCCAAGCAAGCCTCCGAGCTCCGGTAATATTAATCAACACATCCATGGAATATTGTTTTCATTTCCATGGAATGAATCATTTTGATGGCGTCCTTTTAAATACATTATTGTTGTAAGTTGTCAATTATTTTGGCAGAAATGAGTTTAAGCCCAGAAGTGGTATCGGCGATTGTGGGTTAATTCAAGATGGCAGAGACCAAAGTTATGTCGCCAATAGACTATCTTCTTCTTTACGATGCATTATTCAGAAGAAAATAAAATAAAACACTCAGAAAAAACACTGCTATACTCACAGGACACTAACTAATTAGCTGGGTATAATCTGATGCAACCATTACTGCTATATCAGTAAGCGCCCTACTTAACCCCATCACCCGAACCTAGAAACATCTTTGCCGAAGAAACTGATTTAAATGGGACACTACCTCAAATTGTAAGGTGTTGCTGTAAAACAGTAAGTAGTCAGAGATAATATATTCAAATGCAAAGTATTACTGCTATAGCGGTAGTGCATATATGAAGACTTTTTACTTTACTGGAATGGCAGCTTAGGTGTCCCGTGGCATATATTTTAAATGATTGCTGTGTGTCCATCAACGTATTAACTGAAGATAGAAAACTTGATATGCTTCTATCAATTAGTGAAAATCCGCACTCTTCAATTAATACCTTAGCGCTTAATAATGATGTTACTAGAGCTTCCATGCAGAGACTTTTAAGAAGCCAGGAGTATCACTCATATAAAATGGATGTTGGACACAAGGACGATTACGACAGGAGATTACAATTCTGTGAGCAAATGATGGCAAGACGTAAAGAAAAAAAACATTTTTTCAAAATATCCTATTCTCTCATGAGACTAAATGATCGATTCTGGTCTGATCAAATAAAATATACAACATCCTCAAAAAGTCAAAGTGTGGGCAGAAATAATTATTAATAGAACTATAGGACCATATTTCTTTGATGAAGATCTTACTGCTAAGCGTTACTTAGATTTCTTCTCATTTGATTTAATACCTGCATCAGCAGTTACTTTCCTACCGAGGATGATCCAGATATTCCTCTTGACATAGTCACGTTGCGGCCATTGCTAAGGTAGCCTCGCAGAAGCTTGGAATACTTTTCCGAACTAAAAACCTCTATACACCCCACAACTCTTGATGCTCTATAAAGCCCAAATTCGACCATCGCTGGAGTACCATTCGCTTGATCGGTGACCGTGATCTGACAAACAACCTGAAAAGCCTTAAACATCGAAGGCAGGTTGGCGACTTGAGTCCATTTTACAAAATAAGCAAACCCACTACTTTTTTGGTACCATATAGAAAAAAATATGAATTTTATGCAGCACTCTTGAGTAAAAGTTGAGAATATAACACTACAAAATATTCAATTATACTTCTACTAGAAGCACTGCAAAAAATGTAACAGAGTTTAATTGGTTACACAGTCAGAAATATTGCCGTTTTATTGTCCCTATTCAAAATACGGTCTTAAAGTCAATCGATATTTGCAAATTGCAAATATACCTTAGCATTAAAGTCGACCCTGTAATATAATTTAAATCCGTCTTTTATTGTAAGGCATTAAATTAACCTATTTTTAATAATTATTTGAAAGTACTTAATAAACAAACCGGTTTAAAAGTATTGAACAATCAATAATGTAATGCATATTGCTTGGTAAAGGTGAACGATTTTAACATCTCGTACGCGGTACTGTTAATAAGTAATATAGTACCAATTTTAATAATAATATGTTTGGAAATAGTTAATTTGCTTCGAGTTTATTGTTTACTTACTTAATAACATGGTGGGCCAATGTACATAAATGAACCTAAGACGTCACTCATCAAACACAACAAGGGTGGGGAAGGGAGGGGGGGGGGGGTCAGACTTTTGCGACATCATATTATTTAAAAGGTAAAATCAATGACATCTAAATTACCACAAGGTAGTTTAAAAATACTTTTGGTTGGGAAATACAGCAGCTTAAAATAAAAACACGTAAAATCTTGAATGTATATTGTTTAAGTAAAGCCTGTCCAGAGATATAAGAAAGTTACACTTTGCCTTTGAATGGGATTATCCAAGGGTGGCCATAAACAAACAAGGAATAATTGAATAAATGCAGGTAAATTATGGTTCGTACTTAAAAATGTCTTAAAGTAAACTGCAAATCCGATGGTCCGTACTTAAAAATGTCTTAAAGTAAACTGCAAATCCGGAAGACTTAATTTCATTATTAAAGCAATAGTTTGGTGATTTTAAAGTGTGGCCATAACCAAACAAGGAATGAATGAATAAATGCAGGTAAATTATGGTCCGTACTTAAAAATGTCTTAAAGTAAACTGCAAATCCGGAAGACTTAATTTCATTATTAAAGCCATAGTTTGGTAATTTTAAACTGATTTTTATTCGATTTAAAATGAGAGGGTTAATCCCATAAAACAAACCATATTCTAAAGACTGTATATATACACGATTGATGAGGCCTTTACTTGATGAAAATCCATGTTCAATACACTTAAGGAAAACAATAATTTTCGATTTTCACTATATTTTAATAAATAAACACATAACAGCTGTTTCGGTACACTGTACCTTCTTCAGATGTGAGTACTTTAATACTAAAATTACCAATATTAGGGTAATGAGAATAAAGCTTAAACTACCTGCTAAATTATTATGGGAAAATACGTGTATACAAATTCAATAATGGTGATCTATTTAAATCTAATTGATCGTTCAGTAATATGTTGGAATTTTTAAGTTTATTTATTTCTAATGTCTCTAGGGTATTTAATTTTCGACCTTTGTTTTCTACATGTAAAATTGTATATTTATCATCAAAATTATGTGATTATTCTAATAAATGATTGGCGTAATTAGAATCCCTTTTATTTTTCAAAAAACATCTTTTATGTTCCTGTATACGTTTTTTAAACGGTCTTCCTGTTTGTCCTATATACACCTTATCACAAGAACCACATTTTAATTTATATACGCCAGATTTATCCTGTTTTTTAACTTTACTTTTATTGTTTTTTATTAATTTACCTAAAGTATTCCTAGTTTTAAACGCTAATTTTGAACCACGCTTCCTTAGATGTCTTGATATTGTCTCCGTCGGTTTACCGATATAAGTAAGGGTTTGGAAATTATTTGTGTCATTTACTTTATCCGGGTAAACAGCTTTCATTGCCATTTTATATTCCTTTTTTTTAATTATTTTATCAATTAAGCAGGGTTGAAAGCCATTGTTTACAGCCATTTGTTTAATGATATTTAGTTCTTTATCATAATTCTCTTTGGATAAAGGAATATTTAACAATCTATGTATATAACTATTGTATGCGGCTAATTTATGTGTATAGGGATGTGTAGAAGTGTTATGTATTGTAATATCAGTATGTGATGGTTTATGAAAAATGCTAAAATCCAATTTATTATTAATTTTATTAATAGTTAGATCAAGAAAATTTATAGAATTATTTTGTTCTGTTTCTAATGTGAATTTGATTCTATTATGTAAGCTGTTTATATGATTGAAGAAAATATTTAGTTGTCTTGCATTCCCAGTAAAACAAGCAAAAATATCATCGACATACCTAAACCAGAATAAAAATTGTTTACTTAGTTTATGATTATGAATTTTAGATTCAAAATCATCCATAAAAATTTCCGCTAACAGAGGGCTTAGAGGGTTACCCATAATTAATCCTTCTTTTGCAATATAAATATTGTCGTTGAATTCAAAATAATTTTGGTCTAAGCAAACAACCAGCGTATTAATTATATCTTGTTTAATGATTATGTTAGTATTTTGTTTTGTTAACTTTTTATTAATTATATCTATAACTTCTATGGGTGGAACACTAGGAAAGAGATTTTTTACGTCAAATGATATTAATTTTGAATTATTTGGGATATGCAAGTCTTTGATACTTTGAACAAGTTCAAAGGAATTTTTAATGCTGTATTTCGCGGAAAATGTACAGTGGGTCCTAATAATGTCTATCATTTTATTAGAAACCTTCACTGAGGGGGCAGTTATAAAAGAAACTACTGGTCTGATTGGGGAGTTTTCTTTATGTAATTTAATTAGAGAGTAAAGTTTAGGAGGTTGTGGATTCATTAACGTTAAAAAGAATTTATCTTTTTCGTTGAAGATACTACTATCTTGTATTATATTTTTAATTTGTTTCTGAAAAAATTCTGTAGGGTCGGAGTTTAAGACTTCAAATTGATGTGGGTCCAAGAAATCAATAGTTTTAGTAATATACTCATCTTTGTTTAAAGCAATTACTGTTTTTCCTTTATCGGCGCGTGTGAATATTATGTCATTTTCTATGGATTTCTTTTTAATAGAGTTCGCCAGAGCATATTCTTCAGAAACAAAGTTATTATTTGTGCTAGTGATAAATTTATTAATTTTATCGGCTAAAATATATTTATCTGAAGTAGGGTATGTATTTGAATGGTTATTTGAAATTAATTCACATTCTACAGCTAAGGTTTCTAGATTGGTTATGTTATTAGTAGGTTTAAGGTTGTAGTTAAAACCTTTTTCTAAGATTCTTGTTTCTTTTTCAGAAAAGACGACATTGGTTGAATTAACAAATCTATCTATTCTATTCTAATTCTAATTACGCCAATCATTTATTAGAAGAATCACATAATTTTGATGATAAATATACAATTTTACATGTAGAAAACAAAGGTCGAAAATTAAATACCCTAGAGACATTAGAAATAAATAAACTTAAAAATTCCAACATATTACTGAACGATCAATTAGATTTAAATAGATCACCATTATTGAATTTGTATACACGTATTTTCCCATAATAATTTAGCAGGTAGTTTAAGCTTTATTCTCATTACCCTAATATTGGTAATTTTAGTATTAAAGTACTCACATCTGAAGAAGGTACAGTGTACCGAAACAGCTGTTATGTGTTTATTTATTAAAATATAGTGAAAATCGAAAATTATTGTTTTCCTTAAGTGTACTGTATATATAGCCACTCTAGTTCGTTTTAAGCTTAGTAATTATTCTTAGTAGAATTTAACGCTAAAAAGACCCAGGCGGCAGTTTTTTCTAAAAAAGTGAATGTTGAAGAACTGGATATAGTTATGGCGAGAAACTTAATTCCCTTGGCTTCATCAATTCATTTATTGGGCGTTAATTTGGATAGTCATATGTCTTGGCATAGTCACGTTGCGGCCATTGCTAAGGCAGCCTCGCAGAAGCTTGGAGTACTTTTCCGAACAAAGAACCTCTATACACCCCAACAACTTTTGATGCTCTATAAAGCACAAATTCGACCATCACTGGAGTACTGTTCGCATATTTGGGGCTCTGCTCCTAAACATACCCTGAGATTGCTAGATTCCATTCAAAGAAGAGCCATTCGCTTGATCGGTGACCATAGTCTGACAAACAACCTGGAAAGCCTTGAACATCGAAGGCAGGTTGGCGACTTGAGTCTATTTTACAAATATTTTCATGGCAAGTGTTCAACTGAGGTTGCCCGCTTGATACCATGCACCCAGAGCGGTACATGGTAGAAATACACGACGAGCCACTGCAGCCCACCAGTACGTGGTTCAGCTTAGTGTCCCTCGAACGACACTGTCTCAAAATTCTTTCATCTGGAGAACGTCATCACTCTGGAACGACCTCCCTGAGATCGTGTTCCCCAACGAGTATAATCTCCAAAGATTCAAGACCAACGTGAATCGTTTCCTGCGCACACGCACCGCACCTAGAGCGCCATAAAGGATTTATCCTGTACTGCTGTGTCTTATCATAAAAAAAAAATTCTTAGTTCGTGTTTAATACAGCGTTTGTTTAATCGTGTGTTAGTCATGGAAAATATGTGCGAGCCCGATGTATCACAGGAGATAACCCCGTCGAAATGCAGAAAACACTTTTCTGTGGAAACTAAGGAACTTATAAACAATGTTTATTCAACTCTCCTTGAACGTGCGGTCAGCAAGCAAGCAGCGTTAGAAGAAACGACCACGTTAACAAAAATGTCAACATCAACTGTATGGAAAATTGTGAATAATCCCATTTTAGCGAGGAAAAAAGAACCGATATTGGCATTTTTTTGAAGGTAGATGGAAGTGATCAAGATATAATACGGCGTAAAATTTACAAGTTATACAAGGAACAAAGCGTGCCTACATTAGATAATTTAATTAAGGGGCTTGAAAAAGATGAAACCGGCGTTAAATGTGACAGAACAACGTTGTGGAAGTGTATCCAACAGATGGGTTTTATATTTAAAAAAATTAACAAAAGACAATTTTTAATGGAATCCAGTAGAATTCGGGAATGGCGATCCGAATATCTAAAAAAAATTGGGATTTACAGGGATCAGCAAAGGCCGATTATTTACTTGAATAAAACCTGGTTCGACAAATATGATACCCCGGAAAAGGGTTGGGTTGACTCAAGCGGCGAGTGTAAAACAAGCGCGCCATCAAAAAGAGGTAAACGAATTACGATTTTGCATGCTGGATCTAAAGACGGATGGATTCCAAATGGACTTTCTCTGTCTGCAAAAAACATTAAAGATTCTTCTTTGGATTACCATGAGGATACCACTGCTGATTTATTTGAAGATTGGTTTAAAAACAAGCTTATTCCAAATATACCTCCGAATAACGTAATTGTAATGGACAATGCAAGCTACCATAGTAGGCAGTTGACCAAGACTCCCTCGTCAAATGACACAAAAGCAACAATCCAAAACTACATGTATGATAGCGACATTTATTTTCAGGAAGATTACACCAAAAGGCAATTAATTGAGGTTTTACAAAGTTTAAAACTACAGAAGGAATACTTCTGTGATAATTATGCAAAAAATCTAGGGCATACAGTTTCAAGGCTTCCACCATACTATTGTATATTTTTTTCCATCGAACATGTTTGGCACCAACTGATATCTGATCTGCCATTCGTCGCAACAATATTTGCCCTACTATTAACTCCAGTGTACTTGAGCTTATTAAAACTGAAGTTTTTAACATCCCTTCACAAAGTTGGGCAAATTCTGTTACACATGTTGAAAAAGTGGAAAAGTCCTATATCCATATAAACAATATAGCACAAATAATAATTAGAACAGATGATGATAGCGATAGTGATATTGATATATTAAGTGAATAATTATTATAATTACCGAATAATTTGTATATTTTTGTAATCATAAATATAATTTTTAATAACAAAATATCTTGTAACTTCACATTTAAACATAAATAAAATATTATTTAATGTCTTACTTATTTTTATTACAAACCATGATTAAATTCTAAGCAAAACACGGACCTGTTGGGTCATATTTCAATTTTACAGCTGGCCCGGGTGTTTCCTAAAAGGGATCAGTTAGTCACTTTCTTCTATCTCTGAACAGACTTTACCTACTTCTCATATCTTAAAATTTAATGTGACGTCACAAGAGAGGCGACGGGTCAGTCTAAAACATAACAACCTGTCACAAAGGGAAGGGATCAGAGTTCATGAACTTTGAATGCCGTAATATATGGATGGCTCCTTACTGATAATGTTTGGTTCCACAAAGGCTCAAAGTTGGGCGCCAATTTCGTTACCGTCACAACTAAGATCCTATCCTGCCCCGACTGCCAATGACTGATCTGTGACCTGAGAACACGAGGCCGTGACTTTGCTATAAGCGTGCAAGTATGTTTCCGCACTTGGAAATTTCGAAAATTTTTTTTTGTTTATTTTTTTAATACATGACAGGGTTAGCAGAAAATATTTTTAATTTCAATATAATTAACCTATCGTTAGCACAAGACACGAGCTTTGGCGCTTATAAGGTTTGGTTTTTTATCAATGGTCGCTGAGAGATCAACAGTCAGCAAGATAGTAACTTTTCTTTTAGTTTTAGATATCTACTATACAGGGTGTTGGAAAAGGGTGCTTGGATACTTGGACAGGTAACGTCTACGTGACAAAATAAAGGTTGTAAGTCATCTAATCGATTGAAATGGTAACTTGATTTTTTGCACTCATTGGAAAAACCATGATTAATGATAATAAAAATGTTTAGTTGTAATATGTGACTAAACACTGGGGTTGGTTAATTCCGTTCCCCTGTACAATGACCTTCGAATGCCAACTACACAATATATTGACAAACTAATCACGACTACTATAAACGAGCGAATTTTTTCCAATCCAACCAAACCAACAGAAGATTCGCTTACAAGCAACAGTCGCTACGAAAAACTGAAGTAAAATAATTTTGTCTAGTTTAAATACAAAATATGATCATATAATCGGTTCTCCATGACATGTATGAGATGCCTAAAGGCGGGGCTTCACCAAACTGGCCTAGCCCGGCGGCACTGGCGGCTCTGCCGCCGGCAAAATGTTCAGCGGCTTGCAGTGGCCATCAGTGGCCTTGCCGCGAAATTAAATTCGACTACACCAAAATGGGCAAAATGACATTCGGCTTTTTAATTTTTGGTCTGTGAGTCTTTGTTCGTGGAGAGGTATGGATGACGAAAATTTTCTTTTAGGGTATCTGGCCCTGCAGATTATTCGAAAAAGGAAACTGAAAAAACGCAGGTTTTGGGTACGTCCCAGTTTAAGGAGAAGCGCATATAGTGAGTATCCTCTTGTGAGTGCTCATCTAGTCCTTGGCTATCCATCATACTATTTAAAATTCACACGAAACGCACACGACGTAAACTCGGTAACTGCAAAATGCACACTGGAGTGCCCGTATTTTAACCAGAAGTGAAACAATAGCCGTAGGCCGCGAGAATTCCTTTTGATCTTTACCGACATTTTGCCGCTAGCGAAAACAAGCCGGCGGCCCATGCCAGCGGCCCTGATGAACGTTTTTGTCTATTTTATTTTAGGCAAAAGCCGGCGGCCTATGCCGCTATTATTTAAATTCTTATTCTCCAACGTATTTTACCTAAAAAAGGTATAAGTGGGTAAGAGTTGATTTAAGCAGCCGTTTTTGAGATATCTGGATTTAAAAAATTCACTTCGTGTATGGCCAGGTCTAAATGATTGTAATAATTGAACACATTTTTTAAATCCAGATATCTCAAAAACGGATGCTCAGATCAACTCTTATCACGTATACCTATTTTACGTAAAATACGCTTCAGAATAAGAATTTTTATTAAAAAGGTAAATACAGGGTGGCTCAAAAAAGTTATTTCCTTTTTAATGTGTGCAAGGTACCGCGCAAGGCGCCCCCTAAATTTTACAATAAAAATGAGAGCAGATTTTAATTTTTCAACCCACAGAACCCCCCCCCCCCCCTCCCCCCTAGCCGAATATTGTGATAGCACACCAATTATTAAACAAATTAGTTATGAAAATAAAGTTGCCTTTTTTAATGTTTTAATGCAAAACGTTAAACAAAGAAGCTTTTTTTTTAAATTTTAAAACAATCCTTATTCCAGATTTTCAAGAAAAATTTGAAATTTTTAACTTCCGCTTTTCAAATTTCTAATGGTGGATATTATAAATTACGGGTAACTTTAATCTTCAGGTTAGTTCAGGTTAGTTCAGGTTAGTTCAGGTTAGTTGTAAACTGTAACCTTGAGAGTAATTCGAACGTATAATATCCGGCATTAGCCACTTTCTCATCTTTTTTATTTGAATATTCTTTGCTCTAAAGACAACATCTCTCTTATTTTGATAAATATATCAAAGATATCAGGGATGCAGTCAAACAAAAAAGAGGTGAGAATGTCACTAAGGCAAGTTTTAATAAAAGCAAAATTCAAAAATTTTAAATGTTTACTTAAAATCTGAAATTATTTTTTTTGTAATTTAAAATATCTCTCTCAAATTAAAACTTTAAAAATGGCAATTGTAATATTCACTAAATTTTACGTTTTTTTATATCTTTTGCATACCTTGTACAGAAAAAAAAATTGCATCGTAAATATTATTTTTAAATAAAGCAAAAACTTTTATAGAAAATCACTCTTTCTCGGATATTTCTCTTTGTGGACATAACTGGTATAATAGTATATTAAAGTAGTACTTTAAGTACTAACTAACTACTAAGTAAGTTTTATAAAGCTAATTTTAGCGCATGCGTCCATGTTAGAAAACGAGCCGCCTGCGGCGAGTTTTATAACGTTCAAGTGCGCTACTAGCTTTATAAAACGTGTGCTTTATACTTTTTTTTCTATTTTGGCATTTTTTTCAATAAATAATTTTTTTTATTTAAAAAGAAAATAAAATATACAAATTTTCAAAATTTTTAGACCTAAATTTTTTGTTGGTAATACAATCAAATTATTTATCATAGTAGCATAGAAATCAACAAATAATCTTATTTCCGTGTCAGCCATTTTGTCACAAAGTTGTCTAATTTTTTTTGACATACCTACATAACTTTAAAATATGGAGAGTTTAGTTTAACTCCCCGAAAGTTAAGGGAAATTGCGGTAAATTTTATAGTTCTACGTTTTATAATATAGTAAATTTGTAAGATTATTTAATATTTTTTTTAAGTCATCTTCTTCATTTCATAGAATTAATGCAACCAAACATACACGACAGCAAGATAAAACATTTGTGAACATCATTACCAACCTTAGAAAAATAAAGAAAACTGTTTCATAAAAAGTTCATTACGATACTGATAAGTGATAACGATACCGAAACAGCTTTTTTATGAAGCCAAATTATAAAAAAACATTTTTTACCACCTTTTTAACGGAATATCAAGTCATGCGCACTCCAGCTTTGTCTAAAATATTGCTCTCGATACCTACTAAACGAGAAGGATTAAACTTTGCAAATATAAAATATATTTAGTTTGTTGTTATTTTGATTTTCTCATATGGAACCTCTATAAAACTCCAAAACTACCAAGATTAGATATGTTATTACAATTTAACGTTTTGCCTTAAAAATATATATTGATTATCTCTTAGCTGCAAATTCATTACACAATAACATAATGTCTGTGGTAATAGATTCAACCTACAAAACTGTTCTTAACGTAGCTACCATAACAAATACGTACAGTGTGTAGGAGTTTTAATGAATCTGTTTTTCTAACTTTAAAAGGAAGCTAAATATTATTATTACCGCAGTAGTCAGCATTTAATGCATGAAATACCTACGATAAAAAACATAAAATTATAAATAAAAATCCTTGAAATTAACAGCTGATGGAGTTACACCTCCTGATTCTAGATCTACTGATTTTTTTTATACAAATATATTCATAATATGAAAACTTGACCACTACGGGATCTTCTATGCGATATTAAGTTAGGATTATTCTTCGACGTTTTTTTCGGTCATAATTTGTTAATTGTCGGTATACGAATGTCGTACTTCAGTACACGATTCACTGAGCACCTCGGGACATTTGCGATCAATTTGAGCGCTCTGTTCTGAATTACCTGAAACTTATTCAGCTCCGCTTTGCTTATCTTACACCACGAAGGTGCATCAGAACCGGCCTGACCAAGACCTTGTAGAGGTTGACTTTCGGCCTTATACAAACTAAAAGAAAATTGTATAGGACAATACAATTTTGCATTACATAATTAATTAGACTCATCATACCTAAAGTAGCTATAACGTCAAGACATAATTTCTTACGATATTTCAATAGAAAAATGTCATATTAACAATAAGTTCGCAAACGTTTCCTTTTCGAGATACAAGTTGTTTAAAAATTTGTTTAATTACGCCTTTTTTAAATATTTCGAAAATGTTTTGAAATATTAGATTGAATTGTGCAGCTTTTATCAAAGGATAAGTGGTGTCTACATTATTCGGAAAGTAAACGTTTGAGAACGCTTTGAAACATCTTGTATTAGACACCGACGCGCGGTATTTATTTTGAGAGGAACGAAAATAATAAACAAATCTTGTTATCATGCCTGTTCCAAAAGTGCGTGACCACTTTATTGTCAAGCTATGCAAATGAAGTATTAGTTACGTTAACACTCAACCATGATAAAATGCATGTGGGTCTATTTGCGAAACCTTGAAATAAATATAAATAATTAATGTAACCCTGTGCATAATCGAACAACGAATTATTGTTCTTACTTCGCGAGATATTACGGAACACCCATTTTTAAAGATGGTGTAACAGTCAAATTATTTTCAATAAAATATGCATGTGCATGTACGAATCGCCTGAAAATAAAGGTAGCGGATGTATTTCGAAATTGTGAATTGGTTTTACTTATTAACAGTGGCGCAATGAGGCTGCAGTCCCGCAGGCCTGATAAGAATATGTTTATTTTCCACAATTACAAATTGACGCCCAACGTGGTGTCAACTAGAAAATAAGTTGTAACAAGCAAAAATAGTTGTTAGAGCTTCCAAAACATTGTTGTTTAAATATACCAAAATTTGATATTCTTAAAATATATACAGAGTTGCAAAAAAAGTCGCGCATAATGCCTGTAACTTTTGAATTACCTCGTATACGAAAAAGTGACCTTTATTAAAGTTGTTCAGTTAATTATTCCCCCATGGAACACCCTGCATATGATTGTCTAACATTTGCCGCATAATACACAGTTGCTCCATCTTGCTGGAACCATACCTGTTTGTTTATGCCATTACTTACACGGGGTACAACCATTCTGAAAGAAGGAAATATGTGATTCCTGAGGAGGTTCAGATATTTTTCGCTATTCATATATTACCATCATGAAAAAAGGTCCCATAATATGTCTACCAACTATGCCCGCCCAAACATAAACTTTTTCGGGCCTCTGAGTATAACCTTCCTGGAACCAGTGAGTATTCTCAGCAGACCAATAACGATAATTGTGTTTATTAACAATGCCATTTAAATAGAAAGTAGCTTCATCATCAGCTCACAAAATTCAGCTCTTCTATCAAAATCGTACTCGTTTAACTCGTGCTCCAACTTATTTTCCACTGACTGATGAGCCTGGATGATTGTGTTGGATTTTCATGTATTGAGAGCATGATATCCAAAGCTTTGCCTCCCCCGGTTGCTGTTTTAGGTCCACCTGATCTAGCGGCTTTCCTAACACTGCCTGTTTCTCGAAATTTCTTTACCACTCGACACACCGTTGACTGATTTATTGGAGGCCTATTTAGGTATAATTCATTGAAAAGTTGACAAACCTGATCTTGCGATCTCTTTATATTTCCGTAACCGCTCATTATTAAAATTTCAACACGGTGTTTCTCATTCAGATGCACCATACTGTAAACAAATTAGAAATCAGATAACAGAAAATTAAACAGGAACTCAAAATGGACACCTCTTAGGTCGCTGTCATGAAAACACCTTGACTTAACTGGTGGGTATTGGGTAGGAATAATTATAATTAGAAAGTTTTTCAATTTTGAGCTGTCATTATCTCGGAAAGGCTTGCAGAGGGGTGAGAATTTGAAATACAAAAATTCAGAGTTTTCCCAGTAGAATCCAAATATGCAATCATATGCAGGGTGTTCCATTTAAAAAAAGTAAGTTAGTCTTTAAGGCAAACAAACCAGAAATGACAAAATTCATGCAGGTAGAAATATGGGGAATAATTTACTAAACAACTTTCATAAAGGTCACTTTTTCGTATCGTGGTAATTCAAAAGTTACAGACATTAGGTAAATTTATTATAGAAATTACATGCAGCGCTTTAATCTCATTTACTTCCACATTCCTGTACCGAACATTACTGGTAAGAAAGATCTTTATAATAAACGCCTATTTATAGACTTAAATTCAAACTTAAAAGGTACAGGAGCGTCACCCGCATGATGACGTAAAACGAGTCGCTGCGGATGACGCTCTGTACTATTACAGTTTGAATTTAAGTCTAATACGGTGTCGAGTCACCAAATATTATCAAGTTTTGTGAATTAACGTCATTAAGTTCTTTTATCACTAGAACTAACCAAACATTATAAAAAACTGACCAATTTTTCTATAAAACAGTTTTCAATAAAATAAAAAAGAATATCCAAATTGACAATAGTTATTAATTTAAGAAAATTTTTAATATTTGAGATATTGTAAGAGTTTTTCCTATTTTTTGTAATATAAAATTTATCAATGTTTTTAAACTAATTTTACCAAAATAAGAAAAATCTTGATTAATGAATCTTTAATTGATTTTCAAGTTGACGACTGACCCTAAAATCGGGTATGTCTTAAGACGTTGTACAGAGAAACCCCTGGCAATTAAAATACAAAATACAATTTGAGAAATGTTTAAATAACATGTTTTAACATCAGATTGTATTATTTATTAGCAATTAAATTAAAAAACTCATTAACAGTTCCGGTGGCAACCAACGCAACGTGTCTAAAGACTTTGTTTGTCAGATTGGAGGCAAAGTCGCCATAAAAGAGTCTTGATTTTGTCAATAACATTAATATTATTTTTTGTTTGGAGTACCGGTTACTAACCTGTTAGTTTTTAACGGTAAGGTGGCCCTTAAATTACGTTCTGGTGCCTTAATGTGTAATAATCTAAATGTTCTCTAAAAATATACCCTAGACATCTGTTAAAATGTGTAGTCGCAATAAACTATTCGTTATAACCATATTATATATATATTACAGGCCCGTAGGTAAGGGGGCAGGGGTTAGGGGTTCAAACCTCCCCCCATAACAAATCCAAAAACTGGAGGTTTATCAGGGTAGATGATTTCAGACCCATAATATAAAATATGCTTGCGATAATTGAAAAGATTCTGTAAAAGATAGTATATAATCAACAAGTAGAATTTATAACTACAAACAACATTTTTACAATAAATCAGTCAGGATTTGAAAAAAATCACAGTTGAGAAACCGCAATTCAGAATATTCTATATGATTGGAAATTGGACGACAATTAGGCCGTAGGAGCCGTTTTCTAGATATAAAGCGTGCATTTGAGGCTGTAGATAGGGAAATATTAACACAAAAATTGCAAAGATATGGTATAATTGATGAGGTTCTTGACTGGCTTGGGGATTATTTAGAGAACAGAAGTCAGGTAACTAAGATCAACAAAGAGAAGTCAGGAGAGGTCATGAATGGTATAGAGGTACTAAAACCACAGAGAAATTATCTTTGAGCCGTTAATATTCTTGCTGTAAATTAATGACATAACAACAATAATTAAGACTTGCTCAATACACGGACGACACATTGATATACATTCTTTCAAAATATTTAAGTCACTTACTTTATGAAAGTTGTTCAGTAAATTATTCCCCATATTTCTAACTGCATGATTTTTTTCTGTCATTTCTGGTTTGGTTGCAATAGAACTTACTTCTTTTAAATAGAACACCCTGCATATGATTGCATATTTCGATTCTACTGGGAAAACTTTGAATTTTTTGTATTTTAAATGTTCACCTATCTGCAAGCGTTTCCGAGATAATGACAGCTTAAAAATAAAAAACTTTCTAATTATTATTATTCCTACCTAATACTCACCAATTGAGGTCAAAGTGTTTTCATGACAGCGACCTAAGAGGTGTCAATTTTGAATTCCTGTTTAATATTCTGTTGTCTGTTTCTAATATGTTTACGCTATGTTTCATCTGAATGAGAAGAAAATGTTTAAGCAGGAGAAGGTGCATCCCTACAAGACAAAGTTGGTGCACGAGTTAAACGAGGACGATTTTGATAGAAGAGCTGAATTTTGTGAGCTGATAATAGAAAGATGCAATAACGATAAGACCTTCGCAACAAATGAAGCTACTTTCCATTTAAATGGCATTGTTAATACACACAATTATCGTTATTGGTCTGCTGAGAATACTCACTGGTTCCAGGAAGGTCATACTCAGAGGCCCGAAAAAGTTAATGTTTGGGCGGGCATAGTTGGTAGACTTATTGTGGAACCTTTTTTCATAGATGGTAATTTGAATGGCGAAAAATATCTGGACCTCCTCAGGAGTTACATAATTCCTTCTTGCAGAATGGTTTTACCAGGTGTAAGTAATGGCATAAACGAACAGGTATGGTTCCAGCAAGATGGAGCATCTGTGCATTATGCGGCAAATGTTAGACATTACATGAGCAAACAATTTCCAGGACGTTGGATAGGCAGAAGAGGTGATATTGACTGGCCCGCGCGATCCCCGGACTTAACCCCGCTCGACTTCTTTTTGTGGGGACACTTAAAGAACAAAGTCTACGTTAACCGTACAAATGACTTAGAATCTTTAAAAGTCAGAATTAGTGGTAAAATTCGGGCCATTCCAGAGGACTTCCTTTTAGACGGGTTCAGGAATAGACTGGCGCTCTGCTCAGTGGCGTAGCCACAGGGGGGCGGTCGCCCCCCGCCCCCCTTGGCCTGGCGCCCCTTTACGACTTAAACAATAATTCTTAAAAAACAAGATTGACATTATTTTATTTTTAGTAAAGAAGAGCGATGGGAATAAACTTAATAAAACCGGTTCTGAGAGCGTCCCATGACATTAAAAATTTTTTTTTTATATAGCGGATTTTAACTTCATTTGGGGCCAGACCCCTGTTCCCTAAGGAGCATGAAGAAGGTGAATTCCTACGAAATTTGGGCGTGGTCCCAAAATTTTTTTGTCTGCCGCGCTTTAGCTCCGCACTCTGGACCACTGCGATAGTTCACCCCCCCCCCCCCAAATGCTATCTACGCTCTGCTTAGCAGAAAATGGTGGTAATTTTGAACACCTGATCCACAGAAGAGGTTTCACTTGTTTATTATTCCGATGTTAATTTGTTCAATTTTCTAGGCTATTTATTTTGTTATTATAAAGTTTGTTACAATTTTAATTAAATAAAAATTTAAAATCAGAGTTTTCCCAGTAGAATATATGCAATCATATGCAGGATGTTCCATTTAAAAAAAGTAAGTTGGTCTCTATGGTAACCAAACCAGAAATGACAGAGAGAATTCAGGTAGAAATATGGGGAATAATTAACTGAAAAACTTTCATAAAGGTCACTTTTTCGTATACGAGGTAATTCGAAAGTTACAGGCAATATGCGCGACTTTTTTGCCACTCTGTATTAAAAAATGTATGTTAACGGGTAATACAGAGTTTCAGGGAGCATGTATTGCATGTTATTGATAAGATGTGTGGTGTGTGAAGTGGCGTACAATTTATTCTTAAGACTGCCCACCGGGACCTCATTAAAACTCATAATTATCATCTAGTCAGTGCTAACTTAGCCTCTTATTACAGCGAACAACACTGCCAAGTTTTGCCAAAATCGGCAAACCGATTTTTTTTTAAACTGACACCCTGTATCTTGAAAACCCGACGTTATAGGACACATGTTTATATGAACTTTTCTACTTGAATTTGGTTCAGAAATGCGTCCTTGGAATTACAGCCTATCATTAAGTAACACCCTGTATGCCTGTTTTTAAAAGCAAAATTATGAATTTTTCGCTTGTGGCGCTATTTTTGTTTATTTGTCAAATGCCAAAGTGTCATCTATATAATAGACATGTGGGTTTATCATTTATTTTTCCTAAATCTAAAAGGAACCCCACGATTAATACATTAATTGCAATATCTACCGTGCAATTAATTTTTCAGCTATTTAATTTTCATTCGCATCATCTAGAGGATTTTACGTATATTTAGCCGCAAGAAATGGATTTATTTTTAATTGAGAAATTAGATTCGCATTTAATGCTCGATGATTTTGTAATTTCTCGTATTTATTTTCTTATTACTACAACATAAATGCTAACTAAGTACAAGAACTTGGGAAATGAAGATGTTACACGCTACTAAGGTAAATCTACTAGTTATGCTGGTACATATGGTCATTATAAAATCAGTAATTTGTTCATTACTTTTTGAACTTCAATATGTATGTTTTTTTTTTTATAGCATTCATGGGATGCATCACACCAGTCCAAAAATTTAATAATATTTCATATATTTCCCCATAAATTCTTGTTATTTACAGTAAACTATATTTACATAACAAGAAATAATAGTAATTATTACTAGGAAGGTTAACCAAATAGTTAGTGTAATAATGGTGTCTCACTGCTTGAGTTGTCAAGCAACTCTCTAATTATTTTGTTTAACTCAAGTAAAGCGTACGTTTATAAGGCGAAAAGAACTTAAAAGCAGACTGAATTTGTTACTTTTTAAAAGTGAGACATACGCAAATGCTAGGAATGAAAGGAAAGTTAATAGGATGCCGGTCAAAAGTATTGATGAACTATTCTTAAAGAATAATAAATAATTTTGCTTCTGCTACCACCAGTGGCGTCATTTAATACATTAAAATTAAGAAAGAACCTCGACAAACCTGAAACTGTTGTAAAAGCACAGTTAATTATTACGTCATTACTTGCACGTGACTAAAACCATATGAATGTAATCAAAATTACTGGATGAAAAAAGTCAACATAAAATCTTAGTTCATAAATGTCAAAATTTTCGTGGCTAGCGGTTATAATGAATAAATAATAACAAATATCCATAAATACTTCCCGCCAACATAAAAGTACGATAAAGATAGCTCTCAAAAGAACAGTTTTAGGATTAAATTGAATTTCAAGACACAATAGTTATTTATGTACTAAGGGCGTTAAGTATCCCATCCCTTCCGGGCATTATAGTCTGTGGTGTATACAATACTTTATTTTTCAATAATTTTAAAATATAAATAGTTAAACTCCTACATTTTTCTTTAACTATTTTCGCCAATTTTTAGTCTTTAGTGAGCTTTTCGGTTGTTAAAGAATAAGTTTGACGGTTGCTAAGGGTTGTTTATTTTAAGCGTCTTTTACGTTTTATAAACGAAAATATGGAAATTCCACAAACTATTTTAGAAAATACTGAAAAAGCTAAGAAAAACTTATTACCGGCAAAGTCTAAAGCCTTGTACGACAAGGAGTTTAAAAATTTTCTACAATGGAAAGTAAACAACCAAATTACGGTGATTACTGAAACAGTAATGGTGGTTTACTTTCAGGAATTGGTATGTAACCCTTGTGCTCATTGCTAATAACAATTTTTAATTATTTTTACTTAATTTTAGTTGGGAAAATATACCCCAAATAGCCTTTGGACAAAATATTCCCAGGTGAAGTCTGAACTTGTAAAGGAAAACAATAATATTTCAAGATATTGTCAATTAATAGCATTTTTAAAAGTTAAATCAAAGGGATATCTTCTTAAAAAGTCAAAAGTTTTGAAAGGTGAACAAGTTTTAACTTTTATCAATGATACCTTCCTGCTGCATAAAGTGGTACTCGTAATGGGAGCTTTTGGCGGCCTAAGACGGAATGAGATGGTAAAAATGACCATTGATGAGATTGAGGGGCCTGTTATGCTTGTCACGGTACCAGAAACTAAAACTGCTACGCCAAAAAGTTTTACTATAATCGAAGGAAACCAAACACGTGCCTTAAAATTGGTTAGACAGTACTTTGCATTAAGGCCAAAAGGAATTAAGGAACGCAAATTTTTCCTTACATACCGAAATGGTAAATGCATAGCTATGCCTGTGGGTAAAAATACACTAGGACGTCCTTCGATCATAGCAAAATTTCTTAATTTAGAAAACGCCAAGAGGACATTGTCTACGTCGGACCTCGTCCACACTTTTTATCGAGGGTGGTGCTTCTCTTGCAACTTTACTGTTAAGCTTACACGGAAAGTGGAAGAGTACTAGCGTAGCGGAGGGTTATATAGAGGAAAGCATCACGTCGAAAAATCGAATAGCAAAAATGATAGCTAGCTCCGTTACCGAAAGAGAAAAGATGTTAATTAATGTTGAAATGAAGCAGGAATCCGCATGCACATCGAGAAACTCAGCAATCGAGTTGCGAAATTTCATAGTTGGTCCAGCTTCATTCTCAGGGAAATTCAAAAATTGTATATTTAACATAGGAAAAACAGAATAATATTATGTAAAAAAATTGTTGAAAATACACACAAATTTTGTTCAATATTTTCTTTAATAATAATTACCGGACATTACGAGAATCACCGGGCATTATGAACTTTATCGCCCGCTAATATTTCCTATGATATTCTGATGATGTTTATAGCAACCGTTTCTAAGGTAATATAAGTAAATAATTGATAGATAAAAAGTAAAAACGTTTAAAAACAAAAATTAAAGTTGACATGACAAAACGATGACTTTAAAATCAAATGACAACTCTGCTAAAAACTCTTGTCTCTGTCTAGCACGTTACTTTGAATTCGAGACGTATTGCGCAAGCTCGGAACCGCTATAATATGTTTTTATCCACATTTAAATAAAGATGGGGAGTTGTAAATCACATTGTCTCTTGATAGTTCATCCATCCACCAAGAGAAAAATCGCAAATAAGATTTTTAAATCCAGTATTAATTGTATTTGATAGAGACAAGACTAGAGAAATGTCATACTAATAGTAACAATATCCAAAATAGCCAAAATTTTTAAAATTTTGATCGTGGTTTGATAGGGAACGTCGAAATAAAAACTTAACTTACATCCAAACGGTACAGTATTCAGCCTCAAGGCAATTCTAAAAATGGCGCTAGGAGTTCAGTCAGTGTCAGTATTTTTGATAGCAATTGTACGGTTTTTTAAGTTTGCCCTGTCGGCCTGTCCTATTTTTAAAATTGGCCAGTGACAATGAACTGTTGAACCGTAGTTGAACGGTTGGAATGTCATACGAATTACAAAATACGAATAATAGGTACGCATTATTACAATAAATTTATGAAGTTGTGACCTTGTGGCGTGGGTTGTCTCTTTGTGACATGTGGCATAGTGGCTGGTGGTGAGTTGGTAAGTAAAAATATTTTGTTTTCTTTTATTAATACTTAATTTGTAAAAAATTTAGCATTATTAGGAGTTTTCCTGCAAAAGTAAGAGAAATAGTAGTTTTCCTATTCAGTGCGCAAAGTTATGTTTTCCCGCACGCGAAAGCAGTTAGACGAACGACGCGAAGCGGAGTTCGGATAAGCTTTAAGTGCGGGAAAACTACTTTGCGCACGTGTTAGGAACAATATTTTTTCTACGAGTGAAATAACTATATATTTTTTTAATTTTAAATTTTTATTTACATCAAAAACAACTATATCCCCCTTTGTTCGCACCATTTGGAAAACAACTCGTACTGTTTCTCGTATTTTTCTCGCGATTTGGCAGGCAGCAATTGCAAACTAGCCATGTTGGCGGCTTCTAGGACATCTTCTGGAAGTTCTTCTTCAGTGATATCCATTTTTAAAACAGTTTTTTTTATTTTAAATAGGTGAAAATGCTAGTGAAAATTTTGAAGAAGACCTCTAAACTGACATGAAAGCGTTGTATGACAATGTATTTTGGTTGCTAAGGGAACAAACCGCATTTGACACAAAAATACTTGATTTTTTTTTAACTTGAACAAAATTAGAGGAAAATATAATAATGCAGATTTCAAAAAAATTTTGAGCCGCACGGCACAATACTTCGGTATAGTTTATAAGGCAACACATAAACCACCTGTCAACTTTGTCTTGTTACAATATTTTTGTATAAATATCTAAAAAAATTATAAAATATAAGAAAAAAACGCGTCTATAATATGGTAATTTTGCTTTAAAATAAGTGTGCGGGAAAAAAAATTTCCCGCACAGTATGCGGGAAAGTGCTACTTTGCGTATGCAAAAGTGTGCGCAAAGTAGCTTCTTTGCGGTCACTCGTAGAAAAAAGGGTTTAACGTTTATGTATTTGTACAGAAAAATAAAAAACAAATGTTTTTTTAAAATAAATGTGAATAAAATCTTAATAAGGAAAGAACATGTTTTCGAACATCGATGCTTTTTCAACAGCGATGACCAGTTTCGATATGCTCATCCCTAGGGTTTGATATACAGGGTGCACCAAATAACGTGGCACATTGAAAGTATCTCGAGAAATAAATATTATTTTGTTTTAAAAATTTGTGTGTAGCTCTAAAAGATGTTTTTACATGTTTAAATTATGTGGTGGCAATGCAGTGTTGCCGGGTCATACCAAAAGTAATAGCAACTATTAAATTTAAGTAAGTTACCATGTGTATTATTTTATTTTTAGAATCTTATTACAGTTTGCACATTTTATCAACGATCAACAGACAACGTGATATACAACTCCCCATTTTTATTTATTAAAGAGTGGAGAGAAACATAATAGAGCATCTCCGGGCTTGCGCAATACATCTCGAATTCAAAGTGACGTGCTAGACAAAGACGAAAGTTATTAGCAGAGTTGTCAATTGATTTTAAAGTCATCGTTTTGATCTGTCAACTTTAATTTGTTTTCAAACGTTTCTGTCCTTGAAATTCATTTAATCCTAAAAACTTTTCTTTTCAGAGCTGTTTTTAGATTTGTCCATTGATTTAAACAGAGTAGATAGAAGCAGCTTTTATGGTATTTTTTAGAAATGTTCCAATATGGGTTAGCTACGGGTAACAAAGTGTTTCCATTATAGAAAACTTGAAATTTCCCTACAAGTTACGATGTTATTATGTCCTATTTATCTCGGATTAGGTAGCCTTTGATCGATGCAGTGGATTAAAAAATAACCAAGAAATAAATTTAAATCTTGGATTATGTAGGTATTACTAAAGTTACAGTCAATCGGTGTACTCGGCTATAAGCATTACAAAATCCTAGAATATAAAGTTAAATTTAGAAAAGTAATATTTTTACTAGTCGATTTTCAAGAAGCTGTGGCGCTCTTATTGAATTCGATTGCCTGATTAATAGTCGAATGATTTGTTGCCTAATGTTTTATTTAAAAGCACTATAGCATTATAAATCATCTTATTAATAACTACGAATAAATAATAAGTGTTTAAGGAACCAGAAAAATATCCTTACCGTATATTAATAAAAACGTGCGTGTGCTTTGTGCCTTTTAATGAATAATTTTCTTTTACCGTTTTGAAATATCCATACACATGAGGCAGCAGAAGCCAATTTTAAATAAATAAGTAACGGTTAAGATTGTACACTAATTTTTCTCCGCTAGTCCTATTTTTGTTTGGTTCTGTACCGAAATACGTGACGCAATTAAAGTAATTTTGGCAATTTTGTTGGTCAGGTTGGAGTCACGGATATAATACGGTGGAATTGCGTTGAGTTACGATAATTAGGTTAATATATAAAATGACAGAGTTCCTTTATTGAACATTTTCTCTTGATTTGTGCTTTTATAATATTATTTAGTCAATTAAATACAGCCTCTATCTTTTATCATATTATTATGTTTTGAAATTTGAAACTACCCTCCAACTTATGTTTGTCCTTATGCATTTCCCCAAAAGTTTATGGAATTTGTAGAACGAATTAACAAGTAGGTAATTTGCTTTCATTTATTTTAAAATTATTCACTTTAAGACAAATTTAATTGGATATCTAAATATAAAACACAAGTTTCAATGATATATTCTAACAGTTTTTAACATTCCCAGGGTGTGCCCAATAAAAATAATCATAGTATAAGGAATACATTTACGATAATTATTGCCTAATGACATGTCTCCTGAATATTATAAATTTTATAACTACTAAATGGGTTAATAAGAAGTATGTGAATAAATTAGGTTGAAAATATTGGAAATATTTATCTGAATAATTGAACTTTCTATACGTTCCTAGTACATTGAAACCGATGCAGATAATGTTCTATGGGGGATTTTTCGGTTTATTGCATGTTGATGTCATCGTCAGGTTTGAAGTATAAACAAATGTATAAGACTTTGCTGGATTTGATAGAAACATTCTGAACATTCCATAAATTTCGAAATGACGAAATGTTTTAATAGGTCGGTTTTGCAGTACAATGCTAATTCAAAATAGTGAAAGTATTAATAATAAATAGTAACTTATTTATAGAAAGAACATGATATTGAAATGTACGCCAAGTTTGCAACGCATTTTTAAGAGAATCGAAACAGAACTACGCTTTTTAAAAATACCGCTTTCTTTTTGATAATTTTACTCAGGGGTTACTGTTCTATTTGCTTGTTGTTATTGTTGTATTTTAAATAAATTGCTTGTTTCATTGATGTCTCCATAATACACACTATTTTTTTTACTAACATATTTATGTAATATGTCACAAATATGATGCTCGATTGTTTTTTGTGTAACATCATAAAATAATTCATAAAAAAAACTACAACCTTTATTATTAAATTTTTAATGTAACTCCCCAAAATACTTATATAGATGGGCGGTCCATATATAATCAATATCCCTGTACAATATATTACACACGGTAAATGTCCGTTGAAGCCTATACTGTGCGAAACATGAAAATTAATATATATTTTTTTTTAAGACGGAGACTTGGTGTTTGTAATTTTTCTAAATATAAAATTAGGGCTCTTAGAGAAATATGGGCACCTTTTTAATCTTATTTTCATAATTTTACTTAGGGATTACTGGTTTCTTTGCCTGTTGTTGTTTTATAACCAATTTAATGAATTTTCAATTTTCAATAAAGTACTTTTTTTTAATATATTGGTTTGGCCACCTATTAAAACATGTTTCTTGTTCAAAAGAACCTAAATTAAATATAAATCCCAAACCTGAGGAGCTTGGATTTTAATTTATTTTACAATCAATTATCTTAGAGAGACAATTATGTTATTTGAAAAGATTTTCATAACTTTTATCAAGGGTCACTGGTCTTTTTGCTGGTTGTTGTCTTTAAAATAATTGAATGAATTTTAATGGAATAAAAGTATTCTTGAATTATATTAATTTTCCATCCACCAAAACATACTTTTTATTCTAAGAAGCTTATTTAAATTGAATGTAAATATCAAACCCAAAGAGCTCTAATTTTAATTTATTATGCAATCAAGTTACTTGTCTCATGGCACGATACTGTCTTCGCGTTAGACATACGATATTTAAAAAGAACCACCCTCATTTTCATAATTTTTTTCAGGGGTTGCTGGTCTGTTTGCTGGTTCTGTTTTCAAAATAACTCAATGAATCTTAATGCAACAAAGTATTCTTAAATTCGATTAATTTTCCAACTACTAAAAATTTTTTTGTTTCAAAAAAACTTATTTAAATCGAATCGTTTGTAAACACCAAACCCGAAGAGCTCTAATTTTAAGTTACTTTACAATCAAGTTGTCTTAGATAAACAATTATGTTACTTGAAAACAACTACCGTAATTTTCATTACTTTTATCAAGGGTTACTGGTCTTTTTGCTGGTTGTTGTCTTTAAAATAATTGAATGAATTTTTGAATGCAATAAAAGTATTCTTGAATTATATTAATTTTCCATCCACTAAAACATATTATTTATTCTAAGAAGCTTATTTAAATTGAATGTAAATATCAAACCCAAAGAGCTCTAATTTTAATTTATTATGCAATCAACTTACTTGTCTCATGGCATGATAATGTCTCCGCGTCATTTGAAAAGAATAACCCTCATTTTCATAATTTTTCTCAGGGGTTGCTGGTCTTTTTGCTGGTTGTTGTTTTTAAAATAATTCAGTAAATTTTAGGGCAACAAAGTATTCTAAAATTATATTGATTCCCAACCATTAAAACATATTTTTTGTTCAAAAAAACTTATTCAAATTGAATCGTTTATAAATGCAAACCCGGCCAGCTTGAGTTTTAATTTATGTTGTAATAAAATTTCTTGTCTCATGACACATTAATGTCTTTATGTTAGACAGACAATATGTTATTTGCAGGGAACCACCCTAATTTTCATAATTTTTATCAGGGGTTACTGGTCTATTTGCTGGTTGTTGTTTTTAAAATAATTCAATGAATTTTAGGGCAACAAAGTATTTTTAAATTATATTGATTTCCCAACCATTAAAACATATTTTTTGTTCAAAAAGACTTCTTTAAATTGAATCGTTTATAAATACCAAACCCGGTCAGCTTCAATTTTAATTTATGTTGTTATAAAGTTGCTTGTCTCATGACACATTAATGTCGTTATGTTGAACAGAAAATATGTTATTTGCAAGGAGCTACCCTTATTTTCATAATTATTATCAGGGGTTACTGGTCTATTTGCTGGTTGCTGTTTTTAAAATAATTGAATGAATTTTAACGCAACAAAGTATTCTTGAATTCTATTAATGTTCCACCCATTAAAACATATTTTTATTCAAAAAAACTTATTTAAATTTAATCGTTTGTAAATACCAAACTCGAACGACTTATATTTTCATATATTTTGCAATCATGGTGCTTGCCTCATGGCACATTAATTTTTCCGTGTTAGATGCATAGACAATATGTTATTTGCAAAGAACTATCCCTATTTTCATAATCTTTATAAGGGGTTACTGGTCTATTTGCTGGTTGCTGTTTTTACAATAATTGAATTAATTTTAATGCAACTAAGTATTCTTAAAGTATATTAATGTTCCACCCATTAAAACATATTTTTTGTGCAAAAAAACTTACTTAAATTGAATCGTTTATAAATTCCAAACCCGAACAGCTTTAATTTTAACTTAATTCGCAATACAGGTACTCTAACGTCCCCGTGTTAGAGACACAATATGTTATTTAAAAAGAACCACCCTCATTTTCATAATATTTATCAGGGGTTACTGGTCTATTTGCTGGTTGCTGTTTTTACAATATTTGAATGAATTTTAATGCAACAAAGTATTCTTAAATTATATTAATGTTCCACCCATTAAAGCATATTTTGTGTGCAAAGAAACTTACTTAAATTGAATCGTTTATAAATTCCAAACCCGAACAGCTTGAATTTTAATTTATTCTGTAATCAAGGTGCTTGTCACCTGACACGTTAATGTCTCCATGTTAGACAGACAATATGTTATTTGAAAAGAACCACTCTCATTTTCATAATTGATCTTAGGGGTTACTGGTCTTTACGCTGGTTGTTGTTTTTTCAAATAGTTTAAAGAATCTTAATGTAACAAAGTATTTTTAAATTATATTAATTTTCCAACCTCTAAAACATATTTTTTATTCAAAAAACCGTATTTAAATCCAATCGCTTGTAAATACCAAACCCGAACAGATTTAATTTCAATTTATTTCGCAATACAGGTACTCAAATGTCTCGTGTTAGAGAGACAATATATTATTTGAAAAGAACCACCCCCATTTTCATAATTTTTCTCAGGGGTTACTGGTCTTTACGCTGGTTGCTGTTTTTTCAAATAATTTAATGAATCCTAATGCAACGAAGTAATTTTAAGTTATTTTAATTTTCCACCCACTGAAACATATTTTTGGTGAAAAAAAACTTATTTAAATTTAATCGTTTGTAAGTACCAAACTCGAACGGCTTAGATTTTCATTTATTTTGCAATCAAGGTGTTTGTCTCATGGCACATTACTTTCTCCGTGTTCCATAGATAGACAATATGTTATTTGAAAAGATCTACCCTTATTTTCATAATTTTTATCAGGGGTTACTGGTGGTTTTGCTGGTTGTTGTCTTTAAAATAATTCAGTGAATTTTAACACAAGAAACTATTTCTAAATTATATTACTTTTCCGCCCACTAAAACATATTTTTTGTTCAAAAAACTTGTTTAAATTCAAACAACTTGAATTTTAATTTATTTTGCAATCAAGTTGCTTGTCTCATCGCATATCGATGTCTCCATATTAGATAATCTTTAATTTTAAAAATAAAAAATGTGAAGGTTAGTAAACAGGTGTAAATTAGGAATACGATTAGAAAGGACAACAGGGTTACTTTGCTTGTTTTACGCAAAAGTCTGCGAAATATAATCCACCAGCTGAAAGTATTTCTGCAAACCAGTCTTGAAAGCCACAATATGTTTTATATTACGAACGCACTATAATTTAGGTCGACAGATTTCTCTTCTCAGTTCGTTACGTATGTGTCTTCCAAAAGCGGATTAAAAACGTTTTTTGATAATATCCTGCTACAACAGCACTAAACACTTCACGAAAAGTCTTCTTCCTGAAATCACTCTTAAGTCTTTACGCACAGCAAAGTTTGTCGAAAGCACAGTCACTGTTGGCAAAGTAAGGGGTTGTTTATGGGGTGGAAAGGGGTAGGTTAGTGATGTTGTGGACTTACCAGTCGCCATGGCGATTTTTGCCAGGGCTTGTGAGCCCTATCACTCCACGGTTAAAGTTAGCGCACTAGCTACTCACGAGAAGTCTTGAGATAGACTAACTGACTTAAGAGCTGCAAGCGTCTTGGCTTTGCGGCGGCCATGAAAGCGGCGCCGTGATTGGTCCTCGCGGTTTGTGTAAGCCGCGGAGTCAGTCACTTCGAGATCGCGACGTGAGAGTCGCTGGTGCTATTTTCTGTGTTTTCTGCAACCGGCACCGTCGTCATCGGCAAGCATGGGATTCCGCGCGAAGAACGGCCCTTGGACCGTGACGTGCACGCGGGATGATCATAGAAGAATTTCTGTAAATAGTTTTCCAATCTAGCTAGGTCTCGAATTTCGTTTTTTTTTTTAATTAAAATACATAATAATGATTATGCACATACAACGTCACCATTAAATTCCGCACCATATGAAACTTTTTATTATTAATGAGGTTAGTTCAAATTAATTAAGAGCAATCGTTTTTGCTTCAAATTAGACTAAAAATTATATATTCAATTGTCACCAACTGTCATTCGGTATCTGTCAAAAATGACATTTTTGTCAAAAAATGCTGAAAAATTACATTGTTTAACCGAATTTCAAAAAATGTTATTAGAAAAAGTTGTTTCTAGCATAATTTTAGGCCTATCTACAAAGTTTCAGATGTCTAGGGCAAAGTTGAATTTTTTGCCATTTTTTCGAATTAACATGTTTTTTTCTTGTAATGTAAGATGACTTAATGGATATTAAACTATTTGCTTATACCATACTCAATATTTTATTTAGTTTCTATGCTTCTTTTTTTACTAGAATGCCATTTTTTTTTCGAAATATAAAATTTGAGGCAAAAAAATTTGACACGGGTGGTGCAAAGTTATCATAATTTAACAATTTTAACAGATAGACGTCAGATGTTCCATTTTCCAAATGGCAAATACATCTAAATATTTGATAAAAATTTTATTTTATACTAAGTATAATTTAACATAGCTAACATTATTATTCAAAAGAACAAAAAATTTCACGTGACGTCCTTCTCGCTCTATACGAACAGTCGTCCGTCTATAAACGTCTTTGACAGCATTTTGTAAAAAACTTGGTTTTATATCGGCACAACACTGTGTGATCGTTTGTTCCAAATAAATGCTCGATGTTTCTAAACGGTCGATTCTTATAAACTTTCTGTTTAAGATAACCCCACAGAAAAAGTCTAGTGGTGTTATGTCAGACGATCTGGGTGGACAGTAACATTCTCTATCACGCCCTATAACTCTGTTTTGAAATAATCGGTTTATGCGTTCTTTCACTGCTGCAGTTTGATGTATGGGTGATGGGTGAACCATCAAGCTAATACCATAAGTTATGTCTATTGTGTAAGGGCATGTATCCAAAATTTCGGCAATCTCATTATCAAGAAAAGTCAGGTACCTTACACCAGTTAAGTTTACTCTAAAGAAGTATGGTCCAATATACTGATCTTTCAGAATCCCACATCATACATTGGTTTTAAAATGATACTGGTCGCGACATTCAATTAAGAAGTTTGGATTTTTGTGGGTCCACCATCGGCAATTTTGTTAGCTCACGGTACCATTCGAAAAGAACTTTGCCACTTGGCTTCATCTGTCCAAAAGATCATGTATGGAAAAGGAATATTCTCCTTGCATTAACCCTGATACCATAACGAAAAATCTAGACGGATATCAAAATCGCGTTCTTTCAATGTGTTTATAAACTTGGGTTTAAATGGTCGAAATCGATTTTTCTGAAGAATTTTTCTAACACTTTCCCTCTTGTACCCTGTTGAATCACTTATCTTGGTTATACTAGTTTGACCGTGGTCAATAACACTTAAACAACATCAAATTGTGCTTCTCCACTGATTTACTTGTTGCGTGAGGTTTTTTAAAATTATTTTGAACAGATTCAGTTTCTCTAAACTTTGACATTATTCTTGAAACGGTTCTATGCTGCAAATTTCTTTCTGGATGCCTCTCATTAAAACTGTTAGATACTTGCCGCTGAGGCATATTTTCTCTACAAATTAAGACAATTTCTATTTTTTCTTAAATGAACAACATTGGTGACAACAGTGAAAACTCTAACTTGCAAAAATATTCCAACTTATGACATTTCTTTTATTCATTCGGCACTCTAATTCATTTTTTTTCCATAGCCTACTTATAAAATTCGAAATTGCCTTGATATTTTATTGCGGATAACAAGAAAATGCGTTTAAATTGTGAACTAATCTGATTTTTGCGACTTTTATTATAAGTTTTTTTTTTAACTTTGTACGTGTATTTACTATCAGAAAAAATGGAACATCTGACGTCTATCTATTAAAATTGTTAGATTATGATAACTTTGCACCACCAGTGTCAAATTTTTTTGCCTCTAATTTTATATTCCGAAAAAAAAAAGGCATTCTAGTAAAAAAGTAAGCATACAAACTAAATAAAATATTGAGTATGGTATAAGCAATGAGTTTAATATCCATTAAGTCAACTTACATTACAAAAAAAACATGTTAATTCGAAAAAATTGCAAAAAATTCAACTTTGCCCTAGACATCTGAAACTTTGTAGATAGGCGTAAAGTTATGCTAGAAACAACTTTTTCCAATAACATTTTTTGAAATTCGGTTAAACAATGCCATTCTTCAGCATTTTTTGACAAAAATGTAATTTTTGACAGATACCGAATGACAGATGGTGACAATTGAATATATATTTTTTAGTCTAATTTGAAGCAAAAACGATTGCCCCTAATTAATTTGAACTAACCTCATTAATAATAAGAAGTTCCATATGGTGCGGAGTTTAATGGTGACACTGTTAGTATATGGTAGAGATTTAAAATTTCCTTAAAATATTGAGTGTAGACGAAACTAGTAACGACCTCACAATGACCAATAGTCCGAATATCGGGATAGTTGTTGTGTTCCCTATCAATGATAATTTTCGTCTTGTTGTAGTTTATGTTCAGACTCCAGATCATATGGGACACTAGCAAGGAGTAACCCAACTAATAAGAGGCGAAAGCTTTGTCGGTTTCTTTGAAGTTTCATGTATCCAAACTCTATGACCTCGATAATACTTACTACATAGTAAAGAATATCGTATTCTTCTTATTTTGCTCTATGTACACAGGAAAAAAGTTTTACACTGTTTTGGTAATTTTATAAATGAACATTTTAAGCTGCCGAACTTGATTGTGCGGTGCACCAGAAAGTTATTGTCAGGCGAAGCATTAATTAAAATTCTTATTTATAATAAATGTATGTGTTAAATAGCAATCTCCGTCTTTTCATTCTAGACAGAAACAGAACATTCACTGACAAATTTATATTGTAGCAAATTATCCATATGTATAAGAATTCAAGTAAATATAGTATAAAGTTAAAAATAAATCATGTATTTCGCTTTTAAGGTCCAAATTATCAATGCCCTGGTATCTCTAACTACAAGATGACTTCCAAGAACACCATTGCTGGAACAGTTCTAATCATGGAAGTTATGTGACTGGTATCACTACCAGGACATTGATAATTTGGACCAGTGGGTTAAAATAATTTCTAATATACCTAAGGATATATGCGTACTATGTATTTTGCTCTACTACGGTCACTTCTGAGCTATTGTCACATTGATAAATTGGGCACTAAGCTGGATTTATAAACTCGAGAAGTTGGCGAGGTTGAAGTTATGATCAAGTTTGTGAGGTTAGATATTCCGAACTCCGAGCATAAAAATTGGTTATCTCGAACTACCCGGGAAGTTTTCGAACCTTACATGAGCTTTACATGAACAACATGAGCGAGTGTATAAATGGAACTGAGTGTTCCCTTTAGTTTAAATTGAACTCATATTTCCAACACCAACTGAACCTCAACCTCGCCAACTTTTCGAGTTTATAAATCCAGCTTTAGCCCCATTATTCCAACAATGGTACCTTTAAAAGTTATTTTATAGCTAACGTAAACAGAACATTCATAAATTGGATCTTAGTAGTTCAATGTCCAATAAAGTCATGGGAGAAATAATAGAAAACTCTTACAAGTATATTTTATTTTAATGTAATCCTAAAGATGCAATTTTTATTCAAATATAATACATACACAGTGTGCATTATAATAATACCAATAATAATAATAATTTACTATACATTCACCGTACAAAATCTGTAAAAGTAGATTTTAGTAACGGTTATTACAATAAATAATATGCAGATAACCAGGTACTTTACTGAACATAAATGAGATTCCATTCCATTGGAATTCCAAAACTCAAAAGAATTGATGGTTGAGTACTTGTTGACAAGGATAATAGATGTATTGCTCCGATCCTTTTGATTTCGTGTCAAACTTGAATGTAAAAAATAAATACTTAAGTAATTAGTCCACTACCTAATATATTTCAAATTTTTTTAACAACCTGTTTATCACATTTGATTAATTAGTGACATCGTTATGACTTTACCCCAAAACTTACCTCCAATTTCTAAGGTCAGCTTTTCTAAATTTTTACTTAAAATTGGCAGTTGTACTTGTGGGGTCATAGATAATCCTAAAATTAAAAAGAAAACTCTTTTAACGCAGGACATGCCTGTATTTAAATTTATTTAGAACCAAATCTACAGGGTCAGGACTTTTAATATTCAAAAGGATTTTAAATTTTAGTGAAGACGATTATATACCGGGTGGTGTACCGCCAGACTGGCCATAGGAAATCCCATGTAAATTTTGCTACCCTCAAATATTGGCCCCCCTGTTAATTTTATATCAAAAATGTATTGGACGTTTTTGATGGTCCTTATATGATGAACTCGCCAAACAAATTTTATTGTTTTCTAATAAGCCAATTCAAAGTTCTTTATTTATTTCATTTCGAGTAATTGCGTATATTATTACATTAGTGCAATCAATATTTGTTCTTGAATACTGTAAAATAAGTTACTAGACACCAAGATCAAATACAAAAGCTACATGATGCTCTAATCAATAAAGTCAAAGTCCTAGCTCCTTATAATTTAAATAATTTGATATCTCTAGATAATCCCGCCATATATAATGAATTAATGTTATTTCTACGTGAAACCAATTTAAAAATTTAATAATAAAAAATAATCCTAACGGTGGTTCCTACTGTTTAATCCTTTCCATTCTGCGGTCCTCTATGTTTGTCTAAGTTAAAAAAGTCGCCCTGATGGACCCCAGAGGCGTGAAGAGTGTATCCCTGTCTATATGTCTATTCCTTAAACACATTATAGTGACTGGCTGTATGGCTGATCAGTCTAAAGCCAAAAAAAAAAAAAAAAAAAAAAAAAAAGTTACTAGACTAATAAAAAATAAAACTTCTTTAGTATCATTTAATACTCAATTAGATTTTAAAAACTGTACTTAAATTGTTGGCCTTCCTGTTTCGCACAACACTGCCCCTATAGTGGTATGTATATACAGAGTGGAAAAAGTCGCGCATAATGCCTGTAACTTTTGAATTACCTCATATACCAAAAAGTGACCTTCACGAAAGTTGTTTATTAAATTATTCCCCACATTTCTACCTGCATGAATTTTTTCTGTCATTTCTAGTTTGGTTGTCATAGAGACCAACTTACTTTGTTTAAATGGGACACCCTGCATATGATTGCATATTTGGATTCTACTGGGAAAACTCCGAATTTTTTGTATTTCAAATTTTTATTTATTTAAAATTGTACCAAACTTAATAATAACAAAATAAACAGCCTAGAAAATTGGACAACTTAATATCGGAGTAATAAACAAGTGAAACCTTTTCAGTGGATCAGGTGTTCACAATGACCAACATTTTCTGCTAAGCAGAGCGCCAGTCGATCCCTGAACCCGTTTACAACGTTTAAAAGGAAGTCCTCTGAAATGGCCCGAATTTCAACACTAATTCTAAGTAATTTGGACGGTTAACGTAGACTTTGTTCTTTAAGTGTCCCCACAAAAAGAAGTCCAGCGGGGTTAAGTCCGGGGATCGCGCTGGCCAGTCAATAGCACCTCTTCTGCCTATCCAACGTCCTGGAAATTGTTGTATGTATTGTCTAACATTTGCCGCATAATGCGCAGGTGCTCCATTTTGCTGGAACCATACCTGTTCATTTATGCCATTATTTACACCCAGTAAAACCATTCTGCAAGAAGGAATTATGTGATGCCTGAGGAGGTCCAGATATTTTTCGCCATTCAAATTACCATATGTGAAAAAAGGTCCCACAATATGTCTACCAACTATGCCCGCCTAAACATTAACTTTTTCGGGCCTCTGAGTATGACCTTCCTGGAACCAGTGAGTATTCTCAGCAGATCAAGAACGATATTTGTGTCGATTAACAATGCCTTTTAAATGGAAAATAGCTTCATCCGAGAAAATGATATTTGTTGCGAAGTTATTATCGTTATTGCATATTTCCATCATCAGCTCACAAAATTCAGCTCTTCTATCAAAATCGTCCTCGTTTAACTCGTGCACCAACTTTATCTTGTAGGGATGTAACTTCTCCTGCTTAATCAAATTTTTCACTGACTGATGAGACACATTAAAATCTGTTATTGAGAGCATGATATCCAAAGCTTTCTCTCCCCCGGTTGCTGTTTTGAGTCGACCTGATCTAGCGGCTTCCCTAACACTGCCTGTTTCTCGAAATTTCTTTACCACTCGACACACCGTTGACTGATTTATTGGAGGTCTATTTGGATATAATTCATTGAAAAGTTGACAAATTTGATCGTGCGATCTCGTCATATTTCCGGAACCGCTCATTATTAAAATTTCAACTCGTTGTTTCTCATTCAGATGAACCATAGTGTAAACAAATTAAAAATCAGACAACAGAAAATTAAACAGGAACTCAAAATTGACACCTCTTAGGTCGCTTCCATGAAAATACTTTGACTCAACTGGTGGGTATTATGTAGGAATCTCGGAAACGCTTGTAGATAGGTGAAAATTTGAAATAGAAAAAAATTCAGAGTTTTTCTAGTAGAATCCAAATAATATGCAATCATATGGAGGGTATTCCATTTAAAAAAAGTAAGTTAGTCTCTATGGCAACCAAACCAGAAATGAGAGAAAAAATTCATGCAGGTAGAAATGTGGGAAATAATTTACAGAAGAACTTTCATAAAGGTCACTTTTTCGTATACGAGGTAATTCAAAAGTTACAGGTATTATGCACGATTTCTTTGCCAATCTGTATATGTAGACTATTTCGGGTATGCCATTTTAGTACAGTCTCTGCTAATACCTTATACCAAATACTACTAATGGCAAATATTTACTGATGACTTTACAATGAGTTTTCATTCATTCTGTAAAAAGTTTTTGGGAGCAACAAAAGTAATCATACAATCTAACTGTACATGATATTTTGCAACGCAATCTAACAATATTATCTCTTTAATGTAATTTTACAACTTCGTAAGATTTATATTTATTTAGCTAAAAAACAAATAACTTTATGATATTTGTCAGTTTAGAGAGAGAGTTAAAGACCTCTTATTTGTCGACCATAAACAACTCGCAGCGAGAATGAAATATTTCCTTTAATATTTTACGTCCCATTTTAAGGTTTAAGATGTTTATTCAGTATACAAATAACGACAAACGTGGTTAAATATTTAATACTAAGAGGGTGTAACACAAAAAAATCATATACAGTACGGTAAGTATACGACATACTTTCGGGGGCGTTTAGCGGACATATCAACAAAACTTTTAGAAATTTTAATCAAGAGTAAAATATAATATAGTAAGATTTGAAATATGAAAGAAAATGCAAAAAATTATGACAGATTACCATCAAAATATTCATTTATGCTTTTATGAGCTTTTTTCCAATAATGAGTTTTAACAGTTTCTCTGAAACATTTTAAAATGTTACATTTTTTTCAATATAAACTATATAATATAACAAAAAAAATGTTTGGGATCATAAATTATAGATTTCTTTACAAGACTTGAAAAATGACTAAGTTAATATATATTAAAATCTTGACTTGTATTTCAAAATAATTTTTAGGTTTTGATTTGCATAAAACTAACCTGAACTAACCTGATAACTGATAAACTTTTTGAAAAACTGCGAAATAATCAGTAAATACCAACATGGGTTTGTAAAAGATAAATCAACACCAACGGCCATATTCGAATTTCTTCGGGATATCCTGGAGCACCTTGAAACGGGAGAGTTAGCACTTGGGATGCTACTGGACCTGTCTAAGGCTTACGATTGTATTGATAGGTGGCTACTTCTTGAGAAATTGAAAATATACGGTATAAGAGGAAATTACCTTAATGGCAGGAAACAAATTGTTACTATCTCAAAAGAAGGAAAAACAGCAAAATCAAAACAACTTTCGAGTGACTTGGGAATAGCTCAGGGAAGCATTTTGGGACCAACTCTGTTCATTATATTTATCAATGACCTATGCCTGTTGCTGGATTAATCCCCTCAACATATTATCAAATACGCAGATGACACAAACTTAATCGTTGGAAACAAAAAAATGCCGGAACTAGTTTTACAAGCAAGACATTTCTTGTTATTCAGAATAAAACAATCAGCATCCATAAAACCACCGCATATTGTTTTAGAGAATAGCGAGATAAAATTTTCAGAGAAGGCAAAATTTCTGGGTATTTATATTAATGAACATTTAGATTAGTCTTTTCATATATTCTAAATTGGCAAAAAAATTAAATTCTATATTAAAGGGAAATGAAAGTCTGTCTTTACCACCAAAATTTTTTTAATATTAACTACACTACACCCTAGATTTGGGTATCGAGGGCATATATATGGGAGGGATTCACCATATGAGTTAGATGTTCAATATACATTCAAGTTTGAAAATTGAGTCGGACTAGTTTCGACCTTAGAAAAGATCATCATCAGCAACTCTATATAATTATAATGTAAACAAGGTAAAACACAGTAGTCTACTACGTCAAATAAATATAAAACCTCTACACTCAATACTCAACAAGTGTATTAACTAACCCCTTATTCTTAACCTATTTGTGTAGCCAAAGGGACGTTCCTAGTCAAGTCCATGGGCAGGCACACACATTCATTGAACCATCCACTACTGTGTTTTACCTTGTTTACATTATAATTATATAGAGTTGCTGATGATGATCTTTTCTAAGGTCGAAACTAGTCCGACTCAATTTTCAAACTTGAATGTATATTGAACATCTAACTCATATGGTGAATCCCTTCCATATATATGCCCTCGATACTCAAATCTAGGGTGTAGTGTAGTTAATATTAAAAAAATTTTGGTGGTAAAGACAGACTTTCATTTCCCTTTAAAATACATAACCACAGACCATGGACTACTTCTTAAATCTTAAATTCTATATGTTATAGTATTCGGGTCACTCGGGCATAATTTTTTGGGGATGTGATATGACACGGAATGCTTTTGTATTTGAAGCTATTGAAGCTAAATAATTTACCAGTTTTCTCGAAATTCGTTTACAGCTGAGCGCAAGAAACCCCATTTAATTTACATTGCTGTATAGTTGGTTGCGTGCCAGTCAGGAATTACGGTGATGGACTCTTAAGGAAGGGGCGGCGGATTCATAGAAACTTAACGGCATATCATATTTAAGAAACGTGCCCCCTAAAATAAAAACGTAGTTGCGCCATTCTTGGATTTGGTCAGACACAAGGCCTCTCACAATGTCTATTTATAATTTGCGTTTGGTCCTATTAATTTTGAAAACCCATAAAATCCAAGTTGACAAGAATTTTTAGCTTTTAGTGCCCTTATAACATATTTTAAAAACAATAAATAAATTTAGTTACCTATAGTCATATATGTATTATATATTATGGTATTGGTATTTCTCTTAAGTCAGCTCCCTTGAGCTTTTACTTCTTTTAAATTTGTTGGTGCTTATTCTTCTACTATACTGGAATTTCTTTGTTGCGATGATCTTCTTGCATTGTTCTGTTTTCTTCATTGATTTGCTTGCTTATTTTCGCTAGTTTGTTCCGTGTTGTTTTTTTTTTTTTTTTTTTTTTTTTTTTGGTGTATCAGTTTTTTATTTTGGTACTTTTCATGACTTTTTTTTTTTGTTTCTCTATTGCTTTTGTTAATCCTTGTTTTTGTTTTTGTGTTTTTAGGGTGGGAGCCAATCTTTCGGATATTTAAAGTTGTTGTGTAATGTCGATCGTATGTGTGAGTTTTGTATCATTGGATTTGTCGATAAATCTGTCCTTTCAAAGTATTTAGTTATTAATTTTGTATTGTGTTCCGCAATTGTTTCCATTTTTAGGTCTCTGTGTAATACAGCTGTCGGTACGTGTCTTTGTGCGTTAGTCATAATCCTCATTATTTTGTTTTGTAGTATCTGTAGTTTTTGGTATCTTGTTTTGTTTACGGTGCACCATGTTGGTACACCGTATGTCAGTACAGGTCTAATTATGGTCTTGTAAACTGTTGTCTTTGTCTTTAAATTAAGTTTGCTTTTGGCGCAGAGTAGGGGATACACTGCACCCATTTGTCTGTGTGCTTTTTTAAGTCTAGTCTCGACATTGTCGTTCCAGGACAACTTTTTGTCAAAGACGAGACCAAGATAGCTCGCTTTAGGGCTCCACTCTATGGCTTTTTTATTTACTTTGACCCTTGTTTCTGGCAGTCTTAGTCTCGCCTTTGAGAAAAATATGGCCTGTGTCTTCCCCTCATTAAGTCGCATCTTCCATATATCCAGCCAATTCTGCAGAAGCAGGATATGGCGCTGCAAGCGTATATATGTATTAGTACTATATGGCTATTACCCTGAAAATCTTGAAGCAACAACAGAGATAGCAGATCCAGGGTCATTTCGACTTGTGCGCATGCGCCGTCAGGGTATTGCCAAATATGCTTTTATTTCTTTAGAATAGGGCAGAAGAGTGAGCAGTCTTAGAAAATTAGAGCAATGATAGAATTACCAAAAATCTTGCTAAAGAATTGCAAAATAAGCATTAAGTCCGTACTTCCAAGTGTTTTCAAATTATTTGTTTCCATTTCTAAACTAAAACGCGTCAAATAACAATTTCATATGACTAGAGGGTGACAACGTGGCAACGTCTCATTTTTGCTCGACATAACCTCGAAATCTTTAGCAAATGTTAATTTGGTTGACAGCTCGCTTCAGCGAGTAGATTTGTTATTATTAACGGCTTTTGTGTACTGTTTATCTTTACTTTTCTGCAAATTTTGATTGTGTGTGTGAACTGTGACCATTTTGTGACGATGCCGAGGCAAAACGGAATATTTTACATTATTTTAAACAGGCGTAGAAGCTTGAACAAAGATTTATCGTTCTACAGGTATGTACCCAGATCGAATGTTTCTTTCTATTAACTTACTTACGTTAATTTCGTGAGGGAACAATAACTAGGTAGTCCATTTCCTAAAGATTATAATTTCCTTTGCTGCTGTTGATATAATTAGGTACCTAGGTACCTATTTTTACCGAAAATTGCATGTACTCCAAAAAATCCTATTAAAACCTATTATTTTACCTGTTGAACTCTAAAAATGAATGTAAAATATCTAATAAAAGTTTTATTGATATATTTACCTGCGCTTTTTTTCTTTTTTCAGTCGAAATACTATACAAAATCCTAAACAAATCAAGAACTTTAAAGTTTGTTTACAAATTTCTGTCCAGTTGTCAAAGTCAAATGTGATAACCTCATTTTTTTCCTGTTAAAACAAACGTCATCTCGCGCATGCTCACTGCGCGAAATGACCCTGGCGGGACAAGGAACCTCGGCTTCACTTCGTTTACATTGGTTAAATGGGCAAGGCGCCATATAGTACTAATACATATATGCCTATAGTTGATGCCAAACAAAAACCGATGCACGTCATATCCTTCGACACGTCAGTTATCGACAGTGTTGCCAGCTTGTAACCAAAATATCTGAGTGAGGGAATCAGTTTTGTTTTCATAAAAACAAGATAATTATACAAAAATTTCTTATAGTTTGTATATTTGTTTACTGCATAATACCTTTTACCATTAACTTTAGTAGATCTAACACTTCTTTTATTTTCATCTTGCCAAGATCGACCAATGGAACCATTCTGAAAAATCCATGTTTCATCCAAGAAATCAAATTAGTACAAAAATTAAAATATTTTTTTACAAATACCACTGATTTGGAAACAACATGGGAAAGTTCCATAAGCCCTCGCCTCAGTTCACCTTTTTACCATCTGAAACCTATTTTTTTGAAAAGGCTTCTTAAAGAGTTAAGACAACCATCAAACAGTTCTCTGTCTTCTAATTTCTAGCTTAAAGTTGTCAAAGTTACCTGATGTTCTGAAAAAAGTTACAGCTTATGAATAACCGATGTAAAATATTATAATTTTTAAATAATAGGTACAGCTTACTTGTCTCGTACATTCCATAAATTAGTGTCACGGATAGAACTTATATCCAATCTTCACACATTTACAACTCTCTTTGAATTAGAACATTTGTTTTAAGGTGATTCTAATAAATTATTTCCCTTTTGAAAATGCGCTTACAGTGGAGATATTCAAATTTGGGGCAGCTGCTACACGATAAATATTAGTAAAGGAGAAATAAAATATCTAGACCTTAATATACTCTTTAAATTTACTTCTCTGTACTGCTGTCAAGGGTAACAATAGGTCATTGTTGTTAAGTTCTTCCTAAAAATAGCTTCTTATACAAGCTATTAGCTCTTTGCACCAACTATTTAAATGCTTCGGCATTTTTCATAAATAGTAGTAGTAGTTTCTCTTAATGGAACAGTTTTTTAATGCTATTTATGAAAAGATCTGGAGTTCTTGTTAAAAAATAGACGTAGAGCAACACGGAACAACGAACAGTTAAGGTTAGTTGTGCATGAAACGTCAAACGAAGCCAACGAACGAGTTGGCGTTTACAGTTGTGTTGCCAACTATTGGCCAATAAAATTCAAATCATATTAATTTTTACAAGCTTAAATAAACAAAATATTTGCTATAAGTGGGTTCGTATCAAAGAAGAATACTTTAAGTTTGCAGTAAATTCAATATCGCATAAAGTTTTAATACTTTTTGCCCAAATTTAATTTCCTCGTGTTTTCCTACGGATTTACAATTATCAGCTGATTGATGACGTGCATCGGTTTTTGTTTTGCATCAACTATAGTAGGTGTTGTGCAGCAAGCGGATCATTAGAAAATATTCCCTATTGACGATATCTTGTATATTTATAATTTATCACTATATTAATACCACTTAGGATGCTGGCTATTTTTAAAGTACAAGATTTATATGCCCATAATATCAAAGCTACATTAAGATAATGTAAGATAAGTGGCTGCAACATTACAACCACAACATACACTTAGTTTTTATGCAATAGATACTTAAAAATGGCTATGCTGGTCACAACCGCAACCCTGCTTATAAACTGTTAACTTTTAATTAAAACTTTAAAATAATAGTTGATATCCGTTTAATATTTTTTTTTCAAATGAACGCACGCTGCTATAATTGCATTAATTAGAAGATATCTGTAATTACAAAAATATTAGTTCAGTTATCTAATGGACGAAACAAAAAAGTAATTATAATTATTTCCCTTGTATAATCGACTTATTTTGTTATTACGTTTTTTCATTTATATCATCTAGTTCTTCAAGTTATTATTTTTATTGGTAATTTTAATTAAACTACGCGGCAAAATTTTAATAACCGTACGAAATGTCACATTAATTTCTTTAGAAATAGTAGTTTTCAGTATTTAAGTAAATATATTCTACTGTCGTACTATACAGGGTATCCGGTGATTACCTCCTAATTTCTGGGGAGCATCAGAGGAGGTCAAAGTAACCCTAATTTGTCTGCAGGAAAGTCACCAATCGGGGAGACACTTCAAAAATGTTCCTGTACTAATGGTTTAAATTGCTTTAATTTATCCCATCAATTCATTAGAAATAAATTATCAAATCCATCCAGCAATGCTTTCTGCTATATCTTGGTACAAAGAAAAACTATTGATTTAGTAAAAAAAATTGTCCAAATATGTATATAAAATTAACTATATAGGAAACATATTTAAAATAAATTTGAAATATAATGAGCCAGGATCGATCAATAGCAGTGATTGATGGGTAATCAATTTACAATTTAAATGGCGCGATGCTGTTAATGGCCCAATGTTCTACATGCTTTGCAAAAACTCGTTTGAATAGATTCATCATCAATTCTAAATTAATTCCTTGTTATTATTTTTTTTAATTCTTTATTATCCTGATACGTACATATGTATAAATGTATCGGTTTACAGGAATAAAACTTAAATAACATAGAATAAAATTGCTAAGCTATCTGATATGGTCAGGCCAAAGCTAGGGGCTAATACTTCCAAAGAAGGTGCACAAGAAATATTGTCCTAGCATTTATGGCTGCATGCAGGAAGTGTCAATAAATTTTTCGAATAACTCGGAAAATATAAAATATACAGCTTTATTTCGAAGTACGTGGGAATAACTGACTTCGTTATCTACTTCGAATCTAATATTTACAAACCATTATTAATTTATTACCCCTACTACTACTAGGTACTCCACCGGCACGTGGATATACGAATAAATATGGTCGATATAACAAATAGGGACAGAAACATGCTTTTCTAACCACAAAAGCAGATACAGCCATGCGATTTATCTTAAGAAATATAATAGATGAAGCATTAAACAGTTGGAGAATTAGGGAGATGGAGACTCTTCCCAAATGCTTCAAATGTCTCATAGCGAATAAATGTAATACGAAGGACGCGGACTAGTACAGACTGTCATCTATGTGGACAACAAAGGCATCACAGAAACGAACAGAAATGCTGCCTGTGCAAAAGGGCATAAAGTCGAGACAATAAAATGCCTTGAATATAGACGGCTGTTACAGAAACCGAGGAAGGAGGAAAGGGTAAGGTTACAAAACATGCAACGAAAGTCATTCAAGGCAACATAGACAGAGGAAGAGAAGCAATGGATCTCATGCAGAAAACGGCAGAAGATGAAAAAGTAGATATTATAATAATGACAGAACCTAATCGGAAAAAAGGCCATACAAGGATGTGACAGTAGTGGTACGAAACACGCAGTTGAAGATTTATAAAAGAACAAGGACCGGAAACGGCTATACATGGATATAACTGGTCGAAGCAGTCATCTTCGGATGCTATATATCTTCAACCGTAGATAAACAAACATTCACACACTTCCTGGTATCACTACGAACAGATATGAAAAGACAAACTAAATAATTAATTATAGGAGAAGAATTTAACTCAAAGTCTTACTTATGGAGCTACAGGATAAAAAGCAGCAGTGGGGAGATACTATCGGAATAGTTGGCTGAAGATGATCTTGCAATACTCAACCATGGGGAGGAGACAGCAAGTCCCATATAGATATAACGTTCTATACCAAGAATATAGTTAGTAAATATATCGCCAATTGGAAAGTCTTGGAAGACGAAACATAGCTGCCTCCAGCATATTGTCTACGAAATAAGGGAATCAGATGGCAGGGAAATAAACGCAAAGGATCTAAGCGAAATAATTACGGAAACATGTAATAAATGGCATAAAAGAAAAACAGCTCCTGGAAACTAAAACTACCTATGTACTGGCGGATGAAAAAGGTTGCAAAAAAAAAGAAGAACGTGTATAAAAGGGAAAAGAGATATGCCCAGAGGAAACAAGAGAACCGACCAGGAAAGCCATCGATAAATACCGGGAAGCCCGTGCAGTTCTAAAGAAAGTTATTGTCACCGGCAAAAAGGATACATGGAAGAAAGTTATAACAGAGGTCGATCAAGACCTTTGGGGTAAGGGATATAAAATCGATGATAAGCAAGAAATGAAGGTGGCAGAAGAACTGTTCCCTAATAACTTAGTAAGAAACGCCAAATCAGAGAAAAAAAGCCCCAGTGTATTAAGGCAGTGAACCCGGATAAAGTATTCATCATCATCATCTGTGGCTTCACAACCCAGGGTGGGTTTTTGCCGACTCGACCACACGTCTCCATCCTTCTCTATCAAGCATCCGATCGGGGCCATTTTCGATCTTCATGGTTCTTAGGTCCTTTGTAATATTGTCTCTCCATCTGAGGCGGGGCCGACCTAATGGACGTTTTAAACGGACAAATTATTGGAGTCCCTAAACCGGAAGGTTGTAGAAAAACATGTTTCTCAAAGAACGGAAAGTGGCAAAGCTGGTAATCATAGAGAGAGTCAAACAAGAACAAAATAATAAAACGTACAGACCTGCTTGCTTGCTGAATATTCAGAGAAAACTACTGGAACAGCTCCTGATTGAAAGGCTTAAAAAGGAAATTAAAAGGACTGGTGAATTTTCTGTAAAACAATATGGGTTTCGAGGAAAAAGATCAACGGTCCATGCATGCACTACAGAGAGTGCAAGAAATTGCTGATGAAGCCAATGAAAGAGTAGGCAGGAAAAAGTGCAAACTGATTACAGTAGACGTTCGTAATGCATTTAACTAAGTCCCGTGGAAGACAATACTGGAAGAATTAAGAAGACGACTATCTGTACTCTGTACAACATGGTAGCAAGTTACCTTTACGAAAGATGGCTTTACATAGAGAAAATTGGAAATGATGTGTGGAGTACCTCAAGGGTCCGTCTTAGGTCCGACGCTGTGGAACATCTATTATGATGGTATCCTGAGAATCCCTGTACCTCGAGGCGTAAAACTGATTGGAGGATTGAACCTTGAAACGCGGTGGAAGAAATGACAGGAAACTAATGGCAAATGGCATGTTGGAGGATATAACAGTGGCTGCAGACGAAACAACTGTGCTTAGCTCCACAATAAACGGAGCTGGTGATCCTTGCAGGAGGGTGCACAGTGAAAGAAATCGGAATGCAAGTCGAAAATGTAGTAATAGTCAAAGTTAAGAACAACTAAAATAGGTGTCCATCTTAACAGAAATATGCGGATGGGGCAACATGTTAGAATTGTGGCAGAAAACTAGGTAGGCACCTAAAGTTTTCTTTTATTGGGTCTAGTAAGTGTCTAGCGTTAATTTTTTATCTGTATCGTATACATATTACAAAAAAAAAGTTTAACAATCAGTAAAAACGAGTCCTGCTTTTGAGATATTTGTCCTGCATTTTTTAAACTCTTGGTACTGTAAATTCGATTTTTAAACTTGGCAGACCTAGTTCCAGAACACCAATAGTCAGTTGAAGAAAGATTCGTTAAATGGATCAAAATAGATCAAACAAACCAAAATTTTCAAGCTTGGTCCAATATTTTCGATTCATATTTTCATTATACCATTAATTTTTCTTTTACTATTTTTTAACATCTAAATCTAATCTACCTAAACGGAGGCAAGCTACAAATCGTCAAATTCCTAACCTGAACTCGAAATTTTTTTGTCTTTTGCGCCTCTCATTTCACTTACCTGGGATACATCTATATTAAAATTCTCTGAGCAATTTTCTAATTATTAATTTTATAGGCAGTTGTAATAATCTTCTCGTAAAATTTATAATTTTTTGGTAGTAAACTGAATATTCTTTTTAATGCAACCATTTTAAGTGCCGTATTAGCTACCTACCTCAACAGCTTTAACGCTTATTATAACCATAAGATGTTGGTAAACGACCTTGGCTTTTCCAAGGTCGAGCAAAGAAGTCGGAATCCGAATGGATGCATCCCTATAATAACGATTGGTTTTTCATCGACTGACTCACCATTATAGTGCTAAGAAATTATATCGATATGTGTACCATAGTTATTATTGCTACTCGCTATTCATATCACAAATAATGATGAATTAAAAAAAATATTTTGGTATTTCCATGAATATTTTGCTGTATAAACCTCAATATATTTTTTTAAAAAGACGACACATATTTGCTGATAGTCTAGAGAAGCTACAGCTATTGATGAATCGAGTGATGATAAGTAGCCAAAAATAAGATCTGGATATTACCTAGAGAAAAGAAACTAAAAGTTATTAGCAACCGTACAAGTAGCCAAAGATTAATCTGAATATGGTGCGATATAGAACCATATCTAGCTCAATCAGAATAAAGAATTGTATTGAAAGGGCGAGAACAGTTTTTATCAGAATAAGAATGCTTATTTTAAAAGTCACACCTTGGCATTTAACAGAGCAGTGAGATGTCTGCTAAGTATTTTCAATCCTATTTGACGGGGTGGAATCATAAATTCTTACTGAAGCAACAAGTAAAAAATTAAAAGCCCTTGAGACGTGGCTTTATTGGATAATGTTGAGGGTATCGTCGAAGAACAAGAAAATCGTGGGTGGACCATGTCATAAACGAGACCATTCTCAAAGGAATTAATAGGGAAAAAAAGTCTTAGTCACAATAAAAACATGACAAATTGGGTATCCTGGTCATTCGTACTACATGCATGACAAGGAAAAACGCCGGGAAGTAGAACTGTAGGAAGGAGATGAATCTTGCCTTTCAATGGCTACTATATAATTATTTCGAGTTGCAACGAATAAAGCGATTATAGAGAATATACATTTTGGACGATTTGGTTTTTGTCGACTATTCTAATATTTGCCTTGAGCAGATTTAGGTATAATAGATTATTTAATTTCACGTTTTGAGGTTTGAGAAAATGTAAATTACATTTTCTTTATTCATGATAATGATACTATGCAGTAGCACTTTTTTCTTGTCTGACCCCCAATAACCACTGGGTGATAATGGAGTCAACTAGATAAATGGTTTGTTTACCAAATAAAATAAATCAAGTTTTAGTTGACTAAAGTATATCATTCTTGGAAATATCATGCTTTTGCACAGCCCGAAACAGTTCGCACTAGGGTAAGCCACTATCTGTAAGCCGTGTATGCCGGAGTCGTGGCACTACCTTACTGTTCTGTAAGAAATATTTTTTGCTTCATTAAAAACATATTTTTTGATTTTTATGCATTTTTTCGAGTTTCTCCATAAAACTTTATGAAGTCCGACAACAGCGCGTGAGGAACAGCACAGTCGTATCAACCTGCTTGTGCCATTTTATTATCTGACCCAATGAAAAGAGAGAAATTTATTGCACATTGTATATGAGCGACAGAGATGCAACTAATATTTACCATTTTCATTGCAAATATGAAAATCTTAAGAACTATTTGTGCCGGGCTCGCCGGGCTGCGTCATTTGTTGAAACGCTACTACTCCTCTAGTAGCGTTTCAATTAGTCTAGAGGCAGTGTTGCCACAGGTCCGGGAATTACCGGAATCTACCTGAAATTTTGTTGTTTTTCGGTAGTCAGTAATGAGCCATTACCGACCCCCCCAATCTACCATAATTTCAGGACAATTTTAATTGTCATCTGTCTTGTCTTTTTTGTTAAATAATTTAAATAGCCACTAAACTTTTTAATTTTTTTAAACATATTTATTAGGTTATTACATTTAGTTTTTGTTTATATCGAAAATATAACTTCTTCCTTTTATTAATTACAAAGATTTAAAAAAAATAGTCTTATCAAATCACGATTTTGGAATAGAATTAATTGTCAAATAGATGAATGCGCTAGCAGACCTGAGAGGAGAAACTGTTCATAAATACCCAAACAACTTAATACACATAATGGTTAACTTTATCCATGTGATCATATTCCTTTAATCTCGGATCCGCACCAACAAGGGTAGACTAAAATTGAAACTAGAATGGTACAAGAGCGTTACCCGCTTAAAGACGTAAAACGTGTATCTCGAGTGTCGTTCCAGATCGATAAATCCGTGTCGTAAGCAAGTGACACTCCGTACCATTTCTAGTTTTAATTTTTGTCTAAGAAAGTACAATTTGCAATAAGTTGTTTCCATAAAAATAAAGTTTTTTTCGGTTTTGAGATTATAAGAAAATCGGTAATTTCTCGGGAAATTCGCTAATTTGACCCTGTTGGTTCCGAACATTTTTCGTGTTCGTGGCAACACTGTCTTGAGGTGAGACGGTTAGACGCGTAGTTGTGCACTAATCATCTTAAATCTTCTTGGAATTTTTAATAAAAATTATTCAATTTGTTTTATTTATTTGACTTTTAGTTTTAGTGGGATCGTGAAATGTAAATTTCAATTACTTTTTATTTAAATTAAGTGACAATCAAAAAATGAATAAGATCAGCACTTTAAAAGACACTTTTTATTTTATTATGGCTCCTATTCTGGCACTACGTGTCTGAAATGGCACGAGCCGCCACTGGCGTTATCCGCCAATTTTCGGAATGTCCAAACGGGATAGTTTATTTACATTTTAAAACACTCACCTGAAATCCTTATGTTGAAATAAAAACGAATTAAAAGTTTTATTTTTCAACAGATAACACCTATACTCTCACTTGTTTTAGACTAATTTAGTTCTTTTTTTTCAAGAGTAATCACAAGAACTTCAAAAATAGCAGATCTGTATACAAAATCTTTCCTGTCGATAATGAGTATTAGACATAAGCGACATAACTATTGCCTCACTTTAAATTTAGCAGCAGGTACGAAATTCCCACCTTGGGGTTTAACTTCGATACATGGTGTATGTTTGGTTGCCTATCTTGAATCCTGAAGTTGTTAGTCTTCGTTATCGAGAATTTTTAAGACGGGATAGGCATGCTGACCCCAGCCCGGGTTACCTGAATAGTAAAACAATTTATTTTATGGTGGCTGAAGTTCGCGAGTAAATTCACTATGACGTCCGTGGTTACAACGGCGATTTAAATAGTGGAGCAGTAATTCGCTGGCAGTTTGAGAGTCATTCAAATGCAAATTGATGTAGATAAATAGTATAAGAAACTGTGTGTTGTCGGATAAGCCGCCACTGTGATGTGAGAGATTTGAGAAAAAAATACCTACATTTGATTGGTTGCAATAAATTTACGATATTTAATCAATTAATCGAATTATTGGCAATATTATTGGATTAAAAATAAAATTAATGTATTTGAACTTATCGACAAATCAACTTGTCGATACTTACCAACCTCTATATCAAGTCATTAATATCGACCTATTGTTATATTAAATATATCGATTCTCGTTTCTAATCTTAATTTAGGATTTTGCACAGCCCTACGAACTAAATTGAAAATAAAGCGGCTGAGATGAGACTTTTTCCATTAGGAATGCTGAAATAATCGCATTTCTATTGAATTATGGATATAGACGTTGCACCGCAATCCTAAGAATTTAGTGAGTCGTTTTTTTCAATAAATCTTAAATTTCAAATCAAATTCTAAAATTATCTCGCTTGGAGAGTATCCGCGTGAATGCACTTTATATGGAAAATGTTACTTTCATACTTAATTTATTTCGTCTTCTTATTGTGACACAGCAAATTAGTTTCTATGCTGCCTAACACCTACATTAAGTAAAAATATCGAAAACATTATTATAGTGTAGGTGCCACTTAACGGTAAAATCTTTGATTAAAACAACATAATACAAATTAAAAGGTAAATATTAATTTTAATTGAATTAATTAAAAACCTGAAGAGGTTGAACTATTGTCATCTATATTGGACTAGAATTGCATATTCATTATTTAGGGCTCTTTGGGTCTGTAAATAAAAGTTTTGCCTATTACCGGAACAAGTGATGGGGACTGAATCTAAAAATTATAGTTTATATACATAATGCTATTTGCTAATTGTTTACAAAGATTTTCATTATGCAAACAACATGAATTAGCCGAAACAGAGTTTAATTAATTTTTTTATTTATTCTGTTTTACGGTTAAAAGTACGATACATTAAATATTCCAATTAAGATAAGTAAATTTAAATTAATATTTATGTAAAAAATAAACTGTAACTTTCCCAAGATATAACTTAACTTGAATATCTTATAGTATTCCGAATCGTTTAGATACAAAAGAGTAAAGTTCTCATAACATTTTGCATAAGTTCAAACGGCAGTCATTTTAATCCGAAGCCAGACCATTAGTGTGGGCAAACATTTCTGTTCCTGCTGATATATTGAACTATAAAATAAAAAATTAATTTCTTATATTATTTTTTTAATATTATATTAAAAGGTTATGTACAGGGTGTCCAGCTTTCGTGTATTTTCATATACCAGTCCCCTTATTATAAAATTTAGAAATATGGGGTTTGCGGCTTAGTGTTCTATTATTTTGGGTAACTTTCATTGCCGCAAACAAAATTTTCATAGCCCTCACTTTCTGACATACTTTTGAAAATTTATTATTTTTGACGCACCCCTGTATTTTTGTTATTTTTGTTAATTTCACGTATTGTTTTTATTTCTATGCAAAAACAAAAAGGTGCGTCTGAGAAAATGTAAATAATATTCTTTTTCCACTACTAACCTATAACATCGCCATTATTGACCGATTCACAGGTCAACAAAAATTTTTTTTTTGTTGGAACACAAAGCTAAATGGCATATTGTGGTAGAATGGACCTATCCAAATACGAAAATGAAAAAAAAAATGTTGTAACACGTAACGTTTTCTTGTTACATTTATACAATTATAGTACCACATTAAATGTTACAATATTTAAGATCTATTGAAAAAATAATTTTAGAATTTTCTAACTGTGTATATCGACTTTATTTATACTGTTTCACCTACTAAACATACCTTACATCCAAGAAAAACACAAACATTACAAATATTAACTAAACACACTAATTAAATTTTATCTTTTCCTTTTATGAGGGGTCATATCTTCTCTTTTTAAAAACCAACAGTAATCACCCATCATGGCTGGATCCCATCGTCCTTGATAGCGAATTTCCATTGTCCTGATATCCTGACGAAACCTTTCACCCTGCTCGTCACTAACAGCTCCCAAATTTTCAGGAAAAAATGAGAGATGGGAATGAAGGAAGTGAATTTTTAATGACATTCGGGCACCAAGCGATTTGTAGGAATCTAAAAGTTCATCGACTAACTGTTGATAGTTTGCATCCATATTGTTGCCCAAAAATCCCCTTACTATACTAACAAATGAGTTCCATGCTCTGAGTTCCTGCCTGGTAAGCTTTTCCTCTTCCCATTCATCCACTCCACCAATGACACGCTGCAACTAACACAACACACATGGGGAGCCCACTGCTTGTCTTGATCTCCAATTAAAACACCAAAATATTTAAGGTATGCTTTTTTTACATTTTCAGAAAATGGCCTGGCTTGTGATTTCACCATAAATGCTCCACAAATGTAACAAAATCTGTCATGAGAAATTTTGCAACTACGGCGCGATTGATTCGACATTTTCTTTCTTAAAAACACTTTTTATCTATACACAGAGAACCACTCACTTCGAAACTGAACAGAATACTAATGTTTAATGTTGATTTTATGTCTAATATTGTAAATAATACAGTTCAGGTAATTTTTCTATTATAAAATGCATCCATTTTAACCGTCCCCTAATTAAATTGACTACCTGCTAATGTAAAATGGTCTTATTAAGCTATTGAAAAATGGTACGTGTTGGGGCTTTCCGAATATTTTTTCTATTATTAGAAAGGTATTTCCATTTTAAAAATAAAGATCTGACCTGTGTTAGAAAAATCTTGTCGGCCAGATAACGTTAGAAATCGTTTTTCTCTACGTTAATAGTATATTATTAAGCAAGGTTTAGACAGCCATCATTATTGCCGAGCGGCAAGGTTAAATCACGAGGAGCGCAGCGACGAGGGATTTAAGACGCGAGGGCTATAAGCTGTCTAAACCGTGGTTAATATAATATTTTTTCCACTACTACAAACTTTTATAAGACATTTATCTTTATAGTATTAATAATTATAAAAAATTATAGGTAGGTGTAAGTATATTTTTTAATCAAGTTACCTGCGCTTTGGAATTGGCAAAATATTTTGTCAATGTCAATGTCAATTTTTGTTCATTTATGTAATAAATAATAATAATAATAATAATAAACAATTTTTATTTACCATAATATTCAACATACAATTTATAAGCAATACGGTAATTCGGTAAATAAAGGTCTGTTGATAGGTAACAATGTACCGATTCTTCCTCAACAGCCAGAAACTTCCTTATCCTAGTTTATGTTAACTTACTCAATTATATCTATTATAAACATCAAAAAAAAAAATTAAATTACAAAATGGAGAGAAAAAAAAAGTCAATGAATCACACTTATAGCATAAATGAAAATGAAAATACTAATAAACAATAATTGAATCAATAATACAATTCTCCCTACGGTAATGTAGATCAGATATTCACATTATAAGTCAAATTTCCTGATTAATTGCGCCTAATGCTGAACGCTCTGTCTACTAAATAATGTTTTTCTATAATTTCTATTAAATGTACTGCACGATGCAGCAAAATTTGGATCATCCATTAAATCCGTGGACGTTGCAATATTATACGTGAAGGATCGCTTAAAAATTTCTTTTTTATGTTTAGGTATAGTAAGTATACTCCTGTGTCGCAAATTTAAATTATGTATGTCTGTTCGAAATGTAAGTCTGTTATAAAGGTATTCAGGCATTTTAAATTTTAGTAATTTATAAAAGAAACACCCTTGGTGCAATTTACGCCGGTAATACATATTTAGCCAGTTTACATCCTTGAGCTTATGAGATATTCTATTAGGTCTACGGATGCCAAATATTAAGCGTAAACAGCTGTTTTGTACCTTTTGCACTCTTGCCTTATCCACATTATCTAAACAAGGTCCATATACACAGTCACCATAATTAAAGTTAGACAGAACCAACGATTCACAATGTTTTGATTTTCTGATTTAAATAGTGCCGCTGAGCATAAATTAACTTTAATGATGTGTAAGCTTTTTGTAGGCGAGACGTTATATGCTCCTTAAAACGAAGCTTATTATCCAGTACCAGGCCAAGGTTTTTGCACGTATTTTTAACGGGAATATATTCCTCATCTATCTCAAGCTGTGGAATATTATTGGACAGGTATTCGTCACCAAACACGATAGCCACCGATTTACCAGCGTTAATTTTTAAGGCATGGTCCTTTGATACTTTCAGAATGTTACTTAGATCTGCATTTATGATATTTACAGCATTATTACCATCAGCAGAACTAAATGAATAGTATAGCTGCGTGTCATCCGCATACATATGATAATTGCAATTTTTAAGAAATGAGTAAAAGTTACATGTGTATATTGTATATAGTAGTGGACCTAAGATACTTCCCTGCGGGACACCTTGTTTTAGTAATAATTTATTTGACACGCAGTCACTTATTTTTACCTGTTGATACCTGTCTGATAGAAATGAAGCGAATAGTTCTTTAGCATTAACACTGAATCCGATGAAATCAAGAATTGAAATTAAAATTTTATGATTTAATAGATCAAAGGCTTTAGTGTAGTCCAGTAAAATTAGAATTGTGGAGTCTCTGTTATCCAGTGCTTTAAAAATGTCATCAGTCACTGCAGTCATAGCAGTGGTACACGAATACCCCGATCTAAATCCGGATTGTTTCATAGGTAGAACATTAAATCTTTCTACATGAGTCCTTACCTGCATATCCATGATCCTTTCCAGCACTTTTGAGAGAGTAGGCAGTATACTTATTGATCTGAGGTGTTTGTATTCAGTTGGTTGATTAACCTTTGGCAATGGAATTACGAGTGCATGTTTCCATGCTTTGGGGAAAATGGACCTATATATACATTCATTAATTATATGTGTTATGTGCGGAATGATAAGCGGACAAAACAAGATAATAACATCAATATTAAACTGATCCGAACCAAACGCTTTAGACTTAATATTCCGAATTATGTTCATGATATCGTAGTCAGAGATATGATTAAAATTAAATATGTCAGTAACCCCATCTTTACGGTTATTTTGATAAAATGATAAAATTTCGTCTTTAGGCGTGAAATTAGTTTGACATGCATTAATGAAGTAGTTATTTATATCATTTACGTCGCTTAAGTTATCAGGTATCGCTATTTTCTTAGTAGAAACAACATTCAGTTTTCTCAGCTCCTTCCAACTATCCCCTGATTTACCACCCGAGAATTTTTGTGCCAAATATGCAGCCTTTTCCCTTTTAGTAGCAGATGATGTATAATTTCGTAACTCCTTGTAATATTCCCAGTGACCACTATGCTTGGTTCTTTTCGCTTTCCGTAAGGCTTTGTCACGTAATTTTTGTAAAAGCTTTATGTTATCTGTCACCCAGGGAGCATAGGTTCCTTTATTTCTTCGTAGAAGTTTCTTCACTGGTGCATAAATATCCACTATACCCAACATATTTTTATTTAAAAAATCAACCTTGCCATCTATATCCTCGATATCATATATATTATCCCAAGGGACTTGCTGCAGTGTTTGGTTAAACGTTTCGATGTCATCAGATTTCACGAGTTTTCCGTTTTTTTTTTTAAATCAAGTTACCTGCGTTCAAATAAATTCTTGAAGATCGGTCAATAATGGATTTCAATGCCTTATTATTGACCATGGTCAATAATAACTTGAAAGGTAGAGAAAAACGATTTCTAACGTTAATAATCGGTCAATAATGACGATGTTATAGGTTAGTAGTGGAAAAAAGTCATTATTGACCATGGTCAATAATAAGGCATTGAAATCCATTATTGACCGATCTTCAAGAATCTGTTTGAAGGCAGGTAACTTGATTTTTTGATTCTACAACATGAATTCATAAACATGAATGTGGTTAGGCAACCAAATAATTATCAATACATATTAGATTACTTAATATTGTAAAATATCGATACAATCAACATTTTTTCTGCTTCCATCCTTAATTCTGGAGGTGTACACATAATAATATCACTAACATTTTCTTCGCTCATTTCTAAAAAAACGGAAAACTCTTGAAATCTGATGACATAAATGAACAAAAATTGACATTAACAAAGCCACCTGACAAAACAACAAAATATTTTGCCAATTCCAAAGCGCAGGTAACTTGATTAAAAAATATACTTATACCCATATATGTATTAGTACTATATGGCTATTACCCTGAATATCTTGAAGCAACAACAGAGATAGAAGATCCAGGGTCATTTCGACTTGTGCGCATGCGCCGTAAGGGTATTGCCAAATGTACTTTTATTTCTTTAGAACAGGGCAGAAGAGTGAGCCTTATAAAATTAGAGCAATGATAAAATTACCAAAAATCTTGCTAAAAAATTGAAAAATAAGCATCAAGTCTGTACTTCCAAGTGCTTTCAAATTATTTGTTTCCATTTCTAAACTAAAACGCGTTAAATAACAATTTCATATAACTGGAAAGTGACAACGTGACAACGTCTCAATTTTACTCGACATAACCTCGAAATCTTTAGCGAATGTTATTTTTGTTTGACAGTTCGCTTCACCTAGTTGATTTGGTAATTAATGGCTTTTGTGTACTGTTTATCTTTACTTTTCTGCAAGTTTTGATTGTGTGTGTGAAGTGTGATAATTTTGTGACGATGCCGAGGCAAAACCGAATATTTTACATTATTTTAAACAGGCGTAAAAACTTAAACAAAGATTTATCGTTCTACAGGTATGTACCTAGACCGGATGTTTCTTCCTTTTAACTTACCTACGTTAATTTCGTGAGGGAACAATAACTAGGTAGTCCATTTCCTAAAGATTATTTTCCTTTGCTGCTGTTGATATACTTGGGTACCTACCTATTTTACCGAAAATTGCATGTACTTTAAAGAATCCTACAAAAACCTATTATTTTACTTGTTAAACTCTAAGAATAATTGTAAAATATCTAATAAAAGTTTTATTAATATGTTTACCTGCGTTCTTTTTCTTTTCTCAATCGAAATAATATACAAAATCTTAAACAAATCAAGAACTTTGATGTTTGTTTACAAATTTCGGTCCAGTTGTCAAAGTCAAATGTGATAACCTCATTTTTTTTCCGCTAGAATAAACGTCAATTTTCTTTTTCTCGCGCATGCGCACTGCGCGAAATGACCCTGGCGGAACAAGGAACCTCGGCTTCACTATGTTTACATTGGTCAAATGGGCAAGGCGCCATATAGTACTAATACATATATGCTTATACCTACCTATCATTTTTTATCATTATTAATACTATAAAGATAAATGTCTTATAAAAGTTTGTAGTAGTGGAAAAAATATTATATTAACCACGGTTTAGACAGCTTATAGCCCTCGCGTCTTAAATCCCTCGTCGCTCCGCTCCTCGTGATTTAAACTTGCCGCTCGGGCAATAATGATGGCTGTCTAAACCTTGGTTAATAATATACTATTATGCATGATAATGATATTATGTAGTACAGTAAAATCTCCTAATAGCGACCACACTCGGGGAATGAAATGTTGGTAGGTTAACAGAAGTGATCGGTTAATAGAGAAAAATTAAAACTGGTCTGCATTTTACAATGTTTTAATTTTAATTATTAATTTTTTTTTTATTAATAAGTATCTACATAAATATGTAAATTATTTTAAATATCTTTGTTTAAATTTATCAAAAGTAGAATTAAATGAGATGAAGCCAATTTACCAATATTATGTATACAGGGTGTATTTTAATTGAGTACCGATACTTAAGGTTGTGAATCCTTGGGTGATTTTAAGGTGAAAAGTTCATATAAGCATGGGTCCGCAAGCCCTTCATTTTTGAGATACAGGGTGTTACAATTTTTAAGTTTAGCAAAAAATATGTACGCCACTGCCTTTTTTCTCTTTGATATCATGGTTATTTAGACAGTTCAATATCTAGTGCAAAGTACCTTTTGATAATTTTTTCACTTCGGCTACGTTTAGGAGATAAATGCAATTTTATCAAACTCTGATATGGACATAGTGATATGCAAATAAATGTAATTTCTTTTTTAAATCGAAAAACGTTGGTCACACGAGGAAAGTCTAGGGACCATTTTTACTAAATGGTAAAGTGCAGTTTTAAAAGTAATATTTATTTTGAAGAAAAACAGGGGCGTATCATTTTTTTCGTTAAAATTATCAAAATATACGTTAACGCGGACGCTACTGGTAGAAGTAAACAAAATCTTTTTTATGAAATAAATATGTTTTTATGCCTACTTAGTGTCTACTAAAATTCAAAATGATATCTAAAGCGGTCTTAAAAATATTAAGGAAAAATCGTTTTTTTTTTTAATTTATAACACCCTGTATCTCAAAAATGAAGGGCTTGCGGACCCATGCTTATATGAACTTTTCAACCTAAAATCACCCAAGGATTCACAACCTTAAGTATCGGCACTCAATTAAAAAACACCCTGTATACTGCACGTGCATACTAACATACATATTATACAATGTACTGTATGCTTGCTTTGAAATTCTTATTTTTTAAAACAATCAGAAATTAGCAATTGCTTCATATTTTTTATTTTATTTTTATAAGATTTAGATTCGAATTTTAATAGCAATTAAAAAATATTTGTAGACTTATAGAAAATTGTTAAAAAATGTGTCCTTAATGTTAGGAAACAGTTGTGCGAGCGAATATTATCTTCTTCTTCGAAGTCGTCAAAATGATCTGTATTACACATAAATCCGGCTTTCATAAAGCATTTTTTTATTGTCACTGGGGACAAATTGTGCCAGGCCACTTAAACCGATATCAAGGCGTTGGTTATGATAATATGATTTTTGATTTTTTGAAGAGGGCAATTACTGTCCATACCCACATGTTAAAAGCCTCTTAATAAGTTACCTTCTGTACAGCATTTTAAAATTCTGATTAATGCCTTGGTCCAAAGGTTGGCAATGTGAGATAGTATTGGGTGGAAGAAAAATAAGTTTGACATTATCCAGTGTAATTTTTGGATGAGACGTTGCACTATGAAGAAACAATACCACTCTTCTATTCTGCTTCTTCATTCTTTTTAAATGGGACACCCTATATCTGTACCCCAGAGCCAGACTATGTTAAGTCCAAATTGGCCAAATTTTAGCTAAATATGTTAAGTGACTTAAAATTTTGCGGCGCATCGTTTGATATTTTCCATTTTGGCGTATCCTTTAAAATAACGAAAATAGCTCATTTTAAACTACGTCCACAACTCTCCTTGAGGCAAACAATGTTAAGTAGCGCTAACCTTATTTGCCTCTGGATTTGCGTTCAGTTTAAAATGTTAACTCCACAACCAGTCAACATACCTTGCGAGTTTTTTGTGCTGTGTAATTTTTATTATTTACAATGCCTATTACGAGACGTGTTCCGTGGTCTTCTAGAACTAGTAAAATAATAAAAAGCTTGGAAAAGGCCGAAAATATTCAAAATGTTCAGGCCGCAGAAGCTAGGACCAGAAAAAAATCAAGTAAGTTAACTTTTCATGTTTATTTAATAATCAACTATTACGTTCTAACAAGTTTGAGCTAGTTAATAAAGACATACACACTTGGAGGCGGATGCCGTTCACTCGACGATAGAGCGTGAAAGAAAGAAGATTTCCCAGTTTCAAATAGTTACCCCTTGGGATTGGCAGCAGATGATCAGATTGTGTGGAACAAAAAAACACTTCACTGTAGTCAACATGGAATATTCCGATTTTAAAGAATTTAAACATCTTTTTGAGGGATCAACAACACCATATATCAACAAGAAAAAAAATAGCGCAGGCAACGATTTTCTGATATCCCTAGCAGTCCACTTGCAAGTTAGAAGAAGTAACCCTGGAATTCTCTATTATAAAACCGATTTTAGTACAGATTTTTTAGATGTCGACTTTCACAGAAGAAATAAACCAAATGACTACTTTCCTTTACCGATTCCACCGATTAGGGATGGGCCTAAACCAATTTCAGCTAAGAAGTATAGCCATTTACAAAAACTTCTTAAATGGGAACCAAAAAGATTCCATGGCTATTACAAGAATTTGGAATACGGAAAAAAACGAAGATGACGACTTAAAATATATTTGTTTATTATAAGAGACCAAATTGTGTTATATTTTTTAATAATTAAGCAGTAAATTATGTAATGAACACGTAGGTAGTATTATCCCCCCTCCGATTTACCTAAATGTTAAAAATGTTAAGTCCACTGCAAATATGTCAAGTGCATCACTTTGGACTTAACATATATGATTAATCCAAAAATGAGTTTTTTTGCATATGCCAAACTATGTTAAGTCACTAAAATCAAAAACAAAAACTAAATTAAAAACTTTGGCATTATGCTCTTTATTCGTATTCCTATAACTAATTTAATTATGAAATTGTGACTAGATTTAGTAAAAACAGTGTTTTATAATTTGGAAAAGTCTAAAATGAATATTATTAAAACTGCTCTCCTGAAAAACTAAGTTTTTGGACTTAACACACTCTGGCTCTGGGGTACAGATATATTATGTCTTTGTCTTATCCCCCTTTTTAAGAACTCTTCAAAAATATATAATAGTCTAAATTTATTTCTTTTAAAAAGGGATAAAACTTTTACAAAAAAATAACTTTTTGTAAAATTAATCATTTTTCTTATAGAAGGCTATGCCCGCAAATAAAAAACAAAATTAACAACATTATTTTTACTATACAACTTTATATTATTACATAACTTTAAATCAACAATAAAACAAAAATTTACCCTTTTTGCTGACGATACTTCCATCGTGTGGAGCGATGGATCGGTGATTCATCTGAGAGAGCGGATGGCTGTAGACCTGGTGAAGGTGAAACACTGGTGCGATGCAAACAGGTTGTGTTTTAACACGGAGAAGACTCATGCAATAGGTTTCAGATGTGATTTGGGGGAGATTCAGTTGGACATGATACCTGTTCAGGGTGGACATGTGTGCAGGTTTCTTGGTGTCACTGTTGATGACAGCCTTCGTTTTAAGGATCATGTGTATGGACTTGCCGGGAAGCTCTCTTCTGCATGCTTTGCGGTGAGGGCCGCCGCTAAAGAACTAGGTTCTGAGACGGCTCGTACTGTCTATTTTGCCCTATTCGAGTCACATCTTAGGTATGGGATTCCTTTTTGGGGTGCGGGTGCTCACTATCTAACTAATGCCTTATTTATTATTCAGAAAAGGGCAGTGCGTTTTATTGCGGGGATCAGTTAGAGAGAAACATGTAGACCCTGCTTCCTCTCTCAAAGGATACTGACCCTGGGTCTAGGACATTTAGCCGTCGCCGTTTCGCCGTCGCCGTTTCGCCGTCGCCGTTTCGCCGTCGCGACAATTCGCCGGCAGCCGATTCGCCGTGGGCCGTTTCGCCGTCAAATAGAAATTAATAAAATACGTAAAAAAGGTTATAATATATATTGCTAAATTTTAACAAAATTGTTTGATAAAAATATATCTACATAGGCAAGTCAATAATAATAATTAGGGTTATTGGAATTCGGGTCTAGGACGTTCAGCCGTCGCCGTTTCTAATCTAATCCACCTTTTTGGGTCCAATTCGGTATATGCTAGATATAAAAAAATTGTAATAATTATAGACTTATATTGGTTAAACAGCGCTAACACGGCATCTAATCCACCTTTTTGGGTCCAATTCGGTATATGCTAGATATAAAAAAATTGTAATAATTATAGACTTATATTCTATTTGACGGCGAAACGGCCCACGGCGAATCGGCTGCCGGCGAATTGTCGCGACGGCGAAACGGCGACGGCGAAACGGCGACGGCGAATAGTCCCATCCCCACTGACCCTTACCTCTTTGTTTATACTTAAGACAGCCACTCTTATCTATAAGAATCGTAGAGCATTTCTGGGCCCCACCCCCCACTATGAGACTCGCCGGGCTCTTGACCTTCCTCTTAGACTGCCCATTTCATCAAGGGCTTTCACCCAGAGATCTCTAATTTACCAAGGAAGAAAAATATTTAACAACTTACCTTTGAATATTAGGACTGTTCCCTCGGTGCGGCTTTTTCGAAGGTCTCTTACAGCACTGCTGCTGGAGAGAGCATAGGTATTATTCTTTGGACGAATTTTTTGAGTGACGACTAGACAGTGCGCCTCCGGGTGTTTGGAGTATAGTTTTTCGGCTACCTTTATGTGTTGCATCCTTACCTCTCGCTTATGATTAGGTACGCTTAATGATTATGCACATTATACACATTTTTGACTTGAAATTTAATTTCTTATAGTTTTCTATGTTTTGTCATTAAGTTTCTCTGTTCCCTTTTATGTTTTTTATTGTTTATTTACTTTGCTTTGTTGTTTAGTTTCTTTTACCTACTTTAGATTTTAATGTTATTTGAATGTTTTTAATTCAAATGTATATTTTTTTAATATTTAAGTCTTATTTATTAACAATGCTTTGTCACATAAAACTTTGTTTTTCTTGACAATAAATTATTTTTGAAATTGAAATTGAAATTGAAAAATTGTATACTTTAATGTGAAATTATTATTTTATCCATTGTTTCAATTAATAGTGTGCTAAGTTTGTATTATGTTCCATGTAATGAATTATAATAGTGAGGGAAATAAACAATTGAATTAATAGAAGAAAATACTTTAGAGAAGAACTTTGGGTTAGTAGTCCATTACATAGGCACGCCAGGAACCCACTTAAGTTTTTTAGTTTTTTTTTTATATAAAATTTTCGAGCTTCTAGAACACATACGATTTCTTTTCATAAAAAGCCCTGACTAAATTTTTCATCTTAAACCCCTAAAGGATTGCAGCATACGCTTCTAAGGTATCTATTAGAACTTGTTTTGCACTGCGGTATGCTATATTTGTAGCGACGACCGTAATATTTAGTACTTGGTGATTCAGCCATAAAATATCAAACTACCATATAAACGCCCACATGCTGTTCGAACTGGACAGACACTAATGACTTTTTTTTGTAATTTCCTTAGATAAAAAATAATTAATAGATATTGTTATCCTTACGAAAATACTTGCTAAATATTCCCGAGTTGAATTGGGCACATTAAGTAGTTCTGTATAAGTGGTTTTCTACAACTATTTAATATTATTTTAATTACTTATCTGTTTTCTGATTAGTAATCATATCCATTATTAAGCCAGAATAGCAATGATTTACGATCAGTCAACACACATAATTTCAGCAACAAAAATCAGGAAACATTTAGGGAACTCAGAAAGTTAAGGTTTGGGATGGAATTCTTGCAAAATTGAACCATTCTTCATAGAGGGTAAATCTGAATAGTTAAAAATATTTAACAACGTGATATTAGAGTGTAGAAGCCCAGATAAAGGTGTGGCGCGCAAAAGTATTAAGGGAAAATTTTTAGAGACTACGCCCAAAATTCATTTTTTCCTACTATCCTAATATTTGCATTGAATACATGCGTTATAAATTTTACGCCATTTTTTACTTCTATGCAAAAAGGCAGGTTTGAGAAAATGTAAATCACATTCTTTATGCATGATAATGATATTATGTAGTACAGTAAAATCTTTCAATAGCGACCACCCTCGGGAAATCAAATGTTGATCGGTTAACAGGGGTGGCCGGCTAATTAAAGAGAGAAAAATTAAAACAACTGGTCTGCATTTTACCATATTTGTTTATTAATAAGTGTCTACAACTCTACATATATGTAAATTATTTTAAATATGTTTGTTTAAATTTATCAGAACTAAAATTAAATGAGATTAAGCTAATTTACCAATGTGTAGGGTAATTCCGGGAGAGATGCCGATTTTTCACATTTTTTTGATTTACTAATTCCACAATAATCATTAAGTAATGAAACTATGGCTAGGGATGTAATATTTATTTGATAAACAAGGCACATAAGTATTATTCTTTAAACTAAATGCAATAAACAATGAAAAAACATTTTGGCACTCTCTGTAAATCGGCATCTCTACCTAATATTACGAGAGAGATGCCGCAAGCTTAAGGTAGAGATGCCTCTACACTTTTTTCTTTTTAATGAGCAATTTTACACAGATTTCGCACGTATTTTGGTGTTTGGTACACCCCTCATGCAGCCACTGCTGACAATGGATGCACTGAATCCAGTCATCGGTTTTGGTTGTCTTGGTATACTCTTGACCACACCCAGTACAGGTTGCGTCATTGCTAGTTTCCCTACCTTCTGCTATACTTTGCAGAGCAGCTTCTAAAGCTTCTTCGGTCCATTTACCCCTATTAGGACACTTTCTTTCGTATTTGCTCGGCATTTCTGAAATTTAAATATTTTTCTAGGTTAGCCATAACACCCTATTGACCATTTTCATATGACGTCACAGGGTCGGCGGCCATTTTGCTTGGATGGCAAACAAAGCAAATAAACACAAGTGTTTACCAAGTTTTCTTACAGTTTACCTTGACTCTTGACCGTAATTTAAGATCTGTGTTCGTGTAAAGTGCCCTAAATAAAAATGCCGACGTGTTGTTTAGTGGTAAATTGTGGGATGAGGGGAAACAGGGACAATGTACGTTTTTTTAGAGTTCCTGCAGTTCCTCAAAACGCTGGAGAAAACCTCACTCAACTCTCACAAAAACGGCGTGAAATGTGGATAAGGGCTTTAAAAGGGGCCCCTTAAGTGACAGGTAGTTAAAGTATGGGAGAATTTGCTCCAGACATTTTATAAGTGGTAATATTTGATTTTTGGTATGATGGCCTATAAAACGATCTGATGTAAACATTTGTAGAAGCTCCAGCTGAATTGGTAATCAAAGACAACCCTGACTGGATCCTGAATCAAAATATGGGGTACTTTAATCCAAAAGAAGTTGAGTTGACAGAAATGAGTGATCTCAGAAACGCAAACGAGCAAAGTTTCAGGTAGGTGTATTATTGTAAATAGTAGGTAGTACTAGGATTGATTGTATTATGATGTAGACATATATAGTGTTGATTAAGGTTGAAGTTTTTTTTTATTAAGTTATGTATTCTTGTAGATAGAATAACAGATTGAGGCACCAGGCGAAGCTATTCCGGGAAACATTTTCTGACATCGAAAGCTTTCTACTCGTCTGATACATTTTTTCCTGGTGATGAACTTGATTTTATAAAACGTTTTCATTTATTAGATTGTATTGTGTACTATATTTTAATTGCAAATTTTAAATTTTTGAATGTATTAGTTCAGTATTTTTAGTATGTATTAATTTGAGTTTTATATGTTTAAAAAACAGTACACATCATAAATAAACTACCTATATGAACATAAAACTGTGGGTTTAGGCCCAAATGAAATGGTAACAGAGTTATTCAAAACCAAAACCTTATTATAACTTAATCTTACCTTGCCGACTACAACATAAGCATTGGGATTTACTTCCTTTACATTAACATTTTGCACCAAACCAGATTCATAAAATTTGAATGCTTGCAAGCCTTTGTATGCCTTCAGCTGCTGGCCAGTGTAAAAACTATGCGTTAATATAAGGTAGTTTACCAAGTCCATCATTGCTACCTCTGGCAAAGACATTAAATTTCCAACATCAGTCTCTCCAAGTTGATAAGGATCAATATCACCAATAATTTTAAGTTTGGCATCATATCTACATTTAACATCCCCACTAAGAATCTTATAATATTCATTCTTTCCATATTTTATCATGAATTTTAAATTTTACACAACAGAATCACAATGTAAACAACAAAGGTCGAAGCACACACAAGGAAGTTCAAATAAGTATTACGATGGGAATACAGTCGGAACACGAAAAATTATTTAAGTCCAGGTAGCACAGGTATAGATACTTCTTAGAAATGGTCATAAATGAATCCTTAACTTACTTGGAAACTTATTAAATTACACAAAAAAAGTCTAATAACTCATTAGCACAAACGTGCATGAACCTTTGTTTGCCATCCAGGCAAAATGGCCGACCTGTCCAACCCACGTGTTTGAAAATGATCAATTAAAAATCGGCATCTCTCCCGAATTTCCGGGAGAGATGCCGAATGCCCCTGAAAAGTTGCAACTGGGATAAAGATAACATAAATACGCAGAGGTATAACCTCATTCTATGCTGTTTCACTATATTCATGCAAATTTTATACTAGAACATTTATAAAGTAAGCACAGTACACAAACCTTATACTCCGAAAAACTTTTGACTGTTGACAAATTGAAAACCTCAGTTAAATTAAAAATGATTGGAGATTGCACAATACCGACTACAGACTTCGATAGGCACTGACACGTGAATGCGTAGGCGCGTAACTTATGTCTCGCAGATAAGTACATTCGGAAATATGTTCAATCGGCATCTCTACCATGCCGGCATCTCTCCCGGAATTACCCTATATACTGCACGTGCATACTAACATATATTATACAATGTACTGTATGTTTGCTTTGAAATTTTTAATTTTTAAAATAATCAGAAATTAATGATTGCTTCATATTTTTTATTTTATTTTTATAAAATTCAGATCCGCATTTTAGTAGCAAATGAAAAATATTTATGGACTCAAAATTGTTAACATTATTAAAAAAGTCCCTCAAATTTGCGCAGGCTTCAGATAGGCTTCATATACTTCATACACTGTAGCAAGTTTAGGTTCCTTTTCCTCTGTCTCAGAGTTAGGAGTAGTTTCATCCGTTTGTTGGATCTCTTTAATCACTCGATTATAATAGTCAATTCTGCACTTTCTGTTTGCAAGTCGTTATCAATAGAGGCAAATTGTTTCAAGTTGAGAAATGTGTCCTTAATGTTAGGAAACAGTTGTGCGAGCGGAATATTATCTTCTTCTTCGAAGTCGCCAATATTATCTGTGTTACACATAAATCCGGCTTTCATAAAGCATTTTTTTATTTTATAAACCACCTACTTTTTCTAGTTTAGATTTCTTACATCATTTTGAAAATTTTATCACAACAATTATACCGTCGGCGCATAAAATTTATTGTGTCGGTGATTTTAATATGAATTTACTTAATTTTGAATCTGCAGAAGTGAAACGGGCCTCTGAAGTTTTCGATGGTTTAGGGTTGACACAAATTATAAACAAACCCACGCGAATAACTTCATCGACCATATCTTTAATTGACTTTGCTCTGACCAGTGACGTGGAGGCAATTTGGTCAGTTGGTACTATGCATGTCAGTGAGGTGAGTGATCATGAATTAATTTATTTTATTACTAATCTTTATTCGATAGATAGAACGGTAAAGTTCAGAACTACTCGTGATTTTAAAAATATTAATTTGCAGCAGTTTGACTATGACCTTACATCTATTCCGTGGGATAATATCCATGATTTGCAAGATATTGACAGTAAAGTTAATTATATTGCTGAAAATATTTCCACTTAATATTCATGCCCCAGTTAAAACCTATCGCATAACGAAACCGTATTCTCCCTGGCCAACGAATGGAATTAGGGCCATGATCGAGGATAGAAATAAAATACTTAATAGATATAAAAAATATCGAGATATAGATGATTGGAAACTGTATAAGCAAGTACGCAATATGATCACTGTCGCCATTCGCAGGAAAAAAAAGGGCAAATTTTGATTTACAGGCAAGAAAAAGTCAGAAGGACAAATGGTCTTCTTTAAAGCTATTAAATTTCAAAAATAATGAGAAAAAACAAATTCCAGATAATATTAACGATCCAGACAAAATAAATAAGTTTTTCATTGATTCAATTCCAAAAATATCAGCAGATAGATCTCTAATTTATTATAATGACAATAAAAAAGATACCATTGTTTCCAATTTTAAATTTTCTAAAGTTACAGAAATTGAAATTTGTAAAACCATTTCAAAAATTAAAACAAAGGATGTTGGCCTAGATGAAATAAATATATTAACAATAAATCTCTGCTTGCCATTTTTACTTCTATATTTAACGCATATTGTGAACTTTTGCCTACTTAACTCGGTGTTTCCCTCGGAATGGAGAAAGGCCAAGGTTATACCACTTCCTAAGATTACAAACCCTGAAACATGTAATAACCTGCGACCAGTTAGCATTCTTTCAACTCTGTCAAAGGTTCTTGAAAAGAAAATGGAAATACAATTGCAAAATCATATTAAAAAGATTCTTCCTCAAACACAATCTGGGTTCAGGACGGGCCATAGCTGTAGTACGGCATTGTCGAGTATTACAGATGATATTTTTTTGGCTACGGACCAGAATAGACTTTCTGCTTTGATTTCGTTGGACTACAGCAGAGCTTTCGACACTCTGGACCATGATCTTTTATTATCTATATTGCATTATGTGGGTTTATCAAGGGAAGTATGTGTATTGGTGGAGGAATATCTTCGGGGTAGGTCTCAGTCAGTTTATTCCGCAGGAAGGGCCTCAAATTTTTTAGATATGCTAACAGGCGTTCCGCAGGGATCAATTTTAGGCCCTTTGTTATTCTCAGTGTACATATCGGTTTTTTCCAATGTTTTTCTCTCTTGCACCCAACACTACTATGCTGACGATACTCAATTGTACCTTTCGTTTTCTTCTAATGAAAGCCAGCAAGCAGTGGCAGCTATAAATTATGATCTACAAAATCTTTATAATTTCTCCAAGAAACACTGCCTGCAACTAAACTCTAACAAGTCAGCTGTCATGATTTTTGGTCGGGTAAGGGATAGGGATGAATTTGTTGGGTCTTATAAAAGTGACATATTAATTAACAATGAACCGATCAAATTTTATAAAAATTTCATGCATTTAGGACTAATTCTGGATGATGATTTGCGGTTTACACAGCACGTTAATTAAGTAATTTCAAGGGGTTATATTAATCTAAAATTAATTTTTCAACATAGACATTTCCTCAGTAGAGAAATCAAATCTATGCTGTGTGAATCGTTGGTTCTTTCTCAGGTTAACTTTTGTGACACTATTTATGGACCCTGTCTAAAAAGTGTCGATATCGGTCGAATTCAGAAGCTTCAGAACTCTTGCTTACGATTGATTTACGGTATAAGGAAATATCACCCTATAAGTCATACGCTCAAAATAAATAATTTGTTAAGCATGGTTAATAGAAGATTATTACATTCGGCTACTTTTTTCTTTAAAATTCTAATCACAAAAACACCCCCATATCTATATAACAAAGTGCGTTACCGCGCAGATGTTCACAATTTGAACATTCGTTTTAAAGGAACGCTAACGCCTCCACTTCATTCGACCGAAATGTACAAAAGATGTTTTAGTTATCAAATTGCAAACACCATAAATAACTTGGGAATCGAAATTAGGGATATAAATTCTAAAAATATATTTAAAATGAAAATATTCAAAAAATTACTATCTGATCAATGAATATTGACCTGTTTGAGTGGGAAGGAGAGAGGGGGAAAAGAATTGTAATAGTTTTTGTAGGGAAATATTTGGATTTGTTTGTTGCCGCGCGTTATTTCTGTTATTTCTATTTTTTCTTATTTCTACTTTCATTTTGTTACTATAATCTAGTTTTTGCTTATTATAATATAAAATTTTTAAATAAATTCTCTGTTACTAGGGTTAGATGTAAGAACAGGCATCCATTTTTTTCGGAATTGGATGGACTGAATCTCGCCCTTTAAGTTGTAATTATTTTGCTTTTGTAATAGTTTTTTTTCATGAATAAAAGACCTTCATTATTATTATTATTATTATTATTATTATTATTATTATTATTATTATTATTATTATTATTATTATTATTATTATTATTATTATTATTATTATTATTATTATTATTATTATTATTATTATTATTATTATTATTATTATTATTATTATTATTATTATTATTATTATTATTATTATTATTATTATTATTATTATTATTATTATTATTATTATTATTATTATTATTATTATTTTTATTATTATTATTATTATTATTATTATTGTCACTGGGGACAAATTGCGCCAGGCCACCGAAACCGATATCGAGGCGTTGGCTATGGTAATATTATTTTTGATTTCTTGAAGAGGACGATCACTGTTCATACATGCTAAGAGCCTCTTAATAAGTTACCTTCTATACAGCATTTTAAAGTTCTGAATAATGCCTTGGTCCAAAGGTTGGCAATGTGAGATAGTATTGAGTGGAAGAAAAATAAGTTTGACATTATCCAGTGTAATTTTGGGATGAGTCGTTGCATTATCCAAAAATAATACCACTCTTCTATTCTGCTTCTTCATCTTGGTATCAAATCTGTGAAGCCATGTTGTCATGATGACTGCTGTCACCCACGCTTTTTTGCTGGAGACCTATTAGAGAGGTAACTTATCGATATGTGGGCCCTTAAAACATCGAAAATTTTTGCTTTTTTTCAGTACACATGTCATCTTTCAATGTATATGTTCTTGTTGGTAATGCACGATAGTAGAGACCTGTCTCATCTGCATTAAATACGTCCCTTGGGGCATAATCCTTTAAAATGGTCAATAACCTTTCATTCCAAGCAGTTACGTCTTCGATATTGATATCGGCCGATTCGCCACATATTTTCTTGCCGACGACGAAACTTTTTAACCATCTATTTAATGTCTTGAAGTTATCTAGTCCTAGACATTGAGCAGATTCGAGGACTATTGCTTGAATGGGCTCGGATATTGATAAGTGCTTGTTTCGCGCCTTACAAAACCAGTTAAAAATAATTTGGTCCACTGCCAGTCCTTCGCTTTTGGGAAATTTTCTTTTTTGTTCACCGTTGCCTCCTTCTTGAAACAAACAAAACAAAACAAAACTTCTGCTTTATTTTAAAGCAACTTGGTGACTTGGGTCTTACCCACTTCCAATTTTTCAGCCAATTCCCTGGTACTTAAATTAGTTTCTTCACTTTCCTCGATTATTTCAATTTTTTCGCTTAAAGAAAGACATTTCCTTTTTCCCGCCATCTTCAAATATTTACGTTAGTCCCAAAACACACAAAAACTGTTTAAAACAAAACTAATGTTAACAACCGATTTATCAGCCTTTAAAGCAAATTGAATGAATTAGTCTGCAATAAAGTAATTAGTGTATGTACTTATATTTCTTAAGAGTTGTCGGGGCGGGCTTTACTAACCCCATGGAGGGTGTTTGTAGAATAAATGTTTACTAAAAATTCTGATGATGAGTGACCGCGGTCATTTAATAGATGGGATGGTAAAGAGGAGTATAAAATAATGAGATTTTCATTTTTAAATATGGGGAATTAGTAACCGGTCGTTTAACGCAGGTGACAGCTCTGTGGATTTATACGGCCACGTCTGATTAAGTGAGACATACTTTTGCAGTTGCGTTGGTTGACGTAGGTTGCCTTAGTTTTCGTATGGTGTTAAAGGGGTTGTAGTTTTCTTTATAGAGGCGGTCGCAAACAGAGGTTTTACTGTATAATAAACGATATCAAAAAAGCCTACTAATTGAAAATAAATTATCGTATAGCGGCGAAAATATTTGGAAAAGTAAGGGAGTTTCGGGAAAATAGGAAAAAATTGTATCACACCGACAAAATATGGCTCAACGAAGGGCACACAAGTAAGGAGGTGTGAAAGATCTAAATACTAAAAGTTCAAGGCAGGCATTTATCGATAGGTTCTTGCAAGGACTAAGAAATCTTAGTGGAAAGGCTCTTTATCGCACTGGATCAGGTTTTAAGGGTTAATAAAATAATAAATTTAATTAATAAAAAATTGTATAACGTTCCCACGAAATTTCATCATTTATTATTTTTTGAAATTCACACGCCACTGGAATTCATTCCCCCGACGTCGCACAACCCGCAGCTCTCTATATTCTATCTAGTTATTATTAACCTTACTTAATAATAAGAGAAGAGTATATATGTGTTGTAAAACTAAAAAAAAAATAAAATAAGAAATGGAAATATTGGAAATGTGTAGGTATAAATAAAATACTAACAAATAGACGCTATACGCTCTACTTAAATATTAGATTAGAAAGATAATTTTACAAACAATATTTTCTGGCTTTTTGTGTTGCGAAATCTGATGACTCGTTTTGGAAGGAATTGCTCCATTAAGAAAACTGAAATCACTGCAAACCTCATGTAACTGTTACTTAACTGCGTTATTATTGAATCGATGACTTGAAATAATAGTTGTTTTTGTTTTGTTTTTGGGTTTAAATAAAAATCATTAGCAAGCTCATCGCTCTTTTTTTAATTTTTCTTTTTCGAGCTTCCTGAAAAGCATTTTTTTCAGATTTTTTAAAATAACTCTGATTTCTTCCAATAACCCTTTAATGTGTTTGCATGCTGTATCTAATATTAACTCCTTTTTCTGAAGTGAGGGATTTACCTAATAAAGATAACCAAAAAACTAAAAGAATTACAAAGTCGAAATTTTTAAGATTTTTTTGAAAACTTTTTGCCCCAATTACTGTTTCACCGGAATATATTGAAACATCAGTCATCTCTTCTAAAAGATCCAAAATCAATTTAAATTGAGTGATAAGTGCGTTCAACGCTAATGCTTTGGATGACTACCTTGTATTGCTAAAGCCTTTTAAAGTAATATTTATTGTATTTTTTAATTTATTTCAGCGTACCGTGGAATGCGCAAAAAAATTAAGTAAATTTTGAATAATTCCAAAAAAGGTTATTATTTCGGGGCTAACTGCAGTACTGTGTAATGCCACTAAATTTTAACAATGTGCAGAACATGGGACAAATCTTGCAGTGGGATTTTCTTGGAATATCCTAGCTTGTACGCCTTGATATTGACCTGCCATCTATTCTTATAGAAGTTTTTATATTTTGCTCAGATGGATTTATTATAATAATAAACATTTTTATATTGATCATTATTCAGAATAACTTTATTTATGATTTTTGCGCCCATAGGCTTGGGCCTAATCTGCCTATACCTAGTTACGGCCCTGAACAGGACACCGTCACATGTATCCGCAAGACCATCCAGATGACACTAATGTAATAACCCGCTCTTTGGATAAACAGGCAGTTTACAAATTTTCAGTAAACACGCAACAACTGTAACTTGAGAATGCTAATTTATGGAGTGCTAAATCATCCTTCTAGAAATGACGGTGTTGGTATTTTAGATATGCAGTTCTTTGTAATTTTATGCATTACCCATTAAATAACACATCACTAGGGTTATATAACACGAATGAAGAAATTGCAAAAGTCACTACTTATGTGCCCGATTTGCTAAACTATAAATCAAACGACCCCGCACAAAAAAATTTGCTTTCAGTGAATTTGGCTAAAACTTTGAGAGAAACAAAAACTGTTACTCAATACTAAATTCTAACCTTTCTAACCTGCCACAAGACAAGAATTTCGTCTCTACGCATAAGGACAATAAAGCAACTACACAGAAGAATTCGAATAGTCCTCAATCAAAAAAGCGCAAGATTATCTATAGTCCTAAAGAATTTCAAACCGATGGTGGAAAAGGCGTTCTCACGCGTAGTACTACAAAAAAACTGTAATGCTTAATCTTAATATAGTGCAATTCTCAAACGGACTCTAGCATAAAAGTTTTTTGTAAATAATTCAATTATTTTGACTGCCATATTATTAAGATAAGGATATTAAAATAAAATTCTGCTTCTAATGTAAAATAAGCAATAATTTCTGCCTTACTAATTCCGCACAACATTTATATACATTTAAATTCCAGCTATTTGCCCTCCTAATTAGATAACCTTTTCTTTTATTTATGGGTTTAGGTTTTCTCTTTTGTTTCTATTTTAGGTTATTTTGTTTACCTGGTTTTTGTTTTCGAATTATATAGCTACAAAATGACAAACAACCTTAGTATTTGCCACTTAAATGTCAGGTCCTTGGTTCCACATCTTAATGAATTTATAGAACAAACCAAAAACTATGACATTATTGCTGTTACGGAGTCATGGCTATCTCCTGAGATTGACAATGCCTCTATTAATATCCCTGAATACTCTTTATACAGGATTGATCGTGTAAATAGGCGGGGCGGCGGACTGTGTATGTATGTCAGTAACAGACTTGTTTCAAGTCTGCTTACTTCCCTTGTTAACGAGAATTATGAGTGTTTATGGATAAAGTTTAAAGTTAAAAAACATGTTTTCTGCATCGGTAATATCTATAGGCCTCCCAAGGGCAAATACTCGGACTTCCAGGAAAACTTGGAGAGCTCGCTGACCCAGATTATTCCTTCGGTAGACGATGTAATCTGCGTGGGGGATATGAACGTTGATTTGATGAAGGTAGACAATGCATTGTCTAGATTTTTCGAATCCTTAGCCTTTGAGCAGGTCATCGACAGCCCTACCCGCGTCACAAACAAATCTATGACTCTCCTAGACCCTATTTTTATATCGAACCGAAAACTTGTCACGAAAAGTGACATTTTTGACTCGCAAATCTCCGATCACTGCTTGGTGGCTTGCAACTTACATTTTGATATCCCATGTAAACCAATAAAACTGTTAACAATCAGGGATTTCAAGCATTTTAATTACGAAAGATTCTGTGATGATTTAAATCTGGCTCCTTTTTATCACATTTTGCGTATTAATGGTATAGAGGAAAAAGTCAAGTATTTCTCGGAACTTTTAATCTCTGTCTTCAATTGTCATGCTCCAGTGCGGAAAATAAGAGTTTCCAAACCTCCAGCACCTTGGCTAACCTATGCTGTAAAAATTATGATTCGCGAAAAAGACGCTGCTTTGCGTAAATATAGGAAAACAAAAGCAGAAAATGACTGGGAATCCTATAAATCTCTGAGAAATCTAACTCTGGCTTCTGTCCGTCGAGAAAAAAAGGCATATTATAACAATCTGTTCCAATCTAAAAATAGCAAAGAACTATGGAAAGGTTTAAATTCTATTAATGGGAACAAAGATAAAAAGGAAATTCCTAAAAATCTACAGAACCCGGAAAATATAAACAAATACTTTAGTACCGTTTTTACGAATAAAGAAGCGGATAACGAGTTATTGTCAAGCTATAAAAATCGCCTTCATCCCGGTCTACATGACGGTCAATTTTCCTTTACTTTATTAGACATAAACGATATACCGAAGTTACTTTCCTCAATTAAATCTAAAGCGTACGGCTCTGATAATATTTCAACTAATATGCTACACTATTGCAGTCCACACTTAGACCCATACATCACCCATATTATAAATTGCTGTCTTGAATATAGCTATTTTCCTACATACTGGAAAGAATCTATTGTAAGACCTATGCCAAAGGTTCCCAATCCAAAAGTATTCTCCGACTTGCGCCCCATAAGCATTTTGCCTGCAATATCCAAAATTTTAGAAAGGGCTGTTCATTTGCAAATGACTAGTTTTCTGGCTGAACATAAAATATTATCCGACTTCCAAGCAGGTTTTAGAGCAGGCCATAGCACTGCCACTGCTCTCGTGCATGTAACTGATGATATAGCTAGAGGTATTGACAAGAAAGAACTAACAGCTTTAGTGGCCTTGGACTTTTCTAAAGCTTTCGACACGATCAACCATGGTCTCCTACATGCTAAACTAATGTACTACGGTTTCTCCAATTCCGCTGCTCGCTTTATAAAATCATATCTCACTGACCGAAAACAAAGAGTACATATTGACGACCTTGTCTCATCTACTCAGGATGTAACGTCTGGGGTCCCGCAGGGATCTATCCTGGGGCCTTTGCTGTTTATAGTATATACGAACGAACTTTTTAACTCTGTCAAGAATTGCCAGATCCAAGCTTATGCGGATGACACGCAAATATATCTGAGCTTTGGACCGGATCAAGTCCAGGAAGCTGAAGATAATATAAATTCAGACCTAGATAATATAAGAAAACTAGCGGCGTTACACAATTTGAAACTAAACCCTAATAAGTCATACCTTATGGTTTTTGGTAATAATAATCTGAGACAAAATCTCTTAGGAAATTTTACCATAAAAATTGATAACAAAAAACTTGAAATTGTCAACACTATAAAGAACCTTGGAGTACATTTCGACCCCAATTTAAAATTCAGCCTACATGTTAACCACTTAGTTCAGCGCTCTTTTTCAGTTCTTAAGACACTGTATTCCCATAGACATGTCTTGTGCAATCCGCTAAAAAAACTACTTACTGACTCACTCGTACTATCGCATTTCAATTACTGTGACTCTGTATATGGACCTTTCCTTGATAAATTTCAGCAAAATCGTATTCAGAAAATTCAAAATTACTGTGCACGCTTCATTTTCGGCCTCCGTAAATACGACCATATATCAGCTAAAATAATTGAGTTGAAATGGCTCACTATGAAACAAAGAAGACGGGTGCACTTCTATTGCTTTGTCCATAAGATTACTGAAACCAAATACCCCGCAAATTTATATAACCGGCTAACCCATCGCAGCTCCCTCCATAATGCTCAAACTAGATCAAGACACTACATGCACATTCCCCGTCACAGCTCAGCATTCTTTCAAAAATCTTTCTCTTATCGTGCTCCAAAATGTTTTAATAGTGTCATAGTTAAGTTTGCAGACTTATCACAATCTAGTTTTAAGTATAAAATTAAAAATTATGTAAGAAACGAAGCAAACTTCTAAGTTTGCTAGAGGTCTACCCTCATAAACAGCAGGTATAGGTATATAATTTTAATTCTTATAAATATTTTACATTAATTCTATATTGTACTCTCTAGTTATATCAAGTTATTTAGTATTTTATATACATAAGTACTTATTTTGCCCATACATATTAGGTTAAATGCCAGGAGTAGCTACTACAGCTAAATTTTCGCCTTCTCTGTATGTGTTTCTAATAAAGACGATTTATTATTATTATTATTATTATTATACTATATGGCCGGTAAATGTGCACATTTTAAAAATATAACTATAGACACAAAATGTCTCACAGAAGTGAATTCTTTTTGGGCAGCACCCGAGGAACCGCGAAGAATCGCTAAAGTTAGTTTAGTTTTCCCTGATTAAGAAAATGGGTTTGGAAAAATATACACATTTTTTGCAATTTTTGTATTTTTCTCGCATTAGGCAACTAAAACTACAACTTTTTTGTTTTTAGCATTTTTTTCGTATTTTGCTCCGTTTTTGAGAAAACCATAAAAATCACCTCATTGCAATAAATAAAAAAATTTTGTGTAATAAATAATTGAAAACTGTTTTTACTGTTGTCCATGGACATGGAATAAAGTAATTTTTATATATGATTAAGCCATTAAAATTAAACGAAATATTTCAACACCCTGTAAAAAACAATTTGCACACAGCCTTGGTTTACCAAAAATTGCGAACGAGCTGTTAAATCAAAAAATTATTTCTACTGACAATGGCGTAAAAATCCTACCGCCGAAAATCGTACCATCTTTGTTAACGCTCGAAACCAATGCAAGCAAACGATAAACCAAAGCAAAGAAGCACACAACCAGAGGATCAAAGACAAACTTCTTGAATGTCCTAATGGCTCAAGATCATTTTGGTGGGTAGCTAAGGTCGTCAGTCAGAACTTTACCAAGTCAACCATTCCACCTCTAACACGTTCTGATGGCACCATTGCGACCAAAGCACAGGAAAAAGCAAACTTGCTGGCGGAACTATTCTCTTCACATTCAACGGTTAATTTTCAGGGAAGTACTCCACCGAACACTTCCCCTGTAGAATCGAGAATGCCCGAGATTGTTTTCCGCCACCGCCATGTTAAACGAATCTTGAGGAGTCTTGACACTAAAAAGGCTTCTGGTCCTGACGATATTCCAGTCATTGTAATTAAGACATGCGCTGACAAACTGACACCGGTGTTTTGGTGTTTTGTAGGCTTTTTTACTTATCCTACAAAAAAGGAATATTTCCTTCTTGCTTCTCATCGTACTGCAGTCTGTTAGAGAAAAACCCACAGTAGGCTGCTTGCATAGGTGCTACTATTGAAAAAAATTGACTCATACTTAAGTCAACGAAAGCGAACGTGCAATTTTCCAATGCTCAAACTTCTGAAAAATTATGGATAATATAACTGCGACATTCCTAACAAAGCCAAAGTTTGTTATTATCTGGTTGCGATTACAAAAGCTTGTGATGAGCCTTAATAAGATATTGTGTTTCAAGTACTATTTAGCCGATTTAGCTTGAAGCCAAGAATACGACTTAAACATAGTTTGCCTTGTCACACACGTGTAGACTTTACAATTTCTGATGGTTTAACTACTTAACAACTTGATATTATGTTGGTCGTATTGGGAAAACTTTGTTTTCCTATGTAATCTTTTTAAATTGGTAAATTACTAAAGTTTAATGTGAACGAGATTTGATATCTTCTTAGTCTGGAGAGAAGGCAACGGAAGTGATAAAACATACCATTAACACTTTTACTTATTAGATATAAACTTATAGTGAGATTATGTATACAGGGTGTTATGTAAGCAAGTGGCCAACCTTTAAAGGGTGATTCTTTGAGTGATTCTAAGACGAAAAGTTTATATAAACATAGGTCCGGTAATGCTTCGTTTTGAAGATACAGGGTGTCAAGCTTTAAAAAAAAATCCTACTTTTCGTAAATATCTTAATAATCCTTTAGCCGATTTTATTGAAATTTGGCAGTGTTATTTAGGGTAGTGAGGGGCTAATTTAGCCCTTACTGAATTAAAATTGTTAAGTCCAGTGCCGTACCGAAAGGCACACTAACTCAGATTTTTGACAAAAAAAAAGTACGTCACTGATGTTTTTTCGATTTTTGTACTTTTTTGTATTAATCAACTAAAGCTACACTTTTTTATTTTTAGCATTTCTTTCGTATCTTGCTTCGTTCTTGAGAAGAAACATAAGAATCACTTCATTGCATGTCCCTGAGACAACATATTAAAATTTGTATTTTCTTTTTATGATAAGGCGCAGCACTGCAGGATAAATCGTTTATGGCGCTCTGGAAGCGGTGCGTGTGCGCAGGAAACGATTCACGTTGGTCTTAAATCTTTGGAGATTATACTCGTTGGGGAACACGATCTCAGGGAGGTAGTTCGAGAGTGATGACATTTTCCAGATGAAAGAATTTTGAAACAGTGACGTTCGAGGGACACTAAGCTGAACCACGTACTGGTGGGCTGCAGTGGCTCGTCGTGTATTTCTACCATGCACCGCTCTGGGTGGTATCAAGCGGGCAATCTCAGTTGAGCACTTGCCATGAAAATATTTGTAAAATAGACTCAAGTCGCCAACCCGCCTTCGATGTTCAAGGCTTTCCAGGTTGCTTGTCAGACTATGGTCACCGATCAAGCTCTTCTTTGAATGGAATCTAGTAATCAAATATGCGAACAGTACTCCAGCGATGATCCAATTTGGGCTTTGTAGAGCATCAAAAGTTGTTGGGGTGTATAGAGGTTCTTAGTTCAGAAAAGTATTCCAAGCTTCAGCGAGGCTGCCTTAGCAATGGCCGCAACGTGACTATGCCAAGACATATCACTATCCAAATTAACGCCCAATAAATTAATTGATAAAGTCAAGGGAATCGAGTGTCCCACCATAACTATATCCGGTTCTTCAACATTAACTATTTTAGAAAAAACTGCCGCCTGTTTTTTTTAGCGTTAAATTCTACTTGGTTACTGCCACCTCAGGACAGAATTTTTTCCAGTTTTTTGTTGAGATGTGAGACCACTTGTTGCCTATAAAGATGTGCATTAGCAGCCGATGTCCGAGCATCCAAAGTAAAAGATGAAACAAGTGTGCTGTCATCAGCGAAGCTATATATAAGAGTTTTAGTTTTTCCAAAAGATCGTTAATGTATAGTAAGAAGAGGGTGGGCGACAATATAGAACCTTGAGGGACTCCGGTGTTGATGTTAAATGTGTCTGAAACCGGCATTCCGTATGCTCTCACTTTAGTGTTAGGAACCCCTCATGCCATACTCGGTCAAAAGCCTTGGATATGTCCAATGCTACCGCCCGGGACGCGTATTGGCATATTGTACTATTATTCAGAGCAGCTGTACTCTCCTTCGCAGTATAATATGGCTTTATGTTACGCTTAATTTCAAAATACCATATGTACCGCGATTCAGACCACGACTCTGTTTAAACGGTCTGAAACGCAGTATATAATTGGTTTAAATAAAGGGCAGGGGCGGTCATACGGGGGGGGCCATGGGGGCCATGCCCCCCCCCCCCATTTCCGTCGATTTACATTACAAATTTTATGAACTACGGCAACAGCGCTTGGCGCGTGTGACAAAACTGACCAATCGTGTCAAACCCTTAATTTTTTAAAAATATTTAAACGCAAAAAATATTAATAAAAATAATTAAGTAAGTAGGTATGATATAATATAGGTATCTATAATTTTCTTAAAATTTGCTTAGCCGTTTTTTTTTTGCGTATTTGTCCTACTTGAAAACCAAGAATTATCAACAAAAAAGGACGTGGCACCCAAAAATTTTTCGCCTGCGGCGCTAAGACTTTTCCTCACGCCGCCTCTCTAAATTGGCACGAGCCGCCACTGCATGGCCCCTCCCTCAAAATGTTGATATGACCGCCCCTGATAAAGGGGGCGCGTGTCTTGGCCAATTTATACTGCGATTCAGAAAGAATCGCGCACTTGTTAAAATCACGTGGCAGGAAAAATTGGGTTATGTTTTTTGGGATTATTTAATTATTGTTGTACCGGGTGTCCCACTAAGAATGGCTGTCGGCCGTATCTCAGAAAGTGTTAGTCGTATGGCTTGCGGAAAAAAAATATATTAGGTAAAGTGGTCATGAGAAATTGCTGGAAATTATTTTCAAGTTTCTTAGACTGGCGCTAGAGGGCACAACAGTAACGGTAAATATGAATCACGAAGTTTCCTCAAAAGTAGCCTAGTTAAGGTATCCCGAAAATAACATTTTTGTATATTTCGAAGATTTATTAATAAAATTCACCTATAGAACGTGTTTGTCACTTTTTAAATAAAGTGGTGGGGGAAGGTTGAACATTATTTGTAATAAATGCTGATAACTCCGGTCTGGCTTAACATAATTTAGTAAATTTAGTTTTGTTAAAAAGGGCTTTTCTCACTCTATATATCATCTTATGAACTACGGCAATATGTGTTTTACACTAGGCGCTAGGAAGGGCTGTCTTACGACTTCACAAACATTGCGCGTTTTTTCCATAATTGTAAATATAATAGTATATTCAATTTTACCTGATTACAAGGATGATTAAAAGTCTAAGAAGTCAGCGAAAACCGCAAGTTAATATCTATTTTCAATCCGGAGATGTCAACAACAATAATCATAATTACGGAACATTATGATTTTATTTTCAAGTTGCCATTGTAAAGGTTTTTTTAAGAGTCAAATAGGCCAGTGAGGAAAGCGGTATAGAGATGAGGAATAACCTGGAGGGAATCTGACGACCCAAGAGGAATTATGGACACTTTCAACACATCCATCTTAACTCCACTAAACTAAAGTATCAAACCCGAGAGGGTAGAAAGTTTGAGGATTGTATAGGTAATTTAGTGAAATTTTGTATATTTTATATCAGTTTTAGACCAACCAGGACATGATCTCTGAACCCAACCACAATAAATTGTTTTTACCTTGCACTCTGGCAGGTTCGGTTATTAGTCCTATTACTAAAGTATAATTAAATTGGATCACAGATGCGTGTCGAATAGTCACACATGAAAAGGTTTCATCTTCTCATGATCTTTGTCTATAGTCGCGGCGACAGCAAAAAAAATCACTACTCCGATGTAAGTGAAGTGCGACCTGAAGTAACGGTTGATAGTTATGTGCATTTCCGCGTTGTCTTGATATAAAAAAAAATACGAACAAATTACATCTAATTACGACACTGTAAAAGTATTGTGCGTGCTTAAAGTTCTTGTGTGCTTTAAATCAGAGGCTGGTTAAATATTATACTTAATTCAGTTAAATTTTAAACATTGGCATTTAATATGCCAAATAGCATAGCAGATTGGAAGAACTAAAGCAGGATTAATGTAAATACAGGGTCCTGCAAAATAAGCGAGCAATATTTCTGGGGTGTAATCTGGACCCCAAAATAAGATAAAAAGTCCTTATAAACATGCCCGTACAAATGTCTCGTAAGAGAGTTTAAAGGGGCACCATGGGGATGGATTTTTTATGCCGAAACCATGGTAGGTCTTACATCAATAATTTGAAGGATCCACTGGATATTTATTTGTTTTATTTTTTCCTCAGGGACGTCACATGCAGGCTATTTATTGCTCAAATTTGTTCATTTATTAGTTGTGTCTAGTTTAATTACGAATTTTGTGTTTTTCATACATTTTTATATAAAAAAGGGTACTGTTGTGATGTCTTGATAGATTTCACTGTTTTTAAGTAAAGTGATCTCACGACCAACGTGAATCATTTCCTGCGCACACGCACCGCTTGCAGAGCGCCATAAAAATTTAGGCAGAGCTTGTAACCTTACGGCCCTCGGCTGATATGACCGGAGTGAAAAGTTGAAAGAAATTTTAATAAGTGGGTTATTAAAAATGGGTTAATTCAATAATTAAGACATTTAATTTCAAACCTGAAAAATAAAATTGTTATTAGTATTATTTTCAACAAAAAAACGTGTGCCCTGGAAGGTCTGATTTAACACAAAAGTGTTATTGCACGACTCACGGAGTTGAGTCATTATTCACCTATTCCAGAATTTCCCGCGTGACATCCAAATACATAAAATAATGCATTAGTATGCCTCACATACAATAAGGAAATAGGCTCTGATGTGACCGTTCAGATTTGGGCAGAATCTAAGGCCGACCCTACGTTGTGTTCGTCAGGTTCGCTGAAAAATACTAATTGGAGCATTATACAGAGTAAAGAAAAATAACTCAAAATTTATTATGGGCGCTTCTGTTTCATGTACACTCTTCTTTTATGAGATCGGAAACTTATCAGATAGCAGCATTTATACTTATGTCGTCAAAATAAAATAACAAAATTGAATATTAGTTCAAGGCAAGGGCCTAGCGACACCTAAAGCACCGGTTCCCGTTAGATCACCGAAGTTAAGCGGTGTCGAGCGCGGCTAGTACTTGGATGGGTGACCGCTTGGGAAACACCGCGTGCTGTTGTCTTAGGGAAGAGTGTAAAATGAATCGACATCAAAACCATCCTATTCACGCCGGACAGGCCGGATGAGATCGGATATCTCGTAGGATGAAGGTGCCGTTTCACACTCTCCAGTCGGTAGACCGCACGATTAAAAACCGTATGGTCGATGACCGGTTCTAGATGGCCTCAGATACGCCGACGAACCGTAAAAAAGTAAAAATAAAAAAAAAAAAGAATATTAGTTCAAAGAAAGCTCCAGAAACGCACTCGTTCAAAGAAAGCTCCAGAAACGCACTCTCGACCACGTTTTCAAAGGAATCCCCTACCCTGTGCCTGTGCACCGGACGAGACAAAGGGGCTGTCGCCCTTCTCTATAGGGTATCCTCAAAATCGGTTGCTGGAGTGTGCTGTCGCACCGATCTGTCGGCCGCCGTCCCACGTCGAAGAAAACATTATAACCGACAAGTCTGGATCAAAAGAACGAGCCATTCACTATTCCTTGAACAACCTCCAACCAATATATGCCTTTATAATACCTTTCTTACTATAATACATTTATAGATAAAAACTGTCACCTATCCGAGCACGCGGGTATCGTTGCTAAACTAGCACATAACAAAGAAAAGGGAGAAGTTCTTTCTTTCTCCTGTCTGATAAAAATCCCCGTATCCCCACGAGTTTATTTTTTCTCTTTGCTACATCCAGCGTGGGCTGTCGCGCTGTAACAGCGCGACGGGAGAGCGTGGTACTTTTGAGGTCCTGGGACCAAATTCATTTTGATGATTTCCGGGATCATCTCAGGACTAAATGCCGAGACTGGAAATCCTGCCGGTAACCAGGCAGGAAGGCAACAGAGTTGTTGAATTGTAAGTGAAAATATTAATATGGAAGAAAAAACAGGTCAATGGCATTAAAAAATTAAATCAAATTCCAGCAGATTAAGTTTGGAAACACCAGTATTTAAATAGTATGTAAAAAAACAAGATCTTCAAAATATTTTTCTAAGATAATAATGCTAATTGTTGATGGTTATTGTGGTGCAATGACCATCAAAAATAGATTAATTAACAAAAATGTACAATTTATTATTTGGTCGGATGCTGTCGATACTTGCTGCCTACGTAGTCTAACGACCCAAACAAACTAATCTCTTACAGCAGTAAACACATCCATAACATTCGGACATCCATCATGAAAAATATTATTTTCTTTTCGAGCATCCGTTCATCTACATGCGGAATTGGTGATTTTTTGTACGATTCCCTGCATGGTTATCATTATCGCTCTACTCTAGAATGTATACTATCGGACAACGGTAAATAATAATGGAAAAAATATTCATAAAACCCTAATACGTAGCATTTTAATGGGCTCATTACACCCTTATATATTGGCAAGGAGTGATTTTAAGACGGGGTCATAAAAGGTCATTTTAAAACAGAAAGATACCCTAAAATGGATTGTTTATAACATTGAACTTATTCTCTTATTCAGTCTTCTTTTGAGTCTCGAATTAAGTGGTTCTATGTACTTAAGAAAGTTTTTTTATTTATTTATTTATTTATTTATGGGTAACACATACAGCAGTATAAACACTTGTGGATGCTAAGTACAGAAATAATTAGGACACTCAAAATATAATCTGTAGAGACATTTACAATATATAAGATATATCAATAAAATATAAATTATATCAATAAAATATAAAATATAACAATAAAACAATATACAACACACAAAAGTATAAGTAAAAGTAAGCACAATGCGCTGCGTTACAAATTTTAAGCAATTTTCAAACGCCTCTTAAAATTTTGCAGAGTAGGCATTGTTCCGTCAAAAATTTTTAATTGATTCCATAGGTCAACACCCAATCCCAATGTCGAGAAAAGACCGACATCAGTCCGCCAAAAAGGTTTTCTAATTTTAAATTCATGGTCCCCTCTAGAGTGGTAGTTAGGTTTAGCGAATGTATCAGAAAGTTCTGTCCAAGATGGTAACCTATTATAGATCTTATACATGAGAACCTTCAAGAAATATTCCCTGCGTTGGTTTAACGATGGCCACCCAAGTTCCCTCAATGCAGCAGTGGGACTAAAGGAGTGAGAGAAATTCAAATAAACCCAGCGAACAGCCCTTTTTTGGACCATCTCCAACTGGGTTTTCAGAGTCTGCTGATGGGGATGCCATATGGATGAGCAGTACTCTAAAGATGGTCTGATCAAGGTCAGATAGGCTTTAATTCTAGAGCAACTTTAGTGGCCGCCATTTAATGTACCCATTTCAACTTGGGCGCGCTCTACCTATGGGTTAAAGGAAATATTTTTGAACATTTTGGAAATTAGAGCTTTCCTAATAAACTCAAATTTTTATGAAACCCATTTGTAAAGGTTTTTATAAAAATAACGTTTTTAATTATAATTGTGATTCGTTGCCAGGACCGGACTGACAAATGTAAAATACGAATATAAAAGGAAATAAGCAAAAACAATTCATTATTAGAAAGTAATACCGCCATTACATTTTGAGGGTAGGGGGGTTTTAAAATCGCTAAAAAAAATTCCAGGTCCGTATTTAAAAAAATTAAGTTGATGTTGGCCGCTCGGAGACGAAACGTCGGATCTTTAGTTTAATAACGTCATTTTGTAGAGGAGAAAAAGTTGCAACGACAAAGTGTCATTTATTTTTAAATGGCTATTCAAATGAGCTCAGGAAAAAATAAAAACCATTTTGCAAAATTTCGTTTTTTTTTCGAATAATATCGGTAATAATAAGTATTCGGAATTTTAAAACTTTTAAAGCGGCATTTTAATCAGCACCGAATTGCACAACTTTGCCCCCATTTAACCGTTTTTCTAACTACTATGGTTGCCGAGATTCCGATGCTCGTATGTCGATTTGTAACACCCTGTATATTAGTTGTTCATTCAGTGACAATGAAAGAAACCTATGAAAATATAACTAATAATAAAATCATTTTTCCAATAAATATTGAATGGTACCGTTCAACTTGTGGTTTGCTTAATATAACAAAAAAACCTTACGTGTTACAACTTTCTTTGGCCATTTTCGTATTCAGATAGGTTCATTCTACTACGATATGCTATTTTTAATGCTTTATGTTACAACAAAAACAAAAATTGAATGAAGAGAAAAAATCAGATTAAAGACATATAGTTCTTACAAAAAAATTTCCGATGCACGTCATCAATCAGCTGATAATTGTAAATCCGTGAGAAAACAAGAGGAAATTAAATTTAAGCAAAAATATTAAAATTTGATGTGATATTGAATGTATTGCAAATTTAAAGTATTCTTCTTTAATACGAACCCACTTATAGCAAATATTTTGTTTATTTAAGCTTGTAAAAATTAATATAATTTTAATTTTATTGACCGACAGTTGGCAACAGACCTGTCAACGGTATAGTGGCACCACCTCTTTCATTGGCCTGTTTTGACGTTTTGTTTACGTTTCGCGAAAAACTAACCTTTATTGTTTTGTGGTTTCGTGTAGTTGTGCGTCTATTTTTTAATAAAAACTCCAGATCTTTATCTAAATGGCATTAAAAAACTGTTGTTTTAAGAACAACAAAAGTGCACATACATATCTCTGTCGATTACGTTGCTTACTATTTGTGAAAAATGCCGAAGCATTTAAATAACCGGTGCAATAGCTTCTCTAATAAGCTATTTTCAGGAAGAACTTAACAACAATGGCCCATTCTTACCCTTGACAGCAGTTAGAGAAGTAACTTTAAAGTTTATATAAATGTATATGATTTATGATCCGTTTAACCGTTTTTGCTTTGTTGTTATAATACACGGTGATAAAAGTTTTGTTATGAAAAAATTTTTTTTTTAATAACTTAGAAACTACATTAGATATTTTAATAAAATTATAAAACTTGGTGGGTTTTTACTAAAAATCGGCTGCTTTATAAATTATTCTCACAGAAAATTAAACCAGAAAATGCAACATGTATGCATGTGCATTGACACACCCTATGATACTGCTAATTTTAAAAACATTATTAAACTTATTATTAAACACGTTTTTAAGCTGCAAACACGTCTAACCACCAAAAATTACATTTAAGTTTCAGCATAAAATAATAATTAATAGACGCTACGAAATCCCCGAGTCCGTTCGTACATAGTTGACTCCGCCTTTCAGCGTGAAACGTGCGATTACGGTAAGTTTCACCTGGAAATCCGCAAGAGGTCGGTAGCCTACGGCCGTAATTTAAAAACGGAGGGACACATCTAAAATTTGTTTAGTTTGGTTGTAAAGAGAATGGTAATATCCATACCGCCGCGCAACGTCTTTTAATTTTTTTTACGTACGTACGTCAGCCCTACGCCGTTTAAAAAAAAGTGACAACGCACCGGCGTTTATTTATATTTACCAATATACCATTCCAAATTTTAAATCCATTGGACTATAAATAAACTCACAGTTCATTTGCTGCTATGTACCCTCCACAACCGTAGCCCTTAATGTAAGTTTAAATTACAAGCACAAATTATTTTTCCAAAGTAGTTTTATTTTCTGATTAACAAGTGTAAACATCCTGAAATTTTTAGAACAACTAAAATACTACTTTTTAAGTCTAAATTCTTGACTTAATTTTCAAAGAACGTCATCTTGAATAATTACAAAAATATATAGAAGTTCGATAAAAATCTTATATAGCTTGGGGATCGTATGTAGATTGAAAATACTCGACCCCAGCAGCCATTTGTTAATTAAAAGTTAACAAGGGGGGGGGACGACTTTATACGCGTACTAAATAATAGGCTAGGCCCAAACTGGACCTTTAAATTATAATATTTTACTTGCTGGTCGTTCATTTGAAATAAAAAAGTTCTATAACTGGCTATAAAAAATTGAATTGAATTTTTTATAATTCTATTTGTAATTTGCTTACTACTTTATTTGATTTTAAGGTTATAAGGCTTTAAGCATTTTTTTAAACCCATATCTTCAAAGTAAATAAAGGCTCAGTATAATGCTGAGCCAATAAGTAAGAATAACAATTCATTAACACCTTCCTTACCAGTCGTGCATAATTGTTAACGACGAATATAATATCATTAGGGTAATAAGTATAATCTTCTCATAAGATGTGCATGCTGTTGAAAATTCTAATTTTGCTTGTTTATAGAATAAGTTACGTTGCAATAGAAGAATTTCCCAACTACTATATAATATGTTTCTAATATTGTTTTTAAAGCATCTTTATTTCACGTAGTACACATGAAATTGGTGTGTAATAGATTTTTATATGCAACAGTATGTATTTTTTATTTTCATGCTAATTATATGGTCCACATTGATTGCCTAGTTTATCCATTGACGAAGTAAAGATAATTATTTTAAAACATTATTCTCAGGTTTTCGTAAATTGTTTAGATGTAATGTTTTTTAATTTTACCAAGGTAAGCCAAAGTATCCTAACCTGACGATACAATTATGAATGGTATGAAAAATGGCGATATTACTAAGGCATAATTAAATAGCTTCTTGTATATTTGAACTCGGTTTGAAGCATATTAGGGCTTGTTGTTTGGTCGGTGGATTTATTAGTTTTGGTTTGTATGAATTTTAATTCCACAATACAGAGTGGGAAATGAAACAGTGCTAATGCCAATTTAACAAAACTTCACGTAGAAGCTATTTCTTTCCAAAAAAGCTTTTTCTATGTTTTTGGATTTTAGAAGAATCACTGGTTCAATTGTAAAAAACATTTTTCGGGGTTTTTGAATAAACGTTGTTTTAGGTTTAGGAAGATATATTGTTAACAAAATGGGTAAGACCCAAGTGACTATGTTGCTTCAAAATAAAGCAGAAGTTAGAAATTTGTTCAAAGAAGGTGGCAACGGTGAACAAAAAAAAAATTTCCCCATAACCGAAGGACTGGCAGTGAACCAATCCGGGCCCATAATTCAAGCAAAAGCCCTCCAATCTGCTCAATGTCTAGGAGTAGATAATTTCAAGGCATCAAATGAATGGTTAGAAAAATACCGTCGTCGGCACGATATTACCTTCAAGAAAATATGTGGCGAATCAGCCGATATCAATATCGAAGATGTAACTGCTTGGAAAGAAAGGCTATTAACCATTTAAAAGGATTATGCCCCAAGAGAAGTATTTAATGCAGATGAGACAAGTCTCTACTATTGTGCATTGCCAACAGGAACGTATGCATTGAAAGATGACAAGTGTACTGGAAAGAACAGCAAAACAACGATTTACGATTCTGTTCTGGGCGAATATGGAAGGTGAGAAGGAAGAATCACCTATAATAAGCAAAAATAAAATTCTCGATGTTTTAAGGGCGTACATATCGATAAGTTACCCCTCCAATGCGACTTGAACAAGAACGCGTGAATGACAGCAGACATCATGACAACATGGCTTCACAGATTTAATACCAGTATGATGAAGCAGAATAGAAGAGTGGTATTGTTTCTGGATAATGCAACGTCTCATCAATATTCACTATAAATTACATATTTAGTTAACAATACAATGTCTGTTACAAAGCAATTCTAACATGGTTTTATAAGCTCCCTAACCAATTATTGTTTCGCTAACTAAATATTTTTTAGCAGGTCTCTAATCCCGAATGCTTATCGCAGGAAAAATGTGCTCCGTGGCTATCGCTACTTGATATGGACGGTTCGCTTCCCGTAATAAATGCACCTTGTCATCCCCATCTCTTTTTAGCGCACGGCTCTAAATGGGCTTTCATTCCTCTCAAATGAGCACGCTTTTGCTGTGCTGCATGCCGCCGCCTTGTTTTCGGATGGTTTTTGAGAGATCGTTTTATATGTTTTGCTGATCCGTGTAGCGCGGTAAAGCCCTCCATAAGCGCGGCATAGCTTGTGTATGTCGTGCAGTGTTGCCAGACCTTCTGTTTTAACAGGAGATCTTCTGCTTTTGCCCTCAGTCCTGTTATTTTTTTACTTCTAGTGTGCCAATGAAGCTACATAATGCATAAATGTATGAATAAATATCAGAACTAAGAATAAAAACATTTTTAAGGAGTACCATGAATCAAGAGAAACTTTCTGCCCTGGTAATGTTGTCGATGGAGAAAAAAATGTTGCAAGATATTCCTAACTTTAATGACTTAGTTACTGAGAAATTTGCTAAACTTAAAGACAGAATAATGCATTTTTTGTTTAGACACTGTGTTTAATCAGTTCTGTTTTTTAAAAATATTTTTAGTTTCTTTATGTTGTCGTTGTTGACTTTTCTAGTTACTGCTTCCCAAGTATGCTGTATATTGGTAAGTTTTCAATTTAAATTTATATTTTGTTTTATTAACTTATCTACGTACAAAAAGAACATAAAATTAGGGGAGCTTTTTACTCGTAAATTTGACACTTAACCGCGGCAGATTGTTATATCTGCCATGACTTAACTACACAATATCTTGTGGTTGGAACGGAGGGGTGGGCGGAGATATGCGCGAAAATTTTTCGTTCTTTTTTTTTGCCATGCTTGATGCTTGTGAACCTCCACAAACTTCCGTCACGAGCCGCCCCTGAATACAGATAATATTGACAACTTCGAAGAAGGAAGATAATATTCCGCTCGCACACAACTGTTTTCTAACATTAACACATTTGTGAACTTAAAACAATTTGCCTTCATTGATAACAATTTGCCAACAGAAAGTGTAGAATTCACTATCATCGAGTGTATTAAAGAGATCCAAGAAACGGATGAAACTCCACCCAATTGTGAGACCGACGAATAGGAATCTGAACTTGCTCCAGTGTCGAAAATATCGAGCCTATCTGAAGCCTGCGCAAGGTCGAGAGACTTTTTTTTAATAATGTTAACAATTTTGACAAGTCTACAAATATTTCTCAATTGCTATTAAAACGTGAATCTGAATTTTATAAAAATAAAATAAAAAATATGAAGCAATCATTAATTTCTGATTTATTTTAAAAAATAAGAATTTCAAATCAAATATCCAGTACATTGTATAATATAATATATGTAAGTATGCACGTGCAGTATACAGGGTGCCCAAGATAAGGAGGGCCTCTATGGGGATCTCGGTTATGGTAAGAGCTACAACTTTGATTAAATGGGGAAAAAGTTGCGCAATCAGAGGACTAATAATATGACATAAAAAAAGTTTTAGTAATATTTGAAAGTTTTGAGATATTATATAAAAACTGATATTTTGGATTTTTGATTTTATTTTTCTTTGGCGTTATTATTAAAGTTAGAGCAAAACTGACAAAACTCTCTCACAGCAACTTGTTATGAGCTTAAAGATTACATCGCAATCTTTTTTATACGACGTTTCGTTTCCAAGCAAACACCATCAACTTCATTTTTTCTAATACGGCCCTGATTTCTTATTGTCAAATTTTGAGAGCATTTTTTATTCTTAATTCAATGATGTACCAGACAATGTTGTTTAATTACGTTTCGAGCCTTTTTAACCATCTTTATGAAATTTTCAGGGTCCGGACCTGGATCCTAGAGTGTTGCATATGCTTTTTCAGCTTTTTTAATTAAAAAAATGAAAATGATGGATGTAGAAGGTAACAACGTAATCTTTTTAGTTTCATTATGAATTTAAAAAAAAATAATAAAATTACATAATAGATTTTTAATTATTTATTTAACATTGTAAAATACTGATTCCGAACCCATAATAATTAAACTTTAATTAATTGAAATAAAACTAACATTAACTCATTAAAAATTAATTTTCCAAAAGGTGTTCAAAGTAATTTCCGTCGTTCTCCAAACATAAATAGGATCTTAAAACTGTATTATTTAGGACATTAGTTAACATTTGTGGCGTTACGCTGTGAAAGGCTGCAAGCACTAGTTGTCTAAGCTCTTCTTCTGTTTCAAAATTCTGCTTATAAACACAATTCTCGATATATCCCCAAAGGAAAAAATCAAGCGGGGTTAAATCTAGGGAACGCGCCGGCCAGGGTGTTACAGAATAAGTGCTGATACTTTTTTCTGGAAATCTTGCTGAAATGTACTCTCTAACTACCCTTGAATTATGTGCAGGTGCACCATCCTGCTGGAACCAAGTGTCGCGTTGTTCTGCCAGAGGTAAATTATCCAGAGCCTCCTCTAAGTCATTTTGGAGTAAATTCAGGTAATGCTCAGATGTTAAATTATGTTGATAGAAAAAAGGTCCTATTATTCTTGTTCCCAAAATTCCAGCCCACATATTAAATCCGAAACGGTATTGGTGTCTTGATTCTTTGAATACACGTGGATTTTCCTTAGACCAGTAATGTACATTTTTTCTGTTAAAGATCCCGTTTCGATTTACCATGCTTTCATCAGACCAAATTATCTGGTAAGGAAAATTTATGTTTTCGTGGCATTTTCTGGTGTACCATTCGCAGAATGATCGACGTCTTTCTGCATCACCTGGCCTCAGTCCTTGACAAATTCTGTATTTATATGGGTGAAATTTTTGTTTGTTTAAAATAAATTGAGCAGTTGATTTCGCTACGCCTACATTTTCATCAATTTCTCTAGTTGATACTCCAGGGATTTCAGTAACAGCTAATAATACGCTGAAAACCTTTTCCTGGTTACTATTTTTTTTTTCGGGAGAGCATGGGTTTTTTAAATGCACCGTGTTCTTTAAGGTTAGTTACTAACTTACTGTAAGTCCGTTTAGCTGGTTGTCTCCTTTCCGGATATTTGTCCAAATACATCCGCTCCGCTACATTACAATTTTCTCCGCTTAAAATAAAACATGATAACATATCAAATTTTTCTTCATTTGAATAATAACCTGCCATATTTAGTTCAACTGAAGTAATGCCAAATTGTCTGACACCATACCTACTCATTTTTTTTTCCAATGCCTACTTCGCTAATTTGGGAAAAGAACAATACTTAGTTTGCAACAGCGTAGATTTGTGTTGTTTCAAAAAGAAAATAAACCCAGGAAGTTTTTATTTTTTTTTAAACAGTATCGTAAGGTTTAATTAAAAAAGCTGAAAAAGCATATGCAACACTCTAGGATCCAGGTCCGGACCCTGAAAATTTCATAAAGATGGTTAAAAAGGCTCGAAACGTAATTAAACAACATTGTCTGGTACATCATTGAATTAAGAATAAAAAATGCTCTCAAAATTTGACAATAAGAAATCAGGGCCGTATTAGAAAAAATGAAGTTGATGGTGTTTGCTTGGAAACGAAACGTCGAATAAAAAAAATTGCGATGTAATCTTTAAGTTCATAACAAGTTGCTGTGAGAGAGTTTTGTCAGTTTTGCTCTAACTTTAATAATAACGCCAAAGAAAAATAAAATCAAAAATCCAAAATATCAGTTTTTATTTAATATCTCAAAACTTACAAATATTACTAAAACTTTTTTGATGCCATATTATTAGTCCTCTGATTGCGCAACTTTTTCCCCATTTAATCAAAGTTGTAGCTCTTACCATAACCGAGATCCCCATAGAGGCCCTCCTTATCTTGGGCACCCTGTATACGTATTGGTAAATAGGCTTCATCTCATTTAATTTTAGTTCTGCTTAAATTAAACAAAAATATTTAAAATTATTTACATATTTGTAGATACTTAGAGGAGATGTGCCATATATGGAATATCATTTTGTTTTTACCTTGTAATTTTTTTGTTTCTTAAAAGAACTTTTGTTTATTTTTTTTACACATGGTTTAGTGGTTTAGTTATCAGGTTTTAATTATAAAAATGAGAAAATTCGTATATCGGGAGCCTTAAAAAATAACCTTTAAAAAAGGGTAATTTTGTACCTAATGCGGAATAGGATCCTAATATGGTATATACTATGATCCCAATATGGAATCGGGTAATGCTATTTAAAAGAAAAAAGTAAACGATTTTAAACTACATTTTTTATTTAAAAAAACATAATTAACAAAACAAATATTAATAATTCAACTTTGAACAAGAAAAATATAAAAAAATAATTTAAAAAAAAAATCAAATTAAGATTCTCAATTTTTAGAGTAGGAATAAGGTATCGGAACGTTTCGATACTCAAGAGATGAGTAGATATTGTCAAAACAAACTAATTGTCTTTGCAATACTCACAGATGAAAACATCAGTTTCACATCCCGAACAGTCAATATGACACCACTCTTTGCAGAAAATACATTCAATCCACTTCTCTCCTTTTCTATCCTCCAAAAACTGTCCATTACAATAGAAACAAGTAGCATTATCTTGCTGTGGTTTGTCTACTCCAAGGTCCTCCATGTCATCATCCTCACAAGAATTGTCTTTGAAATTAACGGATTCTGACTCTGAGGAGGAATCTTGAATGATCGCCTTCTTCTTTGAAGGATTTGCTTGACGAAGATGAAGGCCACTAGAGGATGGTCGATTTAGGGCATCTGATGATTCCGCTAACACTTTACGCTTCACTGTTTTGGCTTTTTTTGAAGAGACTGAATTTATTGAAGCTTCTAGGTCATCTTTAAATGGAGATGAAGTTATAATTGCGGCCTTTCCAGGCGCCCTTCCTCTTTGCGGCCCTTTTTTTGCCTTAAAGGTTGGCACCGGAGAAATATTCTCGGGTCCAATAAAGTCCCTTGCTTCTTCATTATTGTCGGTTATATTTTCACCTGCTGTGGCTCCTTCCTCAATATTTTGTTGTTCCTCGATATTTTCTTGTTCTGCAGCAAGGAAATCGCTATCTGTGAAAACATGACGATTTGGAGGAAATATTCCTGTTTTTTTAAAACCGTTAACGGCAATTGCCCCAGTTTGCACCTTTAGGTAAGCCTTTCCAAATAGTTCAGCAATGTCAAAATGTGTGACTGCTCTTTGATTCGATCTTAAAAATAATCTTAACTCCTCACTATAATGAGCTTTCAGAGGTCCCATCAACGTTTTATCTAATGGTTGCATGTGGTGTGTAGAATGAGGGGGCAAGCACACTATTTGAACAAAATTCTGCCTTGCCAAGTTTATCATTTCTAAATTGCGACAATGAGTATGGTGTCCGTCTAACACTAGCAACACAGGGTCGTTTTGTGATGGTTTCACCTTTTCAATAAAATGTTGGAACCACTGAGTGAAAATGTGGGTTTGAATCCACCCGCTAGAGTGACAAACAATTTTTGATCCAGGAGGAGCACCCTTTTCCAATAGAGCATTGGCATTTTTTCTAGGGAAGATTAGAAATGGTGGAACAAAACATCCTCCCGCACTCATACACAAGACTGCCGTAACTAAGGAACCTCTTTCTGCAGATGTTAAGGCTCCTACCTGCTTTGTTCCTCTAAGTGCAAGAACATATTGTACTTTGGACTGAACAATAGATAGGCCAGTCTCATCCACGTTGAATACTCTATCCGCTGGGTATTCGTATTTTTCGAATTCTGCCTCCAAAATATTAAAAAAGTGGGTAACGTTTTCTTTATTGAAGCCTTTGGCTCTATGGATGGATGTCCCAGTTGGCTTTCTGATAGAAATTCTGTCCTTATGTCGCCTCAGGAATAAATCCAACCATTTTCTTCCAGCGCTTTCATTATCTTTGGAAAATGGGTTTGGTAGTTTATTTAATGTAACCAGCTGATAGGCCATCCTTTTGACATCACTTCGTGTTAATCCATAAAACTTTTTTTCCATCAGAAGCAGATAATCTACCAATTTCTCCTCTAACAGCTGTGGTAAAACCGCGGATCTTCCTAATTTTGTTTCAACTGCCTGGGCTGGTGTTGCATCTCGCTTTGTTGATAGACGGAATAATGTAGTTCGTGGAACATTAAATGTATCTGACGCTTTTTTGTATCCCATCTCGTGACTTCGCACAGCTTCGATTGCACGAACCATGTCTTCTTTTCTCCATTTTTTACGACCCATGGTACTTTTCTGTAAAAAAAGGTTACATAATAATTAATTTTTGGATAGTCTTTTCATAAAGATTTTGCATTTTTTTTCACTAAATTTTAAAAAACGGTGTGTACGCAATATGGAATATTCCATAATTGAAACATCGATATGTTCCATATAAGGTACCCGGCCATCTTTCTTTTTGTTGACCAAACTCATGGGTTTACAAGAAGCTAATCTTAAATTGCAATATAAGAAACTTAAACTTATGTTATACAAACATACAAGACACAATCAAACATTCCCGTGTTTATTCTAACTAGGTGTATCAAAACTTCAAATACATACCTCCAATAAATTACAATGTCGGGTAAAAACAAATCGCACTCCGAAATAACGACAGGTACGTTCGGCGGTTTATAAACGACTCTCATAAGTCACATCTAGCAGGAAGAATATTATTGGTAATGCTGTTGCGGTGTTGCCACTTTTGGTTTGTGAAATTTTAGGGTATTCCATATAAAGAACATATTCCATATATGGCACATCTCCTCTATTAATAAACAAACACTGTAAAATGCAGACCAGTTATTTTGATTTTTCTCTATTAACCGACCACCCCTGTTAACCGACTAACATTTGATTCCCCGAGGGTGGTCGCTATTGAGAGATTTTACTGAATAATATTCATTTTTATTTTTGTAAGTAATATTTTTGAAGTATCATTATTAGCGGTTATCCATTAGAAACAAAGGAAATGCTGCATTTAACTAGGCTTAGCTATTTTAGAAATGCCGCATTGATGTTTATACTTCACACGCTTAATTTTCTAAGATGCGTTGAGGTTTTATTTTTACTTCTTTTTGTCAAGCATTAACAATACGTCATAAAGACATCGCAAGTATAACAATGTGCAATAAAATATATAATCTCAAAAATAAAGACATTAAATTATCAAAATTACACACTATAAATAAAATTTATTGTTTTTTTTATTTGCTGAATCCTTTTTTAATTTTCAGCAGATATAATAACTACGTTGTGAAAATATCTTTATGTTGATCTTCAAGAAACGGAGAAAATGTAATTAGTAATAAGAACAACAGAAATAATAATATACTTAATACAAGGTCTTGCATTAGGTCTTTTGGAGTCGCCAAGCATTGCAAGGAAGATTTGACTCGACAACCACTAAATCCCCTACATTTATGGGCTTTGAATCGTCAGTCAATTTTCTTCGTTTGGCTTAAACAATTTTACACTTTGCCTTAGTTTGATTGGCCTCTATCTCCTTTCTGTCAATTTCCAGCAATTCTAAAAGCTTCTGTTCTTCCATTTTTCTCTCTTCTCTTAATTGTTTAAAGTATTTTCTGTACATAGCAACTTCTTTCTTTCCTTGCGTCGTTGCATCTTCCAAAGCGGTTTTTAGCGCTTAATTTCCAACTGAGATAGCATGTTAAATGCTTCATCTAATACCGTTTCTTCTGTTTTTCTTTAAGCCTTGAGTTTTAGCAACTTTATCTCTTTTTCTTCGTTTAGCATCCATTTTTCTATGTCTTTCGGTGTAGTTTTTCGGTAAGTTTCTGCATCTCAATTCGATCTTCTTGAGCAACCTTATTAATTTCAACTTTGAGCAGTTTTTTCCTTATAGCATTTTTTGGACTTCTTTGTCCGCTTCTCCTCTGGCTTCATTTTCTCTCATTTGCTTCAGTTGTGTATGTGTTGATTCGACTAAATTATTTTTAATTAGGAATGGCCTTAAGTCTTGACATCGATTTTTGTATTGTTCCATTGCCAATGCCAATAAATCAAAATTCTTTAGATGCATTTCACACCCATAAACATGTTCTTCAAGGATTTTTTCACCCCACCTGTGTGTCAGACTGCTTGGAATTTTGTCAATTAGTTGCCTTAAGAGTAAAGGGTTTTCTATGTATATATATGCTTCTATTGTCACCACTAAGTTACTAACATTACTTAAAAATTTAGTAATTTCACCAAATTAACTTTATCTGATGTTAGTAATTTTCTGAATTTTAGAAATCAACGCCTTAGCGTTTTATAATTAATCAAATCGACATTTTTTGGATGTAGCATCATACTTCTCGCTACTTCTAATGCTTTGCCTGTAACGTCATAGGAATTCCGTTATCAGAATATATAAAATATATCACTCTACTGTTCAATTCAGTAATGAATTGTGCCTCGATTTTAGACCGTTCATTAAAAAATTGTAAATCCTTGTCAAAAATTTGCCTATTACAACCTTTTTTAGGTACTTGTGATACACTTACTCGTTTTATAACATTCTGAAATGTTTCACAATCCTAAGGCTTCTACTACCATTGCTGTCTGTGTTCTTCTTCACAATATTTGTATCTTCTTGTGTGTAAATATTATTTTGTTCTCCATGAATAATCATCGTACGTTGGTCAAATTTTATAGATTGTACCTATTTTTTAACATTACTCATTCGTGAGATCTCTGAAATTCTATCGTCGTCAGTGCAGGTGTCGCCTTCACCGATCGATTATTGTTCGTCGATTATTTCAATGGCAAATTCTAGTTCCAAAGTTTGAGAATCAATTGCTATTTTGTTTCTTAATAAATCTGCTCGTTAAAAATAATTTATACAATCGATATAAATAGCGAAGGACAATAAATAAAATACAACAAAAAGGATTTGTTTTAACGTCAACGACACTCTTTTTGAACATGTGGAAAATTACTTGATTGACGAAGCCTTTACTTGGTTAAGATCCATGTTCAAACAGGTGAGAAAAAACTAATTTTCGATATTCAGTACATAGGTATTTATGAGCATGACAGCTGTTTCGGTACACAGTACCTTCTTCAGATGGTAAGTACCTTAATACATATAGTATTACACAAATACTTATAGTACACTTTGCTGTGTTTCAAAGTCAATACCTACTCTTCATTTAAAAAAGAAACTTAAAATAGCTCACACAGCAAACTTATTAGTAACAAGTGTTACCTCTAATGCGTAAGCAACGCAAAAAATAATCCAAAAAATACCTTTATCTACGACTATTTAATAATAGAAGCATAATGTGTTTGTTAGTACATATATAATGTGGTTCATATTACCATAGTTACTCATATTCCACAGCCGTGGAATATGAGATTTCATATTCCACGGTCCCAACAAAACAAAGTTACCTGAATTACGATAAAAACGCACCAGATCTAGTTTAAGCAGGCGTGAATGGTATTAATACCATAGCAACCGATTGACAAGTAAACGAATCATTTTTTTCTTCAGTCATTTAAGTTTCGCTGTGACATTTTGTTGTTGATTTCAAAGTAAAATATCATGATTTCGGATGACGAAAACGAAATCCAAAGTACCCTCCAGAAATTCGGGCTGCAGCGCATACAGCTTCCCTGGAATTACTACCAGAAAAATCACGCAAGAACTATACGCTAGCGTACGATAATTTTATAGACTGGCGACGAAAAAACAACACAAATTCTTTTTCTGAAGATACCGTGCTAGTATATTTTAAAGAATTGTCAAAAAAATACAAGTCAAGCACTTTGTGGACAAATTATTCCATGATAAAAAGTACCCTTATGTTAAAACATAATGTAAATATTGAACCTTATGGAAAAGTACGCGCTTTACTGAAAAGGCAATCTGAAGGTTACCAGCCGAAAAAAGCAGAGGCTTTTACTGGGGAAGAAATTAACAAGTTTATGGAAGAGGCACCGGATGTTAAATATCTAGCTACAAAGGTAATAATGCATTTGATTTAACACCTTTATCTAAAATAACTAAATATAATATTTTTTTATAGGTTGCATTGATAATGGGGGTAATGGGAGCTTGCCGTTCCAACGAGCTGTATAACATGAAGGTAGAACACATACAATATTATGACGGCTGTGTGCAAGTTCTTGTTCCAACGACGAAAACAAAAATTCCCAGGAATTTTACGATTACCGGAGACTATTATAATATTGTCAGAAAATATGCGGATCTTAGACCATCAAACGTGCCAAATTCTTTCTTTTTAAACTATCAAAACGGCAAATGCACAAAGCAAATAATTGGCATAAATAAATTTGGACAGATGGGTAAGACGATAGCGGAATACTTGCAACTAATAAACCCAGAAAAATATACCGGCCATTGTCTTCGCCGATCTTCAGCTACATTATATGCTGACGGAGGAGCAACTATGACAGCCCTAAAACGTCATGGAGGTTGGAAATCGGCCTGCGTAGCTGAAGGTTATATTGCTGAATCAAAAAAAACTAAAATAGACGCTGCTAATAAAATTTTAAAACAAATAAACTCAAAATTATGTCCATCTACATCTACCACTGTAAATAATGTTAGCTCCGAAACTTTTTCCATTACTAATAAGAACGATATGAATATAAGTAATATTCCTGCTCCCATTCATTTTCATAATTGCTCTAATTTTACAATAAATTTCATGAAAAATTAGAAATAAGTAATTGTATTTTGTTTAATTATGGTTAACATCGTTGAATTGTATTTTTTAGTTAAGAAATACCATTAATAATAATCCTATTGTAATAAAATGTGTTGCTCTGAATCCATTTTCTAACTTCTTGAATACTGAATAGTCGTAGATAAAGTATAGTATTTGACTCGCGTATAATGGCTATATTACACTCGAATCCTTAAAACACTCGCCTTCGGCTCGTGTTTTAAAATCTCGTGTAATATAGCCTTCATTATACGCTCGTTAAATAATGTACTATTATCCAACACTTACATATAATGTGAACATTATTAAAGTCAAATCTGGTCTTATCTGGCGGGTCCAAAGGTCAACGATTATATGAATCATTTCGAAAATTCCAGAGCTCATCAAAATGTTGTAAATAAAAACCATTATGGCCGTATATGGACAGCTGATTTTCCATAAAATTGAATGTTAATAGGTTAACCGTTAACTTGAAACTATCAGTCATAATAAAAATGACGGGTCTCGTTCCAAAATTAATTTCTCAGGGGTGCGTTCGTATTATTGCAGACGGTTAACACAATAGTTTTACATTTAACAAATCTAATAACCAAAATGATGGTGGAAAATTAGATAAACAATATACAGTAAAACCCCTGACTAGCGACCAGCAAAAATGTCGATGAAATGTTAAATAAATTAAACAAATTTTAGTTTATTTCAGCAGATAATAATAAATTAAATATAAAAAAAAATCAAATTACACATTGGCTAAATTTTTGTTGTGTAATATCAGGCTAAAAAAATATTTCCAATTTAATAGGTTACCTACTTCAAAAGTCAACGAGAAAAAGCTACTAGAGCCGGTGAGGTATCAAATCCCAAATTTATTTTACACGTATTTTGCCCCTGTTAAGCTAATAAGCGCCCCGCTAAAAATAAGTGGGAGAAAGAAACGTATAAAGTCTAAACCGGTCTCAAAATGCGGGTCCAAAGCTCACGGATCATATAAATCAATTCGAAAATTCCACAGCTTATATCAAAATGCTGTGAGACTATGTAGGTATCAATATACCCGGAGAAAAGATACATAGTTTTATTATTTTAACTGTCGTGAAGTCGTGAAGATAGCCAGATATAATATTATTATTTTTGCAAAAATTATGTACATAATAGTACAGGGGTGGCGAATCTTTATGTATTAACGTGCATTTTTTCTAAAGAAATGTTTAATGAGGCCATAGACGTGCCGTCGCAATTCGTAATATAATAATTCATAGAAAAATGTATGTATTTTTAAATGTATTTATTAAAAATGACAATAATAAACAGTGTAATTTATTTTAACAATGTTACTACTAAAACCTAAAAATTCAATGGCATTTAGTCTGATAAACTATTTCGAAAATGAAAGAAAAAGTGGAAATTGGCCAACCAATATGCAGGAAACCGTAGCGAAAGCACTGGGAATTAGTTTAAAGACTGTGCAGAATAATGTGCATGAAAGAAAGCATAATATAATACCGAAGAATACTAAAAAATGTAAACAAAGAAAACCGTTTATAAACTAATTATATACTAAAAACTGTCATCGTCACTTATAAAATCTGAAAAGTCCTCGTCGTCTGAGTCGTCTTCGAATGAAGCAATTATCATTGGCGCCACTTCGACATCTAGTACTTGTTCTCGATCCCACCAATCCCTTATTAATATTTCTGTATGTTCCACTGATTTCTTCCAGTACTCTTGTGTAATATGATCCAAAGAATCTTGCCAAACTATTTGTACTTGGTCGGATTTAAGACCATCACCTATATGTTTTTCATAATAAGACTTTGCCCCGGCCCATATTAATTCTATTGCGTTAAACTGGCAATGATATGGCAGCAGTCGTAGAACCTCATGGCCATATTCACGCAATATTTCATCTACCGCGTATATTCTTGGTTTTTTAAGAGACTTTGCCATTGATAGGAGTTCCGATTTAAGCATATTTGGTGAAGGATTTTGGTTGTGTTTTTCAAGTCACTCATAAATATCATTTTTCCTCCAAGATGAAGTAGGCTGTTTATTTAAAATTCTTGAATGATATGATGCATTATCTAATACAATTAAAGACGGAGAATCCAAATTTGGTATCAATTGAACTTTTAACCATTTTTCAAACATTTCGCAATTCATATTATCATGATAGTCAGCACTTTTTGATGTTGAAGAAAAAATTAAGCTTGCACCTAGAACATATCCTGTTACAGAACCAGCATGTAAAATAATGAACCGCTTTCCGGTGCCACATCCCTTTTTCCTTTTCACGCTTTTCACAGAATCATCTTGCCAAGATTTTGAACCACTTCCATTTGAAAATATCCACGTTTGGTCTAAAAATACCACTTTTCTAAATTTCGATTTGTAAATCTCCGTATAATTTTTTAAAAACTGAACACGCTGACTCACTATCTGTGGCTGCTCACATAAAAATCTTCGGTTACAGTCTTTTTTATAGCGAAAACCTAACTTTTTTATTAATTTTGATAGCGCTTCAAGTCCAATTTCCAAAACACCCCGAATTTTTAATTCTTTCTTGTGATACTGGAAGAGTTACATTGGTTTTTGATCTGTATAAATCGTAAATCACATTTCGAACTCCCATTTTAATATTTTCGCTTAAATCCTCAGTCTTTGGCTTTCTGCGTTTACATTTTTTAGTATTCTTGGGTATTATGTTATGTTTTTTTTTCATGCGCAATTCTCTGCACAGCCCTTAAACTAATTCCCAGTGCTTTGGCTGCTGTTTCCTGAATATTGGTTAGCGAATTTCCACTTTTTCTTGCATTTTCGAAATAGCTTATCAGATTAAGTACCATTTTTTTCGCTTGGGGATGCAAAAACCCAGAAAATTTTTTCATTTTGTCACAAACTGTCAAAGTCACAAAACTGACATCTTTAAATCAAAACGAAGGTGGCAGGTACTTGGGCAGGTACAAACTTTTGTGAATCGCTGAAAATTAAATACCTATCCTTTTCTTTCATGCCAAAATTGCATAAGTCTGTCATATTTGTCTGACGGATTTTATTTGGTTAGTATAATTAAACGCAATAAAAGAAAAGAAAAATTGAAAGTATGTCTTTGTTAAATCGTAAACCCGCCAGATAAGACCAGATTTGACTATAGTTCGATTTTCGACTAATAAAGTAGCTTATAACTCACACGTAAAAAAATATGTCAATTAAAATATAATACAGGGTTTTCCAGTTTACATTGAGACAATATAATTTTCTATTTTTTATTAATGTCATAAAGTCTTGGATAAAATTTTGTATGGCAATCGTGTGTTAGGTCATATCGGGAATACTCGGGAATTAGCCCTCTCGGCCTACGGCCTTGAGAGCTAAACAATTCCCACCGTGACTTATATATAACATAACACACTTGTACCATAAATAACTATTAATGTCCTAAAATTTATATTAGTTCCTCTTGATCAGAAAAGAATGATTTCGATCCTGCAAGACAAAGACGGATTTTGTCCATCACTAGTAAAAAGGGGTGTCGTCTCTCTATAATGCCAATGCACTCTTTTGTTTTACAAAGGCTCCTAGCTACGGCGGCCACTTTACTATTATAAACGCATTAGGGAATTTGCATCAGGCCTTCACGTTAAATAACAACCCAGAACCTCTTCCGCGATCTGGTTGCTGAAGTGCCTTTAGGGTAAATACGAATGTAATTATTATTGTCAGGAGATTCAAAAATTAAAAAGTCCTGAACAGTAAAGAATGGGGCAACTCAAAAGGCGTAATAATGATGTACTAAATACAAGATTAAAGGGTAAATGCGTGTAGAAGATATCTTTAGAGATGGAAAATTGTGAAGAGCCTGAAAGGCATTATTATTATTGTGATATTTGAACATAAAATTACACACTTTGACTCTTGGTTGAATTTTGTCAGGGCGGGGCTATATACAGGGTATTCCATACTCGATGGTACGTTAGAAGTATCTGGAGAACGAAAAGAAAAATAGTTTTGAAATTTTCACTACGGCCATGGAAGGCTGCGCTCTAGCTTATAAAAATAATTTTGCGGTTGCAGTGGTGCCAGATCTATTAATAACTGATGTCAACTTTGGAATTTTAAATGGGACACCCTATAGTTTATTTTATTTTTAGATTCTACGATGCAATCTAGGTTTTTTTTGTATAGGATATTTTTCCATTTCTCTTGCCGTTCCTTAAATATTAATTATTTTGTGTCCTTTTTTTTATCGAAACTATGTGAATTAAAACTTCAATATTTTCGTCTCCAGATGTCAAATCAACGTAACATTTTAACATCGTTTAGTCAACATATGGTACTTTAATTATGGCAACATATGATCGCCGACTTCTATACAGAGTGTCCTAACAATTAATTGCAATACAGATTTTATAAATTTAATCAAAACTCACTTTTTTTAAATGGAACACCCTATATATTATTGAAGTGTTGAATAGAGTGAACCGCTTTCGATTTTTAAGCCATTTTATGAATAATTGCTATTCATATTCGAGAACTAGATATTAAAGATCTAAATCGATAAGTGTGCCATGATGTAACAACTGCAATAAATAACGATGGTGACATGACATGTCTCACTTTTTAGTTTGGGTTTGCTTATGTTAGATTAAAATAGCAAAAATGGAGAATAATAGTTATTCAAATGCGGATATTTTAAATTTGTTTTATATTCACGGCGAGTGTCAAAGAATTGTTTCAAGAACCTGCAGAAGATTTAACGCTCTTTTTCCGAATTTGCCGCCAATGAACCAACGGAAATTTCTCAGATTTGAATGTAATTTTTTAAATTTTGGAAATGTGCAGGCTCCAAGATATCAATTTCACCCTGTTACTGAAAACGAAGAAAATGAAATTAACGTTTTGGCGTATTTTCATGCCTATCCCCATTCAATAACAAGTGCCAAAAATGATTTAGGAATAAATCGAACATCAATATGAAGAATTTTACCTAAACATAATATGCATGGCTACAAACTAATTGCATTAGGTACAGGCTTTACAAGCAGGTGATCCTCCAAAACGTGTAGATCTTTGCGAAATGTTATTAATTCGAACACAGGAGGATCCAGATTTTCTGAAAAGAATTATTTGGACTGATGAAGCAAAATTCTCACGCAAAGGAGTCTTTAATCGCCAAAATAATAAATATTGGGCTGCAGAAAATCGACACGTTATAAAAGAAAGAGGTTACCAAAAAAAATTAGTTTTAATGTATTTTGTTTGTTGATGGATAGGCAATTATCAATCTGATATATAATATGATAAAAATTTAACTTCGGCAAAATATATCGAAATTCTAAGAATGACCGATAATAATCTACCGCTTATCGATTTCGATGGAGCTCCTGCTCATTGTACCTATGAAGTTTCCACGGAACTGTATGATATGTTTGAAGATAGGTGGATAAGACGTGGAGGACCATGGAGTTGGCCACCGCGATCTCCAGATATTAATCCTTTAGACTTTTTCCTGTGCATGGGGTAGGATTAAAGAAGTGGTTTATAAAACACAAGTAAATTCAAAAGAAGATCTAGAAAATCGGGTGAGGCGCGCTTTTGAAGAAATTGATCCAATAGAAATTCAAAGAGCTACTATATACCGGTCATGTGATGACATATATTACCGATTGCTTACATGAAAATGGTCAGCACTTTAAACATCTGACGTATTAGGTGAGATTTCCAAAAGTTTTAATTTACTGACAAAATCGGTTCTTTTCAGAACCACAATAATTTATTATGAAAGGAAATTTGTTTTGATCATGGCACACTTATCGATTTAGATCTTTTATGTCTATGTCTAGTTCTCGAATATGAATAGTAATTATTCATAAAATGGCTTATAAATCAAAAGCGGTTCAAAATAGGTAGAGGAACATTCTATATGAAAAAAATTCAATTGGTCCACTCTATTTAACACTTTAATAATATACAGGGTGTTCCATTTAAAAAAAGTGACTTTTGATCAAATTTATAAAATCTGAATTGCAATTAATTTTTAGGACCCTCTGTATAGAATTCGGCGATCCTATATTGTCAAAATTAAAGTACCACATGTTGACTAAATGATGTTAAAATAGTACGTCGATTTGACATCTGGAGACGAAAATATTGAAGTTTTAATTCACATAGTTTCGGCAAAAAAGACAAAAAATAATTAATACCTATAATATGTATAAGAAATGGCAAGAGAAATAGAAAAATATCCTATACAAAAAAAAACCTAGATTGCTTCGTAGAATCTAAAGATAAAATAAACCACCGGGTTGATGTCAGTTATCAATAGATCTGGTACCACTGCAACAGCGAAATTATTTTTAAAAGCTAGAGCGCAGCCTCCTATGGCCGTAGTGAAAATTTCAAAATTATTTTTCTTTTCGTTCTCCAGATACTTCTAACGTACCATCGAGTATGGAATACCCTGTATATAAAAAGTTTATGTGTATATATAGGGTGTTCCTTAATTATACTGTTGATACCTTCGATTTGTTCCCTTTTTTGTGAACCGGAGAAACTTCGATGTTTTCCATATTGTGGGAAAAGTTTCAATTTTAAGACAAATATAAAAGATTTTTAGAAGTGGTTCCACAAGAACAAATCTACAGTCTTTCACCAAAAACACTGGAATAAAATCCGGACCTGTCGTAAAGTTAGGTTTTAACTTTTTTATAGCAGTGATGACCTCTTGTTTCGTAAAGAAGTTCAGGTTAATAATGGGTGTAACATCGGTATTTATACTTTGGTTGTTTATGTCAGCTACACTAGTTGGTGAAAAAGACTTTTTAGAAAAATCGGCCAACGCGTTTAGAATATTTAAGGTTGTCTAGACATTTGTTTTATGGTAGATCATGTTACTGGGAAGATTTTTCATTTCTCTTTAACTTTTAACAAAAGACCTAGATTTTTTAGGATCTTTCTTAATGTCTAATTTCAATATTGTTTATAAGAAACTGAAATTTCTTTTTATATTGGATCTCTTACCAATCTAAAATTTTCGAATTCAGGATGCACACGGTTTTTTTTATAATTTCTATAATGTTTGTGTTTTTTCTTAATATTATTTATAATGTCAGGGAAAAAACCAAGAAGCATATTTTGTTTTTGGAGGAACATTGTATTTGGGTACATACATATCTACCGTTTTATAAAATTTATCATAAACAATATCAGAGACAGTCTCAATAAGTGAGCTAGAGATATCCATGCTGGAGCAGTTAACATTCAGTGGTGCGTTATATAACTCATTAAAGTTTGCCCTCCGAGAGTTTAACAATACTTTACAGATATCGACAAGGCCCTCTCGACTATGCAACACTCACATTGTTATGAATAATTAGATCCAAAATTCTATTATTTAAATTCCTAATATTAGTTATTTAAAGTTAAGCCCATGGTGTTACATAAACTGTCCTCAGTTTGAGTAAGAAACTTTAAATAATAAGCTATATTAAAATCTTCAACAATACTAACATTCATGCCAAATAAATACATTCTAAGGAAATTAGAGAATCGAATAAGTTATCCAAACAGAGCAGACTTTAAAGGCGGTGGTATACGGGATGTGTCAGAAGAACAGTACTTAAGGGGGTGAGTCCTTATGATCTTCAAAGAAAAAAGGTTCGTATCAACTTGTGTCCGGAGTTGCCCCGTTTTTGATATACAAGGTGTTAATATTTTTAAAGAGAAATCGCTTTGCTATAATTTATTTCCATCTCCGATTTTATTAAAATTTGGTACCATTATTCATAATGATAAGGGGTTTAATTATACCTAACTAGAAAAAAAAACAAGACAGTTGTACTATTAGTAAGTACAGTGCAACCTCGTTAATCCGAACAACCAATTGTCAGACCCTAATCGGATTATCGAATTGTTCGGATTAACGAATATATAATAAAACACATCTGTGCACATTTGTAGATCTATAGGTCTATTTATATAAATTTTTTTCCACTACTAACCTATAACATCACCATTATTGACCGATTATTAACGCTAGAAATCGTTTTTCTCTACCTTATAAGTCATTATTGACCATGGTCAATAATAAGCCATTGAAATCCATTATTGACCGATCTTTGACCTTAACCGAATTTTGTTTGAACGCAGGTAACTTGATTTTTTAATTCTACAACATCAATTCATTGTGGTTAGGCAACCAGATAATTATCAATACATATTAGATTACTTGATATTGTAAAATATCGATACAATCAACATTTTTTCTGCTTCCATCCTTAATTCGTTAGGTGTACACATAATATTATCACTAACATTTTCTTCGCTCATTTTTTAAAAAAACGCAAAACTCGTGAAATCTGATGACACAAATGAACACAAATTGATATTGACAAAGCCACCTGACAAAACAACAAAATATTTTGCCAATTCCAAAGCGCAGGTAACTTGATTAAAAAATATACTTATACCTACCTATAATTTTTTATAATTATTAATACTATAAAGATAAATCTCATATAAAAGTTTGTAGTAGTTGAAAAAATAATATATTAACCACGGTTTAGACAGCTTATTATAGCCCTCGCGTCTTAAATCCCTCGTCGCTTCGCTCCTCGTGATTTAAACTCGCCGCTCGGGCAATAATGATGGCTGTCTAAACCTTGGTTAATAATATACTATTATACATTTTAAATACAAGTGTACATTATTTAAATATGTATATGTAGCTTATGTACTAACGAAATATGTATGTAATGTTATAGATATGTATTAACAGTTTAAAGAACAAAAATATAGCTAAAAATAAAGCGTTAATTTTTTTCTGAAACGGTGAAAAATTTGTAACTTTTGTCTGTTCCTTATTTTTAAATGCTGCATCTTGCGCTTGAACTCCTAATCCCTGCAAGAAGACGATTCGATGTTCGGGAACCTTATTTTGAGTTACCCAAGCAATACAAGTGTTAAAAGCTGACACTGCATCATCATCTTTTACTAAACACGGAATTTCGGAAATCTTGTCGGAATTGTCATCAGTCAGAATCGGAATCTTTCGAAGTGGTTACTTTTGAAAAATCAGTTCTGACACTACACAATACGCAAGATTCTTAATACGTACACTCTTATACCCTTAATATCACGAAACAAAATGATTGAATGATGCAACTTGGGCGACGCGCTGTATGTCTTTTCCTGTCAGCGTTCGGATTACCGAGGCGGCGCGGCGTTCGGACTATCGCATCACGAGATTTGCGTTCGGATTAGCGTAGTTCGGATTAGTGTAGGTTCGTATTATCGAGGTTGCACTGTAATAGTAAAAATTAGAAAAAAGTCAGTGGCGTACATTTGTTTATTAATAATATTCAGGTGCTCCCCGGGACGCCATTGGACTTACTATACTTCATATAGTTTGGGCAAATTAAGCCCCTTATCATTCTAAATAACGGTACCAAATTTCAATCAAGCCGGGAAAAAGAATTTAAAAAAATTATAAAGATTAAAAAAAAAACGATTTTTTTTTTAACTTTAACACCCTGTATATCAAAAACGAAGCAACTCCGGACACATGTTTATATAAACTTTTTCTCTTAGAATATCATGATGAATCAATAATCAATAAGTTACGTACGGTACTTCTGAAACACCCTGTATAACACAAACATTGACATTAACAAATCAAAATGTAACCTTAACACTGACCACATCTACTAAAGGATTATGGTCTTCTATCTATCGAGAAAAATAAAAGAAGAGTCGATTGGATTTCAAATAAATATCCAACAATGACTAATTTTTAATGCTTTTTTTATGAAGTATTTGTTTTTACATACTTTTTTCTGTTTAAATAATAAAATCGTCTTGAACCACCCACGAATAAAATTTCTTGCAAGGTCTACTTTACCAACTGCCAATCTAAACGAAATTACCATTGTTAAAAATTGACAACCTTAGTAAATATAGACAAACTGTGAATAGATCCGTCTGTTCTTAATTAAAAAGTGCCAAAATTATTTGTATGATTTATTATTTACAAATTGTTTAAGATCTTAAATTGAATCGGTTTCCTCTCAGTTATGATGTAATTCTACTACAATCGTAGTATTATTTTTCTCACAGAATTTACTACTTGGTTTAAGGCATAAAAAAAAGACAAAAAAGCTTTGCGGGAAAATGTTAAAATAATCGAATCATTGTGCAACGGTAACCATTATTAAGGATGATATTTTGTTTCTGAACCGTTAAAAATCAATTTGTCTTGATGATTTGGATGTAAGTACTCGATAATTTTTATTATTTTAATTCTATCGTTGTATGTACCTAATTAATACAAAGTATCTGCTAGAAAAAATTGGTGTAATAATTATTATTAAAATTGTTGAATTAAACTTTGTTATACTAACGTATTTAACCAACATAAACTACTAACTTAGGACTTTCCAGCTAATGGCTCAGCCACACTTTTATTTAGCTCGTTATCATGTTATCACAAATTTGTGTTTGAATTTTTTTGTTAGCGTTATCTTCTAATTATATGACTTTTATAAAGCTCTTGACCGCGAAGCAATAGGAACTTGCGTCTGGCATTCAAATAGGATATATACCATTTTGGATATTTAATTTCCCACAAAGCCAAAGAGTTGATTTCTGCAATATCAATCATGCGCCCAATAACAATCATCGGCCATCTGTTAGTTACGCGACGAGTAGTGGTATATGCTTTGGACATTTTGTCTGTACTGCCGCCCTAAGGAAGAAGGTCCTATCTGCAAAATATTGGTTTTAAGATCATTCGACTTTCACATATTTTTGAAAGCCTTTCCCTGTATTTACTTGTAAAGGTTTAAATTTGCCATACATAATTGAAATGTGTGTTTAAATCATATGGCTATTAGAAAATTAAAACTAGTAAACGTACTTTGAATTTACAGCAGATAGGACAATTATCCTTAGTAAAGTTACAGCAGATAGGACCTTCTTCCTTAGGACGGCAGTGTAGTGTCCACTGCTCCTTTGGTTTTATTGTAGTGATGTACTATTTCAGGTTTTAGTTTGTTTTTAGGGATGTTGAGTGGACAATTCGACAACTTCGCGATCTTTAGCAGGCAACAGATCTTTTGGAATAAACGTTTTATTTTTTCGTCCCATGGGCACATAGCTCAGAGAATAGCTTTTTAGCACTATTTGCTTGGCCCTTAGAGTATAAGGTATCACCGAGTGGTTAGAGAACAAAAGATTCTTACATATGTTTATGCCTTTATAAAATTGTTTTTGACGAGTGTTTATTTTCTTGTTAATTCATTTAAAGGTTACTAAAGTACTTAGACTGAGAGATATAAATTTAATAGTTGGTTATGGTACAAGTGTGTTATGTTATATATAAGTCACGCTGGGAAATGGTTAGCCCTTAAGGCCGTAGGTCGAGAGGGCTAATTTCTAAGTGACTTAACACACGAGTGCCATACAAAACTTCATCCAACACTTGATAGATATTATTAAAAAATAGAAAATTGGATTGTTTCAACGTAAACTGGAAAACTCTGTATTATATTTTAATTGACATATTCTTGAATGACAAATTTGACACGTAAAAGTAGGCTAAGGTGATTTATGTTGTTATGGAATTGATTAATTACCAAAAATTTGAAGGCAGTAAACAAAATGATTATTTTTGCGATTTTTGAGGGTAGTTTTTCAAAATATAAAAGAAACTTCAGCCGAAATTCAAAAAGAAGTGAACCTTGCGTGTTCATTTATTAGTCAAAAGACTAATAATGTTCACTTTATATCCCACCCTCAGTCATCTTCAAAATCCAAGTCACGCCCAGGGAACTTCGTGAAATCATAAACAAACTACCATTACGTAAGGCCCCTGGGCCTGACGGAATCCACAATCTCCTGTTACGAAACATTCCCCGGAAAACATTCGTGCAATTGCTATACATTATAAATTCTGTGAATACTTTACAGCATTTTCCTCGCCAATGGAAGGAGGCCATTGTTATACCCTTATTAAAACCTGACAAGGACCCTACACTACCTAATTCATACAGACCTATTGCACTGACAAACACTATGTCTAAAATACTAGAAAAAACAATCCTAACCAACCTAAACAAACGAAAACTGACAAACAATATACCAGACGAACAATTTGGCTTTAGACCAGGACACTCAACTGTCATTACAGTAGCAAGGGTGCTACAGGATATCAAGACGAAATTTAATCAAGAAATGAACACAGTCTTGCTTTCCTTTGACATCCGGCGCGCCTTTGACACTGTCTGGCACAAAGGACTCATACAAAAGTTATTCTATACTCACAATTTTCCATTACATTACGTAACGTTATTACATACTTACCTAACAGACAGGACCTTCTGCGTAAGAGTAGAGGGTGCGCTGTCCGCTCCAGTGACGGTTACTGCGGGGGTGCTTCAGGGCACAGTCCTGCCCCCAGTCCTGTATAATCTATATACTGCGGACATACCGAGGTACCCCCTTACAAAACTGGCACTGTACGCGGACGACGCACTAATATATGCTCACACCTACTACGCAGAAGCTGCCAAAAGACAGATACAAATCCACATCAACTTACTTACACCATACTTAAACAAATGGAAAATTGTGATAAATACAGACAAAACAACATGTACGATACTAAAAAATTTACAAACAATAGAATTTTCGTTCCGATTAAAATCAAAGATACCTACATAACACCGCAAAAACGACTGAAATACGTAGGACTGACCATAGATGAGCGTTTATCTTTTCATCCCCATATCGCTTCCACCCTTAAAAATGGCTTTGCATACCGAACATACCGAACATACTAGACTATATAAGAGACATATCAACCGACTTCTATACAAACAAAATAAACAACTCACCATTGACAACAAACCTAACTAACAATAGACATGACATAAACAACCCAATAAAACACAAACCAATATACGCAAAACTACCCTTGTATCACCTCCCACTGCCTTAGGTATGGGTATCGACTAATAAACACGAACACAATTCAATAAAATACACAGAATTAAATTCCAGAAACATCACCACACAAACACGTCAAAGAATAAATACATTTTTTACACATCAACACCCACACGGTCGATACACTTACCGTTGGCCAGTGGGGGGGGGGGCTACTGGCCACGCCTCCGACAAAGACTCACCCACAAAACGGAAAATCTCCGCTCTTATTGTAATGGCCTCCTTCCGGCGGCACTCCGTGCTGGTTGATTGGAGATATCGCCCACTGCATTGAAGTTGTCTGCTATGGCGGACATAATGTTTGACTGAAGAAAGTAAATAGAGTTTTTTGGAAGATTTTTCCCCAAATGCCCAGCCGTATTCCAAGTGATTATCGTAAACGCGGGAAATATCTTTGAGCCAGGGCAATATATACTTTCATAATACGCTGTAAGGTCACAACAGGAAAGTTGTTCACTACCTATATCAATTGTAAATGTGCGCCACTACCTAGGCCAAACCGTAGTTTAGGCGCATAATATGTAGATAAACTAGATTATGAAAATAAATGAATTTAAAAAGAAAAGAAAAGACTTGAATGAATATGAAAGTGTTGGATAAAAATAATAATATTTATTTTAGATATATATTATGTGTCCATTTAAGACAGTCACACATACATAAATAACAATACCAATATATTAGATAAAGTATTCTTAAATTTAAGATATTTCTATTAAAATGTTAAAATAGTTCGTATTCCTAAAATAAAGAAATATATATTAAATTTAATAAAATAATATAGGTTTCCTTGGAATAAAAATAAAATTAGTCCTGAATTTAATATATGTGTATGGTATATTTATTATAAACATATTGCATCTTAATGGCGTGGTAAATTTTAGTAACAGTTAGTCCCAGAAGTTCTCGTCTAAATTCATTCAAAACTCAGCGCTGTGTTTTTTGAAGAAAAGCTCGGATCTGTCGATTTTTATTTCTTAATGTGTTTTTTATGGTAAGCTTATGTATACAGGGTAGCCCAAAAATAAGTTACGACGATCAACTTTATTTTTTCAAATAAAAGCATCTATATTTTATTTCATTTTTGAATATTACATCGAATTCTAAGTATTGTCATCCCTTTGCGAGCCCCCAAGCCGATAGTGCCGACCAGGTCAACACCTCCCCCCCCCCCCCCCCGCGGAGACATGCTGGGTTTGCTCTAGGCTACCTGGTAAACGAATAACGTAGTATAAATAAAGGGTATGCATTGTTTTCTACCCAAGTGTTTTCATTCACGCCCCGTTAGGGAAAGTACCCCCAAGTTGTGACAGTATGTTTCATGTACCATGTTCCATGTTCTACCTAAACTTAACAGTTATCAAAAAAATAACGATTGAACATATCAATAAGTAAGACCGTTTAGTCCCATAGACACTGTATAAATTTTACTTTAAATAAGTAATTGTCAAGCGTAGTTGAAAAGTTGCGGTTTTCACAATGGTGAAGTTAGCGGAACGAGAAAAAAATTGAAATTCTATGCATGGTTGGGTTTGGTGATAAAACAGATACTCAAATAGAAACAGCTCAATTATTCAATGAAATCCATCCTGATTGTCCTCTCATATATCAATAGGTGGTGAGTAGAATAGAGGCTAAACTTAGAGAATTCGGTCACGTTCGAGATTTGCCTTAATCTAATGTCCTGCTGGAGATAAAAATGAACAACTTGACGTTTTGCTTTCTTCGGAAGAAAATCCATGTACTTCTCTGTTGCACATTGAGGCCAATTTACCCATGTGGATATCTGCTGTCAACCGAATAGTTCAAAATCACAAAAACACAAATATTACCCATACAATATTCCAGCGCATGAGTTATTTGAAGATGATTTCGATGGGCGAAATGAGTTTTGTGAACGCATTCAAAATATCTGCAATCTATATAATAATTTAGAAAAATGATGAAGCTACGTTCTGCTTGAATGACAAAATTGTCGTTATTGGGCAACAGAAAATCCGCATTGGATTGGAGGAAGGTTCACAGCCCGTACCCTTAAAATACCAGTATGTCGTGGTATCACCACGCAGTATGTAGTATGGAATAGTGCGCGGAAGAGCAATTGGTCCATTTCTCTTTGAACAGTCTTTAACTGGGCACGTATATCTTGAATTTCTCCAACTTGAATTAATTCCAGCATTAGTGGCTTTATTTCCGATTCCATTGAACCCAGATTTCCTTGACGAGGAACTGATGTTCCAGCAAGATGGTGCTTCTCCGCATCATGCTGCCACTCTGTGTACATTTTTGAGTTAAACCTTTCCCAATCGATGAATAGGAAGGAGTGGACCTACCGAATGGCCTGCTAGTTCCTCAGACCTAATTCCGCTGAACTTCTTTTTGTCAATTTACCTCAAATCGAAATTATTTGTTAACAGGCCAAACAAGCAATCTGCAGGAGTTGAGAGTAAACGAAGAGAAGTGCGTGCCATAACTCTGAAAATGGTTGAAAACGTGCAAAGAGAGTTTATTAATCGCATTGGATATTGTCAAGCTGTAAATGGCGCACATTTTTAACATTTAATTACATTTGTTGTCCTGTTCTTTTTAAATAAACAGGTATTACTTATTGATATGTTTAATTGTAATTTTTTTCGATAAATATAAGTTTAGGTATAGGACATGGTACATAAAACATACTTAGAATTCGATGCAAAAATTAAAAAATAAGATTAAAAATATATACAGTGTGTCCGCGGATGGAGGTACCCAATTGGGAAGAATCCTTTATTATTCATATTATATGAATTAACGATAAAAAAAATTTAGATCACATGTACAGGGTGTTAATAAATTAGGAAAATATGAAAACGCTTCAAGAGAGAAGTACCATTACTTATTATTTTTAACACAAATTTTATAAAACAAAGATATTTATAAACTACCGTAAAGTCTAAATACAAATTTTGAAATAAGAATTCGAATTTTTAAAAATTATTCTACATAGCTACCTCTCAACATGACGCACTTTTCCGCTAACTTAATAAATTTACCGTACACTTTACGAATGATTCGCGGCACATTAGGATCATGGATTGCTTCTTCTACGCGTTGTTTTAATATTTCCCTATCATGTGGAAGATTATCTGAAAAAACCTTTTGTTTTAAGGCACCATCCCACAAAAAGATATCTAGCAATGAAAGGTCAGGCGACCTAGCTGGATAATGGTTTGGGCCAAAATGATCATTTAACCATTGTCTGACCAAGGTTGTGCAATGAGCAGAACAGCCGTCTTGTTGTCAAAACATATTATTACGTACTTCTGGCTCTAACGTATTAAAAAATGGTAAGACGAAATGTTCACATACACGTGCTGGTTTAAATTTCCCTCTACAAAATATGATGCGATCATAAAAAATTCCACACCACACATTAACTTTTTGTAACGTTGCCTCCGTTTGTTTATTACATAATTAGGATTCTCGTAAGCCCAATGACGACTATTTTGTGAAGATACGTGCCCGTTTGGGTAAAATGTAGATTCATCGGTAAAAAAAATAAATCTATGAAATTGTTACTTCTCAAGGTACTTTTCACCTATCCATAAACAAAACTCTAAACGTCTCTCTTCATCTCCAAGTTCAAGTGTATGCCGGATCTTTGGCTTAAACGGTATAATTTTGTTTTCCTTAAAAAGTGTGTGTAATTCACTTTTGCTTAAATCCACTGTTTGTGCACGCTTCCTTAAAGATCATTTCGGCTTGTCTAAAACTGACCCTATTGCTAATAATGTTGCTGCATCATTTTGATCGTATTTTTTCTTTGATTTCTTTACATTCATCACCGACCCAGTTTCATTGAATTTTTTAAATAATCTTCGCAATGCTTTGTTTAACACCGGCGTATTGGGGAATTTTTCATGAAAAACATGCATCTATAGCGGATTGATAAGACACATTTCCAATACCGTGACATTTTATTAAATAGCTCTCCTTTGGTTAACATTTTCGAAAATGCCTTCACGAAATCAGAATACTGACACATGTGAATAAGATGATGACGTAACATGAACGTATACAAAAATCTTGATTTTTTTGTAAAATGCAAATAATTACATAAAACCCATTTTATTTCTAAAAATTCGAATTTTTATTTCAAAATTTGTATTTAGACCTTGCGTTAGTTTATAAACAACTTTGTTTTATAAAATTTTTGTTAAAAATAATAAATAATGGTACTTCTCTCTTGAAGCGTTTTCATATTTTCCTAATTTGATAACACCCTGTACATGTGATCTAAATTTTTTTATCGTAAATTAATTTTCTTAAGAAGCAGAATTTTTTATAAAGAAAGACTTTTGGTCGTAAAATGAATAATAAAGATTTCTTCCCTATTGGGTACCCCCATCCGCGGACACACTGTATTTCCACAAGTTGATGGTCGTAACTTGTTCTTGGGCTACCCGGTATACATGAGTTTATCATTGAAAAAGCCATATTAAGAAATAAATATCGACGGGTTCGAACATTTTTCCAAAAAACACACCGCTGAATTTTAAATGAATTAAGACGTTACTTCTGGGACTCACTGTATACATATTAAACTGCACATTAAACGTTTTTAAAGTAACTATGCTATATTGTTAACAAACATAAACAATATATTAAAAATAAATTTCATATTTGTAATAGTTATTTATAACCACAATAGTATACAAAATGTTACTACTATGCTGGTTGATGGCGGTGCAGATATGCAGATGTTAAAGCGTCGTGAAACCTGGAAATCTTCTTCTACCGCAGAAGGCTTGATTGAAAATTCCATAAAACAGGTAGCAAACAAGATCATGGGTCATATTTTAATTAATACAACAATACACCCTGGCCTAAGTTTATATCTGCTTGCAAGGGAACTTCTTCAATAAATTGGGAAAAACTTCAATATCTTTTATAGGTTGGTTATGGTTAGTTCAGATTAGTTTGGGGTTATTTTAGTTTTAACTAAACGCTTCTTTCTGTGTAAATTCAAATATTTTCGGGTTGGACCTCCCTTACTCAAAACAACTTTTGTACAGGAGGTGTTTCTGTATCTCTTTTAGATTTCAAAATTTTTCGGTCCATAAACTGAATGGTCACTCTGTATACTATACAGGGTGTCCTAGATAAGAATGGTATAGCATTGGAATCTTGGAAACGGTAGGAATTAGAATGTTGGTTAGATTAGGAAAAAGTTGCACAACTTAAATACCTTTTACATAATGTTTGCAAAATTAAACTATCTTGAACCGATTTCGATATTTAAAAAAAAAATTATTTTCTGCTGTATTATTTTTTATTTATTTGTTGCATTATTTTAACAGATATAAAAAAATGAAAAATACTTTTTCATTGTCACTTTTTAAGCTGAACAAGATAACGTTTACAGATTTTCTGTACGACGTTTCGTTTTTGAAAAAAACATCCTCAACTTTCTTTTTTTAAATACGGTCCTGTGTTTTTTTTTAATCGAAGGCTATTTTGAACTCTAAAATAACTGATCTATCACTTGAATAAATTTTCAGCTTTTTCTCTATCATAGATTTTTATTATCTAACGAATAAAGTCCTCATATCATAAGACTGTACAATAAACATAGTGGGCTTTGAAACAAACGTTCGTCTTTCTTGACAACTTACTTCTGTCATAAATACAAAATTTAATTAGGTACGAGGTCTTTCACTTCGTTTAAAAATGGTTGTACATTTCTCTTTTGAGGAAAAGTTTGATGTGTTAGAGTGTTACATTTTATGCCATAGAAACACTTGAGAAGCTAAGCAAATGTATTTAAATAATTACCCAGAGAAATTACAACCAAATAAAAAGATGTTTGGAAGAATTGTTGCCAATTTATTGCAGTATTGGTCATTTAATAAAGCAGTTGTAGTGCAGTAAAATGGTATAAAAAAGCGGGTGTTTTAAGAAAAAATTCCGGTGTTAGGTTTCTCAACGTTTCTTTATGTTTTTTGGTGTGCTGAATCCGAATTTCAACTTTGCCGTGTCGTACGAGTGATGCATCATTCTTAAAAATTGAAAAATATGTGAAAATTGGGCTTATTGTGGCATTTATTGCATATAAGAAGCAAATGGAGATAAATAATTAGATGCCTCGCCTGGTTTATATATTATTGGGAGCACTGGATTCCAATATCAACCTTCCCGACAGCATACATTTACAACGCCGCCGGACCGCGACCTTTGGGGGCCCTGGGCTAACGATATCTGGGGCCCCCACGAAATTATATAAATATTAGGCATTTTCCTAAAAAATGTTTTATGCGGGAAAATTTGACATACGAAACTTAGGTTTCTTATTAGTTTAACGGGGGGACCGGGGGTCCTGGGCTGCAGCTCATTAAGCCCATACGTAGATCCGGCCCTCACATTAATAGTGCGCCCACTTGTACCTCCAGGATATGGCGGATTTGGAAAACATTATGCCACCAGAAGAGTTTGCATCTTTCACAGCGCAAGGGGCTTCACGATTCGCCGAACTGAGAAGTTGTGGAGTGGCACATGGACTGACATGCCCATTGAACAATTTTTAATGAGGTAAATGAAAACAGATGGAAATCGACACCGTGGAGTCAGTGATGCCATTTTATCAAGATGGACACTAGGAATGGCTGCTCAACAAGAAATTTGCGATGCTTTCGAAATTTTCTGTGGTATCACTTTTGCAACATCGGAGCAGCACGTTGATAGCAGAGATTCCCGAGTTAAACGAGACAATCAAGATATGAAAATAATGTTGGAATAGTTGCGCCAGCATCCACCCTTTTCAGAAACACCAGATCTCATGTGTATAAGTAATGGTATGGTTGGGAACGAAAACATCAACTGCCATTTGTCCAGGGAGATTGGGATTACAGGAATGAAGGCCATTGTTGGAAATGATTTTGGGACCGTTAAATTCAAAAGGGCTGACAGAGTACTGCCCCTTGCCTCAGTTAATAGTGCTCTCATTATTCACAATCAACTTGTTGCCATCAATCCATCCACACTGTTCCAGAGAATCGCTATCGCAAAAAAGTCAGATGAAGAATTGGAGGAGTATTTGTCCTACGAACTCTGTCTATACCCATTGGCACTGTTTGATGAATGTGGCATGAGAAAGGGTGTCAAATCAACTTTCTACAAAGCGTTTCAATCTATGCCAGACACGCAAACTCTTCCGAGTAACACAGTATATGGTAGTGATGGAGGTTTCCTACTACATAGGGTTGTTTGGACAAGTGGACACTCGCTCGAACAGATCTGCAACAGGTATATCGAATACGTCTGCTCAAAGTACAAATCAACTGCTGTGATTGTTTTTGATGGATATGGTGAGAATCATGAAAGTACAAAGTACATGGAGCAAGTGAGAAGGTCAACTAAAAAGCACTCTGTGGAAATATTATTCAATGACTCCATGGTGCCCACAGTCTCTTAAGATAACTTACTTGCGAACTCCAAGAACAAAAGTCGCCTAATATCCATCTTGATCAAAAAATTTGAAAAGGTCAATATCGCCATAAAACAAGCAGTTGAGGATGCTGACACGCTTATTGTGACAACTTATTCCCTTGCACGATACCACGAAAGTGTAGCAGTTGTTGGTAAAGATGTTAACCTTCTGGTAATAATAATAGGAATAAGTACACCTGCCAACGTGTACTTTCTCAAGCCAGGGAAAGGAAAAGCACCACCAACTTTCTTCCATCCACCAACCACCATTGACAAGCACGTGGCTGAACATATTCTCTTTTTACACGCAGTCAGTGGATGTGACTCAACATCAGCACTATACAAACAGGGCAAATTGAAATGTCTCAAAGTGCTGACAAAAAATCCTGACCTCAAATTACTTGTCATGAAATCCAGGGACCCCAACGCTGATGAAAAGGCACTATTTGAGGCAGGGGAAAAGTTTATGGTGGCGCTATATGGAGGCGATCACCATGATACCACTTTGAATAAGCTGAGGTACAAACAGTATCTCATGTCCTCATACAAAGTAACCTCCAACCTTGCTTCAATTCCTCCAACTGCTGCTGCCGCCAGGAACAACTTTCTCCGTGTGTTTTACCAAATTCAGTTGTGGCTGGGGAACAATAAACTTGATCCGAAGCAGTGGGGATGGAAATCCTCGAGAAACGGCCTGATACCAGTCAAAACACTACTGCCACCAGCACCTGACAACGTACTGAAGAAAGTTGCATGCCATTGCAAAATATAATGCATGGGAAATTGTGGCTGCAGGCGAGCAGGGTTATTCTGCACAAACATTTGCGCTAAGTGTGAGGGCAGATGCAATGCAAATGCACCATGCCTGGACCTTCCAACGTCCTGGAACTCTCCCAGTCCGGACTCTCCCAAGCTGGACTTTTCAAAGGACGAAGAGTATCAAAAACAGACGGTATGTTCAGTCAATACCTACCATACCATTTTTTTTTCATTTTTGTTTTTTCTACCTTTTTTTTTCTGATATACTAATTCTCTCCCTGTTTTTTCCAGATCCAGAACTAAAAGCAAACCTTCGGCCTGGATCTTCTTTCGTACTGGAACAATCACAGCCCGGAACCTCCCGTGCTGGACTTTCCAAAAAAAGAAGAGTAGAATCAAAAACTAACGGTATGTTCAGCCAATACCCACTATACATCTTTTTTCTTCTTTTTTTTGCTATCTCCTTTTTTTTATAGAATTACTGTTGCATTGATCTTATCCTCTCTCTGTTTTTTTCAGATCCAGAACCAAAAGCAATGAAGATCTAACTCCTTTGGACTTTTATCTCTGGGGGTACATCAAGGACTATGTGCACCAACGTAATTTTCAAACGGAGGAAGAATTGCGTCAACTGGTTTTAGAAGCATTTCAAACGATTACCCCAGATGTACTTAACAATGTTTTGAATTCCACAGTTAGACGATGTTATCTATGCTTAGAAAATAATGGCCATTTGTTTGAATACTGTTTGTAATTAAGTTCTAATTTGGTATTATGTTAATAAATGTTTTTCGAGCATTCAGTGCCGAACTATGGAGATTTTTCTTGAATATCTTTAAACGATAGCTAAAAAGCTGAAAATATGTTTAAACCAATGCAAGTGGTATATCAGTTATTTTAGAGTTCAAAATAGCCTTCGATTAAAAAAAACACAGGACCGTATTTAAGAAAAGAAAGTTGAGGATGTTTCTTCGAAAACGAAACGTCGTACTGAAAATCAATAAACGCTATCTGGTTCAGCTTAAAAAGTGACAATGAAAAAGTATTTTTAATTTTTTTATAGCTGTTAAAATAATGCAACAAATAAATAAAAAATAATACAGCAAAAAATAATACAGCAAAAAATAATACAGCAAAAAATAATTTTTTTTTAAAATATCGAAATCGGTTAAAGATAGTTTAATTTTGCAAACACCATGTAAAAGGTATTTAAATTGTGCAACTTTTTCCTAATTTAACCAACATTGTAATTCCTACCGTTTCCAAGATTCCAATGCTATGCCATTCTTATCTTGAACACACTGTATATTATACGTAGGTATCTATTAGTTAAAACGAGGATAATCCGTTTTTCATCCTATAATTAAATTTATCAGATGCAATATTCCTCAAACATTTTAATTAAAATAAAGTTAAAAGCTATTATTATCCTTTTAAAACAACGCAGTAATCAAATCACAAACAATAAAAATAGCATATGAACACTAACATAACATATTTTTTTGCTTATGGCATCATAAAACCGTGAGTCCAAGTAGAGGAGAAGGGAGTAATTCCGGTACAGCAATAGAAATATTGGTGCAATCACTAACCTATACTTAGCTAAACTATAAATAAGTAATATTCAAGCAAAAGAACCAACACAAAGTCCCGGTCTCAATAAATTTAATATTTAAAAAACTAATCGGTAACATGTTTCGCCTTTAAGGCATCATCAGACCTAAAAAGAAGTCAATTATCACGCATAAAAGTGAACAAATCTCCTAGTAAACCTACCTGATACACCAAAAAAACATTTGTATAAATAAGTAAAATCCTGATATTCTTTGCGACCCTCTTAGTATTTGTAGATAATTGGCCCATAGGAATATATAATTATTTATTTATAAAGTGGGTTAAAAATTGCACACTCATTTATGCATAGAAGTAACTGCTTAAACACATTATGTTATGTTTCCCTTCTGCGAATGAACTAACACTCTTTACAAAAATATCGAGATTCGTAGAATTTTGCCAGCAGTTTTAATGAAGATGTAACTGAAAAACTGTGCTAATGAGTCTATAAGTTAGCCTTGGATACTCCCATTCATTACTTTTCTGTCTACGAATTCCTCCGGAGCGTCAATACAAGGTGGCCGGTAAGTATAGGCACAGATAATTAACCTGTATAGTCTCTGGTATAGGGCAATATTTCGCCAGCGTATAGGGGGGAGGACAAAATAATACTAGTAGTTCATATAATCATTATTCCTGGTGTCCCTGAAAGATGTTTTTAAAATAAGTAAATCTGGATTATTGGTGGAATGTATTAAAAAGTACTACTCCCTCATTGTATACGTATGTATTCATGATTTATTAAATTTAAGTGACCACCAATCAGTTTCATTTAATGGCATTTTAATTGATAATAATAAGCGCATTAATTTCATTTGGGCCGAAATTAACTGGCCAGAGTACGTTTTTTTTTTTTGTTAACTTTGAGCATTGGATTTAGCGGGCTAAATTGTCAACCCAACGTTATTATTTCGTCTCCTGTATACAGGGTGTTTCAGAAGTACGGTACGTAACTTAACCCTTTGAGGACGAGACACTTTTTTTTTATCATAGATCATACATATTTATATATGTTATTAGGAATGGGATTAGAAGACATATATTTTTATAAAAAAACATATTTTTATTGTTAGTTTTAGCAAAGAATGGTGGTTCTACTGTGGAACCAGTAGACCAGAATAAAAAGAATTATTCTGTATGGAATGGTATGAAACAATTTCGTTTTTCTGAAAGACAAAGACCAACTTTGCAGGAGATGCGATGCCAACGGGTCCGATGTGGTTCAGCCTTGATGCTGCAATTGGCACACCTTACTTTTGTCCCATGTTGAGGCAAATGAGCTACTTTATCAAATTTTGTTTCCAATGGAACGTGAATTTTAAATTTGGAGGTACTTTCATCGTTTTTTTTTTCCAATTTGCGAAATTTTTGGATCAGCACCAATTAGTCCAGACACCACAACAACTTTAAATTCTTTTAGAGAAATTCCTGACCCGGTAGTTCGAGCTTTAAACAGATCTGCAAAGTGCCAAGAAATTCGATGCCACCACTTTCTCGATTTCCTGTCTAGTTCATAACAAGACTTTAGCATATCTGACTCTTCTACATAACCCATGTGCATATTATAGTATTTTACTAGCTTCTTGCATTTTACCTCTTCCGGTCTTCTATCTTTTTGTTTTCTGCGAACAAAGTTCTCCTCTTGTGAATTGTGAAAGTTGCTTAGAAAAACTATAGGTTTTTTTATCCATCCACTGTAGTGCACAAAATCCTTCTTTGCTCAACCTCCAATCGGAGTCGCCTCTTTTCAACTTTTTTTTGTCTTTGAAATCATTTGGTAAACCCTTCCGGTCCTTTCTTGCTGTTCCACATCCGTAGATTCCATCTTTCAAGAAGTCATTTTGCAATTCCACTGAATTAAAAAAATTATCAAAATACACTTCATAATACTTTCCAACTAGGTCCCTTGTCAAATCCTTTATTACTCTTCGGCCTAAGTTCTGTTCCCTGACGTCTTTTACTTTCCCGGTTTAAATTTGAAATTGCGAAACATATCCCGTAGAATCGGCCCGTACCCAGGGACGCGCCGTCCATATAGGCAAGGTCGTGCGGCGCATGAGGGCGCCAAGGCCTTAAAGGCGCCAGGCCTTCAACACAAATTAACATAAAACTAAAAAAATTATCTATGAATACCGGTGGTGAAAATGCATCATCCACCAACACCGACCGCCGGTCGGCGACCAGTACCAGTGGTGAAATTTTACTACTCCTCCTCCTCCTGTGGGGGCGCGAAAATCCGCGTGCGTTCGGTGCGCTGGTTTAAACTTGCAAAATTTTGCGTATTCGTAATCGATGTAGCAGGTTGATTTTTCATTCTTGTCTTGATAAGCGCATAAGACGTATAGAGTGCTTTATTTGCTATTACGTATCTACCGCAATTGTGAAATATAATTAGAAATGAGGTAAGTGAGTGATTAAGTTTATTAATTAACAGGGATGCAAATAATTGTTTTTCTTTCTAATAACTTTTGTTTATGAAACAAATAAGGCTTGATGTTTAATATTTTTTATTTATTTTATTTAGATGGCCAGAGAAGAAAAAATGAAATTGTCTGGTTACCAAAAGTTGCCTAACAAGCGAAAACGGGAGGAAGACTTGGAGAAACCCAATTTCAAAATTAGTAACTTTTTTTGAAAGACCACACAAGACACTATTTCTGATAACAGTGATTTTCTACATTCAACAAAAGCAAACTTGCCATCAGATTTAGAAAAGCAAGCTAATGAGGATGAAGATCCAAAAGAATTAGATCCTGATACGTTGCAGTCAGTGTCGGTACCATCATGTTCGAGTAAGCCAAACGAATTATCCGAAGAAGCGCCCCTTTGTAACGATCCAGGTCTTGGGCCGAGTGTATTGTCTCCAATCCGGGTGCAAGAACTTGTCGAAAAATGGATGGTTCAAATGGTGAAAGGGTTCAGCGTCATTGGTTGCTATATTCTATTGAAAAAAATGCAGTTTTCTGCTTCTGCTGTAAAATTTTTTAAAAAATGAAACTAAACATTCGCGCAGTGTCATTGAAAGAATAATTTATACTATTCAATATTTGACTGAACAAAACTTGGCTTTTCGTGGTCCTGGTAACAAATTATTTGAAAGAAATAATGAAAATTTTTTAAAATACCTATATAGAAATGATAGCAAGATTTTCATCCAGTCATGCCTGCACATATTAATAGATCTCAAAAAAATATTTCACATTACCTTGAAGATAAAATTCAAAACGAAACCAGTAAACGAATAGGTGACAATATAAGAAATAATATTTTAAACGAAGTTAAAGGAGCAAAGTATTTTTCTATATTACTTGATTGTACTCCTGATGTGAGCCGCCAGGAGCAGATTTCTGTTTGCGTAAAACACGTTAATTTAAGAAACAATAAGCTTAGTGCCAAAGAACATTTTTCAACATTTTGTCCTATAAGTGATACTACAGGTTAAGGTTTAACCAACTTTTTACTAAAAACTTTGGAAAATTATGGTTCAGACATTTATAATATGCGCGGCCAAGGTTATTATAATGGTTCAAATATATAAAGGGTAAACATCCAGGTGTACAAAAAAGAATTTTAGAAATAATTTATTAATTATTAATCCACGAGAAATGTTTGTACCTTGTTGTAACCACAGTTTGAACCTTGTCTTAAACAATGCTGTAAAATCCAATATTTCTAGTATTTCTTTTTTTTCAACTGTTCAAGAATTATATAACTTTTTTCTGTCTCAACCAATCAGTGGTCTGTTTTGAAAGGTAACATTTCAAGTCTTACATTAAAGCTTTTGTCAGATACTAGATGGTCTAGCAGAATTGATGCAATAACCCCTCTAAGATTTCAGTTGGGCGAAATTTACGATGCTCTTTATGAAATTTTATCCGGAAATAATATTGACAATACTACAAAACATCTAGCTACCTCCCTAGGTAAAAAAATTAAAAATTATGAGTTTGTGTGTATGGTAGTCTTGTGGTACAAGATTCTAAGTAAAGTGGATATTGTTACTAAGATTCTGCAATTAAAAACATTTAATATTTCCCAGGCTTGAGAAAGTTTAAATAACCTCAATGAATTTGTAAAACAATATCGATCTGACAAAGGCGTCAGTGACTTATTTAATGAAATTTTAAGGCCACCACCAAGATTAAAAAACAATTTTCTTACGAAGGTGACGATCAGCCGATTGATAATCAAGAAATGAAATTTAAAGTAAATTGCTTTTTCGGAATGCTAGGCATTACTCTTTCATCCGCACATGAAAGATTTAAACTATTATCGTGTCATTCGGATGTTTTTAATTTTTTGTGGAATGTTGAGGATTTCGGCAAATATTCTGACCAAGATCAATTTAATTTTTGTAAAAAACGAGAAAGATATAGACGGAACAGAACTTTTACACGAATTACAATGTCTTCAAAATGGCGACAAAAACGCGACGTCTGTAGTAGAAACACTTAATTATATTGCAATAAATAACCTAACCCACTCATTTCCAAACATTACGATTAAAAATTATTTACGATCTAAAATGGGCCAAGAGCGGTTAGAAAATACTGCTATCATTTGTATAGAGTCTAACTTTTTAAAGCAACTTGAAATGGAGAATCTTGTTAAAATTTGAAAAAAGTAAAGCTAGAAAAGTCGAATTTTTGTAAGACCTCTCCATCATCTGTTTCAAAACAATCGCTATTTTATTTTTTTAATATTTTCAATTAATATGTTGTAACTTTGATACTGTTTTTGTTTTGTTACTTTTGTTTCGTATTCTATTAATATTTTTTGTGAACCTACTTTCTGTTTGTCACAAATAAGTATAAATAGACATTAGTACTAAAAAGTATAAAGTTTGCTTCAAAAATTTCAACGATCAACTATGAGAGAAGGGTGGTAATTTTAACTCAATATTATAATATTGGTTACAGGCGCCTATATCATTATATCGCACGACGGCGTCGAAAATACTTGGCGCGTCCCTCCCCGTACCCAAACCTTGTAGCCCCTTTTGATAGGTTTCATAGGCATATATTGGCGTAGACAACTTCTACCCTTGAACTTGATCATAGACTCATCAATAGATTGCTGCTTACCAGAGAAATATAAATTTTTAAAGGTTAGTGAAAGTTCTTCTAGCATTGGTCTTACTTTATACAACTTATCATAACCTGGATCGCCTCTTTTTGGTTCTGAAGAATTATTATTCACATGAAGGTGAGTAAGCAGCCATCCAAATCGATCACGGGACATGCTTGAGGATAGATAATGGTCTCTATGTTCAAGTTTAGACGACCAAAAGTCTCGATAACTTCGCATCTTTTTGATTCCCATTAGAAGGTTTAGAGCTATAAAGCACTTAACTTCCTCCAGATTTCTAGGTTTAGTTATTCGGCCATGTTTTTGTACCGCATAGAGGTTAGTTTCAAATACAATTTTGTTCAACAAATCTTCCGAAAATAAATGCAAGAAGAAATCAACGGGCCTTTCCAAATTATCTGACACATTTGGTCCAAAGAGCTCTACAAATGGAGCTATTGTCAAGGCGTAATTAGGGTTACTTGTCCAGTGTACTTTATCTTCTGGAAGAAATAATGACAATGGTATTTCATCTTCGCTATCCCAGTCCTCAAGATCTGTTTCCAAACTAGCTTCTTCCTAGTATAAATTATCTTCCATATCGATATCCATTAGTTCATCCGCATTCTCGTTATCACTTTTTGAGATATCAGATCCTTCAGAGGGGATATCGTCCAACTTTTCATACGCATCATTACTGGTTAGTTTACTTATATTAATTTTCTTGTTCATATTCCAACCTAAAACAAAAAAAGAACATTTAGGCCTGGTGGTTCTATTCGGAACCACTTCATAAAACACAAAAATACTTGTGCGTACACAAAATATTTCGTACTTATAAATAGAAAAATTAAAACTAAACTTTACAGTAATAAGTATCATATTCTAAAATACTTACCAAATTTTTGCACAAAATACCGGATTTATAAAATAAAAATAACCTCACTTTCTATATACCATTAACAGCAAAATCGACTACCTCCTAACGCAGCGAAAGAACACCTGAAACAATTGAGAATTATTATTGCCCATGGTACGCTGAAATAAAGGGTGTTTCAATAAGAACGCAATATTTTAAGTTTCAATAAAACATGATTTTTAGTAGTAAAGTATTGAAATATTTATTGTGTTATAATGTAGACATTCGGGAATTATGTATGGAACAACACATCAGGTAAATGACCGCCAAGGCTTCGCTGGCACATGCGTACTCTTTTGTCGAAATTTTGAATAACGGTGTTGCATACATGTGGCGGTATTTTAGTGATGCAGCGTCTAATTTCGGCCTTCAATGCTTCGGTGGTCGCAGGCTTGTTGGCATAAACCTGTGACTTCAGCCCCATAGCCAAAAGTCCAAAGAAGTTAAATCGCAAGAGCGCGGTGGCCAATTCTGGTCACCAAACTGGGAGATGACACGACCAGGAAAAGACTCGTGCAAGACTGTTAATGTTTCACGGGCGGTATGGCAAGTGGCACCATCCTGCTGAAACCACATTTCGTCGAGAGCAATATCTTCCAATTGAGGTACAAAAAACTGGGTTATCATAGCACGATAACGTTCGCCATTCACGGTTACTGCATTACCAGCCTCATCTTCAAAGAAAAACGGCCCAATGATTCCTCCAGATCATAATGCACACCAAATAGTGACACGTTTTGGATGCATTGCTTTTTCATGAATCATTCGTGGATTTTCTGCTCCCCAAATGCGGCAATTTTGCCTATTAACGAAGCCATCGAGGTGAAAATGGGCCTCATCACTAAAAATGATCTTGTCTACAAAATTGGCATTCGCTTCTTGTTGTTCAAGGATCCAATTGGTGAACTCTCTTCGCTGATTATGGTCTGTTGGCAGAAGTTGTTGAGTCAATTGAACTTTATAGGCGTGGAGTTTCAAATCTTTAGTTAGAATACGCTGAAGAGTGGGTGTTGTAATGTCCAATTCTTGTGCACGATGACGAATCGACGTCCTTGGACTCTCAGCCACACTCTCGCGAACAGCCGTGATGTTTTGTTCTGAACGACCTCTACGAGCTCGTGTCGTATGTTTCACAGCACTAACCGAACCAGTACTTTCGAATTTTTCGATTAGTCTTTTCACAGTAGACGACTTAGGAATATTATTCCGACCGAAAATTGGACGTATTTTACGAATCGTGGCAATCAAACTTTCACCATTTTGATAATATTGTTTAACAATCAGGACGCGTTGTTCCATCGTGTAATGCTCCATGTTGACTAACTCCTGTCTGTCTCCTATCGACCTGACATATCATATAAGGTTTTCTCAACTGACAGCCAAACTAGCGCGCAATTCAAATCTTGCGCTCTTATTGATACACCCTTTATGTTTGTTGAGTAAGCGAATAGCAAAGGTGGTCCCGCCAAACGATTACTAGGCAGAGAGGAATAAATTTGCAAATGGGTGGTTCCACGTAGTAACCACTGAGCTTCAAAGGGTTAAGGGAGTAATTCCTCATGATATTCTAAGAGGAAAAGTTCACATTATGAACATGTGTCCGGAGTTCGTTTTTGGTATACAGACTGTTAAAAAAATTAAAAAAAAAAACGCTTCTTTATAATTTGTTTAAATATTCTTTTCGCAATTTTAATGAAATTTGGTACAATTATTCATAATGATAAGGGGCTTAATTAGCCCTAACTAGATTAAATTTATTAAGTCCAGTGGCGTCCCGGGGAGCACCTTAACGAATATTATTGAGACTTACTGACTTTTTTCTAATTTCGATTTTTTTTCGGAATTTGAAATCCTTCTTCATTTTTGAGAGAAAAAATAAAAACCACGTTATTGCATGTACAAAAAAATACCTATCTATTTCAAAGTTAATTACAACATTTAAATTAAAAATAAAATAATTTTATTAAAAAAGGCAAAAGGATACTTAAAAAAATTAAAAAAAAAACAATTTTTTTTTTAAAGAAATTCCTGTATATTAAAGACGGGGCAACTACGGACGTATATATCATATTCACTTTTCTCTTGGAATATCATACGAAATCACCCTCTTAAGCTAAGTGCCGTACTTCTGAAACACCCTGTATAGCTGAAACTTTAAACATATAGTGCTCGGGCTAGTACTAAACATGGATTCTTAATACCCAGGTTTAAGAAATGCACTGTATAAAATAGTTATTTATATACTAAGAGCGTTAAGTAGACTATAATGCCAGGAAGGCGAAAGCGGGCCTTTGACCCGTGGGATAATTTTCGCCTGATGGGCATTATAGTCTAGCAACGCCTGTGGTGTATACAATACTTTATTTTTCATTAATTTTATAATATAAATGGTTAAACTCCTGCATTTTTTTTTAAACTATTCGCCAATTTTAAGTATTTAGTGAGCTTTGATCGGTTTTCATAGAATAATTTGACGGTTGCTAAAGGTTTTTTATTTTAGGTGTCTTTTACGTTTTATAAACGAAAATATAGAAATTCCATAAAAAAAATTTTAACATGCTGAAAAAGCTATGAAAACGTATTACCGGCAGCAAAGTCTAAAGCCCTGTACGACAAGGAATATGAAACTGTTCTACAATGAAAAGTAAAAAACCAAATTACGGTGATTACTGAAACCCTAAACGGCTTACTTTCAGGAATTGGTATGTAACCCTTTTGCTCATTGGTAATAACAATTTTTAATTATTCTTACTTTATTCTAGTCGGAAAAATATACCCCAAATAGTATACCCCCAATAGCCTTTGGACAAAATATTCCTAGGTGAAGTCTGAACTTATAGTAAAGGAAAACATTAATATTTCAAGATATTGTCAATTAATGGCATTTTTTAAAGTTAAATCAAAAGGAAATCTTCCTAAAAAGTCAAAAGTTTTGGAAGGTGAACAATTTTCAACTTTTATCAAAAATGCGCCGAATGATACCTTTCTGCTGCATAAGGTGGTACTCGTAATGAGAGTTTTTGGCGGCCTGAGGCCGAAATGAGATGGTAAAAATGACCATTGATGATAAGCGGCCTGTTATGCTTCTCAAGGTACCAGAAACTAAATTTGCTACGCCAAAAAGTTCCACTATAATCGAAGGAGACCAAACAGATGTCTTAAAATCGGTTAGATAGTACCTTGCATTGCATTGAAGCCAAAAGGAATTAAGGAACGCAGATTTTTCCTTACATACCGAAAAAGTAAATGCATAGCTATGCCTGTGGCTAAAAATACACTAGGACGTGTTCCTTCGATCATAGCAAAATTTCCCAATTTAGAAAACGCCAAATAATATACAGGACACTGCCTACGTCGGACCTCGTCCATATTTCTTATCGAGGGTGGTGCTTCCCTTGCAACCCTTAAGCTACACGGAAAGTAGAAGAGTACTAGTGTAGCGAAGGGTTATACAATAGAGGAATGCATCACGTCAAAAAACCGAATAGCAAAAATGATAGCTAGCTCTGTTACCGAAAAATAATAGTATATTATTAACCAAGGTTTAGACAGCCATCATTATTGCCCGAGCGGCAAGGTTAAATCACGAGGAGCCCAGCGACGAGGGATTTAAGACGCGAGGGCTATAAGCTGTCTAAACCGTGGTTAATATAATATTTTTTCCACTACTACAAACTTTTATAAGACATTTTTATCTTTATAGTATTAATAATTATAAAAAATTATAGGTAGGTGTAAGTATATTTTTTAATCAAGTTACCTGCGCTTTGGAATTGGCAAAATATTTTGTCAATGTCAATGTCAATTTTTGTTCATTTATGTCATCAGATTTCACGAGTTTTCCGTTTTTTTTTTAAATCAAGTTACCTGCGTTCAAATAAATTCTTGAAGATAGGTCAATAATGGATTTCAATGGCTTATTATTGACCATGGTCAATAATGACTTATAAGGTAGAGAAAAACGATTTCTAACGTTAATAATCGGTCAATAAAGGCAATGTTATAGGTTAGTAGTGGAAAAAATATATTAATTAATGTTGAAATGGAGCAGGAATCCGCATGCACATCGAGAAACTCAGCAATCGAGTCGCAAAATTTCATAGTTGGTCCAGCTTCTTTCTTAGGAAAATTCAAAAATTGTACATTTAACATAGGAAAACAGGATAATATTATGTAAACAAATTGTTAGAAATAAATACAAATTTTGTTCAATATTTTCTTTAATAATAATTACCGGGCATTACGAAAATCACTGGGCATTGTGAACTTGATCGCCCGCTAATATTTCCTATGATATTATGATGATGTTTATAGCAACAGCTTCTAAGGTATTGTATGTATATAATTGATAGATGAAAAATAAATGCATATGCATATTCAAATGTGGTTAAAATAAAGTAGCTTAATAGCTTACTAAATTCATTATGCAAAAAGAAACGTTATTAGTAAAAATAAACATGTAATCATTCTCAACAGATCTACCAACGTGAAATAAACATAATGAAACATGTAATTATTCATTTAACAATGCATTTTTACTATTAACAACAGCATAATTGCTATGCACCGCAAGAAACAGTACTCAAAATTATTATTTATTTAAAAATAACATTATACCGACAAATAGAATAACATATTTTTTTGCTGACACGTTGACTGCATAAGTACAGAGCAGATGACGGTTATAGCGCGTGGACGTGAAGTGGGATATTAAAATTAGAAAATATGCAGATAATACTATAATAATTAATGACCCACTGTTTATTTTTTTAACGCAATTCGCCATCTCATAATTTACAGTTGCTCATCAATATACAACAAAGTAAGATCCATTTATAGGACCTTCGGCCAATGCTGAAGACTTCCAGCCACCATGCTTCTTAATAGTGTTCAAGTCACCCCCACTATTTGCTAAGTGTGTAACACTGGACCGTCTAAAACAATGGCCTGTAAATAACTTGGGATTTGGTAGTTTTAAGTAAGAAGCAATAACAAAGGAGCTCTGCCAATTGTGTTAAGACCAATAGGAGTGTTAATGCAGTGTCCATTTCTATAAGTCAAGAAAAATCTGCGACTTGTCACGTGATTTGGTTTGATACTAAAATACTGTGTTACCCAGTCACTATTTGTAATTATAAACTGCCTGGTTATGTAATTTTTACTTTTGGGCACATGTACAATGATTATATCGTCCCTAAATTCAATACCATCTGCTGACATAATTGTAATTTCTTCTCTGCGGCAGGCACCATTATAGCCCATTATAAGAATAACCTAAAGTTTATATTCAAGATCAACTACATTTATTATGGGTAATTTTTTTTTGTCGATTGTATTTTTGTTTGAGATAAACGTATATCGTTGCTAATGCTGAGAAAGTTATTTTAAAGCAAAAATTTTAGGAATCATTCCAATCTTGTTAACTACATTCTTATTTAATGCAATACTTACCTTGATTGCTAGATATATTTCATCATCAGCTTGTCCAATGAGGCGATTAATTTGCTCAATCTCTAAAATTTTTGAATTTTTTGACGTGTAACCCTCCGAAAGCCTTTTCAAATATGCCTGTAATTTTTTATATTTCGATATATCAATACTTCTATATACAGGGTGTTCATTTGAAAATTTCCCACCACGGATTCATCGAAAACCACTGATTAAAAGAAAAAAACGCCGAGACACGTCAAAAGATTTGCCAAAGGGGACAACTGTTTAACCAAAAACTACTTCACCCCCTTTTACCCTCTGCCCCCCGGGGTCATCCCCTTAAAAATTTTAAATGGCAAGGGGTATCAAGTAACAGCTTGTTTGAAAGGTCTTTTAAAGTGCTTTATTTTGACGTTTGATTTTTTAAAATCGGTCGACTCGTTTTCGAGAAAATTAGAAAAATCTTTATTTATCTTAAGATAGAAAAAAAAACACACGAAAATATAACTTTTTATTTCAATAAGTGTTCAAAATATAGCCCGTTATTGGCCAAACAATAACATAGGCGATGTTCAAATTCCTGACGGACATTTTCAAAAACATGTTGTGGGAGATCATGGCAGCTTTCGATGATGCGTTGACGAAGTTCATCCAAACTTTTAGGTTGGGGAGTGAACACAATAGATTTCAAATGGCCCCATAGAAAAAAGTCTAATGGCGCCAAGTCAGGAGACCTGGCAGGCCATTCTATTGGCCCTCTTCGCCCTATCCATTTATCTGGAAACTCGTCGTCTAGCCATTGCCGAACCGGAAGAACATAGTGAGGAGGAGCGCCGTCTTGCTGGAAATATATTTCAGCCTCATCAAGTATAGGGTTTCCATCGTCTTCGATTTGGTTTTCAATGGTTTCAGTGATAAGCGGATTGATGGTATTTTCCAACATATCTAAATAAATGCCTCCATTTAAATTCCCATTAATAAACTATGGCCCAATCACTTTGTTTCCTAAAATGCCTACCCATACATTAATTTTTTGGGGGTACTGAGTATGCCCTTCTACAAAAGCATGAGGATTTTCATTGCTCCAATACCTGCAGTTATGCTTATTAACAAATCCATTTAGATAAAATGTGCATTCATCACTGAAGCAGATATTCTTTACATGAATGGTATTATCATTAATCGCTGCAGTCATTTGTTCACAAAACTCAACTCGCCTATCGAAATCATCTTCGGTTAACTCTTGCAATATTTTCATTTTGAATGGATAAAATTTATGTAATTTAGTAACTGTGTGTACAGAGCCTAATGAAATACCAGTCATCAACAATTTTCCGTAATGAAGTATTAGGATTTATGCCAAAATGACCCAAAACTTCAACTTGAGCGGCTTCATCCAAAACTCTACGATGATTACGTTTTTTATTTGCAACAGATCCAGTTTGAGTAAATTTAGTAACAAGGTCCAAAACATACCAATGCGAAGTTATCTTTTCCGGATGTCTGGCGTTAAATGTGACGGCAGTTTGCCGGGCACATTGATTTTGGGCACCATAAATTAGAATCATTTCCACTCTTTCGGCTAGTGTGTAAACCATTTTGGAAGTAAAATCTGAATCAATAAATTAAATTTCACTATCCCAAGATTGCCACAAAGGTAACTGACAGCCAAGCGCATCTCCCTTGTCTATGCTGACAGCAAATTAAATTCTTTCTTTTCCTTAGCAACCATAAAAAACTAAACAGGTATAAGAATAAATACAGTTCGCCCATGTTATCTGTGTTTATAAATAGATGGCTGAAAAAAAGTCGGGTTGTTATTTGGTTGCTGCCACGTCTAATCTTTCGAATTGCTGTTTATGTTGGTTTTTGAATACTTATTGAAATAGAAGGTGATATTTTCGTGTGTTTTTTTTCTATCTGAACAAATTAAGATAAATAAAGATTTTTCTAATTTTCTTGAAAACGAATCGACCGATTTTAAAAAATCAAACGTCAAAATAAAGTACTTTGAAAGACCTTTCAAACAAGCTATTACTTGATACCCCTTGTCATTTAAAATGTTTAAGGAGATGACTCCGAGGGGCAGTGGGGTGAAGTAGTTTTTGGTTGGAAAGTTGTCCCCTTTGGCAAATCTTTTGACGTGTCTCGGCGTTTTTTCTTTTAATCAGTGGTTTTCGATAAAACCGTGGTGGGAAGTTTTTAAATGAACACCCTGTATATTTAAACAACTTCTTAACATTGAGTATTTTGGACCACATCGATGAAGCCTTTTTAATTTTACTTTCTTTGTTAAAAAATGCTATCAGGACATTTTCTGATATATTTTTTACACTATTTTGCTCACACCATAGCTCAAAATCTGCATATTCTTTTTGATAGACATTGCGAGATTTCTTCGGTAAGAGATTATTTAAATTATCTTCAAATAATGGCGGCTGGGGTGCCTAATTGTTTTTTCTGTAACCTAGTGTTGCCAACCTCAAAAATAATAAAAATTTTGACTGGAAATTATTAACTACATTTTTCTTTAATTTCCTTAAAAATTACACAAATAGAAAAAGCATTATAAAATATTCGTTTCATAAGACATTTTAGAGCACTCGTCTCATTAGGACAGTCCCCGCTACGTGGCTCGTGTCCTAAACAGACGCGTGCTCTAAAATTGTGTCTTATGAAACTTATGTTCTAATATACTATTAGGAGATTAAACTCTGTTCTCGATTCTATAAAAAGAAGAAAGAAAACATGTTTGAAAGTAAAGGGTGAACACGTCTTCAATTTAGCTTAAATTTATAACTTTTATGTTCTTTTGTAAATGTTTTTTTTTTTTAATTCTATATTATGCAGTGACCATGACAATGACAATAATGTAATTTTCTTAAAAATAAAAACCTATTAATCCATACAGAAAAATAGTTTCCGGCATTATTAACTTCATATTAGCCTTCACTAAAGAAAACACTTCAATGCATTTTCGTTGGGAATTTGGACAAACACTGTAATTAAAAGGCACAATGCTAAAACTAATTATCAAACCATAAATCTTTAAGATTCTTTGATAATGTTTATTATTGTTTTTATATCCTAGTTATTCAGTGACAAGTTATTGACTTTTTTCCATTAATTCTTCGTATGTCAAGAGCGCAAATTTACCTTTTTATATATTTGCATAACGCATGCATCGTAATTAATTGATTTTCTGATTAAATATACTTCATTAGAAACAGAAAGGCTCTTAAATATATTTTTTAAAGAACAATAAGTTAGAGGTTTAATTTGTTTACCAGCTGCTTCTAATGACATTGATTAACTCTTGTGCATATATTTAATATTGCAACCTTGTTTAATGTTCTTGTGTCTGATGATATCATAATAACCTAAAAATTTGTTAACTTTTTCAAGAAGAGCTTATTATTTTTTTACATTTAATATTTACCTCTTTAAATAGCGGCACTTTGTTGAAATTAATTACTTCTAATAATGCAATTAATATTACAATCCATTACATTTTAAGGTCCATTAGTTTCAAGGATGTTTTTTTAAAAATATATCCCTAATTAATAACAAAAAATAGACAGTGTATCTATGGGTGCCTTATAATATTTTTAGGTAAGTTTTTAGTAAATTGATTTTGAACAACCAAATCATTAAAAATTGTATTAAAAAAATTGTTCTTTTTTCTTTATTTTACAAATAATACGGCAGTAATTCCGTAATTCGACCAAAGAGGAAGTAAAACAGCGATGACTCCTAGCATTAATACTATACTTCTGTTATCAGATTCAAGTCTAAAAATAACTAAACCATTTTATTATACATGGTTCTTTACTTCCAAATCCTTGACTGTTTCCTTTAGATATACAATATTTAAAACAGGCAACAAAATGTAACGACCATGAAAATCGAGATATTACGCCTTTTTATTTGCGGTCTTCTTCTTTTTTTCTGTTTGACCACTGACCAAAATAAAGGATGATCCAATACTCTTTATTCTGAAATTCTGATCGTGTTACTGCATCAATTAGTGACTGCAAAAAACCAGTTATTGTTGTTAGTAAATCAATTGTATATTGTGAAAAATACATTAATAATACGTATGGTTATGACATTTACATCATTTTCGTGCCTATGATGAAAAAACCCTAATACGCAAATAAAATGAAAATCTAATATTACACTGACGAATAAAACTAACGCATAACAAACTAATATAAATGCCACATCTGCTTAATTGACAAACATTCTGTAAATGTTATTGTTTTATTTTATTTAAAAATAAACGAAAAATATCCAGCAAGAATAGGTTTAAACCAGAAAAACTAAAAATTCAATAAAGACCTTAGCAGATTTGTTAAATCCTTTATCTTATATACATTTTGACCCGGAAAACGTAAATTGAGTCCCATTTCCATATTCCTACGTAAATTCAGTCCCAATGATAAAATCATACTATGTAAATTGAGTTCCGGATTTCGATGTAAGCTACGTAAATTGAGTCCCAGAATATTCTTAGAAATGAGAGTGTATAAGATTAGCGTGATAACAATATTTGCATTATATGAACAAAATTTACATTTTTTCTTACATTTTTTTAAGTTTATTGCGGTCAAGTGTTTAGACGATATTCTTTAGAATACACTAATATATATTTAATAAAAAAATGGAATGCTTGAAAAACTTTATTTCAATCTAATAAGAATTTACATTATATTTACATACATTAAAGCTTATGGGACGGTTATAATGGGAATAAATTTAAAATACATTTTTTTTACAAATTCAAATATGGAAATGCGTTCATTACACAAATGATGCATTGCTTCTTGTGAGGTATATTAATAAATAACAACTATTTAGAACAAACTACATTTAATTAGAACTGATTTAATTTACAATACACTGCTAAACCTGGCCACTCTATATAACCAGCCAAGCTTAACTAACTTTCGTCTCACCACGTCTTTCTTTTCGGTCTATCCCTAGTAACCCGATACATTATTTTATTATCGGGATCTAGCCTAAATACTACACGGCACAACACTCTTGGTTCATAATCTTATATAAGTGGTTTCATAGCGTTAAAAGATTGTTTCCAATAATATACGCCTTACAGTTCGACAATCCTGACATAGGTTCGTCCTCGAACCCAGAACATCATTGGACACCTCTTTGAAATAAAGATTAACAAAATGTTTTGACACGAAAAATATGTATCGTTCCGATATTTGTCAAGCGTTTTTGGATTACTTAAGTTCGCGTTTCTTTTTGCGACAGTCTTTCTCAAAATGTCCACTTATTTTACAAAAATTGCAAACTATCTTGTTAGCGCGACGAGAAAAGTTGTGTCCCATTGGACGCTTCTTGGGACAATTAAAACTGCGATGTCCCGGTTCGGCGCAATGATAACATTGACATTGCATTTTTAAATTGTCGGGTTTGTAGTCCGCGCGACTTGAACCCGGCATGTTAATATCACAACCCCTTAGGTATGTTAATAAATCCTCGGAGGATTTATAATTGCTTGCAAGCACTTTTTCCTGCTCAGGTATTTCCCAGTTGAGGCGTTGCAATTTAATCAACTTTTCTACGAAATATTGAACTAAATTTGTATTTTTGTTAGACGAGTATAACGCAGCGTCTTTAAATAATAAACCCGTACTTTGAGTGTCCACGTCAAACGTACGCCGTTTTTAACTGAGCCCAATTTTTGTGAGCAAATTCGCCCCCTAAATACCATTCGTGTGCGCGACCTACGAGCTTCGCTATCGCAAATCTAGTTGTGGCTACATCATCCCATTTAGAAAAGTAGGCCTTTTCTTCCACAAGACGAAGCCACTTATTAATAGATATTGTATTTACTGCAGGATTAAAGTCCGGAATACTTTCCCAAGAAAAATTAGTAGGGTTAATACTGACCTTCTGACTCTGCTTTAATACCTTTACCTCCTCTTGCAACAGCAGAATTTGTTGTTGAACTGTCAGCGGTGGAGTTGATGAACGATCATTACAATTTCCTTCGGATAAATGAGATTGGGAGTTCATAGAATCAAAGTCAATCAAAGCGATTTCTCTGTTGGCCATGTTGATATTCACTTAAATCACTAGAGCGTCTTAAGCACAATAAATTATTATGGTACACACTGTTTTAGGCTATGCACGCGACACTAGGTCGAACTCGACGTAAAAATTAAGTTTTTTTTCTTAATATGAAAACAGAAATAAAGGGGATTTATCCCACTTCTGACAAATTGTGAGGTATATTAATAAATAACAACTATTTAGAACAAACTACATTTAATTAGAACTGATTTAATTTACAATACACTGCTAAACCTGGCCACTCTATATAACCAGCCAAGCTTAACTAACTTTCGTCTCACCACGTCTTTCTTTTCGGTCTATCCCTAGTAACCCGATACATTATTTTATTATCGGGATCTAGCCTAAATACTACACGGCACAACACTCTTGGTTCATTATCTTATATAAGTTGTTTCATAGCGTTAAAAGATTGTTTCCAATAATATACGCCTTACATTCTCTTAAAAAGTTTTCTTTCTCAATTATTATGGGAGATTTTTTTGTTGATTTACTACTTCTAAGCTGAATATGTTTCACATTGAATCCCCTTAAATTAAATTAAATACGAAAATATTAGCATGTGGACTATTAAATAATCTATTTAATCGAGCATGAAAAGATTCACATGAATTTGTAGTCCTGTTACAGGAACTTGAAAACTCGGCCCATGCTTGCGGAGGAAACGTTGCCTCTTCGGATATATAATTTTCTAACACGTACTTATAAAACTCAATAACTTTTTGGTTATCAGGAAGTGCTGCCATTATATAATGGGTAAAAATATCTGATATGTCTTCAGGCTTTAAAAAAGGCAGTCCAAAGAAACATTTTAAAAATGTCGCTGTTTCTGATTCTGATTTATATTCCTGGGATAAACCAAGGGACTGAATCTTGCGATACCAACTTTGGCCAAGGTGAAAACGGCATCATTTAATTTTCGCTTTTGATAATGTTGATTGTACAGCTATATGTATGGCCTTTTCAAAATCAATAAAAATATTTATTGGTGAAAACGTTAATCCCACATTTATGCAGCCATTAAACATATTGAAAACAGTTCTTATAATATTCGACAGTTTTTATAGGAAGGAGAAAGAATGCAAGAGGCACATACGAGTTGCTATTTAAGGCATTAAAGGTGAGCAATTGATAAAAATATTTAGGACAACTCTTAAACGTACCATCTACATAAACATCACGTGAACGTCATAGCACTTCTAAGTTATTTTTCGTAAAGAATCCTAGTATCTTGCATTGAGAATCATTGACGATTACAAAGTCTTCGTTGACGTTCGTTTTGACTTCAATATTTGCCAATATACTAAGAGTCTCTTGAATGGATTTTGGTTGCGGGTGTCTTAACTGTCGTGAATTTTGCATGTTTCTTTAAATTAACGGTAAATCTGTACATGTAAGTGAATGGATATCACCTTCTTGTAAAGCCAAGTGTATAAGTTTAGCAGGTATTGCACATATCATCAGCGGCTTTTCGCTTTAAAGAATTGCAAACTTGTTCTCTTGCTCTCATTCATGAGAGTGCGGTGACGGGCCTTCCAAAACATCTTGATTTTTTTTCCTAGTTTCAGAAAAGATTTGCACGTACTTTTAGAACACATCCAACGTTCACTATCGTTGGCTAATGTTTTATGGAAACGAAATTTAAAGCCGTGTATTACTAGAAGGCTTCTGCCTCTTTGACTCTTTACAACTTCCATATTAAACTCACAGATGCATAGAAACAAATACTAAATAGCACTAAATAAGAAGAATAATAGCATGCTCATACGAAACAGAGGGGTGCAATAAATAATCATTATTGGTTATTGTGCAAATACCTGCGTACAGAAGGATGGTTGGCGTAGGCAGCAGGTACTACATGATAATTATCTGAGCTGACAATCAGGTACATATCTGGTACTCAGTTTACGTAAACTTTAAAAACACATGGGACTGAATTTACCTACATTGAAAGGAAATTAATAGACTCAATTAACGTCGACCCATTTTGACCATAGAGGGTTTGTCCAATCGGAAGACAACTGATAACAGAGAAATTTTCCGAAAGAAGTAAGTGAGTAATTTGTAAAATTTGGACCTAAATTGGTGTACAATGAATCAACAATTTGATAAATTACCCTCTAAAGATTTGTTGCAGTTCGTAGTCCAAGAATATTGGCAGGGCAGTTGAAAGGTACTCATAAATTTAAGCCGTTCGCATTTCCAATGGTTTGGAGGAAACCTCGGAACAAGGTGGATGACTATTATTTTTGCATCACTAATGCATTCATCATTTATAACCTCATTATTTCCTCTACAATCAGACCAGTGCCCAATGATATCTCGTTTCCCATTCTCCAGCGTCCTAAAAGTTACACTCTTGATTCGGAATCGGAATCTAAAAAATACCAGAAGCTGGACTAAGCTACATCTTTAATCACTCAAGCTGAATTAAGTGATATTGTTTATGACTTGGATGTTCCGAAGACAAAAGCAGACTTTCTTGTATCCCACCTGCAGCAATGGAACCTTTTAGAAAAAGGAGTTAAGGTATTCCCATACAGGAAAAAACAAGCAACAGCAACATTCTTTTTTGTAATGGATTAATGACAGAACTTAGCTTGGCATATACACCAGATCAATGGTGGTTATTTATAGATTCGTCTAAAACAAGTTCAAAAGCTGTTTTACTTTTTTATTAAAACGAATATCCATGTTCAAAGAGACGCATAACAATACTAAGACATTACTAAAGGGTTTTTTCAATTAGGACGAGTCGAAGTTGGCGGCCTGTGGCGGCCATGTTGTATTGACGGTATCTGTTTAACCTAGCCGCGTTCGGCAAATACATCAGACCGCTTAGTTTTGATCTGAATCGTTCGTTTATGACATCTGGATGTGGGGGAAGTAAATGTCAACCGTTCGGCAATTAAAATCTGAGCGCTCTGACGATAATCTTTTTGCTCGGAGTTTTTGATCGGATGAAAGCGATTAATCTCAAATCTCAGCTATCTGAGTTAGTGAGGTTAAGTTTGATTTGAAGTTTGTTTTTAGTTTTGGTTTGAAATTTGCTTTGGGACTGGGAGGACCTTATAAGAAAGTTAACTTTAAAAAATGAAGGAAATAGAACTTTATGATGCGGAAGAACAAAAACGGTTTACCCCTGAACTAACCTTTGTCTTCATTGGTTTACCATATTAGGCAATCCAACGATGTGTCAAATTACGATTTGCCTGCCACGGCCATATTGAATTCGTTCCACAGAACTCAAAAACATTCAACGAACAGTTCAGTATGGCCGTTGAAGGCACGAATGAATACACAGATTCAATGCTTAGTTTACAGTCGAGTCTTGTGCTGTGTATAGATATACACTTGCCATTGTTAACATCTCCAATAACGTCATCAACTTTAAGTATTATTAAATATAAATAACAGAAAAAAACACATATTGAACAACAATAACTTAATAAAATACACAAAACCAAAATCGCGATTTACACTTCAAACTGTGACGTTTGCCGTCGACTGCCATATTGGAAGCACTTTGTGACTCCAATATGACCGTGGCAGGCAAACATAACCTGGTTTGGATTGCCTAATTGGTGACAGACGAAAATTTACCAAAATCTTAACGTCTTCCTCATCATCGTCTTCAAACATAAGTTGATAGCAAAGAGGATAGGACAGTTGATCTATCCCTTCAATTAGGGCCAATACAACAGTAGGAATACTCATTTTTAGTAGAAAAGGGGAAAAATAGGTTATATTTCTTGAATCAAAACAAAGCAGTTTGACTTTGACAGAGATCAGTTGTTTGGTACCGTTCTTTTATTACAAATTTCTCCGACTGATCTGTGGTCACGTGACAAAAAAATCAATTCAATCGCAGATGTATTTGCCGAACGCAGCTCCTGTTGTTTATTATTCTGTCACTGATGCCAAATCACCACGACAGGTTAAACGATTGAGCAACACGTCCAAATGATAAAATGTTATTATCAAAATGAGTGTTCGTTAGTTCTAACGTTGCGTGCGTTGCGCTTATTTTACGGCAGACGCAGTGGCCCTTCAAAGTTGACTCTCCAACGTTTGGTGGCCAAATTCGAGACGATCGGTTCCGTAAACAATCAGCCAACATCTGTACGTTAAAAAAGCGCCAGATCGGCCGAGAATACCGCTGCTGTCCGTAGAAGTGTGCAGGAGAACCCGAGGCAGTCAATGCCTCGTCGTGCACAAGAACTTCGCCTTTCGGAGACTTCAACTGCACCCATATAAGATCCAATTGACCCAGGAGCTCAAAGTTAATGACCATAGACAACGCCGTTTGTTTGCTGACTGGCTTCGGAGCGTTTGGAAGAGGATCCTAATTTTGGCAAAAAAATCATCTTTAGCGACGAGGCGCATTTTTGGATGAATGGCTTTGTGAACAAGCAAAATTGCCATATATGGAATAACGCCAACCCACAAGAGGTTCATCAGGTGGCAATGCATCCACAAAAAGTGTCTGGTGCGGATTTTGGGCCGGAGGCGTCATTGGCCATCACCGTCAACGGCGACCGCTACAGAATGATGATTACCGATTTCTTTTGGCCCAGACTGAACAATATGAGTGTGAACGACATGTTGTTCCAGCAGACCGGTGCTACGTGCCACACAGCGGACGCCACGATGAACATTCTGCGTGAACGATTTGAGGGCATGGTATGGATATCTCTCGCAGAGGTGACGCGAATTGGCCACCACGATCATGCGATTTGACCCCGCTGGACTATTTCTTGTGGGGTTTTCTGAAGTCTCAGGTCTATGCCAATAAGCCGCAATCGACCGATGCCTCTAAAGTGAATTTAACCCATACTATCTCTCAAATTCACCCGGATCTATGCGGCAGAGTCATTGAAAATTGGACCACTCGGATCCGTGCCACCGTGAAAAGCCGCGGCGGACATTTAAACGATGTCATATTCCATAAATAATGGCATACATAGACCTTTCAAATAAAAATAGAATTTCGTTAATATCCTACACACAGCTTGTTTTATTCCATTTTAACATCGACCCGTCCTTATTGAAAAACCCTTTATGTGCAGGTTTAAAAGTGGTAGAATTATTTACAGGGCTGCAATTAGGATATACAAAATTATGTTAATGAAAGACTAAACTTTAAGTGAGAGCCTTCAATTTTTTTTTTAGAAGAAACAACTGATAACAACCAACTAAAGATATAGACATTAGTTTTGTTACGAAGTTATACCGACCTAAATGTAATAAAGAGGAAATTAAAAATTTAAGGTACATCATGCACAATAGAATAATGTGCCGTCAGGGACCATCTGCCACTTTTAACTTGGCATCACTACCTCCAACTAGAGATGCTCACAATTTGATAATAACATTAAATATGTGACAATTTGTATGGTTATACTTAAAATTTGTCCATGGGTGTAAATATTCAGGTTACTTCTGATACATTACGTCCACCCTTTTTCACCACCCAGAATTTCTCCGAGCGAGAGCAGGTGTTCGGTGTCCAGATTTTTTTCACTAGGATAAGCCTTTAAAATGCTAAAGAAGCCGGTAATGACTAATGACAAAATTAATAACAGGTACTTTGTTTTTAATGCCCCGAAGAGGATTACAATAATTATTTGCAAATTATAATTCTAAGATTACGATCTCTTTTCTTCTTCATTTATAAGAACCTAAAATAAGACGATGATCATAGTTTATTTTCATTTTATTGCCTTAATTAACCAGTAATATAAAAAAAAATAAGAATTCATCCATATTAAGTAGCGGCTTTGAAAAAATACATTTTATTATTTGCCGGATTCTTTGAAGGCATTAAATGGGTGATTCTCCTCAATAAAGATATTTCTATAGTAAATGACGTTGGCGTGAATCGTTTCTTTGCATTAAAAGTCATCGCAATGCTTGTTAAATCTTTTTTGGCCGGCAACAATTCTTTTGTCCAAATTTTTAATAACATGCTATGCTATGCCCAAGTTGGGTTCTATCTTACTAATTATACGCCGAATCATATTCTTAAGATCTTGAATTGTTTGTAGATTGTTGACATACCTACACCTTTACGTAGCCCCAAAGGAAATAATGAAGTGGTGTCAAATCGCGCGATCTCGGTGGCCAATTATACAGTTTATTGAAAGTAGTCTATAGTGAAATTTGGTTCGCAAAAATTAATTAATCGGGTCTTGGAAAAAGCCAGTCTTTTGGTAATTTATATGTACTGTTTGGTAGAGAATTAATGTGGTATGAGTTCATTTTGCGACACGTCTGTTCGTCTGAAGTAATTTGTTATGACTTTTTTGTTTGACACTTTTCACTTCGAAAAGTAAATAGCTTGGGTTTTAGTGTCGTTTAAACAAACTTTCCATCTTTTTAACCATTTTTTCAGAAGTTTTATATGGTGTTGCAGCTTTGAGACTACTAACCTGGGCTGTTTGGCAGTGGCGGTAATCGCAGTATCGTCAGCAAACAGTTAAAGCTGTGTTTGACCAAATTTTGGGATCTTACTGGTATAAATATTGTACAGAGCCGGTGCAAGAGGGGAACTTTGAGGTACTCTGGCTCTGACGTGTTACACAGTTAAAACCGCATTTTCTGACGAAACTGGGAAAGTTATGTCTTCCGTCGTACCAGACCTTGTCGAAAGCTTTACTCACGTCGAACAGAACCGCACCCGTGTAAAATCGGCGATTGAAGCCCTTGAGAACATTGGACGCCAGTCTTGTCGTTTAGCGCACCGTGCAATGAGCAGATCTAAAACCGAATTGCTCTGATGGTAAAATATTGTTGTCGAGTACAAAATCCGTGATACGATTCAGTAGAAGTTTTTCAACAACCTTGCCCAGACATAATAGCAGACTGATTGGTCTATAACCGGCAACCAATGTTAGGTCCTGTCCTGGCTTAAGTATTAAAATAAGCTTGGCTTTTTTCCACACTTGTGGGAAGCGGCCTTTTTCGATTATAGCCTGTGCAATGCTTACTACATCCGTGAGAACATTATCAGGCAAGTTTTTTAACGCCTTAACTTTTACACAGTTAAAGCCCGCTGCCTTTTTAGGTTTAATGAAACTTAGAATATTTTTAACCTCCTCCAGATTAATATTTCGAAGGTTTTGAATAGGATGTTCTATTGAACGATAAATCTATCTGTACTGTTCTGGAGACCGCCGCATCTCTCTGCTGGTCCGTCGTCGTGTTATCGCTGAATTGCTCACGAAGGTTGTCCACGAACAATTCAACTTTGAGCCTGGGATCAGAAATCATTGGTGGTAATATCTCTGATGAAGGACATAGGTTTCTACCACCCTTCGTCAGAGAACTAGCCATTTTGTAGACGCTATTGTCCTTAGATTCCTGAAGCTATGATCCTACCCCCAGAAGACGCTTGTTCCTAAATGAGTCTACAAACATGCAACATTGCCCTGTTAGCTTCTGCCTTAATGCGGGGGTCACCAGTACGGTATGCACGGTTCATCAGTCTATTTTTAATACGAATCTGAGTTTTTAGTTCGTCTGAGAAGGCGCCCTACTTTGAAAACGTTGTGACTTTCGTAGTAGAGGCATCAGCCATGGCGGTATTAATGGAATCGGTGATTCTGTTGACAGCTACATCGATAGGTGGTATTGGTTCGTTGTTTGCGAGGATGCGTCTAAACATAGGCCAACAAACAGTAGTATTTGAAACAATGCTCAGGTATCTGTTGCATTCGCCGATAAATTGCTTGCTGAACAAAGTAGACCCTTAATGTGTTAGGTTAGTTTTTGCTCCTGAAAAGAGAATAACCCATTTTGTCCTTAATGTCTCCTTCATTTATAACGTCTTAATAACGTGATCATTATATTTTTGTTACACTTGTCAGAATTAGTCGTTGCTTCTATACCGAGGACCGAGACCGGAAACTAAAAAACGTGATAAATTTCATCGTCCAGATTTCAAGCTGCTGTCGAGATTATTTCGTCAAAACATAAAAACAGGCCATCAATAATATTAGTGTACTTTTATAGCTTATTTGGGGCATTATATAAAAATGGGCATTCTTTGCTACAGTTGCTTACTATAGCCGGCGGAGTTTGGGAGAATTGCCCTTTTAATGTATTTTTTTAGTAAAATGACTAGGGCCATTATATTTTTGATTTAGCTCTCCGGAGGCCGGAAATCAAAAAAAGGTGATAAATGTTATTAGGAATTACACACATAAAAGTGAAGTACTGTTTCAACGAAATAATTGCTCTCAGAAATATTTATTTACTTACAATTTAGATGTTAAATAAAAAGAACTTCTTTACTTTAAAGAAACAATAAGATTTAAAGTGAGAAAAGAAAAATTTCAACTTATGTGTTCAATTTAAGAGTCCATCACGGTAAACCCTGACCGGCACGCAACCGACTATACAGCAATGTAAATTAAATAGGGTTTTGTGCGCTCAGCTGTCAACGAATTTCGAAAAAAGTGGTAAATTATTTAGCTTTGGTTAAAAGGCTATTGAAAGACAACTCTTTTTGCTAAATTAGCAATGTTGCAGATTTTTCTATTTGGCTTTCGTTTTCGAAATGTATGCAGTAATATATTTATCGTTGTTAGAATTGCAACTTTACGCATCATTTTTTCCACATGTAAGTCCTTAATAAAAAATCTGCAACAGGGTAAATCTAGCAAATAGAGTTGTCTTTCAATATCCTTTTAAAAGGCAGAATTAAGACTTTTAAATTATAAACAAACAAGAGCACAAACAACGAAAAATCAGAATCAAAGTCAAATACCGTCAAAGATAGTTTGGTCACTGAAAAAATATCTATTGTATTTAATTCCTCACGAAAAGAAAGTAATCCAAATGAGACTTTCATCGCCTTCGATCGCGCTGGCTTGCGATAGAACGAAAGTTTCTAATAGGGCTGCGGCAATAATTGGAAGTTCTGTACCTACTTGATTGGTTTCGCAAATAGACACAACAAATATATGATACCTAGAACCTAGACAGAATGAAACTTTGAAGACAAAGACAGAAATTGCGCAAAAACATTGTAAAGAAAGAAACAGAAAATTTGACTATATTTCGATAGTCGAAAAGACAAAACTTTAGTTATAAAAGTTAAAGGAACTACATCGCACCGCAAAACCAGGACTGGAGAACATTATGTGTTGGTTTACGAACCATGATCCATATATATAGGACATGTTACACGGTTGTCTGGATCAGCCGCAAATATAAAATCAAGTATAGTCAGTAAAACATCATATTGATACAACAAAGATTTTGGCTATTGGGTGTGAGGGAACAGCTGTTAACACGGACAGAAGGGTGAGGTTTTGAGGTTGCTAGAAGAATACTGTGGTATCTAAAATTGTTTATTATACAGCGTGTAACAGAAGTATGGAACGCTTTAAATATCTTTAATACCGTTTGTCCGATTTAGCTCAAATTCGGTATCCGTATATAAGAGGTTATCGCGGAGCTGCTAGTGACATTTGCAATGTTGCCAAATTTACAGTTTTTTTAGCAATTTAAAGTATTTTTTTTTTAAAGGAACACCCTATATAATATTCAAAAAAATGATTCTGCAACAAATTCTAAATAACTTTTATATAAGTTACGTAATGTCTAAATCTAGCCATTTTTTTATATTGGGGTTTAAATATCATAAGAACTTCTTATCCAAGAAAACTGATAGAGATATAAGTAGGTCTTGGAAATTTGTGACACAATTAAATTCTGACAGCGACATTGACAACCCTTCAGAAGGTATTTGTGCTTCATAATTTATCAGTTTTAATAATTCTTAAAATGGATTTACTAACGGAAACACTGCGAATAGAAATACTAATGATATTGGGTTACGGGGATCTAAGGCGAACACAGCAGGAGGTTGCTGAGATTTTTAATGATAAGTATCCCAACTGAAATCCAATAGCACGGTCCACAGTAAGCAAAATTTTAAAGAAATATAACGAAACTGGCCATGTAAAAGACATTTCAGAATCTGGGCGTCCAAAAACTGCGAAAAGCGGCGATAAAGCTTTAGATATTTTGCTTAGCATAGAGGAAAATTTACACCTGTCTACTCGAATTATTGGCGTCGATTACAACACATCGCACATGTCGGTAGATCGCGTATTAAAGTGTGAGAAGTTTCACCCATACAAAATTCACCTGGTTCAAGAACTTTCTGAGGATGACTTTGACAGGCGTTTAGAATTCAGTGAGCAAATGATGGATTTGTGTAATGCTAATCCAAATTTTATTAATAAAATAATGTTTTTCGATGAGTCGACGTTCTGTCTTAATGGAAATGGTAACCGGCATAATATTCGTTATTGGTCCAAAGAAAATCCTCAATGGATTCGAGAACAGCACACCCAATTTCCGCAAAAAATTAATGTTTGGGCAGGCATTATAGGGCAAAGAATAATTGGTCCATTGTTTATGGATTATAATTTAAATGCCGATAGATATTTGCAGCTTTTAAGAAATGAAATTGTTCCTGCTCTTGCGATCAGTGTCAATAAACAAAATTTTAGACGACGTTGCGGGATTAAATGAGGAAGTATGGCTGCAACAAGACCACCACATTACGTCAAACAAGTACGGAAGTATTACAATTAAGTGGCCAGCTCGGTCACCAGATCTGACTCCACTCGATTATTTCTTGTAGGGACATTTAAAAAGTGTGGTCTACAAGACAAAGCCACATGATATAGAATACCTAAAACAAAGAATTGAAGTTGAGTGCTGACGAATCGAAAGATATTCTTTCTAATGTTTTAAATACTTTTCCGCAATATTTAGCATATTGTCAAGAAGTAAATGGAAGACACTTTAAACATCTAATTTGATTTCTTTATTCTGTAATAAGCAAGTTTAAACAATAATTACCTTACAATAATGTTTCAACAAATTCTCAATTTTCGAGCTCGAATATTAGAAAAATGGCTAGATTTAGACATTAAGTAACTTATATATAAGTTATTTAGAATTTATTGCGGAATCTTTTTTTTGAATAATATATAGGGTGTTCCATTAAAAAAAACTATTTTAAATTGCTAAAAAACTGTCAAATTGGCAACATTGCAAATGCCACTAGCAGCTCCGCGATAACCTCTTATATACGGATACCGAATTTTAGCTAAATCGGCCAAACGGTATTAAAGATATTTAAAGCGTTCCATACTTCTGTTACACGCTGTATACGATTCAGTGCGGGCCTGTGTAGACCCCAGTCTGGTTTTAAACAGACGTCAACACGAGTCGGTAAGTCATTCTCTTAGATGTGTGAACGGACTATAAACCATTGCAATGTCTTATTTGTCAATAATTGAATGGCACTGAACTTCTATTACAGCATCTTTTGCAGCATTTAGATGGACTGGACATCGGACAAGTGAACTACGTGAATATTCCGGACCGATTGGTAAAAAAATGGTTGAGCGTGAGAATCTTCAAATTTATCTCAATTGAATCAGCTTTACCTGAAGTTGAAATAATACAGTTCAGTACGGAATAAAAATATTTGTCAGGAATATGTCGTGCTGTTACTGGTAAATGCAGTGATAGCTTAGCTCAAAGAGATCCTGGCAAAGTATCTCATTCTCGATTATTTCGCTTATACATTGGAACAGATTCTTCATTAGAGAACACTGAGAAAATTATCCAATACCTGATAAAAAAATTAAATATCAGTTATTAGAATTCCGCATACGTATTTGGACAGCGCAACAGTTCGCTACTGTAACTAATCTCGCTTTGCTAAAATGTGGTTATAGTGGTAATAATTTACTTTGTATACCGTTTATAAGAATTGCTCAGAGCTGCACATTCCTGTCAGAACAAGAAAACCCTGCAATGTTTATATAAAGATGCGTCCGCCCTAACTCGCAGTATTTAATAATTGGCCGTCTAATAAGTAGCGCGACGCGTCATTTCTGCTGTAAATTTCCAAAGGTTACCTAAAAATCTGCAAATAGTGTAACAATCTCAACTCCTCATAGAAGTGGAAGGAAAAAAGATCCTATTTGGATACATTTCATAGAAAAATCTAATAACTGAAGGAAAATTAGAGAATAAAGCTAAATGCAAAAAATGTAGACATGAAATGCAAGGTCTTGTCGAACGGATGAAAGTTCACTGGCACAAGTGTAGTGAAAGTGAAGTACCTACAGAAATCGAAAAGGACAATATTATAACAGGAAAAATTTTTAACATTCACTTAAAAAGATTAGTCGAAGATTACCTAACAATACTTAAGCCTATCTCTATCGCAATAGATAGACTACAAAGAAACAGTGCCCGTCTTTCAGATGTTGTGGAAGAATTTAAAATATTAGAAACTCATTTAGACAAAACAAACATAACTTTAAATCAACTGCCAAAATTTAAGAGGCGTTATGAACAGTGTATGACCCTGTATCATTTGTTGGCATATCTTCTTGACTCAACAAAAACTCAGCAAACACTAACAGAGAGTGAAAAAAATGTTGCTTTAAAAGCTGTTAAAGAATTAGATTCAAATGGTGGTTTACTACCACTCAGAGTCAAGTTTCTTGCCAGATCAGAACTTTTCACTGATATTATGTTTCATGATGATATTCTTCAGAATGTAAAACCCATAGATTGGTGGAAGTCGCAACAAAATATACCCATTATTCAAAAAGAGTTCTTCATAATTAGACAATTACTTTGTGCTGCTGCTTCTTCCGCATCAGTCGAGAGATGTTTCTCAACATTTGGTTTAGTCCATTCCAAACTCAGAAATCGATTAGGAACGGAAAAGCTGCAAAATTAGTTTTTTGGTACAAGCACTACAATTAACTAAAATAAACATTATTTAGGTATAGTGGTTTTATTTTTTTGATATAATAAACCATTAATTAAAATTGAGAGTTTTTACTTTCTCTTAATTATAACTTATCAGAAATTTTGATTTTAATCATGATATAAATTGAAAAAAATCAAGTGATTTAAATCGCGATTTAAATCAATTGATTAAATCCTGTCAACCCGGTTAATAAGGGATAATTGACAAAAAATATACAGAATAGTTATTTATACTACAAGGGATGTAAGTAACATTTACTAGTCCAGAACGACGAGGGCTGGCAATAAAGTTCGAGACTAGTAAATATACTTACATCCCATGAAGCATATAACATTTTTTCTTCTCCCCGCAGAATTTATTCTTGGATTTTTATTAATTTAATTCGATACTTTTCGCATGAAATTATGGAATGCTTTGACCGGTTTCTATAGCATCATAAGCATTGTTATTTTATCAACAACGTCAAGCTGATATTGCCGTAGATAGGGGGGGGGGAGCAGGGGGGCCCGGCCCCCCTAGAAAACTCCTGGCCCCCCCTAGAAAAGTGGTCTAAATGCATATAGGGTGTGTACCGTGATTTGGGTGCCTAGGACGCACGTACCATTGTAGCCATTGTATCACATACATTTATTCACCACAGTAGTGACGGTATTTATCTCAAAAATAATTTTTTTTTTACTTATTTTATGTAGTTTAAAATAAATAGTAGCATTTCAGATGGGGCGGCCGCCCCAGGCACTAGAATTGGAAGGGCGGTATTTTGAAGATTTTTGATCCTTGACCCTCTGCTTTCCCCAGAATATTAAAAATTTAGAACGATTACTAACGAAACCTGTATTTTAACGTCTATTTTTACCTTAAAAATTTCCTACTTTTCACCTAAGGTCTTTGACCTTGAAATCCTAAAAAACAGTTTATTATCAAAAATTTTTACCACCCAAGGGTGGTAAGTTGACTTACAACCCGTCGTCAAGGGCAATCGATACCTTTTTGGTAATTGTTACTTACGTCCTTCAAAACAGTGCAGTGTCAAAATGCGTTGTTTGCAATATAGGGAGGAGAAAAACGTTTATCTTGTTTCCAGCTGTTGAATCAGCATGGTTACAGAATGCATTTATATTGCTCTTTTTAATAATTTCCCGCAGAATATTTATATTATTTCAAAAATGGTGTCTGCATATCAGCTATTCTATTCTGAGGTTGAAAGCTTACCCTGCAAAACCCTATATTATGGTTCCTTTTAAAATAAATTCACATCAACTCATCAACATAAACCGGAACAAAAAAGAGTCGCAAGTCAGGAGTTTCTTTTTTGTTCCTGTTTTGTCCTTTACTAATCCATCTAACCAGGAGCGGCGGAACATTTTTAAAGCGGGTGTTGAGTTGTTCAAGCCAAGATTCGTACTATTCGAGCCCCCCCCCCCCCCCCTTTGGAGACCGAAATCCGAAATATAGAAAAAAATTGCAATGTTTCAGACATATGTAAAGGTTATACAGAAAAAGTTTTTTCGGTTGCATTTTTTCACAAATTTATGTTTTTATTGCGATAAGATCCTTTAAGTAAGATAAGTAAAGCTTTATCGGGTATGGCGTAAAAATATTCCGTGTTCAATCCCACATAGGGAATTTTTACGCGTGTTGAGCTTTAAACACACACAACAGGTATTCCGCCGCCCCTGCATCTAACTGTTTGTAAAAATAATATTAATTTTGAAAAATCCAAGAAACTAACCGGCACCAACATAATAGTAATTACATTATGTAACATTTCTTTTCAGCCTTCACTTTTTACTCAATTATTAAGAAGCTCTTGGCGGCTCAAGCAACAATTTTTAATGAATCATTTCTTGTGATGACAATGACACTAAAATAACTGATTCCTTTTTGCGGCTATACCCACTCACTGTGCCGTAATTGCAATATAATTATTCGGTGTCTTCGAGCCTTAAATAATAACGTTAGAATCACAATAATCAAAACCGAATTACCAACTGTAACAAAGCAGGAATGAAATAATTCTCGACACATTCAACGCATGGACTCTTCAAATTGTAAATTAGCATTACTGGTAGAGCTCATCATTACTTTAGATTGGCGTGGTCGCGTACCATGCTTTAACGTACCTACTGCTCAATATGCATGCAAGATTTGTTCTCGTGTTCTAGAATAGAATAGAATATATTACCTTCATAGTTTCAAGTTTGCACATAGGATTGTCAAAATATAGAAACAAAATATCTTTAAAACTATATATGAATACAACATACAAATATACAAAAGTTTGTTTACATAAAAATAAATTGAAATACGCAACATGAATGGTAAACTAGGTATGTCACCAATCAAAAGAACGGTTTTTAGATTCTGCGGTTATATCTGAGTAACTTTTAATAACCATATTCTATATCTATCTCCCATTGTTCTTTAGATATTAATTATTTTGTTATTTCTTGCGGCCAAAAAAGGAATAACAAAGAATCAAATATAGTAGGTATCTATGGATCAAACGATCTAAAATTTTTGAAATAATTAAACAATATGCAAGCGTTTCGGTTGAATAACAAATTTGAAAAATATTTTATACAGGGTGCCCAAAAAATATGTTTCGGTGGGCCTTTTCGAAAAAGTACCAAAGGTCACCTTTTCCAAATGAAACACTCTGTATATTATTAGAGCAGATGATAGGGCTACTTGAACCTGCTAGAAGATGGCGCTGCATCTATTGCACCGCCTACGTGGCCAAATGTCGTCGGTTTAGGAAGTTTATTTTATCCGAAAGTAGGCATATTATGTGCTTGACATGTATTAGCGAATATGACGATAACTATAGGGTTCGCAACTGCAGGTTTTAAGCAGTATTTATTTGTTCCTTGATGAATTGATCCTTCACTATTATGTTGTAGGGATTAAGATACCATCATTACCAACTAGTCTGGTGATAGTCTGGTAGTGGCTAGAGATGACTAGTATTTACTAGAGAGCAGGGAAGTTACTAATTTACTGATAATAATAAATAATAATATTAATAATAATAATAATAATAATAAACATCTTTTATTGTTAATTCACTCCATAAGTAACAGAATATTTCAGAACAAGGAAAACAGAACACTGACAATGAAGGCGAGGTTTATAGCCATTGGCTATTCTTACACTTAACCTCTAAGCGAGTGAAAAAGATTTAAGCTATATATCAACTTCTACAATAAATCTTCTATACATAATAAATCTGTAATATCAATAATTATTTACAATGATACATCAATTAAACAAGGTGCTCTTAGTACAAAAAAAAGAGAAGAGAAAAGACAATTAAAAAGATAAGCACCAGAAACAGACAATAGTTGTAGGCAAAAAACCTAAAAATATAATTAAAAAAAAAAACTTATTCATGGCTACCATTAACAACTTTATACAGTTTCATAGACTCCAAATCCTAACATGTTACAAGATAATAGATAATAAGAAAGATTTTTTTTTATTTTGTACTTAGTGCAAGTTTATTGAATAAAACATAATATCCGTAGAGCGCTTTCGGCAGTTACGCCATCATCAGTACTACCTACAAAGCAAGAAAAGAAAAATCAACAAATTGTGAAATTTTACGAATCTTTGATGGTTAAAGTTACTTGAAAATCTTAGATAAAACTCAATGTAAAAATTCTCACCAACTTCTCGTTACTTATGACTCAACAATTTCCAGCTTTAAAACATCCAAAAGTGTCTGGAAAAATTTGTGAACTTCCTCCTGATATTCCTTGTCTCTCTGTTTTCCTCTGAACGTCCTAAAGTACCCCAAAAGTTGTGTTATAAATTTCCTTGTCAATATTTTTGGTATCTGCATCAAATAATCTGCACTTTTTTGGCTGGCTATGTGCGAGTCCGTGTTGGTCAGTATTTTAAAGAAAACTAATAGTCTGTTGCGATTAGGGGTCTTCAGGTGTTTGTCCAATTCATAGAAAAAATTTGGCAGGATTTTTGGGGTTAGCTTACCAACTATAATGTCATACAAGGGATATTGTAATAGATAATAGGCTGAGAACCAGTCCATAGGTTCAGATCAGAGATACTCGAGTAATACAATATAACCCTTGATACAAGCAGGCAGCCAGCCATCACATATTCTATCTAGAATACTGATTTAACTGCTGCGGTAGTAAAAATTGCCTATACATTCTTTTAATGCATATTACTATCAGTTTTTAATTTTTAGGTAGATACCTACCTATTTTAGAGCAATATTAAATGTTGTTAAAATATATAAAATAAATATTTCTATACTTTAGTATATTATGAATATATTAATAAATATGTGTAATATCAAAAAAATCTGTCAAGCAAAAGGTGAAAATATTTGTTAAAATATTTTTTCAATATTGGTGTACTACTAGGGTAGTAAGTCATGTACAAGGAAATTGAAATTTTAATATTCTCCGCGTTATAGCCAAAGTTCAAATTTTTATTTAACCTGTAACAAGGAAAATATTAAGATTTCGATTTTTTGTTGTTGCATGACTTTCTATCTTTACTTTACTAATTTGAAGAAATAGTCCATTCTCAAAGTGGAGTTGAAATATAGGGAGAGGAACGAAAGTCAAAAAGTCTTTCTCCACTGATTTTATAAGGAGCAATCAAAGGCTCAATTTTATAATAAAAAATCGTCTACATGTTTCGAAGGTAGTGACCTTCATCTTCAGGAGACAAAATTAGTGTTGCTGTTGATATTAGCAAAAAAGAGAAAATTATTGGTGGAAGATGACGTTGATGGAGCTTCAAGATTTGAAATTTGAAAATGTATTAAGCAGTGATAATCAGCATACTGAAATCTTAAATCAAAATTTTAATTAAAAGTACTTATGAAATGTTTGTCATATTTAGTAGGTTTTAAGGAAAGATGATGTCCTTTCTATGAAAGTTTCAAGAAGGGATATATAAATGGAACTGTGGGACATTTCAATTCATTTAAAGGCAAGGAAGAGAGATTTTGTTAGAATTTAAGAGTGAATTCATTTTGTTGAAGACACATTATAAAGGTTTAAAACATATAATGAAAATTTTTGGGGGTACTTAGGACCTAAAGCCTAGCAATTGATGCAGAACACGTTTTCAGTTCTCATTTTAATTGTGTTTGTCTCCCTGTTTCCATCTTTGATAAATTAAAGATTTTGTATTTTTAAAAAACTTTTAATTTTCTTATCAATCATGATTGATTAATTCTCTACAAAACATGAGACTTACTTAATTACGGGTGATGGGGCCATAGGTCCTAAGTACCCCCAAAAATTTTCATAGTATGTTTTAAACCTTTATAATGAGTCTTCAACAAAATGAATTCACTCTTAAATTCTAACAAAACTCTCTTCCTTGACTTTAAATTAATTGAAATGTCCCTAAATTCTATTTATATATCCCTTTTTGAAACTTTTATGGAAAGAACATTATCTTTCTTTAAAACCTACTAAATATGACAAACATTTCATAAGTACTTTTAATTAAAATTTTAATTTAAGATTTCAGTACGCTGATTACATTCACTGCTTAATACATTTTCAAATTTCAAATCTCAAAACTCCATCAACGTCATCTTTCACCAATAATTTTCTCTTTTTTGCTAATACCAAGAGCAACACTAATTTTGTCTCCTGAAGATGAAGGTCACTACCTTCAAAACATGTAGACGATTTTTTATTATAAAATTGAGCATTTGATTGCTCCTTATTAAGTCAGTGGAGAAAGACTTTTTGACTTTCTTTCCTCCCCCTTTACTTTACTATTTAGAGTCATTCCTCCAATCGTATTTTCCGATCCTTCTATTTTAAAATCAAGTAAATTTGACTTCTTGAATGAAGAAAGTGTATATTTAGTCTTAACTGGATAATTTTAACACTGTCCTAAGTTTCCTTTTAAGATAATAGTTTCTTAAATGAAACAACGACGACTAACTTAATTGAATAATTTTAAAACTAAAATATTTTTGACTTAAAAGAGAAATTCTTCATTTATGAATACGAAAATATCTTGGATAAGATCTGCGGATTTCTTTCGGTGAATCAAAATAAACAAGAATATAATATGCTATAGTATATTTTCTTCGTTATATACAAATCACTAAATATCTTGGATGAATGCAAATTGATTTGACTGAAGCATAATTTTTTTTCCGTGATGGAGACCTACCATTATACCAATCACCTCCAGACTTATTTTTATTTAGTATCTGTTCCTTTTTTAAGATTCTGTAGAGTAGTTGACATATTAATAGCAAAAGAAAATTATTTATCATCATGCAGATGTTTATTTTATACCCAAAGATATGTACCGGGTGTCCCACTAAGAATGGCTGTCGGCCGTATCTCATAAAGTGTTAGTCGTATGGCTTGCGGAAAAAAAATATATTAGGTAAAGTGGTCATGAGAAATTGCTGGAAATTATTTTCAAGTTTCTCAAATTGGCGCTAGAGGGCGCAACAGTAACGGTAAATATGAATCACGAAGTTTCCTCAAAAGTCGCCTAGTTAAGGTATCCCGAAAATAACATTTTTGTATATTTCGAAGATTTATTAATAAAATTCACCTATAGAACGTGTTCGTCACTTTTCAAATAAAGTGGTGGGGGAAAGTTGAACATTATTTGTAATAAATGCTGATAACTCCGGCCTGGCTTAACATAATTTAGAAAACTTAGATTTGTTAAAAAGGGCTTTTCTCACTCTATATATAATCTTATGAACTACGGCAATATGTGTTTTACACTAGGCGCTAGTGGGCGCTGTCTTACAACTTCACAAACATTACAAGGATGATTAAAAGTCTAAGAAGTCCGCAAGTTAATATCTATTTTCAATCCGGAGATATCAACAACAATAATCATAATTACGGAACATTATAATTTTATTTTTAAGTTGCCTTTGTAAAGGTTTTTTTAAGAGTCAAATAGGCCTTGGAAAAACAAAATATGAATTGAAACTGTGCACGCGTGTCACCTTTCATTATTACGTCAAAATTTTTGTCGTGCCAACAGTGTTGTGTCGTATTTGATTTTCAAAATGCCTCTGTTACTTGAAGAAGCGGTTGACATCATTGCGGTGTATTTTGAATGTTTGGGAAATGCAACAATTGCTAAACGGGTTTACGCAGTACGATACCCTCAAAGGCGCCGATACGACATGACAGTAGAATGTTTAATCGTTTAGCTAGCCGTTTTCGTCCTACTGGAAGTATTCGTCGCCCTGTATATCGCAGACGCCGCCGAGGTCGAACCGAGAAAAACATTGTAAATGTTTTGGCATATTATGTGGAATTTAATTCACAAATTAGTATTAGATTAATTGTTAGAGACTTGGGCGTTACTCGCTATACTGTGCATAGGATTTTATTAGAAGAAAGGTAAGTAATTATACCTATATGGTATAACTCTTAAATAGTTTAGAATATTGCCAATATTTCTCTTAATAGTTTTCAAGTCAATGTAATAAGTATTTTGTTTTTTTTTTAGGCTACATCCCTACCATATTGTGCTTTACCAGGCTTTGACCCCGAAAGATTATGATCGAAGATTGAGATAGAAATCCCCTCTCCAGAATTTTGTGGACTGATGAAGCTACTTTCCATAGTAATGAAGGAGTAAACCGCCATAATATGCATTATTGGTCGCGGGATAATCCCCATTAGATGCGGGAGGTGCAGCATCAAGGAAGATGGAGTATCAATGTCTGGTGCGGCATTTTGGGTGGCAGAATAATTGGACCGTTTGTATTTAATGAGTCGCTTACAGGGCAAAGATATTTATATTTTTTAAATTACGAACTCCCAATTCTTCTCGAAGATGTGTCCTTGGATATTTGCAGAACTATGGTTTTCCAACACGATGGATGTCCTGCACATTTTGCGGCAAACGTTCGTCAATTTCTTGACAAAACTTTTTCTGCAAGGTGGATAGGAAGAGGGAGTATATTTCCGTGGCCTGCCAGGTAATATTATAGGATATATTGTGATACTGTTAATGAAAGTGGTAATTTCTATTTTAGATCACCTGACTTAACATGCCTAGATTTTTATCTATGGGGGAGATTGAAGGATCTTGTTTTCGTTACCAGACCCACTACAAAGGAAAACATGATAGAAAGGATAATGGACAGCAGCCGCCGTATCCCTATGGCAGAGGTGGAAACTGCAGTATTATCAACCAGGGAGAGATTGGAGTCGTGTATACAGAACGATGGGCGACAATTTGAACATTTAGGGTGCCACTGAGAATTATTGTCGTAACGATATATTTGCTTAAAACATACGTTCCTTTATATTTTGTTTTTTCAAGGCCTATTTGACTCTTAAAAAAACCTTTACAATGGCAACTTGAAAATAAAATCATAATGTTCTGTAATTATGATTATTGTTGTTGATATCTCCGGATTGAAAATAGATATTAACTTGCGGTTTTCGCTGACTTCTTAGACTTTTAATTGTCCTTGTAATCAGGTGAAATTGAATATACTATTATATTTACAATTATGGAAAAAACGCGCAATGTTTGTGAAGTTGCAAGACAGCGCCCCCTAGCGCCTAGTGTAAAACACATATTGCCGTAGTTCATAAGATGATATATAGAGTGAGAGAAGCCCTTTTTAACAAAACTAAGTTTACTAAATTATGTTAAGCCAGACCGGAGTTATCAGCATTTAATACAAATGATGTTCAACCTTCCCCCACCACTTTATTTAAAAAGTGACGAACACGTTCTATAGGTGAATTTTATTAATAAAGCTTGGAAATATACAAAAATGTTATTTTCGGGATACCTTAACTAGGCGACTTTTGAGGAAACTTCGTGATTCATATTTACCGTTACTGTTGCGCCCTCTAGCGCTAGTGTGAGAAACTTGTAAATAATTTTAATAATTAACTTTACCCAATATATTTTTTTTCTGCAAGCCATACGACTAACACTTTCTGAGATACGGCCGACAGCCATTCTTAGTGGGACCCCTGGTATGTAATTGGTGCATATAAGCATAAAGGCAAAGTTTTCTCATGCTTTTGATATGGAAACAATTCACGCTGTGTCATGTCTTCACCTTGTCAAACATTGATTTCGGAAAGGTGCAAGGTCTTGGAGGAGTATCTCCGATTATACTAATTTGTATATGTTTGTTTAGGCGAATTTGCTTACATCATCAACAAAAATAAATTTTATTTTTAACTTACACGCTCTACGCACAATACCCAATACCACCTACAAGATGATTTATATAAAGCAACTAGGTAATTGTCGATTTACGAGTTGTGCAATAAAAAATCTGCCTTCGTATATGAAAATTCCACCTACTGAAGTCATAACAATAATAAATGGTGATGATGCTGATGACCGGCAGACCATAGCAGAAAGTCATTGTTAATTACAAAAAGAAGAACAGCTATAAATTATCTATGTGTTTTTTTTTTATGTAAGTCTAGGTTGAACATAATTTCATATGTTTGTTCGAACCTTGCTCCTACGTGTAGGTGTAAAAATATAATATTCCTAAAAGTTTCTAATAGCAGGCTCTTTAATGCCTCTATTCTTATTTGGAAAAAAATTCCCTCCCACTCGGTTGGCCATTAACTTTACTTCGCTTATAAATATATTGACTGTAGCAATCGACAAAATATCAGACCTCTGAAGATATTTAGCGTAGCAGTGGACGAAATATCAGACCCTTAGAAGGCTGACATATTATAGCAGTTGACGGAATGTATAACTTTGATGATGTCTAGCGTATCGCCCTAGCGGTGGGCGCTTTCTCATACTTTTGAAGATGTCCACTATAGTAGGTGGACGAAATATATGAGCTCTAAAGATGTCTTCTGCAGTAGTGGATAAAAATTTTAACAAAAGATGGTTACCGTAGCCTCTGAGTAAACAGTGGTGAGCAACAAAATCAAGAATTAATTTAATTATTAGGATATGATTTAAAATATTTTATTGCTCTACAACCCAAACAGCTCGTTTGCGGACATATGTTTATTAAACAAAAAAGTTTGCTACACCGAGAAAATTAAACTGTTGAGTCAATCAATAAATGTTTCATTCAACAGTTTTTGAACTTTCAATACAAGCAATGCTTTTTTTAGAGTTGAATGAACCACTCAAAAATGTTACATTTTGTTGCTTAAATTAGCAGTTAAAAGCTGTCTACTAAAAAATTCGAAGATAGTTACAAGAGACTAAGATCCTGTTCAATTCAAAATGTTTTAAATGTTGATTTGCAATACAAGATTTATTGGCCTAACATTTATTAACTGTTCACTTAAATATTTTAGTTAATTTAATCAACATTTTCACATATTGTAATTGAAACTTCAGGCTTTCGATTTAACACTCCGAGATCGTTGATTGAAAGTTTTTGGTTGTTTGATTTAAAGTTTTTTAAATGTTGGATTAACAGTTCCATAGTATTGGTATTGTATCCGTGAAGCATTGACTCGAAAATTTGGTAATTGATTTAAATTAAATAAATAATTTTGTTGTAATAGTATTCTTTTAAAAAAAAATCTACTATAAGCAATTGTACATTGAAAATGCTATTTTTAGGTACCTACCTGCTTCCATATCCGTGTAAATGTTAAGAGATCCCTTAAAGTTTATTTTTTTTTTAAAGCGCACTATTTCTGTAAGACTATAGTCCTATTTAGTTTAAACCAATAAGTACTTTTTCGTATCAATACTTTACAAATGGTGACCCTTATTTAATTCCAACGGCTTAGAAAATGGTATTATAAAAACACTTAAGTACAAAAGTAAAAAATAACAAATTATTAGTAATATAAATATTGTATTATAAACAGTTTTACATAAACATTATTTTTAGTTATAAAATGTTACTTGAGATTTCATTATTGTTGAGTAATTTAGTAATTTACTAGCTAATTTTATTCTTTGGAATCAGACCTTAGAGGATTTTGTGGTCGGCAATATGCAGTAAAGGCTTCTCCATCTGTCATGCTCTACTTGAAAAAAAAATTAAAAACTTAGCATGCCATTGGCAATTTCATCAATACATATAGGTACATATATAACGCATAATAGATATTTAGAAAAGCCTACATTAGTATAAGCATCAGCATAACTGATACGATAAACCCATAATTAAATCAAATTTTCAGTTAAGTAAAAAGGATAATCCAGTAACCTTTCTGATTCTTACGTATATATAAGTAAATACAAAATATTTTGCAACACATATTAGGTATAGCGTATCTAAGAAACTTAGAACAAGTAAATAAGGTAGGTACATATTATGAAAATATGAACACAGCTAACCTAAAGCAGCAAGCTTTTGAAAGTAAAGTTACGTTAGAATAATAATTTAAATCTTGATTTTTACGAGTTTTATATGATTTTAAGCAAATTAATTAATGGTAAATAAGTTAACAGCTAATTACCTTATAATTGTATCTAATAATTAATAACAGCACTTCCAGCTTTCAAATTCCAAACTTCACTAGAATGCAATAGCGTCGTGTTTACACACATCATACGTCGACAAGCGACAGAAGACAAGTGCGAAACAAGATGGGCGGCATTAGTCCAGTAGTGCCAGCGGTGGAAGTAACAGTCTGAACTGTTGAATTAAACAATTAATATTTTGAGATAATGTTGTTATTATTTCACTCAACATCTTCGCTAGCATCAACTCAACAAGTTATATGATATTTACTTTAATGAAAAAGTAATCATTGAATCAAAAATTAAATTATTTTTCCAACAGTTAAAGTTTAACAAATTTAAAATGTTGCTTTAAACGAGCAAAAATAGTTACCCCAATGGTTGTTTAATTAAAACAAACATCTCATCGTTGACGGTCACGTGACTGTTGATTCAACCAATTTAGTTTTCTCAGCGTATGATACCACTATTTAAAATTTGTCAGTATGTTTTTGGGACACCCTGTAAATGAGATTTTGATGTGGTATGTGGCCGATAAAGACCCATACATTCATACCAGAAGTATTATCGTAATTTTCCAGGGAACATAGGAATAGAAATGATACCCCATTTGTGGGCTCAAGATTTTGACAGGTGTCATTGTACAAAACTAGAAATTGATTTTTCAGATACATTAGACACTACCTCATTTCAAACTCAACCATTCTCGAAAGAAATCTAATTTTTGGCGATCGTCTTACAAATACGATGAAATTAAGTTTAATATATATATTACATTAAATCCTCATAGATTTTCTTGATGTTACCACAGTAACAATTAGAAATAAAAAGATCTGTCAAGTCATAATCCTAGAATTAGTAATGGGGCCTTTTATATGCTGGCACGCATCTCATTTATGGACAAGCACAATGCAATTCTTTGGAGGCATGAAGAATTTATGCTGCGAGAATTCCAAGCCGAAATTGACAGGATTGTAAAGTTTGGTCGTAGTTTCGGCTTTATTTACGGACGAACATGAAAAAAATCCACATGCAATAATTCAGAACAAGCACCAACAAAGATTTACGATTACCGTGTGGGCGGTAATCATTGAGTATTATTTGATTGGGCCTTTCATTTTGGAAGGAAGATTAAATGGTGCTTTACAACAAAATTTAAAAAATAATTAATTATGGTCTACCTCTTACAATTTAAATATTTTGTTAAAAAATGTACCCTTTTAACCTTGAGCTTCGATGTGGTTTATGCACGAGGGGCATTTTAGTAACGAAGTGCATTGATATTTATCTGATAATAATTTTGGTAATCGGTGGACCTGTTTTATTACCAGCAAGATTCCTAGCCTAAATCCATTAGATTTCTTTGTTTGAGGTCATCTCCAAGGACTTGTTTATTCAGCGCCATTAACCCAAGAGATAGGAAAGCTCATCATTGTCATCAAATTCAAGATGATCCTGGAACGTTGTTTCAATAACAACAAAAACAAATCCGAAGAATAAGAAAGTGCATTGAAATATAGTGGGCCCATTTTGAACCCCTGCTTAAATAAATTAATATTTAATCTAAATAGATGGTAAAATAAAAAATATAATTTTACACTTTCCACAGATTTTTATTTTGACTCGACATATGTTTCGCAACACAGTTGCTTCTTCAAAAGAGTACTCTTTTGAAGAAGCAACTGTGTTGCGAAACATATGTCGAGTCAAAATAAAAATCTGTGGAAAGTGTAAAATTATATTTTTTATTTTACCATCTATTTAAATTAACAATGGATTTCCACCAAGTAAAAGCCGAATCAATTCAATAATATTTAATCCATTGTATTTGTATAATATATTCAAAATATCAGGCAAGAAAGTAATGAACCTATCCTATAACCTGCACTGTGCCCAGCTCAGAAGCTCGAGATATGTAGATAAGTGATTTGAAGAGTTTAGGAATATCATTTGATCATTTCCAGGGACGCGCCGTCCATATGGGCAAGGTCGTGCGCCAGGCCTTCAACACAAAATAACATAAAACTAAAAAAAATTATCTATGAGAAGCGGTGGTGAAAATGCATTATCCACCAACACCGACCGCCGGTGAAACTTTACTACTCCTCTTCCTGTAGGGGCGCGAAAATCCGCGTGCGTTCGACGCGCTGGTTTAAACTTGCAAAATTTTGCGTGTTCGTAATCAATGTAGCAGGTTAATTTTTCATTCTTGTCTTGATAAGCGCGTAAGACGTATAGAGTGCCTTATTTGCTATTACGTATCTACCGCAATTGTGACAAATAATTAACAATAAGGTAAGTAAGTGGTTCAGTAAATTAATTAACAGGGATGCAAATAATTGCTTTTCTTTTTAATAATTTTTGTTTATGAAACAAATAAGGCTTAGTGTTTAATATTTTTTATTTATTTTATTTAGATGGCCAGAGAAGAAAAAAAGAAATTGTCTTGTTACCAAAACTTACTTAACAAGCAAGAACGGAAGGAAGACTTGGAGAAAACCAATTTCAAAATTAGTAACTTTTTCGAAAGACCACACAAGACACTACTTCTGATAACAGTGATTTTCTACATTCAACGAAATCAAACTTACCATCAGAATTAGAAAAGCAAGCTAATGTGGATGAAGATCCAAAAGAATTAGATCCTGATACGTTTCAGTCAGTGTCGGTACCATCATGTTCGAGTAAGCAAGGCGAATTATCCGAAGAAGCGCCCCTTTTTAACGATCCAGGTCTTTGGACGAGTGTATTGTCTCCAATCCAGGTGCAAGAACTTGTCGAAAAAGGTCCAATGCATTATCAAAATAAAACTATGTATCCTAAAGACAAAAGTGGACGTAAGTTTTCCAATATATGTCTTACTCGAATTTTGTTAAATGGTGAAAAGGTTCAGCGTCATTGGTTGCTATATTCTATTGGAAAAAAATTCAGTTTTCTGCTTCTGCTGTAAAATATTTAATGACCCCCAACCCTAACAATCCATTGACTTTTAAAAACACTAAATTAAGTAACCAAGACGGTTTCAATGATTGGCATCATTTAAGCGAACATTTGAAAATCCACGAAAAAAGTAAATCTCATTTTCAAAATTTACGTGTCTGGTCAGATTTACTAGGAAGATTAAAAACTAATCGAACCAATGATTCGGAAATGAAAAATTTTTTAACAAATGAAACTAAACATTGGCACTGTGTCATTGAAAGAATAATTTATACTATTCAATTTTTGGCTGAACAAAACTTGGCTTTTCGTGGTCCTAGTAAAAAATTATTTGAAAGAAATATTGGAAATTTTTTAAAATGTATTGATATGATTGATCCAGTCATGTCTGCACATATTAATAGATTTCAAAAAAATATTCCACTTTACCCAGGAGATAAAATTCAAAACGAAACCATTAAATTAATAGGTGATAAGAAATAATATTTTAAACGAAGTTAAAGAAGCAAAGTATTTTTCTTTATTAATTGATTGTACTCCTGAGGTGAGCCGCCAGGAGCAGATTTCTGTTTGCTTAAGATACGTTAATTTAAAAAACAATAAATATAGACATTAGTACTAAAAACTATAGAGTTTTCTTCAAAAATTTCAACGATCAACCATGAGAGAAGGGTGGTAATTTTAGCTCAATATTGGTTAAAGGCGCCTATCATTTTGAAGTACTTAACAAGCAAGGGGGTCATTAAACAAACTGCGGGGTTAACAAGTCGATTGTCTCGCTTGATTTACTCTAAAAATAAAAACACGTCTAACGTAAATACATCGTTTACATAACGTTAACCTACTGCAAAAGGTATATTAACTTTTTATTTGTAACAAAGAGAGCCGCCTTAGCAAGCATCCTTTTGGTCGGCCAGAGCGAGTTCATCGAGCTGAAGGTCCATCAAGGTCGCCGAAACCCACTCGGTCGGAAGGACGTCATTCTGCAATGAATGTCAGAGTTTTACATCTGATTTGAAATTTATGTAAAATTGACATTAATAGATGAGAAAATTCGAAACCAACTTAATAATTATATTAAGAGCTTAGAGTTATTAAAGTTATGGCAACAAACGATTAATAAGAAATATGATAATTATACCTGTACCTACTGATCAGTTGATCAGTGGCGTAGTCAGAGAAAAATATTTTAAATTTAACGTATTAAACTTTTAGTTCCGATGTTGGGCACTCTTCTACTTTGAAGGGACATTTTTTAAGTGTCTCTTCTGCGAGGCTGCCTTAGCAATGGCCGCATCGTGACTATATATGCTAAGACATATGACTATCCAATTTGACCCCCAATAAATGAATTGATGAAGCCAAGGGAATCGAGTGTCCCGCCATGACTATATCCGGCTCTTCGACATTAATTTTTTTAGAGAAAACTGCCGTCGGGTTTCTTAGCGTTAAATTCTACTTGGTTACTGTCACCCTAAGACAGAATTTCTTCCAGGCCTTTATTGAGATGTTAGACCTCTTGCTGCCCATTGACAGCCGATGTCCGAGCATCCATAGTAAAAGATGAAACAAGTGTGCTGTCATCAGCGAAGCTATAAATAGGATTTTAAGTTTTTTCCAGAAAATCCTTAATGTATAGTAAAAAGAGGGTGAGTAGCTAGAAACGGACAGAACGAGACCAGTGGTGCTGGTGGTGCTGGTGGTGCAACTAACCCAGGTGGTGCAGGTGGTGCGTTTTACGATCTAACCCAAGTGGTTCGGTGGTGCGTTTTATGATCTAACCCGGGTGGTTCGGTGGTGCGTTTTATAACCTAACCCGGGTGGTTCGGTGGTGCTGTTTACAAAATAACCCGAAATTAAACCCGACTTTTTACGACCTAACCCGGATGCTTTCATGAGGCGGCTTCTTATCTAACCCTAATTTGAACCTGAATATTTATGAACTGACCCGAGATAAAACCCGACTTTTTACAACCTAACCCGGATGCTTTCATGAGGCGGCTTCTTATCTAACCCTAACTTGAACCTGAATATTTATGATCTGACCCGAGATAAAACCCGACTTTTTATGATTTAACCTTAGTGAAACGCCGCTGCTAAAGCGGGATAATTAAATCCCAATTTTTATAAGCCATCCTTAAACCCAACTTTTTACGATGCGACCTGAGCCATCCTTAAACCAGACTTTTTATTATTTCCCCTTAGTTGAAACGCCGCTGCTAAAGCGGGATAATTAAATCCCATTTTTTTATAAGCCATCCTTAAACCCAACTTTTTACGATCCGACCTGAGCCATCCTTAAACCAGACTTTTTTTTATTTTCCCTTAGTTGAAACGCCGCTGGCGGGTAGTAAAGCGAAATAAATCCCTAATTTATATGGTCTAACAAGATAAGTATAATAAAGCGGTACATTTGTCACCCCGCAATAATTATTTATACCTAAATAACCCTCTCAAACCCTCTGCCGACTCGATTTAAAAAGAAAGGGACATAAACCTTTATTTATTATTCCGAAGGACCCTCATTAAAATTCAGTAGCATATCTAATAATTGATTCCAATTTTTGCACCACTTATATAAAATACAATAAAATAATTACCATCTAGAACCATTAACTAGCGATTTCTTTGTACTCGAAGTGGATAAATTATAGGACTATCTTGTAATGAGAACAGAGTAATAAAAAGTAAATAAAACTTAAATACGTATAAAATACCAAGCAGGTATAGGTACTATACAACTTGTGTTCGCCATCAGGTAAAAGCCCTCATAATGCTTTTATAAAAATTTCGGATAATATCATAATATAAGTAAATAGGCTACAATTTCAGGAAAAAAGTAAAAAAAATCAATTCACAGTGTAAAATTGTAGTTAAATGGATTGTAAATACGAAATAATATAAAAAGCTACCTTTTGTTTGCGATGATGTATGCACAATAACTCTATATTATTCGGTCCTTAAACTGAAAATACCCACTAGATAGGTATCATAAGCTGTATTTGTCATCAGGTAGAACCCCCAATAAAATTATGAATATCAGGCGTAGGCAACAATAAGCAAATCACGTTGGTTTTTTAATTTATTATTAATCTGGCTAACTTAAGAAACTCACAATATAACGACCATCCAAAAAAATCATAATACATTACTGGGTGTGAAAGCAATTGCGCTGCAAAATATAGTGTATACCGACTCTGAGGTAGTTAATTAAAATCCCAATTAGCGCTAAAAAAAAATCAATTAGATATTTACTTTAGATATTTTAATAAAAAAATTCAATATTATTAGCGCCACCTATCCGTTTATGGAACCTACATATAGGCTTAACAAGAATGACAAACTTTGGGAATATTATTTTACATGATTCTCTCGATTATCGCATCGCTATCACATTTCAATATTCTTGGCAACATTTAAGTTTTAAAATTAGCACAATATCAAATCCGTTACAATGAATTAAACAAACACATACATAATTTTAAAATCTCATAATAAGAATATAAACTAAAATTATAATGCGTAGCAGGTCCAAAATCTAACAAGTTTCGACTAGTCAAATGACGTCAGTTTACATCTGCGAAGAATACCCAACTCTCGAACCATAAAAAATGGTCAAACTTTGTCGGCAAATACCCTTCTATGATGCAGGGGAAGGACAGGTAACTCGAGATGTTTATAAAGAAACGTTAAAGAACATTATTTGCTTATTTCTAGGCTCTTAAAAATTACATGCAATCGAACAATAAATGTTTTCATCATGTATATTTATGAGTAACACATTACCTTCGACATACATAAATTCAAATTGATAATTACTCGCCTTAGTACTTTTTTAGAAGCTTGAATCTTTGCATATAACCGTCTGAGGATACCCAAACTTCCCCTAACATATTTCTCCGCAACCGGGGAAAAAGAGGTAGAAAAAGTAAAATATCAACTCCAAGTGTCTTTGCGAACAATCGGCAATAAAATAGAGTATTTCAGTTTTTAATTTTTCGTAAATAAAAGCTGGTTAGATTAATAGTCTCTGTGAATATAATAACATAAACAAAGTGATATGCCGTAAATTTAGGAGTACAGTATAAATTATGCCTCTATTAAAATATACCGCAATAACTAACTACCAAAGGATTTTTGATATTTTGAATATATTTGATGCTCATAGCATTATCACATTTCCAAAGGCTCTAAATTTTAGAAAAATGTTCTAATAGAATATGTCTATCAATATAAAGTAAAGGTATTGTTAGGTTTTTTTAAAAAATACGACCTACAACAGTCTCTGCTACAGCATGGCTGACTCTGTAGAAACTTCTGTGAAACCATAATAATTATATCAATAATCGAGTTGTCGTTATGATAATATTTTCTTCCAATATCCGACTCCACTATCCATAAAAGTTATGTTAGGAAATTCATAATTGAGCGCATTGTAATTTTTTAAAAAGAAATTCACTTCACACACAAAGATGTAGCCATTCAATCCATGAAAATAATGCAAGTCAGTATGCGTATGTTATGGCTAACTGTTTAAATGTCTATTCCTTCCACGTTTATCGGAAGAAATACTTTTTTTATACTAGTATTTTAGTTGAAAATAAGATCATAAATCATCTATACAAAACAAGCGTCCCTTATGGATTTGAACGAAAATCATAGATTCGACTATTTTCATGAAAAATAAATCTAAGTACGGAATAATGCAGGAAGATTATCTATTTTCTTGGTTTAGAAAGTGATGTAGTTAAGATTTATAACTTAGGAATAAATAAATTATTATTAATCTTTTCGACCTATTTCTCTTGCATATTTAATTTCTTTGATAGTAAGAACTAATCTTTTTATTTTACAAAGTAAAAAAAAGCTAAAGATCGGCGTTGTCAGTCAGGTATAAGAACTGATTTAACACGATGGTTTTTCTACAAACGTTCACATACAATTGTATGCTTTTTAACCGATTATGTCGGAAAAAATGACGATTTATAGATTAGATATTTAGACGAAGAGCTAACCTTCTCAATAAAGTATTGATTATTGCCCTGCTAGCTAGACAACACTTTTTATGTTAGTCAAAAAAAAAATTTTTTTTTCGGACGCTATTACAGATTTCATCGTTAACTAACAAACATTAAGACCAAAAAATTAGCGTGCAAGATGAAATGTATAGGTTCACTTCATTTCTACATTATTTTACAACTCTCAATCGCATTAAAAACAAGATCGAATAAAAAATAACTTATGACATATGGACGAAAAATGTTTTTCGGGCTATTTAGGTTAGCGACCGCATTACGTCTGAAATACTACATTTTTCGAGCTTATAACATAATTTACTATTTTAACGTTAAAATAGGGGAAATGATGTATCAAAATGGATACTTTTTTTTGTCGGTCACGAGATTATAGTTTCTTTTAAAATGAACTCTAATATTTACAACACAAATTATCCTTTAAACCACATTAGTTTAAAACTCGTCTGTCGCTTTCCCTCTATTGTGAGTTTGATTAAAGTATAGCGTAGTATATATTTAGATGAATTTCGCAAATGTTGAATACTTTCAAAACTGAAAAAGCCGCCCTTTGCAATAAATATCTCCGTAGAGTTAGGTACCCTGCAGATTAAGGGTATTTCAGTGGATAATCATATACAAATTCAAAGATTTTGTCTATTTTAATGGATTAACAAACAATATCTATAGGATGACTTTACTGATAAAAAAAAAAATAACAAAAATCCATAAAGTCTAGGCTCACATGAAATTTCATAAAGAGCAGCTGCATAGCCTTATCACATCAAACTATATTTTTATTTCGTTCTATTGTCAAAAGTCTGTGTTTAGGAGATTATCGTTCATTTTAAAATGAACTCTAATATGTACATCACCATAAACTACCTCTTAAGCCGTCGTAAAAATACACTTTTCGATCTACCTCTATATTGATTTTCTAATATTAAATATCTACAATAGTCGAAATTCGCTCGCTAATACCTATGTATGCAAGGTTTCTTCAAAAAATGACAATTTTGTTGTTTAATGGCTTGAAAAAATGGAAAAAGGAGGTTTTTGCATCCATTTATTTCCAGATGAGTGTTAAAAATACTTATAAAACTCGGTATACCGAAGATCAAGCATTAATGAGAGGGTTGAGTCCTGTTTGCCAAATCCTGATTTTTAATTTGACGTTGGCAACGATACAATTTTTTAACATTTATCATAAGAGGCGTATATTTTTGGAGCTTAGATCTACCAGTTTATCCACGCCCCATTTATTGTTAGTGCTTTAGTAATTTTACTTTCCAATTATTTTTTACCAAAACGCGTAGTTGAAACAGTGTCTATATCAGACGATATAATAAATTTTAAGGATTAATTTGCTTACAAATACACTTTAATTTATTTAGGCTAAAGCAGCCAAACATATACTGGAACTACGAAAACCCTATTACAATTTGGTTGCCTAGAGAAAATTTTGTAAAAAACATAGCTTTCTACACAAATGCTTGCACATTATGTACCTATCATTTTAAGATACCTGCCGACATCAATGTAAGCATTGACATAATGACGCAAGATATAGGTAGGTACTAGAATATTCAAGATTTCTATTAACGATACACTTCAGCATACATGCGAGATGTCATTAATGTCTACGGAAGGCAACAGACATACCAGCTATTTTACATGGGATTCCATAGACTTGGACGCTTCTTGTTTAGAAATATTTGATGTCATCTTGAGGAGTTCCGTATTGAAGCATCAAACCTACCTGCCAAATAATTGACGAAATATGGGATATCATAAAATATGCCCCCCATCGAACTAAATGATCCTATAAACCAGCTTCACAGACCGTAATTTGTGATGCTAACACGATTAATACGCAATAGAACAAGATTAAGAAACAAAATTTAAAGTAGCTCTTTATCACACGAAAATAATTAAATAATTTACGGTTACAGAACAATAATTATTTTAAAAAGCTGTATAACTAAATATATTATGTTATTAGGAATATTCTGTCTAAAGTAACAGCTAATCTTAGTCGAAAATGAGATCGTATTATTGATTGTTGAATTCGTTAGGTATGAAATAAAATTAGAGATTTCGTCTATTTTTTCACGATTAAAAAAGAATACCTCTATTTAGCTAAAAATGAAACGATTACAGTGGTAGATTAATTCACTTTACCAAGCATGTAAATTACTAATTTTGCAATAAATATCTTCTATATTTCTAGGTAGGTTTACTCGAAAATGTGGGGCTATTTTCATCAAAAATCCCGATACGAAATTGAAAAATTTGCCTATTTTTGTCGGTTTACAAAGTGATAGTGGAATATTGGTTTGATCAAAGAACAATAATTATTTTAAAAATGTTGTATAATTAACTAAATGTCGGTGTTATCAGGCAGGCAAGAAGTTATTTATCTGAATCTTATTTGTACCATTAGCGTTTATATACAAATGTTAGTGGTTTTCAAAAATTGATATCTCGGAAATTATTAGGTTTAGACTTATAATACGCTTATTAAAAAATAATGACTACTTTATGCAAAATTCAAAAATATTATAAGATGTAGGGTATCCCAGTAACTTAACCAAAGATTTTCGGTCTTCGTAAAGCTTTACACGTTTCTTCAGCGTACCAAACATTCACTTTTTTTAAATATTGACATCGGGTTAGGATTCTGAACATAGGATTAACATCACTCCAATAGTGAACATGTTGCGTTGTCACAGTTCCATTCGTTGAAAAGTAAACAAAACCGTTTGAGCTACGTGGGGAATAAATAAAGTTGGCTTGTTGAAAAATTTTAATATTTATTAAGGTAAAAGACTATAAATATATCGATACAACACTTTGGCATTTCTAATACTACAAACATGAATATCTAAAATGTGATATTTACAACCGTCAACTCTCTCTCCCTTCTCTAATTTTGGTACACCAATGCTGTCTTCTAAGTTTATAATATATGGCGTCCTGCAGTTTAATTCCGAAAATGTTTTAACTAAAAATTCCTCTTTAACACATCCTTTAACGTAAATAATGTCTGCGTCTATCAGATTGTTGGATATGATATTATGTAGTTCCTTGTAATCGGTATCACCATAATTATAAAGGATACCATGATGATTTCCAAATAGATATTTGACTTGTTTCTTGCAAGCCTTACTTAAGGTGTCGAATGGTTTAACTGGTTTAAAAAAGTAACTTTTCATACTATTCCCATCATAAATAGCCAATTCTTTCGCGCAAAATTCAGGTATGTTAAATCCTTGAATATCGACTACAACGAACTTCATTGTCTGAAGACTCAAATCAAACAAGTATATTTTCATATTTTTATCGCTCTTAAGTTCGATTTCAAAAGCACACCCCCACTTTTCGATAATTTCACAGTCTTAGCACATAGATCTTATATTTTTATTTACGATCAATTCATCTTTATTCGCCAATCGTCTCAAACGAGTCTGCTTTTGAAAGTAATATAGCCTTAGTATTCAGAAAATATTAATGATATCGGAGCCTAAAACATCCTTGACACTAAAAAATCATTGTGTTTCCTAACAAAACCCATCATCTTGTCTATTTAGCTTGCTTTCCTATTGTTTAGCAGGTTAAATAAAATTATTATTTCGCTCTTTTTGTCTGTACTGAATCGTTAGGGGAATACGTTTCTAGTTCTATAAGAGAGACAGTTAAAATTTATGTAAGCAATCAAAAATCCTACACTATGAGCTACTTAGTTAAAATTTCATATTTCCTTCCTGGGTCAGGCAAAATTTGTGATGTGTCGGACAAAATTTATAAAAATACAAAAAAAAATGCTGGATGCATTTTTAGCGTGACTTTCTATTTAATACCATCTTATTTCAAGGTATAATTCGGTTGTCAAAATGAGAATAAAATAATTTTCCCATGGTTTATGTCATCTTAAAAAAGTCAAAAGGTTATATTCTGTAGAGGGTCAGATACATTTAAATTTAAATATTTTCTCCAAGAAGAATTTTAAGATAGTATTATAGTAAATAAAAATTCTATACCTCCAATATTTCATGGAAACATATCGTGTTCTAGCGACATAACCCAAAAGTACCTCTATTCAGAAACGCATCGTACTTTTCTTGTCAATAATTGTCTCATTGTCCCATCCATTACATTATTATAATCTTAAAGCACCTGTTACCAGCATTATCTGTTTTTATGGTTTTCATAAAACATAGCGATTACCAATGAAAATTAAACGAAAACTTAATAAATAACTTTTTTTTTCAACTGAAATAGACTGATTTTCGATGGAAAAAATGTTACTTATAACTAAAAATGAATATAAGTCATATACGCAATGATATTTAGAATAAATCAATCTTTTCTAAAATTACTATGAAATATTCACAAAATCGTTTCGTTATAACCAAAGTAGCAAGGCTTGCAGATTTCGCATAGAGTTCAAACGCGATACTGAGATGATCTTTTTTTTTTATATTTTTGTAGGATAATGCACCACTACGTTGTAAGTACTTGAGAGAGGACTTTCTTGAAAAATCCTCAAATTTCTCTGCAATTTTGTTCCTTCTAGAGTTAAATTCACACAGAAAACCCCGTATTCTTATCTTTCAGGTTGCTATATTAAAAAGGGCTTATTAGTATGGTTTAGAAAACAAGCAATATTAATTAACGGATGTTTTTTCATCGTATGAAGAGTTGAAAATTTTTTTTTTCCACTCCAATGGTTACGATGCAGAGAGTCGGGTTTCATCATAATCTTTCAGGGTAGCTCAGGTTTGATTGCATGTAGAGAGTCGGGTTTCATCATAATCTTTCAGGGTAGCTCAGGTTTGATTACATGTACTAAGGTTAGTGCTCCTTACAATCGGTTTCAGGTTTGACGCGCCCCCCTCAGGTTTGTTCAGGTTTCTCAAACGTTTGAGAAACCTGAACAAACCTGAGGGGGGCGCGTCAAACCTGAAACCGATTGTAAGGAGCACTAACCTTAGTACATGTAATCAAACCTGAGCTACCCTGAAAGATTATGATGAAACCCGACTCTCTACATGCAATCAAACCTGAGCTACCCTGAAAGATTATGATGAAACCCGACTCTCTGCATCGTAACCATTGGAGTGGAAAAAAAAAATTTTCAACTCTTCATACGATGAAAAAACATCCGTTAATTAATATTGCTTGTTTTCTAAACCATACTAATAAGCCCTTTTTAATATAGCAACCTGAAAGATAAGAATACGGGGTTTTCTGTGTGAATTTAACTCTAGAAGGAACAAAATTGCAGAGAAATTTGAGGATTTTTCAAGAAAGTCCTCTCTCAAGTACTTACAACGTAGTGGTGCATTATCCTACAAAAATATAAAAAAAAAAGATCATCTCAGTATCGCGTTTGAACTCTATGCGAAATCTGCAAGCCTTGCTACTTTGGTTATAACGAAACGATTTTGTGAATATTTCATAGTAATTTTAGAAAAGATTGATTTATTCTAAATATCATTGCGTATATGACTTATATTCATTTTTAGTTATAAGTAACATTTTTTCCATCGAAAATCAGTCTATTTCAGTTGAAAAAAAAAGTTATTTATTAAGTTTTCGTTTAATTTTCATTGGTAATCGCTATGTTTTATGAAAACCATAAAAACAGATAATGCTGGTAACAGGTGCTTTAAGATTATAATAATGTAATGGATGGGACAATGAGACAATTATTGACAAGAAAAGTACGATGCGTTTCTGAATAGAGGTACTTTTGGGTTATGTCGCTAGAACACGATATGTTTCCATGAAATATTGGAGGTATAGAATTTTTATTTACTATAATACTATCTTAAAATTCTTCTTGGAGAAAATATTTAAATTTAAATGTATCTGACCCTCTACAGAATATAACCTTTTGACTTTTTTAAGATGACATAAACCATGGGAAAATTATTTTATTCTCATTTTGACAACCGAATTATACCTTGAAATAAGATGGTATTAAATAGAAAGTCACGCTAAAAATGCATCCAGCATTTTTTTTTGTATTTTTATAAATTTTGTCCGACACATCACAAATTTTGCCTGACCCAGGAAGGAAATATGAAATTTTAACTAAGTAGCTCATAGTGTAGGATTTTTGATTGCTTACATAAATTTTAACTGTCTCTCTTATAGAACTAGAAACGTATTCCCCTAACGATTCAGTACAGACAAAAAGAGCGAAATAATAATTTTATTTAACCTGCTAAACAATAGGAAAGCAAGCTAAATAGACAAGATGATGGGTTTTGTTAGGAAACACAATGATTTTTTAGTGTCAAGGATGTTTTAGGCTCCGATATCATTAATATTTTCTGAATACTAAGGCTATATTACTTTCAAAAGCAGACTCGTTTGAGACGATTGGCGAATAAAGATGAATTGATCGTAAATAAAAATATAAGATCTATGTGCTAAGACTGTGAAATTATCGAAAAGTGGGGGTGTGCTTTTGAAATCGAACTTAAGAGCGATAAAAATATGAAAATATACTTGTTTGATTTGAGTCTTCAGACAATGAAGTTCGTTGTAGTCGATATTCAAGGATTTAACATACCTGAATTTTGCGCGAAAGAATTGGCTATTTATGATGGGAATAGTATGAAAAGTTACTTTTTTAAACCAGTTAAACCATTCGACACCTTAAGTAAGGCTTGCAAGAAACAAGTCAAATATCTATTTGGAAATCATCATGGTATCCTTTATAATTATGGTGATACCGATTACAAGGAACTACATAATATCATATCCAACAATCTGATAGACGCAGACATTATTTACGTTAAAGGATGTGTTAAAGAGGAATTTTTAGTTAAAACATTTTCGGAATTAAACTGCAGGACGCCATATATTATAAACTTAGAAGACAGCATTGGTGTACCAAAATTAGAGAAGGGAGAGAGAGTTGACGGTTGTAAATATCACATTTTAGATATTCATGTTTGTAGTATTAGAAATGCCAAAGTGTTGTATCGATATATTTATAGTCTTTTACCTTAATAAATATTAAAATTTTTCAACAAGCCAACTTTATTTATTCCCCACGTAGCTCAAACGGTTTTGTTTACTTTTCAACGAATGGAACTGTGACAACGCAACATGTTCACTATTGGAGTGATGTTAATCCTATGTTCAGAATCCTAACCCGATGTCAATATTTAATAAAAGTGAATGTTTGGTACGCTGAAGAAACGTGTAAAGCTTTACGAAGACCGAAAATCTTTGGTTAAGTTACTGGGATACCCTACATCTTATAATATTTTTGAATTTTGCATAAAGTAGTCATTATTTTTTAATAAGCGTATTATAAGTCTAAACCTAATAATTTCCGAGATATCAATTTTTGAAAACCACTAACATTTGTATATAAACGCTAATGGTACAAATAAGATTCAGATAAATAACTTCTTGCCTGCCTGATAACACCGACATTTAGTTAATTATACAACATTTTTAAAATAATTATTGTTCTTTGATCAAACCAATATTCCACTATCACTTTGTAAACCGACAAAAATAGGCAAATTTTTCAATTTCGTATCGGGATTTTTGATGAAAATAGCCCCACATTTTCGAGTAAACCTACCTAGAAATATAGAAGATATTTATTGCAAAATTAGTAGTTTACATGCTTGGTAAAGTGAATTAATCTACCACTGTAATCGTTTCATTTTTAGCTAAATAGAGGTATTCTTTTTTAATCGTGAAAAAATAGACGAAATCTCTAATTTTATTTCATACCTAACGAATTCAACAATCAATAATACGATCTCATTTTCGACTAAGATTAGCTGTTACTTTAGACAGAATATTCCTAATAACATAATATATTTAGTTATACAGCTTTTTAAAATAATTATTGTTCTGTAACCGTAAATTATTTAATTATTTTCGTGTGATAAAGAGCTACTTTAAATTTTGTTTCTTAATCTTGTTCTATTGCGTATTAATCGTGTTAGCATCACAAATTACGGTCTGTGAAGCTGGTTTATAGGATCATTTAGTTCGATGGGGGGCATATTTTATGATATCCCATATTTCGTCAATTATTTGGCAGGTAGGTTTGATGCTTCAATACGGAACTCCTCAAGATGACATCAAATATTTCTAAACAAGAAGCGTCCAAGTCTATGGAATCCCATGTAAAATAGCTGGTATGTCTGTTGCCTTCCGTAGACATTAATGACATCTCGCATGTATGCTGAAGTGTATCGTTAATAGAAATCTTGAATATTCTAGTACCTACCTATATCTTGCGTCATTATGTCAATGCTTACATTGATGTCGGCAGGTATCTTAAAATGATAGGTACATAATGTGCAAGCATTTGTGTAGAAAGCTATGTTTTTTACAAAATTTTCTCTAGGCAACCAAATTGTAATAGGGTTTTCGTAGTTCCAGTATATGTTTGGCTGCTTTAGCCTAAATAAATTAAAGTGTATTTGTAAGCAAATTAATCCTTAAAATTTATTATATCGTCTGATATAGACACTGTTTCAACTACGCGTTTTGGTAAAAAATAATTGGAAAGTAAAATTACTAAAGCACTAACAATAAATGGGGCGTGGATAAACTGGTAGATCTAAGCTCCAAAAATATACGCCTCTTATGATAAATGTTAAAAAATTGTATCGTTGCCAACGTCAAATTAAAAATCAGGATTTGGCAAACAGGACTCAACCCTCTCATTAATGCTTGATCTTCGGTATACCGAGTTTTATAAGTATTTTTAACACTCATCTGGAAATAAATGGATGCAAAAACCTCCTTTTTCCATTTTTTCAAGCCATTAAACAACAAAATTGTCATTTTTTGAAGAAACCTTGCATACATAGGTATTAGCGAGCGAATTTCGACTATTGTAGATATTTAATATTAGAAAATCAATATAGAGGTAGATCGAAAAGTGTATTTTTACGACGGCTTAAGAGGTAGTTTATGGTGATGTACATATTAGAGTTCATTTTAAAATGAACGATAATCTCCTAAACACAGACTTTTGACAATAGAACGAAATAAAAATATAGTTTGATGTGATAAGGCTATGCAGCTGCTCTTTATGAAATTTCATGTGAGCCTAGACTTTATGGATTTTTGTTATTTTTTTTTTTATCAGTAAAGTCATCCTATAGATATTGTTTGTTAATCCATTAAAATAGACAAAATCTTTGAATTTGTATATGATTATCCACTGAAATACCCTTAATCTGCAGGGTACCTAACTCTACGGAGATATTTATTGCAAAGGGCGGCTTTTTCAGTTTTGAAAGTATTCAACATTTGCGAAATTCATCTAAATATATACTACGCTATACTTTAATCAAACTCACAATAGAGGGAAAGCGACAGACGAGTTTTAAACTAATGTGGTTTAAAGGATAATTTGTGTTGTAAATATTAGAGTTCATTTTAAAAGAAACTATAATCTCGTGACCGACAAAAAAAAGTATCCATTTTGATACATCATTTCCCCTATTTTAACGTTAAAATAGTAAATTATGTTATAAGCTCGAAAAATGTAGTATTTCAGACGTAATGCGGTCGCTAACCTAAATAGCCCGAAAAACATTTTTCGTCCATATGTCATAAGTTATTTTTTATTCGATCTTGTTTTTAATGCGATTGAGAGTTGTAAAATAATGTAGAAATGAAGTGAACCTATACATTTCATCTTGCACGCTAATTTTTTGGTCTTAATGTTTGTTAGTTAACGATGAAATCTGTAATAGCGTCCGAAAAAAAAATTTTTTTTTTGACTAACATAAAAAGTGTTGTCTAGCTAGCAGGGCAATAATCAATACTTTATTGAGAAGGTTAGCTCTTCGTCTAAATATCTAATCTATAAATCGTCATTTTTTCCGACATAATCGGTTAAAAAGCATACAATTGTATGTGAACGTTTGTAGAAAAACCATCGTGTTAAATCAGTTCTTATACCTGACTGACAACGCCGATCTTTAGCTTTTTTTTACTTTGTAAAATAAAAAGATTAGTTCTTACTATCAAAGAAATTAAATATGCAAGAGAAATAGGTCGAAAAGATTAATAATAATTTATTTATTCCTAAGTTATAAATCTTAACTACATCACTTTCTAAACCAAGAAAATAGATAATCTTCCTGCATTATTCCGTACTTAGATTTATTTTTCATGAAAATAGTCGAATCTATGATTTTCGTTCAAATCCATAAGGGACGCTTGTTTTGTATAGATGATTTATGATCTTATTTTCAACTAAAATACTAGTATAAAAAAAGTATTTCTTCCGATAAACGTGGAAGGAATAGACATTTAAACAGTTAGCCATAACATACGCATACTGACTTGCATTATTTTCATGGATTGAATGGCTACATCTTTGTGTGTGAAGTGAATTTCTTTTTAAAAAATTACAATGCGCTCAATTATGAATTTCCTAACATAACTTTTATGGATAGTGGAGTCGGATATTGGAAGAAAATATTATCATAACGACAACTCGATTATTGATATAATTATTATGGTTTCACAGAAGTTTCTACAGAGTCAGCCATGCTGTAGCAGAGACTGTTGTAGGTCGTATTTTTTAAAAAAACCTAACAATACCTTTACTTTATATTGATAGACATATTCTATTAGAACATTTTTCTAAAATTTAGAGCCTTTGGAAATGTGATAATGCTATGAGCATCAAATATATTCAAAATATCAAAAATCCTTTGGTAGTTAGTTATTGCGGTATATTTTAATAGAGGCATAATTTATACTGTACTCCTAAATTTACGGCATATCACTTTGTTTATGTTATTATATTCACAGAGACTATTAATCTAACCAGCTTTTATTTACGAAAAATTAAAAACTGAAATACTCTATTTTATTGCCGATTGTTCGCAAAGACACTTGGAGTTGATATTTTACTTTTTCTACCTCTTTTTCCCCGGTTGCGGAGAAATATGTTAGGGGAAGTTTGGGTATCCTCAGACGGTTATATGCAAAGATTCAAGCTTCTAAAAAAGTACTAAGGCGAGTAATTATCAATTTGAATTTATGTATGTCGAAGGTAATGTGTTACTCATAAATATACATGATGAAAACATTTATTGTTCGATTGCATGTAATTTTTAAGAGCCTAGAAATAAGCAAATAATGTTCTTTAACGTTTCTTTATAAACATCTCGAGTTGCCTGTCCTTCCCCTGCATCATAGAAGGGTATTTGCCGACAAAGTTTGACCATTTTTTATGGTTCGAGAGTTGGGTATTCTTCGCAGATGTAAACTGACGTCATTTGACTAGTCGAAACTTGTTAGATTTTGGACCTGCTACGCATTATAATTTTAGTTTATATTCTTATTATGAGATTTTAAAATTATGTATGTGTTTGTTTAATTCATTGTAACGGATTTGATATTGTGCTAATTTTAAAACTTAAATGTTGCCAAGAATATTGAAATGTGATAGCGATGCGATAATCGAGAGAATCATGTAAAATAATATTCCCAAAGTTTGTCATTCTTGTTAAGCCTATATGTAGGTTCCATAAACGGATAGGTGGCGCTAATAATATTGAATTTTTTTATTAAAATATCTAAAGTAAATATCTAATTGATTTTTTTTTAGCGCTAATTGGGATTTTAATTAACTACCTCAGAGTCGGTATACACTATATTTTGCAGCGCAATTGCTTTCACACCCAGTAATGTATTATGATTTTTTTGGATGGTCGTTATATTGTGAGTTTCTTAAGTTAGCCAGATTAATAATAAATTAAAAAACCAACGTGATTTGCTTATTGTTGCCTACGCCTGATATTCATAATTTTATTGGGGGTTCTACCTGATGACAAATACAGCTTATGATACCTATCTAGTGGGTATTTTCAGTTTAAGGACCGAATAATATAGAGTTATTGTGCATACATCATCGCAAACAAAAGGTAGCTTTTTATATTATTTCGTATTTACAATCCATTTAACTACAATTTTACACTGTGAATTGATTTTTTTTACTTTTTTCCTGAAATTGTAGCCTATTTACTTATATTATGATATTATCCGAAATTTTTATAAAAGCATTATGAGGGCTTTTACCTGATGGCGAACACAAGTTGTATAGTACCTATACCTGCTTGGTATTTTATACGTATTTAAGTTTTATTTACTTTTTATTACTCTGTTCTCATTACAAGATAGTCCTATAATTTATCCACTTCGAGTACAAAGAAATCGCTAGTTAATGGTTCTAGATGGTAATTATTTTATTGTATTTTATATAAGTGGTGCAAAAATTGGAATCAATTATTAGATATGCTACTGAATTTTAATGAGGGTCCTTCGGAATAATAAATAAAGGTTTATGTCCCTTTCTTTTTAAATCGAGTCGGCAGAGGGTTTGAGAGGGTTATTTAGGTATAAATAATTATTGCGGGGTGACAAATGTACCGCTTTATTATACTTATCTTGTTAGACCATATAAATTAGGGATTTATTTCGCTTTACTACCCGCCAGCGGCGTTTCAACTAAGGGAAAATAAAAAAAAGTCTGGTTTAAGGATGGCTCAGGTCGGATCGTAAAAAGTTGGGTTTAAGGATGGCTTATAAAAAAATGGGATTTAATTATCCCGCTTTAGCAGCGGCGTTTCAACTAAGGGGAAATAATAAAAAGTCTGGTTTAAGGATGGCTCAGGTCGCATCGTAAAAAGTTGGGTTTAAGGATGGCTTATAAAAATTGGGATTTAATTATCCCGCTTTAGCAGCGGCGTTTCACTAAGGTTAAATCATAAAAAGTCGGGTTTTATCTCGGGTCAGATCATAAATATTCAGGTTCAAGTTAGGGTTAGATAAGAAGCCGCCTCATGAAAGCATCCGGGTTAGGTTGTAAAAAGTCGGGTTTTATCTCGGGTCAGTTCATAAATATTCAGGTTCAAATTAGGGTTAGATAAGAAGCCGCCTCATGAAAGCATCCGGGTTAGGTCGTAAAAAGTCGGGTTTAATTTCGGGTTATTTTGTAAACAGCACCACCGAACCACCCGGGTTAGGTTATAAAACGCACCACCGAACCACCCGGGTTAGATCATAAAACGCACCACCGAACCACTTGGGTTAGATCGTAAAACGCACCACCTGCACCACCTGGGTTAGTTGCACCACCAGCACCACCAGCACCACTGGTCTCGTTCTGTCCGTTTCTAGCTACTAGGGTGGGCGACAATATAGAACCTTGTGGGACTGCGGCGTTGATGTTAAATGTGTCTGAATGAGATCCGTCTATCGCCACTAGCAGAGAACGATCTTTAAGAAAGCTCTCGACAGCCATAAACAAAATTGAACCGGCATTTCGTATGCTCTCACTTTAGTTAGGAGCCCCTCATGCCATACTCGGTCAAAGGCCTTGGAAATGTCCAGTGCTACCGCACGGGACTCCCCATGATGTTCAATTGCGTTGTTCCGAACGTAAGTAACATAAGCGAGAAGGTCTCCTGTTGATCTAGACTGTACTGGCGGTCACTAATAATGTTGAAGCCTTCCAGGTCCTTTAATAATTTTTCGTCGATAGCCTTCTCCATAACTTTTGATACAGCCGAAAGCAATGCGACTGGACGATAGTTGTTTGGCAAGGTGTTCTTGCCTTTTTTGGGTATGGGCTGGACTCGCGCTGTTTTCCAGCAAGAAGGAAACATTCCTTTTTTGTAAAATAAGTTAAAAAGCCTACAATATATAATACCGGTGTCAATTCATCAGCGCATGTCTTAATTACGATCACTGGAATTTCGTCAGAACCAGAAGTTTTTGTGATGCCAAAACTCCTCAAGACTCGTTTAACATGGCGGTGCCAAAAAACAATCTCGGGCATTCTCGATTCTACAGGGAGAGTGTTCGGTGGAGTTTTTCCCTGAAAATTAATCGTTGAATGTGAAGAGAATAGTTCCGCCAATAAGTTTGCTTTTTCTGTGCTTTCGTTGCAATGGTGCCATCAGAACGTGTTAGAGGTGGAATGGTTGACTTGGTAAAGTTCTGACTGACTGCCTAGCTACCGATCAAAATGATCTTAAACCGTTAGGACATTCAAGAAGTTTGTCTTTGATCCTCTGGTTATGTGCTTCTTTGCTTTGGTTTATCGTTTGCTTGCATTGGTTTCAAGCGTTAACAAAGATGGTACGATTTTTGACGGTAGAATTTTTACGCCACTATCGGTAGACAAGCCTATTGATTAGGGCTTCTATTTGATTTCTGCAACTATTTAAAGTTATGTTCATCTCACCAATATTTTGCCTGTTCGACTCACTTTTAGCAGTTCAAAAGATTAACACTGACTTAGCAACCATTTGTGATGTCTCTGTCGCACATGGCTTAGTAATTAACGAAAGGAAGACAGAGATGTTGGTTTTCGGGAGTCAGAGAGAAGCACTTATCTCAGACCCCAATTTTAAAATTATTGTTAATATTCAGGTCATTACTTCCAGTACTTCCTGCAAAAACCTAGGCTTATGGATGGATGTTGGTTTGCGCTTCACTAATCATGTTTCTAAAATAATTCAAACTTCATATTGTAAGTTGAGGTCTCTATATTTGCACAAAGATATTCTGAGTAAAGCTCTTAAATTAAAACTATGTGATAGCCTTATTCTGTCATATGTTGCCTATTCTAGCGTCGTCTACTGGCCTGCCATTCTGAATCGTGACAAGGAAAGCTTACAAAAACTACAAAATGCTTGTGTTCGATTTGGATATAACTCACGTAAATTTGATCACATTTCTGTAAGTTTCTCGGATTCTGGCTGGCTTAACCTGGACGAACGATTTCAACTACAATTTGCACGTTTTTTATATAGATTAAATTTATATCACTCTCCCTTCTATCTGAGTTCCAAAGTTTCTAAACGTAGTGTTACTCATATGCGTAATACACGCTACTGTGACTTTTATACTATCCCCCGCCACACTACTGCTTTGTTTCGGAGGTCATTTAGCTACAATGCTGCTAAGCTATACAATAGCATACCACACACCATACGGGCTCTTCCTGACGCGGGAGCGTTTAGTAGGCAGTTTAGGGTGCACATGGTCAATAATCGATAAAAAATTAAAAAATTAAAAATATCTCATCTGCCTAATTTGTTCTCCTCCTCGCGCGTATCTATCAATGCATTAGTAGGTATTTCGTTTATATTTTTCATTTTAATAAAGACATTTATTATTATTATTATTATTATTATTATTATTATTATTATATTATTTAAAAAAATTCAAAATAGCATCGTATCTGTCAAATTTGTGAACATAAATATTTTCTGACATTAAATTGCCTTCATCGATTTTGTCTTATAAATGTCTCTCCCTTTTAATAAATAGACCTTTTTAGCTGAAAACTCCAATTTTTTTCACAGTAACATCATTTCCCGTGGCCGAGTTATTTCCATTATAATCAAATACGACAGATATTAAACGTGACAGATACGACGCCATTTTGATTAAAGGAGTAAGACACTTAAAAACAAAATCGATGAAGGCAATTAAGGAACCCCCGTATTTCCGAAACGGTTCAAAATTAATATCAACACTTATATGTATTTGAAATAGGATTGCGAAATGAATTAACTCGTGTTGATATGGATGAGGGTTGCCATTAGAAAAAATCCAATATGGCGTCTTATCGTTTTTCCTGAGAGTACAGTTGTTTTTAATTTTTTTGTCGAAAACTTTTTCGCGACCATAATAAAATATCGAATTGCTGGTTGGGTACCCTGTCCGTTGAGGGACACTTTAGGAATTTTCTATGACAAATTATCGGACACCCTGTATAATGTCAGTGGTCGCAGTGAGCTATTTTTATAGCAAAGAATGTTTGCATTGGGGGTCAATTTCCACGGGGTTTGTGCGGAGTCCTTTTTGGCAATCAAAAACTACATTACGTTATTTAAAAGAAACACATACCAAACGAAATGTAACCTGTATAAATAAACGCGTTTACTAAAACAAAACACGCATACGCAATTTTAAAGTCCAGGAAGCGAAATTACTATTTGGAGAAGATCGTCAAGTTACATGAATAAAAATTGTATCACGTAATATTATTCTCCGGTACGTAACGGTCCTTTCAGGTACGTACATATTACGGATTATTGTCAGGTGGTCCAATACGTTGTTCTGGCTAAATTTAGGCTAAAATAAAAGAACTGTTTAACCTGTTTTTGTGGCAGTAGGTTTATTCTCTCAGACTCGGCCGTCAACAAACCTTGAGTTACGGTCTCGAGTTTGATGGTATTTATGGGGCACCTTTGTGTATGTGGTACCCCGAGCTAACCCATATGATATGACATTTTTGGTTGTTGGACTGATGTTTCGCTGTAAAAAAAAATAATGTGGTTATTTATTACCTACTTAGAAAGAGATAATCCTCGCGAAAAAGTCTGCACTAAAAGAGAATTTCTTTTATGTGTGGAATTTTTGAAATACGGTTTTTACCCTTAGGTTCCGCAGCATAGATCATTAAAAAAATTAAACAGTCGGAGATATATTATCTGTAAGGCCTATCAAATATCATTTAAAACATTAAAGTAGGTATATAATTTTCAGCGAGTAAACCTACTGGATCCAAGATGCCCAGGATCGTGCTAAATGGTCTACGTTGAGAGAGGCTTATGTCCAGCAGTGGACGAGACAAGCTGATATATGATGATGATGATGAAACCTACAACATGGCGGCAGACAATTCATGCCAGCGTGCACACTTCAATCGTGTATAAATGAAGGGTGAAGACATATAGATTTCACACCAAAAATTATTCAAATCCAATTCAAAGCATAAACAATACCAACTTCTAATAGATAGATCATATATCTGTCATGTTTCTTCGTGTTAAGTTAAAAACATGTTAGAGAAAGACACATATTGGTGATAAACTGAAACGGAACAATCATAGGGTTACGCGGCAGGCCAGGCATTGCTTGACATTGTTTTAATTGTCTTGATGTTTTGATTTGTCAACTTCAATTCGTTTTTATACATTTTTGTGCCTTGAAATTCAAAAAAAAAGTTATTTTCATAGCTATTTCCATCGTACTAAAGTGTTGCTGCGTAAGTATTTTTAGATATTTCTTAGTATTTATTCGTTTTAAGTATTCTTTATCGAAAATAACATATTTTATTACATTTTTTAAGTCCGGCTCTGTCCCTAAAAGACCGTCTACCATTGTGCTGCTGTCAATATTATTCCTACTAAAAATTAAATGGTTATTTATTTATTTAATAATGAGTATCATACATAAAATCTATTTCTAATAAAGTTTTAACATCTAATAAAAGTAACATAATTATTATTATTATGTCGCGAGACCTGTCATGCACTCCCTCTACGGGGAACATTTACTCATCCCAGATATCACCGATTGAGCTCTCTGTGGAAGTATTGAGCTCTGTGGGGACCCTTTTCGTGTTATTGGTCCGGTGGGGTTCTTCTTTGGTTACCCATATACTTCTTGACTGTTCGGCTTGTTGAAAGTAGCACTGCTTCCTGCATATCCTTGTAGAGACCTTGAGGTACGTCTAGTGTTCTAAGGTTTTCCAAAAGCTTGTTTGGGATTACCCCTGTTGTTGAAACAATAATCGGCATGGTTTCGATGCTGTCCATATTCCACTGTGTTCTTATTTGCTCCTGAAGGTCTCGATACCTCGTTATTTTCTCAGCATGCTTCACTAGACGGTTGTTATTATTTGGTATAGCTTTATCCATCAGAGTCGTTTTCCTGGCCCTCTTGGCTACCACTACAAGGTCCGGTCTGTTGTGGGCCACCGTCTGATCAGTAAGAATAGTCCGATCCCACTACCTCTTGCTTTCTAAGATTGTCTGTGGTGTATATTTATAATATGGGATCTTCTCGTTTTGGACAAGCTGTAGTCTTACCGCTAACTCCTGGTGTAGGATCTTGGCCACTGCATCATGCCTCTCCTTGTATTCTGTTGCAGAAAACATCTGGCATCCTTCCGTGATGTGTTGGATCGTTTCTGCCGTTTGACATCCACATCTGCATTTATCTACCTGTACTGAGTTGTCTCTAATTATATATTTCAGGTAGTTTCTAGTTGGTATGACCTGATCTTGGATTGTCAGTAGAAATCCCTCCGTTTCAGGAAACATCTGTCCAGAGATGAGCCAGTAGTTCGACGCAAGACTGTCGACGTGATCCTGGGCTGCCTCGTTCAGGTGTCGTCCGTGCAGAGGTTTTTCCCTCCATATCTGTAGCTTTTCTTCATTGGTCTTGTGGTGTTGTGGGGCATTCTGATCCCTCAATCTTAGAGGAGTAAAGTGGTCTGCTTCGCAAATAGCATGGTGTAGGTCTGAAGTTTGGGCTTTGTTGCGGAAGTACTCCCTTAAGTTGGTTATTTGTTGATCCATTATTTTCCCAATATCTGCCAGACCTCTTCCGCCTTGATGTCGTGGTAAAGTGGTCCGCTCTACCGCACTTCTTGGATGATGTTTGAGTGTTTTGGTAAGTTGGGTTCTGATTTTGCGCTGTAGCCCTTCGATGTCAGTCACGCTCCAGTCTACAATGCCGTTAATTGCTTTGAACAGGTTCTTGCTGTGCAGTTTCGTTCTCAGAAGCCTTTTTGTTCTCTTAAAAAACTCTTCCCTTATATCTGTCTTCATCGCTGCATGACTGATGCGTTGAGCCTGCTTCATCCCCAAGTATTTGTAGTTCTCGCCTTCTCCCATTGCCTGAATCTCCTGGCCATCTTGCATAACGAACGGGTTTTGCTGTATTTTTCCCTTTATCATGGCGAGAGTACGACATTTATCCAGGCCAAACTGCATTCCGACATCATTGGAGAATTCCTCCACTATTTTAAGCATCTGATCGATTTGGTTTTTGGTAGCGGCTATTAGTTTTAGATCATCCATATATAGAAGATGGTTAACCTTACTTGCTTCTTGGTTGCCGTTTTTGATAGCGAATCCATATCTTGTGGAGTTTAGTCGGTTGGAAAGAGGGTTCATAGCTAGACAGAACCACAGAGGACTCAAGGAATCACCCTGGAATATTCCTCGTTTTATTGGAACAATGTCGGTGGAAATATTGGTGGTCCCCTCATTAAGGTGAATCTTGGTCTTCCACAGCCCCATTGCGTGTTGTAGAAATTTTATCAAGTAAGGATCGATTTTGTAGATCTTGAATATGCAAAGGAGCCACTCGTGCGGTACGGAGTCAAAGGCCTTCTTGTAATCTACAAAGGCAGTATAGAGGTTTCTTTGCTTAGAGTAAGCTTGGTTGCTGATGACTGAGTCAATTATTAATTGTTCCTTGCATCCCATGGCTCCTTTGGTGCACCCTTTCTGTTGTGGAGCTATAATGTTGTATCCTTCACAGTGGGAAGAAATTCTCTTAGTAATACAGGATGTTATCAGCTTGTATAATGTGGAGAGGCAAGTGATTGGTCGATATTTTGATGGATCGTGTGTATTTTTGCGGTCTTTTGGCAGAAGATACGTTATTCCTTGGGTGAGAAATGGCGGCAGCTTTAAGGGGTCTTTCAGAGTATCATTAATTAATGCAGCCAGTTTCCCATGCGCGCACCAGAATTTCTTAATCCAGTAATTATGTACTCCATCCGGGCCAGGCGCTTTCCAGTTATGTAACTCCCTGGTGATGGCGGATATTTCTGCCGCTGTAAATGGTTCGTGTTGCATCTCGTTGTAGTTATTATTATTATTATTATTATTATTATTAATATCATTATTATTATTGCACAATATTCGAGTTTTTAATTTACATAATACAATAAGACATTCTCACAAGGATAAAACTTAACAATTCAATTATTTCAATTTAATTAAGCATGCTGTACTATACATAACGTGCAGATTTCATATAGTATACAGACACTTCAAAGACCTAAAAGAGTTTTGAAAAATTTTGATCAAACCAGTTCTAGATGTAGACCGAACATTTCCTAGTGAATTTTTTATCATTAATTGCGTTACGGATATTTGGGGGTATCATGTTATACAATTTAGGCCCAAGATATACAAATGACCTTAAGTTGAGTGTCTTGTTGTTTAGACAAAGGGGCAGATCGTCCCATATCCTGCACCTGCTATTATAATTGTGGCTTATTAAGTTGTTCTCTCCACCTTTTCTTATTGTATTTTTCATATATTTGCAAGCTGTCAATATATACAAGCATCTAATGTTCAAGTTTTTAGAGGAATACAGTTGTGATATATGGTAAAGTCTAGATTTTTGTATATAGTTTTGGGTAATTTTAAGTGGTTTTAGTGTAGTTTCATACCAATATACCATATCTTCGAATTGATTCTACCAATGATTTGTAAATTATTATGAGTAATCTCACTGACATAAGTTCCCTAAGCAGATAGAATTTTTATATTAGACTCCTTAAGCTGTTTACCAATTTACATATGTGTTTGTTCCATTTTAGGTGCCGGTCTTTTTTTTTTTTTTTTTTTTTTATTTCAGTGAGGTTTAGGAAATGCTTTTCTATGCACTCTGTAGCAATGATTGTCGTTTTGCTACAGGCGTGTGGGACTACAGCGCATGACTGACCCACTAAAACCCTGTCCTCACTCTTCCCGGAACCGCCTCTCGGCATTACTTCGGGGTTTCTTTACTCTTTTTTCCTATAATATTTCTTCTTTTCTATCGTCTCCTTTCTTCCTTTTCTTTTTCTCTCATGATTTCTCTAAACATATTCATAACTGCATTCCATCCTTTTTCTGATGTTGTAATTATCTCCTCCACATTTTCCTTTGTAATCTCTCTTTGGCATATTATGTTTGCTTTTCTTCTACCCTCTATATGTCTATTACATTTGAATATGGTATGTTCTGGGGTATCCCTCTCTCCACAAAACCAGCAGTCTTCGTCCTCTTGTTTGTTTATTCTTTTTAGGTACGTTCCAAAAATCCCATGTCCTGACATCGCTTGTGTTGTATAGTAGTCCAAATCTCCGCCTTTTCTCTTGATCCAAGTTCGTATATCTGTGATGAAGTTTTTTGTCCAGCCTTCGTATGTATTCCATCTTGCTTGCCATTCGTTCAGCATCTGTTCTCTAGCTTGTTTTTTAAAGTCTTTTTAGGTGCCGGTCTACTACAACACCTAGGTATCTAGTATCACATACATCTATTTTTACATTGTCATTTAATTGTAGGGTATCAAAGCCAGGTCTGTTTTTTTTTTGTTGGAGTAAAAGTAATTTTTTAATGTTTAGGGATAATTGAAAGGAGTCTAACCAATTCTTGACTAGCGTTAATCCCTTTTCAGCAATTTCTTTTACCTCAAGCGTGTTACTTGCAAAAATTAGTGTTTGACCATATAATTGGTTTATTATTAACTCTAACCCTCGTTTCAGGTAGTCTTAGCCTTGCCTTCGAGGAGAATATTGCCTGCGTTTTCTTCTCATTGAGCCTTAATCTCCAGGCTTCAAGCCATTTTTGCAGCACAAGTACATACTGTTGCAAACTTTCGACCACTCTCCAGGACACTCCTGAGGTGGCAGTTATTGCAGTATCGTCCGCAAGCAGATATAGTTCTGTCTGTCGCGCCAGACTTTGTCAAAGAGTGCTTCTGTTGACATGCGACGATTAATACCTCTTGGTATGTTGGAGGCCAGTCGTGTTGTCTGGCGCTCATGCCCTCTATACTAAAAAATAATGAATTTACCTTCTACCTATCTATTCATACCTATCTACCTTCTACATTAAGTATTTTTTTTTGCTGTACGGTTTGAAATGGGTTTTAAGTATATTCTTGTTTTCATCGTTGCGATTGCATTGATGCCATATTTAGGCCTTCAGTGTGTACAGTGGGTGTCTTTTTACTGAAGAATAATTTATTATCCACCCAAGTTGCTGGTTAACAATAAAGATAAACCGTGTCTTTTAAATCTGTAGTAATAAAATCATAAAAGAGAACCGCCTACGGAACATACACCAATAACCTGTAAGAACCAAAGTTAATATTAAATTATTACACTAATGACCGCTAATGAAACAGAGCGTTGATTAATGAGTTTTAAAAACAAAAATTAATAATGTTTTTTGTATCTATGTCTATATAGACAGCTATATTGCCTTTCTGCTAAAAAAATCGCACAACAGGCTTCTATAGCTTCTATACGAATTAAGTTAGGAACTTCATTCATATGCTGACGTATTCTGGTCATAAGATGTATCTCAGGAAAAAAGTTTCGTATACAGGGTGTCCAAGATAAGAATGGGATAGCATTGGAATCTTGGAAACGGTAGGAATTACAATGTTGGTTAAACTAGGAAAAAGTTGCACAATTTACCTACCTTTTACATTTTACATGGTATTTGCAACAGTAAACTATCTTTAACCGATTTCGATATTCCTTTAAAAAAAATTTTTGCTACAATATTTTTTATTCATTTTTTACATTATTTTAACAGACATAAAAAATTAAAAAGTATTTTTTCATTGTCGCTTTTTAAGCTGAACAAGATAGCCTTTACAGATTTTCAGTGCGACGTTTTGTTTTCGAGAAAACTTCATCAACTTTCTTTTGTTAAATACGGTCCTGGTTTTTTTTTTTTTTATTGAAAGCCATTTTGAACTCTGCAAGTGATACTAAAATTGTTTATGTATCACTTGCAATGGTTTAAAGATGTTTTCAGCTTTTTAGCTGTCATATAGTATATTGCTTAATACAAGAGAGTAATAAATCATTATTGAACTATAAAATCCAGTGGTCTTCGCTGTATTTCATTGTTGTACCTATGATTATTGTCAGGGGTCCCGAGATTTGGTAGGTAGAGGCACAGGTAAAGTCCGTTTCGTTGCCGTTGATAGCTCGATACCCTCATTAAAGATTCAAAACAAGGCTCGGGTGGCTTAAAATATTTTACCTATAAAATGGTCTTTTTACGTACATCTAGCATAAGGATGAAGAAATTCTGACCTATTCCACCCGGTAACAGATAAAGTAACAATAGAGCCATAAAATGAAATGAAAGGATAATGATCAAAACGGCCCACCATGGTCGGAGAGTTGGGTTTTAATATAATCTAACCGCTTATTATTTTATTTAAATATAATAGATTTTATGATTTTATGAATTTTGGTAAATTATAACCATTGATTGATTTATTCTAGAATAAATACAATGTTTTACAAGAAAACTAATTTATTTACAGATCAAAAAATATTGACAATTTTAATAATTATAACTCGATAAAATCGTCCTCAGAAAAATCTGAAGAGTCATCATGTCCTACGCTAATTGAAGACCTTGGTGCAAGAACCGGGCAAGTCCACTTTTCCAAAATGTTGGGAAAATGAAAAAAACCTTTCCATTTATAAACAAGTTTAAAAAAATGAAATATTTGGTACATTTTATGGAATATAGACTAAATGGGCCTGAGTAGCAAAAGAAAAATAAAACATTTCAGTCAACAACATATTTTGAAAAAATTTTGAAAATTTGGACTTGCCTGTGTCTTGCACCAAGATAATAAAACACGGTTTATATTTGAATAATTAATTATAACAATTTATTACATTAGTTACATTTTCCCTAAAGTAAAGATGAATCGGTTTCATAGCCCTCATTAGACATTCCAGGTGGGTCTTCTTCAGGATAATCTTCTGTAGGCAAATCCCCAAAATTATTGTTATAATACGCCTGATCAGCCAGTGGGACGTATTTTTGCACCAAACTTTTGCAATCTATTATTTTTTTGTCATTTATTAATAAACGATTTTTGTATGCTAATTCACTCGGCAGTGACAACTGACTTTGTGGGTTCGTTTTGATAAGGGAAAAACTTGAGAAAACCGTGATCCCAGCAGTTACAGAGCACCCAATAAATGCCTTATTTCTTGTATATTTAAAAATTCTGTAAGTTGAGATTGCAAACTTCTCTTTACCAGTCCCCTTAAATGATTTAAATACTTTTTTAAAATGTTCCGTATGGTTACGGATCATTCCTTGTTGGACGTTTATCACTGTAAAATGTTTAGATGTTTTTTGCACAAGATTTCTCCATTCTTCTGGAGTATATACCCTCTCTTTTCTTCGTTTATTTTTTTCTATGAGCCCAAAATAACGGTCACAGGGTAGAAAGCTGTGCCCTGGTTCAGGATACTGATGGATCACTTGTGTTATATCGTCTTTGACAGGCACAATCTTTTCCAATCACTCGTTTTGGCACAACCTTTTTCACCGTATTAAGGTACTCTTCACCACTAGCATTTAAAACTTTCCGGATATTTCTTTTCCACTTGGATTCACACCTTGGACGTTTTCTCCCTTTTTTTCTCATTTTTTACCTTCTCTGTATGTTTGCGAACACGTACTTTCGTTTTACGCTTGCCTCTACTTGTTCCTAGTTCTCCGATTTCAGTGGGGACGTATTCACTTCCAGAACTTTGAAAAAGTTCCGATTCTGAATCTCGTTCCGACATGTTTATTTAAACGTTAAAACACAGCCTCGCTTATTCAAACAATGTAACTAACGAATAGTGGACGATTAGCTACAAGCCGCCGCCCGTCTAGTGTGATGCTACACCGGCCAACAGACAAGTCCCCACCACAAATTATTCGCATTTTGGAGCAATACTCAGGCAAGTCCTGGACTTGCCCGTTTCTTGCGCCAAATTGGTCAAACGGGTAAGTCCTTTGCCATTGTATCTTCACTTATATGCCACGGACTTGCCCGATTCTTGCATTAAAAGATGGCCAACCTAGATTTCTAGGAGACACCATATTTAACTAATTTCTTGTGGAAAATGGACTTGCCCGGTTCTTGCACCAAGGTCTTCAATTACTAAAGGCTCAATTTCCATAGTTGTGTCAATTACGTTGTCAAGTTCCCACATTTTTTGTTCCTCTACTATAACATGTTTTATGGCGTTTTGCCAATTTTCTGATGACACATTTGCTAAAGAATTAAGCAAGAGTTGTCGCACTTCTTGCATTTTAAAAGTTTTGTTATTTCTAGCAACATATCCTTTTACTTGAGCCCATATTAATTCTATAGGATTTAGCTCACAATGATAAGGTGGTAAACGGAGCACTATAATAATACCTCGATCTCTTGCCATCTCGTCAATAACATACTTTTTATACTGCGATTTATGTAGCCTAACAATACCCAAAAGTTCTTTTTTTACCATGGTATAATCGTAACTCAATTCCTTCCGTTGTAACCAGTTTACGATTTCCGCCTTTTTCCATGAAGTTGTGGGAAGATTCTCTTTTAGCCTAGAGTGATAGCTGGCATTATCCATCACTATTACAGAATTAGCGGGAATGTATTCTATCATTTGCTTAAAATATTCCTCGAAAACATCAGCAGTCATTTCTTCATGGTAGTCTTTTGTAGAATTCGACTGAAATTCTAATAATCCTTGATCCAAAAAGCCATTTGAACTTCCTATATGAGTTATAATAAGTCTGCGTCTTTTTCCAGATGGTAAGTCCTGTTGACCAGCCTTCCATGACAGCTTGTCGAGAACTTAGGACATTTTCATCTTGCCAGACTTTAGATATGGTGTGCCCTTCGTTCAGCCAAGTTTCATCCAAATAGAAAAAGTTTTTGCCTTCGCTGCGGTATTTTCGGATGGACCTTAAGGATTGACGTCTCCAGCAAATAATATCTGCTCTATCAATAAGAAAAGATTTTCTGTTTTGCTTCTCCCAACGAAAGTTCATATCATGAAGTATTTTGCATAGTTTCGTTCGTGATAGCTGTGGTAAGTCCTCGTCATAGTTAATGGCTTGTAAAATTTTGTCTATAGTTGGTATTTCCTTGGCAAAATAAAAAATATGTACTTTTCTTCTAATACCATTTTTAATGAAATCGTCAATTTCTAACGGTTTCTTTCCTGGGAGTGGTTTTGGCTCACTGAGGTTCTTAGATTTTCTTTCACGCAAGAACCTATATATAGTAGGCTCTCCAACTCCTACCATATTGGCGCACTCTGCAATGATGCTACGAACATCACTTGCAGGTTTCTGGTGCACTAGAGCATCATGCACGTTTAATATTATTGTCTTTTCTCGGAGAGAATATGCACTCTTGCTAATTTGACGAAGACACGTTGACGAAAAACTTGAAGCCATTATCACAAGTATAGGAAATAATTCAACTTTGGGATAATTCAGTATCTAAATACACTCAAAACATAGTTTGACAAACGCACATCAAATGGCGTAATAATATCCTAAAGCAGGCAAAAATAGGTAAATTTAATTACTAATTACTCCTGTTGTACCTACTTTAACCCTAATATTCCTAATGTATATTTAACAATGGACAGAGGCCAATTTTCTTATTAAATAAGGCATAGTAGGTAATTACTATTATAATAATAATATACTAATTACCAACGCCTATGGTTTACGGTTGTTTTATGGCTTCAACCCTCGATATGAGCTATCAACTGCAACGAAACGGACTTTAGTTTATCTACCTGTGCCTCACTGTTTCAAAAATTTAAATTGTTTAGTTACTTTCCGGCAGTTGTTGGAAAACTTGGTTCTTGAAAATGGCTAGTGTTTCTGAATTTCTTGCTGAGAACCGGATTAGTCAGGTCACCAAAGAGAAGTACAGGAAGAAAAGATACTGTAATAAATAAGGATGAAAAGAATACCATCAGAAGAATCATACACTCGTCTTATTCCACCCATGGGTAAGAAGAAACTGTAGAAAATTTTGAAGGAAATTAATTTTCGCTACGAAAAAGTTCAAAACAGAAAATCACTTTTAATAGAGAAAGACTAAATCATTTGCTGGCGACGAAGATATTTGAGGGCATTTAGACAGTTTCGAAGGGAAAACAGGAATATCTATTATATGGACGAAACTTGGTTAAAGCGAGGCAAGCTTTCATGGAAGGATTGTCCACTAGAATAAAAGCACCATCGGGAAAAGATTAATAATTACTCACATTGGTAGCAAAAATGGATTTGTCGATGGCGGCTTACTAGCATTTAAATCAAAACGGACTGGAAATTATCATGAAGACACGAACGCTGATATCTTTGAAGAATACTTCTAGCAAATGCTAGATCTTATTCCTCCTGGGACTGTTATAGTCATGGATAATGCCAGCTAACACTCAAGAAAATCCGAAAAAATACCAACGTCTTCTTCTGTAAATAAGAAGCCATTTCATAAAGATATGCTGAAAAAGGAGCTACTGGAGATTGTAAAGTCGAATAAACCTTTTTTTTTTTTTTTTTTTACTTTTTTACGGTTCGTCGGGGTATCTGAGGCCATCTAGAACCGGTCATCGACCGTACGGTTTTTAATCGTGCGGTCTACCGACTGGGGAGTGTGAAACAGCACCTTCATCCTACGAGATATCCGATCTCATCCGGCCTGTCCGGCGTGAATAGGATGGTTTTGATGTCGATTTATTTTACACTCTTCCCTAAGACAAGAGCACGCGGTGTTTCCCAAGCGGTCACCCATCCAAGTACTAGCCGCGCTCGACACCGCTTAACTTCGGTGATCTGACGGGAACCGGTGCTTTAGGTGTCGCTAGGCCCTTGCCTGAATAAACCTCTTTGTACGAAATTTGATGTCGCCGAAATCGCTTCAAAAGGAAATATATCGGTACCTGGCCTTCCGCCATATCACTGTGAATTAGACCCCATTACCCCATAGAATTGGTGTGGGCGCAAGTAAAAGGGTTTGTAGCAAGGCATAACAGCACTTATAAAATGAGAGAGATGTTGGAAACCTCTTGCAAGAGGGGTTAAAGACAGTGGATTGTGAAAAATGGAGTAAGTGCGTCGAACATGTAATTAATTTCTGCATTTATCAAAACCACAATAAACTCATTAAAGTTTATAGAGGATTTTAAATATTTTAAGATTTGTGGTAGACATCTAATAATCTTTGGGTTTTATGGGAGTTTTAAAATATGGTTTTTAAGTATTCCTTTTGATCAAGCATTCAAACGAATAACTCTTAAGTAGTCATACCCTTAATATATGTTATCATAAATACTATTTACTTTGGACGATAATTGGTAAAGGCTCCTGAAACCTAATAGTTTTTGGTTGTTAAAACCTTTTGGTTTTTACAAGGCACCTATAAACCACTTACGCCTTTAAACTTTAAGAGAGTGGGCATATAACGCATAGTAAACGCCATTTTGTGATTGCTAATTATTGTTATTGTCAGTGCAGTGCGGCGCAAAAAAGCATTTTATGCACTTACTTAGTTAAAATATCTACTATTTTGGATAAATACTTGAGGATTAGAAAAAGTGGTTAAAAGCTGAGACTTTTAGTATTTTTATCTGTTAAATATTGATTGTATATCATACGAATAAAAGTATTAATACATCTTTCTTAACGCCTGCGCCACCCCTGTGTAGAAATATGCCATGGAACATGCCCATTCGCGCCATTCTGCAAATAAACTAATATTACACTTACTATAGGTAAAATAAACCAATATTACACTTATTGTAGGTATTTAATATCATAACAAAACTGTTTAAAATCTACTTAAGTACTTGTATTTTTCACTTTTGCTTGTTTACAGTGCTTACACCTACGAAATAACGAAATAAATATTTTTTTAGGTTATATTATCTAAGTACATTTGTATTAAAGGTTGTCAGAGACAAATCTTAAGTGTTTTAAAGAAGAGTAGTAAGGCTGGATAAAGTCTTACAGGTTTTAAAATTGTAATAAAGTGGAGCAATTGGAATTTAACAAAACCTTTTGCTTTATAAAAATACTTCACAAACCCACAAACTCTTAATAGGGCATTATATTAAAATAAACGGTTTTATTAATTTTCTAGTCATATTTTTTCCCGTTAACTACGGCAGACATGTTTAACGAAGTTAGGGCAACAGTGTTTGGTTATATTTTTATTTAGTCTATAACTATTTACATTTCGCCTGCAATTATCAAAAATATGTTAATATGTTATATAAACCCCTAAATAGCTCAAGATCATACTGATTAAGCTAAAACTAGGGTTACAATTTTTTTTTTAATTGTAAATAATAATTAATAACCTAACAAATGAAAGGCGCGTGATTTTTTAAATAGTATATTATTAACCAAGGTTTAGACAGCCATCATTATTGCCCGAGCGGCGAGTTTAAATCACGAGGAGCGAAGCGACAAGGGATTTAAGACGCGAGGGCTATAATAAGCTGTCTAAACCGTGGTTAATATATTATTTTTTCCACTACTACAAACTTTTATATGAGGTTTATCTTTATAGGATTAATAATTATAAAAAATTATAGGTAGGTATAAGTATATTTTTTAATTAAGTTACCTGCGCTTTGGAATTGGCAAAATATTTTGTTGTTTTGTCAGGTGGCTTTGTCAATGTCAATTTGTGTTCATTTGTGTCATCAGATTTCACGAGTTTTGCGTTTTTTTAAAAAATGAGCGAAGAAAATGTTAGTGATAATATTATGTGTACACCTAACGAATTAAGGATGGAAGCAGAAAAAATGTTGATTGTATCGATATTTTACAATATCAAGTAATCTAATATGTATTGATAATTATCTGGTTGCAATGAATTGATGTTGTAGAATTAAAAAATCAAGTTATAGTCTGTGCGTTTTAAGAAGTCCGCTAAGCCATAAAACCTCTTGAGCATTATGTCGGTGGCTCTCAAACAATAAATTATATTGAAGGTAATTTTGGATGTTGATGAATTACATTTTCTAAATAAAATAATTTAAAGTGAATAAAAAATTAGTTTAGGCAAAGAAAAATAATAATTTTTTAGCTTTTGTAGTATTCAGACAAATTAGTTTTACGAATTCTTTTTTATAAAGTTTTGGTTCTAAAAAGAACCGATTTTGTAGTCTTGCGACAGAACGTACCTACTTGTAGATAGGTACTACTAAAAGTAGTCTTCCTCTGCATTTGAAATTTCACCCATGCTTTCAGACTCATCAGAATCAACATCATCGTCATCATCATCATCATCATTCGTAATAATTAACGGTCTTACTTCGTCTATAACCTGTTCTGTCTCATAAGATTCAAAAATATTTTTTTCTGTGTGTTCAATGCATTTCCGCCATTCTTCTTTGCCCGCTTGGCTAAGCGCCTCCTCCCATAACTTTATAACGCTAGGCTTACCGATATTTTTACAGGCATGTTTGTCATAATAGTTCTTGCTAATACCCCATACCAATTCAATTGCGTTGTAATGACAATGGTAGGGCGGCAATCTCAAAACTTGATGTCCATATTTGAGGGCTAATTCGTCAACAACATACTTTTTTTTAAATGACTGCTCTTTACACTTGCTTAAAAGTTCACTTTTTAAATATAAATTTTCATGGTTTATGTTTTTCTTTGACAACCACTCTTTTATTTCTTCCTTTTTCCAGCTGCTTGTAGGGAATTTCTCTTCGAGTCTCGTATGGTAAGAGGCATTGTCTAAAACAATTAAGGAAGGTTTTTCTAAACTTTTTAAAAGTTTTTCCTCGAACCAATGCTCAAAAATTTCAGCATCCATATTGCCGTGATACTCATCAGTTTTTTTTGTTGATGAAAATATCAAACTGGCATTTAAAACAAAACCTTCTTCATTACCAGCATGTAATATAATATACCTTTTTCCATTACTTGCACGGGTACTTGAATAACAATGGTTTGAGTCATCCTGCCAAGACGTTTTTGTTGAAGTTCCGTTTGCAAATACCCATGTTTCGTCAAGAAAAACAACTTGTCTTGACAATTCCGATTTTTTGTTGTTTAAATAATCGCTTAAAAATTGCCATCTTTTCGAAACAACATTGGACAGCTCGCAAAGCAGTTTTCTGTTGTTCGTTTTTTTATATTTGAAACCCATATGTTTTAAGATGATGGACAAACTGTTAGTTCCAATATCGCATAGTTTTTTCTGCTTTATCTTTTGAAGAATAGCTTTGAGGGTAACATATTCCTTGGCTTTATACATATCATAAACAATATTCCTAATAGAGAGTTTTATCCCTTGGGATAAATCCAAGGTTTTTGAATGGAGTCGAACCCTTTTATATGGTCTGTCCAAATCCTCTTCACTCTTTTTTCGAAGTCTTCTTAAGGTCTTCTCTGAAATGCCGTAAGCATCAGACGTTCGTTTTTGCACTGCCAAAACAGACTCTAACGGGCCCGAGTTATCTTTTTCTAAAGTAAAATAACGTTCCACTTGTAATACCAAACGGCGTTCACCTGGAGATAAATGCCTTCTAGGCGATGTGCCACCTTGCTGAACATTTTCCATAACTTTGCTTAATAACTGATTTTAATTCACACACAATGAGAAATAAACTAAAAGTGAAAAGCACAACTACTTATTTAAAATAAAGTAGAACATACCATCCGGCACTTCAGCAAATTTTAATTATTTCTTGGAAAATAGTAATTATCATGAAGATTTAATTATAATAATCCCAAAATAATGTCATTATCGGAAAAGTATATACCTGACAAAATCTTTAACATATTTAACCATCCCGCACTTGAGCAAATTTTAATTGGTTCTTGGAAAATAGCGATTATTATATAGATTTAACTATAATAATAGCAAAATAATTTAATTATCTATTTAATTATTATTTATGCTCAACGCGTAATTCTAAGATAATTTTGTTTTGAAACCTCTGATTTCGCCCAGTAATAGAATACAGTTAACCAGTGGGATGTTCGGTGTGATCAAGTATAGCGAAGGTGCGAAGATATTGTAACTTAACCGACTTACTGTTTTAAAAGCGATAACATCCCTTGGTGATTTAATCCGATATCGGACTTCTTAAAACGCACAGACTTTACCTGCGTTCAAACAAAATTCGGTTAAGATCAAAGATCGGTCAATAATGGATTTCAATGGCTTATTATTGACCATGGTCAATAATGACTTATAAGGTAGAGAAAAACGATTTCTAGCGTTAATAATCGGTCAATAATGGTGATGTTATAGGTTAGTAGTGGAAAAAATTATTTATGCTGGTTTCATATCACGCATAAAATTTGATTGCAAGTACTAACGGTTTTAAGAAAGCGTTATAAAATGTTTTGTGGTAGACTTAAAAACATCTTGCAGATTTGGGTTCAAAAGTAGGTACTGTTGGTTTTATTGACAGTTTTAAGGAAGATATTTATAACCTTTACAAGAGGTCTTTTTTCGTTTTATGCCGGGTTTGTTGGAGCTTTGAAGAGGTTATCTAGTATAAACGGTTTTACGATCAGTTTTATTATATAGGCTTAATAACCTCTTGTAGATTGTGATAAAACTTAAAATGTTACTTGGGCTTGCTTACTCTTAATTCCGCAGCAATATCTCTTATAGGTACCCTGTTCGTCAATCTGGTATGGTTTATAGGTTTTTTAACACTTAATACTATGGTATTATTGTTTTGTTTTATAGGTATAGCAAATGTAGCAAATATTGATGGATTTGATGACATATTGTTCGACAAGTTGATGACAACGATCGAAACTTCCCTATCTGCAGCTTGACATGTTAGCTATATTAGATCAGGAGATTGTCTATCGTGCCAGTATTTTTTGGTCTATGGGCGCAATCGTACTTAATAATTACTCTCTTAACGGTGCCATTTTTCTCTTCGACCTTTAATTATGTGCTTTGTATCCGTCATATATTGTGACTAATACAAGTTTTCCATATAAAGCAATTCGAAGTGGTGTAATATATTACAAAAATAGCGAGATAAAGAAAGTAAAACCTTTAGCACAACCTCTACCTTCGGCTAGTCCCACGCTGGGCTGCTAAGAAATCGGATTTGCAAATTCACCAGCACTTTTTGGGTATACGGTGGGTGTTTTTATTAACACACTCACGGGCATAAAGTGTTATACAAGGTGTGGCGTTTTCCTATAACGAGTTGTCTTCGTCTATTGGAATTGCCGGGTTTTTATACTGTTTTTATGAACTGTATAGTCATTCCTTTAATGAAGACAAGACAAATGGATATTTTTATAGTTAATTGGGCATTTTTAAGTCAGAAATACCTATATATGCTTAAATATTATTGTTGTTTACCAGGAGATATAATGCTTCAATGCGTGCCTTTTGCGCTTATTTAAATAGGGATTTTTTTAAAACTTTTAACAGTCGCCATTTTGAAATAGCTTGAAAGAATCGCGCCAAAATTTATGAGCATACTGTACGAGATATTAACTTTCAAATTATGTATCACAAGCTGTATGTTTCCATTTAAAAAAAAAGATCGATGTAGTCATATCTTTGACAAATGTCTATAGAAAAACAAACGAATAACGGCAAAATGTGAGCATATATAAAACTAAATTGACGTGTCCGAGCATTTTTCCCAAAAGTTACAGGTTAAGGCTATATTAATTTTACTCCGGACTTCTGGGCAGCCCTGTGTACCTATATACCTCTGTCGATTACGTTGTTTACTATTTGTGAAAAATGCCGAAGCATTTAAATAGTCAGTGCAAAGAGCTAATAGCTTCTCTAAGAAGCTGTTTTCAGGAACAATGGCCAATTGTTACCCTTGATAGCAGTACAGTGAAGTAAATTTAAAGAGTATATTAAGGTCTTTATCTACAAGCGTGCGGTAAGTACCACTTTACCGCACTAGTGCTGTAAGTAATTACATACTATAAAAACAAGTTTTTATATTATTCAAGTGTATTTTTTATTTTTAAAAGAAACTCTATTAAACATTATTATTAAAATATTAATATTAATTGTAGAATTTGTAACATTTTCAAACGATATCGATGAAGGAAGTGTTTTACTATCCGATGAGACACAAGAATGAAAATTTACAGATTTACTAAAACATGAGGTTCTCTCTGCATATTCTTCTACGCCATTTATTTGCTTTGAAATTCCTATTTTATTTTGCACCGAATTTTCAATATAGCCCTTCGCAACATTGGAGGACTTCCATCCACCATATCTTTTTAAACTCATGATATCCCCGCCAGCATCTACTAATAATGTAGCTGACGTCCTTCGATAATAATGTCCCGTATATTCCTTGGGACTGGACAACTTTAAATATGATGCAATTTGAGAAGGTATTTTTCCAAAAGTATTTATACCCAGTGGTTGGATAGTGCATCTTCCTTTTTTATATGCAATAAATAACCGTGCATGGGCAGTATGATCTGGTCTAAGGGCTCTATACTTTTTGAAAATTGAAATATTATTAATTTCTGATGAAAATCCTTCCACGTAAACCACGAACTGTCGATCTACATGTGTCTTTGTATCCGGGACAGTTACAACAAGGTGGGTTCCAAATTCCTTAATATCTTCAATTTTTATTTTACATAACTCCACTCGGCGACATGCCCCAGCGATGCCCACAATGAGTACCACCTGAAACAAGCAAATAAGTTGTTATTAAAAAGTAGATTTAAAAAAAATCACAATTAAGTACCTTCATTAATAAAAACTCCTCATCTAGTGCCATAACAAGGAATTTTACTTTTTTTTTTTTACTAATTTCTTGGAGAATGCTTTTGATTTCTTAGCTTTGTATCCCACAGACTTCCTTTTTAAATATGCCATCAGTTTTGCATACCTGCTTATGTCGACATTATTTTTGATACTTATAGTAGATCTGAGCATTGAGTAATAACTCCATAAAGAGGATGATTTATTGTCCTTAAATTTATCCACAAAATAGGCAAGCATCACATCTTCACTAATTGCTTTAACTTTCTTTGATCAACACCAGTCCGTGAAGAGCCCATATTCCTTCTCATACCTGTGCCGTGATTTATCCGGAAATAAATTAAGGGTAGCTGCTTTAGCAATGTCCAGAACTTGCTTCGGAATTTCATCATCACTGCTGCTACTGACTTCCATTTAAAGGACGTAAAATACACTTTCACGAAATTGTTACAAAAATAATTATCGTTTATTCCGTTGGCAAGTTTTACATCCGTCATATAAAAGCTAACTATTAAATTTCTATAATTTATTTCCCTAACAACCTGATGTTAATGCATTGTTGATAACGACTTACGACTCTTACGAGGCACCTACGGGGTAAATTAAAACAGTGCTCTTTTCGAGTTTTTAATATTGGTGCCCTAAAACATGCTAGTAGATAAAATATCGTACAATACACTTACGGTAGGTGTCTTTACCGCATTTGCGTGATTTACCAAACTCGCCTTCGGCTCGTTTTGTTAAACATCACGCACATGCGGTAAAGACGTACCTACCGTAGTTGCATTGTAATATACTATTATATTTCATTTCCACTTTACTAATTTTTAGCGTCTAAACTTGAATATCTCCACTGTAAGCGCAATTTCAACAACAGTTAAGGAAAACAAATTATTAGAATCACCTTAAAATAAACGTTCTAATTCAAAGAGAGTTGAAAATGTGTGAATATTGGATATAAGTTCTATCCGTGACACTATTTAAGGAATGTACGAAACAAGTAAGTTGTATTATTTAAAAATTATAATATTTTACATCGGTTATTCATAAGCTGTAACTTTTTTTAGAACATATCATGTAACTTTGACAACTTTAAGTTAGAAATTAAAAGACAAATAACTGTTTGATGGTTGTCTTAACCCTTTAAGAAGCCTCTTTAAGAAAATAGGCTTCGGATGGTAAAAAGATGAACTAAGGCGAGGGGTTATGGAACTTTCCCATGTATCTTTCAAACGACTGGTATTTTTGAAAGAACATATTAAAGAAAAAGAAGTATCCATTGGTCGATCTTGGCAAGATGATAATAAAAGAAGTGTTAGATCTACTAAAGTTGATGGGAACAAATATATAAACTATGGGAAATTTTTGTATATTAACCTTGTTTTTATGAAAAAAAAAACTGTAATTCCCTCACTCGGATATTTTGGTTACAAGCTGGCAACACTGTCGATAACTGACGTCACTCGAAGGGTATGACGTGCATCGGTTTTTGTTTTGTATCAACTATATCTATGTGTTTTCCCGAACACCCTGAATAATTTATCAAAAACTATTTACTGCGTTGTCATTTGGGCGTGATCCAAAAAAATGTTCGCCTCCGGCGCTATTTTTTTTTCATCTGATGGCAATATTTTTGTGTCTTAATTTTGTAAATTTATTAAATAATTTCATTAAAAAAATGGCAAGCTGAAAGATGGGTATACCTATTAGTTCAACGCAGCGCAGAGTCAAGATCGTTGTCTTTCGTACGTCCAAACATTAGGCAACAAACAATATATCTTGTTTAATAAGTTGCCTACCTAAGAATTCCTTTCATGACCACAAAAACGCGTTTCAAACCCACGAGTCCCGCCACGTGACCGCATGTTGGTTGCCTGGGCGCGAAAATGGCGGTCTCTTGATCAGGGAAGCAGAAACTCTTGTTGGTTACGGCCACGTTAGAGGCACGATCCCCACGACATCGTTAGGTAGGGGAACAATATATTGGCTGCATTTACTCCGTAAAGGACCGGAAAATATAGTTTAACCATATTCTAGCGATGCTTGATATGAAAAGTAGCGGGTTACAGTTAGAATTGGGGACTCAATTAAAATAGATTCATGTTTTCAGCAAATTTAAGTAAATAATGTAGGTTAGGTTCGTTTTTAAATGTCGCGCCAAATGTTAGGTTGGCAATATGTTTGGTGAAAGTTGTCACTTGTGATTTTGTGATGGACTTGTCATCGATTGCTAGAGAAAAATAAAGATGAAAGTTGCTCCTTTTCAAATAATCAAGTTTTATTCCATCAAATAAGACCCATCCTACAATAATACCAGTAATAATAAATGTTCTGCAAGGATGATTTAAAACTACTGAACACAAAAGAAAACAGGGAGAACGTAAACTGTTAAGAAAATTTAGCCAAATAAACATCCACATAGAATTCGGATTAGACAAAGTATTTCATGTACAGGGTGTCCCTGATAAGAATGCAGTTTACAGGTATCTCGTAAACCATCGGACATACAGTAATGATTAAATTAGAGAAAAGTTGCGCTTTACTGAACTCTGAAACGTCATGTATTCAAATTTCAAAAACTTCGAATATTTCCGAGGATATTCGGAAAAATCCTGATTTTTGCAATATCGTGCTTATTGTTTTCCGATTCTGTTTAAAGAGATATGTCAAAATAAATTTTACATCGTCATTGCCGTCTTCTATCCTCTACAATAAGGTTTAATTAAATTCTCAATCCGACCTTTCGTTTTTTGTCAACAGTCATCAACTTTGTTTTTTTAAATAGTTTTGATTCTGAATCTAACGACAAAATAATATAACACTTATTTTTTGTTATACGTTTCAAACAAAACAAACCCCAATCAATCAAATGAACACCTTATTTATTTATTTTTTTTTGCTTTTATTATTGTATTTAAACTCTAGTTGGCTTAAAAAATAATTTTTTTATTTTACATTATTTACAATACTATTAGATTAATTTTCAAATGCATAAATATTAAACATGACTACACATAACAAAAATAAACTAAAAACAAACCATTAGAAATATTAGAAACACTAATTAATTTCTTTAAACATTTTGATAATTGAAATTATTCTTCATTTTCAAAAATTTCACCCTCATTCTCCAAACATAAATAACACCTGTAAACATTTTATTCCATAACGTTATTTAATACTTCTGGAGTTATTATTCCTATTGCAGGTCGAACTACGGCTTCTCATTCATCATTCTTTTGAAAAGTATTCCAGTAAACTTGCAAAGGAATTGCTAAGAAATCCCCAAAAAAAAGTCCATCGGTGTAATATCTGGGGATCGCGGAGGCCAGTTTATGATACCACGACTGGACACTCATTGGGACTAGAAAATGCTTAGGTATACGTGGGTATATGTACGTGGGAACCTACGAGTTTTCTTTACAAAAGAAGTAAGTATAAAGAACAGACAGAAAAGGACTAATCTGAAGAGTTTCCAAGATTCAAAAATAGTATATTACGTTACAAGACCGGAAAGTACTATTTTACAGGACGAAGCAGGCAATTTCCAGGGCGAGCCGCCAGGCGAGTCCTGGAAGCCTGCGAGTCCTGTAAACGTACTTTCCGGTTGTGTAACGTACAATATTTTTTTTTAAATCGACGCAAGACCAGCATTTTTTTCTTTACACCAACATTTGAAAACGGCAAACGTTTTTCATACTTGTCCCTGGACTTATGCGGCAACAAATCGTGAGTAGCTCTAGTAGCCGCTTCAGTTATTTCAAGAGGAATTTCACCTTCATCCACATTCATTTCCATAATATAATCTAACTTTTAACTTTTAAACACAATTTTTAATAAGCAGTATCAAATTTGACAGTTCGTTGCCATGAAACGCCATGAAAGAAACAATCAAGTCAAAGCCTACTTATTATGGGTTTGGTTCGTTTTCTCAAATATTGATCGGAATGTAAAAAAAGGGCCCGGTAAAGTAAAAAGAGGGACCGGTAAAGTACTTTACCGGTCCCTCTTTTATGACTTTCTGGTCTAGACCGATAAAATGACATTTTCCGGTTAAAAAATTGAGTAGAAAGTGGTTGCTTTCCGGTCGATTTAAAAAAAATGTACTTAAACGCGAAAAACAAAATTACGACAATGAACGTAGGTGCAATGCCATAATAATTGTAAAACCTACACATTAGTCGGGATTATTAATTGGTCTCAAACCAGATTGGGAAAATGTAAATAGAAAAATCATCATAGTCATGCTCCCGCCTAAAATCACCTGTTTCTAGTCGATTCACGTTTTGACAGGTTTGCATTGTTTTGATAAACCGTTTCGGTGTTTCCTTTAAGTTTTTAGTTGTTTTTAACAGCCTAATGTGATTATTTTAAATAACGTCTAACATTAATTTAACGTAGTTTATACCTTTATAAGTGTAAAACCATATATTATTTGATTAAGTTGGTGTGAAATAGCGAAAAATTCCAAATTCATGATGCATTCCCAGGTGTAACTCCGAACTATAATGCTTTTTACTAGAAAATCCTATTTGTTGATAAAAAAAAAATGAACCCAAGAGACGATTAAGCATTGCAAAAATGTACCATCGTTTGCATAAAGCACTTTGAGGAAAGGTTTTTAGTCAGGGAACTAAGGGCAAGCAGAAGACTTGAAGGTATATAGGTAACACTGGAACAGTGCAGTGTAGGCACCATTGTTCTTTATAATATTTTGGTATATTGTTTAAATTGTTATGAGGCAATAAACATGGATAGATTATAAGTATATTAGTTAGCTATAAAACAGATAGTATAATATTAAAGATTGAACATGTCGTACTTAGGTTAGGTTAGGACAAAAAATACCTACCTATGTTGTACCTTCTCTTTAGTTTTTCATACAATACAAGTTTTCCTTAGTCAAAATATCGGTTTAAAGCAGGTTCCTCTTGATGCCTCTTTATTCCTCTAGTCAAAAATCCAAGTTAAATAAAGCCTGAATGGTTTTTCGAGGACGTAAAATGATAGTAGGTATGTACCTACTAACTGACTGATATAAAATTTCATTTAAATTAGCTACCTAGCAGAAGTTGTTTCTAATGTTTGTTAATCGGGGATTATTTTCATAACCTCGAAGGAGTATCGAAGAACGAAGGCAATACTTAGTGATGATAACATAGGCTAGTTTATATAGTCTTAAATCACTCTGTATACTAATCATCGAAATACCTGTTTAATATACAATTCTATACCTCATTTGATATAATTTAAGTCATCTTCTATAATAAATTCCATCTTCTAATGTGACGTCACAATCTTAACATGACGGCCTGTTTATGGAGACGGCAGTGTCACAGGCCAGAGGAGGAGGTAGAGGGTTGAACTGTTTGGAAATACTACACCGAGAAGAAACTAAAAAATTAGGCAACGGACATTTAAGGATGTTTATATAAATATTTTTTTTTATACGCAATGATTTATATTCTTTTAATTAGGGGCATTCCTAAATATAATTTGCATTGGAGCTCCAATTATTCTCGTTCAGTCTTTGTTTTAACTAGGTTGAGGGCACGTCTCCATAGAAACTTAGTCATGAAGGACCTTTATATGAAGCTGATTTATTCGTCTCAGATATGTAACGACGTTTATCGTGACTTTCTCGTTTACGTTTACACGGTAGACCGGTAAACAGTTGGATTTTGGATCGGGAACTTAGTAACTTGCTTCCAATTTCTGCGCTCCTTATCGATGAAGCTTACATTTGATAACTTGTGATGTGCAAGAATCAAGTCAATCAACTTAATTAAATTTAAATAAATTTAAAGCATAATTAAAATAAACAAGAAATAAAGAAATCCCTACTTAGTTAAACCATAGTATCTATAGTGGATAGATGTAAATTTTTTTTACTTGCCTTTTTGTAAAATAGTTGATACTTTATTATGTAAGTAAGTCTAGTCTATTTCGTATTTCGATTAGAAATAGGTATAAAGTCGGATTTTTTGAGTTTTTCGAATCACTTTTTAGAAAAATGGTAACAAGTTTAGTGATCTTGAATCTTGAATATGTTGTTAAGATTAATAGGTCAGGTGTCGTGTGTCGTGTGTCTTGTTTGTTCGCTTTATCTCTGTCGCACGCAAGCATATCTATATGGCCGTCATAAAATTATGATGACCTCGGAATTTAATATTTTCTCATAATTCATAACTAAGAGGGCTTTGATACCAGGCAAACAGAAGCAGGAGCAAGTTGTTTGGGATTCGGACCCACTATGGCCTCCAAATTGTTTAAATTTATTAAGACTACTTTTACTTTTATCCTATATCTATACCAAGCAGTCACAAATCACCTACCAAATTAATAAATTGCACATGCACAAATTACACATGTATTTTTAACATTTAATAAAAGGAACTAGGTAACAAGGTAACACTTCCATAATATGCCATAAACGAACATGGGTAAAATGTATTTTATAAATTCACTTCATCATCAAACTAGCTCAGACCAGTTCCGAAATACTTATCACAATATTTAAATTTTAGAATTCACCCTTTTAAAAGAAAAGTTGGCTAAAATAAGCCTACTACAGTAAACTGATGCAAAAGTTTGCAGCAAAACACAACAAATTGGAATTTTTAATGTTTGAGGAATTTTTGTTAAATGTTGCAATACAGTAGGTATTAGGAGACTATACATTCTGGTTAGATCCCCTATCTCTATGTTAAAAATAAGTTAGCGTCAGATCAGTGCAGTGGCGGATTTACCAGCAGGCTGAGTAGGCTGGAGCCTAGGGAGGCAGATATTTTAGGGGCGGCAAATTTGTCGCCAAAATTTTTTTTATGTCTTACTAGAAAGACGGCAGGAGGCCTACAACGGGTTTAATAAAAAGTTTTCATTTCTGACCAAAATGAGTGAATTATTATCATCAACCCTTAAGGAAAAAGCCCATTTCTTGGGAGAAATGTATCCTAATGATTTAAAGACTGCCTTAGTTTAAGAATGCATACATTTTCAATGCCACCTTTCTTCTGAAAGAATTTTGGTAAAACCAGATTCTGGATCGTTAAAAAGTCTATCTTCATTCCTGCGAAAACATTTGCAAAACATTTAGATATCCAAACTTGGATACAGTGGCGTATTTAGGATTGTGACACGGGGGGGGGGAGGGTCCACTTACCCTCCTTAAAAAAATGCGCCGCAGGCAAAATTTTTTTAGGTGCCACGCCCTTTTTTGGACTGTCTAAACTTGCAAATTTTACGTTTTGATAGCCCGGCTCAAAAAAAAACGTAGAAATAAAGCAATTTTTAAATATAAACGCCAATATTTGCATCTGAAATATTAGTTTTTTGAAGGTATGTATAACGGTATCTTTCTTTACTACTGAGTCCACGGGGGGGGGGGGGGGGTCTGGACCTCTGGACCACAGTACATGATTGAGCTTTTATTAGTTCAGAAATATATAGGTACCTACCTAAAAACTATTTCTTGTGCAATCTTAACTAAATCGTTGGGTTGTAAGAATATTCTAGGAACTGACACATCGATCCCCCACTTCACAATCATACTAATTACGGGAAAAAGGTGGTGTAATTAGGATGACAGTCTAACAATAGGAATAGGATAAAATATTGTAATCATCTGATCATCTTCTGTGTTATGCCGTTTTCAATTTTGTCATTGAAACTATTTTTGTTTTTCTTTGGGATATTTTTCAGTTACTTTTCCTGTCCGGATTTCCCATCATCTAAAAAGACAAGCACAGCAATAATTCTGATTGTGGATTGCAAACAAAGAAAAAAATCGTTACACATAATATGTAGGTACATACAGCTATTCTCCTGATAATATGAAACGAACAGTTTATCGAGAGTGAGAGTTAGAGTGAAACACAAATGCCAAGGATACAGGACTGTACTTATACATATTCAAGATTATTATTGCCAATACCGGGCAGCACTAGATATTCCATGAACATTGAGGGTATAAGCAGTTTAAAATAATCAAAGATTCTTCGTTCGACAGTATAATAGGTTAGTTCCAGTGGCGTATCCAGACCTGAACCTCGAGGGGGGGGGGGGGGGGAATATAAAAATATTGCTTTTCAAAAAACGTATTTATTGATATAAGCATTACAAAACAAAATCTATGCGCCTTGGCTTGAGAACAAGGTCATCAATTATTTCTTCAGTTTATATAACTTCTTCTCTCTGGACTGACATCATGATAAGTTCGTTCAAGCCCCACTCGGGCGGTAGTATTTCTTAAATAAGGTTTTATACGTTTTAAGGTCCTCTCCGGTGTAGCAGTGGATACTGGCAATATACAAACATGTTTTTAAAAGTTTGTGAACGTTCGGGTTGACTACCAACTTCCAAACGGGCCAGTGCATGACGTTTGTTTTTTAATTCTGAGCATTTGTTGGTGCCACATTTTAATTTCGTATTTCGGAATATTATTTTCGAAATGTATGCAGTAATATATTTATCGCTGTTAGAATTTACTTTACGCATGATTTTCTCTACATGTAAGTCCTAAATAAGAAATTTGCAACATGGTAAATCTAGCAAATAGAGTTGCCTTCCAATATTCTTTTAACCAAAGCTAAATAATTTACCAGTTTGCTGTATGGTCGGTTGCGTGCCGGTCAGGGATTACCTTGATGGACTCTTAACACTTAACGTGTGTAGTAGTTCGCCGGCCGGCATTGGACTGCAGGCCTACTATTACTGCAGACAATAATTTTGTAGTTTTTATTCGATTACACCGAGGAAAATGGCAAAGCAACCTAGCTTCATGAAATACTCTATGTTTGTGGAGAATAAAAGAGACTTTGCATATGCCAACAGAGCTTTGCGAACGAATAAAACATAAAATAAATAATATGAGAAGTGTATTCAGAAGAGGTTGAAAAGTCAAAAAAGAGCGATTCTTCTCCTGATGACATATACACGTCCTCTGGTACTATGACTACTTATTGTTTACAGCAGATCAAAAATAATGTAGGAATCAGGGCCGACGAGAGGGGGGGGGGGGGGGGCAGACGGGACAAGGGTAGAAAACTCAACCTATTAGAAACATTAGCAATCAAAAAAAGCCTTAAAAAATCGATGTAATGTTGTTAACAATCAAATTGAAATACCTTCAGGTGCCAATCTAATACCTAATAGCCTAATAACTTAAGATAAATATGCAATAAACACTGTCAATAATTACGAACAAAAAAACCCATAATTATATACACAATATCGCCAATACCTGTAAATTAAGAACCAAAATAACCCATCATCTGTCAATTTTTATTTTAATGACATGTAGAATTTATTATTGTCTTATGCCTTTAAAAATGACCCGCAAGTGTTGAAGCACGTGTCAGGAAACTGAATTAAATTGTGAAATATAACAAGTACGACTTTAATTTCCTCTACTATGTTCACCAAGCATGTAGCCCATCACATATCAATTATACATTAAAATAACTATGCAAGTCACGGAAGGCAATTAACAAATTACAAAATTAAATACCAAAAATGATAAATTTATTGGGTTCGGGTCTGTAGAGGAGCCTTGTCTTCTCCCCACAAATAGATTTCAGCGTTACTACTGTACACCGCTCACCTTCCGCTGTTCTCCTGATGCCAGAAAATCTCATGGAAGTCCGCCACGGATTCCGTCAGGACATTCCTTAAATTAATTGAATTATCGACATTCTTTTTTATTGAATGCTTTTTAACTTGACCACTCCTGATAGTGGACGAAAGACTGTTTTTTAAGTTATCTTGTCCATATGTTTCCCTGATGGAAAAAGTCCCGTGTGTGCGTCCATCCGATGACCGTTACCGGCCAACGGGCGAACAAACAGGTTCAGAAGAGGGACGACCGAAATGCCTTTTTACACGCATAAAGAAAAAAAATCATTAAATTGGAATAAATAATAAAATATGTAGGTCTTGTGACTTAGTTGGGATGACAATAAAGACAAGGGACAAGAAAATCGAAGATAAGACAAAGGACGACAAATGTAACTAAGTATGGAAATGGAATAGTTTTTTAAATTACAATAATTTTAATTGAATCTGTTATTTCTCGTAAGAAAATACAAAGACGTTGCTGCGGCATATGTTGTATAAATAGATATTTTAGTGCCAATGATACAAGCACCTAACCTTTATTGTTCTGTGACAAGCACAAGAATAAGTACTGTATTCTTTATTGTCGGAATTTGGAAGTTTTAAACCGAGGCTCAAGGCCATTGGCGTATAGCTAGCGCTTTCGACCTGGGGGGGAGGTCACTGTTCAAGCCCCATTAGTGGCGTAGAAGCGTCGCTAAAAGTCGAGACAAGTTAACAAAATTATCAGTTTATAACAAACTCGGTTTGTAATTGTCTGATATAAATATACATTGTTGCTTCAGCGCCAACAATTTCTCCCGCTTTCTTAGGTCTCAAGCAAGTCCCAAAAGACTCGGGCCAGGTAGAACTTTTGGAACCATTGTAGTTACGCCACTAACCGCGCCAAGTAATATTGAAATACATGTAAAAAAAACTTACTCGTATTTTTTGTTCATACCTATATATCCGGAAATTTTTGCTGGAACATTTTATAGAAAGGGCTAATTTTTCATCAAGGGGGCTAACCTCAGCCCCCCCCCCCCCCTAACTGCACCAATGTTCAACATTTTAAAAACGTGCCTAATACACGATTATAAACATGTTTCTTGACATGGTGGTGAAAGTACCATAAGTAATTTAAAATCAGCAATGTTGGAGGTTATTGGGTTTGACTTGTAGTCTTGTGATGCTTTGATTTGGCACAAATGTGTAATCTCATTATAGTATGTTCACAAATTGATATGTTACTATACTCCTTGCAAAACAATTTCCGTTGCACGTACTTGTTTCGTACATTCCATAAATAGGGCCACGGATAGAACTTATATCTAGTCTTTACCCTTTAAAACTCTCTTTGAATGAGTGCGTTTCTTGTTAGGTGATTCTACTAATAATTTATTTTCCTTAACTGTTGTTGAAACTGCGCTTACAGTGGAGATATTCAAATTTAGGGCATATATCTGCTACACGCTAAAAATTAGTAAAGTAGAAATAAAATACATAGCTCTTAACATACTCTTTAAAGTTACTTCGCTAACTACTGTCAAGGGTAACAAGGGGCCATTATTGTTAAGTTTTCCTGAAAATAGCTTATTAGAGAAGCTGTTAGCTCTTTGCATAAGCTATTTAAACGCTTCAGCATTTTTAGAAATAGTAAACAGTAGACAGAGATATGTATGTGCACTTTTGTTGTTCTTAAAAGAACAGCTTTTAATGCTGTTTATGAAAAGATCTGAAGTTTTTGTTAAAAAATAGACCCACAACAACACGAAGCCACAGAACAATACCGGTTAATTTTTTACGAAACGTAAACAAAACGTCAAAACAGGCCAACGAACGAGATGGCGACCGCACCGTTGACAGTTCTGTTGCCAACTGTCGGCCAATAAACTTTAAATTATATTAATTTTTACAAGCATAAATAAACAAAATATTTGCTACAAGTGGGTTCCTCTCAAAGAGGAACACTTAAGTTTGTAGTAAATTCAATATGGCATGAAATTTAAATATTTCTTGCCCAAATTTAATTTCCTCAGGTTTTCTTACGATTTATAATTATCAGCTGATTGATGAGGTGCATTGGAAATTATTTCGCAAGAACTATAGCTTACTCATAAGTTGTATGCATAACTTCCCTCTGATAAGGCGATGGTGACGGACTGACGGATACAAAACACTATTTAATACAATTATTGCATTTTTCCGGCATCATTCATTATGGCTGACAATTTTATCAAGAAAAATGACCAAACGATTCTCGGATTTTGTTGAAAGTTTCAGGGCAGGTTACGCCACTTAAGTCAAGGATTTGTCGATAATTTTTTGCACGAAAATTTTTATTATTGATAATGTGATAAGATCTGTCAAATTTATTTATTCTTAATTTTGTGACAACATATTAAAACTTTGGTTTGTTCAGGTTATGGTCTAGTCGCTTGAACAAAATTGGGAGATGGCGTACATAATGGGTGCAACTAAAGAAGTTTGTAAAAGGGCAGGTAATATACCAACCCTACCTTTGCATGATTTCTGATTATAATTCACAACAAAGAATTCTTCGAGAATGTCCTAATAATATCACTACACCACTAATGCTAGGCCGTATTTATGGGGGGAGGGGGGATAAGGGTTATTCCCCCCCCCCACAATACAAGGAAAATCACTTTTTCCAAAAATCCAAACAAAATTTTGCCTTAGCTGCGAGCTTTTCACCCCTGCTTGTTAAGCCATTTACCATGATTTACCCTCCTTAACAGACTCTTCTAAATACACACTTGACCTTATATACAGGGTGTTCATTTAAAAACTTCCCACCACGGATTTATCGAAAACCACTGATTAAAAGAAAAAACGCCGAGACACGTCAAAAGATTTGCCAAAGGGGACAACTTTTTAACTGAAAATTACTTCACCCCCTCTTACCCTCTGCCCCCCGGGGTCATCCCCTTAAAAATTTTAAATGACAAGGGGTATCAAGTAATAGCTTGTTTGAAAGGTCTTTCAAAGTGCTTTATTTGACGTTTGATTTTTTAAAATTGGTTGATTCGTTTTCGAGAAAATTAGAAAAACCTTTATTTATCTTAATTTGTTCAGATAGAAAAAAAAACACAGGAAAATATCACTTTTTATTTCAATAAGTGTTCAAAAACCAATATAAACAGCAATTCGGAAGATTAGACGTGGCAGCAACCAAATAGCAACCCGACTGTTTTTCAGCCATCTATTTATAAACACAGATAACATGGGCGAACTGTATTTATTCTTATAAATCTTATACCTGTTTAGTTTTTTATAGTTGCTAAGGAAAAGAAAGAATTTAATTTGCTGTCAGTTACCTTTGTGACAATCTTGGCTTGGGATAGTGAAAATTATTTATTGATTCAGATTTTACTTCCAAAATGGTTTACACACTAGCCGAAAGAGTGGAAATGATTCTAATTTATGGTGCCCAAAATCAATGTGCTCGGCAAACTGCCGTCACATTTAACGCCAGACATCCGGAAAAGATAACTTCGCATAGGTATGTTTTGGACCTTGTTACTAATTGACTCAAACTGGATCTGTTGCAAATAAAAAACGTAATCATCGTAGGGTTTTGGATGAAGCCGCTCAAGTTGAAGTTTTGGGTCATTTTGGCATAAATCCTAATACTTTATTACGCAAAATTGTTGATGCGACTGGTATTTCATTAGGCTCTGTACACACAGTTACTACATTACATAAATTTCATCCATTCAAAATGAAAATATTGCAAGAGTTAACCGAAGATGATTTCGATAGGCGAGTTGAGTTTTGTGAACAAACAAGCGATTAATGATAATACCATTCATGTAAAGAATATCTGCTTCAGTGGTGAATGCACATTTTATCTAAATGGATTTGTTAATAAGCATAACTGCAGGTATTGTAGCAATGAAAATCCTCATGTTTTTGTAGAAGGGCATACTCAGTACCCCCAAAAAATTAATGTATGGGCAGGCATTTTAGGAAACAAAGTGATTGGGCCATTGTTTATTAATGGGAATTTAAGTGGAGGCATTTATTTAGATATGTTGGAAAATACCATCAATCCGCTTATCACTGAAACCATTGAAAACCAAATCGAAGACGATGGAAACCCTATACTTGATGAGGCTGAAATATATTTCCAGCAAGACGGCGCTCCTCCTCACTATGTTCTTCCGGTTCGGCAATGGCTAGACGACGAGTTTCCAGATAAACGGATAGGGCGAAGAGGGCCTATAGAATGGCCTGCTAGGTCTCCTGACTTGACGCCATTAGACTTTTTTCTATGGGGCCATTTGATCTATCTATTGTGTTCACTCCCCAACCTAAAAGTTTGGATGAACTTCGTCAACGCATCATCGAAAGCTGCCATGATCTCCCACAACATGTTTTTGAAAATGTCCGTCAGGAATTTGAACATCGCCTATATCATTGTTTGGCAAATAACGGGCAACATTTTGAACACTTATTAAAATAAAAAGTGATATTTTAGTGTGTTTTTTTTTCTATCTGAACAAATTAAGATAAATAAAGATTATTCTAATTTTCTCGAAAACGAATCGACCGATTTTAAAAAATCAAACGTCAAAATAAAGCACTTTGAAAGACCTTTCAAACAAGCTATTACTTAATACCCTTTGTCATTTAAAATTTTAAGGGGATGACCCCGGGGGGCAGAGGGTAAAAGGCGGTGAAGTAATTTTTGGTTAAAAAGTTGTCCCCTTTGGCAAATCTTTTGACGTGTCTCGGCGTTATTTCTTTTAATCAGTGGTTTTCGATAAATCCGTGGTGGGAAGTTTTCAAATGAACACCCTGTATACTATTATTCGACACGATATAGGTATACTATTTCGGTTTAACAAAGTTTCTATTTTTGGGTTAGTTCAGGTTAATCGTAGTATAACAAGTCATTCCCTAATCCTATGGTTTATTGAAATGGAACACCCCACATTTCCATCGTCCAAGAATTTTTAAATGTCCATTTCCTAAATCGGTTAATTGGAAAAAATTAACCTCATAATTGAATTATTTTATTTTCTTCGTTACCTACTAATACTTAATTAGTAAAAACTTACTTTTTTACATGTCGGTAATTTGTGACTATATTAAAATTAATGTAATTGCGGTTATAGGTACTTCATAAATATACAATCTATTAAAATTAATTAAATCTACATTTCTTTAGATAAAATTAACCGTTTTCAAAGAAATAGTTATTTTCCTAACAAGTGCGGAAAGTGATACTATCCCGCATGCGACTGCAGTTGACCCGAACGACGCAGAGCGGATTTCGGGCAAGCAATCAAGGGCGGGAAACACACTTTACGCATGAGTTAGGAATATTATTTTTTTACGACCGTATATACAAGAAAGTATACCTACTTATTTTTTAAAAATTATTTTCTTTCAACATATATATGTATACAAAACTTTAAGTGAAAAGCTACTAATGATTATAAATGTTAATATTAAAAACACAATTTGTTGCATTCTGTAAACTATTTAAAACTGCATGCCGGTCCAGTGGAGTTATTTGGTGTTAACTGGTAAGTACATAAAGATGACGTCGGTGGGGATGGTATCAAAACCAACATTTTTTTGTTTGAGGAACGACGTTAACTTATGGAAGTTCCCTATATCCAAATTTTGTTTTATTTTTACTAGACTTTCTACCATCAAATAGCGGGACCATAATGTACTTTTTTTTTTTTTTTTTTTCATTTTAACTGTGTTTGTCTCCCTATTTTAATCTTTAAGGGTATATAAAATATAAGATCTGTTTTTTTTAATAATTTTTTTTTAAATCAAATTCTATTGTTTTCCCTACATAATGGGACGAACATAACGCAACCTTAGGTCTCCAATAACTAATTTTACACATGAAATTTCAACATTATAATTTCTCATAATACAAATCACAAACAAAAATCTTTCTTTAACAAGATCTAGAATGTCCAAAAGATCCTTTTTATATATCCTGACGTATGATTTTCAAATAACAAATATCTTCCCTTTTTAAATTCGACCACAGATTGACAGTGTCTTTTCAGAAACTTTGATTTAAATATAACATTCCACTTTCAATTCCAATTTTAGCATGCTAATTACATTCAATTATTAATATCTTGTCAAAATATTTTTAAATAAAAAAAGCTCCATCAACGTCATTTTCCACCAACAGATTTCTCTCTACTGCTAATAATAACTGCAGCACTACTTTGGTCTCCTGAAGATGAAGGTTACTACCTTCGAAACATGTAGAGACAATTTAATTTTAAAATTGAGCCTTTAATAGCTCACTATTAAATTAGTGGAGAAAGACTTTTTGACTTTTTTTTCCCCTTTCCCCATAATGTATTAGATTTCAAAACCTAACTTAGGTCTGAAAAATAAGCCAGAAATACCTCTTCCTTATAGGTTTTCGCCCCTTTCTCCTCACACCATGTAACAAAATGTTCGTATTGCTTTTCATACCTTAATCTGGAATTTGCAGGTAACAGCTCGGAATTTACTTCATCTGCAGCCTTCAAAATGGCGTCGGGAAGTTCTTTGTCGGATGAATCCATTAAATATTGCTTTGATTCGGTTTAATTTAGAAAAATACTGTATACTGTCACTTCCAAGACGCTTTGAACAACTTTGACATTTTAGTAACAATGACACGCCTTGGTTATCATACAGGTTGGTTTAATAGTTCTTTCTTTCTTTTTGTTATTGGCTCTGCCCTGAGGGGCAATTCTGCCAGCACATTAGTAGTGACCGTGACCTTGTCGGGCTCTAGACCCCGTCACGACCACTGGTTTCTTCTTCTTCTTTTTTTTCTTCTGATGGTTTCAGGTTATGGGATATGAGATATGATAGGTTATGGGAATGGATCAGCTGATCGTGGAACTATTTTGAGTGCTGTGGAGTGTGGAGAACCTATTATATCAATAATTTGATAAAAGCTTGGGTAAAAAATAAAATTGGGGATAATTACTACATGCACAACAATGGGAAAAAATTAAGCCATACTCCCAAATGGTGCGAGATTTGACTTAGAAAACTGGAACAGAATATAGGACTAGGAAAATGGATTTGCTTTCTGAAATAAGGGAATTTATAAATTAATTTTATTTACATTTAAAAACTGAATAATAATTTTAATGTTTTGATTGTTTAAATTAGATAGAATTGTTTTAATATTTAGGGGGGAGATATTCCGGTTTTTCTGAATTCTTCATAAATATCATGACCCGGGATTATATTTATGGGGCATTCTAGAAAAATGTGTTCCAAGTCTTCCACTTTTGTCCACATTCACAGTAAGGATCATCCTTTATACCGATTCTATAGAGATGGCTCTTGGTAAGGCAGTGTCCTGTTCTCATTCTAATGATGGTTGTAATGTGTCTTCTATCAATGTATGTATAATTGTTAAACCATTTATTTTTGGGGAATTCGTTTATTATTTCCGCATAACTTTTTCCTTTACTTCTTAAAGAAGTCTTCCATTGAGCATTGTGTTCTTCAAAAATTTTCATTTTGATATCTGGGATAACCTCTTGAGCATCTAGGTCCATATTTTTGGGGATATTTAAATCTCTACCTACGTTTGCCAGAGTATCTGCCATCTCATTACCAGCAATTCTTGAGTGTCCTGGGACCCAGGTGATTTTTATGTCAAAACCATTATCGCTGGCCTTTAAAAGCAGTCTTTTGGTGCGTAAAATAACGTAGTCATTATTTTTGGAGGAGATTACTGTTTTATTTAATTTGCTGATAGCACTAAGGGAATCTAAAAAGATGACAGATTTTTCAATGTTTTTTCTTATTATGACTTTTGTAGCTTCATTAATGGCTATAATCTCAGCTGTGCAAATGCAGAGTTCTGATGGCAATCTAGAAGAGTATTTATAATTAATTTCTGATATGTAAATTCCGAACCCAGTCTTGGAAGACTTTTTTGATGCATCAGTATAATTTGTAAAAATATGTGATTGCTTATATCTGTCTGTGGAACGTAGGAATTTTCCTTTAGCATGTAAATCGTCTTTGTTTTGTGACATGACTTTAAAGAAATGTACAGGGTTATATAAAATATCTTCATTATTTTATATTATTTTCAAAAAATGAAAAATGATGGACTATTTCGTAAATACTTATTACCTATTGTAACAATAGTTCTAACTTCCCAGGTAAAAAACTATCTAATAAAGTCAAAATTTGCATAATTTTACTTTCCCGCACTAGTGCGGGAAAGTGACACTTTCAAAACTAAAATGCGTACGGGAAAAGGGGTTAAAACGCATGGTCGTAGAAAAACTAATTTTTATGTTCCGAGTTCGAGAGGTTCGTTTCGAGCAATGAAGACGCTATTTTAAAGTCATGTGTTTACAGCGAAATGTCAAATGTATTATCGTTGTTTACGTCGCCCTTTCGTCATATGTATTTGGATTTTCTGTTTGTTGTAAGCCTAGTATTGTGTTTTGTGCCAGAAATTGGAAAACTAGAAATGGATAAAATAGAGGCTGCTCTGCAGGTGTCTGCGAGATTACAGGAGGAGGCCGAAGCATGGTTTGCCTCAAACATATTACTGATAAACAAAGAGAAGACCAATAGAATGGTATTTTCACTGAGGGACGTGAGTAGAGGAAAACGGAGAGAGCGAGGCCAGGTGGTGCTGGTGGTGCTGGTGGTGCAACTAACCCAGGTGGTGCAGGTGGTGCGTTTTACGATCTAACCCAGGTGGTGCAGGTGGTGCGTTTTATGATCTAACCCGGGTGGTTCGGTGGTGCGTTTTATGACCTAACCCGGGTGGTTCGGTGGTGCTGTTTACAAAATAACCCGAAATTAAACCCGACTTTTTACGACCTAACCCGGATGCTTTCATGAGGCGGCTTCTTATCTAACCCTAACTTGAACCTGAATATTTATGAACTGACCCGAGATAAAACCCGACTTTTTACGACCTAACCCGGATGCTTTCGCGAGGCGGCTTCTCATCTAACCCTAATTTGAACCTGAATATTTATGGTCTGACCCGAGATAAAACCCGACTTTTTATGATTTAACCTTAGTGAAACGCCGCTGCTAAAGCGGGATAATTAAATCCCAATTTTTATAAGCCATCCTTAAACCCAACTTTTTACGATGCGACCTGAGCCATCCTTAAACCAGACTTTTTATTATTTCCCCTTAGTTGAAACGCCGCTGCTAAAGCGGGATAATTAAATCCCAATTTTTATAAGCCATCCTTAAACCCAACTTTTTACGATCCGACCTGAGCCATCCTTAAACCAGACTTTTTTTTATTTTCCCTTAGTTGAAACGCCGCTGGCGGGTAGTAAAGCGAAATAAATCCCTAATTTATATGGTCTAACAAGATAAGTATAATAAAGCGGTACATTTGTCACCCCGCAATAATTATTTATACCTAAATAACCCTCTCAAACCCTCTGCCGACTCGATTTAAAAAGAAAGGGACATAAACCTTTATTTATTATTCCGAAGGACCCTCATTAAAATTCAGTAGCATATCTAATAATTGATTCCAATTTTTGCACCACTTATATAAAATACAATAAAATAATTACCATCTAGAACCATTAACTAGCGATTTCTTTGTACTGGAAATGGATAAATTATAGGACTATCTTGTAATGAGAACAGAGTAATAAAAAGTAAATAAAACTTAAATACGTATAAAATACCAAGCAGGTATAGGTACTATACAACTTGTGTTCGCCATCAGGTAAAAGCCCTCATAATGCTTTTATAAAAATTTCGGATAATATCATAATATAAGTAAATAGGCTACAATTTCAGGAAAAAAGTAAAAAAATTAATTCACAGTGTAAAATTGTAGTTAAATGGATTGTAAATACGAAATAATATAAAAAAGCTACCTTTTGTTTGCGATGATGTATGCACAATAACTCTATATTATTCGGCCCTTAAACTGAAAATACCCACTAGATAGGTATCATAAGCTGTATTTGTCATCAGGTAGAACCCCCAATAAAATTATGAATATTAGGCGTAGGCATCAAAGTAGCAATCTTAACTTATTTTCAACACGAGCATAAAAATATAGGGTTGTTAAATATTTTACAACCCTAATTCTCAATGGCAACAATAAGCAAATCACGTTGGTTTTTTAATTTATTATTAATCTGGCTAACTTAAGAAACTCACAATATAACGACCATCCAAAAAAATCATAATACATTACTGGGTGTGAAAGCAATTGCGCTGCAAAATATAGTGTATACCAACTCTGAGGTAGTTAATTAAAATCCCAATTAGCGCTAAAAAAAAATCAATTAGATATTTACTTTAGATATTTTAATAAAAAAATTCAATATTCTCACCAACATTTAACTTTTGAAATTAGCATAACAAATCCTTTACAATGAATTAAACAAACGCATACATAATTTTAAAATCTCATAATAAGAATATAAGCTAAAATCTAACAAGTTTCGACAAGTTGAAACTTGTTAGTTTACATCTGTAGAGAATACCCAACTCTCGAATCATAAAAAAATGGTCAAACTTTGTCGGCAAATACCCTTCTATGATGCAGGGGAAGGACAGGTAACTCGAGATGTTTATAAAGAAACGTTAAAGAACATTATTTGCTTATTTCTAGACTCTTAAAAATTAGATGCAATCGAACAATAAATGTTTTCATCATGTATATTTATGAGTAACACATTACCTTCGACATACATAAATTCAAATTGATAATTACTTGCCTTAGTACTTTTTTAGAAGCTTGAATCATTGCATATAACCGTCTGAGGATACCCAAACTTCCCCTAACATATTTCTCCGCAACCGGGGAAAAAGAGGTAGAAAAAAGTAAAATAACAACTCCAAGTGTCTTTGTGAACAATCGGCAATAAAATAGAGTATTTCAGTTTTTAATTTTTCGTAAATAAAAGTTGGTTAGATTAATAGTCTCTGTGAATATAATAACATAAACAAAGTGATATGCCGTAAATTTAGGAGTACAGTATAAATTATGCCTCTATTAAAATATACCGCAATAACTAACTACCAAAGGATTTTTGATATTTTGAATATATTTGATGCTCATAGCATTATCACATTTCCAAAGGCTCTAAATTTTAGAAAAATGTTCTAATAGAATATGTCTATCAATATAAAGTAAAGGTATTGTTAGGTTTTTTTAAAAAATACGACCTACAACAGTCTCTGCTACAGCATGGCTGACTCTGTAGAAACTTCTGTGAAACCATAATAATTATATCAATAATCGAGTTGTCCTTATGATAATATTTTCTTCCAATATCCGACTCCACTATCCATAAAAGTTATGTTAGAAAATTCATAATTGAGCGCATTGTAATTTTTTAAAAAGAAATTCACTTCACACACAAAGATGTAGCCATTCAATCCATGAAAATAATGCAAGTCAGTATGCGTATGTTATGGCTAACTGTTTAAATGTCTATTCCTTCCACGTTTATCGGAAGAAATACTTTTTATACTAGTATTTTAGTTGAAAATAAGATCATAAATCATCTATACAAAACAAGCGTCCCTTATGGATTTGAACGAAAATCATAGATTCGACTATTTTCATGAAAAATAAATCTAAGTACGGAATAATGCAGGAAGATTATCTATTTTCTTGGTTTAGAAAGTGATGTAGTTAAGATTTATAACTTAGGAATAAATAAATTATTATTAATCTTTTCGACCTATTTCTCTTGCATATTTAATTTCTTTGATAGTAAGAACTAATCTTTTTATTTTACAAAGTAAAAAAAAAGCTAAAGATCGGCGTTGTCAGTCAGGTATAAGAACTGATTTAACACGATGGTTTTTTGTACAAACGTTCACATACAATTGTATGCTTTTTAACCGATTGTGTTGGAAAAAATGACGATTTATAGATTAGATATTTAGACGAAGAGCTAACCTTCTCAATAAACTATTGATTATTGCCCTGCTAGCTAGACAACACTTTTTATGTTAGTCAAAAAAAAAATTTTTTTTTTTCGGACGCTATTACAGATTTCATCGTTAACTAACAAACATTAAGACCAAAAAATTAGCGTGCAAGATGAAATGTATAGGTTCACTTCATTTCTACATTATTTTACAACTCTCAATCGCATTAAAAACAAGATCGAATAAAAAATAACTTATGACATATGGACGAAAAATGTTTTTCGGGCTATTTAGGTTAGCGACCGCATTACGTCTGAAATACTACATTTTTCGAGCTTATAACATAATTTACTATTTTAACGTTAAAATAGGGGAAATGATGTATCGAAATGCATACTTTTTTTTTGTCGGTCACGAGATTATAGTTTCTTTTAAAATGAACTCTAATATTTACAACACAAATTATCCTTTAAGCCACTTTAGTTTAAAACTCGTCTGTCGCTTTCCCTATATTGTGAGTTTGATTAAAGTATAGCGTAGTATATATTTAGATGAATTTCGCAAATGTTGAATACTTTCAAAACTGAAAAAGCCGCCCTTTGCAATAAATATCTCCGTAGAGTTAGGTACCCTGCAGATTAAGGGTATTTCAGCGGATAATCATATACAAATTCAAAGATTTTGTCTATTTTAATGGATTAACAAACAATATCTATAGGATGACTTTACTGATAAAAAAAAAATAACAAAAATCTATTAAGTCTAGGCTCACATGAAATTCCATAAAGAGCAGCTGCATAGCCTTATCACATCAAACTATATTTTTATTTCGTTCTATTGTCAAAAGTCTGTGTTTAGGAGATTATCGTTCATTTTAAAATGAACTCTAATATGTACATCACCATAAACTACCTCTTAAGCCGCCGTAAAAATACACTTTTCGATTTACCTCTATATTGATTTTCTAATATTAAATATCTACAATAGTCGAAATTCGCTCGCTAATACCTATGTATGCAAGGTTTCTTCAAAAAATGACAATTTTGTTGTTTAATGGCTTGAAAAAATGGAAAAAGGAGGTTTTTGCATCCATTTATTTCCAGATGAGTGTTAAAAATACTTATAAAACTCGGTATACCGAAGATCAACCATTAATGAGAGGGTTGAGTCCTGTTTGCCAAATCCTGATTTATAATTTGACGTTGGCAACGGTACAATTTTTTAACATTTATCATAAGAGGCGTATATTTTTGGGGCTTAGATCTACCAGTTTATCCACGCCCCATTTATTGTTAGTGCTTTAGTAATTTTACTTTCCAATTATTTTTTACCAAAACGCGTAGTTGAAACAGTGTCTATATCAGACGATATAATAAATTTTAAGGATTAATTTGCTTACAAATACACTTCAATTTATTTAGACTAAAGCAGCCAGACATATACTGGAACTACGAAAACCCTATTACAATTTGGTTGCCTAGAGAAAATTTTGTAAAAAACATAGCTTTCTACACAAATGCTTGCACATTATGTACCTATCATTTTAAGATACCTGGCGACATCAATGTAAGCATTGACATAATGACGCAAGATATAGGTAGGTACTAGAATATTCAAGATTTCTATTAACGATACACTTCAGCATACATGCGAGATGTCATTAATGTCTACGGAAGGCAACAGACATACCAGCTATTTTTACATGGGATTCCATAGACTTGAACGCTTCTTGTTTAGAAATATTTGATGTCATCTTGAGGAGTTCCGTATTGAAGCATCAAACCTACCTGCCAAATAATTGACGAAATATGGGATATCATAAAATATGTCCCCCATCGAACTAAATGATCCTATAAACCAGCTTCACAGACCGTAATTTGTGATGCTAACACGATTAATACGCAATAGAACAAGATTAAGAAACAAAATTTAAAGTAGCTCTTTATCACACGAAAATAATTAAATAATTTACGGTTACAGAACAATAATTATTTTAAAAAGCTGTATAACTAAATATATTATGTTATTAGGAATATTCTGTCTAAAGTAACAGCTGATCTTAGTCGAAAATGAGATCGTATTATTGATTGTTGAATTCGTTAGGTATGAAATAAAATTAGAGATTTCGTCTATTTTTTTCACGATTAAAAAAGAATACCTCTATTTAGCTAAAAATGAAACGATTACAGTGGTAGATTAATTCACTTTACCAAGCATGTAAACTACTAATTTTGCAATAAATATCTTCTATATTTCTAGGTAGGTTTACTCGAAAATGTTGGGCTATTTTCATCAAAAATCCCGATACGAAATTGAAAAATTTGCCTATTTTTGTCGGTTTACAAAGTGATAGTGGAATATTGATTTGATCAAAGAACAATAATTATTTTAAAAATGTTGTATAATTAACTAAATGTCGGTGTTATCAGGCAGGCAAGAAGTTATTTATCTGAATCTTATTTGTACCATTAGCGTTTATATACAAATGTTAGTGGTTTTCAAAAATTGATATCTCGGAAATTATTAGGTTTAGACTTATAATACGCTTATTAAAAAATAATGACTACTTTATGCAAAATTCAAAAATATTATAAGATGTAGGATATCCCAGTAACTTAACCAAAGATTTTCGGTCTTCGTAAAGCTTTATACGTTTCTTCAGCGTACCAAACATTCACTTTTTTTAAATATTGACATCGGGTTAGGATTCTGAACATAGGATTAACATCACTCCAATAGTGAACATGTTGCGTTGTCACAGTTCCATTCGTCGAAAAGTAAACAAAACCGTTTGAGCTACGTGGGGAATAAATAAAGTTGGCTTGTTGAAAAATTTTAATATTTATTAAGGTAAAAGACTATAAATATATCGATACAACACTTTGGCATTTCTAATACTACAAACATGAATATCTAAAATGTGATATTTAAAACCATCAACTCTCTCTCCCTTCTCTAATTTTGGTACACCAATGCTGTCTTCTAAGTTTATAATATATGGCGTCCTGCAGTTTAATTCCAAAAATGTTTTAACTAAAAATTCCTCTTTAACACGTCCTTTAACGTAAATAATGTCTGCGTCTATCAGATTGTTGGATATGATATTATGTAGTTCCTTGTAATCGGTATCACCATAATTATAAAGGATACCATGATGATTTCCAAATAGATATTTGACTTGTTTCTTGCAAGCCTTACTTAAGGTGTCGAATGGTTTAACTGGTTTAAAAAAGTAACTTTTCATACTATTTCCATCATAAATAGCCAATTCTTTCGCGTAAAATTCAGGTATGTTAAATCCTTGAATATCGACTACAACGAACTTCATTGTCTGAAGACTCAAATCAAGCAAGTATATTTTCATATTTTTATCGCTCTTAAGTTCGATTTCAAAAGCACACCCCCACTTTTCGATAATTTCACAGTCTTAGCACATAGATCTTATATTTTTATTTACGATCAATTCATCTTTATTCGCCAATCGTCTCAAACGAGTCTGCTTTTGAAAGTAATATAGCCTTAGTATTCAGAAAATATTAATAATATCGGAGCTTAAAACATCCTTGACACTAAAAAATCATTGTGTTTCCTAACAAAACCCATCATCTTGTCTATTTAGCTTGCTTTCCTATTGTTTAGCAGGTTAAATAAAATTATTATTTCGCTCTTTTTGTCGGTACTGAATCGTTAGGGGAATACGTTTCTAGTTCTATAAGAGAGACAGTTAAAATTTATGTAAGCAATCAAAAATCCTACACTATGAGCTACTTAGTTAAAATTTCATATTTCCTTCCTGGATCAGGCAAAATTTGTGATGTGTCGGACAAAATTTATAAAAATACGAAAAAAAAAAATGCTGGATGCATTTTTAGCGTGACTTTCTATTTAATACCATCTTATTTCAAGCTATAATTCGGTTGTCAAAATGAGAATAAAATAATTTTCCCATGGTTTATGTCATCTTAAAAAAGTCAAAAGGTTATATTCTGTAGAGGGTCAGATACATTCAAATTTAAATATTTTCTCCAAGAAGAATTTTAAGATAGTATTATAGTAAATAAAAATTCTATACCTCCAATATTTCTTGGAAACATATCGTGTTCTAGCGACATAACCCAAAAGTACCTCTATTCAGAAACGCATCGTACTTTTCTTGTCAATAATTGTCTCATTGTCCCATCCATTACATTATTATAATCTTAAAGCACCTGTTACCAGCATTATCTGTTTTTATGGTTTTCATAAAACATAGCGATTACCGATGAAAATTAAACGAAAACCTAATAAATAACTTTTTTTTCAACTGAAATAGACTGATTTTCGATGGAAAAATGTTACTTATAACTAAAAATGAATATAAGACATATACGCAATGATATTTAGAATAAATCAATGTTTTCTAAAATTACTATGAAATATTCACAAAATCGTTTCGTTATAACCAAAGCAGCAAGGCTTGCAGATTTCGTATAGAGTTCAAACGCGATACTGAGATGATCTTTTTTTTTTATATTTTTGTAGAATAATGCACCACTACGTTGTAAGTACTTGAGAGAGGACTTTCTTGAAAAATCCTCAAATTTCTCTGCAATTTTGTTCCTTCTAGAGTTAAATTCACACAGAAAACCCCGTATTCTTATCTTTCAGGTTGGTATATTAAAAAGGGCTTATTAGTATGGTTTAGAAAACAAGCAATATTAATTAACGGATGTTTTTTCGTCGTATGAAGAGTTGAAAAATTTTTTTTTTTCCACTCCAATGGTTGCGATGCAGAGAGTCGGGTTTCATCATAATCTTTCAGGGTAGCTCAGGTTTGATTGCATGTAGAGAGTCGGGTTTCATCATAATCTTTCAGGGTAGCTCAGGTTTGATTACATGTACTAAGGTTAGTGCTCCTTGCAATCGGTTTCAGGTTTGACGCGCCCCCCTCAGGTTTGTTCAGGTTTCTCAAACGTTTGAGAAACCTGAACAAACCTGAGGGGGGCGCGTCAAACCTGAAACCGATTGCAAGGAGCACTAACCTTAGTACATGTAATCAAACCTGAGCTACCCTGAAAGATTATGATGAAACCCGACTCTCTACATGCAATCAAACCTGAGCTACCCTGAAAGATTATGATGAAACCCGACTCTCTGCATCGCAACCATTGGAGTGGAAAAAAAAAATTTTTTCAACTCTTCATACGACGAAAAAACATCCGTTAATTAATATTGCTTGTTTTCTAAACCATACTAATAAGCCCTTTTTAATATACCAACCTGAAAGATAAGAATACGGGGTTTTCTGTGTGAATTTAACTCTAGAAGGAACAAAATTGCAGAGAAATTTGAGGATTTTTCAAGAAAGTCCTCTCTCAAGTACTTACAACGTAGTGGTGCATTATTCTACAAAAATATAAAAAAAAAAGATCATCTCAGTATCGCGTTTGAACTCTATACGAAATCTGCAAGCCTTGCTGCTTTGGTTATAACGAAACGATTTTGTGAATATTTCATAGTAATTTTAGAAAACATTGATTTATTCTAAATATCATTGCGTATATGTCTTATATTCATTTTTAGTTATAAGTAACATTTTTCCATCGAAAATCAGTCTATTTCAGTTGAAAAAAAAGTTATTTATTAAGTTTTCGTTTAATTTTCATCGGTAATCGCTATGTTTTATGAAAACCATAAAAACAGATAATGCTGGTAACAGGTGCTTTAAGATTATAATAATGTAATGGATGGGACAATGAGACAATTATTGACAAGAAAAGTACGATGCGTTTCTGAATAGAGGTACTTTTGGGTTATGTCGCTAGAACACGATATGTTTCCAAGAAATATTGGAGGTATAGAATTTTTATTTACTATAATACTATCTTAAAATTCTTCTTGGAGAAAATATTTAAATTTGAATGTATCTGACCCTCTACAGAATATAACCTTTTGACTTTTTTAAGATGACATAAACCATGGGAAAATTATTTTATTCTCATTTTGACAACCGAATTATAGCTTGAAATAAGATGGTATTAAATAGAAAGTCACGCTAAAAATGCATCCAGCATTTTTTTTTTCGTATTTTTATAAATTTTGTCCGACACATCACAAATTTTGCCTGATCCAGGAAGGAAATATGAAATTTTAACTAAGTAGCTCATAGTGTAGGATTTTTGATTGCTTACATAAATTTTAACTGTCTCTCTTATAGAACTAGAAACGTATTCCCCTAACGATTCAGTACCGACAAAAAGAGCGAAATAATAATTTTATTTAACCTGCTAAACAATAGGAAAGCAAGCTAAATAGACAAGATGATGGGTTTTGTTAGGAAACACAATGATTTTTTAGTGTCAAGGATGTTTTAAGCTCCGATATTATTAATATTTTCTGAATACTAAGGCTATATTACTTTCAAAAGCAGACTCGTTTGAGACGATTGGCGAATAAAGATGAATTGATCGTAAATAAAAATATAAGATCTATGTGCTAAGACTGTGAAATTATCGAAAAGTGGGGGTGTGCTTTTGAAATCGAACTTAAGAGCGATAAAAATATGAAAATATACTTGCTTGATTTGAGTCTTCAGACAATGAAGTTCGTTGTAGTCGATATTCAAGGATTTAACATACCTGAATTTTACGCGAAAGAATTGGCTATTTATGATGGAAATAGTATGAAAAGTTACTTTTTTAAACCAGTTAAACCATTCGACACCTTAAGTAAGGCTTGCAAGAAACAAGTCAAATATCTATTTGGAAATCATCATGGTATCCTTTATAATTATGGTGATACCGATTACAAGGAACTACATAATATCATATCCAACAATCTGATAGACGCAGACATTATTTACGTTAAAGGACGTGTTAAAGAGGAATTTTTAGTTAAAACATTTTTGGAATTAAACTGCAGGACGCCATATATTATAAACTTAGAAGACAGCATTGGTGTACCAAAATTAGAGAAGGGAGAGAGAGTTGATGGTTTTAAATATCACATTTTAGATATTCATGTTTGTAGTATTAGAAATGCCAAAGTGTTGTATCGATATATTTATAGTCTTTTACCTTAATAAATATTAAAATTTTTCAACAAGCCAACTTTATTTATTCCCCACGTAGCTCAAACGGTTTTGTTTACTTTTCGACGAATGGAACTGTGACAACGCAACATGTTCACTATTGGAGTGATGTTAATCCTATGTTCAGAATCCTAACCCGATGTCAATATTTAAAAAAAGTGAATGTTTGGTACGCTGAAGAAACGTATAAAGCTTTACGAAGACCGAAAATCTTTGGTTAAGTTACTGGGATATCCTACATCTTATAATATTTTTGAATTTTGCATAAAGTAGTCATTATTTTTTAATAAGCGTATTATAAGTCTAAACCTAATAATTTCCGAGATATCAATTTTTGAAAACCACTAACATTTGTATATAAACGCTAATGGTACAAATAAGATTCAGATAAATAACTTCTTGCCTGCCTGATAACACCGACATTTAGTTAATTATACAACATTTTTAAAATAATTATTGTTCTTTGATCAAATCAATATTCCACTATCACTTTGTAAACCGACAAAAATAGGCAAATTTTTCAATTTCGTATCGGGATTTTTGATGAAAATAGCCCAACATTTTCGAGTAAACCTACCTAGAAATATAGAAGATATTTATTGCAAAATTAGTAGTTTACATGCTTGGTAAAGTGAATTAATCTACCACTGTAATCGTTTCATTTTTAGCTAAATAGAGGTATTCTTTTTTAATCGTGAAAAAAATAGACGAAATCTCTAATTTTATTTCATACCTAACGAATTCAACAATCAATAATACGATCTCATTTTCGACTAAGATCAGCTGTTACTTTATACAGAATATTCCTAATAACATAATATATTTAGTTATACAGCTTTTTAAAATAATTATTGTTCTGTAACCGTAAATTATTTAATTATTTTCGTGTGATAAAGAGCTACTTTAAATTTTGTTTCTTAATCTTGTTCTATTGCGTATTAATCGTGTTAGCATCACAAATTACGGTCTGTGAAGCTGGTTTATAGGATCATTTAGTTCGATGGGGGACATATTTTATGATATCCCATATTTCGTCAATTATTTGGCAGGTAGGTTTGATGCTTCAATACGGAACTCCTCAAGATGACATCAAATATTTCTAAACAAGAAGCGTTCAAGTCTATGGAATCCCATGTAAAAATAGCTGGTATGTCTGTTGCCTTCCGTAGACATTAATGACATCTCGCATGTATGCTGAAGTGTATCGTTAATAGAAATCTTGAATATTCTAGTACCTACCTATATCTTGCGTCATTATGTCAATGCTTACATTGATGTCGCCAGGTATCTTAAAATGATAGGTACATAATGTGCAAGCATTTGTGTAGAAAGCTATGTTTTTTACAAAATTTTCTCTAGGCAACCAAATTGTAATAGGGTTTTCGTAGTTCCAGTATATGTCTGGCTGCTTTAGTCTAAATAAATTGAAGTGTATTTGTAAGCAAATTAATCCTTAAAATTTATTATATCGTCTGATATAGACACTGTTTCAACTACGCGTTTTGGTAAAAAATAATTGGAAAGTAAAATTACTAAAGCACTAACAATAAATGGGGCGTGGATAAACTGGTAGATCTAAGCCCCAAAAATATACGCCTCTTATGATAAATGTTAAAAAATTGTACCGTTGCCAACGTCAAATTATAAATCAGGATTTGGCAAACAGGACTCAACCCTCTCATTAATGGTTGATCTTCGGTATACCGAGTTTTATAAGTATTTTTAACACTCATCTGGAAATAAATGGATGCAAAAACCTCCTTTTTCCATTTTTTCAAGCCATTAAACAACAAAATTGTCATTTTTTGAAGAAACCTTGCATACATAGGTATTAGCGAGCGAATTTCGACTATTGTAGATATTTAATATTAGAAAATCAATATAGAGGTAAATCGAAAAGTGTATTTTTACGGCGGCTTAAGAGGTAGTTTATGGTGATGTACATATTAGAGTTCATTTTAAAATGAACGATAATCTCCTAAACACAGACTTTTGACAATAGAACGAAATAAAAATATAGTTTGATGTGATAAGGCTATGCAGCTGCTCTTTATGGAATTTCATGTGAGCCTAGACTTAATAGATTTTTGTTATTTTTTTTTTATCAGTAAAGTCATCCTATAGATATTGTTTGTTAATCCATTAAAATAGACAAAATCTTTGAATTTGTATATGATTATCCGCTGAAATACCCTTAATCTGCAGGGTACCTAACTCTACGGAGATATTTATTGCAAAGGGCGGCTTTTTCAGTTTTGAAAGTATTCAACATTTGCGAAATTCATCTAAATATATACTACGCTATACTTTAATCAAACTCACAATATAGGGAAAGCGACAGACGAGTTTTAAACTAAAGTGGCTTAAAGGATAATTTGTGTTGTAAATATTAGAGTTCATTTTAAAAGAAACTATAATCTCGTGACCGACAAAAAAAAAGTATGCATTTCGATACATCATTTCCCCTATTTTAACGTTAAAATAGTAAATTATGTTATAAGCTCGAAAAATGTAGTATTTCAGACGTAATGCGGTCGCTAACCTAAATAGCCCGAAAAACATTTTTCGTCCATATGTCATAAGTTATTTTTTATTCGATCTTGTTTTTAATGCGATTGAGAGTTGTAAAATAATGTAGAAATGAAGTGAACCTATACATTTCATCTTGCACGCTAATTTTTTGGTCTTAATGTTTGTTAGTTAACGATGAAATCTGTAATAGCGTCCGAAAAAAAAAAATTTTTTTTTTGACTAACATAAAAAGTGTTGTCTAGCTAGCAGGGCAATAATCAATAGTTTATTGAGAAGGTTAGCTCTTCGTCTAAATATCTAATCTATAAATCGTCATTTTTTCCAACACAATCGGTTAAAAAGCATACAATTGTATGTGAACGTTTGTACAAAAAACCATCGTGTTAAATCAGTTCTTATACCTGACTGACAACGCCGATCTTTAGCTTTTTTTTTACTTTGTAAAATAAAAAGATTAGTTCTTACTATCAAAGAAATTAAATATGCAAGAGAAATAGGTCGAAAAGATTAATAATAATTTATTTATTCCTAAGTTATAAATCTTAACTACATCACTTTCTAAACCAAGAAAATAGATAATCTTCCTGCATTATTCCGTACTTAGATTTATTTTTCATGAAAATAGTCGAATCTATGATTTTCGTTCAAATCCATAAGGGACGCTTGTTTTGTATAGATGATTTATGATCTTATTTTCAACTAAAATACTAGTATAAAAAGTATTTCTTCCGATAAACATGGAAGGAATAGACATTTAAACAGTTAGCCATAACATACGCATACTGACTTGCATTATTTTCATGGATTGAATGGCTACATCTTTGTGTGTGAAGTGAATTTCTTTTTAAAAAATTACAATGCGCTCAATTATGAATTTTCTAACATAACTTTTATGGATAGTGGAGTCGGATATTGGAAGAAAATATTATCATAAGGACAACTCGATTATTGATATAATTATTATGGTTTCACAGAAGTTTCTACAGAGTCAGCCATGCTGTAGCAGAGACTGTTGTAGGTCGTATTTTTTAAAAAAACCTAACAATACCTTTACTTTATATTGATAGACATATTCTATTAGAACATTTTTCTAAAATTTAGAGCCTTTGGAAATGTGATAATGCTATGAGCATCAAATATATTCAAAATATCAAAAATCCTTTGGTAGTTAGTTATTGCGGTATATTTTAATAGAGGCATAATTTATACTGTACTCCTAAATTTACGGCATATCACTTTGTTTATGTTATTATATTCACAGAGACTATTAATCTAACCAACTTTTATTTACGAAAAATTAAAAACTGAAATACTCTATTTTATTGCCGATTGTTCACAAAGACACTTGGAGTTGTTATTTTACTTTTTTCTACCTCTTTTTCCCCGGTTGCGGAGAAATATGTTAGGGGAAGTTTGGGTATCCTCAGACGGTTATATGCAATGATTCAAGCTTCTAAAAAAGTACTAAGGCAAGTAATTATCAATTTGAATTTATGTATGTCGAAGGTAATGTGTTACTCATAAATATACATGATGAAAACATTTATTGTTCGATTGCATCTAATTTTTAAGAGTCTAGAAATAAGCAAATAATGTTCTTTAACGTTTCTTTATAAACATCTCGAGTTACCTGTCCTTCCCCTGCATCATAGAAGGGTATTTGCCGACAAAGTTTGACCATTTTTTTATGATTCGAGAGTTGGGTATTCTCTACAGATGTAAACTAACAAGTTTCAACTTGTCGAAACTTGTTAGATTTTAGCTTATATTCTTATTATGAGATTTTAAAATTATGTATGCGTTTGTTTAATTCATTGTAAAGGATTTGTTATGCTAATTTCAAAAGTTAAATGTTGGTGAGAATATTGAATTTTTTTATTAAAATATCTAAAGTAAATATCTAATTGATTTTTTTTTAGCGCTAATTGGGATTTTAATTAACTACCTCAGAGTTGGTATACACTATATTTTGCAGCGCAATTGCTTTCACACCCAGTAATGTATTATGATTTTTTTGGATGGTCGTTATATTGTGAGTTTCTTAAGTTAGCCAGATTAATAATAAATTAAAAAACCAACGTGATTTGCTTATTGTTGCCATTGAGAATTAGGGTTGTAAAATATTTAACAACCCTATATTTTTATGCTCGTGTTGAAAATAAGTTAAGATTGCTACTTTGATGCCTACGCCTAATATTCATAATTTTATTGGGGGTTCTACCTGATGACAAATACAGCTTATGATACCTATCTAGTGGGTATTTTCAGTTTAAGGGCCGAATAATATAGAGTTATTGTGCATACATCATCGCAAACAAAAGGTAGCTTTTTTATATTATTTCGTATTTACAATCCATTTAACTACAATTTTACACTGTGAATTAATTTTTTTACTTTTTTCCTGAAATTGTAGCCTATTTACTTATATTATGATATTATCCGAAATTTTTATAAAAGCATTATGAGGGCTTTTACCTGATGGCGAACACAAGTTGTATAGTACCTATACCTGCTTGGTATTTTATACGTATTTAAGTTTTATTTACTTTTTATTACTCTGTTCTCATTACAAGATAGTCCTATAATTTATCCATTTCCAGTACAAAGAAATCGCTAGTTAATGGTTCTAGATGGTAATTATTTTATTGTATTTTATATAAGTGGTGCAAAAATTGGAATCAATTATTAGATATGCTACTGAATTTTAATGAGGGTCCTTCGGAATAATAAATAAAGGTTTATGTCCCTTTCTTTTTAAATCGAGTCGGCAGAGGGTTTGAGAGGGTTATTTAGGTATAAATAATTATTGCGGGGTGACAAATGTACCGCTTTATTATACTTATCTTGTTAGACCATATAAATTAGGGATTTATTTCGCTTTACTACCCGCCAGCGGCGTTTCAACTAAGGGAAAATAAAAAAAAGTCTGGTTTAAGGATGGCTCAGGTCGGATCGTAAAAAGTTGGGTTTAAGGATGGCTTATAAAAATTGGGATTTAATTATCCCGCTTTAGCAGCGGCGTTTCAACTAAGGGGAAATAATAAAAAGTCTGGTTTAAGGATGGCTCAGGTCGCATCGTAAAAAGTTGGGTTTAAGGATGGCTTATAAAAATTGGGATTTAATTATCCCGCTTTAGCAGCGGCGTTTCACTAAGGTTAAATCATAAAAAGTCGGGTTTTATCTCGGGTCAGACCATAAATATTCAGGTTCAAATTAGGGTTAGATGAGAAGCCGCCTCGCGAAAGCATCCGGGTTAGGTCGTAAAAAGTCGGGTTTTATCTCGGGTCAGTTCATAAATATTCAGGTTCAAGTTAGGGTTAGATAAGAAGCCGCCTCATGAAAGCATCCGGGTTAGGTCGTAAAAAGTCGGGTTTAATTTCGGGTTATTTTGTAAACAGCACCACCGAACCACCCGGGTTAGGTCATAAAACGCACCACCGAACCACCCGGGTTAGATCATAAAACGCACCACCTGCACCACCTGGGTTAGATCGTAAAACGCACCACCTGCACCACCTGGGTTAGTTGCACCACCAGCACCACCAGCACCACCTGGCCTCGCTCTCTCCGTTTTCCTCTACTGACGTGGGCGAGGTCAATGCCGGCATTGAGCAGGTTAAGTTTTTGGGAATCCGGCTTGATCCTGTACTCGGTGGCACTGGCCTGGGGACATGCACCGCAGTCACGGAGGCTCTTTGCATTGCAGAGGAGAGCTGTTCGGCTGCTGTTTGGGCTAGGCTACAGGGATGACTGTAGGACTGCCTTTCAGAAACTCAGAATTTTGACCCTGCCTTCAGTACCCATCCTGGAAGGCCTAATATATATCAGGAGGAATGTCGAGCTTTATGCCACAAATGGAAACATCCATTCATACGAAACTAGGGGAAGGGGAGATTTGATTGCTGAATATTGCCGTCTAAAATACTTCGAAAATACCTAAATTAATTTTACAAGTTCACAATGTCACAAAATGTCAGAACGTAAAACAATGAAGATTTCTTACCTTGAAAGGTAAAAAAACCATCAATGGTTTATCATTTCCGCTTAATTAAATAGGGATGTTTTTTAAACTTTTAACAGTCGCCATTTTGAAATAGCTTGACAGAATCGCGTCAAAATTTATGAGCATACTGTACGAGATATTAGCTTTCAAATGATGTATCACAAGCTGTATGTTTCCATTTAAAAAAAAGGTCGATGTCGTCATATCTTTGCCAAATGTCTATAAGAGAACAAACGAATAACGTCAAAATGTGAGCATATATAAAACTAAATTGACGTGTCCGAGCATTTTCCCCAAAAGTTACAGGTTAAGGCTATATTAATTTTATTGCGGACTTCTGGGCGGCCCTGTATTCAATCCCATAGAACACATATGGCATCAATTAAAATCTGCCGTTAGACCTAATAATGTATCACCCACTATAAACGCTAGTGTCCTGGATATTATTATTACTGAAGTGGACAAAGTGCCTGTGAGTAGCTGGAAAAATTGTGTTTCGCATATTAAAACTGTTGAAAATTCATACATTCAAATTGGGAATATTACAGAAAGATTTATTATTAACATAGGTGTTGATAGTGACAGTGAAATTAAATTATATGAGTAAACTGTTGTTGCATTAATTAATTATAATATATTCTATCCTCGATTCCATCTAAAATTGTTTATTATTTGTGTCAAATCATCCATGCTTGAAATACAAGTTAGTGCGGGTCTGTGTAGACCCCAGTCTGGTTTTAAACAGGTCTCAACACGAGTTGGTAAGTCATTCTCTTAAATCTGTGAACGGACTTTACACATTTTATTTTACATATATTTATAGACATTGATATTTAAAATTTTTATATAGCTGACCTCTGCAAATAATATTTATTGTATTGGCATGAAATAGATGATTTTGATGACACTAATTTATTGTTACTCGAGTTAATCCAAAATTATGAATTTATCTACAACACTATCAATCTATTGGATAAAAATTTCATCCAATCAAACAACAACTTTTCGAACTTCGCTACTGACTTTATAAATGCCATATTCTGAACTGTTAAATATCGAACCTCACCAACTTAAACATAACTTCAACCTCGTCAACTTTTCAAGTTTATAAATCCAGCTTTAATCTTTTCATGGCCTCTATAAAATATTAAAATGTCATTAAAATATATACGTCGGTTCAAATTTAGAGTCGAAAAGGTCAGTTGGGAATTTTTTTTCTTTGTCAAATTAGGGTTTTTTTGACCTCCCCTTTACGCTTCCGAGAGTATGCCATATACTCACCGCACACCCTGTATATCTCGTATTAAGGCACAAATTATGCTATCAATGTCCTCTTAGTGATTACAACGAGCTAACGTCCATGACAACAATAATCATTGTTTCAACAATGGCATATCCTTAGAAGTTATCTTGTAGTTAGAGCAGACGTAACTAGGGGGGGGGGGGCTAGGGGGGGCTTAGCCTCCGCTAAATTTCTATTAGCCCTTCCTAAAATTGATTAATGTTCAAAATTCAGAGTAAAATGTAGGTTCATGTGGTCAAGTCGTCCGTTGGCTCTCTTTAGCTCCCTGCCTCATTTTTTATGTAAAGTTTCATATACATTATACATTTATAAATAGACTTGCCATTTAACCCCCTATTTTACCCGTTTTTGCCCAAAAACAATCGGCACTATATTTCTTTCTGGATCACCCACTGTGTTGAAAATATCAATTCGATCGCTGAAACCATTCGAAAGTGAGACGAAGCTAGATCAACCGAAAGAAAACAGCTTAGATTTTGCGTTAGGTACGCAAATGATTTGGAAGTAAAACAACGGTTTTTAACATTCATAGATTTTTCAAATGCGAGAGACGCTAGTTCGGCTAATTCAATATCTAAAATTATCATTAATTTACTGAAGAAGTATAACATTGAAAATTGCATTTAGTCGGCCAGTCGTATGATGGCGCAGCGGTGATGTCCGGAAAAACCGTAGGTGTACAGTTAAAAATTAGAGAAAAATATCCAATTGCGATATACACCCACTGTATGGCACATCGTTTGAATTTAGCAATAGTCGGTGCATGTAATGATATTCAGGGGTGAACATTTTTCAATACGCCGGCGCCGGAGTCACTTTATGGCCATTTTTCTAATCCCTCCATACACCAGCAGTTACAAGATATACAGAAGGAACTAAATATAATACCGCGGGAATCAAACCAATTAAGCGATACAAGATGGTCATGTCGTGCACGAAGTTGTAGTGCTGTTAAAAGTGTATATAACGCATTATACAAGAGCTTATTAAGATAATCATTAGAATGCAATGACAGCAATGCAGTCACTGCCACCGGAATCTTATCTAATATCAGACAACCATCCTTTATTATATCTCTTCATATTCTGTATGATATTCTCAGTAATTTGCAAGTTCTGTCCAGTAACCTACAAGAAAAAGAAGCTAGTTTGGGAAACGCAGCTACTCTTGTTAACACAGTTGTTGATTTGTTGAAAAAAAAAAACGGAACGACGATAGCTTTAATAAATTGTTTGAAGAAGTTGCAACTTTTGCAGAGGTCAATGAGATATCTTTAGACTCACCATCTAGATCGTAAAAATGAAAAAAAAAAAGTTCCCGGATCTCTTTCGTCATTCGTTATTGCATCTACAATTGGTTTAGAGGAAGGCTCGGATTTTGAACTGACAACAGAATAATTTTGGCGAGTAAATTTATACTACAGGATTTTAGATGCCGTGATCGGATTCCTTAAAAAGAGATTTTCATCTGAAAGCCTAGAACTTGCTTTATCCATAGATAAATTCATGAACTTGGATTTCGAAGGATCTCAAGTTTTTATAAATCATTATGCAGGTTTGTTTTCTGTAAAAATACCTAGTTTAAAAGCCGAAATGATGGTGTTAAAAAATTTGATAGAACAAAAAGCAGAATCGGTTGGTATGTCAAGTACACTGGCGAGCAAAAAATTTAGGACACTTCAGAAATTGCAAATATTTTAGAAATAAAATTAATCAGGAAATCATTGGTCTAGTAGGCGGTGCATCATTTGTTTCCTGAGAAATCCTACCTGCCATATTTGTTATCTGTCACGTATTGTCATCGTAGTTACGCCTTTTGTGAAGTAACGTGAATTCAGTACTATTTATTATTTTTATTTCGTTGCCCATTTCTCAGTTTAGTGTTGTTTTCTTTTTCTAAAACCTATCGGTCTTACGGTGTATTGTTTGTAGTGTTGATTTAACAGGTCATAATGCCTTTAGATCCTATTGTTGTAGCAAGAATTGTAGCGTTGATACAAGATGGTCGAGGACAACGTGAAACTGCAAGAATTGTTGGTAAGAGCCTATGTGCTGTACAAAATGTTTACCAGCGCTATCAGGAGACTGGCCTGATAACCAGAAGACCAGGATCCGGGCAAAAAAGAGTCACAAACCAAAGAGATAATCGGTTTTTGGTGTCCGCAAGTTTGCGGAATAGAACAGCTTCTGCGGTTATTTTGAGAAATCAACTTTAAGAGGTTAGAGATGTTAATCTTAGCGAATGGACCGTTAGAAGAAGGCTTCATGCTAACGGATTGTCTTCTAGAAGAATGGCTACAGGACCACCATTGCACCGCAGGTATCGAATTGAAAGATTGACTTTTGCCCGAAATCACCGGGTATGGAATGATGATGACTGGAGCAAGGTACTGTTTTCAGATGAGTCGCGTTTTTGCCTCACTGGGTCAGATGGACGTCGGCGAGTATGGAGAAGACCCGGAAAAATATATGCCCCAGTTTTTATTGACGAGAGACTTCCATTTGGCGGTGGGTCGGTTATGGTTATCACTTCACAAACACGCACAGAGTTGGTCTTCATACAGAATGGCTCCCTGACAGCTCACAGGTATATTACAGAGGTTCCTAGATGATTATGTTATGCCTTTTATGATCACTATGGGCGAGCATGTTATTTTCATGCAAGATAATGCTAGACCCCATGTGGCCAGAATTGTCAGTGACTATATGGATCAGGTAGGAATTAGGCGGTTGGATTGGCCAGCACTCAGTCCGGATATGAATCCGATAGAGCATGTCTGGTATGAGTTGGGACGACGAATTCGAAGGCATACACCAACTCCAAGAACTGTCCAGGAGCTGAGAGAGTTGCCATTGCAAGAGTGGAATAGCATCGACCAGCATGTGATCCTTAATTTAATTCAAAGTATGCCTCGTCGAATACAAGCAGTTATTAATGCAAGAGGAGAGAATACACCTTATTAATTATCATATTTTTTTGTTAAGGTTAAGTTTTACTCGTTCCTTTAGTTCCAAGTAACAATCAGTCGAACTTCGCTTGAAATGTAAATTGGACGTTTCTTCAGAATAAATAATAAAAACCAAAGTAAGGTGTTAAATTTTTAATATTTAATATTCAATTCAATTCAATAGCTTACAAAATACATTTGGATAATTTACAATTTGCAAATATAAGCTGAAAACCGAGAATTTCAAAAAAATATTACAATTTCAATGTGACCTAAATTTTTTGCTCGCCAGTGTATAAAAAAGTATATATATCTACATCACGAATAACATTTTCAAATATTGCAAAGTTGTTTCAAGTGGCAATAATTTTACCAGTTTCTTCAGATCTTTTTCGGCGATGCGAAGAATTCTTAGGATTAAAATGGGACAAGAGTGGTTTAGCTACTTATCTTTGATTTACATTGAAAGGGATATTCCTGTGGATCTAGATGAAATAGTTAATATTTTTAAACGCAAAACACGATTTCTTCAGTTGGAGTAATACTCATTTCCACTTGCAAAAAATGTTCTAATTAAATATTAGAAGAAAACTTTAATGTGCAATGCTTTAATGTTTAGGAAATAAACCTTCGTGTATTTACCAAAACTGTCTTTCAGTAATCGTGAATCACAAAATACCAGACACTATTACCAACATTTTTTTCTCTTGTTTGTGCTCGGCAAGCTCTGCTTTTTCATAACGATTTTGTTCGGTATCCGGGACAAAGTGGAGGGATGAAAGAAAAATAATGTTCTTTGGTACTGTCGGGACAAACTATTGATAAATGTTTATTTTAAAGAAAACTGTCAAGGATTTATTTAATTTAATCAAGGATGATGAAAAATATTTAATACATTATTTTTTTTAAGGCTTAAAACGAACGTTTTTGGGCGTGGCACCCGAAAAATTATTCGCCTCCGGCGGCGCCTGTGGCGTAACCCTGCCTTACTTAATTCACTTCATGCGTTCCTTCAATTAGCCCCCCCTTACACTACTACCCAGTTACGTCTATGGGTTAGAGTTAACAGGACATTGGTAATGCATGTGTACTTTATTGAAATAAAATTGTTTAATCTTCTACCAAATTTTCCTACTCCGGATCTGTATCTATTCTATAAAGACAATTTCATTCTATCAGTTTGAATTATATGATAGCATGCGCTGCTCGGAGCATACTTATCTTCGTACTATTCAGTACTGATTGAATATTTTTTATATTAACATTGTTGTTCCATTTGAGTATAATTGTATAAATAAACCGCAAGAATTGTAAACGTTTAAAAATACTTTAAAGATAAAGAACTATTGGATAAAATAAAAGCGAAATTGTATTTTATCGCCGGAAAAGTGTTGTTCTATCCTTATTAGTAAACTAACCTAAACTCACCTAATACCTGAGTTCCTCCTGTAACTCATAAAGTATTATGAATGGGAAAGTATATCGTAAATAGTAAATCGTCTTGTTTGGAAGTAGCACAGAATTTTATAAGTGGGTAAGTCAAAATACTTTCTATTGAAAAAAACAATTTTGAAATGACCGATATGATATTAGTTATTAGTTCATAGTTATTGTTAAAGAAATGGTAGGAAGGTGAGAGTATATAGACAGAAACATTTCTATAGACGCGTACCAAATACCTAATGAAAATTTAATTCTTTTATATTTAGTTAATTAGAAGTCTCCTTTTTGTTTACGTTACCTATAGCAACGGGACAATTATTGAAAATTTTTAATATTCCTATTAACTTACATGTGGAAATTTAAAATTAGTATAACCGAATATTCCTCAAGCTTAAATTATTAACAGGAAATTTTCCCTCGGTAACGAATGTTTTAAAAATTATCCCTCGCCCTCGGCTCCAGATTATTTTCTAGATAATTCGTAATTAATTACACCAAATGCTAAATCTCAGATGGGTAGTACTGTTAGTAGTTCAATTTTTGGACACCTAAGATGGTAGAAATATATTTTTTACAAGTAACACGACTCAATTTCGAATTAATTTAGATGTAGGTATGTCCACCATATTTCCTTATATATAAAAAAAATTAGTAACTTTAGTTACACCAAAAAAACTCAGATGGGTAGTAGTTCAATCTACCGCTCTTTGGCAATTTTAGTTTACTAAAGATAGCCGAAATGTATTTTTTTAAAAGTAATTCACAACAATCTGTTTGAAAAATATATGATTAACATGGTTTGTTGCAGTAGGTGGCCGTGATAATTAGGCGGCCATGCTGTCAAAAAATTTCAACTTAAATATCGCCTCGCCTCGAAAAAATTTCCGAAAATGTTTCTGGTTGCCATGGTAACGAGTCAAAATAAGGGCATCTTATTGGTTTTAAAGTAGAGGTGTGAAATTTTCATACATTTTTTTTCATTTGCATGATGATATGTATCATATCAGGAATATATTCTTAAAAATAAATATGAGATCTGTAATTCACCCACCCAACTACTTCATTAATTTGCCGATAGTTTACTATTGTACTAAGTATTTAAGTTAAGATTGTACTATACTAAACTATACCAAAGAAAACTGTGACGAGTTCATATATTATAACATAGTATAAAGCTAATTTAAACTATGTGGTATGTGGTAATAGTAATATGATAACTTGGTGAGTGGTGCACTTTTTAATTATTTTGCTATACAATGTGTCAAAAAAGTCTGGTATATTTTAAATATGTCAACAACCACTTAAAATATTTTTTAGAGATTGGCATGTCGATATATGGTTTAAAACTGCACACCTTGGAATGATAAAACCGTATTTGTTACTATACAGGGTTTGTCATAAAAAATACAATCTCTTTAAATATTAAATAATCTGAATATGTTTAAAAATTGAAATTGTGCCTTATAAAAAAACAATTTAATGATAGGGGAAAGGGGTAGGAAAGTCAAAAAGTCTTTCTCCACTGATTTAATAGTGAGCTAACAAAGGCTCAATTTTAAAAATAAAACGTCTCTACATGTTTCGAAGATAGTAACCTTCATCTTCAGGAGACAAAAACAGTGCTGCAGTTAGTATTAGCAGTAGAGAGAAAACTGCTGGTGGAAAGTGACGCTGATGGAGCCATTCAAAAAAATTGTTTTGACAAGATATTAAAAATTGAATGTAAATGCAATCAGCATACTGAAATTGTAAATGAAATGTTATATTAAATTCAAAATTTATGTGAAGGCTTTGTCAATTTGTGGTCGGATTTAAAAGGGAAGATGTTCGTCATTTGAAAGTCATAAGTTAGGATATAAAAAAAGAATCTCTAGGTCATGTTATAAAAATTTTTTATTTTGTGGAAGAGAAGAGAAAAATTTTGTTAGCGTTTATGAGAAATTCTGTAAAAAGAAAGAAATTTGTAATTAGCAATGAAATAAAATTATTAATAATGTCTGTACTTACATAATGTTGAAATTTCATTTGTAAAATTTATTTACTGGAGATCTAAGGTCCCGTCAACTTGCGTTACGTTCGTCCCATTATGTAAGAAAAATAATAGAATTATTAATAAATTATATATTATAAACGCTAACAAAATTTTTCTCTTCTCTTCCACAAAATAAAAATTTTTTATAACATGACCTAGAATGTCCAAAAGATTCTTTTTATATATCCTAACTTATGACTTTCAAATGACGAATATCTTCCCTTTTAAATCCGACCACAAATTGACAAAGTCTTCACATAAATTTTGAATTAAATATTACATTTCATTTACTATTTCAGTATGTTGATTGCATTTACATTCAATTTTTAATATCTTGTCAAAAAAATTTTTTTGAAAGGCTCCATCAGCGTCACTTTCCACCAACAGTTTTCTCTCCACTGCTAATACTAACTGCAGCACTGTTTTTGTCTCCTGAAGATGAAGGTTACTACCTTCGAAACATGTAGAGACGTTTTATTTTTAAAATTGAGCCTTTGTTAGCTCACTATTAAATCTGTGGAGAAAGACTTTTTGACTTTCTTTCTTCTTTCCCCTATATTTCAACTCCACTTCGAGAATGGACTATTTCTTTAAATTTAATGATAGGCTGGTGTAGCAGGGTTTATCTGTCAAACTAATAGATATTTATGTATAAAATAGTAAAGGCTGGAAAAATATCTTACGAGAATTTAGTAAAAGGCCAACATGGCAAACATTTTAAACATCTCATTAAGTTGGCCTTGTTCAATTTTTAGGTATTTCTTATTTTTATTGTCTGTAATTAAAAAAATTTGGGTTCATAAGTAATTTTGACAGAAAAACCCATTACATTCTTACATCATTTGTAATTTGTCTTTTAATGGTCTATCTGAATCTTCAAAAATATACAGGACGTTCCATTTAAAATTAGGAAGTTGGTATCCTTCTGACCAACCCTGTATTACAGTTAGTTAGTTACAGGTTAGTTAATGGTTGTATCCTTGCAAGTTGTGCCGTTTTGAATTACATTTATATATACATGCCAATTTTCAAACAATGTATTCGGTATAGTTTTTGAAAAATTTGCAATACCCCAGACTTTTTGACGCCCTGTATAGGATAACTATTTTTAGAATATCAGGTTTCCAAATGTCATTTATTCGACCATTCAGAATAGTTACTGTAAATCTTAGGTGAAGTATAAATATAAGCTAAATAAAATATTTATTTTAACTTTCGTTACCTACCCACATAACCTATAAGTATTATAAGAACCAAAGTCAAAAAATTATTTTGAAATATCTTTTGACAAAATCAGACAAACGTTTTTTTTAAACAAAACTTGTCAGTCCTCTTCGCAAAATATCAGTTAGATGTAAAAACCCTTTATAACTCCACGCTCTTTAACCCGTGCTGAAGCTTGTCGGTCTTTTTGGTGGATCACCTGCGAACTAATCGTTCCTCCAAAAAGAGCCGGCGCGGAGACAAAGGCAACGAGTCTGCCTTCCTACACCTTGGTATACTCCATTCCACAATAATTCGTTGATTTCTCGACCGCAATAAAATTTAAATGACAACCCTCAGTCGTAATCCCAACCATAAATAAGTTGCCTAACAAATATCTATTGTGTGGGCACCGGCACAGGGTACAGGTCCTGATTACCTACCAATTTTAATAGTTTAGGTTAGCTATTTTGAACAAAACAACAAATATAAAATAATAGGTAAGTATCGTTATTTTAATCATGTAATTAAATAGCTATTAACATTTATACAAAAATACTAATCTACAATATTATAATAATACAATATTTAACTTAACCTACTCTATATTCAGCTCTGTTTCACTATCACTATCGTCTTCATCTATGCCTAAACTAATTATTAAGGGCTTTACGTTACTATTAATTATATTATAGGAATCTTCGACTTGGATCACGTGTCTCACAGAATTTTTCCAACATTCTACTGGGATATTATTATATTGGGTTAAAAACACAGTAATACGGAGGGAGGCGTAAAACTGTGTGCCCATTAGCACTTGCGAGATTGTCAGAGACAGACAACATTTAAAAGCTCCTTTTTTGTATAGGCTTCCTCGAAATATATATTATTTTCCATCATATAGTTTTGAATTTCCACTTTTGTATTATTTGAATTCGGCACTTTACTTAGTTTGCGACTGTGGTAACTAGCGTTGTCCATCACAATAACACTATTTTTGGACACATTCGGAAGCAGACGATTCCGAAAGCAATATTTAAACAATGTAGCATCCGTGTCTTGAAGGTAATCCAAAGATGAATTGGCAATTTTCTTCGCAGGTAATAATAGAGCGTTTGGAATTGCTTTTACCATTCTCCAAAGGCTTGTCTTGCCACATGAAATGTCGGTTTCGTCTGCTGTAAGTACCTTTTTTAGCGTATCTATTGTTGGGACTATTTGTTTACTGTACATGTACATGTCATAAATTTTCCTCCGAATCAAGTCTTTATCAGCTTCTTCGATGCTTCTCAATTTTCTGCTGTCACACCGTTTTTTCCTTGGCTGTATGGGTTTGGTCACTATATCTTTTACTGTCGTTAATGCAACTTTGGTCAAAATACTCGTTTCACTAAAACTTGCACTCCGATCATACCCTTTTTCTAAAAGGGTACAGTAAACGTTCTTTATGATGTTTTTGGCATCAAGTGATAAATGTTTTTTCTTCGTTACACCATAACTTTCGGAAGCAATATTCTCTGAAGTTTCACACAGATCTAACATATTTTGGATGCTCGATAACACACACGAAAATACCTTTAACGCACAGCTTAACAAACACCAAACGACTGATGAACCTAACTAACCTAAACTATTGAAATTAGTAGGTAATCAGGACCTGTACCCTTTCAAAAGGCACTTATTTATGGCTGGGTTTAAATTTTATTGCGGTCGGGAAATCAACGAATTATTGTGGAATGGAGTATATAGGGATTTTTGTAACGCAGTCGACAAGGCAAATTAGCTTTTGTCAAAGAAACAAAACAATTGCGTACACAGTAAAAAATATCCACCTGGTAAAAATCATTCCAGGAGTGTTAAAAAAAAGTAGTGTTAATGTTAACACCCGGATCAACATAATTTACCACATTTTTACACTTATATGGGACCAAAGTTGTTGTATTAAATTTGCCTATGAATTTAACTATCTAAAAAGTTAATTTTGTTGAATGGGTGTTATTTATTTCATTTTACACTCTATCAGGAAAATTAAATACAAAGACAATTAATAACACCATATTAGCGTGTAAAGAAACCCCGCTAGAATGTTATTTGAACACATTAAGTGTAAAACTTATTCCTTAATAGTTTTTTTACACGGCCCCGGGTAAAAATACCTAAACCCGTGTTACCGAAAAGACAGGCGGCAACAAGTTGTGTGAAATTCTAGGAATTGACAGGTGACGCCGACGCCGACGTTACGTGTTAAATCAACTTTCAAGTCAGTCTGATTGTGCTTTTTGAACGTGATGTAGAATAATGTTATATTTAAATTGAAATATAGAAACAAAGCAAAGTTCTGTAAAGTGCCAAATGAGGGTGCCTCTTATGAGGATCTTGCTAAATTGGATAAGCATACTGACAAAATTTAATAGAAACCTTACTAATAAGTAGGTACTACGCCATTTTTAAGAAACTAAGTATAGGTATTTACATTGCTAGAGTTTTTCCTTTATCTTTTAAATAATTCTGATATAAGCTTATAATATAAATGTATTTCTTTCTTATATAAATACTTAGGTACCTACCTACATATTTTACTTCATAGATCTCTAAATAAATATACGATTAATATAATACTCGTCATTTTCATTCTTTTATATTGTTTCAAAGCATAATTTTATTTAGTTGTTTAGCGTTCTAAGTATACATATATTTATTATGTTATTTGTTTTGCTAAGCTTAACAATGGAAAATAAAGGTAATGATGTTAATAATAATAATTTTTTTGAAAATTAAAATTTTTCATTTGAAGCAATAGTTACATTAATTTACTAAATTGTAAACTATATAATAGGTGTGTTATTTTGTTCAACTAGTTATAATAATAAGTGTAAAAAAAATTACAAGGTTTTCCAGTTCTGTTGTAACCATCACTTTGTTTATAAATAAACGATAAATAATACTCAATATTTTTATTCATTTAACAAACCTTTTCCAAGCGATCTGAAAATTTATATATGTTAGGGGCTACTACTTTCGGCTTTGATTAGGTCATTCAATCATGTATCAAACTAAGCAGAGGTTAATAATGTAAAACATCTTGAATGCATAATTTTTTACATTTTAATTATAAACGCCCGGTTAGTTTGATACGGGATTGAATGACCTAAACAAAGTGGAAAGTATTCTAGCCCTGGGTAGATTATTTTATTACACTCACTATAGTAAAGTCACACCCAAATAAAATAAAATTTACACTACCATAATATGATATTTACACTAATTAATCACAAATTACCATTAAAAAATAGTTTACTTACACCTCTCATTATTTCTTTTACACCCTAGAAGGATAGGTTTACAATCTGTGAGTTTAATTTACCCTCGATAGTGTAAATGTAGGTACCTACCCATAAATAAGAAGAATTAACACTCATCAAAAAGTAAAAAACCATTCAAAAATATTTTTTTACCAGATATACTGATTGGTTAATATACCCTATTGAGCGTGGCCCTATATGTACCACCATTGAGTGTTAAATTTAACACTCAATTTTGTACTGTGTACCTACTACTTTATATTATATACGTTCAATACTTTGACCACCGTTAGAGGTGTTAACTGCGCGCTTAAATTTCAGTTAGCACCACTTGCACACCCCTGCGGCAGGCCGGCAGCCGTCATCTGGAAAGGGGTAGTGAGTTAGTTTTTTTTTTTTGAATAACTCATACCTTCCTCTACTTTTATCAGCATTTTAAGCCAAATATTGCATGGAATAAAAGTATCTAGAACCTTTTTTCTCCTAACTTTTAATATAAACATTAATAACAAGTCACCTCTTTAATTGAAGATGCTGCTGGCTGATACAAGAGAATGGGGATGGGGCGAATTAAAATTTAAGCTCTCAGTTTGACTCACATTGACCAAAATATACGAAATGCAATGAAGGTTGTGCACGTGCATTATCAACATGAATTGAAAATCAATGTAAGGAACCATTAATTTAAATTGATTAAATTACCTGGAACACGTCAGAATAAATTTTTCAAAATTATTGAAAAATCTTCCACTAGCTTCTAGCTATAATATGTGGTGCATGTACGACTGTGCACCTCCACACTTCACTTTAACTGTTAGAAATTATTTAAGTGAGAATTTTCGAAATTGGTAGATCCGCTCCTGCAAACTGGCCACACCGCTTACCGGATTTAACGTCGTTAGATTACACTTTTCATGATGAGGGACTCATATGTGTATGCCTGGATAAAGTTTGAAGTAGTGCAACTAGGCAACGATAATTTTCAGTACGCAATGCAACATTTATACTGAATTATCTCAGAAATGGCTGCTCGGAAGAAAACCTATCAGCTTTTTTAAACAAAAGATACTTTGGAATATGATTTAATATTAGAAATTTAATATATCCAAAACCATTCACATGAAATCCACGTTTAAACTGATTTGCTTAAAAGATAACAACGCATTTTTAAAAAAATTATACTCGGTAAGTCCAGTGTAGTATGCCATACTTTTATTTCGACTACACTGATAATTTGATAAATATCAACTCCTTCAATTTTTGCCGTATGCCGTATAAACAACCTGTAGCCTATAATATTATTTAATTGTTTAGGTACCCTACTAGTTTTAATTATGTTAATCTATCGTGAATCTAATTCTAAATTTATTTTTCTATATTACAGAGGGCAGAACTACGTAGGTACCTAGTTTTCTAAAAAATGAGTTCAGATATTAACAAGAATCAAAATGGACACTTCAAAGTCGATAGAGAATCATCAGATATTAAAAACAGGTATAATAATGTAGGATATTTATTGATTGGTGTTTTACTTAAGAACAATAAAACATATTGGATAATAATATAAGATTAGATAGAATATATACCAGTGATAACAAGTTTAATAATAATATAATAGTTGACTATTGACACATGACTATAAAACTCACAGGGAGAAACAAAAGTACTTTGACAAGCTTCGAGAGGTGACGGCTGGTGTTGTTCTCAGATTATAAGTTCTTATCAAATAAAATGTGATCCTTTATACAGAGTGGCGAAAAAGTCGCGCATAATGCCTGTAACTTTTGAATTACCTCGTATACGAAAAAGTGACCTTTATGGAAGTTCTTTAGTAGCTTATTCCCCACAGTTCTACCTGCATGAATTTTTTCTGTCATTTCTGGTTTGTTTGCCATAGAGACCAACTTACTTTTTTTTAATGGAACACCCAGCATATGATTGCATATTTGGCTTCTATTCGGAAAACTATGATTTTTTTTGTATTTCAAATTTTCACCTATATGCAGGCGTTTTCGAGATAAAGACAGGTCAAAAATGAAAAACTTAGTAATTATAATTATTCCTACCTAACTACACCAGTTGAGTCAAGCTGTTTTCATGACAGCGACCTAAGAGGTGTTGGTTTTGAATTGCTGTTTAATTTTCTGTTATCTGATTTCTAATTTGTTTACACTATGGTTCATGTGAATGAGAAACAACGAGTTGAAATTTTAATAATGAGCGGTTACGGAAATATGAAGAGATCGCAAGATCAGGTTTGTCAATGAATTATATCCAAATAGGCCTCAAATTAATCAGGTCGACATAAAATAGCAACCGAGGGAGACGCAGCTTTGGATATCATGCTATCAATACATGAAAATCCAACACAATCATCCAGGCCAATGGCAACGGATTTTAATGTGTCTCATCAGTCAGTGAAAAATTTGTTTAAGCAGGAGAAGTTCCATCCCTACAAGGTAAAGTTGGTGCACGAGTTAAACGGGGACGATTTTGATAGAAGAGCTGAATTTTGTGATGGAAAGATACAATAAAGATAATAATTTCGCAACAAGTATCATTTTCTCGAATGAAGCTACTTTCCATTTAAATAGCATTGTTAATAGACACAATTATCGTGGTATGGTAATTTGAATGGTGAAAAATATCTGGACCTCCTCAGAAATTACATAATTCCGTCTTGCAGAATGGTTTTACCGGGTGTGAATAATGCCATAAACGAACAGGTATGATTCCAGCAAGACGGAGCACCTGCGCATTATGCGGCAAATGTTAGACAATACATAAGCGAACAATTTCCAGGACGTTGGATAGGCAGAAGAGGTGCTATTGACTGGTCAGCGCGATCCCCGGACGTAACCCCGCTTAAAGAACAAAGTCTACGTTAGCCGTTCAAATGAAATTAAATAATTTAGAATTAGTGCTGAAATTCGGGTATTCCAGACGACATCCTTTTAAACGTTATAGAAGGGTCCGGGGATCGACTGGCGCTCTGCTTAGCAGAAAATGGTGGTAATTTTGAACACCTGATCCACTGAAAAGGTTTCACTGGGTTATTATTCCGATGTTAAGTTGTTTAATTTTCTAGGCTATTTATTTTGTTATTATAAAGTTTCTTACAATTTTAAATAAATAAAAACTTGAAATACAAAAAGATTCCGTTGTATGGTTAGTTTATTGAGTTAATCAAATTAAGACTTTTACTCCTATTATTTAATTGTATTTTTCCTTTGCGGTTACATTTTGGAAGGTTTTTGGATTTTGCTTATACATATTTTTTTTTTCTCTTTATTTGGTATTTGTTAGTTCATTTTTGATTTTTATTGTGCAAGCTACTGTTACTACTCTTTATCTATTTCTGTACAGTTAAAGTGGGAGCCAGTCTTTTAGGTATTTATGTCTTTGATCTTCAGTGGGGTGAACGTGTGAATTTGTTATTAACGGGTTGAGTGAAACGTCCGTTCTTTGAAAATACTTTATTATTAATTTTGTGAAATAGTCATCTATTTTGTCCATGTGCCTGTCTGTATGTAGTACGTCTATAGACATATATCTTGGTGCATTTGTAATTATCCTGAGTACTCTATTTTGAAATTTCTGAACTTTTAGACGTCTCGTATTGTTTACGGCGCACCAGGTCGGTACACCGTAAGTTAGAACTGGTCTTATGATAGTCTTGTAAATTGCTGTCTTGGTTTTGAAATTTATCTTGTTTCTGGCACAAAGCAGTGGGTATACCCCAGCTGCTTCTGTGCCTTGGCAATTCGTTCGTCAACGCATGCATTCCATGCCATGTTTTTATCAAAGGTGAGGCCAAGGTATTTAATTTTATTGCTCCATGCAATTAACTTATTATTTACTTTAATTCGCGTTCTTGGTAATTTCACTCTGGCCTTGGAGAAAAAGATGGCTTGCGTTTTGTCTTCATTCAGTTTTAGTTTCCACGTATCCAGCCACTCCTGGAGGATAACAATATGACGTTGCACAGAGTTTTCCAGCAGAATTCAAATATGAATCATACAGGGTGTTCCATTTAAAAAAAGTAAGTTAGTATGGTAACCAAACCAAAACTGACAGAAAAAAATCATGCAGGTAGAAATGTGGGAAAAATTTACTGAACAACAAACAAACAGGTAATTCAAAAGTTGCAGGCATTATGCGCGACTAGGTATCCTCGAAGTTTACCAAGACCATACTTTATTGGTTCTTTCGTTCTTCAAACAAAGGCAGGTCTCCCAAAAAAAAATTGTATGTGCATATATAACAAAAAACACAAGAAACGTTTCTAACAGCAAATAAAGCAAACTTTTCATGGAAAATATAGGAGCGAAGTATTTCATCCATGAAAGTTTATTAAAAAATTTTATGAACACCCTATACTTCTGTAAGAAAAGCGCAAACGACCTGGCCATAATGGTATCAGCAATCACATTCCGTATGTTTCTCAAAGTATTTTTGAATCGCTCTTTATAGTTAGTATTTTTAGTAAACGAAATGCAAAGCCACTACCAATTAAACAATTTGAACAAAGAGATTCGTTGATAACAACACTCTGCGGAAATCCCCACATCAGAGTTGTCAAAAATATATTCGCAGCATCTTTGGTTGGTCTACTGCTCAACACGGTGGCACATGATTATTTAAAACATGGAGAGTAAGTTAATTGAGAAATAATGCATAATTTATTCCTTATTGACCAAAACTATCAGTAGCCTCAAATTTACGGTATATCTATTAACGTGATTTTGACATCTAATTGTTCTTCAAATTCAATAGGCCCTTGACAAAGCTTAATTTTCTCTTTTAGGATTAAAGTAGGGATTGGTGTGATAGCAGGTGGATTTGGAAAATTACACATTGCAGCTGCCATTTGGATAGTCTTAAATATATGTGCAGTTTTATGCTACTTTTGTTTTAATTTATGGGCTAACGTTCGAATACGGTTTCCTCCCAAAGGTAAGTTACACGAAAAGCCCACCATACACGAGTGAAGTTTTGAAACATCGGCTCCAATAAATGATTGATCAGCGAAGGAACATGGTCTGTCGGGCTGCAGCCCCCCAACTCCTCCTACTATTGCGTGGCTATTGCACTAACGAAAAATGTGAGAACTCAGTAATATTGCCGGATTAAATCCGATTGCAGAAAATATCTTTTTGTGGTGTGGTGCAGAAAATGATTGCTTTTTGAAGGAATCGGTTTCTGATGTTAGATGTGCCCATGAGGTTTTTTTTAGAGTGTAGGCGCACAACCGCCACTGCAACGTATTAGATCTGCCAGTCGCCACTCGCCATTAGTTTGAACACAGTGGACCAGATTGCAGAAAATGTCCTCTCTAAGGGATTTTTTTGTGACCAGATTGTTCCTGCTGACTGAAAGACAGATCTCAACATACATACAAAGACTAATCTTTAAAAGACTATAGGGAGACCTGCACTGACATACAGGACACAAAGCTGGTGTACTATCAGCAAAATCATTTGAAAAAGCTGCAGATTTTTCCAAACAAAACACTTAGGATTATTGCTACAACACCCAGGTTTGTACCGCTACGAGCACTACATAACGATCTTGAAATTTCGACAATGACAGAACACGTGGACAAGCTAATCCAAAACCATTACAGACGGACAAACGTTTCTCAGAATGATCTTATCATATCAAAACACATACAGGGTGGTAGTTTAGTGCGAGGAAGTAAAATATCTCCGTTGTTTTTAGAAATATCGAAAATTATTAAATATAAAGGTTCTAGGATAAACAAAAGTGCACATTTTAAAAATATTCTTGGATATACACGATGCGCCAAAAAAGCAGGGCATCATGAAAATATTTGTTTTGAATAATACCACCCATTTCTTTTTATCTCATCGAATTCGGCATAGGATTTTACCTATGAAACACTTCTTTTTTTGGCGATTTATGTGACGTTGCCAGACTATTCAATTTTTCCGAAAATTTTCTAGAATAACGTAGGTAGATATTATTTCAAAAAAATAATTTTAAAATATTACTAATGTAAATTAAAAAATTTAATTTTATATATTCATACACCTTACAGCTATCTGGAAATATTTTGTTGAAACACAACATCAATATCTTATACAGGGTGATTTTTAAAACGGTTGAAATGTAGCAATCTTTAAATAAATATGCTATGTTTGATATGTGAAGACAGATCTGATTCTCGACTAAGTATGCTCCAACACACACGATCGTCCCCCCCCCCCCCGCTCCCTTGGCCTGGCGCCCCTTCACTACTTATAAAATAATTATTAAAAAACAAGATCGGTCTTATTTTATTTTTAGTAAAGAAGAGCGATGGGAGTAAACTTAATAAAACCGGTTTTGAGAGCCTCCCCACAGCGGTCTTTAAGACCGCTGTGGCCTCCCATCACATTAAATTTATTTTTTTTCATATAGCGGATTTTACCTTCATTTGGGGCCAGACCCCTGTTCCCTAAGGAGCATGAAGAAGGTGAATTCCTACGAAATTTGGGCGTGGTCCCAAAAATTTTTTGTCTGCGGCGCTTCAGCTCCGCAATCTGCGCCTCTTCGCTAGTTTGCCCCCTCCGCCTACCGAAAGAGGTGTCATTAAATTGATGCCCGCAGAATAAGAATAAACTGGTAATAATATAGTTTTTCAAAGCAGACGACAATGCAGAATAGAGTAGCAGGCCAAAATAATCGAAAATAGGGATGTATTGTATTAGATGAAGTACATTTTCTAACAGTTTTGAGGAACGATCCGTTTGGTTCCAAATGAGCAAGAGGAGCAGAGAAGGGCAGTGCATTTTTGTGAAAGAACAATTTAAAATACGTATATTAAGCGACATGATAATAGAAATCCTAATTTTTTTGGCATTTGGAATAAACAAAAATTAATCGGATTATTAGCTGCAGATAGAAAGGTCAATCGATAAGAAATGGTTATATTTAGGAAACTAGTTATTAGATATTGTTTATCTCGCCGCTTGTTAAAAAAACAACAACATGGATAGTAGATAATAATAATAATAATAATAATAATAAACACCTTTATTTCAAAATTACATTATATAACATAAAACAAAATAGGGTCAGATATTAGGTATAGGCAAAATTTTCGCTAAAAATTTAAAATTTTTTTAAATGTGTTTTAGTAATTCAAATATGTTCTTTTTTGCTTTTTTTAATGTTCTAACAAGTTTGGAAGACTATTATACAGTTTAATACAGTTATGTAATATTGTAATAAGCACCACTTTCGTACAATTTCAGCTTGTGTATAGGGAAGGTATAGTTCATCGTTCTTATTGGATGTTTATTTTGTGATTCACTATTTCTAAGCAAGCATCTATTTAAAAGAAAAAATAAAACACATTCCCGAATGTAAACTGTAGGGACAGTAAGAAGATGGTTCTTTTTAATTTTGCCTCTGCAACTTTCTCTAAAATTAAGACCAAATATTGTTCTTTGCTTTCTTGACGTATAAACAATCGTTCAACGTCCCTACATTTCCCATACAGAATAATTCCGTATCTGTGATTCATATTTTGCTTAGTAAACCATTTTACATGTTTGGCTATCCAGATATCTAGCTAAAATGCGTGAAGTGTAACATACTTTATTCAATTTACGAAGCACATAATATTCTACATGATGGTCTTTGACATTCTTTTTTTCTATAGACAGGAGTTCTATTATATCATTTACATAGATAATATAATAAAAAACTTTAAAAAAATTTGTTAAACCAAAAGCAAAAAGTGAAATTAGAGAAATTATATTTGAAGATCGAGAAGAAACGAATCAGTTAAAAATCGCAGAAAAAATGAATAATGTATTTTACATAAATAGTGTTAAAAAAATAGTTGCAGAAATAGAAAATGGAAATGAAAATATTTGTAAAAAAATCAGTAAATCAAATAATGTAATAGAACATTTTCATGAACTATCTATAAAAGAATTAAAAATAAAAATTTGGAATATAAAATCAAATAATAATTATGGTGAAATTTTAACAAAAAAAAAATGAAAGAGACATTTGGCAGCATTGGAAATATATTACTTAAATTAATTAATACAAGTTTGAAATATGGAGAAATACCTGATGATTTAAAATGTTCATGTATAACACCAATACCAAAAGTAAAAAATACAAAAAAATGTACTGAAATGATTCCGATAAATTTATTATGGGATATTGAAGAACTTTTAGAGAAGACAAAGAAGAACAAATATTAAATTTTATTGAAGAAAACAACATTTTAGTAAATATTCAAGCAGGTTTTAGAAAAATGTATTTAACAAAAACAGCAGCACAATATATTATTGAAAATTGGAAGAGGAGTGTTGACAAAAATAAAATCATTCTGGCAGTATTTTTGGATTTTAAACGTGCTTTTGAGACTATTGATAGAAATAAATTATTAAATAAATTATATCAGTATGGTTTAAGGGGTACCGTATATAAATGGTTTAAAAATTATTTAAATTTTTGACAACATATAACTAAAATAAATTAAACATTTTCAAAAAGGGAATTGAATAATATCGGTGTACCACAAGGAAGTATTTTAGGTCCTTTATTATTTATTTTATATATAAATGATATGCCAAATATTTTGTCAAATACTAATATTCAAATGTTCGCCGATGATACTTTAATATAGGTACGTAAAAGGTAAAAATATTTTAAGTTGCATAGATAGTCCAAATTCTGAATTAAAATTGGTATCAAACTGGCTAAAAGTAAATAAATTAAAATTAAATATTTCTAAAACGAAATTTATGGCAATAGGAAATAATATAAATTATGAAAATATAAATATTTCTATAGATGACCAAAAATTAGAAATAGTTCACTCTTTTAAATATTAAGGGATAATAATGGATTCTAAATTAAAATTTGATGCTTATTTAAAAACACTATATCTAAAATTGGAAAAAAAATTAATTATTTCAAAAGAGTAAGTAAAAATTTAAGTTTATTTAAAAAAAAAAAACAATATATAACACAATAATTTTACCTCATTATTTGTATTGCTCTACAATTTTATATACTGCAAATGAAGGAATTTTTAGTAGACTTCAAATTTTACAAAATAATGCGATGAGAATAATAATAAATGTTGATAAATACACAAAGATAAATTATATGTTAAATAAATTTAAATGGTTGAATATAAGAAATTTAATATTTTTCCTAGTTTGTATTTTTATTTATAAAATTCAAAATAATTTATTACCACCTCATATAATAGTTATTTATGTATCAAGGGAATTATATAGGTCTTTATTACCGAGGGCAAAGTTTACGTCCCGAGGGCCTTTGGCCCGAGGGACAGCAATTGCCCGAGGTAATTGAGACCCTTATAATTCCAGTGATACTTAGATAATTTTATTTCTGACCGATTTTAGTAACATTTTGTTCATTTTTAAAGTGGAATAAATGTTTCAATAGATGACAATCAAATTGATATCAGATGTCAATCGTTTGATTTTATGTCAAATTTTTCTTAATATCCCAAGGGAGTTATGACCCTTATAATTCCCGCGTAACTAAGACGTTATAAGCTAATATTATATCCGGTCAGAAATAAAAGACTTTATAACGCAAAACTTTGAAAATCATAACTATCAAACCAGAAACAATCAAAATTTTTGTTTATTGAGAGTGACAAAAAATTTGACATATAAATCAATCTTTTTTAAAGGACTTCACGAATATAATAATTTAGATTCTTTAATTAAGAAACAAAATTCCTCAAGTAAATTTAAAAAATCCTTAAAAATATCATTACTTAGAAAACAAAATATCTGATAAAATTTATTTAAAAATATTTTTGGTGCATAAAATTGTAATTTTAAATGTTTTAAATATTGTTAAAAAAACTAGAATTTATAATATTGTAGCAGTATTGCTAAAATAAATCTTGTTACTACTACTACTACTAGGAAAGGTTCCAATACACTTCCCGGTGATATTCCTAGTTTTATTTCCGCTCCATTAGATGCTACGCGGTCCTTTCCCTTACCTATTTTACGTTTTGTTACCTTTCCGACAGGCATGATCTGATATATCTCAAGGCCATTCCCGGAATTCCATATTTCAAGCAAGATTCTATAGTCCAATGTATGGTATGCTTTCAAGAGGTCAAGAAATACTCCCAAAGGCATCATTCCGTCATCAAAAGACCCTAAAATCCGCACAACAAACTGAAACACTGCTGTTGAGGCGACTTGCCCTTTGAATATCCGTGTTCAAAAGAGATCATGCGGTAACATGAACTCCATAATACGGTTGCCCATTATTAGTTAAAAAAATGTTCAGCATTTGCTTCATCACCTTCTTAAAATACAGGGACATAGTTTTAGTTGGTCAGGAAGTAATTCGTACTTTAATGTATTATTTACTATGTAATGTAAACGCCAGGATTCCAGAATTGGCTCAATCATATACTTAATTAAAGAAGTTGATATTTCATCATGCCCACTACTAAATTTTTTATTTAGATTATTAACAATACTTAAAAAGCTGGCCATTTGGTTTAAACCAGTGCCAAAAACGTACATACACACACACACACAACAATACTTAAGATTTTTTGACATTGCTCTATTTTGGTAGGTTATGGCCTATTTCATAGCTGACTTAACAAATTTGAAGCTATTATTTGTTCCCTGAATCTCACTAACTACTTCTCATGCACTTTTTGATTCATTCTCAAACGTACTAATTTATTCACATACTGTCTTTTTTTAAAGTCTTTTAATAACTTGTCATAATGTTTCTTTTTTTGCATACAAAGAATTCTATATAGAAAAATCCCAAACAAAAAAAAAATTCAATCCTACCTGCCCACAATAATCATGGAATATAGCTTCCTCAAAGAAAATAACAACACACACCAGTGCAGTTCCCAGAAAATTAATAACATATCAACTTCTACATCTTTAATTAAGCATAAAACTGTTAAATGTTTTGGGGCAATAGTATGAAGTAAGTATACAATCTTGCATGAGAACGTTTTCTAAAAAACTACATAAGTACTATCAAACTTTATAAACAAAAGTACATCATCCAAAGTTACCCTTACTCTTCAAAATAGAGGAAATGCAAAAATATAGTTAAATATACCCCTCATCTCTCTGCTACATCACCAAAATTTCATAAAAATATTTCATATCGTTTTCCATCTTTAAATCTTGTAACACTTTAAAAAACTCGAGTACCTACCGGATTCGTGAACACGCCAATCACTAAGTCAAAGAACCAAATAGTTGTAATCTGATTTTTTGTTTGTTTTCAAATTACAACGTTTTAAAAAAATAACTTACATAATTATGTAATCAAGTGAATATTATTAACTGTAGCCATGTGATGACATTTCACAATAATCATTTGCATTTTGTGTTGAAATAACACTGAGGTCCCTTCCTTTTCGTCAGACCCTATAGCCTTGCTGATAAGCCGTTATATGGCGAAACGCGTCCAAGGAATCCAAGGATTGGGTCTGACAGAAAGGAATACTTCTGACAATCAAGTTATATAATTAAGTTGGATTTTTTCTTTGTAGCAGAGAATGTTCAGTTATGGGATTCTATATGGATGTTCTCTGTCCCGGCTTACTACATTCTTCAATTTCGTACAATTTCAATAGTTGTAAGATATATGGAACTACCTATTGCTTCATCGTCGATTGTCTGTTTGGAACAGGTAGAAACTATATTATTTAAAATAACAATATTAAATTTTAAAAAATTCCGAAAATCGTCTTTAAAGCTATAACTAGAGGTTTAAAACCTTGAGTAGAGTGTAATCCAGTGATATAATTTGTAGAGAACCTAATATCTTCAGTTTGTGTCAGATTTATTAATGATTTTCTTTTTGTTAGACACGATTGCTAATGAAGATACATGCATTTATTAGAAGTAATGTCGATAAAGTGGTTCAATTCAAGCCTCACAGTGATAAAACTTTGGAATTAGCGAGTCCATCCCATTTCTTATACTTTTTGTTTGCACCCACCTTAATATATAGAGACGAATATCCTAGGTAAGTAAATATTTCGTAACTCCTTTGTTGGTGTTGTTTGTGAGTTTGTTGTTGAGGTGAAATATTGTTTCGACAATAAAATACCTGTTTTTTTTTTATATTGCCAATCATGTTAAAATGTTGCCACCATTTTGCAAGTCGACATTTAGCATTAAACGTAACTACACAAAATCATTTATACAGTAATTTCTTTAACTCGGGTCAGTCAGTTCAGGTTAGTACATTTCAATAACTATCCAAAAATATTTAAATAGAAAATGAAAAACAACTTTTGATATACTTTTTCCAAAGTCAGTTTGTTGACATAAAGAAGCTTCGACCGGGCTTCAAAGGGGCCGGCATCATAATCGGGGTTATCAGATCTTTTTTTAAAAATCCCTTAAGTTTTTATTATTAAAAATGTTCTTTTATATCAGTATTTAATTAATAGTCAGTAACTCTCTTTGAAAGCTAGTTTGCAAATGTACTTTGAACTAAGAAATTTTCAATGTCCAAGAAAGAAGGAACAAGCCATTCATGAATATTATAATAATTTTTTTAGTACTTCAGAAATATTATTTTTACAAAAATAATTTAAATCAAACTAAAAAGGAATTTCACTGTTGTTAAACAAAAAAAATAAACAATTAACAAACCCTTATGTTCCTCCTACACTAACGAAAACTTTGTAGAACTGGCAACACCCTGGCGATAGACCGTCGAGGCCCCCCAGCAATTTAAAGTGTGAACTATTCTTTCCGAGTGGGAAAATTAATAGAACAGCATATAAATACAAATTTATACGCTGTAGACAAAAACAGCAAATAGTTTAAGGTTCTCCCAATTGGGTGATCCCTTGTCAGTTTTAAAATCAGTTGGTGTTTTAGGTATGCGATATTGGGAATCGGACAGCGGCGTGACTGGTTGAAACGATTTACTCTGTAATTTACATTTTTCATTTTCTGCTATAACTGTTTGTTTTCGGACAAGTAAGTTTTTACTTGGCACCTATATTTTATTATATCAGAATGACTTTTTGGTGACAACTTGAGACAGAAGGTCAAGGTGAATTATCGGGTATAATACCACTAGTGCATCAAAATTACCGATAATTCTGATTGAAAGCGTGTTGTATTGTAACTGAATGAGTTTATTTTCATTTTTGATTAAATCCGAAAGAGCCCGACTTCGAAGAAGGAGGGCTTTTTCGAGATTTAATCAAAAATGAAAATAACCGAATGCAGTTACAATACTACAACACGCTTGAAAGCAGAACTATCTGGTTATTTTTGATGCACGAGTGGTATTCGGTGGAATATTTCCCGAAAAATTGTATTTCGTATTAAAAAAAAAAACATTATTGTACAATAAATTACGTAATAAGTAACAAATTTATTAAAAATATACTTAAAATTAGGAATAAAATGTGTTTCCGCTAAAAGTACAATTAGAATAATTTACAATGTCGTTTTGTTTTGATGTGACTGAGGTTTTTGTCATAGACATCCATGAAGAAGATTGCGGCTGCTGTAGCTGAAAAGATTCTTCAAAGTTATTAGGACTACTATCCCTCATCTTTGCAACTATGTTTTCATGGTGGTTTTTATCCATTTGAAGATAAGATGAAATAGATTTTGCACTTGAATGGCCGGTAATTTGAATTAACTGTTGTTCGCCGACTCCGCTCTTAGCTAATTGGGAAACTGCTGTGGCTCGCAGAGAATGATTAGTAATTTTTTTTGTTGCTGTGTCCAGTCCAGCCTTTTTAGCTTCCCGGTTTGTCCATTTACCTAACTCGTTTTTTCCGACAGGAATATTCTTGTACCACTTGCCGCTACACTCCCAGAAAGAATTGGCTGTTAAAAATAGACGTTCATTTTTAATTTCAAGACGTTTCTGTTGATATTTCAAATACAAACGTACTGGGCACAAATCTGGAGCTGCTTGGTTTTTAATTAACCATTTTGAAGTTGCGCAGGGCTTTGAACCCCCTTGTGTGGTTTTAGTAAATAACGGGTTGTATTCTATTCTCCCAGTTTTATCCCCTTCGTTACGCATTTCTTCCTTAAAATAGGTCATAAGGCATGTACTTCCCTCACCGCCTCTCCATGCTAACTCATAAGATAATATAAGAAAGAGTTTTTTTTGTAGTCCATGCGGAGTCTCTTCATTGCAGTTATTTACCATCATTTTAAATTCATTGTATTTTAAAGCAACTGAACTTTCTTTCCTTTTTTAGGGTTCTTTCTGAAGTTGTTTTCGTTTTGAATTTTTCACTTGCGGTCTTAAACTCGATATCTAAAAATGGATTAAAAGTAATTCCAAATTCGTCATGAAATTTTTCCATTGTCATTTTGGCGGTAACATTCCAAATGGTTTTAATTGTATGTTCCTTGTATTCATCGCCGTTTTGTTTCCGCATGTTAAAGGCCCAGTCTGTTAAAATTTTCGCTATTTCATTTACCGTAGTGTTTCTTTCTAGCGTGAATGATCTCTTCTCAACAGTAATATACCGATAGAGGAGGCGTCTTATCGGTAATACCGATGTTTTTAACAAGAAATCGATTTTCAACAGTAATATACCGATAGAGGAGGGGTCTTATCGGTAATACCGATGTTTTTAACAAGAAATCGATTTTCTGACAAATTTTTACGAAATGTAATTTTTACTTATAATCTGATATGATCCCGAGAGCTTTAGCTCGAGGGTCTTATCTTTGATTATAAGTAAAAATATATAACATATAATATCTTAAAATCTTGTTATATTACAAAACATTTACTATGATTTTGCTGATGCGATTAATGCTTTTTTATGTCATCAAATTAAACTTGGAACAACTAAAGTATTTTTAAATGGACCCTTAATACGGGTATCAAATCTAACTTTCCTTAACTGTTTTAATGATTTTTTTTTATTAGAGATCACATTTTATCGATAATATCGACAAAACTTTATTTTCAAAAATATTAACAGTAAAGAATATAGATAAACACATAACAAACCATAAAATGTTTTACTTAATTATTGCCTCTAGATGATTAAGAATACCTTAGACTTTGAAATTGAATAATTCAAATATTGGCTAATGATATAATAAGAAAACAAAAAAACACAACAAACTATTTTAACAAATGACAAGAAAATATTTTAACAATGGGCAACAAAATACTTACTACTCACTGTTGCCAGATTTCACCAAAATACGAAAAGTATGGTACAGTATCTGGGAGATCTTGATTCGGGGACAAACCCGGGTCTCAGTCAGTTTTTATTTTTGCCAGGACACAGGACCCCGATTCCAGGATATCTCGGCAAGTTGATAACGCTAATTATGATCAAGCCACTCAAACATAGAAAAATAACCCAACTTTGAATAAACTTATCTTTTAACATACGATTTGTACAAAATGATTCTGTTTACATCTAATAATTTTATAAAAAACACGACAGCTTTTGTCCTCAGTGGTAAAATCCCATTTTGAGTAGCTTAACACCCTTTTTTCTATTTTCAGAACAATAAAAATCAGGTGGACCTTTGTAGCAGAAAGAATTATTGAACTCGTAGGCGTGATCTTTTACTACGCTTTTCTAATGGAACGATTCATCATACCATCTCATAAAGACATTGGACTGAGACCGTACTCAACTAGCGAGCTACTTTTATTAATACTCGATAACTTCGCCGTGGGTTTGATGTTCCTGCTACTAGGATTTTACGTAGTACTACATACAACCCAAAACCTTGGCGCAGAACTTCTTAGATTTGCAGATAGACAGTTCTATCAGGATTGGTGGACGGCTACAAACATGACGGACTATTTTAGAACGTGGAATATAGTCGTCGGGGATTGGCTCTACACCTACATTTACAAAGACTGTTATGAACTGTTTATGCCTCGGAATAAAACCTTAGCAAAACTACTAGTTTTTATGATATCAGCTGTAGTCCACGAATGGGTATTGACATACATGTTTGGGTTCTTTTTTCCGGCATTATTCTTCTATTTCTGCATTAGCGGCTGTTTTCTAAGTTTCCTGCCAATGCCTAAATTGGATGTTATTAACATAATATTTTGGTACCTCTTATCCTTTGGTTCTGGCAGCTTAGTAAGCTTGTATTCCATAGAGTATTTTATTAGGGTCAACGTGCCTGTTGAAAATTCATCGATTAAAGATTTTATCATCCCTCGATTATTTACTTGTAATTGTATAATTTAGGGTATTATTTTATATCATTCCTTATTTTCATCTGTTTTTGTATACCTACCTACTAAGTCGAAAAAAATTACAATGTAAATGTATACAGTTTGTACGAATATAACAACAAATAAAAATTTAAAATAAAATTGAGTCATGTTACTTAAAACAGAAGTTATTAACCTGATGATAAACGTAGGTATACATAAATAAAATAAATATGACGTTATTTTTGGGGGTTGCAATATGCGGAGATAAAGCATTTCAACATGAAAATATTCCATACTCAGTAGTAGCTTCTCATTTCAATCAATCCATTGTAAGGGTGTGCTTGACGTAAAAGCAAAGACATTTGGTTTAAATGTACATAACGCACTTGTACAGTAAACATCCTCTAGTACTGTTTGAACCATAGTATCAGCATGTGCCAATATGACTAGAGTAGTGAATCGACAATCTACAGGCTTATTAGGGAGAGAAAATCTGGGACGGTAGCCCCTTCTAAATTGTCGCCAGAAAGGAGGATGTGAAAAGTGTTATAAGAAGAAAAGTTCATAATGTTTTTTTCAATATGGAGATCCCAACATACTTAGTATAAAATCTTCAATGTTGCAAGAGAATATGAGAATCTACTCAACCTAGGATGAAAAAAATTGTGGCAAACTTTACATAAATTAAATTTTTCTTGGAAAAAATACAACAACTAACCGAAAGTCGATTTTACAGGATAGACAAGATATTATTTTTTGGAGACGACAGTATCTAAGATATATATATACCGGGTGTCCCACTAAGAATGGCTGTCGGCCGTATCTCGGAAAGTGTTAGTCGTATGGCTTGCGGAAAAAAATATATGAGGTAAAGTGGTCATAAGAAATTGCTGGAAATTATTTTCAAGTTTTTCAGACTGGCGCTAGAGGGCGCAACAGTAACGGTAAATATGAATCACGAAGTTTCCTCAAAAGTCGCCTAGTTTAAGGTATCCCGAAAATAACATTTTTGTATATTTCGAAGATTTATTAATAAAATTCACCTGTAGAACGTGTTAATCACTTTTCAAATAAGGGGGGGGGGGGAAGGTTGAACATTATTTGTAATAAATGCTGTTAACTCCGGTCTGGCTTAACATAATTTAGTAAACTTACTTTTAAGTGAGGAATGAAACACAAAGTCTGCTCCACTAATTTAATAAAAATTAGTGGAGCTGACTTTGTGTTTCATTCCTCACTTAAAATATTACTCCACTGTGAGATGGACTACTTCCATAAAACTTACTTTTGTTAAAAAGGGCTTTTCTTACTCTATATATCATCTTATGAACTACGGCAATATGTGTTTTACACTAGGCGCTAGGGGGCGCTGTCTTTACAACTTTACAAACATTGCGCGTTTTTTCCGTAATTGTAAATATAATAGTATATTCAATTTTACCTGATTACAAGGATGATTAAAAGTCTAAGAAGTCAGCGAAAACCGCAAGTTAATATCTATTTTCAATCCGGAGATATCAACAACAATAATCATAATAATTACGGAACATTATGATTTTATTTTCAAGTTGCCATTGTAAAGGTGTTTTTAAGAGTCAAATAGGCCTTAGAAAAGCAAAATATGAAGGTGCGTATGTTTGAAGCAAATATATCGTTGCAACAATAATTTTCAGTGGCGCCCTATAAAATGTTCAAATGGTCGCCCATCGTTCTGTATACACGACTCCAATCTCTCCCTGGTTGATAATACTGCAGTTTCCACCTCTGCCATAGGAATACGGCGGCTGCTGTCCATTATCCTTTCTATCATGTTTTCCCTTGTGGTGGGTCTGGTAACGAAAACAAGATCCTTCAATCTCCCCCATAGATAAAAATCTAGGCATGTTAAGTCAGGTGATCTAAAATAGAAATTACCACTTTCATTAACAGTATCACAATATATCCTATATTATTACCTGGCAGGCCACGGAAATATACTCCCTCTTCCTATCCACCTTGCAGGAAATGTGTCGTCAAGAAATTGACGAACGTTTGCAGTAGGGGGAATAGGAGAGTTCTGCGCCATAGGGCCCTCCAATGTTAATTTCGGAGGGATTTTTTATGAGTCATATCTCCGGATCAACAGAGTCCGTTCAAGAGAGTCTGTTCAACAGAGTCCGTTATGGCGCCCTCCAATGTTAATTTCGGAGGGATTTTTTATGAGTCATATCTCCGGATCAACAGAGTCCGTTCAAGAGAGTCTGTTCAACAGAGTCCGTTATGGCGCCCTCCAATGTTAATTTCGGAGGGATTTTTTATGAGTCATATCACCGGATCAACAGAGTCCGTTTACACAAACGGACTCTGTTGAACGGACTCGGCATGTTAATCCGGAGATACGACTCATAAAAAATCCCTCCGAAATTACCATTGGAGGGCCCTATGGCGCAGAACTCTCCTATTCCCCCTACTGTTTGCCGCAAAATGTGCAGGAATGCAAACTACGTAGAAAACCAACGAAACAAAGATTCAAGTTGGTCACCAGTCCACCCCGAGTGCTACGGTAGGAAATCTATGGCGGATGGCGGGTAGTTCAAATAACTGGTTTACTGTCTAAACAATATTTGAGCTTTTGATCCTGGAGGAAGCACTGTGAGGCAATCGAAAGCACTTCAGAATGTGCCAAACTCGGGAAAATAATCTCTAGGCAGCATGCCTACAGAACAGGAAAATCAAGGGATGAATCGTTTTCCAGAAAATATCCTAATTTGGTTGTCAATATAAGAACTTTTATAGGTAAGACGCACGAAACTGAAACAAGCACTTTTAAGAGGTCGCTATGATCGTCATACGAAGACCCATAACGGGTAGAAAAGTTCAGATTGAAAAAGTTGTCCTAAACGAGATTAAAAGAACCCCCAAAACCAGTACGCAAAAAATACCGCACGAATTGAACATTACCCATGCAACAGTATGGCCAATTTTAAGACCAGCAACTATATCCGTATCGCCAGCAACGTGTACAAGCCCTATTGCCCCTGAGAGTAGCCTTTTAAATTGCTATTGGTTCTGAAGTAAAGTCACAGAAAACTTAAACTCATACGGAAACGACAAGGAATCACTTTATCGGTTCTGATTTTAAGTGCGCCAGCGCTGTTTACGCCGAACAACCGCCTTTTTGCCACATCTACGGAAGAAATAATAATTTAACTTCTAACTTCGGACTTGTTTCCGCACTAAGTTTTATTTCTGTTTTCTTTGGGAATATGCACTTTACCTCCCTATTTGGAAATTGTAGATTCTAACTCTATTTGGTCAGTATATTTATTACTTTTACTGACCAAGTTAACCTTAACAGAATCAGCCGTATTTGAATGGTAGTACAAGCACTTATTAATTTATTTAGATGTGGTAAAGAAAAAATATTCAAAGGTTTGGTTGACGTTTTAATGTTTTTTCCTTGGAACTCTTTTCTTATCTTTCTCTGTGTTTTATTAGGTTCAGCAGCCACAACGATATTTCTATCAGGTAACTTCACTTTATTCAGTAAGTCGCAGCAAAATATTAAACATTGTATTAGCATGTAATAACAATATTACGGGTTACCTTCCCCTATACTGCGTTTACCGCCAAGATTAAATATTAATAAATAAATAAAACCAGGACAATATTCTTTTAGAAATAATTATCTTTATTTTTTGTTACGTAATATTGTAAGAGCACCCGTAAGTACTGCTCTATCTATTTAGAAATATACATTACTTTACTAATATGTTACAATATCACAAAATAACATTTTTTACTTGTAAGTCATAGGTATTACTTTATTTACAATTTATTAAAATATATAAATTTTAAATCTGTTTATACTACTTTTAAATAACAATGACATAAAAATATATAGGTTGAATAAAGATTTAAATAAAATACATACTAGCGTTTTTTTAAATATGTCGGAGAAGCATTTATATTTTGTAGTTCTTGCTTAACAATGAAATTTATACCCCTTTGGAAATGTATAAAATAATACCGAAACAAACCATTTTTTAATTTATTTAAAATTAACAAAACATAAAAAAAAAACCTGGGGAAGCATCGTGGTAAGTAATATCACAAAAACAACACTGCATTTTCCAAATGAATGAGAAATTATTGGAAATACACCAATAAAATTGTCTTGTTGTTCTCAGCCTAAAAAAATCCTCACGAGCAACGTACCACGACGCATCCCGTAAGACTGAGCGCGTACTATAGTTGATGCAAAACAAAAACCGATGCACGTCATCAATCAGCTGATAATTGTAAATCCGTAAGAGAACACAAGGAAATTAAATTTGGGCAAAAGTTATTAAACCTTATGCGATATTGAATTTACTACAAAGTTACAGTATTCTTCCTTGATACGATCCCACTAATAGCAAATATTTTGTTTATTTAAGGTCGTAAAAATTGTTGGTCTGTTTCGACGTTTGTTTACGTTTCGTGTTGTGCGTATATTTTTCGACAAAAACTTCAGATCTTTGCATTAAACACTGTTTTTTTAAGAACAACGAAGGTGTTCATACATATCTCTGTCGATTACGTTGTTTACCATTTACGAAAAATTGCCTAAGCATTTAAATAGCCGGTGCAAAGAGCTAATAGCTTCTATAATAGGCTATTTTCAGGAAGAACCTAACAACAACGGTCCATTGTTACCTTGACAGCAGTTAGAAAAGTTACTTTAAAGAATATGTTAAGGGCTAACATATTATATCATTTCTACGTTACTAGTTTTTGCCGTGTAGCAGCTACCCTAAATTTGAATATCTCCACCGTAATCGCAGTTTTAATGTCAGTTGAGGAAAATAAATTATACTAACCTAAGAAGAAAGTTTGTATTTATTTATGTAAATTTATCTTGTTTTTATGAAAAAAAAACAATATAATTCTCTCACTTGGTTATTTTGATTACAATCTGGCAACACTGCTGATAACTGACGTCACTCGAAGGGTATCACGTGCAACGGAAATTGTTTTGCATCAAGTATAATATGTTTATTCGCGCGATTTTTTACATCTCTTATGTTGTTACTTACGATAGAATTTCCTGTATGTGCGCACAGCGCAATTCATTTCTATGCAGGTATCACATTTCTGCGACAAAACTGCTTGGTCAGCCTAAAGTGCATAATATTGTAGAAAACTGGCCCATATGCTTTATTATAAAACCGTTTTCAATATAACACCGTCTGTGTTCCTCGAAACTATTAATAATCGCGATCTAATATTATTTACTTGGGGGACACATTTAAACGTATACTCATGAACGGCTTAGCAGATAGTTTAAAAGAGTCCAGTACACAACAGCTAGTACAGCCGTTTCTTAAAACAAGTCAGTTTACGTTTCTTAAAACAGGCAAGTTTTCTGAAAACAGGCCAAGCTTTCAAAAATTTCCGTTTTAAAATTAAACAGAACGTTTCTTTGAAATGACCTGCCGACGTTTCAACAGGCCCTGTTTGAAAAAAACTGGGCCTGTTTTTTAAAACAGGGTATGTTACTTTAAAGAAACAGCTGATAGCAGACCTGTTTACGCTTTTTAAATTAGGCAGTGCTTATTAAACACACTGTTTTCAGAAATATATGTTTAAAATCAAACAAACTGTTTCTTCAAACAGGCGCTAATTCTTTAATCAGACCCTGTTTAGATAGCGAAATCGGCCTTTTATAAAGAAATAATTTATTTGATTTTAAAAACAGACCTGTTTACGTTCTGTTAAACAGGGTCCGATTAAAGAATCAGCACCTGGTTAGGTTAGCAACCAGGGTCTGTTTATCAAAAGAACGTGACTTCAGAGATTTCAAGATGACAAACTTCTCTGGAGGACGGAGATGTCGCCCATTACTGCAATTGATCGAACACGTCGACGATGGCTGCGCGTAAATATTGCTCAAGAAACAGGTCGATTTATGTGCCTTGTTTATATGGGCGACGGAAAGTTTGTGCTGCTAGGGAATTTTGAAGTCTGGACTTGTCGGCAAAAGTAATGACAGTCGCGAATAAATTCAGCTGTCATAAAATGTTAATTTAAAAATATAGACCATTCTATATTTTACAAGCTAGGTTCTTTGTCCAGCTTTCGACTATCTCTTTTAAACTATCCAAACAAATACGTACGTAAATATAAGTAAAAATTTACATATCCGAATACCAGTCAGCATTGAGTATTGGCAAATAAAGCTTCCGTGTCTCATTACTGTGTGTTTCTGCTATCATATTGGTTGGAACGCTCAATGAAAAACATACAACTAAATAAAATACTGGTGCTAGTAACTGAATATCATATCAAAGATTTAAAAAAACCTAAAAATAAAATTCGTATGGCAACATATTCAGGTCCACTGGTTTCTTTATTCTAATAGATTGGTGACCACTGCCATAAGCGTTATCCCAGCGATAAGGGCCAGCATCTGTTTAAATGACTCTTTGGGATCTTCTTCTTTCAGAAGATCCGGAAGAACTGTTACAAGAGCGATATGTAAAAATGTTCCTGCTGTAAATGGTAAAATCCATGACGTTCTGGCCTCTGCAATAGAGTATGAGTATTATGTATTAGGTATTAACAACCACATAATTCTATTTTATTAGTCAAAAAAAGTTTTGATAAACTTCTTTTTTACCGCCATATTAAGTTTTAAACCGATTATCACTGTAAACTAATGTGTGTGTGTTCTTACCTACATCAAATTTATCAGCTGTGTTTGTTTACAATTCTTACTTTACTTATTTACTAAACTATGCTTTGTCTTCTTTTCATTTATTATATTTTTTTTTCTGTATTATTTTTTTTATATAAAAAGTTCTAGAAATTAAACATATTAATTAAATATATTGATTCTTACCGATTGAATTTGTGGCGCCACTAAATACAATGGCGCAGAGAGCACCGACTAATCCACCACCAGCTGTAAGCAACTGGAAACACGCCGCGTGCCACCTGGTGAATCCAGATTTCAGCAAAATGGCGAAGTCGCCTACCTCGTGGGGGATTTCGTGGACTAAGATGGCGAACGTTGTCAGTACTCCTGTTGCAGGCGACACTAAGAAAGCCCCACCCAAGGACAAGCCGTGGGTAAAATTGTCGATCGTGTTGGCTATGAGATTCAGGTAGCCCGATATCTAGAAACGAAAATAATAATAATGCGTCTATTTAATACGTTAGCACTTCTTATCCAACTACGGCTACTCTTATACCGAGATATCAAAAATGATCTATATCGAAAAATGAAAAACAGTTGTTAATTTTAGAGGTAAAATAATTAACTACATTTCTTTTAATAACAATCATTTGCTGAGTTTCTGGGGAAGGGAACACTCAACGCTAAGTGAACAGCAGTTTGGGTTTTGTCAGGGGCGGAGCACTGTTCTGGCTGTTCTGGACCTGGTGTGCTTCATAATGGATAGATTTGAAAACAGGGAACACACTAAAGCAGTGTTTTGTGACTTAAGTAAAGCTTTCGACTGTGTCTCACACGGGCTGCTCATGAAGAAACGTCTCTTATTACAATTTCAGCATGGGAAGCATTAATCTCCTCAAACCCCATCTGGAAAATAAATTCCAGAGGGTCATAGTAGATGGGGCATTGTCAGAAATAAGAAAGATATACATAGATGTTCCACAGGGCTCTGTAATGGGCAGCGTGGGTGAAGCGCAGGCAAGCAGAAGATTGGTTACAGCACAATAGCCAAGTGCTTAATGACAGTAAAACAACTCGTGCAATATTCTCTTTGAGGGAGACCGCGGGCTGCCCATGATCTCGGGACGCGACAAGATTCCTTGGTGTACATCTTAATGATGGTTTAAGATGCCATACCCATATAGCATTTAGCCAAAAAACTAGGTGTTTCTACAGCGTAACTTGTCGTGAGCGCTGATATGATGCGTACTGCTTATTTTGCGCTGTTTGACCCACTGATGAGATTTATTGTTAGCTGGGGATATCGGGAAGAGTGCACGCACAAGTTTATCGATCTGAAAATATTAACGTTGACCACAATGGAGTTCTATGACCCGACTCAATAACCACTCTGAAACCGGCAAGTTGTCTTCTTTAATTAGCACAACAGACCCTAGCTTTAACAAAGTTGGATGGTTCTTCTTCCATTTGATGCGCCGCTGCAACTCCGAAATGTATTCTTTGCTCCACCGCTCCAAAAAAAGTGCTACACCATTGCTTGAAGTCGGTGAAACTTAGCAAGTCGATTATCGGATATCTACCTATAGTCGTCATCAGGTAAGGCGGTGATCGGTCTTCCCAGTAAGAAATGGGCTGGAGGAACAACGAGTTTAAAATGATACTTAACAGTCTTGACCCCAGCCTCCCAAATGGCCGCGTCTGTACATTTTAGAAAGAAAAAACAACAGGGCGCTCAAACAACATTGTTTAAGCGCAGAGTTCAGGACTTTCTGCTTCAAAACCCCTTATATGATAAGGAGGAGTTCTTCCTGACATTTTTGTGATATTTTAAAAACCTTGACGACGCCGATATTACTTGTAAGCCCTTATTGCAAGGCAGGGGCGTATTTATGGCGGAGGGGGGGGGGTGTAACATTCTTCTCAGGCTTCTCACCTCTGCTTGTTAATGTCAATATGTCAATATACTTCTTTGACGCCTTGTGTAAGTACTGATTGTATGATGCCATTAATAAATTATTTCTATTTGTATTTGTGTTTGTAAATTATAGTAACTGTATCAGTAAAGTATAAGTTGACACGCCTCCTCATGCTTTCAAAAGTATTTTGCAACATTTCTGGTGTTATGGTTGCACATTCTTTAACAACTCTTTATTCCAGTTCTTGCAAAATTATGTACTGGAGTTCTAAAAATCGATTCTTCAACTAAGGGAACATAAAATGATCCGTATCCGTATAACATGATGACCTAGGAAGAAACTCAACTTGTGTATGCAACAGGTCCATATCCAGAGCTGTATTTTAGGGGGGCAAGGATATTTTTAGGGGGGGCTAAAAATTAAGATAGGTGCTCACATACATTAAAAAAGAAGTTTTGCAATTATTACTTGAAGACGGTTTACGGTTTGTCCTAACGGAAAAAGTCACTCTTAAGAAATAACTGCCGATTAAGAAACAAATACTACACTGGCGTACCATTTTTAAAGAAAATTATTTTGGAAAACAACTACTATTGTATACAAGTTTTAGGGATATTTTTTATTTATTCTTAGGTTTAATTTTTGGTGCTTAATATTTTGGATCGTTATCGGTAAAATGTAAAATATGTTCAATTTTAAATTTTTGAGACATAGTGACTTGTTTGAGGTTTTGCCTTGAAATGTCCAAATACATGTTTCGATTCATTTCTCACCCTCAGACCATAATAGATCCTTCCCAAGTGTTACCGTTTCTCTTAGTTTTCGTTCAAAAGCCCCATTTGATTTTCTCCGCACATCCACTTGATCAAAAACTGGTTTAAGTATCAGGAACTTGGCTGAAAAATTTAAAGTGGGTAAGACCCAAGACACTATGTTGCTTCAAAATAAAGCAGAAGTTAGAAATTTGTTTCAAGAAGGTGCCAACGGTGAACAAAAACGAAAATTTCCCAAAACCGAAGGACTGGCAGTGGGCCAAGTTATTTTTAACTGGTTTTGTAAGGTGCGAAACAAGCACTTATTAATATCCAGGCCCATAATTCAAGCAAAAGCCGTTGAATCTGCTCAATATCAAGGACTAGAATTAGCCAATATCAATATGGAAGACGTAACTGCTTGGAAAGAATGGATATTGACTATTTTAAAGGAATATGCCCCAAGGATCGTGCATTGCCAACAAAAACATATGCATTGAAAGATGATAAGTCTACTGGAAAAAAAAAACAGCAAAACAACGATGTACAATTCTGTTCTGTGCAAATATGAAAGGTGAGAAGGAATAACCACTTATAATAGACAAAAGCAATGTTTTAAGGGCGCACATATCGATAAGTTACCTCTTCAATGGGTATCGAACAAAAAGCGTGGATAGATAGGAAGCAGACATCATGACGACATGGCTTCACAGATTTAATAATACCAAGATGAAGAGTCAGAATAGAAGAGTGGTATTGTTTCTGGATAATGCAACGTCTCATCCCAAAATTACACTGGATAATGTCAAACTTATTTTTCTTCCACCCAATACTACCTTACATTGCCAACCTTTGGACTAAGGCATTATTCAGAATTTTAAAATGCTCTACAGAAGCTACCTTATTAAGAGGCTTTTAACATGTATAGACAGTGGTTGTCCTCTTCAAGAAATCGAAAATAATATTAGCATAACCAACGCCTTGATATGGGCTTCGGTGGCCTGGCGTAATTTGTCCACAGTGACAATAAAAAAATGCTTTATGAAAGCCGGATTTATGTGTAATACAGATAATATTGACGACTTCGAAGAAGAAGATAATATTCCGCGCGCACAACTGTTTCCTAATATTAAGGGCACATTTGTTAACAATTTGCCTCTATCGATAGCGATTTGCCAACAGAAAGTGCAGAATTGACTATCATCGAGTGTATTGAAGAGATCCAAGAAACGGATGAAACTACTCCCAACTCTGAGACAGAGGAAGAGGAACCTGAACTTGCTCCAGTGTCGAAAATATCAAGCCTATCTGAAGCAAGTTTAGGTAAGAGATTTTTTTAATAATGTTAAAAATTTTGACAAGTCTACAAAATATCATTGATATTAAAATGTGAATCTGAATTATATAAAAATAAAACAAAAAATATGAAGCTATCATTAATTTCCGATTATTTTAAAACATAAGAATTTCCAAGCAAACATACAGTACCAAAAACCCACGCACGCAACATTATAAATGGATCTGTTGCAGTACAATAGTACCTAACAGAATAAAAATAAGTACTTTAATCTCTACAATAATCAGATACCTACGAAAGTATTTTAGATTACCTATTATTTATTCTGCTGAATTAAATTTAATATCTCATTCAACAAAGTAATTCATATAATCGCATATTTAACTTATCATTTAAGAGTGTCTAAATATGCAAAATTCACTGAAATGTGTCTCAAGAGTCAGACATAAAATAGCATGAATTAAGATTCTCATGGAAATCTCCCCATCAGAAAACATTGAAGTCCATATTGCAGTTTTCAATTAATTTATCAAATTTCTCAAAAGTAAAATAATCAAATATTTTTAGAACTACGACACAATTCATTGAAAACCTTTAATTATAAATATTTCATTTTAAAACGAACCGTCCTGAATATCTCTCGATTTTAAGGGGCCCCAAGGGACAAATTAAGAGGAGTCAAGTAAGGCGATTTTGCTGGTCATTCTATTGCACCTCGTCTGCCAATCCATTTGCCAGGGAACCGTTGGATAAGCCACGCTCTAACTGGTAATGCGTAGTGAAGAGCTCCGTCTCGCTGAAATTGCAAATTTTCTTGGTTGACTTCCAGGGTGTCATCTTTATCCACTGGATTTTTCAAAGTATGTACGCAGAGTGAATATGCATAGGTGCGGATCGGCCATATCAAATGTGTATTTGAACTTGACGCGTTCAAAATCAAGAGATATTTAGGGTGGTTCGATTTGAAATAAAAGCCCTGTATATAAAAACACTAAGTCGTCTTACGTGTTTCTTTGTGTTTTCTGGCAATCCCTTTACATTGTTGTTCTCTACAGCCTTTGTATCATCTTCCTTCTCAATATTGCTTTCTATCACAGTAAAAAACTTCTCCGCTGCTACGAACGAAAGAAGTCCAGCTAATATTAACAGTCCACTGTTGTGTTGTCCTCCTAAAAAGATCATAAATATGAATTATGAAAAAATGTTTCGAGAACTATCTTAATCTAGATTTAATTGTTCAGAAAGGTAAAGATTTAGATTAAATCCTTAATAGAATTTGTAATAAACCTTAAAAATAAAAATAAAAAAATATTGCCATACTACATTTTAAAAAACTGAGTAAAATGCTTGTAACAAACCATTCGTTGTCACTAAAAATCTAAGATAGGTACGTCAGCAATCAGCCAAATATAGCCCATTGCTAAAATTACATTTACACAATAAACAAGGTAAAGAGCCAAAAGTAAACTTAACATCGCACAAAGATAAATGTTTACCCCGACGATATACTCTATGCATTCATACAAATATATTTTTGTAGTGTTTTGAATACCTACAGTGTCACGAGAATCATAAAGCAAGAATATTGGTTTTGTTATATTATTTAAAGTAAAACACTTTTTTACTTCAATTTCCACTTTATTTGACAATACGACATGTTTCACTGCACTGCAGCTTCGTCAGGTAATGTACAATTAATTTTAAGTTTACGCTATTTAAGTGCATGGCTAATGACAGTGCCAGTTAGGTATTGTAAAAGATGGGGGTTTTTTCGATAATTAGTATATTCTACAATCTAATTTAAATATCAAATAAAATTGGCCTTTAATATGGAAAAGGTTGGTATTTTCCTAACTTAATTAGTATTATAAAAGGGGGTGGGTTATTTACAAATTTAATGTGTCTTGCTTGAAGTTTTATTGTCCTATTGTGAGAAGAATATTAAAATAAGTTTAGTAAAGGTGAATTGTTTAGGTCTAGTTGATTATATAATAACATATTTGTATTTTTAAGCTTGTTTATTTCTAATGATTCGAGGTGATTTAGTTTTGATCCTTTGTTTTCTAGATGTAGTATTTTAAAGTCTTCATTAAATGAGTGTTTTGTTTCTATAAGATGATTCGCGTAGTTTGAATCATTTTTGCCATTAATAAAACTATTAAAATGTTCTTTGATTCTTTTCGAGAAACTTCTACCTGTTTGACCTATATATGTTTTTGAACAATCTCCGCAATTTAATTTGTATACTCCCGATTTGTCATTTTTGTTGATTTTAGTTTTACAGTTTTTTATTAGTTTTCCTATGGTATTTTGAGTTTTGAAAGCTGTGTTTATATTAAGTTTTTTTAAGAATTTACTAATTTTTGTGCTTATGTTTCCTATATATGTGATTATCCTGTATGAAGTTGGTTTTTCTTTTTCTTTTGGATATACCATTGCTATGGCTTTTTTGTACATTTTTTGTTTTAATATTTTATCTATAATTTCTGATTGGTACCCGTTATTTGTTGCAATTTGTTTAATTAGGTCTAGTTCTTTTTGAAAATCTGCTGGTTGAAGGGGGATTGAGATTAGTCTATGGACCATGCTATAAAAAGCAGCCATTTTATGTTGGATAGGATGGCAAGATGAGTTGTGTATTGTTGTGTCTGTGTGTGTTGGTTTATGAAAGATTGAGAAATTGTGTTTGTTATTTACTTTCTTTATAGATAGATCCAAGAAATTGATGGAATTGTCTATTTCTCTTTCTATGGTAAATTTAATGTTTGGGTGAAGAGTATTGATGAATTCTATAAACTGATTTAGTTGTCTATCTGTACCGATGAAACAAGTTAAAACATCATCCACATACCTATACCAATACAGAAATTTCTTAAAGAGGGAATGATTCATAATTGTTGACTCTAGAGCATCCATAAAAATCTCAGCGAGGAGGGGACTCAGCGGGTTTCCCATAATTAAACCTTCCTTGCTGCTATAAAATTTATTGTCAAATTCAAAATAATTTTGATTTAAACACAAGGTGAGGGTCTGCATTATTTCTTGTTTTTTAATTATATTTACATGTTTTTGGTCTAGAAGTTTTTCAATAAGAATCAAAGCATCTTTTACGGGAATGCTAGGAAATAAGTTGGTAACGTCAAATGAAATTAATTTAGCATTCTTAGGTAACGTAATATTTTCGATTTTGTTTACTAGGTCGACTGAGTTTTTTATTGCAAATTTTGCGGCAAATTTTGTGTTTTCTTGGATAATATTTATTAACTTTTTCGAAATTTTGTAAGACGGTGCGGTGAAAAAAGATACTACTGGTCTAATTGGATTTCCTTGTTTATGCAATTTTATTAATGAATATAATTTAGGTGATTGGGGGTTCATTATTGTTAGCCTAATCGAATCACTATCTGTACACAAGCTTTTACAGTTGTTAATTACATTTTTTATTTGTTTTTGAAATAAATTGGTAGGGTCCTTCTTAAGAATTAAGTATTTTGTTGGGTCTAAAAAATGTAATGTTTTTTGAATGTAATCTATTTTGTTTATAGCTACTACAGTATCATTAGAAATAAACAAGCTTAAAAATACAAATATGTTATTAAATAATCAACTAGACCTAAACAATTCACCTTTACTAAACTTATTTTAATATTCTTCTCACAATAGGACAATAAAACTTCAAGCAAGACACATTAAATTTGTAAATAACCCACCCCCTTCTATAATACTAATTAAGTTAGGAAAATACCAACCTTTTCCATATTAAAGACCAATTTTATTTGATATTTAAATTAGATTGTAGAATATACTAATTATCGAAAAAACCCCCATCTTTTACAATACCTAACTGGCACTGTCATTAGCCATGCACTTAAATAGCGTAAACTTAAAATTAATTGTACATTACCTGACGAAGCTGCAGTGCAGTGAAACATGTCGTATTGTCAAATAAAGTGGAAATTGAAGTAAAAAAGTGTTTTACTTTAAATAATATAACAAAATTATTATGGATTTCCACCAAGTATCGACCAATAATATTAAAGAATATTGGTCTTTATCTTTATCTCTAACTAACATGGTTTCTTCTAAGGGGAGACTTGGTTTACAGCAGGGTTGAAAGGATTTAAATCACTTGATTTTTTTCAATTTAAATCATGATTAAAATCAAAATTTCTGATAAATAGATAAATAAATAAATAAATAACCGTATATTGTCTAACAGGATACAAGCCCAATCTAAAGACAATTGTACAATAATAATGAATTAATAAAAATGTTGTACTTAAAGTAAGTACGAAAGAAGTAAGAAAAGTAAAATAAGTTACAAGTTATAATACTAATAACAATAGCAAGAGCTAAGTTGGATTTTCCATCATAGCGAGCTTCAATTTGCTTTTAAATTTTTGAAAAGAGTCGCTGAATAAATCAACCGACGCCAGACTCTCGACAACATTAAAGTTCATACATGTCCGATAGAGGGGTGCTTTGGTCGCTAGGTTAGTTCTTATACGGATGGCAGATAGAATCTGTTGTGATTTCTGATATGAAAGGGTGGAGCTAAAAAGTTTAACTGACATAGTAGGGCAGCACAGTCAATGTGGCCATTGCAAAGCTTGTATAGAAAGGCCAAGGAGTGTAGCATATGCTCTTGGTGCAATGCCAAGAGGTTAAATCTATTCAGAAGCTGTAGGGGACAGGCGCGGATCTAGGATTTGGTCCAGGGGGGGGGGGCAAAATGGAAAAGCGCCGAAGGCGCAAAAAAAATAGCGCCGCAGGCGAAAATTTTTTGGGTGCCACGCCCTTTTTTGAATCATGGTGCTTGGTTCTCAAGTGGAAAAATAAAACATACAACACAAAATCCTCTCTGTATGATGTGAGCTTAGGCCGTTATACAAAGTAATTTTTAGAAACCAATGATGACCAATTACTTAGTGTCCAATTATTGTAACATACAATACGACATGTATATTTTTTATCTTCATTCAAGTTGTTTACAAGAATAAGTACTTTTTAAAGTTTATAATAATTGCAAATTATTTTGATTTGTTTTTGTGTTCCTTATTTTTTGTTCTATAAAATAAATGTTAGTTAATAGATAAAGAATAAATCATAATTCTAAGTATATATTTTTTTTTAACATATCTACACGTTTTGCAGAAATCAGAAATTAGGTAGGTACTATTTAAAAGCAACTTGGTTACAAACATTTTTCACTACACTAAGTTTAAATATGTGTGTCCAGAAAGTTACGTATCTATGCATACCACAATAATTACGTGGACAACATATACACTACCACACTAACGTAATTAAATAGATTAAATAGATGCAGCTATTAAGAATTTGGCCGTTTGTAAATATATTAGGAAACACGGCAACACCGCACTGGTCCATCCGTCCATCTCCCCCGTAATTCCCCTATTCATTCCTATTATGTATTCAATATTCAATATAATTCAATGCATACTTTTTTACTTTTACTGTTTACTTACCATGACTAATTACTAATTCAACTTATTTGATGTAGGTATGTAATAAATAATGCACTTATGTTATAAAAATTAAGAAATAATGCAATGCACTCGACAATTCGAGAAAAGAAAAGTGACAAACGACATATCGACATGTAAACAGATTTTCTCCAATGTTGCCATATCAGATACCCTATACCCTCTTAAGAATTTGCGTTTGCGACAGTTTGCGTAGCTCTGGGACCGCATCAATAAGTAATTAAAATTAACTTGCGGAACTGCGGAAGGATACCAATATTCTAGTGGTTAGCGCGTAGACTTTCAAGAGTTTAAAGTACAGAGTACAGAAGGTTTAAAAGTAGACTTTCAAGTCGTGAACCCAGGTGCAAAGTTGGTGAAGGGAATTTTTTGTTTGTTTCTTAAAGTTTATGCAAAAAAAGGAAAAAAGTCAAAAGGTGGATTTATTGCAAAAAGGTTAAAAGGTAGATCTATTCTGTAACAGGTTAGAGCTTGTTATTGGTTATTGCTTGTATACATCGTGTTACCTATGTGCTTTGGTCGGTCTCAGGGGGGGGCAATTGCCCCCATTGCCCCCCCCCCCCTGTATCCGCGCCTGGTAGGGGATCAAAGCCGCGTTGGGGATACGTACCGTCTAATCTGTAAGCGAGATGCCTCAGGAATTTTCGATGAATGCTTTCTAGTCTATCAATGTGTATTTGATAAATGGGTGACCATATTTGTGATGCATTGAGCAGCTTGGACTTTACAAGTGTGTTGTACAACACTATAAAACACAGTCGAATTTCAAAGTGTTTTGTGGATTGGAGGAGGAACCGCAGCGACTTTAGTGCACTACGGGCAGTTGTGTTTATGTGGATGTTGAATGTTAATTTCTTATCAAAACAAACGCCCAAGTCTTTGACATGGTCGCAGTTGTCAAGAATGGTGTTGTTTAAGATGTAGGGGTGATCAAGTTCAATTTGTTTAAGTGAGAAGGACATTTTTTACATTTATTTGTGTTCAGGTGAACCCTGTTTGCCGTACACCACTGCGAGATAAGCTTCAGGTCTAATTGAAGTTGTATGCAGTCCTCCCAACAACGAATACAATTAAAAATTTTCAAGTCATCCGCGAATAAAAGAGCGCAGCTTTTTTACTTCGGACATAATATCATTAATAAAAATGGAAAATATTAATGGGGCTAGATTACTGCCCTGCGAGGCTCCACTTGTAGCCATAAATGATTTTGATTTGTGGCCATTGTACTCAACATATTGACGACGTTGAGAAAGGTAAGAAGAGAAGAAATAAATTAAGTCAGTATTAAAGCCTATTTTTGACATTTTCTCAGCAACAATCCCGTGATCCATCTTGTCGAAAGCCTTAGAGAAGTCCGTATAAATAGTGTCAACTTGACAACCCTCATTAATAGCATGATACGTATATTGAAGTAAACAGGTTAGATTGGTAACAGTTGACCTTCCTGAAAAGAAACCATGTTGATTTGGGGAGATGAGGTTTTTGACCTTAAAAAATAGTTGATTGTATATAGGTACATTTTTCAAAGGCCTTCGCAAAGTTGTACCGAATAGAGATAGGACGATAATTCTCTATGGAGCCGATGTTGCCTGCCTTGAAAACCGGACAAATCGTTGCTTGTTTCCAGGCGTCTGGAAAGGTATTAGTTGATAAGGAAAGATTGAAAAGCCTGGTTAATGGTTCAGCAAATAAGTTATAATTAAGAGAAAATAAAACCTTTTTAGTTTTAATTAATGGTTTATTATATCAAAAAAATAAAACCACTACGCCTAAATAATGTTTATTTTAGTTAATTGTAGTGCCTGTACAAAATAGTATATTATGTTACAAGGACGAAAAATGCAGTATTTCGGACGTATTGCGGGAGATTACTGGACGAGGCAAGAGGCCAGTAACCCGCATAGTCCGAAATACATTTTTCGTCCGTATAACATACGTTATTTTTTATCCGATTGTGTTTTTGCTCGGATTATAAAATAATGTAAAAATTAAGAAAACCAATATATTTCATCTTGCATTGTAATTTTTTGTCCCTTGAATGTTTGAACAATGAAACCTGTAATATGCGTATCCATGGATCTAACAAATAATTAAATTAATATTATCAACTGACGTTTTATCAATCAGGCGATAGTTTTAACTAATCTTTCGTGTTCTGCTAGTTTTAAAACCTGAAAAACACAATTAAAAATGGAAATAGACGATGATCTTATAGAAGGTACACCACCTGACATTCAAGAAACTGCCAAGGAAGTAATGTTACATTTGTTGCCACAAAAATCTAAGGAAATATATGAAAGAGCTTATAAAAAATTTATGGATTACCGGCAAGAAAAAAATATACAGTCGTTCTCCGAAAACGTCTTCTTGGTCTATATGGCGGAATTATCGAAAACTATGAAGTCATCTACTCTGTGGTCGCAGTATTCTATGCTACGTGCAGTGGTAAATGTAAAACAGAATATTGATATATCTAAATACATGAGATTACGAGCATTGTTGAAACAAAAAAGTGTTGGATATTGTCTAAAGAAATCAAGGATCCTAACTAGAGATGAGGTTCACAAATTCCTTTGCCATGCTCCAGATGACAAATACTTAATGTTGAAGGTAAATGTAACTATATAATAGTATTTTAAATTTCTGACTAACAATTTTCTTAATTACAGGTTGCTTTTATTTTTGGAATCGCGGGCGCATGTCGTCGAGAAGAACTGGCTCATATGAAAATTGATGACATACAAGATTTGGGAACGGCTTTGTTAATAAAAATTCCCTATAATAAAACAAACAAACCGAGATCATTTACGGTGACTGGAGAATATCTAAAGTATTATAGAAATTATCTGGCTTTACGTCCAACAAATATGAGTGATGGGCGATTTTTTGTGTCTTATCGCAATGGAAAATGCCATAAGCAAGTTGTCGGTATACACAAATTTGGCTCTATATCTCAGGAAATAGCATCTTACTTAAAACTGCCGAATGCCAAGGAATTCACGGGACATTGTTTCAGAAGAACATCGGCCACATTACTTGTAGATGCGGGAGCAGACATAACATCTCTAAAACGGCATGGAGGCTGGAAGTCTTCGGGAGTAGCCGAGGGCTACATAGATGATTCCTTAAGTAATAAGTTAGAGCTGACCAAGAAAATATTCAACATTCCACAATCTGACCTGCAGTCAGTCTCGACTCAGGTGTCGCAATCCGTCTCCCAATCGAGTTCAACATTGGAGAATAATATCATAACGGAGACCAAAAATAATAACACATCCTCAAAATCAAATTTACATCACCCCGTTCTTGTTCAAAATTGTTCTAATTGTACATTTAATATAAATATTGTAAATAATTGAATAAAATAAACTGTTGAAAATATTTTAGCGTCCGACAAAATGTTTTTCGGACTAGGACGACAAAGGTTGCCTAGCTACCAGCGCAATAATCAATACCTTATTGAAAAGGTTACCTTTTCGTCCAAATATCTGATCTATAAAACGTCATTTTTTGACACAATCGGATAAAAAAACTAATTTTGCAGCTTTTTGCTTTCCTAATCGATTTCTGAGTTTGGAATGGACTAAACCACATGTTGGGCAAATGCTCTCGACTGATGCGGAAGAAGCAGCAGCACAAAGTAATTGTCTAATTATGAAGAACTTTATGAATAATGGCTATATTTTGTTGCGACTTCCACCAATCTATGGTTTTTACATTCTGAAGAATATCGTCATGAAACATAATATCAGTGAAAGGTTCTGATCATAACGCCTCTTAAATTTTTGCAGTTGATTTAAAGTTATGTCCGTTTTGTCAAAATGAGTTAGGGCGGATGCATCTTTATATAAACAGTGGAGGGTTTTCTTGTTTTGACGGGAATTTGCAGCTTTGAGCGTTATAACTTTACATCAAAACTGAACTGGTGTTTTATTTATTAATAAATAAAACACAATTTGTTGATACTTTCAAAACACGTCGTTATTTCGAAAACTACTGATATTAGGAACAAAGAATGTTATACCAAAAGTGTAACAAATTTAAAGTAAAAACTACAAATTAAAAAATATACAGGGTGTTACATTTAAAAATATAAAATTCGTTCGAATTCCAGACAAACTAAAAAGCTGGCAACAACGCCAATATCGTCATTCGGTGCGTCAGATCCTCTTACACAACTGTACCAAGTTTGGTTTAAATCGGTCAATAAATTGTGATGTTATTAAACCGTTTCCAGACTTTATACACACTCTGTATGTAGATACTTATTAATCAACAAACACTGTAAAATGCAGACCAGTTCTTTTAATTTTTCTCTATTAACCGACAACCCCTGTTAACCGACCAATATTCGCATTAAAGCTTGTACCCTTTATAAATCACTGCCAATTTTGGAAATTATTAGGGAGAATAAGAGAGAACCTGTTCTTACTTTAACTGGAAATAACTGAAAATCGCATTTTGGCACTTGGTTCCTACTCAATAAGCATCATCCATAATAGGTTCATAATGAAGTTATTTTCTTAAAATGGTCCCAAGAATCGTACTTTTGCATATCATTAACTAATAATAATATTTTAATGAACTAATTTTACTTAAAAAAAGAATTCCCCTAAGGAAGCTAAACCATGTTTTTCCCCTTAAACATTTTTTTCGCGGTGTCTCTAGAACCTTTGTTTATTGTTTGGCTATTATTATCTGTGGTTTGATGCTATTTTCACGTACGGGATACAAAGCTTAGACAAGCTGTTTAAGGCATTAACCTCAATATGTTAAGCATTATTCAGACGGGAATCAAATACAATAATTCTATTGTTAAATTGCAAGTATGATAGTAATTTTAAATGAGTTTGCAAGCTGAGATTAGAAACGGATTCAGTATGATTTAGTCCGGTTTTAATACCGGGAATGGCTAGACGACGAGTTTCCAGATAAATGGATAGGGCGAAGAGGGCCTAAAGAATGGCCTGCTAGGTCTCCTGACTTGACGCCATTAGACTTTTTTCTATGGGGCCATTTGAAATCTATTGTGTTCACTCCCCAACCTAAAAGTTTGGATGAACTTCGTCAGCGCATCATCGAAAGCTGCCATGATCCCCACAACATGTTTTTGAAAATGTCCGTCAGGAATTTGAACATCGCCTAAGTATATCATTGTTTGGCCAATAACGGGCAACATTCTGAACACTTATTGAAATAAAAAGTGATATTTTCGTGTGTGTTTTTTTTCTATCTGAACAAATTAAGATAAATAAAGATTTTTCTAATTTTCTCGAAAACGAATCGACCGATTTTAAAAAATCAAACGTCAAAATAAAGCACTTTGAAAAACCTTTCAAACAAGCTATTACTTGATACCCCTTGTCATTTAAAATTTTTAAGGGGATGACCCCGGGGGGCAGAGGGTAAAAGGGGGTGAAGTAGTTTTTGGTTAAAAAGTTGGCCCCTTTGGCAAATCTTTTGACGTGTCTCGGCGTTTTTTCTTTTAATCAGTGGTTTTCGATAAATCCGTGGTGGGAAGTTTTCAAATGAACACCCTTAGATGAGTTATAACAGATTGTTTTTTTTATGAATAATCTAGAGAGAGAAATTCAAGAAAATTCTATTTTTAAAAATTTTCCCTACTGGTATAGGTACTTTGATGATGTATTAGCATGTTTCGTGGGTACGGATAGACAATTAAAAAACTTTTTAGACTTTATTAATAATTTACACAAGAACATAAAATTCACTATTGAATTGGAACATGACCAATATGACCATGCTATTAATTTCTTGGACTTAACTGTAACTATTAAGAATAATAAACATAAGTTTCAAATTTTTCAGAAACGGTCCTACACTGATATAACGATACACAGTATCTCATAAAATTTTAACTTACAATATTTTTATTCATAGATTAGTAAATTTACCTCTTTCAGATGATAGTTTCAATAACGAATCAAATATTATTAAACAAATTGCAGTCAATAATGGATATATCGAAAATATTGAAAAATTAGTTAAGAAAAAGTAGGATAAAAAAGCAATAGACTTAGTAATTTCCGTCAATAAACTTAAAAAAAATAATTTCCAGACTTTAAAATTCACAGGTAACGTCACAACCAAAGTTTCTAGCTTCTTCAAGAAAAGAGGTTCAAAAATAGCTTTTAAAACTAATAATACAGTTGGTAAATACATTAAAAATAATAAATCAAAAACTGAAAAAAAAATAAATCAGGAGTTTATCAATTAAATTGCGGATCTTGTTCAAAATTTTATATTGGCCAAACGGGTAGGTCATTTCAGAATAGAATAAAAGAACATAAAGTTAGCTTTTTAAAGAAAAAATAAAATTCTAATTATGCCAAACATTTATTGAGCGAAAACCATAATTTTGATGACAATTTAAAAAAAATTTTACAGTTAGACAACAAAGGGAAGAAATTAGACTTATTGGAATCGATGGAAATAAATAAATATAAAAATGCAAATTTACTACAAAATGAATAGTTGGATCTAGGGAATTCCCCGTTATTGAACCTTTTTCATTAACATAACTTTATTACATGTTAAACGACAAAAACCCCGTTATTAAATCCTATTTATTAATTCTATTGTATATAATTTCTAATTAGGTTGTGTAGTATACTTTTGTGTTATATTCATTCGGTTATAAACATCTGAAGAAGCCACAGTGTTGGCGAAATAATTGTCAACAAATTTTAAATAAAAGTTGGTGGAAATCTAGAAACAAGTGTTTCATTCTATAAATTTAATATGGATCTCCATCAAGTATCGGCTAACTCCATTCAATACACATTGTTTTATATTTACACTGTGCACTGGTCAGATTAAACCCCTATAAATACTGCCCGACACGATTTTTGTAACATAGTTGAGCCCATTATTTTCACAATGCTAATAACTTTCAAATAATAGAAAATATATTCGTAAATACCTACCACTTTTTAATGGGTTCATCAGACCCTTTTATGTTTTGTCAACGATGAAAAGTTGAGGGAAGTAATATGCCAGATCATTTTCTGAACATAGGCGCCGGTTTCTAGAATTACGTGTGGGTGCTCTAACCCAGGATATAGATCAGGGTTGATAAAAATCATGATTTTTTTTTATTTTTTAAAAAAATTTACCAGTTTTTACAAATTATATTATTTTTAAATATTTCTAACTGCTTATATTTTGTTTTGTTAAGTAAACAAATATTTTTAGGCAGGAATAGTACAGATACGAAGCAAAACTGGAGAAGTTTTAGGATGCAAATTTCGTTCGCGTAGTTTTTGCAAGTTTGCGCCTTTGTCGAAACTAGTATTAACGGGAAAACTTCGTCCGCGCAGTATTGCAAGTTTGCCGCTTTGTCAAAACTTGTAATAACTGGCAGAAAACGCCCGGCTATATAAACGATACGCACTTATTTTAGTTATCAGTACAATTTTTGCTTTAGGGGTTAATCTATCAAAACATTTGAACTCATGACAAGCTGGGGCAGAAAGGAATTTAGTGTTTGGCAGCATTTTACAAAAAAGAAAGTGGTGGGCAAACTAGATTGTAGAGCAGTATGTAAAAAGTGTGGTAAAGAATTGTAAGGTTTAGTGGACAGACTAAAAAGTCATTGGGAAACCTGCAAAAGTGAAACTAGTGATATCAGCAGTGGAACTAGCCAGAGTGAAATTATCCAGTTGGCAATGAAATAGAAAATCGATAACTGTGAAAAGGGAAGTGTAGGTGGACGTGAAAATAGTGGAAGTAGCGGTCATTTGGATTCCTTTGTTGTGCGAACTGGACAGGATAAGAAAAAAGAATTGGACAGACAAATAGCCAAAGCCGTTTACGCAACAAATTGCAGTTTTAGAGCTATAGAAAATAAAGAGGTTCGAAAGATCATAGAAATCCTAAGACCTGGTTACCTTCCACCATCTAGATTTCAGTTATCATCAACGCTCTTGAATGAAATATTTAAAGAAGAAAAATCTAATTGTTTTAACAAGTTATCTGGACAATCTGTTTGCATGTCCTTAGATGGATGGTCCAATATACATAATGAGCCGATAATCTGTGTCGTTTTGACTGCAGAGGATGGAAACAGTGTTCTTTTAGAAAGCATAGATACATCTGGTCATCCCCATACAGCTGACTATCTTGCCGAATTGGCTATTAACTCAATAAATAAGTGCAAAAATGAATATAACTGTAAAGTTACCAGTATTGTTACAGATAATGCGAGCAACATAGTCAGTCTGAAGAAAAAAATTACCGAGTCGTCCAATTACCCTAAAATTACATATGGTTGTTCGGCACACTTACTTAGTTTGCTCTCCAAAGATTTAGAAGCATCGCAGATAAAAGAACATATAGTACATATTGTGAAATACTTCAGAAATACCCATTTGCCAAATGCTTGGTATAAAGAAAAAGGGGGCAAGAAATTGATCTTACCTCAGGATGTTCGATGGAATACACTTTCAGATTGTCTTGAGATCTATGTAAATGAGTGGCCAAAATTGTTATTCATATGTGAAGAGCATAAAGATCAAATTGATCCAGTGATTTTTAAAAAAGTTTCAGATATCTGAATTAAAAGGATGGCTGAAGATCTTCTACCAATTTCTATAGCACTGGATGCAATTCAACAAAAAGGTGAATTTTTATCTCAAGCAGTTTACATATGGAAAAAGTTACTGGCTATTTTTGACAGTTTTGAATTTGAAAAAGAAAGAAGCTTGCGTCAATATCAATTATTTAAGAACAGATATGTTTAAGCTCTAACCCCCTTTCACCTTTTGGCGTATGTTTTGGATCCTACAATAAACAAAGAAGAATATCCATTACTAGCTGAAGAAAAGAGAGATGCTCTACACATTGTTTCCAAATATTTTGCAGACACAGGATTATTACCATTACTAATTAAGTTGGAAGCTAAGTCCGACCCTTTTCACAAAACTCTGTTTCCAGAGGAAATAGTCAAAAATGTAACAGCAGTACAGTGGTGGAGATCTCAAGAAGATGTTTCAGAAATTAAGCAAGTGCTCCCTATAGTAATTTCTGTTTTGTGTGCCTGTGCATCGTCTGCTGATATCGAAAGGATGTTTTCTACTTATGGATTCGTACATTCAGATATCATAAACAGACTTGGTAGTGCAAAGCAGCTAAACTAGTATTTCTATTTAAGCATTATAACACTTAGGTTTTTTATATATTTTTTTTGTTTAAATTAAGTATTTTTTTGTATTAAAAAGGTTTTTTTAGTTTTAATTTTTTAATTTTTTTAAAGTTTTATTTTTGTAATAACCAGTGTTTTCTTCGATTATTATAAAAAATAATAAATAACGCCACTTAAAAATGCGTCTGTGTTTTATTTTTTGTATGAACAAATACATTTTAAGTGTTAAAATTTTAAAACTCTTTTTTAAATTAATCATGATTTCTTTTTAAAAAAATCATACTGATTAAAATCATGATTTTAATCAATTGATTTTAATCATCTTAACCCTGAAGATAATAATCATATTAAAATAATTATGCAATGGGGTGGGGGCTTGAAGAAAATCGATCAAACGGCGCAAGGAAGCATTTTCTAATTTTAAACCCAAATTTTTGATAAAAATAAATTTTGCAGTTTAATTTATTTATTAATTCAGTACTTGAACATTATTAATCAAAAATTATTCTAATGACAACAAAACATAATTTAAAAATCTAAATAAGTAGCACATAAAAAGGACATAAATAAACGACAATTCGTAATTTTAGGTTCTGATATCTACTTAAATAACTTTTTGTACGGGTGCTTGCGCACCCAGAGCACCCATGACATCGACGCCAATGTTTCTAAAAATGTGAAAAAAATCCTATTTCATGTATTTTGGTGTTTTAATCGGAGATGAAGACAAGCAGTGGGCTTCTCATGCGTGCTGTGTCAGCTGTAGCGTGTCATTGGTGCAGTGGATGAAAGGGAAGAGAAAAGTTTGCCTTTCGCAATGGTATGGCGAGAACCCACCAATCATTTTGGCGATTGATGTTTTTGCATGACAGATACTAAAGGTTATTTCAAAAAAGTAAAGCGCTAGATCGAATATCCGAAAATGTCTTCTGCCAGAAGACCTGTTCCTCCTAATGCAGACCGACAATCAGTACCGACTGCGCCTTTAGATTGGCAAGATACTGTTTTGGAAGATAATGGAGATTATAACGCATCATCGAAATATATGAAATATGCGCATCCTTTTAGTTTATATAAACTACAACCGGTACAAATGGCAGATATATGGGGATTTAAACGTTATAGCAATTTTAGTTAATTAGGACACTCAAAATATAATCTGTAGAGACATTTACAATACTATATAAAATATATCAATAAAATATAAATTATATCAATAAAATATAAAATATAACAATAAGACAATATATAACATACAAAAGTATAAGTAAAAGTAAGCACACTGCGCTGTGTTACAAATTTTAAGCAATTTTCAAACGCCTCTTAAAATTTTGCAGAGTACGCATTGTTCTGTCAAAAAGTTTTAATTGATTCCATAGGTCAACACCCAATCCCAATGTCGAGAAAAGACCGACATCAGTCCGCCAGAAAGGTTTTCTAATTTTAAATTCATGGTCCCCTCTAGAGTGGTAGTTAGGTTTAGCGAGTGTATCAGAAAGTTCTGTCCAAGATGGTAACCTATTATAGATCTTATACATGAGAACCTTCAAGAAATATTCCCTGCGTTGGTTTAACGATGGCCACCCAAGTTCCCTCAATGCAGCACTGGGACTAAAGGAGTGAGAGAAATTCAAATAAACCCCGCGAACAGCCCAGCCCTTCTTTGGACCATCTCCAATTGGGTTTTCAGAGTCTGCTGATGGGGATGCCATATGGATGAGCAGTACTCTAAAGATGGTCTGATCAAGGTCAGATAGGCTTTAATTCTAGAGGCTTGACCTGCCTTTTTTAAGTTGCGCATCACAAAATTGAGCACCCTGTGAGCATTAGCCACCGTCTTATTAACCTGCTCAGACCAATTTAAAGATGAAGTAAGATATACTCCGAGATATTTGATAACATTGGCTGTTAAGATGTTTTCATTGTTGAGAATATAATTGTGGCGAATGAACATTATGTAACAAAAATTTTACCGGAATAGAGTGAATTTCAAACGGGATCTCAAAATGTTAAGTATATGCCCCTTGTAGACCCAGAAAATGTCCTTTTTCCCTCCTCTTCGTGGACTAATGAAAAACTTTGTGAAGGCTATGAATTAAGAGGGTGAAATTAAAGTATTTTTATTGGGCCACAAATTAGAAAATTGCTGGACGATGTTAACTTTATAGAAAAGCTCATCACGCAAGAACTTAGAGCTTGGAACTCATTTGTAAGTCTAGTGAGGGGATTTTTAGGCAATAATATGGATGCAAACTACAAACAACTAGTTATTGGACTTTTAGACTACTACAAATCGCTTGGTTACCGAATGTCAATAAAAATTTACTTTCTCCATTCTCATTTATCATTTTTCCCTGAGAATTTGGGTGCTGTCAGCGGCGAGCATGATGAAATGTTCCGCATGAAGATATCAGGACAATGGAAACTCGGCACCAAGGACGATGGGGTTCAGCCACGATGGATAATTACTGTTGGATTTTGAAGTGACCCGATAAAAGGAAAAAATAGATTAGTGTGTTTGAAATAAATATTTTTGATGTAAACTTATTTTTTCAATAAATATTAAATAGTACCGTTCTACATGTGGCTTGTTTAATGTAATAAGACACTCTTACATGTTAAAACTGTTTTTTTGGCCATTTTCGTATTCAGATAGGTTCATTCTATTATAATATGCTATTCAGCTTTATGTTTTATTTTATGTGTAATTCTCAAATTAAGTGTCTTTTAATTCTAACTTGACACAACAACACCAAATTTCTGTGAGTGAAACAATGGGGTTCACACACAAGGCTAATGGTCTGACTAGAACAACCTGAAAGTAACAACGTTACGACAGCGTTACAAAACTACAAATCATTCAAAATTCTTCGCAGGAGCCCCCTGGTTCACGAAAAACAACCAAATCCGCAGAGAAACAATCATCGATACGCTGACTGAACACATAAACAAGATCGCAGCAGAATTCTTTATCAAAAGCAAGGGAGAGCAGAAACCCACTCATAAAAAACACGCTCAACAGAAACCTCCACCGTAGGAGTCCGATAATGATGAAAAAGAAATTACATACTATTTCTTAATGAGTTTCGACAAGGAGGCCAAATTTAATGTCAAAATATATATAGGTTCACAAATTTGACAGATACGACGCCATTTTGAATTTTTTAAAATGGCAACCCTCATAAATAACCACACAAGTGACTTGCATTTCACGGTACGATTTCAAAAACCTAAAGGTGTTGATATTTATTTTCAGCCGTTTCGGAAATACGGAGGTTTCTAAATTGCCTTCATCGATTTTGTCTTTTAAGTGTCTCATCCCTTTAATAAATAGACCTGTTGGGGAAACGTGTATTAACACGTCAAAGAGATGGTAAACGATATGTGCGTGCGATTTCAATCTCTTCTATTACGTTCTATCAACGTCATTATTGGGACGCTAGCTTCCTATTGGGTGCACTATGTGGTCAGATCGCATAGCGCGCCGGTCGATCGAGAGACAAGAAGCACGGCCAAATGGCCACGATGGCTCCGTGAAGCCAGGGCTGTCACGTGCGCTCTACGTTTTTAGGTCTTTTTTTGGGCAACTAAGTAGTACATTCCAAGATGGACTCGTAAAGCAAGGGTCTTTGCGGACGCTTCACGAGTTTAAGGCCTTTCTGTGCAATTAATGGTTTCTTGTAGAACTAAGCAGCTTGCGATTCCGCGTTATCTGACGTAAAATATATAGTTGTTGATATGTTTTTGAAATCGGATCGCGAAATGCAATTTACTCGTCTGGTTATTGATGAGAGTTGCCATTTAAGAAAATTTAAAATGGCGTCGTATCTGTCAGTTTTTGATTTCTGTGGTATTCAATTATAGCGTAAATAGTTTGGTCAAGGGAAAACTATGTTACTAGGAGAAGAATTGGGGGTTTCAGCTTAATGGTATATTTATTAAAGGGGTGAGATACTTAAAAGATAAAATCGATGAAGGTAATATAGGAACCCCCGTATTTCCGAAACGGCTGAAAATAAATATAATAATAATAATAATAACAGTCTTTATTAAGAACTGATAAGTAAGTTACAATTCTTAATGGGCGAAGTCTAGCAGACTAAAGTCCGCTACTCAGCTTTACCCTTCTTAAATAGGACAATAATTTATCTATATGTACATAATATTCTTTTTAAATAACTTGAATTAACAGATTTGTAGTAAAGAGAAAAAAGGTCTTATCCAGTACATTATTAACACACACAAGAGGCACCATAAAAAAAAATAACAAAACAAACAATTCCCGAAAACTAGCCCTCAGCGTTAGGATTCCCCTGCTTTTGCAGCAACGCAATCCTAACTCTCTTACGAAATACTACTAAAGAGGACTGGGACTTATATTTGACCAAAGGCTGAACTGGAGGCTCAATTCAATTAATAGGATAAAGCTTGCATTGCGTCAATTAGGCTCTATCTACCCCCTGCTTCACAGGCGAAGTAGACTTGGTAATAGGACAAAGGTCCAACCTCTACAAGGTATTGGTCAGGCCGGTTCTCACTTATGGTGCACCTTCGTAGTGCAACATAAGCAAAACGGAGCTTAATAAGTTCCAAGTAATTCAAAACAGGGCGTTGAAAATTATTGCTGACGTCCCTAGATATACAGGGTGACGCGGATCTAAATGAACATACTTCAACACAAGACAAAGAATACTTTGGGGGTTCTTAATCACCCATCTTTGATAGTTCAATTGTCGATAGTTAATAAGATACAGGGTCTTTTATGAACTTCAGCAATTTTTTGTTCTTGTCATATTTTTTAATGCACTCCGTATAAAATTTTCATATTGGGTCAACATCTGTAACCTATCTGTCGCTTAAAATTGCAGTATCAGAAAATTTTAAATTCCAGGCCCGTATTAGAAAAAGTTGACATTTTCAATTTTTACATTTTTAACACCCTGTAGATCAATTTTTTCAAAATATTATTTTTTTATTGGAAAGAGCATAAAGAATTGACCCTAACGGCATAATTTTCAAAGTTCCCGCACCCATCACTTGATTAGAATAAATGGTTGTTTTGTAAAAAATTTCAAAATGGTGCATATTTGGAAATTAGAAATTAAGAAAATAACAATAAAAAAGCAAAAACTGCTTCCGAAGTAAAAATAAATGTACTAAACGTTTAATAGTTTTAACGAGACTAAATTTTAGGGAACAACACAACAACAAATAACAAAGTAATAATAATAATAACAAAACTGCAAGATAATGATTGCTTTTTAGACATCGACAAAAAATCGTAAATTACAGTCAGAAATTTCAAACTTTGTAAAGTAGGCTTTGCCTCATTTAAAAACAAACCAAAGACTATCGAGTTACTGTTCCATAGCAACAATTCAAGTCACTATCAGATATGTGACAGTTGTCTGACCTTTGTTAGTATTCGGTTAATAATTATTGCAATTTTCTGTTGAAGATGCCTTACCAATTTTCAAATGCCGAATATGCCGACATTATTTTTGTATACGGTTTTTGTAACGGTAATGGAAGAGCTGCTGTTCGGGAATATCGTAGGCGATTTCCGGGTAGAAGATGTCCATATCACAAAACATTTGCAAATGTATTTTTATTTGCTGGAGAACATGGACATTTTCCCACCGACAATAATATTGATCAGCCAATACGACATCCAGTTCAGGAGGAAGAAGATATCTTAAATCTTGTTGAAGATAATCCCAAAACATCTACTCGAAAAATTGCGACACGTCTAGGAATCCCGCAAAAAAGAGTTAATGTAACACTGCAAAAGGAAGGCTTGCATCCGTTTCATGTTCAAGAAGTTCAAAGATTGGAACCTGGCGATTATGCAAACCGGTTACTCTTTTGCCAGTGGCTCAGTAGACACCAAAGGAGTCTTTATCGAATCCTCTGGACCGATGAAGCACAATTTACCAGAGATGGTGTAAATAATTCAAGGAATTCCCATGTATGGTCGTTAGAAAATCCACATGCCATCAGACAATCGCATTCGCAGCACAAATTTTCCATAAACGTTTGGGCAGGTATAATAAATAATAAATTAATTGGGCCGCACTTTTTTGCTGAAAGATTAGATGGAAATCAATATTTAAATTTTTTACAAAACATTTTGCCAGGACTTATGCAGAATGAAAATGCTAACGTGAGAGGGCTCTTTTTTCAACATGATGGGGCCCCACCACATTTTGCAAGGGTTGTATCTGAATTTTTAAATATTACGTTTCCTAACAGATGGATAGGCCGTGGAGGGCCCCATTTATGGCCAGCCAGGTCGCCGGACTTTAATCCTTTGGATTTGTTTTTCTGGGGGAATATGAAAAATTTGGTTTATTCAGAAGAAATCAACACGCGGGAGCAGCTTTTGCAACGAATTATTAATGCTTTTCAGGAAATAAAAAATAACCCAGACGCAATTAGAAAAGCAGTGTCAAATTTAAACATTAGAAGACGAAGATGTGAACAAGCCAATGGAGGGCATTTTGAACAGCTTCTTAAATAACAGTGTTCTGCTAAAGTGCTCTTAAAATTAATTCTTGCTAAAACTTTTTCTATGTATTAGATTTTAAGCAGTCGATTTTAACTTGCAGTTTTGTTATTATTATTATTACTTTGTTATTTGTTGTTGTGTTGTTCCCTAAAATTTAGTCTCGTTAAAACTATTAAACGTTTAGTACATTTATTTTTTTACTTCGGAAGCAGTTTTTGCTTTTTTATTGTTATTTTCTTAATTTCTAATTTCCAAATATGCACCATTTTGAAATTTTTTACAAAACAACCATTTATTCTAATCAAGTGATGGGTGCGGGAACTTTGAAAATTATGCCGTTAGGGTCAATTCTTTATGCTCTTTCCAATAAAAAAATAATATTTTGAAAAAATTGATCTACAGGGTGTTAAAAATGTAAAAATTGAAAATGTCAACTTTTTCTAATACGGGCCTGGAATTTAAAATTTTCTGATACTGCAATTTTAAGCGACAGATAGGTTACAGATGTTGACCCAATATGAAAATTTTATACGGAGTGCATTAAAAAATATGACAAGAACAAAAAATTGCTGAAGTTCATAAAAGACCCTGTATCTTATTAACTATCGACAATTGAACTATCAAAGATGGGTGATTAAGAACCCCCAAGGTATTCTTTGTCTTGTGTTGAAGTATGTTCATTTAGATCCGCGTCACCCTGTATAATGAACCGCGTACTTCATCAGGACTTTCATATTATGCAAACGATAAATGAAATTTTCTTAAAAATTATAACAGACTATTACAGACGCACGGACGTATCGACAAACCCACTAATTACAGACTCACGCACGAGATCTAGACAAAGCGCTACATACAAACTACCGAAAGACTGGCTCCCTGTCGGTCCAAACCCATAGTTGTGAGGCGCTAATAGTGGAGAGGCACTATCAATAACAAAATTAATGGAAAAGGCGCCAAAATTATGCAGAACAAAATTCTTAAATCCAATACACCCGAACCACAATAATCAAGGCAAGAACCGATTTCAAAATTCTAGAAGTGACAAGACCTAAACAGTTTTCGACAAACCAATAGAAGTCAAAGGAGCGTTCCTGACTTAAAAACCCAGAGAAGATCCCAAGAAGGTACTAAAGAGGAAGAAGTAAAATAGTTATTGAAATCATTAAAGAGTTTAACAGCGTTGTAGGTAAATCCACGCTGAAAAACAGCTTTTCTATGTTGGGGCATAGTAAGCGTATATATCTGATCTTATTGAAATAGGGTGAATGCCACTTCGAAAAACTAAAGCAGATCTTAAATACATGGGGGTTGACGTATTCAAAAATTTGTATACGAATGTTAGTAGTAAATATTGAAATAACTGTTCCATGTTTAACCAGTTGAGTTCACAGATTTCTTGAGATATTTTTTTTTTTTTTTACTATTTTACGGTTCGTCGGCGTATCTGAGGCCATCTTGAACCGGTCATCGACCGTACGGTTTTTAATCGTGCGGTCTACCGACTGGGGAGTGTGAAACAGCACCTTCATCCTACGAGATATCCGATCTCATCCGGCCTGTCCGGCGTGAATAGGATGCTTTTGATGTCGATTCATTTTACACTCTTCCCTAAGACAAGAGCACGCGGTGTTTCCCAAGCGGTCACCCATCCAAGTACCAACCGCGCTCGACACCGCTTCTCAATATGGTCGTATTTTTTTAAGCCAAATATAAATCTACAGCAGTTGTTCTGCATTCTGCATCAAGACCCGCAGCATTTGACTTTAAACTACGAAGTATAGTGTTTATCTCCTCCCGAAAGAGTAGGCGGAAGTAGAGCCGAGCATCACAATATGTGTTTGACTGAAAGTATTCGGTAAGTTCTTTATCGGCTCCAGTATTGGAGAAGGCGGAAAGAAAGTGTTCATTGAGACTGTTGGGGTTCTGTAAGGCAACAGGCAACTCCGGTCTTGGTCTGGAGAGTATGCCGGCAACCCTAAGCCGTGTCCACAGAGTTGCGACATCTTGAGAATTGATAAACCTCAAGTAGGCCGCCTTCTCACGCCTTACGGATGCAAGTGCAAAATTACGTAAATGTTTATAGTTGTTCCAATTCTCTGTGGTTCTATGTTTCTTATTCTTATCAACACCTTTAGGTTTTTGAAATCGGACAGCGAAATAAAATTCATTCGTGTGGTTATTTATGAGGGTTGTCATTTAAAAGAATTTAAAATGGCATCGTATCTGTCAAATTTGTGAACATATATATCCATTCTCAAAGTGGAGTTGAAATTATAGGGAAAGGAAAGTCGAAAAGTCTTCCTCCACTAATTTAATAAAAGAGCAATCAAAGGCTCAATTTTTTCGTATTAATAAGTCTATATGTTTCGAAGGTAGTGACATTAATCCACAGGAGACAAAAGAAATGTTGCTGTTAGTATTAGCAGTAGAGAGAAAATTATAGGTGGAAGGTGACGTTGATGGAGCTTTAAAATTTGTAAAATGTATTGAGAAATGAATGAAATTTGATGAACGCAATCAGCATACCGAAATGTTAGATAAAATTTAGTTCAAATGTGTGTCTTTATTTTTGGTATGTTTTTGATCCTTTATATAGAAAATATCTATTTTAAACATTCACCAGCCACCTACTTTAAATATAATTTTATCTACATGTAGCCAGCACGTATTAGATAACCACCTTTAACACAACACTTTTTAATGTTTTAAAAATCAAAGCAAATAAATAAATATCAGAGAAATAATGTAAAAGGTTTTAGGTTGTGTCAAGTAGGTACCTAAATGCTGTTGCATCTTATTACTGATAAAAGGCAGCACTCTCCAATTTTTAGGTACCTAAATGCTGTTTACGACTAAGAAGACAGATAGTCATTTATATCGCCCTTCCTCCGTTGCTGGGTAACGGAGTTGACATCGACAGGAGAGAAAAAAATAATTTTTAATAATATCTTTCTCTTTTTCTAAAGAAGTGTTAGAAAAAGTATAGTCTCCGACTAAACCTCAAAACGTCTAGGTATGCTGCAAAGTAATAGATTCCTGCAACAAGTCATATAAACCTAAAACAATTTCATTAAAACGTTCAACGAAAGGAATTAAGTAGTTGTTTGTCTTGATTCGAGGATACCGTTCTCGAGTCCAAGTATATAATAACAAAGACCTTTGTGCATCCCTAGATTCCCTAGCGTCAATAACTATTATACTATTAACATAAGAGACTAAACACCGAATTTGTTATATGAGTGGCAATTTTTGAAGCCATTATTTCGGTAGGTCACATAAAAGCAAATAAAATTAAAAAAGGTGATATTTACCAAATCTGGAAATGTCATTTGCCCAAATTTCTGGTAGTGAATGTAGGAATACATCTCCAAGCAGTCCACCAACTGCAAAACTTAGCAGAGATTTCAATTTATTTGCACTATCTGAAAAGTAAGGTTTAGTTAATTTTGGCATAATATATTACATGTACTTTAGCGACCTATTAATAGTACAACTATATCTTAACACATTTGATATCAAATCAATATATTAAACTATATCCTATCTTTATTTTGACACTGACGTAAAATCCCGCCTTTTAATTATTAGTCATTGTAAATTTAAATTAAAAAGCACTTAAGTGAGCGCATTATTTATCAAAAAAAAAATTATGTTTTAATTACCATAATCTTAACCTAAATTGACAATAATAGAGTAATTAAGTAAATATAAATAATGGATTGGCAAAAGGAACTATCTAAGAATTAATAATTGCATACTATCTATTTTAAAAAAAATTCGAGATGTCATCTGTGATTTATAATATAGGTCACTTTAGTTTCAAGTACACAACAAAACTACTTCGTGACAACATTGGTCATGTGTGTTTTTCGAGCGCAAAGTGACATTGCGGCTCTCGCGATATAGCCGCAAACTTCTCGCTCAGAGCGACAATGCACTTGCGCTCTTAATACACAAATAGCTATTTCCTACGATCGCTATTCAGAGTAGACTTTTGCGCCTCGAAAAGTTACCGCAAAGTTGACGTTTTCCACAAACTGTTATAATTTGACATTATTGCCGCTCGACTAACTTTATTTACAAATTAAATAAAGGCAGTCATTACTTTAAAACGATGTGTAGCAACGTAGCAACAGAGTCCCACAGTGGATGGCGTATTAGACCTTTTTCGCATTTTATACAGTAATGCACTAGATTAATGACCTCAAAATCGTACAGTAATGGGTCACTTTACAGCATAGCAACCATTACAGCATAGCAACCATTACTGCATAAAACGTCAATGTCATTCAAAACACAATTTTACAAGAAAGAAATTCGTTTATTTCAAATCTTATTACAATAAATATTAAAAGAACAATTATTTAAGTTAGAAAAGGATGCAACTGCTTTATTTATTCACCACAATTCACATTCACTCTTCAAATATGATTTTATTTGGATGCTGTCAATAGTCGTCAAACACAAAAAAACATCTTGTTTATATTGCTAAGTTACGGAGAAGTCATACTACTAAGTTTTTGTAGATTTTCTTCAGTAACTATTCTTTTTAGATTTTAATATGAAATGCAAAATAATTAATTACTTACAAAATGCGAAAAAATAGTATACGCACCTCGTCAGAAAAGTGATTTTACTTGACTCGTATGAAAATTAAATCCTCGCTTCGCTCGGATTCAAACTAACCATACTCGTCAAGTTAAGTTCCACTTTTCTAAACTTGATACGTAATGTACTATCATCGACCAAAAAATTATGCGATTTTTATATTATATAATATTATAAGGATTAAGGATTGTAATTTATTATAAGTATTTATATTCAATTATAAAGTAATAAAAGAACATGTAGTCATAATATTCAATTTCCTTTTTAGGCTAATATAGAAAGGCGTGCCCCCAAAACAAGGGATTTAACTGAGGCAAGGAAAACTCAAATGAGGAACGTAGTTTACAATATGATTACCACGCATAAGTATGTCACGCGGCAAAAGCTAAAAGAGGAATTGCATGCCAAACAAATTATTGACCTAAGCAACTCCACATTAGGTTATTTGTTAAAGTAATAATAATAATAATAATAATAATAGTCTTTATTAAGAATGTAAATTAAAAAAAAAAATAATTTTAATTCTTAGAGGACGAAGTCTAGCTGATAAGCCTCAGCTACTCAACATTAACCCTTTTTTTAAACAAAATTAAACTAGTTATAGTGTAATCTGACAAAATATACATATATATCATAGCAAAATTGCGAGTTTTTAATGAAATATACATTGTTGGCATACATAATGGGCACTACAGAAAGTTTTAGTAACAAAAAATTGTCGTACGAGATGAAATCCTGACACTGACAATTATAGAAAATCGTGCAAACTATTCCTTAGCGTTAGGATTCGCCTGCTTCTCCAGCAGTGACTTTCTAATTATGTTGCGAAATAACATTAAAGAGGGGCAGATAAAGTAATTATTGAAGTTGTTAAAACACTTTACGGCGTTATAGGTAAAACCACGCTGAAAAATAGTTTTTTTGTATTGGGGCATCGTTAGTGTGTTTGACCTAACTCCTAACTGAAACACTGTGAATGTCGTTTCGAAAAACTAAGTTAGATCTTAAGTACATAGGGGTTGACGTTGTTAATAATTTATATACAAATGTTAATAATAACAGTTGAAATATATTCTCCATGTTCAACCAATTGAGTTCACATATTTTTAGAGAAGTGTGGTCATATTTTTTTAAGTTAAATATAAACCTGCAGCAATTATTCTGCATTTTTTGCAGATGTAGCTTGTCCTCTTGGGTTAAACATGGATAATACAAGATAATACAGTAAGAAATCATAGACAATATGTATGCTTCACATAACTTTTTGCGCACTTTGAAGTTTAGAAAATGTTTATTTGCATACAATACTTTCAACACCATATATGTTCTTTTCGATAAATTTGATATATGTTTACTAAACCTTAATCCGTCATCAAATAGCACCCCTAAGTTTTTGGCAGTATCCGTAAATGTAAGATGCATTCCATTGCATTGAATATTAATGTAGGTACTGCTTTAAAAAGTCATAACATCCTTTCGGCGCAAAGAGTAAAACCTGTGTTTTTTGAGCATTCAATGCAAGGTAATGTCTACTGCTATATTCAGAAATTTGCTGCAAATCTGTGTTTATGTTCGCTTCAATATCGTTATAATTTGACGGGTGAAAAGTACAGACAAGCTGTGTATCGTCGGCATACGTGTGGATTTGGGAAAATGATGGTATTGTACCCATATCAAAGATATATAATATAAAGAGAAGGGGTCCCAAAATTGAGCCCTGTGGTACCCCCGACGTTACATTGCCGACGTCTGACACTTCTGAGCGTGATCTTACAAATTGCCGTCTACCCTCCAAGTAATTCTGAAAAAAGGATAGTGCTTGATTGGACAATCCAAAGTAATGCAGTATTCGGGATTTAAATTTAAAACGGACACCCCAAAGACCAAATCCTAAAGCCGCCACTGAACATAAAAACTATAAAAAACAAAAATATAAAATATTACAATTATTAATAAATTAGCTCATTATAAATTATATGTAAAATAAAATATAATTTTAATAATACTGGTTTCATTTTTAATTTTTACTTAACTTTTATGAAATAATACATTCCGGATCTGACCCAATATCTCACCAGCATTCACCAGAGATATTAATCAGTTTATAAAAGGATACAAAATACACCTTCATATTACATTATGCCTTTCTTCCTCACGTAGATGCTTGGGTACCTGGTAAAAGATAGAATACTAAGACTTATGTGATTTATTATTTTATTCCCTTTGAAAGGCGTCAACTGGATATTTCCTTTAATTTATTTTTGCTTCTGATTTGTATGAAAACAAAGAATATCCTGTAGCGTTTTTTGTTGCACGTTTTATTGGGGTTTCGGTCTTTTTAAATAATCTCCACTATAGTATTTAAAGTTATCCAAATATAAGTGGGTAACACAACATTAGAATATTTGCGTTTGGAAGCTCTAAACAATTCATTGTTTCTAATCAAGTAGACACATGTCAAACAAAGCGGCAAATAAAAAAGTTGGCTTACGTCAGGTTTTAAAAATATCACACCGTATATTTTTCATATAATGTGATCGTAGAAAAAATCTAGTATATAATCTGAGCGGAAAGTGATACTTTACTGAAGCGTCGCGCGGCAAGTATCATTTTCCGCTCTTAATACACAAATACAGTTGATGCAAAACAAAAACCGATGCACGTCATCAATCAGCTGATAATTGTAAATCCGTAAGAAAACACGAGGAAATTAAATTTGAGCAAAAAGTATCAAAATTTTATGCGATATTGAATTTACTACAAACTTAAAGTATTGTTCTTTGATATGAACCCACTTATAGCAAATATTTTGTTTATTCAAGCTTGTAAAAATTAATAAAATTTGAATTTTATTGGCCGATAGTTGGCAACACAACTGTAAACAGTGCGGTGGCGCCAGCTCGTTTGTTGGCTTGGTTTGACGTTTCATGCAAAACTAACCTTAATTGTTCGTGGTTCCGTGTTGCTGTGCTTCCATTTTTTAACAAAAACTCCAGATCTTTTTATAAATAGCATTAAAAAATTGTTCTATTAAAAGAAACAAAAGGGCACATACATATCTCTGTCGATTATGCTGTTTACTATTTGTGAAAATGTCGAAGCATTTAAATAGTCGGTGCAAAGAGCTAATAGCTTCTCGAAGAAGCTATTTTTAGAAATAACTTAACAACAATGGCCTATTGTTACCCTTGACAGCAGTACAGAGAAGTGAGTTGAAAGAGTATGTTAAGGTCTAGATATTTTATTTCTACTTTATTAATTTTTAGCGTGTAGCAGCTGCCCTAAATTTGAATATCTCCACTGTAAGCGCAATTTCAACAACAGTTAAGGAAAATAAATTATTAGAATCACCTTAAAACAAACGTTCTAATTCAAAGAACGTTGTAAATGTGTAAAGATTGGATATAAGGTCTATCCGTGACACTATTTATGGAATCTACGAAACAAGTAAGTTGTATTATTTAAAAATTATAATATTGTACATCGATCGGTTATTTATAAGCTGTAACTTTTTTTAGAAAATTTTAAGATTATTAGAACTTTAACTTAGAAATTAAAAGACAGAGAACTGTTTGATGGTTGCCTTAACTCTTTAAGAAGTATCTTCAAGAAAATAGGCTTCGGATGGTTAAAATATGAACTGAGGCGAGGGCTTATGTAACTTTCCCATGTAGCTTTCACACGACTGGTATTTTTAAAGAATATATTAAAGGAAAAGAAGCATTCTTGTACCAATTCGTTTTTTGGATGAAACATGGATTTTTCAGAATGGTACCATTGGTCGATCTTGGCAAGATGAAAATAATAGAATCTACTAAAGTTGATGGTAAAAGGTATTATGCAGTAAACAAATATATAAACTATGGGAAATTTCTGTATATTGATCTTGTTTTTATGTAAAAAGAAACTGTGTAATTCCCTCACTCGGATATTTTGGGGACAAGCTGACAACACTGTCGATAACTGAGGTCACTCGAAGGGTATGACGTGTATCGGTTTTTGTTTTGCATCAACTATAGCTATTTTGTTGAAACTCTAGGAATTTTTGTACAGACGAATTTTTTTTTTTTTTTTTTTTTTTTATACAGACGAATTAGTTGATATCGTTTTCATACTAGGCGCAAGTGACAGGAACTGTCTACTTGCCACAAGGCTTTATCGGCAAACTTATTCTGGAAAAAGACATTTGATAAATTAAGGGATCGTTTCTCTTGGACGGAGATATTGGACTTCCTCCCACTGATAAGCCAAATTTTTTTTACTGGAGAATCACCCCTTAAAGTTTGGCAGGAGAGCTTCTGGATGCCATGTATAATAAATATTTTATTAACGTTAAATAATGGTCATATGAATCACATCGTGAAATATTAGCATAAGAACACCCCGTATAACGAACGACAAGCAAAATGAACATAAACAAAGTATTTTTGAATAATTTTATTAAATAACCGATGGAATGCTTTTGTTGTCATTGTACTTTAAACTTTATTCTGTTCCTGAATTATTTATATATATATTAGAATCGCTGACCTTGGGAGCCTTCAAAATTGATACAGTACGGCTTGTGGTACTGCTCATCAACCGCAAAAACACAAATGACGAAGTGCAAAATTTAATATGGGCCACCTACCTACAGTTTCCTTTATGACTTGCCTGGCACGGTTTTGGGGGTTCAGCAAAAAATTCAAAATAGGGATCTAATTATTATTTAGAAATTAAAGCGGTGTGCGACTTTTTGACGCCACGGCGAATTATCAATACTTTTTAATTTTTAATTACTTTTTTATTGGGCTGCCCATTGGCTAAATTGGCGCTAACCAGCTTTCAATCCACCTTTTGCTTCCAATTTGCGTATACCGGATGGTGCACCTAGAGATTTAACGGTTTGGAAAAAAACAGGGAAAAAAGGAAAAAAATTTAAAACGAAACCGGAAACCTAGTAATGAAAAAAAAATTAGGGACATTACTTCATTTTGTTCAGGATCCACATTTGTCGTTGAGAAAAGCTGCTACCCAAGTTGATGTATGTTTTAAATCAGTTGAAATTATTTTAAAAAACAGTAATTTTTACCCGTATAAAATAACTTTAGTCCAGGAATTATCAGAAGGCGATTTCGAACGTAGAATGGAATTTTGCAAAGTAATGATGCAGAAACAGGAAGAAAATAACAATTTTTTTTAATCAAATAGATTTTTCGGATGAGGCAACATTCATGTTAAACGGGAATGTCAATCGACATAATTGTCGTTACTGGGCTGATCAGAACCCACATTGGATGAGAGAAACACACACTCAACACCCCCAGAAAGTAAATGTGTGGGCCGGTATTATTGGCAATGGATTAGTGGGACCTTTCTTTATAGAGGGGAATTTGAATGCAGAATATTATCTCCACATGCTGCAAAATCAACTTGTGCCAGCAATAACCAATACAGTAGGACCACGATTACGACATACGTGGTTTCAGCAGGACGGAGCTCCCCCTCATTTTGGGCGAGCTGTAAGAGTTTACTTAAATAATACTTTTCCTAGCCGCTGGATAGGGCGAAGGGGCCCCATAGAATGGCCCGCTAGGTCGCCTGACTTAACGCCCCTTGATTACTTTCTCTGGGGACACTAAAAATAAAGTGTATGTGACAAAACCTGCAGATCTGAACGAATTGAGAAGAAGAATTATTGAAGAATGTGAATATATTAACCAAGTAATGTGACAAAACGTCATCGACAAATTTTATTATAACCTAGCCCATTGTCAAACTGTGGGAGGGGGACATTTTCAACATTTAATTAAATAACGACTTACTTAAATTTATTTTTGTTCTTGTAAATTTGTTATTAATTTTAGTGCTTGTATTAATTTAATTGTTAATAAATTTTTGACAAAACTTGCATGGGTACATTTAGTACAACTTTTATGTTTCTTTACAGTTTTAACGCAAAACATTCTGGTACCAGCTTGTAAAAATGCAAAATGTAGGTAATATCTTACCTGTTCTATTTATGTCCTTTAACTCAAAATATTCCTTAAACTAATGGGTTTAGCCATATAGCATGTTTTATAATTGTTGTTTAGAATGTTTAGAGGAACCAGAAAACGTGATTAAAAAGGGGTCATTCCATTTAAATAAACCAAAGTTTTGTATACCATGACTGTTTGAGGCACCTTGTATAATTACAGGTGTCCTAGTTCTATAGATTTTTTTAAGGCCTACAACTTTTATACCGAAAGTTTTTTTATATTGTGCGCCATTTTCTAAATAACTGGCCGATCTTGTGTATGAGTGAAAATTACATGAATATATTTTTCCAGTGTCTTTATAGCTATTAATATAACGAGATTATTATGCGATTTATAATAGTCGAGGACATTGCTAGGTGACGAGGCGATAGCGAAGTCACCCGCAATGTCCGAGGCGGTGTTAAATCGCTAATAATCGAGTTATATTCAAAGCTTTATCGTATCATTGACAACGGCGATGCGAAAATAAAAACAAGGTGTTTTGTCATTTCATTTTGGCATTTCAAAAAGTCATCATTAAAATCATGCAAGATTTTGATATTCCTGACGATATATTAGCTGCAGCCAACATTATAAGGTTGAACTTGCTTCCGGACAAATCTAAAATCCATTATGAAAAAGAATATCGGCAGTTTTGTGAGTGGCGAAACAAAGTACATGTTCAAGGTACAGAAGAAACGGTATTGCTGGCGTATTTCGCAAAACTCTCTGAGGAATACTCTGCTTCATCATCCTTATGGCCGAAATATTCCATGTTACGAGCGACTTTAGAACTGAAGGAAAGAGTGGAAATCGACAAATACGGCGCCTTAATACGTTTCATCAAGAAGAAAAATGTTGGATATAGAGCAAAAAAATCAAAATTATTTACAAGAGAACAAGTCAACGAATTTGTGTGTTCTGCCTCAGACGAGAAGTTTTTAATGATGAAAGTGGCTTTTTTAATTGGAATTGGAGGAGCCTGTCGAACTAATGAATTAGCGAAGATGACCACGGAAGATGTTGACGTTTTAGAGGACAAGCTGATTGTTACTATTCCCGACTCAAAAACCCACAAGAAACGTATTTTCGCTGTGATATTTGACGGCGAAGTCAATCCTGTGCTTTTATTTAAAAAGTACGCAATGTTAAGGCCAGACCATGTCACTCACCAAAGATTGTTTGTATCATATAGAAGAGGGAAATGTACGGTACAGCCATAAATAAATCCATCAAATTTGAAAACTGTCAAAATATTGTTTTACATGTTCATGAAAAATAGTTCTAATATTATTTGGTATCTAACGTATTATGCTTTCGTAACTAACGTATTAAATTATGGTAACTAATGTATTATGAGTAACTAAGGTTTTATGTAGGTTTAGTACGTTTATGATGTTTATCGTATCATTGAAGATTCAGTCATTTTTATATGATATCTTTATTAATAATTATTAACATCATAAACGTACTAAAACCTACTTCTTGATGAAACGTATTAAGGCGCCGTATTTGTCGATTTCCACTCTTTCCTTCAGTTCTAAATTCGCTCGTAACATGGAATATTTCGGCCATAAGGATGAAGCAGAGTATTCCTCAGAGAGTTTTGCGAAATACGCCAGCAATACCGTTTCTTCTGCACCTTGAACATGTACTTTGTTTCGCCACTCACAAAACTGCCGACATTCTTTTTCATAATGGATTTTAGATTTGTCCGGAAGCAAGTTCAACTTTATAATGTTGGCTGCAGCTAATATATCGTCAGGAATATCAAAATCTTGCATGATTTTAATGATGACTTTTTGAAATGCCAAAATGAAATGACAAAACACCTTGTTTTTATTTTCGTATCGCCGTTGTCAATGATACGATAAAGCTTTGAATATAACTCGATTATTAGCGATTTAACACCGTCTCGGACATTGCGGGTGACTCGGCTATCGCCTCTTCACCTAGCAATGTCCTCGACTATTATAAATCGCATAATAATCTCGTTATATTAATAGCTATAATAATTATTAATAAAGATATCATATAAAAATGACTTAATCTTCAATGATACGATAAAAGTAATAACCAAACATTTACTCTTTGTTAACAAAAAAAGTAAAAAATAACAACAAATACAAACTACAGGAAATATTATTTAGCCGAAGCCACAAGCCAAAACAATTAAAGGCATTTCATCGTCAATGTCCGAGTCTGATTCTTCGGTTTCAGAGAAATCGTTTGATTCAGATTTTACAGCATCATATTGCTCTTCGTCATCCTGGATATATTCAGTATCTATATCATACTGTTCTAATAGCCGAAATGGTCCAGCATAATAAACAAATTTGTCATTTTTATCTAAATTTAAACTAGATTGAATAGCAACCAGTTTTTGAACTTTATGTTTTGTCTATTTCTTTTATTTGTATGTATGACACCATGTAACAACCAGTTTTTTTCTGACGAGGCAGAAGATGGAGGTCCATTTAAAATTCATGAGGCAACTGGCATAAGCGGCTGCGAGGTACACAATCCCTGCCACCATATAACAGGATGGGTACTGCTTTGGCATTCCCATAAAGAATTCCTATTATCATCATCAAGCAAGAAGTGTTGTCCTATCGTCTTTACCGCTCGAAATTCTGTATTCTTGTAGAAATGAATAATATTTACATCATCGCATTAATAGGTATAGAAGGGTTTCGACCGGCCGGCGCCGGCGGCGCACTTCTTGTTTAGGTGATTGGTTAGGCGGAATTGGATCAAAGACGTTTATTGTCTACGTTTTTATTGTAATATTTATTTGAGGTAAATTAGGAACAGAGTACAGACGCCCATTAATTACATCATATATGATATTAACCTTTAACCGCTACCTAGCGGTATCTGATACCGCCACTGTTAAATTTCTTGCCCTGTTTTAAAAAATAAAAGCCATGTGACCTTCAGTTTCTCAGTACCCTTCAGGTTCGTGCCAAAGCGTATATTAGTAAAACGAAAGCAATTAAGGCAGTAAGACGTGCGGGATTCTATCGATTTTAGTTGACATCGGTATCTCATACCGGCAAGTAGCGATAGTGTTACAAAAATTGTTGAAGCATTTTGTTTTTTATTTGCACTTTTAAGGTTTTTTTGTTAGTGTTTTGGTCAAATAAAAATGTCGCAGCAGGCTGGGCCATCTCGAATGCATCCTGATGATCCAAAATTTGAGGAGTGGTGCACAAAGCAGTTAGATGAGGACAATGATTTCATAAGTGATGATGATGAAAGTTATATTATAGAAAGTGAACATGACGCAGAGTCGGAACAATCTGGAGAAGAAGATGCGGGCATAGAAGGCGAAGAAAATAATATACCCGAAAATATAAGAAAACAAGACTTTTTTCATGGGCGCGAAAAGCTTAATTCTACTAGATGGTAATAAACATTAGTTTTTATTTTTCTTAGTCAATATCTTGTTAATATTTTTCAGCAATCCAATGTTCTTTTTTTAATTGATGAATCGAAATAAAAAGATATTATGTTACGTTTTGTTGTTTTAGGTCAAAGCAAGCACCTCCAGCCAATTCCAGAACTAGGAGCCATAACTTACCTGGATTGAAGGGTCCTGCGAAAGCTCTGGGTGAAATTGCAAGTCCTATTTAAGTGTGGGATTTACTATTTAGTGAAGACATGGTCCACGAACTAATTACATGGACAAACCGTAAACTTTCACAAATGCGGATAAAGTATAAAAATCCAGATCATTCAACATTAAAAGATGTCGATGTTGTCGAGATTCGAGCATTTTTGGGATTGCTTATATACACAGAAGTTTTCAAGGCAGGAAGAGAAAGTATAGAGGGCTTATTTGCTACTGACGGTACAGGACGAGATGTTTTTAGATGCACTATGCCGCGAAGGAGATTTGAAACTTTGTTAATCGCACTAAGATTTGATAATGACTTACACAGAGAAGAGAGAATAAAAGAAGATAGAGCTGCAGCAGTTTCAGGTATCTTCAAAAAATTTATTTACAATTCTCAAAGAAATTTTTCTTTGGGAGCATATGTGTGGACGAGAGCTTAGTAAGTTTTAGGGGTAGATGCGGATTTATAATGTACATGCCGCAAAAACCCGCAAAGTATGGCATAAAAATTATGTGCCTCACAGATGCCCGGAACAATTATTTGTATAATGCATATATTTATTCTGGAAAGGGTTCAGATGGCCAAGGATTATCGGCAGAAGAGAGAAAATTTCAAGTACCCACTCAAGCTGTGATATAATTGGTGAGGCCTATGGAAAAAACCAACCGAAATGTTACAGCGGATAATTGGTTTAGCAGTTTGCAACTTATAATAGAACTACAAAAAAGAGGTCTTACCTTTTTGGGAACTTTAAAAAAGAACAAGCCAATGATTCCTACTTCTTTTATGCCAAATAAACAAAGAGACATTGGCAGTCAATTATATGGATATAGAGAAAACATTACTTTGCTTTCCCATGTTCCGAAAAAAAATAAGGCTGTATTAGTAATTTCTTCTATGCACCATTTTGCAAAAGATGATCCTGAAACTGGAAAACCAGAAATGATTGCCGACTACAATATGACCAAGGGAGGGGTGGACACATTGGATAAAAAATGTGAAAATTATTCTGCTTGCCGGAGGACCCGTAGATGGACAATGACAGTATTTCTTCAAATGGTTAATATGTGTACTATCAACGCATATATTTTGCATCAAAGTTATAAAAGTGCCAGGCATATAGACCGCTCTGACTTTCTTAAATTACTAGAAAAATCTCTAATTACGCCATTTATGAATCGCAGATATATTGAAAATCCTAGATTACCGAGGGAACTAAAAATTCGTATGGAATGTTTATTGGAAATACCAGAAGCCCCAGAGATGAAAGGCTGTAACGATGAGCGACTTCAGACTAAAAAAACATGTTTCTTGTGTCCCTATCAATTAAAGCGAAAAACATTTTTTGTTTGCCGTCACTGTGAAAAACCAATTTGTCTAGAACATACCAAAAAAATATGTTCTAAATGTATGGAAAATCGAGACAAATAAAATGTATAATTTGTACAGTAATGTAAGAATGTCTATTTACTTTCTCTATCTAAGAGTTATTTTTAAGTTCATTGTAACATTTTTGTAGTCTTTTGATAAAAAAATAAACTAAATAAAAAGAAATACCTTTATTTTTTTCCAAAAAACCAATAATTTTATAAGATATGTATATAGCGGTACCTTATACCTATGGTAGTGGCGATGTAACAATTTTGCAGGGTAGCGGTTAAAGGTTAAACAATAATTGCATGGGCCCGAAAAAAAAATTACTCCAAAACTTTTTACATAATGTTCCAAAAACTGATTTCGTTATATTAAATTAGTTTTAATATTGTAATAACTGTAAGTACATCAATAATTAAAATATTTATTTTTGGTAAACAATAGCATATAAAAGCGCTTACTCTCAGGGTGTAGGCAAGGTCTGCTAACAGACTATTATGCATATTTTAAAAAAATATACCTACCTCTTATAGAAAAATAATTAACAAAAAATCAACATGTTCTTTTTTAAATAAAAGCGACTGATTATTTCCGCTTGATACAATATTTGACTTTTAAAATCAATATACATATGTATTTTCAAAACACCTTATTAAAACTTTTATTTACAACATTTCTATTACTACATAGTACTAAAAAAGATAATAACAAAACAGAAATCAGAAGAAATAAAACTGCATTCAAATTTTGTAAAGAATAATAATTGTAGGGAAACCCTGCCGCTACCCCAAGAATAAGAATTATTGTTCTTTAAAAAAATATTTCATAGATGAAAAATGCCAAAATTGATTAAGTGTAACGAAATCAGTTCTTTATGGGTCAATGCAATTATTGATATTCCAGACAAACGGACGATATTAGATATGCTCAGTGTTATATCAAATGAAAGTTTATTTAATGGTGCTTCTTTCATAACAATGAAAATAATATTCAATTAAAAAAATTGTGAAAGTTATGATTTGTATTTTCTTCAACACCCTGTATAAAATAAAAGGTTTGGAAACAGAACTAGTTTGCTCATAAACTACAACTTTTAGAGCAATCTTTAATAAGCATGTTTTTTATTCATTTGTTTTTGGTCTTCAAGGAATGTCATGAAAGATAGGATGTTTTTCATAAACAAGTTAACTTTAAGCATATTTTCTGTGCCATCTGTCATGTTAGAGCTTAGTGCTACCCCCTTTACTGTTTTTTGTCGATCGCTTGCCGCCCCATTTTTGGGGTAGATAGCTGATAATACAAGCTTGAGCACCCCCGTGTAAACAAATGTTATTTTCTATTTTCCTTAAAACATTCAGTTAATTTTACTATCTATTTTAAAAGGAAATTCCGCTTTATCGAATAAATAGTTTATGGACAAATAGTATCAACATTATCATAAAACAACAAACAACGCAGTAGCGGCATGATTTTTGCACACGGGATTCTCCATACACAATGCATATAAACGCGGCCCAATAAAAATCCATTATTCATAGACATAGAGTTCGTTTCTCTCGATACTACCGCAGACAATAATATGATTTGATTGCACTACAATTTTTAAATAAATAAACGGGAACTGGTGTAAACTGAATTACCGCATCACCATCAGACATGTTTACATCAAATAAATGTTCGACAACATGCAACTTTCTTATTTTGAAATTGTTTCCAAAGCTATGAGCTGTTGTGAAAACTGCTTTTGGGTTGTGTTGGATTGGAACAGACCCTATGTTAGTGGCAAACGTTACGTTCTAACATTTATAAAAAGGAAGTAAAAAATCAAGAAAAACCAAAGTCAAACCTAAAAGAAACAGAAAAGAAACAAAATGAGGGAAGCTCGACAGGCAGGTGAACAATATAATATGTATTAACTATTACAATCTATTACAGTGAAAGCTCCCTTAACGGGCAGCTCTAATAGTCGATTATCTCCCTTAAACGGCCAAATTTCTTGGAACCGATTTTAGTTTTATACTTTAACACATGAAGCACATTCCCATAAGTGGGCGCTCCTATAAACGTCCGCGGGCAACTTTTTCTTTACACAAGACTAGAAAATATCTCCCATAAGCGACCACAAAGCTCCAATAGCCAGGCGGATTAGATGTTAACGTACATTTCAGTTCAACACTCGGTGATTCCCCTTAAATTTTAGGGGATTTACCGGTTTATTTTTACGAGTTGTTCGTTGTGCTCGAGCTTCGCCAAAGAATCGGACGTGTGTGTTTGTTAACAACGGCCCCGAAAAAAAGAATGTTAACACTAAAAGAGAAAATGGAAGTAGTGAGTGTAATTGATAAAGAAAAGCTAGCAACTCGGGCTATAGCATCGCGATTTCACATAGGAAAGACGCAAGCAGCGATGATAGCAAGAAATAAAGAGGACATCCGACGTTTGTGGCAGTCTGGTAATGTGCACCAAAAAAAGGAGTTTTTTCAAAACTGAAGGCTTGAACATCGACAAAGCATGTTTTGAGTGGCTTGTAAGTGATGCTAAAAATCGAAGGATACCTATATCAGGAGGGCTTATTAAAGGAAAGGCAAAAGAAATTGCAGAAAAGTTCGGCTACAAAAGTTTTAATGCATCTGATGGATGGCTTCAAGAGTGGCGTAAAAGAGACAACGTCAGTTTTAAATGCATTTCCGGCGAAGCAGCTGATGTATATCAAGAAACAGTTGATGCATTTATGGAGAAACTTCCTTCTTTGTTGCTCGGGTACAAATGCGAAGGTATTTACAATGCCGATGAAAGCGGCCTTTTTTTCCGTGCGCTTCCCGATAAGACACTCGCTGGGCATAAAGAAAAGCTATTTTGATTGGAAAATCGGCGCATCTCAGAGCATTAAAAAACATTAATGTTAAAGATTTACCTGTCATGTGAAAGTCAAACAAAAAAGCCTGGATGACTGGCGAAATAATGGTTGAATGGTTGAACGAGTTGAATCGAAATAGTAGTTTTCCTATTCAGTGCGCAAAGTTATGTTTTCCCGCACGCGAAAGCAGTTAGACGAACGACGCGAAGCGGAGTTCGGATAAGCTTTAAGTGCGGGAAAACTACTTTGCGCACGTGTTAGGAACAATATTTTTTCTACGAGTGAAATAACTATATATTTTTTTAATATTAAATTTTTATTGACATCAAAAACAACTTATAACTACTTATACCTAAATTGCCTATTTATTATTATTAATTACATTAATATGGAATGTGCAGTTGGTCGCTTTTTCTACATTTATTGCAGATCTAGCAACTAGAGGTGAAAATGTTGTAGTAGATGTCATTCCCTGGTTCATCAGTACTGTCGTGTTGCAAAAGGAATAAATGGATCCATTCTTTGAAGTACTTGGAACTGCTTCACATTTTTTAGGGCTGCAGCTTAAAATTTTGTTGCTTAGCCCTTTTTTATAAGTTGTGGACTCATCGATGTATCCCTCAGCTACCGCAGTAGATTTCCAACCCCCCAAACGTTTTATGTCAGTGATTCCTTCTCCAGAATTGGCCAGTAACGTTGCTGATGACCTTCTGAAACTGTGCCCTGTATAGAGTTCCGGATTTGGCAGTTTCAAAAAGGCAGCTATTTCAGAAGGCATCTTTCCGAAACTATTTACTCCAACACATTGTGAAACGCATTTATCTTTTTTGTAGACTAAGAAAAAACGGTTGTTTGACGTTATCGGGCGTAAGCTTTTGTATTTTCTGTACAGTTGCAGGTAGGCTCCGTTATGAATTTCTTCCGATATTATAAAGTTTCTTGCTGTATGATTTTTTGAATTCCTAATTTTGACAATTATGAGGTTTTCTTTATCTTCAATATCGGCAGTGGTTAAATTTGCTAGCTCTTCCCTTCGGCATGCGCCGGCAAGTCCAAAAATAGTGGCAACTTTAATTAAAAGGTAAATTTCATCTGGTGCCGAATTAATAAAACTGAATATTTCTTCCTTCGTAAATATTTTTGCTTTTTTTGGTTTAAACCCAATATTCTGCTTTTTCAGAAATGCAGTGAGCTTATAAAATTCACCAATATCGATGTCTCTTTTTATTTTTATTACATTTTTGAGCATTGAATATTTTGACCACATTGTGTTAGGTTTAAATTCTTTGCTTAACTTAAGAAAGTAGGCTAAAAGTACCTCTTCCTTTAACGTTTTTATCCCCCTTTGTTCGCACCATTTGGAAAACAACTCGTACTGTTTCTCGTATTTTTCTCGCGATTTGGCAGGCAGCAATTGCAAACTAGCCATGTTGGCGGCTTCTAGGACATCTTCTGGAAGTTCTTCTTCAGTGATATCCATTTTTAAAACAGTTTTTTTTATTTTAAATAGGTGAAAATGCTAGTGAAAATTTTGAAGAAGACCTCTAAACTGACATGAAAGCGTTGTATGACAATGTATTTTGGTTGCTAAGGGAACAAACCGCATTTGACACAAAAATACTTGATTTTTTTTAACTTGAACAAAATTAGAGGAAAATATAATAATGCAGATTTCAAAAAAATTTTGAGCCGCACGGCACAATACTTCGGTATAGTTTATAAGGCAACACATAAACCACCTGTCAACTTTGTCTTGTTACAATATTTTTGTATAAATATCTAAAAAAATTATAAAATATAAGAAAAAAACGCGTCTATAATATGGTAATTTTGCTTTAAAATAAGTGTGCGGGAAAAAAAATTTCCCGCACAGTGTGCGGGAAAGTGCTACTTTGCGTATGCAAAAGTGTGCGCAAAGGAGCTTCTTTGCGGTCACTCGTAGAAAAAATGGGTATTGAAAATAGGAAGATTCTGTTATTTTTAGACAACGCCGCATCACATCCTTGAGAATTACACCTAAGAAATGTAAAAATTATTTTTTTGCCTCCTTGTACAACCTGTGTCTAGATCGAGGGATCATTCAGAATTTCAAGTTTTATTACCGTAATATTTTAAAACATGGATTGCGCTAACTCATCATCTGAACTTGCAAAAGAATTAATGTTTTGGAGGCATTGTACTTTATAAAAACGGCATGGTAAAAGGTCGATTCAGCAACAATTCAAAATTGTTTCAGAAAAGCTGGGTTTAGAAAAGCGGATACGAAGCTTCCCCATTTTGACCCCGAAGATGACTTACGTCCTTGCGACAGTAATAAGGGCTGTTGAAAAGTTGAATGTTGTCAATGACCAAAATCTAGACGAATTTATAAACATTAATCAAAACACACAAACAGAAGATGATGATTTCGGAAAACAGATTACTGCATTTAGTCAACATGATGGAAACAACGAGACGGATGACGAAATAGAGGACGTTCAAGAAGAGGAAAATAAAATAAAGTGCTTTGATGAGGCTTTAAAATACATTAAAGAGCTAAAAAAGTTTTCTAAAGACGACTATGTGGCTTTTGAATAAATCAAGAATCTGGAATGTCATTTCCAGAAGTGCCGTATGAAAGAACAGCAAAGGAAGCTTAAGCAGCCAAGCATTTTAAGATTTTTTTATTTTGTTTTTATGAAAAAAAAACTGTGTAATTCCCTCACTAGGATATTTTGGTTACAAGCTGGCAACCCTGTCGATAACTGACGTCACTCGAAGGGTATGACGTGCATGGGTTTTTGTTTTGCAAAGAGTATATATATTGGCTCACACCTTTCAAGTACAAACTGTGTATGCTGATGAAATGCTTCATATTTTAAGTAAAGTGCGAAAAAAGTCAAAAGTTGAATTTCAACCAAATAACCCGTTTCTAATTTCATCAATTCTCAGTACATGGATGTGTTTCTGAAGCTTCTGAAGCCATTGACAGTTTGGATAAACATTACGTTGGATTGAAATTAGACTGGAAAATATCCAGTCCCTTTTCCAGAACGACTTGGTTACCTACGGGAAACAGTACCCATCAAACAAAAGCAGATGAACGAAATTAAAAAAATGTATTGAGTTTCTTCAAGAAAAAGTTTTATGTTTATGATGATATTTTATTGATCTGGCCTACATATGTAATATTAATGTTAGTTTACTCTTATTACCCTAATGCTCTTAAAACATGTTAAGACTTAAACCTGTAGTTTTTTATACAAATGAGGATTAAGTATTCCTTTCTTCTTGCCCAATGAAAACAACTAGAGTGTCTTTCTTAAGTTGACCTTTTATTTGGATGCATGTCCTACTAACTTATATGCCCAAATGATTGACTTTAAATAAGCAAGAAAACAGCTTTAACGCACTAGAAACTATTTTTGTTTTATTTTCTCAAAAACAATATTTAGTGACTACGCTTTTTCTGTAATAACACATCTGGAAAGAATGGCTTAAATAGCTAGCTAAGTTTAAATAACACTGCTAAAGTCTGTGCGTTTTAAGAAGTCCGATATCGGATTAAATCACCAAGGGATGTTATCGCTTTTAAAACAGTAAGTCGGTTAAGTTACAATATCTTTGCATCTTGATCAAACCGAACATCCCACTGGTTTACTGTATTCTATTACTGGGCGAAATCAGAGGTTTCAAAACAAAATTATCTTAGAATTACGCGTTGAGCATAAATAATAATTAAATAGATAATTAAATTATTTTGCTATTATTATAGTTAAATCTATATAATAATCGCTATTTTCCAAGAACCGAAGAGAAATTCCCTACAAGCAGCTGGAAAAAGGAAGAAATAAAAGAGTGGTTGTCAAAGAAAAACATAAACCATGAAAATTTATATTTAAAAAGTGACCTTTTAAGCAAGTGTAAAGAGCAGTCATTTAAAAAAAAGTATGTTGTTGACGAATTAGCCCTCAAATATGGACATCAAGTTTTGAGATTGCCGCCCTACCATTGTCATTACAACGCAATTGAATTGGTATGGGGTATTAGCAAGAACTATTATGACAAACATGCCTGTAAAAATATCGGTAAGCCTAGCGTTATAAAGTTATGGGAGGAGGCGCTTAGCCAAGCGGGCAAAGAAGAATGGCGGAAATGCATTGAACACACAGAAAAAATTATTTTTGAATCTTATGAGACAGAACAGGTTATAGACGAAGTAAGACCGTTAATTATTACGAATGATGATGATGATGACGATGATGTTGATTCTGATGAGTCTGAAAGCATGGGTGAAATTTCAAATGCAGAGGAAGACTACTTTTAGTAGTACCTATCCACAAGTAGGTACGTTCTGTCGCAAGACTACAAAATCGGTTCTTTTTAGAACCAAAACTTTATAAAAAAGAATTCGTAAAACTAATTTGTCTGAATACTACAAAAGCTAAAAAATTATTATTTTTCTTTACCTAAACTAATTTTTTATTTACTTTAAATTATTTTATTTAGAAAACGTAATTCATCAACATCCAAAATTACCTTCAATATAATTTATTGTTTGAGAGCCACCGACATAATGCTCAAGAGGTTTTATGGCTTAGCGGACTTCTTAAAACGCACAGACTTTATTAAAGCCGAGAACAAATCACATTTTGGACCTACTATGAACCACCTTCCCCTATAATTTTGCACACGAAGCATTGCTTTTCTTTATCATTGTATGATTTATGTTATTAATTATTTTCTAGGTCGATTATTCAATTTTTTTAGTATGTAACTTTCTTAGATAATAAATTTATATTACTGCAATTATGAAAATATTGGTATTTACGGTATGAAAATGATGATGAAGGCTGATGAAGCCCCAAAGATTGCAAAAAATGCCTTTTATGCGCAGAATCGGTAATGCACCCACCACACCACTTTGACACGCAGGCCAGTGAGCACAGTGTGGTTTGTTGTAAATAAACCTATAGTGGAGAGAAGAATGAGGAAAGACTCTTTTACTTTTAAGAAACTGGACGCGACGGATGTCGATATAATTCGTAGAAAAATATATGCCATGTACAGGGAACAAATGATCCCCACTTTAAAAACCATATTGCGAAGATTAAAAAAAGATTATACAGAAATACAGTGTTGTCGTGAGACTCTATGGAAATGTATTTTAAGAAACGGTTTTAAAATAAAAAAAATTAACAAACGACAAGTAATTATGGAATCGGCCCGGTTAAAAAGATGGAGGATGGAATACCTAATTGCCGTTCATGGATATAGACAGGATGGAAGGAATATTATTTATTTGGACGAGACGTGGTATGACACCCACGAAGTTCCAGATAAAGGTTGTGTAGATTTATCGGGTCAATGCAGAACCAAAGCTCCATCAAATAAAGGTAAGCGTATAACAATAATTCATGCTGGGACAAAAAAATAGATTTATATCAAACGCTTTGACCTTATCAGCCAAAAATATAAAGGACTCCCTTGGTGAATATCACGATGATACTACGGCAGAACTATTTAAAGACTGGTTTAAAAACAAATTATTACCAAATATACCACCAAATAATGTGATACTTAGTGATGGATAATGCGAGCTACCATAGTCGTAGGTTAAATAAAGTTCCGTGTTCCAACGACACAAAAGTTACCATCCAGAACTATATTATGATGGAAAATAATATGTACTTTTGAGGAAAATTACACAAAAAAGCAATTGCTCGAAATTTTAAAATCATTTTCAATAAAAAAAGCAATATTATTGTACCACTTTGGCGGCAGAAATTGTTCATACCGTGTAAGACTTCCTCCTTATCATTGCATGTGTAACCTAATTGAACACATATATGGCACCAGCTGCATCGGTAAGGAGGAATAATGTTTCGCCAACCTTAAATTCATCTATGACAGCTTTAGTACAGTCAGAGATGCAAAATATTCCAAACAATATCTGGGAAAATTATGTAGCGCATGTTCAAAAAGTAGAAAAATCATACGCAAATATAGATTTGTTGCCCAGAGAAAGAATTATTGTGAACTTGGATGACGACAGTGACAGTGAAACTAACTTGGGTTAAAATGTAATAATAATTTTTCTGACACGGTACTTTTTTTTTAGGTATATGTATATTTTGTTTTAATTAGTAAGCGTCCTATATGTTATAATTTAGTTGTATTGTATCTTAATCTTATATACTGTTATAATAATATTGTATTATTATTACTTATTATTAAATTACGTTTAAAATATGTTTTTGCGTTTTCTTTCTAACTTAAAAAATCAGTACGACACTTTTGTTGCATACAGGTAAATAAAAAAAATATTTTATTCCACGCTTTTATACAGGGTCGTTGGTATGTATGGAAACGGCCGATTATTTCTTAATGTAAAACAGCTAGCAAAAAATAATTAAGACAAAAGTTTTAGGGTTTTTTAAAGTCTATAAAAATTTTGAAAGAATAAGTATACAGAATGAGTCAGAAAGCCGTAGGAGAACAAGGTTACCTTTTTTTAACGGAACATCATTTGCCTTAGAATATTTTTGGATTTAACATTAAATTACAATTATTTTTTAATAAATACATTATAATTCTAAACCTAGTAGTTTCCGAGATATAGACTATTGAAAAATTACATTTTTGAACTTTGACAGCCTCTAGCTTTCTAACGGTACGTCTTAGAGTAAAACGGCTTGCATATCCCTATCTTAGTTTTTTATTATCTTCCTACAGGTGTCAACTTCCGGTTAAACCGGATGTAACTCAAAAGCCGGAAATATAGTACTTCCGGTTTAACCGGAAGTTGATGTTTTTGGAAAGATAATAAAAAAGTAAGATAGGGACATGTAAGCCGTTTTACTCTAAAACGTACCGTTAGAAAGCTAGAAGCTGTCAAAGTTCAAAAATGTAATTTTTTAAAAGTCGATATCTCGGAAACTATTAGGTTTAGACTTTTAATAGACTTATTAAAAAATAATTGTAATTTTATGTAGAATCCAAAAATATTCCAAGATATAGGGTGTTAAATTTAAAAAAAAAGTAACTTTGTTTCTCTACGGCTTTTTGACTTATCCTGTATACTTATGTTTTTTTAATTCCAATAGACCTCAAAAAACCCTAAAACTTTTGTTTTAAGTATTTTTTGCTAGCTGTTTTACTTTGAGAAATAATTGACCGTTTCCATACATACCAACGACCCTGTATATGTATATTATTATCTTAAAGCAGCACAACCTCTTATTCTATCAGCATGAGTGCGTCCCTGCTTTCATTCGATCACCCGCTGGGTCTTATCGGCATTAGGGATTAGCATTTATAATGAGTTTGTAAGTTAGATAGATGGACTTTACCTGCATTTTTTACTGTTCATTATATTGGATGGTTATTATTATAAAGAATGTTTAAATAACGGCGCGCCTACTGTAGATGATAGTTAGATTATGTTATTGTATTGATATAGGTATGTAGTACCTTTGAACCTTGTAAGTACACGCTTTCAGGTATTGTCATCTTGAAGATAGAGTTTGTTTTATATCTTGCTTCCTATCTTCTATTAATTCTTGGATAAGTATTCAATGACAATACACAAAAGTTACAGAATGTATTATTAAATAGGTAACTAATCAAGCACAACAAAATAATATTACTTAATATTTGTAATAGAACAGTTAAATCGGGTATTTTGATAAGTTATATAAGTAGGCCAACTACTTGGACCATAAAATTGTCGAGTGTTACAGCAATTAGGTAATCATAATTTCTTCATCTCTCTGATATAATTTTCTTATTACTTCGAAGCGATTTGTTCTAGACAGCTCGACAGACACTAAATAACTAATATAAGACAATTTGGCTTGATCATATTTACTAAGTAAGTTTGTTCATGGCTGTCGCTGTCGAGCTTTCTTAAAGACCGTTCTCTGCGAGTGGCGATGGACGGATTTCTTTCAGACACATTTAACATCAACGCCGGAGTCCCTCAAGGTTCTATATTGTCGCCCACCCTTTTCTTACTCTACATTAACGATCTTTTGGAAAAAACTAAAAATCCTATATATAGCTTCGCTGATGACAGCACACTTGTTTCATCTTTTACTTTGGATGCTCGGACATCGGCTGCTAATGCACATCTCTATAGGCAGCAAGAGGTCTCACATCTCAACAAAGACCTGGAAGAAATTCTGTCTTGGGGTGACAGTAACCAAGTAGAATTTAACGCTAAAAAGACCCAGGCGGCAGTTTTTTCTAAAAAAGTTAATGTTGAAGAACCGGATATAGTTATGGCGGGACACTCGATTCCCTTGGCATCATCAATTCATTTATTGGGCGTTAATTTGGATAGTCATATGTCTTGGCATAGCCACGTTGCGGCCATTGCTAAGGCAGCCTCGCAGAAGCTTGGAGTACTTTTCCGAACAAAGAACCTCTATACACCCCAACAACTTTTGATGCTCTATAAAGCCCAAATTCGACCATCGCTGGAGTACTGTTCGCATATTTGGGGTTCTGCTCCTAAACATACCCTGAGATTGCTAGATTCCATTCAAAGAAGAGCCATTCGCTTGATCGGTGACCATAGTCTGACAAACAACCTGGAAAGCCTTGAACATCGAAGGCAGGTTGGCGACTTGAGTCTATTTTACAAATATTTTCATGGCAAGTGTTCAACTGAGGTTGCCCGCTTGATACCACCCAGAGCGGTGCATGGTAGAATTACACGACGAGCCACTGGCAGCCCACCAGTACGTGGTTCAGCTTAGTGTCCCTCGAACTACACTGTTTCAAAATTCTTTCATCTGAAGAACGTCATCACTCTGGACGACCTCCCTGAGATCGTGTTTCCCAACGACTATAACCTTCAAAGATTCAAGACCAACGTGAATCGTTTCCTGCGCACACGCACCGCTCCCAGAGCGCCATAAAGGATTTATCCTGCAGTGCTGTGCCTTATCATAAAAAAAAAGAACAATTTAAACACCATCCCTTAAAATCTGTTGTGTTTACATTTAAGGATCCAAATAATGAGCATTCTTTAGGTAGGTCCACCTTGAATTTATCGCAAGATATTGTTATATTTGAGGATTTACCATTGTTAGCAGGTATAATCCCTTATTCAGGAGCGTGTATTGGGAAAGTTTTTTAAATTAAAAATCTATTCTCATGCCTATTCTCCTGAAATTGTATTATATTATATTCGTAGGTATTTACCTATAACATGTATGAAAACATTTAAAAAATCGTATTAACTAATAAATAACAATGGGTGGTACTACTTTACATAATATAATTACAAAAACAAGATATAATATAGAATCTTACAAACAAAGCATTTTCAAAAATCGAATAATACTTTGTCGTTATGGCTCAATCATCGTCCGATTCGAACTTTTATTAACATCGTTTATAATAAGCGGTTTAACAATTTCTTGGATTATTATATGTACCTGCCACATTTTAGCTTCTTCTTCTATCACATGATCGATCCACTTTTTCCACTTTTCCGCACTGGTTTACCCATACTTCATTAAAAAGTCTTTTTAAATCCGCCATTTTATAAGTGGTGTTTTTTCTGGCGACATCTAAGTATCTTTATTTGAGCCCATATAAGTTCGATCGGGTATAATTCGCAGTCAAGGAGAGAGTCTGAGCACAGATATTCCTCGTAACTTTGCCATTTTATCGACTACATATTTTTCGGATGCATTTTTATGTAAATTGGCTAGTAAGTACCAATAGTTTTTTTTAAGGAATCTAATGGAAATTCTATTTGTCTTAAACTTAACCATTCTGTTATTACCCTTTTCCGCCACGCACCTGTCGGTAATTTTTCAGCCTTGAGTGACAACTTGCATTATCCAATAAAATTATTGCATCTTTCGGTATAAGATCCAACATTTGCTCGAACCATTCTTCAAAGACATCGACAGTCATATCTTCGTGATAACAATAATTTAACAAAGCCTTCAGAACTTCGAATATGGGAGTCGATGTCCTTTTCTAGATGGCGGTCTTAATCCTTCCAAAAAAGCTTGTCTTAAACTTTTAATATTTTCATCCTGCCAAAATTTAGTCACAGTGTGGCGTTTATTTAGCCATGTTTCGTCTAGGTCGAGGTCTAGGTAAAATATTTTTTGTTTTCTTCTCTGGCTTTTCGGATGCTTCTTAAGTAATTTCTTCTCCAACAGACGATATCGCTTCTGTCTATTAAAATTGATTGCCTATTATGCTTTTTCCACCGAAAACCCATTTTTTTAATTATTTCCAAAGCTTATTTCTACACATAAATGGGTAGTCCTGGTCTTCTCGGATTGAGGACAAAATTTTGTTCAGCGTGGGAATTTCTTTTTTTTAAAATAAACTATGAACTTTTCGTCTTATTCTCTGCATTAAAACGTCGTCCATTTTGAAGGTTTGACACTTTTTTCTTCCTTTAAAAGTTTATATATTGTTGTTTTCCCAACGTTAGGCATATCTGCTGTAAACTGCACTGCATTGTCAACACTCAAATCCGCATTCTTACGTTTAATAGAATCGTAACAGTTAAGAATTATTTTTTTTTCATTTACTGCACATGGACCAACTCTAGGGCGTTTAGGCAATTGTTGAAAATTCTCCACATTTAATTAAAGAAACACTGACAGTTCACACTTTGACTGGTTTCTCTGAGAAACAAACGCCCAAGGAAGGTATGTATAGTAGATAAATAAAGGTGAATTATTCCAATAGAGGCACCCATGAAAACATAACATAATTAACAAACAGGTTACCAGGATTAGGTACAGAAAAAAAGGAATAAAACGATTAGAGTAGAAACGGAGTAAGTACCTAGACTCTAATTAGTTTTGATAAAATTGCTTTCCAAAATTCCAGGTAAATGGTACGGCTGTACTTACATAATTTTAAGCTTAAAAAAAATAATATTAAAATATATATTTAGGGACAAAACTTCAATTTAATGTCTATACTTGTACCGAGACTTGTCTAATTCTGCACAAATTTAAAAATTTATGCCGAAAATTTTGCACGCCCATGGAGAAGACGGTTTTGATTGATTTATTACTTCTTAAAGATAGACTATGCACAAAAATGGATTTATTTTATATTACTTTTGTTTTGCTGATATATCGTCAATTTCCCTACCGATACGATACCGATAATCGGCAACAACTGCCGATATAAGTGGGATTTATAAACTTGGTCGCAACGCTCAGTTCAGTTCCGCGCAGTCCAGTTCAGTTCCGCTGATTGTCGTTCGACTTTAAACAAACGAAAACATACCAAACCATTTATAAACTCTCAATTCATTCGCAGCGGTACGCCCAGTCGCGCAGCGAAACGCTCGGCTACGTTCGAGATGGCCAAGTTTTATCTTTTGACGCTGGACTTTTAACCAATGAAATGCGAAAGTTGAATCACGTGGTGGTTGACAGATGACGGTTGCCGCAAGTTGACCAATGAAATGCAATACGACAGCTAAGTTTATAAATTACAAATTTGTTTACGGCGAACTCGGGCGAACTCTGGCGTACTGCGCTGCGGAACTGAACTGTGCGTAACTGAACTGAATAGTTTATGAATCCACCTATAACGTTATCAATATTGGTATCGTGCAATCTCTAAAAAATATAACCTCGTTAATTTCCTGACTCCACGCAAAAGTTCACGGAAAAATAGCTCATGTAAGTAATAAGAGGTTATAGATCTTGTTTCGTGAACTTATTCATGCATTTCTTCGTGGATTTCTTCGCGAATTTGGGTAGTTTTTGCACTATAATCAAACCAGCTAAAACAGTTCTAACAACGATACATAGATGATATGTTGACGAATGACAGTATGTTATTGTCGGTTATTGTTATGTTGTAAATTTAACTTTATTTATAAACTATTAAAACTACACATTAAATTAATTACAAATTAAATATACCTAGAATACACAAAAAATACGTCCTTTCAACAAACTAGAAAATAAATAAACAAATCAATAATGAACATAACCCAGCTTAATACCTACAGCAAGTTGTTAAAACTTGAGGTTGGTACGCCCGATTTCACGCAAAACTTGAAGGAACATTAGAACCTCGATTAGAACCCGTTCTAACTGGCGAAGAATTATGTGAATCACGTTAATAATTTATTTGACATGAAACAAAGCATTTTTCATGTTTTTGCATTTATTGTGAATTGAAGAAATTTACAAGTGTAATGCTGACTTTATACCTAAAAAACAGATAGGTACCTACTAGCTTCAGGGAAGTTCTTTCAAAAGTTTAACAATAAATACAATGCCCATAAAATACATTGATAACTTAAAGTGTTTACCAAAATTTCAATGCATAGTGATAAAGAAATTTTGCTTCTCATCTTCTTTGCATTTAAGTAGTTTAATCAGTCAGTTAATGGTCTTTAATCAGGTTTTAACTAAGTGCAGTCCTTGTGTTTATCTCTATACAAATAATACAATAAGCATTGGGTATGTAGTTAAATAAAATCAGTGTCCTTTGTTCATTTGATCAGCAAAGTACCTACATCCCTATCCCCGAATATCTGGCAACTATTGAGGACTAAAATTAAGGATTTAGCACTACCGCCCGCTGCCATGGAATGGTTTAACAACTTATTGTCTTTAATATTTATATTATTATTAGGTATAATATTTAATCTCGTATTTAATATTGTAAAATGACAAAGAAATAATGCAATTTCTTACCAAAATTTGCTGACTGATGAAACAGAATATCTTTTTTATCTATATATTCTGTCCTGAAGCCTAACTTGAAAGTTGCAAGGTAAGTCGACAAATAAATGACTATGAGGTATTAATTGGAATTACAGATTCCGCGACCTTGCAGTTGTTTGTTTTCTGTCTTTGTCTTAGTAATTTAAAAGACAGACGAAAACATCGACGTTACATCAGAGCTGTTTGCAGAATGTGAGCTTCCTTAAATTCAGTCTCCAATTTTATTATTGTAGGCAGTTAAATTTAAAAATAAAACAAACTAACCTCCTTGTTTTAAGTTGTCCGTTTGGTCAATAGGAATGACAAGAAGCGGCAGCACACCACTGAGTCCGACAAGAATAGATCCAAACATAGCCCATAACCATGGCATGTCCTGCATACCGGTGAACCATTCTGGAATTTCTGGCATTTTCGGTTCCAAAAATGTGCTGTGAAGAACCTCGACGGTGGTTCGGTTTAAATCAGAAACACATAAAACTACATCAGCAACCATCATCGATTAATTTAAGAGCAAAAAAACTCTAAAGTATTTTGTAAAAAATAAACTGTTAAAATAAACGTTCCCGATAAGACACAAGTGGAAAAGATAAGTATCGATAATTTCCCGACTAACCTACTCTGAGATTGAGCCGGACAAATTATTAACTAATTGATTTGATTCGAAACACTTATTAATATACGTTCATTATTGTTGATAACGTCCACATTTCAAGCACAAGTTACAAATTGACTCGCAGTTGGCTGTTTACTTCTATGGTTTACTATACTCATGTGTTTTTTGACGTCGATGACGGAACTTACGGAGTCGTACGAAGGAAACATCGCCCCCACTCCGACACGTTTTAAGGAAACATCTGCTTGAGCGTGGCGAAGGCGAATTCCACCATTGGCAATTTGCTTCTTTGTTATGGATATAATGCCCTAATATTTGATTAAACTGAAAACTAAAGGACTTTCGGATTAATATTAGTTATACCTATCTCGAGCAATTTCTAAAAGACCTCCATTTTTAAGGATGTCATATTGTGCAGCACGTAGTGTCAACATCTTCTCTCTGTTTTTTTAAACGGATTAGAAATGTGGCTTTAGCCAGGACCAATTACATAAACTCCGGGATTCGAATTTTTTACTACAGTAATAGGAGGTGAGGTCGAGTGTACTTCGCTTTAATCGTGGCGCCATAATCCTCGCCGTTAATAGAAGTGGTCTGAAGCTAGGAACGTATCGTCCAGAGATATCAGTCCAGCGACATCGCCGATTTACGCCTACTCTCTGGCGCTCGCAAGTTGTACGGTTCATACATTTGAGGATGCTCGAAGTGACTGACGTACGTTTCAGTGATAGATCCCTGGGACGTAATTGCTGAAAAAAGCGTTTACCACTAACTACTTGGTGCCTTGGTGCCTAAAAGAATATTAATATTTTGAAAATGTTCGTAAAGTATTCGTGAGCGAGCAAAAAATCCCGGATAATGATTTAGACACTTATTTCATTAAAAAAATATAAAATTAAAATAAAAACATTTATATTGGAAACAAACGAATTAAAAGTCTAAACCAAAATCTAAAAATTTGGAATTTTATTTTCTGTGGAAATGTTCTTCAGCTGAAATATTTCCAGTAGTAGCTAATTAAGTTTGCTAAGATACAGTTAACACCCGGGTCAACATAATTTACCACATTTTTACACTCATATGGGACCAAAGTTGTTGTATTAAATTTGCCTATGAATTTAACTCTCTAAAAAGTTAATTTTATTGAATGGGTGTTATTTATTTCATTTTACACTCTATCAGGAAAATTAAATACAAAGACAACTAATAACACCATATTAGCGTGTAAAGAAACCCCCGCTAGAATGTTATTTGAACACATTAAGTGTAAAACTTATTTCTTACAGTGGCGTGTCCAGACTTTAACACAATGGGAAGCTGTAACCAGGGCCGGCGAAAGCGTTGCGTTCTCTTGCGGCGTAGGCGCTCTTTCTTGCGTCGCAGGCGAAAATTTTTGGGGTGCCACGCCCTTTTTTGGGTAAATCTTGACAAATTATTACGCATATGAAGTGCATCAATTTAAAATATATTTTTAAATATTTTAATAACAAAAAATTTGAAATTTTTTCCCCATCGGGGATGATATTTCGAATTTTCCCCAAAAATATAAGTGGAAAATCCTTTTACCACTATCTGACACACAATACACTCACACAAAAGTCTATTTTCACTTTCAGCCGAACTTGAACTAGCAACAGGATCCATAATTAAAATAATAATCTGTTTGAAAACAGCGTACTTTTCCCAATATTTATGCATGGTTTTAAATTTCGCCTAGACACGCGCAACTATATTTTGTTTGATGCATTAAAACAATATACGGCAGTACGCTGCTTTCCAATCGCTTCCCACAATCCGCGGGAGGCGGCGCAGCGCAAATGGCGCGTCGGTATGTCTCGAAATCAATCGGGCATCACAAAGCACCACAAAAAGTGGTCATCGAGGCAGAGAATTAGATTATGGAGTTCTTTGATCAAGGGTGCATGCTTTATGAAAATGCGGTAGGATTTGCCCGATTTACAAATAAAATTTAGGACAATTTTAAAAATTAATTGTAAGTTCTAGTAGGATTGTGTTGGATTATTTCTTTTTTTAAGTAAATCGTTTAGGGGAAGCTGCGCTTCCCTAGCTTCCATGGTAAACACGCCACTGATTCCTTAATAGTTTTTTTACACGGCCCCGGGTAAAAATACCTAAACCCGTGTTACCGAAAAGACAGGCGGCAACAAGTGGTGTGAAATTCTAGGAATTGACAGATGACGCCGACGTTACGTGTAAAATCAACTTTCAAGTCAGTCTGATTGTGCTCTTTGAACGTTATATAGAATAATGTTATATTTAAATTGAAATATAGAAACAAAGCAAAGTTATCTGTAAAGTGCCAAATGAGGGTGCCTCTTAGGAGGATCTTGTTAAATTGGGTAAGCATATTTCTGATTATTCTGATTTAAGCTTATAATATAAATGTATTCCTTATTTATATAAATACTTAGGTATCTACCTACATATTTTACTTCATAGATCTCTAAATAAATATACGATTAATATAATACTCGTCATTTTCATTCTTTTATATTGTTCCAAAGCATACTTTTATTTAGTTGTTTCGTGTTCTAAGTGTACATATATTTATTATGTTATTTGTTTTATTAAGCTTAACAATGAGGTAGATACATTAAACGTAGATACAGGGTGTTACAAATCCGAGGCCCACCATTGGGATCTGGGAAATGGTAACAGATACGTGGAAGTTTAAATTAGGGCAAAGTTGCGCCATTCAATGCCGATCAATATGCCGTCAAGAAAATTCATGTATTCCGATTGCTTCCGAAGATATTCGAAAAAAAACGAATTTGGCGTTTTTAATTTATATGATTTCCTGCCTTTATTTGAATAGATAATTGAAAACAAACTTAACATTCTTATTGCCACTTTTTCTCTTCTATTAGACTGTGGCATCAGATTTCAAATCCGACGTTTAGTCTTTGGGCCCCATCATTAATTTATTTTTTTTTAAATACGGACCTGGATTTTTTATTTCATTTTTGGAATCACCAAGGCTGATTGCATAATACGGTTGCATTACTTTGATTAGGATTCAACATTTTAAGCTAATAAAAACATTTTTACAATAATGTTTTTGCTTATTTTTTACTTAATTTATTTCTAAAACCATCCAAACATAATCTGAAAATCTGTTTTAACAAATTTTAATCCCTAGCGTACTAATACACATAAGCTTTTAAAAAAGAAAAACAATAACATCCAAACTTAGAAATAATAGGAAAAAATGGTAGGTACCTACACATTCACTAAAAAATAAGAAACAATTTTATCTAAGATGTTTAAAAAGATTTCCGTTTGCATGTATGCAGCGATTAATTTTGTTTCTTACTTTTTCAGTGGACCTTTGTACCGACCTTCTTCTTATTAACCTAAATCCTTCAATAATCCTAGCTCTAAGTTCTTCTAATGTAATAACATTATGTTTATAAATCTTATTTTTTAAAAAGTCAAATCTGGAGATCTCGCAGGCCATTCTACCACACCTTGATTACCTATCCATCTGCCTGAGAATTCTTGATTTAAAAACTCCCTAATTTCCCTTGTTTCATGAACTGGGACACCGTCTTGTTGAAACCAAACGGCTGGTAGTCTGGCGAGCGGGATCTCAGCTAAAAATCTTGTAGATGATTGTTTAGGAGGAATAGATAGTCGACACTTCTTAGCCTGTCTGGTAAAAAAATTGGTCCAAGAATTTTGTCTCCAAACATCCCTGCCCAAACATTGATACTAAACCGTACTTCTTTGCGTATTTCTCTATTAGCTCTAGGATTTTCTATGTCCCATATGTGCTCAATGTTTCTATTAAATATACCGCAATTAGTAAACTTAGCTTCGTCGCTCCAGATTATAGACCTAAAGAAGTTATTATTATCGTCAATTTGATTCTGTGGCCAGTAACAAAAATCTAACCGCCTCTGAGGATCTCCTTCGTGCAACGCATGGAAAATATGGATTTTGTAGGGTTTTAAACCATTATTTTTTAAAACTCTTCAAGCCTTGACATGATTTAGGGTTGGCAAGTTAGATTCTGTGTATATTTGCCTTGTTGATGTGGAAGGGTTGTTGTTTACCTAAAATAATACCATACCCTAAATAAAATAGCGCCTACCTTATAGAAAAGAATGAATTAAAAATAAAGTTTACATGGTTTTAAAAGAAAGCTAGTCAAACTTTTAAGTACAGACCTGGCGTAAAATATTTTGCGATTCTGCTTCTGTTACACGGTTACCATATTTTTTTCTGGGTTTTTCAAATCTACCGTGTTCACGTAGGTTTTTATCCAAGTTTTGAAAGATCCTTCTGTTGGGCTGCTGTCTTTCGGGGTATCCTCAAAATATTTTTGCGCAACTATTACTGAGTTTATGTTACAGCTGTAATAAATCTTTATCATATCGCTTTTCTCCTCAGTAGAATATCTCATTTTAGATTTTTAAAAGAACAACTTATAACACCTTACAAAAATCTTGGAATAAATAATTTCGGACTGTCAGTTATGAAAATTCGCCATATTTTTTTTCCATGGTAAACTACGATGTAGAAGTTAATTTTATTTAAGCGTCCTGGGAAGACATTAAAGTAAAAATATTTTCATTAATAATGATGGGGACCATCATCACCCCATATCACCATTTTTTTTATAGCTTATGTGTATTAGTACGCTAGGGATTAAAATTGTTAAAACAGATTTTCAGATTATGTTACGATGGTTTTAGAAATAAATTAAGTAAAAAATAAACAAAAACATTATTGTAAGATGTTTTTATTAGCTTAAAATGTTGAATCCTAATCAATGTAATGCAACCATATAATGCAGTCAGCCTTGGTGATTCCAAAAATGAAATAAAAAATCCAGGTCCGTATTAAAAAAAAATAAATTAATGATGGGGCCCAAAGACGAAACGTCGGATTCGAAATCTGATGCCACAATCTAATAGAAGAGAAAAAGTGGCAATCAGAATGTTAAGTTTGTTTTCAATTATCTATTCAAATAAAGGCAGGAAATCATATAAATTAAAAACGCCAAATTCGTTTTTTTTCGAATATCTTCGGAAGCAATCGGAATACATGAATTTTCTTGACGGCTTATTGATCGGCATTGAATTGCGCAACTTTGCCCTAATTTAATGGTGGGCCTCGAATTTGTAACACCCTGTATATATGTTTAATTTACTAAATTGTAAACTATATAAAAGGTGTGTCATTTTGTTCAAGTAGTTATAATAATAAGTGTAAAAAAATCACAGGGTTTTCCAGTTCTGGTGGAACTATTATTTTGTCTATAAATAAACGATAAATAATATTCAATATTTTCATTCATTTAACAAACCTTTTCCATGCGATCTGAAGATTTATATATTAGGGGCTACTACTTTCGGCTTTGATTAAGTCACTCAATTATGTATCAAACTAAGCAGAGGTTAATAATGTAAAACATCTTGAATGCATTATTTTATACATTTTAATTATAAACGCCCGGTTAGTTTGATACGCGAATTAATGATTTAAACAAAGTGGAAAGTATTTTAGCCCTGGATAGATTATTTTATTACACTCACTATAGAAAAGTCACATCCAAATAAAATAAAATTTACACCACAATAATATGATATTTACACTAATTAATCACAAATTACCATTGAAAAATGGATTACTTACACCTCTCATTATTTCTTTTACACCCTAGAAGGATAGGTTTACAATCTGTGAGTTTAATTTACACTCGATAGTGTAAATAAATGTACCTATCCATAAATAAGAAGAACTATTAACACTCATCAAAAAGTAAAAAAACATTCAAAAATATCTTTTTTACCAGATATACTGATTAGTTAATATACTCTATTGAGTGTGGTCCTATATGTACCACCATTAAGTGTTAAATTTAACACTGAATTTTTTACTGTGTACAGCATATCAGCTTTTCGGGAAGTTGCCTGACAAATTTTTTTCACTTCAGCTTAATGAGACAACAGATAGCAATAAAGATGCTCTGCCTATGTTCGATTTTGTGATGGTATGTCAGCAGTAGAAGAACTACCTACTATTCTGCAAACCAATAGAACTCAAAGCAACAGCACTTGCATTATTTGCTTTTTCTAAACGAGGAAAACATAGAGTGGAAAGATTGCGTCGGAATATGCACCGATGGTGCTCGTACAATGTCTGGAAGATTCCAGACAAGCACTTGTGAAACAAGGACCTGGACACATTGCATGATCCACACTTCCAAGGAAACGAGTCCTGATCTGAATATTATACTAACGATGGTGGTAACCGTAGTAAATTATATAAGAATGAGACCCCTAAAATCAAGAATCTTTTCTGCACTTTGTAAAGACATGGGTGCAGCACATTCAGCGTTACTATTTTATTACGAGGCAAGATGGATATCACGTGGGACATTTCTGCAACGTGTTTATGAATTAAGAGATGAAATCGCCATTTTTCTAGAAGAGGAAACCGAACGGAAGTCGAGAAGTTTCGAGAATTTGTAATGAAATTGAGCTACTTGGTCGACTGATTCGAGAAATGAAATACCTTGAATCTACAACTCCAAGGAGCAAACACACATAATTTGGATACAAGTGACGAAGCTAATGCTTTTTGTAGAAAACTGGAATTGCGGAGCAGAAATGTAAAGCAAAAAATCCTACCCAAACAACAAAGTTATTTTATAATTCAATGGTTATACAACTATTTCATTTTATTGGTATTTTATTAATACTTCCAAAATGCTAATCGACAACATAAGAGCTGCAATAAACACTATTCTGTTGTAGGCAGTTAATGTGTTTTATAAATTTATCATTATAACGTTTATATAACAGAGTTATAAAATATCTTATAAAACAGTCATAAAATTATCGTAAGAAACGTTTTTATAAACAACTTAAAAAACATTTTAGCCTACAAAATATAATTATTTTATAGTTGCTTTATAGTAATTTCGGCGACATTTTTAATTTCCTTATAAATATATTTTAAAACTGTTTTATAGTTGCTTCATGTGACTTTAAAAAAACAGTTATAAGAGAGTACTTCTAAAAACAATTTGCCTTTAAAAGTGAATTGTTATTTTAGTGATCACTTTATAACTATTCTATAGTATGGTATTCTACTACAATATAGAAAAGAAACAAATTTCTTATAAAATTAAATTGTTCTCATGACTATACATTTGCTGTCGCCAACTACATAATAAGATATACGGGTGTTATGGAAATGACTTATTATTTTTTAACCCGTAAATCTATAGGTCGAGCCGAATTGGGGAAAAATTGCGTTAAATGGCGCTCGAAGCTAGAAATTCGAGAAAAATGCCTTCAAAAATTTAGCTCAAAACACCTACGCGCCAATGATCAAACAGCTGATTCGTACTACTTGTCAAAAAAAAAATTGTTGACAAAAATCTGACAGTTACTGTCAGATAGTCTTTAGATATCGTCAGCCCAAAACATGTGTTTTGAGCAGTGTTGCCACATTTACTACATCAGTTTCATCAGATAACCTTTTTTGAATATTTAATTTTTTCTACTTAACTTTAATATGCTTTAGTTTCTACCCTATTACACGAAAAATTGTCTACGTATTGCTCTAGTTTTATTTGTACATACCTTGAAATAAAAAACATATCGGCAAGAAATCCACGTTATACCGTTACCATTTCAAATGATTCTAGCGGGACATTTATTCACTTTAACAACACATTAACTGTTCGGGACATTATCAAGTTATTAGCTCTTTAATTCTGTGTTATTAATACAAGAAATTACTAGTTATAGACTTAGAAATACTTTATAACAAAATCCGGATTGAAAACAACGCGACACACGTTTGATACGGTTATGTTCTTTCTCTTCTTCTGTGACTTCTGTTCTTCTTGGTAATGATAATAGCTGGCTCATTGTCGTCAAGACAGGTGGCCATTGCAATTAAGAATAATAATTACGGTATCCAATCCAGTCCTCTTAACTGGACACACAACATTTAAACACGATAGTCCAGGGGGCGGGAAATGTGATTTGTTGCTGTTCTGTGATTGGGTACTGAGCAGTTCAAAGTCAATGAGCGCATTCGGGAGACGAAACTGCTCCGGAGCAGTTCCTAAATCGTCTTGTTGTGTCGACCGCTACTTTTACGACACTTTCCAACATGTTACGGAACGGTCGCCATTTTGGGTAGCATCTTTCACTTCCGCTGCTTGGAGAGAGCGGTTCGTTATGTCAATGGGGAAATGACGTATGCAACAAAAGTTTGGTTACGAAGAACGTAGTAAATAGAATGGAGGAACAAAACATATACATTAAACAGGAAAACGTACTTTTTAACTGCCACCAAAGAGTTTCAACCAAGGGATGAGTATATTGGTAAGCTTCACAAAACAAGAAAGGTTAATGTTTGTTAGGCACAGCTGATATGGATTTGACATTTGAACCAAACGTGATGATCTTTTGGTCGAAATAGTCGAAATCCATGGAAGCCGACGAATCGGTAGCGGTTGGATCATAACCGGTAACCACTGCGGAGCAGTTTCGTCTCTCGAATGCGCCCAATGGCTTCATATGTGGCTTCATAAATTTGTTTTTAATATCATTTCTTATTATTCATTTACTTGCAACGGCATAAAATTTGTTTGCGTTTTGCTGCTGGAGTGTATAGTTGTTGAATAATGTGATACACATGTGATGGGAATGTTTTGTGATGTGATAGTTTATCTGTGTAAATTTCCAGACATAGGGCTTGTTGTTGGTATCTACGATTTTTACTCAGCGAAGTATTATGCTAGCAATACAATTTCATGGGGTGAGTAAAAACTATACCTATTGAATAAGGCTTGTTTAATTGAAATCGCAGTATAGTTTTTGATTTAATCTTTTTTAAAAAACCTAAAAAAAAGATTTTCCCGAATACTTGGCAACGTCGCAAGGTAATCAGCTGTCTGTAGAAATTCCGCCAATTTGTCATGTCAAAAACACGTGTTTAGGGGTAATGAACTTTCATAGAGGCACAGATGGTCCGGTTTTAAGGTATTTTACAAAATTCAAAATACTTCCGATTTTAGAAAAAAAAACTATCAAGTGTAACTCTAGGCCACCCCAGGAGTGGCCCCTTAAAATATAATAAGTCATTTCCATAACACCCTGTATTTAAGACCACTAATTTTATATCATCCCTGAGTCACCTGAACCTGAACTAACCCTTACTATTTGTATTTATTTTTGTGTATATTAATCAGTGAAATTATATTCCGTTGTATCTTTATATTAAAATAAACTCTCAAATCTAACTGTTTGTAAAGGAACTTTTGAATTTGGAATGTAAGATTGATATTCTTCGACATTTTTAATACATATGATTAAGATAGGCCACGCTCACTTAGTTTATGTTTAGTTTTAAAGCAGTTTGATCCTGTCGCAGTACCCTCAGTTTTAAAGCATAAATATATTCTAAACGTTTTATAGAGATTGCGTAGTAGCTTAATTATCGTAAAATGTTTGCTATTGATACAAAATTATTTTATAGGAAGACGCCATTATTGAATGAATAAAAATTATGAAATAATGATGCCAAGAACAAATTGGCTTATGATTCTCCAAAGAAAATGGTCAAATCGACAAAGCTAATTTTCTTATGTTTTAAAAATTTCCCTTAACATTAACCCAGACGGCACAAACATATTCCATACATATTCCATGAATATTTCGTTGGCATATTGGAATATCCCATAAATGTTCCATATCTGCCAGGGCATATGACTGGCATATTGTATGCATATTCCAAGTCACCATGAAATATATGCCTGCAATATCTTTTAATCTGCCAAAATATATTTATGGCATATGCTAAGAATATTCATTTTTTTCTTTTTCATATAAATATACTTAATTTAGGTCAAGGTCCAGTTAGTTTAGTAGTTATAGTTCCAAATTTGGTATAATAAAACATTACTAAAATTAATATATATTTTTTTTTTTTCTAAATAAAAAAAAATTAAAACCTAAAAACTAGAGACTCTTTAAAACAAGGTGAAAAAAAATTAACTAAAGCAGGTTCTGTCAGTTCTGTGACGTACAGGCAGCGTTTCCGAGTTACGCAACAGAAATTAGTTAAACTTGTGTTAAAAAAATTGTTATTAAAAAATAACTCCTCAATTAAGCACATATATATAAAACAAACTTTCAGTATAAATAAATGATAAATTTAGTCGGTCAGTCACCGAATCGCTAACAAATAGAAAAAATATAAAGGCACAACATCTGGAGAATTAGTCATAAAATGATATAAAATAGTCAGTAATCCATACGGACACGTGTTTCGGCTACCTTATAGCCATCATCAGCGGAGCTGTATTAAACCAGAAAGAAGTAATAGCCCTCATAGTAAAAACAGAAGAACTGTCTTGATACTATGGATTCCAAGTGTAATGGAATGCAGCACGCAAAGATTACTGGCCATTTTGGCTGCGAAATTACCGGTTCTGACGGTATCAGTTATTATGTCGCGCCCTCTGTGTTTGTAGACCACAAGTTTGAAATCCATGTTTTAATGCATACGTTTTAGCGTTGATCAAAAGATGGTTCATTCTCGAAAATGTTACACATTAGGTGTCAACCAGTGAAGGCATATATTCATGTACGCTACTATTCACCAGTTTGTCCAATCGTGTATGGCCAATTCTTTCGAAATAACGAAAATCTCATATCAAATAAATGATAAATTTAGTCGGTCACAGTCACCGAATCGCTAACAAATAGAAAAAATATAAAGGCACAACATCTAACACGTGTCCGGAGAGAAAAACCAGCCGCGTTCGTATGGATTACTGACTATTTTATATCATTTTATGACTAATTCTCCAGATGTTGTGCCTTTATATTTTTTCTTTCAGTATAAATTTATTTGCAATCAAAATATGTGTTAGTTTAGAATTTAATTTAGGGTTAAAACGCGGAATCTAGCAACACCGTATAAAACGCCAAATTTGTATCACCGCTCGAATCCAAAAATTGACTTAATAATATGATAAAAAAAATCAAGTTTCATTTTTAACAAAATACTAATAAAATGCAGAAAATGCCTACACAAAAACTTTATGAAGTCTAAAACATTTTCATATTTAAATTTATTTTTTAATTAGGTGCATACATAATTATATGCACCTTTTCCTCTATATTATCTATAATTAAATAGTTCCTATACCTATATCAAGTTATGTAAAAATAGAATTTAAGACCGCAATCACTCTGTATAGATATTATATTATATATATTATTATCAATAAGTATTAAAAAAAAAATCGAATATATTCCACAATGCATATCCTGTAAATATACCCGCGGCATATTCCAGGCATATCTACAATGGCATACATATGGAATATTCTTATGAGATAAGATACATTTGAGATATTCAGTGCATATTCCAGGAATATTGCAAGATATTATGGCCTATTGGCAGATAGGGGAATATTCCAGGAATATAGGGTGCCGTCTGGGAATAAATACGGAGCCTGCTTATATTTTGTTAGAAATATGCTATATGTTTCCCAATAAAACTTAATTCGCAGTAAAAACTTGGTCTCTGCATCACAATCAACGAACGTCTCTAAATATTATGAAGAATGGAATTAAAATAAATAAAATGGTCTCTTACTGCTTGCAAATAGGCGACGTTACTTATTTTTCCTTTGTCTAATACAAAATTGTTTCTTGCATCATTTAAAATGAATTTAAAAAGCTTTTTTTTTATTGTTGTTATTTCATGTTGCATTTTAATTTTATAACGTTTACTTGAAACTACTAAAAACATTTTATAAAACTGCAATTTAATTGTTTCAAAAATACAATATGCAAGTATATTTTATAGTACAATATGAAAAGCTTTAATAAAACTGTTTTACAATGCTGCTGTTACAATTTTTTAAGAGTTGCAGAAATGTTTATAAAATGGTTATATAGTGTTTGCAAAAGGCTTTACAAAATAATGATGGTTACTGAAGTATTTTATAAAATGGTGCCAATTTTGCACTTATAGCTGTTGTAGAAACGCATTAAAAATATTCGTGAGAGTACAGTTAGTTGTTTTATAATTTTTTTGTCGAAAACGTTTTTGCAACCATATTCAAATATCAAATTGCTGGTTGGGTAGAAACAGGTTGAAAACCGCTGTTATAAGCCATAATTTTGATGTTATAGGTAAGCATATTGTAAGACATTTAGAACTTATGAAAGAAACCTTGTAGAGAAAAAAACAAGTACCTACCTATCAATTTGTTACGCATAGTCAATGTTTTAATGAGCTTTTTTTACAAAGACCGCAACAGTTGCCAATAAATACTTTAGCTAAGATTCACAACATGTCTGGATGCCGGGACTCTATTTTTGACCATTTAAAAGTTTAATTCAAAGGACCACGGCTCGTTGTCAAATATCTTTTACCGTAAATTAAGTAGAGAATATTGGAAATAAACCTTAGTGTTTTAGTTTAAAATATTAATCTCAAAACTTGTGTAATTATTCTGTGAAAATTATGGATGTATGGGGTCAACTGGATATTGCAACAGCCATCGTTCGAGATGACATGAATACAAGTTTCAGAAGATCTAAAAAAATCGTAAGTTTTTTTTTCATTTGGGTAGTACATATACACATATATTAGTACAGTGTACCTACAGGTTAAATAAGGTTAGTGCCGGTACGTATAGTTGTTGAGGTATCTATTAAGTGTGTAATTAATATTATAATAATTAAATATATAATTATATTTCAAATCTTAAGAATTTTAATTAAGAAAAGCCGGACAACTTAATCTTAAATATTTTTAAATGGAATACGTAAACCTTAAAAGGACGATTAACCCAAAAAAAGTATGTACAGGGTTATCCAACCAAGACTGGACAAGGCGATTTTTTGACTTTTCCTGTACTTTTATAAAAAAACTGAAATAGCCATCTTAAGTCATTTTCTCCCGCGAATTCGAATATCTTCAGCAAAAAACAATTGAACATCAAACAAAAGTACTAGGGGTCACTTTGATATTTTTTTAAATGGGATGCCGTATTTTTAATGAGCTTATCCGATTTCTCATATAAATTTTGATCTAAAATGTTGGATTTTTAATTCAAAAACGCCTTTTTTCTTCAGTTTTAAATTCGGAAAATGTTCGTCTACCGTAAGATTAATACCTGATAGATGGATACCCGTTTCACCTGTTCACCCTTTAACCTGCTTTAAAGCGTCCGTCAGTTAGACAAAATAATCAAGTTTCAAATTTCTATATATTTTTCACGAATTAATTACAAATTTAGTAGTTTTTGCAAATCTATTATTGCTTACGTATAAAAAAAGTATGACATATTAGAAAAAACTATAAACTAAAGTGAATAACTTTAATCTCAATAATATAATTGTTCTATGTGTCCTCCATTATTTTCAAAACATGACCGATGCCCCCTTTTCAATCTCTCCAAAGAATCTCTTACAATATTTTGGTCCTGGTTAAGTCTATTAATTTCATTTATAATTTTTTGCTGAATGTCCTCCAGACTTCTGTTGGGTCGTTGATAAACTACATTTTTTAAATGACCCCATAAAAATGTATCCATTGGCGTGATATCGGGGCTATTTGGTGGCCAATGAGTTGTTCCGTTACGGCCAATCCACTGATTGTAACGCTCGTTTAGGTATGTTACCACTTCTCGAACTGCATGAGGCGGAGCACCATCCTGCTGCCAAATGATATTGTTGTAGGCTTGCAATGGCAACCTTTCCAAGAAATCCTCGATATCGTTATGAAGAAAATGGAGGTATCTTTGGCCTGTTAAAGAGCCACGATAAAATAGTGGTCCAATAATTCGATTTTCTAACATCCCACACCAAACATTAAGTGAGCTCCAACCTTGAAACTTTATCATTTCATATCTATGAGGGTTAACTGCTGCCCAGTATCTTGTATTTTTCCGATTGTATACCCCCGATGTTGTAAATGACGCTTCGTCACTCCATAGAATTTTATTATATAAATTATAATCTTCGTCTTGCTCTCTCATCAGCATTGAAGCAACAAATCGAAATCGCAGTTCTTTTTGAAGCTGTGTTAAGTATTGAACGGGAAGGATGCAATATGGTTTTAGACCACATTTTTTTAAAGTTCTGTGAACTGTTCCATAGCTTACTCTCCGGAGCCCTGGACCATACCTTACTTCTCGTACCGCTTGCGGAATAGAACTCTTCGGATTTATAGTAAAATATTGAACAATAGCTCGATCCCTTATATTCCGTCTTTTCATCTTTCTTGGCTTATCTTTCAATGTCTTACTTTCTTTAAATAGGGTCTTAATTCTGAGAATTGTATCCACTGAAATGTGTCTCTGGAAACTCTCAAAAAATGTTCTTTGTGTTTGTCGAGCATTCTCTCCACTTTTGTAATATAATTTTATTACATTTAGCCGTTCTTCTAAAGAATATTTCATTATTTGTAATTAATTCGTGAAAAATATATAGAAATTTGAAACTTGATTATTTTGTCTAACTGACGGACGCTTTAAAGCAGGTTAAAGGGTGAACAGGTGAAACGGGTATCCATCTATCAGGTATTAATCTTACGGTAGACGAACATTTTCCGAATTTAAAACTGAAGAAAAAAGGCGTTTTTGAATTAAAAATCCAACATTTTAGATCAAAATTTATATGAGAAATCGGATAAGCTCATTAAAAATACGGCATCCCATTTAAAAAAATATCAAAGTGACCCCTAGTACTTTTGTTTGATGTTCAATTGTTTTTTGCTGAAGATATTCGAATTTAGAGAATTATCGACCAATTACGTTGACCTCTGTCTTTTCTAAGATGTTTGAATATTGTTTTTTGGACCGGCTAGTCCCATATTTAAATGAATTCAACATTATATCTAAAAACCAACATGGCTTTCAGAATAAAAAATCGACCACCACAGCAATGCATGCCTTTTATACGGAGTTAACTAGGTTTATTGATGCAAATGAGAGCCCTGTTGGGATCTTTTGTGATCTCAGCAGGGCTTTTGATTGTGTCAACCATAATGTTCTTCTTCAAAAGATGAAGAAATATGGCATAGATGGAAAGCCTTATGACTGGATTCAATCATTTGTTGAAAACCGCACACAATATGTTAGTGTTAATAACTTCAATGGACAGTCGAGGAGACTGATAAATTCGTCAACTGTGGATATTAATGTAGGGGTTCCACAGGGCTCTGTTTTAGGTCCTGTGTTGTTTTTATTATATTTAAATGATATAGATCATGTAGGTCCGGAGGCACATCGTACAGCTTTTGCTGATGACGTTTCTTTTCTTATTTCGAATAAGTTCTCAAATATTCTCGAACAAACATCTAATAATGCGCTTCTTGAGCTCTCCAGTTGGTTCGGACATAATCATATGTTTTTGAACGTTGACAAGACACGGTTCGTCAGGTTCCACAGTAGACAAAAACAGGTAGAAAGAATAGATTTTCGTATCGATAATAAGTCCTTATGCCAAACTCGTAACATCAAGTTTCTCGGTATATGTCTGGATGAATGTTTAAATTGGAGGGATCATTGTGAGCATGTTGCGGCTAAACTAAATTCATCATATTATCTGCTGATAAATTTAAGATCTATTTTAGACAAAAATCATTTGGTGATGTTATACTATGCTTATGTTGAATCACACCTAAGATATGGGCTAGCATTTTGGGGTGTTTCTACACTAAGTAAAAATGCTTTTATTAAACAAAAAAGAATTATAAGATGTATAGCAGGTGTTCCTGGTCGGCATAGTTGCCGAAACCTCTTTAGAAAATTTAAGATATTGCCTCTTCCTTGTTTGCATATACTAGAATTAGCTATATTTATATATTGTAATAAAAGTGAGTTTACTCAGAATAAGGACATTCACGGTTTCGCAACAAGGAATAGACATAACTTTTGCATCCCAAATGCTAGAGGTATTATATCATACAATTCTCCTCGTAATCTTGGTGTTAGGATATTTAATCACTTGCCTGAGGATATAAGAAGTTCTCCTAGTCTTATGAATTTTAAAAATAAGCTAAAGACCTATCTAATTGTTGAGTGTTTTTATAGCATAGATGAGTTTTTAAGTCGTGTGTCATAAAAGTGTCAAATGTGTGTTAAGTGTTTTTACACAGATATATGTTGTATCTTTTTTATTTATTTATTTATTTTACTCTATTTAGCTTGTAAATCTTAGGTTTAGCTCTTCTTGACTATTCCCCTACAATTATTATATATTGTCTTTTGGGAAAATAAACGATTTGATTTGATTTGATTTGATTTGAATTCGCGGGAGAAAATGACTTAAGATGGCTATTTCAGTTTTTTTATAAAAGTACAGGAAAAGTTGGTCGGTTAACATGGGTGGTCGGTTAATAGAGAAATGTTTGTTTATTAATAAGTACCTATCTACATACCGGGTGTTTCAGGAGGTACGCTCACCCCTATAACTTTTTTACTGTTTACGTTACAGAAATAAAATTTTGTGGGTTTATATGTGATACTATTTTGCATTTTCTAACATGGCGGATGCCATTTTCTCACTTCCGGTTTACCCGGAAATGACCTCAACCTTAGATTTTTAAATGGAACACCCTGTATATTTTTGGCTTTATCGATTCAGAACACCATTCCAAATTCAACGACACCCCATACGTCACTTTTTGACATTTTAAATCATTTTAAATTTTATTTTTATTTTTTCATCTAGATTGCTATGAACTCTCTAAAATTGTTTACTTCTAAACCAAAATCTTGATAAAAATACAATTTTTAAGTTTTATTGTATTTTAAATTTTTTACAAACTTTTTAACTTTTTAAAAAGTCTTTTTCCAAAAGAACTCGATTTTTTCAAATGGAAACATATTGGCTCACTCGGGCAAAAAGATGGAGCATTTTTTTCCCAACAGTTTGATATCACACACACAAATGTCAAAGTAAAAGAGAAGAGATAATTTATTAAAAATAGCCATTAATGACAAAAAATACAAGAAGCGCAAACGGCTTTTCATTTATCTAGGTACCCATGACGCCATAATGCTCATAAACAAATGAACATAATTATTACAAATTTAATATATTCATTGAAACAATAAGAACGGTTTAGTTAGTCCAGTTGTTCAAAATGCCTTCCTTGTGCTTCCTGACAGGCGCGAACATTTTGAATTGTTTTCCTTACCACATTTTGTAAATTTTCCCGGGTAATTTTGTTAATGGCAGCTCTTACGCGATTTTCCAATTCTTCTCTGGTGGCAGGTGGAGTGTTGTATACCTCATTTTTGATTGTACCCCACGCAAAAAAATCCAACGGGGTAATATCTGGCGACCTGATAAATAATAATCATTAGTTATTTAAGTCACTATTAATGTATTTCTTACATACCTAGGAGGCCATCTAACAGGGCCAGTAGTACCAATCCAATTTTCTCCAAATCTGTCGTTAAGATGCTCTTGGACTGCACGATCATTATGTGCCGGCGCACCATCTTGCTGAAAGATAATATTTATCCTGTCTTGTAGTGGCAGCTCATCTAAAAACTGCTCAATTTCATTCCTGAGGAATTGAAGATATCTTTCACCAGTTAAGTGCCCATCAAAAAAAATTGGGCCTATTATTCTACCTCCAATAATGCCAAGCCAACAATTAAATCCAAACCTCGCTTGAAAATTACCTTCCTGCATTAGGTGTAGATTATCTTGAGCCCAATACCTTTTATTATTTCTATTAAACATTCCCAGGTTAGTAAATCTACTTTCGTCCGAATATAAAATATTACATGGAAATGTCGGATCTACATTATTTTTGTCCAAAAACCAATTGCAATACTCCAGTCTTCTGGCAAAATCATCTTCGTAAAGATGCTGGTGGATTTGATATTTAAATGAGTGATACTTATATTTATGTAAAATTCTCCAGGCCGAAGAGACAGTTATCGCGCATTCTAAAGCAATTTCTCTAAGCGATGCTGTTTTGTATGCCTCAACATATGCCAACACATCAATTTCCTTGTCTTGGTTAATAATAATTTGTTCTTCTTCGGGTTCGGGCTCATTCCTCAGCTTCTGAACGAGTCTAGGAAAGTAATGTCTCGAGGGGTGTCGTCTCTCGGGAAACCTGTCAGCATACACCCTGGCCGCTTGAGTAGTGTTTTGCAAACATTCGCCATAAATTAGTACCATATCGATTTTTTCGTTTCTGTTATAAGTTTCCATTTTAATATTTTATTTAGAAATTACTAATACCTGACCGAATTAGAATTATTATTACTGACAGAAAAATCAAACGATAAAATAGCAAGCTACTGTTATGTCAAACTAATTTTAATGATGGTGGAATTTAAATTTGTTATTATGTTCATTTGTTTATGAGCATTATGGCGTCATGGGTACCTAGATAAATGAAAAGCCGTTTGCGCTTCTTGTATTTTTTGTCATTAATGGCTATTTTTAATAAATTATCTCTTCTCTTTTACTTTGACATTTGTGTGTGTGATATCAAACTGTTGGGAAAAAAATGCTCCATCTTTTTGCCCGAGTGAGCCAATATGTTTCCATTTGAAAAAATCGAGTTCTTTTGGAAAAAGACTTTTTAAAAAGTTAAAAAGTTTGTAAAAAATTTAAAATACAATAAAACTTAAAAATTGTATTTTTATCAAGATTTTGGTTTAGAAGTAAACAATTTTAGAGAGTTCATAGCAATCTAGATGAAAAAATAAAAATAAAATTTAAAATGATTTAAAATGTCAAAAAGTGACGTATGGGGTGTCGTTGAATTTGGAATGGTGTTCTGAATCGATAAAGCCAAAAATATACAGGGTGTTCCATTTAAAAATCTAAGGTTGAGGTCATTTCCGGGTAAACCGGAAGTGAGAAAATGGCATCCGCCATGTTAGAAAATGCAAAATAGTATCACATATAAACCCACAAAATTTTATTTCTGTAACGTAAACAGTAAAAAAGTTATAGGGGTGAGCGTACCTCCTGAAACACCCGGTATATGTAAATAATTTTAAATATTTTTGTTTAAATTTATCAGAACTAAAATTAATGAGATGAAGACAATTTACCAATATGTATATACTGCGCGTGCATACTATCATATACAGGGTGTCCCGAAATTAAGTGGCCACAGAAAAAAAATACTAATTTGGTCAATAAACAAGTATCGGAAATTGCCCCCTAAGAGAGCTACAGCCCCCTAATAGGGAACCCATGAAGATGGTATTTTTCAGATTATTCCCAAACAGTTGAACATAGAAACATGAATTTTTGGTATTTTAGTAATTATTTTTATGTGCCGAATCTAGATCTAATTTCAAAACTATTAAAATTTAATCATAGGCGTAACATTTGGGGAGAGGGGGGGGGGGGGTTGAGGAACAAAAACAAAAGCAACTTTTTTCTAGGTTAATGTTTTACATTTTTTTTCTGGAATCATGAAAGTTTAGGATTTTCTGGCAAAAAAAGGTACTCTTGATGTACTTCACCGCTCAGATGCACCATTTCTGAAAAAAAAGTCCCTAACGATAACATTATTTAGCAAACACGGATCAAATTAAAATTATGAATTTTTTTAAAGTTAACAACAACACTCATTTACTTGAGTAAATGTTCAAATAAATTTTCATTTTGTTGAATACACAGTCTGTACCGTTTCCTAATATTTTGAGTAGTAGTTTCGAACCGGTTTTCTTTAATTCGATTTCCAGCTGCCTGAATTCGTCTTAAAAGCTGTTCTGTGCTATCTACTTCTATGGCATAAACAATATTGCACATTTGCACCACAGATAATAATCTAAAGGATTTAGATTAGGCGATCGAGTTGGCCAGTTTACTGGACTACCTCTACCTATCCACCTTTTGGGAAAATTTTCATTTAGCCTTACAAGCTGGCCAAAGTGGGCTGGGCCCCATCGTGCTGGAAGAACATCTCTAACCGAATACGTATATAGGAACATCCTCTAGCAATTCTGCCAGCTTATTTTGAAGGAAACTTAAATAATGATGGGCATTTAATGTATCTGGCAAAATAATAGGACCTATTAAAACATCTTCTATGATCCCTGCCCATACATTGAAAGAAAACCTATGTTGGTAGTTAGTCCTTCGAACCACATTCGGATTGTTTTGAGCCCAAAAATGAGTATTTTGGCTATTAAATGCCTTGCCTCTTGAAAAGATTGCTTCATCCGACCATAAAACTTTTCCCAACGTATTTTAGTGGTTGGAAGTCCATTGGCAAAATTCTGCACGAGGTTAAAAATATTCGGCTCTTAAATCATGTACTCTTTGATAATAAAACGGATGCAGTCCCTGCATTTGGGTCATTCTTCCAAGCTAAAAGAATGTTTTTAAACAATTCTAATAGATATTAGATACTTACAATTGATTTTGGGATATTGATAATATTTGCCAGCGGTCTCAATGCTATTTCAGAATTTTCCTCAATTCTATTTAGCGCTCCCTCAAAATCATAATTTCCCCTAGGCCGGCCTTGTCCCTGGGACACGGCTAAATACTATTCGATGTGGCAGTCTTCTTCTCGGAAACCGTCTTTGGTACTCACGTACGTTCGTTATTCGAGAAACGCTTCATATTAAAAAAATTAACCACAAACTATCATAACAAATGTCAAGCTGGCAAATAACAAACATGTCAATTTTGTTTCAAGGCCTACTACTAAGTTTTAATGAAAATGTGATCGGTCCTTGGTAAACAGGGTTATCGTTAAGGACTTTTTTTCAGAAATGGTGCATCTGAGCGAAGTACATCAAGAGGATCTTTTTTTGCCAGAAAGCCCTAAACTTTCATAATTCGAGAAAAAAAATGAAAAACAATAACTTAGAAAAAGTTACTTTTGTTTTTGTTCCTCAACCCCCATATGCTACGCCTATGATTTAATTTTGACAGTTTCGATTTTAGATCTAGGTTCGGCATATTTTATAAAAGTTACTAAAATACCAAAAATGTATGTTTCTATGTTCAACTGTTTGGGAATAATCTGAAAAATACCATCTTCATTGGTTCCCTATTAGGGGGCTGTAGCTTCCTTAGGGGGCAATTTCCGATTCCGATACTTGTTTATTAAACAAATTAGTATTATTTTCCGATGCAGATTCCACTGTTTTCCTTTCGCCACCTAATTTAGGACACCCTGTAATGTACTGTATGTTTCCCTTGAAATTCTTATTTCTTAAAATAATCAGATATTAATGATTGCTTCATATTTTTTATTTCATTTTTATAAAATTCACATTCACATTTTAATAGCAATTGCGAAATATTTGTGGACTTAAGAAACAGTTGTGCGAGCGGAATATCATCTTTTTCTTCGAAGTCGTCAATATTATCTGTATTACACATAAATCCAGCCTTTATAAAGGATTTTTTTATTGTCACTGGGGACAAATTGCTAGTGTTATTTTCGATTATTATAAGCTTCTTTATAATATACAAAACAGCTAACAAACAAGACTTACAGAAATTACATAAATTCAATTCAAAACTCTATCAAAGATGATCCAAAAAACTTTTGGAAATTTATTCAAAATAAAAAAAGGAAATCACGAATTCCGTGTTCCATGCTGGATGGCGAGACTGAGCTGGACTCACCCGAGAGTATTGTGCGGTCGTTCTCCAGATACTTTAAGAGTGTGTTTTCACCTGCCAATGATGACTATGAAGCTCCTAACCCAGAACCCGGAATATGTCAGAATATATCATTAAAATGCTTAAACGAGGAGGAGGTGCTCAAGTCTCTCAAAGGAATAAAGCCCAAATTAACCTCTGGTGTAGACCAGATTCCAGCATTTATCATTAAAGATTCTGCCCATGTCCTGGCTAAGCCGCTCTGCTTTTTATTCAATCTGTCTCTCAGAACCTACAAGTTTCCAGATTTGTGGAAGATAGCACGTATATGCCCCATATTAAAGTCAGGTCAGTCCAATCTTATTACTAACTATCGACCGATTGCATTGCTTTCGAACTTTGCTAAAGTCTTCGAGATGTCTGTATACGAGCGCATTTTCTATCAAATCAAAAATTTAATTTCCTCAGAGCAACATGGTTTTTATCAGCAACGATCTACAGTGACAAATTTAGCATGTTTCACACAATTCATTTATGAATCGTTTCATGATAGGAATCAGGTGGATGCGATCTTCACAGACTTCTCTAAGGCGTTTGACAGATTGGACCATGGCATAACGCTAAGAAAAATGCGGGAGTTGGGCTTTGACGAGGGCTTGGTTCAGTTTTTTAAATCCTATTTAGCAGATCGACATCAATTTGTTGAGTATTCGGGCTACAGATCGGACATATTCGTCGCTACAAGTGGAGCACCGCAGGGCAGTAACCTGGCTCCGCTTATTTTCTCAATATTTATTAATGACATTACAACAAACATAACGAGTGAGAGGCTGCTCTTTGCCGATGACTTCAAGATATTTCGCCAAATTTCAGATCCCAGGGACTGCATTGAACTTCAAAAGGATTTAGACACGATATGCGAGTGGTGTATGAGGAACAAACTACCCCTAAACATAGGTAAATGTAAACAGGTAACATTTTCTTTAAAACCCGATGACTTTAACTTCCACTATAGATTAGATGGGATGGATTTGGAGAGGTGTGATGGTATTAAGGATTTGGGTGTATATATGGATAAAAAAATGTCGTTTTCCCAACACATTCAAGACACAACCCAATCAGCTTTAAGAGCTCTAGGTTTTCTAATGCGCTCCGCTAAATCATTTCACGATGTGACCTGTTTAAAAGTTTTATACACTGCCCTTGTAAAATCGAAATTGGATTATGCATCTTTAATATGGTCTCCAAATTACAAAATCCATATAGACAAATTGGAGTATGTACAGAGAAGATTCTTGAAGTTTCTGTGCCTCAAGATGGATGGTTACTACCCAGTCAGGGGTTTTAACCACGTCACTCTGCTCGAGCGCTTTGATATGAGTTCCTTGGAGGATAATCGAAAATATTTCTCTTTGATATTTCTATTTAAGCTAACTAATAATCTAATAAACTGCCCTAAATTACTTCAGCAGATTAATTTTAATATTCCGGCATATCGCTCTAGACAGCATGATCAGTTCTACCTTAATGTACCATATACAAATGTTGAGAAAAAAGCACCATTATATCAGGCTTGTAACAACTTCAACAACATTGGGGCTGGTTCAGATCTTGATATCTTTGGCAATACCCTCGATACATTTAAGAAAACAGCAGCACGCCTTACTTTGCGTCGAGTTGTTTAATTTCCACTTATTGTTACTACTATACTGTAACATTGTCAAACCATTACAAAAATTTCTTGTTTTTCCTTTTTTAAAACTAGTCTATATATACACACATTTATAATGAATGAAATTGTCATGTACTAATAATGCTCAGTTTGTTGAGTATTTAGTTTTAAGTAGATACCTTTTGGTTTAGTTTGATTGGTTTGATTCTTAGCTTAATTTAGGTATATTAATTACTTTAATACTATGTTGTGGCATTTACTGATAAATTATCTTATCATTAGGTAGGTTTTCTACCTGTTGGATAATAAACGATAAATAAATAAATAAATAAATAAATAAATAAATAAGGTAGCCTCTGTAGAGCATTTTAAAATAATTCTGAATAATGCCTTGGTCCAAAGGTTGGCAATGTGAGGTAGTATATTTGTACCGAACAGAACTGTGAATCGTTGTTTTGCTCTTTTTTTCCAGTACACTTGTCATCTTTCAATGCTAATGTTTTAGTTGACAATGCACAATAGCAGAGACCTGTCTCATCTGCATTAAATAGGTTCCTTGGGGCATAATCCTTTTAAATGGTCAATAGGCTTTCTTTCCAAGCAGCTTTGTCTTCGATATTGATATCGACTGATTCGCCATATATTTTATTGAAGGTAATATCGTGCCGACGACAGCATTTTTCTAACCATCCATTTGATGCCTTGAAGTTATCTAGTCCTAGATATTGAGCAGATTCCAGGACTTCTGCTTGAATTATGGGCCCGGATTTGGTGTGCTTGTTTCGCGTCTTACAAAACCAGTTTAAAAGAACTTGGTCCACTTCCAGTCCTTCGGTTTTGGGAAATTTTCTTTTTTGTTCACCGTTGTCACCTCAGACGAACAAATATTTGTTCGTCTAATGTTGTCACCTTCTTGAAACAAGTTTCTAACTTCTGCTTTATTTTGAAGCAACATAGTCGCTTGGGTCACTTTAAAAATTTTTCAGTCAATTTTCTGGTCCTTAAACCAGTTTTTCACTTTCCTCGATTATTTCAATTTTTTCGCTTAAAGAAAGACATATCTTTTAATATTCACGTTAGCCCTAAAACACACAAAAACTGTTCTAAACGAAACTAATGTTAACAACTGATTTATCATAATATTAAAGTAAATTAAATGGATCCGCCTGCAATAAAGTAAATAGTGTATGTACCTACAGGGTGGGGCACCGAGAATTTTCCACCCAGGTTTATCTTCTTGTTAATAAATAAATCAAAATTCGCTCGAACACGGGAACTTTAATTCTCAGGGGGACATTTTCACCTCTCCTGCTTGAACCCCTACGACAGGGTGGCTTTCACTCTTAAAATCTTAAATGGAAAGGGGGGTCGAGTGATACCTTATTTTAAAGGGAATTCAATTGCCTTCCCAACGCGACCTTACTCGTTTAAATCGAGTAAATAGTTCCTGAGAAATAGGGCTAAAAAGAAAAGAGAATTTAAAAGTAATCAAATTTATTACCGCTTGTATCAATCAAGTAAATGTTGAAAATGTCCACCTCCCACCTCCATGCAATTGTAAAGGCACTGTTTAAAATGTTTGCGAACATTATGGAGCATTGCGGGAGTTATTTGTCGGCACTTGTAAACTATTCGTTGTCGCAAGTCTTTCAAAGAATTGGGTTGGGTTGCATAAATTTTAGACTTTAAATGTCCCTACAAAAAAAAGTCCAGTGGTGTCAAATCAGGAGATCTTGCAGACCATTTAATAGAACCTCTTCTTCCAATCCATTTTCCTGAAAAATTTTTATCCAGAAATTGTCTAACAGGGATCGCATAATGCGGGGGTGCTCCGTCTTGCTGAAAGAAATTATTTTCTGACCGATAACGGTCATTTTCTTCTATGGCATTCATTAAAGCAGGGTTAATAGTGGTTTCCAACAGGTTCAGGTACATTTCACCTGTTAAATTTCCAGGTATAAAATACGGCCCAATAATACGGTCCCCAAAAATTCCAGCCCACACATTTAATTTTTCGGGATGTTGAGTATGCACCTCTCCAAAAATTCTAGGGTTGGAATCCGACCAATACCTGCAATTCTGTCGATTGACAGTACCGTGAAGAAAAAAAGTGCATTCATCGGAGAAACAAATGTTAAAAATAAATTGTGGATTGCGAATGATCATTTCACTAGTTAACTCGCAAAATTGCAAACGGCGATCGTCATCGTCTTCATTAAGTTCATAAACCAGTTTTATTTTATAGGGATGAAACTTATGCGTTTTTAAAGTACGCTGAATCGTTCTACGCGAAACACCCGATACATCTGACACTTTCCTCGTGCTAAGTGTGGGATCGATGGCAACATGACCCAAAACTGCATCTTCTACAGCTTCATTTCTTACAGGATTTTCAACAATCCTTTTTTTTGTTTAGCACTAATCCTGTTTCACGAAATTTTGCCACTAATTGTAGCACGTAAGCATGAGACAAGTATAAATTTAGATGGAATTCATTATAAGACAGGGCGCCATCATCATCATATGTTTCTTAGATTATGTTAGTGAATTTGATTTATATATTGAATTCGACTATTGCATTTGGATTTGTTATTCAAAATTTTAAACATTAATTTTGATTGCTCAAGCACTAGAATTTGGTGAGCAGGCTGAAGTTTAAGCATCTGGTTCTGGTGTACAGTTTCGGTATAAGTGTAATAGTTTAAATTAAATAAAATTTTTAAAACTTTATTTTGTATGACTTTGATTTTATTAAAATTCGTTTGATTACAAGTTCCCCAAACAGGTATTAGAGACCTTATTGATAAAAATTATGGAATAAATATTTTATATTTGGAATTTATGGTTAAAAAATATCTGCATCTATTCAGTGCTCCTATTAAGGGAATTATCTTTTCTTTTATGTGGTCAACATGTGCCCCCCAGCTTAGCTCGTCGTCGAGTACCAATCCCAAATATTTTATTTTATTAGTTTTTCAACAGTAATATTATTTATTTGAATCTGAATATTGCCAATTACTTTATTTTTTTGCTTAAATATCATACACCTTGTTATCTCTATATTTATTTTTAAGTTATTTTGTAAAAGCCAAATGTAGTACTGCTTTAAATCTTTATTACTTTATTTTTAGTATCTGTAGAACTTTTAAATTTATAAATAAGAACCGTGTCATCAGCAAAAGTATAAGATTCTGCTTGCAATCTCCATAAGCGCAAACTCAAAACAAACAAAGTGTATAATAGAGGTCCCAGTACAGAACCCTGAGGCACTCCACAATTAGTTGTTCTTGTTACACTATTACAATCACCCAAGGTTATATACTGTTTCCGGTTATTTAGGTACGATTTAATTAGATTAAATGCTACACCCCTAAATCCCATGTTTTTAAGTTTACTCAAAAGTAGTGAATGATCAACAACATCGAAGGCTTTTCTTAAGTCAATAAAGACTGTCAAGGCAATATTACCCTTGTCCAGGTCACTTGATATTGAACTAATTAAATCTGTTGTGGCACCTAGTGTACTAGATACTGTTATTTGTGAATCCATATTGAAAAGGGTCTGGTGTGATATATTTATTCATAAAAGACATAAACCTTCTCTTAATAACAATTTCGATAATCTTGGAAAAAAACATTAATAAGAGATATTGGGTCTTTAATTATTCTTCGATGTTCTCAATCCGGATTTAAATATGGGCAAATCTTTACAATTTTTAATTCCTCGAGGAATATACCTGTAGTAAGTGTATCATTTATTGAAAAAAAAATTACGATGAACGCGGATTTCTGGATTAATTTTGGAATTCACTTTTAATTAATTAGTGTTCCTGTTTTCTGGATTGCCTGTAATAGAATACGACTTATCGGAATACTGGATTTTTAGTAATTCGGGATTACTTGGATTATTTGGTACATATATTTCAGTAATGCCATATTGATAATTCTGCTTCTGGTTAGTTATATTAAATAGAAATATGCTTTTAAATATAAGATAACGTTCTCTATTTAATTTGCATCTTTTTAGTGTTTCTAATTAGATCAAAATGCTGGAAATAGCTAATTGATGCATTCCAAAAATAGCTCAAGTCAAAATCCTGCTAAATGTTTATTGCGGTATTTTTAGAATGCGTCTCCGCTATTTCGCCGACGACGGGATAATTTAGAGTAAGTGATCCAACGTTACATAAAGTAAAAATTTCAAGTTTTCTGCGAATTTTGCACTTAAAAGCGCCAAAAAGTGACAAAATAAAAATAAAATATGGAATGCCCAGATGTATGGGGTCAGTTGGCTCTGGAGGCATCGCAGGTCTATTTGACTGACGGTACTGGTGCCAGAAGTCCATTTGCTGGAACGGTATGTCGAAATATTTGAAAAAACTAATATTAGGCAGCTGCGTCTGATGTTTTGTCACTAATACCTAAAAGCTTTGTGCCAAATTAATTTAAAACATATATTGTATACAGAGTGTCCAGTAGAATATGACGTATTTTCGAGAGCGTACCAAGGAGGTCAAAATAACCCTAATTTGTAGAAAAAAATTTCTAGGCTGGAGATACCCAGCAACTCACTTAATAAAAAAAAACTAAATGAAATTTTAATATTTTTTCCACTACTAACCTATAACATCGCCATTATTGACCGATTATTAACGCTAGAAATCGTTTTTCTCTACCTTATAAGTCATTATTGACCATGGTCAATAATAAGCCATTGAAATCCAATATTGACCGATCTTTGACCTTAACCGAATTTTGTTTGAACGCAGGTAACTTGATTTTTTAATTCTACAACATCAATTCATTGTGGTTAGGCAACCAGATAATTATCAATACATATTAGATTACTTGATATTGTAAAATATCGATACGATCAACATTTTTTCTGTTTCCATCCTTAATTCGGGAGGTGTACACATAATATTATCACTAACATTTTCTTCGCTCATTTTTAAAAAAAACGCAAAACTCGTGAAATCTGATGACACAAATGAACACAAATTGACATTGACAAAGCCACCTGACAAAACAACAAAATATTTTGCCAATTCCAAAGCTTGATTAAAAAATATACTTATACCTACCTATGATTTTTTATAATTAATAATACTATAAAGATAAATGTCATATAAAAGTTTGTAGTAGTGGAAAAAATAATATATTAACCACGGTTTAGACAGCTTATTATAGCCCTCGCGTCTTAAATCCCTCGTCGCTTCGCTCCTAGTGATTTAAACTCGCCGCTCGGGCAATAATGATGGCTGTCTAAACCTTGGTTAATAATATACTATTATGTGGGTCTTAAAGGTTGATAAAACCATACTACAGTACAGTTTTACATCGTCAGGGAAGGCAGGAACGGACTTGCCACCACACTCGTTGGGCCAAAATTTTGACAGGTGTTGTTCTACAGAGCTGAAAACTGATTTATTAAATACTCTGCTCATTCCTCATTCCAAAAGGTACTCTACATTTTAAATGATAGATGTGTTTTGGACTTCCATTGTCATTATTTATTAATATCACAACGTTTCAACTGGTGAGTATCTCCAGTCGTCTTCAGGTGAATAATGAAGAAGCTACGAAACTACGAGGGTACTTATACTACCTCCTGGTTAGCAGCACATGACCGAGATTGGTGCAGTCATGCGTTACTGTGTGGTTCTAAAATAAGCTTACATCTACTTAACAAGGGTTTCCAAATATTTCTTATGTCTAAAGAGGGCTTACTAAAGCAGTCTGGATTTTGGGTTCTGACGGCCGCTTCTTTGAATTTCCTCTTTCGCCAGTGTTCTTCTTTAAGTATCATTTTTGCCTCTGACCATTGCAATTGGTGGCCGTGTGTCCAAGTATGTTCTGCCGCACCGGATCTGTTTGTTTCTTTCTTCTTTGTGTGGTTTCGGTGTTCCTTGATTCTTGTTTCAAGGGGGCGTAGGGTTTCATCAACATAGGATTGTCCGCACTTGCAAGGTATTCTATATACGTAGTTCTTCGTGGCCCTTTGGCTGGTTGGCTTCATCTTCGTCAGGCAGGTGGCTTCTTAAGGAATCTGTTCTGCATACTGTTCGAATTTTGTATTGCTGTCCTAATCTTCGAATTTTCTCGGAGATTCCCTTGACATATGGTACCTTTATGGTGGGTCCAGTTTTGACGTCATCTTTCTGTCTATTCATGTAATTCTTACGCTTCTTGATAGTTTGGTCTATTAGTTTCGTGGGGTAGCCGTTTGTATTGAGGTCCTTTTTAATGGGGTTGAGTTCTTCGGAAAGAGATTCCTCGAAGTTACAGAGAGTAAATGCTCTGTCAACAAGTGTTTTGACTATCCCATGTTTTGTGGTATTTGAGTGGTTTAAGGCGTAATTAAGATATCGACCAGTGTGAGTTTTCTTTCTGTATACCGATGTTTGGATGATGTCCCTGTTCTTCTGTACTATGACGTCTAGGAACGGTAGTTTATTGTTTTCCTCCTTCTTCATGGTAAACTTGATTGTTGGTGCTAAGTTATTCATGTGATGTTAAAAGGCTTGGAGTTCGTCATCGCTTCTATTCCAAATGATGAATGTGTCGTCAACGTAACGAAGCCATAGTTTCGGTTTTATTTTTGCATTTTCAATTGCCTGACTTCCATGTATATGTTGGCGATTACTGGAGAGAGGGATGATCCCATCGGTAGTCCGTCTAGTTGACTGTAGAATATATCCTTTTCTTGGAAATAAGAATTATTTAGACAGCATTCTAATAGGTCCATTATAGCGTTGATGGGTAGCGATGTTCGTTCCTCGAGGGTTTGGTCTTCCCCAAGTTTCCTTCTGATGATCTGAAGTGTATCCTGCACTGGGACATTTGTATAAAGGCTCTCGACATCGAAGCTGACTAATCGATCCTCCGGTTGTATTTCCTTTCCACTTATTATTTCAACGAAGTGTTGCGAATTTTTTACAAACGATGTGCTATGTCCTTGGAGCGGCTGTAGTATTGGAAGCATACATCTGGACAGTTCATATGTTGGAGAGTTTCTGGAGCTTGTAATAGGGCGTAGAGGCATGTTGGGCTTGTGTATTTTTGGTAAACCGTATAGATGTGGGGGTTAACTGTGATGAGGTGTTAAACGTTTAACACCTCATCACAGTAAACCACACAATACAAACCACAAAATACCAGGAAGAAGCACTTCTTATTAAACCATGTGGTGGACAGGTGGAATACCTTGAGCCAAGAACGATGAACGAAGACACCAAAAATTATCACTTATACTTTTGTCCATTACCAGTCCAACCTAAACTCAGTAAACCGTATTATTAGTGACACATATCTACCGGACGAATAAGTGTAATAGACTGATATTCCCATTTATCAAATGCCACAGTCTAATTTGTCCGGGCGGCTCACTGCTGTCAGCATTAAATATAATTACAATAATTTGATATCCATAATCCATAGTCAGTATAAATAAATTCATTCTAGCCGATGTACTAAGTGAAAGTAGTTGGGTAAAAATCCCCTTAAGCTTGGGATAATAATTTCTCCTCTAAAGTATAATTTTTTTGCAGACTATCGAAAAACTACCGGATAAAGTACTTCTTCACGTCTTCAGTTACCTAAGCCACAAAGAAATATGTCGTATGGCAAGAATCTGCAAAAGGTGGAGGATAATCGCATACGATACGAGGCTCTGGAAGAATGTATCCCTACGGCCAGAAATATCAGGATTGCACGTTGGCTCTTTGGAGTCGTTATTAGCTTTAATAAGTATTAGATTTGGACCATCATTAAGGTAAAAAGGTTGATTAGATTTGAATTACTTAAGTCTTAAATCCCCAACAGTACAAAATTTCTGTTAATATTGTGCCTTATGCATGTCGTACTTACATTAAGTTTTTTAAGCCGGTTTAAAGAATATTTATGTAAAACTTTTAACCCTATGCTAAAGCCCGTTGTACTAAAGCGGAATAAGCTGAAACTTCAAGCTGGTGAAGTGTAGGGTCTCCGAGAAATTATTTCAATATCCGATAAAAAAAAATTCTACTTTTTGTGCTTTTTACTTCAGAGCAGCAGAGTCAACTGTTATTTTCACAAAATTATTTGTAAATTGATGCCTCCAAAAAAGGGGATGGGACTATTCGCCGTCGTCGTTTCACCGTCGCCGTTTCGCCGTCGCCGTTTCGCCGGCAGGACAATTCGCCGGCAGCTGATTCGCCGTGGGCCGTTTTGACGTGGTGCAAGAAATTTCGGCCCCAAACATTGCAGGTAAGCTCATTATCATATACCGAATTGGACCCAAAAAGGTGGATTAGATGCCGTGTTAGCGCTGTTTAACCAATATAAGTCTATAATTATTACAATTTTTTTATATCTAGCATATACCGAATTGGACCCAAAAAGGTGGATTAGATGCCGTGTTAGCGCTGTTTAACCAATATAAGTCTATAATTATTACAATTTTTTTATATCTAGCATATACCGAATTGGACCCAAAAAGGTGGATTAGATGCCGTGTTAGCGCTGTTTAACCAATATAAGTCTATAATAATTATTACATTTTTTTTATATCTGCCATATACCGAATTGGACCCAAAAAAATTAAAATGTTATAACGTTAGACCATTGCTTTTTACGTATTTTATTAATTTCTATTTGACGTCAAAACGGCTCACGGCAAATCAGCTGCCGCCGAATTGTCGCGACGGCGAAACGGCGACGGCTGAACGTCCTAGACCCTCCAAAAAAGCGTCCAAAATCTCTTCAAAATGGCGGCACAAGGGATCTAGGACAATGGGCTTATTTGGTCAAACCTCAAATTACACTCTATACCGAATTTTAATAAAGCATATGTATAAAGGTATGGTCAGCCCTAGAAATTTGAAGTCAATCCGATAAGTAGTTTTCGAAATATACGAGATTAAAATCAAATATAACGCTCGCGAGTCGGTGACGTCATATACTCCAACAGTTCGTCCGCTTTGAACTTGTGCAACGGTATTTTTGTGCATACACTAGGGAGATGCACTTACTGTTTCATTGTTCAGTTAAAGCTATAGCTTATTATTACTACTTCTAATAGTATATTCTATAACAAGAAGGAAATGCCATTTCATAGACTACACTTTCTCTAACATTATTTTAGGAAAAAGAAAGAGTTATCAAAAATTATTTTTTTCTCTCCTGTCTGTATCAACTCAGTTACCCAGCAACGGAGAAAGAGCGATGTGCATATAGCCACCTATCTTCTTACTTAGTCGTGAACAACGGCAACGAGTGCGACCCGACTTACTATAGAACTGAATCACACAGAGGTTTCCGCGAGTTGATGTTCGTAAATTATTGTAAATGCGTTAGACGCCTTGGGCCGTCTCCATATACCATGCAAAAAGGTTAAATGAGGTCACGAAATCGCACACGGCGACGGAGATTTTAGACGGAGTCTCGAGAGCTTGAGAGGGCTGTTTGCATACGTGCGGTATTCGTCTTTCGAGTTTCAACTTGTGTAAAAAGTCAAAATTACAAATGAAAATTGCAAGATCCATGTAAATAATAATTATATATCTTTACTGTTTACTTTTGTATGAATATGCGCATATGTATGATAAAGATGCTGCTTGATTTTAAATAAATTAAAGGGTTGAAAATGCTTCTTTTTTTTTTAATCAAAAAGTAATATCGTTATGAGCAGAGTTCATGTACTTTATAAAGGCAATTATTCTACAAACATTTTGTGCTATTGGGATCATACAAACCTGTCATGGAATTTCCTCGTCAAGTTGCGATTATGTAATTAAGGTTTTTTAGTATTAGTTATTATTTTAGATATATAGAACTACCAATTGAACTAATCACCCACACAGTCCTACACGAACTGGCAAACAAATGTCCGAACTTAACTCACATGCTTCTAGACTTTTCCACAGCCATGCAACTGCACGACTTCAGTGAAATGCAAGCTTTCCCGACCAAGTTAAAATACCTCTGCATTTGCCTCTCCGAGGTAATTTTCATGGAGGGATTCATGAGGAAAATATACAATTTTATAAATGGCTTGGAAATCTTGCACTTGATAGGAACTTACGAAAAAGTTGAAGAAGAAGAGGAAGAAATATACGAGGTTATTAATGTGCATAGATTAAAAAGTGCTACACCCAACTTGAGGGTTATTAACTTGTATGGGATCAATTTTGTTGATGACAGCCATATCGATGCGTTTAGTTCTAACTGTATTCAGGTAGGTTTAAAGTCATTTTAACTTATTTTAAAGCTACAACCGAATTAAAAATCACAACCGATTCAAATAAATAACGTTGCTTTTAGTTAGAATGTTTGGCTGTAAACTATTGCAACAAGGTTACTGGTAGTACACTAAAGATACTGTTCCAAAGAAGCAGAAGATTGACATGTTTACTCATGAATGGCACAAGTAAGACAGTACATTTATTTTAATCATTGAAGAAACGACAATCACATAATATGTATATGACTTGGCACATGATCAAATTTTACCACGTTAAACGGTGCACTTAATTAATCTCAATAAAATCCGTAAACATATTAGCAGAATCTACAAGGTGTTTTCTAACCTCTCTGAAAAAATGAAGGAGGTGAATCCTCACCTTATTTTAAGACGAAAATGCGGTAAAAAAGTTTTTCGCTTGTCGCTTCGTTTTCGAAATACAGGGTGTTAAAAAAAAATTATGTATTTTTTTTTTATTTTATTAATTAATGCCAAACGATATTCTAATGATATTTGGTAAACATAAGGGATTAGAGCACTTTGCTTTGGGTCAATTTTAAATTTTACTATTAGTTCATTGGCGGGGATTTGGGTAAAAGAGTACCTTAGTTTTTTAGTTATTTTTCGTATTTTTATCATTATGTTGCGTCAAATCATACGAGTAGGCTTTGCTTCTTTCCATGGCAACCACATTTGTCTCCTGTTTAACATCTTTCAAATAATATCCTTTTGAATTGTTTTTGAATTTATTTGTACTACATTACATACTTTTCATAATGGCTGAGTTTACCAATTAAGAAATAGCTCAAATTCATTTTATGTACGGCTTGGCAAATGGAAATGCGCTAGAGGCGAGACGTTTATATGCAGAACGTTTTAGAGGAGACAGATAGCTTTGCAAAAAGCAAAATAGGCGGCCGACCACTTACAGTTAGAACCGTACAACTTAAGAAAGAGTTCTTAGACATGGTGGAAGAATGTCCAGGCACTAGTACGAGGAAAATAGGGAACGAGTTGAGTGTGAGTTACACAACAGTATGGAGTATCTTAAAGGACTATTTACGTTATCCCCTCGCTTTATCCGTATCACGTACAAAGAGTGCGCTTTGTTGCCTATAGAGACTTTCCAGCTCGAGTTGTTCACAACAACCATATTTGGGCGGAAGATAATCCTCATGCTATCATCGAAAGACATCACCAGTATACATTTTCTTTTAATATTTGGGCAGGGATTATTGGAGATAGCTTAGTTGGACCGTATTTTTTTTCAAATCGACTTACTGGTGATGTCTATTACAACTTCCTTAAAGATGAATTGCCAGAATTGATGGAAGCAGTGCCATGAAGAACGAGAACTTTAATGTGGTTCATGCATGACGGCGCTCCCCCTCACTTTGCAGTACGTGTTAGAAACTGTTTAGATCAACAATATCCTGCTCGTTGGATAGGTAGAGGAGGACCTCACCCATGGCCACCCCGTTCGCCGGATCTGAATCCATTGGATTTGCATTTCTGGGGTCACCTTAAACAACTCGTTTATACTACTCCTATTGAAACTGAAGAAGACCTTCGACTGCGTATTATTGATGGTTTTAATACGATTCGCGCCAGTCGCGAAATTTATCAGCACGTAAGAGACAATTTAGCACGTCGTGTACATGGGTGTTTACTGGCTCATAGAGGATATTATCAGCAATTTATTTGACTTTTGTTCATGTGAGTTCATTATTAAAAGTTTTTAAATCAATAAATTATTAAAATGATTATTACCTATATGCTTTACTAATTTTTTTTAACACCCAGTATTTCGAAAAAGAAGCGACATGCGAAAAACTTTTATACCACATTTTCGTCTTAAAATAAAGTGAGGATTCACCTCCTTCATTTTTTCAGAGAGGTTAGGAAACACCCTGTATACCTACTAAACTATATATCAGCACAAATACAAAGCATTATTAAGAAATTTAGCCTTACTCTAGATTGCTAATACTACTTATATAATTATTGTATCTTATAATATTATTTTAGATTTACAAAGCGAACACCTAATGCAAGTAGAATGGGAAAAATGCTCTTTACAAGAACTCGATATCACAGCAACCGATTTGTCGACAGAATGCCTATGTGATATGTTAACTAGATTGCCAGGTTTAAGGATCCTAAGTGCTGGACAAATAAATGGTTTGAATGATTCAGTTTTAAAAGTTTGGATGGACCTTGGAAATGCTCGAAATTTAGTAAGTCTTATTTTAGGTTCGCATTGTAAGACAGACATAGCGTGCAGTGGCAGTATCTAATTGTATTACTTTTAATCTGGCAGCCCTTTGAACAACTAGTTAGATGCAATCGGGCTCCCTGTGCGACCAAACATGGGCGCATTCAAAAATTCGAATAAAATAAAGATTTTTAATTGTAGAGTAAGTAAAAAAAAATAAAAAAAAAATCACGGTCTCAAGTTGTTTTTAATGTGTTGTGAAGATGTCGAGTCTATGTTTTTATACCGGGTGTTGCATCGTCGAGCGGGACATAGGAAATCCCATGTAATTTTAAATGGGGTCAATTATTGGCTTCCCTAATTATTTTAGAGAAAAATTCTATTTAGGTTTATTAAAGAGCACTAAAACCCACATTCAAAAGAATAACTTTAGATATTTTTGATGAGCCCGTTTACGGGTTATCGCCGATTTCTTTTTAACTATTTCTCCTTTTCATAGCCCCGTATTTGCGGGCACCAGTCAAGGTAAAAGATGACTGTCAAATGAAATGAACAAATTAATCTGAATAAAACTAAAATAAAGTATCCAATTACAAGGTTAATTATGACATTTTACATGTTTCAATATTTTACTAATTAATAGGTAGGTACTATTAAATTGTTAGAACTTTAGGATTTAAGAAGATGTTCAAATATTCCTCCATTGACTGCTAGACAATAACCGAGGCGATCATAAAATTCTCTTCTTACATTCGCTAGTTGGTAAACTGAAATTCTATTGCATTCGGCAGAAATAGCATTTTAACTCGTCTAGATTTGGGTATTTTTTATCTTTGTATATCCTGTTTTTTAAATGGCCCCAGAGAAAGAAATCATTTGGCGATAAATCAGGAGACCTGGCTGGCCAATTTACTGTATGATTTAAGCCAATAACATTTCCATTAAAAGCACGGTTTAAATATTCCCGGACAGCCAGGGTACTATGTGCCGGGCAGCCATCCATTTGGTACCAAACTTCCTGATTTTCGCTGGCGGCATCATGTAAAGTAGGTAAAATATGATCTTCAAGTAGTTCCAAAAAATATTCTGCATTTAAATTTCGTGTAAGAAATAATGGCCCGATAATATTTTCTCCGAAAATCCCAGCCCATACATTAACTTTTTGTGGATATTGCGTCCTTGTTTCCACAAACCTGTGTTGGTTTTCTTTGCTCCAATATCGATAATTTTGAACATTGGGTTCATTGTTTAAGGTAAATGTGCATTCGTCAGTGAAACAAATGTTTTTTAAACATTCCCTATCCATGTTTGCTCTTTCCATCATACCAAAACAAAACTCCTGTCGTCGTATTTCGTCCCTATCTCTTAGCTCTTGGTGCTTTTCATATTTGTATGAATAATATTTATGTCGTTTGAAAGCTCGTAACGCTGTGGTGTGATCTAATCCTATGTCATCCTCAAGTTTCCTTGTGCTGATCTTCCCATCATTTTCTTCCACGCACAATAAAACTTGCAAGTCCCTATCATTTCTTGCATCTCTTCTTTGTTCCTGCCTTTCTTCACATCTGCAGTTATTTATTACAGTGCCTTTTGTCTCAAATTTCTTGATAGTCCTTTCGACTGTAGATTTTGCAGGTATCGGTCTATTCGGATACAGAGCAGCAAACATGTCTGACACATTTTGATAACTATTTCCTTGATAATACCATTTAATCATCAATATTTTTTCTTCAGAAGTGTAATTCATGGCTAATATTTTCGATGTACGAGTTTTTATAACAATAAAGCACACATTTCAAAATGACAAATTTATTTGACAGTCATCTTTTACCTTGACTGGTGCCCGCAAATACGGGGCCATAAAAAGGAGAAATAGTTAAAAAGAAATCGGCGATAACCCGTAAACGGGCTCATCAAAAATATCTAAAGTTATTCTTTTGAATGTGGGTTTTAGTGCTCTTTAATAAACCTAAATAGAATTTTTCTCTAAAATAATTAGGGAAGCCAATAATTGACCCCATTTAAAATCACATGGGATTTCCTATGTCCCGCTCGACGATGCAACACCCGGTATATTTTAATTACAATACTTTATGTAAACCACAGTAATAAGGTCTGATGATGCCCGATTAGGGTAAAACGCGTAACCAATACAAAAATTAGAAATTGAGACCGTGACTTTGTTTTTTTGAGTTACTCTACAATACTGGATTCAGGTCTCTTTGTGAACCATGGACGGATTCTTTGAAAGATTGTTAATTTAATAAAAAATAAAATGTAATTTTTACATTTTGTATGCCCAACACCATGTAATATTAACACTGAAATTAAATTAAAACTCGAATTTTCTGACAAGTTGACTATTGTAAATTTAAGTTTTGCCAAATACGAACACGTGTTTTTCATCGCCGTCTCTTCCAAATGATAATGTTGAAAATTTGTGATTTTTTTGGCATTTTTCGTGGCATAGAAACCTATATCTGTATTACTGCGAACATTTTTATTTTTTCTTGAGTCAAGGTCGTTGGAAAATGATGGGGCATTGAATAAACCCAATATGGATAAAAAAAAAATATTTTTCCCATAGAATATTTCAGTTTAAAGAGAGTTTAAAAAGAGGAGCGCTTCCGATGAGGCGTAGGTATTTAAAATTTTGATCAACATTAAAGAAAGTAAAATCGAGGTGGTGCTCCTCAATAATATTACGGTATTTTTGAGGAGAGCACTTGTATAACCTTTTTAATTGTAGGTCGCTTTGGATTTAGACAGTTCAGATAATTTAGCAGAAGATGCAATCTACAAATTCTTATGTAAATATGGTCATCAACTATGGGGACTAGGCCTATCTGGAATGACACACATCACGGATTCACTATGGCAATCTATACTGCCTATATTATCGAATGCAAAGTAAGATTAACAAAATTTGTTTTCTGTCTTTAAAGATTTTATATTGCAGAATAATTGTGATGGGAACACAAGAAAGACTTGGAGTAAATATTCTGGCAGATCAACTTATGGACAGAATTGCTAGTAATTGTAGCAATTTGGAAAGATTAGAACTGCGATGGGATCCAGACAACTTGAGATTTTCAGATAAAAGTCAAAAAGCTATAGATACATTACGCGTCAAATGTCTTAAACTAAAATGTTTGAGCCTAAGGTGAGACTTGCTTTTAAATGAAATATAAAAAAAGGTTACCTGTACTCATACACCTTAAATAAGGTATATGGTTATATTTAGGCTACGTGCAAGGTTTCTACTAGCGTCGCTCGCAGGCAGTAGTAGGTAAAAGTAAAGTAAACAGAAAGAAGTCGTTTTGCGAAAGGTCAGGAGACCTGGCTGGCCAAAGGATTATATAGATGCCATGAGCCAAAAATATTTCCGCTAAAAATATTTTGCAAGTATTCCGTATAACCATGACAACATTATGGGTAGGACAACCACCCATTTGATACCAGATCTCCTGATTTTCGCGTAAAACTTCTTCTAGTGCGGGTTCAATTCGATTTTGTAGTAAGTCCAAATAGGTTACTGCTGAAGGTTCCCTTTCATAAAAAATGGTCCAATAATGTGATATCCTACAATTCCCACCCATACATTTACACTATCGGGCAAAAGTAGAGCAACACTTTCGAAAAATGAAAGAAATCTCGATTTTATAATATTAAATGCATGATATCGTATTTAAATACACCGTGTCTTAAATATCAAAGTAGGCTGCTGTTACCGGCGGTAACATCTTTTTCCAACAATCAAAACAAATGAACTGATATTGACTTAAACCACAGGATTGTAAACTAATTTTGTGCTTAAACTTTCAAATACAGTATCGTAATGCGTCAAAAGTAAAGCAACATTTTAATATTTTCCTAAAAAAGAAAGGTTTTAGTGAAAGTAAAGGTTAAAATATTTTTGCAGAGTTTATTTTATGTTAAATTAATATTTCTGTGCTGGATCAATCATGCCAAGAGGTATTCCAATTTCGAAAGAATTAAAGCAGAGAGTAGTGAATGCACACTTGGAAGGTACAACACAAGCCACAATTTCAAGACGGTTTGTTTTTCCAAGATATAGCGTATCCAAAATAATTTCAAGTTACATTCAAAGGGGACATTTAGAGAATCTACCGAAATCGGGAAGGCCGAGAAAAACAACAATTTAAACAGACAGACGCATTAAAAGAATTTCTCAAAACGATCCTTGGATGTCTGCACCTAGAATTATTGCTGAAATTCCCGAAATTATGGTTAGTCCACGGACAGTTCAAAGAAGGTTGGTAGATGCAAAGTTATTTAGTAGACCACCCGGCTAAAAATCTCCTTATTTCGGCAAGAAACAGAGTGGCTAGGCTTGAATTTGCACGTCGAAATTTACATTGGACAGTAGACGAGTGGAAAAAAGTTTTATTTAGCAATGAAACGCGTTATAAAATTTTCAATTCTGATAGAATGAGGCGTGTAAGACGGCAAACCAACACAAGGTTTAATCCCAAACACGTTACACCCACAGGTAAACATGGCAAAGGCAGCGTCTTTCTATGGGGTTGTTTCTCATAGAATGGGGTGTGTCCTTTAAACTTCATTAATGACGCCTTGGATTGATTTGTCTATAGAGATATAATGCAAAATGTAATGTTGCCTTATGCAGAGTGGGAAATGCCGTTGCGTTTTACTTTCCAACAGAATAACGATCCAAAATACTCTTCACAAATCGTTTAAGAGTGGTTTCAAGAAAATAACGTCCGGGTCTTGCAGTGGCCGGCACAATCCCCAGACCTTAACCCCACTGAAAATATATGGAAAGAAGTTGAACGTGAAATCGTACACAATTATTTCCAAATAAACAATCATTTGTAAATAAAATCAATGAAGTTTGGACAAACCTTCCCGAAAATACTGTTCAAAAATTGATTGCCTCAATGCCGCGACGTTGTCGGCAAGTAATAAAAAATAATGGATATTCTATTAACTATTAACATAATACTTCTAGCTATTGTAATTATTAAATGTGTTTAATGCTTTTTTATCGTAATATGTAAAATAACACTGTTGACACAATTTGTTGCTTTACTTTTGTCGCACTTCATTTCGTCGATTTTTGTAATTATAAATATTTCTCTACCTTCACTCTCTACCTTGTTTAAAGTGTACCAAAATATTGTGAAATATTACTAATATTGTGGGGATAATATTTCACTAAAATTAGCTGGGGATCACAATCATATAATTATTTTTTTAAATTCAAAGAAATAAAAGCACTTTGTTGCTCTACTTTTGTCCAATAGTGTATATTTTGTGGATTTATATGGCGTCAGAGTATGAACAAGACGATGTTTATTTTCTTGACTTCAATAACGGCAATTTTGAACATTTATTGGTTCATTGTTGAGGGTGAATCTACATTCATCGGTAAAATAAATATTTCTCAAAAAATCCCTATTTGCTCTTTCCATTATCTCAAAAGAGAATACCATTATTTGTTCTTCATTACTTGTAGGGAAAAATTTTATGTTTTTTTAAAGTGCGCAACACTGTGGTTTGATGTTTTCCTACGCCTTGCCCAAGAATCCTCGTGCTAATCATTTTATTTTCCTCCACGTGCAGTAAAACATCACTATCTGTATTATCCCTTACTTCAGCTCTATTGACATTCTGAGTTGAGCGTTTACAGTTATTTATTAGGTGCCTTTGAACTCAATTTTACTAATAATAAGTTTAATTAATGAAATGGAAGAGATAGGCTTATCAGGGAATTGAACTGAAAACATTTCAGACAATGCTCTTAAACTGTTTCCTGTATAATACCACTTAATCATAGTTACTTTTTCCTTAATGGAATAGCTCATATTTAGCTATAATTAAAACGCCTATAATGAAAATGTTGTCACTGACGTTATTTTTTGTTTTGTAAATGCCAAATAATAATTTGCTGGTGTTTGCTGTATTATTACCTGAACTATGAAAATTGCGTAATTTTGCCATCACATTTAATTGAATAAGTTAGGATTGGCTTATTAAAATGTATTCACACTTGGCACATGGGTTCATTATATCGGCCTCTTCAAAAGCATATACTATAATTTTTTCTAAAATGTACAGGGGAGCCAATATTTAGCCACCTCAAAATTTACATGGGATTTCCTATGTACAACTAAGACATGCATCACCCGGTATAAAAAGTTAAGGTGGTGCACCGCCAGAGCAAAACCCATGTAAATATTGCTACCCTTAAATATTATGTTAAATATTAATTTGACAAAATTGTATTAAACTTTTTTTAAGGTCCTTGTATGAGAGACTCGCTTACCAAAAATTATTTTCTAATAGGCCAATAAAGTTATTTAGACAAAAAATTATTTAGAAAAAAACTTCTTAGTAAAATTCTTAAAATGAAATACGGCTCTGATAATACCTCGATTAAACCACCAGTAATAAGTATGATATGATGATTAAACTCATTACAAGTCCGACAGCCTAAAATTAATGAGTTGCGCAATTTTACTAAAGGCACCATTGATAAAACTGTCATTTTAATATTATAGTTCAACATTTTGCCGTTTTGATGATCATACAAACTATATGTGCCAAGGTAAGAAAAAATCAAATAACTAGCTAACAAATTAGTCCTGCTATGCCTTAATATGTCCCATTACAGTAAATGATTATAAAATTATTATAACATAACAAGTTGTTGCTATCGGCAGTGTTTTGTAAATACCTAACCCTATTTCTGTTTCCATTCACCAGCGTCTTTGCGACCATTAAAACGTTGGAGAAACATCCGCGAAAAGTGGAAGATGGGCGAGGAAAAAAGAGCAGCTACCAAAATATAAACAATGTAGTTGTGAATATGCTGAAATAATGTAGCTGGTAAAAGTGTATCTAACTGGAGCAGATTTTCGACGCGAGGAAAGTGGAAAAGAAAATTTTGATTTAGGTTCGCAAAATGGTGAAGACGATGAACGCATATAACGAATCGCTTGAATTAAATGAAGACGACGAGGAGGTGCCTGGATTAAGTGAAGTTGAATAATAGCATAAATCGGAAGATGATGATGAAGAAATGATATCCCATTAGTCCAGATTGCTGTAAGTCAAGCCGAGCGTGAAAAATAATCAATTCATATAGGTAGTGTTTCCTATAAAGATAAAATAATTAAACATGTTTTTCCAGTTATAAGAGGATCTGTCCAAATTGCCTTCCCAACCAATTAAAAAAAAAAAAAAAAACGAAAAATTCAAATTTTTTATTGGAAAGGAGAATGTCATGCAATAGAGAATATGACATTTATGGAACTTTATTGAGACATTATCCAACCAAGCGATACTGAGAATACATTTATGGGTTCATCTGATGATGACATCGTGTTCTCAAGCGGTTAAAACAGGGCGATTCTTAAATTTTCCATCAATCAGTGACCTTAATAAATCCTGCTGCAAGTATATATGTAGCAGTAAGTTTGTTGTTTCATTTTTCAATAATAAACGATCTAATTAACAAATTTGTGTTTATTTTAAATGCGCTGTGCCATTAAAAACCGTCCCCCAGCCTTTAGTTTTTATTTTAAAGTGTTTCTATTGGCCACCAAGATGGTATACTAGCAAAAAACATGCAAAATTAAGTAATGTTAATGTAAAAATACTACTTTAATTTTTTTTTATTGAACTTTTTTGAGATTGTGCAGTACTCTCTTTAATACATTAGTCGTGACACACACTTTCCTTATTTTTCGATGTACGGGATCTTCCATGTGTTCGTAAGCTAGGTTAGACCTGTGATTTCTTTTCTTTCCTCGTCTACTTTGTCGGTATTGTTCATATGTATTTTTATTTGGCAGTCGCTTTATTCCTTGGTGAGTCGTACGTGGTTATCTAGGATTTTGATGCTGCTTGCTTTTGGCGCCTTTTTTACCGTCCTTAAAACGCTGCTGTGTTGATAGTGCTTCTCCACTATTTCTAGTGCCTCCCTACTGTTAAATGGGCTCGCCAATAGGAAGCCAATCTTTAGGTAGTTTGTATGTCGAGTCAGGTCTTGCTCTTGTATGTGACTGTGTTACGAGTTCGTTGGTCGAAATGTCCGTACGTTTGTAGTAGTCGGCCATGATTTTTAAAAAGAATTCCTTTATGGTCTGTATTTTAAAGTCATTGTGTAGAACTCGGTTCATAGCATATCTCGGTACATTTGCTATTAGCTTTAGTGCTTTGTTCTGAACCACCTGGAACTTGTTCAGCTCCGTCTTGCTTATGTTACACCACGAGGGCGCACCATAAGTTAATACCGGCCTGACCAAGACCTTGTAGAGGTTGACCTTAGTCCTGTTGCCAATTCTACCCCTCCTGTGAAGCAGGGGGTAGATGGAGCTCAATTGTCGCAATGCAAGCTTTACTATATTAATTGAATTTAGCTTCCAATTCAGCCTTTGGTCGAAGATAAGTCCCAGGTATTTAACTTCCTAGCACCAATCCACCAATTCACTTGTACCCCGTTAACGCTAAGCCTACTTTCAGGTCGTTTGACGTTGCTTTTTGAGAAAAATATGGCCTTCGTCTTGGAAGAATTTAAACGAATCTTCCAAGCCGAAACCCATTTTTCTATACGTTTAATGTGGCGCTGCAGCCTTGAGATTATCAACCACGGTTGTTTTGATTTCGCAGTAATTGCAGTGTCGTCGGCAAATAAATAGAGCTCATTATTTTGTCCATCTTTCGGTATATCGTCAGTGTATATATTGTACAGCATCGGAGATAGAGGTGAGCCTTCGGCACTCCAGCCCTGATGCGTTTTATCAGAGAAAGCGCGCTTTCCGACGAGACTGCAAAACTTTTATTTTCAAGAAATGAAGCCACAATCTTAACGAGATAGTTTGGAGCTCCGAGTCTTATTAGCTTTAATAGTAAACCGTTGTGCCATACCTTGTCAAAAGCCTTACTGACATCAAAGAACACCGCCCCCGTGTGCATCCTTCTGTTAAAACCCTTCATGATATTTGAGGTCAAACTAGAGAAATTAGGGATAATAATAATTATGTAATATGGAAAAATAGGCCATTTTTTAAAACATTATTATTTATTAATTTCTCTAGTTTAACAAAAGATATCACGTTGCAGGTTTCAGTTCCTTATAGTAACTTTTCCTCCTCTACAAGCTGATGGGGTTAGTTTTTTGAATCCGACATTTCGGATTCGAGCAACCATCATCAACTTTTTTATTTTAAATACGGACCTGGATTTTTTATTCCACTATTTAATAGCCTTTATAAGCCTAAAATAAAATATGATGAAAAAGTCATATCATAACATTTGATTTTTTTGAGAAAATCCTTATTTTATTTATCAAAAGCAGAGATATCAGCGTTTGAAAGAAAAAAAGTTTGACCTTCTCCCACCACTTTATTATTGAAAATAAAAAAAAAAACGATTCCCAACATAAAGTTGCATAATTTTATGAAGAATACAATGCTTATATTTTTAACATATTTTTATTAAGAAAAATCAAGAGAAAATCGGCATTTCTATTTTGAAAGTTCTCTTATGCCCCCTAGCGGTAATTTTTCGAACTTGAAAATAATTTCCAGCAATTTCTCTTGGCCGCTTTTATCGATTTATATTTTTTCCCAAAGTCCTAGTGTTATTACTTTCCGAGATATAGCCGATTACCTCCTTAGGTGGAACACCCGGTACGTAGCCTATAGAAGAAAATATCATTTTTAAGATTACACTTTTGTTTTAGTGATGGCCGCTACTATGAGATTGTAAAAGCCAACTTTGAAAGAGCAGACAGAATGACAGTTGTTAGAACACTAACAAACTGTCGGGTGTCCAACTACTATCTACTGTCAAATTATAGAGACCTAGTTTTTAACTAATTCTATTAGCTAGTTTGCCTGGCAAAATAAAACAAACAAACTATGTATGTTATATTGTATATTATCTATTAAATATAAATTAAAAAGAGTGTCAGTATCATTGTTCAAGGCTAATAAATTAACAAACTTTCCTTAGAAACAATGTATGAAGTCAGAATAAAGGATCAAGTTATAGTGTTTCTCTGTACAATATTTTCCTATTTACAAGTAGTTTAAGCTAAATACTAATTGCGTTATAAACAGCCTTTATTAAACTCCAAATATCTTTGCAAGATGCAGAGTCATATTGACTTTGAAAAAACTATTTACAGATTATGTATAAAAAAAGATAAAAAAAAAATAAAATAAAACAGCAATTCCATAAGGCAATAAACGAGTTAAGTATATTCCTTATCCAAAATAAAACACCACAAAAAATAATATACAATTCACAAGTTTATCACTAGCCATTATTACGTTTTACACCAAAATTACCCGACATAGTTTGTAGACTGTTTTAAATAAATCCAACATTAATAAATTGACCAAAATGTCATCACAACAATTATAATTATGAAACTATCTAGACAGTTTTTAACACTATCGTTTTTAAACAACAACACTGCTGTAGGTAAGTATCTATTTCTTTAATCATATTGATATTAGTCTCTACTCTTTGAATATAAAAGTTTGGCAAATATGCTGAAATAATCTGCTCCTAAATTATCAGATACAATGCACATCCTTTATAGTCTAAAAGTCGAATGGAAGTCATATCACGCTTTGGTTAAAAATATCCGAAATTGATAATTGGGTCCTACCATTTAAAATTTTTAATAAAAATGGTAATAACAATCAAGTTGTCAAACACTGTCAAAAGGTCGTATCTGCAAAAACACGGTTTGGTCTTATCTGTCCTAGAAATAAGGTATAATACGTATTTAATATTTGTTATATCTATAAAAATATAACCAAACTCAAGTTTAAATGTCGTATCTTAAAAATACTATGTTCTTTTGTCGTGTTGGTCACTAAAGCGCGATTTATACTTTGACGCTTGACGCTTGCCGATCACGTTGACGTGGTCGGTTGAAGATTGAAGAATAAGAAATATATACACCCATTTATACTTTGACGCTGACGCATGACGTGACGTTCCAGATAAACCAATTTTAACTTTTGATGCTCACTGCTCGTAGAAATTCCGTAGAATATGAGGTAACAGCCAATAGGACGCGACAGTATTTGCACGTGATAGCTAACTGTCAATACTGCTCTTTCATATTTGTATAATATTTGTACTTTATTATGTCGTCTTCTGTTTATGGGTCTAATTTTATACTGCCTTTTTCGCTTTTGTTTCTTTTTAAGTAATCCTGCTGCTGAACACAACAAAATAATGAGGTTATGACATGAAAATGTTGAACGTCAAGCGTCAAACTATAAATGCACCAAAAATGGAATTCTACAAGCGTCACCGTCAAACTTCAAACGTGATCGTCAAGCGTCAAAGTATAAATCGCGCTTAACGACTGTTAAATGTAGCACTGCTACCCTAAAAATATGGACAAATCCAATGACATTTACGCGTCTTCGGAGTCTTTGAGGTTATGTTATAGTTAACAAACAGCTCTTAACCTGTTATGTGCATGCAAATGTTAAATTATGTCTTACAATTGAAATCATTATAATACATGTGGACCTCATCGTACTACATTGTTAACCTTTTTAAGAAAGCTATTTGACTTTTATGTTAAATTAATTAATTTTCCCTTGAACTACTTATTAGGTTATGTTGGAAAGATACAAAAAGTTATTAACTCTGGCGCTAAATAGAAATTTAAAACTAAAAACCCAATTAATTTAGATACTGTTCTGTTAACAAATAGGAGAAAATTAAGTAATGATACAACTGGGCCTGATTTTCAATTACATTCGCAGAAATTGTCGGTAAATATTTCAGAACAAAAGCAGACTCAGGAGTTCTAAGTTAGTTGAATTAACCAGAACATTTCAGACATTTTTATGTGAGGTAGGTAATTTAAGTTAAAAAAAGTTGGGTACCTTGTTTGTGACATATATTTTAATTTTAATTTACAGATTCTCCAAGGACAGGGCAAGTAAATATTATCTGAGATAATGTTAAACAGGATAAAATTTTAATTTCTGATAAATCTCCTTCATTGATAAAAGATATTTCGGAAGATATTCCCCAAAATGTAGTAAAGTCGGCTTCCACTTAACTAGGCGCGTTATGAATTTATCATAGAGAAACTTATATAGTTTTGTCTTGCTCAAACCAAGATTAAAACGGCATTATAAGGTATCCGTAATATAAACGCGATAAACTTATTGGTTATTTATGAATCGGAGAGAAAAGCACATCTAATTTTCAGTAATTATCAAAATGTGTTGAAGAACACTCCCGTATTACATAATGTCGTGAATAGGCTCCCTAGTTTTGACAAACGTGTCATTTATTAAAAATATTGTGACATAAAATGACGAATATAAATCGGTTTGCAGGTTTTTTGCATCTCCAGGCGAAAGAAATGGTTCTTAATTTAATAGATTATTTTAAAAATGAACAGAAGGATACTGAAACCGGCGAGTTATTAAATCCCAAGTTTATTAAACAGAAAGTCTCGGAAGCACTAAAACTAAGTTTAAGATCAATACAGAGGATTGTTCATCAAAGTAGTAGAAGTATACCAATGAAGAAAAAGCAACGACGATCAAGGAAAACGAAGAGTGAAACTTTACAGGAAGGTAAAAAAATTGATCTAAGGAATGTTATACGACTTATATGCATCACAAGTTGATATAACGCTTTCAGTTTTGAAAGATGCTTTGAAGGAACGAGGTATTTTAGAAATAGGTCTCAGGTCATTGTCACCGCTAATAAAAAACTTGGGATTTCGTTATAGAAAGAACTGCAACAGAAGATATTTGTGCAAACTACCAAGAATTGCAAGCGAACGAGTCAAATTTTTGAAAAAATATGTTGAAAATTATTATCAAAGTTTAGAAAAGTAGTTTTTCTTAGATGAAACTTGGGCATTTTCGAATGGAAATGGGTCTAAATCATGGCAAGACGACTCGGTGAAATCAGTAAAATGAAAAAGAGGTTGTGGTTCGGGAAAACGTTAAATTATATTAAATGCTGGCTCATCTACTGGTTTTATAAAAAAAGCGAGTTTAACTTTTTCCTCTAAATCAAAGAGCGCCGACTACCACGATAACATGCAATAATTTATACAATAGTTCAGTTCAGATAAATGTACACAAAAATATTCAAAATTATATACAATGTAAAATGCAGACCAGCTCTGACCTTTTAATTTTTCTCTATTAAACAACCACCCCCATTTACAGACCAACATTTGATTCCCGAGGGTGGTCGCTAGTCAGAGGCTTTACTGTATATTGTGTATCTAATTTTCTACCATCATTTTAGTTGTGTTGACCGTGTGCAACAATACGAACGCACCCCTGAGAAATTAATTTTGGAACGAGACCCGTCACCCGTCATTTTTATTATGACTGATAGTTTCAAATTAATTATTAACCCATCAACATTCAATTTTATGGAAAATCAGCTGTCCATATACCGCACATTTTTGAAACCTTTGATTCTACTAATTTGATTCAGAGATCATCTAGTTAAGTAGAAGCCGACTTTAAGTATTAGCTTAACTCCAGAAAATAAATATCCGTCATTGAATATAGTGGAAGAAGAAGAAATTGCTCAAAATGTTGTTAATATTACGAAAATATGAAACAAAAATAAACCAAAAAAAGAACTGAGTGATAAAGAATGCTGTATCCTCACAAGAAAAAAACAAAAGAGAATTGACAAAGTTTCTTATGTGTAGGAAATATTTAGTTATTAATATTTTCTAAATAAATTCGTTCATTTTATTTATCTCCTTCGTTTAAGATACTTCAAAAATTTATTATATAAAAACATGTAAATACTATGACAGTAGGTCGTATCTACCATATACGATAATTAGACTTAGGTTTGATATTTTCACCTAAAGATAGCGCTATTCGTCGAATAATATCTATGGGAACAATTGTCGACACAATTGAAACTATAGCAATTATTCTGAGAATAAAGATATTCAGACGTGAAAGTACCGGACCTTAGGAAATTACATTAACAAAAATATTGCTTACTAAGCCCATAAGTCGTATCTACAAAATTATAAATACTTCTCTTAACCGATAAACTAAATTATTGGTAAGGTACATGTCTACAAAAATTTCCGTATCTACCTGAAAATATTTTAAAGTTGGAATGTTTGTCACACAAAAGTTAATTCTGAAAAATGTTAGAATATCAGATACGACATTTTGTTTTGGGACGGCAGAACAGCTCCCTCTAGCGTCCATTAGAAAAATAATTAAGACATAGTTTACAATGCAAGCGGTAAAAAAAAAGCTCTTTTCAACGAGATTAATTTTGTTAAATTCGGTTAAGCCAAACCGAAATTATCAATCCAAATGCTTGAACAACAATTATGTAAGTTTACTCGGTATTAGGATGCAAATATTTTTAATACACAATTGGCCATGGGCGTTATGCCCCCTAAGATATAGCCGGCCTCCTATCATGTTGAATCACCTGGTACATTTGTTTTAAAACAACATTTGAAGAAATAGGATTTTTCGATTAAATTTGATAGCATATCGACCAACCTAATCTATAAAGTTTCAAAAGTTCTAAAGCACGCTCGTCGTGAAAATACCTACTTACTTATTAATAATTAATAAAAAAACACATCTTTGAGCGCGGCAAATTTCAATTTAGGAGACTTTTAACCAAAGCTCGATGACATGACATACCGTCGGCTCTCCCACTATTACAAACAATAAACTATCTTTTTAAGATTCACCTATTTACAAATTGATAAATAAATAATAATTTTTTCTCTGTCCCTTCTAACTCAAAATCTTAGTCATCTTAAGATAGGATGTTTTATTGAGTTTAAAAAATTGAGGAATCAATTCTATATTTAATCCATCCCTTAGGATATCTTAAGACAAGACACCAATCCTATCCTAAGATAAGTACAATGGAAGAACCACCGCAGTTGTCCCCAACCTATACTAACAACGTTTAAAACCATTTTTCAAAGCCAATACGGTTATAAATTATTGTTTCCTCAACACTCTCAAACTCTATTTTAAACACTAACCCTAGATCACATTAAAAGTCTTATCACCTGTTATGATGCTCCTCTTCAACAACTGGAATTGGTGGTATCGGCTCTTGTGCATTATCCGGTTTTTTATCGTCATTGTCAATAAGGTGTAAAATCTCATGACACAGAGGGCATCTATCTTGGACATAAAGCCACTTCCGAAGGCACACTCCGTGAAAGTAGTGCTTGCACTTTGTAATTTTCGCACTGTGCATCTCTTGATAGCAAATGGCGCATACGTCGTCCAAGCTCTGCAGTTGATCCCTGTCTGCTTCAGGCAAACTTTCTATTTTATTAACGGCAGTTCTGCGTTTCATGAAGACAGACCAGCCCGCTTTGGCATCACACCAAATGTTAAAATAGGCATGGATGCACATCATAACAGCTCTTATAGCGCTACCACTTTCAAATAGAAGGATCCAAGCACCGTTAAAGAAAAGGAATATGCCGAAGCAAAATTCGATGGTATTGCCAAATGATCTGATATAGTATATGTAGTCGTCCAACTTCTCCCAGAACGTTTCCCTCCTGGCGTCATATAGGAACAAACAATAAATAGCAAGGGATACAAAAACTTTGACTATGACTTCAATGCTAAAGGCAGTCACGGCAAGAAGCCAAGTAGAGGTCTCTTGTGTAGTCCAAAGTAAGAACATTAATGTTAGGGATAAAAGAACCAAGGCTGTGCATACTATCAAAGCATGAGCGTGTCTGCGTATTGAAGGGTTATGAGATGCACTGAGACTCATCAACAGAGGATTAACAATATTATGGGTAAAATGTAAAAGTGCTGTAAATAGCAAGCAGAAGTTACGACATAGTCTGACGAATCTGACTTCAGGCTCAAGACCAGTCAATCCAGTCTGAAGTGCCAAAATATAAAAAACGATAGCTGAAACAGTCCCGAAATTTTTGTCATTTTCATCTTCAGTCAATAGGATCCATTGGAAAAATTTACCAATGTAGTTGCAAATGTAGGAAACGACACTAGTCAATCCAAGGACTGCAGTTAAAGTGTCACAACCAGTAACTAACAAATACTTAAGAAGTCTAAAGTAGGGAGAGTACCCATCGTCTATATCCCAATATCCAGAAAAAATAAATATTCCAGCATGTTCGATAGTTCTCAATACCCAAAAAGTGCGTAGAACTTCTGGAACATTTAGTCGGAGCCATTCGTTTTCGACTAAAGCAGAAACACCAAAGTTTGAAATGAATGTTTTGGCTTGAACATAACCAGAATAAAGAGAATTTGAAATGGCCATAAAAGACGACCACAACACAAATTTGATTATAGCTATCGGTAACAAAGCAGAAAATACGGGGCTATATCTAAGCAACGTTTCGGAAACTGGTAAAATTGAGAAAAACGATGGAATTAAAAATGAGATCGGCAAAAGCTTTTGAATGGTAGAGTATCGAGGTCCCAAATGTATATTTATAAAAATAAAGGCTAGAATTGTTTGTAATACGTAATTTTCCAATACCTGGTACATCCATCCTCTTTCTTCTAAGATTTGCTTCAAATTAAAATTATAAATAAAGTCTAAAGGAGCAATGGTTTCATTCAAGTGGTCCGCATTCAACATAATTGTTTTTACAGTTCTTATGTTTGTGAAGTATGAGGCCAATACTAATCCTACAGACATTAGATACAAATAGACCACCATGAGATGTTTTGTGTTTAAGACGAACATGCACATTGCTGATACGCATCCTGAAAAAAAAAATAGGTTATAGAATAGAATAATTAAACAGTTTCATTTGTTCTACAAAAATCCTTAACAGGGTAAGACCACAAGATAAATTACAACAATTTATAGAATATAAAATCATTAGGTAACTAAGTAGCTAAATATAATAGAAATAAAGTTAGACTTAAGACTGAACCCTGAGGCACAATGCATAATAAATAAATAAATAAATATTGATATATGAGATACGTTGTTTACTGGATGACACCCCGCTTAAGAGAAACAAACTAATCATGTTCTAAGAGAAAATATTCAATCCATTCAGAAGCGATTCCACGAAAGCCATAAACTGAGAGTTTCTGCAGCAGTATCTCGTGGCTCACGCAGTCAAAAGCCTTTGATAAGTCACAAAACACTGCCGCCGAGGTCTCTCTTTTGTTGATACTCTGAAATAAGTGTGACAAGAAATTAAACATACTCTTGCCCTGTTGAAACTCATACTAGTGTTGATTTAATATCTTATGCACTTCTAGGAAAGAGGTAATACATTTGTGAGCAAGGGTTTCAACTTAAGGTCAACCGGCACAATTTATCATATTGGGCACCTCAAAATCCTCACTGGATGAGTATTATGCCGAATCAACATCCTTGGTCAGTTAATACCTGGTGTGGTGTCTGAGATAGAGTCATTGGACCATATTTTTTTGACTGTCACCTAAATGGAGAAATATTTTTTCAAGGAACGACTTGGCACAACTTCTGGATAATAACGCAAATTAGCACGAAACCATAGTTCTTCAGCAAAATGGTGCCCCCACCACAATTTGTGCGACAAGCTCGAGATACACTAAATGAAATGTTTGGAAATAGATGGATTGGTCGTTGTGGTCCTGTAAGCTGGTCTGCAAAGTCACCAGACTTAACCCCATTAAATTTTTCCTTGTGGGGTTTTATAAAAAATAAAGGCTATACCACTGACAACACCAGAAAATATGAAAGATCGGATTCGGGTCAGGGTGTAAATATCAAAAATGTTTTAAAATCTGTTCTCCAACCTAAGTACCTATTGGCGTCCTAAAATTTGAATAAAATATTTACAGCCGTTTTTCGGATTTTGCATTGTAACACTTTAAAATCCTTACCCTTTATACCGTTTTTATAGGATGCACTTATTTTATTCTAATGAAATATTAAATTATCCTGTCTATCTACCTACAAAATGAAAATATCACAAAATGTTCTAGTAAAAAAACCCAAAGATGCTGGAAGCTGTAGCCTAATTTGTCATGACTTACTTAGTTCTATTCGAGTTCTATTTGATTATATTATGTATACTATTGTCTCGACTATTGTTAATATTTTTTGCATTTGAATTTGAAATTTTTATTAAGAATAAAATTATCTAAAACAAGGAATTAAATAGGTACCTAAGCTATTTTATCAAGTATTCAAATCTTGATTCAATCCTACATCTATTTATTTCTTGGCAGTAGCCTATATAGCCTGTCTTTAAATGTTTCTAAAACATTACCAATAATAGGTATCTTGGGACACCTGCCATTGTATTGTATTTCTCAGATCATCAATAAAATTATATTTGAGGGTCAGCTGAAGTCTTTTGACTTTACATTCCCCCATAGAAAAAAAATCTAATGGTGTAAGATCCTGTAAGATCCCACTTCTACCACTTGACTGCCCAGGAAACATTTCATTAAAATAATTTATAATTTCTTCAATTTAAATTACCTTCTTAATACAAATTTTTCGCGATGAAAATGAGATGACTGATAACCATCTGGTTCCAACAAGATGGTGAACAATCACACTTTGAGAGCAATGTTCAAAATATTATCTGATAAAAGTGATAAGTAAGTATAAAAACTTGCTTAAGTGGTATTGAATGAGTAAATAACTACCCCTGGAGTTTAACCAATAATTTAACTATGATTTGAACTAATTTAAGGGCAAATTTCTTGCCTGATCCAAAAGCTAGAAAGTTTAGAATCCTCTACACACATGAAAAGCAAATTACAGAAAAAAAAAATTGTGTATTCCAATAAATTATTGTACCTATTCAATAGAAACAATGCTATGTAATGTCAACAGGCAATTAAATTCACAAATTCACTTAACTACCTACTACATGACCCTTAATCACTATGTAGACTATTTTTACAGATTAAGAGACGAAGTTTTAAATTAACTTTAGGGAAACAAAGTCAAATTATAATCTTTAAGATGAGAAAAACATGTTTAGAATATTATGAACTAGAGGTACCTATGCATTTTTCTTTTGGAATATTTGTTGTCCTTATTGGTCGTACATACTGGTATAGGGTGACATGTTATTTATTTTTGTTTTTTTGTTTACTTAAATAACTATGGAAGTGCCAAATAGTTTAGATGTATACTGGACATAAATAAGAACTTAAGAGGTCCTACAAAACGTCTTATTTTTGCCCTTATACCACCTACCAAAATAGTCGATACATTACTATGCATCTTTAATGTGTTTTTAAGAATACAGCTGTAAATATTTAAAGACAGTTATTGTACCCGTTTATCAATTAAAATGATTTAGCACAAATTAATGCACGAATGTCAACAATTTAGGTATACATTATCATAAAAACATGTACTTAACAATACTAACCTATGGCTCCAAGCAGCACCCTTATCACAGACAACAGTATGTATTTAGAAACTTTTGCATCAAATGCAAGATACGATGTTGTATTGGCAAATGTGCTTTCTACTTTTTCAGGTTTAACCACTAAATATGTTAAATCATGGGCTGAAAGATCTTGATACTCTGACAATCCAAGTCCAATTTTTAAAATTTCATCGATCACAAACAACGGTGGCACTCTCAACAACACCTCCACTAATCCTAAAACTCTTGCTCGTAGCGACATTTCATCGCAAATATTTTTGTTCGTGTTTAGTTACAATGGTTTATTTTGGTGTATGGACGAGTTTTTGGCAAAAATATTAAACTAACGTCATATTTTTATGAAATCTCCATACTTTACTTGCAGTCAGCTGCCAATGTCAAATTAACAGATACAGTTTCCTATATCAGTGGTATTTGTATCCTAAAATACAAAAATCCATTTATATCAATAAAATTATAAAATAAAAAAATATGTATGCTTCTTACATGAGAATTATGAAATCAATAGTCTGCTAGCAGATAATTAGCCCTATGATCAAACACTCAAGTTAACTCTAAACGTTCTTTCAAATTTCAAAATTACCTGTTTTTTAACCACAGTAAAAAATTAACAAGTAGGCCTTTTCGGTTGTTGTCATGGAAACAGTACGTTAAAAGTTAACTTGTGTATTTGATCATAGGGCTGTATAACAGTATTGTTCTTAAAAGTCAATAATTTTGTCTCTTGAACATAAAAATAATCTATAGACTGGAACGTAGGATTTTACGTTCGAGAACTGCGTAGTATTTCTTATTCTTCCAATTCGCTCGAATGTCGCTAGATGTCGGCAGGAGATTTATATTCTAATAAATTCGCCTTGTACAAGGACTATTCAAAAACAATCATAATTTTATATTATTATAAGGGTCGACCAATATGTTTCTTTAAAATTCAGTTATTACCAGTGGTGGTTCGTGGGTTGGTAGTTGGGTTCGGCAGGAGCGCTGAAGATGCAAAAATAGTGTCAATTAATCGGCGCAAAACAGAGTGATTATTTTTAACAATTTCGTTGTTTTTAACACTTTATTCTAATCGAGCTTCATTATTAAGAGTCAAATGGCATTCTTTTCAATAGCCCGAAACAGTTTTTTAAATTGTCGTAGCAAACTTCTCACCACGGATTTTAATGTTTTCCTTTTTTAATTGAATTTTGAGAAAATTTTTAAGTATAAAAATTTTCACATTTCCACTAAAATATCACTTGTACAGGGTCTTCCAACGAGGACTGAACAGGGGCTCATTTTTGAGCTTAATTGTATTTAAAGAAAAATCCAAAATAGCCAATCGATGTCCTTTTTCCTGCAGAATTCAAAAATGAAACCAAAAATTTATTTGAACCAGAAACAAAAGAGTTACGCTATGGATAAGTGTTTTTTAAATGGAACATAGCTTTTTTTATACGATTTTTGGAACGAGTGATTTTTTTTTTGTCTGTTCTGATTAAAATATTTAATATTGTGACAGCTATTTTTATTAAATTTTAATGTTTTATCCAGTATAATTTAACTTTAACCTGTTTGAAACATACACTAGGTAATAAGGGTTAATCACCTTTGAATCCTTCAAAGTCAAAAAGTTTGACAAATTTACTATAATATTGCCGAAATGAAATATTCATTAGATGAGAGATTGCAGATTGTTATCTTGTTCTACAAATGCCAAGAAAATGCAAGAGAAGCAAGGAGAAGATTTATTGCAAATTTTCACAGAAATATATCCGTCAATACTATTCTAAGGATAAAGAACCTATTTGAGGAAAATAAAACATTACATGACAGAAAAAGAAATCCAACTCTATACTAATTAAAAAAAAAAACATTAATAATTTAATTGTTTAATGTGACCTACGTTGTTCTCGAAACATGTGCGATAACCTCTTTGTAGTCTTTCCAAACTTGCTGTTATACTGTGATTTTCCTGGTTAAGGCGATTTATTTCATTCACAATTTTCTGCATGATCTCTTCAATATCGTGGTTTCGCTGCTTGTATACCACGTTCTTTAAATGGCCCCAAAGAAATGTGTCTAATATTGACAAATCGGGACTATTGGGTGGCCAAGCATAGGTTCCATTTCTACCAATCCATTTTTCACGGCGTCCGTTTAAATATTGAGTAACCTCACGCACGGCATGCGGAGGGGCCCCATCATGTTGCCATATTAAATTTTGATATTCTTCCAATGGTAAATCTTCCAAAAAGTTCTCAATTTCGTTTTCTAAGAACTCGTAGTATCTCTGTCCATTTAAAGTCCCGTTAAAAAATATTGGTCCCAAAATTCTATTATTTTTTATGCCACACCAAACATGGATTGAAGTCCTTCCTTGAAATTTAATTGTCTGAAATTTTCTTGGATTTCCAACGGCCCAGTGATGATTATTATGTCTATTGAAAACCCCCGATGTTGTGAATGTGGCTTCGTCAGTCCATAAGATATTTCTGAATAAATTAGGGTCTTCGTTTTCTTTCCGAATCACAATTTGGGAAACAAATTGGAAGCGAAGTTCTTTTTGTGCCGGTGTTAGATGTTGAAGTGGAAGGATATGATCAGTGCCGGATTATACCGAGTGACGCCTATACGCTAAAATGGGCTTGCCGCCCACGTAAGGCTGGCATTTTCCCGAATTTCTGGTCTACCTTATCGATATTTTGAGGTTACCAAGGCCTTGGTATATCATGTCTGAGTGTTCTCTTTTCGGATTGGCTAATTCGAGGAACGGGAAAAGGTGTATTTCCATTGAAAAAAAAATCTTCGGAATGATTTTCGATAATTTCCCTATCCCTTAATATATTACTACAGAATATTTCATTTCGGCAATATTATAGTAAATTTGTCAAATTTTTTGACTTTGAAGGATTCAAAGGTGATTATACCTTTATTACCTAGTGTATGTTTCAAACAGGTTAAAGTTAAATTATACTGGATAAAACATTAAAATTTAATAAAAATAGCTGTCACAATATTAAATATTTTAATCAGAACGGACAAAAAAAAATCACTCGTTCCAAAAATCGTATAAAAAAAGCTATGTTCCATTTAAAAAACACCTTATCCATAGCGTAACTCTTTTGTTTCTGGTTCAAATAAATTTTTGGTTTCATTTTTGAATTCTGCAGGAAAAAGTACATCGATTGGCTATTTTGGATTTTTCTTTAAATACAAGGAAGCTCAAAAATGAGCCCCTGTTCAGTCCTCGTTGGAAGACCCTGTACAACTCATAATCCTTCCTCAAAGACTTCCTAAACCAAATAAAATGTTTTTGGAAGGATTATGTGATATTTTAGCGAAAATGGCGAAATTAAAATATAAATTTCCAAACATCTTTTTCTTTGCGACAAAAAAAAACTTTGGATTTGCGATCAGCGACCTCAAATTAGATTAAATTAGGAAAATTAGCGAAAAATTCGCTGTATGCGCTAATCCAAATAATTACCCTCCCCTTGCCTCCCGCGTTAATTAAATTCAACATTTTAGGGGTTGGACGATCATCATTTTTTATTTAAATTAGTCTATCGAACGAGAGAGATAAAAATCCACATTTTATTATGCTTAAAATATATTGAAGAAGAACACTTTTTACCTCAGTTTTAACTTAGTTTTCCATGCCGTTGCATGTGTTGCCCTCAATTTTTTCGGAATATCCAAAGAGAGGATACTCTATTTATATTTTAAAGCACTTAGGTACCTGAGGTCCTAATGTTAAAAAAACCAAACTGAAAGTTCTATTATTCAACAGACAATACTCACTCTGACTAATTTGACACTAATTCGGTTCTTTTCTTTCAAGAATAATCACAACAACTTTAAAATCAATAGATCGATATACAAAATCTTTCCCGTTGATAATGAGTAAGTATTAGACATAACAATAGCCTCAATTTGAATTTAGCGGCAGGTACGTAGGTGCCGAGCCTGGGTTTTAACTTCGAACGTGGCTCGATACATGGTGTATGTTTGGTTGCCTATCTTCAAGCCTGAAATTCTATATACTTTTCCATACTGATATTCCTATGACAGGGTAGGCATGCCGACCCCAGTCCGGGTTGCTGAAAAGTAAAACAATTTATTTTATGGTTGCTCTAGTTTGCGAGTATGACATTGGAAGGCTGATTTAAAAAGTGGAGCGGTTATTCGCTGGAAGTTTGAGAGTCATTAGAATGCAAATTGATGTAGATAAATAATATAACATACTGTCTCTTGTTCGTTACACATTGGGTCGGCACTGCCGAGCCTGCCGCCTCTGAAAAGCCGCCACTGTAATTATCACGAAAGAATAATTTAATATTCAACGTATATTAAGGGCGGCGTTCAAACACGCCCCTGAAAACCCTGTGGTGTGGGGGGGGGGGAAGGGGAGGGGGTACTCGTGTTTTACGTTTTTTTTTTTAAAGTAGGTATCTTACTAACCTTTTCTTAAAATAGTTAAGGCAAAACTTTTAAATTTTTTTTTTGCTTTATTAGGGAGAGCGCCCATCAAAGATGTGCACATTAAGTGAAGAGATAATAATATGAGGTGCGCATGAGGTTGGTATGAAATGCAGCGTACCAAGTTTTTATATGCAATGACGCATATACAGAAGCACATTCTATGGTTCATTTTATCGAAAGCGAAAGTCACAAAGAGCTGCTGAAGTAGAAAAACCAGCGAATGTGATGAAAAAGTTTATTTGTAGTGAAAGCGCCATCCCTTATACTCATAACTCAACAAACAGGTCATCATTGGTATCCGATTCGCCTCAGGTAGGTGCCTACGCAAATAGTAATAATAATTTATACAACTTATTAAAGCAATCAGCAAAAACATTTAGAATAGTTTCAGTTGTATGGTATTTTTAGGAGGATGTTGTTGGCATTTCACAATCGTGTGACATAGTTGTTCAGTTGAAAGAAATACAAATCAGTGATGAGGAAAATGAATCACATTCTGATGATGAAAAACCAAGAAAAATTCATAGAAATGACAGAATCACCAGTTGAAGTAAGCAAATAATGATAACGATGATTATGAAATTCGCAGTAGTACCTAACTGTATTTAATATCTTGCAGATGCCAATATCTCAAGAGAAGTTGTTAGTGCCACACGATCCTCGAGCATGGCCGATACACATTACAGGCAATATTGGTCAAATTTTAGTTCAACGTGGTCCAGAAAAAGGTTTAAATATTTTGCCTGCGATAAAGTATAATCTACACCAGCTGCAATAAAACCAGTTAAGTTCTCAAGGACTGTGCCTTAATAAAATACTGCATTTTTTAATGTTATTAATAAATAGAATCACTCAGCCACTGGCGCCTGTAATAAGATTCTTAAAATGTTCAATGTTCAATCAAAGTCATTTGAACAACTTCTGCTAGGCATTGTCAGAACTGCAATAACAACTAGAAAGTGGCGAATATGTACTGGAGCTGAAATTATAACAACAAAAGATTGTCGAATAATTAACAGATGAAATTGAAGAAGAATCTAAAGAAGAAGACGTAACTCCAGCTGTTGATGTAATCGCCGATGACTACGTATAATTGTTAACTATACAACGGAGTATTCTACCTAGGTCAGGTCGTTTCAATTAATGACAATGGACATTCTATCAGAGTTAGGCATATGGAGAGGTGTGGCAAGACTAACTTTTGTGGCGTTGGCCAGGCAAGGAAGACTCTGTAGACTACAATCCTGACGACTTTGTTAAAATTATTAATAAACCTATGTTAAAAATCAAAAGAAACATGTACGACATACCTAAAATGTGCTGAATAAAATAAATGCGTTCTGATTCAGTTGTGTGATATTTTAATTGTCATCTTTTCTATCAATTTGCAAAACTTCATATCTTAGGAAGCGTTTATAATAACTGTATCAAATTTGGGCACCTTTTTAAAGAAGGCCCGATGAAGGGTCCAGTTACCCCGCCATAATTTCCATACTCTTCATACCCGAAATATAGACAGGTGGCCCAGTTACCCCATTAAATTGGGGTAACTGGGCCCACTGCAAATAAATAAAAAAAAAGTAAGTTTTAGTAAAAAAAGACAGATATATCTCAAAAATTTGTTAACAGTGTATTATTGTTAATCGTCTTATCGTTATATAGCTAAATTATCATAGACATATATGGAAAACGATACTGAAGATATCTTACATAAAATTGTGAAAGTTGCAAAACTAGTGTTAGTTTACCCTACATTGCCTTACATTTATTTTTATATTTTATTAATGTAGCTTTTTAAAAAAGGCAAGTAAAGAGCTTGAAACTTACTTCACCTGTACCTATATTTAATCATACCTATAGGTAACACCTATATAGATAAGTTACTGTCATTGAACATTCAAATTAAAAATATTTTCTAGCATAAACATTATAAAAATAACTCCTAAAAGGTCTACTGACTTTTGGTTTTATTTAAATGCAGTATAAAAGAGCACATGCTTTACATATGAATTATGAGCTACCTATACTTTTAGGTCGTACTAAAAAACGGCACCTTTCAAACATCTTGTGGAGCGGTACGTAAAGATGCTCATAATTTAAGTAGGGAGCAAAGCAGATTTATGTTTAAGGTGTTAAGGCGGATTGACTCAGTCGGAAACTTTTGAAATTTTTTTTACTAAAATAAAAAATTCCCCCTCATCGAACTTCTTCTGGGATTTACTGATTTTGTGTATGCTTCTCATGTAATTATGTAACCACCTACAAACACATAAGAGACAGGCTCTTACCTACACCTAGGCCTTAATAAGATGTAGTAAGCATGGTATCAAAATTTTAGTGAGTTTGTGTATTTCGTCCACTGTTTGTATTTGCTAAATGACGAGATTTTCAGCTGTTTTGGATACTTTATGTTAATTTGAAAATCAATAGCGTACGTTTCGACATACAGTCAATGTCATCTTCAGGGCCAGATAATACTCCAAAGGGTACACTCACTTATCACAAATATTGTTGCTACACATACAACATTAATCGAATAACAATATAACTAATAATTCACATTAAAATAATAGAATCTGTCATTATTACATCTCATTAATGCATGCATCTAACTTATGGACAAGCATCTGGCAAGCCTGTAGATGCCAAAAGAATTTATTCTGATACAGTCGCAGTGTGCCGCATCAAGGAACCATTGAAAGGGTGAACATTTGGGAAAACACTTAAATGCAAGAATATTAAAAATGTACCTACTTTACTTCAGCAGATTTTCCAATTGGGTGCCCTGTACCTCTATATATTTTCTTAGCCGTCGGATGTTTTCTCGATGTACTTAAAACAACATTTTAGGATTGTCTCGAATTTCGTTGAAATGGTGTGTTATTCTTTCTATCAGATCTTCCCTGATGTGAACTGGCGTCGAAAGTAGTGTCGTAATGGGAAGAAGCACAACCCCCCTCCACTTTTTATGACCTTGACCTTGACCTAACCCGAATGACCTTGGATGACCTTGATCTAACCCGGATGACCTTGACCTTGGATGACCTTGAGCTAACCCGAATGACCTTGGATGACCTTGACCTAACCCGAATGACCTTGGATGACCTTGACCGAACCCGAACGCCCTTGACCTTGGATGACCTTGACCAAACCCGAACGCCCTTGACCTTGAATGACCTTGACCGAACCCGAATGACCTTGGATGACCTTCACTAACCCGGATTTGACCTTGACCTTGAACTTGACCTTGACTTTGACCTTGACCTTGAACTTGACCTTGAACTCGACCTTGAGTAGCTTGACCTTGACTTTCAAGGAATCACCTTGACCTTGAGCATGCGTTGTTTCTGGTAATATTCCCCCTCCTATGACTTTGAAATTGGATATTATAAATATGGAGCTCTTTCGAAAGGAATACCATAGTCATACAGGCATTGCTTGTTGTTGCCTTGAAATAGAAGAATTGTGTTTGTGGTGTGTTTTGTGAAAGTTATTAAAGGTATTTTATTACATATTTTAATAATGAGTCTTTCACAGCAGACTTTGGTTGAAATTAATAATATGATAAACAAAGATGTTGAATTTCTTGAGCACCGAAAAATTTCAACACTAACGGTGGGAAAAATTTATGTTATAAAACAGATATCATTTGTTTCAACACGTTTTGGTAAAAGTATTCTTGTTACTTTGTATGATACAACACATAATGTAACATTTCAAACTTTCTTACCCAAGCGTGTTGCTGAAACATTATCAGAGGCAACTGTTGACATAATGAATAAATCAAATGATAAATTTACCCTAACATATTTGGGGCAAAGCTCACATGTATTTTCTGGGGGTAATACTAAAGCATTAATAAATTTTGGGTGTTTAGAGTAAACAATGTTGTGTAAAGAATATTTTAATCTATAGTTTATCATATTTTTAATTTTAATTGATAATGTAATAAAAGTGTAATACCTAGTATCATAAAACACAATCACAATCTCATTATTCTATTGTAGATGTGTGACAATGTTGTTGAAAAACAAGATACGTATATAAGTTGGTTAGCATGCAAATTAAGACGTATGGCTCAAGATATACTACAGTTTTCGATGTTTGATGGTTCCTGTTTGGATTCAACTAGCTGTCAGTACAGAAAGTATGTGCGTGATGCAATCAATTTTATGGCTGGTGCGCATCTATGTGGACAATATCTCTACGGATCCATAAACCTGAGTCAATTTTGTGCTGAAATGATTGATAATGATCTTGCCAAGTTTGTCATTCATATACCAGATCTACCAAGTGATTTGGTAACAAAATTTAATTTGGTTGATTATGTGGATCCCGACGATATTACTTATATCGTAAAAGATGGTGTAGTCATCCGCAGCGATGGTGCAAATGGTTGTGAAATTATGGACAAAGTAGAAGATCAAGAAAAGTAAAATTAATTATTGGAACAACTTTTATTTGTAAAAACACGTTCTGTACTATATTTCCATAAACCAGTATAATATATAATATAATATATAAATGTATGTATTATTATAAATAATGGTCATGTTTAAAAATAAATGTTATGGTTTAATATATAAATAAAACCAATAGGAAATAAATTGTTTGTAGTAAAAGCATTGTTTTATTTTTCCCAACATAACAAACCCTATATAAGCGTTTGTAAGATGAAAACCTTATGAAGTTGTATAAGTAGAAGGTAAAATAGCAAATTAGTTTAGTTTAATTTGAGGATGAGTCGAAGTAACAGCACAGTTGATAAGTTTGGACGTAAGAAACCCAATGAAAAATGTCGGTTTTTACGTGGACCACCTGGAAATGGATTCAGGCTTACTCTCGATGATCAGTATGATATGCGAGGAAAATCCCTAGAGAATGTTGCATCACCTAAAAAACCAAATGATGCTGCTACTCAAGAATATGTTCTCACTCAACATGATCTTCTGCGTATACAACTAACTGCTGTATTTGTTAAGAAATTATCAGATCTGCGCATACAATTTAATGATATTACTGATCACCGATTCATAGCATTGAATACAGAAGTTGCTCGAAGATTCAATGAAGTTCAAAAAGAAAAAAAAGAGTATGAAAACAAAGTTGGGAAGATGATATTGGCTCTCGAACAACAAATTATTAACCTGGACAAAGTTCAAATGAAATTTGAACAACGAATTATTGACCATATTACAATTAACCTTGATAAAATTCGAGCGAAATTTGAAGATGTAAAATCTGAGTTGAAATAAAAAGTCACTCAAGAGAGAGAGGTCACACGTGAAGGTCATCTGTTATATATAAATACACGTATCCAAATTATGGTGACTTAGTTCATTTGTAGCATTGCTTTCACAATCATTTACAATATGGAAAGTAAAACAACATTAGTGTATCCGTTTTCAATCAACGGTCGTCAAATGTGTTCAAATTGTGAACATTGGGAATTTTTAAGTGGGACAATGGGATTATGTGATTGGTGTCAAAACGAGAGCAATAGAGGATCTGTACCTGCTGACCAACCTCAAAGTCCCATTATCTTAGGTGGTGGGCATCAACAACATACTGATACGTCCACATCTTCAAGTCAAGAAGATGAAATAATGGAAGAATCGCCATCACCGCAGTCGCCATCGTCAAGTCCAACGTCGTCGCTACCAAATGCACTACTCGATTCTTCAAGTGATTAGTATATGCGCTAAAAAAGTAGTGATGAAGAAGTATTTTTCCGTGCCATATGTATTAGTGAAAGTGAACTTAGACAATTTGGTTATAGTCCCTAAGTGTTTTTGGTCATTATGTATTATTGCTTAAATGTGAATAAAACATTTTTTAGTACTTCATATTATGTTTATAATTATATTATAAATTAATAAATCGTTCATTAACAATTTTATTTCTAAAATTACTTTCTAAAATCATATCCAAAGTTGTTTTGATTTTCTCTATTCGCCGTTGGAAACGGTACCTATCAAGCATTAGCTGTTGAAAGTCGCTCTTTCGAGCTTCTCGATATGCAAACGCCCAAACAAATGTTTGGTGGACAATATTTTTCTCTTCATCAAATGTTACGCTCTTCATGGTTATTAATTCAATGAAAACAATTTTTAAAATGATAGCAATATATACTGATAAATAAAATTCATATGTTTTAAATTACATGTTTATTTTATCATTCAACTGATACAATAATTGTAATAGGAAATACAAAGCAGTTTATACAATATCAGACTTATCTATCCAAGAATTAAATTGATTGGGGAAACCCAACCATTTTACAAACAATTGATCAATGTGATTATTCTGACGTTTTCTAAGAATTTTTTCAACCAGATAAACACCTGGACTGGTTGTCTTTTGCAGTTCAGCTTCATAGAAACTACCTTTAATCGGTTCACCTTCTAACGATTCCAGTATGTAGGTGGGTGGATTGGTAATGTTACTTTTTACAATTTTAAACAGTTCCGTTGACCATGAAGGTGTATACCCCTTTTCAAATATGGTTTTGTATTTACTGATTCGAACTATATCGCCAAGACGAAATTTATATTTTTTCGGTTTAACCTTTAAATAATCGTATGCCCTAATTTGTGTATCTTCTAGCACATTTCTGGGCTTCATGCCAATTGTGCGATGTATTGTATTATTATAGACACTTGTTACTGATACTAAAATTTCCACCCACCTGTAGGAACCTCTAATTGAAAATTGCTTATATAAATTATTTTTTAAAGTTCTTATCACACGTTCAACAATTGCCGCCTTTTTCGTGCTGAATGTAGAATAATGATTTATATTAAATTTTTTCATAAGGGCTTGAAAGCGACTATTATAGAATTCTTTTCCCTGATCACTTTGTAAATTGTCTGGTGTATACGATGCCTCTTCAATTATACTCTTCATTGCATTGGTCACTTCAGCGCCGGTCTTGTTTTTGATTGCTCTGGTGTACACAAATTTGGAGTAACAATTGATACATACAAGGATGTAGCGATAACCATCGTTTTCATCAGCATATTGTTGCATTTCAGCTAAATCTATTTGCCATAAATCCTTGTATCCTTTAATAATCGTCCGCCTTCTAATAAAGTTTTTTCTAGCAGTCCGGTGCAGTTCATTAACAATTCCAATTTTTCCCCTGCTTGCCTTCATATTTTGTAGCGAAGCGAACACGTCTCATTAGACACTGAGCAAAGGAAACAAGGTACATAATTTAATATATTATTTGTTCTTCGCGAAGTTCCTCAACAATTGACATAATCTCATTTTCATGCCCAGTATTACCAGCTAATTTTGAACTCCACAACAATCTTAAGCGATCAACCAACTCCTTTGGTTTATTCCAATAAATGTATTGAGGTGATTTGGAAGAAAGTAGTTTCTTGTTGGGTATTTTTATTTTTTTAGCGATGTTATTTTTTACAACAGCACCGCCTGATTTAGTGCTCGCCGGCATCAGTAGGGGTTTTATAATATACAAATATTTCAATAATCTGGTTTCTCGTAGACCCTTATTTTTGTCATAATTTTCATATGCTGCACTAGTTAATTCTAAAATTTCCTTGTATTTCTGTAGCACACCATCATCGGTTTTATCGTGTTGTGTTAGGAATGGTGGATTTCTTAAAAAAAGCAAATCGTAAAGTTGAGGCGTTCCATCAAATACAGCAACATTTTTTCCGTTTTTATATAAAGTAATTTTGCCATTTGGAAAACGCACTTCTAGGTTACCAATATATCTTTTAAGGTTATTCGGCTTTTTACCGAAATGTATACCATAAATGGTATCATATTGGGATGGTTTATTTTTTAATCCATTTAAGTATGCTTGAATCTTGTCGAGTGGTGGTGAACTTGTATAACTTGAAGGGGAAGGTGTCTCAAACAATGTAACATTGGTATCACGTTTCGGTGTTGTATCGATGTGAGCTTTTCGGCTTATCCGCGGTGTAGACGATTGAAATGATGATATGTGATCGGATATTTCCTCAGGCTCCTCCATTGTGCTAGTACTACGACTATATTGCTTTCCTTGGGTTTTGGGTTGCTGCTGCTGCTGCTGCTGGCGTTGCTTTACTACATTAGATATAGATGTTAGTGGTTTAGTGATTGGTTCGTAAAATTTATCCAAGTCGAGCGCACTTTGTGTCTTCGCCGCCTTGAATTGTTTAAATTTTTTTCGAACAGCATTGGTCGTTTCCACTAGTTTTCGTTTTAAGTCAATTTCTTCATTCATGGTGTTGACAAACTACCGAACAGCAATGAAATGAATGCATTCATCATTGTTAAACAAATATATAGCTATCAAGTCCCTTGCGATATCTCCCCGAATTCACATCACTATCTTTATCGATAACCAAGAATCCATATTTATTATCCCAACATTTCGAGCACATTTCCTGAAATTGTGTAAAATTCAGGTCGGGTGATACATGATCGGAAAATACGTGTCTCATATTCATTTCATCTTGTTTAAACATAATAATAAAGTTGGCATTATCTCGCACAAGCTGTTTAGGAACTCGCGAATATGTTTGAGCCAAATAAAAGGCATCCACATTTTTGTGACGTCCCATACAGAAATATGATCGTATAACATCCTGCTTCTCACACATAACATCATCAAATATAAATATTGAATTGGGTCTTGCATCTGAGGGTTCCATGATATTCGTGGCATCGCTGAAAGCATAATAACCAAGACCTTTAATGGGTGTAAGAATTTTCTTCAAATATTCATATTTTGGTTGGTACAGTGACTTGGAGTAGATATAAACATTTTCAAAACGTAATCCCAAGGGGTGAGTAAGTAGTGAAATCATAACATTGGTTTTGCCACAATTCGAAGGTCCAATTATTATTCCACGAATGGATGATGGAAGCAAAGGACCGTGTTTCCTTAATAATCTCTCTCCATGTCCACACCCAACTTTTTCGTCGAGATTGTCGATGGAAAATTTTTGTTTCAAATGTACTATTCGCATATTGATAAAATAGGTACTACTTATAGCAAACTTTTCACTTAAATGGTCATTCAGATGCTGATCACCGGACGAAGTAGATCGTCTCGTTTACAGACTAAGACTGGAAGAGGAATTGTTAATTCCTTAATTAATAACCTGCCGGTGGAGCTGCATATCCCCGGTTATCAGTATTGCGGTCCCGGAACAAAAGTGATTAAACGTGTGAAAAGAGGTGATCAAGGAATTAATCCTTTGGACGTGGCGTGTAAGAAGCACGATTTAGCTTACTTACGTAATAGAGACGATATAAGTGAGCGACACCGAGCAGATTACGAGTTGGAACAAAGTGCTTGGAAACGAGTGAAATCTGCAGACGCTAGCGTTGGTGAAAAGAGTGCTGCGTGGTTGGTAACAAATATTATGAAAACAAAGCAGCGTTTTGGTATGGGTGTGTCATCAAGCAAAAGGAAGAGTCGCTCAAAAATTACCAAGAGGAAGCGGCGAGCTGGTAAGCGACGTGTTGGAAAGCGGGTGCGTGTGCAGAAAGTAGCTTTTGGTTCTGCTGTTCGACGTCCGATTCGAGCAGAGTTGTTAAGAGGTGGTGGAAAGAAAATTAATATTCTAAATGCATCGAAAATAGCCGTTACAGCAGCTCGTAAATCAGTAAAAGCAGCAGGTGGTAAACGAAAGGTCCGCACGCCTAGAATTATTCCGATTCCTAAAACTGGTGGAGTATTACCATTAATACCAATATTTGCTGGTCTGTCAGCCTTAGGCTCGTTAGCAGGTGGCGTAGCAGGCATTGTTCGCACCATCAAGGACGTGAAGAAGGCAAATGCAGAAAAGACAGGTGCTACTTTAAAACTACGTGGAAATGGATTATATCTGAAACCATATCGTTCAGGTATGGGATTGTTTATGAACCATAGGAATATGTCAAAAAACTAATTGAGTCTCTACCCAATAGACCGCTATCAAATGTCGATCTGGAAAAGTATGTTTTAAAACTGAAGATACCACACTTTAGGGGAGTTTATATGCGAGATTCATTACCTGCACGTGGTCCCCGACGGTATGAAGCAGCGATTATTAATTTGGATAGCGCATCGGGGGTAGGGACGCATTGGGTGGCATATCGAAAAGTCAACTCTGAAGTAACATACTATGATAGCTTTGGCGATTTGCCACCACCTACCGAATTGGTGAGATATCTGCAAACAGGTTCGAACGCGTCGAGAAACATTTACTATACATACGATCGTCAGCAAGAATTCGATTCAGTTTGGTGTGGCCATCTGTGTTTGAAGTTTCTCTCCGATATAAAATAATAATAATAATAATAATTATGTCTTTGACGTCACAAGTTGAACGTGATAACTACACAAAGATCTTGCACTCACTTAAAGTGTTTAAACATGTGGGTGGATTGTTGAAAATGACTGCTGAACAATTAGAAAACGTTCCGAAGGAAGTAATGATTTCGATGGCACCAAATGAAATTGCTCTAGTTTGGGATAAGCTGTCAAATGAACTGAAAAGTGACGAGGATATGATGAAATATCAGTTTTGCTATGAACATTACAATAGCGACAGTGACGATTCCAACAAGGATGTGGGTGATGGGCCATTGCCTCGGAAATTATTTTGTTGTTACTGCAAAATTAGTGATGTGAATATAACAGCTGAAAATTCGATTAACACGACATCAGATGAGAAGAAAAAAAAAAGCGCTAGTGTATTAAACCCATTGAGCTGCTGCAAATCATAATAAAAACCATAACAGATAGCTACTTAACGTCAGTCATGTCGCATACATTCACGCTAACAGGATCCTCGAGCGTGTTAAGCGCCGACTTTTATCCACCCATTGAACTGAGTACAACAAGTAAATATGGTCTTGCACTTGTCGGATTTTACACATATAATTCAATTTTTAACATTGATGAAAACAACAACTCCTTTGGTTACATAAGGAAGGATGAAAAAATATCACATCTACTGACCATTCCACCAGGAGCATATGAAATTGATGAAATTGGTCAAGCTATGTTGACAGTTTTAAAAGAGTCAACCCGCAACGATAGTGATGAAATATTTTCGTTAACAGCCAACAATAATACGTTAAAATGTGAGATGAAATCGAAGTATGACATTGATTTGCGTGGTGACAAAAGTATTGCCAAAATGTTGGGGTTTGACGCTAAAGTGTTAAAAAAAAATGAAAAGCATCAGTCAGTGTACAATGTGGATATTATGAAAGTACGCATTATACGGGTGGATTGTAATATAATCTCTGGTGCATTCCTGAACTCGTCAAAATGCCACATCCTATTTGAATTTGATATTGACGTTGAAGCAGGTTATAAAATTACGAAAGAGCCGCAGAATATTATTTATATGCCGATTATACCAGAGGGACGTCAGTTCATAGACAACATCAGTCTGCGAATCTTGGATGACGACGGAGATCTGATTGACTTTCGAGGTGAGAAGATAATTATTAAATTGGAGTTAAAGAAAATAGCATAAGTATGGGTTACTGCTTTAACACTCAACAACGTTTGTTGCATACTGTGAAAGATTCAGTTAAACATAATAAAAGTAAACAAAGTAGGCAAACCAGGCTCATTCGTAATCCAGTCATTAGATCGAAAGCACCTTATCGGCGGCAGCAGCAGCAGCAGCAGCAACTTTCCCGTGGAGATTACAGTTTTTTACGATCAATTGGTTTGAAAATACGAAAATCTAGAAAATGACGGCTACCAGTGAAAAAATCGAGGTTTTCACCGAACCCATCTTCGAGAACTCTATAATAAGTTTACAGGAACATACTTATAAACCATATGGTTCACCAACCTTTAAGAACTCTGATGAAATTCGTATTCCTGTGCACTTTCAAGACATAATCTTGGATGTTTCCGAAAGTTACATATACATCGAAGGAAAGTTCACACCTAAAGATGCAACAAAGAAATGTTATTTATCTAATAATGCTATAGCATTTCTTTTCGACGAAATTCGGTATGAAATGGGCGGTGAACAAGTCGCAGTTGTCCGAAAACCAGGTATTACTACAACACTGAAAACGATGGCATCCTTCGGCGCCTTACAAAACAATTCTCTAATGGTTTGTGGATGGGGTCTAAATGAAAATAATCAAGCTCTTGTTGATGCCACAAGCCATGTATTTTCCGGAAAGCTCCCGCTAAAGTATCTTATGGGTTTTGCAGAGGATTATACGAAAGGAATTTTTAATGTTAAGCAAGAGCTTATTTTAATTATCGCTCGAAATTTTACCAATTGTTATGTCGGCGAAGTGGAAGCAGACATTGGTATTGATAAAATCGAATGGAAAATTCGTCATATAATTCCAGATGATCGTCAAAAGCTAAAGATAATGTCTCGCATGAATAAAGGCGTAAATAGCGCAAATATTCCAATGGCATATCGTAAATGGGATCTTTACGAACTACCTGCTTTACGACAAACATCATCAGACGTGTGGGCTTTAAGGACTAGCACGAGTCTTGAAAAACCGAGATATTTGATTATTGGGTTTCAGAATAGTACTTATTGCGACAATAAAGCCAAAGATGCCACTCAGTTTACTGCAGCCAATATAAGTGACCTTCGAGTATACCTTAATTCTACTGTTTACCCATATGAACGGTGGAATTTAGAATTTGGAAAAAAATTATATGCGACAGCTTACTATACCTATGCGAATTTCCAAAGTAGCTACTACGGACGAGAAATGGTCGACCCAATGTTAAATTTCGTCGATTATCCTGACAACCCCATTTTCATCGTTGATTGCAGTCATCAGCCAGAAGCTATCAAATCGTCCACCGTGGATGTGAAATTGGAGTTTGAAACACGAACCAGTAAATTTCCCAAAGACACTAAAGTTTATGCGTTGGTTATTCACGACTCATTCTTAAGTTATAATATCTTAAACGGTTCAGTTACTAACAAATCTATATTTTAATCTAAGTTTTGTAGTTTCTTTTTATAACTTTATAATAATAATAATAATAATTATAATAATAAACTTAGATATTTAGTATTTCTATGGTTTTATTTTATAATACCATTGGGCAAGCACACAGACACACGCCATAACACACAAAATAGCTAGCATATTTGTAAAAGTAGGTGGGGATAATGAGATAAAAGCAGCACAACTTTCAAAGTTTATTTTATTTCTAACTCAAGCATCACGATGGCAACAAGCTCTGATGATGAAGGTTTCGCTAGTGATGAGGGGCAGAATAATAATAATATCCCATTGGAACGAAGAATAAACTTTGTTAATCGGAATGTTAATATTCCAGCCCAACATCTGGGTGAAGTTTACTGCCGCATGTTGTCCTATGTGCGTGTTGGTGGTTATCACTTGTTGTGTTTGGCGTGCTATGCCACGGCTCGTCATGGAACACCTGAGGATATCCACTACCAAACACATTCGACGCATAGGATCGGTAGGAACTTACGAAACCACGAGAAGTGCTTCGTTTGTGATGCGAGGTTGTTTTTGATAACACCTCAAAGGGTTTGTCTTATTTGTAATAGAAGGTAAATTTTATTACAAGTAAGACAAGTTGGGAGAGCTTATAACGTTTATGCAAACGATGTTCATTTCAACATGAAGTGGGGATGGTTTGCTTAAATGCTAGAGCTGGAGTACACAATGAAAGATTGGTCTTTGGCTGGTGTACACAAACAGAGGCGTTGTCATATGGGGCCTCTGTTTCTCTCAAAACTCATAGTTAGCACGACATTTACAGCGCCGATTTAACCCTCATTCTCACTCCGAAATCTTACTATATAAACGATGACAGAACATTCAAATATTATTATCCCCCACTACAATGTTAGCATATAAATACTAGTTCAGCTTCACAATTAATTCATATACATCTTGGACATGGCCCAAGAAAGACCTGCAAGCCGTGGCTCGTCGCTGTTTAGCCATGAGACTGAATATGTTCCTCGACCCCAAGAAGCACCTGCAAGCCGTGGCTCGTCGCTGTTTAGCGATGAGACTGAAATTGTTGCTCGACCCAACATACCACCACCATCGAGGCGAGTTGCAAATGTTGAGACCACTGGACCGGCAGACTCCACATCGGATGCGGGACCGGTAGAAGTCAGCGATGACTTTAGCGGTTCAGCCGATTCCACATCTTGGTGGGATTTTGAAGATGATATGGATGCCGGTCCTGCGGACTCAACCACTCCGTAGAAGGACTACGATAAGTCCTATTCTCTTTCCTATGCGACCGCCCGAACCCTGACCCACCCCAACCCCCTTCCCCAGGTCCTCTTCGGAGGGCCACATAAAGACTTGAGCGTAGTTAGTTGTTAAATGTCAATTTCGTTGATCGGAATATTAGTACACAATGAAAGATTGGTCTTTGGCTGGTGTACAGAAACTGAGACGTTGTCATATGGTGCCTCTGTTTCTCTCAAAACTTATAGTTAAGTCGTTTACAACACTGATTTTACCCCCACTACCATTCCCACTACGAAATTTTACTATAAAAACGATGACAATACTGATGTAGCTCATACTTGGTTCAATCTTTCAACCATTACGATGGCTGATGAAGGAATTGAACGCGACTTTGAAGGGCGTTGCTGGGTGTATTCCTACTATTATGGTGACAGAGACGCTGTGGCATGTGTGAAATGCTGGGATTCGTGGTATCGTGTTCGGGACTATAGCCCCGAAAGAATCATCCGACATGTCTCGTGGAGTAATGAGGAGGCGCAGCAGCAACCGCCATCAACCATATGTAAGCTTTGCAGTAAACCTGTCTTCATCATAATGGAGACGGAGAGCTGCTTGGTATGTAACAGTAGTTAAGTCTTCACTTAACCATTGTTACATATCAAGTAGTATCGATACACCCCCAACCTCCACACCTACCTCGGTCCCGAAAGGGACCAAAAAAAGACTTTGATCGTAGTTTAGTTGTCACTTATTTGTGTGCAATATTGTGTTTAAAAAATATGATATTTACATGCTAAGTGTATAAGTTTGGTAACATGTGAAAACATAATATGTTTTATACAGACTTTTATTTTTTCGAGCAGTCTAGTTCTTTATTGAATAAATTTAGGAATTTATTATGATTTATATTTTTATATCACAATTAGGTGCAAATTAATGCTGGCTAGCTAGCTAGAGAAAGTGTATTTATTACTAACGAATAATAAAAAAAAACCAAGTAAATAATCATATATTTTTTATTAGTAGCAGTTTTTATAATTGTATAATAATTTTACGTTGGATGCAGCGCAGTGCCAGGCCTGGGCACTTTTATGGAAAAAACACTCGGGAATTTTCTTAAATGTACTTAGTTTCGGTTGTCGCTCACAGGGAATATTGATGATAATTTTTTCACTTATAAACTTTTTAAGAAAATTTGCTTTCTGTGTTCCTTTTACGTAGATCCTGGGTATTTGATACAAATCCAACACATGTTTCAATATATTATTAATTTCGCAGAGTTCCAAATTTCCGGAATCCCACTTCAGTCCATGGTAATCTTCGGCATATTTGACAGTCTTAAGCTCATCAACAGACAACATATTTTTATGAAAAGGAGCTTTAAATAAATAATTTGATATTCGAACGCCATCGTAAATGGCTAATTCTTTTGGGAAAAATGCAAAAGAACATTGAAAGCCCTGTATGTCAATAAAAAGATCTGAATGATGTTCCGCCATGGCAGCTTGCAACTAACTGATGTATTTACCGCGAGAATGATGATTTTACCTATTCGATTGGATCCGTGCTTTAATCTGTTAGTAGTAAAATTCCTTATAACTTAGTTTGTTTATGTGCGCGGTCTCGTAATGCGCATGTGTGAGCCCTTTTTTACTCTATAAATACGTTAGTCGCCCCAAGAGAGCACCATTCCATCACGAACTTCAACATGGAAAACATCTTGAAGTATCTGCAGGAGAGATTCCCCAATAAGGAGTTTGCGGTGGTAAAACCTACCGCAATTAAGGAGCGGCGGCAGTGTGTGAAATGCAGCAAGTGGCGCATACACATGGACCCTTCGGGATTATGTCGCAGGTGTTGTGCGACATGCAAAAGGTTGCGGTTGAGCACAAGAAGATGGTGCTCACACCACCCGAGGCCGGTTGCGCAGCAGTCAAGACGTGCTGCACCTAGACCAAGACCGGTCGCGGCAACAACTCCACGGCCAACACAGGCCGCCGTTCCCGATCCCCCCCAGCCTTATCGAGCTGCACCCCGCTCGATCTTGGTTGCCCGTGGTGAGGTGCCTAGGAATTAGGCCCTTACAACTACCCTGCACTACCCGGCCCTTTTCAGGGCCACAGAAAGACTTATCGTAGTTTAGTTGTGACCTAGTGTGTCATATTGTGTTTAATACAAATACAATATTTCAATGCAAAGTGAACAAGTTTTTGTATTTTAACTTTAAAAAATTTTTTTCGGGCACTTACAGGCATTTTACAAAAAAATGTTATAGTGCAAAATTATTTCATTTATTGAGAACAATCGATTCCAACCTTTATTTTGTGTAAATATTTTCAAAACTGTGAATTATAACGTCTGCACATGATTTTCAACTTTAAATAATTTTTTTCGAACACTTACAGTCATTTTACAAAAAAATTTTATGGCGCAAAATTGTTTCATTTATTGAGAAGAATCGATTCCAACCTTTATTTTGTGTAAATATTTTCAAAACTGTGAATTATAGCGTCTGCGCATGATTTTCAACTTTAAATAATTTTTTTCGCGCACTTACAGACATTTTACAAAAAAATTTTATGGCGCAAAATTGTTTCATTTATTGAGAAGAATCGATTCCAACCTTTATTTTGTGTAAATATTTTCAAAACTGTGAATTATAGCGTCTGCACATGATTTTCAACTTTAAATAATTTTTTTCGCGCACTTACAGACATTTTACAAAAAAATTTTATGGCGCAAAATTGTTTCATTTATTGAGAAGAATCGATTCCCACCTTTATTTTGTGTAAATATTTTCAAAACTGTGAATTATAGCGTCTGCGCATAATTTTCAACTTTAAATAATTTTTTTCGCGCACTTACAGACATTTTACAAAAAAATTTTATGGCGCAAAATTGTTTCATTTATTCAAGAGAATCGATTTCCAATTTCATTTCTTCGATTTTTTAAAAAATTAGCGCTTTAAACCCTACTGCGCAGGCTTTGAGACTTATATATATATATATGGGGCTCCCGCCCGACCCACCGCCCCCCTACCTAACCGTCCCCAAGCACCGACATCCCTCCTTCCCACCCCTTCCCCCAAGGGTCTAACAAGCGTTTTCCGGATAGTCCACTTCACTTTTTTACTTCCTTGTATATGATATCTGCTTCATTTTCTTGAAAATTTTGAGATTTTTCCCCATATCATATGTAAATTTTAATTTTTTCCTGTTATATTTTCAAAAATATTTGACCCGTGTCGCGGCGTTTTTTTCTATTTCTATCCGTTCCGACGCTGCGAGGCGTCAAAGTTGCAAAAAAACAAAATTTTTAAAAAACATTTTTTTTAAAATTTACTTTTTGAATTTTGAAAATTGGATTCTTATTCACAAAGCTTGCCTCTACAACTTTTCCAAACAGGCTATTACCCTTCCGTTTATCGTTTTTTTGCAAATGACGCACAAAGTCAACATTTGTCATTAAAAAAAAAAATGGGAAATTATATCGGCCGTAAAAATTTTTTCCTCACCTTTTTCATAATTTTATGACAAGATTCCCGTAGAAACGGTTGCACTCTAAAATTTTTGCTCTAACACAATTTTCCCTAAAGTGGACGGTTTTCCTCGAAACAAATTCTAAACTTTCTTGCAATTTTCCGAAATTTTCACGTTTTTCCCGAAAAAACTTTTTTTTTCCAGTCATGCTTTAAAAAATATTTGACCCGTGTTCGCGCGTTTTTTTCTATTTCTATCCGTCTCGACGCTATAAGACGTCAAAGTTACAAAAAACAGGGTTGGCTGAAAACCCCGTTTTTAAAGCTCAATATTTTTTTAATTTGAAAATTGGATTCATCAACACAAAAATTCTCTCTATAAAATTCCCAAATACATTTTTTCACTAAAATCTATAGTTTTCCTACAAATTGCAATTATTAATAGGGGCGGTACCATGCACCCTAAAAATAAGGGTTTATTTTCCATATGAATCCTACGAAAAATTTTTATTCTCTAAATAAAATTTAAAAAAATGGGAACTTGTACTTTAAGACAGGCCAAAAATTTTTAGTTCTATACTTCATGTCGCTAAAATGAAGGGAAATGCCTTAAAAAAATTAAAATTGTTTATAACAATGATGGTACTACCTGGATTATCTAATGCAATAAATGAAATTTAAAAATGAGAACTTGCACTTTACGCTAAGCTAAACATTTTTAGTTCTATACTTCATGTCGCTAAAATGAAGGGAAATGTCTTAAAAAATTAAAATTGTTTATAACAAAGATGGTACTACCTGGATTATTTAATGCAATTAATGAAATTTAAATATGAGGCCTTGCACTTTACGCTAAGCTAAACATTTTTAGTTCTATACTTCATGTCGCTAAAATGAAGGGAAATGCCTTAAAAAATTAAAATTGTTTATAACAATGATGGTACTACCTGGATTATCTAATGCAATAAATGAAATTTAAAAATGAGAACTTGCACTTTACGCTAAGCTAAACATTTTTAGTTCTATACTTCATGTCGCTAAAATGAAGGGAAATGTCTTAAAAAATTAAAATTGTTTATAACAAAGATGGTACTACCTGGATTATTTAATGCAATTAATGAAATTTAAATATGAGAACTTGCACTTTACGCTAAGCTAAACATTTTTAGTTCTATACTTCATGTCGCTAAAATGAAGGGAAATGCCTTAAAAAATTAAAATTGTTTATAACAATGATGGTACTACCTGGATTATCTAATGCAATAAATGAAATTTAAAAATGAGAACTTGCACTTTACGCTAAGCTAAACATTTTTAGTTCTATACTTCATGTCGCTAAAATGAAGGGAAATGTCTGAAAAAATTAAAATTGTTTATAACAATGATGGTACTACCTGGATTATTTAATGCAATTAATGAAATTTAAATATGAGGACTTGCACTTTACGCTAAGCTAAACATTTTTAGTTCTATACTTCATGTCGCTAAAATGAAGGGAAATGCCTTAAAAAATTAAAATTGTTTATAACAATGATGGTACTACCTGGATTATCTAATGCAATAAATGAAATTTAAAAATGAGAACTTGCACTTTACGCTAAGCTAAACATTTTTAGTTCTATACTTCATGTCGCTAAAATGAAGGGAAATGCCTTAAAAAAATTAAAATTGTTTATAACAATGATGGTACTACTTTTTTAAAATGGTTCTTTTTCGATTTTAAAAATTCGATTTATATTAAGGAAACTTGCCTCTATCACTTTGTCCAGTAACTATTTGCGATATTTTTTACTGTTTTTTCATAAATTACAGCCAAAGTCGCCCTTTCTTAGAAAAATTAAAAAAATGGTACTATATTTGCTGTTTCCCTATTTTCTTCAATTTTTTCCATTATTTTTTAATCTAATTCTGATATAACAAGTTGTGCTCTTCATTTTTGGTCCTACACTTTTTACGCTTAATTGCATAGTTTGTCCATAAAATACCAAATTCATATTATTATTTTCCTCAGGGTAGTACCGGCTATTAGGGGATGATACCAAATTTTTAATTTTTAACTTTTTACACTTTAAAAAATGGTACTGTGTAGCTTAGACTACGCCCAGTAATTTAAGTTTAATACTTTTTAGCTCTAAAGTTATGGGAAATGCCTAAATTTAATACTTTTTTGTTCCCTAGTGTTTTTTATTGTTACTGAAGTTCAGTAAAATAAAACAAATTATATAATGTAATATTATAACTTTTATTGTTATAACTTGTATAATATAATATGTACAATTTTTACATTGCTAATATCTAACACAGCAAATCTTTTTTAATGGTATAATGTGTACAATTTTTACATTCCTAATATCTAAGACTTAAAATCTAACATAAACACCTACAACTAACTTATCCATATCTTACATATCCGCGGCATAAGAAAAGTGGCAAAAGTGTTTAAGCCGCTGCTTACACTTTGCTATCTTTTCCTGTGCCGCCTCCATCCTTTTCCTTAATTCTAAAATTTGTCTCTCGCACTCCTTCACTTCACTTACACTGTCTTTCATGTCCCTAACTATAGATTGTCTAATGCTAAACGCAGCAGCCACTGCCTCTCTTTGGCTGGGCGAGAACTCACGCAGCCATTGAGGTTCGCTCTCCGTCGTTGTTGTCTCCTCTACGCGCCGCTTCTTCAATGGCCTCAGCCCTACACTAGGAGATTTGGGCCTCTTAAAAGACTGGCCAGAATGTCCGGACGCCGTTGCTGCTGTCGCCACTACTGGCAAGTCGGTGGGCTTCTTTTTCTGTAGCGACAAGCTCCGTGGTCCTGGCATTTTCAGCAACTTCTCTAATTTGCTTCCACCTGCTACTGGGCTCGCCTTTTTCACAACAACATCGCTTAAAACGACGACGTTCTGGTTCCGCTGCTCCAGATGTTGTCGAGTAGAAATTTCGGCCAACATATTGTTGCAGGCCTCGTCCTCTACACGACCTTGTTCCGTCCGTTCGCTCTGGTCCATGGCCCATTCGGCGACGGTATGCGGTGTTAAGAGGGACGAAGGGTCAAATCCCTCCAACATTGCTTCTTCAGCCGCACTTCCGAAGCTAAATTCTGACAATAAGTCGCTCTCCATTTTTTCAACTTTGTTTTTTTTTTTAACACTACCAAGACAAGTAATACACACACAAGTCGTACAACAACTGTGAACTGATCTGCTGCTCTTGGGTCGACTGTCTTTATACACATCAAGACCACCCCCCACTTCTCAATTCCCGCTTCTCGACTCTAACCGACAAGGGCACCTTCGTGCGCCCTTTTCGACCTCACTACTACTTGCCAAGGGCAAATAAACAACTTATGCTACAAACTGTCCTACACATTCCTATGTTATGATCACTATTTTTTTAACTTAAAGATCTACTAAATATGGATTTGCCAGTGGAGCGTTCTATCACAAAGCTATACAAAATATTGAATTACTTTCAGTAAATTTGCTAAATTTTCTTCAGGGTCCGCACTATAAAACTCTATATCTTTATGTCCCCAAGGTAAAGTTTTTGTGGTTGATGGAATTATGAAACGCTTGTCGTCATAATGACTAAGAGCAATTTTATTAATAACTTGTGTGTAAATATCGTGTAATTCACTTCGAAAAGTTTTCATCTTCCTAAATATTAAACCGCCGTTTTCAACGATTTTTCGGTAATCGTCCAAATGAAGCTCCTTCTCGATAACTGATTTTTTTATCCCTTTGGCTTTTTTTAATTCGTTGTTCAATGATTTTACGTAGTAAGCTTTTGCCCCAGTTCCAAAAAAACCGATTATCGGATCACATGGAAATTCATCCTTCATTCTACCCAACACTGATTTTCTCTTAATTACATTAAATTTATTATTTTCGGGATAATTTGAGGTGTCGAATTTATCTGGGTTCTCTGCAATTACTCGATAAAAATCATCGGTGAACACTTTTAATATCAAAGAATCCGTGTCCGTGTAAAGTAAGGAAGCATTACTGCCAAACTTCTTTTTAATAAAGTTATAGAAAAAATCATAAATTACTGTTTTCGAGATATCCAATATGGAAAAACCAATATATATAGGTTTATTATAAATAATTTTTAATTTATCCATGTGGATCGCGACAAAATCTTTTGTAAATATGGATCTACTATTAAAATTGGGACGAGCAATTAATGCTCTTGCCCCAACTTTACCTACACCATTTTCCCATTGTGTTATTAATTTTATATCTTTACGATTTTCAACGTTTTCCATAGTTTTTCCAAAAATAGCATTTATTATCAATTTAAACAGATCCTTACCAAATTTTGTTGTTGACTTGTTACGCAAATCCGTATTAAAATCGATATATTTCTTTAACCACTTTGACTGATCAAATTTTAAAATTCTATGAGTCCGCATTACCATTAGACCGTTATCGATGGCTTGTTTTAAAGTTCTATAATGAACAATATACCTCTTTTTATCTTTAAGATTGGGAATCAATTTGGACAACTTTGCCTCCTCTGTAGGTGGCATTATATTTTCCACTAAGAAAGGAAGATCAGAATGTAAGTCATGCAATTCTTCCGGATAATGCACGTCTACTTCCAGAACGTATCCGTGCGGACTTTCATCACCCACATTCATAATATTTAAATCTAAAATTTCACGTTCTGATAGCCATCGAAAACCACCAAAGGGCAATGCTTGGGACATACTATGACCGTATAGGTTTGTTGCATCTAAATATGATATAAATGAAGAAGGTTCTGAGGGATCATAGTTGGGTAAATAGGAATTATTTGCGATGTGCTTCCTTTCAGTACACTGACTTATCCCGCCGCGAATACCTTTTTTAAAAAAGTGAATTATATCAATGTCTGTTAAAAGCTCTAACTTTACCTGGGTCATGCGCAACATGCAATCAAAAGATAAACTTGGTAGGGTAAAATACTGTGCGGGGTCCAATTTATAAACTTGCAAACAAGTATCGCGAAACTGTTCGAAAACATCTGCTAATAATAAAACGTCTGATTTTATATATAAATCAGAGTAATCCCCTAAATTCTTACACCCAAATAAATTCCACACTTCCTTGGCTCTCTGATAACATTCATCACTTATGTGCTCTTCTCGTAATGTGTCATAAAACTGATTTTTAGTTGGAAGAGTTGCAAAATTCATTTTTTCAATTGAATCGATAAAATTGTACGGAAAAACACCCTTTTGACGCATCAAATTAAATTCACGCACGTCAGCAAAATGTTTACGTGTTTCCTTAAAATCGTTAACACTTAAACCATTACCCAAGTTTTCCAGTGATGTTGATAGAAACTTAAAGCTGTCGATGAATCGAAGCTTTAAATTTTTTCTCTTTGTTTCACCAGTTTTCTGATCTACATAATCGTGCATGTAAATGTTCTTTGTAAATGATATATACTTTTCCTTGCTTTGAGCTATAACGTCAATTTTGTCACCATATCTACATAATTCTTTTATAAACATATGGCTGTCGTAGCCGCTTAAATTATGAAATATTATTGGTACAAAAGTAGGTACTTTATAATTTAGGTTACAAATTGAATGTGCGGCACCATACCTTTTTCTACCAGTTATGTGACAATGATCCTTTACTTTTATATCACTTTCCTCAAAAGGTTGTTCACATATACCACATAGTGTGGCATTTTCAAACTCTGTTTTTTCACTAAGTGTTAATGGGTTCATTGGCTTTATATCCTTTAAATAGGTATTGTAAAGATATCTTAAATCGGTTTCTATGGAATCTACAAAAACTTTACCAGCATCTTTTCCGCGATATAGCTCAAACTTGGAAATTGAATCGTCGAAAGAACATTTTATCAGATATGCAAAAGAGTATGGTTCGTGCTTGAAATTATTTATGGTATAAGAACTTGTGGGATTGGGCTCGACAGTTTCGACTGGTTTTAAAACGGATTCAAAATCCGCATAAACGACAAAAGGAACTCGCATTTGCTTTTCTATACCTTCAAATTTTAACATATTTTCCGGTATGCTCTTTCCAAATTTATCAATTTTTAGATCCGTTGACGGTGTCAATGAATAGATGTGTTTACAATCATTTTTTTGATGCATTATTAAAGCTGTTGGTGAACGAAAATATATAAGACAACCGTCACAAAAATATAGTCTATCATGATGCCGTGAAATTTGGCTGGATACTAGACGAGATAAATCAATTATCCAACAATAATGACTTGTTGAGCAGCTTTCGTCACAAATATGTTTATTACTGCGGCCTTTAATATTACAATCTTTCGTAACCATAAGCAAATTTACGTGCTTCTGTAGCTTCCTTGTAGCATATCTTAGTGGTCCGACCACCTCATATTTTAATTTATTATCTTCAAAACTACTCTCCAAACCGTATACATTAACTGAAATATTATTCATCTCTTCAAATTTTGTGATACCGCTCAATTTTACTGGAAAATCCATACCTGTTACATTTATGACTGTTGAGTAGTGGGGGTACGATGTGAGTTGTGTCGAAGCCATGGCTGCAGGAAATAATGCTGATGTAATGGCCCAAGCAAAACAGCATTTGTCCTGATTGATTACATTCACCACAGCTTTTTTGGCGTTGATACATTGCGGCAACGGTATATATGATGAACCACCCAGAGGTGAATACTTGTTAATATTCACTTCTAGATGAAGTATTTTCTCCAGAGCCCAACCTGCAAATAAAAATGGAATTAATTACTTTAGAGCACTTTAACCATTCAAATGTAAAAAACAATATTTATTTAATCTGTTCATTTTCTAATAATTCTTAAATACCTGAATCTTTCTCCTGAAATTCGGTTGACTGAGCTTTCATTGCCTCCACAAACGATTGGTAAACATCATCCAAGTCGCTCCCTATTACAACTATTTCATTGGAGGTATTAAATGACTTTTCACTAAATGTTTCCTGCGATGGTAGAAAGTATCTACCAACAACAACCATGTTTATTTTTAAGGACTTTTGGACACGTAATATTTCACTCATCAAAGCCAACACTCGGGGTTTAATTTCTTCGAAAAATAATGTGTAGTCTACATGTTCACCATCACTATTTATACGATAAGATATAAGCCTATTTTTAAATGCGCCTTGTATAACTTGAACACCGTGGGACACCGTCACACAGGACTTTTCTTTATGCTGTAATGTTCTCTGATGCGCAAACATTTGATTGTGTGGCACATTTACGTTACATAAGGTGCAAGTTTGCATAGTCGACGTTGATGCAGCACCATCAACTCTACGTCGCTTACCCCAATCTTCATTATTAAATCTTGATACACACGATTCTCTTTTATGCCGTTCCATACTATAGCTACGAGTAAATGCCGTTCCACAGTTTTCACACACGTAATTCATTGTAATCAATTATTATTGTTGTTCACTTGTTATTCACTAAAACTCGTGACTTACACTAAAAATCAAATTACTTGAAATGGTTTATAAAGCCGACGTTATAATGGTGGGGGGTTATGCTAAGGTCAAGTTCAAGGTCAAGATCAAAGCCAAGTTGAAGGTCAAGTTCAAGGTCGAGTTGCTCAAGGTGAAGGCCGGGTTACTCAAGGTCAAATTCGGATTAGTCAAGGTCATTCGGGTTCGGTCAAGGTCATTCAAGGTCAAGGGCGTTCGGGTTTGGTCAAGGTCATCCAAGGTCAAGGGCGTTCGGGTTCGGTCAGGGTCATCCAAGGTCATTCGGGTTAGGTCAAGGTCATCCAAGGTCATTCGGGTTAGCTCAAGGTCATCCAAGGTCAAGGTCATCCGGGTTAGATCAAGGTCATCCAAGGTCATTCGGGTTAGGTCAAGGTCAAGGTCATAAAAAGTGGAGGGGGGTTGTGCTTCTTCCCATTACGACACTACTGTCGAATATACAAGCCTCTTTAAATTTCCCGATCTTGACCTATCCATCGATTATCAAAAGTATTTGATAAGTGCTAACGAACTAAATTTCTAAAATGGGGCCATGCCTTGTCGTGTATATACTACACATGATTTCTAATTCTTAAGGGCATATTTTCTAATAAACCGTTTAAGTTACACTAATAGCCTAATTTTTATGAAGCATTTATAAAGTATGGTCAGTCCTGAAAATTTGAAGTCAATCTGATAAGTACTTTTCGAAATATACGAGATCAAAATCAGATAAAACGCTATCGAGGCGGTGACGTCATTACCTCCCACAGTTCATCGGCTTTGAACTTGTACGACGGTCTTTCTGTGTATATATACAAGGGAGATGAGCCTACTGTTTTATTGTTCAGCGGAAGCTTATTATTATTGCTTTTAATAGTATATTCTATAACACGTAGGAAATGCCATTTGATAGGAGTCCGTTCCTGACTTCCCTGACGATGTAAAACACTACTTTAGGATGGTTTTATGAGTCTCTATAGCCTACATAAAATATACTGCGTTCAGTGAGTGAATGCGCATTTGTCATTAACCGATTATGGTCAAAATTAGTCTAGAATAAAATAGACAGCGGTCCTCAAACAATTTCTACTAATTTTAGATATATGGGCCGTAATTAAAATTTCCATTACAATTATTTATTTAATTATTTTTTTATTTCATAACTATGTAAATAATAATAATAATAACAACAATAATTAGAAATTTTATTACAAAAATGTACATTTAATCGTCAATATCACTATCAGCACTGTTGCCACTGTCACTATCAAATGTTATAATAATTGGCCTTATTTCATCAATGACCTGTTCCGAGTCAAAAGAATCTTGAATCAATTTTCCACGTGGTCAATACATTTTGACCAAGTCTCTGGTCCAATTTATTTTAAAGCTTCATTCCATAAATTTAAAATGCTTTCTTCGTTCGTCGTTTGACATGCATGCTTGTCATAGTAGTTTTTGCAAATTCCCCACACTAATTCAATACCATTAAATTCACAATGGTATGGGGGCAGACGTAAGACCTCGTGGCCGTATTTCCCCGCGAGGGAGTCCACTATGTAAGACTTATCCTTACCAGCAGTGTGTACTTTAATTTCGGATAACAAATCTGCTTTCAAAAATATATGGTCGTTTTTTATTTTTCTGGTGTTTAGCCAGTTCCTCATTTCATCTTTGGTGGAATTATTGTTTGGTATTTTTTCAGAAACTCGTGAGTGATATGAAGCATTGTCTAAAATAATGATCGAGGGTTCTTCTAGTGATTTTAGCACATATTCTTCAAACCAGTTCTCGAATATCGCGGCAGTCATATTGTCATGATAGTCCTCCACTTTCTTCGATGAAGTAAAAACTAAACTTGCATCTGTCACAAATCCTTCTCGACTTCCGGCGTGTATTATGACATATCTTTTTCCATTCCCGGATGAAACCCTTGAATAGCAGTATTTTGACCCATCCTGCCATGAATATTTTGTTTGGTTTCCCTTCGCAAAAATCCATGTCTCATCTAAGAATACCACAGAGGTTTTGAATTCTCGGACTTTAAATTAGCTAGGTATTCCCTCAAAATCGACCACCGCTTAGAAACAATGTGTTGTTGCTCACAAAGAATTTTTCGGTTGTTAGTTTTGTGGTACTTAAACCCCAACTGCTTTAAACCTATTGAAAGACTAGTACGTCCAATGTCACATATTTCTCTGTTTCTGATTTTCTCAAGGATCAAATCAAGAGTTACCACAGGCATTTAACTCCTTCTGACAAATCATTGGTTTTCAAACTTAAACGGCGTTTTTTATTTTTTTCCTTAATATGGCCGTCTTTTTCTAAATTGTGAATATTTATCAGAGTTCTTGGTGATATGCCACAGGAATCCGCTGTTCGTTGTTGTACCGCCACCGTAGATAATAAAAGACCACCATTTTCCTTCTCTTGCTTGAAATATTCCTCAACTTTTAAAATAAGACGTCTTTCATTCGATGTAAGAACATGTTTATCAAAAGCCATTTTAATATATCTGCTTTCGAACGTTACGTTAGCAAGTGAGACAAAAATAAGCCAAACTAACCCAAACATATTATATATATAGCCAAACTAAAGAAAACAAAGAAAGTCCCACTCAGTACCTGTACATTATGCATTTAATTGAAATAATAAATTACTTATTGACAAATATTTATTTGAATTAAAATGAATTGCTCCATTTTTTTAGAAGACAAATCGACAAACAAAATACAAAGAAATCCCCAGTCTCAGTCACTACCTGTACATTAAGCATTTAATTAATATAGTAGATAACTTATTGAGGGTTACTGAAATTTACAGGCGCCAGGTAATATTTAATTTATGCATCCTTAATCCGAAATGAGAAATCACTCAATGAACGGACTTATATTAAAATTTCATTAAATTATACAAGTCGGTTCAAAAGTTAGAGGTGAAAAGGAAAGTCGCTTGTACCCCTTTGGGGCTCTGTAACTCCGTTTAGGGACACTTTATAGGAATTCTTTTTCTATGGCAGATTAGGGTTATTTTGACCTTCCCTATATGCTCCCCAGAGTATGCCATATACTTACCGGACAATCTGTATAGGTACCTATACCGATTAGTAGGAAAGTTATTCGCACTCTCGCACGAACTCTACACTGCTGTAGCTAAATACTTTGCGTTATCAACCAAAAAAGTTCAGAACTATTTATGATCAGTCAGTGCTACATGACTACAAAGTGAAAAAGGCAAATAAAGGAAAATAAATTTTCATCAACACACCCGCTAATTTTTAAATTTCCATATATCACCATGCAGTTTACGCCATTTTTTTTTTATGATAAGGCACAGCACTGCAGGATAAATTCTTTATGGCGCTCTGGGAGCGGTGCGTGTGCACAGGAAACGAGTCACGTTGGTCTTGAATCTTTGGAGATTATACTCGTTATGGGAAACACGACCTCAGGGAGGTCGTTCCAGAGTCATGGAATACCTACTACATTTTCTAATTATGTTTTTAACTGCTGTAACTGGGAACATGGCTTAGCAACAATACATTAAAAACTCAAGAAGTCGGGTGTCAGCTAGTTAGTTCGCGTCAGATTATCCGTCATTGACCATTATTATATTTTTAAAGGTGAACTTTTTAATTAAACAGTATTTGTGAGTGTAAAATTAACCGCTCGACAGCCTGGGTCTAAAAATAGACAAAAAAACCATAACTTATTTTGCATAAATTTACAAAAGAATATATATGGTACGAAAACCCCATAAATCGCTACGATAGGAAGAATTTTTCCTCCTTTCTTAACAAATATTCGACACTGTCACAAGTCTCTCCAAGTTTTACACTTCTTATGTATTGCAATTGCTCAAATATATTACAATAATGGACCGACTGATTAAATCTTGTAAAAATGCAGACATTTAAAGCTTCCCTTGTAGTTATTTAAAGAACCAACTCTAGACCTATTTTATTGCCAACCTACTCCATTACTATCGTTGATATTTACCCACTTTAATATGTATAAACTTATTTTGGCTCTCATTTAGATTGCTTTCCATTGCTTTTTTCCTGAACTGTAAACATTTGCTATTGCTAAAGATGACCTCCACTAAGGTCGAACCATGTCCTAATTTTTATGGCCGACGACTGTAATATACCCGCTAAACATGAAACATTCTTGAAATATTTCATGTTTGCAGCAGTATCGCAAAAATGAAACATTTCATTTATGTATGTCAGAAATGTTCCAGAATCGTTTTCTTTTTTATTTTGGTCTGTCATTTCAATGGTTGAGTTATGGCGTTCTTTTGTGTTTTTGTCACGGCAAAAATATTTTTCCGCAACATCAAGTACTTTAAATTATTACCAAAAATGTTGTGGAAAAAGCATTTATTTATTTTGTGCGTATAGTGTATTGTAAATAGATCCGAAAATTTAATTGTATCTACTGCCACTATACCGTGGTTGTATTTTCCTCTGACGGAAGAACTTTATAACCAGTAAATTAAACTAATAATTTCGGAACCTAGTGGCCTTAACAGATTTTTAGGGGACATAAAATCAAAATAACTGACCAAATGCTATCCAAATTAACCAGAACCCGATAAAACTGCCAGGTAATGAGAATATAGTAGTAACCACCACGGTCCACGGCGGCGGGTCAATAGACACACCAACCAATGTAGTGATGCTGAGTTTGCTGAGTCAGAGTGCTTTTACTGCTTTTTATTTGGATTTGATACAAAATAAAAAAAAAACAATATAACTACCACAATGAGTCAAGCAGTGCAGGTGTTTACTACTGCAAACAAAAATAATTGTGATAATGGTGATAATTTGGTAAGTAGGTACCTAGTTATATATTTTAGTGTCAACAATCTAACCTAAAAATCCAACGTTTTCCAATTTTCCCTCCAATTTGTTGTTAATAACACTATTATGTCAATGGGTATGAAACAGTATTATTTTATCTATATTTAAGTTTCGTATAAAAGTGTCCCAGTTTATTACTTATTTGTTGTAAAAGTGACCTTTAGAAGGCACATTAGGGTATGAAATTAAGAAATATTTGGTGATTCGTCGTTAGTCATTACATTATTTACGAATTTTGTAGCATTTTGGAGTTTTTTTATTTCTGTAGCGTACTGACGGAATAAATAAGTAAATAATTAAATAATTGTGCGATTTATTTTTAAGAAAATTTTGATCATTTACTTTTAGGATGAAACTTTGAAAGGAACAGGAAATGACTGAAGATCCAAAAAAATGGAAAATTTAATATTAATAAGGTTCTAAAATCTGAGTATTATTGTTTTGGATAAGGTTTTGATGCGGCTGTATTTTGTATTTAAACTTTATTGTAAATATTCCCATGTTCTGAAAATAAATTTTGTGATTTACATTTAATTCTGTGAATTATTTGGGGGTTCACTTGCAACGTTTGGTAACATTCTCGAAGAGTAAATTTGAAATATTGCATACAAATTAACTTGCAACATTTCGTAAATATTTTTTTTTAATGTTTCAATGTGATATGTTCGTAACATTGCGAAATGTTTCCTTGGTACGTTTCAATGAAACATTTCTGAGGTAGGACATTTACAGTTACATAAACATTTCTCAAACATTTATCTGCAGTTTAGTGATACGTTTCAACGTTTAAATGTATGTTTATGAAACATCTCTGGAACTAAAAATTGTTTAGCGGGTAGAGATCTTTCCCCAAATTGTTTCTACTATTTCTACTATTGAAAAATTAATATGTTTCCTATTAGATGGGCCTACTACTGCGTATAGCTATCATTTTATATTACATACTTCTTTGCCCATTGCTCCTGCAAAATACATTTTTTATGACTTGGGCCTACAATTTTAATAATTGTACTTTTACAACCGCCTTAATTGATATAACGCGTTCCTGAGCAAAATAAACTTCAATATGTCAACGCCTAATGGCCGTTTGTACCATTTTCATTTTAAACAATGATTAGTTAATCAATGATTATGTTTTAATCAGTGTTTACCTATTTTTGGGTTGCAGCGTCAAAAATTAAACAATGTTTAGTTAATCGGAGAAAAAAACTGGCAACGTCTAATTCTTAGACGTTTGCTATCTTCAGGGCAGTAAAATTTGTTTACTTTACGGAGACATAACCCTAAATTTCGACCACGGTTTTATACGTGATTTGCACTGACATTACAACATATAATGTCAGTGGCGATTTGTCTTTGTGATTTGTGCTGTTAGTACTGCTTATTTGTTAGAAATGGATTCTGAAAGAACAGAAAGACAGGGCAGTATAGGTTTTTCTGCAGGGGAGAAGTTGCTTATAGCAAATATTTGTTTGAAATATAAAGACATCATTGAAAACAAGAAAACCGACTTAATATCATGTGACCAAAAAAAGAAAGTCTGGGAAAAAATCGGCGCTGAAGTTAATACAGCCGCAGTAAATACAACGTACCGAAGTCAAGAAATTTTAAAAAGGATTTTTTGAGAATCGGAAAAGAGAAGTGAGGAAAATTGCTGCAGAGGAAAAAAAAAACTTTATGGTACAGGATGGGGACAACCATTTAAAATTAGAAAAGATCCTTGCCACGACATTATTTTATCCATAATGAATACTAAAACTGTATACGGATTGGCTAATGAAATTATTGATGGAGATACAGAACCGTGTCCAAGTTTAACTGTAAGTATCTTACAGCCATACTTCAGTTTTTGATAGATTGGTTATTATATTAAGATATCGTAAGATTTTTTAGTTATATACGGTATATCTACCTGTTTTAGGATTCAGATGTTCCAATTTCTAAGGAAAATGACCACCAAGTCGATGAAATTATTGTTTATGAAACCAATGAAAATGAGGAGGTAAAATAATTTTATGGGAATATTTTCCATAATTATTTCAATTAATTAAATACCTAATTATAGTTTAATGTTAAAATTTGAAAGGAAATAATTATTAATACCTAAATTACATATTATGTTACTGCTCTTGCAGGGTACAACATGGAAGAAATACACTCCAGCTAATTTAAAAGAACGAATTACTGCCAACTTGACAAATTTTGAAGATCGTCCTTCATGTTCAAAAAGGAAGTATACTGAAGGTAATCACTTTATTTTATTACACTTATTTATCATGTATCACACAAAAATAATGTTACTGTAAAATACTTAGTTATACACAGACACTGCAAGTTTATATGAAGGCAATTGAACCAGTATAAAAACTAAAATTCGGCCGCATCTCTTTATGAAATGTGAGCGGGGTGTGATGTCAGGGTAGAAATGGGTAAGGAGAAGCAATGCATTCTGATTATTAAGTCAATGCAAAGCTTGCTATTTTAATTGACTTCGTGTAGACTTGAATAGGTACTTTAATATTCTTAAATTGTATTATTTTTTTAGATCAAATAAACACTCCAACAAAAAATAAATTGCTTACTACATCACGGCGTCGGTCTACCTTACACGTCAAAGCCTTGTCAAGGTCCGAATTAAAATGATAAAAGGTTGAAAATAGCAGAATTTCAAAAAAAAATGGAAGAAGAATTATTGACAATTGAGGGCGAAAGGAAATTAAAATTTAATTGTTAGAACTGCAAATAGAAGTGGAAAAAAAAAACTAGCTAGTTTAGGTACCTATCCGATGTAATAAAGTGGGTTTGCAATTAAACACATAAGCTCAAGTAAATGCAACACCGTGTTTTTCATTAAACGAAAACGCCTAAAAAAAGTTAGTTCATCTAGTTCCCTAAAGTTGTTTTTTCTTTCATAAATCTTTCGAGGAAAGCCAAAATCTATTATATCTAATATATCCAAGTCGTCATTTATGAAGAAATCGTCATCGAAATAGTCAAAATCCATTTTTTTAACCTTTCAAGTTGACAACAAATTTTAAGGTTAATCATTGATTTTAACTTTTAAACGGCCCAGAATCTATGCTTAGTTTAATTAATGATTAAATGCCTTTAATCATTGTTTAACAGACGGCACAACAGATATTTCGAGATAATCATTGATTAGAGCTTTAATCAATGTTTAGGCGAACGGTACAAACGGGCCTAAGAATCGTTATATTCCCGCTAATAGTCTTCCACCGCTAGCTGTCAAAATAACGTATACGGTATCAATCAGTGCACAGAAACTATTCTCTTAAACCTGCACCCATAGAAATAAGAGGGGCATGTACCTACCTAAAGTATTTTCGGCGATCCCAGTAAAGAGGGAAATTGTTTCATTAATATACTCGTAATGATTTATTAGTGTTTTTTTGTAGATGTTAAGTGCTTGTTATTAGGATGCGTGAATGATAGTAATACCTAATATTTTATTGCATCTTGTGGAATTTCTAAATCGTTTTACTTATACAGGGTGATACGTAAGGCCGTTTTAAGAAAAAAAAATCCTATGAACATATTATGTCCGGAGTTGCTTCGTTTCTGAGATACAGGGCGTTGACTTAAAAAAAAATGGTCATAAATATCCTTAAACCGATTTGGTTCAGTTATTTGAAGTAATAAGGCGCTTATTTAGCCCTAACTAGATTGAAATTATTAGGTCCAGTGGCGTCTCAGTGGGCACCACATCCAATTATTATTGAGAAGAAAAAGTCCCCACTGCCTTTTTAGTTTTTTATTTGTTCAGATTAAGCAACTACAAATACAACTTCTTGGTCTCTTGTGTCTTTTTCTGGCTTCGTTCGCGACAAAAAAAAAAATCACTTTAACTTATTCTAAAAGCTATTCATGGACAACATAAAATAACACCCAAAAGTAAAAAATAAACAATTTCGACTTTACAGTAAATGAGCAAAATGTCCACCTTTTGATAAAATACACGACTGGTTTCAATAGGTTTACTTATATTATCACATTTTTGGCTTACCACATCTGCTATTTATAACAAATTATTGCCAAGGTCAAATGAAGTACCTACCTACCTGCTTTGGAGAGCAGCTGACAGTGATAGTATTGTCATATTATCTGTAGTAATATATTAAGGGATAGGGAAATTATCGAAAATCATTCCGAAGATTTTTTGCCGTGGAAATCGCTCGAGGGCTTGCCCGAGAGCGATTTCCTAATGGCAAAAAATCTGAGAATGATTTTCTGATTATTTCCCAATCCCGAAATGTATTTTGAAGATTATTTACCAAATAAACAACTAACGATTTCTGACGGGTGAGATTTTCACTTTTGACAAGGGTGATTTTCACCGGAGAGCGGGAGATTATCGCTGAATAATCAGGTGAAAATCAACCCGCTTTTATAATGGATGAGGTAAATAATCAGTAAAATTCAGAGTTGTCAATTAGCAGTGATTCAATTATGAACAATTTTACTAACGCTGAAATGGCTGCCATGCACTTTATTTATAGATTAGCAAATGGAAATGTGGAAGAAGCACGGAGAATTTACCAGGACAGATATCCTAACAGAGTAATCCCATGTGCTAAAACATTTAGAACGCTACATACAAACTGGGAGTTAATAAATAAAAATACAGGTGGTGGAAGACCAGAAACTGTAACAACGCCTGAACTAGAAGAAGCTATACTTGATGCGATAGAAGAAGATTCTTTAAATAGTACCAGGAAGATTCCACTGCAGCTTGAAGTCAGCCCAAAAACCGTTCGGAAAGTTCTAAAGAGAAACCTCCTGTACCCATATCACATACAGCGGGTCCAAGCTCTACTGCTTCGGGATTTTCACCCAAGATTAATGTTTTGCAGGTGGTTAGATTCATAGGATGCAGGGGCGTGCGGTCCATGGAAGCGATGGAAGCACTGCTTCCCCTACCGCTTTCATAAGACATAAGACAAAACAAATTTTATATTAATATATACCTATCCATACAATTAAAATACCCAAGTATTTATTTCTATCTAATTTCCAAACCAAATCCGGCCCTGTATGCATCCCTGACCAACGCAATATTCAATGTATCGAAGAATCGAAGTGATCTCAATACGTGTATACTACACTCTATACGCGTATACGAGTAATAATTAATATGGTCTGCCGTGCCAAGTAAAGGGTAAATCGTTAGACTTCGGTATTTCCTTCGCCGCGATGCGACGCCGGTAACGAAGCCGCCAAAATATTTAGTGTCCACGTGTTTGTAGTCGGCGGTTACGATTGTTTGTCGCGATTTTTCGCCAGGAATACGCGGTACACGGTAGAGGATCTGTCTGACTTGACTTTGTTTATCTTACTTCTTGATTTATTTTGTCATGGAGCAACCAATTGCCGGCCCATCGAGTTCGGGAAATGTAAAGTGTGTCTGTTCTCTATGCAAGTTATTGGAAAAAGGATTTTCAACGCTTTTCTTTGATGAAAAAAGGAATATTATTGCAACAGGTAGGCCTACACCAGATTTTAATTTAAAGACAGAAGTGAAGGCGGCTAAAAAATCCGTTTAAAATTAAATCAAACTGTGAATTCAAAGTAAAAATGTATAAATAGTTTTCTGTATTAGTTTCTGTTATGAAATTTTGTTAACTTGTTTTTAACGACTCTTAGGCAGGGTTGGGTCACTAAAGAATTGGTTTTCGACGGGCAAATTACGTAAAAATTAATAAAAAAAACATAGGTACCTAGCCATTTAGAAAATAGAAGAAATATTAAAAAATCGTAGGTACATAATCACACATTTTCGACAGTACCTACATGACAGTATTCTACCTGTATTTAAACGTCGGAAAATTGCCAATATTTGGGCGTGGTCCTCAAAAAATTTTTCGCCTCCGGCGGCTTGCCTTCGGCGGTGCTTCCCCTTCTTCATAACTCACCGCACGCCCCTGATAGGATGGCACACAATAATAATTTTTTACCAAATATTTTAGTTACGGACGAGGCAAATTTTTCACGAGATGCTATTATGAACTTTCACAATGACCATTTTTGGGCCGACGAAAACGTTATTAGAGAAACTCATTTTCAGCAACAATTTTCGCTTTACATTTGGGTAGGAATTATTGGTGACTACCTAATTGACCAATTTTTTTTACCGCCTAGATTAGCAGGTGAATCCTACATGGACTTTTTGCTACATCATTTACCCATTTTGTTAGAAGAAGTATCCCCACATGTAAGAGTTAATATGTGGTTTATGCACGACGGGGCTCCAGCTCATTTTAGTGTTCTTGCTCGTCAGCATCTCGACATCATCTACCCTACTCGCTGGATTGGACGTGCAGGACTTCAAATTTGGCCAGTTCGCAGTCCCGATATTAATCCTCTTCATTTCTATTTATGGGATTATCTGAAAGCTCTTGTTTATAAAACTCCTGTACTAGATGTGAATGACTTGAGGAATCGAATAATTGACAATTGCAATATCCTAAGAAATACTCCAGGTATTTTTAAACGTGTCAGACAATCAATGACAAATCGATTTGCAGTCGTGCATTTTATCAGAAGGTGGACATTTTGCTCATTTACTGTAAGGTCGTAATTATTTATTCTTTATTTTTGGTTGTTATTTTATGTTGTCCATGGATAGCTTTGAGATTGAAATAAAGTGATTTTTAATATTCCTTTAATTATTATTCGTAAACATTTTCTACATGAGAAGGTACCTATAGCAATCAAAGAATCCTTACTTATTTCAAGCAATTAGTAAACATTATCCAAACTGACACCATGCCTATTTTAAGGCCATTAGTTACTCATTAACACAACCAAACACAAGGACATATGTCTTTCAAGAAACATTTATACGCATCCTATATGCAAATTCTCCGCATTCTTTTTGTCTCTCCGACCAAGTGCAACTGAAATTTAATAGTTGATGTCTCGATCTTCTCGTTTAGTGGCTTCAAGTCAAATATTTCATTAGGCTTTATGGCGGAAAGAGTGACAGTTGTCGCTTCACTGGATAACAAGCTATTTTTAACGGAATTTATATCAGATATTCGTTTACTTTAATTTTCATATTTCGTATACTGTAGTATATAAAGTTTTAAATGGGTGATTATATGCTAGAAAATAGTGTGATGTTTGTTTAAACAGAATGCATACTTTGAAAAGATATAATATAATAGACACAACTTTAAAACTCTAAAACAAGGATAATAGGCAACACGTACATCAAACAAATAACAACGAAATTGAAGGGATATTAACAGAAAAATAAGCTAAAAAATACACCAAAACTTTTAAATCACAGTTAGGTTAGAAAATAACCAGAAAGCGCAGTAAACAAAAAAATTACCAAGTTTCTTCTAACTGTGCATTTACCAAGTATCACTAACGAACTTTTCCCAATAGAAAATTAAAGATGCATGTATACTGCATATACCCATGTAAGCGGGTAAGGCATCAGGTATATCAGAATACGTCTGGGTTAAAAACTTTTTAACTTTAAGCAATGTTTTTTCTACCTTAAACAACGACAATAAAATACATTTACAAGGGTAATAAATAAATAATTGATTTGTGATGGGCTACATGCTTGGTGAAATGGATAATCCATGCTGGAGGAAATTAAAGTCTTACTTGTTTTGGGTATTTCAAAATTTTATTCAGTTTCCTGCCACGTGTTTCAACCCTTGCGGATCATTATCAAAGGAATATAAGACAATACTAAATTCTACATGTCATTAAAATAAAATTAGGGAGATGAAGTGAATTGACAGATGATGGGTTATCTTGGTCCTTAATTTACAGGTATTGGCCCAAGGTACAGCTAAATTACAGGTGTGATTATAAAGGTATTTACATCTAAGTAATAAAATTAAGAAAATGATATTGTGAATATAATTATGGGTTTTTCGATCGTAATTATTGTTTATTGCATATTTATCCTAAGGCTATTATATTAGGCTATTAAGTATTAGATTTGCACCTGAAGGTGTTTCAATGTAATTATTAACAACATTACATCGTTTTTTTAAGGCTTTTTTGATTGCTTATGTTTCTAATAGGTTGAGTTTTCTACCCTTGTGTTGAGTATATATCGGTTTTATTTTGTTGGATATTGAGTGGTTATTTATTATACAGTGGTCCGCTATTCCTGTTTTATTTTGTTTTTTTTTTTAATGGATGTTTTATGTTCTTTGAGCCTAGTTTTGAAGTTTCTACCTGTTTGACCTATATAGATTGCATCACTGTCATCACATTGTATTTGGTAGACCCCCTTATGTGTCAATTTGTCTTTATTTTCAATTTTTGAATTAGCTATGTATTTACCTAGGTTATTTTTATTGACTTGTATGGGAATAAGTCTATGGTTTTTGAGTTTTTTGGAGATTTCTTTTCCATCAAACGCGAAATACAGTTCAAGAAGATATAAGTACACTATACAGGTCACACAAGTCAAAAAATGTTGAATGAATACAATAAGAAAAAAACTATATCGACAATAGTTTACTTGTATGGTATGGTTATTCTTTTCATGAATACTCGCAATAGAAGTACAAAAAGCCTATGTCCTTAATTTTCCTTAACAACGCGTTAGTCTCCGATCCCAGGGAAAAAGTTGAACTGTTCGCGGACTGCCTCCACAAGCAGTTTATTGACAAACCCACGACGGATCCAGAGAGGGATGCGCAGGTCTCCAGAACGATACGAATTTATAGGTCTATCGAGCACTCACCACGTTTTGGAGGAAATATGCCGTACAGTTAAAATATCACTCAGTATAAACAATTATACTAAAATATTTTTTAATCATGTTAAAAACAAGCTGAACAAAACAATTAAACAGGTACTCGCTTTAACTTATCTTCGCTTGTACTTATGGCATAAGGCATTCACTAAAACACAATATGCTCAAAATCTTCATCGAATAAATTACGGAGAAAAAAAATATTTCTTAACAATATCTACGTAATGCACATAAGGGCAGCCGAACAGGCCCTGACTCGTTGCGACGACAGCGTCGATAAGTAGTTATTTTCAGTATAAAGTATAGGGCTATCTCTTTCACATCGCGAGATAAGGAATGTGTGGCGTCTCTCCTCATATGGTGTCTCTCCCACTTTTACGCTATTGAATCATAATAATGTTATGTGGGTATAAAGGTGCATTTATATTTATAAAAGCCGCCACCGCTCCCGTTCGTGGTTCCAACATGACCAATTTTTATCTCGCTGACCTTGTCTTATTCGTTGCTCGTGCTTTAGCCAATGGGAAGAAAGAATATTGATACATTCGATAAAAAATATAGAAATATTTTCCATATTCCTACGATTTCACTTTTCCAAAGAAAATTAATATTCTAAGCTCAAAGTATACGTCACTGCTCTCGCGAATTTACAACGGTGCAGTTCGTGTTTTATCATATTCAGCATCCAGCCCAACAAAAATTTGTTGTGGTACTTATTAAAAAAAATCAAAGTTAGGTTATTTTATAACTATTTTCTTCTCTGTCATTTTAATATCAGTGGGTCAGAGCAAACAGCCAGCTTAGCGCAGACTCAGATAAAACCTCACGTTGAATTGCACTACTGCATTTAAGGCAGACTTAAGCCAGTTTTAAATTTAATTTTTGTTTGGACAACTAAGAACTGTGGCGACGAGCGGGAACGGTGACAACAAGCAGGAGCGGTGGCGAAAAGTTTTACAAATCGACCTTTATATTATAGGTCCCTGGTACAAAAATTCCAATCTCTAATATATCAAGGATATATTTTGATACATAAACACTATCAAAACTACATATTCCATTATAAAGACAGGAAAGTTTAGCCAAAATTTGCTATAAACTTTTATAGGTATTCAAAGTTCTTACAGTTCACGGGACAAATGAAGTTTGCACTGCGACAACCACAGTACAACAATTTTTTGTACCTTTAGTTCTCTCCCGGAAGGAGATGATGCCTTACACTGCATCTTTTAGTACTTATTTTATTAATGTATGTGTAATTTAGACATTTTTCATTTTTTTTCTGTCCCTTTTATGTTTAATATTCTAATTCACAACAGTAACAACTCGAGTATAATAAGTAAACTAAAGCGGGGAACATCATACAAGGCACCTAACCTAAAATTAATAATATATCTATTATTAAAATAGAGAGTTACCTCAGTTCTAATATCCATAATATAGTTATTCGGTAGTAGCACAGCTCACCCACAAATAACAATGCCTAATAATAATTATTGTTAATTGAAGATAACACCAACAAAATATAAAATAAGGGGAACCCGTGAGGGGACAAGCTGGTTTCTCGGCATCTGGTCCATCAAGTGTCAAATAATGCAGCGTGTGCATGTCAACTGTCATTTTGGATGAAATTAATCTGAAATATTTCAGAAATATTGATATGAAAGATTATGTTTTTGAGACATTCGAAATATATTCGAAATATTTCTGAAAGGATAGGATCAGAACTTGAAAAAAAAATAGCGCAATAAATTTTTTATCCGATTGTGTCAAAAAATGACGTTTTATAGATCAGATATTTGGACGAAAAGGTAACCTTTTCAATAAGGTATTGATTATTGCGCTGGTAGCTAGGCAACCTTTGTCGTCCTAGTCCGAAAAACATTTTGTCGGACGCTAAAATATTTTCAACAGTTTATTTTATTCAATTATTTACAATATTTATATTAAATGTACAATTAGAACAATTTTGAACAAGAACGGGGTGATGTAAATTTGATTTTGAGGATGTGTTATTATTTTTGGTCTCCGTTATGATATTATTCTCCAATGTTGAACTCGATTGGGAGACGGATTGCGACACCTGAGTCGAGACTGACTGCAGGTCAGATTGTGGAATGTTGAATATTTTCTTGGTCAGCTCTAACTTATTACTTAAGGAATCATCTATGTAGCCCTTGGCTACTCCCGAAGACTTCCAGCCTCCATGCCGTTTTAGAGATGTTATGTCTGCTCCCGCATCTACAAGTAATGTGGCCGATGTTCTTCTGAAACAATGTCCCGTGAATTCCTTGGCATTCGGCAGTTTTAAGTAAGATGCTATTTCCTGAGGTATAGAGCCAAATTTGTGTATACCGACAACTTGCTTATGGCATTTTCCATTGCGATAAGACACAAAAAATCGCCCATCACTCATATTTGTTGGACGTAGAGCCAGATAATTTCTATAATACTTTAGATATTCTCCAGTCACCGTAAATGATCTCGGTTTGTTTGTTTTATTATAGGGAATTTTTATTAACAAAGCCGTTCCCAAATCTTGTGTCATCAATTTTCATATGAGCCAGTTCTTCTCGACGACATGCGCCCGCGATTCCAAAAATAAAAGCAACCTGTAATTAAGAAAATTGTTAGCCAGAAATTTAAAATACTATTATATAGTTACATTTACCTTCAACATTAAGTATTTGTCATCTGGAGCATGGCAAAGGAATTTGTGAACCTCTTCTCTAGTTAGGATCCTTGATTTCTTTGGACAATATCCAACACTTTTTTGTTTCAACAATGCTCGTAATCTCATGTATTTAGATATATCAATATTCTGTTTTACATTTACCACTGCACGTAGCATAGAATACTGCGACCACAGAGTAGATGACTTCATAGTTTTCGATAATTCCGCCATATAGACCAAGAAGACGTTTTCGGAGAACGACTGTATATTTTTTTCTTGCCGGTAATCCATAAATTTTTTATAAGCTCTTTCATATATTTCCTTAGATTTTTGTGGCAACAAATGTAACATTACTTCCTTGGCAGTTTCTTGAATGTCAGGTGGTGTACCTTCTATAAGATCATCGTCTATTTCCATTTTTAATTGTGTTTTTCAGGTTTTAAAACTAGCAGAACACGAAAGATTAGTTAAAACTATCGCCTGATTAATAAAACGTCAGTTGATAATATTAATTTAATTATTTGTTAGATCCATGGATACGCATATTACAGGTTTCATTGTTCAAACATTCAAGGGACAAAAAATTACAATGCAAGATGAAATATATTGGTTTTCTTAATTTTTACATTATTTTATAATCCGAGCAAAAACACAATCGGATAAAAAATAACGTATGTTATACGGACGAAAAATGTATTTCGGACTATGCGGGTTACTGGCCTCGGCTTTGCCTCGTCCAGTAATCTCCCGCAATACGTCCGAAATACTGCATTTTTCGTCCTTGTAACATAATATACTATTTGGGTGCCACGCTTTTTTTTCAATGATGAAGCTTGCTTTTCAAGTAAGAAAATTAAAAAACACAACAGAAAATTACAAAAACAGCCAGACTCGTTTCAATTTTTGTGTAAATCAGTGATGAGTTTATTTTTCTTGTGAACAGGTAGTTATAGATGGCCCGAGCTACGTTCGCCCGGGGGGAGGGGCTGCAGGCTGCAGCCCGGTAGCCCCCCCCCCCCCCCCTTTGATTACGCCACAGGGTATGGATGTTGATGTTTTTGACTGTACCTATTTGATCGTCCTGAATATTTTAAATAATATATTTACCTAATTGTAAATTGCTACAGAGGATAATAAAAATTTAATTTTGAAAATGACTCGTAAAAGTGATCAGATCAATTATAATATAAAATACAATATTGCAATAAAATCAACCATTAACAAATTAATAAAGAATTTGAATCGACTGAATGGACATCCGGTTCCGCCATCGTCGGTAATATAAAGCGGGCCCGTTCAAACTTAAAACAAAGGCTCCTACAATAACGCCGAACAATGGTACCTGCGAGAATGGCGTCAAATCAACGGCTGAGACTCGCCAACCGAAGAACAGAGGCGAGAAAACACTGCTGGTAACGCCAATTCCCTACCGCATGACATATAATGGAAGATAAGCGCTTTGTGTAATAGTTCTATTGCATAATAGTCGCGCTACGAGTCCTTATCAGAAAATGACTCATAACAACTGACAGACGCGAACAGGAAATTGGAATAAGAAATTTTGGGGCGTAAAATGGAAGATAGTAGTCCTGTAATTTCCTACCATCGGGAACGAGCATTTGTAGTTCATTCGAGGCGAGAGCGATGTATTAAGGGCGCCTCGCGCGCAGATGCCGCTGCTGGGCTTTTATCCAGAACTGGCAGACTGAAAAGCTGGAAGCGGCTTATTGCCTTGTCGTTTTTATTTTAATGCCGGCATAAACAACGTATAATTTTTGGTTCAACTATTAGCTTAATCGGAACTAACTTATAATCAATATGATCAAACACACAAATTAACTCTAGACGCTAACTTAAAAATTAAAGTCCATCTGAACATATTTCGTTTGACCTAATAACTGCAATAATAGTTTTAATATATTGTAAACACCCAAAGAAACCCCGTTACCTCTTCTATTGCCAATTCTACGTTTTTAAAGCATTTCTTGGTAAAATTACCCATATAAAACTGTCGATGAGCGTGCCAACCAGCGAAGTCTACGGCCTCAGTTGGCATCACTGTTTGTATTACTGAAATTAAATGAAATAAGGGGTACTGCTTTGCACAGGAACGGATTTTGTAGGTAAATGAAAAGCCATAGCAATACCACGGTCTGCCGTGGCAATACCTTATAGTAGCAATGTTTATTGTGTTTATTTTACCATTACTTGTATTATATTTATAATAATTTATTATAAGTACAAAACAAGTGTGAAAAGTTTGCGTGCGGAAAAGGGCAACTTTTCGCACGCATTTAGGTAAAAGTAATCATTACAATTAATATGTATACCTACTTAAAAAAATATATTTACATACACAGAAGGTTTAATTGTAATTATAAAACGTTTTAATATATTCCTAATTTAGTCTCGCTATCACTATCATCCAAATTTATAATAAGAGGATGTATTTCGTTTCGTCGTGTAGTTATATAAGAGTCTTTAATTTTTAAGACATGGTTAACCCAGTTTTTCCAATTTTAACCTGGAATTTCACCGAAAACTTTCTTTATTAACACTATTCATAGACATCGTAACTATTAGACCGAACAATAACAAATAAACGTGATGTCATCATTGTATTCCAGTGTAAAGTAAATCAACAAACAAGCTGCTCCCCTCCACTTGGTTTGCCAGACTTACGCCACAGAAATCGTAGTTTTCTGGGCTTACTCTGTTAAAAGTATTAACTTCTATTATTAACTAGATTAACATGATGTGGGAAACATATAACATTGCCTAAAACCTTGTAGAAAATCTGTAGTATGGCAACGCAGAAATAACGGATCCGCCCAGATTTCATCATTTTCGTGGCCAGCCGCATCGACTCGACAATACTCGGCATAGCGGATGTTGTTTTCCTGGGTTTTGTCGCATGCATATGTAAAGTCAGCGTAATCCCCACTCTCGGTCCCACCTAGCTCCTCACAGCGTCTCGCCCACAAACGATTTTGGCATCACAGTTTTATAGCATTTATGAATGGCGTGTCGGATCTATAGTTACGATGCATATGGCACTATTACACTGCCACTAAGAGTAGGTGTGTTATTTTCAGTTCTCATTTTTGATTTAATTTGATGTCACATGTGTTCAATAGGGTTAAAAATGCAAAAATAGGGTGGCAGCCGCAACACAGTGTGACCCATTCCTTCCGCCATTTTAACAAACACGTACTCTTTTTTAATACTAAATGCCTTTAACACTTCTAACAGCTGTTTTTTACTATACGTTTCCTCAAAGTACAAGTTTGTTTGGAGGGATCAGTACACCCTGTATCCCTACATGTTCATGTCATTTTTTAAAGTGAACTTCTTTATTGCGGATTTTGTGCTCGATGCGTTCCGTACTTTTTCCTGTTGCGGGCTGTGGCAGCTTGCATTGTCCATCACAATAACACTGTGTTCTGGTACATTTTAAAGCAAACTGTCTTTAAACCAGCTTTCAAAAAGAGCGTCGCTGGTATCTTCAAGATAGTCCAGACTTGAATCCTTTATATTTTTTGCCGACAGTAATAAACACTTCTCATCCATTCTCCCAACCTGCATGAATTATTGTCATTCGTTTTCCTTCATATTTGAAGGGGCTTTATTTTGGCATTTTTTAGTTAAATCAACCCATCCCTTTTTGACAGTCTCATGAGTGTCAAACCACGTTTCATCCAGATAAACTATTGAACGTTTTTCGGATCTAAACTTTTTTATTTCCCTAAGGTACAGAAATCTCATTTTTCTTAATCTTTCGGACTCCATAATAATTTGTCTCTTGTTTATTGTCTTATACTTAAATCCTATCTGTTGCAAAGACTTGTCCTGCTACATGATATCGTTGTATCGTCAGTTGTTAACCGTGTTTTTAAAGAATCTAACGTGGGCACAACATTTTCACGATACCTTTGGTATATTTTCCCGCGAATAACATCTTTGTCACAATCATCTACGCACTTCATTTTTCCGGTATCTTTGCGAACTTTTCTTTTAAAATATCCTTTTAGCATAATATCTCGTACCGTCGATAATGGAACTTTCGTCATTTCACTGGTATTTTTAATGGCAATTACTTTAGGGTGGCCGCTCTTTAATAACGATTCACATACATTTTTCATGATCACTTTGGCGTCAGAAGATAAATGCTTCCTGGAATGTTTAGGGTAGCTAGATATCGCATTAGCTGAAGATTCCCAAGGTCTCCATATACTTTTAATATTAACTTGTTGGACACTGTATCAAAGTAAAATAGATAGGTACTAATCTATTTCGAATAAGTAATTAATTTGTTTCTAGAAAACCTTAATTAGACAGTTTATTAATTTTGATAACAAATCAAATAATGTACCTATCTATTGTTATTATAAACTGGCATTAAAAATAAATGTGGGTTAATACGTCTCTGCGAAAGAGAAAGCCGAGTTTATGAGGGGTTTTATTGCAGTCATTAAGTCAAACGAAATATGTTGGGAAATACTTTACTTTTCCGAATCGGTGGATTGGCAGGGGTGAAATAGAATGGCCACCCAGATCTCCTGACCTAACGCCGATGGAGTATTTCCTTTAATTATGTCTTTGCTGTAATGTGGAAACATCTTTTGCAGAACTTAAATAATATTTTACTGTCTACATTAGTACCAATAATTCTTGCATGAAATGCAGCACCACCATCAGTAACACACATAATACACCTCTAATTGCATCGCTATTACTGTTTTCCTTTTTCTCTTAACGGCATCGGCTGCAGCTATCTCGGTATCTGCATCTACCCAATAAAAAGGTGTCAACGAAGTTCTGAGAAACGGTCGAGCCGTTTATTAAACAATTTTATCTGGTGTCGAAGAAACCGGAGAGAGATGGCCTGGGGAGAGATTCCAGTCCGAGAGCCGCTAATAGTCATTTCTAACCAATTGGCCTTCTACTTTCCGAGATAACAACTGTCTTTCGGGGGGATTTATTGTCATTGCTACTGTGCGCTGATCCCAGGAAGTTAATTTAGAGGACGAGATAGCCGATACTTTATCAAGAATTTAATTACTATCCACTCAATTACTATCTATTATCATTCATATTTGTCGGAGTTCGAGGCGGCGATCTTTTGATATATTCAGATTGCAGAGGCGTTCAATTCATTCCAGAAGCAAATTAATTTGATTTTAAATTATTCAGGTCTCAATATGTAATCGAAGAAATATGGTCGTCGTTCCTATTGGGTTTTAATTAGTTTCTGCTGTACTAAAGTGGCTGGTAGATAATGCAATACGATACTCTGCATCTTAAATTGTAAATGATAGAAATATGGAGATTGTATTTAAATTCATTAATTTGTAGTAGCGTGAACTAATGAACATTTACAGGTATTTAATTAAAATGCCTAAAAATTAGCAGTCACAACACAATATTTAAATTAACACGTTGAGCCTAGGTTAAAATGGTTTTAGTAAATTCGTCGTAGTTAAAATGTACATTAAACCTGTCTATAGTAGAAATTATTTAAAAATACCGAAAGGGCACTAAAATATGCAACAAAGAAAGCTACAACTTTTAATCATCTTTGTTTCTTCTAAACAAATCATAGGCATGAAATTAGCAAGTACCAACCCTTATTGCCTCTTTTTGTCAGGTGTGAGAAATTAAAGCGGAACAAACAACCTTTTCCCAAGTTCCCAAAAATTCAGGTACAGCAGGCGAGTAATTTTTTTTTATAGATGACTTTTCATAGACGAAACATGGATATTTCAAAATGGTAGCGACATTAGAACATGGCATGATGACAACATCAAATCAGTTTTAAATAAAAAAAACAATCAGACGGCAAAAGATATATAGTTTTGCATGCTGGCACAAAAGATGGCTTTATAGATGGGGCACACTTAGTTTTTTCTACAAAAAAATAAAAGCGCTGACTATCATGACAACGTATAGTCTACATTGTTTGAAAAATGGTTGGAAGAACAGCTTCTACCTCGGCTCGAAAACCCTCGTTTCTTTTTTTTAATGAATTATTGGAAAATACAGGAAAGATGAAAATGCTATTTTGGATGTTTGAAAAGATGCATTACAAACCATTACCCCCGAAAATTGGTCCGATTGTGTTTGCCATACAAATAATATTATATAAGGGATTATTGGCAAAAAGAACACACTCTGGATGTTCAGATTAAGCCACTGATAATTCATGTGCTAGATTCTGGTTCCGTTTCTGTAAGTGATGTTTCTTTATCTTCGGATTAACTTTTTTGTATGTACCTCTTATGTTTATATCTTTATTTTTTTTTTATAAAAATGTTATAATTATAAATATGAAATATATTTTTGTATTTTTCTTTTTTTTTTCTTTTTCTTTTTATTATATTTACATTTAAAAAGTATTAAGTAATGTATTTTTTAATGTACAGGGTCATTCAACCAGGACTGAACAGGGGCATTTTTTTTAGTTGCTCTGTATTTTTAATAAAACCAATAGTTTATGGTTTGCCGTAGAATCTAAAATTGCCATTTAAAAAGCGATCTGACTTAAAACAAAGGAACTGTGGCTTAAAGTTGTTGTTTTTTTAATGGAACGCCCTGTATATTTTCAATTTTTATGAAACGCCTTTCTTTCCTGATTCCATAAATATATAATTTGTCTATATTAGCTCAAACCGTTTTTAAGATATGAACAATCAAATATTTAAAAAGCTGTATTCATTTGAGCTTAATATGTATGGAATGCCTTGGCAAAGAAAAGCCCCGTAATGGCGTTGCATTAAAATAACGTCAGAGAAGGTGTTGGAAAATAAAGTTTCGATTTGTCTAGAATGCCTTGAAAAACAAGCCATGAAAATGATAATTATTAATATGTCAAAGTCTAGAGTATTTATTAGGTAAAATGAAATATTCCCTGGAAGAACGATTTCAGATAATCACACTTTTCTCTATAAGTGGGGAAAATGCAAGGGAAACTCAGCGGAGATATTTCGCAGAAGTTAATAGAATCGTATCAATAAACACAATTTTGACTTTAAAAGGTTTATTTGAGGAGACAAAGTCATTACACGACCGCAAACGAAGATATGGAAGAAACGTGATCCGAGAACGTGTAATACTAAATTATTTTAGTATTAACCCAATGAATTCCATAGAGGAAGCGGTAAGAGATATTCTGCATGGTCCAAGAAGAAACAGTGTGAGTTTTAGCACCGTTCAAAGAACTTTAAATAAGCATAAATTAATTCCGTTTCGAATTCACTCTATGCAACACCTGACGGCAAACCGAAAGGAACTTCGGTTTCAATTTGTTGCACAAATGATTATGAGATAAAAAGATAGGGATCCTGACTTGTTCAAAAAGGTCCTGTGGACAGACGAAGCAACATTATCAACATCAGGAATGTGTAATCGACGCAACGTGCACTATTATTGGTCTCGAGTAAACCCAAGAAAATACCAAACTATTAAATATCAAGGTAGAACGTCTGTTAATGTATGGTGTGGTATAGTTAACCATAGAATAATTGGGCCAATTTTTTTTAATGGGTCATTAACTGGTCAACGATATCTCCAATTTCTTCAAAATGAAGTTGAACATCTCATTGACGAATTACCGCTAATGGTAAACCAAAATATTATTTGGCAACAAGATGGAGCACCACCTCACGCAGTTCGTGATGTTGTGGATTTTTTGAATCATCGATACAACGAGTGGATTGATCGTAATGGTACTATGAGGTGGCCACCAAATAGCCCAGATATTACAATAATGGACACATTTCTATGGGGGCATTTAAAAAATGTTGTTTACCGCCATAGAAGCCAAAATATTTAGCAAATAAAAATTAAAATTAACAATGAAATTAATAGACTTAAGGTAGAAAATCATATTTTAACAGCAAGTCTTGACCGACTGAAAAGGGACTACCGGGCCTGCTTTGAAAATAATGGGGGCCACATTGAACAATTAAATTATTAACTATTTATTAATTTTATAAACTGCAGTTATAATTTGTAATGTCTATAGTGTCTAATTATCGTTATTATACACATATTATAAAAACTGTAGACTTTGACATATTATTATTTATCTGGTTTTGTTTTTCAAGGCATTCTAGACAAATCGAAACTTTATTTTTCAACACCTCCTCTGACATTATTTTAATGCAACGCCATACGGGGCTTTTCTTTTCCAAGGCATTCCATACATATTAAGCTCAAATGAATACAGCTTTTTAAATATTTGATTGCTCATATCTTAAAAACGGTTTGAGCTAATATAGATCAGGAAAGAAAGGCGTTTCATAAAAATTAAAAATATACAGGGTGTTCCATTAAAAAAACAATAACTTTAAGCCACATTTCCTTTGTTTTAAGTCAGATCGCTTTTTAAATGGCAATTTTAGATTCTACGGCAAACCATAAACTAGATGGCTATATTGGTTTTATTAAAAATACAGAGCAACTAAAAAAAAGGCCCCTGTTCAGTCCTGGTTGAATGACCCGTACATAATTTAATATCAATAAATTAGCTCATTATATATTATTATATAAATTATATGTAAAATAAAATATAATTTCAATAATACCGGTTTCATTTTTAATTTTTACTTAAGTTTTCTGAAACAATACATTCAGGATCTGACCCAATATCCCACCAGCATTCACCACAGATATTAATCAGTTTGTAAAAGGATGCAAAATACACTTATTCTTGCTTTTGATTTGATATAAAAACAAAGAATACCCTTTAGCGTTCTTTTTGCACGTTTTATTGGGGTTTCGGTCTTTTTAAACAATCTCTACAATAAATAAACTATCATTTACGATAATCTAAAAGAATTTCAAGTGCCTGTTTTCTTTACTTTCAACAGTTTCTACAATTATTGAAAAAATTGTTACAAAAGAAGAATTATTTGTTTTTTAAATAAAAATAATATTTTAAATCTAAACCCATATGAATTTTAGAAAGAAAAAGAAAGAAAGAATGGGAAGCAATCAAAAATAATAAATTTGTTGTGGAGTACATCAGGGTTCAGTTCTTGGTCCTTTACTATTTTTAATCTATATAAATGACCTTGCATCAATTATTGTAATAAGTGGTAAATTTACCATGTTTGTTGATGATACAACACTATTTTGGCATAGTAAATAATATTGTATTGAATTGATTAAAGAAGATGTAATAAACATTAAAAAGTGGTATGACTCTAATCTCTTTCTTTTATTATCACTAAAACCAACATTTTAACTTTTAAATGTTTACTTAATAATATCGTTTTTGACAATCTAATAATTAACAACCCTAAATTGATAAAATTTTGGGGAATTTACATTACCGAAAATCTTTCTTTTAATGAACATATTGAAAAGTTATGTAAAAAACTAGCTTCAGGTTGTTATGCTCTGGGAGTGCTTTCTCATGAAGTAAATGATTCAGTTGTTCGAAATGGTTATTTTGCTTCAATAAAATCCCTTTTGAGATATGGAATTTGCTTCTGGGGAAATTCATGTAAATATCCTCTTAATTCTATTTTCATTTTACAAAAAAGAGCTATCAGGTATTTGTGCCATGAAAGATTTAGAGATTCTTGTTAACCTTTGTTTATCTCACAGAACATTTTAATACTAACTTCAATTTTTATATTGGAAATAGTTTGTTTGATTGAAGAAAAGCATGGAAACATTAATTTACCAACTTATAATACAAGACAAACTTTAATATATATTTACATATTCCTTCTTCAAGTGTTGCAAGGAAATCTGTAATTTATGATTCTAAATCTCTTGTGGAATACGGCCTTAGGGAGGTCATTCCAGAGTGATGACGGTCTCCAGAAAAAAGAGTTTTGAAACAGTGTCGTTCGAGCGAGTGTTTTTTTTTTTAATGGAATGTAGCAATCTCAGGGTATGTTTAGGAGCAGAGCCCCAAATATGCGAACAGTACTCCAGTGATAGTCGATTTTGGACTTTATAGAGCATGAAAAGTTGTTGGAGTGTATATAGTGTATTCTTAGTTCGGAAAAGAATTCCAAGCTTTTGCGAGGCTTCCTTAGCAATGGCCGCAACGTGACTATGCCAAGACATATCCAAATTGACGTCCAATAAATGAATTGATAAAGCCAAGGGAATCGAGTGTCCCGCCATGACTATATCCGGTTTTTCAACATTAACTTTTTTAGAAAAAACTGTCGCCTGGGTTTTTTTTTAGCGTTAAACTCTACTTGGTTACTGTAACCCTACAGAATTTCTTCCAGGTCTTTGTAAAGATGTGAGACCTCTTGCTGCCTATATAGATGTGCATTGGCAGTCGATGCTCATCAGCATGAAACAGGTGTGCTGTCATGAGCGAAGCTATATAATAGGATTTTTAGTTTTTTTCAAAATATTGTTAGTGTATACTAAAAAGAGGGTGGGTGACAATATAGAACCTTGAGGGACTCCGGCGTTGATGTTAAATGTATCTGAAAGAAATCCGTCCATCGCCACTCGCAGAGAACGGTCTTTAAGAAAGCTTGACAGTCATGAATAAAATTGAAGCGGCATTCTTTAAGCTTTTTAAGAATTTGTGACATGGAATGTGCAATTGAGTGAAAAATGTAATTGCTTTGAGAACTATTAAAGCTTGTTAATTTATAAAATGGTTACCTTTATGTAAATATTATTTATTTCACTCACTTAAAATTCGATTTCTTTCCAAGCACAAACTCACTGTATGTATAGAACCTATATAGTTACCACGAAAACAGTCAAAGTAACGCAACTGTACCTATATTAGATAGTAAACCAAGAATTCAAAATGGACGTATGCATGGCCATTGAAGGAGATCCAACAACTAGCCTTACGATGCGTGCTGAGTTTAAAAAAAAAGCAGGAGTAGTTACTGTAAAGCAGTTCGAAAGGAGAAATACAAATGTTTACTTTAAAGTAAGAAATGTTTACAATCGAAGTCTTGCCTAATGAATATTTCTTTAGAATTCAGTTTTGTAAACAGGGGATGTGATTAATTAATGACGACCAAACCATTTAATAAATTGCTATTCTGGGATGAAAGTACTTTCTGTACAAAAAGTACAGTAAACAAATAAAATACAAGAATATAACCAGGAGAAAAACAAATTCGAGGAACGCAGCTCCAAACCAGGCAGAAAATAAACGTTTGTGCTAGATTTTTGATTCTTGTAGCAGCAATGAAGCTGAATTACTATATCAACTTAACTCGTATCGTATATTAGATCTTCATATTTTCTTTAACACCGAGGCGGTGATTCTTTAAAATATTCAGAGTGAGGATTTAATGCAGCTTAAAGGTTTTGAATTTTCTGAAACAAATTAATTTCACCGTAAATAATTCAGACCTGTAATCTAAGAAATATGGGAGCCATTCTTTATCTTAATGGATTTGAATTAGTTTTTGCGATATATTTATGCCTGGAATACAACTAACGCTATATGTATAGAGAGTGTTGAATTTAATTATATAAATTAGGAGGAAGCATAATTATAACAAATTATTATTAATAATAATAGTATAACGGTCGAAGTCCAGTCTATCACAAAACATTTTATCCCACGATATCTTTTCACAGACACGACGGCATAATATATTATACCTGGAACACATCATCACACCCGAGTTCCTCATTTTACCAATTCATCATATTATACAATTCCATTGCATCACTCTACAAAATGGTCTAATATGTTCTCAGATGGATTATTATATCAAGGAATATTGATAATCAGCTTCTAGTCCACCTTTTTGTTTCCAATTCGCCTATGTTAAAAAAAAAACACAACAAGTACTTTGAAAGGAACCAGACGTACCTACCCTAACTAAAATTTGTTACAGACATAAAGAAGTTTCATCAACAAAGGCGACTTGCGAGCAAAATAATTGTACCCTACCGCCGAATTTCCTTTATGCGTTCTACAAAGAAGAAGGAAAGCTGAAAATTCGACCACTAAAATGTTGAATTTAATTAGCATGGGAGAGAAACAAGGGGAGTAATATGTCATGTTCAGAAAAATGGTATCAAAAATATATATGGCTGGTGGAAACCACAAATCTATGTAACTATATAGATCTGTGGTGAAACCAACAATAAACTGTTTTGTTGGCCAAGCATTTTATTTTCAAATTAGAACGGAAGAAATCAAAATCAGTAGTGAGAACTATTTCGGGATCTGCAAAAGCATGATATTTCCTAGAAGCATATGCCTCAGTCAACTAAAACGCGATTTATTCTATTTGGTAAACAAAACATTTACCTAATCGACTTACATATCACTCGATTCTAACCTATATCAAATTAAAACTTATTCTCGTACTGCAATTAACCAGAAGTGATTGTCAAGTTTGTCACAATAATTAATAGTGAGTACTTGATAGAAAACAAAACTCTAAAAAAATTTTCTAAAAACATCTGAATTTTATGCCGTAATTCACCATTATGTCGCCATCTTGCAACATCTAAAACTCATTGTAGGTAAGGTTTAATTTTTGGTTAGCGTGTAGATAAAAGATAAAATACATAAAAAAATATAGTTTTTTTCAGATTTTTAATCTCTGTTCAACACAAGTATTAGAATAGTAGACAAAAACGAAATTTGGTCGTGATCTCCAAAAATATTCGCCTGCACCTCTATTTTTGCACCTTCGACACTCCTTAGCTACCAATCCACGAGCCGCCACTGGTTATTGGAATCAAAAACCTAGTGGATAGCCCATAATACTTTTAAAGCAGTAGACATATTCTTTTGACTGTATTGACTGTATTATAGCCTCCACGTTCAAGGATATTGCACTTCCTGGCTTTACGTTCTAGTATCATTACCTGGAAAAAAATAAATATACAGCTGTTAAGGGTTTAGAAGGATTTAATACCTGAGGCTGACTCGATAAGAATTCTCATTGATTTCGTGATGCTAGAAATGATTTCCTTCCAGACAGTATTTCCCATGGCTTGGATATCTTGATGCCTTGTTCATCACTCTCAGGTGTCTTAAGAAAGGTTGGGGCTTTCGGCCTAAAAATTATGAATGGAAACAATGCATATAAGGAGACAAAATAGCAACAATTAAAGGAGTGTTACATGTCTTACCGGTTCACCCATTCGAAGAAGTTAAGGAAGAAGAATAGAAGGTACGTTTACCATCAAGCATAGGTAAAATGGGTAGAGATGTCCCAGTGGTAGAGATGGCCAACCTCTCGGGCGGGAAGAGCAAAGTTCTAGTGTCATCCTAGAAATAAATTTAAGGTAGGCTAAAACCATCTTCTGCAGATCCACTTTTCTGCATGTATAATTAGTTGTGATTATATTTTTAAGTTGGTATTTGGTCAGATAGTGCTAAAATATGTTTGTTAAAGTAATCTAACCTTAAAATTAATAAGTATTTGTTTGGGTTTATCGAAACTACACGGAGGGGTATCTCTCCCTACCGTTTGGTAAAGATGCCCCTATAATAGTAGGTAGAGATGGCCTATTACAATTTTAATAATTTTTAGAGCATTATGCCATTCACTTACAAAAGAACTTATTTTCAAAGAGGCCAGTGGACAGAAGCTAATTTACTAGCTGCAATGGAGGCAGTTCGCAATCGAGAGCTAGGTACTAATGTTGCAGCCGTGTTTACAATGTGCCAGCTAGAACTCTTCGAAGAAGGTTACAATTGAACAATGCCAAAAAAGGCAGAATGGGTCCAGATAGCAGTTTAGGAGTGAAAAATGAAAAGAAGTTGGTACAGCATATAATAAAACTGCAAAATTCTGGATTTGCACCCCGTCATGTAGATCTTCGAGAGGTGGCCTTCAAATTTGCTGTTCTCTTAAAAATACCACATAAATTTAAAAATGGGTTAGCCGGAAGAGATTGGCTTTGCTCTTTTCTCCGAAGAAATCCTGAACTACCTATCTATAAGGAAGACTGAAAGTAAAAGTTTTCATTTAAATACATCGGAATCTTTTATTAACTGCGTTTATATTTTTAGGTGTTTCTCCAGCCAGAGGTGTTAAATGTCCCAAGAAAGGGTATACAACTATTTTGAACTTCTGCGTTCTATCCTAGAGGAGTTTAACCTATTTGATAAGCCAGGCCATATATTTAATATGGATGAGACAGGCCTCCAGTTGAATAATATTCCTGGAAAGGTCATTGCAAAAAAAGGTTCAAAAAAATGTGGCTGCTATTACTTCTGGGGAGAAAGGAGAAACAGTTACAGTAGTAGAATGCTGTAATGCTGTGGGAACGTTTATTCCTCCGACCTGTATCTTTAAATTCTGAAAGCAGAGTACCAAGATGGAATGCCACCTGGATCTAGAGTCGATATGAATGAAAAGTCAGCTTATATTAATTCAGATTATTTTTTTGATTGGCTAAAGAATTAGTTTTTACCTCGTAAGCCTAAAGGTCCAGTTTTACTTGTAGTTGACGGCCATAGTTCCCATTGCAATGTTGAGATGCTATAATTTGCCAAGCAAAACAATGTGGTTATGATAAGTTTTCCAAGTCATACTACACACTGGTTGCAACCATTGGACAGAGCAGTATTTAAGTCGTTAAAGTCTGCCTATAATGTTGTCATAAACAACTGGCTTCGAGCAAATCCTTCTCGTTAAATTACTAGGCTTCAGTTTGGGAATTTATTAAAAGAAGCTTGGTGTAAAGCTGCAATTCCAGGAAATGGAATAGCTGCTTTTGGAGCAACTGGTATATATCCGTTTACTTAGTCCAGCAGTCATTCCTGAATATGCTTTCTTATCTGAAGTGCAACGACAGGACGGTCCTCTACAATATCTTTGACAGAGAGCACACCAGATCCACTAACCATAAATACTGTAGATATAAAAACGTCAATGAGGACAACATCACCACAACCAAGCACATCAAATCTAATACAAAACGTAATAAATGTTTCTAGTCAGTAGTCAATCAGCATCAAATTTTCAAGCAAAAAGTGACTTAACTCCAGGAGAAATTTTGGATCAGGTTTCTCCGCCCCCTACGGTTCGCGCTTTGGAAAGTACTCCAAAGAGGGCTCAACATATATTCTGTATTTTAACTGATGCCGATAATATAAAACAAAAAAACGAAAAGAAAAGGACAACTACAAAGATCACAGAAAAAGTAAGCTTCATCAAGCGAATCAGAAACTGAAGTCCCCATGCTAGACGTTGAAGAGTCTGATAATACATCTAAGAACAATGAGTGCGTAGGATGTGTAAAAGGTTACTCTACCACAACAAAAAAAGATGATTGGGTCAAATGTTTGCATTGTGAACATTGGTTTCATGAAGGATGCAGCAAATTCGTAAATGTATGCGACCTTTGTGGATCAGTTGTCGCAAAAAGGAAAAGAAATCACTGTTTTTCGGAGATATATAGGTACCTACGCTTAAATATATAGGCCATCACTCCCACCCATGACAGTCATCTCACCCACCGTTGGTGGTAGAGATAGCCATGTTATTATTTTTCTTTTAATTATTTTTGCAACAAAAAAAAAGGATTTTGAAAATGTTTTGTTAATTTTTATAAATAAGTATCCTATATTCAACTAAAAAATATTTTTACTTTACTCTAAGTCATAAAATTGAGTTGCAGTGGTTGGAGGATAATGGCTTGCAGTCACTTTTTTAGTGTATACAATGCGGACTTTCTTTTAGCGGCCTGGTGAAAGAAACCGAATTAGTACACACGCAGAATTAGCGAAGTCATGAGATATCGCGAAACGATCTCCTCGTCTGTCAATTTTTTAGCTTACCGTGGCTATATGTAAAATACTAGGATACCGGCCTAGACATTATTAAAAATCCATGGAATATTTTACGATAAACCATTTGACCCAAAGAAATCGCCATTTAAAATACTGAAACTATAGCTTAAGGATCATGTTATATCATATAAATAGATTATTTCGTTCATTGTTTCTAAAAACTTTACCATCAACAAAACAGAAATAATTAAATTTAAATCGAGTCATCCATGTCCGAAACGCAATGAAAATAAACTACCATCCCGAAACGTCATAATTTTTGATGTGTATATCGTCGCTCTCTGTAAGTGTTATGAACCTAAACGTTTTGTAAAGCGAAAGGAAATAGCGTCGTTATCTAAAACACGCCGTTCTGAAACACTGAGTGGGACTATTTGAAAATAGTTTGTGTAATTTCCGTTCTCAGGCCACTTGTTATAACGTAATAATATAGCGGCAGATAAAGCCTCCCTCTTTTCAAATACCCGTTCCACCCTCCATCTTGTTATAACGTTAAAATGCTGATGAAAGCCCGTGATGCTCATAATATGGAAATGGGGGGATATGCTTGAATTTATTAAACGGCCGGGCGGAGATTAGACAGATTGTATTAATTTTTTTTGTTAAAGGAGGGAGGGTGCTAAGGACATTCCATTTATATTAAGTAGTAACTAGTTAATTTTTTTTTGCTGTGTAATGGATTAATTATAGAGGCTAGACCCCCATCACCTTATAGTTTTAGATGTGCTGATTGCGAATCCTCTAGGTTCCTTGTAGCCTTAAAAAAAATTGATAAGGTAGGGCTGTGTACACTTTTTGAATTAAGAGGGAGAACCAACAGATTTTGTATATTAAGTGTATAATCTTCTAAAGTTGTTAGGTTATTCTTACAAAATTGGATTATGTGCGGACTCACGTTTGTAACAATGAGGTACACAAAACTTTAATCTGTATCTCCACAAATCGACTGGTTCAAATTTGTTGAAAAATTGGAAAATAAAATCGTTTTTGAATTTCACTGCATTGTTTCTTTATTAGACGACCAATAACACTCCTCCTCTCTTTACCCTAGCATGGACTACAACATTACTAACAAGACATGTTAGGTAAACCACTTTTCTAAACACTTAACAACTTTTACCAACTTTTAACAACTTTTAACAACTTTATCCACTCACGGAGCGGCGACTTATCTTTCTAGATTCTCGCATGACACTCTTTAACCACAACTAATAACTTTTTAACGTGAAGGCTTTTCTCTCCACGGAGCGGTGAACTATCTAACTACTTTTTAACGTGAAGGCTTTATCCAGTCACGGAGCGGCGGCGACTTATCTCTTTAGATGTTCGCATGACACTGATTTGTTTACAAACAACAGAATATAATATAACCCTATTCAAACACTTTGACCAATCAAATCTTAGCACGTCAAAACCAAGATGGCAACGTCTATATCAGGCCACTGTCGATCGGCCAATCAAATAGATTCTCCTTGTTACTACGCACGTGGCTTATGTCGTACTTAGAATTGCGTTTTAGAGAATATTATAAAATAGCAGACAGTTTTTTACATTATAGGGTTCTGTTTGAACGTATATTTTTATAGATTTGTACAACGTTGCCACCACTTTGATATGCGGTGTTGCCATTTATATTGCATGTGAAATTAATGTATCTTTCTATTTATTGCATTTAGTTGTTGAAGAAAAACATAGTACTTTAGCACGAATGCGACGTTGCCGCTTGGTTTAGTATTACATTAGATTATATCCCCTAAGATTGATTTCAACGTTTTAACTTTACTTTCCTACTGGGTCACGACAGAAATATGAAGTGTGTCCCAAACAGATTATGTATCGAAAGTTGAAAGCTTTATACAGGATAATAATTTCAGAATCTTGATAGACAGTCCTCATGACAGGTTCATTAGAAAAACAATTAGATTTTTAAAACATTTTAGTGAATTTTTGGAAGATAACGAGGCACCAAGAAAAATCATTTCCAGCAATCCTATCTTGCCACATTTATACGAATTACCTAAGATCCACAAAATTAATATCCCTATCAGACCAGTAGTAAGTTTTACTAACACTCCCATCTCCAACCTTTCTACCTTCACACTCAATCTTATAAAATACATGACAAATTTCAAACTCAAACACACAATACTTAACACTCTAGATTTGGTCAATGTCCTCATGAATTTAAATTTGCCTAAACATTTTCTACTTGTCTCTATCGAGGTAACAAACCTATTCATCACCGTTCCCAAGTCAGAGGCAGTGGATATTGTTGGAAATCTCCTTAGATCAAAAAACTTGGATGAGGATTTGGTAGTCAACATTTTAACTTTACTTAATCAAATCAAATTGTCATTTTTTGAAAAAATAGGCCTTAGACATTACAGCGATACAAAATAAATAAAATAACAGTAATGCATTAATTCCAATACACACTAAGAGAAAACGACAGAGAGAAAAACAAATATAAATAAAAATAAATAGGTGAATAGACAATGTATTCGAACAAAAAAACAATACTCATAAAATTACAGGTACCATCAACAAATCCGATTATGGTTGAAAAAAGTCTTTAAACTCTTGCAAGCTATAATAGTTATTTATGTATCTAGGAAATTATAATGGTCTTAATTACCGAGGGCAAAGTTTACGTCCCGAGGGCCTTCGGCCCGAGGGACAGCAATTGCCCGAGGTAATTGAGACCCTTATAATTCCAGTGATACATAGATAATTTTATTTCTGACCGATTTTAGTAACATTTTGTTCATTTTTAAAGTGGAATAAATGTTTCAATAGATGACAATCAAATTGACATTAGATGTCAATCGTTTGATTTTATATCAAATTTTTCTTAATATCCCAAGGGAGTTATGACCCTTATAATTCCCGCGTAACTAAGACGTTATAAGCTAATAATATACCGGTCAGAAATAAAATATATTATCCTTTAAGATTCTCTTTAGTTTTCTCTTGAACAGATTTATGTTTGATTTGTTAATTCTGTAGGTAACAGGTTATATAGTTGCATTCCTTGGAAAAAAGGGATGTTTAAAAATTTGGTCGAACCCGGAAAATTAGGCCTTAGCAGATCTTTTCGGACACTATATGTATGAACATCGGAAGCAAATGTGAATTTTCGTTTGTTCTTGTGTATAGACATCAAAGTTCGGTAAACATAAGATGATGGAAGTGTCATTATCCTAGTCCTCTTAAAAACATCACGGCAATATGCACGTGGATGTATTCTATTCATTATCCTTAGGCTCATTTCTGAGTTCTAAAAATCCCAGCACTACCACTCTGATTCCCTCAAAATTCAATTGCATACACCATCTTACAGTGAAAGTAACCATAATAGGCACATTTTAGGACTTTGTCTGACACCACGTCATGCAATATTCTAAGAGAAAAACAAATTGAATTCAATTTCAAACTAAGATCCGACAGGTGTGTTTCAAATTTAAGATTAGTATCAATTGTTATCCCCAAAATTTTAATTTCATTAATTCTGTTAATTACTTGGTCCCCTACTTCCATACTAGGCATAATCGCATTAGGCATGTTTCTGTTTCCAAACAGAAATATATTTGTCTTTCCTATATTAAGCTTCAACCTGTTTGCATCAAACCAATCTACAAGCTCTTTAATAGTTTGTTTTGTTTTATCCTCCAACGTGTCAAGTTTTTTGTCACTTACAATAGATGTGGTATCATCAGCATACATAACTATTTTATTTGATACGTGATTTATGAGGTCGTTAATAAAGAGGTTAAATAGCAGAGGACCCAGAACAGAGCCCTGGGGTACTCCCGCCGACGCAATTTTTTCCTCAGAGTCAAATGTGTTCATACTATCCCTGACACTAACAAACATGATTCTGTTTTGCAAGTAAGATTCAAACCATGACAGCATTCTACCTCTCACACCATAATTCGACATTTTCTCTAGCAAGATTATGTGGTCCATCATCATATCAAATGCTTTGGTTAGATCACATGTAATCATAGCACAGTAGTTTCCCTCATTTCGTTGCTGATAAATTTCACACAGAATATCGTACAGGGCACTCTCTGTCTATAGGGCCTCTCTAAATCCATGCTGTCATGATGTCAGAACCCTATATTTGTTTAGAAATTTTATAATCCTATTATAAACTGCTTTTTCTATGACTTTGGCAAGCACAGACGCGACAGCAATAGGACGATAATTGGAAATTACCTCTTGTAGTCCTTTACTTTTGAAAATTGGGATTACTTTCGAAGCTTCTATAGTTGAGCCGGGAAATATCCAGCGTCAAAAGACTGGTTAAACAAGTCAGAAATTACAGAAGCGAGAGTATCAATGTGCATCTTTAACAGAGATACTGGTATGTCGTCTTTCCCTGTTGAATTGGTGTTTTTTAGTTGGGTGACTATTCTTGCTATCTCCTCACTATTAGTTGAGCTTAAGTTTAAACTATTATCGATTGAAGGACTTAATTTTACTTTATCCTAAAATTATTGTTGCTTCAATAACAAATTTTACCAACAACCAGACGGACTTGCCATGGGAAGTTGTTTGTCTCCTTTTTTGGCGGATGTTTTCATGGATTCTTTGGAAAATAATCACATCATGTCTGAAAACAACACTGAGATCTTTCAATGGTACAGGTATGTAGATGATTGCTTGTGTTTTTTGAATTGTAACAACGAAGGAGCCCTAGAATTACTCAATAAATTTAATAACATACACCCCAATATACTTTTCACACTTGAAATAGAAAACAATAAAACAAGCAATTTTTTAGACATTACCATACCAAAATCAACAAATAATTTACAACTTCAAATCTACAGAAAACCCACCCAAACAGACTATGTCATCCCTTACAATTAAAATCACCCCCAACAACACAAGTTAGCATCTTTTCATTGCTACATAAATATATTACTCAACTTCCCCATGACAAAAAAGAACTACCAGAACGAAGTAAAGGCATTAAAGCAAATAGCTTTCAACAATAACTATGACCTAAATATGATAGACTCCTTGATATATATAAGATATATACCCTTTCCCCACTATAATTGATAAAAAATACATTGCTATACCTTACCTGGATCAAAACACCAATTCTAATATTAAACAAATATTTACACAATCTATAAGAATCTTAGTGTTTCCTTTAAAACCAGAAATAGTTTATCGATACATATCGTAAGTTGCAAAGATAGAATTGGCCATCTTTCAAAGAGTGGTATTTATAAATTAAATTGTATTCTTGCAACAGCACCTATAGGGGGGAGAGAGGTCGAATATCGACCACCTAAGAGAAAAATTAGAAGTAGAAAAACAGTATAAAGTGAAATGCCCTTCTAATAACGGAAACATAAACTTTAATCTTTAGTAACATATTCCTATAAAAATATTCATTATAAAATAAAAGTAAAAGCGTTGAAAAAATATTATTGAGACATCTGCATGATCGACATTAGCCCTCCGTGGTCGGATAATATCGATCATAGAGTAGGCTAATATCGATCGCTTAATTATTCGCATTTCACACACGAAGTAAGGTTCTCTAGCTAAGATTCTCCACTGCATCCGGTATGTAACAACGTTCCACAAGATCGGCATCTCCACCAGACATCATTTTTCCCAAATTCTTCGCAAACTAAGCAAATTATTTCAGGTTTTTTAACTTCATAATCCTTGAAATCGATGCTGTTCTTAATAGATTTATTAATATCTCTCTTCTTTCCTCCATCCTTTCTGGTGGTTTTCAAAACTCCGCTTTCGTACTTTATTTCTCCTCTAATTCAGACTTTAGTGGAGTAGACGTTAGTATTTTATATTTTTGCCAATGGGTGAATCTCTTCAAACGAAATATTATGCTTTACGTGAATAGTTTTGTCTTCATCATCAGTCGCGTAATCATCGAAAATCTCAGTTATTTCCAAAGTAGACTCACTAGATAAAGAAGTTACTCGTTACGAAGTCAGCCTTTCTTACTTATTTTCGTTTGTAAATTAAAATTATGTTTTATATTGTTTACAACCGTGTATTCAGAGGTAACATGCTTTATGGCATTCGGCGTTAACCCATAGAACATTTTCGCCATATTTAGAACATGACTCGCCAATTCTGCTTCTTGTTCTTCCTTGCATACGGGGTTTCTTCCTAACTTAAGTTTTCTGTTACAATATTGATTGTTTAACCTATCGCATAATGTTTCATATGGTACCCCATGAAGTTTTGCCGCCTTTCTAATGAAATACGTTTTGCTTTCTACGGCTCTTACAGGTCTCTCAAGTCAGTGTTAAGTATTCTCGCGAGTTATTTTTTAATTTAAATGTACTGAATTTTAAATCGAATAATTTTCTTTACGGCTGAGTTTACCAATCAAGAAATGGCTCAAATTCATTTTATGTACGGTTTGGCGGTAAGGCGCTTGTATGCAGAATATTGTCCTAATAGACGAATACCATGTTCAAAACCATTTGCAAAATGGCATTCCAGATTAGAAGAAACAGGTAGTTTTGCAAAGAACAAATTAGACGATCGACAATTTACAGTAAGAACCCCGGAACTTGAAGAAAACATTTTAAATATGATTGAAGAATCTCCAGGCACAAGTACTAGTAAAATAGGAAACGAGTTGAATGTGAGTGGTAGAACAGTATGGAGTATCTTAAATGACTATTCTCTTTATGCTTATCACGTAAGGAGAGTGCAAGCTTTGTTGCCGCAAGATTTTCCAACTAGAGTTAATTCCCGTAACTGGTTTCAAAAAAGTCTTTAATAGTACAAAAGTGTTAAAAAAAATCTTATTTACAGATGAAGCAAATTTTTCGTGAGACTGTATTATAAATTTTTATAATAACCATATTTGGGCTAAAAATAATCCTCATGTTATCATCGATGGACGTCACCAGCATAAAATCAACGCCGGAGTCCCTCAAGGTTCTATATTATCGCCCACCCTCTGTTTACTATACATTAACGATCTTTTAAAAAAAACTGAAAATCCTATACAGGGTCGCTGGTATGTAGGGAAACGGTCGATTATTTCTTAAAGTAAAACAGCTAACAAGAAATTATCAAGACAAAAGATTAATGATTTTGTAAAGTCTATTAAAATTAAAAAAAGATGAATATACAGGATGAGTCAGAAAAACGTAGAGAAATAAAGTTACTTTTTTTTTATTAGTCGGATCGATATAAGAAGCCTAAACAAAGTTATGCCAGCTAAAATGAGTGGGGCATGCCATAGATAGCGCCCTCTACTGGTTACACAAAAACTATGGGTAATTTTGAATTCCTCACTTCAAGAAACCTTAATACCCATAGACATAATCGCAAAGAAACGAAAACAAAATGAAAACTTTGACACCCTGTATCTTGGTTGTTATCAATTTTGGGATAAGGCAAGTTTGAATAAATCGCATTATTTCGCCTTAAGAAGTCTTCTATTCCTCTGTGTCCCATTACTTTTGGGACACCCTGTAGAGAGTGGAAAAACATATTTTTGCTAAAGATATGTAACCAATGATCTAATATCAGAGCATTGGATGTAACGTCGATGCTCAAATTATTCGATATGTGTTTTTAATCACTCATTTGACGCATAAGACAAAATTCAAATTTCAAACTTATTTAAATAATTTTATTGTAACCCGTGGTTTATCGATTTGCATATAAAATTAGATTTCATTTTCAAATATTCGTAATCAATTACTTGTGTTATTTCTTTGTATTCAAATATATTTGTATTACCTAGCGCTTTTTATTAAAATCCAGAAAATATTATTACGATTACGAATTGTAATTATTAGCTTAATCTTTGTCCCATAAAGGTGAACATTTGAATATACCCTTTTAGTGATTTATTCAGATATTTCAGAAAATTTATAGGTGAGTTTTGACAATCACCCATTAGTATGCTTATTAAATGGCTAAACATCCGGTGTAAACCGGCACTTTACTTTAAATGCAATTAAATGCTACTGATGTTTATGAATGCATTCACATTTAAAAATGATGACCTCTTTTTTTAACATCTTTTATTTAATAGACGCAAATAAAATTCACGATATCTTTTACTTTGTGTTTAAAACATGCCCTCACAAAAATTACCCTGCATTAAATTCAACGCGGTATACCCATTGGGATATCCAAACTCATTATTTGATGAATGTAAAAAATAAAACACTAAGTGGTAATACACTATCATCGAATGAAAATGAAATATAATTCAAAATAAAATTAGTTTTAAGCTGGATTTATAAACTCGAAAAGTTGGCGAGGTTGAGGTTCAGTTGGCATTGGAAATAAGAGTTGAATTTAAACTAAAGGGAATACTCAGTTCAATTTATAACTCAGTTCGTGCAAAGGCCGTAAGTTCCGAAAAGTTTCCGTTTAGTTCGAGATAACCAATTTTTATGTTCGGAGTTCGAGAGGTTCGTTTCGACCAATGAAGACGCTATTTTAAAGTCATGTGGTTACAGCGAAATGTCAAATGTCTTTTATTTGTCGCGTTTGCGCTCTTCGTTGTTTACGTCGTCCTTCTGTCATTATTTGTATTTGGATTTTCTGTTTGTTGTAAGCTTAGTATTGTGTTTTGTGCCAGAAATTGGAAAACCAGAAATGAATAGTATAGAGAATGATGACACTAATTTATTGTTCTCGAGTTAATCCAAAATTATGAATTTATCTGCAGCTTAAGCCATAGAGATTATAAAAATACCAAAAAGAAAGAACAAAGTTGGTCAGCAATTTCATGCATTTTAAATTTGAGTTGTAGGTAACTTACTAAAAAATGTAAGTAACATTATAACAATATTTTATCTACTTTCATTTAGTAATATGAATTTTACAGTTCTGTAAATCGTTTTGTAAGGGCATCTATTACAGCACTAGTGCTGTAATAGATGCCATTACAGCACTAGTGCTGTAATAGATGCCCTTACAAAACGATTTTTAATAGCAGGTGCATTTTTATTTTTAAAAATGCCTTTTGCCAAATATTTTTATTCATAGATGAAAGTAGATAAAATTTTGTACAATATTCTTGTTGTAAATTCATATTACTACACTCGATGTTTTATTAAACTCGGCTGACGCCTCGTTTAACAACTTTAACATCTCGTGTTGTAATATGAATCTTTACAACACTTATATCGTAAATAACTATTATTATGTTCATTTGAAGACTGTCAGATAATGGAAATATCTCAGGGACAAATTTATTGTCAGTATTGTGTATCATTCTATTGGACAAAAATTTCAACCAATCAAACATGCAACAGCTTTTCGAACTTCGCTACTGACTTTATAAATGCCATATTCTGGACTGTCGAATCGAATGTCGAACCTCACCGCTTTTTTAATGGCCCGTAAACTATCAGTGAATAACCGTTATACTTTTTAAATCGCCCTTATAACTTGTAACCCAGGACGTCATAAAGAACTTCAAATTTCCAGGCAACCAAACATACATATATACATAATATACAGTAATATATTTGCAAACCGTGTTGCAAACTTCACACACAAAACAACCAAAAACAGTATCAATACAGTCCTCTAAACGAACGTACAACTAATTTAACACTGGAACAGTCGATTTCCAAGTTAAAAGTTTAATTGACAGGCTGGAAATAATCGTTTCGGCATAGAATAACGGGTTGGAACTTGGAACAAACCTTTAAAGAAAGTAAGGTTAGTTAGTTAGTTGTTGTTATTTTTCGTTTGTTTATTATACTCATTAATAATCGGTTGCTTGTTATTATTCTTGAAAGAAATGGAATGAATTAGTGTAAAATTAGTCAGAGTGAGTGTGGTCTGTAGACGTCACGCGACCGAAAACGCGAGAAATCTTTAAATTTATATTATATTTTCTTTAACAGTTTTTACGGTTAGAGTACCTACCAACAAAGTGGTACCAAAAAACATTTATAAAACTTACCCTTGTATATATCCATTGCAGATCCCTAGCTAAAGTAACTACTTTATAAGGTATTTTGAAGTACCAAATTAACGTTATTCGTTTAATCGTCAATGTAAATAATCAGGATTTCGTAACACGTGACGACACGCTGCGCATTAAATAAATATCTCGCAGTTAAGTGCCTCATGAAATGCATTAGGTACCTTTTGGTTATATTCGTTTCTACTAGAGTCTTTGGTTAATTACGCTAATTATTATAAATACAGTGAAACTGAAATTTTTTTTTTTATTAAAAAAAAATCCTAGTATTTGTTTATCCTGGTATTGGCGGTTAATTCAAACATTTCACACTTACGCACAAAAGGAAAAATATTCAATTACTACAAACGTACAATTAGTTACTGCTTTTGCACAGAAAAAATTGAACGTGCTTTTAATATGGCATGGTTGTTAAAAAGACGCAAAACTCATTTTGGAACATATGCATTGTGGTAGTAAAATGGAATATTATGACTTTTTCAGGGAAAACTCTAAACAGTTCATATATTTATTACAGTCCTCTGTAATTAATATGGCAGATGGCAATTTTCCAGCAAACCTATTAAATTTAAATGAGTTCAAAACGCGTAACAATAGTGTGAACCTTTAACAAATATAGGGGCTATCCTAAATGTATTTCACATTTCGATAGTTTTCAGAAAACTATATTTGATTAAAACCATTTGTGTTTTTTAGAGAAGACGGGTCCAAGCAAACAAGAGTAACTGATTTATCTTGGATTGTTGACTATTAGAGATTTTGATCCCGTTTGTCGTACTGACACAACCCTAACCTACTAAAAATATAATCCGTAAGCCTTCCTAATTTTGACTTTCAACTTTCATCTTTCATCTATGTTTAAAAGCAGTTCGTTATTCTCAGGTTTTTCTCGTGTTTTGTAATGGATTTTAGCGTTAAAACCTAGTATTTAAGATATTATTTATAATAGATATCTACCTAAGGCAATACAAACACATAAGCGTACCAGCACGACGTAAATCCGATACCTTCACCTACCCCAGATGCGAAATAATGCCAATTTTCTCGCTCGCATCATACCTTGTCCTTGACGCGGGAGTTGCGGATGACCAACACCAGAAACTGTATGCAACAGTAGAATTATTACTAACAAAATTGAAGGAGTGTTTTTCGCACCAATACAGTATAATTATGTTAAATATGTATTTATTATTGAATATTGTTGTAGTAAAGGCTTTATTGTTGGTTTTACCATACATAATATCAAGGTTTTTGCTAGCCAATTTCCTAAATTACATTTTTTACAACAATACTACCGAATCGTCAAAAATGTCGTTCACGAAATTGCCAGATAGCACACTAAAAATATAAACATGATAAACATTTGTCAGACACAGTTTTCTCTCGAATGATACTCAACATGACTATATGTATACACTAAAACACACATTTTTTTTTTTTGAAAATGTTAGTGATTCATAACCTAACTCCACAAAGTTTTGTCGCTGGGAACCACTATATTGGTTCTAAACAGAGAATGAAGCCAGATGGCTCCATCTCGTGGTGCTGATAAAGAACACCAATTCTTAAGCATACCTGCGCCCTCTGACATGGACTTACAAAGCCACAAATATCAGAGGATCTCGTGCAAAGATAGCACGTCACAATTGCAGGAGTCCTTGCTAGGCAGCGCTATGCCCGAGCTGGGCGTCATGTCAGACACCTATGCTTTTTTCTTTTGTCAGAACCTATAGCCTCACTGACGAGCTGTAATACAGCAAAACGCGTCTGGGGATGGTTCTGGCAGAAGGAAAAAGCAAACCCTTGATATTTTGTTTTTCGGTTACTAAACCGACATGACGCCCAGCTCGGGCATAGCGCTGCTTAGCGAGGACTCCTGCAATTGTATTTGTGCAGGTATGCTTAAGAATTGGTGTTCTTTATCAGCACCACGAGATGGAGCAATCTGGCTTCATTATCTGTTTAATCCCGCGTCTGGGGATGGTTCTGGCAGAAGGAAAAAGCAAACCCTTGATATTTTGTTTTTCGGTTACTAAACCGACATGACGCCCAGCTCGGGCATAGCGCTGCTTAGCGAGGACTCCTGCAATTGTATTTGTGCAGGTATGCTTAAGAATTGGTGTTCTTTATCAGCACCACGAGATGGAGCAATCTGGCTTCATTATCTGTTTAATCCCGCGTCTGGGGATGGTTCTGGCAGAAGGAAAAAGCAAACCCTTGATATTTTGTTTTTCGGTTACTAAACCGACATGACGCCCAGCTCGGGCATAGCGCTGCTTAGCGAGGACTCCTGCAATTGTAATTGTGCAGGTATGCTTAAGAATTGGTGTTCTTTATCAGCACCACGAGATGGAGCAATCTGGCTTCATTCTCTGTTTATTCCCGCTTTTTCTGTTTTAAAACAGACACCTATGCTTTTTCCTTTTGTCAGAACCTATAGCCTCACTGACGAGCTGTAATACAGCGAAACGCGTCTGGAGATGGTCCTGGAAGAAGGAAAAAGCAAACCCTTGATATTTTATATTGGTTTTGTTAAGGTCGGTCTAGGTTTCTAGGTACCTATTTTGTCAGTAGAAAACAGCTGGTTGTCATGGTGTTTTAGAAGCAATTTCTTTATAGTATTTAAGAAATATTATAGTAATTTCTTATTACAAGGGTATGGTTCAGCTTACATAGTCTTTTATTTATATCACAATATAACCATCTGGGTTAGGTGTTAGAATAACTCTATGATATGGGTTAAACTTGGCCCTTAATATTATAATTTCAATTGTAATACTGCAAATAAAGACATTTAATAATAATAATATTATTATGATAAAGTAAGTATAACAAGAGAAAATTAAAGAATAAAAGAAACCATTCAGGTATCCTGAAGACAGTTTAAGGATATTTGCCGCAGACTAATACAAAAATAAAAAAAAAACAATTCGAATCAGAGAACTTGATTTATAAAAATAGAATTCCTTTTTAGAAAAATAGAGTTCCTTTTTTTTTGGAAAAAGAAAAAAAATGTCGTGGTGGTCAACAGTAAAGAAGACGAATCAGAACTGTTTAAATCTTGTTCTATAATACATTGCTATATGATTCAAGTAAATCGTTTGTTAATTTTGAACATTGTAAAAACATATCTTACAATATAGTTATTAATAGATTTGGTCCAACCAGCAGTCTGTGACTAGTTTTTAATCAGAAATAGAGTTCACCAGATGAATATTGAATGTAGACTCCAGGATTCCTTGTTAAGTCCTACAACTGTTTGATTGCATTTGACAGCTTGAAACTGTCAGGGACTGATGGTTGGAACATACCTATTGATACAGTTTGATATCGATATGAACGCTATAATGGTTTAGTTACACAAGTTTCACTATCAAAATTCATATCAAACATGCATCATTCAATATTTAATCTACAACGGTCCAAATAGGCCTTATTCTCATAGATTCGATTTATCCTAAAATACCAAAAACTTAAAGTTCTCAGGTACCCATATTAGTTGAAGTCATGGTAACCGCGCTTCTTGATTGTTGCAATTTTTGTTTTGGCAACTTAATTATTGGCGTCCAATTTTGTTCAGTTTTAGTGAAGAAGAATAATAAAATCGATGATTCTGATTCCGGGAGTGTTCTTTCTGATAACGAAAGTATTGCGCAGAACGTTCCTGAAATTTCAAGACAGATGTATGAGCAAACCTACACAAAACTTAAAGATTGGAGAAAGGGTGTAAGGAACCGAATTTTTGATGGTGGAGATTGTAGGTGCCTTTGCGTTACACTTAATATAAATCGCTATCTATGTATACTAACTTATACATTGTATTCAAAAATTCCCGTACTGCATGGATATTTCGATAACATTGAAGATTGAAATTTGTCTATAGTCATGCATTTTTTTGATAAATCGAGCTAAATGCTGAACTAATCGACATAGTTGTCGATATTAGAATACCCATTGGATGATTGGAAAAACTGAACAACTGGGCAGGTACAATTCAAAACCAAATAATTGGTCCGTTTCTTTATTGATGGAAATCTAAATTGAAAGTAGTATTTGCTGATGCTAGAAATTCAGTTAGTACCCGAAGTTATAGTTAGAAAAGGTCCTAATTTTTTTTCCACATGGTTTCAGCATCCTGCCATTTTTAACACTTAATTAAATACATCTTTTGTTGAATAAGTTAGTCATAATAAGAACTTATTTATTATGTTATTTACAATGACGTTATCTTTTAAATTAATGGTTTTAGGTATAGGATACGTAACAAGGAACCTGACTGAAGTTTCGCCCAGGGTTAGACAACAAATTAAAAACTATATTATTTCATTTTAACAAATGGTACTGACTTTGTGAAGCACCCTGTATTAAGTGTATTGAATGTAATGAATTCTTGAACACAGTGTATATACAGCTTCACTTCCAATTGTTTTCTTATTAAATTATTTACAATTAACAAATTTCAACTCCATACATGGGCCTTCGTTTAATTGACATCAATTTACGTATTCCTTTTAGATTCAGTTACCAATTACCAGTAAGTTATTGATAACGTAGATCCGTTGAATTAAAGGAGAAATAATACGAGACTAATTGAACTTATCTCTGTCACTAATAGCCTGGCTTCCATTTGCTAAATCCCAACCGTTCTATCATCAATTTCCCATGCTTTTACGAGGAACAAGCTAAAAGTTAGAATGGTTTAAAATAATAACGGCTGTGTAATATTTTCACTGTGACAATAAGGTCTTATACAGTGTCACCATTAAAGTCCGCACCATATGGAACTTTTTTTTATTAATGAGGTTAGCTAAAATTAAATTTCGGCAATCGTTTTTGCTTCAAATTAGACTAAAAATTATATAATCAAATGTCACGATCTGTCATTCGGTATCTGTCAAAAATTACATTTTAATCAAAAAATGCTGAAAAATGGCATTGTTTTACCGAATTTCAAAAAATTTTATTAGAAAAAGTTGTTTCTAGTACAAACAATTCTTGGCCTAAATACAAAGTTTCAGTTTTCTAGCTCAAAGTTGATTTTTTTGCCATTTTTTCTAATTAACTTTTTTTTTATTTAATGTAAGTTCGCTTAATGGATATTAAACTATTTGCTTATACCATACTCAATATTTCATTTAGTTTGTATGAGCTTTTTTTTACTAGAATGCCATTTTTTTTCGAAATTAAAATTAGAGGCAAAAAAATTTGACACAGGTGGTGCAAAGTTATCCTAATTTAAAAATTTTAACAGACTAACCAAAGCGATGTCTATAGAAGGCGGAGTAAGAGAGAGCTGCATTATGTCTCCAATATTGTTTAACATGAACTTGTAAAATGGGTTAGCGTTCAGCGAGAGGTAGTCGCCATAGTAATATACAGCAATCTCTCTTAATGGATATCAACTGTTGGAGGTAGTATTAAATGGAAATATAGAAGACCGATGAGAAATTGGTAGAAACACCGGAATTCAAAACGCGGACTAATTCCAATGAAGCTTAAGATGAAAAATTGAAGTGCCCTTCAGACCCTTTAGACCGATTACATAAAATAAAAAAAATAAAAACACATTGTTATAATAAAATATATCTAGAGTTAAAGAAGAGAATTGTTGACTGAATATTATTCTATTTGATATTATCATCACCATCAGCTGCTTATTAAACAAGACAGTATGTTAGAGTCTCTATACGACCTTGCTTCTACACTATTACTCTGGTACTGAACTAGTTTAAAGTACTTGTTCTATTGTTTTCTTATTTTGTCTTGTTCTCAAGGATCTGGATTGCCCAACATTCACTTGCTAGAGATGTATCTTTCATCATGCCATGTCTCGATGGAGGCGACATTTTTCGGGTAAAATAGGATATTTAATGAAATGATCAAACCAGCCCACATCTGCTGCTAGGTAATACCCTAGCCGATCATAAAACTCGTTTTGAATATCGGAAAGCTAACATTTCGTATTTTAAAGAGCATTATTTGTAGGTGTCCCCAGAAGAAGAAGTCATTTGGTGAAAGATGGGGAGACTTAACTGGCCAACTAATTGAGTGATTTAGCCCAATTATGTTACCCCCAAAAACATTTGGTAAACACTCCTTAACTACTGCGGAGTTATGAGCTGGGTAGCCGTCTATCTGGAACCAAGTTTCTTGATTTTCCCGAACAAGTTCTTGCAATGCAGACGTAATTTAATTTTGAAGTATGTAGTTCATAAAGTTATTGTGCGGTTAAATTGTGATTTAAAAAGGGTGGTCCAATTATATGATGTCCCAAATTGACAGTAAACACACATCGATTTTTGGGACTACGTAATATACAAAAATTAATTTTTATGACTCCACTGCCAAAAATTTTTTAGATTAGGTTCATCATTTGCCATCTCCATTTACTAAAAACAAAAATCCGTCTTTTAAATCATGTCCACATCTTCTAGTTCTTGAAGTCTTTGATATTTGTAAAGCTCGCAAAACGGTTGTATGATGTTCCCCACTTCGTCTCTAATATGCCGAGTATGTATAATTTATTTATTTTCTTCTACATGTACTAAAATATTTAACTCTTTAGCATCTTAATCTGTAGGATTATTGCATTCATCCTCTCTTTTGCAATGAACATTTGTTAAGAAAAGTTCCAGTACTTTCAATTTTTTGAATGACTCTTTGGATATTGTACTACAATCTCGGATACTGTTCCTGCAGGATACCACTGAAATATGGAAATATTTTCAGAAGTAGAATAGGTCATGACAAAATAGTGCTAAGAGTTAAAAAATTGCTCAAACCTTGTTCTCTTATAGTTTTTAGTGAGGAATTGGGTTGCCCAGGCTTGACGGTGGCCAAGTATATTCGCGCCGAAAGCTTTTGTGCTATTTTCATTGGGTTTCTCTCCGAATTTTAAGTTTATTTTCTACGAGAAAGGCCAATTACCACCTCAGGTGAGTTTTAGATCATAAGTTCTGTAAGAAATAGGTAGCTTTGTTTTTAAAAAGTTAAATAGGTTTCAAGTAGTCGGCTAATGCATACTTTGCTTTTATTTCAGGCCTCTTTTCTTCGCACCTTTTTATTTGCCATTTTATTCTGCTCTGCTATGTACCCACTTCCTCTCTTTCTTCTTTCTCTACCGTCTCTCAGTCGCCATCCCCTACAGTACAATGTTTTAGTGAAGGATCTCTTCTCTTCTCTTCTCTTCGACTTCCCCTTACCATATTCCTCATTAGAGTATAGTGAAAAAAATATGCTTACTTCAACCAACGTACTCTGTCATTCTTCACTGTCACGATTCCTTATCTGGTGCGTTCTTCACAAGAATATCTGAACAAAGAGTCATTACAACATTCACAATATCTATATGAGAATATAACCCATAATCATGACACATGGTTTCATAAGTATTAAGTATGGAACTGTATGGTAATAATATTATCAAAGAAATAAAACACTGTACTTCATGGACTGTATGTTTCTTTGTATGACTGTGTTTAAAAGCGCTTGGAAATTGGTGAACATTTCTGTGTGTAGGCGACCTGCGTTTATATGTAGGAACTTATCTGAATATGATTTCGCATAGACTGGATTAATGCCTCGCATGTTTCAGGTACTAATAAAGATATAGATTATTTGGAGATCTTAAATGTATACATTAGACTTGAGTACGAATCACCAATAGCCAGAAATGGTGACTGAAAGTCTAGTTGAGGGAGAAATTGCAGCTCTATATTTTGTGTCCATTCGTGATTTTTTTTTAACCAACTATTTTCAGTCCTCAAAATCCAACTTCAACTCTGCTATCAAATTTTCTTCATAATAGATACCCTCTTTTTCGGCCACCAACGTCTCGCTTTCTTGTTCACCTCACAATTTAATTAAATGTAACCAGCACAAAATCCTGCCGCAGCCAGTGCAATGTTTTCGTTCGACATTTTCTTTCGTAATGATGTGTGGACGCGAAATATTGTTTTTAACTTGTTTCAAAAAAGTTTTTCATATGTTTAAAACATTTGTTTATTAACAGTTTTGAAACAGTTTTTATATTTTGTTTCTATATTTGTACTAGGCATTGGTGTTTTCATTTCTGTTTCTCGATGAATTTGATTGGCCCTAATGAACCATAGTGCTTTTGTTGCTTTTCTAAGGGTGAGGTCTTGTACTACTTACAGGTGTTTTTTGATCATTTGTACCCATGCTGGGCAGGCGGATGTGATTATCGGTCTGATAAATTTGCCTCACTATAGGGTTATTTTGGTTTTCGGAGACATTTTCCTAGACGGCAGTAAGGAGCTCAGTTTCCTAGTGTGTTTTTCGCGTTTTTCCAAGTGAGTTGTTTGTCGTAGATAAGTCCGAAGTACATTACTTTTTGCTTCCATTGGAGGTTTAAAGTTTAGACAATTATTTGGAACACCGGAAACACAGAATTTTCCGCTGAAATTTTTTAAATAAAGTAATGAAAGGTTGCTGATCACAATTTTTTTACATGTTTTTCTCTAGAAACGGCTAGTTTTTGGGAAAAAAAATATTAACGTTTTTCAATTACAGGTTAGGTTTCTTTGGCCTGGATCTTGTTGTTCTCTCTTCAAAATCATTAATTAAACTTGCACCAAGCCATCTGTTATCAAATACGAATAACATTTTATCAAAAAAAAAAAAAAAAAAAAAAACTGCAAATTAAATTAAAACCTTCATTAAAACACAAACAATTGTAATGAAATTAACAAATCACAATCATTTGACATGTGACTTAAACGTTGTGTGTTGCCATAGTTTTTTTTTATAACTGAAATATAGGATATTTGAGCTACAGCTTGTCCAAATTAGTTAACTACATTTTTTAGGAAACCATTAGTAATTTATTACAATGGTATTGCATTTGTACAGTAGACTTACATGAGTTAAAAGGGTGCTAACCGGCTTCTAATTTGCCTTTTTGTTTCAAATTTGCGATATAGGAATAATATCGTTATAGGTAAACATGGCAATAGAGCTTTGGTCAGGTCGTCAACTGTTTTTGTCAGACAATAAACTTTTTTCTGTTTTTTCACAAGTTACTACGTTTTTCGGCATTTGTTCAGGGTTTTCTTGTAAAATATTTTATTTAGTTTAACAAGGAAATGTATATAATGAGTCCTACAAGTGATATTTTATTGTAATTAGCAACATTTTAGGATTACATGCAAGATACCCTACCAGCGAGTTAAGAAAAATGTATTAATTTTTTTCTCAAAAACTGGACGCATCCGGAGAAAAATCAAATGAGAAGTTGTAATCAGCGATTAGGGTGCATGCAAAAAATTAGCGCAAAATTGTCTGTTTCCGGTGTTTCAAATAATTACCGAAATTTACCCTGACAAAATTAATCAAAATATTTGCCGATATTTTCAGTCAGTTTGGCTTATTGAATTCTTTATAAAGTTTAGGTTAGTTCACTCTATAGTCTGATATAAATAGGGGAGCGAATGTTGCACCAGCCTATGCACCACCCTGTATAAAAATAATTTGAAATATATGTATTGACATTTTTATTCCCATACTCAACCTTCAAACATTCCTCGTAATTTCACTAAAAGATAGAGATCTCAAAAAAGCGCAGTCAATTATTGTAGCTATCCGAGATAGATTACGTGGATTGATATGACCAATTTGATCAATTCAAGTGTAATGCTACATTCCGTGTATCCTCAAACCTCTCTGCCGAACCTGTCCTATATACCTGTCCAGACTAATTAGGAAATAAATCAACCAGCTACCAAGTTCACTGTGCAGTACACCTGGCTTTTGGCTTCGTACTGCTTCTGTTTTTCATTGGCCGGCAGCTTTAAGAATTATGACAGTCGTGTACAGCTACAGGGGTTACGTTTAGGCTTGTCGTTATTAGTTTCAAATAAGCCACTAGTAAGCTGACTTATTTTAAAAAAATGCTGTTTTAGTTTCAATACAGTATACAATAAGATCAATATTCCAATAAATAAAGAATCGTGTAATGTAAGATAAGTAGTGATAAACATAGGTGTACAAAGTATCTACAGAAGAACTAAAAACTACGTAGGAATGAAATATAAAACCAGTGCCGGTACAGCGGTGCATGCTAGATTAAGCAATGAAAGAAATAAAATACAGAATATAAAAGTATGAAGTTGGTAATTGGATAAAGCAGGAAATTTACGCTACATACATAATATGTTAGGCAGAGGATATGGTATTAACTGCCAAAGAAGCGAAAATGGGAACTTAAAAATATTTATGGAAGTAGCTGTATGAATGTTAACTACAGAATAGCATAGACAATGATATAACGACATAAAAATGACAGACAGAATTAAAACAAATACAGAAGCTGAGGTCCTGGGGTTAATAATTACACAAGCAAGAACACAGTCGGCAAACTCTTAAATAATATAAAACCAGAAATGGACCTTTCAAATATTAATATAATGGTTTATGAACCTAACTAAGGCCAGCTTGGGTTGGATACAAGTTGTTCTTTTTAGAGTAGATATACAGGCGGTTAATGTGATCATGTTACAAACTTCTAGGGTAGATATAACACAGGAAAGAAAAATAAAGTTCCCATGAGCATGGGTCCGGAAACGCTTCCTCAGGGAGTTAAGCCCTGTAAAGATAGCCTTCATAAGCTAGTTGTCGTTTTCATTTTGAATTGATAAAGCCCAGGAAATCATGTGTCCCGTCATTACTATATCCGGTTTTTCAAGATTAACTGCCGCCTGGGTTATTTTAGCGTTAAATTCTACTTGGTTACTGTCACCTCAAGACAGAATTTCATCCAGGTCTTTGTTGAGATGTGAGACCTCTTGCTGCCTATAGAGATGCGCATTGTCAGCCGACGTCCGAGCATCTGAAGTAGAAGATAAAACCAGTGTGCTGTCATCAGAGAAGCTATATATACGATTTTTAGTTCTTTTCCAGAAGATCGTTAATGTATAGTAAAAAGAAGGTGGGGTATAGAACCTTGAGGGACTTCGGCGTTGATGTGAAATGTGTCTGAAAGAAATCCGTCCATCGCCACGCGCAGAGAGCGGTCTTTAAGAAAGCTTGATAGCCATGAACAAACTTGGACCGGCATGCCGCATGCTTTCACTTAGTAAGGAGCCTCTCATGCCATCCTCGGTCAAAGGCCTTGGAAATGTCCGGTATTACCGCCCGGGACTCCCCATGATGTTCTGTTGCGTTGTTCCAAATGTGAGTAACATAAGCGAGAAGGTCTCCTGTTGATCTAGACTTACGGAATCCATACTGGCGGTCACTAATAATGTTGAAGCCTTCCAGGTCCTTTAATAATTTCTCGTTGATAGCCTTCTCCATAACTTTTGATACGACCGAAAGCAATGCGACTGGACGATAGTTGTTTGGCAAGGTCTTCTTGCCTTTTTTGGTATGGGATGGACTCGCGCAGTTTTCCAGCAAGAAGGAAATGTTCTTTTTGTGCAAGATTAATTAAAAAGCCTACAAAATGCCGTTGTTAATTTGTCAGCGCATGTTTTAATTACGATGACTGGAATATCATCAGGACCAAAAGCTTTTTTGGTGTCAAGACTCCTCAAGATTCGCTTAACATGGCGGTGCCGGAAAACAATCTCGGGCATTCTCGATTCTACAGGAGGAATGTTCGGTGGAGTTTTTTCCTGAAAATTAACCGTTGAATGTAAATCTATAGAATTGCCTGCAATGTAAGCTGAATTCGCCACTGTTATATATAAAAAAATAGCCGCTTTAATAAACGGTTTTTAGTAACAATAAAATGTTTTGTGTGAGGTACCGACCTACCTACTTACTCACCCAACTAAATTATTTTGATTTGCTCTTCACCTTCTCGATTTAGAGCTGACTAGTTCGCAACTCTCAACAAATTTGCTTGACAATTTGGGTTTCGTAATTTTTCTGAAATGTATGAGGATATACAAAGATTACGTTGTTACCATTTTTTTATAGGTTCATCGAGTCATCACTACGTTAATTTGGTACTAATTAATGCCTAGTTTTGTTGGGATTATCATCATATCATCCACGACGCTCACCTATGAAGAGTTACCGGTTGCCGTGAACCAGTTTTTTTTTTTTTTAAAAAAAAAGGGTCACAGTTCCTACTTTCGAAGTCTCTGCCATATGGGCCCTCGGAGTTTTAAGTGAAAAACTCAGTATAGTTTTATTTAAGTAAGTAATTTTCTAATCTTTGCTATGTAATTAGCTTTCTTGAAATGTAGCGTTTCCAATAATTATTACTTTTATTTGAAATATTTATTCTGATTTAATAATTTGGGCGAAGCGAAGGTGTAAATGCGATTCAGTGAATTCTTTGGGTAAGCGGTGGTTCCAATATATTAAAGTCGAATTTAAATTCCAAAGAAGATCACCAATTAAATATGCCAAAAACAAACCGCACAATCGATACTAGATCCAATCTCCTCTACTTGAAAAGACCAAAAGCACATTACGAATGCAATAGTGATTTAATGCTGGTAACAGGGTCGAATCCGGTGCCTCACATAAACGTCAATTTAAGTAGAGATTCTGTTATTTATGGCTTTGTTTAAGGACTTCGAACAATAGATTTGTCTGCGACATCGCGAAGACCATCACCGGTTCGTCAATCTGTGTGTGTGTAGGATTTGTTTGTGGCAGTACTGTGTAAATATCCCTTAGAAGGATTAGATTAGAGCTGCTCTTGTATTTGGAAAATGTTCGCTTTTAGGTATGATTTTTAAATAGAACAACTCAAGCAATACATCCCTAAAGTTAATACCAAAATTGGCACTGCAAAATTCTAGCCTGTCCATCGCAGCAGATAGGGTAGGACTTAACTTGGGCTCTGGAGAAGATTGTCAATTTTTGGGGAATATAAAAAAATCGAAGAAATCCGACGTACTGCGCATTAGTAGAGCTTCCGCGTAAGTCAAGGAGATAGAGATGCCTACAGTTTTTATTAGGTTCTTTCAAATTTCATCGGCAAGAATTTGTTTCGATCGTGACATCTAAATGAAATAGGAACTGTTGCATACAGGGTGTTAACAATATTACAATTTTGCAAAACTTTATTGCTTCCGGAGACTTGCAAACATTTTTTTTTTGATATTGGTTAAGCACACACAAATGAAAAGTAGATAGATTACAAAAACCAATTTGGGTGGTTTTGTTATTTCTCTAGTATTAAGAAAGATAACTTACGTTTTTTTAAAAGGGGTATTATCTTAATAGAAACCGGTATAAAACTTTTTATGATCAGAAGTGGTTTACCAGATATCTTTCTAACTTCTGAGACACCTGAAGTGCATATGCATTATACAGAGTGTGCAGAAAACTACCGAGAATTGGTTAATACCGTGGCTTGACAATCTTATCAGTTTTCACTACCTGAACTCTTTTAGAGAGATAAGAAGTAAACCACATGAGGGCTAGCTATCCAAAGCCATAGTGCTTTAGTTTTCATAACAATTCTCCATGGTCTACACAATCGAAGGCTTTCGAGAAGTCGCAGAACATTACCGCAATGACCTCACCACTATTTATGTTTAGGTAGACGTCATGCATCAAGAAAAAAACAGCGTCGTCAGTACTCTTGCCAGGGAGAAAACAAAACTGGACAGGTTTAAGCATCTTCTGGATCTCAAGAAACACCATCATTGGCGGGAACAGCTTTGACTGTTGTTTTCGAACTGGGGTGTTTGCCAACAAACTAAAAAAGGCTAAGGAGGTGCCCATTCTTAAAAAGGGGGATGCTCACTCAACCGCCAATTACAGGTCTGTGTCACTGCTTCTGGTAGTGTCAAAGGTATTTGAGAGATCAATCTACACCAGACTTATGAGCTTCATCCAGAGGCACAAACTATTGGTAGCTTTTCAGTTTGGCTTCGGGCCTACATGCTCCACAGAATTAGCCATCCACAGAACAATTTAATTTATTGTTGACAATATCGATAAAATCCACAAGGTCTCTGGAATGTTTCTTGATCTCTCAAAGGCCTTCGACACTATTTATCATGAGCAGATGCAGAGGCTCGAGAGTTACGGTTGCGAGGTACCTGTGCAGTACTAATAAGATCTTACCTGTCGAAGAGGGAATAGCTGATGTGTAATTTAGACAGGGGGCAGCAATTCGTCTCCGAGTCGCGTCAAATTGAGCCGGGGGCTCTTCAGAGCTCAATCTTAGGGCCTGTCCTATTTCTCCTTTACGTAAATAGCCTCAGTGACGGGATCTCTGCTGAGGTGATCTGCCAATATGCTGATGATACAACAATTTTTGCGGCAGAGGAAATGACATATTGGTGTCAAAAGAACAGCTTTAATCTGAATGCCGACAAAACAAGCCTCTTAATTTTCAGCAAGTGCAGTAACTCAATAACAAATTTGTATGCTCTATAAAGCCCAAATTCGACCTTCGCTGGAGTACTGTTTGCATATTTGGGGATCTGCTCTCAAACATACACTGAGGTTGCTACATTCCATTCAAAGAAGAGCTATTCACTTGCTCGGTGACCATGATCTGACAAACAACCTGGAAAGCCTTGAACATCGAAGACAGGTTGGCGACTTGAGTCTGTTTTACAAATATCTTCATGGGAAGTGCTCAACTGACGAGCCACTGCAGCGCATCTGTGCGTGGTTTAGCCTAGTGTTCCTCGAACGACACTGTTCAAAAATTCTTTTATCTGGAGAACGTCATCACTCTGGAGCAAGCTCCCTGATACGGTTTTTCCCAACGAGTATAATCTTCAAAGATTTAAGACCAACGTGAATCGTTTGCCCGCTCACAGAGCGCCCTTAATTATTAATCTCGCAGTGCTGTGCCTTATCATAAAAAAAAAGAGAAAGGAAAGGAAACTCAGATGAATGCCCTGAAGGGGAAATCAATTGCAGAGTCTACAGACATTAATTTTTTAGGTGTTCACCTTGACAGCTGCTTGAACTGGGAGAAACACGTTGGAATACAGGATAAACAGCCTCTGTGGTCTGTTGAGGAGATGTAAAGAACAGCTGCTCAATAACACAATACGACTTTTCTATTTTGCGAACATCCAATCAATTATTAGCTATAATATTTTCTTCTGGAGCTTTTCGATGTGTGCCCAGAACATTTTCAGGACCCAGAAGAGAGTTATTCGATGCATCTTTGGACTTCATTCAATGACATCATACAATCCCTACTTTTCAAAGTTAGGAGTTCTCACCTTACCATCAGTTTACTTCCTCTCACTTCCTTTATTAAGAAAAAGCATGAACTCTTTAAAACGAATCACTCCAATTATTTCAATATGTCAATGCTAACGAGAAACAGGGACGCCCTCAGTATTCCTTCTCACAATTCAACTTATTTCGAAAATGGACCAAAGTACAGAGCCATCAAGGCATACAACATGCTACAACATGACTTGAGGCAAATACAGAGCCTGCACAGCTTTAATAAAGTAGTCAAATTATTTCTATCAGAAAAATGTTGTTACTGTTTTAAAAGTAATTGTTAATAACTATATAGTTTTTACAAGTTTATCAGTCTATTAGTATTGTCTGGTATTTACATTCCGTGTTTTATTTCTATTTACTTTTAATTTAGCTTTAGATATTCTGAAAATTCAACGCATCCCCACATTAGCCCTAAATTATAATTTAGTCTAGCTACCCCTGGTGGCAGCTTTTTTCTTGACTTTGCATTGTCATATTGTATAGATTTTGATGGCAAATAAAGAATATTCGTCGGGTAAAATCATTTTGACGTCAAACACAAATAAATATTAAGTGCCACATAAATTTACTTGTTTTGTTTTCCATAGTGATCCTGGTCAGTGAGATGAAACGTCACATTTTTGTTTTGAATTGCCAAGTACGGCTAATTAGATACAATTATTTAAAGCGAAGCAACTCAAAAACAGCTGGTATGTATAAACATACCGGGTGATGCATGGCTTAGTTGAACAAATCACATGTAAATTTTGAGGAGGCTAAATATTGGCTCCTCTGTACCGGGTGTTCCACCTAAGGAGGTAATCGGCTATATCTCAGAAAGTAATAACACTAGGACTTTGGGAAAAAATATATATCGATAAAAGCGGCCAAGAGAAATTGCTGGAAATTATTTTCAAGTTCGAAAAATGAGCGGTAGGGGGCATAAGAGAACTTTCAAAATAGAAATGCCTATTTTCTCTTGATTTTTTTTTTTATAAAAATATGGTAAAAATATAAGCATTGTATTCTTTATAAAATTATGCAACTTTATGTTAGGAATAGTTTTTTTCTATTTTCAATAATAAAGTGGTGGGAGAAGGTCAAACTTTTTCTCTTTCAAACGCTGATATCTCTGCTTTGGATAAACCGATTTTATACAACTTGGTCTTGAAAAAAAGCCCTTCATTTCCTCTACACGCAGATCTATTAACTATACCATATTGATTCTAATCGTGGTCACTAGATGACGTTTTTCCGTAATTCCTCAATGAATAAGGATTTTCTCAAAAAAATCAAATGTTATGATATGACTTTTTTATCATATTTTATTTTATGCTTATAAAGGCTATTAAATAGTGGAATAAAAAATCCAGGTCCGTATTTAAAATAAAAAAGTTTATGATGGTCGCTCGAATCCGAAACGTCGGATTAAAAAACTAACCCCATCAGCTTGTAGAGGGGGAAAAGTTACTATAAGGGACTGAAAACGGCAACGTGATATCTTTTGTTAAACTAGAGAAATTAGGGATAATAATAATTAATATGGAAAAATAGGCCATTTTTTAAAACATTAATTAATCAATTAAATCTCTGGTTTAATGACGTCCAAGATGCTCAAACTGTCTCCCATCATTTTTTTTTATTTTGATTTTTCTTAATAAAAATATGTTAAAAATATAAGCATTGTATTCTTCATAAAATTATGCGAATTTTTGAGAAATCGTTTTTTTCTATTTTCAATAATAAAGTGGTGGGGGAAGGTCAAACTTTTTTTTTTTCAAGCGCTGATATCTCTGCTTTGGATAAACTAAAACAACGATGAGGAGAACCATCCATTTGATACCAGATCTCCTGATTTTCCCGTACAATTTCTTCTAGTACGGGTTCAATTCGATTTTGTAGCAACTCCAAATAGGTTACTGCTGTAAGGTTGCCTTCCATAAAAAATAGTCCAATAATGTGATGTCCTACAATTCCCGCTCAAACATTTATTTTTTGTAGATATTGCGTCCGAGTATGAACAAGACAATGTTCATTTTCTTGGCTCCAATACCGGAAATTTTGAACATAATTTGGTTCGTTGTGGAGGGTGAATGTACATTCATCGGTGAAACAAATATTTCTAAAAAAATCCCTATTATTATTTACTCTTACCATTACCTCAAAACAGAAAACCATTCTCCGTTCCTCACCACCTTGCCGTAGCTCTTGATGTTTTTTATACTTGTAAGGAAAATATTTATGTTTTTTTAAAGTGCGCAACATTGTGGTTTGATGTTTTCTAGGGCTTGCCCAAGAATTCTCGTGCTAATCATTTTATTTTCCTCCACGTGCAGTAAAATATCAAGATCTCTATTATCGCTTTCTTCAGCTCTGTTGATAGTCTGAGCATTTACAGTTATTTATTACAGTGCCTTTGTACTCAAATTTACTAATGATAAGTTTAAATAATGAAGTGGAAGGGATATGCTTATCAGGGAATTGAACTGAAAACATTTCAGACACTGCTGTTAAACTATTTTCTGTATAATACCACTTAATCATAAATACTTTCTCCTTAGTGGAAAATTTCATATTTAGCTATAATTAAAGTGTCTTCAATAAAAATGTTGCCACTGATGCTATTTTAAGTTTTGTCAATGTCAAATAATCATTTGCTGGTGTTTGCTGTATTATCTAAATAATGAAAATTTCGTAATTTTGTCATCACATTTAATTCAATAAGTTAGGATTGGCTTATTAAAATTTACCCAAACTTGGCATATTGGTTTATTTTATCGACCTCTTCAAAAAATTATCAATAAATTTTTCTCTAAAATGTACAGGGGAGCCAATATTCAGCCACCTCGAAATTTACAAGGGATTTCCTATGTTTGACTAAGCCATGCATCGCCCGGTATAGACATATTACATTTTTGGAATGTAGAAATTAAGCCGATTTTAACCCATGTGTTACCATTTATTAACTAGCGATCTTCTTTTGTTTCTTTGGTTAGCGTATTAAAACTTTTCAGGCCAAATCCCGCAAGAAATAAAGTTTTTAAATGGGTTGCAAATTATAAGGAGTACGTCAAACCTTAGATCTCACGATCGAGACAAACACTTGTCGATAAAGTTTGTAAGAAACTTTTAAAAACCACCCGCGTCCATCTCTATTAAGTAATATAAAAAATGTATCCCTTTGAAATTTATCTAAAAATTTGTAGTATCCGTTTCGTCTAGCTAGTAGTTTATATTGTGGTTATTCAATCATACTGCACTTGTTTTGAGATTCTGATTGATACAAAAATAAAACTATAAACCATTGAATAAACTGGTGTACTGAAATTACTGCGAACTATGTCAATATAGATACATATTTCCGTTGATAAAACAGATGAATATAAAATTTTTAAAATACCTTTGGTTTTATGGGGCCCCTCTTTACATAATACGGAATCATAATTGAACAGGACAAGTGAACAGCCATTAGTGTCTATCAATGCCAGACTTAAATGATCATAAATAATGTCGGACATGACACGGCATTTATAACTTAAGAATTTTGTATACAGACCTATTCCTTGCAGTTTTTCTTATTGAGAAATATTTTATAAATCAGCAATCAAAGAGTACTTTTCGTGTGTTAAAATGCAGAAATATTTGAGAAATCATATTATATTATTTATGTTTATTAAATCGACACCGACGAAGGTGATAAATCAGAAGAACAAGACAAAGCTAGGTTACTTTTTAATTATTATTCAGAAGCAATTCATAAGAATTAGAATTCCATTTCAGAAGTAACTGGTGGAACTGTAGATAATAAAAAAAGTGTTTGCAATATTTGATACCTTGCTTCTGATGACAGATAATAAGTAGAATAAAAAAAATACAAGATAAGTACAGTGAAGTAAGTAGAATAGCTAGACATTACCAAAATCAGACCAATAATGACACTCCCTGAAATAAACATTGCATATAAATAATTCGGTTACTGAATCACCAAAAAATATACCAAAAGAAAAATACATATAATCAGCCGAGAAAAATGGGCAAATTTTTTTAAATAAATGGGACAATAAGCTTAACCTTTAGGCAAAGTGTATTCTTGTATTACTTTATGTGTTAGAGCAAAAAAAAATCAATTTGATTTTTAAGAGTGGAAATAATAATATGCCATGTTTTATTCAGAATTTTCTGCGGCAGGGGGCGCAAATAAAAAACACCTATTATTTTCATTACAAAATATTATAACTTAACTTTACTTTTACTTTTTCGTGTCCAAAACAACAACTCATAATTTTTGCGCCCAATATTGGGCGACGTCGATGGCGTTTTGTTCAGCATTCCATAAATCATTCAAGGAGCAGGTGTTGGGGCAGTTTCTGCAATTCATGAGGTGCGTCATATCTTGTATTTCTCCGCAGTCACAGAAAGCGTCTTGATGGTCTATTTGGTTCCATCTGATTTTGTTGGTTTTCACAGCTGCAACTCCAGTCCTGATCCTGTTTAATGTTTGCCACGTTTGCCAGTCCAGGTCCACCCCTCCCGGATTTTCCTGGCGTAGTGGGTAGTTGTCAGGGGGTTCTTCACCAACCATTTTAAGGAAGTTTTTGCGTGATCTAAGCCTTTCCTGTGTCACGTATGTTCCGTATAGTGGGTGTCTCTCATCAAAGGTTTGCTTGAATTTTTCTATGTATTCAGAGGCTTGGCGGCGCATCGGGGGACTGGCAAAGCCAGCTGCTCTGTAGACTGCTGGTAAGGGTGTTGCTTTCATGCAGCCGGTGGTTATTCGGCATGTCTCATTGAGGGCTATGTCGACCTGTTTGGCGTGGCACGATCTACTCCATACTGGGCAAGCGTATTCTGCAGTGGAAAAACATAGAGCCTCTGCTGTTCTTTTAAGCACTGAGGGTCGAGCGCCCCATTTGCTGGAGGCGAGTTTTCTGAGGGCATTGTTTCTTGACGTTACTTGCGGAAGGCCATTTCTTTGATCTCTCCATCTGCTTTTCTTACCATTAAGAACAACGTAAAACCGCCGGTTTTGTAGTAGAGATGAGATTACTTGTGTGAGTTTGAAGTCTCTGGTAAGGTTATACATTTTTGTTAGGAGTTTTTTGTGGTTTACGGTATCATACGCCGCGGACAAGTCAACGAATGCAACGCCAGTGATGAGTTTTTCTTCGAAACCCTTTTCTATATGTTCTGTTAGTGCAAGGGTTTGGCTAGTACACGACTTCCCGGGTCGGAAAACAGCTTGTTGCGGTATGAGTTTAGGCTCTATGATTTTCCCCATACGATTTAAAATCAGGCGTTCGTAGGCCTTAAAAAGATGGCACAGAAGGGAGATTGGTCGGTAGCTGCTGGCAGATTCCGGGTCTTTCCCCGGTTTAAGTAGGGCAATCACTTTGGATTTTCTCCACAGCTTTGGAATTTGAAGGTCTGAGACGCAGTTGTTAAAAAGAGTTAAAATCCAATTTTTGGTCACAGGGCCAAATTGTTTTATTTGTTCCGTACACATGTCGTCCGGTCCAGCGGCTTTCCCATTTTTCATTGTGTTGATGGCATCATTGAACTCTTTGACTGTGAACGGTGCTTCCAGGTTCTTAGTCTCCCTTGCGTGGTTTCTTTGCTGTCTTTCTATCTTGACCTTTTTCTCTGTTTTACCATTTTTTAGTAGTTGTTGGGCTACTTGGTTTGGTGTTACATTGACAGAGTTTTGTTTCACAACTGGGTCTCCATTGAGCTTTTTATTTTCCAGTTCCAAGCTATTTCGCTGCTATGTGTCATATCTAGACTCTCCAATTTCTCGATCCATTTTTCCCGCCTTGCGGAGCTGAGCTGCTGGACCAGTAGTGCAATGCCACAGTTTATTGTATCCTCGCTGAAAGGGTCACGTTCATACAGTTTAGTATATTCACTCAAGAGATCCTTAGTGTTGTTAGACAGACCCGCTATGTATTGGGTTCTGCATCCTCTTGGTATGGTCTTTCTAGATATTTCTTTAAGTGTCTCGGTAAACTGCTCGTAGTTTTCCGGTATCGGTTCTAGGCTGCTAACTCTGCGGTCCAGCATTTTGGTAAATTCTGACCAATTTGCCTTTTTAAAGTTAAATCTGCGTCTGAAGGAAATCGTCGGCGCCTTTACGGCAGCACAGGCTTCAAGGCCAATTGGTCGGTGTTGGGTTTTTGGGATGGGATCGTAGACTCTTTTGACACAGAGGTCAGCTACCTTCTGGCTGGCGAAGCATAGGTCTGGGTTGTATCCTCTTCTCCAAATTTTACTTTGGAAAGAATATGGGAGTTTAGGGTCATGTATGAGGGAAAAATCACCCCTTTCACACCATTCTTCCACTGCTTCTCCGTTATTGTCGGTCTCAGAGTAGCCCCATGAGATGCTGTGGCTGTTAAAATCTCCAATGATAAGCCGATGTGCTTGAGAATCAAAGTTTCGTGGTGGTGCGAAAACAAACGTTTTTGTAGGGGGTTTGTAAACGGATGTGACTGTGACTCTGCCTATCTCTATAGTGATTATTTCAATTCCTCCGTTCTGGGTGCAGTATGATGATGTTATGGCCTTGTCGGGCCTGGCGAAAATAGCACTTCCGTGTTTGTTGTGCGGGATCTCCGCTATCATGTACATTCCTGCAATCTGTGGTCTATGATGGGTTACGTCCCTATGGGTTTCTTGGACACACAGGATATCACATCCGGTCTCTGTACAGAAATCCGATAATAGTTCCTCTTTGGTTTTTGTTAAGCCCTCTATGTTTATGGATGCTATTGTCAAGGTTGGTTCTGAAAAGGACCCTTGGTTGGTTTTGATTTTCATCTTGCTTTCTTGTTGTTGCTTTGGTGGTGGAAGGATTAGCCGTCGTTAGACGTTTCCAGGGGACGCCGACAACAGTTATAGGGTTCTAGGCTGTTGTACGCGTGGAGGCTCCTTCCGTGTCCCTAACTTAAAATATAATATAACTACCAACTCTAATTCCTTTACACATTTACCATACTTATCTGTAGTTACTGCAGAAAGAAGTTGCTCAAATCTTAGGCTTTCAAAAACATACCTAGGTTTAGCCTTGTTGTATGTTTATAGAAACAAATATAGATATAAATGAAATTATCAATTTATCTGCTAAGCAAAAACGGACACGGAATTTTGTTATTTAAGTGTTAATCTGAAATTAAATTAGGTTTTAAGGCTGTACTACAATAAATTAAAAATAAATGTTGACAAAAGAAAATCATGTTGTTTATAAAGCAAAAAATTAAAAAATCGAAAAACTGAAAACTCAAATATGCATGTAGGTACATTATAGTTGGAAGAAGTGGTGGAAATCAAATATTCTGTACCTACTAATGATTAATAAAAAGTTCAAATGGTTTAACATATAGATGACTTTTTCAATAAAATCATACCGATGATCCCAAAGATATACAAATGCAGAAATAATCTCACAAGAAATACTAAAAAGAGTATATACAGGGTGGCCAACTAAGAACGCGAGGTACTGTATCTGAGAAACTATCAATCGTAGAGGCTTGCGGCAAAAAAAATTATTACTAAAACGGCCAAGAGAAAAACCTGGAAAATATTTTCAAGTTTCTGAAATGGCCACTAGGGGGCGTAACTGCAATCTTGAATCTAAACATGTGATGTTTCTGTAAATTCCGCTATATTAACCTAATAAAAAAAATCTTTAAAGTCGAGGATAATCTGAACCTTTTTTGTTTCACACTTTTCGCAGTATCTCTTAAAATAAAGTGGTGGGGGGTATTCAAACGTTTCGGTAAATAACATCCTGTATCTTCGAAGCGGCTAAGCCGATTTGAACCAACTTGGGCTCGTTATGGAAACAGACTTCCTCTTCCAATTCACCGCTGTTGAAATACTGCATTAATATGCACTCGCACATTAACGGCAAAATGTGCTGGGCAACCATCCAACTGCAAAAACAAGTTTTGCCTTGTTTCCAAAGGCAAATCTTCCAACAACAACGGTAATTAATTGGCCAAAAAGTCAAGAAAGACATTGCCATTTAGGGATTGCTCAAAAAAATATGGCCCAATAATTCTGCCTTCCAGTATGCCACACCACACATTTAAACTCCAACGTCCTTGGTGCTGAACTTCACGCAACCAATGCGGATTTTCTGCAGACCAATAGTGCATATTATGTAGATTGACTCTCCCGTCACTACTAAAGGTGGCTTCATCGGTCCAAAGAATTTGAAATAAAAATTCTCTATTTTGGCGTATCATACCTAACATCCAATGGCAATAGTCCAACCTCCGATCAAAATCTTCCCCTTTCAAGGCCTGATGCAAAACGACATGATATGGGTGCATTCTAAAAGTAATTAAAAAAAGTTTAAACGAATACCTAACTTTGATGGCCATTAGAACTTACCACTTACCTATGGTCCTTCAAAATATTTTGAACCGTTGTTCGTGATATGTCCAACTCAAGGGATAATGCTCTTGTGCCAACATGAGGATTTCCTTCAATATACCCCAGTACGTAGTTAATATTTTCTTGTGTTCTTCCAATTCTTTGCCGTTGAAACTTAGGCCGAAAACAACCATTGGCTCGTAAACTCGCCACCAATCGGGGAAAAACTCTCACATCGCAAGGACGCCGATTTGGATATCGAGCGGCGTAAACTCTTTTAGCTACTGCGGCATTCCGAAGACATTCAAAATAAACCGCAAGCATATCAACAGCTTCATCATTCGTAAAATGCATTTTGTAAACACAAAAAGTACTCAATGTAACGCAAAACTTTGACAACTATTGACAATTTGGATTGTTTATGTTATGATTAGGTATTTGTTTTGTTTCCATGGCCTGCTTCTATTAATTGTCTTTTTTGCGCATAGAACGTGATGGTCAGCATTTCGAGCATTTGCGGGGGCATTAAAAATCTTCCTTTTAGAAATGGGTCCTTTTAAGGGCCACTACTTCCATAATAGAAAGAATTCCAGAAAAATATAGTTACAATAAAATGAAAATTTAAGGGATTTTCGTATAAAATTTTCTATTGCCGATATTTTGGGTTAGGAACCAGATATCGAGATGCGGTTTTGGCGAGCTAGTTTAGGCATCACTTATCTACTTTTTCATAAAAAAAAAATCATACCAATGCATTTTATTTTGTTGAGAAAATTAACCGTTTCTGTTGGAATGTCGAAAAAAGCCCTGTAGCGGCAATATGTGAAACTTACAAAACTTCAAGTATAATGGTGTTTGTAGCCCAAGAATAGCTCCTGTTAACGAGCCCAAGTTTGTTCAAATCGGCTTAGCCGTTTCGAAGATACAAGACGTTATTTACGGAAACGTTTGAATACCCCTCACCACTTTATTTTTAGAGATACTGCAAGAAGTGTCAAACAAAAAATGTTCAGATTATTCTCGACTTTAAAGATCAGGATTTTTTTTATTAGGTTAATATAGTGGAATTTACAGAAACATCATTTTTTTAGATTCAAGATTGCAGTTACGCCCCCTAGCGGCCATTTCAGAAACTTGAAAATATTTTCCAGGTTTTTCTCTGGGCCATTTTAGTAATAATTTTTTTTGCCGCAAGCCTCTACGATGGATAGTTTCCCAGATACAGTACCTCACATTCTTAGTTGGCCACCCTGTACAATCCGTTCTTCTTGGCGCATTTCATATATTTATTGCCGGTAGAAGAGTATGTGGCAGGACTAAATTGGAATCTGAACAAATTCTTTAAAACAGAATACTAAAAGTATTATTTTGTTATGATAGACTTACAAGTACCAACATAATATTATATAAAGAACTGAACATTCCACAGTTAAATAGATCTTGGAATTTGAGCAGATTAAATCGATGCATAAAATTTAAATAAAACTAAAATATGTAATGTTAATATAATAATGTCTTACGATGTTCATATGGGCATGAAACTGAAGTACCAAATAATGTTTTCTACTAAGAACTTGAGGAATCGCCATTATTTACTCTATTTCTCCAATGAGAAGTAAAATTTCTCTACCCAGGGAAGTAACGATAATAAATAAGCACCCACGCAAATAATGAAATTTTTCTGTGTAATGAAGTTAAATTTCACACGATTCTAGCATTCTTACTCACACATTCTTTAACATGTTATTAGTTTTGAGCCTTGACTAACCATTCTAAATGAAGAAATTCCGAAAAACATTGTCAAATTTTTATTAAAACAGGAATTTTCATCATAAATTAGAAGATATTTTAAAAGGAAATTATCATATTCAAGAATGTCAAGCCGACAACAAATCTTCTACAAACTGACATTTAAATGACATTTCTATAGTTTAATTTTTCCTCTTCAAAATATTTTAAAAACTAGGCAGGAATGGCTAATATAAAGATCTAAACGAATTATATGTATAGATTTGTAATATTTTAGTATGAGTAGTAGAAAAAAATATATACAGGGTGTCTCTAAAAGGTCTTTACAAAAACCTACCACTTATTCTTCAGACCAAAATTAGCCGATTTAAGTAAACTTACCTTAGTGCAAAGTTGCTTAGTTTGGGCGCTAGACGACGCTGAAGTGACAATTTTTAAATCGTTTTTCTGGATTAATTCAAAAACTGCTCATACTATTTTGCCGAAATTTGGTACGTCGGCATAGCTTTATGGGGCAAAAAAAACCCATGTCACAATTCTGATTAATATCAGTCCATGGGCGTAGAACCTGGGTTCTTTACGAATTGCTTGTTTCAGATTTCTATGCCAATGGAACAAGAGGGGGTTGGGCACAAAATTCAGATGAACCAACTCATTTGCTACAAAAAAGGTACTTTTGAAAAGACTCGATTTCTCTGACGGTTTTCGAGAAATTTGCATTTTATTACTTAATACGTAATAGTTTCTACCATGTAGTACTTGGGTTTTATAGAATTTTTCTGTTTTTGATTTCTACGCCAATGGAAGATTAGAGGTTTAAGTTTAACATTTACAAAAAGCCTCTTGAACAGTTTTCTTATCATTTGCTTTTTGTTCGCACGGTATTTTTTACGTATGTACAACACAACCTTACACCTCACAAACGATTATTATTGTTGGTTATTATTAGTTTCATCTGACAACATAAGATTATTGTCAAATTTGTAACATTTAATGTTGTTGCTAACGTTCAATCATTTTATCTGCTTGCATTAATTAATTTTTATTAAATTAAACTTTAATTGTCGTGAATTATCATGGCGGTGCAATACAGTAATGCAGAATATACCGATATGATATTAGTATTTGGGTATTGCCAGAGTATTGTCAGAGTCTACTCCGAAGGGTTTCGAAATCGTCGTATATCGTTTGCTATTGTCGAAAGACGCCTGCGGGAAAACGGCCAATTTACTCCTAAAGTCATTGATAGTGGAATACAGCGTTTTGTAAGGGCTCCTGAAGTCAAAGAAGACATTTTAGAACGTGTTGCAGAAGATCCAGAAATAAGCACTAGGAGGCTAGGTGGGGAAATAGGAGTGTCCAAAGATATTGTTCATGAAGTACTTCAAGAACAGTTGCTATATCCATACCATAAGATGCCAGTTCAAGATCTTTTACCTAATGATCCTGAAATGCGCCTGGTTTTTAGTCGGCTTGTTCATAGTCAGAGAGAATAGAATCCCAACTTTGCCAACAATATTTTGTTTACCGATGAAGCATGTTTCACAAGAGGAGGGATTACAAATTTTCATAATGAACATGTTTATGCGGATGAAAATCCACATGCTATCAAGGTAAAACATTTTCAAAATGAGTTTAGAATTAATGTGTGGGCTGGAATAATTGGTAGTCACATTGTTGGTCCTGTCATTAGTCCACAAAGATTAATCGGGGAAATTTATTTGCAACATCTACAAAATACGCTGCCAGATTTGCTAGAAGATTTACCTTTACAGCTTCGGAGAGATATGTGGTTTATGCACGATGGAGCTCCACGACATTTGCATTAAATGTTATAAACTTTATTAAGTACCCAAATAAATGGATTGGTAGAGGTAATGCCCCTGTAAATTGGCCACCACGATCTCCGGACTTGGATTATTTCTTATGGGGGCATCTTAAGACAGTGGTTTACAGGATAACTCCAGATAAAGCAGAACAACTATGGCAACGTATTCATGATGCAATAAATATTTTTAAGTGCGATGAACAAGGCTGCAAAGAGTGTGTTTTAATTTTCTTCGACGTTTAAATCTTTGTATTCATGAAAATGGTGGACATTTTAAGCAATTTTTATGATATTTCTATTTATTTCTGTTTATGATTTAGTTATTTTTTTCTTTTTTTGTAAAAACTAATACGTATTAAGTAATAAAATGCAAATTTCTCGAAAACCGTCAGAAGAATCGAGTCTTATCTTTTTTGTAGCAAATGAGTTGGTTCATCTGAATTTTGTGCTCAAACCCCTCTTGTTCCATTGGCATAGAAATCTGAAACAAGCAATTAGATAAAAACCCAGACTCTACGCCCATGGACAGATATTAATCAGAATTGTGGCATGGGTCTTTTTGCCTTATAGAGCTATGCCAACGTACCAAATTTCATCAAAATGGTATGAGCAGTTTTTGAAATAATCCAGAAAAACCATTTAAAAATTGTCACTTCAGTGCCGTCTAGCGCTCAAACTAAGCAACTTTGTACTAAGGTAAGTTTACTTAAATCGGCTAATTTTGGTTTGAAGAATATGTGGTAGGTTTTTGTAAAGACATTTTACAGTACACCCTGTATGTATCTCAGTTGAGAAAGCTGTCATATACCTCGCGCTTTGCGCCTTAGGATATAAGCGCTACACCGCTATGTGACGTCACTAAGTCCGATAAGAAGTCGGGTCACGCTCGATGCCGTTGTTTATGACGAGGAAGACAGGTTGCCATGCACATTGGCTTTTCTCCGTTGCTGGGTAACGCAATTGACATCGACAGAAAAGAAAAAAATTATTTTTAATAATTTCTTTTTTCTAAAATAGTATTAGAGAAAGTATACCGGGTGTTGCATCGTCGAGCGGGACATAGGAAATCCCATGTAATTTTAAATGGGGTCAATTATTGGCTTCCCTAATTATTTTAGAGAAAAATTCTATTTAGGTTTATTAAAGAGCACTAAAACCCACATTCAAAAGAATAACTTTAGATATTTTTGATGAGCCCGTTTACGGGTTATCGCCGATTTCTTTTTAACTATTTCTCCTTTTTATGGCCCCGTATTTGCGGGCACCAGTCAAGGTAAAAGATGACTGTCAAATAAAGTTGTCATTTTGAAATGTGTGCTTTATTGTTATAAAAACTCGTACATCGAAAATATTAGCCATGAATTACACTTCTGAAGAAAAAATATTGATGATTAAATGGTATTATCAAGGAAATAGTTATCAAAATGTGTCAGACATGTTTGCTGCTGTGTATCCGAATAGACCGATATCTGCAAAATCTACAGTCGAAAGGACTATCAAGAAATTTGAGACAAAAGGCACTGTAATAAATAACTGCAGATGTGAAGAAAGGCAGGAACAAAGAAGAGATGCAAGAAATGATAGGGACTTGCAAGTTTTATTGTGCGTGGAAGAAAATGATGGGAAGATCAGCACAAGGAAACTTGAAGATGACATAGGATTAGATCACACCACAACGTTACGAGCTTTGAAACGACATAAATATTATTCACACAAATATGAAAAGCACCAAGAGCTAAGAGATAGGGACAAAATACGACGCAGGAGTTTTGTTTTGGTATGATGGAAAGAGCAAACATGAATAGGGAATTTTTAAAAAACATTTGTTTCACTGACGAATGCACATTTACCTTAAACAATGAACCCAATGTTCAAAATTATCTATATTGGAGCAAAGAAAACCAACACAGGTTTGTTGAAACAAGGACGCAATATCCACAAAAAGTTAATGTAGGGGCTGGGATTTTCGGAGAAAATATTATCGGGCCATTATTTCTTACACGAAATTTAAATGCAGAATATTTTTTGGAACTACTTGAAGGTCATATTTTACCTACTTTACATGATGCCGCCAGGGAAAATCAGGAAGTTTGGTACCAAATGGATGGCTGCCCGGCACATAGTACCCTGGCTCTCCGGGAATATTTAAACCGTGCTTTTAATGGAAATGTAATTGGCTTAAATCATACGGTAAATTAGCCAGCCAGGTCTCCTGATTAATCGCCAAATGATTTCTTTCTCTGGGGCCATTTAAAAAACAGGACATACAAAGATAAAAATACCCAAATCTAGACGAGTTAAAAAATGCTATTTATGCCGAATGCAATAGAATTTCAGTTTACCAACTAGCGAATGTAAGAAGAGAATTTTATGATCGCCTCGGTTATTGTCTAGCAGTCAATGGAGGAATATTTGAACATCTTCTTAAATCCTAAAGTTCTAACAATTTAATAGTACCTACCTATTAATTAGTAAAATATTGAAACATGTAAAATGTCATAATTAACCTTGTAATTGGATACTTTATTTTAGTTTTATTCAGATTAATTTGTACTCATAAATACACCTTGAATATTTTCAATGTACGAGTTTTTATAACAATAAAGCACACATTTCAAAATGACAACTTTATTTGACAGTCATCTTTTACCTTGACTGGTGCCCGCAAATACGGGGCCATAAAAAGGAGAAATAGTTAAAAAGAAATCGGCGATAACCCGTAAACGGGCTCATCAAAAATATCTAAAGTTATTCTTTTGAATGTGGGTTTTAGTCCTCTTTAATAAACCTAAATAGAATTTTTCTCTAAAATAATTAGGGAAGCCAATAATTGACCCCATTTAAAATTACATGGGATTTCCTATGTCCCGCTCGACGATGCAACACCCGGTAGTATAGAACTCGTATGTAATGGCATTTCCTACTTATTATAGAAATATATACTATTAAAAGTAGTAATAATAAGCTTCTGCTTTAACTGAACAAAGAAACAGTAAGCGTATACATCTCCCTTGCATATGCACAGAGAGGCCGTTGCATCGGTGCAAAGCGGATGAACTTTGGGACTTAATGACGTCACCGCGAGCATTTTATTTGATATTGATCTCGTATATTTCGAAAACTAAGTAATTTGAGGTTTGGCCAAATAAGCATATTATCCCAAATTTGTTAAGTAAATAAAATCACCAGCATTGTTGTACAGACTGTGTATTCCCGAGGCCAGAGCTATTAAGCTATTAGTTCTCTAAACTCTAAACAATAACTATTAGCTATAATTTTCTTAGCTATTAGCTACATTAATAATTATAAAAATCTAAAGTATTTAAAAAAGATCGGAAAAGTTGTTATTCAAATATTAATGTGATTAATCTTCAAAAAAATATCTTTCTCTACCCGCTCACGGGACCAAACGGACAACGATTTAATGCGATATTATCATTAATATATATCCATAAATTTTGCCAAACATGACATACGCCTTTCTAAGTCAAGAAGAACGGATAAAAAGAAATATTTTACGAATGAACCTATTAAACTATATTTTACTAAATTTCACAAGAATCGTTGAATAGCGCAGCGTGAAAGACCTTTTCATTCACACTAAATCGCTTAATAACTCCGGCAAATCCAGTGTCTTCGACTATAAACTTCTTCTATATGACAGTTTGCGGCCAAATAGTCCTCATTCAAAATAGTACAAGTAAGAGCCTCGTATATTGAAAAATTCCACTATAACAAAACACAATTTATGCGACCTCAGAATGGACCATTATGGTACTCGAAATTATGAAGTTACCATTCATTATTATAATAGAGCCATCATCATAAACTAAAAATATCACAGTTTTCATTCATCGAGTCGATCTATTCAAGCGTTGAAGTTGAAAAGCTCAGCGAGAAACGCCAAAAAATTGGTAATAAATGGTTTTTACAAAAGGTATTGTGCGCGGGCGGCTGGATCCCTCGGCCTCTGCGATCCTATGGGAATACGTAAGATCGTTAATCTTCATTTGTTGCCAGCCACTTCAACTGCTTAACTTATTGTTGGCCTATTAAGATATGTGCTGTATTAATGTGGAGACTGAAGATGCTGTTCGGGGTGATTTTTTATGGGTGGCTGGACCTTTGAATTGTAGGTCTTGGACTAGGGGCATTTTTACATACCGCGATTTTTTTTTTAACTTGGGCAATGCGAAAGTTCGGGGTTCTTAAAAATTAGGTACGCTTAAAAATTATTCTAAAATATCTAAGAAGATCCCAACTTGCAAATTAGAACTATAAATGAAGCAAATTATTTTATAATAGAATTATCGAATAGCGTTGCCTTCAGAATAGTTTTGTTTTGTAGCGCATGTCATTGCGATAATTTTGTTCATTCTCTTATAACGGCTTTTAGAACTATGACTACAGAAAAAATGATTCTTGTTTGTTTAAGACTTTTATAGTAGTATTCATAATACGAGATACAACCTTAAAAATATATATCTATATACACAGTGTGTAAAAAGTCCCGGACCGGTCAATTATTTAGAAAATGGCGCACAATATAAAAAACTTCCCGTATAAAAGTTGTAGGCTTTAAAAAAAATCTATAAAACTAGGACACCTGTAATTATACAGGGTGCCTCAAACACTCATGGTAAACAAAACTTTGGTTTACTTAAATGGAACGACACATTTTTAATCACGTTTTCTGATTCCTCTAAACATTCTAAACAACAATTATGAAACATGTCATATGGCTAAACCTATTAGTTTAAGAAATAATTTGAGTTAAAGGACATAAATACAACAGGTAAGATATTACCTACATTTTGCATTTTTACAAGCTGGTACCAGAATGTTTTGCATTTAAACTGTAAAAAAACATAAAAATAGTACTAAAAGTACCCACGCAAGGTTTGCCAAAAATTTAATAACAATTAAATTAAATACAAGCAGTAAAATTAATAACAAATTTACAAGACAAAAATAAATTTAAGTAAGTCGTTATTTAATTAAATGTTGAAAATGTCCCCCTCCCACAGTTTGACAATGGGCTAGGTTATAATAAAATTTGTCGATGACGTTTTGTAACATTTTTTGGTTAATAGATTCACATTCTTCAATAATAATTCTTCTTCACAAATCGTTCAGATCTGCAGGTTTTGTCACATACACTTTATTTTTTAGTTGTCCCCAGAGAAAATAATCAAGGGGCGTTAAGTCTGGCGACCTAGCGGGCCATTCTATGGGGCCCCTTCGCCCTATCCAGCGGTTAGGAAAAGTATTATTTAAGTTAACTCTTACAGCTCGCCCAAAATGAGGAGGAGCTCCGTCCTGCTGAAACCACGTATGTCGTAATAGTGGTCCTACAGCTTTGGTTATTCATGGCACAATTTGATTTTGCAGCATGTGAAGATAATATTCTGTATTCAAATTCTCTTCTTTAAAAAAAGGTCCTACTAATCTATTGCCAATATAACCGGCCCACACATTTACTTTCTGGGGGTGTGGGGGGTTTGTTCCCTCATCCAATGTGGGTTCTGATCAGCCCAGTAACGACAATTATGTCGATTGACATTCCCGTTTAACATGAATGTTGCCTCATCCGAAAAACAGGACTAAATGGCCACCCAAAATTATAACGAAACCTGTCGATACTTACTTTTAAATAAAATTTTGTATGTTTGAATTTTTAGATAAAATTTTGAAAGGCTGTAATAATTCAAAATAAATATAATTTTATAAGTAAATTACTAAAACTGCGCAATTATTCATTGGTTTTATCCATAGGCATCGTAACTATAGATCCGACACGCCATTCATAAATGCTATAAAATTGTGATGCCAAAATCGTTTGGTGGCGAGACGCTGTGAGGAGCTAGGTGGCGCCGGGAGTGGGGATTACGCTGCCATTACATATGCATGCGACAAAACTCCAGGAAAACAACATCCGCTATGCCGAGTATTGTCGAGTCGATGCGGTTGGCCACGAAAATGATGAAATCTGGGCGAATCCGTTATTGCTGCGTTGCCATACTACAGATTTTTTACAAGGTTTTAGGCAATGTTATATATTTTCCACATCATGTTAATCTAGTTAATCATAGAAGTTAATACATTTAACAGAGCAAGCCCAGAAAACTACGTTTTCTGTGGCGTAAGTCTAGCAAACCAAGTGGAGGGGAGCAGCTTGAATGTTGATTTACTTTACACTGGAATACATTGATGACAACACGTTTATTTGTTATTGTTCGGTCTAATAGTTACGATGTCTATAGTTTTATTAAACGACCAAAAAACGTACAACAGAGTGACCGGCTTGTTCCCAAGGAACTGTCAACAAGAGAGCGCGAAACTTAAAATAGGCCAATGAAACAGTATAGATTAGTTGCTACTGATCACTTGTACAGCGAATAGACAGACTTTATTTGTTCGGACTTGCCCGGGTTGCTTTCGGTTACTGCCGTCTGTACAAAAGCCATGTTGCCGAAGTGTAAAAATTTCTTTAGGTACGTTGGCTGCCTAAAATTAGGAGAAATCAGGACAAGGTCGGCTCCCAGGACACTATCCAAAAAACCTAAACCCTTCCTGGGTAAGTCATTAATTTCAGGATTGTATCATAAGGATAAAATCTCTAAATTTGACAACAAATCTACACAATATAAGCATTTTGGTTGTTCTCATAAATTTCATATATACTACCTACACTGTTAAAAATGTTTAAAAAATTACAATTGTGTTACAAAACCAAATATGAGCAAAATTACAAATTATTAACGTTTGCTTATACAAAATATAATACAATTAGAGTAATATTCCAAGACATGTGAAGAAACCTACTACAATGAGATGTAATTTTGGAATCTTTATGTAGTAACCCTACGCGCATTGTAATTTTCCCAAACCGTTGATTAATTTTCAACAAAAAGGTTTTAAAATTTACAAAAACGGTTTGTAATTTGACTTACAATACTTTTTTTGTAAAACTACGAATAAATGTTGAAACTCAAATTACTATGAAATCATTAAAAGTTTACAAATATGTTTATTATTTTTATAACGACAATTTGAAAATTGCATGATGCATTGTGATTCTACCAAAAATTTTTATTTTTCTTACACGTATTATAGTAATTTTACTAAACAAATCGCTGATAAATGTTTAGTAAAAATGCTACAAATATGTTGTAATTTTTTTAAGCTTAGTAAAATGAATTGTATAGTAAATTTACAATACATATCATACTGAAATTACCAACCATTTTCAACAGAATTTGTTTGATAAAATTACAATATTTGAATTGTAATTTTGCTAAGCGAATTCCCGATAGTTGTTTAGTAAATTTCAACAAATGTTTTGTAATTTTTCTAAATTGAGTTGGAATAAATCATATAGTAAATTTACAAAACTGAATTTTATTATTACTCTATTATTGTGCGTAAAAACTTGATGATTTATTAGTTCAGTCTCGCAAAAGATTTTACAAAAATAAAGTTTATAACTCGGATAACAAAATGAAATCTATGTGATCAGTTTGTACTGAAATCACTGGCACAAATGGGAGACTATCAAGTTGTAATATAGGTATTAACGGAACCTCGGAACAGATAGCAAATAGTTATAATGATTATTAAAGACTGGATTATATGCAACTAAAAACCTTAAGAATATTCGTATATACAGGGTCGTTGGTATGTATGGAAACAGTCGATTATTTCTTAAAGTAAAACAGTTAGCAAAAAGTATTTAACACAAAAGTTTCAGGGTTTCTTAAGGTCTATTAGAATTAAAAAAAAATAAGTATACAAGATGAGTCGGAAAACCGTAGAGAAACAAAGCTACTTTTTTTTTTTAAATGGAACACCCTTTATCTTAGAACATTTTTGCATTTTAAATTAAATAACAATTATTTTCTATGAAGATCATTATAAGTCTAAACCTAATAGTTTCCGAATTTTTTTTGTAAAATTACTACAGAAACTTTTAACAGTGTACGATAAATTACATTAATTTAAAATCACTACCTAATAAGCTTAACTTGACGTATCCAATACCCTTGACTTTTGATATTATCCTATGTGACCTGAATAAACTAACCACTTTGTTTTTAAATTATGTAATTCTTACTGTATTTGAAAAAAACATAATTTCAAGGTAATAATAAAATAATTTGTCTAGGCTTGCTGCGAATCTAGGTTAGTCACAAAGAAATCTACCTGTTATTTCCATTGAAGATACTAAAATATGAACTAAACCACAACTTCGTCTGTACTCTTGATAATAACTTAATAGAATATGTTAAGCCCTATGATCAAACACAGAAGTTAACTTTTAACGTACCGTTTCCATGACAACAACCGAAAAGGCTTAATTTTCACTGTGGTTGAAAAACAGCTAATTTTGAAGTTAGAGAAGAGTTAACTTGTGTCCTTGATCATAGGGCTGTACATGCCTTATATCAATTATATTCTACTAAACATAATAATAATATAGTAGGTACTACTATATTAAGCATAATATCTTGATACTAAGCTATTTTTAATAAAATTTAGAATTAATTCGGCATTTACTTGGTGAAATATATTATCATAATAAATGGTAAAAATAATTTCATCATACTATTTTGCTCCTATTCATGCCCAAGCCCAAGGAAGTTTTAGTTTGTAACTCTTAAGGTACATCCACAGTGGAGCAACATTCAACAACTTATCGCAACTTATGTTGTAAGAAGTTGTCGACCGTTTATAATTCATTAAACTTTTTAAAGTAACAAACTGTCCACAGTAATCGACAAAGTTCAAAAAATGTTTGCACTTACATAGGAGTACTTTGAATCGTTCCACCATTTCACCAGATGGTTTTAACAAATTTTTTTGTTAGTATTGCTCATACCTTGGTCGACAGAATACCTCATACTGAGTATAATCCTTTGGAGACGCTAAAAAAACACAACTCTCAATCATAAAATATTTTATTTTAAAAAAATAGAAGTTGAAATCAGATTAGAGACATAATTAATAACATCAAAAACAAACAAAGCTAATACGGTTTAAACATAAAATTATTCCGCTTCTAAAAAGTTTTCTTCACCCTTAACAAAATTAGTTAATGAATGCCTTAAAAAAAACGTATTTTGTTCTGTTTTAAAAAAGGCAATCATAACATCAGTTCATAAAAAAGGGGGTATAAATGACACATCGACACATCCAACTATCGTCCAACAGCTCTTTTGCCTATCCTATGATAAATTAAATCAAGTGATTGAATTTCTAGAGAGGAATAAACTACTTTCTTATTGTCAATTTAGCTCTAAGGGAAGAAGAATAATGTTATGGGGATACTGGACCTATCTGGTGTAATTGAGAGTTTCGAGTATAATTTTTTTTTGTGATTTAAGTAAGACATTCGACTGTGTCTCGCACGCTCTCCTACTAAAAAAACCATCGCATTACAAATTTAGTATTAAAGCAGTACAACTTTTAGAATCTTCTTACAGATTGCCTACAAATGGTGCGAACTGGGGGTGCGTCCTCAGTGGAGAGAGTGGTGGACATTGGTGCGCCACAAGGCTCAATATTGGGTCCTTTATTATTTCTGATCTTTATAAACGACTACCATCAACAGTTCGCAATGTTCGATTTACTCTCTACGCTGATGACATAACTCTGTCGGTTTCGAGGGTATCAATGCTGAGGACAACTTGAAAGGGGTCCATTTCCTGGCGCAAATTAAAATGGGATCACCATGTAGACAACGTACTTGGCAAGCTTCAGGGGGAGTGTATTTGTTTTGCGAAGTCTCTATGGGTGTATGTCAGAGCTTGCAATGAGGATGGTTTACTTTGAAATCTTCCATTCTGTTATATCCTATGCAGTATGGGACCGTGCAAGCCAGACAGGGCGAGTTTTTGGTCTGCAGAGAAGGGCAGTTCGAATGATTGTAAGATTATACTGTAGAGAAGACTACAGACAAGCATTCATACAGCTAAAAATATTCACTTTTTCATCTCAGTACTTATTGGAGTACCTGGTTACATGTCTAAAAGAGCGAACAATCTCTTACAAGACATAGAGACGTGCATGAGTAAGAAACAAGAGGCAGGTTGGTCCTTGTGTTGGAATGAGTTGTTCTTGCATTATGTTGTGTTATATCGTTCCAGCTGGGACGCGGCTTGAGACTTTTTTATGATCAGATCTTTTGGTATAGCCTCAACCCGACAATGCCAATATTGCCACCCAAACTAGCTTTACCTAGTTCTAAACCGTCATTGCCTCAAAAGGTTTTGTCAATAATTTAGTTGATTAGTTGATCTTGAAAATAACGTACTTGATGCAACCACTGGCAACCAGAGCAAAATTATAAAATTATATGATCATCACAACAAGTGATTAAATAATAATTAATATAAAATCAAAAGCGATTAAATCAGTACCACGGTGGACTAGAAGCTAACCGGGGTTTGTGAAATAAAAAACAACCTTTAGTTAAAACAGTTTGCCATTTCCAGGTAAATGGTATTGTCTTCTGATAACATGAAATTAGCCATTTCAGCCAATTACTGGCCAAAAATACCTGTTTATGTCGGTTGGTGTTGACGACAGTAGCGTCTCCTTTATTAAATGTTTATAATTACATAGGTTACGTACGAAACTTAATGACTAACTAACTATCAATGAAAAATTATTAAAATACCTGGAAGGCTTCAACATTATTAGTGACCGCCAGTATTGATTTCGTCTAGGTCAACAGGAGACCCTTTCCGCTTCAGGTTTGCAGCAACGCAATAGAACATCATTCAATATTGTTCATGACTGTCAAGCTTTCCTAAAAACCGTTCTCTGCGAGTGGCGGTGGACGGATTTCTTTCAGACATATTTAACATCAATTCCGGAGTTCCTTCATCCTCAGCCTGTATTCATCCACTCCTGGATGTAGGCCTCTTCCAAATCCTTCCACGCCCTTCTATCCTTCGCGGTCTGGATCCAGTTTACTCCCGCGACATTCCGGATATCGTCCCGCCATCGCTTCTGGGGCCTGCCAACGCTTCGCTTGGTCTGTCTCGGGCGCCAAACCAGTATTCTGTTGGTCCACCTGTGGTGGTCTTGCCGTGCTATATGACCCGCCCATCGCCACTTTGACTGCGCCACCACTCTCAATACATCCATCATCCGAGTCCTCCTCCGAATCTCATCATTTCGTACCTTATCTCGCAGAGTAATTCCAAGCATGGCCCTTTCCATTGCTCGTTGTGTAGTTTGTAGTTTATTGGCAGATTTGCGAGTAATCGACATGGTCTCGAGTTCATATGTAAGTACCGGCATCACACAGGACTCAAATGCTTTCCTTTTCAGGTGTATCGGAATTTCTTTGGATTTGAGAATAAATCCCAGCTTGCCAAAAGCCGCCCAGGAAAGGACTATTCTTCTTGATATCTCGGAATTCTGGTTTTCTTTACCGAGCTGAATTTTGTGACCCAAGTAGATATATTCGGGGACATTCTCCAATAGTTGGTTGTTGATATTTACCTCGATGTTATCCGTACTCATGATCGTTGTCTTAGTTAAATTCATCTCCAGTCCAACTTGTAATGATACCCGGTGTAGTTCTTGAAGCATGTTTCTAATTTCTTCACCCGTACTTGCGATGATCACGATATCGTCTGCAAATCGTAGATGGTTTAAACGTATTCCATCGATATTGATTCCGTTGTCTTTCCAGTCTAGTTTTTTAAAGACATTTTCCAGGGCTAGTATAAATAGCTTCGGTGAAATTGTATCACCTTGTCTTACTCCTCTTTTGATTGGGATCTTGTCGGTTTTTTGATCTTCATCTATTTTGAGTTCCTTAAGGTTCTATATTGTCGCCCACCCTCTTTTTACATTAACGATCTTTTGGAAAATCCTATATATAGCTTCGCTTACGACAGCACACTGCACATTGACTGCCAATGCACATCTTTCTAGATGACTAGAGTTCTCACATCTCAGCAAAGACTTGATAGAAGTCTTGTCTTGGGTTAATAGTAACCAAGTAGAGTTTTACACTAAATGAACCCAGGCGGCAGTTTTTTCTGTGCTTTTTTTTATTTTCAGTTAATCCTGAAGAACCGGATATAGTCATGGCGGGGCACTCGATTCCCTGGTCTCGTCACGTTGCGGCCATTGCTAAGGCAGCTTCGCAGAAGCTTGGGATGTTTTTCCGGACTAACAACCTCTATACACCCCAACAGCTCTTGATGCTCTATAAAGCCCAAATTCGACCATCGTTGGAATACTGCTAACATATTAAGGGCTCTACTCATATACATATTTGTGGTGTACTTGCTTACACTGATTTTATTTTCAATTGCTTCTCTGAGATTTGATGGCGCCCTCAACGTGGACTTAACTGAATTTCAAACTAACTTGGTACCATACCCACGTATCCATTTCCCATTGGTCACCTATGCCCCAGTTATCTCGGCTGAAAAAGCCTATCACGAACAACTCTCTGTTGCTGACATCACCAACAGTTGCTTTGAACCAGCCAATCAAATGGTAAAATGTGACCCGAGACATGGAAAATATATGGCTTGCTGTATGTTGTACAGAGGTGATGTCGTACCCAAGGATGTCAACGCCGCCATTGCTACCATTAAAACCAAGCGTTCCATCGTTTGTAGACTGGTGCCCCACTGGATTCAAAGTTGGTATTAACTACCAGCCCCCAACTGTTGTCCCCGGAGGTGATTTGGCCAAAGTCCAACGTGCTGTTTGCATGTTGTCCAACACTAACGCGATTGCTGAAGCCTGGGCCAGGTTGGACCATAAGTTTGACCTTATGTACGCGAAACGTGCTTTCGTACATTGGTATGTAGGAGAAGGTATGGAGGAAGGTGAATTCTCTGAGGCCAGGGAAGATTTGGCTGCTTTGGAGAAAGACTATGAAGAAGTAGGAATGGACTCTGCAGAAGGTGAAGATGAAGGAGCTGAAGAGTATTGAAAATAAAATCAATGCCCTAAGATTGCTTGATTCCATTTAGAGAAGAGCCCTTCGCTGCTTAATCGGTGACCATGATCTGACAAACAACCTGAAAAGCCTTGAACATCGAAGGCAGGTTGGTGACTTGAGTCTATTTTACAAATATTTTCATGGCAAGTGCTCAATTGAGGTTGCCTGCTTATTTCCACCCAGAGCGGGGCATAGAAATACATGACGAGTCACTGCAGCCCACCCATACGTAGTTCAGTATAGTATCTCTCGAACGACACTGTTTCAAAATTATTTTATCTGGAGAACATCATCACTTTGGAACGACACGAGTCACAGTAATTCAGATCCCGTGGCCAGTTTTCGGGCCGGGATTCTCTGGATTAATTTCTTTGGTTGCAGCCGGGATTTCATAGGAAGCCAATTTCCATTTGAAGTTTTTTATGATTGCCGTTTTAGATAATGCAAATGATATTCATATATAAAGTTGGAAAAGTTGCATTTCATTGTCAAACCCTCGATGTTGTTCATAAAAGCTTTAGCAGAATAAGTATTATTGGTTGTGATGAAGTCCAAAAAAATCTTACACACCACTGGAATATTATTGTCTTTGTCGCTTTTTATTTGGTTTTATTCAACATGGAGCTGCCGTATAGAGAGGATCATTGGCTTTCCAAAACACGTATCTTCACGATTTAGCTAATTGGAACAATAAATTGTTGGTACGGTGTCCACCTTTAATAGGCTGATTGTCTTCTGTCCCATGGCATCTGTTCTCATACTCAGTGGGCCATGAAAATAATCACCTTTAAAATTCCACCATTTATAATGTGGAATCCAGTAGCTCAAGTTTGGGGATAAGCTCGTTTTCGTGGTGATTTTTATTACGATTGACAAATTGTAATAAAATACTTTTATTATTAACAGTGCGTGAATGCACCAGTGTAGTGAGTCCAACGAGAAGAAAGAGTTGGCAAAATAAAGTAGAGGTATGTTAACGTTAAAGGAGATTTCTTAGTGTGTTTTATCTGCAACAAGCAACATTTTGTAAAAACTAAGGCTATTCAAAATATTGTCATTAAAATGATTATCGCCGACACGAGCAAAATTGTGGTAGCGTCAAATTTATCACTTTCTTCCTTATACAAGGTGATTGAACATTCGTGGTATTTCTTGCAGGAGGTCATAGTTAACGTAATTTGTGATTTTTCTCTAAATATGTCCTATTCCAAATATTTCCCTCATATATAAAAAATCTCATAAGAAGTGTGGTCTTTCGCAAGAATTACAGCGATAATTCCACAGTAGAAGCGATAATTCCACAGTAGAAGCGATAATCCCCCAGTAGGTAGCTATCAATCATAATCAAGTTTTTACTACTACTGTGTACTAACAATCATACAAATCCATAATTTTTGACTGTTTATAAATATATTATTTATTATGTACTTTTTTTAATTTTAATACTAACTTAATACTTTACATTATATTTATAAATATATTTAAAAAATAATAATAATAATATTATATTTTCTTTACCAACATTGGAGGCGTCTTTTGCATATCCTGGTATATGGGTATTTAAGTGTAACCACGGTTACCGCAAAAACTTTTATTATTGAACCACAAATCACCGAAATAAATTTAGATACGTAACTTGGGCGTTCCCGCCCAACATTATTATTTTGTTTGGATCGCATTTCGTAGATGGCGTCGGTAGTGGCATCGCACAATTTGGTTTAGTTAAGTTCGTATGAGGGCACCACGTTTATTTGCGATCAAGAAGAAGCACCCTCCCAGATTTCGTTGTTGTCAAGAATTTGAAGTGTATTGTCAATTTTCTATTCTCGATTTTCATTTAAGTGTTGTTGAATTCTAATGCCGTTTGTGATCGTTCGGTCTCTGTGTATACTATTAGCGTGATTTTTGATAGTTGTTTTGACTTTTTGTTTAGTTTTAGTGTGTTTTCGGTTTGTTTAGTTAAAGTTCGCGTATTTATTTCCGTTATGGAAGACTAGGCACCTCCGTTAAAACCTAAAAAATGTTGTGTTCCAAACTGTTTAAATAAACATGGCATGCGACACCGCTTGCCAAAAAGAGATCCGATAATTTTTGATCATAAAAATAATGTTTTCTTACCTATTTCGCTTTATTTTAGCTGTATTTTTTTTAAATAGGTATGTATTGCTTGGTTTAAATAATTCCTTTTTTGCTGCTCTCTATTTGAGCTTTTAGATATACGTTATTTGTTACTTTACCAACAAGGTATTTACTCCAAACTTAAAAATAAGAGTTACAAATAACGTGTATCCCTAAAAAATGAAAGCAGAAAATAATGAATATTTAAACCAAGGAATATTTTAAATTTTAAAGCGGCACGAATACCTACCGATAAAACAGATTTTATTGAAAGTTGGTAAAACAGTATTCTTTATTTTTACCCATAGTTGCCCCAACAGATTCCTTTCTTTCTCGCGTGTTTCGGATCGCAAATACTAGGACATCAGCGCCAATTAGTTTTTGACAGTTCTAAGAGTCCAGTTGCGTATCTAAATTTATTTCGGTGATTTGTGTATTGAACTTACTTATGTCAATCTGCGACATTTAAAAAGTGAATTGATTTACAAATCAAGATTTCTTTAAAGATATGGAACGTTTTGGTAGTCACTCTATAAAAGAAATTTATACAAGCATTACCAACAGCACGCCTGTGAACACAGTCAAGAATAAAAACTTTGTATGGAGGCAGTTTGTGACTTTTTGTGAGAAGAGATCATTCACGCTAGAAAGAAACACTACGGTAAATGAAATAGCGAAAATTTTAACAGACTGGGCCTTTAACATGCGGAAACAAAACGGCGATGAATACAAGAAACATACAATTAAAACCATTTGGAATGTTACCGCCAAAATGACAATGGAAAAATTTCATGACGAATTTGGAATTACTTTTAATCCATTTTTAGATATCGGGTTTAAGACCGAGCGTGAAGCAAAAAATTCATAACGAAAACAACTTCAGAAAGAACCCGAAAAAAGGAAAAAAAGTTCAGTTGCTTTAAAATACAATGAATTTAAAATGATGGTAAATAACTGCAATGAAGAGACTCCGCATGGACTACAAAAAAAACTCTTTCTTATATTATCTTATGAGTTAGCATGGGGAGGCGGTGAGGGAAGTACATGGCTTATGACCTATTTTAAGGAAGAAATGCATAACGAAGGGGATAAAACTGGGAGAATAGAATACAACCCGTTATTTACTAAAACCACACAAGGGGGTTCAAAGCCCTGCGCAACTTCAAAATGGTTAATTAAAAACCAAGCAGCTTAAGATTTGTGCCCAGTACGTTTGTATTTGAAATATCAACAGAAACGTCTTGAAATTAAAAATGAACGTCTATTTTTAACAGCCAATTCTTTCTGGGAGTGTAGCGGCAAGTGGTACAAGAATATTCCTGTCGGAAAAAACGAGTTAGGTAAATGGACAAACCGGGAAGCTAAAAAGGCTGGACTGGACACAGCAACAAAAAAAATTACTAATCATTCTCTGCGAGCCACAGCAGTTTCCCAATTAGCTAAGAGCGGAGTCGGCGAACAACAGTTAATTCAAATTACCGGCCATTCAAGTGCAAAATCTATTTCATCTTATCTTCAAATGGATAAAAACCACCATGAAAACATAGTTGCAAAGATGAGGGATAGTAGTCCTAATAACTTTGAAGAATCTTTTCAGCTACAGCAGCCGCAATCTTCTTCATGGATGTCTATGACAAAAACCTCAGCCACATCAAAACAAAATCACATTGTAAATTATTCTAATTGTACTTTTAGCGGAAACACATTTTATTCCTAATTTTAGTATATTTTTAATAAATTTGTTACTTATTACGTAATTTATTGTACAATAATGTTTTTTTTTTTTAATATGAAGTACAATTTTTCGGGAAATATTCCACCGAATACTACTCGTGCATCAAAAATAACCAGATAATTCTGCTTTCAAGCGTGTTGTAGTATTGTAACTGCATTCGGTTATTTTCATTTTTGATTAAATCTCGAAAAAGCCCTCCTTCTTCGAAGTCGGGCTCTTTCGGATTTAATCAAAAATGAAAATAAACTCATTCAGTTACAATACAACACGCTTTCAATCAGAATTATCGGTAATTTTGATGCACTAGTGGTATTATACCCGAAAATACTTTGGTTTAGAATGATAATAAATTTTGTGCGTTTTCAAAAATGTCTACTTTCCTGTGTAATTTACTTGATTTCAAACAGTTTATATCTTATTTAATTTTGTTATTATTTTGCAAAGTAAACCTAATTAGTAATACTTTCTTTTTGGAAATATACAGGGTGTCTCAGAAGTACGGTACATAGCTTAAGGGGGTTAATTGAAGCTGGCCATTTTCAACATTTGCTTTAATTTACTGTTGCATTTTTTTATACCATTATTTAAAAAAAATATTATATTTTTATTTTAAATGTTTTAATTAATTTTGAAATACATAGGTATTTTTTTGACTTGCAGTAAAGTGGTTTTTATTCTTTCTCTTAAAGACGAAGCAAGATACGAAAACAATTCAAGGTACAAAAAAGTTTTACTATTAGTTGATAAATCCGAAAAAATATCAAGATTAGAAAAAAGTCAGTGGCGTACACTTTAGTAGTAGTAGTAGTAACAAGATTTATTTTAGCAATACTGCTACAATATTATAAATTCTAGTTTTTTTAACAATAATAAAACATTTAAAATTACAATCAATTTTAGGCACCAAAAATATTTTTAAATAAATTTTATCAGATATTTTTAAGGATTTTTTAAATTTACTTAAGGAATTTTGTTTCTTAATTAAAGAATCTAAATTGTTATATTCATGAAGTCCTTTAAAAAAGATTGATTTATATGTCAAATTTTTTGTCACTTTCCCTAAACAAAAATTTTGATTGTTTCTGGTTTGATAGTAATGATTTTCAAAATTTTGCGTTATAAAGTCTTTTAAATGAGATGGTAATAAATTATTTTGAATTTTATAAATAAAAATACAAACTAGGAAAAATATTAAATTTCTTATATTCAACCACTTAAGTTTATTTAACATATAATTTATCTTTGTGTATTTATCAACATTTAATATTATTCTCATCGCCTTATTTTGTAAAATTTGAAGTCTACTAAAAATTCCTTTATTTGCAGTATATAAAATTGTAGAGCAATACAAATAATGAGGTAAAATTATTGTGTTATATATTGTTTTTTTTGAAAATAAACTTAAATTTTTACTTACTCTTTTGAAATAATTATTTTTTTTTCCAATTTTAGATATAGTGTTTTCAAAATGAACATCAAATTTTAATTTAGAATCCATTATTATCCCTAAATATTTAAAAGACTGAACTATTTCTAATTTTTGGTCATCTATAAAAATATTTATATTTTCATAGTTTATATTATTTCCTATTGCCATAAATTTCGTTTTAGAAATATTTAATTTTAATTTATTTACTTTTAACCAGTTTGATACCAATTTTAATTCAGAATTTAGACTATCTATGCAACTTAAAATATTTTTACCTTTTACATATATTAAAGTATCATCAGCAAACATTTGAATATTAGTATTTGACAAAATATTTGGCATATCATTTATATATAAAATAAATAATAAAGGACCTAAAATACTTCCTTGTGGTACACCGATATTATTAAATTCCCTTTTTGAAAATGTTTCATTTATTTTAGTTATTTGTTGTCGAACATTTAAATAATTTTCAAACCATTTATATACAGTACCCCTTAAACCATACTGATATAATTTATTTAATAATTTGTTTCTGTCAATAGTCTCAAAAGCACGTTTAAAATCCAAAAATACTGCCAGAATGATTTCATTTTTGTCAACACTTCTCTTCCAATTTTCAATAATATATTGTGCTGCTGTTTCTGTTGAATATATTTTTCTAAAACCTGCTTGAATATTTACTAAAATGTTGTTTTCTTCTATAAAATTTAATATTTGTTCATAAACTGTCTTCTCTAAAAGTTTTTCAATATCCCATAATAAATTTATCGGCCTCATTTCAGTACTTTTTTTGTATTTTTTACTTTTGGTACTGGTGTTATACATGAACATTTTAAATCATCAGGTATTTCTCCATATTTCAAACTTGTATTAATTAATTTAAGTAATATATTTCCAATGCTGCCAAATGTCTCTTTCATTATTTTTTTTGTTAAAATTTCACCATAGTTATTTGATTTTATATTCCAAATTTTTATTTTTAGTTCTTTTATAGATAGTTCATAAAAATGTTCTATTACATTATTTGATTTACTGATAATAATATTCGTTATGGTGCTCCCCGGGACCCCACTGGACTTAACAAATTGAATTTAGTTAGAGCTAATTAAATCCCTTATCATTATGAATAACGGTACCAAATTTAAATAAAATCGAGAAAAGGCTAATTAAAAAAGTTATAAAAAACCGATTTTCTCTTTAAAACTTTAACACCCTGTATATCAAGAACGGGACAACTCTGGACAAATGTTTATATGAACTTTTTCTCTTAGAATATCATAAAGAATCATCCCCTTAAGTTACGTACCGTACTGAAACCTGACATTCTTTATTGGCCAGCCTTGACAATTCAAAATAGAAATAGTTTGCAAAAGGTTCAGAATAGTTGTCTCAGGTTTGCCTATAGCTTGCGTAAATTTGACCATATTTCGCCTTGTTTCGTTAATTCAAAATGGTTTAACCTCTCAGAACGGCATTTTATTCATTTAGCGTGTCTTGTTTTTAAAATATCTCAGACTGAGCAACCTCAGTATTTGTTTGAAAAATTGAGAAAAGGTAGCAGTGTTCATCAGATAAGCACTCGTCACAGAGATCTTTATCAGGTTCCTAGGCATAGCACAGCTATTTTTCAGCGGTCTTTCACATACACGGCGATAAAAACCTACAACTCATTGCCAGAGAACATTAAATGCTGCTCATCAATAACGAGTTTTAAAAAACATTTGAAAATGTATGTCTTGTCACTGCGTACAGGGATCAATCTTTTACATGTGACATAGTGCTCTATTTGTTCTTACTTTGAGCATAGGGTAATGGCTCATGTAGTACACAATATATGTTATATTCTTTATAGTACATAGTAATTAATATTATTAATAAAATATAATTTTCATTTCTCTCTAATGTTTCGTTTTTTCTCAATTATGATGTTTAAATTTTCTTATTAATATTCTCGTTTTGGCGATATATAATTATTGTAAGTATAAGGGTATTTAGTCGTTATAAAACCTTTTTTTTTACAGCATAGGTGTTTTAAATTAATTCTGGATTTAGGCATTTTGTTTTTATACAAATTAATATTACCATTGGGGTGGTTAGATAGAATAGCTATGCTAGATCTCGCCACCCGTTTACATCATTATGTATTGTATGTATGTATTGATTATAAATAAAAGGCACTTTATTATTATTATTATTATTATTAAATGAGAAAACCACATGTTTAAATTTGAATCGAATTTTTATTTATTAAAATTTAAAATGAAAAGATTTTAAGGTATATCAAAAGCCTTTTCGGAATAGGACATATTATTTAGAAAAATTATGAATTTTCTCTATTTCTATGCCAATCACCAAATCAATCAAATAAGTTCAATAGACTGAAGTCAAAATCTAGATATTTATGCATAGGATTCCAGTTTCAACCGATGCGCTGTTTATATAGCTACATATTATTACACCTACTACTCATGGAAACTAAATTTAGGGACTTTTTTTCATATAAAAAAGTGACATCGAGAACTATTTTATTTTTCAATAGAAATAAAGGTCTGTCTTTACCACCAAATAACTTTATTTGCCCCTCTAGGGTAGAAAACAAGGTTTATAAAAATACATGAAATGACGATGAGTTAAAATAAATTTCTTAATGAATGTGTTGTACTAGTTTCGACTTTAGAGAAAGTCATCCTCAGCAACTAACCATTTAAGAAATTTTTATATGTAAAGAGCTTAAAACAGTTGGGGGAACAGAGAGGTGATTCAATAATACAATACATTTTATTTTTTCTTTTTATGTTATGAAAGGGAAGGGGCTCGATTGACAAATCATCCTAAAATGTTTTAATTATAGATTTTGATAAGCTTTTATGTTTAAAATATGACACGAATTAACATACGGTCAAACCTCTTTTGCGATCGTCACTATATGGTGACCACCTGTGTTAAACGACAGTTTATAAATTGCCCATATTTAAAATTGGAAATCCCATTATTTTATACTCCTCTGTACCGACTCATCTGTTAAACGACCGCGAGCACTCATCATCGGAATTGGTTGTTAACATTAGTTTTGTTTTGAGCAGTTTTTATATGTTTTGGGACTGACGTGAATATTTGAAGGTGGTGGAAAAAAAGGAAATCTTTCTTTAAGCGAGAAAATTGAAATAATCGGCGAAAGTGAAAAAACTGGTTTAAGTACCAGGAAATTGGCTGAAAAATGTAAAGTGGGTAGGACCCAAGTGACCATGTTGCTTCAAAATAAAGCAGAAGTTAGAAATTTGTTCAAGAAGGTGGCAACGGTGAACAAAAAAGAAAATTTTCCAAAATTGAAGGATTGGCAGTAGATCAAGTTGTTTTTAACCGGTTTTGTAAGGCTCAAAACATGCACTTACCAATATCCGGGCTCATAATTTAAGCAAAAGCCCTAAAATCTGCTCAATGTTTAGGACTAGATAATTTAAAGGCATCAAATGGACGGTTAGACAAATTTCGTCGTCGGCACGATATTACCTTCAAGATAATATGTGGCGAATCAGCCGATAACAATATCGAAGACGTACCTAACTGCTTGAAAAGAAAGGCTATTGGCCATTTTAAAGAATTATGCCCCAAGGGATGTTTTTAATGCAGATAAGACAGGCCTCTACTATCGTGCATTGTCAACAAAAACATATGCATTAAAAGATGACAAGTGTACTGAAAAGAAAACACCAAAACAACGATTTACAATTTTGTTCTGTGCAAAGATGGAAGGTGAGAAGGAAGAACCATTTATAATAGGCAAGAGCAAAAATCCTCGATGTTTTATGGGCGTACATATCGATAAGTTACCTCTCCAATGGGTCCCGAACAAAAAAGCGTGGATGACATCATGACAACATGGCTTGACAGATTTAATTTATTTATTTATTTATTTATTTATTTATTTAGTACACTACCCAGACAGTAACTTCCAATTACAGGGTAGCAACATACAAAAAACATAAATAACATTATTTAAATAATACAAAATGAAATTCTAACCAAACTAAACCTAACCTAATCTATACTAGCCTAACTAAGCAGTAGGTGATAACATACATTGACTTATAAGTAAAAAATATACAGTCCATTAACCAACAGTTAAATAAACTTTTTTCATTTGTTGTACAGTACAGAAAAATATGTCAATATGGTGCTTATATTTTTCATAATCATTGCACATGACATAGAGCGGTTAATACAATAATAAATTTGTTCGAGGAACAGCTAAATAAAAAAAGGAATGATTATTGCGAGCCTGCAGGGATGGCACTCGAAACCTAACTCTAGGCAATATTTCTGGACAGTCCAATTTACCGTTTAACATCTTATACAAGAACAAAACTGCAGCAAATTCTCTACGTTTCACTAAACTGGATATGTTAAATCTGCTTAGTATAACATCATTCGGAAAGCCAATCACAGGATAGGTACCATCCGCCTTAAACCAAAGGTATTTAACAAAACGTCTCTGGATTCTTTCAATCGCGTTAGAATGAACTTCATAAGCAGGGTACCAAATAAGTGACCCATATTCCAGCTTACATCGCACGAATGCATTAAACAATACAATCAGAGTATTCATGTTAACAAAATCCTTAGAGTTTCGCAAGATAAAGCCCAAATTTCTGTAAGAGCTTAAAATTAGCTCATTGATGTGATTGACAAAAGATAACTTTGCATCAAAAGTAATACCCAGATCTTTAAATTGAGAACACCTTAACAAAACAGTCCGATTTATACTGTATTCAAAGTAAGTTGGGTTAGTTCTACGAGTAAATGATAAGGCAAAACATTTGTTTATATTAAGGTGTAAGTTGTTTGAATCGCACCATCGACCCAAAGAGACAATATCTTCTTGAAGGAAAATGCAATCACTGAGCGAGTCAACTTTACAAAATATTTTTAAGTCATCAGCATAAAGAAGTGAATGTGATTTAATATTATCTATGATGTCATTTATAAAAATATTAAAAAACAAGGGACCAAGGACTGAACCCTGTGGCACCCCAGAGGTGGCATGAATGAAGACAGACTCGAAACCACGATACTTTACCGACAATTGCCTGTCAATTAGATATGAATTTAAAAAAATTATAAAATTATTACTTAGCCCGCAATCAAACAACTTTCTGAGCAGAATACCATGGTCGAGCCTGTCAAACGCTTTAGAAAAATCTGTGTAAATGACATCAACTTGACTTCCGCGATCTAGACTCTCAGAGACAAACTGAGTTAACGTGGTCAAATTCGTAATAGTGGAGCGCCCTGGAAAAAAACCATGTTGTTCAGGAATAATTTTTAATTTGACATGACTAAAGATAACTTCATGCAATACAGTCTCAAAAACTTTAGAAAAATTGTTTAATATTACTACAGGTCTGTAATTTTCAACCATACATTTATCTCCCTTTTTAAATACGGGACATATTCTGGATTTTTTCAAGCTTTTTGGAAAGGATAAGGACTTTAAAGACAAATTAAAAAGATCAGTAAGTGGCTTCGCAAAAACCGCCGCACAGTCCCTAATGAAGAAAGCTGGAATACCATCAGGACCCGCCGTAGATTTTGGTTTCAACTTTTTTAGTGCCCGCGTCACATCTTCCTCCACCACTTCCGAAATAACTAGTGTAGGCGAATTATTTAAACCGTTATGATCACCTATTCGAAACGTCGATGAGTCCGTATAAGCCGAACGAAAGAACTCCGCAAATGCGTTAACGATAACTTGGGGGCTATTTAGATTCACGTTATTAAAATTCATATTATTTGGAATACTGGTAGAATTCTTTTTACCATGTAAAAAAGACCAAAATTTATTAGGATTGTGAGAAAAATCGAGTTCAGCTTCCTTTACATACTTTTTATAAGCCACATCAATATCAACTTTAACTTTCCTGCGCAACTCGACAAAATCATTTAAATTTCTGGATCGTCTATACTTATTCCAAAACTTACTTTTTTTCTTAATATTACGAATTATTGAAGCGTTATACCACTGAGGATACTTACTATTTTTTGGTCGTGTAATAGGTACATTATTTGCAATGATAGTGTTTAAAACTGAATAAAACCTATCGCAAGCATCATCAACAGAGCTTGAAGTACGCACAAAAGAGAAATCAGCATTCAGCATATCATTATATAAAGATGGAAAATTCGCCCTTCTAAAATTAAATTTTGGCACATTATTAACCTGAAACTTGTCATTCTGCCGATTAATTGAAAGTGATATTTCTAAAGCAGGATGATGGCTGTCCAAAGAAATCAACGCATTTTCCGCTCGATTGACACATATTAAACCCCTACTAAACACCAAATCAAGTAAACGGTCATGTTCGTTACGTACAAAATTATACTGTGCCAAACACATGAATTCACAAAAGTTTAATAAAACATCAATGTAATTATCGCGATAAGACTTATCATGTAAAAAATTTACGTATTTGGGGAGATTAAAATCTCCTAAAATGATTAACCAAAATGAAGATGCAGAATGGAAGAGTGGTATTGTTTCTGGATAATGCAACGTCTCATCCCAAAATTATACCGGATAATATCAAACTTATTTGTCTTCCATCCAATACTACCTCACATTGCTAACCTTTGGACCAAGGAATTATAAAATGCTCTACAGTAGCTACCTTACTAAGAGGCTTTTAACATGTATAGACAGTGGTTGTTTTTATTTATCGAAAATAATATTACCATAACCAATGCCTTGATATTGGTTTCGGTGGTCTGGCTAAATTTGTTCCCTGTGACAATAAAAAAATGCTTTATGAAAGCCGAATTTATATGTAATACACATAATATTGACGACTTCGAAGAAGAAGATATTATTCCGCTCGCACAATTGTTTCCTAACATTAAAAACCCATTTGTTGAAACAACTTGCCTTTATTGATAACGATTTGCCAACAGAAAGTACAGAATTGACTAACATCGAGTGTATTAAAGAGATCCAAGAAGAACGGATGAAATTACTGCCAACTCTGAACAACCTGAACTTGCACCAGTGAACCAATTTAAAATACTTACAAAACTTTTTTAATAATGTTAAAGATTTTGACCAGTCTACAAATATTTCTCAATTATTGCTATTAAAATGTGAATCTGAATTTTATAAAAACAAAATAAAAAATATGAAGCAATCACTAATTTCTGATTATTTTAAAAAATAAGGCTTTCAAAGCAACCATACAATACATTGTATAATATATATGTTGTTATGCACGTGCAGATTATACCATATTGGTAAATTGGCTTTATCTCATTTAATTTCAGTTCTGATAAATTTAAACAAGAATATTTAAAATGATTTACATACAGGGTGTTATGGAAATGACTTATTATATTTTAAGGGGCCACTCCTGGGGTGGCCTAGAGTTACACTTGATAGTTTTTTTTTCTAAAATCGGAAGTATTTTGAATTTTGTAAAATACCTTAAAACCGGACCATCTGTGCCTCTATGAAAGTTCATTACCCCTAAACACGTGTTTTTGACATGACAAATTGGCGGAATTTCTACAGACAGCTGATTACCTTGCGACGTTGCCAAGTATTCGGGAAAATCTTTTTTTAGGTTTTTTAAAAAAGATTAAATCAAAAACTATACTGCGATTTCAATTAAACAAGCCTTATTCAATAGGTATAGTTTTTACTCACCCCATGAAATTGTATTGCTATCATAATACTTCGCTGAGTAAAAATCGTAGATACCAACAACAAGCCCTATGTCTGGAAATTTACACAGATAAACTATCACATCACAAAACATTCCCATCACATGTGTATCACATTATTCAACAACTATACACTCCAGCAGCAAAACGCAAACAAATTTTATGCCGTTGCAAGTAAATGAATAATAAGAAATGATATTAAAAACAAATTTATGAAGCCACATATGAAGCCATTGGGCGCATTCGAGAGACGAAACTGCTCCGCAGTGGTTACCGGTTATGATCCAACCGCTACCGATTCGTCGGCTTCCATGGATTTCGACTATTTCGACCAAAAGATCATCACGTTTGGTTCAAATGTCAAATCCATATCAGCTGTGCGTAACAAACATTAACCTTTCTTGTTTTGTGAAGCTTACCAATATACTCATCCCTTGGTTGAAACTCTTTGGTGGCAGTTAAAAAGTACGTTTTCCTGTTTAATGTATATGTTTTGTTCCTCCATTCTATTTACTACGTTCTTCGTAACCAAACTTTTGTTGCATACGTCATTTCCCCATTGACATAACGAACCGCTCTCTCCAAGCAGCGGAAGTGAAAGATGCTACCCAAAATGGCGACCGTTCCGTAACATGTTGGAAAGTGTCGTAAAAGTAGCGGTCGACACAACAAGACGATTTAGGAACTGCTTCGGAGCAGTTTCGTCTCCCGAATGCGCTCGTTGACTTTGAACTGCTCAGTACCCAATCACAGAACAGCAACAAATCACATTTCCCGCCCCCTGGACTATCGTGTTTAAATGTTGTGTGTCCAGTTAAGAGGACTGGATTGGATACCGTAATTATTATTCTTAATTGCAATGGCCACCTGTCTTGACGACAATGAGCCAGCTATTATCATTACCAAGAAGAACAGAAGTCACAGAAGAAGAGAAAGAACATAACCGTATGAAACGTGTGTCGCGTTGTTTTCACTCCGGATTTTGTTATAAAGTATTTTTAAGTCTATAACTAGTAATTTCTTGTATTAATAACACAGAATTAAAGAGCTAATAACTTGATAATGTCCCGAACAGTTAATGTGTTGTTAAAGTGAATAAATGTCCCGCTAGAATCATTTGAAATGGTAACGGTATAACGTGGATTTCTTGCCGATATGTTTTTTATTTCAAGGTATGTACAAATAAAACTAGAGCAATACGTAGACAATTTTTCGTGTAATAGGGTAGAAACTAAAGCATATTAAAGTTAAGTAGAAAAAATTAAATATTCAAAAAAGGTTATCTGATGAAACTGATGTAGTAAATGTGGCAACACTGCTCAAAACACATGTTTTGGGCTGACGATATCTAAAGACTATCTGACAGTAACTGTCAGATTTTTGTCAACAATTTTTTTTTTGACAAGTAGTACGAATCAGCTGTTTGATCATTGGCGCGTAGGTGTTTTGAGCTAAATTTTTGAAGGCATTTTTCTCGAATTTCTAGCTTCGAGCGCCATTTAACGCAATTTTTCCCCAATTCGGCTCGACCTATAGATTTACGGGTTAAAAAATAATAAGTCATTTCCATAACACCCTGTATATGTAAATACTTATTAATAAACAAACACTGTAAGATGCAGATCAGTTGTTTTAATTTTTCTCCATTAACCGACCACCTTTGTTAACCGACTGACATTACATTCCCCGAGAGTGGGGGGTTGAGAGATTTTACTGAAAAATGGGCGTGTTTTTTACCATTTTGGAACTTTCAATAACTATTTTATGAGGTGCACAATTTTAATTACATATACAGGGTGTTATGGAAATGACTTATTATTTTTTAACCCGTAAATATATAGGTCGAGACGAATTGGGGAAAAATTGCTATAAATGGCGCTCGAAGCTAGAAATTCGAGAAAAATGCCTTCAAAAATTTAGGTCCAAAACACCTACGCGCCAATGACCCAAACAGCTGATTTGGGTAATTGTTTACTTTAGTGCAAATGTTGAATTTTTCGCTAAAATTTCGTATATAGGCTAATTAAGGGTAGCTGATCACAATTTTCCTTTTGCGTTTAGGCGGCAAATGCACTGGTTTTGAGAAAAAAAATGTTAAAGTTTTTCTAACTCACCGGTATGTTATTTTGCATGTAATCCTAAAATGTTGCTATTTCCAATAAAATATTACTTGTCGGAGTCATAGTATACACTTCTGAGTTGAAATAAACGAAATATGCCACAAGGAAACTCTGAAACACGGGATAACTTGTAAGCGAACAGAAAACTCTACGTTATCTGGAAAAAGACGGGAGACAGCTCACTGACAGCTGGCCAAAAAAGCAGAAGCAAACTGCACGGTACAAGGAGCCTGTTTGCAGGTTCACTGCACCCATGTTGTCAGATTGTTAGTGTATTATAAATTGCCTATACTTTTCAATTCATTTTTATTAATTGAATAAATCCTATTGGCTCGAGCTAGCATATCATTCTCCTGGATGGAAGCCATTAATAATTACAAGAAAAAGAAGAACAATCTGGCAACGTGAGTGCAATGAATCTGAAAAGAGACGCTTCTACTTTGTCGGCGTATTAACAACGAATTTAATTAAATTTGTGCCTTTTCCATTGTTTTTTTGCTAAAATGTTGTTCTTATTTTATGAACAGATAGTTTGGTGAAAGTTTTATCACATATTTTGAAGGGAAAACCATAAAATCTAGGAAATTGAAAGGAAAGTGAAACGCGACACCCAAAGATATCGAAATAAACAAACCTCGGATCGGCTCCAGACAAAATACGCTGACGGTTTGTTTTTGTTAGATTTGGTCGAGGTGCTGAAGAAAGCAAGTTGAAAAGAAAAGTAGTTGACTAAGAACTTTAGAGTTCATATGGTCGGTTATCGGTACACCTTTGATTTAATTTTATCGCTTTATGTTTTCCTTAAATTACCTAATTAATAAATTTGTTTTAATCGTTACAAATTTATTATTTCTTAAAGACATCCTTACAAAAGAATATCCTAACCTGTAAGTGAAAAACTTTAACATTTTTTTTTCTCAAAACCAGTGCATTTGCCGTAAAAACGCAAAAGGAAAATTGTGATCAGCTACCCTCAATTAGTCTATATACGAAATTTTAGCACAAAATTCAACATTAATTGCACTAAACTAAACAATTACCATTCCAGCAGTTTGTCTTTGTCAAAAACACATGTGTTCAGGGGCATTGAACTATCATGGAAGGCGCACATAGTCCGGTTTTAAGGTATTTTACAAAATTCAAAATACTTCCGATTTTAGAAAAAAAAACTATCAAGTGTAACTCTAGACCACCTCAGGAGTGGCCCCTTAAAATATAATAAGTCATTTCCATAACACCCTGTGTATAGAAAAATACTATATTTAGCTACCTTCTTTACACATAATGTAAATAACACATTTTTTACAACTAAAATTTCGAAAATTTTGCCATTATTGGCTCTCATGTACTATTACAATAACAAAACTTGGCGGTCGTATGTCGACTTGCGATCTTTTTAACATATACAAGAGCCAACTCTCGGCTTTTAACTCTTCAAGACAAAACGATCGAGTACCTACATCTGAATATACCTACCATTCTCGATTCACGATCTTTTTTCTTGTATTTTCTTCTATGACCAATCACACCGATTTTTTCTAAAAGAAAATAAGAAGATGGTTTACATTTTTTCACAGAATTAAATAGGGAATCATTAGTTTAGGTTAGTTCAGGATTTATTGAGTTAGGTGAGTTCAGATAAGCTGTTTTAAGAGAAAAGCTATTTCAATGTTCAAAGTGTAAGCAATAAAAACTAGTCCAAATAAAATATAAATAAAGCAATTATGTAAATTAAAGGAGAACAAAATGTTGGTAATGATATAATACTCATTAGTATTCACAGCATATTAAATAGGTCTAATTAGAATTTAAATAATCAAAACATTAAAATTCCCGGGGACTATTTAAATAAAAACAAAAAAGAGAAATGCATATAAAAAATAAAAGTCATTGGCCGTGTCCCCATGACTGATGCAATAACTGATATCAAGAGATGTTAAAAATTAAATAGTTTTTTTATATTTTTAAATACCAGTAATTCCTTTAAATGCAGCTAAGAAAAAAAAATGAACTAACCCGAACTACTAAAAAAAATTACTATAAAAAATTCTAAGCTTTCTGCATTTAAGTTAAATAAAATTGTGGTTTTTTATTTTTATGTCTTTTAGCCTGTTCTCTAGCCACTTGCTGAGACCTTATACGATAAGGATTAATTTTCTGGGCTACATGCCCCAACGAGCGCTGGATTATGTAGCAAAGTTTGACGTATTTCGACTATCACTGTTAATACTAAAATACAAATTCAGATTGCAGAAACTAACGGAAAAGAAAGGAATGAATCTTTATTTCCAATGATAGGATACTACACTGCTGCTACCTGTAGACCAATTTCGAACTCTTCGGTTCTCGTCAGTACAGGGCAAGCGTGACAAGCGAGCACACCTACCATTTAATCTTCTGTTGGTTTCTTAAGTTAGGAATCTCTCCTTTAACTCCTATTCTTTTTTTGTTTTTTCTTTTCGGTCACATCTTGGAAGTTTTTGTTTTTTGGTACTATTTTATCTTTCGTTTTTTTTCTATTGTTTTGCGATTTTATTCTTCTTTTATTTTTTTTATTGTGTTTTTAAAGTTTTTTGATATTCAACTTTTATTTTTTTCTTTTAGTTTTATAGTGAGAGCCAGTCCTTAGGATACTGGTGTTTCTGTTGTTTGGTTGAGTGTATGTGTGATGCCACTATACGTCTGTCGTTTTGTGATAGTTTGTTATTATTTTTGTGAAAAATTCGTCGATCATCTCTACCTTCATGTCCCTGTGAAGTAAGTCTGTCGGAGTGTATCTTGGTGCGCCTGCTATTATTTTTAGTACTTTGTTTTGTAGTCTTTGTGTCTTTTTACGTTTTGTCTTTTTTACAGTGCACCGTACGTTAGTACTGGTCTAATAATTGTTTGATAAATCGCTATTTTTGTTTTTATGCTTATTTTACTTTTCCTGCAGAGTAGCGGGTACATTGAGTGCATTTGCCCTAGTGCTTTCTTCACTCGTTCGTCTACATTACTATTCCAGTTCATCTTCCTGTCGAAGACAAGGCCAGAATATTTAATTGTTTGTGATCAGTCTACTTGTTTGTTGTTTACTTTTACTTTGGTTTCTGGTAGCTTTAGCCTTGCCTTCGAGAAGAAGATGGCCTGAGTTTTTCCCTCATTTAGCCTTAATTTCCATGCAGCCAACCACTTCTGGAGAATAACTATATGGCGTTGCAATCTAGAGATTACTATCCAGCGTACCCCTGAGGTGGCGGATATCGCAGTGTCGTCTGCAAGCACGTATAATGTATAATGTTAGAATTCTAAGGGTTAGTTGTTTCCTTCGCCGGATTCATCTCCAGACGCGTTTCGCTGTATAACAGCTCGTCAGTGGAGCTATAGAATCCTACGAAGGAAAGTAACTATAAAGAGTCCACTTGACCCTGAAAGGTGAATGAGTAATGGCAGATGTAGCCTTTAGGGGACATCTAGTGGCAATCAAATGCATCACCTGGCCCGTCTAACAAAAATCAGTCAGAAGCGGAGAAGGAAATCAACTAACCTTTAGAATTCTAATTGTTGATACTGAATTTGCTTTTAATGCTGCGCTCCTGGCGGCGATTCCTGTGAGAATACCGGCTCGCCGGGTTTTTGTAGGAGTTTGCTTCTCCGCTTCTGACTGATTTTTGTTAGATGGGCCAGGTGATGCATTTGATTGCCACTAGATGTCGCCTAAAGGCTACATCTGCCATTACTCAGGTATAATGTTGTCATTGGATGTTTTGGTATATCCGCTGTATAGATGTTATATAGGATTGCTGCTAGGGGTGAGCCTTGCGGCATACCTACCATTGGAAAATCGAAACACTCCATAGCCATAATATTGTTCTGCCTAGGCAGTACAATATTGGTAGCGCTATCTTCCAGAAGTTTTAACATAATTTGGTTCATCCTTATTGTATCTCAGCAAGTGGCTAGAGAACAAAGTTCTCATACTTATTTATATGTCATATTATGATTACCATCTTGCCATTTATTGTAGCCTGTTATAGTTATTTATGATACTGTCACATAGGGAATCTCCAAAAGTAAAATAATATTTCATAATTCAATTTTCAAGTATTGTAAAGTCATACAATTGCCATGAGGCTATAAGTCATTTACCTTGCAATTAAATACCGACAATAATTATAATAATCATTTAAAAATTGAACCTATGGATTATTATTCGCCGTAATAAGTGTCAAATTGTTTATAATTGAATTATGAAATATTATAATATTTTTGGAGATTCCCTATGTGACAATAGAAGTTTTAAAAATACGCGTACAATATTTTTTTCTACAAACGGTAATAAAATGCAATAACACAGTTACAAATTAAATTTTTAGAATATTTAGTAAATTTGAAGCAGATTGTTTTAAATAGCATCGTATATAAAATTATCGAAGTTAACATTTGTCAATTAGACCTAATAACCATTACTCGGGTTCTTGAATATACTTTTACGTCAGGATTTTATCCTTTGGCATCTGTTATTCATTGTATACTGTTTAGGTATTGTCGTTTATAGAAATTTGGATATCGGCTCTTGCCTTAATTAATTTTGGTTCGTGGGTTTCCTTTTAAAAGTTTTTGTCTGCAAAGTTTTTTCGCCTTTTCCTATTATATTTCATATAGTGCCTCTCTACTATGGATTTGGTTTGGGACCAACAGGAAGCCAGTCTTTTGGTAGTTTGTATGTCGTGTCTTGTCTAGATCTCGTATGTGAGTCTGTGATTAGTGGGTTTGTCGATACTCAGAGGCGTATTTAGGGGAGAGGGGGTCCGGGGGGTCTGGACCCCCCCCCCCGTGGGCTCAATAGTAAAGAAAACTGAAATTCACATTCATTTATTTGCAATAAATAACATGAAACGTAATTTCAAATTTTCCAGATGTTTGGGGATTTCCACAGTCTTTTAGTTTAATAATTGTTAAATTTTATTTTTTGTTCCGTATTTTCTAATTCAGGTGAGTACAATAGTATACGTTATACATACCTTCAAAAAACTAATATTACAAATGCAAATATTGGCGTTTATATTTATTTAAAAATTGCTTTATTTCTGCGTTCTTCTTGAGCCGGGCTATCAAAACGTAAAATTTGTAAGCTTATAGACAGTCCAAAAAAGGGCGTGGCACCTAAAAAAATTTTCCCTGCTGCGCACTTTTTTAAGGAAGATAAATGGGCCCCTCCCGTGTCACAATCCTAAATACGCCACTGGTCGATACGTCTGTGCGTCGGTAATAGTCTTTAATAATTTTCAGGAAAAAGGAAAAACTTGTTTATCGTCTGCATTTGAAAGTCACAGTGAAGTACACTGTTGGATGTATATCTAGCTAGGTACGCCCGCGATAGTTTTTAACGCCCTGTTTTGAATCACCTGGAACTTATTAAGCTCCGTTCTGCTTATGTTGCATCACGAAGGTGCCCCATAAGTGAGAACCAGCCTGACCAATACCTTGTAGAGGTTGATCTTAGTCCTATTTGAAAGTCTACTCCGCCTGTGAAGCAGGGGGTAGATAGAGCCTAATTGACGCAATGCAAGCTTTACTCTATTAATTGAATTAAGTCTCCAGTTAAGCCTTCAGTCAAATATATATTTTCGTGTTAAACAGCTGAAAATACAACTTTTTTATCTCTTGATATTTTTTCGAAAAATTTTTTTTCGACAACCTGGAAGTCAGATCGTTCATTAACTTGTAAAGAAGGATACAATAATGCCAAACTCTTACATGACGTAGTAAATTTATCTAACTTAAAGCAACACATCATTAAATCAGTATTCTGGAACATGGACGTTCGGAGATCGTGAAATTCTTCATCAACTAGATAGAAAAACCGGCATAGGCGTCATTTTACGGATCCTAACCCTTCCGTGGCGTTACTTAAAATCTATTCTTTGAAAATTAAACGAACCTAAACAACACCGAATACCCAATTACCATTGCTGTGGAGGAAGAACAAATTCCAAACATCCAAATCACCAAAAAAATACCAAAAAATTATCATTAATTTGCTACAGAATTGCTACAATTAAAATCTACTTGGCTAATTAATTATTTGTCCTTAAAAACCAGCCACACTTAGAAAAACTGGAGCTACTGGGTTAGAGGCAAGAACTCGACCAACTGAGACGAACAACCAAAGCAAAGATAACAACCAATTAAAAGCCGCGTTGTATATTGAATAATAATTACATATGCCGTTTAGCTACCGAGAACCCAACCCAGTTAGTATGGCGGCTAATGTCATTTAAAGAATCTGCAAGTAAGAAGTTGTTGTTTTGCAAAAAATAAAATTATAATAATAATAATAATAATAAAGGTCTTTATTATAACAAAAAAAAAATAAAATTACAATGAATATATGTTGATTTCGAAATAGGCGAGATTCAGTCTACTACTGGTCCCCAGTATACTGTTCTATCTAACCCGAAAAAAAAAAGAAAGTTTAAAAATATCTAGAATAACATTCATATTTAGTAATTATTACAATAATTGAATTCTATACCCAACAAAATTGTTAAGTCTATAAATATCTATAAATATATATACAATATACCTTATATAAAAATAATAGTAACAATAATAGTAATAATAAGAGAAACAAAGAAAATGTTTCCGCTAGAAGAAAAAAAAAACCAAAACAAAAGCAGAGTTATACCATCATAAAGTATCCTTTTAGATTAACATTAGTGTTTGGTGTAGGATTATTGTCCATTTTGTTCAGCCAGTAGTCTTTTAAATAATAGTGTTTTAAAACGTCTAATATTATTAACATTTCTAATGTATTGTGGTAAGTTATTTAAGCAACAAACTATATTAAATGAAAAACTTCGTTTAGAAATTTCAGTTGCCTGCATGGGAGGAGTAAGGTTTCCTTTAAAACGAATATTAATATTATGCACGTCACTGCGATAAGTTATTTTAATAAAAAGGTATGGTGGTATTTTGTTGGTAATAATTTTTGAATATAGTACTGTCGAATGAAGAAATCGTCTATATTTTATGTTCAACCACTCAGCAGTTTGAAGTGTGTGACGTATTCTCTCAAATTTACGAATTCCAAAAATTAATCGAAGACACGAGTTTTGAAGCTTTTGAATTCGAAATATATCAATACTGTTTAAACACGGGCCTTTAGCACTAGCCACTAGCATTTAGTTGTAAACCATGTTTAGAGGACACCTCAAAAATGTTTATTAAATCAAAATTGAATGCTGTTACAGCTTGATTGCTTTCATCAGGAAAAAAAGAACTATAGATTTGAGCATCATCTGCATAGTAATGCTGAGAGCATGATAATTGGAATTGTGTGAATTGAGAAATATATATACTAAAAAAAATTGGTCCCAAAATGGATCCCTGAGGGATACCTTTTGCCACCTTTAAGAATGAAGATGTTTCACCATTATATTATGTGACCGCCTATACTCGATGTTGTAAATAAGATGATAAAAGTTTATGTGCATTTTCTGACATTCCAATAAATTTTAAAATAGCGTTAACAATTTAATGATTTAGAGTATCGAAAGCTTTCGAATAGTCTAAAAGGGTTGGAATGAAACCTTAACCAAATAATTTAATTCAACAGCTCATTGTTTCTAAAAAAAATCTACGTATGTTTTTCGTAAAAATGTAGTCGCTAAACTTTTCACAATACACCATCCTTAGTAGTATTTACAATCTAGTATTTGGAGCACAAGCTACATTAACCTGAGCAAGTAATCGCAGAAAGTAGACTGGACAATAATTAAAAGATAGATTAAGAGGAAACAACAGTCGTTTTTTGTATTGAAAATTAATTTAAAAAGACAGAGCGCTTTCAGTCTTAGGCCATCTTCAGTGGTTCCTAAAAAGCGACGAAAATCCAATTTGTAGAAAATTTATTTGAAAATGTCGTTGTTAGAAATTTAATATAAATTTGTGTGAAAACAGTTGAGTTGTACCTTTTTTATTTGTCGAAAATTTGTTTTCAGAAATAATATAAAATGAATTTTTTGGTTTTTACTCACTTTGTCAGGAAACAGGAAACTTCATTGACAAAATTAACGGATGAGGTCGGATATCTCGTAGGATAAAGGTGCCGTTTCACACTCCCCAGTCGGTAGACCGCACGATTAAAAACCGTACGGTCGATGACCGGTTCAAGATGGCCTCAGATACTCCAAAAAAAAAATGTTTTGTCATTGAAATGACATTGTTGACGTTGTTGAGAGTAAAAAGCGGGCAATTTGAAAATTGTTAAGGTTGGAGAATATTGAAATTTTAAATGTTAATTCAGAAGACGCCTGTGTGTAAGGGAATGTAATTTCTGTTTAGATTAACTTGTGTATTTAAACAAAAGATAGATATTTAATAGCTGCCGGCCGTGGATTACTAAGCTTATTACAAACAATAGTGTAAGTAGCTTTATTGGCTACCCTACTATCGGAATGAAAACACTGGTCACGATAACGAATAAGAATGGTTTGACAATTTTCAGGGGTTTTGGATATAAAGGCATAAATCTAAGAGTTCAGAATTCTCAAACAAATTCTCTAGAAAAAATAACCAATAATTGATTTTCATGACGTGTTAATATTAAGGAGTTTTACCTAATGATTAAGATAGATTCTTTGGTTACTCCTAAACAGAATCTTAGCTAGGAAATGCAGGTGTTGATAAATGTGTATATTTGTACTGTGGACCAAATTAACTTGCACCCTTTTTTGATAGTTCATAAGTTTTGTATGTATGAACCGATTTTGATAATTTTTGAAAATGTTTAGGAGCGATGTATTCTTATGTGGTTGATGCATTAATAACTTTTAAAAAATTTAGGGACGGATTTATGAAATTTTACGTAAAGCGCGCGAACATTAAACTCGTTGCAAAGATCGTACACATTAGAAAATTATCATGTAATTTTTTTCAAATTGACTTACGTCCTTCTAATGTTGAACATTCTTCGCCATTGCTTAATGACATTGTCAATAGAAACTTGATTAAATATTTTCCAGCTTTCTTTTAATTATAGTTTAGTTTTATGACTAAATACTCGGTATAACAAGAAACATCTTTTGGAAATCGACATAAAAACCTTCAAATTAAATTATTTTATATTGGAAACATATCTTACAAAAAAAGAGAAAATTAATAACGAAGCTAATAGTGATATAACAAGTAAAGGAATAAATTGTGAATATGAGCAACATTATCTATGAAAATAGTCTTTTTCGCCATTGGTTAATGGCATCATTAGTAGACAGTTAACTAAAGTTTTCCCAATATTCAATAATCCTATTGATCAATTTTTTGATACTAGTATCTAAGACTATTGTCTCCATTTCGTATAGCTTCCAGTGTCCCCGAAATGAAATAGTCAACCGGATTTAAGTCCGGGCTATTTGGTGGCGAAAAATCGGGTTGTACAAAATCTGGGCAACATTCCTGTAGGTACTTTATTGTACTTACAGAGGTATGAAACGGGGCACGGGGCACTATCTTGTTGGAAGGGATAATTATCTGATAACTGCTCAATTACCGGAAGCATGTTGATAAACTTCTGAGTTTATTTTAACTGCAGGATCAACAATAATCAATCTCGTTTTTCCTATTTGTGTCATGACCAACGGTACCATTACAAATTTAAAAAAGTGGTTTTTAGGAATAAGAAGCGAGTTTAAAGGAATTTGTGATTTTTTTGAGCTGTGGAGTAAACTCGGTTATTTTGTGAGCTCTTAGGAGGTCGCGGAAAAAATAATTTCATATTTTCGAAATGTCTTCTCTACATATAAATCTTCTTAGAAGCTTTTTACACCTTTGTACCCTTTTTACTTTATTAACTGCACTTAGTTTTTGGCAATATATTTTTTAATGCAGCGCATATACAGATCTTTCTTAATTATTCTCCTAACTGATATTCGTGATGGCGAAGAATATTCTTAAGTATTTCTTTTTTTTTTCGGACTCAAACTCAAAAATGCTTTATTACCATAGGACCTCGTTGACAAAGCTAGGTTGTATATACATATAAAAGAATACCAAATAAATAAATAAATAAGCAAAATATAGCATAGACAATAGTAACAACAGCCATCATAGACAATAATAAATATACATATCTATAGATACGATATATCGGCCTAAGCTTCCTAAAATATATAAATGGGAGAACAGTGTTCACATTGTCTCAAGAATAAAACAGGACAGAAAAACAAAATTTAAGAAACAGACATCAGTGATGACCGATGACACAGAGTAAACAGTTAACGCTTATAGACTAGAGAAGAACATATTTGTAATTGTAACATAATTGCACATGTACAGATATAACAGATATCCAAAATATAACTATATTATTGGCATGTAGTTCATTATTAAAGTATCCTGAAAGTATACTTATAAGGAATAATAGGCTTTTTTCAACAAGAGATCCTTCACCATTGCTCTAAATATTCTTTCAGACCTAACGGTGCAACAAGCAAGTGATTAAATATTGTTTTGGAATCATACACAAGTGATTTCTTAACCAAAGTAGAGTGCCGGATTGGTAACTATATATTTTGTGTTTACCTGGTGGCATCACCACTGTCTGTACTGAATTAATGTTTCTCAAGCATTAGACATACTGTCTCGAGAATAAAGAGGGACTTGATGGTTAAAACTGTGTGCGACTTAAACAGTAGCCGACAGGTGTCACGGTATCCTACTCCAACTGTATACTCTTCTGCAAAACAAAGACCGAGTCCAATAAACCACGAGTACAATTTCCCCAGAAGGAAATTCCATACCTTAAGTGCGATTCTATCACAGAAAAGTAAACCATTCTCGATACAGAGGCATGCAACTCTCTAGAAATAATTCTTGAGGGATAGCAATCTTTAGCTAAATTGTTGCAGAGTTTAAGGATATGTTCGTGAAACGACAGCTAATTGTCAAGCCGAGGAATTTAGAACACCAGGAATTGTTGATATTTTGGTTCTCTATTGAAATCTAATTAAGAGTGCACTTAAATGACAGAACATTCGTTTTTTTTTTAATGTTAAAGGACAATAAGCTCGAATCGCACCACGTTTTCACCTTGAAGATGTCTTTATTAATAATCTCATTGCATTCGCTGAATAATAGAAAATACTTCAAAATGGAGAGGGAGAGAATGTATAAAATTGTTTGAACATCTACTTACTACATGCAATCCTGTGCAATATCAAGGAAGACTGTTCGACATACTTTTTGGTGTCTTAACGATTTGTCGATTAGATCATCAATTCTGTGGACTTGGCCTATGATTACTAGTTCAGTGGCTTTCTCTGCAGTCATCAAAGTGCTCATTAGGAACTAAATTATTTTCTTCCACGATTGCTTGAAAAAATCACGATTAAAAGTGACATTAAGAAATAGTGACACATACCACCATACTAAACGCATCGGTGGCTAACGTGATCCATTAAGAAAAAAGCTACTAAAAGCCGAAAGAATTGGGTGTGTCTCAGATAACAACCAGAGCTTTAAATACATTAAAGAAGTCACCTGCAATTTGTGAAATTATTTCTAAGAACTTCAAAGGAAACGATTATTTTTGCTCTACGCCTATTTCGTGTCCTTGTCTCGCCGATGGAACATATTAGGATTATATGGATGAAGGGATTTTTCTTGTACACTGCCGTAGAAATAAGAGTGGCCATTGTTTTAATCGCGACGCGGTCCCGAATAAAAATAAAAGGATCGCTTGGTAGAATTTAATTAATTATATTTATCACGCTTTGAAAATATTTATAGGAGTTGGTGTTAACATTTTCTAATTTGACGAAGGTACATAGGCGTAACCAGGACTTTGGGAAGGCAAAACAATATACTTTTAACGTTTAAGTCTTAAATATCCAATTACTTTTAGATTAACAACATTCAAAGATGGAACACACATTTTAGTGAAAAAAGAAAATGAACAAAGAAAGAGATCTTCTCAATCACAAAGAGAATACAAGCTACTGACGTTTCATTTTTGGAGCTCTTCTCTATATACAAGCATGGATTGAAGCTCCCCTTGCAGCAGAAGCTCCTCGAGAAGATCTTCAACTTTTGCGTGGATCCCTTGACCCCGAAATTGAAGTAGCAATAAGAAACGTCCTTGGACGTCAGTGGTGGTACCACTCAAATGAGGTTGTAGGGCTTGCTTTATTTTTTGACAGAGTGACACCTACCGAAAAAACTAAAATTTTTCTGGGTGTGACTGTTAAAGCTAGATGCCACAGAGTACGAGGTAATCCTACAATTTCCAGTGCTGAAGCAAGGTCGGGAGACTTCGTATTTCTCAGAACTCCAAAGTTGCTTTTAAATATCAATTACTGCTTTCAAAGATATACATTCGAAATATGGACTAATGATCAGGATTACAGTCAAGGCAGGGATCGCGTTAAAATACTGCGGGTGGTAAACGACACTGCCGAAAGAGGCACTGATGAGGATCAGAAGCAGTTTTTGTTACACGTATTAGAGGCCAATCAAAAAATAGTGCCTACTCAACCAACCAAAAAATGTTTGGTCAACATAGTGTCGTAGTAATGAAGACATTAACAACTTCCTCTTCTTTGTTTGTTGTTTTAAATAGTTAATAATTATTAGTGTTAAATTAATTGTACTGTTCTTTTAAGTACCTAGTTTATTATTAGTTCCCAATAAATCTTTTACAGACTACATTGTATATTTATTAAATGTAAAATATTAGTGTTATAATACAGTAAAATCTCTCAATAGCGACCACCCTCCGGGAGTCAATTATCAAGGGTGGTTGTTTACTAAAACAACTGGTACATTTATGTAAATAATTTTAAATATTTTTGTTTAAATTAATCAGAACTAAAATTAAATGAGATGAAGCCGATTTACTAATATCTATATACTGCACGTGCATACTAACATTATATAATATATATTATACAATGTACTGCATGTTTGCTTTAAACTCTTATTTTTTAAATTAATCAGAAATTACTGATTGCTTTATATTTTTTATTTTATTTTTATAAAATTCAAATTCACATTTTAACAGCAATTGAGAAATATTTGTAGACTTGTCAAAATTATTAACATTATTAAAAAAGTTTCCTCAGACTTGCGCAGGCTTCAGATAGGCTTGATATTTTCGACACTGGAGCAAGTTCAGGTTCCTCTTCCTCTGTCTCAGAGTTGGAAGTAGTTTCATCCGTTTCTTGGATCTCTTCAATACACTGGATGGTAGTCAATTCTGCACTTTCTGTTGGCAAATCGTTATCAATAGAGGCAAATTGTTTTAAGTTCACAAATGTGTCCTTAATGTTAGGAAACAGTTGTGCAAGCGGAATATTATCTTCTTCTTCGAAGCCGTCAATATTATCTGCATAACACATAGATCCTGCTTTCATAAAGCATTTTTTTTTATTGTCATAAGGGACAAATTGATGCCTTGAAGTTTTCTCGTCCTAGACATTGAGCAGATTCGAGGGCTTCTGCTTGAATTATGGGCCCGGATATTGGTAAGTGCTTCTTTCGTGCCTTACAAAACCTTTTAAAAACAACTTGGTCTACTGCCAGTCGTTCGGTTTTGGGAAATTTTCTTTTTTGTTCACCGTTGCCACCTTCTTGAAACAAATTTCTAACTTCTGCCTTATTTTGAAGCAACATTGTCACTTGGGTCTTACCCACTCTAAATTTTCCAGCCAATTTCCTGGTACTTTAAAGAGTTTTTTCACATTCCTCGATTATTTCAATTTCTTCGCTTAAAGAAAGACATTTCCTTTTTACCGCCATCTTCAAATATTCACGTTAGTCCCAAAATACACAAAAACTGTTCAGAACACAACTGAAATTAACAACTGATTTATCAGCCTTTAAAGCAAAATGAATGGATTAGCCTGTAATAAAGTAATTAGTGTAATTTGTGACCAATATTTCTTAAGAATTGTCCGGCCGAGTTTTACTGTCCCAAATGGAAGGTGTTTTTAGCATTAATGCTTACTAAAAATTCCGATGATGAGTGCCCGCGGTCTTTTAACAGATAGATTGTAAAGAAGATAATAAAATAATGAGATTTCCATTTCTAAATATAGGGAATTCATAACCGGTCGTTTAACGCAGGCGGTCACTTTAAAGAGGCGGTCGCAAACAGAGGTTCTACTGTATTATCCTTTATTCTGAGGTTAGCTATTTATTGGCCCACAGAGAGGATTGCAAATCGCGGATAAGTCTACGTGTTATCGGAATCGCAGTGGTCGCTTGTTCTTTTATACGGGGGTACCCAGTCTTGTTCATTAATCTATTTTTTACACGTATTGTGCCTTAATTGTTTCTGGAAAACGCCGAACTTCAAAAATCTGGACTTTTTTGTATTAGATGCGCCGACCATGACTTGAACTTTTTATTTCCAAAAAAGAATATACAGCCAATTACAATACAATACAGTTAGTAATAATATTATGCAATTTATATTTATACATCTAGTAAAAATTTTATTTTTTGAAAAAATAAATAAAATTAAATTTAGCTTTTGTTTCATATTTTGGAAATAAGGGAGGTGGACACTCACGAGACAGCGACTGTTCTCTGTATGTGAGTTTAGTATGTTAGTTTTTTACAATAACTAATTTTAAAAGTTTATTATTATAATTATGACAAATTATTTTGATTTGTTTTTGTGTTCCTTATTTTTTTTTGTTGTAGGTAATCAAGAAACAATGCAATAAAAAAAACTAAATCTAGTTAACAAGCTTATAGAAATATTAATCAATTACATTTTAAGTTAATTAGATTATAAATCTCTTGTCTAGACTTGGAATAGACCCACTTTTTGAATTCTATTTTAAGTCTATAAATACTTCGAGAATTTTTGACAATTAAGGGTAACTGTGAATATATCCGAGGAGCAATGAAGTAAAACGATCTTTGCCCTATCGATTTATAAGCCTTTTCTACTTTGGTTTCAGATTGATTTTTATACCTTGTATTATATTTGTGATCTATATTTTATAAATTGGTTTTTTCTTTGTGTTGCAGGATGCCTATTTTATAGAAATAAAGTTGTCTAATATCAAAGACCTGGCTAGTGGAATATAAAATATTGGTGATTGGTGGGAGACATTCTATTTTGCTTATTATATATTTTCAAAAAATATGTTTGCAATATTTCTAGATTTTTTAGATGGGTATTTAATATCCCACCCCATCCTACCAGTCCATATTGCAAGTGTGATTCAATTAATGCATGGTAAATAATTTTAAGACCTTGTCTATGAAGAAGTTTACTTAATTGTTTAAATTTATATAGTATAACTCTGAGCTTTTTAATGAGTGTGTTAACATGAACATGCCATCGCAGATATTTATCAATTTTAATGCCCAAATATCTTATATAGTTTACTTCTTCGATAACAAATTCCTTGCCATCGACGTTAATTTTTAAACTATTGAAATTTATATTTGTTTGATAACTGCTAAAGGCAATAAATTTGGACTTACTAAATTAAGAGACAACATCTTATAATCTAACCACATTTTAACCGTTTTAAGGTCTCTTTCAGCTATATTTTTTACCTCTTGCCATGTTTGGCCGGTAAAGAAAATGACAGTGTCATCCGCAAATGAAGGAATTGTTCCTTTAATATTTAAATTAAGGAGGCCGTTTATATAAATGTTGAAAAATAGTGGACCGAGGACTGTCCCCTGAGGAACTCCCCATTTAACTGATTCAGGATCACTTAGAAATCCGTCGATGTTAACATACTGCACCCGATTCTTAAGATATGACCGTACAAGATTTAGTGCGACTTCATGAAAGCCCATTCTCTCGACACTGTCAATTAACTCTTGATGATTAACCGTGTCAAAGGCCTTAGCCAAATCTAGGAAAACACCAATTGCCGGTTTCTTTTCGTCTAAAGCTTTATATATATTATTAGTTAGGTAACATATTGCATTTTCAGTCGATATTTGCTCTTTAAAACCAAATTGTCTATTTGAAATTATATTATATTTATTAAGAAAATTGTTTATTTTAGGTTTAATTATTTTTTCCACTATTTTGGCCACGCTAGATACAAGATATCGGCCGATAACTGTTCACGTCACATCTATTACCTTTTTTAAAAATTGGTTTTACCACTGCGATTTTAAGTATATCTGGAAAATAACCAGTTTCTAGTATTTTATTTATTATAGAAACTAAAGGGTCTGTTCTGTAAGGGGAGAAACTTTTTGCATTAATAGTTTCTGTAACCTTTTACTGAAATTATAATATTCCAAAAAGTATTATCAGATCAACTGCAGCAATTTTTTTGTTCGATCTGGCAGTAGCGCTTTTTTACTTTCGTCGACAGAGCATCGCGCCAGGACGTGCCACGTGCCACTAACATGAAGACAAGCCGCCAAGCGTCAGAGACAAATGCATCGCCCCAATATATCTGCAGAAAATGACGAATCTTATTTTAGAATTAACATATATATATTCCTATGTTAGATAATATATTACAAGATCTCCAATTTCGTTTTAACGAGGAATCTTTAAATACCTATGAGTTTAATATATTTTTTCTTTCCATTTTCATTTCAATAACGGAGACTGAAACTACTCAGTCGATTGAAGTAGTTGCGGAGTATATAAGCAAACTTGAAAATGCCCAAAATAAGGACTTAATACTTTTAAAATTAAAATTGGAATTTAGTATTTGGAAAAACATAAAAAAAAAGCATTACAGATGGTACCTATAGGTTTATATTCGTCCTGCGATGAAGATATTTTTCCAATAATAAAAAAATGCCTACAAGTTTTGGTCACTCTACCCGTTAGTGTAGCCTCAGCTGAAAGAAGTTTCTCCTCTCTGCGGCGCTTTAAAACGTGGCTTCGTCCAACAATGGGTCAGGATAGATTAGTTGGGCTATCACTTCTGTTCATACACAGAGACATCCAAGTAAATGTAGACCACGTCATAAAAAGATTTGCTAATAATAAAAATAGACGACTTGATTTCACATTATAATTTTTTTTTAATTTCATGTTTTCTAGCCTTGCGAGTAGGTACTGTTTGCTCAAGGGAATATTATCTTATTTTTTGCTTTAACATGTTTTTATTAAATTTATCATTTTTTATAAAAATATATTTTTTGATAACTGTGTTAAGTATTTGCTATTTCTTTCATATGTATTTATATCTATTTATTAATATAGTATGTAAAAGTTATGTTATATTTAATTTTACTTGTTTTATATGTTTTTTACACAGAATAAGAAAATTAAATTATATCTTGTCTGCATTTCTGTTACCTATACACTTGTTCAATGGAAATATTAGAATTGTGGACAAAAACGAAATTTGGGCGTGGCTCCTAAAATTTTTAGCCTGCGGCGCTATTTTTGCGCCTTCGCCGCTATTTTAACCCTGCCATAATTTTTCCCTGGATCCGCGCCACTACCCCCCCCCCCCCCAAACTGAAACTCTGGATGCGCCACTGGAGGCAATGGGTCACTATTCTCCAAAAAACTCTTACACAAGGGCCAGTTGACTTAAGTCATTATAATACACCCATGCTTCCTATCCAACGGATTTCCATACTCAATCATGACTGGCAGATGATCCGATGTAAGATCGCACATCTGGCTGTGATCAGTACTTTTAGAAAATTTAGTGTTTTAATATTTTTATTTATTTATTTTCATGATATCAAGCACCTTGCTATAAACAAATCTTTAATTAACCTAAAAGAAACAATCTTCATGAAAGAAAGAAAAAGTCAAAGCATAGGTAGCCGGTTGTAATTTATTACCACCGAAGAATGTAGTCTATTAATAATTTAAATGTTAATTTTTTAATTAATGATACAAATTGCCTTCTGAAATGTGTTTTATGATTTCCTATATGGTCACCTAGACGCTTTAATTAAAAGTTATTCTCAACTTTTCTGAAGCTGATCTAGAATATATATAGGATTGGTAATAGTACTAAGTATAACAGTAAGTGCCTTGAATTTATATTTGCGAATTACCACCGATTACTTTCGCACTAAGACTGTGTACACATACTTGCGACAAGATGTGTATGTCATTTGATATGTTCATTTGTCAGATCTCTTTGTTTGGGCATTTACATTAATTATTCAACAATCGTTTGAATGGATTTGTATGGATTGAATTGGGCACTTCCATTACATTTCGATGGTGCTACGGTGACTCAGCAAACTTTTCCTTAGGTCAGTCCTTATCCGGAGCACTGCGGCCAAAAGTAGACCTATTGTGCAAACCTTCATTATATTATATTCATATTTGGTGGTTATTCAGTTCTAGTTTTACTTTTCCGAATATGAGTTACCGCCAGCGATCCAGGGATTCGCTTTGACTTTATATGATAGACAGTTTCCCTATCCTTGCCGCAGAACCTATATAGCTAAGATCTCCATTGGATATCTTCATTTTGTTCAGGTAGTCCTTGACATTCATATATCCTGTTAGGATTCCCGTTGTTATTCTATTCTTAGTTGATTCCTGCTAAGGTTAAGCCATTGTTTTAAAAATTTACGACCAATACTCCCTATTACTCTCTTGCTATAATTGAGTCCTTGTTTGTTGTTCCAGTAAACTTTGGTTTTATTTTTGGTGCATCGCTTAAAACTGTACTGTACATTTAGGCACTCCTAGGGCTCGTTCAGGACCAATGTACAGTGCAGCTGCCTGGCAAGCTCGTCTGCTCTCTCGTTGCCAAAAATGCCTCTGTGACCCGTTACCCAGAATTGTTTTACATTATTTCTGCCCGACAGGCGTCTCAGTTCATTCTGGCATTCCCAGACTAGCCCTGATGTTACCCTCTAGCTCATAGGAGCCTTGAGGACTGCTTTACTGTCGCAGCATATGTAGATTCGTCTATTTGGTTAGGTTCTTCTATTGTTTTCTTATGCCTATTGTAGTATGGCATAGGTTTTTGCCTGGAATACTTATGAGAGTTTTTTTAAGGGAAATAACAAGTCTTTTCTTGGTCTTAATCCATGTATCCCAGCCCCTGTACCCTCTTTAGTCTTGGATTCATCGGTGAACCACACCAAAACTACAAACAGAAAATCTGGTTCGTTGTTTATCCACACGGTTCGATCCTGATTGCTTATCTCAAAGGGTGTGTCGTAAACAAGTTTTGGTGTAATGTGGTCTGATCTCGTCTTCATCTTCGGCACATAAGCAAACTTACTTGCTGGACTATTCTCTTCACATTCAACCGTTAATAGTTTCCAGGGAAAATCTCCACCCAGCATTACCTGTTTAATGGAGAATGTCCCATATTGTTTTTTCGGCAGCGGCCCGTAATCGAATCCTGCTACAGATATGTGCCGATAAATTTACATCGATATTTTCTAGACTTATCTTAAAAGGGAGGAGTATTTCCTTCTTGCTGTAGAAACGCGTGAGTTCAGCTTATACCCAAAAATAGCAAAAATACCCCGTCAAGCAACGGGAAAAAGTTATATAGAAGGCAACTAACCCAAAACTGTTACAGTACCTAGAAGACTTTAACATCATCAGTGACCACCAGAATAGATTCCGTTAATCTGGATCAGCAGGAGACCTTTTTGCTTATTTTAAACATCTTTGAAACAACGCAATAGTACATAATGGGAAATTCACGATGGTATCACTGGATATATTCAAGGCCTTTGATCGAGGCTCCCATAAGGGGCTCCGATCTAAATTGGGGATATCCCTGTTCCATTTTGTGCATGTCTGTCCAACTTTCTTAAAATCTGTTCTCTGCGAGTGACATTGGACGGATTTCTTTAAGACACATTTACCATCAATGCGGAAGCCCTTTAAGGCTCCATATTGTTCCCTTACTCTCATTCTACTATACACATAACCCTTCAGAAAAAGCTAAATCACACTTGCTTCATCTTTTACATGAGATGCTCAAACATCGGCATCAATATAGATCTGTAAGAAGTGGTGAAAATAATCGAGTAGAATTTAATGCTAAATAAATCCAGGTTCCAGTTGGCAGGACACACGATTCCGTTAGCTTCATCAATCAATTTATTGGGCATCAATTTGGATGGTCATATGTCTTGGCATAGTCACGTTGCGGCCATAGCTACGGCAGTCTCGCAGAAGCTTGTGGTACTGTTCTAAACTAAGAACCTCCATACACCCTAACAGCTTTTGATGCTGTATAAAGCCCAACTTCAACCCTCTCTGGAATATTTGCTCCTAAGCATACCATGAACCTGCTGGACTCCATTTAAAGAGTCATTCGCTTGATCTGATAAGCAACCTTGAAAGCACGAAGATAGGTGGTAACTTGGACCTCTTTTAAAGTTACAAAGATTTAACTGATACTATCCCCTTGATTTCATCAAGAGCGAGACATGATAGAAATGCTCGATGAACCATTGTAGCTACCTATATTTGGTTTAGCTTAGTGTTCGAAAATTTCTATCCTGTACGCAGGGTTGTGATAAAGAAACGAATCGGCCTTTTATATATAATACCGCCTACTTAATCAAGAATCGTTGGGACTGGGGGGAAAGAAATTAAACATATTATTATCACTGGAAGGACCTACCTAAGGTCGTATTTCCCAATGAGTATAATGTCTAAAGATTCAATACCTACATCGCTTCCGCCGCATACATACCTGCCGCGAAGCGCCTTAAATTATTTTTGTTGCAGTCAATTCATTATCCCACAAAAATTAATATAAAGAGAATAATGGGGGTTTTGAAATACATATTATGTTTATAAAAGAAAAAATGTACGTTTATTTTTGCTTAAATATGAATATATCTATAAAAGTCATAAACTGGTCTTCGATTTTCCAAGCTATCAATATTGTAATTCAGTTCAATATTCCTATTTTGCCATGACAATAATTTATGGTTATTCAAAATTAATTATTATTACTGCTAACAAAAAACTGCAGGCATTAAATTCAACGGTAACCTCAAGCACCCAGTCTATCTAGAAATGGTGCTCCTTGTGTGGCGATGTACATCGGCATCTGATGTTTGACCAGCCATAGGAACGTAAGCGTGCTGTCATCAGCGAAGTTTTATATTGGATTTTTAGTTTTTGCTTAAAATTTATGTGTACTAAAAAAATGGTGGGAGACGGTAACAGCATTAATGCCAAAGAAGGAAAACCATCTATCTCGACTCGCAGGAAAATCTGGCTGACACAAAAAAAATAAAACCATTTGTAATAAAAACAACTAAGTTTATTAAATATATGTTACAGAAATGTACAACCATAAAGTCACTATTTATACAAAAAGTAGCATAATCTATTAATATGTACACAATAAATAAAATGAAGTGCTAATCAGTCTTTTAAAAACGTATATTAATTAAAAATACTAAACTTTAACCAGATGTCATTGCTTATTTGTATTGCACTGTATATCCTATAATAAAAGATTTTTACATAAATACAGAACATGATATGATACAATTATTATACTACAGAACCTTTTTGGCTGAACCTTTCTCACTAATATATTCTTAGATGGGTTTTAAGCAAAAATAGTTAAATTTATTAGATCAAAACTTATTTGTAGCCAGAAAGGTAAATTTTAATAATATTATTTTTTTGCTAGACCAATTTTTGCAATTACTAGACTACACAAAACCTACAGATTATGTTGTGGGAATTGCTCCCAAACGAAATAAATTATAAATGATTTATCTGGACTAACTTGAACTTTCTCGTTTCAAAACAATGCAATTTTATATAAATTTAAATTTTTACAATTTCTATACAACGAAATATACATTTTTATTTACACTTATCTACAAAAATAAATATCACCATTTTTAATTCAACTGAGGCATGTTCATCATGGGATTCGGAATTGGAAACGCAAAATGTTGAGGTCGGTGCGCCATGGCAGTGAGAAAAGGCGAAATTAAGGGGGAGCCTCCAGGGAAGAGTCCGAAGCTGGGGGGTAAGAGGGGTCGAGCGGATAATCTGAATTTTTCCAGCTCTGCTTCTTGTAACCGTTTCGCTTTGGCTCTTCGATTTTGGAACCAAATTTTAACCTGGAACAAAAATAAAGTGATTAAAAATACAGCAAATGCTTTTTTTGTTTGTTTCAAGGGGTGGGGAGGATTACAAAGTGAAAAAATACTATTCAAGTTAAGATAGTTATTGAGTTAACATATTGTATTTTAATTGCGATGCTGTGTTGCTGATGATGGTCCCTGACGAATAAAACACGTAGGTGAAAGAATTAAAGGAATTAGAAGCAATATAGAACTTTTGTTTTTTTGCTACGCAATAAACAAGTTTTATCAATAAATTATTATTATAATTCAGGGTGTAGGGACTTTGATAGCTCACAGAAAAAAGTTAAACCAAAAATTTGAAGAAAGTAAAAATAGTATATTATTAACCAAGGTTTAGAAAGCCATCATTATTGCCCGAGCGGCGAGTTTAAATCACGAGGAGCGAAGCGACGAGGGATTTAAGACGCGAGGGCTATAATAAGCTGTCTAAACCGTGGTTAATATATTATTTTTTCCACTACTACAAACTTTTATATGACATTTATCTTTATAGTATTAATAATTATAAAAAATTATAGGTAGGTATAAGTATATTTTTTAATCAAGTTACCTGCGCTTTGGAATTGGCAAAATATTTTGTTGTTTTGTCAGGTGGCTTTGTCAATGTCAATTTGTGTTCATTTGTGTCATCAGATTTCACGAGTTTTGCGTTTTTTTTAAAAATGAGCGAAGAAAATGTTAGTGATAATATTATGTGTACACCTCCCGAATTAAGGATGGAAGCAGAAAAAATGTTGATTGTATCGATATTTTACAATATCAAGTAATCTAATATGTATTGATAATTATCTGGTTGCCTAACCACAATGAATTGATGTTGTAGAATTAAAAAATCAAGTTACCTGCGTTCAAACAAAATTCGGTTAAGGTCAAAGATCGGTCAATAATGGATTTCAACGGCTTATTATTGACCATGGTCAATAATGACTTATAAGGTAGAGAAAAACGAATTCTAGCGTTAATAATCGGTCAATAATGGCGATGTTATAGGTTAGTAGTGGAAAAAAATTATTATTTTTGCGATTTTCGAGGGTACTTTTTCAAAATATGGAAGGAACTCCAAAAAAAAGATGTTTTGTTGGCATATTTTTTAAATCTCGAAAAGAAAATTCAAAATTCAAAATTTTATTGACGCATAAAGCATTTACAATATAATACATAATCAAAATTAAAATGACTAAAAGTAGTAGCATGACAATCACTATCAATTATAATTTAAAATTTAAAAGCAAAACATATCACTAAATTACATCTTATTTACAACATTACAAGATGGCGGTTTGATTAAATACAATCTGCTTAAATTTATTATTTAATCTGGTAAGAAAGTCAGAAAAAATGTCAATATTATTATTATTCGAGAGCACATTGTTAGTCAAATTACACATTCTATTCAATGGAGAGTTGACTCCATAGTTGGTCCTATGAAAATCAATATTAAAAAGAGATTTGTTTCTAGCGTTGGTTGGATAGATATGAAGCCGAAGCCCAACAGTTGCCAAAAGATCTGGCGCATCTATCAGATTATTAAGTATCTTATACAGTGTTGAGATGTCAAAATATATACGCCTACTTTCTAAAGATGGTAAATTTAAAAGTTTCATAATCTCCCCATAATTTATATTCTCCAATGTCATGCCCAATTTAAAACCCATCATTCTAAGGAACTTACGTTGCACACGCTCTATTTTGTCTTTGTGTATTTTATAATGAGGCTGCCAGACACAGCTTGCATACTCTAAAATTGAACGCACAAGTGCACAGTACATTTCCTTAAAAATAAACACATTTTCAAAACCCTTCAAAGTCCGAAAAACAAACCCAAGCAATCGAATAGCTCTCTTTGTCATAACATCAAAGTGATGTATAAAAGTGAGCTCAGAATCTAGCCATACTCCTAGATCCTTTACCAGACTTCGTCTCTTCAGCACTTCAGAATCCAAGTGATAATTAAAAATTATTGGGCTCTTTAATTTGCTGAAGGTTATAACATTACATTTGTTTATATTAAGCGTTAGATTGTTATTTTTGCACCACAGAGAAAACCTATTAAGATCTTCCTGCAATAGTTGACAATCCAGAGGTGACTTTATAACTTTGAAAGGCTTTAAATCGTCCGCAAATGCAAGAAGCTGACAAACACGAAAAACATCTTTCAAATCGTTAATAAAAATGTTAAAAAGAAATGTGGAAAGATGTCCCCCTGTGGAACACCTGACGTCACATCAATTTCTGATGAAATAAAGTTTTTAATTTTTACTGCTTGTTTTCGATCTGCTAGGTTGCTTGAAAATGACACCTTCATCCATGTGAACAAAACATTTAATGATAAAAACGATTCTGAAAGTGTACAAGAATTTTGATTTATCCAGATATGGCAAGCTTATTGCGTTTTTGAAAAGTAACTCAAAAGTGCACAAACCAAAGAAAGCCCTGGTTCTTGAGAGATTGTTGGAGGCATCTGAAGAAAATTTATTAACGGTAAAGGTATTATAGCTTATTTAGATGTAATTTTAAATAAGGTATGTTAAATTCTTATATTATAACATTAAAGCGTTTTATTAATTTCCATGAGTTTTATTTGTGTAATAAATGTAGAGTGATTGCCGAGATTAATGCATATTTTACCACAAACCACTAGTGAGTTATGGTTATAACCCACTTGTGAGTTATAAGCTACTTTATTAGTCTAAAATCGCACAAAAATGTTCATTTTATATATAAGTGTTGAATTTTTAAAGGATTTTTGATAATTGTCTGATTGTGTATATTACACCTGGTGGCTAAATATTGGCTCCCTTGTACATTTTAGAGAAAAATTGAATTATAATTTTTTGAAGAGGCCGATATAATAAACCCACGTACCACGCTTGAATAAATTTTAATAAGCCAATCCTAACTTATTCAACTAAATGTGATGGCAAAATTACGAAATTTTCATAGTATAGGTAATATTGCAAACACCAGCAAATAGTTTCTATGACACTATTGTCAAATATTGACGTAAAGCTGGACACAATTTTATTTTTACAAAACATTATTTCACATAATGTTACTATTAATAAATTGAAATAACAATCACACATCCAAAATAAAAGACACCATTATGTTTTTGTTACTAAGCCTTTCTTCTTCTTAAAGTGCCAAGCAGATTCCTGCGTAGGCGACCGTCTATTTACATCCTGTCAGATTTCTCTATTTAGAGCAGCATTTTGGAGAGACATAAAGTCGTGTATTCCTGTCCATTGTCGAATGTTCCTGAGCCATGAAAGTTTTTTTCTTCCTATTCCCCTTCTTCCTTCGATTTTTCCTTGGAGGATAAGACGTTGGAATTCGTAACGAGGACCACGCAGGATGTGACCCAGATAGGAAGTCTTTCTCTTCTTAATGGCGTCGAATAGTTCACGGCTGGTCAGACCGGCTCTTCTAAGGACTTTTTCATTTCTTACCAGATCTGTTCAAGGGATCCTAAACATTCTTCTAAGAGTCCACATTTCAAATGCCTCCAATCTGTTTATCGAGGTTACTTTAAGAGTCCAGGCTTCGACACCATACAACAGGACGGACCAGACATAGCACTTAACCATTCTGTATCTGAGTTGAAAGCTGAGATCATTATTTGTTAGGAATTTTTTAAGTTTAAGGAAGGTTGATCGAGCTTGTTCAATTCTGCTTCTGATCTCGACTTCTGAATCCCATTTGTTGGTAACGAGGCAGCCCAGGTATTTAAATTTAGTGACTTCCTCTACTAGAATGCCGTTTAGGTATAAAGGGGTGGCGGGGATGTTATTTTTGCTAACCACCATAAACTTGGTCTTCTTTAAGTTAATTTTTAGGCCCAGGTGCTCACTTTTCTCTTGAACCATATGCAGAAGTGCTTGAAGGTCGTTTGCGTTGTCTGCTAAGATTACTGTGTCGTCCGCGTATCTAATATTATTAATTGGGATGCCATTTACTTTTATACCAATTGTACACATTGACATTACTTCGGCAAACGCTCTTTCTACGTACAGGTTAAATAGCATAGGTGAGAGAATACATCCTTGCCTTACCCCTTTCTTTATTACAATGTCTTCGGTGGTTTTAAAATTTTGAAACCTTACTTCGGCAGATTGGTTCCAGTACAAGCTAGCTATTATTCTGATATCCTTATTGTCTAGTCCTAATTCCTGTAAGTATCTTATCAACAGGTCGTGTTTCACATTGTCGAACGCTTTCTCGTAGTCAATGAACACCATGAATACATCCTTTCTCTGGTCGAGGCAGTTCTGAACCAGTGTTTGTAAACTAAATATAGCTTCTCTCGTGCCAAACCCACTCTTAAATCCAAACTGACTGGACCCACTGGCTGCTTCACATTTTTTATATAACCTAGTATGTAGGATGCGTAAAAAGAGTTTTAAAAAATGGCTCATGAGGCTTATCAGTCGGTAATCCTTACACAATTTTGCATTGGCCGTCTTTGGAAGAGTGATGAACGTGGATCTCAGCCAGTCTTTAGGGAGTTGTCCGGTGTCATATATGATGTTGAAAAACTTGACTAATTTTTTCATGTTATTTACGTTTAGCATGTGTATAGTCTCTGCATACATATCGTCTGGTCCGAGAGCTTTGTTGTTCTTCATTAGTTTTATGGCATACCTTACCTCACTTTCCAGTATGCTCGGCCCCTCCGGTGTATTGTTAATAACTTCGGGCGTATTCTGCGTTCTGTCGTCATTGAAAAGGTTGGCCACGTATGATTTCCAGGTTTCCTGTAACTCGTCTGGGTCTATGATCGGTTCGTTTTGATCATTTCTAAGAGTGGTTGTAGGTCTTTTGTTGTAGATGCCAGCAACTTATTTTACTTTTTTATGTAGTTGAAAACTGTCCCCCATACGAACAAAGTTTTCAGCCTCCTCGCAACGCTCCGTTAGCCATTTCTCTTTTGCCAATCTTATCTCGTTTCGAATTCTTCTTTGATAAGAAGTATAACCAGCCTTTGGCTTAACATAAAATACCTAAGACTACAGATTTTCACAGAAACATTAATTCACCAAATGTACAAACCGACCATAAAATTCATTTCTAATATTACTAAGTTGATATTGAGAAATTCTGTCACATTCTAACGAAATACAGTCTTTTAGCTGATTAGATTTTCAAACTTTAAATCCTTTTAAATAAAATTTTTTAAGTTACCCCACAGAAAGAAGTCGTCTGGCGAAAGGTCAGGAGACCTGGCTGGCCAAAGGTTTAGATGCAGTGGGTCAATAATGTTTCCGTTAAAAATATGTGCAAGTATTTCCTAACCATGAGAGAATTATGGGCAGGACAACCATCCATTTGATACCAGATCTCCTGATTTTCGGGTAAAACTTCTTCTAGTGCGGGTTCAATTCGATTTTGTAGCAACTCCAAATAGGTTACTGCTGTAAGGTTGACTTGCATAAAAAGTTGCCCAATAATGTGATGTCCTACAATTCCCGCCCAAACATTTATATTTTGTAGATATTACGTCCGAGTATGAAAAAGACGATGTTCATTATGTTGACTCCAGTACAGGCAATTTTGAACATTTGGTTCGTTGTTAAGGGTGAATGTACATTCATCGGTAAAACAAATATTTCTCAAAAAATCCCTATTGTTATGTACTCTCTCCATTACCTCAAAACAGAATACCATTCTCCGTTCTTTATCACCTTGCCGTAGCCTTTGATGTTTTTTATACTTGTAGGGAGAACATTTATGTTTTATTAAAGTGCGCAACACTGTGATTTCATGTTTTCCTACGGCTTGCCCGAGAATCCTCGTGCTAATCATTTTATTTTCTCGCCGTAAATCTGGCCGCCGAAATTGAAAAAAAAAATTTGAGGTGTTCTGTGTAGGAAATAAAAAGTTCCAGAGTTCCTGTGCAAAAATAAAAAAAGTTCTGGCAAATTGTGCAAATTAGGCGAACAAAAGAAAATCGTGGGCTAACATTACGCAGCCGACGATTTCGCGAAAAACAGAGTTCTGACGGTGAAAATAGGTTGCTTTGGAAAAGTTCTGAAGTTCCTGGTATAATTTGCAAAAAGGTCTATGAAAAAATTTTGCAACTGCATTTTAGACAAAAAATGAATAAGAAAAGTTCTGAAACGTGTTCCGAACAGCCGTTAAAAAGTTCTAAAAGTAATGACTAACAAACTTTTTCAAAAAAACGGCATTTCCGTTTTAAGTCATGAAAAGTTATTCATAAAAAGATTATTATTCGCGAAATGGGAAATAATGTCGATCTCCTATCAGACCTCGATTATCGACATTTTTTTCCATTTCGCGAATAATAATCTTTTTATGAATATATTTTCATGACTTAACAACGGAAATACCATTTTTTTGAAAAAGTTTGTTAGTCATTACTTTTAGAACTTTTTATAGGCTATTCAGAACACCAGCCAGAACTCGAGTATCGATATTATTTACCATTTTGCGAATAATAATCTATATATGAATAACTTTTCATGACTTAACAACGGTAAGACCGTTTTTTTGAAAAGTTTGTTAGTCATTAATTTAGAACTTTTTATAGGCTATTCAGAACACCAGCCAGAGCTCGAGTATCGACATTATTTCCGATTTCGCGAATGATAATCTTTATATGAATAACTTTTCATGACTTAACAACGGAAAGACCGTTTTTTTGAAAAAGTTTGTTAGTCATTACTTTTAGAACTTTTTAACGGCTGTTCGGAACACGTTTCAGAACTTTTCTTATTAATTTTTGGTCTAAAATGCAGTTGCAAAATTTTTTCATAGAACTTTTTGCGAATTATGCCAGGAACTTCAGAACTTTTCCAAAGCAACCTATTTTCACCGTCAGAACTCTGTTTTTCGCGAAATCGTCGGCTGCGTATTGTTAGCCCACGATTTTCTTTTTTTCGCCTAATTTCCACAATTTGCCAGAACTTTTTTTATTTTTGCACAGGAACTCTGGAACTTTTCATTTTCTACACAGAACACCTCAAATTTTATTTTTTTTTCAATTTCGGCGGCCAGATTTACGAGGGATTTTATTTTCCTCCACGTGCAGTGTAAAATATAAAGATCTCTTTTATCCCTTCTCAAAAAATCCCTATTGTTATTTGCTCTCTCCATTGCCTCAAAACAGAGTACCATTCTCCGTTCTTTATCACCTTGCAGTAGCCTTTGATGTTTTTTATACTTGTAGGGAGAACATTTATGTTTTATTAAAGTGCGCAACACTGTGGTTTCATGTTTTCCTACGGCTTGCCCGAGAATCCTCGTGCTAATCATTTTATTTTCTCGCCGTAAATCTGGCCGCCGAAATTGAAAAAAAAAATTTGAGGTGTTCTGTGTAGGAAATAAAAAGTTCCAGAGTTCCTGTGCAAAAATAAAAAAAGTTCTGGCAAATTGTGCAAATTAGGCGAACAAAAGAAAATCGTGGGCTAACATTACGCAGCCGACGATTTCGCGAAAAACAGAGTTCTGACGGTGAAAATAGGTTGCTTTGGAAAAGTTCTGAAGTTCCTGGTATATTGCAAAAAGTTCTATGAAAAAATTTTGCAACTGCATTTTAGACAAAACATGAATAAGAAAGTTCTGAAACGTGTTCCGAACAGCCGTTAAAAAGTTCTAAAAGTAATGACTAACAAACTTTTTCAAAAAAAACGGTATTTCCGTTGTTAAGTCATCAAAAGTTATTCATATAAAGATTATTATTTGCGAAATGGGAAATAATGTCGATCTTCTATCAGACCTCGATTATCGGCATTTTTTTCCATTTCGCGAATAATAATCTTTTATGAATAAATTTTCATGACTTAACAACGGAAATACCGTTTTTTTGAAAAAGTTTGTTAGTCATTACTTTTAGAACTTTTTATAGGCTATTCAGAACAACAGCCAGAACTCGAGTATCGACACTATTTCCGATTTCGCGAATAATAATCTTTATATGAATAACTTTTCATGACTTAACAACGGAAAGACCGTTTTTTTGAAAAAGTTTGTTAGTCATTACTTTTAGAACCTTTTAACGGTTGTTCGGAACACGTTTCAGAACTTTTCTTATTCATTTTTGGTCTAAAATGCAGTTGCAAAATTTTTTCATAGAACTTTTTGCGAATTATGCCAGGAACTTCAGAACTTTTCCAAAGCAACCTATTTTCACCGTCAGAACTCTGTTTTTCGCAAAATCGTCGGCTGCGTAATGTTAGCCCACGATTTCCTTTTTTTCGCCTAATTTCCACAATTTGCCAGAACTTTTTTTATTTTTGCACAGGAACTCTGGAACTTTTCATTTCCTACACAGAACACCTCAAATTTTTTTTTTTCAATTTCGGCGGCCCGATTTACGAGGGATTTTATTTTCCTCCACGTGCAGTGTAAAATATAAAGATCTCTTTTATCCCTTCCTTCAGCTCTATTGACATTCAGAGTTGAGCATTTACAGTTATTTATTACAGTGCCTTCAGACTCAAATTTACTAATGAGAGTTTAATTGACCACCAACTGCTGCTCCAGAGGTTGCAAGGGTATGGAATAAGGAGCAACTGTGCTTCCTTATTGAAATCCTATCTCACTGAAAGACGTCAGCTTGTATGTATAGCAAATAGTGGTAATCAACATATCTCGGAAGCTTCATAGGTTAAACAGGGAGTGCCCCAAGGTTCCATACTTGGGCCAGTGCTGTTCTTGCTCTATGTCAATGTGACGGGTTTCCGGGAGCTCTGGTCTGTCAGTATGCCGACGATACATCGGTGGTGCTGTCAGCCCTGGGCCTGCCGGGGCTGCCTGGGGCGTGTTCCACTGCGGCGAGACAAATGCAGCAGTGGTGCGATGAAAATCACCTTAAACTAAATTCTGATAAGACCGGACTTAAGTATGTCATTTAGCAAAATATCAAACCAACATCAATCACTTTACGTAAATTTCAACAATGCATCTGTGCCATTGGTCGAAAGCATACATTTTTTGGAAGTTCAACTTGACCCTACCTTTAGTTGGAACGTTCACCTCCAAAAGCTACAGTCCAAGCTCAATAGTTATTGCGCATTAATTCGTAGATTGCGTGACGTACTAACCACTACTACAATACGACAATTTTACTTTGCTAGTGTTCAATCCCTAATAAATTACAGTGTTTTGTTTTGGGGTAAATCGCAGCGAGCACTTGACATATTTGTAGCGCAGAAGCGGATTGTAAGAAGCATGTTGAGACTAAAACCTGGAGCTTCTTGCAGAGAGCATTTCTCTGAACTCGGATTTTTAACGGTCCTCTCACTGTACTTCCTCTCTCTTGTAGTTTTTGCAAAACAGCATCCAGAGATTTTCCTACCAAACTCTACTTATTATCCTGATAGTATGTCGATTGTTACTAGAGGCAGACACCACCTTAGTATACCAACACACAGCTCGACATATTTTAGAAGGGGTCCCCATTATATGGGGATTAGAGCTTTTAATCTTCTTCCAGCCCACATAAAGTCAATAAATAGCTTAACAAAATTTAAAAAGGAAACCACAGGCTTTCTACTGCAAAAATGTTTGTATTCTTTCGATTATGAGGCGGAACTCGTGTGTTCTCACTGGTGCTGTTTTCTCTTATTTTCTTTTAACGAAATTTTATCATTGTTATATTGTTTACTCTCCATACATTTTAAAACATTTTAACATTTTCTATTTTTATTTCTATTTCTGTTTGTATCTGATATTGTCAATTGAATCAATTTTTTTTAGGAACTTAATATTAATAACATCACTTTGTATTATGTTATATCTATAAATTTTTTTTATACAACTATAGTTTGAGCATCAATATGGCTCAGTGTTGACGTTGCTATGTCTTTTTATAGATTTTGTTAGCAAATAAAGGAATTTATTTATTTATTTAATTAATGAAATGGAAGGTATAGGCTTTTCAGGGAATTTAACTAAAAACATTTCAGACACTGCTCTTAAGCTGTTTCCTGTATAATACCACTTAATCCTAGTCACTTTTTCCTTATTGGGATAGCTCATATTCAGCTATAATTAAAGCGCTTTCAATAAAAAGGTTGTCACTGACGCTACTTTTCGTTTTTGTCAATGCCGAATAATAATTTGCTGGTGTTTGCTGTATTATCTAAACCATGAAAATTTCGTAATTTTGCCATCACGTTTATGTCCAGGGGCGCCAATATTTAGCCACCTCAAGATTTACATGGAATTTCCTATGTTCAACTAAGCCATGCATCACCCGGTATAGGGGTGTTCCATCATTGAGGCCGTGAGAATTTTAAAGTCTATCGGGCTAGGACACATTCAATGTTAAGAAATATTACACCTGATAAAAGGTCAATAATAGACAACCTGCTTTAATTGTTGTAAAGAATGATGCACTTGAAAGGCCCTTGACTACAAATCTCCGACTAAGCCGAAAAAATCAAAACGTGTTAAGTATTTAAACTAACAAAAAGCGCTAAATGACCCATAAAACAACTTTATTGAAAATAAATAAGCATGAAAAATATTCAACATTCCTACCTGCGTTTCTGTAAGTCTCAAAGAACTGGAGAATTCGGCTCGTTCCGCTATACTAAGGTACTGTTTGTCCCTAAATTTCTTCTCTAAAGCCAAAAGTTGTTGTGTCGTAAAAGGCGTCCTAGGCTTTCTGTTCGGCTTGTGTTTTCTTAAAGAGCATCGCATTATCGGAGGTCCACCGCTGCCATTCATATTTCCGAGATTTGCTGGAAAGAAATAATTCAATGCTTAGAAATCAAAATTCACTTTCTTCTATAAACGATATAATTATGGCATATTATGCACAATAAAGTATTTTTAACGAATTACACAACCCAACGAAAAACAAAAATCTGTCTGTTTCCTGGTTCTAAATAGCTGAATCTCATTAATTTTGGATCGACAAAAACGAATATGGCGATGAAATTTTTCTATTAGCTCTTGTTGTATGCAGAGTGGCAGAAAAGTCGCGCATAATGCCTGTAACTTTTGAATTACCCTCGTATATGGAAAAGTGACCTTTATGAAAGTTGTTCAGTAAATTATTCCCCACATTTCTACCTACATGAATTTTTTTTTGTCATTTCTGGTTTGGTTGCCATAGAGACCAACTTATTTTTGTTAAATCGAACACCCTGCATATGATTGCATATTTGGATCCTACTGGAAAATCTCTGAACTTTTTTAAATTTCAAATTTTTGTTTGTTTAAAATTGTAACAAACCTTATAATAACAAAATAAATAGCCTAGAAAATTGAACAACTTATCATCGGAATAATAAACAAGTGAAACCTTTTCAGTGGATCATGTGTTTAAAATTACCACCATTTCTTGCTAAGCAGAGCGACAATCGATCCCTGAACCTGCCTACAACGTTTAAAAGGAAGTCCTCTAGAATGGCTCGAATTTCAGCACTAATTTTGACTTTTAAAGATTCAGTCATTTGGATGGTTAACGTAGACCTTGTTCTTTAAGTGTCCCCGCAAAAAGAAGTCAAGCGGTGTTAAGTCCGGTGATGACGCTGGACAGTCAATAGCCTATCCAATCAATAGCTTCATCCGAGAAAATGATATTTGTTGCGAAGCTATTATCGTTAATGCATCTTTCCATCATCAGCTCACAAAATTCTGCTCCTCTAACAAAATCGTCCTCGTTTAACTCGTGCACCAACTTTATCTTGTAGGGATGCAACTTTTCCTGCTTAAACAAATTTTTCACTGACTGACGAGACACATTGAAATTCATTGCCATTGGCCTGGATGATTATATTGGATTTTCATGTATTGAGAGCATGATATCCAAAGCTTTGTCTCCCCGGTTGCTGTTTTAGGTCGACCTGATCTAGCGGCTTCCCTAACACTGCCTGTTTCTTGAAATTTCTTTACGACTATTTGGATATAATTCATTGAAAAGTTGATAAACCTGATCTTCAGATGAACCATAATGTAAACATATTAGAAATCAGACAACAGAAAATTAAACAGGAACTCACCTCTTAGGTCGCTGTCATGAAAACACCTTGACTCAACTGGTGGGTATTAATTAGGTAGGAATAATTATAATTAGGAAGTTTTTCATTTTTTAGCTGTCATTATCTCGGAAACGTTTGCAGATAGGTGAAAATTCGAAATACAAAAAATTCTAGAGTTTCCCAGTAGAATCCAAATATGCAATCATATGCAATATGCTCCATTTAAAAAAAGTAAGTTGGTCTCTATGGCAACCAAACCAGAAATGTTAAAAATGATTCATGCAGGTAGAAATGTGGGGAATAATTTACTGAACAACTTTCGTAAAGGTCACTTTTTCGTATACGAGGTAATTCAAAAGTTACAGGCATTATGCGCGACCTTTTTGCCACTCTGTACTATAGGGTTGAGCAAAAAATATTCATTTTTCATTTCCAACCTCGATATTTTCTTTTCAATGTTTTTTTAATACCATCGATGTTTATTTCGAACATCGAAACATGGAGATAAAATCTGAACTCACCCTCCTAACGGTATAGTATCAAGTCTCAATGCAATTCTAAACTATGGCGCAACGAGTTCGGTCAGCGTCAGTATTCTTATTCTTATTCTTATTCGCAATTAATTGTACGGGGTTTCCCGTGCTCGTTTCTTTGGGATTCCCATGCAGGTCGCATATTCAGAAATCGCCGACACATTAGCCGCTCAGAACAGTTCGGTGCTGCAAATAATAGACTCGTAAAGTCCAGACATGTTCGACTCATACGTCGGCGATTTATGAATACACACATCAAAATTGTCTTCGATTGCGAAAAGGTGGATTGGATGCAGGTTAGCGACTGTTTAATTAATGTAAGTATATAATTAAGTAGTTATATCATTATATATACAGGGCTGCCCAGAAGTCTGGAATAAAATTAATATAGCCTTAACCTGTAACTTTTGGAGACACGTCAATTTAGTTTTATATATGCTCACATTTTGACGTTATTCGTTTGCTTTTTTATAGACATTTGTCAAAGATTTGAGGACATCGGTCTTTTTTTTAAATGGTAACATACAGCTTGTGATACATTATTTGAAAGCTAATAAAAAAGTTTTAAAAAAATTCCTATTTAAATAAGCGGAAATGATAAATCATTGATGTTTTTTTTACCTTTCAAGGTAAGAAATCTTCATTGTTTCACGTTCTGATATTTTGTGACATTGTGAATTTGTAAAATTGATTTAGGTATTTCCGAAATATTATTTTACAATTTTCTAAACAAAAATGGTTTTGTCGGAAAGGCAGCGTATGGAAGTCTTAATATTGTTAGGATGTGGAGATAAAATAAGAAGTAAAAGTGAAGTGTGCACTTTATTTAATGCTAAATATCCGGAAAATCAAATTTCAGAGGGCACTGTAGTAAAATATTCCACAAATTTGGTGAACATGGCACAGTAAAGGACTTGCCTAGGAATGGGCGGCCACGTGTTTTAGGCGACGATGAAAAATTGGATATTGCATTATCTCTGCAGGATTATTGCAACAGTTTCATTGGCTCAAAATCATGATACATCTAGAGGTACTATTGGAAGATTTTTAAAGGCAGAAAAATACCACCCTTATAAAGTATGTATTGTCCAAGAGCTTTTAGAAGATGACTATGATAGGCGTTTGCAATTTTGCGAAGAAATGATGAGACGGTGTGACGAGAATATTAGGTTTTCACAGAACATATTATTTTCGGATGAAGCTACTTTATATTTAAACGGGGGGGTTTACAGACATAATTATCGTTTCTGGAGTCAAGAAAATCCACGATGGATATTTGAAGCGCCTACTCAGCGGCCCCAGAAAGTAAATGTATGGACTGGTATCATTAATAACCGAACTTTAGGGCCATTCTTTTTGGAAGGAAACCTCACAGCTGAACGGTACCTGGATTTCTTAACTTTCGAGTTGAGGCCTACTCTAGCTGTAATTTTTCCCAACGAAGTAGATGATGATATACTTAATGAAACAATTTGGTTTCAGCAAGATGGTGATAAATAACAAATAAGCCATAACTATTGTTAAGTCAAAATGTCACAAAATGTCAGAACGTGAAAAAATTAAGATTTCTTACTTTGAAAGGTAAAAAAAACATCAATGATTTATCATTTCCGCTAGTGATCTTTCTGAAAACAAATTAAGCTATTAAATGATACGGAGTGAATATAAAAACAAATAGAAATTACCTTGAAAATATAAAAGAACAGCAAGTTCTTCATCCTCAAGTATCCGACAATGCCTTTTCTTTCTTTGTAATGTTTTTCGCTCAGAAAGTTGACGGAACACATTTGGGAAAGTGTTTTCGCTAGGAATTACTAAACGTGGATGTCGCCTTCTGAATTCACGTTGCGTTTCTTACTTATTCTGTCCACATTTGATAAATATTTTAAGAATTTCGTACTTTTGCTCTTTAGAGTATCCCATATTTAGACCATGATATTGACAACGTTTATTAAGATTTGTTAAGAAGACGGAAGTTGCCAAGAACAATTTAGTCAAGGTGACAGGTATTGCTATGAGTAACATAAGCCATTTACAAAACTTCAATGAGGATAATGATAATTATATTATATTTTCGTATAATTCCAAAACGGTAAAAAATAACCCCAACAACCACTCTATAATAATATTTAAAAAGAGGACAAAATTCTATAACTGATACAATGAAAAAATAGGCGGTATTCCATTTGAAAAAACTGTCACTTGTCAAAAAACTGTATAAAAAAGCAATAGACTTAGTATTCCCCGTCAATAAACTTAAAGAAAAGTTTCCAGACTTTAACATTCACAGGTTTTATAGAAAATTCTAATAATGCCAAACATTTATTGAGCCAAAACCATAATTTTAATGACAATTTTAAAATTTTACACTTAGAAAACAAAGGGAAGAGATTAGATTTATTGAAACCGAAGGAAATTAATAGATATAAAAATGCAAATTTACTACCTACTAAATGAATAGTTGGATCTAGGGAATTTCCCGTTATTAAACCTTTTTCACTAATATAATTTTATTACATGTTAAACGACAAAAACCCCGTTATTAAATCTTATTTATTAATTCTATTGTATATAATTTCTAATTAGGTACTTAGGGTTGTGTAGTATACTTTTGTGTTATATTCATTCGGTTATAAACATCTGAAGAAGCCACAGTATTGGCGAAATAATCCGATACTCAGTTGTTTTTGTTAATTTCATTTTCTCAAGGTTCGGTGAAAATGCTATAACTTTTCTTATTTAACCGTTTCTCTAAAACCAATATTAATGGAGATCCTATCTATTGGGCAAAATATACGCGAACATCCCGTACCTATATATGACTAAAAAATTGTAATCTTTTATAATAATTTTTAGACTCAATGGCTTATTCAACCAAATAAATCCTGCATAAACCAAACAATCAGTTGTTTTTGTTTTTCTTTAAAAGAAAAAGCCAACCCTGCAGATATTAATCTTTGCCACCCTTTATAAGTAAAAATATTCGACCTATAACTCTTGTTCTTATTTTATTGTCACGAGCGTGTTCACTTACTTTCAAATACCCATTATGTGGTAATGCTCTACTATTAAATAACAATTGTTTTATCAGCATGGTAAATAGAACCAAAAGGTGAACATAATTAATAAGGGTCAACAAAATCATTGAAAAAAAACACGAAATTACTTATTGTTCTAAATCAGTGAAATTAAGTTTATTCCTATTATGAAATAATGACAAAAAGTATAATTATGGTGTTTGCTGAATGAAAAATCAGATAGAAATTTACGAGAATAACAGCTTTCGTCATTTGCATCATCATAAAATTCAAAAACTTATAACACATCAATTAATTACATGCAGAAATGAATCTAGAGCCTGGGCTCTTCTTTCTGTTTTAAAAAGAGGGATATATTCTATTATATCGTTGATAAACCCAGGAGCACATTTTTTTTATCGGGTATAAGGTTCAAAAAATAAGTTTTACGAAACCACTTTAAATTTATTTCATGAAATTTTAATATTTATTGTAGGTATTCCTATTAGATCTGGTTACTGAGAAGTTAAAACAATGGATTGTGGTTGATATAGCTATTGTTTTACAGCCACAATATATATTTTTTAAATGGTTTATTCGAGTATCATTATTTACAATCTACAAACTAATATATTCCCACAATTTGATCATGTTTATATTAGTATTACATACAGAATGTGTATAAGGTCTGGAAACGGCTTAATAACATTACAATTTATTGACCGATTTAAACCAAATTTGGTAGAGTTGTGTAAGAGGATTTAACGCACCGACTGACGATATTGTCGTTGTTGCTAGCTTTTTAGTTTGTCTGGAATTCGAACGAATTTTATATTTTTAAATGTAACACCCTATATATTTTTTCATTTATAGTTTTTACTTTAAATTTGTTACACTTTTGGTATAACATACTTTGTTCCTAATATCAGCAGTTTTCGAAATAACGACGTGTTTTGAAAATATCAACAAATTGTGTTTTATTTATTAATAAAAAAACCACCAGTTCAGTTTTGATGTAACGTCATAAAAGGTGTCATTTCTTCATGCAAAAATGTCTTTAACTGAAAGTGAAAGAATTACAAGTCTTATGATGAGAGGATATGGCGATAGGGTCAGGTCTTACGAAGAGGTTAAAAATTTATTTAACGACGCATTTCCTAACCGAAATCCCATTTCAAAAGCAACTGTTCTAAAAACTGTGCCACGGTTCGAAGAAACTGGAAATTGTAGAGATAGGCGACGATCGGGACGACCAGCAGTGGTAATGAAGAAATTTTACAACATGTTGTTAAAACCCCTGTTTCTTCATTAAGAAACATTTCTCAAGTAAGTGACGTGTGCTTCAAATCCGTCCATAATGTTTTAATAAAACATAAATATCACCCTTTAAAAATACATGTAGTTCAAGAGTTATCAGAAGGTGATTAAGAGCGAAGAATTGAATTTTGTGATATATGATGTCAAGGTTTGACCAAAATAGCCAGTTTTTCAAATTTATAGTATTTTCGGAACATTAATGTTAAATGGTAAAGCCTCGGGTAAAGCCAAGTTTTGGGCAAATGAAAATCCGCACTGGATGAGAAAAGGTCATACACAACGCCCTGGAAAAGTAAATGTGTGGGCTGGGCTTCTTGGTAACCACAAGATCGGTCCATTTTTTATTGATGGAACTTTGACATCACAACTTTACCTTGAGATCTTGGAAACGCAATTAGTGCCTACTATACGAAATGTGATGGGTCCAAATTATGCAAGTACATTCTTCCAACAGGATGGAGCATCCCCCCATTTTGGTTGAAACGTGCGCGAATTTTTGAATAGGTGGATCGGTAGAGGGGGTACAATCGAGTGGCCACTTAGGTCACCTAATTTGCGCCTAACGACTACTTTTTATGGGGACATTTGAACAACAGAGTTTATACCACAAAACCTCAAGATTTGGCCGATTTGCAGCGTCGAATTTTGGACGCATTTGAATTAATAATGCCAGAAATGATTTACAAGACAATTGAAAATTTTATTTTCAATTAGCACACTGTCAAGCTGTACAGGGAAAACAGTTTGAACATTTAATATAAAAAATATATTTTTTCTAAATTGTATTCGTTATTTCGAAAACTACTGATATTAGGAACAAAGTATGTTATACCAAAAGTGTAACAAATTTAAAGTAAAAACTATAAATGAAAAAATATACAAGGTGTTATATTTAAAAATATAAAATTTGTTCGACTTCCAGACAAACTAAAAAGCTGGCAACAATGCCAATATCGTCATTCGGTGCGTCAGATCCTCTTACACGACTGTACCAATTTTGGTTTAGATCGGCCAATAAATTGTGATGTTTTTAAGCCGTTTCCAGACTTTATACACACACTGTATATTTGTGTCTATGGTAACCAATATGAACATTTGAAGCCCGGTGACCTCCTAGTCAATACATCTAGTATTGGTATCAGAGGCCATGCACTTTAGTTCTAAAGACAATTATTAATGTAGAGTAAATTAGCTCTATATAAAGAATTTTCATTGAGAAGTGTAGTTTTAGTATTTTAAGTGATGATTAATTCATGATTGAAATGATCAATACTTAAATAACTACTTTTTTTTGTGTACCATAAGAAAATTTTTTAGAAGGATTATTATAAGTGATATGTATAATAAATATGGCATCTAATGAAATGCATCAGAAGTTTTGGGAATTTTTTAAATATTGATTTATTCTTTTATTAAGTGTTATATTAAATTACAACGAATTAACAAGTATTTGTCCCCTAGCGACATTACTATTATGTTAATACATAATACTTTCAATTTCAACATGCCTTGTCATAAAAATCATGAAATTCGTAACAGTATAGCAAAGTACAAGTTTGAGAAAGCATCATTTTAGCTCACGCGTCTATGTTAGAAATCGAGCCGGAGTTTTCTAACGGCACAAGTGCGCTAATAGCTTTATAAAGCATGTACTTTATATCCTTTTTTATAAGCATTTAGACAATATTCCACATCATGTTATTCATGTTAATAGTTTTTACAGCGTAGGTTTGGCAAACCAAGTGGAGGGGCACAACTTGCATGTTGATTTACTTTGGACTGGGATACGTTGATGTCAATACTTTTATTTGCTGTTGTTGGATCTATGGCTAGTAGATCAATGGGTAATACTATCAAAATGTCTGAATTCCTCCTGTCCACAAAATAATTTTATTGTCTGTGCTTATGCAACCTATAAAAGGAGATTTTATTGGACACTCCTTGCCATGCGATACGTTAACAGATTAAAACATTTGATAAAGGATTTATAATTAACAACTTAAAAAAAACACGGTTTCATAATAGCTATTTATACAACAAGTTACGAAATAAGGGTCTTTTAGGCACGCGACGTGAAAATTGTCCTACGAGGCGAAGCCAAGTTGGACAACACGTCAGAGTGAATAAAAGACATTGTTTCGTGACGAATGGTATACAATATTTTTTCTACGGACGTTTTATAATAAAAAACTTAATTTATTTTTTCTACAAACGTGTTAAAAATGGAACTTTTAACTCTCTCCACTAGCCTTAAAAATGTTACTTTAAGGCGCTAGTGTTAACAGTAAAATGTCAATTTTTTCAAAAAAAAACATTTTCTATTTTATTTATTTACACTTATATTAATAATACAATTTGAAAAATGAATTCCTTCCTCAGTTCTGCTGTTGTTCGCAGTTGAGGAGGATTGAATAGAAACAGCAACATGTCCAGTTGATGCTGAAGCATCATCGGCTGATGTCGTTTGTACTGTAATCAATTTTCGAGCAATATAATTTTTATTTTTCAAGGAATCCACGATGTACCCTTCCGCAACGGTTGAGGATTTCCATCCCCCATGCCGCTCAATTGTCGTCAAATTTGCTCCAGCATCGGCAAGTGAGCTCGCAGAGGAACGGCGAAAACAATGCCCTGTATAGAGTCTTGAAATTGGAAGTTGCAGAAATCTTGCTATAGCAGCAGGAAATTTTCCGAACGTATTAATTCCGACCGGATTTCTGGTACATTTACCTTTTACATATTTTGGGAAGAGCCGCCGATGTACGACATCTGCTGGACGAAGATCAGTATATTTTCGATAAAAATCCAAATAAAATTTTTCAACGATAGTGAAATTTCGTGGTACCTTGGTTTTGGTATCTGATATTTTTATAACTAATGAAGTCTCCATATCTTCCACGTTGTCAAGAGTCAACTGACAAAGCTCCTTCCTGCGGTAGGCACCAAATACTCCTACAATCGTAGCTACTTTAATCAGAAGGTACTCGTCATCCAGTGCGTACTTCAGAAACTGTTGAATTTGGTCTCTAGTAAAAATTTTTGATTTTTTGGCCTGGTAACCCTCTCCTTAACGCTTCAAGTAGGCAATCAATTTAAAATGTTTGCTGATATCTAAAATACGTCGTTATTTACACGTAGCATAGCTTTGATCATTGAATAATGGGACCAAAAAGAAGATGACTTCCATACCTCTGCCTTTTCCTTAAAATAGGCCAGGAATATGTTTTCGGAATACTTTCCAGAAACGCCTTAGTTTTCACAACATTTTATAAATTTATTATGAGCTTCTTCTATGTCTTTAAGTGGATCGATTTCTTGTATTTCTTGCATTTTTGGCTTCGCTCGTTCTGCAAACTTCCACATGCGTGCCTTAAAAATGTACTTTTAACACTTATATCATAAATAACTATTACCAAACATTTTATTACCTGTGTTTCATTTACGCCATTCATGTCAAAAAAATTGTCACTTCGAAAGAATTTTTTTCTCAAAAACTGCGGCAAATATTATGTAAAAAATGAGTGATCTAGAAGACTCAGACATTGAAAATGCCGCAAATGAGGCGATGGTAAACCTTGTTCCATAATAATACTAGTGGCATGGCTTTAATTGATATTGCTGTTGCAGATTCATTTTCTATTTCTAGTTCAAATTCCTCATTTATTTTACAAAGAGAAATATCTCAACGTACTGTTCTAGGTTACCCAAGGGCTAAGCATTAATTTTAATAATATAAATAACTGTACTTTTATTATTTATAATAAATAGGTAAAATAATAATCTGTGTTTAGTTTTTAATTGTAAATAATTACTTTTTGTACAACTGTCAAAAAAAGTTGACATTTTTTCATCGCTATCGATACGTAAACCTTTTGTTTTTTTAACAGTGAAAAAAATACTTTTTTTCACGGTGAAAAAAAGACTTTTTTTAACTGGAAAAATGATTTACAAAAAAAACGATAAAACATTACTTTTTAAAAAATGTATTGAATTTTTTTGTACAAATTTACTAATTAATTACCAACTACCAAAAAATCTCATTTGTTACAATAATAATTGATGGTGAAGTTCGAACAATTGCTTCCAATATTAATTCCCGAAGCTAGTCCACCTTGCTGCTGATCAGAAACGCTAGATATTCCTTGAAAAGTTAAGTCCACAATTGTATCAGTTATATTGATTTGTTTGGAAGTAGAGGAACAATTTAATTTATTAGAAATATCAATTTTATTACTCAAACTATCTTCTATATATCCTTCTGCTATGGCGGCAGATTTCCAACCACCGTGGCGTTTTATAGATGTCATGTTACCCCCTGCATTGGCTAAGAGAGTTGCAGAACTCCTCCTAAAACAGTGACCTGTGTAGCTCTTATGCAATTCTTTTCCCAGCCATTTTGCAATCAAGCTAGGAATTTCCCCTATTTTATTTATTCCCACATGTTGGTCAACACATTTTCCTCTTGAATATTTTAAAAATAATCTCTTTTTGTGTGTATGGGACGGCCTTAGTACTCTATACTTGCGATATATCTCAATATAATCAGAATTTGAAACGGTAAACATTCTTGGGCAATAGGTCTTTGTATCCGGTATTTTAACAATCAATATAGACCCGGTATCTTCAATGTCATCAATAGTTACCTTCAATAATTCTTCACGGCGACAAGCACCGCTGATTCCCAAAATTAACGCAACCTACAATTAAAAAAATATTGAAATTACTGAAATAATACAAAATTTTGATCATCTGTACCTTATAAAGTAAATTTGTTTCATCATCAGCTTCTTGAATGAATTTATTAATATCGTCTCTCGATAAAACTTTAGATTTCTTCCCTCGGTATCCGACGTTTTCGTTCTTAATAAAAGGCACCAATTTTGAAAACTTCTTTATATCAATATTTTCTTTAACATTCAATGTACTCTTCAACATTGAGTAGACACTCCATAAAGTAGAAGGTTTTACAGTTTTTGATTTCTCCTCAAAATAGCATATAAGTACCTTTTCAGACACTTTTTGTATATTTTTCTTGCCGCACCATTCACGGAATTGGTTATAATTTTTCTCGTATATAAATTTTGATTTCGCCGGTAACATGTTAGCTATAGCCGAATTTGCTATATCGGCTATATCTGAAGGAATCTCGCTATCACTATCGTAATCTACATCCATTTTAAGTACTTATACTATTTATTTAAAAAATTGCAATAAATATGAACAGCTATCAACGTATGACAACAAAACAAGCAACGTGCCAACAAACCATTTCTATAGTAACGACAGGGCTGTTAACTTGATTATGTGAAATTATATGGTAAAATTTTTATTATAATATACAATTTTACCGATTAATTCAAACTTTCAGTTGTACAAAAAATGTTGTTTGTATTTCGTTTGTGAAATTCGTGTTTTAATGGCACATTCGAGAGAATTTTTCGCCTCGACCTGCGGTCTCGGCAAAAAATTGACACTCTCATATGCCATTAAAAAAACACTCACTTCACGCACTTAATACAAAAATAACTATTTAGGCACAGCGTGCTAAAAAAACTTTTAAGTACGCTGTGCCTACAAGGAGGTTATTTAAAAATCAAAACTTTTTATCGTATATGATACTAAATTAGTGGAGATACAAAGCACATCACGACACCTTGAGAAAATTTACAGGCATTGCCGGAGTTCAAAATTATTATATTTAATTTATAATTACTCATATTTGAACGTTGATGTTTGTAAAATGAATAAATAATATATAAACGGTAAAGTTATTCATACCTAATCAAGCTAGGACAGTAATTGCCAATAAATCAGTAGGTATTTATTGTTTTTACATTTTACGTAATTTAAGACTAAAAAAATTCTTAAAAAATTATTACGCACGCCTATACTGTCACCGTCATAGCGACTTTTTTATGCATTTTACCGCTCTGGCTCTTCAGACATTGCAGGCCTAGAAAACTGTGTGGCGGACTATATACTATCGAGTTTATAATATATTATTTAAAAATAAAAATGGGCTAAATTTTTCCTTCTGGCCGCTGAAGTCACAACGCCGTTTAGGTAACCCGAACTAATCTAACTTTTGTTGTTGTGAGCATCATGGAACAATAAGGGCTTTTAGAGCCTTATTTAAGTTTCGCCTAGCTCACTACGTCTGATATATACTTGTTTCGGAAATATTTTGTTTTACTGTCCAACAAGCTTGTAGATACTTTTACAAATTTCACGTATGACATTTTTTGAAACCAAATTGTATTGTGTAACCTGGTTTTACTCACAATAATAGAATAAATCAATCTTAAAGAAAATTTCCAAAACTTTTTATTAATACCTGAACTTACCTAAAACTGACCTAATTTGTGTTATTAAAAAAAAAAACAAGAAATAATAGAATGATATTGTAAATATGCATTTTCTTATCTTAACATTGAGTCTGTGCTTTCAAACTTTACGTGATATAAAATTTATAATGATGCTTTGAGATTATGCGAATAAATGCCCAACTTGTTATATTATGATTAACGTTTGTTTTATTGCCTGTAAAAAAAATATATTGTGTATCATATTTTGTTTAGTTGTTATTAATCTTTGAAGACTTAGTGTTAAGACGGTACAAGAACTTTTACTAGTAGTTGAATTTATCCCTTATATTTTCGGTTAACTTAGTTTTACTTTTGTTAAGATTAAGGCAAAATGCGCATCATATTCTCTTATGTTATGAAAAACTCTTAATTATTATTATTGAATAAATTGCAAGATATTATTGCGAATATTCTTCGGGCTTTGGATTTATGTGTATAAACAATTGTATTTTCGTTTATAATCGAGCTCTTGTGATTCAGGGAAATTTCAATTTTTGACATGTTTAATCAATCAGGAGCGGCTTTTAATATCACACCACTTATACTTTGGTTCTTGAATGTTTCTTTACGGCAGGTCTAAAGCCTTTAACATCAATTGCATCTTCGTTTAGTTTTTACACCTTATCATTAACGAAAAATGTAAAATTGGCATTTCTTCCCTTGATGAGTTTGTGTCTTGTTATCTGGCTGGAAGTGTTAATGATGCAGTAGCATGACGCCTCAGATACCTTAAATTATGACGTAGGTACAGTGCCTCTCTACCTTTCTAATGCCTCTCAACTGTATTTTAGTGAATCTCTACCATTGAATTTGACTTGATAATAGGTAAAGGTAAATAGCCTTTCGGGAGTTTGTAAGTCGAGTCTGGTCTTGCCTATGTGAGTTGGTGATTTCAGGGTTTGTCGATACGTCTGTGCGTCTGTAATAATTTTGAGGCAATATTCGTCCAGAGTCGGAATTCGGAAATCTTGATGCTGTATCCGATTCATCGTGTAACGGGGGATATCTACGATCAGTTTCAGAGCCCTGTTTTGAATGACCTGGAACTTATTCAGCTCAGCCCTGCTTATGTTGCACTACGAGGGCACACCATAAATCAGAACCGGCCTGACCAGTACCTTGTAGAGGTTAACTTTGGTGCGATTACTAAGTCTACTCCGCCTGTGAAGCAAGAGGTAGATGGAGCCCAATTGGCGCAATTCGCGCTTGACTCAATTTACTGAGTTGAACTTCCAATTCAATTTCTGGTCAAAGATAAGTCCCAGGTATCTGACCTCCTGGCACCGCTTTAACTCGATTCGACTGACCCTGAGTCATATTTCAGGCCTTCGTACTCGACTTTTTGAAAAGAAAATCACCTTCGTTTTGGCGGGATTCAGACGAATCTTCCAACTGATTAATATGACGCTGCATCCGGGTGACGACAAGCCACGGTTGCTTAGAGGTAGTTGTACTTGCAGTATCGTCGGCGAACAGATGGAGCTGGTTCTGCTTATCGCGCGGAATCTCATGTGTATATATATTATACAGCATCGGGGACAGAGGTGAGCCTTGCGGCACTCCCGCCCTAATGTTTTTAGTCAAGAAAAGAAGCTACGCGCTCCGATTCTTATTATCTTCAGCATGAAATTGTTATGCCAGACCTTGTCAAAGGCTTTACTAACGTCAAAGAATATTGCTTCCGTATGAGTTTAATTTAAAATAGTAGGGAAAATAAATAAATATTTTTGCAAATAATAATGGGCCCAGCCCATAGCAGAGATCACTTCGGGGTGACGGAATTCAACTATGAGGTTGATTAAGGGACAAAAACACTACCAATGCTTATGAAAGATTAAGCAAATTGTCATGAAAGTAGGTACGATATATCTTATATCTGTATTTTTAAAATAATTATATATTATTATACAGTTGAATAAGGCAAAAGGTGTTGCGGACACGTTTTTTAAAGTCGAATTTCCCGCCGCGACGTTAAAGGATCATATACTGTTACGGTCCAAAAAACAGCAGCACATATCCTATACATCACAGAGCCATCTAGAAGAATTAATATTCTTTATTACAAATCAGCTGTTCCTAATTATTCATGCAATTGTGGCAAATATTTTAAGACTCTTATAGTGTGAAAATGGAGAGGTACTTTAAAAATTACATTAGAGTACTTTATTTGACGATATTTGCGCACGCTCAACATGCACTCTTTATTAATAAGTTTTCGTTCCAAGCCGTCGATATTGTGCGTTAGAAAAAAAATTCAACATGAAAACTCATATAAGCTATTTTAAATGAATATATATACAAATCGCAACCAGACACTAGCCATTTACTTTTATGTTCGTGCAGCCCATTAATGTTCGAACAATAAACATGGTTGCAATGTTGCCTGTTATTAAACCAAACTATGTAAGACCAGAATGTCGAGCAGCAATAATTGCGGCCAATTACGTTAATTAATATGGTATACAGAAGCAATAAAAATGGTCAAGTTGCTCCAGCGACTAGAAAAAAACTACAGAGTTGTAAGTGTTTCCTGGAATTACTGGTCGCATTCGAGACAAATCGACTTTCAAGTGGGCTAGACAAATAATATATTATCATGCTCCTTTTATAAATTGCCATATAATTGTGTAATTATTCATATTTTATGGACCTTGCAACATGCCAATAAATACTAATCATTATTCTATGGCTTGTATAATAGTAGTTCCAAACAAAAACAAATCGCGATTGAATTACTACAGAACATAACTTAAAATGAGTAGCTACATTTATGGGTTTAATGTTCCATTTATATTTCAGTTATTAACGGTTTTTCGAGCAGTTAAATCTTGGTGTTGCTACTAGAGCTTTTATAAATATCGTTTTAAACGCTTTATGGTCCATGTTTTAACTTGATTGAAGTGGAGAATATACGATACATTAAAATATTGTCAAGGATATTTCGTTACAGGATTAAAAACTGAAGAGATTTTAACGTAAGGACCACAAAAAGCTACCTTTCTTTATTCTAATTACTAACCAAAAATATCTTCTCTCTCCTTTTTTTTATTGAAGCCTCATCTTATTATAGGGATCCTATTCCTTTACTAATTAACCATAAACAATGTGGAAAATAAAAAGAATTTGACGTATCTATTGTCCTATATTTTACGTCGATTACCTAATTAGTTACTTGTAAAGCAAAACATCAAAGAAGTAAAAGAACTTTGCCGCTAAAATTTTATAAATAATATAAGTATAAAGTATGACCGAATATAAATATCAGCAAAGTACTAAAAGTAATTTTAAAAATATGGGAAAAAGAATTCTTCTATAATAAAAATGTGCAGTGTACCGTCGCTTCGTATAAACAGTGGAATTATCAATATGGATTATAAATAGAACGATAAAATCATTCGATCCGTTTTCTAAATATATTTATTGAAGATCTTAATGCCCTTGCTACTGAACCCAGGATGAAACAAGAATTTATTACTTATATTAAAAAAAAATCAATTATTACAATTATTTATTACAGCATTCTCTTACCATTGAATTTATCTGCTTCTTAATCAGATAGATCCCAAAATTATAAATTTTATATTTACCTTGTGGCGAATTCGATCTAAAGGGTCCATTAGGTCCAACCCACGAAAAAGGCCATTGCGTATGTCCTGGAGGAATTATCCGAGGCATCGACGGATGTACAGGTTGCGGAATTATAACCGTATGCTGAGAATTCGGACTTAAACTTTCGCGTCCATCTCCATCCGTATCTTCATCATCCACTGTAATGTTTTCATCATCTTCATCATCATCTATTTTGTCACTAGATGTATCCAATCTGTTTTCTTCACTATCCGAAAAATTTGATGATTCATCCAGCCGATCATTCACCGGCGATGAAGGTTTAGTAGACGATAACAACGATTCGACACTAAAAGATATTTTGGACTTAATGTTCGTTTTAGTGTCCTCCATTGTGCAAATCATTCGAACAACAGTATTTTAGGCAAAGACGAACTGTCACAAACTCAGAATCGTGTCACTCCTGGTGCAACAAAACTAAAAGTTTTTTTTTCGACTGGGCACTAAACTGAACCACCGAAACATACAGTTTTTTTTTTGTGTGTTACTTCGTAAAGCTGCCGACGTATACTAAAGTGCTAGACATCGTGAGAGAGGGACCATGCTTCGGGAGGGCGTTACCTTAGCAACTGAGGCTCCTCCTCCAATTTAGTTTCCAAATCGGGCTTACAATTGATGACCCTCGCTAAATTTGCTGATTTGAGTGACGCTAGCGTGATTTTACCATATTATATTATTTGTCGTAGTATGTCTAGTATTAATTCAAATTGATTATGTTTCAAGTTGTTCATTTTATGCATTATGAGAACGATTTAATGATGTGATAGTGATAGGTAGTTATTCAGTAACCAGCTTAAATAATGCTTAATTTAGTTATTTTTGTTATGATGACATTTTGTCGGTATGGCTTTTAATTTCCGCCTTTTTTATTCTTACTATTTTATGCAATATTTAATATAAACCGTATACACTTATTGGATGTTGATTATTGAAACTACCTGAAATAATTTGATGAACTTCCTTTATACGTTACAAGATTGTCATGAGTAGATATAATATGAGTAGATATAAGCAAGAATAAAAAAATAAAATAAAATTAATTGGATTTTAAATAATAAAATTAAGTGAAATAATTTCATGGACTTCTTTGCATGTATAACATGTCATGGGTATAGTCTATCTTTAAATGATGTGAAGTTATAACTCAATGAGAACCGTCTTCTCCATGGGGGTGCAAGATTTTTCGGCACGTATAGATATATTTAAATAGGTCTGAATTTTTAAATTTGTGCAGAATTAGTACAAGTATCGACATTAATTTCAAGTTTTGTCTTGAAATATATATTTTAATGTTAAATTTTTTAAGCTTAAGATTATGTAGGTATAGCTGTACCATTTACCTGGAATTTTAGAAAGCAATTGTATCAAAACTAATTACAGTGTAGGTACCTACTTATTCCGTTTCTGCTCTAATAATTTTATTCCATTTGTACCTAATCCTGGTTACCTGTTTGCTATTTATATCTATAGGGTAAAGTAGGGACAGATGACGCAGCAGGAGAGACGACGCACCGTTTAAATTAGCCGCGATTTTTCATAAAATCAGGTGGTTTAAATATTAGTCAAAAGCTCTCAATAGCCGCTACTTGTTAGTGTGAAAATATTGATAAAATATGCGTAAATAAAGTAGTAACGATAAATTTATAGTTTGGTAAGTACCTACCGCAAAGTTTTTCAATAATGTTAATTACAAGGGCGGTTTTACGGGGGGGGGGGTAATAGGGTAATTACTCATGAATTTAGAATTTTAAGCATCATTATTGAAAAAAAGGGCGTGGCACACAAAAATTTTTCGCCTGCGGCGCTATTTCTTCCTGTCCCCTACCCTCGTACTTATTTTCTAGTTACTTCAGGTTAATAAGAGCTTTATTTATTACTGCATGCTTGTTTAAAAAAAAATCTACCTATCTAAATGCATAGGTAATTAATACCATTTTTTAAAAAAAATTGGGATTTGAAATTACCCCCCTCATGTTGAAAAGCTAAAACCGCCCTTGGTTAATTATACGTTTGTAAAAATAAAAATAGCGATTTTAACACAATATTGAGTAATGTTCCGAAAAATAGGTTAGGTTGGGGAGTGCCTACAGTCACTTAAGCTCAGTTTACACTTAGGAATGTATCACAATATGGTGCGTCGTCCATCCCTTGGTTTTGGGACAGACGACGCATGTTAATTTGGGAGAGAGGACGCGGTTAGTTGAAAGTAAATAGCATGTGTGTTTTTTTTCTTTTTAGATAAAATATAAAATGCCAACATTTTACGGCCCAAGGAAAACTAGTAGGGGTCAGTGGTCAGAAGACGATCTCCGTAAAGCTGCTGATGCTGTAGTTATTCATAAGGTTCCCATTAGGCAAGCAGCTAGGGAAAATAACATTCCCGAACGAACTTTAAAATTTCGCATAATAAAGAACAAATTTAAAAAGGGAAGCATGGGTGGACAATCTAGCCTAAGAATATTTTTTCTTTTAATTTCATGTGTTTTTCATAAGCAATGTGCCCCATAGCTGATGCGTCGTCCCACCTATACAATGTGGGATAGATTGCCAAATACAGATTTTTTTCTTTTTTTGTTTTTTTTGTTTAATGAATAAACTTAAGTTAATTTGTTTATTTTTTTAAATAAATGTATTAACAAACAACTTATGTTTATCAACTATTTTCCAATTAAACCAAAATTAACCATTGTAGATTATTTTTAAAAAAGGTGCGTCATCTGTCCCTACTTTACCCTACATACCTATACCTCGGGTGTTTGTTTCTCAGTGAAACTTACTAGTCAAAGTGTGAAGTGTCAGTGTTTTTTTTTTTAATTAAATATGGGAGATTTTCAATACTTGCCTAAATGCCCTAGAGTTGGTCCATGTACAGTAAATGAAAAAAAAATAATTCTTAACTGTTACGATTCTATTAAAAGTAAGAATGCGGATTTGAGTGTTGACAATGCAGTGCAATTTACAGCAGATATGCTTAACGTTGGAAAAACAATAATATATGAACTTTTAAAAGAAGAAAAGAGTGTTGGCGTTAAACCTGCAAAAACTTCTCCAGGACAACCAAAACTTCCGCTGGATGACGTTTTAATGCAGAGAACAAGGCGAAAAGTTCCTAGTTTTCCCACGTGCTGGACAAAATTTTGTCCTTAATCCGAGAAGACCAGGACTACTCATTTATGTGTAGAAATACGTTTTGGAAATTATTAAAAAAAATGGGTTTTCGGTGGAAGAAACATAACACGCAATCGATTTTAAAAGACAGAAGCGATATCGTCTGTTGGAGAAGAAATTATTTAAGAAGCAACCGAGAAGCCAGAGAAGAAAACAAAAAAATATTTCACCTAGACGAAACTTGGCTATATGAAGGTCAATACTGTGACTAAATTTTGGCAGAATGAAAATATTAAAAGTTCAAGGCAAGCTTTTTTGGAAGAATTGTCCACAGGATTAAGACCGCCATCTGCAAAAGGACATCGACTTATCATAACCCATATTGGAAGTTCTGAAGGCTTCCTGAAAGGTATAATACTGATGTTCCAATCTAAGAATACAGGAGACTATCACGAAGACATGAATGCCAATGTCCTTGAAGAATGGTTAGAGCAAATGTTGGATCTTATACCAAGAGATGCAATAACTGTATTGGATAATGCAAGTTATCACTGTAGGCTGAAGGAAAAATTACCGACAAGTGCGTGGCGTAAAAGTGAAATAACAGAATGGCTAAGTTTGAAATTTCCATTAGATTCTTTAAAAAAATAACTATTGGTACTAGCCAATTAAGATAAAAATTCATTCAAAAGAGAAGTAGTCGATGAAATGGCAAAGTTACGAGAAATATCTGTGCTTAGACTCCCTCCTTACCAGTGCGAATTAAACCCGATCGAACTTATATGGGCTCAAATAAAGACAGATGTCGCCAGAAAAAACACGACTTATAAAATGGTGAATGTCAAAAGACGCTTTTGATGAAGCTATGGGTAAAATCAGTGCGGAAAAGTAAAAAAAGTGTATCGATCATGTTATAGTTAAACCAAATGTGGCAGGTAGATATATCTAATAATCGAAGAAATGGTTGAACCGCTTATTATAAACGATGTTAATAAAAGTTCACTTCCGAATCGGACTATGATTAAGTCATAACGACAAAGTGTTATTCGATTTTTGAAAATGCTGTGTTTGTAAGATTCTATATTATATCTTGTTTTTGTATTTATGTTATGTAAAATAGTGCCATCCATTGTTATTTATTAGTTAATGCGATTTTTTAAATGTTTTCATATGTTGTAAATACCTAGGTATACAGGGTGTTTTAGAACATGTGGGCCATCTCTCGGATTCATATAGATTAAGTGAAAATAACATCCCGAGTTCATATCATTTTTTTTCCTAAGAGCCCCCCTCGAGGAGATATATTATGCCCTTAAAGGCCGGTTCTGAAAACTAGTTTTTTATTGATAGCCTTTGAATTGCCCTGTATATTTCAAATAAATTTTAGTATGATGTACATCAAGGAGAGATTCATTAAATAAGCCTAATAATAAAAGGTATAGTTCATTCTGTGAGCCAGGGACGGACTAGCTCGGGCATAAATAACCTTACATTTTTGGCAGGTGTCATGCTACCGGAATTTTAATTATATTTTTGGATAGCTTACGCATTTGAACGCAAAATAGATACTCTCTGTATATTTTGATAAGTTGTACCGTTTTCGAGAAAAATCCACTTAACCGTTAATTTGCTTTAAAACGTTTAATTCTACTCTCGATCCTACTTGAACCCGTTTAATGTTTTTTCGAAACAGAAGTCTTTGTTAAATTGTCACGTCATAATATGATTTTAAGATTCAAAAGGTTATCAATACAAAACTAGTTTTTAGGGGCATATATCTCCTCGAGGGGGGCTCTTAGGAAAAAAAATTATATGAACTTACGATATTATTTTCCCCTGATCTATGTAAATCCGAGAGATTGCCCACATGTTCTGAAACACCCTGTATATATAATATAATACAATTTTAGAATAAACCTGGTTAACAAATGTCCCAATAACAATGGTAAATCTCCAAATATAACAATAGTTTGCGATAAATTCAGGGTGGACCTATCTAAAGAATGCTCATTATTTGGATCGTTTAATGTAAACACAGTAGATTTTAAGGGATGGTGTTTAAATTGTTCTTGATCCCCCGGTATGCGTTTTGCATATTTAATGAGCATTTATTACTTCGCGCCATTTAAAGATAGACTATAGGTATAAGCAAGAATAAATAAATTGAATACAATTTATTACAGTTTAAATAATAAAAGTAAATAAAGTAATTAGTATGTGGACTTCTTTTAAATGGCATAAAAATGTCACTAGTATAAGCAAGAATAAATGAATTTAATACATTTTATTGAATGATAAATAGTAAAATTAAACAAAACAATTTCATTAATTCTTTCTTAATGTCATAAAAATGTCATTGGTACGTTTAAGCAAAAATAAACAAATTGAATAAAATTTATTGAATTTTTAATAATAAAATCAAATGAAATACTTTTATGGGCTCCTTTTCAATGTAAAAAATATCATGGGTAGATGTAAGTAAGCAAAAACAAATATATTAAATACAATCTATTTAATGCTAAGTAATAAAATATAACTAAATAATTTCATGAATTCCTTTTAAATGTTATAAAGATTTCATTAGTACCTACTTATAAGCATAATAAAATAAACTGAATACAATTTATTGGATTTTGAATAATAAAATTAAATCAAATAATTTCATGGGCTCCTTATAAATGTCATAAAAATATAATTAGCATAAGCAAGAATAAATAAATTTAATACAGTTTATTTAGTGTTAAATAGTAAAATTAAATGAAATATTTCCACTCCGTTTAAATGTTTTAGGAATGTCCTAGCTACTTTGGTTAGGTTAAAATGTATTCTTCTGGTAATGAGTAACATAAATTGCATTGAGATGTCAAAAGAAAACATGATGCAAAGCAAAGCATACAATAAAAGTAACGTAAGAAACAGTACAAGATATTTACAAAATATTGCAATTTTCTAATGGAGTAACTTCATAACAGGCAGATATATATTTCCGGTAGAACCAGATCTAATCTGGCATTTACGGGTTTGCGACATAAATTTTTAACAAAGGTAAGTATCGATACCTACTTCAATAAAATGTAAATACTTCAAAAAAGCCGCTATAAAAAAAATACAAAAATCCCTATTAGAAGCAATTAATTCAAAAAATTTAAATGTCCCTGGCATCGCATAACTAGTTTCCATAAGTTTTTATGTTTTTATCAAAACGATGACGCGACAATACTGACTGATTTTAAAAATATAAAATGTTACACTTTAAAAATAAGTAACGAGTGATTATTAATTATTTTGCTCAAGGGCGGCTGTGACCCAGTATACATAGTGTAGCAGTAGCGCGTAGATTAAATCATAGGGCGAATTTGCAAGAAAGCAGCGTTGTCACGTTGAAAACCTAAAATAATGTTTTTTGACGGTTTGTAATATAAAATCCTGAGCTATCTTACTTTGAAAGCCTACTTTATATGGCCGCCTCCTACTTCTAGACACCTTCTGATGTTTCTTCTTACCCTCAGAGACACATTAACCAATACGTTTGGAGAATTATTAATTTCGGCAATTTTTTCTGAAATCCTTCGTTTAAGATCATTTATATCCTCAATTGGTGTTCGATAAATGGAGTTTTTTATAAAAGGCCACAAGAAGAAATCGCAGGGTGTTAAATCGCAGGAACGAGGTGGCCATATTTGTTGCGTATTTCGGCTTATAACTCTGTTTTCAAAAAATTCACTTAAAAAATTTAAATTTTCTCTGGTTACATGAGGTGTAGCGCCATCTTGTTGGAAGTAACCTTCCCGCAATTCATCATCGTGAAGCTCATTAATAAATGTTGTCAGAATTTCGATCCGATATCTCTCAGCTGTAATTGTGCCATCAAAGTAAATTGGGCCTACTACTCTTCTAGAACTAATTGCTGCCCACACACCAACTTTTTGAGGATGAAGAGGTCTTTCTACAAAAACATGCGGATTTTGCGTATTCCACATTCGCATATTTTGTGAATTAACATAGCCTGATAAATCAAAATAAGCCTCATCGGTAAAAAATGTTTTTTCAAAAGCACCACTATTTTCTTCTTGAAAATTGTTTAAAAACCATTCACAAAAATTAAGTCTTTGGGGAACGTCATTGGGAAGGAGTTCATGAATAGCCGTAACACGATAAGGGTTTAGATGCAGATCCTTTTTCAAAAGTGTTTGACATGTACTGTAGCATAAATCCGTTTGCTGAATTTGTTGAGATAAATGCCTAATAGAAGTTGAAGGATTATTTTCCATAATTTGTCGCGCTTCTTCAATAACCTCATTCGATCGTTTCGTTGGTCTTCCAGCCCCTTTTTTATGTTGAACAGAACCAGTCTGACGAAATTTATCAAATAGGTATTGTGACCCAGTACGAAAAGTATTAAAGGTCACCGCAACATCAGGAAACTCGGTTCGAAATTCATCAAAGCAGTCATGCGTAGAGTAATTCCACACACCGCCTATTTTGTTTCCATTTCTAAAAAAACTTTCAACAATAAAAATTTTTTGTGCTTCACTAAACATTTTTACTGTAGAACTTTCAATCCGGCAACAAAGCTTCACCAAAACTTGTTACGCTGAAAAATAAAAAAAAAATAAAAAATTAAATCATATCCTGCAAATAGCACTTTATAATAGTCAAAAGACGACTCCCCGGAGAAATATTAGTTAAAGCAATAGTAACCTACCTTCAAATAACTGCAAAAATTACAAAATTTCTCCAATTTTTAACCTTTACAAATACACAAATTCAAATAAGACGTAAATGTCATAAAACAATCATGTCATCTTATCTACGCAGTACGGCCATGATGCTTTTAAAATGCATGGCCTCCCTTGAGCAAAATTATTAAAAATCACTCGTTATATTTAATCGTTTATTTCATTCACTAAATTAAAAGTAGGGTCTTACCGGGTTTGGAAAGTATTTAAATAGTATATTAAAGTATAAGTGGATATCAAATGTTTTAAAGACCAGGTATTCACGAATACTTTACATTTTTTTTATCGGTACACTTTGAAATCATGAATAATTTATTGGGAGTACCATTAATGGAAGTGCAACCAAGCTATGATAACTTAAATAGTGAAGTTCGTTCCCCGATCGTGTAATATTTCAACCAGTCGTTGATGGCGCTATTGTAGGGATTTAGTTTTATAAGGTTGTTTATGTCCTAACCAATAACGTTGGTAGGAACTGTGCTACATTTAATAACCTGTTTGTTTGTTGTATTGTTATGTATAGTTGTCAAAATTTATTATTTAATGTCATGCTGTCACAAACCAACGAAATAAATTAATAAATTTATTTCGGTGATTTGTGCATGCTGTGTTCTAGTTAAATCAAAGAGTAACCCAACTAATTACTCATTGGTTAAATAAAGCATATTTCTACGATCTGAAAGATTTGACACTTATCAGAACTCTCACAAAGCTGCTTAAGAATGGACCCGTTGGAAACTACGATTTTATTATCGATTGTAAAACGTATGAAGAAGCTGTTAAATCTCTGGATACTACACTCAGTTCCAAAAAAAGTGACGCACCTAATTTTTGTTGCAACTTTGAAGCTTTGTCATTTCCGAACAAATGGACCGATTTTTATTATCTTTCCATTTGTTGGTAGGTAATTCCGTTACCTTTAAGAAAAAAATAAACTGGTAGACATTTTTTCAAAGCCCCCTGGATGATAGTGGAAAAACTCAAGCCATGTTATTTTCTTAATTTTTGACTGACCCTGTGCGTTCATCAAGTAAATGTATAGAAAGCGCTTACACTCTATATGAAAGTCGCTTCTTTTACGAGCATTTTGATTTTTTGTTCATTAATTTATCTCTAAAATTGTCCGAATTACTGCTTTTTTGCTGAAACCTTGCATATTACCAACTTTATGAATTTGTCGAGAAACAGTTTTTAACAGATACGAATTTTAAAAACATTTTTATTAAACACAAAATTATAAACTAGGATAACTGCTTAATACCGTGTATTGCCTCCCCTAGCAACTATAAGAGCTTCTCATCTACGCGGCATACTAGAAATTGGGTTTCTTATAGTTTCCATTGGTATACGGTTCCATTCTTCCACTAATGCATATGCCAATTCTCAGAGATTTTCAGCAGGCCTTTGGCGAGAATGTACCTTTCTCCCTAGTTCGTCCCACAAATGTTCTATATGATTCATATCGGGGCTTCTGGCAGGCCACTGTAATGTGGTGATATCCGTAGCTTCTCAGAAGTTTCAAACAATTGCTGCGGTGTGTGGTCGGGCATTATCCTGCATCAATATAATATTATTGCCCACTAACTGTGCATGAGGTAAGAACATACTGCTGTAAAATGTCAATATAGTCATCGATTGCCTCAATGGAAAAACATGCAGGGGTGTCTTTTCATTCATTGAAATCCCTCCCCACACCATAACCGACCCACCATTATAACTTTCACATTATGTTATTAAATTCTGATTAAACCTTTCACCTGTCCTTCTCCATACTCTTTTTCTTCCATCCACCATGTTAAGGCAATACCGTGATTCATCCGTAACCAAGACATTCGACCATTCACGAATATTCCATTGTCCATAATTTTCAACGAAGTTTCTTCTAGCAGCACGATGTTTTGGCAGGTCTCCTAGCTTTCAAATTAACTTCGTTTAGACGTCGACATACCGTTTGCTTACTTATCGTAACACCCCGAATTTGGCGAAGATCTTGCTGAATATTTACCGCAGTATTTGATCGATCACGTAATATCCTCAATCTCAAGAAGCGATCATCTCTTGGAGAAGTTTTTCGAGGGCGACTAGAACCAACCCTTCGAGCAGTGCTTTCTGTTTGGTCAAACTTGTGGATTGCTTTACGAGCAGTTGCTTCATGGACACCCACTGCACGAGCGGCGTAACGTTTACTAAAAGTAACTAATGCTGCTACTTGTTCTGAACTTATTTGAGGCATTTTATGTAATTTTAGCCACTAAAACTTTTATAATGCAATTGACTTTTTTAATGACACGACGACAAATGGTCAAATATGGAGTAATTGCGATGGCAAGAGCAATTGTTTTTTGAAAGGCAATGTGACCCTACAATAAATTACATTTGTGGGATAAACGTAAGGTTTCAGCAAAAAAGCTGTAATTCGGACAATTTTAGAGACCAATTAATGAACAAAAAATCAAAATGCTCGTAATAGAAGCGACTTTCATATAGAGTGTAAGCGCTTTCTATACATTGACTTGATTAACGCACAGGGTGAGTCAAAAATTAAGAAAATAACATGGCTTGAGTTTTCCACTATCATCCAGGGGGCTTTGAAAAAATGTCTACCAGTTTATTTTTTTCTTAAAGGTAACGGAATTACCTACCAACAAATGAAAAGATAATAAAAATCGGTCCATTTGTTCAGAAATGACAAAGCTTGAAATTTGCAACAAAAATTAGGTGCGTCACTTTTTTTGGAACTGAGTGTATTTTCATCAAATCTAAAAACGAAGTTCCCAGACACTGTTTGACAATTAAAAAACAACAGCCTGGTGAGACAATATGTAAATATTTGCAAGAATTAAAACAAATTAGAAAGGATTGCAATTTTAAGGCAGTATCTGCTGATGAAAGCTGCAATGATTATGCATACGAGATTCTTTTATTCGTGGATTGAGTAGTTTAAATCATATTCGACACCGTTTAATGGAAAATAGTATATTGTAACTCCAAGACGCCGCGAATCCAGTCCAATCGTTAGAAGCTGCACAGAAAAACTCAGAAGGTTATATTTCATGTTATCATCAAGTTTTATAAATTCTGTAACGTCCGGAAGTACAGAAACACGGGAAAAACTTTTGAAGAACAAATTTCTTCTGCTTATAAATTCTGTGAAAAGAATTAAAACATTTACGTAGTTTATGCGCTGTAAGAGATTCCATTTACAATGGATGTGGTAAACGTGGATACTTTTCAAAGGGATGCTTCTTCAGCCTCAATTTTACCTCCAAACTATTTGCAGCTGCTCCAGAGAGTTTAAGTAAGTGCCTAATCAAAGTTAAAATAAATAATACTGTTAATGAACTATAAATTTTAGTTCTTAAACAATTTTTTTGTTTACTTTAAGAACTGATTTTAATATTATCCAGGTTTTGAAGGGATAATTATTATCTCATTGTTGTTTTTTGTTTAAAACCTATTTATGTAGATATCTGATATTAATAAAGCTTGTCGCCATATTAGGAACGTTGTCATAACTTCCTTTTATTCTTCCAAAATATATTAACTTTAATTCAGAATTTTCGTGCTTTTAACTTTTTCGCCAAAGCACGAAAATTTTAACTCTAAAGTTATAAAATTTAAATTTTCGTGCGTGGCGCCGACCCGCTGTCACTGCTACATTTAGTTCTTCAACCAGTCGCGTATAGCGCTATTAGGGAACCAATTTAGTATGTTAAGTTGCCTATTTACCCTCCCATAAGCGCATCTCCATAGTCTATGAGTGCAACCTCATTGACTTCCGAGAATATAAGCAGTATTAATTTGAACAGCATTTTCTCTGATTTAAAAAACCGAAGTATTAATATTTTAAACAATACCTACCAACTCCACTTTTCACATTTATTTAAAACATTAAGATTTTTAATATTTGAATAAAGCTGTTCGAACATTTGTTAGAAATATTTTATTTGACGTTAAAAGGTACTTCTGTCAGATCAATAATTAAAAAGTTGACATTTAGACTTCACGTTTGTCGGGTTGTTGATGTTGCCATGGTAACTTTTAAACTGTATCAAAATATTTTTTTCCACTACTAACCTATAACATCGCCATTATTGACCGATTATTAACGCTAGAAATCGTTTTTCTCTACCTTATAAGTCATTATTGACCATGGTCAATAATAAGCCATTGAAATCTATTATTGACCGATCTTTGACCTTAACCGAATTTTGTTTGAACGCAGGTAACTTGATTTTTTAATTCTATAACATCAATTCATTGTGGTTAGGCAACCAGATAATTATCAATACATAATAGATTACTTGATATTGTAAAATATCGATACAATCAACATTTTTTCTGCTTCCATCCTTAATTCGGGAGGTGTACACATAATATTATCACTAACATTTTCTTCGCTCATTTAAAAAAAAAACGCAAAACTCGTGAAATCTCATGACACAAATGAACACAAATTGACATTGACAAAGCCACCTGACAAAACAACAAAATATTTTGCCAATTCCAAAGCGCAGGTAACTTGATTAAAAAATATACTTATACCTACCTATAATTTTTTATAATAATTATTAATACTATAAAGATAAATGTCATATAAAAGTTTGTAGTAGTGGAAAAAATAATATATTAACCACGGTTTAGACAGCTTATTATAGCCCTCGCGTCTTAAATCCCTCGTCACTTCGCTCCTCGTGATTTAAACTCGCCGCTCGGGCAATAATGATGGCTGTCTAAACCTTGGTTAATAATATACTATTTTTATTTTGGTTTCATTATAATCTCTACTTTACGCATGCTAATAATAACTTAATGAAACTGAAATTTGATTTTTTTAAAGTTGAAATTGATATTATTTATCTAATGTGATATTCTGATGACGGATGGTATGTCAAGTTGCGACCATTAATAAAATCTCTTTTTTGAGTTATGTATGTTTGGTTGCATAAACAGGAATACAAAAATTAAAGTAGGTATTAAAAAATGTAGACATGGGATATTTTCTTTATAAATATGGATTTTTACTGAAAAATAGTGCAAAACAGAGAATACAGTAAAATGTGGAAGTATTATAAATCTAGTAGCGTTCTTCTCCTGTTAAAAGGAAGCGTGCACTTTATATAACTCGTACAATAATATACTGTTTGAATCTCCTTGTACCTTGCATACTTACAATTTTATGAAACAAAATTATTGGCAACCAACTTGAATAAAATTATAATTATAATACTCCTTGACCCCTAAGGTATGAAAATGGAGAGCATAATTTCTAATTAAAAATGTTAATTCGATGTATTGTAAGTAGGTACAATGGAAATTTAAATAAGAATTGAGGCAAATTTTGTATAAGTATTTAAATAGTTAGAAGTTTTTTTTTGTAGTAAATTATGATTAAAATATTGGTTATTTAGTCGAATTAAGTAAGTTTAAGTTAGTTCACAAATTTTGTCAACATGAAATACTCATTAGACGAGAGATCACAGATTGTTACCATGTATTACAAAAGTCAAGAAAACCCAAAAGAAGCAAGAAGAAGATGTATTGCACATTTTTTATAGAAATATATCCGTAAATACCATTTTAAGGATAGAAAACCTATTTGAGACGTCTATTGAGATCTATTTTAATAAAAACTTTTTCCATGATCTTCTCAATATTTTGCTTTCTTTGTTGGTATACCATGTTCTTTAGATAGCCTACAAAGAAATGTGTCTAAAAGGGAGGGGTTACGGCTATTGTGTGGCCAAGGAATGGTTCCATTACGTTCAATCCATACATTATGGCGTTGATTTTCTTGACTTTTGTAATATAGTAGAGTCTCGTCGCTATAGTGAACATACTATATAATGAACTATCCACTCCAGTGAACACCCAAATATTAACATCAACCTATGAATAGCAAGCAAATAAAACCTCGCTAGAGCAAAATTGTACAGTGTACACATACAAATAAAAAACGTAAAACTAATAACGATCCTGATGAGGAAGAAGAAAATATCTCTTTAAGTATTCTGAAATTACGATTACATGACGAAGATCCGGAATACGCAGAAACTAAAATTATGAACACCTTGAAGGTCATGTTAACTGCCAAAGCGGACACCGGTGTCTGCAACAAGAGTATAGTCTCAGGCCATGGCAGAGACCTGCAGAGGCTGCTTTACATTTAATTCCGCTGTGCCAGACAGACACAATGTAGTGGCTTGATATGTTAGGATATTAAGTGTGCCACGGCCCTGCATATGACGTTCCCAATGATGGTTTTTGTGTTGCATACCTATATCAAAGGTATTATATGATGTGTGTCTGCTTTTGTGTCTGCAAAGACCTACTAAAACCACTTTTTAGATCTTGGTATCACGGGGCCATGGCAGACACGAGACAACGACTGCAGTAAATTCAAAACAGGGATAAAACTGAAAATATTTTTTTCGAATTACAACATTTTAAAAAGCATAAGAAATAATATTACATTTGAGTAATTTTATGATAAACATTAAAACACTCTAAACAAAATCTAGGTTTATTATCGCAATCATCGCAATATGTTGTCACTTTTCTAATTTTACTTTTTGGAATTATTCCCTTAGCCTTCTTCTTGTAACGCCCTTTACAATATTTGCGCCCAACGCGGCAAGTTCCCGTTTTTTTTTTTAAAGAATGGTTTCTCAAGCGATTATCTCGAAGAACTTCTGCTTGAGAATCTCCCCGGTTTTACGTAAACATCAACCATAGCTTGCAAATTGATCGGATAAATCGATAGATGACTTTCCTGCATTGTAATCAACAATCACTTTAGGCTTCACAATTTCTGTTCCTCTCTTTATTACTTTCACTGTTTCATCAGTGTGCTTTGTAGAAAGCATTAATACATCTCTTTGATCTCTCCATTTAAATATCGTTATGCCAGAATTATCTTCTCTGGCTACTATTTCTCCCTTTTGAAGTTTTTTTCCTCAATGTTCCCAACAAATGTGTTGAGGAGTTAAGAAGTGTTTTTGCCAGTGGTTTGAAGAAATTGTCTGTCACGATAGTTCTACCATAATTTAGGAGAAGTTCACTAAGCTGTAAAACAACGTTAGTTGGAACAGCTTCCTCTGTCTGATTCTTTGCCCGAATAAATTTCAAAAATCCATGTGTATCCCTTGTCGCAACATAATTTGAAAAGTTTGACTCCGTACTTATGGGCCTTCTACGGTATGTATTGTTTCATGATAAGTCTTCTTCTAAATGGGATAAGGCTTTTGTCGATGCAAACTGTTTCTCCTGGTATGAAAGCTGATTGGCTGTTTATTATGAATTGATCGACAAGTGGTTGCACTTTGAACGTTGTACTTTCTTTCATGCTTTCGTCTTCATTATCGGAAAAATGTAGCATTGATAGTAAGAGTTCAAATCGATTTCTGGACATTGTGCAATATCGTTATAATACAAACGATCAGTACTCCAATTTTCTGTTACTTTTGGCATTTTTACAAGCCCCATATACCCCAAAAGTCCAATAAACTTTTAATTTCGGTTTTTGTAGTAGGTTCTTAAGCATGTTTTCTTGAAGATCTCTGAATGCCTTTACCCCGAGTGAGGCACTGAGTCGCAAACACATTGGTTTCTTCCACAATTTGTTCCAAAATATTGTTGTCTATAAATACTGAATAAAAATCTATTGGTGCTCCGACTTGCAATACAGCAAGCAGAGCTTCATTTATTCCTTTTTTTCCAATAAAGGAGAATTGTTGCTGTTTTTCCTCAACAGGTTCAAACGGTCCCTCACATATATTTAGTTGAGGCCGAGGTTGAGGTGCGCTAATTTCGATTTTATCAAGACTAAACTCTACTTCATTCTCCGTCGTAAGTTCGCCTTCGTCCTCCTCTTCAAACCTAATACAGTCTTCACGTGGTGGTGAATATTTTACGTATCCGGGCCCATTATTACTGTTATCAGAACTTCCATCCAAGTCCGAAGGTACATAATATAGCGGATCGCGAGAATCTTCCGATGTGCGTATGGATCTGAATTTAAAAAAATATAAAATAGAATTTTTAAAAATTTACATTGAAAATTATTATTGGAAAATACAAACTTCAATATTTGCGGTATGATTAGTTGTCACCTACCTGGTGGGCTGGAAGAACCATTCTCAACCACAAGCTTTAAAATATTGGCTCCTCTGCTCATTTTCGGTGAACACAGTACCACATTTGAATAAGAACTGACAAGTAATCACATCAAACGTTGAAACAGCGATAAATGACTAACACAACAGTGCAAGCTGCGACTCGCAAGACCGTGTCTGCATGTTAAGAAATGTCTGCTGATTGTGTTTGCTGTGGCCCCCACATACATGTTTTGGTGTCTGCAAATTGTGTATGCTATGGCCTCATGAAACAACTTGCTAGAAAAAATGATTAAGAGGGCCAAGGCAGACACCGCCGGCGTCTGCTGCACGTTTTTCCAAAGAAGTAGTGTAAATTTTGAGATTAAAAAATATGAAGATACTCTGTTATACAATTGATCAGTTGAAATCCAAAAGTGATAATGGCCTCTGGTGGCGTGAGGACCGCCAGTCAGAAAATGAGTAAAATGAAGAAATTGAAATTGATGATGAAGATAGTGACGTTGCTGCAAGTCCCATTGTATCAGACAAGTTGATTTCCACTGGTGAAGCATTGAAATCTTTAAGTACTGTTATTCAATGAGCTGAAGAAAATTGGAATAAACTGGAACATTATAGTGTACCTGCTCTTCGAGACCTGAGAGCTAAATGGATTTAACGAAGCAAAGTAAATTAACAGATTTCTTTCATCCTACGAACTAATTTTATTTTACGTTGTTTTTTTTTATTTCTATTACATACATATACATTTGTACATCCATGGCGTAAGTCGTTTGTTTTTGGTTTGGTTTTTTGGTGAGATTTTTGAATTCTACTATAAAAAAATACATCAATTGGCTATTTTGGGTTTTTTCAAAAAAACAGAGAATGTCAAAAATAAGTCCCTGTTCAGTCCTTGTTGAAACACCCTGTATCCATATGAAAATAATATTTATTCGATTCACAATCTTTTTTGTGGCTAAAACTTTGTCTGTCCCGTTTCAATTCTACCTTAGTTTAGTTTAGGTTAGTGTACGCTTCAGCAAACATACATTCTATACGTTTTTTTTTCAATGGTGTTATCAAAAAGCGCTACACATGTTAGTATCCATTGCGCGAAAAGATAGTCAATCCGAATTTGCATGCGTCTCTTTCTCGCTCGCGATTATGTCACAATATGTTATTTTATGATCAACTGAAACAAGTGGAGGCATTAAATTGATTTTATTGCCCCCTCTTTATCGTATGCAACCAATAAGAAGGGAGGATACAATTGAAATATAGGCGGGGAACAATTCTTTCTACTGCCAATCAAATGTTAACTTGCATGCGAGGGGATTAAGGTAATAAAATGTTCCCCTTTTAAATAGAGCCCCACCACTGCGCTAAGGTTATTATTCTTGTACAGCTAATTAATTCCTTGCTGCAACGTGCTGCTAGGGATAAGTCAATTTCCGTTTAATGGCCCATTGTTTTCCGTATTCTGCATTTGTCTTGGTGTGGGATTTAAATTGCTAATTAAAAAAAATTAATTATCCGGTTTGTAAGTTTGTTTTACAAACAAAGTGTTGTTATATCATAATTTACAATCACTGTTAATGTGTTAATTAATAATTTTAGTAGGTACTGCAACGGAAAACAGCAATAAACATGCGTCAAAGTAGACATTTACGGCGTGTGCAAAAAAAAAACCTTTCTAGAAATATATTAATACTTTAACTACTTAGTTGTTTTCTGATTTTAATATAAATTAGCCTGTGAACTACAGAGATGTTTCTAGAAATCGTAATTTTAATCTGCTCAATTTAATCGCTTAACACCAAAAATGTTTCGAGCTCAAAAATAGCTATTTCCGAAATTTTTGGTCTTGCTAAACACGAAAATCACCATGAAAAATTCAGATTAGCTCTTGTTTTAAATATATACAGTTTTGGGCAAAACATCCATGTTTCATTTCCAACATCGATGTTTTTAACACCGATGTTTTATTTTCGATCTTTTTGATACCATCGATGTTTATTTTAAGCGTTGGAATCCTTAAAATGTTTTTTGAAGTTACCCTTCAAATTAGAAACTATTTTTATATTATGATATTTACTGTCCTCGGGTTCCAATGGATTTCGAGATATCTTTTTTGAATAAATAGAGAAATGCTTGGCATCGCGGTTGATTAGGTTTTGTTCCCAAAACTCAAGCTTTTTGATAAATGCTGTTATATCAGAAATCATTTCCGCTCTTCTTTGTCTCTCCCCTGAAGCTGCTAATTTTTCTGTAATGTCCACAAGAAAACCAAAATTTCTAAGCCAGGTTGCATTTTCCAGTTCCCGAATCGATTCATCGCGTTGTATAAAATATTGAACTATGGCAGACAGGACATCATTGAAACGTTTCAGCACTCGTCCTCTACTTAACCATCCGACTTCAGAGTGAAAGTGAAAAAGTAGCTCCCCGTATTTACAGTCAACTTCATCGGCCAAGGTTTTGAATAATCTTCTTTGTAACGCTTAAGCTCTATTCTTGTTCACAGTTTTTGCTACCAATTGCATAACGTTGTTTAGTTTTAAAAAATTTCCACACCATGCTTGCTGATGGATAATGCAATGGTAACAGAGAAATTGCGGAAAACTTTCATCTTCACGGCATATCGCCACCAGACCCTTATCGCAACCCAGCATGGCTGGAGCGTCATCGGTTGTCAAACCTACCATTTTCGATATTGGAATTTTCTCAGAAGAAATAATATTTTTGAAATGAGAAAACAACTCCTGCCCAGTAGTATGTAATTTCAGTGGAATAAACTTCAAAAGATCTTCTGTAGTCGTAAAATCACTAAAAACCATCCTAACAAACACGGCCTTCTGAGAGGTGTCAACCACATCTGTTGATTCATCCAGTTGCAGTGAAAAATAAACACAGTTATCTTAGTCAGCTCTTAACTATAAAAAATATCAATACTCATTAGTTCTACTCGTCTCATCACTGTATTTGCATAGATTTTTTTAGCTGAAGCTATCTTGTCTTTATTTCTAAAGTTGGCAAATAACGAATCTGCTGCTTCTAAAAACACCTGTTTTATCATTTTTCCGTCTTCATAAGGTTTCCTCTTTTGTGCAATTATCTGAGACATACACACAAGTTTAAAAAGCTTAGAGATAATAATTATTTCTACCCCTATAGGCCAACGTAATGAATGAAGTAATATCAATCTTCTCAACATTTTTCTGTTAAGAAATGAATTGTCTGGATTCTTTTTAGCGTATTTTTTTAGATAATGCAATATTTTACCATTGCCTATAATTTTGAAACAATACTTTAATTCAGCAAAGCACAGATATATTTTTTTTAAATCACTATACCCATTCATAACATCAGTAATTAATTATTATATAGCTACACATATTTTATTTCTTACTTTCTGAAAGCTTTCTCAAATTTATTTAGCTGATGACCTCCCCAATAAACATCCGCGTAGAATCTCTTGTGTACAAATATTTAAATGATAATAACATTAATCTTTTTACTGCTTCTACTTCTTTCAGTTAATAATTGGACCCAACATTAGAGGCGATACCAAATCAAGTTTTTAATTTAATATTTTTTAATCTCTTGGTTTAATCTGACGTTTACAATTTTAATCTTTAGTTATACGGTGATTAACGAATTATCTATCCGTCTAATCCATGTCATCTGACATTGGTGTCAAAATAAAAAGGGATTAAAGCATTAGCATGCTAAAACCAATTTGGTTTGACAAAACATCCAATTATGCCCTAGATGTATTTTCCAAGAAAGTTAAATTATCTTACGGAAAATGTCCAAATCTGTTGTATGTTTTGTGGCTTGTTTTCTATAATAGGCAGGTATACGAACGCACTGACTTTTACTAATCTCATCCGAATATTGAATAAATATTAGGCAGTGGTGTTCCCACTAGGAGCTCACCTTTGCATGGAATTTTTCTTTTGTAAATAAATATCGATGTAGTAGTAAGTAAGTAATATTAGCAATTTATTTTAAACCGAGTAGTTATGTACCTAGTTAAATGCACTATATTAAGACAGCAGCTCTGATCAATTAAATCAATGGCTTAATTTGCAAACCCGGTGTCTCCAAAAATAGTAACTTTACAAGACGGCAAAAAAACGATTTTAATATGTGAGATTTCAGATATTTGCTTGGATTTATTATATGGAGATGGGATTAAATTAAAACACACTTTTATAAAGAAAAACACTTTATTTAACACACAATTTAGAGTTTTTATTATCAATGTCTCTTACTGCAATAATAATAATATTTGAAGACAAATCATATTTAAATAATAGTAAACATGAGAAAAAGATTTTCGTAATAATAAACAAAAAGCAACAATATTTATGATAATAGGTACGTAACTTTTCTTCAAACGGAATATTATATACAGGGTGCTTCCTAACTACGGTACGAAACTTCACAGCGTGATACGTAAGGTCGTTATAAGAAAAAAAGTTCCTATGAACATTTATGTCCAGAGTTGCTTCGTTTCTGAGATACAGGGCGTTGAAGTTTAAAAAAAACGGTCAAAAATATCCTTAAACCGATTTGGTTGAAATTTGGTGCAGTTATTTAAAGTAATAGGCCGCTTATTTAGCCCCATAACTAGATTGAAATTATTGGGTCCAGTCACGTCTCAGTGGGCACCACAGCCATGTATTATTGACAAGAAAAAGTATGCCACTGCCTTTCTTTTTAGTTTCTTTATTTGCTCAGATTAAGCAACTACAAATACAACTTTTTGGTCCCTTTTGTTTTTTCATATCTGGCTTCGTTTGCGAGAAAAAAAATAAAAATCACATTAACTCATAAAGCTATCCATGGACAACATAAAATAACAACCAAAAATAAGAAATAAACAATTTCGACCTTACAGTAAATGAGCAAGATGTCCACCTTCTGATAAAATGCACGACTGGTTTCAATAGGTTTACTTTTATTATGACATTTTTGGCTTACCACATCTGCTATGTATAACAAATTATTGCCAAGGCCAAATGAAGTACCTACCTAACTGCTTTGGAGAGCATCTGACAGTGCTGGTATTGTCATATAGTACAGTCAATCTGTAAAATTTGCGAGAAAAAAATACCATAAGCGATTTTATTTCATAAATGGTTAGGGGGGCATGTGATTAGCTTAAAACCAAATTGTCGCCCCCCCCCCCCCCTTGGGCGCTTGTGGGAAACTCAAAAATAATTTTGACTTGATCTTCCGCAAAAACGGTAAGTCGCAGAAAAATATTTTGTAAACAAATATTGTAGAAAACAATACTCTCCTCAATTTATCTCATGGAGTCACTGCGCTACGACTAAATGTGCAGAAAGCAAAGGGCGCCAAAGTCTCCAAAAATCACTTTCTCCTTATTTTCGACGCGAAAAATATTTTTTTGCTCAATCGCATAAATACAAAAGTTGTAGAGCCCAAAAAATCTTATAAATTGAGTCCGCGCTTTTTTTTACAATGCACGGTTACGGAGATATAGCGCCTGGAAGTACCAACGGAATGCGGCGTCTTAGCATTCTATTAATATTGACCCTTATCTGGCACAGTAATCACAGGAAACTGTCACGAAATAAAACAAATGAATATGGCAAATTAGTTTAACATGCAACCTTGGGTAACTTTAAGTAGAACATCCAGTATATTTTAGAAATATGTAATGCATTTTTTTTTAATATTAAAATTATAATAATATTATGTTGATATTTGCTCCAGCTGTTTTCGAGATATTTCAATTTAAAAATGCTGATTAAGTATACCACTGTTATATCAGATCACAGTTGCCATGAATGAACATACGATAAGAATATCAATAATTATCCGGCAGTCATTTATTGTTTGATTTTTTACTGATTATTGTATTGTTTTACCAAAGCGCTTTAAAAATATCAACAAATTTTAATCAAAATATTACTGATAATGTATGGTCATGAAATCAATTTAGTACATTTAACTCTACAAATATACTATTGTACTAGAGTAATAAAATTGCAAAAACAGCTTATTTGATAACATAGGTAACTACAGATTATTGACGTCACAGAAAGGCAGGCGTTTTGACCCACATTCAAAATGTTAATGGTAATTTTATTGTAATCTCGTAACACAATTAGAATTAGTTATTAACAATACTTGTATAAGGCCATTATACTGGTATTCTAACGTCGATTTGAAAATATTACTCCATTCTACGAGTTCTTATTACTCCATATCAAGATATATCCCCTAATTGTTTTAAAATATCAAGGGCATTTAACATTATTTTAAATTTACACTTTCCTATCAATTTCCTATCAATAATTTCTGTTCACTTTTGAGGTTGATTTAAAGCTAAGTAAATAAATCGCTCATAGTCGATGATTCACAGGGTGGAACCGTTTTGTCAATTCGCCTTAATGTAGGTATATTGATTATTCTATTCTATAATTATAATAAACTTGTGGAGAAAGACTTCGACTTTCCTTTCCTCTATAAAGCATTTTTAGCTGTGGCGTAGTGGTCATATTAGAAGTGAGGATCTGTAACAATAATGCTACGATCACAGGACATAAAACAAATGATGCTGCATTCGATTGGTACTTCCAGGCGCTATATCTCCGTAACCGTGCATTCTAAAAAAAAAGCGCGGACTCAATTAATAGGATTTTTTGGGCTCTACGACTTTTGTATTTATGCGATTGAGCAAAAAAATATTTTTCGCGTCGAAAATAAGGAAAAAGTGATTTTTGGCGACTTTGGCGCCCTCTGCTTTCTGCACTTTTAGTCATAGAGCAGTGACTCCATGAGATAAATTGTGGAGAATATTGTTTTCTACAATATTCGTTTATAAAATACTTCTCTGCGACTTACCGTTTTTGCGGAAAATCAAGTCAAAATTCTTTTTGAGTTTTCCACAAGCGCCCAAGGGGGGAGGGGGGCGCGACAATTTGGTTTTAAGCTAATCACATGCCCCCCTAACCATTTATGAAATAAAATCGCTTATGGTATTTTTTTCCCGTAAACCCGCTTTTCCATAACAGATTGATTGTAATAATATTATCAGTAAAATTCAGAGTTGTCAATTAGCAGTGATTCCATCATGAACAATAATTTTACTAACGCTGAAATGGCTGGCATGCACTTTATTTATGGTTTGGCAAATTCAAATGTGGAAGAAGCGCGGAGAATTTACCAGGACAGATATCCTAACAGAGTAACCCCTAAAACATTAAGAACGCTACATGCAAAATTATGTAAAACTGGGAGTTTAATAAAAATACAGGTGTAAATTGAGTAAATCTGTAGCATCAATCTCTTTAGAAAGGCCGTTATTTATTTTGATAGTTTGAGTACGATTGCGCAAGTAACTTGAAATCCATGACAACAGAGGGTCTCCTATACCATATAACCTCAGCTTGCTTACTAGAATATGGTGATCTACCCGGTTAAAGGCTTTTTTGAAATCAAGATATATCTATGGCGACGACTTGAGCTCCTATATCAATCACGGTCGACAAATATTGCGAAAAAATAATAAGTTAGTTTGTCAAGAGCGACCAGGCAGGAATCCGTGCTGAGATTTAGAAATAGTATCTTTTAGGTTATACAAAACCTGGTCAACAACTATGGATTCAAGGACTTTTGTCATGCAATTAAGACCAGATATCGGACGATAGTTGCTAACCTCACTTCTATCTCCGCCTTTGTGAACTGCGGTGACATACGCTGATTTCCAGAGATCGGGAAATGAACCTAAATTAAGGGAAATCTGAAAGAGATAACAAAGTGGCAAAGTTAGGGTCGGGCTACAGTTTTTAAAAAGAGCGGCGGGATGTCGTCTGGCCCAGCTCCCTTGTTTTCGTCAAGATTGATCAGTTTTTCAAATGCGACGGAACAAGTGATATCAACATTTGATAAATTCGTGTTATTAGTAGATGGAATATTATTTCCATCAGCGACTGTTGCGTTTGTGCCAGTAAACACCGATTGAAAGAAAGTCCGAAATAAATCAGCGATTGCTTGTAGGTCACTAGACGAGATATCATTATGTTTGATTTTTGTAGGATGTCAGACTTACGTTGACTTTTAGTGTAAGACCAGAAAGCTTTAAGCTGGATTTATAAACTCAAAAAGTTGGCGAGGTTGAGGTTCAGTTGGTGTTGAAAATAGGAGTTCAATTTAAACTAAAGGGAACACTCAAGTTCCATTTATACACTCGTTCATGTTGTTCATGTAAAGCTCGAGAGGTTCGAAAAGTTCCCGGATAGTTCGAGATAACCAATTTTTATGTTCGGAGTTCGGAATATCTAACCTCACCAACTTGATCATAACTTCAACCTCACCAACTTTTCGAGTTTATAAATTCAGCTTTATTGTTTTAATTGTCTCTTTAGAAAAATAGGTGGGGTACTTAAAAGCAGTAAAGTTAACTTTTGGAACAAACAAGTCAGCCACAACGTAGAGGTTCGTATGAAACATTTCTGTAGCAATATAGCTTCAAAATGGTCATTCAATTAATCATAATCGGCTTTTTGGAAATTAAATCTTGTAAATTGCAAATCCCATGCTATGTTGTCGTTATCCTCAACACCTTAACTATTATGATGAACAAGTTTTGCAAAAAATGCCATCTGAATGTCATCATTTTCATAACAATCATTTTTGGGAAAAAGAGAGTCCTCAAGCGATTATCGAAGGTCAAGTATCAGTTTACAGTAAACATGTGGGCTGAGATTGGAGACTATTTGGTGGGGAAATTGGAAATAATGATCTAGGAAAATATGGGAAAAAAACGAAAGAAACTTTAAAAAATTAAAATTGACACCCTGTATATCAAAAATTATGCCTTTTTAACCACACTTATGTGTACTTTTTTTCTATTTTGACGAGCACTGTCATTACCTAAATATCTGCGTGACATTCATTACACCCTGTATAATATTATATTAGTTTCGTTAATGCCCTCAAATTTGTTTATATTATATTATCTTGTGTGTCAATTAAGGCGCTAGTGATCAAGAGTTGACTTTTTGTTAATCCTAACTGAATAGACCAGGAATAAATACTTGGGCGTTTCGCACGTGCCTGTCGAGTTGATTGGCTTAAATTTAAATCTCATCAGGTGTTGAAAATTCCATTCGGCCCTTTTGCAAGGTGTGTGTTCTGAGATGAGTGACGGATTAGGATACCCAGACATCAAAATCCAAAGGTATACAAGACAAATTCCCTGGAGGTTCAAATAATTTGCATGTTTATGAAATCCTTTTTGACAACAAAACAAAAATTTTAAAGATAAACACTTAAATTTGTAAATTCTACCTTGGTGGGCTATTTGAAGCGTTAAAATGAGGTAAGAATTTTCGTCTTATACCTACAAGATGGGATATAAAAATATTTTTAAAATTCTCACAGTTTCAAATAGAAATATACAGGGTGGCCACCAACTAAGCGTCGGTCCATTTACCAAAACCAATAAAATATATTATATATATTTATTGTATGGGTTGATTAAGGGCACGTGTTTTGAAATTATCTTAAAATATACAGGGGTTCTCAAAAGAAAGTAACGTGCCAAAGTTTTAAAAATTTAAATGATATAACCCGTATATCATTGCATATTTCGATTATGTGAAGTAAGGCAAGTAACTGTTATGTTTCCTATAGTTAAGTTGTTGAGATATTAAACTATTTTTGAAAATGTCGACCGCAACATTTAAAGACTGGTTTGCTTTAGGCATTTAAAATAGATGTATAAAATTGTATTAATAAATTAGTAAAATTATTAGGCTTAATACTAAAATAAAGACATTTTAATAAAATTACACAGGGTATCAATTAACCAAGTAACTTTTTTATTTTAGATTAGATTTAATAACTTTATTGGATTAGGATTTTAATTACTTTTTAATACTTTTACTTAGGTTAGGTACTAAGGTTACCTATAAATATCTCTAAATTGTCCGATATTGATTTTGCAGAATTTTTTAATGGATTTGGTGTTTTACCGTGTAGAACCAAAAGTTGTATTTTGTCCTATAAATATTTCTGACAACTTTGTGGAAACTTAAACAAGTAAGTAACACTTATAATGTGAATTGCTTCCTCATGCTGTGATATCTCCTGCCAAGCGACGGGGTACGGATTGAGTACAGTTGGTGTTTACCCTTAGAGGAATTTTTTTCTACTTTTCAATATTAGTCATTCGAAGATCTGAAATGGCTTCTAGTTATCGGTTGCGAATAAGCCTTCCTAACATGTCCCACACATGCTCAATCGGGTTTAGATCAGGGCTAAATGGAGGCCAATCTAACGATTAGTTACGTATGGATGGCGTCTGAAAGTAAATCTTGTTACTAACGAAAGCATGATCATAGTTACCTGTGGATGGCGTCTGACAGTGAGAAATCCCGTAATTAATTTCAAGCTGTCAGTTTTAAATTTTAATATTTTGTTGTAAAACTGCTAAAAATTGTCCAGTTCGGATAGTGAAGAAGAAACTATTTGTACTCCTCCACATATAATTAAAACAGCAAATCAAGCTACAGCAGATTTATTACCCGATATATCTAAAAAAGTGTATGAACTTTGTTATAGACGACTTATAACCTGGTGTGACACAAAGTTTGTTAAGAACATTACTGAAGACGTCTTTCTAGCGTATTTAAAAAAACAATAATATATACTAAAGCCATCGACCTTATGGTCAGAGTATTCAATGTTAGAGGCTGTTAAAGTTTAATCAATAAAAATGTGGAATATCGATATCTTACCAATTTAATTCCATTTTTGAAGAAACAGTCGGTAGGATACCGTCCCAGGAAATCAAAAAATTTTACCAGACTGGAATTTGACAAATTTGTAATTGAAGCTCAAGATAACAAAAATCTAATGATGAAGGTAACACATGCAAATGATGTTCATTTTTAGCTTTAAAATTACTTATGTCTTGCTACAGATAGTTGCAGTATTTGGCATTTCAGGAGCATGCCGCAGGGACCAGTTATAAAAACTGATATTCAGCTCTAGGATTTTCAACAATTGCCTAAACGCCCTAGAGTCGGTCCATGTATAGTAAATAAAAAAAAATAATTCTTAACTATTAGGATTTTATTAAAAGTAAGAATGCGGATTTGAGTGTTGACAATACAGTGCAAATTACAGCAGATATGCTTAACGCTGGGGAAACAACAATATATAAACTTTTAAAAGAATAAAAGAGTGTTGGCGTGAAACCTCCAAAAACTTCTAAGGGACGACCAAAACTTGAGCTGGATGACGTTTTAGTGCAGAGAATAAGACGGAATGCTCATAGTTTCTTTAAAAAAAAGAAATTTTCACGCTGGACAAAATTTTTTCCTCAATCCGAGAAGACAAGGACTCCCCATTTAGGTATGTATAAAAATACGCTTTGGAAATTATTAAAAAAAGTGGGTTTTCGGTGGAAAAAGCATAATAGGCAATCGATTTTAATAGACAGAAGCGATTGCTGGAGAAGGAATTACTTAAGCACCCGAAAAACCAGAGAAGAAAACAAAAAAATATTTTACCTATAGACGAAACATGACTAAATAAAGGCCACACTGTGACTAAATTTGGCAGGATGAAAATATTATAGTTCAAGGCAAGCTTCTTTGGAAGGATTGTCCACAGGATTAAAACCGCCATTTGGAAAAGGACATCGACTTATCATAACCCATATTAGAAGTTCTGAAGGCTTCGTTAAAGGTGGGCTACTGATGTTCCAATCTAAGAATAGAGGAGACTATCACGAAGATATGAATGCCAATGTCTTTGAATAATGGTTCGAGCAAATGTTGGATCTTATACCAAAAGATGCAATAATTGTATTGGATAATGCAAGTTATCACTCTAGGCTGACGGAAAAATTACCGACAAGTGCGTGGCGTGAAAGTAAAATAACAGAATGGCTAAGTTTAAGACGAATAGAATTTTCATTAGATTCCTTAAAAAAAGAACTATCGGTACTGACCAATTTACATAAAAATGCATTCAAAAAATATGTACCCAGTCGATAAAATGGCAAAGTTACCAGGAATATCTGTGCTCAAACTCACTCCTTACCACAGCTAATTAAACCCGATCGAACTTATATGGGCTCAAATAAGGACAGATGTCACCAGAAAAAACACGACTTATAAAATGGTGGATTTAAAAAGACCCTTCAATGAAGCTATGGGTAAAATTAGTGCGGAAAAGTGAAAAAAGTGTATCGATCATGTGATAGAAGAAAATGGTTAAAGCAAAATGTGGCAGGTAGATATAATAATCGAAGAAATGGTTGAACCGCTTATTATAACAGTTCATCTTCCGAATCGGACCACGATTAAGCCATAACGACACAGTATTATTCGATTTTTAAAAATGCTTTGTTTGTAAGATTCTATATTATTATATCTTGTTTTTGCAATTATATTATGTAAAATAGTACCACCCATTGTTATTTATTAGTTAATACGATTTTTTAAATGTTTTAATATTGTATAAATACCTACGAATATAATATGATACAATTTTAGGAGAATAGGCACGTTTAAGATTTTTAAATTAAAAACTTCCCCAATACATGCTCCTGAATAAGGGATTGTAGCTGCTAACAATGGTAAATCGTCAAATATAACAATATCTTGCGATAAATTCAGGGTGGACCTACCTAAAGAATGCTCATTATTTGGATCCTATAATGTAAACACAATAGATTTTAAGGGATGGTGTTTAAATGGTTCTTGATACCCCTTTATGTGTTTTGCATATTTAATGAGCATTTATTACTTCGGGCCATATTATTATGAAGATAGGCTACTTAAATAATGATCTCATGCAAAAAGACATTATTGTGTCGTTAAATACTTCCACAGAGTGTCCAGAAATTTAGGACAAAATGCAATTTTTGTTTCTACACTGTATCGATTGAAAAATTTTGTAAAATCAAAATCAGTTAGTGATCAACATAAAAGCGCCTACAAATTGAGAAAATAACTGTCAAAATCGATGCAAAACTTAAAAAGTTATTTAAGATTTTCGTTGGACACAATTTTGTTAGCCCGGTGTTTTTGTCGACGACTGTGTAATATTATTTTACTTTTTTGCTAAAAAATGTTACGATAAAACCAGTAGTAAGTCGCTAATAGAAATGGTAATTTTTATACCAAATTGTCAAATTGTAAATATCGAGAATCCTATTGCTCGTCTCGAAATAAATATACTGTATTGTGTTTAACAGCTTTCAAAAACACGCTGTATGACTTTAAAGCGTTCTTTATCGGAAACATCGTTATACGAAATGCGTGTCTTGAAACAATACAGGATTTTGTTGCCATAAAGATAACACAAGCGTCTATCTGAACATCAGCGTTGCACATAAAGAGTAATTTAGATGGATTTAAATTAAGTTAAATGGAGGAGGAACGAGAAAAAGTTACTTTTTAAGCGAATTTTTGCAAAATTAACAAACTAAATGGCGTGGACGTTATGTTTGAGTTCTTTCTTAGCCCGAGGTATTGACTTGTCATTACCAGAGGTGTAGTAGCAATTTCTTTCAATGTTTTTGTTATGATTTTTATTACTTACTGGTCTGGTCAGTAGTATGTTCCTATTTTATTCTGTGATATGTTACTGGTTTATTTTGTGTAGGTATATTTACATTGTTCAAGATATTTTTATGTTACTTAGTTGGCTCTAATAAATTTAGGTTAACTTTATTAATGACAATGTAGTATAGACTTTAAAATACAATGTATCATTTTTTTAATTAGGCAATCCAACGATGTGTCAAATTCCTTATTCCACAGAACTCAAAATCATTTAACGAACAAGTCAATATGGCCGCGGAAGGCAAATATGTGGCAAATATACACGGATTCAATGCTTAGTTTACAGTCGAGTCCAGTGCGTTTCAAAATCCTAAAAATCGGTTAAGCCGCCAAATTCATGAAATTGTTGGTTAGACCGTTTAATCTGCTTTGTTGTCCGCTCCCTTGTCTAACGGTTTTTATGTGTCTGTTTAAAACTGTTTTTATAGAAAAGTGTTGGTTTTTTACTGAGTAGTTTGAGAGTTTAATTCTAATCTCATATGGCAATAGAGGCTAGTACTATGGAAGTTTGTTTTATATTCATATATTTTTGTATTTTCTTTGAATACGACCTAAACTTATAAAAAAAAAATTCAGAAAATGAGTTGTATGCATGCCTATAACACGCTGCTTAAAACTTGATAGAATGGCTTCTACTTATAAACAATAAAAACCAAAGACATTAGACTAATGTCTTTGATAAAAACAAAGCTTACACCTTACAGCCTTATAATTTGAACTACAAAATAGCCCCCGCTTCTCTAGCAAATACACTCATAATACCTTTCGTTCGCATTGTCCAATTTTTGTTACTGTTACGTTTGTCATGAGGTCTTTACAGTGCGTAAAATTGCTTTGAAATAAATAATAATAAATTAGTAACATTTTTACACACAGTTAATGCATTTTCATTTCCTACGAGTGTCTTTTAATCCAACACATGTAACATGAAACCATTCGATTTCACACTCATTCCGATCATATTTTACCATGGGTCGTCCGTTCCAAATGCACCAATAATGTACTTTCGTAGTCCCAGCTTTTCTAGTAAAGTGTCTTCACAACAGTTCTGGCATAATTACTTCAGAATGAAATTTTAAGACAATTTCACAATTATTCTTAAAAAACTTTTCATCAGAAAAAAATTTGATAAATAACTCTCTTGATATATGAGGAGCTTGCGTTTAAAAGCTGCTATATCCATTTTTTTTTGGGATATGCTTTTCTTGCGATTTTCGGCTAAGTTTAACAAGATCTATCAACTGGCACGATCATTTTCGTTCAAAACGGGCTATATGTATTTTAAAATCGCATTTAAAGTCGCCCTTTTGCATCAAAACCGGCTATATCCTCTTTTTGCATTTTTGCAATCAAAAGTGGTTATATCCAATAATTCGTTATATTCAGAAATACGGCAACATAATGATGCATCTGGCAAGACTGTAAGATCTTTGGGCGAATGGAGAATTTGCTTAGGAAAAATATTGATATAATTTCTAAAGAGGAATACATTAAATTTTATTCAGAAGTCGGACAAGTGAAACTTTTTGGAAACGACTGGAAAAATTATAGTATTAAAGAACTAGAGAAAGTGTACAATAAGGTTAAGGGCATTGCTGAAATAAAGAGAATTTTTATTACAAAAAGTAGCAAAAATCAACGAAATCCTAAGATTGTAGTGAATACACATCTGCATTATCAGTTTGCACCTGGAAATAAATCGTGTCAGATGATGCTGAAAAAAGAAAAAGACGATTGTAACCTGGTTCTTAACATAATAGAGCCCAGAAATTCTTTACCAGATAAGAAGAAACCTAGTCTTAGGAAGCTTTTGAAAGAGCTGTTTAGTGAGAATTGGATGTCACGAGCAGATCTAAAATGATATAAAGATTTACTTATTTCTGGCAATGCAGATACAAAAACTAGCGAGAAGGAAGGAGATGAGGTCGAACAGGATATGCCATGTGACTGTTTAGATGAAGAAGCTGCTTTTTATATATAAATATTTTATGTTTCTCTTTTTTTTTTTTGTTTTTGTTATCTATGTTGAATATTATTCATAATAAAAATATGTTTTCTAGCGTTTTAGTTTTTTTCTGTTGAGAATTTTTAAAGCTTTGCTGTCAAAACCATCTATATCCAGATTAATTTTCAATTTTTTTCAAGAACTTTTTAAATTTGAAAAAAAATTTCAAATTGCATCAAGCTACTTCTCTAAAACACTACAAATAAACTTTTTTTGGTATCTCGATGTATTAAGGCGAACCGGTGAGAAGTTTTCGTCGATTCCCGAACATTTCTTCTAAATGGATATAGCCACTTTTGAACGCAAGCTCCTCATATGTCCAACACTAAAGGTAAATTTTCAACAGTTGAGGCTGATATTTTGGAAGCAAAAAGTTCCAAAATTCTCATTAGTGCAGAGTTGTAACCAAGCTCTTTAACTCTCTTTAACATATCGTCTATTTCTATACTAGACATCGCCGGAATTTTTTTTATTTCTCATACAGGGGTCTTTCTAAACTCAATGACACTACCTAGAACAATAGAAACATTCACCGAAGATGGTCTTGGCCAGGCAGGCTTTATCTCTGTACAAGTTGTAACCTCCATAATTTTGTGGGCATACTCTGCAGCAAACAGTATAGCTCCAACATGACTACAAACTTCACTGTTTCCTGTCATGCATGAACAGTGGCCGTGTATATACTTCCATCCGTTTTATCTAGAACAAGACCTTTATTAAATAGTCAGTCAAAAAGCCAAAAAATAAAATGGCATAGCTTTCCAACCAAAATAAGGAAAACCTGAACTAACTTTGTGCCCACTTTAATAACAAATCCTGCCTCAAAATATTAATAGAATTGTAAACTCTTAAAATATATCATTTATTCCTTGGTATAATAATTGTAGCGCAGCACTAAATACGAAACAATATCCACATTAGACATTGGTGGCACTCCCTTGATAGAAAAATTCAATTCACTGTCTTCAAGAGTAAAAGGATCGCTTTTCTCAATAATGCTCACCTTTTGTAGGTACCTATTATCACAAAACACCTAACTAGAATCCAATATAAACACTCAAGCCACATTTCAGTCAGTTTAAACACTGAGGATTTTAAAACAAATACCATAAACACTTTCAAATTACCTCTCACCAATTTCCCTCAATAAATTTTGTACATAATATACACTTGCCACTGTTAACATTACCAACTTAAAGTGTTATTAAATATAAATAACAGAAAAGAACACATATTGAACAACAATAGCTTAATAAAATACACATAACCAAAATCGCTGTTTACACGAGTAAACACGTGAAACTGACGTTCACATAAAAATAAAGATTAATTTTTCTTAAGACGTTTGACGTGGATGGCTATATTGGAAGACGTTGCGATTCTAATATGACTGTGGTGGGCAAATATCACGTGGTGTGGATTGCCTAATAATAAAGTATATTTTGAGTTTAAGATTAGTTTAAATTTCTAATTTTGTTGTTTTGGCATAGGCGTTGTTATTTAAATAAACCAACGAAATATGGGTAAACTCAATAATTGTTACAATGTCTACACGACAGCCTTATTACTGTTTAATAATGATATGATCAACAGCTACAACTAAAATAATGACAAATGAACTAACGAAGCTTGTTTTTTGATTGATATTAAAATGAATCAAGTGTTATAGTAGAACAAACCACTAAAAGAAATGTAAGTTAGTAGACATTTTTTATTTTACTAATTATTAATTTTTCACGTTTACTGACAGTGAGACGGGCGCCTGGCTGACAGGCATCACGTGACACAAAGCTACAGGTTCTATTGGTCAAAAAGTAAACAGTTATGTTTTCCACTATAATCTATGAACCAAACAGTACCTCTTTCATCAAACCTTAAACTTTGATGTGAATATGTGCGTTAAAATGACGTCTCGGGGATATTTTAAACTAAGAAATACACACATTTTGAGGCATTTTGAATAAGTCACTATTTCTTTAACGATAAAAAATCGTATGGGCGCAATGTCGTACAATAGTTTATTACTAATAATTCAGAAAACGAAACAGGCAAACTTTTGTTTGATCATCTAGTTGTGACAGGTATTATTTCCCTTCTTTCCGCGGAAATTCCCCACTGATTAACTGGTTGTGTCATTAATTCTTCTTTAGCGATTATTTCCATTTTTACAGGGCATAACCTTGTGCTGATTGGCACTATGCGAGAGTCAAAAACATTAAAATATATTTTACCCTATGTACCCCACATTTGTAGACAGTGGCATAGCCAGCATTTTGGGGCGGGGGGGGGGGGGTTGCAAATCGTGGAGCTTAAGCGCCGCAGGCAAAAAATGTTTGGGACCACGCCCATATTTCGTAGGAATTTACCTTCTTTATGCTCGCTAGGGAACAGGGGTCTGACCCCAAATGAAGTTAAAATCCGCTATATAAAAAAAAATAAATTTAATGTGATGACGCTCTCAAAACCGCCTTTATTAAGTTTATTCTTATCGCTCTTCTTTACTAAAAATGAAATAAGACCGATCTTGTTTCTAAGAATAATTTTTTAAGTGGTAAATGGGCGCCAGGCCAAGGGGGCCGGGGGGGGGGCGATCGCCCCTCTGTGGCTACGCCACTGTTTGTAGAGGTCATAGTCAGTGACTTAACTTATTACTTTTACTAATTAGAATACCCCTAAGATATACGTCTCGTAAGGAATTTTCATAGAAAAGTTATTTTAAAGATGGTGAAGCTAATTTGTAGGTAGAGCTCGAGAATGGCGCTTCGATAAATGTAACGCTACTGTCTTTCACTTTAAAATCTAATAGTAGAAATTACCAATTCAACCGTTTAGTTTAATAGCGTTCAAAATGAAAAGCTTTATGGACAACGGCAAACGGCAAAAGTACCATAATTGTCGAGACACTGATCGCTATTCTAATGGTGTATTCAAATGACGCAATATAAAACCGTAATAATGATGCTTATAGGGCTTATCTTGTTTTGAATGACTCAGTTTAGCATTTATCGCCCTTAAAACTACTTTTTATATTTAATTTATTTTAGGTGTTAGCTGAAGCGAATTAATTTTTTTTTTAATCGGCCGTTGTTTACAGGTTACAAATTTTTCTTATATCTAACGCGACACATGTAATTTTTGGTTATTATTGACCAGGCTAAAGTTGAAGACAATTTTCGTATAATCAAAAGTGACACTACTGATGTTTTAATAATGGTTATTTTGTACCAAGGGCGTTAAGTAGACTATAATGCCCGCGAAGGCGAGAGCAACTAGCTCGAGGGCCTTTGACCCGAGGGATAGTTTTCGCCTGATTTTAGTTTTTGCGATTAAACATACCCCTATTTGAAAAGTTCGCTTCATCGTTCCATAAAATTTTCTTTAAAAAGTTAGGATTTTGCCTACACATATCTTGTATCCATTGGCAAAAAATGAGTCTTCTTTCAGTGTCACCAGGTAATAATGTTTGCACTGGTCGGTACTTATAAGGTACAAACTTATATTTTTTTAAAATCCTCCAAATTGTAAATAAACTGAAACCACTGTCTCTTACCAAATCTCTAGTTGAATTATTTTTGTGCGCTTCAAAATATGCCAATACATTTACTTCTACTTGTTCACCTATTATAAACTGTTTTTTACTCCTTGTCGTAATAAAAACTCTTTCGTTAATTTTAAATTTTTTATACAGCCTTAGAAAATACCTTCTGTCTGGTTGCTCACGTTCAGAATACATTTGACCGTATTGCTCGAGTGCTAGTACATTATTTTTTCTGCAACCAAGATACGCTTCTAACATATCGCAATGTTCTAAATGCGTGAACGCCATTTTGTAATATTTAAAAGCAAAAACTAGATAACTTAACGCAAAACTACGAAAATTTTGGCTTTGTTAACAATAATGGCTACCCAAAACGAGGACACTTTAGTTAATTCGTTTTTGTTTTCATGGTAGTCTCGATGAAAACCTCAAAGGCAAACCATTTTTTATTTCCATGGCTGTGGTGATGTTTTTTCAATTTTAGGCCAATATTGCATATGAACTTTTTTATTCCGTATACGATTTGCAAACGTTTCGGTAAAAAATATACAGGGGGTACCATTGAAAAAAAATACATTTTCCTCATTTATTCAGAAACAATTGTTTTTCTGCTTTCACCATTTTAATTAATAGAAAAAATGCTACTACTTTGCTGATTTAACCGACTTTGTATCTCCAATAATAAAAAAGTTAGCAATGGTGCGCACTTAATTTGGTACACCCTGTTTACTGGATGATCCTGTACCTGAAAAAAATGTAGGATATGATTCCTGACATCATTTTGAGATGAAAATTTTATATGGATGCCCTAAAATGCTTACCCTCTAAGATACAGGGTGTTAAAATAATTAGAAAATAGAACAGTTTTTCTAAAATTTCGAAAGTCCTTGAAAATACGGTATTAAAAATTGGTATTAACTGATGTTGTATTAAACTGCACTTTTTTGTTAAAAATAGTTTCGCTTACTTACCAGTGGCGTGCGTGAAGATACCATCAATATTTTCTTTGTGAAAATATTTGATACGCCACTGATTTTTTTAAACTCATTTTATGCATTATTGATACAAGCTGAACAAAAGTTGTCTCTACTATGATTTTGAAAAAAACAGTAGTTTTAAAGATACTCTGATGCGGTACGGATATAAACTAAACAAAATTAATTTACTAATTAAATAAGTACAAAACATGTTATGAATTATTTATACTTACTACAAGTAATTTATTTAATTTTTTTTCTAATATACCTAATAAACTTATTTGCTAATCTAAATTTACTACAAAACAAACTGGATTTAGAGAAACTGAGAGTGGCCACATTCTGCTAAAATACAAGCATCATTGAATTTCAAACATGTTTTTTTTTTACAATTTTACACTTTTTCCCATTTTTTGTTAAAACTTTTTTCTTTAAAAACATAGTAGAGACAACTTTTGTTTGTATTAATAATGCATAAAAATGCATCAGAGTTAAAAAAATCAGTGGCGTATACAATATTTTCAGAAAATAAATATTGATGGTATCTACACGCACGCCACTGGTGGAAGTAAGCAAAACCTTTTTTAATGAAAAATTGCAGTTTAATATAAAATCAGTTGACACCAATTTTCAATACCGTATCTTCAAGAACGTTCGAAATTAGAAAAAAAAACAATTATTTTTTTTATTATTTTACCACCCTGTATATTAGAGGGTAAGCATTTTAGAGCAAATGTCCATATAAACTTTTCGTCTTTAAATGATGTCAGGAATCTTATTCTAGATTTCCTTCATATACTTAAGGATCACCTTGTATATTACGGTATCGTGAAAGGAGACATTTTAGTAAATATGTTTTTATTAGATGACCAGATTGCGAGAAATTGGAAGTGTTTATTGCCCCATATAGGAACACGCCAAATTGCATTGAACTTAGAGGTTAGAAGAACCACAGTTCAAAATATTATAAAATATTTCAGGTTAATTTTATTTCATGATTTAAGCTGGATTTATAAACTCTCGCCAGCGCTCGTCTTAAGGTGGATTCATAGTTTCCGTAACGTAAGCCGTAAGACGTAACGTTAAGACGTAAGAAAAATAAACATGTGATTATAAATGCATGCATTCATAGTCGCCGTAACGTAAGACGTAAGCCGTAAGCCGTAAGCCGTAACAAGAAATGGTTTATTTTCATTTCTTAACTCTTACGTCTTACGTATTCGGTCGGGATCGGCCGTACTCGTGCATAACCGGCGTGATATTTCAAAATTTGACAGTCGACCGCAGGCGGGAGATTGTTTTGTTGATTTCATTTTCACAAAATTTTGTATCGTCCGTTCGTATTTCAATATTCCTTTTTATTAATAATAATACTATATACATACAACAAATCTGTAATAAAAAGCGACAAAATAAATTCGGTTCAAAATCAAAACAATGGAATTATTTGACAAATATCATAACCTACAATTTCGCAATTTCTTACGTCTTAACTTGAACTCTGAATGGGTATGTTTTCTCTTACGTCTTATCGACTACGGCTTACGTCTTACGGCTTACGTTACGGCAACTATGAATCCACCTTTAGACATGCATAGTGGGCATTTATAAACTTGGCGTTCGCGTTCGCAGTGTTGACAAACAAAAACATAATCTGACAGTTCTGACATTTTTAGTTTGTACTCTTGGTGGTGTTTTCTCTAGCCAGTTATTAGAACAACAAGAAAGAGTTAAATAAATGGATTTAGCAAGGCAGAAGAAGTTACTTGCTGTCTTAGGGGTAGTAAAATTAAAATGACGATTGGCCGTTGACAGTGATGACTTGACAGAAATGCTAAAATCCCATTGGTTATGACGCGGCGCTACGGATTTTCTATAAACGACGGCACTGGAAAGATAAAGATGGTTTTTCTTCAAACGTCATATGAGTGATAACTTATGTGACGTTTCTCAATGACATTAAATGTCATTTATATGACTAGGGGTATAAGTACTTATACTCCTAGGCGTATAAATACATTATAGTACTATAGATTTTTTTTTTTCGTTTGTTGTATTTTTCAATGTTAACATTATGCTTCAAATTTAACACGGATTTAATGAGCCCACAAACTAGAACTCTTCAATTTCAGTGCCATTTCGTTAAAATATGCCAATAAAACGTTCTCAGAGTATTGCATTACTTTTTTTCCAGTGCACCATTTGTTGAACTTGACTAAGGCAGCTTCATATACTGCACCAGATTTTGTCGGCAGCAAGTTTTGAATAGCTATGCTAGCTGCCTCTACTACCTCGGGAGGATCATCAGGCACTTCTAAACTCATTTTCTGTAGATTTATTCGGTCTCAACTGACGCGACATTCATTTATTGTCCGTTCACTCATAATTTCACAAAATTGCAATCGCCTATTAAAATCGTCTTCGTTAAGTTCTTGTACCAGATGTATTTTCTAAGAATGAAGCTTGTGTTTTTTAATACCGTTTGAATGCTGCTTCTTTTAACACCAGATGCTGTCGCCAGCTTTCTTGTACTCAGTAAGAGATCTTGAACAACATGCCCTGAAATCGCCACCTCTGTAGCTTCATTTTCTACTTCACGTTTTTGTTAGCTACTGACCCCGTCTCCCGAAATGTTTGCACCAATTCCAAAATATGGATGGACTGGTCGATTTTGATGTTGATGGTTAAACAGTTGGGCCGTTCACCAGCACATTCATTGTACGCAAAAAATAAAGAAATGCTTTGCACCCTTTTAGCAATTGAGTAAACCATTATCACTTTTATGCCGATTCTGTAACGAAATTAACTAAACCTTACTACTTTACCGCGACCGAAGAATATGATCTGCAACAATAATTGAAGGTCACAGAAATAAAACTAGAATTGTCAAAAAAGCAAAGTTTTACACCAGCAAATGCTATTTATCGTTGTCATCATCCATCTGCAGACTAAACTGAACTAAGAGTGAACAAAATTTTATTAGTTTACATTCAAACTATCTTCAGACGAGGGTAAATGGTCCTTACCTGGGAATAAAAGTAAATCGTATTCAACTCTTCTGTAAGTTAAATTTAAACCTAAAATACCATTTGCTTTGCTAGGTGAGCATTCATTGGTTCCGCTAAAAGTTTCCGATTGGATGCAGCTTTTAATCGACGGAGTATAAACTAATTTGATATTAAGTACCTCTCCCCTTACCACAAAAAGCTTACAGTGACTCTTCAGTGCAATCATTTACTAACACTGTCGCTGCCACGGATTTTTCCTCTTGGTAGGATTGCAACATGTTATGTTTGACCGGGAACCATGACGACCGGTTCGACAATTGAAATCACAGCCATCTGCCTGATTTTATTGAGAATGAAATATCTCTCCCCTCATTATATCCCTTAAACGTTTGCTAAATATACTCGAGTTCCAGTATATTATTTCATAAAGTGAAGCTTCAATTTATTATACTTTTATACGTACGTCAGTATACAACTGGCTTCTTTCCCATTGTTGGAAGATGATTAACTTTCGGCTTCGACATTAGAAAGACCCTTTTCGAGTCTTGCTTGTAATTTTTAATGTACACTTAATTGTTGAGTTTGTCCAATTTAAATTTTTATAAATGGTTGCTTTGTAATAATTAAGCATTTATGTAAAATTTATTACGCCCAGGTAAAAAGGTATAATGTTTTTTATTAACTGAACTTTGTGGGATTCAATAGGCTAATTAAAGAGCATTGTAGTGGCTTTTTTTGTGGTATATCCTTCTTTATTTTCTAGTTCTAAGAGGTACGGAATGAGGATAGTTTAAATTTGATTAATGAACAAGGTTTTCCACCGAGGACTGAACAGGGGCTTCAGAAATATTATCAAAAAACATTTGAGCCAAAATCAAAAGAGTTACACCATGGATGGATAATGTCTTAAAATGTAACACTCGGTTTGTTATAATTATGATTTTAGAAAAGGCCCCATTTTATTAGGTGTAATATGATAAACATTTTCAATTATTACATTGTATCCATAATAAATTTATTGCTAGCTGTTTGTAGTAGATCCTTAAAAATCATGAGAAATTTGACATTATATATTATGATAATTAGTAAAGGGCGGAATATATGCAAAGTGCATATACAGTGTGTCCCCGGATCGACGCAACGATAGGTGAAAAAGGCTGAAATTTTTTGAGTTGAAACTTTATCTTCTGGGGTTTAGCCCTGCTTGGATAGAAACTAATTTGTGGCATAATTTTAATTTCGAAAAATCAAGTGTGCTTTGAAAATTTTCAAAAAACTTGTTTTTCCCACCAGTAAAGTGCTTGATTTCTAAAAGATACGAAAAAATTTTATTCAGAAAAGATGTTCGGAAATAATAAATGAGTAAGTATACTAAATTTTAAAATCCTATACTTTGATCTTTTGCATTATTTTTATTGCACGAACCTCCCTATTGAAGATAATAAAAAATTACGTTAAGAGAAGTTGTTCAAAATAATAAATTAAACACGGTCGGTTTATAAGATACATCAAAAAATTAATTTATTTCAATAGTAACATTAACAACGGTTCATACAATACATCAAAAAATTAATTTATTTCAATACTAACATCAACTGAAAGATTTATTTATTCAATAAGTTCGCCGCCTTTATTCGCACATTCCTCATTGCTTTCCCGAAATGCAGTGAAAGCTGCTCTTATCTCCTCCAGGGGAATAGAGCTTATTGCATCTGTAATGCGATTTTTCAAAACTTCTACGTCATTTGGAAGCCTATTCAAATATAGAATTTGTTTTATTCGACCCCAAAAATAAAAATCCATTATTATTAGATCCGGAGATCTGGGCGGCCACAAAATGGGACCAGCATTGGCTATCTTTCTTGAAAATGCTCATTGAGCCATTCACATACCCGAAATGTCGAGTGGGCAGGGCAGCCGTCGTGTTGAAAATATGAAAAATATCTTGATCGTATGGTAGTTCGTCAAGAAACTGATTTAGGATATTTAAATAAGTATGTTGATTAAGTCTTCCTTCAATAAAATATGGCCCAGTTACACCACAATGATAGGAAATAGCACACCAAACATTAACCTTTTTAAAATACAGCCGCCTCGAATTTATTACATAATTTGGATTATCTTTAGACCAATATCGGTAATTCTGTAATGAAGGTACACCGTTAGTGGTAAAAGTCGATTCATCTGAGAAAATAATATTTTTATGGAAATTTCGATCTTCTAGAATCTTCTCACCTAAGGTTAGGCAAAACTCCAACCTTCGGGATTCATCCTCTTCTTCTAACGTGTGACGAAATCTAACTTTATATGGTTTTACCTTATTTGCTTCATAAATTCGTTGCAAATGTGATTTGCTAACACGAGTCTACTCGTGCCGCTTTCTTAGTGACAGCTTTGGATTTTCGCGTAATGAATCCATTGCTAACACAGTACCTGCATCATCTTCATCAAAGCTCTTCTTCTTTTTTAGTATATTATGTACAGTACCGGTAGTAACAATGTAAAAATGTAAAAGTTGAACAAATTTAAAATATTGCTTTAAATCCGTTAAAATAAATAATCCAAAGGTTTTTAATTGAGTCAAACATCTCATCGTTGACAGTCATGTGACTAGTGAATCAACCAAGGCAGTTTTCTCAGAGTGCGATGAACAGTCACTAGGCAACAACCATTCGTGTGAAATAATTAATTTTTAGGTGTAGGTAGTAGTGTGTTTTTGAGTGCTGTTAGAGCAGTTGTAGAAAAATTAATCGGTGTGCTTTTTCCGTATCCTGAAAAAGCTACTTGTATTTAATTGCAAGAGAGATGAAAACAAGGTGCTCTCAGATAAGTAAAAAAAATAATAATTTGCGAACTAATTCTACAAGGAATTTAAGAATGTCTATAAAAATCTGTTGCCGATTATTAAAACTAAATCCTTCTAAAAGTTAAGTTTCGCACAAAGGAAGTTTTCTCATTCTGTCACACACTTAAAAAAGTCGAAAATCAAAACCATATAATACCATCAAAGGCGCCGAACAAATATAAATCTTATATGAATTTTATAGAGTCGTTTGACAGTGACCATACCCTTTTTAACAATGTGAAAGAGGGTGTAAAAGTTAGAGTTAAAGGAAATTACTCATGTGTAAGTGACTGACGGACGACCGAACAATATTGTGGGATACTTTAACGTCCAACGTTTTGAGTTGTCAGAAAAACGTTGAATGGGACAAGGAAAGTGACTATCAATGAAATTATTTTTGATTAATTTATTTTGTATTGTTTGCTCTTAATATACTGAACTAGTATAATAATATTATGTGTAAGTACGGTTTTTAGAGCGTAATACATTTTATTGTTGGTGATGGTGTATGGATGTATTTGGTTAGAACCAGTAAGGTACCTATTGGTTTTTTGGAAAGTGGTAACATTGACCAAACAGTACAAGACCAGTGCCATTGTTATATGTAAAGATAAATTAAAACCTCCCGAAACTATGTCGTAACTATTTTTAAGAAAATTAAATATCGGAATCACCAAAAAGCTCTTGTGATCAAAAGTTGCTTTAAAAATGGTAGAAGGGCCGTGGGACAGTGGGTTAACATAATATCTAGACGTGAATTTTAACCAGTTTCGCTTTTGACTATAGATGAAAACTGAAACAAAAGTTGACAAACCAATTAATTCAATCTCGCAGTTTGGTATCTTTCGAAACCTGCATAATTTGGAGGCAATTCTACACGCTTGAAGCCACGTTTACTTCTGTCATCTTTAGGAAACATAAAATGTGACAGTTGCGGGGATCCATTTGGTACCCCTTTCTTGCAAGTTCGTCAGCCTTTTCGTTTCCTTCATGTCCTGGTACCCATTGTAGTATTACTTTGTTGAATAGTGTCAGGGCCACTAGTTTCTCTTGGCATTCCCATACCAGTTATTGATGTTACCTTGCTGCATTTGAGCGCTCTTAGGGTTGCTTGGCTGTCGTAGTATATATGGATCCGCTTATTAAGATAAGTATAAGTCCACCTATGTTTTCATACGCATGCACACTGTAGGATGGCTTGGGTTTCCGCTTGGAATATCGTGGGAGACTTACCCAGGGAGAAATAAGCATATCTCTTCGGTCTTTCTCTGTGTATTCCTACTCCGGTACCCTTTTTGGTTTTTGAGCTATCTGTGTACCAGATTATTGTCATAGGCGTAACTGGTGTTTTATTGTTCCACGCATTTCGTTTGTCGATTATATTGATATGTAGGGTTTATATGGTCTGATCTCATTTCTAACTTCTATGCCCCCCAGAAATTGACCTACTCTATATAGTCCCATTCTTATTGTCTCTTTTTTAATCATCAAACGAAGTGGAGGAAGATCTAAAATGTTCTCCATTGCGGATATGGGAATCGATTTCATTGCACCTATGATGCTCAAGCAGGTAAGTCTTTCTAGGCTTTCTAGCTTTGATGTTGTAGTTTTCTGCTGTGTCTTTGGCCGCCAGACCAGTGCTGCATACGTGATTGCAGGTCTCACTACCCTGATGTACAACCAATGCCCCAGCTTAGGTGAGAATCCCCATGTTTTTCCGTACAATCTGCCTAGTAACTGTCCAGGTTATTTCCGACGTCCGGATTGTTTTTTTCACGTGTTGTTTAAGGTCAGTATGGAGTCGAAAGTTACTTTTACCTTGTAGGGTTAGGGGTCTTAATCCTTCCTTTTTTCTTGCGTTTTGTAATGGGGAATATGACAATCTTTTGAGGACTGATGTTAAGTCTTTCCTTTCCACGATATTGAGAGCCCTTTGCATTCTCTCTTTTATTATCGTGATGTATTTGCCTCGGGTCATTATTGCCAGGTCGCCTGCATAACCCTCAGTATGATATCCTTCTCTGCTGAGTGCACGTAGTAGCCCGTCAACGACAAGGTTCCAGAATAGAAGAGATAGAACTCCCCACCCCCTGCATGTGGGCTCACCTTTGTCACCTGCACTGCCAAGGTCTTACCAAGCAGATTCGTATATACAATATTCTGCCTTGAAGCATACCTTCTATCCACCTGCAGCAAGTTTCTTCCAGACCGATAGTCAGGATTACTCTAGTGATTGATGCAAAGGATGTATTGTCAAATGCTCCTTCTAGGTCTAGTAAAGCTCCCTGTAGAACTTCAATCTTTACTAGAGCCTCTTCCATCCTGTTGACTAGCTGGTGTAGGGCAGATTCCGTTGATTTTCTTGTTCTAATGTGCCTATCTAACAGTTTTTCAAGTGTTTTCAGTACAAACAATATCAGACTGATGGGTCTGAATGTCTTTGCCGCCGAATGTTTGTCCAAGTTTATGTATGAATACCACCTTTGGCAGTCTCCAAGATTTCGGAATAGGCCCTGTACCCAAAGTGGCGCTGAGTATGAGACATTGCTTATCGATTAGCAGGATCGTTCAATGCTAAATAATTGCTGGGTAGACTCTGTCTGATCCCGGGGACATGAATGGTTCAAATGAGTTGCCCATTTGATCAATTTCCTTGTCACCACTTTTTTAACAATATGCCAACTATTTTCTACGAGCCTCCTTCCTTAGCTTTCGCAGGTCTGCGATGATTCGTCTAGAATTCTCGAATTGGGAAAGTGTACTTAAAAAAGTTCGATCATTGTCTCCTTCCCGGATTTTTATTTTGTGGAGATCTTGAAAAGAATTTCATATTCCGCGTACTTATACAACTTAAGTTACAACCTAGTTTTGATGCCTACCTAGCTATGAGTGGAAATTATTGCTTTCGCATTTTTTATTCGCACAAGATAAGACAAACATCCTTTTAAATCGGTATGGCATTATCAATTAACTTATATTATCGGCGAATATTATTTTTGAGTATTAAATTATTTCGAGCGGGTTCTTGGAATTTGGTCCCACTATATGTCAGTTTCAAAATTGACGTCATGTATAATGACAAAAAAGGGTATTTAACCAACGAGTGATTCTACTGATTAGTGCGGAGTTACTCTTTGACTATAAGTCCCTGTGCCTCTTACTTCAAAGTGACCCACGGCCGGGTTTAATGTAAAATCTTATTACTTTTATCTAAAATTGCAGCCAGTAAGAGGATATTATGTATGAATTTTGGTTCACTTCCGGTCGGAAGAGATTTAAAGAATTAATATAAAAGAAAATACAATATCCTGTATCTCAAAAACAAAACAAATTTGTACATAAGTGTATAGGAACCTTTTACATCCTTTTGAGATCCTTTATCGTGTGGTACTTTATATTGCACTTCTTCCAATATCGGACAAACATTCTTAACTGAGGGTAGGATTACAAACATACCCCGTGCAATGCTAGTGGGGATACATTTTTAAGTTCAGTCCTAAATCTGTTCGATCGATATTTGGCGAAACTTTTGCAAATTACTATCATAAATTGTTCATTTTTTGTATACGATTTTGCGAACAACTCACCAGATAACTACTTGTCTATAGCAGAGTGCTTTATTGTCGCTGGTCTCTTTTTTGATCTGCCCAGAGCTTTTGACAGCTTGAATCATGAGTTTATTCTAAGAAAGTTATATTTAAGACTTTAGGGACAATATATTGGATCTTCTGGGTTCGTATTTGAAGGGCAGACAGTTCATCATTAAAGTTAAAAACGTGTATTCGGTATGTAAGGATACTCACATAGGGGTTCCTCGGGGCTCAGTTCTGGGTCCTTTACTATTTTTAATATTTCTCAACAAAATACCATAGTAAATAACAAATGAAATACCTATTATGCTTGCTGACGATAACTCAGTGGTGGTTTCAGCACGGAGCTCGGAGGAATTGACCAATAAAATATATTTAACTATTAAGGAATTTAGTGAGTGATGTGCTAAAAACAATCTCATTTTGAATACTGAAAAAACTGTCTATATCAATTTCAGAACTTTAAAATTAAAACCGGAAATTCATTTAAACAATATTTGGATAGTGACAAGAGTACAACGTTTTTGAGATTGTACCTTGATGAATATCTCTCTTGGAACAGTCGTATAAACTATATAAGCTGAAAAATAAATGCGGGATACTACGCAATATCTCAATTAAGGGACCTAGTGGATGAGCCTGCATTGGTTAATATCTACTATTCATTAATATATTCTCATTTAAGTTATAATGTGATACTATGGGATAATGCTACCAATAGCAAAAGAATTTTTGCCAATCGAAAGAGAATTATAAGACTTATTTTTAAATTTAACACTATGAGTAGCTGTAAGCCAGTGTTTATACAAAGGAAAATTTTATCCTTCCCTTCCTTATACATCTAAAAGACTCTGTTGTATATAAAACAGAATTGAAGTACTTTTATTACCAATGCAGATTTTCATTAATATAATACCCGAAACACAACAGCGTTGGTTTCAGATAAACATAATTTAAAAAAATTCGAAAAAAATCATTCGTATATAGGAAAAAAACTATATTATTAGCTGCCATTGCGGGTTCAATCACTTGTATCTAACAAATTTAAGGTGTATGTAAGGGACCTTCTTATTGAAAAATGTTATTATTGTGTAAGTCAGTGTTTGTCAGATAGCTTAAATTGACTAATTGATTGTTTTTTCTTGTTTTGTTAAAACTGTGTTTCACATGATTGTTTGTAGATGTTTTAATTAATTTAGAGCGGTGTGATATACATAATAATAATAATAATAATGACTTTTATGAACAAAATTCATAGCAAATTAACAAAGGAATTAGGTGTAAATACATATAAATTTTATTTAAAAGTTAATAAAAGAGGCAGAGCTTAGTTTGGCGAAGTCTAGCCTTCTGGCTACTCTTACTTAACCTAGTAGGCTCATAGCATAATACATATAATACAAAACACAAAAATAAAGAAAAAAGTAGGATAAGCATGATGAATTCGTTCAAAACAAGAACATTATCGAGGTTTTCAGAAGCATATCATTGTCTATTTAACAAATGATTTTGTTTGAATGTAAATTTATTAATGTTATATAATCTGAATTCTTCAGGCAGAGAGTTATACAAACTAATGGCATTAAAAGAAAAACTTTTCTTAAACATTGCTGTTCGATGTTGTGGCATTGTGTACCCATTCCTAAATCTAATGTTCCTATTATGTACAGTTGTTCTAGGAATAAATTTACTTTTTACCAGATTAGAAGAGTCGGGTGAGTTAAGTAATATGTGTATGAAGTTACCAAGGTGGCGGAGTCGGCGATTATTTAAGCCAATTACATTCAGTTATCTTATGCGATGTGATCATATTTGCTAAGACCATAAATTAGTCTACAGCATGTATTTTGTACTTTCTGCAGTTTATATCTGTCCTCCTCGCAAAGACAAGGCCCATAGATAAAGTCGCAATAGGTGAAGTGTGGTAACACCAAGCTTTCACAGAGAGTTTTCTTTAATAGAGTAGATAGTATTTGGCGATTACTATATAAAAGTTTAAGTGAAGCGAATGTTTTTTCATTAAGAGTTCTTATATGCTCACGAAATCGTAGTTCTTTATCAACCATTAAGCCCAACTCCCTAGCAGAGTTGATAAAGTTTAAAGGAGTATTTAAAACTTGCAGTTTCAAGTTGTTCTTCGCATACCTTTATTTAGCCTTAGTACCTATATACAGTAATTGGGATTTTTGAGAGTTTTAAATTGAATTATGTTCCTCTGAAAGTGATCTGATATTTTCCAGATCATGAGTAATATTTGAGTCGCTTGAACTGTATCTGACACATAAAAAGAATAATAAAGGTGTGTATCATCAGGATAAGCCTGTGTTCTACAGTAAGTTGTTGAGGTTATTATATCAATAGTATAAATTATAAACAATAGAGGTGACAAGACAGAGCCCTGAGGCACTCCAGAATGGATGCTTAAACTGCTGGACTCTACACCGTTACATGAAACCCCCTCCGAACGATTTGATAGAAAGGATTTTAGTAGTTTGAGAGCATCGGGGTTAAATCCATAATATTTCAACTTTGCACATAGAAGTCCATGGTCCAGAGTGTCAAATGGAATAATCCAGCAGTACAAGCACATTTACCATTCCTATGTCGATCGCTCTTATTGCATGGTCAATAACTGAAGTAGCTGTACTAAAACCTTTTCACTGGAAGTCGGGAATTATTTTATTTTCTGTAAAGAAAGCTAAAATCTGATTGTAGAGGACTTTTCCAGAATTTTTGAAATTGTCGGCAAAATACTAATTATTCTTAAATCTGAGAAGTTTTTTGGGTTATTTAATTTTGGAAAAGGTATACATATAGCTGTTTTCCACAATGCGGGAATATGATTGTTTTTAATGAGGCTGTTAACAATGTGCAGAATAATATGTTCGATAAACGGACTGCAGAGTTTCAACATTTTTAGATTTATACCATCAACTCCTTGTGCATTTGTTTTAATACTATTTAGGATAAGGTGAATGTCATTTATTGTTGCAAACGTGAAGATAAATATTTTTTCAGGGTTATGTGAATTGTTATTATAAAAGTCAATTCTGTTGTTACAGTTGTCAGACACATTTTGCAGAAAAGATGCGAGGTATTGGTTAATGCTCTCTGGATCAGTGAGAACATTTAAGTTTGTGAGTGCTTTCCAAGTTTTTGTTGAATTATTTTGGGAAGCAATTCTAGTTAGATAACTTAGATAGATTCTTTTTAACGCCCTAGTAGCGAGAAACGACATGATTACGTAGCGCCTTGTAATTATCACTGTTATTATTTGACGTGTACATCCATGTATTTGGCAAAAGTACAAATCCCACTCTCTCTAAATCTCAACGCTGACCACTCCAGGCCTGCATAGCATATCATCTGCCAAAAATGGCGTACCTATACCGGGAAATCGCACAAAGCGTCAATCACAATGTTAATCCGGATTTGAGCTTTGAATATCATTTAAATTTTACAATAAGAATTATTAAGGGTTGCTAGTCACTGGGGTGGCAGTTATCTTATGTTAACACGACAGGATTGTTTACAATGGTATTGTATATTCAAATTGAAAAATTAATGTTGTGGTGTATCAGTTTACTGATACTGAACATCTTAACAACTTTTGTTACACAGAAATTATGATTTTTTTTCTTCTGAGAACTGCAAACTTTTTTTTTTAAATACTGTAATTGCCATATTATGTAAAGTAATAAGGAAGAAATGTCATGTAAAGTATGCAATTTAACTAACGTTTTCTACAATTTAAATTAACAATATACCTCAATATTATAAGGTTTAATGTCTTTCAGAAAACTAAATAATTTTGATATTACTACACAATATCAAAGGGGGGCTATTTAGTGATAGGTAACAAGAAATTCAAACATAATGGTATAAATACATATACGTTGGAGGAACCAAATAGGCGAGAATATTTCATAATAGACTACATCTTATTAAACAAAGATAAATAAAAACAGATAAATGATATAAGGGTAATAAGACCCGTAGGAATAGGTACCTTGAACCATTGGACCTGCTGAAATGAATATGAAGAAAATAGGTAAAAATAAGATACAGAAAAATGAAAAAAAAGCACTACAAAAATTAAAACAAATTAAAAGAAAAAGGACAAAGAAAATTATCACATGGATAAAAAATACAGACCCTTCTTTCTTTAACAGCACAAGGAGTACAGTCTGTTGTTTAATGCGAGAGAGTAATGAATCATTATTGAACTATAAAACCCAGTGGTGTGCGCCATATTCCATAGGTGTAGTCCAATTAGTATTTCATGTAACATTCGGAGTTACAAAAATAGTTGAAATGTGTTCGAATATGACTGGAGTCGGACAGTCAACAATATACCAACCAAGAAGTATAGGAAGAAAAGAAACTGTAATAATTGAGGATAAAATAGATTGCCCCCAGAAGAATCATCCACTCGTTTTACTTAAAAAACGAAATATCTACCTTGGACAAAATAATGTTTGAAATGAAAGAGGATGATTTCATTCCACCTATGGGTTAGAAGAAACTATGGAAAACTTTGGAGGAGATAAATTTTTGTTATGGAGAAATTCAAAACAGAAAATTACTTTTAATAGAGAAAGACGAAATCATGTGCTGGCGACGACGATATTTGAGGGCAGTTAGACAGTTTCGAAGGGACAACAGAATTGTCTACTATATGAACGAAACTTGGTTAAATGTAGGATATAGCGTTGGTAAAATATGGCATGATAAATATATAAAAAGCGCGAGGCAAGCTTCCATGGAAGGATGGTCCACTGAAATAAAGGCAACCTCGGGAAAAGGTAAAATATTAATAATTACTCACATTGTTAGCAAAAATGGATTTATCGATGGCGGCTTACTAGCATTTAAATCAAAACGGACTGGAGACTATCAGAACGCTGATGTCTTTGAAGAATACTTCCAGCAAATGCTAGATCATTCCTCCTGGGTCTGTTATAGTCATGGATAATGTCAGCTACCAGTCAGGAAAATCCGAATAGATACCAACGTATTCTTCGAAAAGAAATGACATCATTAATTGGTAAACGGAGGTACTGGAGAGTATAAAGTTGAATAAACCTCTTTGTACGAAATTTGTTGTCGACGAAATCCCTTCAAAACGAAATATAACGGTACTTCGCCTTGTGAATTAAATCCTAATAATTGGTGTGGGCGCAAGTAAAAGGGTTTGTAGCAAGGCATAACCCCACTTTAAAAATGAGAGACGTTGGAAATTACTTGCAGGAGGGAATAGAGACAGTGGATTGTGAAAAATGAAGTAAGTGCATCGAACATGTGATTGAAATAGAAAAAAAAATGTGGGAAGCTGATAACATGCTAGAAAACACTGTAGAGCCCCTTATAATTTATCTGAACCCCAACGACGATGGTTTATCGGACTACTCGGAACATGATGACTAAAATTTAAAAATAAAGTTGTTGTATTGTACATAGTAGATTTTTTTTAAATGTTAATATATATTTCAATATATCTATATACTTTTAGTTTATTCTTAGTTCTATTGACTATTTCAAGATTTTGTAATCAATTTACGCGAGAAAGGAACATAATATCCTCTTATTAATATATTGGTAATGATGGCATTTGTCCCACGTTTAGTTTGAAAATCGAAAAATTTGCGAAAGTACGACACCTTCATCCAGAGTTGCCTACAGTACTAGCCATGATGCTGATAAGCTTTCCATTAATCAAAAGAAACTGGATAACATCAAGAGTATTCTGCAGTACCTACCTGATGACAAAATGAAGTTTTATAATGAAGTGATTCAGTGACCAGTAACAGGGAAATTTTGATACATATATACAATATATGTATAGAACTCAAAGCAGTTTCGAAGAACCGTAAAAGAGGAACATTACTCAATTTTACAAGAACCAGGTTCTGAGTACGTTGGTTTGTTTCACCCTCTTCTGGGTCTGCTCGAAACATTGCCAATAGCATTCTTTCTTATTTGACTGAAGCTGGATTTTCTCTTCAAGAACTGGACGTAATTGGATGTGAGGGCACGGTTACTAATACGGGGTGGAAAATGGATATTATTCGCACAATTGGAGAATAAGTTAAAAGACCACTACTGTGGTGAGTATATCTTTTAGATTTCAATGAATTGCCTTTCCGGCTTTTGTTTCTTTATCTTTAAATGGTGAAACGACTGGGCCATAATCATTTAGTGGTCCGATTGGCGCTAAGCTCTCAGTAAGTGTGAGAAGCTCCCAGTGATAAATTTTGACAGTGTTGGGTGTGAGATTTCAAAAATTGACCGAAAAATTTAAAGAAAAGATCAACAGAACTTGCTGGACATAAGTTACGCTATAAAATCAGGCAGCTGTTCTGAAGATTTATCAATCTGGCCCACTTTGCCACTCAAGATGGTTAACAACGGCAAATGGAGTCCTACAATTGTATTTAAGTGTTGAAAACCCAACAGATGAATTCAAGATATTAGTTTGTTTTGTACTAAAGTCACATAATATGCCTGTATGATGTCATATCAAGACAAGTAAGTGCTTCACAAATGGCCCAGATAATGTTTTTGAAGTTATAAAATCGTGAAGATTTCTGCCAGAAAAATTGCTAAAAGTCATTGACCCAGGAATTAAGAGAACCGCATTTTTGCCCATCCAGAAAACTTACTTTTAACTATGATAGTAGATAAAAGGGATCATTTAAGAGAGTTGGGTTTCAGAAGAATTCTGAAGGCCAGAAACTTATCTTCTAAAAGTCAGTCAATAAGGAATTTTCAACCACCCAAAATTAATTTCCTGGCTACATAGAAATCATTAAGTGGGACACCACTAGACTTTCACCACCACCTTTATTGCGAAGAGTAACGGATGCAGATATTGGATCAAAAGTCAAATCAGGTGAAACGGCGGCTGAGTGGAACTTTGATAAATTCCCATGTCAAACTCAATGCGTGAAGCTGGTAACCGAGGCGTCACAAAAAGTCGTCGGCTCTAATTCCAGAGATGGTTTTATAAGAACTACACTTCTTTCAAGATTTGCAATGACAAGTTTTTTAAGCAAATCTTATAACAGGCTGCCAAAAGAAAGTGATGATAAGAGAAGGACTATATTTCATTGCATACTGACATTTTACACAATCAGATTTTTTTTTGTTTCAATGGAAATTTGTCAAATTTTGTGAAAATATGTTGTTTTTAAACGTAAAACGTTAATAATAATTTGTGAAATGTATTCTTTTCTGCTTTATTTATCTTTCCTATATTTTCTTCATCTAAAACATGCCTATAGCTCCTTGTTAAAGAAGTTAATTGATTTTCCTCTATTTATTAGAAAAATAATTAGAATCGTATATTTTCTCAAAGTTTTGGGTCGACGCGCTACCCCAGATGTGAAAGTTTATTTTTGTTTTTTTTTGCATTTTACTAAGCTACCCTAGAATCAAGTTTTCCGCACTATAGCTTAAAAAAAAAAAAAAAAAAAAGTTTTCGGCCCACCCTACGAATTATATTAGAAACAATAACACAGGAAACCCAATTTGGATGCAACATCGAAAAAAAGTCATAAAACAAGTGAGATTATTAAATAAAAATTTTGAAATAAACATACATCTAAGAGACAGGCACAGGAGGAATAAAACATTGCAAGTATAGATTGCACAAGGTGTCCCTGATAAATTATGGGCCACGACTTATTCCAAGCTCTCTATAAAAATGATGACGTCTTTAACCGATTCTTGACAAATTATTACAAATAACAATAAATTTAGAAAGTCCCATCAAACAGTGGCTTTGTTGAATTTTTTTTAAAAAGTGCGTATACCTACATATTATAACGATGATAATATTATGTAAACATCTAAAATAAAATATAAAAGGAATTTTTAAAGTTAGGTTTCTGCCCGTAATACAGCTGTAAAATATGTTAACAGCATACCTGCTAAAAGTCATAAAAGACAAAGGTTAGATTTATTATCAAGATGTAGAATTCCGGATGATATTTAATTGTCTTAGGATAAACATCTTAAATATTTAACGATAGATCTTGATCTAGGATGACTAAAACATTAATTTTATAGTTTGTTCCAACAGGTTTAAATATTTGGTCGGTAATTAAATTTTTATAATATTTTTATATAGGTATTATCCCTTAAAATTTGGATTTGGATCGCCGGCCCCTTCCGCTAATATTATTTATAAATAAATCTAGGTATTTTTTTACGGAACAAATATTTTGGTTTTATGTTTTTTTTTAACCAATCAAACTTAAGAACCTTAGGTGTTAAACCAGTGCCTTTGTATCCGATGGCATAGTTGGAAGTTGTCAATACAAGCTTGGTAACTACAACATATTATATGCCGACCCAGTGTCAAACAGCGACGTTGTGAAGATATGAATTTTTGAATGGATTATTGGCTAAAAACGATTTTACAAAAAAATGGTTGGATTTTAACTTTACAAATTACATTACATCTTTACAAATTTAGGAAAAAAAAGTTATAACATGTAAAATCACCTAACTGTTTTAGAATTGGTATAAGTACTACAGAGTGTTCAACATTTTGGTCCAAACTTAATGAATTTAAAACCAAGTTTTCTTTGTTTCTTTTTTAAATAAAACACCCTCTGTATGTTACATTTTTTTTCGAAAAGATATTTTAATTCCCTTTAATTTGATACTAATATTTAATTCCTTATTTCAAAAAGTTGTTGAAAAAAACATGATTTCTAAAAATTGTGTCTTAAAAATCCTTAATATTATGAACAATTTTGATGGTTGCTTATTCATTTTTAAATTTACTTCCAAAAAAATTGAGAACTTAATAAGTTAGTGTGTAATTCATATCTAAGTAGTTATAAACAATTTTACAGAAGAAACTGAAATTATTACATATCGAAAAGTATGTAAGTCTCCAATTTTGAAAATATCTTTCACCGATTTAAAACGAATACATATTAACGCATTAAGTGTTCAAAGTTTCTACCATTTTGCAAAATGCAAGCGACAATTCATTTGAAGAACGAGACCCTCACATTTCTCAACATTAATGGGGTAATTCTACCAAATTATTGTCGGATTCGTTCCATAAACATCGACCTACGGTGCCCCACAAAAAGAAAAAAAGAAATCCATGGCCGTTGGGTCAGGTGACCTTGCTGGCCACCTGATCGGACCTCAAAATAATAAAAAAGAAAAGCAGAAAATACTTTTCTGTGGAAACAAAGGAAGTTATAAACAATGTTTATTCAACTCTCATTGAACGTGCGGTCAGCAAGCAAGCAGCGGAAGAAGAAACGGCCACATTAACAAATATTCTAGCATCAACTAAATGGAAAATTGTTAATAATCCCATTTTAGTGAGGAAAGAAAGAACCGATACTGGCATTTTCTCGAAGGTAGATGGAAGTGATCAAGATATAATATGGCGTAAAATTTACAAGTTATACGAGGAGCAAAGCGTGCCCACATTAGATAATTTAATTAAGAACCTTGAAAAAGATGAAACCGGCGTTAAATCTGGCAGAACAACGTTATGGAAGTGTATCCAACACATAGGTTTTACATTTAAAAAAATTAACAAAAGACAAGTTTTAATATTCAAGAAGTAGTCCATTTTCTGTGGCGAGATTATGAAAGAAAACTAGATCTGTCTATACCACCAAAATAAAATATATTTGTCCTTCTAGGGTGAAATAAGGGTTAAAGAGTATACATAATTTAAATTTGACATTAGGTTGTACTAGTTTCGACTTTAGAAAAGTCATCTTCAGCAACCCAGTAATTAAGAAATATGTTTTTTTAGGATGTACCTAAATAAACTAAAACAAATTGGAAGAGGGGGAAGAGTGGTTCAACAATATACGGTCATAATGTGTACCTTGTGCAGCCAATGGATTCGACAGCAGATAATTATGAACGTGATGCTACTTTAAGCACTCAAGGAAATTAAATGTGAATAAGTAATAGAGGCCAAAATTCTTAATGGGATAATTTATAGTTATGTTATGCTATATAGATTTTCTTTCTTACAAGTTTTAATGGAATCCAGTAGAATTCGGGAATGGCGATCCAATTATCTGCAAAAAATTAGGATTTACAGAGATCAGCAAAGGCCGATTATTTACTTGGATGAAACCTGGTTCGACACATATGATACCCCGGAAAAGGGTTGGGTTGACTCAAGCGGTAAGTGCAAAGCAAGCACGCCATCAAGAAGAGGTAAACGAATTATGATTTTGCATGCTGAATCTAAAGACGGATGGATTCCAAATAGACTTTCTCTGTCTGCCAAAAACATTAAAGATTCTTCTCTGAATTACCATGAGGATACCACTGCTGATTTACTTGAAGATTGGTTTAAGAACAAGCTAATTCCAAATATACCTCCGAATAGCGTAATTGTAATGGACAATGCAAGCTACCAAAGTAGGCAGTTGACCAAGGCTCCCTCCTCAAATGACACGAAAGCAACAATCCAAAACTACATGTATGATAATAATGACATTTATTTTCAGGAAGATTACACCAAAAGTTAGTTAATTGAGGTTTTTCAAAGTTTAAAACTACAAAAGGAATACTTCTGTGATAATTATGCAAAAAATCTAGGGCATACAGTTTTAAGGCTTCCACCATACCATTGTATATTTAATCCCATCGAACATGTTTGGCACCAACTGAAATCTGCCATTCGTCGTAACAATATTTGCCCTACTATTAACTCCAGTGTACTTGAGCTTATAGAAACTCAAGTTTTTAACATCCCTTCGCAAAGTTGGGCAAATTCTGTTACACATGTTGAAAAAGTGGAAAATAACTATACAGCACAAATAATAATTAGAATACATGGTGATAGCGATAGTGATATTGATATATTAAGTGAATAATTATTATAAGTACCGAATAATTTGTATATTTTTGTAACAATAAATATAATTTTTAATAATAAAATAACTTGTAATTTTACATTTAAACATAAATAAAATATTATTTATTGCCTTACTTATTTTTATTACAAACCATGATTAAATTCTAAGGAAAATACGGACCTGTTCGGCCATATTTCAATTTTACAGCTGGCCCGGGTCTTTTCAGTTAGTCACTTTCTTATATCTCTGAACAGACTTTACCTACAATAAATTTCTCTAAACCAATGGCTTAACATGGATAGACGTCGATTGCTTACATTTGGCGAGGCGCCTCACAGTCATAATATCTTCTGCAAAATGTAATAGATGAATGGTGATAATCATTCTTTAAAATACATTTTTTGTTAAAACGCAACAACATGTTGTTGGTTAGTTATTACGCTTTTATGCAGTGCCGGATTAAGACTCCTTGATGTCCCCTCATTCAAAAAATTGAATTCTCAAATCGCAAGAAACATTTAGGTCCGGCAACAACGCTTTACACATTTGACTTGCTTTAGCCAATAGTCTGCTTACTTTTGCAATTTGTCTCAGTTTTTAAACAACCTACTCCTTTCCAACCTTCTGCTTTTTGTCTCCTCACAGTTTAGCTGCAGCTTCTAATTAGAAGTCGACGTAAAGCCTTAAAAATATTAGCGCCATATTATTAATAAATGACTGTGTCCATCCGTTGCTATAAATGGGCCCAAATATTAACTTACCTAGTAGAGGAGTAACGCTAAACACGTGTTTTTAATAACCACAACATTTCTTATTTTAAAAAGTGTCGAATGCTAATTACCCAGAGTAGGCGCTCCTTAACAGCGTACTAATTGGCCTATTGACCCAAAAATATTAATGATACGCAGACCGTGCAATTTTCTAAACGCCTTTTCAGGGGTTTAGGGGATGCCCTTAATAGGGCATCAATCATCTGTTGTGACTTATTCGAAGAAAAAGCCTTTTTGGAATCCAGGAACAAGCAAGATGGCTTTAATTACATTATTTTTTATGGTAATTAGCAATTATTTACAATGGCAGTGTTTAATATTTCTTATACAGGGTGTCATATTCCAAATAGACCAAAGCAACTAGTAGTAGATATCGAAATAGTATAATTTATTTATTCATTTATTTAATTTATTACAAACTCTACAGATTTGAAAATCCAATTACAGAGTAGGAATACCAATTTGGTACTAGATTTACTAAGAATGTTGTAATGCCGTAGGATTGTAATAATTGCAATCCATAAAATATCAACATTTTTGTTTTAAATTGATTCAAAGTTACATTGAATATATCACATTTTTTCACAATTTCAGTTAGATTTTTACACATTACATTAATAGGAGAGTTAATAAAATTATTTGTGCGTGCAGCTTCTATATAAAATGTTAAAGGTTTTCTTGTAGTTTAATATGGAATATTGATGTTTATTTGTGATAAAATAACGGGGTCAGTAACTCCGTTATTTAATAATTTGTACAGTTATATTGTAGAAATAAATGATCTCCGTTTTCCCAAATCTGGCAAATTAGAATTATGTCTTAATTCCACTTTGGGGATTCTAATATCATATACTCCAGTTTCTTTATAATTAGGGGTAGCTTAGAAATTTATTTTGTAATCGTTTCACGCTATATTTATGAATTTCGTATTTTGTACTCCAAATAATTTAGGCATACACTAAAATACTTCTAACGTATGAAACGTAAAGTAGTTTCATGAATTCTAGATTTCTAAACGGCCTGCAATTTCTAACAATAAATTCATACATCTGAGAAGCTTTGCTTGTTATATCAGATATAAAATTTAAACGTTAGTTTTGTGTCAAATGTGACCTCAAGGTCCCATATGCTTTCAACTCGCGTCAAAGCCCTTTCATTCATTCTATACTAAAAGCTAATGGGGGTTCTCTTTCTATGATAGCTTAGTATACCGGGTGTTGCATCGTCGAGCGGGACATAGGAAATCCCATGTAATTTTAAATGGGGTCAATTATTGGCTTCCCTAATTATTTTAGAGAAAAATTCTATTTAGGTTTATTAAAGAGCACTAAAACCCACATTCAAAAGAATAACTTTAGATATTTTTGATGAGCCCGTTTACGGGTTATCGCCGATTTCTTTTTAACTATTTCTCCTTTTTATGGCCCCGTATTTGCGGGCAGCAGTCAAGGTAAAAGATGACTGTCAAATAAAGTTGTCATTTTGAGGAATATTTGAACATCTTTTTAAATCCTAAAGTTCTAACAATTTAATAGTACCTACCTATTAATTAGTAAAATATTGAAACATGTAAAATGTCATAATTAACCTTGTAATTGGATACTTTATTTTAGTTTTATTCAGATTAATTTGTACTCATAAATACACCTTTAATATTTTCGATGTACGAGTTTTTATAACAATAAAGCACACATTTCAAAATAACAACTTTATTTGACAGTCATCTTTTACCTTGACTGGTGCCCGCAGATACGGGGCCATAAAAAGGAGAAATAGTTAAAAAGAAATCGGCGATAACCCGTAAACGGGCTCATCAAAAATATCTAAGGTTATTCCTTTGAATGTGGGTTTTAGTGCTCTTTAATAAACCTAAATAGAATTTTTCTCTAAAATAATTAGGGAAGCTAATAATTGACCCCATTTAAAATTACATGGGATTTCCTATGTCCCGCTCGACGATGCAACACCCGGTATAGCATTTGCTTATATTAAATTTAATACCATTTACCTGTGACCATTCCACCAATCTATTTAAATTTTCCTCATCATCAGATCATCAAAGAGTAGAACACCACAACCTAAAACGGCATTTATAATATTATTTATAAATAGAGCAAGAGAAAAGGCCCCAAATTGGAGCCCTGCGGTACCCCTGAGCTAGTTTTGAAAAAAGAGGAGCTATGACCTTTTATTATAACTTCTTGCCGTCTATTGTCAAGGTAAGACAGAAAAATTTACCAGATTAGGATGGAAACTAAACTCATAACGCAGTTTCTTTATAAGGATGCTATATGTGATATCTTGTCGAAAGCTTTTGCAAAGTCCGTATATATTACTTCAACTTGAAGTTTATTGTCAAAACTCTCTGATATATAGTGCGTAATATTACATAAATTGCCTTTTTCCATAAGGCTGTGTTGAAGTATTGAGATTCTTCTAAAAACAGATCTGTATATATATATTTATAGATTATAGATTCGAATATTTTTGCTAATACAGAGAGAATGGCTATGGGTCTATAGTTTTTAATATTTGTTTTGTCTCCACTTTTATAAACCGGACAAATTTTGACTTCTTTCCATAAATCTGGAAAGGTACATGTTTTAATTGACATAATATTATAAAGGATCCTTAACGAACAAAGGAATCAACAAACCCTTTATTATATGTATATGCTGGAATGTTATCCCGACCAATAGCTTTATTTATTTTTAATTTCTTAATCGCTTCACACACATCCTCATAGTCAACCAGTGGTATGTGAGTGGCCTCGAATGTATTGGAAATGTCATTCAAGGGGCGGCTGGTGCTTAGTTAGGGCTAATCGCTTTGATAAATCTCTGGTTGGATTAACTGAACCCTGTTCTGCATAAGTGTATTAATCCATGGAAGGTGGATATTTTTCCAAATCATGAAGAAAGGAGTAATAAAGCGTCAAAGGTTTTAAGCTAAGCGGTACAATTAATGGTGCCCCATGTTAAATATCTTGGCATGCGTCTTCCTGCTAAACTTAGTTGGAAAGAATATGTGAAGAGAAAATAACTGAGCTAGATTTAATATATAAACAACATTCTTGGCTTCTAGGAAGATATTCAAAATTATCAATCTACAATAAAATCCTTATTTACAACCAGGTTTTTAAACCAGTGTAGCTTTACGGTATGCAGCATTGGGGCTGTACCTGTGATGAGCAATATCAAATCGATACAGATATTCCAGAACAAAGTGCTGCGTAACATAGTGAATTAAGTGAATGCTCCTTGGTATGTTCGCAACTCTGATCTTTATCGAGACCTTGGAATTTTAACAGTAAAAGAAGGGATCAAAAGGTGTGCCTGCAAGCATAAAGCCCGATTTCACCTGCATATCAACTCATATATGTTTGTATATATGTATCTTTGTTAATTTTGAAAATATTAACAGAAAAATATCTTCAAGGTCTACTGTTTGCGAGGCTGCAGTTCTTGGTTGAGGGGACAAGATGTTACATGACGTTCTGACCCTCCCACACAGCACAATTCCTTTTAGAAATATCTCTAACATATTTCGGTTGTCTCAAGAACATAACCTTTCATATCAATATTTCTGAAATATCTCAGATTCATTACACACAAAATGACAGTCGACACACCCTGCCTTTGACACTTGACGGACCGAGGCAGAAAAACCAGCCTGTTCCCCTTATTTTATGTTTTGTTTGTGTAATGTTCAATTAGCAATAATTATTATTAGGTATTGTTACTTGTGGGTGAATTGTACTACTACTTATTATACACTATACAGTGAGGACCTAAAGTCCCCCCCCTCTAACTTCTAAAGCGTCCGGTATATTTTAATGAAATTTTGAACGATAATATTTGAGTAAGTCTTGCATTTTTTGACATACCAATGACAGCTTTAAATGTCAAAATGACAGCTGGGTCCGCTTTTGGAATATTTTTTTAAATCGAAAGGGGTTCCAATGACACCACATTTTGAAGGTATTTTAATGTTTAAAACATTCCCCAATTTAAAAAAACATTTGGTTCAGTATTTTCTAAATAGAAATCAATAATATCGGTTTCTACGTTATGACATACCACTGTTTTTAACACACTTTTCTTACCCATTAGTTATCTATTGATTGTTGCTGTCATACTGTTTTTAAATGTCTGATTGACAGAAAATATTCTTAGCTCGAAATTGTCTTAAATGGCTCGTTATTTGCAAGATAAATTTGAAGCGATTATTTTTGTCGAAGCTAACCGAAATTACCATGCTGCTGTTTGTATGTTCAATGAACGATATCCGGAACGCCAAATATGCAGAAAATTTTTGCGAAAACTAATCTTAAAATTTCAAGAGACTGGTACGGTGAAAGACGCTCCAAGGTCTGGAAGACCAAAAATCGTGGAAGATGCAAAAATGTCCAAGTCTTAGCTGAAATGGTTGTTACTCCCCAACAGCCAACGAAACACGTGGCTGAGGCATGCAATGTTTCTTGTAGTTCTGTGAAAAGAATTTTGAAAAGCCATAAATTTCACCCATATAAAATGAAAATTATACACGAATTAACAGAAGATGATCCAGACAGAATAATAACCATTTGCGGAATATTTGTTTTAGCGACGAAAGTACTTTTTTCTTACACGGAAGAGTTAATACCCAAAACTGTAGGTACTGGAGCGATGAAAACCCCCATGTTTATCGGGACGGACACACTCAGTTTCCCCAGAAAATAAATGTTTGGGCAGGCATTTTGGGTAATCACATTCTAGGTCCGATTTTTCTGGAATATAATCCTAATGGCCCCAGGTACCTGGATATGTTGCAACATACAATTAATCCACTTATTAATGATGTTGTTGCCCCAAACCCAGTTTCAAGATGTTATAGTTCAACAAGACGGTGCCCCGCCACACTATTTCAGGCAAGTCAGAAATTACCTGGACGAATCTTATGAAAATAGGTGGATTGGTTGTCGAGGTCCGACAGAATGGCCAGCTAGATCGCCAGACCTAACGCCTCTAGATTTTTTTTTTGGGGATACGTTAAAACTCAGGTTTATGAAACGGCCCACGCTCATTAGATGAACTTAGGCAACGATTACAGATGTTTGTTCAAGAATAACGCCACAGGTGCTTCACAATGTCCGAGAAGAATTTACCAATAGAATATTTATTTATCAGGAGGTCCATTGTGGTCATTTTCAACAATTGTTGAAGTAACCACGGTTTTGTAGATGTGTGCCTTTATCTTTTATTTAAAATACTTATAATTAATAAATTTAATTTAATACTGAACCAAATGTTTCTTAAATTAGAGAATGTTTTAAGCATTAAAATACCTTCAAAATGAGGTGTCATTGGAACCCCCTTTCCATTAAAAAAAATATTCCAAAAGCGGACCCAGCTGTCATTTTGACATTTAAAGCTGTCATTGGTATGTCAAAAAATGCAAGACTTACTCAAATATTACCGTTCAAAATTTCATTAAAATATACCGAACGGTTTAGAAGTTAGAGGGGGGGGGGGGGGACGGACGTTAGGTCCTCACTATATATGATTTTCCCAGCTTTGGTTTATTAATTAAACTTGAGTGTAGTGAATTAGAATATTGAACAGTAAAGGGACAGAAGAAGAATGAAAAATTTTTAAATTACGAAAACATGAAAAGAATAATAATAATGCAGTCAGGCATCATCTCCCTCCGGGGCAGAACTACAGGTGCAAAAAATTGTTGGACTGTGGCTGTCGCAGTGCAAACTTCGCTGGTACCGTGAATTCTTAGAACGTCAAATACCGTAATACCCAAACTTTGAACAATTTTGAATTTTCATCCTTTGTAGCTTATATGTCATAGACAATAAAAGCGTACTAATTATATGTACATGACTACTTGAATATGTGATTTCTTGTCGTATAGGTATCTATACTTTTGACGTCATTTCTTTTTATGTTTATATCTATGTATATATTTATGTATATTTATGAACGTTATTTGAAATAAAGAAGTAAATAAATAAATAAATAAACAAATGTACATGGGGGGGGGGGGGGGGGGTAACTGTACTTTCGGATATTTTTTGTAATAACATTTTTACATTTATAGTTAAAAAGTACTTTTTAAAAAAAAATCACTGTGTTCAAAGTTAAGGCTCAACTCCATAACTTTGAACAGACCTAAACCTTAGTGGTATAATCAGTGTAATTGGGCTATAATCATTAAATTGAACAAGTTGCGAGTTATAAGATTCTTCAACAAATATTTACCCCAAAAAATTTAATTTTAAAACATGCAATAAAATAATAAATTACCAAAAATTAGTGTATCATTTATTGAAATTTCAAATATAGGTTTAAATAAAATAAACGTTATAAAGATGATTAAACAAATTATAATTTTTACATTTCCCCCTAAAAAATTGACAGGAACTGTAAGCATAGCATGTTAAGCATATTATTAAGGGTAAACGTAGGCTTAAACCGACCAAAAAATAACTACCTAATACAAAAATGAAAACTCGTAGGTAATACTTAAATATACTTGCAAGCCGTTTTTAGTTTTGTCGATACATTTTTAGACGAAAATTTTTCTTATTTTTTTTTGTTCCTTCATTATAGGTAAATTCAATCAGTCGGTGTCTTCACCGAATTTGTTGGACTAGGTGAACTGTTCAATGTTTCTTGAAATCAACAAATAATTTTATTTCCGTGTCAGCCATTTTGTCACGAAGTTGTCTAATTTTTCTAACATACCTACATGATTTTAAAATATGGAGCAATATGAGTTTAGTTTAACTCTCCCAAAGTTAAGAGAAATTGCGGTAAATTTTATAGTTTTATGTTTTATAATATAGTAAATTTGTAAGATTATTTGATATTTTCTTAACTCATCTCCATTTCATAGAATGAATGCAACCAAACATACACGACAGTCAAATAAAACATTTGTGAATATCATTACCAACCTTAGAAAAATAGAAAAAACTGTTTCATAAAAAGTTCAAAACGATACTGAAACCGATATCGAAATAGCTTTTTTCATTATAAAACGCCGTAGAAAATAGTTATTTATATTACTAGTACGGTATGAGCCTTAGCGTACGTGTAATACACAACATTTTATATAAGACCCAGAATTTTGGGTTTTTTATGTAAGTATTCAAAATGATTTTCATATTATGAAAGTGACATTACACAAAAAATGACAGTGACTGACGGAACAAAGAAAATCATAGTTTGATTAAAAATGAGTAATGTAATAAGTTCATTACATCACTGAGTAATGTAATAAGTTCATTACATCACTCAGTACGATAATATAGTATATTACATAACGCAAACAGGCTAAAATGGGTTATGTAATAAGCTCTTTTCGTGTGGGTCTTATATAAAATATTGTATACTATTCGTTACGAAACAATGTCTTTTAGTCACTCTGACGTGGCGTGCCTAAAAGACCCTTATTTCGTAACTTGTTGTATAAATAGCTATTTTATGAAACCAAATTAGAAAAAACAATTTGATGACACCATCCCTAATAGTGCCAAAATGTGCTGCTAATTATGTTTTTGAAATTTTGCCGACATTTTCCACAATAACAGATAATGTCAACAATAAAAGCTGCTTAACGCGTTATTGACTTGTTTCTTGAATAACATCAACCTATAATAATTTTTATGGTCACGCTACGCGCTGTTATAAAATATATTACTCAGAATCAATAATTAAACTATTATCACGAAATCTGTTAACGGTCTCCGTATCTCCTCGACGAGGTGGTACCGCAGTCAATTTTCTCTCCACAACGCTTTATATCCACGTCAATCCATATAAAATACATTGTTTATTACTGCCTATGACACAATTAATTAAGTCTTTATCGCACTACATAAACACTCCGATGAATTATAAATCAAAACACTATCTGAAATTAAATTGACCTATACGCCACTAATTTAGAAATATTTTTAATTACTTATTTACATCAAATAATTGCCTGTAGACATGTGAAGTGTGTGGTCCTGATATTCTTAATTGTTGATAAAACAAAGCTTTATTGAAATCGTTGTAAATAGAAACATTTATTATAATGAATTAGATAATAGCTTTGTACAGTTAATTTATAACCGAAATTAATCACCAGATGATGTTGAAAGAGGCCAAAAATTTCAAAAAAACAACAATATTTATAACAATTTGATGGTTTAATGGTCGTTAAACTATAAATTAATTACCCACTATAAGTCGCTAATTATTCAATTTTGTTTTCAAGGTTTTTTGAGGAGAAATTTTTGTACATTTTCTTATGGGTACAGTTGCGGCAATTAAATTCGTCACAGCAACTTTTTAGTCACATCTTTTGTTATCAGGAACTAGCATGTGTCTCCAGGTGCAGAAATCTATTATAACATAAACTTTGAGCCCCTTTATAACCCCTTTAGAAATTAAATTTTTAAAAAGGCCTTTTTATTAAGTCTCTACTGTGGAGAACTTGAGATTAGGAAGAAGATCGCAATGCGCTGTAATCTGTTGCTTAATGCAAGAGAGTAGTAAAATGTAAATTTGCAATGACAGGACCCATTAAGAAGGGTGGACAACTTAAAGGTTGCATTGTAAATTTCAGGTAAATTGCAATGATAGTTTTTACAAATTCCGTATTTTAGATATTTAAGACCTGCACACCCCGAATCGGTCCTAAATTAGGGGTCACCATAATTTGCATACAAAAGAAAGACGTGTTTGTTGAATGAAAGTATTGTAACAGCGGCGTTACTACAAGTAGTTTATCAGACTAAAAGTATAATAATAATTATACTTGATTATAATTATAGAGATATTAATTATTCTAATATTAAGTAGATAAAACCCTATTTAGAAGTAAGAATAATATGAAAATAGATAAATTGGAATAAAAATTAAAATTTTGAAAAAAAATCTGCTATGTACAATCGAACAACTTAATTTTTAAATTTTAGTCATCATGTTCCGAGTGGTCCGATGAACCATCGTCGTTGGGGTCCAGAGAAATTATAAGGGACTCTATAGTGTTTTCTAGCATGTTATTAGCTTCCCACATTTTTTCTTCTATTCCAATCACATGTTCGACGCACTTACTTCATTTTTCACAATCCACTATCTTTATTCCCTCCGGCAAGAGGTTTCCAACGTCTCTCATTTTTAAAGTGCCTTGCTACAATCCCTTTTACTTGCGCCCACACCAATCCTATGGGGTTTAATTCACAGTGATATGGCGGAAGGCGAAGTACCGTTATATTTCGTTTTGAAGCGATTTCGTCGACAACAAATTTCGTACAAAGAAGCTTATTCAACTTTACAGTCTCCAGTAGCTCCTTTTTCAAGATATGCATCTTTATGAAATGGCTTCTTATTTACAGTAAGCCAATGAATGATGTAATTTTTTTCCAGGAAGGCGTTGGTATTTTTTCGGATTTCCTTGAGTGGTAGCCGGCATTATCCATGACTATAACAGACTCAGCAGGAATAAGATCTAGCATTTGCTGAAAGTATTTTTTAAAGACATCGGCGTTCATGTCTTTATGATAGTCTGCAGTCCGTTTTGATTTAAATGCTAGTAAGCCGCCATCGACAAATCCATTTTTGCTACCAATGTGAGCAATTATTAATCTTTTACCTTTTCTCGAGGGTGCTTTTATTCCATTGGACCATCCTTCCATGAAAGCTTGCCTCGCGTTTTTTATATGTTTATCCTGCCATGTTTTACCAAAGGTATATCCTTCATTTAACCAAGTTACGTAAATTTTCCACATGAGTAGACGAACATACAACAGACAATTAAATTATTTTAACATGACATAATAATAAACAAAGTGCATTCCTGTGCTGGGAGCTCCCTGATTTCGCACTGGGATCGGAGAGCGCCCAGTATAGGAGTGCACACTCACAAACAATGACGACGCCAGTGGGAGGAGACTCGACACTGGGCTACATACTAGACACACCCACCGAATAAAAGGCCTCCCTCCGCCGTGCATGGCGGTTGAATGATCATTTCCACTGCATTGCGATTGCCTGCTGCGGGCGGGCACAAAATTTCAGTACCTGAATCAATTTTACTGTTTTTTTTTTAGCTTTTCCCAGAATGCTTGCCATTGGTTTTCCAAGTCAATTCGTCGAAACTTTTTGCGAACTTGACGATTACACCCCTCGGGGTAATAAAAACCCGTTAATACCCGTTAAGGCACTGCCGGGACGCGAGTGAAATGCGCTAGAGATTCAAATATTAAGAGTGTCCTTAGGCCAAAATATCGGCCGCCGAGCTTGCTCGGTTTCTTGGGCGCATTTTGGGCCGTATGCTTACACTGATAAAACTGTGCTCCCTTAATCAAATAATCTGATTTATTTGGTGAATAATTATTGGTAATAAATAAATGTGATTTTAATCAACTAAATTTGATTTAACTGAAATAAATGAGAGTATTTCGTTTTATTTGCAAAGTTATTTGACTGTTGGTTGATTTGTGTCAAATCATAGAACCCTTCAAACAAATATCTTACCAAAAAACCTCTAAAATAACAAAATCTAAATAACTAATTATTTAATCGAACTAATTTTTATTTAGGAACTAAATCCCGTTAATCGCTAGTTAAATCACCCGATAGAGAACTATTTAAATGTCTAGGTCATTTAAACTAAATAATTACGTATTTACATTAAATCCTGAATATAAAACGACCGAATATTTACAAATAACTAATTATTTAATCGAAGTACATTTCAAGTTAAGAACTAAATACCTTTAACTTTAATTTAAATCATTCATTGCCGAGCTTTTCGAACAATTTGGTCATCCAAACAAATAATTAAGTATTTAAATGAACTCCTGTCGCCTACTTTGGGCTTTGAGTAATTTGATTGGCTATACAAAAGTGGCCTGATCATGGCGTTTTGGTCATTGGTGTTCGATTTTGTCTTGTAGAAATTTATGAGTGAGAGTGAAATCTTCTTTGTTAGTGGCTCAGAAGTTAGTGATTCCATCAAAAATTAAAACGAAGATATGGGGAGTAAACGTAATATGAATAATTATTTAGAAGATTGGGGTATATCGAGGGGTATATCCCATATGTTAGATACTTTTCAAGGTAGGAAACTATATTTGAATATTTTAGTTACGCATGAAACGAGTTAAAGAAGTAAGATAAGAGGCAAAGAAAAGATACTTGTAATACCTAATTTAAAATTTCGAACACAAAATCTTTTTAGAAAAATGTAGCCAGGTATTTATAAATCATGGCTACCTAGGTTACAAATAAGACAGTTTTTCTCAATTTTCACCATAATTCAATACCTATCAAACCTATTAACGTAAAAAATATAATATAATAAATATAATATTAATAATTATTGTACCTAATATTTGCAAATTTGACTTTATTTAATTTTTTATCAAAGTTATTAACTTCTCTATAATGTTTTATTGACGTATATTTTAAGGGGAACAACAACTAATGGTCGGTTTATACAGCAAGATAACATAACATAAAAATAAAATAAGAGTTGAATCTACAGACCTGCCATAAGACGTTTATAGAAACACATAACATAACATAAAAATAAGAAATAAAATAAGAGATGGTTATCTTTTAAATTTTATGTTATTTTTATGTAAAAATAGTTGTGCGCGTGCGCGTAATTTGTCATAACCTTTATTTTCGGCAAAAATGTGTTTTTTTTCTGTTGGTTTGCCTTATTATTTGAACACTATAAACAATTTGATAAGGTTTGTGATTATTATGGTAGGTGTAGGTACTGATTAAACCATATTCAATAGCAACATTTCAATATTTCTTATTTTTATGTGACGTCTGTATAAACACGTACTTGGATAAAATAAGAACTGATTTGAGTGAACATTCTGATCTATTGAAAATTAAAAAAAAGGTATTTAAACCAAATAAATTTATATTTGATCTAAATAAATATAAAAGACAAGTTAAACAATTATGTACTTGAATAAAAAAACAATCACTTTGATGGAAATCACCGGTTTATTTAAATCAAATCACTTAAATTGTTTAATTAAATAACGTTGTTGTTACGGCAAATACATGTAAAACAAAAGTCAAATAAATATGTACTTGATAAAATATATATAAATATCAATCAAATAAACATTTTGTTAACTTAACTTTTAACCTATTTACTTTAAGTCATTGAAACGGCTTATTTAAGTTACGTTACTGTTAAGGAAATAAATATTTGCTTGAATTTTGTATTTAGTGATTTGTTCCAAATAAAAAGTGATTTGTATCAAATCAGATGATACTAATTGAGGCAAATAATTCCTTGGTATTTTTCAAATACATATTTGTTTGGCTAATAGGAAACAAATATTTATTTGAGTCAACTGTAAATTTTTTTAACTCAAATAATTAATTTTATCAGTGTACGGCTCATATGCGCCCAAAACATGTTAGTTTTAGTTAGTTTTAGCTAGATACTTAGACATAGGCTTAATATTATAAGAGAAATAGGAAAATAAAGATTTTAAAATGGAAGTTACGTCTAACTGCCCTTAAGTATCGTCGTCGCTAGCAGATGATTTCGTCTTTCTCTATTAAAGGTGATTTTCTGTTTTTAATTTTTTCATAACAAAAATTAATTTCCTTTAAAGTTTTCCATAGTTTTTTCTTACCCATGGGTGGAATGAAATCATCATTTTTCATTTGAGACATTATTTTGTCCAAGGTAGGTATTTCTTTTTTTAAGTAAGACTAGTGTATAATTCTTCTGATGGCAGTCTTTTCATCCTCATATATTACAGTTTCTTTCCTTCCTGCACTTCTCTTTGATGACCTGATGTGGCCGCGTTTATCCTCGTGCACAAGTCGGTATATTGTTGACTGTCCGACTCCAGTAATATTCGAACACATTTCAACTATTTTTGCAACTTCGAATGTTGAATTTTGATAGCGAAGGGCGTTGAACATATTGAGAATAATAATTTTCTCATTTCTAGAAAGCGCAGAAAGGATTGATCCGACAGTGCTGTGCCTGATTATTAAAAAAAATAACGAAATACTATTCGCGCACAAAACTCTTTGGCTTGCGTGTCGTTTAAAATTTTATACAGGATGTTTCAAAAAACATATGCCATCGCCCGTGTGGTGATTCTTTACCCATAAAAACACATTTATTTCATAAAAAAGATTTGCTTTACTTCTGCCGGTGGCGCCCGCGCTAACATGTATTTTAATAATTTAACGAAAAAATGTTACGCCACTGGTTTTCTTCAAAATAAATATTGTTTTCAAAAATGCGTTTTATTACTTAGCAAAAACGGTCAATAAACTTTTCTTCGTGTGACCAACGGTTTTCGATTAAAAAATAAAGGAGATTTATTTGCATATCGCTATGCCCATATCAGAGTTTGAAAAATAAAAAAAGCCGAAATCAAAAAAATATTAAAAGGTACTTCGCATTTGACATTAAACTGCCTACATAACTGTATTATCACGATAGTGGCGCACATTTTTTTTGCTCCGCTTAAAAGTTATTACACCCTGTGTCTCAAAAATAAAGCGGTTGCGGATCAGATCCGCACCTTGAGAACTAAACCGTCACAACTCGAAAAATCGTAATTTTAGAAAAATCAGAAATTAACATTAATTTGTACACAGGTTAATGCATTTTATTCATACAAATCTTTTTAGAAACTGATTTCAAAGATATTTTAGGGGTTACTAATGCACTGTATATTTTTGAATATGCTTGTGTCATATTTAGCCTTATTTTAATTTTTTCCGTATTTAAATCATTTTTTTCTTAACATGTTTTGAGTTGTGACGTTTTATTTTGATTTAATATACAACACGGTCTTGTCGATAAAATGACATTACAAAAATACATAATACTCTGTAAAAATAATGTTTAAAGTTAAGATTTATTTAAATACTAAATACTATAGGGGTTCTTTATAACTACTTTCAAAGATTACCTAAAACATGTAAAATCTTAACACAATTTAACGTTTTATTTTTTTTTATTAGTAAAATCTACAATATTTTTATAATAGGAAGCATAAAATCCAGGAAAATGTTTTTGTTAACCAATTCGTACAAATTGAAAAAGTGATTTTAATGCCTAGTTTATTTGGTATCTAATAAAGAATGTGTGAGTTTTTATAACAAAAATGATCCTACTATCAATTCTTCTTCATTCCATGATAGATTGGTTATGGTTTTCCTGAAATACAATAATAATGAATTATCAACAATTAGAGCTATAATTGTATTTCTTGAATTTACCTTGTCATCGCTACAGCTTTCTTTGATTGTAGTACCAAGAGTATTCAAAGGTAGTGTGATCTCCGGTCTTTCTGTATTATTCAAAACCAAACTTATCATTTTCCTAGATCTCGAGTTTTCCATCTGAAGACGGTTTGTAATATTATGAATCAATACATCATATCTACTACTTATGGAATAAGAACAAAATAACAAGGACACTAAAATGCAGTGGCGTAACTAAGGGCATGTGCGCCCCCCCGCAAAATTTTGAAAGCGCCCTGCTATTTGGCACTTGTCTGAATCCTTCACACTTACACTATAGTAAAAAATATTGTCATTTGTAAGCGTTGTTTAGAGAGCAAAGAACAATTTTTTGTTGTAAAAATAATGAAGTTTTAAAATACCTAATGTAAGTACTGCAATTAAAAAAAAACAATGTGATAATTAAAACAGACATAAAAGTTGTGTACTCACTGAGATAAGAAAACAAAGTCTTAAAATATGTATGGAAGGGGAATTAGAATTAGTTGAAAATTGGAATGTATTATTAATATCATTATTGTTTATTTTTAACTTTAATATTGTGATAATGAGACTATTATTTTCGTCGATTTTCAATTGATTTATTATTTTCATCAAGGGACTTGAGGGCGCCCCTGGCTTTGCTGCCTCCCCCCGTAATGCGAGGCCTGTTAGGGCGGTTCTTACGCCACTGCTAAAATGCATACAATATAGATTTAAAATGACACAACTTTAAATTGATATTAATTGCCTTAAATAATAAACCGACACATTTCGAATTGAAACATCGATTCGCGCATAAAAGGCATACATACTTTTATATAAAACGGCACAACTCGAAAAATGTCACTCTTAGGAAAAACTGGCGGCGGAACTTTCGGCCCCATATTGGGTAAGGTACCTGCTAGAAATTTTAGGTCAAGTAATCTTGCAAGAAATTTCGGCCCCAAACATTGCAGGTAATGCGAATTGAACCAAAAAGGTGGATTAGATGCCGTGTTAGCGCTGTTTAACCAATATAAGTCTATAAAAGGGGCAAACAATTAATAATAATATTCCCCTGTGAACTTGAAAAAGGCGAATTGGAACCAAAAAGGTGGATTAGATGCCGTGTTAGCGCTGTTTAACCAATATAAGTCTATAAAACCGCATTAGCCGAGTTGCAGGTCAAAAATTGAGTTAGTTCAGGTTAGTTGCATTTTCATTTTATAAATGATTCAAAACACAAAAGATCATAAAAAAATTAAAATGGTATAACGTTAGACCATTGGGGCCGAAAATGCCTGTAATAAAAACATGACCCTTCCATCCCGGGGCCGAAAGTTCCTGTCAAAATCGGGCTGCTACCTGGCCGGGGCCGAAATTTCCTACGCCCGGAAAAACCTACCACATTTAATTTAATAAGAATAAACCGTCATTTTTTGAGTTATATAGAATAGAATCTCAAAAATTAAAAATTTCGAGTTATGACGGTTTTTTTCTCATGGTGCGCTATGTTGATAGGAGCTATTTGTCTCGTTCTTGGATAAGGATTCACCACACGAGCGATTACACATGTTTTCTGAAACACCCTGTATATTCCCTGCTATATATTCCCTGCTAGACTCCACGGAAGAGAAAATGATACGTCAATGATAATTAACGTCAAGTTGGTAAAGAGCTTGGATGGCACGTTTTGTGTTGAATGGCTTTGCTGTACACCAATTAATTGCTTAAAAGAATAGCGCTAATAATCAAATCCCCGGATTAATTATTGTGTATTGTATATTAATTTGTTGCCGACCATTAATTTTGTTTTTGCCACAGGAAGGAGGAGAGGCATAGATGAGAAGTCTATTAAATCAGCTTATTAAAATAGAATAAAAAAAAAGTTAATAAATGAATAAGTCATATGGCTCAAGGCAACATTTTAATTACTTTGATACTGCAGTTCATACCTTACAGGTAATTTAATTTTTTGTTTCTTTTTTTAGTATGTTTGGTTTTGGTAGTTTTTAATTTAATTACTTTTACTGCCTTAAATTAAGTTTGGCAATCATATCAAAAAAGATGAAGAAGGCAATTGGTCATCACGGTATAATTCACAGAACTCAAAAATTTAGTACCTATAATTGTTTAATTTTTAATGACAATTTACTTAACAAGGCATGTGTAAAATCATAAAATCAAACAAAATATATGAGCATGTTTATGTTACCGTATTAAGATCATCAGATGATTATCTGGTGGCTGTTTTTTGAGCTGGACCGTGAAGGAGTCTCGGTTGCTGGCGCCCCGGTGCTCCACCCCGCAATATGAGACCTTGTCAAGCTGGGTCCCGCTGAGAAGGTCTTTTTGAAGCGACCGTCCGATCTTACTGATGCGTTTTGCGTTGTTCCGCCGAATTTCCCATTAGTTCTGCTTAATAAGACCCGAAAACGATCCTAATTGCATTACCCAAATTATCGAGGTTATTCCTAATGATGGTTAAAGATGTGTTTGTAATGAAATTTGTCAAACGCTTTTTGATAATATTCGGAAATCTCTGCAGTTTTAGTTTATAATAATAATATACAGGGTGTCAATTTGAAATATTCCCACCCTTACTATCGTTTTTGCAGTTAAAAATATGAAAAATCGGAAAGACACGTCAATTTCATTTATAAGGGGGACACTTTAAATGAACAGTTTTAGCCTTCTTGTTTCAACCTCCTAGGAGGGGTAGATCTCACCCTTAGAATCTTAAATGGGAATGAGGGTCAAGTGGCACATCGTTTTAAAGGGCGTTCAATTCTCTTTTCAGTGGTATCCTACTTTGTTGCTTTTTGTCCAGAGGTGTCCGAATAATCGTGTTTCAACGTTGCAGAAACAATTAAGCTTGCCTGCATTGAGATTTAGGTTTTCAGGTTAGTCTTTACACAAAAATTATTGCATTGGGTTTCCTTGTAGTACAAATAATTAGAAGATTAGGCGGCACCGTTAAAATCGTTGAATAATAGGAAGAAAATCTAGTTTAAACAATTGATTTCTTATTTTTTGATTATTTTACTCCGACAAAAATAACTTTTTATTGCGGAAGAGAAATTTCTACAATAAAACACATGGGATCTACTTACGCACTATCTTATAAGTTGTTTTCAAATTGTTGTCCATTTTCCTGTAAACAATAATAAAGTCTGTTTTCGAACTCCTCCTTAGCATTTCGGAAAACTTCACCGGGAATTGACCTGCATTCTGCTGCAATTCGCCTTTTAAGATCATCAATATCAGCAGGTTGTGTTTTATAAACAATGGATTTAAGATGTCCTGTTAAATCCGGTGATCTTGGAGGCCATTCAATTGGTCCCCTTCTGCCAATCCATCTATCCGGGAATCTCTCGTTTAACCACTGTCGGACCGAAAAAAAATAAAGAGGTGGAGCACCGTCCTACTGGAATGTTAAACTGAATTACCCTCTGCATCAATTTGAGTTTCTAGCTCATGGGTGATAAGAGGATCAATAGTCTCGTCAAGCATATTAAGGTACAGATTACCTGTCAAGTTTCCTTCAATTAATAAAGGACCAATAATGGCAATTGCAAGAATACCAGCCCAAACATTAACTTTTTGGGGATATTGTGTATGTCCTTCTCGAAAAATATGCGGGTTTTCGTCACTCCAATATCGACAATTTTGTTTGTTAACATTTCCATTTAGAAAAATGAACATTCATCGCTGAAACAGATATTCGGTAGAATATTAGGGATGGCGTTGACTTGACGACTCTTGAATTCACAAATCTATATACTTCTATCAAAGAGTTTATGCATTTTCAGTGCTTTTCTTACAGTCTCGTGTGATATTCCTGTCTGTTCTGCTAATGTCCGCAAGGAGCTGGTGGGCTCTGCAGCAAATAATCCCAAAACCTCAATTTGAGCTCCTTCATTCATCACTCGTAGGTTATTTATTTTTCTATTACTCACCGAACCAGTTTCGGAGAACTTTGCCACCAAATCCAGCACATTACTGTGACTTACTTCACGATTTCGATTTCTTTCATTGAAACCCAATGCCGTCCTTCGTGCGCACTTTCCAACCTCTCCATAAATGAAAATAATTTCAGTTCTTTATTGAAGAGAATAAACCATTCTCACACTTTATGCGCTTAATAAAAGTTATCACTGAACAGCCCAACAAGCAAAAGCGAATTAACAATAATATTCCTGTTTTGGATACATCTTTTAAATTTGCTGACCATGTTTTTTTTTGTTAAAAAACAACGTATTTTTAGAATTTGTTGATACAATAGCAAGGCTTTTTGTGGAATTTCAGTGATATTAAGTTATCGAATGAACGCAAATTAACTAGGTACTCGCAGTACCATCGAAATTTTATTAGATTACTTTTTGTGTAAATTCTTCGAGGTTACTTTGCCAATCTTCAAATAAAGTTTAAAACGGTGTCACCCATGGCCGTAGCGACGGGGAGGCAGGGAGGGCCATGGCCCCCCCTGAAAGTTGCCACTTATTGGAATTTGATAAAAAAAAAACGTTAAAGTTTATGATGTTTTGTGTTTATTAGTATTTGGCCCCCCTAGAAAAATGTCTGGCTACGCCCATGGTGCCACCTAATCTTCTAATCTTCTAATCATTTGTACTACAAGGAGACCTGTTGTGTATCCAATTTGGGAATACGGGAAATTTTGGTGAAAATACAAGACTGAATTTAATTATTAAAATAGTTTTATTCTAAGTAAGTCTGAAAATACACTGGTTTAAAATCTTTTCTTTCGCACACCAACGTGCATCGTCTTATCTTCTGTTTGCCCTTTTTTATATAGACATTCTTTCTATTCAAGATAAAGTAGGTATAAAAAATATATTCTAATATACCACATCCTTCCCTACCAAAAAAAAGTACACTCTTAATAAATGTAGTTTTTACCCCTCCTATAATATTTAATAAAATAAACATTACATAATCATATTCATAAGGTAACATTAAAAATAAAAGCAATATCTACTTATGGCAAAATAAAGAACTATCCTGAATAGATTAATCAAAATCATGAATAAATCTCTTTGGAGGTTTAATATTCCTTTTAGGACTCTGCATAGAAGAAGTAGAAAGAATATCAAGAGGTAGATTATCATTCTTAGTCATCTCTTTATTTTCTTGACTATTTTCCACTTCAATTATGCGATTATTGTTTTTATTCTCAGAATCAGATTCGTTAGAACTCTCTGTATCAAGCAAACCACTCTGAATTTTAGTTTTCCTTATTTGGTTAAAATGACGTTTCCAAATGTTATTAATTTCCGGAACCTTTCCAATATAGGTACATTTACCAATAACTTTGTCTATAGTGCCCGGTATCCAGGAAATCCTATTTAATTCGCGATAATCTTTAACTAAGATTTTATCACCTGTCTTATATTTCGCACTTTCCTTGCCTCCATAATTTTTAATTTGAACTTGTTGATTTTTAAAAACGCGTTCTTTGATTTTGTCTAAATCTGGTTTTAAAACAGAAAAACGAGTCCTCAAGTCACGACCAAACATTAGCATTGCTGGAGACACTCCTGTTCTACTATGAGGCGCGTTTCTATAATCAAATAGAAAATTATGTAATGCTACTTGTATATCCAAGCTTTTGTTACGTCCTAAACAATTCTTAAGGCTGTTTTTTATATTTTTTACTGCGTTCTCCTCAGCTTCATTAGATTGAACAAAATATGGTGCAATCGTGGTATGTTTAATATTATACTTATCTAAAAAAATTTTAAATTCTGAACTTGAAAATTACGCGCGTTATCTGAAACAATAGATTTCGGTAGCCCGTACCTTGAAAAAGTACTATGCAATGCCGAAATAGTAAAACGTGACGTAATATTATTAGTTATAAAAACCTCTACCCATTTAGAGTGAGCATCCAAAATAATAAAAAAATATATATTAAGAAATGGACCCATGTAGTCGATGTGAATTCTAGAAAAAACTTCCAGGGGCCACTCCCATGGATTTAACGTAGTTTTTGGTGGAGATATTTTATGAACTGAACAAGTTGGACATTTTAGAGCAAAATCTTCAATACTTTTATTAATACCTGACCAGAAAAAATATGACCTTGCAATATTTTTTATTTTAATTACGCCTAAATGAGATAAATGTAATTGTTCTAGCATACGATTTTGCAATTTTTTAGGAATAACTATTCGGTTATTCCATAACAATATGTCATGTTCCATCGTAAGTTGATTTCTAATTACGTAAAAAGCTTTAAAGTTTAAATCATTTTTTGCATATTTTGGCCAAGATGTTTTCAGAAATTTAATAACTGATTGAAGCACATTGTCTGACTTAGTATATTGTTTAATTAAATCAAAATTTCTTGATATGAAACTGTTATCAGAAAAATAATTTATATAATCAAGATCAACAGATTCCCATATCTCGTTTTCGTTATTTTTAATGGGTAATCTTGACAAGCAATCTGCTAAATTATTTTTCGACTTTACATCTTGAACTTTATATCTATAATTTGACAAAATTACTGCCCAACGTCGTAGGCGATTGGCAGAATATTGTGGAATGCCCTTTCTGGGACTAAATATTGCAATAAGAGGTTTATTATCACTTACAAGAATAAATTCGCGACCGTATATATACTGATTGAATTTACATAATCCAAAAATAATCGCGAGACCTTCCCTCTCTACTTGTGCGTAATTTTGTTCTGCCGACGACAGTGTACGCGATGCGTAGGCAATAGGACGTTCTCTTCCATCAGGAAGAACATGTGCTAACACACAACCTACTCCCCAAGGACTTGCATCCGTAATTAACTTTAGTTCATAGTTTGGATTGTAATGAACTAAAACGTCAGCTGAAGTCAAAATTTGCTTAACTCTATTGAATGCTTTATTACAATCATTACTCAAAACCACTTTGAATTTTTTTGTAGAAGATTGTATAAAGGGCTTAACAATGTTGCCAAATTTGGTACAAATTTACCGTAATAATTTATCATACCTAAGACCGATTGTAATTCTTTTACATTTTTCGGAACTGGCGCATTGTTAATTGCACTTATTTTTTCAGGAGTAGTATGCAACCCATCTTCATCGATTATATAACCAAGGTAACATACTTTATCCTGAAAAAAAGTACATTTATGAGATTCAATTTTTAAACCAACACTTTGTAATCTAGATAATAATTTATTTAATCTTAACAAGTGTTCTGAAGAATTTTTGTCACTGACTAGGACATCATCCAGAAAGCACATACAACCCTCCATATCCTGTGTCAAAGATTCCATAATTTTTTGAAATTTTGACGGCGCACATGCGATGCCGTATGGTAATCTTTGATACTGGAATAATCCTTTATGTGTGGAAATCGTAACAAGCTGTTTGGAATTTTCGTCCAAACATATTTGAGCATATGCTTGCGAAAGATCGATTTTTGAGAAAATTTTACCTCCCTGAAGTTTGGAAAAAAGATCTTCAATCCGAGGCAATGGAAACTGATCGATTTCTAAAACAGGATTTAAGGTTACTTTAAAGTCGCCACAAATTCAAACGGCACCCGATTTTTTTAGAACCGGAACAATGGGCTTTGCCCAATGAGAAAAATCAATGGGTTTTATAATTCCCAATTTCTCTAAATTTTCTAATTCACATTCAACCTTTTCCCTAATACCGTACGGCAATGGACGAGCTCGGACAAATTTAGGTACAACCGAGACATCTTTTAATTTAAGTGAAATTGTACCTTTTTTAAATGTACCTATTCCCGGTGAAAAAAGATTATTATATTTCTTGACCAGAGATTCTACTTTATTCGAATCTTCGAAGAAATTTATCTGAGAAATATTTAAGCTGTATAAGGACATAAAATCTCTACCTAAAATAGGGGGACCTCCATTTTTAATTACATATACATCTAACAATTTGGTTAAATTATTATAACATACTTTAAATGTGCAGAATCCAAGAGCTACCATTTTTTCTCCCGTATAAACGTTTAAGTTTTTATTGGGTGGCAATAAATTATATGCAGAAAAATTTTCATTCCAAAATTTTTCAGATATAGCAGAAATACTAGCTCCTGTATATAACTGAAATGCATAAGAATTATCGTCAATCAAAATATGAACAATAAATGGATTTTTGATCACCTTATTATCTCCTATGGAAAAAATATCTTCTGTCTCTATATAGTTTTGTACCTGTCCTTTCCTGTTAAATTTCTTGTCACTGCCACGATTCTCATTTTTCTAACTACGGTGACTGTGCAGTGTGCACTTGAAGAAACTCCTTCAGCCGCTAATTCTGTAACAGCTATTTGTATGACGTCCGCGAACTTGCTAGTGACGGCCTGTTTGGAAAGCTTTGACTGCACTGATCCCTTGTCGAATCCAATAATATAGAGATCACGTAACATCATGTCAAACATGGTTTCTTCAAACTTACAATTAATAGCCAAACTCCTTACTCTCGCTGCCCATTCAGTAGCACTCTCGTGAACATCTTTAAAAGAAGCAAAAAATTTTGATCGTGCCACAAAAATTGATTCAGCTATCTGGAAGTGAGTGTTGAACAATGTGGTAAGTTCATCATAGGACTTGTCTTCTGGTACTTTGGGAAGAGCCAGATTATATATAAGCTTGAATGATTCTTCATCCAAGGCATTAAGCAACAATGCTCTTTTCTTTGAGTTATCCGAGATAGAATTGAATTTAAAATAGTTATCCAGACGTCTCTTGTAAATCACCCAGTCGCTAGTTTGAGCACCTCGTCGCCACTGTTGTGTATCCAATTTGGGAATACGGGAAATTTTGGTGAAAATACAAGACTGAATTTAATTATTAAAATAGTTTTATTCTAAGTAAGTCTGAAAATACACTGGTTTAAAATCTTTTCTCTCGCACACCAACGTGCATCGTCTTATCTTCTGTTTGCCCTTTTTATATAGACATTCTTTCTATTCAAGATAAAGTAGGTATAAAAAATATATTCTAATATACCACAAGACCCAATGCAGTAATTTTTGTGTAAACACTAACCTGAGAACCAAAATCTCAATGCAGGCAAGTTTAATTGTTTCTGCAACTTTGAAACGCGATTATTCGGAAACCTCTGGACAAAAAGCAAGAAAGTAGGATACCACTGAAAAGAGAATTGAACGCCCTTTAAAACGATTTGCCACTTGACCCCCATTCCCATTTAAGATTCTAAGGGTGACATCTACCCCCTAGGAGTTGAAAAAAGAAGGCTAAAACTATTCATTTAAAGTGTCCCCCTTACAAATAAAATTGACGTCTTTCCGATTTTTCATATTTTTAACTGCAAGAAAGATATTAAGGGTGGGACGTTTTCAAATTGACACCCCGTAAAAAAAAAAATTCTCAATGATTCTTTTTGCCCATTTTGGTAAAATTTGGCAGTGTTGTTCGCTGTGATAAGACGCTAAGTTACCACTAACTAGATGATAATTAACTCGATTTTATTTTATCAATTTTCGATATGCAATGAAGTGGCTTCTATTCTTTTTTCTCGAAAACGAAGTAAGATACGAAAAGACATCAAGAGACAAAAAAGTTGTATCTTTAGCGGCTTAATCCAATAACCATATTAAATTTTTAAACAAGTCAGTGGCGTATATCTCTTTGTGTTGTTGAGACTGCCCCCCTTAGGACGCCACTGGAACTCATAATTATCGTGTAGTCAGCGCTACCTTAGCGTCATATTACAACAAACAACACTGCCAAATTTCACCAAAATCGGCAAAACAATCTTTGAGATATTAATAAAAAACCGATTTTTTTTTTAAACTTTGACACTCTGTATCTTGAAAACCAGACTTTTAGGACACATGTTTATATGAACTTTTCTGCTTGAAATTGGTTCAGAAATGCGTTCTTATAGATACAGCCTATTATTAAGTAATACCCTGTATATCCCGTTAATTTTCCCCTTCACCTTGCAATTATAATAGCTTAATATAATTTATTATATTCTTACAGCGGTGAGGATAATATGCTTTGGTAAAATTGGCAACCAGCGCCGAAATCAAGCAATCTGCGGTGATTTCTGTCCCTTACTAATGGTTTTCTCTCTTTTTATCGTATATGATATTGAATTAGTGGGGATACAAAGCACAACTAGACACCTTCAGAAATTTTATAGCCATTGCCGGAGTTTAAAATTATTATACTTTTAGTTTTTAATTAACCATATTCAAACGTTGATGTTTGTAAAATAAATAACAAACTTGATTTACTTGATTTATTAAATAAAATTATTAATTAATAATAATAAATAAAATGGATTTAAGAAAATCATAGTTTCAAAATATGAATAGACTATGCGAGATCCAATCGGTCTACTTAACTTGTGGTGTTAATAATTAAAGTTTTTGCTTCACATTATACGGTAATATTTCAATACACTTTTTGATCAGTCACTCCTCCTACTTCCTGCTTCAGTAGAAAATTGGATGGCTGGTCATCGTCAATAAATTACTAGACACGATAATCAATCCCCGGATTTAATTATTAGTGCCGTTTTCTTTTCGACAAGCACCTGCTAATGTGTACTCTCATGTATCCGATATCCGACTGTACGATGAACAATATTTGAACAATGTTTGTTACAATTTACATAAAAATGTCCAAATATCGTATCTAAATTCGTAGATTAGAGAAGAAAAGAAGCAATTGATCTCTCCGAATCGACAAAAAACAGTAGGCAAAATAAATGTTGAAAACAACCAAAGCGCACTAAAGCTATTCAGGGTGTTTCTTAATAACATACTAATATTTAAGGAGGTTATCCTTGGATTCTTTTTGAGAAAAAAACTTCATATGAACATATGTCCTAAAAGTATTGACTGTTGAATTACAGGGTGCTAAAGTTATAAGAAAAAAATCTTTTTTTTAAGATTGGTATGACCCTATATATTTTTGTGAAACGTAGTACGCATCTTCTGTGCATCAAAAGGCATTCTCTGCTGTACAATATGGTTTTTATTTTTGCCAGTGGCGTTCGTGCGGCACTTGTACTGAATCATTTTAAAGAGAAAAGTAATACGCCACTGCTCCTTCCTAAAGTAAAAATTTATTAAAACCAGATATAATAAGTACTTTATTTGGCAACATTCGCCTTTGAGGCTGATGTTAACCATTATTCATCATAATTTGATAATGAGATTCTTATTTCCTTCTAACTGTGTTTTAAGCAAACTTCTCTATGAACTTTCGCAAAATGTTGAACTAATGGTTTATACATATACACTTTAGCGGTAATAATGACAATTATAATCAAACTGTCAACGCACCTATGTGCTATTAAGAAAAAAAGCAATAATGTTTTTAAAACGATTTTAACTTATGGCTTTCCTGAAAATGCATCACTATGCAATTTAAAAATTACATAAACTGCGCTTGTCGGTGCTTATGAAACAAATTACCTTAGCGCTTAACAGCAATTTATTCTGATTTTCCAATATCCAATATCTGCGGGTACTCAATAATAAAGCAATTTCATCAGCTTTTATATAGTAAATTGATTGAGTGTCGATTTAAACGCTGACGAGATGTGAGTAATTGTGCACTGGCACAAATTTATTTTTTTAAACAGGCTTAATACGCGAGTAGAATTGGAACTCGCATGGTGAAGGTGCTGGGCCGTCTCATTTACATTCTACCGAGTAATTGAGCCAGGACAGCAAACAACGAAGTGCAGTCGTCAATTGCATGAGACCCTGCTAAGAATACATTCAGTTGGCACAATTTTAGTATCAGTTTGTGTAAAAGCAATAAATAACATAATAATCATTATTGTAAAAGCAATATTAAGACGAATCGTACATAACGATTCCCTGGCACACCGCAAAACAATGTGCCATATTTCGGTGTGCAAGGCGTTACATTAAATTCAAACAACACAGGAATCATGAAAAATATTCTAAACAAGGAAACAAGAAAATGACAAGGGTGCATATAGACAGAAGATAAACAATCATATGGAAACATGGAATAAAATAAATCTGTCGAGGAATCATGTATATACCTACTTAAGGTAACAATAGTAAAAATATCTGAGAAGCTGGTCAGGTGGTCGTTTTCATACTGAATTATTGCTCAAAATCACGGACAAAAACGGAAATACAACGAAAAAAATCGATGTAACAGAAAAGACGACATTAAAAAGAATAAAAAAGAAACTCAATTAAACCATATTCGAAATGAAGCATATCCACAAAAACTAATAAAATACTAAACCAGTCAAACAAAGTATACATAAAAATCAGTTAAGTAAGAACAATGAAGAAAAATAATATGAGCAAGAAAAACAAGTTTAAACGAAATCAACAAAACAGTAGAGATCTAACCAAATCTAGCCACAAACAAAGTACCGGAAGAAATGAAGAGAAGAACTCAATTCCACATAGTGGTTTACACCGACTACCTACTAGAGATATTAACGCTCTATTTTAAGAGTCCATCACGGTACCCCTGACCGGCACGCAATCGACCATACAGCAATGTAAATTAAATGGGGTCTCTTGCGCTCAGCTGTCAACGAATTTTGAGAAAACTGGTAAATTATTTAGCTCTGGTTAAAAGGATATTGAAAGGCAACTCTATTGGCTAAATTAACAATGTTGCAGATTTTTCTATTTGGTTTTCGTTTTCGAAATGTATGCAATAATATATTTATCGCTGTTAGAATTGCAACTTTACGCATGACTTTCTCCACATGTAAGACCTTGATAAAAAATCTGGAACATGGTAAATCTAGCTAATAGAGTTGCCTTTCAATATCCTTTTAACCAAAGCTAAATAATTTACCAGTTTTCTCGAAATTCGTTCATAGCTGAGCGCAAGAAACCCCATTTAATTTACATTGCTGTATGGTCGGTTTGGTGCCGGTCAGGGGTTACCGTGATGGACTCTTAAGAAGCTTATTTCTGTCTTATTAACATGGAACTGAATTATACCCCTTTAAATTATAATAAGTAATGAAATCCATTAGCGGTAGATAATATATCATTACCAGTTTAAGTTTAATGACTTAATTCATTCACCCTTATAAAAATATTAAATAGGTTCATTTCCAACAAATTCCTTTTTCGTGACCGCCAGCTCGAACCGTCCGTGTTAATGGCACAAATATTACGTGATCCAATTTGGAAATTACTCCGAAGGGGTTATTTGGGCCCATGTACTCTTTAGTCATCTCTAACACACCTAATAATTTCATCTTCTTTATTAAAGTAAAACACCGTGTCTGATTATATGGAGACTTTAGGGTAATAGAGTTTTCAGGATTGGCTTGATAACGCATTTTGTCGTTTCTAATTTGGTTAAAAAAACGTTTTATTTAAAACATGCAGGAGATATTTCCGCATCATATTTAAATACGACAAAATTTATTCTCTTAACCCTCTGCGCTGGGCTGAAGAACTGAAAATAAATAAAATAAGCGGGATCAATGGTTAGGTAGTTATATACTTTTCCGTCTTTGATTAATTTCAATTAACTAAACCTGAACATAAACGCTAGTTTAACTATATAAAAAATATAGTACCTACCTAACAGTAAAAGTACATATTATTATATGTACAGGGTGATCCCCTATAATGTCGCCCCCCTTTAACCTTTTTATTTTAAGTGTCCCAAAAGATTTAAAAGTATGGTTATGTAGGTACTGAAAGATACTATTTTTTTACGTATAAAGATAATTTGAAAAATGATCAGTATACAAGGAAACACGAAAAGTGTATTTTTTTTAAATTGATCACCCTATATATATATATGAATTCATTTTTCGACTCCTTGTAAAGTTCTAAACATAATTCATACATCATACAAGATAAATAAATTCAACCGTTTCTGAAAATTATTTACTAATAAAATATCATAATAATAAAGAATTTTATTAAACAACTGCCAGATTAAGAAATGTAACAATCACAGTAACAAAAATAATTTCAATGGGTTATTAAACATAAAGATGCTCTACCGGGCCTCCATTTTCTTCAACACACCGTATAAGTGTTCTTCGAAGTTTCTCTAATGCATTTGTTATGAACGCTGGGTTATTTTCATTCAAATTATTTATTTCAGTCGTTATTATATCTTTAAGATGATTGAGGTTTTCAATTTGATGGCTGTATATACGGCTTTTTATATATCCCCAAAGAAACGCATCCATAGGTGTCAAATCGGGGCTGTTCGCTGGCCATTTAATTGGCGCATTTCTTCCAATCCATTCAGGAAACCTCTCATTTAGGTGATTAAGCACATCACGAATATTGTGAGGGTGCCCCATCCTGTTGAAAAATGATATTTTGTAACATATTCAAAGGCAAATCGTCTAAATATTATTCTTCTAACTCGTTTTCCAAGAAATCTAAGTAGCGGGGTCCATTTAAAACAGTATCAAAAAAATACGGACCAATATTATAACACTCGATCGCCCAGAATGCCACACCATACACCACACATTTACGGATTGTCGCCCTTGGAACTTAAATTCCCTATACGAATGTGGATTTTCTCTTGCCCATTGTCTGGTATTTTTTCGATTAAAAAGGCCACTCGTAGAGAAGGTAGACTCGTCAGTCCATAAAACTGTTCTCAAAAAATTGTTGTTTATATAAATTATATATAGAATCAGTTGGCAAAATGTGACCCGATTATCTTTTTGCATTTGGTTAAGCTTTGTAGTGGGCTTAGTCTTATATGGATTTAAATCCCATTTTTTAAGCGTTCTTTGGACTTTCCCGTATGAGGTATTCTAATCATTATCTTCTGTTTTTTGTAATGCTTTTGAAATGTTTCTTATGGAATTATTTGGATTATCTTCTATGGCTAGCAAAATATTTAATTCTGCATTTTCATCTCCGTTCACAGTTTTTTTTTCCTTTTTAAATTTGAAGTTTCTTGAAACTTACAATATATAGATGTGAACGTTCTTCGACTTGGGACATGCATACCGGGATTATCTTCTATCATATTTCTAATGGCAGCGCGACAATTAAAATTATTTTTAATATAATAAGTTAAAATAATTTGTCTTTCTCTGTCTGAGTACGGCATTTTTACTTACTTAACAAGACAACTACAACAATATTGATATAATGTCACTATGGGTATTTATTTTCAACAAATATTTTGTTATCCTAAGGCTTCTTAATTTGTAACAGTTGTTTAAAAAAATATTTGATGATAATGTTTCAACTGCGAATATTTCAGAAACGGTTGAATTTAGGTATCTGGTATAATATATCAATTATGTTTAGAACGTTACAAGGAGTCAAAAAATAAACTCATATATAGGGTGGTCCATTTAAAAAAATGCACTTTTCGTGTTTCCTTGTATACTGATCATTTTTCAATTTATCTTTATACGTAAAAAAATAGTATCTTTCAATACCTACATAACCATAATTTTAAATTTTTTGGGACACTTAAAATAAAAAAGTTAAAGCGGGGCGACATTATAGGGGATCACCCTGTACAGTACAGGGTGTCCAGTTCTCGTATGTTTTCATATACAGCTCCCTTATTATAAAAGATAGAAAGATGGGGTTTGCGGCTTTCTGTTCTCAGGGACGTGCCAAGTATTTTCGGCGCGGTCGAGCGGAAAATGATAGGCGCCTTTAATCAATATTATAATATTGAGCTAAAATTACCACCTTTCTCTCATAATTGATCGTTGAAATTTTTGAAGAAAACTCTATAGTTTTTAGTACTAATGTCTATATTTATTTGTGATAAACAGAAAGTACACGAAAAATATTAATAGAATACGAAACAACCGTAACAAAACAAAAACAGTATCAAAGTTAAGAAACATTAATTCAAAATATTAAAGAAAAATAAAGAAATAAAATAGCGATTATTTTGAAACAGATAATACATAATCATGATACATGATGGAGAGGTCTTACAAAAATTGGACTTATCTAGCTTTACTTTTTGCAAATTCATTAACAGGATTTTCCATTTCAAGTTGTTTTAAAAAGTCAGACTCTATAGAAATTATAGCAAGATTTTCTAACCGCTCTTGGCCCATTCTAGATCATAAATAATTTTTAATCAACTTTAATTTAGAGAATGACCTCTCGGCTGTAGCTATGTTTCGAAATAAGTGGGTTAGGTTATTTATTGCAATGTAATTAAGTGTTTCTACTACAGACGTCGCGTTTTTGTCTTCATTTTGCAGAAATTGTAATTCATGTAAAAGTTCTGTTCCGTCTATATCTTTCTCGTTTCGATCTTTTGTCAGTTAAGGTTTCTTCCAGTTTTTACAAAAATTAAATTGATCTTGGTCAGAATATTTGCCGAAATCCTCAACATTCAACAATAAATTAAAAATTTCATAGTAAATTTACTTAATCACTTACTTACCTTATTTGTAATTATTTTTCACAATTGCGGTAGATACGTAATAGCAAATAAGGCACTCTATACGTCTTATGCGCTTATCAAGACAATAATGAAAAATTAACCTGCTACATCGATTACGAATACGCAAAATTTTGCAAGTTTAAACCAGCGCGCCGAACGCACGCGGATTTTCGCGTCCCCACAGGAAGAGGAGTAGTAAAATTTCACCACTGCTACTGGTCGCCGACCGGCGGTCGGTGTTGGTGGATAATGCATTTTCACCACCAGTATTCATAGATAATTTTTTTCTGGTTCTATGTTAATTTGTGTTGAAGGCCTGTCGCCTTTAAGGCCTTGGCGCCGTCGTGCGGCACACGACCTTGTCCATATGGACGGCGCGTCCCTGACTGTTCTATTATTTTATGAAACTTTCATTGCCGCAAACGAAATTTTTATAGCCCGCTCAGTTTTCGAAAATTTGTCATTGTTGACGCTTCCCTCTATCTCGATTATTTGATAGCTTACCAATAAGGTAAAAATGGGTTATTATAGAGTTATTTATGGAGAATTTAGTGGTGGTTAGTTTTTTTCTAAAAAGTTTTGAGTTTGACTTATGACCTAAACTTCTGTTTTCTTAATGGTGGTTCTAATAATTTATTTTCCTTAACTGAGGTTAAACTGCGCTTACGGTGTGAATATTCAAATTTAGCGTAGCTGCTACACGCTAAACTAGTAACGTAGAAGTAATATAATATCTAGACCTTAATATACTTTTTTGAGTTACTTTTCTAACTGCTGTCAAGGCGTCAAAGGCAACAATGGGCCATTGTTGTTAGGTTCTTTCCGAAAATAGCTTATTAAAGAAGCTATTAGCTCTTTGCGCTGGCTATTTAAATGCTTGAGCAATTTTTCGCAAATAGTAAACAATGTAATCGACAGAGATATGTATGCATTACCTTTGTTGTTCTTAAAAGAACAGTTTTTAATACTATTTATGAAAAGATCTGAAGTTTTTGTCATAAAATATACGCACATTAGGAAACGTAAACAAAACGTCAAAACAGACCAACGAATGATCTGGCACCACTGTCGGCCCATAAAATTCAAATTATATTAATTTTTGCAAGTTTAAATTAAAAAAATATTTGCTGTAAGTGGGTTCACATTAAAGAAGGATGCTTTAAGTTCTTAGTACATTCAATATCGCATGAAATTTTATTATTTCTTGGCCAAATTTAATTTCCTCATGTTATCTTACGGATTTACAATTATCAGCTGATTGATGACTTGCAACGGAATTTGCTTTGCATGAACTATACGAATAATAAGCATTTTCTATGTGCTAATGTAAAAATGATTTGTGACGATACTGAATCAGAATAAGGGGCATTCATTATATGTAGTTTAGATTAGACTTTTTTTAAAATTATAAGTATACTTATATAAATTAAAAGTTTTTGCTTGCCAAAAGAAATTTTGTTTATTATATATTTGACAGTAACACAGCGTATACTTTTCTGTTAAAGTCCATCTAACAAGCTTCGCAAAGACATCAATGGTTTTAACATTCATTATTTTTTAATAGTCTGTATATTTGCATGTATGACAACGGGCTCTGGAACAAATTTGGCTCTTAGGACGTTGTGCTTTATTCTCAAAGTCGTCCGAGATTGAATATCTTCTCTAATGAGCGGCGCACAATGCCTTCAAAGATTTATCCCATTAAAAATATCCGCGAATAACTGAGCCAATTTACCTAACAGATCGTTATCTTGTATTTCACTGAACGATTGGATAGACAGTGGTGTAACATTATGGGCAAAACACAATATACATACACCGAAAAAATTAGATTGTTATTTCGTTAACAATAACAAATTGTCAGGAAAAGTATAGTCATATTTACAATTTTAAGATAACCATGTTTTATGGCTATAGTATAAAATTAACTATATATTTCATACCCTTAACAAATGTTGTTAGTTAGAACTTTATAATCATGCATTTTGTTAAATTCACCAAAGAAATCTGATTAACTATAAAATTAACTAACTTGTATAGTAATCCTGACAATAAAATATGTTTAAATGCGTTTCGACGCCCTTAGCAACAACTGTCGGTGGCTACAGAAGACGGCTGTTAGCTTGTTGTAATTCTGCGTAAGACGCCTAAGAAATTAAATGTCTTTGTCGTACGCCAAAGATTGATATGTGACCTGACGGGGATGAAACTTTTCGAGCTGTCCGTATACCTAAATAAGTTTTTTTTAATGGGAGTAGAGTGATATTGTGATAATATCATCTCATCATTTATAGTATTATTAAGTGCAAGCAGTGCAAGCAAAGCGTCGTGTTTTCTGATTATTCATTTTAAATAAATCGCCTAAGTTAAGAAAATCATTATTATTATTATTATTATTAAGTTTGGGATAATTTATTCTGTATGACCATAATAAATATACCTCTATAAACTCTTTACTACAAATATCTATTGTGTAGGCACCGGACCTTTTGAAAGGGTACAGGTCCTGATTACCTACTAATTTCAATAATTTAGGTTAGCTATTTTCAACAAAACAACAAATATAAAATAATAGGTAAGTATCTTTATTTTAATCATGTAATTAAATAGCTATTAATATTTATACAAAAATGCTAATCTACAATATTATAATAATACAACATTTAACTTAACCTACTCTATATTTAGCTCTGTTTCACTATAATATTATTAATAATAATAATATTAATAAAGGTCTTTTATTCATGAAGAAAAAACTATTACAAAAGCAAAATAATTACAATTTAGAGGGCGAGATTCAGTTCATCCAATTTCGAAAAAAATGGATGCCTGTTCTTACATCTAACCCTAATCCCCTAAAAACCCTATCACTATCGTATTCATCTATGCCTAAACTAATTATTAAGGGCCTTACGTTACTATTAATTATAATATAGGAATCCTCGACTTGGATCACGTGTCTCACAGAATTTTTGCAACTTTCTACTGGGATATTATTTACACATTTTTTAATTATTTCTATAACAGAACTACTTAGTGTAGGGGATTCAAATAATCTTTACGCCATACTTGTAAACGCTGCGATTCCATTAGTACTTGTCGTTTGTTAATGGTACCATATTCAAAACCCATTGCTTTTACTACCTATTCTCCAAAGGCTTGTCCTGCCACTTGAAATGTCGGTTTCGTCTGCTGTAAGTACCTTTTTTAGCGTATCCATTGTTGGGACTATTTGTTTACTGTACATGTCATAAATTTTCCTCCGAATCAAGTCTTTATCAGCTTCTTCGATGCTTCTCAATTTTCCGCTGTCACACCGTTTTTTCCTTGGCTGGATGGGTTTGGTCACTATATTTTTTACTGTCGTTAATGCAACTTTGGTCAAAATATTCGTTTCACTAAAACTTGCTTTCCGGTCATACCCTTTTTCTAAAAGGGTACAGTAAACGTTCTTTATGATGTTTTTGCCATCAAGTGATAAATGTTTTTTCTTCGTTACACCATAACTTCCGGAAGCAATATTATCTGAAGTTTCACACAGATCTGACATATATGATATTATTATATTGTAGATTAGTATTTTTGTATAAATATTAATAGCTATTTAATTACATGATTAAAATAAAGATACTTACCTATTATTTTATATTTGTTGTTTTGTTGAAAATAGCTAACCTAAACTATTGAAATTAGTAGGTAATCAGGACCTGTACCCTTTCAAAAGGCACTTATTTATGGCTGGGTTTAAATTTCATTGCGGTCGGGAAATCAACGAATTATTGTGGAATGGAGTAAACCTATTTTTTGCATTTGAAAACGAATAACTAACTCATAAAGGTTATATGTGTTATGTAGGTATACGTTTATCCATTGTAAAATATAGCAGACTTGAAGTACACAGTACCTTGTTTACTCACATTTAATCCAGAGGGAAAAAATTGGTAACAATGAAATATGCTCTTTAACACACGAACTGTTTCGCTTTTTTTTTAATGTTTTGTCTACAACTTACAATTATTTTAAGGATATTTGCTACTCAGTAGTTATTTTAGTTTTTAAGTTTTCTTGTTTTTTTAAAAATATTTTAAAAGGAAAACACGATATTTCTCTGGCTCTTTTAAGCGAATAAAAACAAATTAAAATTAAAAAGGTTTTTTTATTTTTCAGTTTCCTTCCAATAATTAAGAAGTATTACTTTTTGATATATTGAAAGTCATTATCTGAAAAACCGTTAAGACATGTTTTAATTAACACAAAACATGTTTAAATCTTTTGGTGGAATTTAAATAGTATTATGGGTGTTTTTAAAATGACTATGCCATCAAGTCTGTCTAACCTTGTCTAAGTCTTTATAAAACAACAATATAGTTTTTATTGTAGCGATCATATAATATAGTTAGGTTAATAATACAAACAAAATTTTTTTACGTACAATCCAGTTACTACTACCATCTTGCAGCGCTATTTTAGTGATAATAGTATGTTAAACCTTTAATACAATATAGTTACAGTCACTACATAAAATTGTTAATCGTATGGCTTCTTTAGTATTGTTAACTATACGCAACAACTATTATTACAATACTTTATAAGAACACTGACAATATGCTACAGTTTAGTTAGCTATGCATTATAGTCGTCTTAGCGGTTAAGCATGGCTTCCTGACCGATAAGTTATATCGTAAAAAGTAGCGATAATATGTTGTTACAATAACAGGGTGAATTTAACAATACGTATATTGATTTGATAGCGGTATGAATGGCTGTGCCTATACTAATCGCACGGAATTGTTAAATTGACGATATATATTTTTATGGTAATAGTATATTTTTTTCAGTGTATACATATTATAAATAATATAAAAATAAAAGACAATCGGATAGAATAAATTTACATTTAAATCGAATATTACATAAGAGTCCTATAAACACATCTTTTGTTTAAAATCACGCTAGCATCTGTCTCGGCTAACTAATTGAGTCCTAAAACCTAAAATTACCAAGGGGAATCAGCAATAAACAACTATATAATCAAAAAAGTAATAAAATTATTTTCACGAATTTGCTTGGGGTGAACATAAATAGCAAAAATTACTACAGAGTGGTTCAAGTAGATGGCGTGTTAGACGTTTATGATGAACCAGTAAACGGGACGACTGAAAAACTTATTTTTCTACATAAAATGACATGCTCTACGCAGCAAAAGTGTTTTCGCCAATGCGATGTTACCGCTTCTAACAAAAAATTATTCACATTTTAAACGGATTACCATGTACGTGAACTTGTTTTTACAATCTCTAGTAGTTTCTTAACGATTTTCATTATACAGTGACCGGCAGAAAGTACGCACCAAAGAAATTTTTTTTTATTTGAAAACATACCAAATTTTTTTGACGGTGGAAATGTTCTGCATGTTCGTAAACGAAAAAGAGCATAAACAAAACTAGTAAATATTACGTCGTATAGGAGGGAGAGGTAAAAACGTTAAATTCACTCAAGAATAAAGTGCCTTTACTTCTTACCGTGGAAAAATTTTTTTTTAGGAAATGTTGTTTGCACTTAAAAGTTATCCATAAATGCCAAATTTTAGCTCGGTAGCACAAAAAAAATGTTATTACTTTTTTTTTACGCCCCCTCGTAAAACGACTCGATAGAAGCTATGCAATCTATAAATTTAGTTCGTAGGCAATTAGTTACATAGCTTACTTAAATTTAAAACATAAGGTCGAATTAAAAATTTCGGCACGGCAAACTGTTAGGAAAGTAAAGGAAATTAAACTTCAAGTGTCAGTCTTATAGTAAGTAATGTATAATTATTTAATTTAAATCGTCAACGCTATTGTACCTTTTCTTGTGAATTTGGTTCTTTAAATAACCACATAAAAAAAAATCAAGAGGGATTAGGTCTGGTGATCGGGGAGACCACTGAATAGGGTCATTATTTGTTCCTATCCATTGATTAGTTGAAAGATGTTGTTGAAAATACAGATTCTGTCTACTTATAAGATCCAGTTCTTCTAAGAAATTTTTCAGAGTTTTACTTATAAGTCCCACGTATCTTTCGCCAGTTAGGGTGCCCTCTTAAAAAAACGGACCAACAATTCTTGAACCAATTAACCGGCACATTTCGCTTCTTTTCCATACTAGTAAATCACACATAAAAACAACAAGTCAAATCAAAATACTCTTATGAAGATGTCTTTTAAGTACGCACAAACACGTTTTAAGGGGTTTCGCACTACTTTATTTCACAACACACAGATTCGCTTCCTTCGCGTTCCCTAGGTGGACTGACTCGTGGTCGCGCCGCTAGCCTTTAGCGATGGATAGAGGGTCACTACCTATTTCCGCGTGTAACCACCAGATGTCGTCAAGTGTTGTGGTCGTAACAATACAGTACAACACAATAGTGATTGAACTAGCGAATTAGCAAGCGTATACTGGCTCAGGGCGCGTACTCGGCGACTAGTTTACAAATTATAGATAATGACAGGTAAACTAAAGCGGTAAAACGGTGTTGGCCCTTGGAACTTACTGGAGTAATCAGTATGGCCCTAAGGCTGGAAAGTTTGGAGACGCCTGGTCTAAACCATTTGGCTGCTGCAGCCATAATTACATCCTCTCCGTGTGCGTTCTATTTCACAACTGCTAACTGATGAAAGAGTACGTACAGGGTGATTGTTTATATTTTACTCGATGGATATCTCGGTTACTATTGGTCTTACAGAAAAGTTTAAATTATCAATTTTGAAGTACTTTTTATGGGCATTCAGAATCCGCCATCGGAAAAAACAAAAAAGCATCAGAAACTTAAAATTTTCAAGTCACCTGGTATTTTTTAAATGGAACACCCTGTATTTTATATTTTTAGTCGCTAGATATCGTTCTCCTGAGTTCAAATATATATAGTTTATTATGGTTATTTTTGTTAGTTTACGAAAAAAATAGACTTTTTCGTATAAACCTAAGACAGCGGTGGAAGGCCATTTATACGACCATGCTGATTTGTTTTTATCAAAGTAGCCATGGATAATAAAACAAAGAAATATTGTTTAATTTTATTATTAACTATTCATTAAAGTAGTTGTTCAAAATGGCCCCCATTTACATTTACACACAAACGATATCTTTTCTTTAAATTTTCTATAGATCCTCGTAAAATTTCCGGCTGGTTGTTGAGATTATTAATTTCTTCTTGTATTTTGAGTTGCATTTCTTCGATAGTTCGGGTTCGGTCCATATAAACTTTTGATTTTAAATACCCCCATAAAAAAGTGTCCAAGGGGGTTAAGTCTGGACTGTTGGGAGGCCAGGAAATAGTTCCGTTCCTGCCAATCCATATATTATAATTTGCATTTAGGTATTGTCTAACGGCTAAAATGCTATGAGGTGGTGCCCCGTCCTGTTGCCATATTAAGTTTCTAAATAAATTTAAAGGTAATATACTAATTTCTTCCTCAATGTCATTTTCAAGGAGCTCCAAGTATCTAATACCTGTTAAGGACCCATTATAAAATATTTTGCCGACAACCCGATTGTTTATTATACCGCACCATACACTTATCGACTCTCGACCAGATCTTTTTATTTCTAAAGTTTTTTTTGGATTTTCCGCTGCCCAAAAATGTAGGTTCTTTAAATTAGGTGGTGCGGCCGTGTTGAAATTCGATTCGTCGGTCCAAAGTATACGATTAAAAAAATCTGGATTTTCTTCTAAGTGACGCAACATAACTCTACAATATTCTAAACGCTTTTGTTTGTCCATGTGAGATAGATTTTGAACCTTGGTAAATTTAAAGTCGTGCATATGATATTTTTTTAAAGTTTTTTGCACTTTCCAATAAGAATATTGCATGTCTCGACTACAATCCCGTATGGATTTCATTGACTTTCTAAAAAATTTAATTTATTTCACTCGCCTGATAAAAAAAGTATCAATTAAATATATTACCTTGAAAATATAGAAGTATATCTAATTCTTGATCTTCATTTAGTCGAACAATTTTGGGTTTTCGTTTCAACGAACTGGTATTTCTAAAACGCTTATACAAGTTAACAAATGTTTTCTCACTAGGAGTTCTCCTGTTACGATAAATTCGTCCATATTTTTGACGCGCCAAGCGTTGATTTTGATTACTTTTTATAAAAACTGACACAATATTAACTTTTTCTACCTCAGAATATATCATTGTCGACAGCTCTTAAATTAAATGGAAGATAAATAGCTGTCAAAAAAATAAATTTCTTTTGTTTTATTACCCATGGCTACTTTGATAAAAACAAATCAGCATGGTCGTATAAATGGCCTTCCACCGCTGTCTTAGGTTTATACGAAAAAGTCTATTTTTTTCGTAAACTAACAAAAATAACCATAATAAACTATATATATTTGAACTCAGGAGAACGATATCTAGCGACTAAAAATATAAAATACAGGGTGTTCCATTTAAAAAATACCAGGTGACTTGAAAATTTTAAGTTTCTGATGCTTTTTTGTTTTTTCCGATGGCGGATTCTGAATGCCCATAAAAAGTACTTCAAAATTGCTAATTTAAACTTTTCTGTAAGACCAATAGTAACCGAGATATCCATCGAGTAAAATATAAACAATCACCCTGTACAATTTGTTTTATTATGTAGTTTGGATGTTCCTCTAATACGTTGCACAACAAAGTTATAAGACACGTTTGTTGTACAACTTTGTTATATAATATGTTTTGTTACTTATACTGGACCCGGCTTCAGAAAACATCGCTCATTCGAATGCGAAGTGGATATAACTCAGAGTAGTATTCTCTTGCTCCCGTAGACGATTCTCCGCACAGCCAATTGTCCTCTTGTCTCTTTATTCTTAATTTACACAGTGATAGGCTTGTGTATTGTAAGATTTGTGGGCATTATTTTCTGTTCTTTATTGTACTTTCATTAAAACTTGGTTACCTGATTAGACATTTGTAGTTTTGGTTGTGTAAATGTAAGTTCGTATTGAGAAGCAAGTGTATTTTTCCGCACATACATATGCTATTTTACTGTTTATCTATATTTTTACGTAAAAAAATTTCTTTTGTTCTTTAAGTTCACATAGTACTACATCCAAAAACTACTTTAATTACCGTTGTCTTTTCTTTCAGGGTACTGAACATTAATATTTTATGACTTTTAATAGCATAACCGTTTGTTTTACTGTTTTACTGTTTTACAGTTTTTATAATGCGCTGCATTGAGACTTTCCACAATTCACAATAATGTGCTTTCTAACATAATATTCATTTTTCTTTCCTTCAAAGTAGGTACCGTGCGAGCAAATATTATTATCACACATTGTGCTTCGCATCTAAGGCCGTACTACTTAGCGGTAGAGCCTAATACCTGTTGGATGTCAGTAAATATCGGCATTATCAATCAACCAGGTATTCCGTCATCTATGACAGTCGTTACAGGTAATTTGAATTATCGCTAATTTATCCCGGAATTAATTGTTTTTCTTCATCATCTTGTTATCAACGTGTACTTACTTTGGTGTACCAAATATAAGTAATAAATCTTAAAAGATTACAAAACGGCAATAAAAATTCACAAAATTGATTTTCTCAAAACTACCCTACACTGGACCACAAAATTAACCGGACTGAAAAAATTTTGCTTCAATTCAATCTTAAATAACTTTTAAGCTTTTTACCAAGTTCAAATAATTTTTTGACATGTTGCATATGCTGTCGTCTTCATCATGTTTTGATATCGTTTTTACGAACAGTGTAAAAGGATATGTTGACATACAAGGTAGCACAAAAAATAGCATTTTACGCTCAATTTCTGAACATCATGTGGAAAGATTCTTGTCTCAACAACTTGTTTTTTGATTCATATCGATATCTGAATTAATAAAGGAAAAACACAGGTTTAAAGGAAATAATGCAATAATCCTTTATTAGCAACAAAAAAATAAACATAACAACAACCTCAGAAGTCCCTATTGCACGTTGCCGTCCATAATTGGCAGTTAAAGGAGTGAAGCTATCGGTTTCGCGAAGGCGTCTCTCAATAGCAGCAAATGTTTGATGGTTTGGTATGCGCCGATTTGGATATCTTTCCCTGTATACCCTAACACTTTCGCGGCCATTTCCTTTACAATACCCAAAAACCAATAGCATATCCGTCATTTCTGCAGAACTATATCCTTCAGCCATCTTTACATCAAATTTAAAATTTAACTAACACGTTTGAAACACCTTATTTATTCTCGCATTGGCAAATTCTTACTGAAACACTTTCTGTAAACAACATAGACTGATAGCGATAATTCGTAAAATTCTAAAAATGTTTACATTTAAATAGTCTGTTGCAAAAAAAAATTTAAAAGTGTTCATCAAACAGGTAGAAAATCTAAGGATTTTTGGATGTGACACTCCAATAAACATAATTAACATACTGAATTGGTTCCCTTATAGCGCCATTCGCGTCTGGTTGAAGAACTAAATGTGGCACTGTGGGCGAGGAGCGGGGGGTCGACGCCACGCATGAAAATTTAAATTTTACAACTTTGAATTCAAATTTTCGCGCTTATAACTCTGATGGAAAGTTAGAAGCGCAAACCTTTTGAATTAAAGTCACTATATTTTGGGAGATTAAAAGGAAGTTGTAACAACGTTTCTGATATCTCGACAAGCTTTATTAATATTAGATATTTACATAAATTAATATAATAACAAGGCAAGTTTTACCTAGAATTGTGCTGTAAAGAATTAACATAGGAACAGCGTTCAGCTTTAAATAGGATCCTCTTCTGCCATGCTCAATTTTTTGGTAGTAGTAGTAGTAGTAGTAACAAGATTTATTTTAGCAATACTGCTACAATATTATAAATTCTAGTTTTTTTAACAATAATAAAACATTTAAAATTACAATCAATTTTATGCACCAAAAATATTTTTAAATAAATTTTATCAGATATTTTGTTTTCTAAGTAATGATATTTTTAAGGATTTTTTAAATTTACTTAAGGAATTTTGTTTCTTAATTAAAGAATCTAAATTGTTATATTCATGAAGTCCTTTAAAAAAGATTGATTTATATGTCAAATTTTTTGTCACTTTCCCTAAACAAAAATTTTTATTGTGTCTGGTTTGATAGTTATGAGTTTCAAAGTTTTGCGTTATAAAGTCTTTTAAATGAGATGGTAATAAATTATTTTGAATTTTATAAATAAAAATAGGTACAAACTAGGAAAAATATTAAATTTCTTATATTCAACCATTTAAGTTTATTTAACATATAATTTATCTTTGTGTATTTATCAACATTTAATATTATTCTCATCGCCTTATTTTGTAAAATTTGAAGTCTACTAAAAATTCCTTCATTTGCAGTATATAAAATTGCAGAGCAATACAAATAATGAGGTAAAATTATTGTGTTATATATTGTTTTTCTTGAAAATAAACTTAAATTTTTGCTTACTCTTTTGAAATAATTAATTTTTTTTCCAATTTTAGATATAGTGTTTTCAAAATGAGCATCAAATTTTAATTTAGAATCCATTATTATCCCTAAATATTTAAAAGACTGAACTATTTCTAATTTTTGGTCATCTATAAAAATATTTATATTTTCATAATTTATATTATTTCCTATTGACATAAATTTCGTTTTATAAATATTTAATTTTAATTTATTTACTTTTAGCCAGTTTGATACCAATTTCAATTCAGAATTTAGACTATCTATGCAACTTAAAATATTTTTACCTTTTACGTATATTAAAGTATCATCAGCAAACATTTGAATATTAGTATTTGACAAAATATTTGGCATATCATTTATATATAAAATAAATAATAAAGGACCTAAAATACTTCCTTGTGGTACACCGATATTATTAAATTCCCTTTTTGAAAATGTTTCATTTATTTTAGTTATTTGTTGTCGAAAATTTAAATAATTTTCAAACCATTTATATACAGTACCCCTTAAACCATACTGATATAATTTATTTAATAATTTGTTTCTGTCAATAGTCTCAAAAGCACGTTTAAAATCCAAAAATACTGCCAGAATGATTTCATTTTTGTCAACACTTCTCTTCCAATTTTCAATAATATATTGTGCTGCTGTTTCTGTTGAATATATTTTTCTTAAACCTGCTTGAATATTTACTAAAATGTTGTTTTCTTCTATAAAATTTAATATTTGTTCATAAACTGTCTTCTCTAAAAGTTTTTCAATATCCCATAATAAATTTATCGGCCTCATTTCAGTACATTTTTTTGTATTTTTTACTTTTGGTACTGGTGTTATACATGAACATTTTAAATCATCAGGTATTTCTCCATATTTCAAACTTGTATTAATTAATTTAAGTAATATATTTCCAATGCTGCCAAATGTCTCTTTCATTATTTTTTTTGTTAAAATTTCACCATAGTTATTATTTGATTTTATATTCCAAATTTTTATTTTTAGTTCTGTTATAGATAGTCCATGAAAATGTTCTATTACATTATTTGATTTACTGATTTTTTTACAAATATTTTCATTTCCATTTTCTATATCTGCAACTATTTCTTTAATACTATTTATGTAATACATATTCATTTTTTCTGCGATTCTTAACTGATTCGTTTCTTTTCGATCTTCAAATATAATTTCTCTAATTTCACTTTTTGCTTTTGGTTTGGCAATTTTTTTTAAAGTTTTCCACATTTTTTTTGAGTCATGTTTGTTTTCATCTATTTGTTCTTCATAATATTTTTTCTTCTCTTTTCTTAAAATGTTGACATTACGATTTCTTAAAATCCTATATTCATTCCAATCATCAATATTTTTGGTTAAAATATATTTTTTATACATTTGATCCCTATTTTTTCTCGCTTTCAAAATATGTTTATTAAACCATGGGGTCATATGATTTCTATGGGTGATTCTCTTTTCAATTTTCACTTTGTTTATACAGTTTTTTATATTGTCCATAATTTTTTTAAACAAAATATTTATATCTGAGTAATCAAATATCCATTCACATAAAGAAAGTTCGTTTGACAATTTTTTGTAATCAATGTATTTCATTATTTTGCTTTCTCTTTTTGTTTTAATATAATCTTCAGTATCTATATAAATCCAATCATGGTCACTAATTTTTGGTTCTGATGTTACTCCAGTCTTTAAATAATGGTCATTTGATATAATCAAATCTATAATTGTTTTGGTTTTTTGAGTTATCCTTGTATAATCTGTTATTAATTGTTTCATACCATTTAAATCTATCAATTTTTTAAATTTTTTGACATAATAATCTTCATTTGCATAATTTATATTGAAGTCACCAATATGTATTACAGAATTATTTTTTTCCCACATAATTTCACATTTATCTTCAAAAAAATTTAAAAAGTCATTTATATTTCCACTTGGAGATCTATAATAGATACAAAGTTCGTACAAATTTATATTAATTTTTAGATTTATATAAATATACCAATATTGATAGTCCACAGCAATTTCTTCAAATTTAGTAACTAAGATTTTGTTGTAAATATAAACTAGAAGACCACCAGTATACCTTGAATTTGAATTGCAACGATATAAATTATAATTTTCCACATCCAATTCTTGGGTATTTATTTCACTTGTTACATGAGTTTATGATAAACATAATACTAATGGTTTATTATTTGTTATAAAATGTTTAATTTCATCTTTTGAATTTAAAAACCCTTGTATATTTAAATGATACATTTTCTTATATTCTTCATCATTTCTTAATAAATTTTCTTTTACTAAATTTTTTAATTGCTATTCTTTATTTTCATATTGAATTTTTGATTTAATTTTTTCTATATTTTGAATAAATGTTTCACATTTAAAATTAAATGGTGAATGATTGATAAAATATTCTTGATTAAAGTTTTTGTTTATCTCAATACAATTTGGGCACTTAAAATTTTCCTGACTAGTAATACATTCATTAGCCGTATGCCCTGTATTACCACACTTCATACATACTTTTTCCTTCGTGCAAGTTTTAGCTGAGTGATAATATCCACCACAGTTGTAACATCTTGTAATATCGACATGTTCATATACTGAACATATTGAAAAATCTATAAAAAGAAATCCTTTTTCCATTATGTTCTTAAAATTTATACAGTCTATTTCTATAATAGCTAAATATTTCTTTTTCATTTTCTTCATTGTAATTAATTTTAGTTTTAAATTTTTTATAAAACTATTTTTTTCTAAAATACTTTTAACTAACTCTTCATCACTCATCTCATCCTCAATCCCAACTATTTTTATTCTAGGTTTTCTTTTTTCTGAAACTACCAAAGAGTAGTTATTTCCTAATTTATTTTCTGCTTCTTTTTGAATGGTTTGTATTTCTTCTTTGCTGTTACATACAATTTTAATACCGCCATCTTTTATATCTTCTATCTTCATAATTTGAACGTTTAATTTTGTTGGGTTGATATACATTCCTATTTCTTTTCTAGTTATTTTATTTTCTTGTATACTTGTTGGTTTTATTATAATATTATTTTTATATGTACTGACTTTTTCATTTTCTTTAATTACATCTATTCTTTGTACCTTAGGTTTTGAAACATTTTTAGTAAATTCACTATATGAAACATAATTTTTATAATTTTCATCTTGATTCCTTGTTAAAAATTCAATTTTTTCTTTTAGTAACATAACTTTTTCATTCAGTTCTCTTATGATAATATCCTTTGCATCCAAAAGTTCATCTTTAGTATCTATGATTCTATTGTAAAGTTCCGATACACCAATATTTACTTTAGGTTTTCCATCAAAGTCATTATTTTTTATATTTTCTGTCACTGTTAGTAAAGAAATTGAACTTTCTGCTTCCAATGACTTCGTTTCACTAGTTTTTCTATTTTTTCTAACTCTTTTCTTCGACGTTTGACTCATTAGTATAAATACTTTTAATATTTCCTTGTAAAACTACTTTTATATAAGATTTATTCTTTTGACAATATACAGTTACGTCACGTATATCATCCAAAATGTGTGTGACAAACTCTATAAGTTTTTTTAATGCCAATCTTGTCTTTGCCACAGAGTAATGGATTTTGAATAGCATTTACCCATTACCCAAAGTTTATGCGTCTAAAAATACACCGACCTAAGATCGTAATCTGTCATAACTCTAAGAAAGTCAGTATATAAGTAAATGTTTATGATTATTCAGGATCAAAAGGTGTCCTGCATACTTTTTTTTTAGATAGCAACAATATTTTGTATACAGTATAGGTGCAAGGTGCCTTTTTGGCTCTTCACGATGCACCCTTTTTATTACTTTGCTAAAACAACAAATAACTTATCGGGTCGCTTTTTGGAAACCTGTGCATTTTCACACGTTTCCCGCTTATAAATCACCATTTTAGCAAAATAAACTTAATAAATTTATACGTCGCGCCGCTTCGTTTAAAAATTTAATTTTAAATTGTCAATGTCGCTTGGGTCCGACTCCGGAAGATATTTTTATTATGGATCAGCGCATCGGTCCTTTTTCCTTTCTTTTTGTTATTGGCTCTGCCCTGAGGGGCAATTCTGCCAGCACATTAGTAGTGACCGTGACCTTGTCGGGCTCTAGACCCCGTCACGACCACTGATTTCTTCTTCTTTTTTTACTTCTGATGGTTTCAGGTTATGGGATATGATAGGTTATGGGAATGGAACAGCTGATCGTGGATCTATTTTGAGTGCTGTGGAGTGTGGAGAACCTATTATAAGCGTATCGGTCATATTTTTATCTTTATCGCACCTTAGCTGGTGCGGTTGAATCCAGAGAGAGAAAGATAGAAAACGTTCCCCACACTCATTATAAATACATGTTTTGCCGCTACCAACGTTAGGATATGAACAACCTTATAAAACAAAATCCCCACAATAGCGCCATCATCGTCTGGTTGAAGAACTAAACGAACAGGGAACGATCTTCACCATTTAAGTTATCCTAGCCTAATTGCTGTACTTCTAGCCTTTGTTAAGTAAGTTGTTGGTTATTTTGTGTTTTGAAACTGTTCCCTAAACGATAAGTGTATTTATGTAAATTAAAGATGAGACGAGAAGGAGTGGTACAAGCCGTTGCTTTACAAGATGATGGTCGTCCGATTCTGTATATCGCAGAAATGCTTGGCCATCCACGCAGTACGATATCCGGTGCGATACAAAGATTTAGACAAACTGGTTCTTACTCGAGAAGACCCGGGCAGGGAAGCTGAAGAGCCACAAATGCAGTTGAAGATCGATTTCTTCATCTTCAGGTTCTTGGAGAGCGAACAGCCTCTGCTCCGGTTTTAGCTATAAGATTGGCAGATGTTCATGGTACCTTAGTTTCATCTGAAACCGTACGCAGAAGGTTGAGAAAACAGAATCTAACATCTCATGTATCAACATTATGAACTCTATTAGATGCAAGTTATCGAAGGCAGCGCCTTGAATTTGCTCGAGCTCATGCAGATTGGGACATGAACGACTGGCAAAACGTTCTCTTTACAGACGAGTCTCGTTTTCCGCGATATTTACTTGACGAACGTCAAAGAGTGTGGAGGAGGCCCGGAAAACGATACTCTCAATGTTGTTTCTCTCCTATAGAATGCAATTTGGTGACGGAGGAGTGATGGTGTGGGGCGGCATTTCCTTGGAAGCCCGTACAGACCTCATTACACTTCAGGGGGGTATTAAAGCTAATAAATACATTAGATAGTGCTTAGAAGAACATGTGGTACCATATTCGCATTTTATAGGAGAAAATTTTAATTTAATGCAGGACAATGCTCTGCCGCACACAGCACAAATAACGAGGCAATATTTGAACGATGTTGGCGTTCAAATATTGGACCGGCCCTCTAGAAGTCCGCATCTGAACCTTATTGAGCATATGTAGGATAAACTAGAAAGGAGAGTTAGGCAGAACTACGGCGAGTTTCAAACTTTGGTTGCATAAGCACAGGCACTGACAAACGAGTGGCAGCAGATATCCCAAGACGCGGTTGCTGCTTTATTTGAATCTATGCCTGAAAGGATGAGAGCTGTTATTCAGGCTCGTGGAGGAAATACTCGATTTTAATAAAATAGTCTTAATGTTATTTTTCAATTTTTTGTTGCTAATAAAGGATTATTGCATTATTTCCTTTAAACCTGTGTTTTTCCTTTAATAATACAGATATCGGTATGAATCAAAAAACAAGTTGTTAAGAAAAGATGGGACTTAAAAATGTCGTACAGAGAAATACCAATTAGTTCTTAACACCATATCCACTTACACTGTTGGTAAAAACGATATCAGAACATGATGAATCCGGCAGCATCCGCAACATACCAAAATATTATCGAACTTGGTAAAAAAGTTATTTAAGATTGAATTGAAGCAAATATTTTTCAGTCCGGTTAATTTTGTGGTCCAGTGTAATGTACTGTTTTGACTTCGCAGGCAAAAGCTTAATGAGCATTAAAAACTACTAGTTTGCCAATTTCAACAATTTTGTTGTTGCAAATAAGTTAAATCCATCCCTGGTTTTTAAATCTCCAATTAGAATTACCTACGTTATAATGGTCTATTTTCATTTTAAAAATCGAATAGGTGCGACATTTCTCATTCTGTTTTTAAATTAAATGATTTTACAGAAAACGGCTTGGCATCATCGTTATCTCTTTGATGTTTCTTCATGCATTATTTATTTCATAATTTTACGGAGGAGACGTGACGCCTTTATACGCAATTACAGGTAATTTTCTCTTTATTTTTTCCTTTCTTTTGTCGACTTAATGAGTTAAAACATACCTATTACTGCAATGGTAATTTTCCAAGTGAGTATTAGTATAATGACAAACCTTTTACAGTTTCTTTTCTGATGGTGTGTCAGTGGCAAATAAATATAATATACGAGGTTATGGTCCTGCCTAAGCCGGATTTACACAAACCTGTTTGAAGACTCAAAATTTTAGTTCGATGTTTCAGACACGAGTTTCCGTTTTGTTTCGGTTTTTGCACCCAATTAATGAACTAACCTGCACTAAACTAGCAGTTAAAACCCTATAAATTATCAGTGTTCTGTCAGAATAGCCACATAACTCACATAACAACAATGGCATGCTTAGAAGTTATCTCATAGTTAGAGTTAATAGGACATTGTTAACTTGAACCTATGAAGAATTATGAACATTCAATACGATGACAATATGGAAAACACCTGAAGATTAGCGATAAAATATAAATGAACCAATTAAGATGGTGTGACCACATTAAAAGAATGAGTGAGGTTCGAATAATAGTAAAAGTATATAATGTTACAGTTCCAAAATTGCATTTCATAGTTTGGTTATCTATGTTAACTCCTCGGTTTTAAATTTTTAAAGTACCTATGTAGACTCTCACCTTAAACATTAATTACTAATTTAATTACCTATTAATAGCCAGTTTGAAACCTTTGTTGATAATGTTCATATTCCATTAATGTTTTGTATCTTGTAGGACATTGCCAAGTGGATTGATTTCTGTTCTTTTGTTTCATACTACTTGTAGACAGGTGTTATTCCACATCCTTGTTTTAATTGATTAGTAATTAATCAACTTTTCAATCAATAGAAATAACTTTTTAACTTTGTGTATAAGATGTAGGTCAAATGTTTTGGATGTTGTGAATCAGCTGTTTAAAATCAATAGTTTGTTAGGCAGGTCAGTGTCAGATTGACAGTTTTGTGGATTTTCACGACCACGTCTGGTTAATTGAGGAGTATTTTTGCGGTTGCGTTGGTTGACATAGGTTGCGTTACTTTTTTTATAGTGTTAAAGGGGTGATAGTTTTCATGGATTGGTATGACTAATTTGTCAACAATTTTTGGTAACCATGTTGAAGAGGGAACGATATTCGGCCCTTTCGACAATGGGCACTTAAAGTGAAAGCACGTTTATGGAAGTATGACTTGAATTTTAGTTTTCTTGGTCAGGGAAGGCCATGTGGTGCCGATAAAACTTTCACAAATGCATTAAAAAGGATATGGCATTGTAGTTACACTTTTCCATCAACTTCAACAAGCGGTTCTAGACGCCATTTTGTAGAATGGAACTCTTGTAAGGTATTTGAGGTAGGTATAAACTTTAGCATCTAATTACCCTCGATGGGTCTTATGAAAGTTTTCTCTTTCATGTTGTACATCTAAAATTGGATTTTAGGGTTTTTTTGTTAGGGACTAAAAGTTCAAACTGGAGTACTAGTATTTTCTTATTGGAATCGCCTGGACGCGGATCATGCCAGTTGCCATGTACCTACTATTTAACTTTTTGAAGACTAGCAGTATAGCAGTATACACGATGACTGTTTGAGGGACCATGTGTATGTACATATGTACTGAAGATCGAGTTTTCATGAACTTTGGGTAGCAAATAAAGTTTCAGCTAAGTAACATTTTTCTTGAGTAGTACGGAACCTTGGGAGTATCCAGTAGGTGACAGGAAAGCGTGAAATCAACCTTTGATATATAATTTCTTGTGGCGTGTTTGCTATTTCTCAAGATAAACCTTTTCTGTGAACACCCAAGTACTGCGGTGCAATGAGGGTAACGAACCTCACTCCAAATTATTAAATCATACACTGATATCATTTTTGCTTTAATATCTTAGTCATATTAATATTTTGCATTTGCATATTGTTCTATATACAGTGTTTTGAGAAAGTTTTGCGCCCATGTTATGTACAGAACTTCTGCATTGTAAACGTATAGCGTATGTCGACATATCGTTAAGACGTCACAAGAGTCTCTAGTAGTTCAATGTGTTGTGGTGGTCTGTTCCAGCTAATTTCGTTGTAAATATAGTTACAACCTAATACTATAAAGTAAATATTTTTGTTTCCCGGCTAAAGGCCATTTGTTTCTTCAAACTTTAACGCTTGTAACTTTAACATTTTAACTTATCTATGCCCGAGTTGCTAGTATACTTATCGAGTAACCACAGGTACTCGTAAGATTTTGTATTATACTTTAACGATGCTTTTATGGTAAATTTAGTTAGTTTTGGGAGGTTCTTGCACAGATCTTGCGGAAATTCCATGTGCACGTGTATTTTGAGTTATATCTCACCATGTCCTGGATGTCGGTCTATGTGGTTGCCAGACCAGACTACCCAGTCATTTTTAAGGTGTAGGTCCGACAGTTGCCGTCCAGTGCAAGACCCTGTCGAACAGGGTTTGACTTTAATTCATTCTTTTTCGCTCAACTTTGTAATCTAAACCTCCAAATCTTTTATGTCGAACCAAATACTACCACTTTGTTGATACATTTCAATTACTTATATTTTTACTTTAAGTATCTATTGTCGACCAAATCAAGAGGACCTTGCATTTATAAATCCAAGTAGCCAAGGGCCTAACACGACTTTAAGAATAAATATTTGTAATGACCTCTGCTAAAATTTGGCTTTTATTTCTGGGACTTCATTTGAGGGACTTAAGTGAATAAGAGCTTGTAAAAAGCTATTGTAAACCCATTGTGACATAATTGTTTTTTTCCTAGTTTGTTTTTCTCTAAGGCCAAGCACCAGAACATTTAAAGGCTTTAAAGTAAAATAAAACTAAGGTGGAGCCTTCAGGATTTGACTTTAACTTACTTATATAAGAGAGCTAAACCTCTCAATCTAGAAACAAAATAGCGAACCTACCCTGAGTTGAGCTAGCTAAGGGGCGAGTTTTCAGGCACCACAACATAGGTCATTTTTAAGGACTATTGTCTGAATTACATCCTCCAGGGCGTAGGGTTGTCAGAGTAAGGGTGGATAGGTTGCCTTGTTGCATTATATTTTAGGTTACCCTAAGGTGAATACTGGCACCCAAGGTGATAATATAGCACCGCGGATTTTGGAAAATATTACAATAAGGCAAAATAAATTAAAATAATAGGAAAATAATGAACAAGAAAAACTTGATTATACCTATAGAAGAAATAAAACAAACTGTACAGAGAAAAGAGACAACAAATACTAAGACGGAAGAAGGTTAACTGTGTTCGCCATTGTGAGCTGGTTTGTGTCCTTGATGTAAAGTTTGTGTTTATATTATATAGCTCTTGAAAATGGTTTAAGAAACCGAAACGCGTAGAGCGAAATATTAAATATTTGTGAAGAATTTTGGATTTTTCTTTCCTGTTAAATATGAGTAATCTTCACCCCGGAGATATCTATGATTCAATTATATAGTCTTTATTTACAAAATTCAGATATTACATTAATACAATAGCAAAGCTAGTCATCTTACCACCCGAGTACAGCCTACGCAAGGAATATTAGAGTTATTTATGTTAATTAAGATAAAGAGTAATAAAAAAGAAAAACATTCTCGTTTTAGTGTAAGCATAAGGAGGAGGAATACATTCTAAGAAATATTCGACTGAGTCGGTAGTTAGACGCAAAGTTTATATTAAGCCACCGTAGGGTGCGCCAGAACCCACTGAGATCAACTCTAAACTGCTGATTCAGATATGCTCTTCTTTCGTTTTGAACCATATTGATCAAATTTTTCAGCCGTTTATATTCGTTGCAAGTCACTGCAGTTTTAAATCGTTTGTATTTAGAATTTGTTTTAGTTCTTAACCGCATCATGTTTAAATGTTAGGGGTGATCCAGGGTGCCGGCGTTTTAGGTAAACGAAAAGTCTTGTAAGGCGCATGTCTACCGAAACTTTTATTAATTGAAGAAGTAAAGAAAAGTAACCATTTCATCAATGTCATTCAATAAATATACAAAGTCTCAGTTTCAGTCAAAACTATGCATCGTATTGTGTCGTATACATAAACTCGTGTTTAAGATCTTCTGACCAATGACGATGCTTAAATCTTCGAAAGGGATTTTCTTGATTTTACGGATATTTCCTCCTACTATGCTTTACAATAACTTTAGGAACATTATATGCTGGTAATGAAGGGCTATTGTACAGATATCCAGGTGCCAGTCGTAAAAGCAGTTCTAGGCATAGGATTGCGAAATATAATTTTAAAGGAATAAACATATTTTGGTGACGGAGAAAGAAGTGCGTATTAATGGGTTCTATCAAGGCGAAAAGTCGCATACATTATTTACTATTTTAAGTAAAAAAAGTACCAAGAATTTCATACTTCATTCATGTGCTTGAAATTTTAAATTTTAGGTTGTGTTGGGATTTAAAATTCAATGTTTTTTGTTTTGGTTCCTTAATTTAATCCTATACTCTGTTGCTTAATGCGAGAGAGTAATGAAATGTAAATTTGCAATGACAGGACCAATTAAGCAGAGTGAACAACTTAAAGGTTGCATTGTAAATTTCAGGTAAAGTGCAATGATAGTTTTTAAAATTTCGGTATTTTAGATATTTAAGACCTACACACCCCGAATCGGTTCTAAATTAGGGTCACTCTAATTTGCATATAATCGAAAGACTAGTTTGGTGAATGAAATCAAGTTGACACCGGCGTTAATGTTGTAGCTTATTAGAATAATAAGTAGGTGTACTAATAATTATACTTGATTATAATTATAGAGATAGGCGGATAATTAAGATATTAATTATTCTAATATTCAGTAGATAAAAACTTATATAGAATCAAGAATAATATGAGAATAGATAAATCGGAATAAATATAATATTTACAAAGAAAATATACTATGTGCAATAGGGTAATTCCGGGAAAGATGCCGGCATGGTAGAGATGCCGATTGAACATATTTCCGAACGTACTTATCTGCGAGACATAAGTTACGCGCCTACCATTCACGTGTCAGTGCCTATCGAAGTCTGTAGTCGGTATTGTGCAATCTCCAAGTATAAAATTTGCATGAATATAGTGAAACAGCATAGAATGAGGTTATACCTCTGCGTATTTATGTTATCTTTATCCCAGTTGCAACTTTTCCGGGGCATTCGGCATCTCTCCCGGAAATTCGGGAGAGATGCCGATTTTTAATAGGGTGTTATGGCTAACCCAGAAAAATATTTAAATTTCAGAAATGCCGAGCAAATACGAAAGAAAGTGTCCTAATAGGGGTAAATGGACCGAAGAAGCTTTAGAAGCTGCTCTGCAAAGTATAGCAGAAGGTATGGAAACTAGCAATGACGCAACCTGTACTGGGTGTGGTGAAGAGTATACCAAGACAACCAAAACCGATGACTGGATTCAGTGCATCCATTGTCAGCAGGGGCTGCATGAGGGGTGTACCAAATACCAAAATACGTGCGAAATCTGTGTAAAATTGCTCATTAAAAACAAAAAAGTGTAGAGGCATCTCCACCTTAAGCTTGCGGCATCTCTCCCGTAATATTAGGTAGAGATGTCGATTTACAGAGTGTGCCAAAATGTTTTTTTATTGTTTATTGCGTTTAGTTTAAGGAATAATACTTATGTGCCTTGTTTACGAAATAAATATTACATCCCTAGCCTTAGTTTCATTACTTAATGATTATTGTGAAATTAGTAAATCAAGAAAATGTGAAAAATCGGCATCTCTCCCGGAATTACCCTAAATTAACTTAATTTTGAAATTTTAGTCATCATGTTCCGAGTACTCCGATGAACTATCGTCGTTGGGGTCCAGAGAAATAATAAGGGGCTGTACAGTGTTTTCTAGCATGTTATCAGCTTCCCACATTCTTTCTTCTATTTCAATCACGTGTTCGATGCACTTACTCCATTTTGCACAATCCACTGGCTTTATTCCCTCTTGCAAGAGGTTTCCAACGCCTCTCATTTTATGCCTTGCTACAAACCCTTTTACTTTCGCCCACACCAATTCTATGGGGTTTAGTTCACAGTGACATGGCGGAAGGCGTAGTACCGTTATATTTCGTTTTGAAGCCATTTCGTCGACAATAAATTTTGTACAAAGAGGTTTATTACACTTTACGATCTCCAGTAGCTCCTTCTTAGCATATCTTTATGAATTGGCTTCTTATTTACAGTACGCCAATTAATGATTTTTTCCACAAGAAGACGTTGGTATTCCATAACTACAACAGACCCAGGAGGAATAAGATCTAGTATTTGCTGGAAGTATTCTTCAAAGACATCAGCGTTCTGATAGTCTCCAGTCCGTTTTGATTTAAATGCTAGTAAGCCGCCATCGATAAATCCATTTTTGCTACCAATGTGAGTAATTATTAATCTTTTACCTTTTCCCGAGGGTGCTTTTATTCCAGTGGACCATCCTTCCATGAAAGCTTGCGTCGCGCTTTTAATATTTTTATTCTGCCATATTTTACCAACGGTATATCCTTCGCTTAACCAAGTTTCGTCCATATAATAGATATTCCTGCTTTCCCTTCCAAACTGTCTAACTGCCCTCATATATCGTTGTCGCCAGAAGATGATTTCGTATGTCTCTATTAAAAGTGATTTTCTGTTTTGAATTTCTTCATAACTAAAATTCATTTCCTTCAAAGTTTTCCAGAGTTTCTTCTTAGAATGAAATCATTGTAATTCATTTCAGACATTCTTTTTTTAGGTAAAACGAGTGAATGATTCTTCTGATGGCAGTCTTTTCATCCTCATTTATTAGAGTTTCTTTTCTTCCTGTACTTCTCTTAGGTGACCTGATGGGGCCGCATTTATCCTCGTGCACAAGTCGGTATATTGATGTGTAAGGCATAGGTAGGTAAACTACCTATGCCTCTACCTACCAGACCTCGGGACCCCTGAGAATAAACATAATTCAATAATAAATTGATGAAATACCGCGAAGCGGACCACTGGGTTCTATAGCTCCATAATGATTTATTACTCTCTTGTATTAAGCAACAGATTATAAGTATAATCTAATGAATTATACACTTAGTATTTTATAATATTTTCCCTAAATAAAGGGTAACAGGAGGCCAAATGCCATTTTTTTCTAAAAATCTGGTATCTTTGTTTTGAATGTAATATATGAAAATATAGCTCTTGTAACCATGGCTATTTATACAAATGCGCATGTAGACAAGAAAAGTGTAAAGAAGTGTAAATAAATAATAATTTTGAAAATTTCGGTTTTTCTGCTCTCCTCAACAAATGTTGCTCTACAGGGGCGGGCAGTATACATACAGGGTGTTATGGAAATGACTTATTATTTTTTAACCCGTAAATCTATAGGTCGAGCCGAATTGGGGAAAAATTGCGTTAAATGGCGCTCGAAGCTAGAAATTCGAGAAAAATGCCTTCAAAAATTTAGCTCAAAACACCTACGCGCCAATGACCCAAACAGCTGATTCGTACTACTTGTCAAAAAAAAATTGTTGACAAAAATCTGACAGTTACTGTCAGATAGTCTTTAGATATCGTCAGCCCAAAACATGTGTTTTGACCAGTGTTGCCACATTTACTACATCAGTTTCATCAGATAACCTTTTTTGAATATTTAATTTTTTCTACTTAACTTTAATATGCTTTAGTTTCTACCCTATTACACGAAAAATTGTCTACGTATTGCTCTAGTTTTATTTGTACATACCTTGAAATAAAAAACATATCGGCAAGAAATCCACGTTATACCGTTACCATTTCAAATGATTCTAGCGGGACATTTATTCACTTTAACAACACATTAACTGTTCGGGACATTATCAAGTTATTAGCTCTTTAATTCTGTGTTATTAATACAAGAAATTACTAGTTATAGACTTAGAAATACTTTATAACAAAATCCGGATTGAAAACAACGCGACACACGTTTGATACGGTTATGTTCTTTCTCTTCTTCTGTGACTTCTGTTCTTCTTGGTAATGATAATAGCTGGCTCATTGTCGTCAAGACAGGTGGCCATTGCAATTAAGAATAATAATTACGGTATCCAATCCAGTCCTCTTAACTGGACACACAACATTTAAACACGATAGTCCAGGGGGCGGGAAATGTGATTTGTTGCTGTTCTGTGATTGGGTACTGAGCAGTTCAAAGTCAATGAGCGCATTCGGGAGACGAAACTGCTCCGGAGCAGTTCCTAAATCGTCTTGTTGTGTCGACCGCTACTTTTACGACACTTTCCAACATGTTACGGAACGGTCGCCATTTTGGGTAGCATCTTTCACTTCCGCTGCTTGGAGAGAGCGGTTCGTTATGTCAATGGGGAAATGACGTATGCAACAAAAGTTTGGTTACGAAGAACGTAGTAAATAGAATGGAGGAACAAAACATATACATTAAACAGGAAAACGTACTTTTTAACTGCCACCAAAGAGTTTCAACCAAGGGATGAGTATATTGGTAAGCTTCACAAAACAAGAAAGGTTAATGTTTGTTACGCACAGCTGATATGGATTTGACATTTGAACCAAACGTGATGATCTTTTGGTCGAAATAGTCGAAATCCATGGAAGCCGACGAATCGGTAGCGGTTGGATCATAACCGGTAACCACTGCGGAGCAGTTTCGTCTCTCGAATGCGCCCAATGGCTTCATATGTGGCTTCATAAATTTGTTTTTAATATCATTTCTTATTATTCATTTACTTGCAACGGCATAAAATTTGTTTGCGTTTTGCTGCTGGAGTGTATAGTTGTTGAATAATGTGATACACATGTGATGGGAATGTTTTGTGATGTGATAGTTTATCTGTGTAAATTTCCAGACATAGGGCTTGTTGTTGGTATCTACGATTTTTACTCAGCGAAGTATTATGATAGCAATACAATTTCATGGGGTGAGTAAAAACTATACCTATTGAATAAGGCTTGTTTAATTGAAATCGCAGTATAGTTTTTGATTTAATCTTTTTTAAAAAACCTAAAAAAAAGATTTTCCCGAATACTTGGCAACGTCGCAAGGTAATCAGCTGTCTGTAGAAATTCCGCCAATTTGTCATGTCAAAAACACGTGTTTAGGGGTAATGAACTTTCATAGAGGCACAGATGGTCCGGTTTTAAGGTATTTTACAAAATTCAAAATACTTCCGATTTTAGAAAAAAAAACTATCAAGTGTAACTCTAGGCCACCCCAGGAGTGGCCCCTTAAAATATAATAAGTCATTTCCATAACACCCTGTATATTGTAAACATATATTTATGAATAAAGTATATAGGTACTAATTTGTTAAAAAAAAAGCAAAGTGGAATAGGGTTTATTTAAAAGTCCAAATTTCAAAATAACGATTCAATGAAACAATGTCTATAATTTTCAGAATAATAAGCCAGGCTACAATATCACCTTAGGTAAGAACAGAACTGCTTCAGTCACAATATGCTGCACACCACAATATAATGGAAAATGACAACAAACACCCTAAATGACTGTTTAATAGAGCAAACCAATACTGAATAAAAGTAAAAATACATCGATCACAAGGTCTGAATGAGCTATTCTCAAATTATATTGGTATTACCTACCTACCACAGTTTCCAAAAACCTCGAGTGGATTCCTCACAATGCATCGGTGTCATCTTTCTTTATAGTTAGATATGGTACTCTTAACTTTTTGTAGTTTTTGTTTCGTATGAATGAAACTCTTAAGTCACGGGTGGCAAACGAAAGAATAGGGACTTTACCCTAGTGTAATGTCAATTGTGTAGTGAAGTGCCCTTTTTGGTTCTGGTATATTAAACACAGATACGACTTTTTTGGGTCTTTAAACTGAAACAAATTTTCAAATTTTAATTTTATTGTGTCTTTTATATTTGAGACACCTGGCGTTTGGCAAAGGTGGTCTAGGAAGTATTATTTTAAAGTTCAAGGATGAATGGCACGGCTTGTCTGTTATACAGGGTGTTACAAAATCGAGGCTATAGGTACAGGGATATCTGAAACTACAGGAGATACAAAGTCGGTTATATGGGGCAAAGTTTCGAAATATGCTGCTCAACAAAACGTCGCGCTGTTGAAAAAAGTTCCGAATATCCAGAAAAAAACGAAATTTAGCAAATTTTTTTTTTCTGATTACATTTGTTCAAACAAATGTAACATTTTCATTGCCACCTTTTCTCCCCAACAAGTTGACATAATTAATTTTTAATTTCAACGTTTCGCTTTTGGGCTACTATCATCAACTTCATATTAACCTACTAAACGACCGCGGGCACTCATCATCGGATTTTTTAGAAAACATTTATGCTAAGAACGCCCTTCATTAGAGGCAGTAAAGCCCGACTCTCTCAGGAAATATAGGTATATAGACTAATTACTTTATTGCAGGCGGATCCATTTAGTTTGCTTTAAAGGCTGATAAATCGGTTGTTAACGTAAGTTTTGTGTTGAACAGTTGGTGTGTGTTTTGTGACTAACGTGAATATTTGAAGACGGCGCCGGCATGAGAAAGGAAATGTGTTTCTTTAAGCGAAAGAATTAAAATAATCGAGGAAAGTGAAAAAGCTGGTTTAAGTACCAGAAAATTGGCTGAAAAATTTTAAGTGACTATTTTGCTTCAAAATGAAGCAAAACTTTGTTTTTTTGTTTCAAGAAGGTGGCAACTGTGAACAAAAAAGGACTGGCAGTGGACCAAGTTGTTTTTAACTCGGTTGGTGAGGCGCGAAACAAGCACTCACATAATTCAAGCAAAAACCCTCGAATCTGCTTAATACCTAGGTCTAGATAACTTCAAGGCATCAAATTGATGGTTGGAAAAGTTCCGTCGTCGGCACGATATTACCTTCAAGAAAATGTGTGGCGAATCAGCCAACATCAATATCGAAGACGTAACTGCTTGGAAAGAAAGACTATTGACCAATTTAAAGAACTATTTCCCAAGAGACGTATTTAATGCAGATGCGACAGGTCTCTACTATCGTGCATTGCCAACACAAACATATGCATTGAGAGATCACAAGTGTACTGAGAAGAAAAAAAAAGCAAAACAAAGATTTACAATTCTGTTCGGTGCAAATATGGAAGCTGAGAAGGAAGAACCATACCAGATACTAAGATCAAGAAGCATAATTGAAGGGTAGTATTGTTTCTGGATAATGCAACGTCTCATCCCAAAATTACACTGGATGATGTCAAACTTATTTTTCTTCCACCCAATACTATCTCACATTGCTATGCATTACTCAAAATTTTAAGATGCTCTACAGAAGCTACCTTATTAAGAGACTTTTAATATGTATAGAGAGTGGCTGTCCTATTCAAAAAATCGAAAAAAATATTACCTTAACCAAAGCCTTAATATGGGTTTTGGTGACCTGGCGCAATCTGTCCCCAGTGACAATAAAAAATGCGTTATAAAAGCCGGATTTATGTGTAATATTGACGACTTCGAAGAATAAGATGATATTCCGCTTGCACAACTGTTTCCTAACATTCATTTATTTGTCTTTATTGATAACGATTTGCCGACAGAAAGTGGCGTGTATTGAAGAGATCCAAGAAATGGATGAAACTACTCCCAACTCAAAGACAGAGGAAGAGGTACCTGAACTTGCTCCAGTGTCAAAAATATCAAGCCTATCTGAAGCCTGCGTATGTTTGAGAGACTTTTTTTAATAATGTTAACAATTTTGACAAGTCTACAAATATTTCTCAATAATTGCTATTAAAATGTGAATCTGAATTTGATAAAAATAAAATAAAAAATATGAAGGAATTATTAATTTCTGATTATTTTAAAAAATTAGAATTTCGAAGCAAACGTACAATATATTGTATAATATATAGGTTAGTACGCACATGCAGTATATACATGTTGGTAAGTTTGCTTCATCTCATTTTATTTTAGTTCTGATAAATTTAAACAAAAATATTTAAAATTATTTACATATAATGTAGATATTTATTTATAAACAAACACTGTAAAATGCAGACCAGTTGTTTCAATTTTTCTCTATCAACCAACCACCCGTGTTAACCAACCAACATTTGATTCTCCGATGGTGGTCACTATTGAGAGATTTCACTGTATAACAATTCATCAATTTTTGTTGTTTCATTGACAATATTTCAACAATGGCTAGAGTGACTATAGGCAAGATATATATATTTCTAAAGGCAATTTCAAGCTATATTCAATAAATAAATAATATATCGGGTGTTCCATCAAAAAAAATTCAATAAGTCAAAATATGCACACGAACTATAAAAATATGAATCCGTACAATTTTTGTTGGAAAACAATTTTTCTACCTCGAATAGCAAAGTTGCTAAAAGCTGTAAAAATATAAGGAAACACGCTGTACATCAGATTAAAACCTGTTTGGTTTAATTAAAAATTGTGTTTTCTGGTTTTGCTACCTTTTCGAAATTATGGTAATTTTTGTAAATCCATATTTTATCATTGATTGACAATAAACTAAACATTGCAACCCTGCAAAGCGGAAGATAGCAATTTATAAATCTAGGATTATATTGTCTAGTGTCAGTGGATAAATATGTATAAAGCAACAGCTTGAGACTCAAATGGAAAAATTTCGGTACTTAACCCAAAAAAAAAATCCAAAAACTATCACTAAGATACTTACCACCGTAAAAAGCTTTCGCTTCCCAATATCTACCAAGACTATTTATCAATATCCCATATTATTATGAATCTTGCGTATAGTGCCTAAATACGGTCCTGGCATCTAACAAAACCAACTAATTACTAAAACATTTTAATTATCATGTTGATTAAGTGGCGGCATAATATAAAGTTATAGCTTATTCGTTCACGATTATATTGTTTAATTAATATTTTAATTATAAACACCGAAACTGCAGATTCTCGTCACATTGGTTCAGTGGCGCAGAACACAGGCCCGGGACCTTCAAAGGGCTTTTAGTTGTAAAAATTAAAAATTAAATGTAATTCTACAACTTCGAAAATAATAAATTGAATAATAAGGAATCACAGATTAAAGATAATGATCTTCCACAAAGTCAAAATATTTGTATTTTTATTTAAATGCCGATGCTAAACTGTTTATAGGCTGATAAATCGGTTGGTAACATTAGTTTTGTTTTGAACAGTTTTTGTGTATTTTGGGAGTAACGTGAGTATTGGAAGATTGCGGGAAAGAGGAAATATCTTTCGCTAAGCGAGAAAATTGAAATAATCCAGAAAAGTAAAAAAACTGGTCTATAATAATCTTAATTCAAAAACAGCACAAGTTACAATTTACACAATATGATTGAAATTAACTGTCACTTATAGTTAGGTACTGTATTAAATAGGCGAAGTTCATCCCTTACCGCTAGAGGTATAGGTTGGTCTTACACTTAACCTGAGAAAAAAACCTAAACAGGACTTTTACTCATTTAAATGCTCAAGATAAGAAAAAATAAAAAAAAAACAATAAATAAAGACTACCAAAATATACAAGCGGTACACCTAAAAAAGCATTAATCACGGTAATAAATGTAGTTAGTATTTATATGACATATTAAAGAAAAACAACAAAAAGTATATAATAATAATAATATATACCAGAACCAAAAGGGAAAGAAAAGTTTATTAACTATGCTATAAGTAATACACTTTTAAGCGTCCTCTTAAATACAAATGGGGACAAGCTTTTCATACTATTTGGGATTTCATTATACATTGCTGGAACGTTATAATGTGAATTATCTTTCAAAAAATGTCGTTCTATGAAGGTGAGGTGTCAGGAGACCTCGAAATCGCAAATTCAATGTGTATACGTTAGATCTAAACATTAACTTTCTGTGAAGATATGATGTTGTTTTTGAAAGGATAACTTTATGATAGAAAGTTGCACAATGGGTACGTCTTGTTTTTTTCATTAAGAGATATCCCGCATCTTTTAATTTATGGGAAATGTGTTGATATTTCCGAATGCCATATATGAATCTTAAGCAGTAGGTAGTTTTGAATTTTTTGTATTCTTTGAGAGTCTAGGGCCGTCAGACATGGATCATAAACTGTGCTACAATAGTTGAAGTTAGATAAAGCAAGGGATTCACATAATTTTTTTTTAAGTTTCATATTTACTATTTTTCTGGAACTATATAACAATTTGTAGATGGTGACTACAGTGAACCGGTAACTCCAACCAGCGTAACCTCATTGTCTGCGACACCAAAAACCAATCGATTAACCCCATCGCAATTTTGGTCAGTCGATCATTCAAAGGAGTACAATCCAGAATCAAAAGAGAAAAGTGCCAGAAGGGAAATGGTCAAAAGACAGAGAAGCCAAAGTAGGATTTCTTAGTCCTTTCCAACCAGCTTAACCTCAATGTCTGCGACTGCAATGCGCGAAACTTGGTAGAAATCACTTTGAAGATGGTGACTACAGTGAACAGGTAACTCCAACCAGCGTAACCTCATTGCCTCCTAATACATTCTGAAATATGCTTTATAAATCTTAAGGATGAGTCCACCCAAACTCCCAAATTCTTAGCTACAGTCAAAAAGGGCACAGGTATGTTATTTATAGATATCTCAACGAGCCCTGTCAATAGGTCTTCCAAATAGCATAGCATTACACTTACTGGGATTTAATGATAAAGAGTGTTCCATGAAAATATTATGTATTATTTGTAATTCTCTATTTAGAACCTGGCAGCCGTAGTCAATATTTGAGGGCGAGAAAGAAAATTGCAGCTGAGTGTTATCGGCATACATTTGAGCGAAAGAACCGGTTAAAAACTTTGAAAATAAGGATGTGTATATGGTATACAAAGCAGGTCTCAAAATAGAACCTTTTGGGACACCACGTTGAACCATTAAAGGCTCAGAGATTTTTTCATTAAGTACAACATGTTGTTTTCTGTTTTTTAAGTAGCTATTAAAAAAAGCATATGCACTCTGGTCAAGCCCGATATGTTTTAATATAAATTTAATGTAGAATGGTCTAACGTGTCGAAAGCTTTTCAATAGTCGAGAAGCACCAAGACTGCAAGATTTCCTTGGTCGGTTGCATGAAATATATTATCAGTTACATTAATAAGGGCAGAGGCATAACTATGTCCCCTCCTAAAACCTGACGGCGTTTCTGGAAGAATGTTATTTAAATTGAGATGGTTAACCAGCTGTTCTTTTACAATGCGTTCCAAAATTTATAAAAGTACTGGCAAGATACTAATTGGTCTTAAGTATTTTTAAGCTTCAATAAAACTGGTTTTAGGAAGGGCTCTAAGTACCAGGAAATTGGCTAAAAAATTTAAGGTGAGTAACATCCAAGTGACTATGTTGCTTCAAAATAAAGCAGAAGCAGAAAAACTTGTTTCAAGAAGGTGGCAACGGTGAACAAAAAAGAAAATTTCCCAAAACCGTAGGACAGGCAGTGGACCAAGTTTTTTTTAACCGGTTTTATAAGGCGCGAAACAAGCGCTAACCATTATCCTGGCCCATAATTCAAGCAAAAGCCCTCAAATCTGCTTAATGTCTATGACTAGATAACTTGAAGGCATCAAATGAATGGTTAGAAATATTCCGTCGTCGGCACGATATTGCTTTCAAGCAAATATGTGGCGAATCAGCCTATATCAATATCAAAGACGTAACTGCTTAAAAAGAAAGGCTATTGACCATTTTAAAGGATTATGCCCCAAGGGACGTACTTCATGCAGGTGAGACAGGTCTCTACTATCGTCCATTTGAATAAAATACTTGATAGCAAGTACACATAATAATCGTTTTATTTATTACATTTCCTCGGGTTTTGGTGGTAAAAGCACTGACATAATGATAATCGAGGAATCGATATTTTCAAATAAATTAAATCAATGCGCCCAGGTAATTGCCGACAGAGGCTTTAAGCATCTGGAAGACCAACTTGCAGCCAATAATAATTAACTTGTTAGACCACCATCTGTATCATCCAGCCAAAGAAATTCAAGAAGTTGAGGATTCAAAAAGGATTACAAGGGTAAGAATACATGAAGAACTTATTTCTAGAATAAGGGAATTTTATTCTTCAACCACATGATACGTTTCACTGAAGTTTAATTGGTTAAATATTTAGATTTAATAGTGCAAATAGTTTGTTACGTAATTAATTTAGAATATTATATAGTGAAATAAACAAGAATATTAATTTACATTCTTTTATTTAAAAATAATTCACCCGAAATTCATTGTTTGTCAATGTAGTTGTTTCTTTTTTCTCATGAAAATTGCAATAGATTGATTGTAATTTTTCCTGATTTTTCAAAATCCGGATGCGACCTGACAAAAATGTTATGGATGAATTAGTTTGCTGACTATTGTGCAGCAATTAGCAAACTCAAATTTGGCATCGTGTTTATGCAGAATGACATCATCCTATCTTCAACATTGAATGTCCAATGAGTTATACTTAAGGAGCTGAAATTCTAACAGCTTCTCTAGATTATTGAACTCTATTGAATACCCTTTTACGAAATTACGAAAAGAATTATCAGAATCCCTATTGCCTACGCGTACTTAGTAGGTATCCTGAAATAATAGGTCCGATTTTTATTGATTTAAATTTAGATTTAGGACAGTATTTACTGATGTTAGAAAATCAAATTAGCCGAAGTTATAGTTAGAAGAACTCCTATCCAGTCGACATAGTTTCAGCAAGACGACGCCCTTGCACATTTTGGGATAAATGTAAGAATCGATGGATTGGCAAAAGGAGTTAAATAGAATGGCCACCCAGATTTCCTGACCTTACGCCAATAGATTATTTCCTCTGTGGTCTTTTATAAAATGAACTTTATGTAACAAAACCAGAGAATGTTGACGTAGAAAGAGAGAAAATTACGACAGAATGTCATGTTCATTCATGCCTCCGATTATGCTTAAAAATATAATGAATATATTTTATTACAACTTGGCACATTGTCAAGTTGTTCAAGGCGGCAATTTTTAACATTTAATTAAATACATGTTTTGTTAAAGAAGTTAGGTTTAATAAGTATTTATTATGTTAATAAAAATAACGGGATTGCGGGGGTTCTAAGAGGTCCTTTCTGGGAATCCAATAAAACACAGGGCTTAAAAAACACGGTACCATGCTTTCTTTTATTATACACTTTACTAGGTAGTCTGGAGGAAGCCTAGCCTGTTCTCTATTAGGGCCGTCTTTTCTCAAGTGCCACGCGAGCGTGACCCTGGGGCCTAGGATGGGATTCCGGGCGGACTGATGCTAAGTGGCTAAAACGCTCCTGGGGACTGTGGGTAGGGAATCTCAGGCAGTGGTCAATGCGCTTCTAAGGATTTAGGGAGGATCAGGCTGATGACAAGGGCCCAAAGCGCTCCTGATGTAGGTAGTGGTGAGACCAAGTCGGAGGGACGGAGGTGCCTTGTCCACCCAAGGCTCAAATATTCTTACACGGAAAGTGGTGATGGTTGTTTAAATGAACTTGACATTGGGTGGCACAGTTGTTCAAGATCTCAAAGCACAGTAGTCTAGAGGTGTGAAAAAGTAACTGTAGTGTGGGGGTCACCATTTTGTTGACATGTCCTCTCTCCAATAAGCGTTGGTTCCCAACGCTTGGAAACGCGCCAAACTCTAAACTAAGTCTAATACACAATATAGGTATTTTTGAATATCTATCAATCGCAATAATCTGTTTTCATTCCGTTCCACCAGTTTGCTTGACTTGCTTCGTGGGCTGGCTCGGCTTTAGTTTCTATCACTGATGACTTTAATTCGTTATAAAAAATGGCAAAAAAAACGCGCATATTGCCTGTAACTTTTGAATTACCTCATATACGAAAAAGCGACCTTTCATTATGAAAGTTGTTCAGTAAATTATTCCCCACATTTCTACCTGCATGAATTTTTTCTGTCGTTTCTGGTTTGGTTGTCATATTACTTTTTTTAAATGGAATACCTTGTATTTGATTGCATATTTGAATTCTACTGGGAAAACTCTGAAGTTTTTATATTTCGAATCTTCACCTATCTGCAAGCTTTTCCGAGATAATGACAGCTCAAAAATGAAAAACTTCCCAATCACAATTTTTCCTACCTAATACCCACCAGTTAAGTCAAGGTGGTTTCATGACCACGACCTAAGAGGTGTCAATTTTGAGTTTCTGTTTAATTTTCTATTGTCTGATTTCTAATTTGTTTACACTATGGTTCATCTGAATGAGAAACAACGAGTTGAAATTATAATAATGAGCGGTTACGGAAATATGAAGAGATCGCAAGATCAGGTTTGTCAACTTTTCAATAAATTATATCTAAATTGGCCTCCAATAAATCAGTCAACAGTGGGTCGAGTGGTAAAGAAATTTCGAGAAACAGGCAGTGTTAGGGAAGCCGCTAGATCAGGTCGACCTAAAACAGCAACCGGGGGAGACAAAGCTTTAGATATCATGCTCTCAATACATGAAAATCCAACACAATCACACAATGGCAATGGTCAGTGAAAAATTTGTTTAAGCAGGAGAAGTTGCATCCCTACAAGATAAAGTTGGTGCACGAGTTAAACGAGGACGATTTTGATAGAAGAGCTGAATTTTGTAAACTGATGATGGAAAGATGCAATAACGATGTATAAACTTCGCAACAAATATCATTTTCTCGGATGAAGCTACTTTTCATTTAATGGCATTATTAATAGACACAATTATCGTTATTGGTCTGCTGAGAATATTCACTGGTTCCAGGAAGGTCATACTCAGTGGCCCGAAAAAGTTAATATTTGGGCGGGCATATATTATGTGGTAGACATATTTTGGGACCTTTTATCATAGATGGTACTTTGAATGGCGAAAAATATCTGAACCCCCTCAGGAATCACATAATTCCTTCTTGCAGAATGGTTTTACCGGGTGTAAATAATGGCATAAACGAACAGGTATGATTCCAGCAAGATGAAGCACCTGCGCATTATGCAGCAAATGTTAGACAATACATAAGCGAACAATTTCCAGGACGTTGGATAGGCTGAAGAGTTGCTTATTGACTGGCCAGCGCGATCCCCGAACTTAACCCCGCTGGACTTCTTTTTGTGGGGACACTTAAAGAAAAAAATCGACGTTAACCGTCCAAATGGCTTACAATCTTTAAAACTCAGAATTAGTGCTGAAATTCAGGTGGTCATTTTAAACACCTGATCCACTGAAAAGTTTCACTTGTTTATTGTTCCGATGTTAAGGTGTTTAATTTTCTAGGCTATTTATTTTGTTATTATAAAGCTTGTTACAATTTTAAATAAATAAAAATTTGAAATACAAAAATTCAGAGTTTTGCCATTTAAAAAAAGTAAGTTGGTCTCTTTGGCAACCAAACCAGAAATGACAGAAAAAATTCATGCAGGTAAAAATGTGAGGAATGATTTACTGAACAATTCAAATGTTATAGGCATTATGCGCAACTTTTTTGCCACTCTGTATGTGACACTATTGTGTCTCGTTCATTTACTCTAGATTGAGTGTTGTTGGCTACTCTTTAGTCCTTCTGCCAACTGTTGAAGCCGGGGATGTTATATGAAGCAAGGAGAAAATTATGCAGTATCTTATCTAAATCGTCCTATGCCTAGTTGGCTATATTATATTTTGAACCTATTGTATAATAATCGAACGTTTTTTGCTAACTTAGTCCTAAAAAAAATGCCGTTTAAGCAAAAAAGTTTACAGTCCTTTACAAAGATGCAACCGGAGAGGACATTGAAAATGCCGAAGCAGAGTGCAACGCTTGTGACTATTGTGAGATTTGAGATCTACGAAAACTCACAGATTTGAATGTAATATTTAGGTAGTTGAGATAAGTTTTATTGATTCATAATATAAAAAATAGTAAAATAAATGTTATAAACTTTAACGCGCCTCTAACTCTCGACTTGGTCTGATCCCGTCGTCCATTGTCCCTTCTCCTTTACACGTCATCATCGGGCCACCGGCTTGGCGGCGGCAGTTCGCGTTGTTCCGCTTGTGGATCATTTTAATTCGGTGTCGTTAGACTGTGTGACGTATGGGACAAATGCAACACAAGAATTTCGTTGAATTCCGTACCCATACTAACGTGCCCCTGCGATAATATAAACATTTTCAATGTTAATACTTCGAAAAATATGTTGTATGTATTTTGCAAGAATACATTAGTTTTTAAAGTTATGGATTTAGGTACACGATATGTAACAAGAAATCTGACTAAAGTTTAGATAAAGACAATAGTATTATTTCTTTCACAGAAAGTATGTTGTCCTTGGCAAATGAATAGTAAGAGTTTTTTTTTTTACTGCGTACACATTTACCAAAAAGGTTAATCACAAAGACTAAAATCCAGTAAATGTAGCCCCCCAACATTTTGAACTTGTTACGTCACTCACCATTATTGGGATTTGGTATTAAGGTGCAGCAATGAAGACCGGGACCTGGTGCGTAACCAAGACATCGAAAAAAAAAGTTGTTGTAATAAAAAAGAAAAATAAAAATATTGGTTTTATCTACAAGCATAAATAGTTTAATTAAAAAAGTAGGTATAAATACGAGAAATCATACAAGTAGCCAGCAGCAAAAGAATAGCCGCAACATATGGTCCTTCATCACCGCATACCGCATTGTAGATAATGCCAATCAAGTAAGAAATAAAATAAATAGAATATTAGAAGAATAAATCAATAAAATACAGTGACAGAAAAGTCAGTCAAAATATACCTGGATAGGAAATACACCTGGATTCCAAATATACCTGGATAGGAAATACACCTGGATTCCAAATATACCTGACAGTCAAGTGTCAAGTTCAACCTCAACGTTGTGTCATTTGAAATGTAGGTTACCTGACAGTCAAGCGTAAAGTTAAAAACCTCGACGTTGTGTTATTTTGCAAATAGAAGGATTGACTTGGGATGCAGAAATAAGCAGCAAGTTGATAAGAACAAACGCAGAGACTGGCTATGGTTGGAAATCCAATGTTTGAGGGTCAGTGGTGCGCGCTTGGAAAATTGCGCGTAAAATAGGTAGGTACTTAGCGAACAGGTAAGTACCTACTGCCGAAAAAGTGTGAAAATAGTGGATATTTTCATTAAATAATTTGATATTTTGTGTTGTACTAAAAAATAAAAGTACAAGTAGTAAAGTTAATTTTCTTGGTACTTATAATAAATATAAATATAATAAAATAAATAACAATAAATAAATAATAATAACTTGGTGTTATATTGTAGAAGTTTCAGTATTTTACCAATAAAATGTCAAATAAAGATAAAAAGGAGTTGGTTAAAAAATTTAAGAGTGATAGAAAGGAAATTTGTGCCCAATTAGATAGATTTTTCGATTTTATTTCAAATTGCGATAGTTTTACAAGTAAAATAAAAATAAATGAAAGGTTAATCAGATGTGAAACTCTTTGGGGTGAATTTAGTAAGGTACAATTAGAACTGAAATACTTCGAAGATTCTAGTTCTAATGACAGAATTGATTTTGAAGAAAAATATTTTGATACTATGTGTCTCTTTAAGGAATTATTGGCAGGTAATTTAGAAATAAATAACGGTTCAAATAGCAATAAAAATCACTCAAATTCACAACAAACTTTTGTCAAATTGCCACCATTAGATTTGCCTATTTTTAGTGGAAGTTATGATTCATGGTTAGGTTTTTTTGACACATTTGTTGCTTTAATACATTCTAATAATAATTTAAGCGATGTGCAGAAATTTTATTACCTGCAATCCTGTTTAAAAGGTGAAGCTGCTCAGGTAATTCATTCCCTTGAAGTAAATAATTCCAATTATGAAATTGGATTCAAATTATTGCGTGAAAGGTATGAAAACACTAAGTTTATTATTCAAAGCCATGTGAAGTGTCTTTTTGAATTACCAGCAGTAGGTAAAAATACACTTTTTGATTTACGAAAATTAGTAGACACTATTCAAAAGAACTTAAGAGCTTTAAAAAGTTTAAAGGAGCCAGTAGACAGTTGGGATACATTGTTGCTTTACATGTTCAGTAATAAATTAGACATACATTCCAAACGAGAATGGGAGACTTTTTGTGTTAAAAATAATAAAGTAAGTTGCAGCGATTTTATAAAATTTTTAAATGAGAGATGTCAAATATTGGAAAATTTAGAATCGCATAAAACAACTTTGATTCAATCGCAGCTATCTACTGGAAAGCCTACATTCAAAAGTTTTAAATCTACCCAAGGTTATGTTTCCACAGGTAATAATGATAATAATTGTCTTTATTGTAAAGTTGGTAAGCATCCTATGTATCATTGCTCGAAGTTCTTAGTTTTAAATGAAATTCAAAGGGTAAATGAAATAAAAAAGTTGCATTTGTGTCTTAATTGCTTTAAACCTAATCATATTAGTACAAGATGTTCTTATAAGGGATGTCAAAACTGTGGTAAGCCACATAATACTTTATTACACATTGACTATTCAAAAGCTGCGTCAAATCAAAATACGGTAAATTCGGGTAACGGTCAATTGGGCATAGCCAATACAAATAAATTAAATAAACCGAATTTTTCGCCTGTGGTGGAAACTCGCAGTTCTTCACATGTTTGTGCATATCAGGGCGCAAGTAATGAAAGTCATAATTACAATAATAGCACAATTTTAGAAAATTCGAAAAATAATGAAATCTCTGAATCTACTGACAATAATAATGTTGTTTCCATTAATACGCATAGTTCAACTAGTGTAAGGGATGGTGAAGTGCTTCTTTCAACTGCAAAAGTGTTGGTGTTTGACGGTACAGGAAACACACATGAGGTAAGAGCCTTGTTGGATTGTGGATCACAATCTAATTTTATTTCGAGTGACTTAGTGTCAAAGTTAAATTTAAATTTATGCGAAACAAACATATCAGTGGTTGGAATAAATACTTCAATAACAAAATCAACAAAGATAGTACAAGCAACTATAAAATCATGTTTTAATCATTTTAAAGCAGATTTAAATTTTTTGGTATTAAATAAAATTACTAATAATTTACCAATGTTGCCAGTTAATAGAGAAATTCTGAAGATTCCATGTAATATAAATTTAGCTGATCCTAGTTTCAATATACCTGGTAAAATTGAAATTTTACTGGGTGCAAATATATTTTATGATCTTTTGCTGGTAGGTCAAATTAAAGTTGCAAACAATATGCCAATTTTACAAAAAACTATATTAGGTTGGGTAATATCAGGAGCTGTTCCTACGGATCAAAGGTCATATAAAACACAATCTACACACGCTCAAACAATTTGTAATCACTCATCGAATTTGAGTTTAGATCAACAATTAGAAAAATTTTGGATTGTGGAAGAAATACAATCGGCGACATTTTTGAAGAAGGAAGAGCAAGATTGTGAAGATTTATTTTTAAATACGACAAAACATGGAAGTGATGGAAGATTTATAGTGAAGTTACCGACCAAGGAAGGAATAGAAAATATTGGAGATTCAAGACAAATAGCAGAACGAAGATTCTTTAAATTAGAGAAGAAATTTGCATCAAATGAAAATTTAAGATACGAATATGACAAATTTTTGACAGAATACGAAGAGTTGGGGCATATGTCAAAGATACCAAAAGAAGAAATAGAAATAAATAGTCCAGTATATTATTTACCTCATCATGCAGTTATGAAAGAGGATAGCACGACGACAAAATTGAGAGTAGTATTCGATGCAAGTGCTAAAACGAATCGCGGAATAAGTTTGAATGATAAATTAAAAAATGGGCCAATAATACAGGATCAATTATATTCAATATTGGCAAGATTTAGGCAACATAATTTTGTTTTGGGTGCGGATGCGGAAAAGATGTATAGGCAAGTATGGATCGATCCAGAACAAAGAGATTTACAAAGGATAATATGGAGAAAAAATCCTGAAGATGAGTTGAAATATTATCGTCTCAATACAGTTACATATGGAACAACTTCAGCATCATTTCTAGCTATTCGTTCTTTACATAGAGCAGCAGAGGAGCAAGAAGATAATTATCCAAGAGCTAGTTAAGAAATAAAGAAAAATTTTTATGTCGATGATCTTCTAACTGGAGCATCCACCATTAAAGAAATTATAAGATTAAAAAATGACATATCAGAAGTTTTAAAGAAATCAGGATTCACATTAAGAAAATGGGTGTCAAATAAAAAAGAGCTATTGTATAATGAAGAGAACGAGAATGTTAAACAATATATAGTAGATCAAAATGTCACAAAAACTTTAGGATTGGTTTGGAATATTCATGAAGATAGTATACAGTATAATATTCAAATGGAAAGTTGTCTTCGACCAACAAAAAGAAATATTTTATCAATTTATCGAAAATATTCGATCCTTTAGGATTGGTAGGTCCAATAATCGTTTGTGCCAAATTAATTATGCAGAGATTGTGGATACAAAGGGTTGATTGGGATGAAGAAGTTTCTCCAGATTTATATAACCTTTGGAAAGAATTTTATAATGATTTGCCACGTTTAAATGATATACACATTCCACGACATGCAGTCAGTTTCAATGCCATACAAATAGACTTACATGGTTATTGTGATGCCTCAGAAAAGGCTTATGGAGCATGTTTATACTTACGATCTATTGACAACAATGGAAAAATAACTACGCACTTACTAAGTGCAAAATCAAAGGTAGCTCCAATTAAGACGGTAACCTTGCCAAGGTTAGAGCTATGTGGAGCTTTGCTCTTATCAAGATTAGTAAAAAAAATTATTGATTCGCTTAGTTTGAAAATTAGAGAGGTAAATTGCTGGACTGATTCTAAGATAGTGTTATCTTGGTTAGCGGCAGAACCTGCAAAATGGAGCGTATTTGTATCACATAGAGTTGCTGAAATACAACAAAATATTAATATAAATAGTTGGAATCATGTTAGAAGTGAAGATAATCCAGCTGATTTAATTTCGCGAGGATGTGATACGAATCAATTAAAAGAATCTAAAATCTGGTGGCACGGACCGAAGTGGTTGAACAAGGATAAACATGATTGGTCAAAAAATGAGTTTCAATATTCTGGAGAGGACATTCCTGAAAGAAGAAATACCAGGCAAGTAACGATTTCAATTTTGGATCAAGATGTATTTTTAAGATTTTCAAGTTTTTTACGATTACATAGGGTAGTAGCATATTGTATAAGATTTTGTAATAATTTGAAAGCAAATAAAAATAATAAAATAATGGGATGTTTAACTGTAATCGAATTACAACAATCATTAATATGTTTGATCAAAATTGCACAATCTGCTGATTTTTCAAATTAAATAGAAATTTTGAAAGCTAAAAAACCACTTGCACGTTGTAGTAAATTAATTGCATTGAATCCATTTTTAGATAAAAACGGAATATTACGCGTAGGTGGTCGCTTAGCAAAATCGTCTGTTAGTTTTGATCAAAAATTTCCTATTATACTCAATAATAACCATTATTTAAGTAATTTGATAATATTCCATGAGCATAAAAAAAATCTTCATATGGGACCCCAAAATTTACTTGCTATTATTAGATATAGATTTTGGATTTTAGGTGGCATTAGTGCAATAAAGAAGGTACTTCGAAAATGTATTGTGTGTTTTAAGGTTAAACCTCAATCTTTTAATACTTTAATGGGTGAATTACCTGAACAGCGAGTTCCTCCTGCTAAACCATTTTTTAATTGTGGGGTTGATTACGCTGGACCTTTTAATATTAAAGCTTCAAAGTTGCGTAATAGTAAATTTTTAAAGGCATATTTATGTATTTTTATTTGTTTTGTCACTCTAGCAGTTCATCTGGAGGTGGTTTCAGATCTGACAACTCAATCGTTTTTGAATGCGTTGAAACGTTTTTTAGCAAGACGCGGTAAATGCAAAAATATATTTTCTGATTGTGGCTCAAATTTTATAGGTGCGAACAACGAAATGCGTGAGTTTTTTAAATTTTTGAAAGGTAATGAATTTAAGAGTAAAATATTTGAATATTTATCTGAAGATGAAATAACATGGAATTTTATTCCTCCGCGCTCACCGCATTTCGGAGGTTTATGGGAAGCGAGTGTTAAAAAAGCAAAATATCATTTATATCGAATTGTTGGTAATGCTTCACTAACCTTTGAAGAGCTATCAACTATTTTTACACAAATAGAGGCTTGTATGAATTCTCGTCCGCTAAGTCCTTTATCGAACGACCCGAACGATTTATCGCCACTGACCCCAGGACATTTTTTAATTGGGGAACCATTAAACGCTTTACCAGAATTAAATGTGTGCGATATAAAATTTAATAGACTAAATCGCTATCAATATTTGAAGCAACTTACTCAGACATTTTGGGACCGTTGGTATAAGGAATGTTTAAGTGAATTAAATAGACGTTCTAAATGGCAATATCCGAACGGCCCCGAGTTAAAGGTGGATGACATGGTAGTTCTCAAAGACGAAAATCTACCACCGTTAAAGTGGTCTTTAGGACGGATTGAACGGTTATATCCGGGAAATGATGGCATTGTGCGCGTCATTTTAGTAAAAACTCAAAAAGGTAGTTTTAAACGAGCAGTTACTAAAGTATGCGTTCTACCGTTAGAATAGAGTGTTAAAAATGTAATTTTTCTAGTAAATTTAAGAGTTCTTGAAAGTATTCAGCGGGTACTTTCAAGGGGGGCGGTATGTTACGTCACTAACCATTATTGGGATTTGGTATCAAGGTGCAGCAATGAAGACCGGGACCTGGTGCGTAACCAAGACATCGAAAAAAAAAGTTGTTGTAATAAAAAAGAAAAATAAAAATATTGGTTTTATCTACAAGCATAAATAGTTTAATTAAAAAAGTAGGTATAAATACGAGAAATCATACAAGTAGCCAGCAGCAAAAGAATAGCCGCAACAGAACGCGATTATTCCAAACATTTTTTGTTTCTCTAACAAATTTCGGCATCTGACTCTGTACCTATTTAAACAAAACAGTCGGCTGCGTTAGATCTTTTTGTTCCTCGCCTTCAAAATAATGGGCTTAGTAGGTATACTTGTCATCACCTTGCCTATGCGACACTTAAACACTACTCCACTTATCTTTTTAAGAACCTCTATAATGGCAAAAATCAGATAAAAGCGAAAAAATCTGACAGGATATAAATATTTGTGAGGACGGTACAGTCGGATTGTATACCTTTTCAGGTAGTCTTCTGCAATAAAACTGTTGTTATTTTAACAGCGGAGGCTTGTAAATAACACAAGTCAAAGGGACCTAATTAAATGTTGTCTTAACAGAACCGGTCATTAGTAGATGGACCGCAAAGCGCCGCTGCAAGTCGGTAGAACGCCTTCTGAAATTCGAAGCTTATTTTGACCTGCTAACCCGGGACAAGTGGGATTGCATTACGAAGTTTATGTGAATATAGGACAAAGTCAAAGTGTAGATATTTTAAACGTGGTTGGGCACAATTACTTATGTATTATTCTCTCAGTTCTGTTATCATCTGTTATTTACTTGGAAAGTGTTAACATGGATTGATTACAACCGGACCGATGGCATTATTGTATGTTGTTGTGTAGGACATGATTGATATCAGTGGCCTACAAATTTTAACTTTATTTTTGTATTTCTGAGGGAAAAAAAGTCGTGCTCTATCGGACCCAAGTATACGTTTTTAACTTATTGCTTGGCTGTAAAATATTAAAATGCTTAGTTTATTTATTGCATGGTTATGAATTCCCCATATTCAAAAATGGAAATTCCATTACTTTATACTCCTTTTTGCCGACCCATCTGTTAAACGACCGTGAGTACTTATCATCGGAATCCATTCAATTTGCTTTAAAGGCTGATAAGTCGGTTGTTAACATTAGTATTGTTTTAAATGGTTGTTGTGTTTTGGGACTAACGTGAATATTTGAAGACGGCGGGAAAAAGGAAATGTCTTCCTTAAAGCGAAAAAATTGAAATAAACGAGGGAAGGGAAATGAAGCAGAAGTTAGAAGTTTGTTTCAAGAAGGTGGCAACGGTGAACAAAAAAGATAATTTCTCAAAACCAAAGGACTGGCAGTGAACCAAGTTGTTTTTACTGGTTTTGTAAGGCGCGAAACAAGCACTTACCGATATCCAGGGTCACAATTCAAGGCATCAAATGGACGGTTCGAAAGATTCCGTCGTCGACACGAAATTACCTTCAAGAAAAGTGACGATTCAGCTGATATCAATATCGAAGACGTAACTCCTTGGAAAAAAACGCTATTGATCATTTTAAAGGATTATGCCCCAAGGGGCGTATTTAATGCAGATGAGATAGGTCTCTACTATCGTGCATTGCCAACAACAAACAACGATTTACAATTCCGTTCTGCAAATAGAGAAGGTGAGAAGGAAGAACAAAAAAGCGTGGAGGACAGCAGACATCATGACAACATGGCTTTACAGATTTGATACCAACATGAAGAAGCAGAATAGAAGAGTGGAATTGTTTCTGGATAATGCAACGTCTTATCCCAAAAGTACACTGGATAATGTCAAACTTATTAAACTTTTTATATTTAACATTTTTATCTAATGCAAAAAACAAAAAAGTTAAGAGGGGGGGACATTATAAATGATCACCATGTACATAAAAGTATAGAAACTTTTTATATTCTTTATGTCCTACTCGAATATTATTGTTTCATAATAACATAGTTACCAGACACTTAAAATTGTACATAATACCCTACGGCATTAAGGAAGTTTCTAATGCCCTCGGGCATTAAAAGAAATAAATAAGGAAAATCAAAGTAACAACTTTTTATTAACGAAAAAACTTATTTATCATATATATTAAATGAGCAGTTATAAAAAGACCCAGTAAAAACGAATTTACCGGCTTTTGATAAGTCAATGTTTTCTATTATTTCGTTATTTTTACTAACAGAAATTGACGATGATTGAACGTTTTTTGATGGTACTCTAGCTATCAATTTCGAAATTTTGTTTTTAGAAGACAATTCAATGTGGCGATGTTTGCCCCCGCGTTCGCCAACAAAGTTGCAGAGGTTCTGCGCAAACAATGACCAGTATATTTGACCGCATCGCTTAGACCCAGGTATTTTGCAATACAGGAAGAACATTGCCTATGGTGTTCTACCCAACTGGCTGTGAAAAACAACGACCGTTACGGTAACACAAAAATAATCTATTGATGTTGCAGTTCGCCGGGCGCGGGCGTAAAGACCAATAAGTTCTCAGTAGCTTTAAACAACCCATCTCCTTCTCATCAATAACTGTGAAGACACGCTTTTTATCGGTCTTTGTATCGGGAATATTAACTATTACTACGGATCCTCTATCATCTATATGTTCAACCTATATATTAGCTAGCTCTTGGCGGCGGCACCCACCAAATACACCAAATAACAGAGCTACTTTGTACATCAAAAAAGTTTCATTGGGTGCTTCACGGATGAATTTCAGCACATCTTCTCGATTAAAAATTTTCGATTTCTTCGCTTCATATCCTTTGGATGCTTGCTTTAGATTCTGGCCTAACTTGCAATATATGTGCTCAACCCAATTATGTACCCACCATTAGGCCTTTCTTATTTTGAAATTAGTTATTTTGTTTATTTTTGACAAATATTTTATATTGGTGGACTACAAAATTTATTAAGAATACCTAAAATATTTAGCTGTCAAATTAATTTTGTGAATGGATTTTGCCGTACGTTTTCAAAACATCTTGCTGCACTGCTGCAGCGATCTTGATGCAGTTTGTATAAACCTTGGTGCTAAATTGGTTCTCCTTTTTTTTTAACGTAAAAATTATAGTTATTAAAAACCACGGTAATTAAGTTCTAATGCATAAATGTCAAATAAAATAAACTTAAATAAAAAATAATTATGGGGTATATAATAGACCATTATGTTTAAAGACCAATCAAGTAAACGAATAAACTATTTTTTTAGGTTGTTATGCATCTATCGGTTCGTAAAATCCGAGTGAGAGATATTTATGGGTCATGGAGACATATAGTGATAGTGAAGCAAAGGTGCAGAGGTTGGCCAATAAAAACTAAACAAGCCAGATTTTTTATATTTATTGCCACTTAAAAAAAATCTCTTACACCAGTCAATTTTGTTTTCATTGGGAAAACATTATCCTAATATTTTTAAACCAGCAACTTCGACTTCATAGCGGGAGGGTGTACACCCCTAGAATTTAAATAGAATTAGGGACCAAATGATACCTTAGGTCACTTTTTAACGCTGTCTGGTTTAGTAGTAGCAAGAAGCCCTTTAAAGGTGCTAAATAAGTGTCATAAAATAGTTATCAACTGAAAATATCACCTTTTTTTTTATTTAGGAAATGCAGCGTTAAAAAGAGAATTTCAGGACCTCTAAATTGAGGGAGGTGCCTATCACTTTACTCCTGATCCCTTTTAATTTTTGGCTGCGCTAGGTGGTAAAACTGACATGCAGGATTTGTCAAGATTACTAACATTATTAAAAAAGCTTTCCTAAGTCTCTCAAGTTTTCGCAGGCTTTAGATAGGATTGATATTTTCGACACTGGATCAAGTTCAGGTTGGGAGAAGTTTCATCCGTTTCTTGGATCTCTTCAATTCACTCGATGATAGTCAATTCTGGACTTTCTGTTGGCAAATCGTTATCAATAGAGGCAACTTGTTTTAAGTTCACAAATGTGTCCTTAATGTTAAGAAACAGTTTTTCGGGCGAAATATTATCTTCTTCTTCGAAGTCGTCAATATCATCTGTATTATACATAAATCCATTCCTAAAGCATTTTTTATTGTCACTGGGGACAAATTACGCCAGGCCACCGAAACCTATATGAATGCGTTGGTTATGGTAATATCATTTTCGATTTCATGAAGAGGACAACCAATGTCTATATATGCTTAAAGCCCCTTAATAAGCTAGCTTCTGTAGAGCATTTTAAAATTCTGAATAATGCCTTGGCCCAAAGGTTGGCTATGTGAGATAGTCATCATCATTAACCAGCCCTTAGAGCGTCCACTGCTGGACATAGGCCTCCCGCATGACTTGCCACCTGACTCTATTTTGGCCTGCCTGGATCCAGTTGTTTGCAATTCTTTTCAGGTCATCGGTCCATGGTGTAGGTGGTCTTCCTCTATTTCGCCTATCGGTACGTGGTCTCCATTCCAACAACCTCTTTGTCTATCTGTCGCCGCTCATTCTGGCTACATGTCCTGCCCAATTTCATTTTAACGTGGTTATTCGTTCGACGATGTCCTTTACGCCGATTTTTCTCCGCAGGTCCTGGTTTGTAACGTGGTCTCTCAAACTCAATCCAGTCATTGACCTTTCCATTTTGCGTTGTGCAACTCTCAGTTTTTTCGCGGATGTCATCGTTAAGTTGAGTGTTTCCGCACCGTAGGTGAGCACTGGTAGAATGGATTGATCGAAAACTTTGCTTTTTTGACAGATGGGTAGGTCACTGTTGAAGACGTATTTTAACTTTCCGTAGGCTGCCCATCCGAGGCTGATCCTTCTGTGCAACTCACATGTCTGATTATCTCTAGATATTCTAATCTCAAGGCCCAGGTACGTGTATTTTTCGACCCATTTGATTTCAGTGTTATCGATGTTTATACCTTCGCTCATGACAAGATTTGTCATAATCTTTGTTTTGGAAAGGTTCAATTTCAGGTCGACCTCGGAGCATGCCTCTTCTAATTCATTTATTTATTTATTTATTTATTTATTTATTTATTTATTTATTTATTTATTTATTTATTTATTTATTTATTTATTTATTTATTTATTTATTTATTTATTTATTTATTTATTTATTTATTTATTTATTTATTTATTTATTTATTTATTTATTTATTTATTTATTTATTTATTTATTTATTTATTTATTTATTTATTTATTTATTTATTTATTTATTTATTCAAAGTATCAACAGCAGAGCCAATTACAGGTACTGACTTATTATACAATAATACAGATAACCTATTGTACATTATAATTGTTGTATATTATACAATCCTAGCAAAACAAGCCAATGTTAACATTAAATAAACACAACCTTAGGATGAGTACAGTTTTTTATCAATTGTTGTTTTAAATGCTTTAAGGCTAATAGTATATATATTTACATCTGAGGCGTAAAGGTTAAACTTATCACATAAGTGATAGATAGGTGAACGCTTATAAAGATTGGTTCTAGGGTAGGCTAAATAAAAAATATTTCTATTCCTTGAGTTCATTCGGTTAACAGAAAAAGGAAGCTGTTCCAAAATACCCGGGCAGTCAATATTATTGGTTAAAATCTTATACATTGTGCATAAAAATATTTTTATTCGCCGTTTCCCCAGTGAAAGTCTTTTAAAAACACCCAACAAATATTCATTACTACAACCACGCTGAGGATACACTCCAAACTTTCTGTAGTACATACATTTTAAAAATTTTCGCTGCACATTTTCTATAATTTCAACCCAATTGTGGTATTGGGGTGACCATATTATATTGCCATATTCTAAGATGGGCAAAACGAGACTGTCAAAGAGGGCTAAACTAACGTCAGTACTAAAACATTTTGTGTTTCTTGCAATGAAACCTGATACTTTCTGAGCACTAGAAATCTTTGACAAAATATGTCCTGTAAAAGACAAAGCACAATCAAAAATAACTCCCAAATCTTTTTGCTCAGACACCCTTTTTAATTTTTCATTACCCACAGAATAATCGTAAGCGATAGGGTTTTTATTACGTGTGAATGATATGCACACACATTTATCTAGGTTCGGTTTAAAACTATTTTCAATACACATTGCAGCAACAACAGATAGTTCTGCTTGAAGTACTGCACAGTCCGTTATTGACGTAATTTCAAAAAAAACTTTAAAATCATCAGCAAAACCCAGTGATCCAACATTTTTTACTTTTGACAATACTTTGTTAAATGCAATTAAAAACAAAAGCGGACCCAGGTTTGACCCCTGTGGAATACCCGATGTGCTGGTGAAAACCACCGATTTACAGCCCTTAACTTCAACATACTGATACCGTTTACTTTGGTCAGTACCCAAATATGAATAAACTAGATTAACTATATACTGGGGCACATCCATATCCTCCAGGCTATCCAAAATTATGCCATGCTCCACCTTGTCAAAAGCCTTTTCAAGATCTGTGTAAACAACATCAACCTGTGACTTTTTATTTAATGCTTCATGAATGAATTGTGAGAAAATGGTCAGATTCGTAAACGTGGATCTTTTTGGCAAGAAACCATGTTGGTTGAAGGTAATTTTACCCCTGACCTTAGTAAAAAGCATATCAAAGATAATCATCTCAAATATTTTTGAAACTGCACAGACAATGGTTATTGGCCTATAGTTTTTTATGTCTTGCCTAGATCCACCCTTGTGAACAGGAATCACTTTGCTGTTTTTCCACCTATCCGGAAACGCTGACGTGTCAAGAATTAAATTAAACAGTATTTGCAGAGGATAAATAAGGGATTCGCAACAACCTTTGCATATATATGATGGGACTCCATCAGGGCCTATTGACTTATTACTTTTTAACTTCCCAATTGCCATCTTAATATCACCAGTCGAAATTACTTTATCACAAAAATAAGACTTTAGCTTGCCGCTGGAATAATTTAAGTACGAATTAGCGCTGTCTATATAGACTGATTTGAAGTAGTCAGCAAAACCATTAGCAACCTCTTGAGCACCATGATAAGTGCCACTGCCCAAGGTCATCTCATCCAGGACATCCGGACTATTCTTTAAACTAATAATAAAAGCCCAAAAGTTTTTGGGGTTGGATTTAAGACTTAATTCAATATCCCTCAAATATGAGGTATGTGCATCTTTGATTTTAGTTTTAAGTAAACTTCTTGTACTACTGAATCTAATCCTCCAAAATTCATGGAGCATTTGTCTCGCCTCTCCTAAGTCGTCAGTTGTTAGGACGATATCGTCCGCGAAACGGAGGTGGCTAAGTTCCTGTCCGTCTATGTTTATTTCTTTTGCATCCCAATCAAGCTTTTTGAAGGCATGTTCTAGAACGGTGATGAATAATTTAGGAGACATGGTGTCTCCTTGCCTCACACCTGAGATAGTAGTGGGTGGAAAAAAATAAGTTTGAGATTATCCAGTGTAGTTTTAGGATGAGACGTTGCATTATCCAGAAACAGTGCCACTCTTCTATTCTGCTTCTTTATCTTGGTATCTAATCTGTGAAGCCATGTTGTCATGATGTCTGCTGTCATCCACGCTTTTTTGTTCAAAACCCATTGGAGACGTAACTTATCGATAAGTGCGCCCTTAAAACATCGAGGATTTTTGCATTTGCCTATTATAAGTGGTTTTTCCTTCTCACCTTCCATATTTGCACAGAACAGAATTGCAAATCGTTGTTTTGCTGTTTTTTTCATACACTTGTCATTTTTCAATTTATATGTTTTGTTGGGAATGCACGATAGTAGAGACCTGTTTCATCTGCATTAAATACGTCCCTTGGGGCATACTCCTTTAAAATGGTCAATAGCCTTTCTTTCCAAGCAGTTACGTCTTCGATATTGATATCGGCTGATTCGCCACATATTTTCTTGAAGGTAATATCGTCCCGACGACGGAATTCTCCTAACCATCCATTTAATGCCTTAAAGTTATCTAGTCCTAGAGTGAGCCCGGATATTGGTAAGTGCTTGTTTCACGCCTTACAAAACCAGTTAAAAACAACTTGGACCACTGCCAGTCCTCAGGTTTTGGGAAATTTTCTCTTTTGTTCATGGTTGACACCTTCTTGAAACAAATTTCTAACTTCTGCTTTATTTTGAAGCAACACAGTCACTTGTATCTTACCCACTCTAAATTTTTCAGCCAATTTTCTGGTATTTGAACCAGTTTTTTCATTTTCCTCGATTATTTCAATTTTTTCGTTTAAAGAAAGACTTTTCCTTTTTCCGCCATCTCTAAATATTCACGTTAGTCCTTCTTCTTCTTTAAGTGCCTTCTCCATTCAATAAAGATCGGCAACAATTCTGGCAAATTCGTCTCTGTCTTGGGCTCTTCTCAGTAGGGTGTTTGAATCTAAGCCTGTCCAATCCCTTATGTTTTTCAGCCAAGAGCACTGTCTACACCACGCTTTCCCTCAATCTTGCCCTCCATAATTAGTTGCAGGAATCTGTACTTGTCCTGCCTCATGACATGGCCAAGGTAAGCTGTCTTTCGCTTTTTTATGGTCTCGAGAATTGTTCGGTCCTTGTTCATTCTATGTAAGACCTCTTGATTGGTGATATGGTTGGTCCATGGTATGCGAAGCATTCTACGATATACCCATATCTCAAATGCTTCCAGCTTGTTAATACTGCTGACTTTTAGCGTCCAGGCCTCGACTCCATACAGTAACGTGGAATACACATAACATTTAACGAAGTTAAATCTTATGCTTAAATTGAGTGTTCTGTCGGTTAACAGGTTCCTCATCTTAATAAAATTGACTCTAGCTTGCTCTATGCGGCATCTAATTTCAATCTCAGGATTCAGATCCTCGCTGATCCAACTTCCTAGGTATTTGAATTTTGTGACTCTCTCTATTGGTGAACCGTATATATTTATGTTAAAGTTGTTATTCGGATTGCGACTTATTTGCATGATCTTTGTTTTTGAGATATTAATCCTCAGTCCCATTGCGTCACCGGAAGTCGATATGCTGTCGATTAGGCGTTGCAACCCTTCAGGACTGTCTGCGATTATCACTGTGTCATCGGCATATCTTAAGTTGTTTACGAGTTTCCCATTGACTTTCAGACCGTCTTCTGTCTCGTCCAAAGCGTTTTGGAAAATAACTTCTGAATACATATTAAAGAGCATGGGACTAAGTACACACCCTTGTCTGACTCCACACCCTATAGGTACAGTACTTGTTTCGGTGTTTTTCAGTTTTACAGAAGCCACTTGCTGTTCATAAAGATTTTGTACGATTTTAGATCTTGGGCATCGACACCTTTTCTTTCCAGCAGTTCTAATAGTGTCGTGTGATTGACACAGTCAAAGGCTTTAGTATAGTCTATGAAGCACAGATATACTTCCTTCTGTTGGTCTCTGCATTAGTTAGTCCGTTAGTTCTAAAACACACAAAAACTGCTCGAAACAAAACTAATATTAACAGCCGAGTTATCATCCTTTCGAGCAAATTGAATGGATCCCCCTGCAATAAAGTAAATTAGTGTATGTACCTATATTTCTTAAGAACTGTAAGGTCGGCTTTTACTGCCCCTAATGGAGGGTGTTCTTAGCATTAATGTTTACTATAAATTCCAATAATGAGTATCTGCAGTCGTTTAACAGATGGATCGGTAAAGAGGAATATAAATTATTGGGATTTCCATTTTTAAAGCAAACAGAGGTTTTACTGTATTTTATTTTTGGTCGTTTTTGAAATAAATTAATTTGAATTTTACATACAGGTCGTCTTTCGAAGTATTACGCTCAATATGATAAAAGTAAATTAATAAGAAAGTTGACGGTTTAAAATTTATAAAATAATAAAAAAGCAATGGCGTACCGTTTCTACTATTGAAAATCATATGTTGTATTTAGCAGTTTTGATAATTTATCGTTACAATGTGCAAAGATGGTAAAGAGTTTAACAGTGTCGCTGGCAATTCATTGGTGTATATCAGAGTTATTTTTTAAATTTATACTTACGTGTTCGATCCTTTTCTAATTTTTCACTTTGTTAGAATTCATTCTCAAATTCTCAACCTAATATACATGATTTAATTTTATAGCTGGCAACTTTCTTGTTAACTGACTTTTATTATAAAGCGGGTAGTTATACCGGGTGATGCATGGCTTAGTTAAACATAGGAAATCCCATGTAAATTTTGAGGTAGCAAAATATTGGCTCTCCTGTACATTTCAGAAAAAAATTGAATTATAATTTTTTGAGTTAATGAGAATAAATTTCAATTAGCCAATCCAAACTTATTTAATTAAATGTGATGGCAAAATTACGAAATTTTCATAGTTTAGGTAATACAGCAAACACCAGCAAACACCAGCAAATTATTATCTGGCAGTGACAAAACAAAAAGTAGCTTCAGTGACAATATTTTTATTGAAGGCGCTTTAATTATGAGCTGTTCCATTAAGGAAAACGAAACTATGATTAAGTGGTATTATACAGAGAACAGTTTAAGAGCAGTGTCTAAAATGTTTTCAGTTCAATTCCCTGATAGGCCTATCGCTTCCATTTCACTAATTAAACTTATCATTATTAAATTTCAGTCTAAAGGCACTGTAATAAATAACTGTAAATGCTGAGTTAAAAATGCCAATAGAGCTGAAGAAAGGGATATACAACGTTGCGCACTTTAAAAAAACATATATATTTTCCTTACAAGTATGAAGAACATTAAGAGCCACGGCAAGGTGATGAAGAACGGAGAATGATATTCTGTTATGAGGTAATGGACAGAGCAAATAATAATAGGGATTTTTTCAGATATAGTTGTTTTACCGATGAATGTACAGGGTCTTCCAACGAGGACTGAACAGGGGCTAATTTTGAGCTTCCTTGTATTTAAAGAAAAATCCAAAATAGCCAATCGATGTACTTTTTCCTGCAGAATTCAAAAATGAAACCAAAAATTTATTTGAACCAGAAACAAAAGAGTTACGCTATGGATAAGGTGTTTTTTAAATGGAACATAGCTTTTTTTATACGATTTTTGGAACGACTGATTTTTTTTTTGTCCGTTCTGATTAAAATATTTAATATTGTGACAGCTATTTTTATTAAATTTTAATGTTTTATCCAGTATAATTTAACTTTAACCTGTTTGAAACATACACTAGGTAATAAAGGTATAATCACCTTTGAATCCTTCAAAGTCAAAAAATTTGACAAATTTACTATAATATTGCCGAAATGAAATATTCATTAGATGAGAGATTGCAGATTGTTATCTTGTTCTACAAATGCCAAGAAAATGCAAGAGAAGCAAGGAGAAGATTTATTGCAAATTTTCACAGAAATATATCCGTCAATACTATTCTAAGGATAAAGAACCTATTTGAGGAAAATAAAACATTACATGACAGAAAAAGAAATCCAGAAAGGAATATAAATCGAGACCGTGCCATTGTGAATTATTTTCGACTGAATCCAACCAAATCAATTTCGGACGCAGTTCGGGACGTTCAATACGGCGGCGGTGTAAGACGCAGAAGAGTTACCCAAGGAACTGTTCACAGGACTTTCAGAAATCATAAATTTAAGTCTTATCATATCCTTCCACTTCAAGATCTAACACCGGCACAAAAAGAACTTCGCTTCCAATTTGTTTCCCAAATTGTGATTCGGAAAGAAAACCGAGACCCTAATTTATTCAGAAATATCTTATGGACTGACGAAGCCACATTCACAACATCGGGGGTTTTCAATAGACATAATTTTCATCACTGGGCCGTTGGAAATCCAAGAAAATTTCAGACAATTAAATTTCAAGGAAGGACTTCAATCCATGTTTGGTGTGGCATAAAAAATAATAGAATTTTGGGACCAATATTTTTTAACAGGACTTTAAATGGACAGAGATACTACGAGTTCTTAGAAAACGAAATTGAGAACTTTTTGGAAGATTTACCATTGGAAGAATATCAAAATTTAATTTGGCAACATGATGGGGCCCCTCCGCATGCCGTGCGTGAGGTTACTCAATATTTAAACGGACGCCATGAAGAATGGATTGGTAGAAATGGAACCTATGCTTGGCCACCCAATAGTCCCGATTTGTCAATATTAGACACATTTCTTTGGGGCCATTTAAAGAACGTGGTATACAAGCAGCGAAACCACGATATTGAAGAGATCTTGCAGAAAATTGTGAATGAAATAAATCGCCTTAACCAGGAAAATCACAGTATAACAGCAAGTTTGGAAAGGCTACAAAGAGGTTATCGCACATGTTTCGAGAACAACGGAGGTCACATTAAACAATTAATTTGTTAATGTTTTTTTTTTTAAATTAGTATAGAGTTGGATTTCTTTTTCTGTCATGTAATGTTTTATTTTCCTCAAATAGGTTCTTTATCCTTAGAATAGTATTGACGGATGTATTTCTGTGAAAATTTGCAATAAATCTTCTCCTTGCTTCTCTTGCATTTTCTTGGCATTTGTAGAACAAGATAACAATCTGCAATCTCTCATCTAATGAATATTTCTTTCTTTCTTTCTTTTTATTATTGGCTCTGCCCTGAGGGGCAATTCTGCCAGCACATTATAATGAATATTTCATTTCGGCAATATTATAGTAAATTTGTCAAATTTTTTGACTTTGAAGGATTCAAAGGTGATTATACCTTTATTACCTAGTGTATGTTTCAAACAGGTTAAAGTTAAATTATACTGGATAAAACATTAAAATTTAATAAAAAAAAACTGTCACAATATTAAATATTTTAATCAGAACGGACAAAAAAAAAAATCAGTCGTTCCAAAAATTGTATAAAAAAAAAAAAAGCTATGTTCCATTTAAAAAAAAAAAACACCTTATCCATAGCGTAACTCTTTTGTTTCTGGTTCAAATAAATTTTTGGTTTCATTTTTGAATTCTGCAGGAAAAAGTACATCGATTGGCTATTTTGGATTTTTCTTTAAATACAAGGAAGCTCAAAAATGAGCCCCTGTTCAGTCCTCGTTGGAAGACCCTGTACATTTCAGAAAAAAATTGAATTATAATTTTTTGAGTTTGAATAAATTTCAGTTAGCCAATCCAAACTTATTTATATAAATGTGATGTCAAAATTACGAAATTTTCATAGTTTAGGTAATACAGCAAACACCAGCAAATTATTATCTGGCAGGGACAAAACGAAAAGTAGCTCCAGTGACAATATTTTTATTGAAGGCGCTTTAATTATGAGCTATTCCATTAAGGAAAAGGAAACTATGATTAAGTGGTATTATACAGGAAACAGTTTAAGAGCAGTGTCTGAAATGTTTTCAGTTCAATTCCCTGATTCCCTATCGCTTCCATTTCACTAATTAAACTTATACACAACGTTGCGCACTTTAAAAAAACATATATACAGAGCAAATAATAATAGGGATTTTTTCAGGTATAGTTGTTTTACCGATGAATGTACATTCACACTCAACAACGAACCGAATGTTTAAAATTAGCGGTATTGGAGCCAAGAAAATGAACATCGTCTTGTTCATACTCGGACGCAATTTCCAAAAAAAATAAATGTTTGGGCGGGAATTAGTAGAGTAGGACATCACATTATTAGACCATTTTTTATGGAAGGCAACCTTACAACAGTAACCTATTTGGACTTACTATAAAATCGAATTGAACCCGCACTAGAAGAAGTTGTACACGAAAATCAGAAGATCTGGGATCATATGATCACAATTCTTTCATGGTTAGGGAATACTTACAAAATATTTTTAACGGAACTTTTATTGGCCCACGGCCTCTAATCCTTTGACCAGCCAGGTCTCCTAACCTTTCGCCAAACGAGTTTCTTCTGTAGGGTCACTTAAAGAATTTTATTTATAAAGATGTAAAACTTGAAAATCTAGACCAGCTAAAAAACTGTATTTTGTTAGAATGTGACAGAATTTCTCAATATCAACTCAGTAATGTTAGAAATGAATTTTATGATCGGTTAGGATATTGTTAAGCTGTTAATGGAGGGTTGTTTGAACATTTAATTAATTAATGTTTTTGTGAAAATCTGTACTCTTAGGTATGTTATGTTAAATTAAAGGCTTAGTAAGAAAAACATAATGGTGTCTTTTATTTTGAATGTGTGATTGCCGGATTGGTGAAACGAAAATGTGTTTTTAATGTGAAATAATCTTTACTCGTTATGTCCAGCTTTACGTCAATTTTTGACAAGAGCGTCATAGAAATTATTTGCTTGTGTTTGCTGTATTACCTAAACTATGAAATTTTCGTAATTTTGCCATCACATTTAATGCAATAAGTTAGGATTGGCTTATTAAAATGTATTGAAAGTTGGCACGTAGGTTTATTATATCGGCCTCTTCAAGAAATTGTAACACAATTTTTCTCTAAAATGTACAGAAGAGGCAATATTTAGCCACCTCAATATTTACATTGGATTTTCTATGGTTAACTAAGTCATGCATCATTCGGTATAGGTGTTCTATGGGGTCAGTCATAGCCCACTACATTTCCAAGCCGTGAAGTAAGAAAGGCAACGTCGCAAATCCTGTCAGGGGTAGACCGATTTTTAATAAGTAACTAACGCAACTTCTGTGCAGATTCGCCCGTTTAGGCGATAAAAATTACGGTTTATTTCAAATTATTTATTGAACTTTTTACATTTTACTTCAGTATAGATATGTCTAATAAGTAACAAGAATATATTAATATAATATATATATAATATAATAATAGGAAATTTAAATTAACTTAAAAAAATTAGTGATTTTAAAACCTATTTTAAAGTGGAAAGCTTTATTTTTTTTGATGATGTATTTTGGTGTTGAAGGTCATTTCTGTTTTTTGTGTAATTGTTTAGTAATAGATTGCTAAGAGTAAGTGCTACTTTATAAAACATTTTTCGATAGCTTTCTCCACAGGGACATGTCTCATTAAGCGGTATCAGAAAACCACTTTCTAAACTAGCCAAACCTAGTTCAGCTAAAAGAACTTTGTGATTTTGCCGATTCAAAAATTTAAGCTTAAATTCTTTAGTAGCTATAATATAATAAACTCAAAAGCTGCAAATATATGAAAGTACATAATATTTACTTCATTGGTAGCAAGACATAACCCCCCCCCCTTTGCAAAGAATCAAAATATTCATCCCCCACATTTAAACCTATAACTCGAACAATAAGGTTTTCAAAAAATAGTACATACTTTCAGTGGAGTCAATGTAATATAAATAAAACAATGCAATCTTCCTCCACAGTTTAATAATTAAACTGTGGAGGAAGACTGCATTGTTTTATTTATAATAAGGTTTTTGCAATCCATGCATTTTAATTTCCTATTTTTGTAGATAGAATGGGATATATAATACATATACCTATACATTTAAACAGACTCATCCAACTGGTAATCCTTAAGATAATCCGATTGAAACATGTAGGGAAACTCTAATATTTCTGTACTTTCAATATCATGCTTAACAGAGTATTTGATTTTAACACTGTACAATTTTTTATTTCATACTGTATTGTAAAACACACCTTTACATATTTGAATTTAGTCCAGAAAATAAGGTTTTACAGCAATAAGTCCGGTAACACTTTTTTACCGGACTAGTCCTGTAAAATTTCTTTACCGGACTGAAATTTGTAAGTTTTTGTTTAATCAATGTCAAACACACAATGTTTCCACCAGTAAATATAAGCAATTTTCAAATATACGACGCAGAATAAAACTTCATTATAATTTCAAAACATAATTATAATTTTCAACAGAATAGTATGAAATAAAGTATTGTACGTCATTCGTCCGGCAAATCCTTTACAGTATTCGTTTCAAAATTCCAGACTCGGCTCCTTCGTCGCCTCGTCTCGAAACATTTCACTCATACTGTAAAAGTTGATTTACCGGACTTATAACGTAAATATCTATTAACCCTGACTTTACAATACTTTGAAGTCTAATTTTTTTTCTAATTCGAGGATCTGTTTAAATGATACATGACAGTTACAACCAGAAAGGTTCCTATATCGGCCAAATCTTTTTTCAAGGGTATCTGTTTGAAATTTACCAGCTAAAATGTATTTTATTTCAAAATGGATAAATGAGTATTCTATAATTTCTATTAGAACTGTGCTACTGGTACCTACTACGTTTAATAGCATCATAAGAAGTGTTCCTAGTTAAACTCACCCCCTCTGGATCGTTATGCCATATATCAAGCCAAGTCACAAATTTCTTTAGCTTGTTTACCTTCAAAGAAATAGTCCGCCATTCTCAAAGAGACCTGATTTAAATATAATAAATAAAGACACACTAAGTCTCGGTCTCAGTCACAATATAATTTAGTTAGGTGGTGGTGGTTACATGTTTCGCCCAAACAATGGGCATCATCAGACCTAAAACCATAATCGTACGAAAACATCCAATCTACACATATAAAGTTTAAAAGCCTAACCTACCTTAGGAATAATAACTTAAAAATCCATGGAAACACAATCACAAATGACACATAACAGATTAAAATTTTTTTTTTTAAAAAAACGTTACTGGACCATTACAAAATATGAAACGATACGAAACAATAAATAAACAATCTAAAAAATTATTCGATAACTATGGCGGGTTCGGGAACAAACCAGACGCTTGCGGAATAATAATTTACCTCTCAGGCGCGGAACCCTAAAAATATAAGTGGCAGGTCGTAGTGCAACAGTACAACACGCCACTGTGTTCTATCACCTTAAACTGAAGTAAGAAGAAGACACTCACCTGAACGTTATTTTATGATCGATAATATAATCAATAATGTCAATATCCACACCAAAATAGTAGGAAAACAGAAAAAGGTTATAGGGACCCAAGTTAATTATTCAAGTTATTAAAGATAAAATATGGCTCAAAATTAAACACTTCGTTTACGCAGTTAAGTATTGGACTCCTCTTTGCTTTAGTTATTTCTAGTTTTTCTAATAAATCCAACCGTCTACCCTTTTGGCACTCGTGAAGAATGTTTACATTCGTAGGTGTTGAGAATTGATGTCCAGATTCCAATAAATGGTTTGCGAAAGCTGAGTTGGTATTAGTTATATCTGTGTTCTGATATTTGTGGACAAGACTAAGATGTTCTTGAACTCTGGTGGCTATTTTTCTTCCCGACTGCCCTACATAAATGGCAGAACAGTCCCCACAATTCAGGGAATACACCCCGGATCTCGACAGAGGATTTACTTTATCTTTGGTTTTAACTATGTGTTGTTTCAAAGTATTTGTAGTTTTAAAACTTAGGGAAATATTAAAAGGTTTAAAAAATTTTGCTAATTGTAGAGAAATGTTACCAAAAAATGTTAAAGATCTGTAATTGTTCATCATATTTTGTGGATTGAAGTGTAAAATATTATATGATAGTTTATATTTGTTGAGGAATTTGTAATAAAGTTTATTAATCAACCTCAAGGGAAACCCGTTATTAATAGCTATTTGTTTTATTATACCTAATTCTTTATTAAAAGCTTCTCGAGACAACGGTAATTTAAATAACCTATAGAAAAAGGAGTTGAAGGAGGCAAATTTATGAGAATATGGTGAATTAGAGCTAAACTGGATGACATTGTCAGTGGATGAGGGCTTTCTATAGACTTCAAGCATTATGTTATTTCCATCCCTAATTAATAGAAGGTCTAAGAAGGGTAATTTACCTTCTTCTTCAATTTCGAGTGTGAATGTTATTTTTGGATGTAAATTATTAATAAAATTAAGGAAATCTCTAAGATCAAGATCACTGCCCAACCAAACTACACAAATGTCATCCACATATCTTTTGTATGCCAACAAAAATCTTGAGAAATGACTATTCATGATTGACCTCTCAAGATTATTCATGAAAACTTCGCTCAAGAATGGCGAGAGGCAAGATCCCATAGCCAAACCAGTCTTTTGTTTAAAAAATTTATTATTAAATTGGAAAAAATTTTGTTCTAAGACAGTTTTAAGTAATAATGTTAGATCTGAAATTAATAGATGGGATAAACCTTTATCAATCAATAGTCTCTCTATCAAGTCTACACATTCTGTTGGGGGAATACTGGGGAACAAATTCTTTACATCAAGCGATATAAGTCTAGCGTTAGGTGGAAGTGCTATGTTCTTTAAATAATTAGAAAAATCAATAGAGTTTTTAATTGAAAAGGTACTATCGAATCCTGTTACTCGTCTCAAAATCTCATTAAGCCATGAAGAGATATTGTAACATGGAGAATTTACGAAAGAGACGACCGGTCTCACGGGCATACCTTCTTTATGGGCCTTAGGTAATCCGTAAAGCAAAGGTGTTTTAGGGTTCATAGGGTAAAGTTTGTATTTAGATGAATCAAAATATTCTAATGTAACCAGGGTCTTATCTAAAACTTTCTTTACTTTAGCAAAATAAGCATTAGTTGGATCCTTAGGGATGGACTCAAAATCGTCCGAGTTTAAGAAGTCCATAACCTTAGCTACGTAATCAGTACGTCTCATCACTATCAAGCAAGAGCCCTTATCTGCTTTTGTTAGAATTAGGTCGTTAGTTTTAATTTTATTTTTAAGAGAGTCAAGATGAGATTTATGAAATTTACCTTTGGTTACTCTACTTGATGAGCTTGAGTTGAGGAAACTTATAATCCTAGCTCTCAAGATGTTTTTATTTGAGATGTCTGTTGTTTGTATTATGTTTTCTGCCTCTACAGCCAGTATCTCCTTCGTATTCATGTTTATTTGGTGTGGGAAATTATATTTGAGGTTAGAGGATAAAATGTTCTCTTCTTCAGGGGTGAAATAAATATCAGTCAAGTTGATAAGTCTTTTATGAAATTTGAAGGGCAAGTGACCTGACGGGTTATGGTCTCCTCTATTGTATTTGTTTGGAACTCTCTTTTGTTGAATTTTTAAAGCAGAAAGTTTCTTACTCAATCTATCGAATGTAACCTCCGCAAACGTCTGTACCCCATCCCTGAAACCTTGATCAAGTATAACGAATTCTATAAACGATAAAAGGGAAGTTAATGTTAAATATAAATACTTCAATCTGGAGTTCACCGTGTTCAAGTTTCTGTAATGGAATTTGATTTCTTCTTTAATCCAGATCACCTTGGCATGTTCCATAGCAGTCTTAGACGAGCTGGTTCTGGATTTACATTTAAACGATATAAACTTGGGTGTCAAATGAAAGTGTAAACATTGTTGAAGAAACCAAATTTTCAGCAGGAGGCTTTTCCGTGTAATTAGGTTTTTTCTGTAGTGTTGGACTAATTTAGCCTGACTGGCATTTTCAAATTCAAAGAAATAGTCCGCCATTCTCAAAGAGACCTGATTTAAATATAATAAATAAAGACACACTAAGTCTCGGTCTCAGTCACAATATAATTTAGTTAGGTGGTGGTGGTTACATGTTTCGCCCAAACAATGGGCATCATCAGACCTAAAACCATAATCGTACGAAAACATCCAATCTACACATATAAAGTTTAAAAGCCTAACCTACCTTAGGAATAATAACTTCTAACTAACAATCAGATAATTGCGCCAGAGACTTGCGCCAGAGAATAACTGAAGTGTGCACATCAATGAGTCAAGAAATGTTTCATAATGTTCGCGAAGAATTTCACGACATGCTATACCTCTGCCAGGAAGTGAATGGTGAACATTTTGAGCATCTTATTAAGTCGTGTTTGTAATTTTTGGTGTTTTTTATTGTTATAAAGTTCCTTTACTATTGCGAATCCATATTTACAAAAATGGTCACCATTTTGAAATGAATCTATAATCTCAAAAAACTTTGGAATCTCTAGTAGATATAAAATACCATGGATTTTTAAGTTATTATTCCTAAGGTAGGTTAGGCTTTTAAACTTTATATGTGTAGATTGGATGTTTTCGTACGATTATGGTTTTAGGTCTGATGATGCCCATTGTTTGGGCGAAACATGTAACCACCACCACCTAACTAAATTATATTGTGACTGAGACCGAGACTTAGTGTGTCTTTATTTATTATATTTAAATCAGGTCTCTTTGAGAATGGCGGACTATTTCTTTGAATTTGAAAATGCCAGTCAGGCTAAATTAGTCCAACACTACAGAAAAAACCTAATTACACGGAAAAGCCTCCTGCTGAAAATTTGGTTTCTTCAACAATGTTTACACTTTCATTTGACACCCAAGTTTATATCGTTTAAATGTAAATCCAGAACCAGCTCGTCTAAGACTGCTATGGAACATGCCAAGGTGATCTGGATTAAAGAAGAAATCAAATTCCATTACAGAAACTTGAACACGGTGAACTCCAGATTGAAGTATTTATATTTAACATTAACTTCCCTTTTATCGTTTATAGAATTCGTTATACTTGATCAAGGTTTCAGGGATGGGGTACAGACGTTTGCGGAGGTTACATTCGATAGATTGAGTAAGAAACTTTCTGCTTTAAAAATTCAACAAAAGAGAGTTCCAAACAAATACAATAGAGGAGACCATAACCCGTCAGGTCACTTGCCCTTCAAATTTCATAAAAGACTTATCAACTTGACTGATATTTATTTCACCCCTGAAGAAGAGAACATTTTATCCTCTAACCTCAAATATAATTTCCCACACCAAATAAACATGAATACGAAGGAGATACTGGCTGTAGAGGCAGAAAACATAATACAAACAACAGACATCTCAAATAAAAACATCTTGAGAGCTAGGATTATAAGTTTCCTCAACTCAAGCTCATCAAGTAGAGTAACCAAAGGTAAATTTCATAAATCTCATCTTGACTCTCTTAAAAATAAAATTAAAACTAACGACCTAATTCTAACAAAAGCAGATAAGGGCTCTTGCTTGATAGTGATGAGACGTACTGATTACGTAGCTAAGGTTATGGACTTCTTAAACTCGGACGATTTTGAGTCCATCCCTAAGGATCCAACTAATGCTTATTTTGCTAAAGTAAAGAAAGTTTTAGATAAGACCCTGGTTACATTAGAATATTTTGATTCATCTAAATACAAACTTTACCCTATGAACCCTAAAACACCTTTGCTTTACGGATTACCTAAGGCCCATAAAGAAGGTATGCCCGTGAGACCGGTCGTCTCTTTCGTAAATTCTCCATGTTACAATATCTCTTCATGGCTTAATGAGATTTTGAGACGAGTAACAGGATTCGATAGTACCTTTTCAATTAAAAACTCTATTGATTTTTCTAATTATTTAAAGAACATAGCACTTCCACCTAACGCTAGACTTATATCGCTTGATGTAAAGAATTTGTTCCCCAGTATTCCCCCAACAGAATGTGTAGACTTGATAGAGAGACTATTGATTGATAAAGGTTTATCCCATCTATTAATTTCAGATCTAACATTATTACTTAAAACTGTCTTAGAACAAAATTTTTTCCAATTTAATAATAAATTTTTTAAACAAAAGACTGGTTTGGCTATGGGATCTTGCCTCTCGCCATTCTTGAGCGAAGTTTTCATGAATAATCTTGAGAGGTCAATCATGAATAGTCATTTCTCAAGATTTTTGTTGGCATACAAAAGATATGTGGATGACATTTGTGTAGTTTGGTTGGGCAGTGATCTTGATCTTAGAGATTTCCTTAATTTTATTAATAATTTACATCCAAAAATAACATTCACACTCGAAATTGAAGAAGAAGGTAAATTACCCTTCTTAGACCTTCTATTAATTAGGGATGGAAATAACATAATGCTTGAAGTCTATAGAAAGCCCTCATCCACTGACAATGTCATCCAGTTTAGCTCTAATTCACCATATTCTCATAAATTTGCCTCCTTCAACTCCTTTTTCTATAGGTTATTTAAATTACCGTTGTCTCGAGAAGCTTTTAATAAAGAATTAGGTATAATAAAACAAATAGCTATTAATAACGGGTTTCCCTTGAGGTTGATTAATAAACTTTATTACAAATTCCTCAACAAATATAAACTATCATATAATATTTTACACTTCAATCCACAAAATATGATGAACAATTACAGATCTTTAACATTTTTTGGTAACATTTCTCTACAATTAGCAAAATTTTTTAAACCTTTTAATATTTCCCTAAGTTTTAAAACTACAAATACTTTGAAACAACACATAGTTAAAACCAAAGATAAAGTAAATCCTCTGTCGAGATCCGGGGTGTATTCCCTGAATTGTGGGGACTGTTCTGCCATTTATGTAGGGCAGTCGGGAAGAAAAATAGCCACCAGAGTTCAAGAACATCTTAGTCTTGTCCACAAATATCAGAACACAGATATAACTAATACCAACTCAGCTTTCGCAAACCATTTATTGGAATCTGGACATCAATTCTCAACACCTACGAATGTAAACATTCTTCACGAGTGCCAAAAGGGTAGACGGTTGGATTTATTAGAAAAACTAGAAATAACTAAAGCAAAGAGGAGTCCAATACTTAACTGCGTAAACGAAGTGTTTAATTTTGAGCCATATTTTATCTTTAATAACTTGAATAATTAACTTGGGTCCCTATAACCTTTTTCTGTTTTCCTACTATTTTGGTGTGGATATTGACATTATTGATTATATTATCGATCATAAAATAACGTTCAGGTGAGTGTCTTCTTCTTACTTCAGTTTAAGGTGATAGAACACAGTGGCGTGTTGTACTGTTGCACTACGACCTGCCACTTATATTTTTAGGGTTCCGCGCCTGAGAGGTAAATTATTATTCCGCAAGCGTCTGGTTTGTTCCCGAACCCGCCATAGTTATCGAATAATTTTTTAGATTGTTTATTTATTGTTTCGTATCGTTTCATATTTTGTAATGGTCCAGTAACGTTTTTTTAAAAAATTTTAATCTGTTATGTGTCATTTGTGATTGTGTTTCCATGGATTTTTAAGTTATTATTCCTAAGGTAGGTTAGGCTTTTAAACTTTATATGTGTAGATTGGATGTTTTCGTACGATTATGGTTTTAGGTCTGATGATGCCCATTGTTTGGGCGAAACATGTAACCACCACCACCTAACTAAATTATATTGTGACTGAGACCGAGACTTAGTGTGTCTTTATTTATTATACTTGTTTACCTTCAAATCATTTTTTAAATATATTTGGGTAGTTCAATCGTCCCTTTTTTAAACCTTGCCGTACGCAAATAAAAACATTTTGCCAGTTAAACAAACATTGGAACTAACCTTAAGATTTTCCTATAATGATAACATTGATAACTAAAACTCGGGAAAATAACAAGCAACGTATGCGTCAAGACTTGTCGATGCACTTCATAATCACAAGCACAAGAGCACAAACAAAAATAGCGAATCATCGGTCTACCTGCAACGTTGCCAGACTTTGTCCTTCATAGCTTGGAAGTAAAGGAAGCTGTGGGTCAGCGCAAAATGTGGTTTAGTCACGTTTTTGGGTTTTCTAGTTTTTGAGTTATGGGTCTAGGAAAGTTTTAAAAGTTTCCCCACATCTATATTTTTATTGATTATACGATGTATATTATTTTTCAATATGAATTATACCTTTGATGAGTCTAATGCCATATAATATGTTATGAAAAACTTTTTATATTGTGGACAAAGACATGAATAGTTTTTGGGAGAAAAAAATGTAAAAAAAGGTTTAAGGTTTATAGTTCCAAAATTATGCTTACCAATATCAGATATTTTCGCACATTATGCTTAAGTGAAGATTATAAACTTTATGTATTATACCAATTGAATTCGCAAAAAAAAACAGTTTTTGCACTGACCCCTTCAAGTTTTCGTATATACATAATATATCATCTAGAACTTCAGGGATGAAAAGTAAACTAGTTTGTTCTGATATTCTAAAGAAGTATAATAAACTACGATAGCTATTACCCGTAAAGCTAAAAATTTGTCAATAAATCTAATTTGATTTTCGCTGGTATTGCTTCTCTCATACAAAAACAGCCATGACTTATCTAGGTCTGGCATCGAAACAGATGGATTGAAATGTCTTTATGTTGTATTTTTCTTTACATGGAACCCTCTTTTCTCTGATTTTCAAGTTCTGTGCTTTAGACACTCAGTATCTAAACTAGGGAAAGGGTTTCGTCCCCTTGAAATTGGTTCTATCGAGGAGCTGGATGGCCTCCACAATAACCTGTTTAAATATAGTCGTTGTTACTGACTCTCTGCTCTCTGTAACTGCAACATTGGCGAAGCGATGGTCTGATCGACAGTACCTGAATTTCGACATCTCGGTGAAGCACAATATTTCTAAAGGGCTAATGAGTATAAACGATACTTCTTAGTACTTTATCAATTATAATTAATAATTGGTGAAATATTTTTAAATACCCCCATACAATTGCAAACTAATTTATTTTAATGAATTTTAAAACCACCATCCAATTAGGCGTAGCAAAGGTAAACTTTTTTTGACATTAATTAATTAAATGTTATCTTAATGATTTCCGACTATATCTAAAACAATTTGTATTAATTATAACCGAAAGTGTACCGAAATATTTTAATTGGGTCTCCGAAAACAAGAAGCTGCCCGTTTATGTGGTCCAACTATTTTAATTTAATGCGTCTGGCATTTTTATATCAATTTATGTTTATTAAATTCCAAACAACATAGCCAAAGTTTTATAAGGTTTTAAATGGGCCTTATATTTTATGTCGACAAGATGGAGATAAAAAAAATCCATAATTATGTGATAACAACACGACTACTGGTTAGATTTTTTATTTCTTGGAAAAAACTAAAATATTAGCTGTTTAATTCGTTTTTTTTTTTAAATTTTGTCATCCGAATTTTTTAGTTCGTGTATAGGTACCTTGCCTTTAGGATATTTTCATTTCTTAAGGTATGTACAAACCAGACAACAAAATGTTGCCAACTGTTGGCAACATGTTGACGGGTGTTGGCAACATATTTGTTGGACACAACAACTTGTGTCTGGCTACATGTTGTCAACAGTGTTGCGCGTCCAAACCAAAACCAGTTGAATGTTGAAACTAAACGCAGTGTTGGCGAAAATGGACCCCTCTACTGCTGCTGGTGCTAGTGCTGCTTTTATCATAATAGCTTCCCACGCCCAGAGACGAAAAATAAGATGGTGGCAGCGACAGTTCTTACAAAATGGGACAACCTATGGTGACAACCTAATGGCGGAGCGTGGAAAAACTTGTCCATATTATTATATAAAGTTAACATTATTAACGTACCTGCCAGTTGTAACAAATAACAAAATAAAGCACCGATTACCGAATAGATGATACCTCACTAGTCTTATTCGACGTTACTTGTTGGCAACACCGTCCAAACAGAGCGATGTTTTCCGTTTGAAATGGAAAACACGGATACATGCAACACTCAACAAAATTCTTTGATGTCTTGCCGCACAACATCGGCGCTATGTTGCCGTGTATCTATCAACTTGTTGCGAGTTGATGGGATACATGTTGGCAACAGTGTTGACAACATGTATCTGAGCGATTGTTGGCCGGTCTGTACTTACCTTTATGAGTTCTGTTAAAGTATCTGTTTTAAGAATTTATTCAACTCCATAAAATTTGCTACTTGGGTAAACAAACAAGTTTAATCGCATGGGCAGGGTCTACCAATTTAGACACTTTTAGTGGTATCGGATTTATTATCAAAGATAGACTGTGGACTTACTACTTTTTAACGAAACGAAAAATTACGGTGTCAAATTTGTCATGGCAGTCATGGTTCTTACCCTACTGGCTGATTTTAAAAATGCTTGCGCTCTTAGGCAAACCATTTTTCTCATTTTATCAACTTTCCATTGATGTTTATTAAAATCTTTTGGTCGCGGTAAAGCAGCTTGTTATTCATTTTTAAACTTTTCGATTGCAACCATATTAAGATAAATATAAAGGTGAATCTATGCAGGCCAATTAAGACCTTAATTCTGGAGACAGTCGAGGCTAAAGTAGTCAAGACCCATCTTGGACTTCAAAACGGGAGATTGGCTACTCCTAAGCAGGAAGACCGAAGAAAAGGGACAAAACTTGGTCTTCTCTCTAGACATGGTATCGTTCAAATGCCTTGAACAGGCTCAGTTCAAGGCATCTTACAAGTGATAGCGAGCAGTACCAGGAAAAGTGACAGTGGTGTGGATCAACCTTCACTATAGCAGGGCAGCATCGGCTGCACTATGCAGGGTGATGCAAAAGTACGACATCGCCCTCATTCAAGAACCATGGGTATACGAAGGTAATATCAAAGGCCTCTTGGGTATTGGTGGTGAGTTGATCTACAGCAGAACCTCTGATAGTCTTTGTCGAAAAAGACATCAAAATATTGCCCCTTACCAATTTCTGTTCTAGGGACTTGATGGCAGCAAAAATTTCCACTGAGGAAAGAGGCCTAAGTGATCTAGTTATCGGATCAGCGTGCTTGCCTCACGACGACGATCCGGAAGCACTATCACCCATTGCGGTGTTAGACCTCCTGAAAGACTGCAGAGGAAACGGATCGCAGCTGATCATGGAGTGCGATGCCAACGCACACCACAACATCTAGGGAAGCACCAACACCAACCAACGAGGTGAGTCAATTTTTCAATTCTTAATGGCAAATAACTTAAACAATATAAATAGGGGTAATGAGCCTACCTTTGTCACAAGTCAAGGGCAGGAAGTACTGGACATAACAATAGGAACGAACTATATCGGAAACTATGTCAAAAACTGGCATGTATCTAAAGAGGCTAGTTGTTCGGATCATAGATACATTCACTTTGCAGTACCATGCGTAAAGCGAATAACCAATTTTTAGCGAAACTGCCAGACTAAGAAAAATACTCTCTAAAGATCCACAAAACTCCATCAATTCCCTAACAAGAGCCACACACAAATTTCGCTGTCTATTGCCCCACCTGTGGTGTCTGGTTATGTACGGCCTAATGACGAGGCTTGCCGAAGCTGGCTTAATGATGGACTCGCCCTTGTGACGGGAAGGTTTCTTGGTGTGGTGTGCGATAGAATGCAGACAGCCTGCAGGATACTGGAGAAATGGTGTAAGGAGACGGGACTATCGGCCAATCTGGACAAGACCAAAATGATACTGTTCACAAAAAGGAGGAACATTAGTGAGTTTAGGGCACCTCAATTGTATGGGAAATCTCTTACATTGACGCCGAAGGTCAAATACTTAGGAGTCACCTTTGGGCAGAAGCTGACGTGGAGAGCACATATCAACAACGTGGTGACCAAGTCGATGGCGACCTTCTGGCAGCTTCGACGTGCGGTAGGTGCCAGCTGGGGTTTAAACCCCCGTATTATGCGCTGACTCTACACGGCGGTTATTACACCGAGAGTCGCTTGTGGCTCTGTGGTCTGATGGTCTGGAGTGGAAAAGGTTACCGTGCGCGCCAGACTGGTAAAAGTGCAGGGGCTTGCAGGCTTGAGCAAAACCGGAGCCATAAGATTGCCCACGGCTGCACTGGATGTCCTGCTGGGGCTGCCGAGCCTTCCCATCTGGATTCAGAGGGAGCAATGGAGGAAGAGCAGGTGAAGTTCCCCGACGATGCTCTGGTATGCTGCACCGATGGGTCGCGCATGGCTGGACCTAAATAATCAGGGACGGGAGTATACTTGGAAAACATTAACATAAGAAGAAGCTACCCACTGGAAAGGTTAGCGACGGTTTTCCAAGCAGAGGTATATGCCATCCTCTCGGTGGCAAGTATGAGGGAGATCCTGGACCGTAAAGAGCGGACTGTGTACATCTGCTCTGATAGCCTAACCCTTAAGGCACTCTGCCAACCCAGGAGCAGCTCGACCCTCGTGAAGGAGTGTGCGGATGCACTTGGGATACTTGCGGAACAGAAACAGGTACATAATAACGAGATGGCCGACGAGCTCGCCAGACTTGGAGCCGAAACTCCCTATCTAGGACCCGAAGCAGCAATAGGTTTATCAAAGCAGCAAGTAGGGACAGCCCTTGGGGAATGGGCTGCTTACTTCTCCAAGGAGAAGTGCCGGCAGACGCCAGGTTGTAGACAGGCCAAAGATTTCATAACTTGGCCCCATAGGGTCAAGTTAGAATGGATTCTTAACAGGAGTAGGGCTGCCCTAAATCCTCTGATGAGGAGACACCACTGCACTTCCTGTGCGCTTGCAAAGCACTGGAAAGACTCAGGCGGTAAGTCTTTGGGACAGTGGTGATCCCACAGGAGGAAATTAGGATTCTTGCTTGGAGTAACATCCTGACCTCCATAAGAAGGTCGGGTAGGTTCGGTGAGAGCCTGGGTAGTTGAGTGGATGGAGGGAAGACTCAGGGATAGGTAAAAAGGATCGCACTTGGTCTACTTGCCAGGTCCGTGCGCCTCCCCTCACCTACTACTTCTACTACTACTACTTTTCAAGTACGCTTTCCCAACTAGTAGGCGAATCACCCCAGACCTGGAAGCTAACGTCGCTTTTACTGCTGGGGATTTTTTTCATTGCTTGAGAAGAATGTTGGCTATTTTTAACAGGACGGTGCAACCGCCCATACATGAGCCAAAACTATTAACTTTTCAGCAATTTTTTCGACGACACATTGATCAGACATTGAATTGCCACCCAGATCATCTTGTTCGACGGTTATGGTTTACTTCATTTTTCCTCATTTGAAGAACATTATTTTTAGAACACCCGTTGAAAATTTAAATTAGTTACAAGAAAGGATTCAAGAATGTGCTAACACACAGATGCACACTTTCGAAAATATGAAGAGACATGTACATTTATGCTAGGAGCTTGGCGGTGGCCAATTTCAGTAATTTCTATAATTTCTGAACGTTCTAAACTCTAACGTTTTTTAGTCCAAACTCTCTTGGATGAAAATCATTTTTGTTCGCACATAGCTTTAAACTTCTAATAATGTGACGCATTATGCTGTAGCAGAACTACGGCACTGGTAAACTCTAATAAATTATTATTTTTTCATCGGCTGCCATAAATAACATCAGTTCACCTTTAATCTCGCTAATTTTCTGCATATAAATTCACATTTCTTCGCAAACGAAATATGAGCAAGAATATGCATTAAAAAGGCCTAATCAATTAAATTACTCTAGACAGCCACAAAACTATTCATCACACCACACAAATCTTTTTAATCCGATATTTATTACGTCATTATAAATAAATTATTCACTGAGAAAATTGCCAGGATCGTGTCTAACATAATTTGAGATGAGCTTAACAAAAATCTTCTTTGAGTGTCTCTATCTCGGCAATCATAACTTTATTTAGAGCAGCAAGAGAGGTCCTTTTTCTACCTTGTCCTCTTCTACCCGATTCTTTATTTTTGTTTTCAATAAGCTATAATATTCTGTCTCTTCGCATTTTAAAAAATTGTGATAGGTAAGACAATAATATATTCGGGAGGAAAGACAAGGAAGGTCATCTTGTATAACAAAAAAGAAAAACAAACGAACAAATATTACTGTAATTTCATGACATGGTGGGATTAGCTAAACAATTTTGGACATTTCAACTCAGCTCTTGTAATATTCTTATAAAGAAAACTAGGATTTTTTCTGAATATTGAAGGTTTTAAAACCTAAGGCATATTTATAAAAATCTGAAAATAAGATCATGACCCTAGAAACAAGAAAATAAGTCAAATAAAATGAAAGAAAGTGTCTAAAATTCTCAATTAGTCGCGAACAGCCTCCTAAAGCCACGCTAGATCGACCAATTTCGAGAGATTAATTGCATTTCTGAAGAAGAAGTCAGTGGGATACAAAGCAAAAAAATCATTAACATTATCCAAGGATCATATAGAAAACTTTATTCGCAATGCACCTGATGATGAATATTTATGCAAAAAGGTATGCTTTTTAATATTATTTAAAATGTATAATATATCACGATCAGTATTTACATTGGTTTTTGGTTTATAGGTTGTCTTGATTATGGGCATCGCTGGAGCGTGTAGAAGAGACGAGTTAGTAAAAATGAAAATAGATGATATAGAATGTAAAGAATCCCTTTTAATAGTGTGCATTCCAGATTCAAAAACGAATCAAAGTCGGAAATTTACAATTATAAATGACACCGCAGAAAATGCCATTGGGCGCATTCGGGAGACGAAACTGCTCCGGAGCAGTTCCTAAATCGTCTTGTTGTGTCGACCGCTACTTTTACCACAATTTCCAACATGTTACGGAACGGTCGCCATTTTGGGTAGCATCTTTCACTTCCGCTGCTTAGAGAGAGCGGTTCGTTGTGTCAATGGAGAAATGACGTATGGTAACAAAAGTTTGGTTACGAAGAACGTAGTTAGGAATAAAACATATACATTAAACGGGAAAACGTACTTTTTAACTGCTACCAAAGAGTTTCACCAAGGGATGAGTGTTGGTAAGCTTCACAAAACAAGGAAGGTTAATGTTTGTTAGGCACAGCGGCACAGCCGATATGGATTTGACATTTGAACCAAACGTGATGATCTCTTGGTCGATATCCATGGAAGCCGACGAATTGGTAGCGGTTGGATCATAATCGGTAACCACTCCGGAGTAGTTTCGTCTCTCGAATGCGCCCATTAATTACGTTGGATATTATAAAAAGTACATCCATTTGAGAGAACAGTGCAAGAATAATTTAGGACGCCGCTTGTTTTTCCGATATTCCAAGGGGCGTTGCACAAACCAGGTTATAGGAATGAATACCATTGGTAAAATACCCAGTGATATTGCCAAATATTTAAACTTATCGAATCCTAGCTTATATACTGGGCATTGTTTTCGACGTACTTCTGCTACGTTATTGGTACATGGGGGTGGTGATTTGATACAGCTTAAAAAGCATGGAGGTTGGAAAAGTAGCAACGTTGCCGAAGGGTATATTGATGATTCAATGACCAACAAAATACAAACTTTTCAAAGAATATCTGGCCAATCTCAAACCCAAAAAAAATCAGATTTAACATTTCCTGAGATTTGCAACACTTCTGATCCATCAACATCAGGAATAAACATTAAAAGTTGTAAAAACTGCACTTTTAATTTTAATATAGTAAATAATAAAAAATAAGTCAATTTTATTGTATATTATAAATCAAATCAAATCAAATATAGCTTTATTGTCATAAAAATCATAAATAAGTATAATATTGTATTTATATTTTTAATGTTCTTTCTGTATTCTGTTCCAATAAAAGTTAAATAAAAAATACATAATATAGGTACCTACAAATATTTATTAAAAAATTTTAAATGATAATATAAGGAAAACTTGGTTTTTGGTATTTTATTGTGTATTACATTTATCAATTTTTTAATAAAGCTGGAGGTTTAGTTTGCTTAGTTTTGTTAAGAATTTACGACAAACTTGGTAATAATACAAGTATTTTACTTAATTTTTTCAACAAAATAATTGTATTCTCTATTTTTGTTAGTGTAAGTTATTTTTGCTTAAATAACTACCTAACTCTTTAAATAAAAAAGTTGGCCCATGTCAGGTTTTAAAAAAAAAATTAAACTAGTATATACTATTTTTCATATATATCGTGATCGTAGAAAAAATCTAGTGTGTAATTCGAGCGGAAAGTTCTTTGCCGTTTTCGACAGATTGCCGAGCTCCGCTGACGCGTCGCGCGGCAACTTTCTGTCTCAATCGGCAAAGTATCACTTTCCGCTCTTAATACACAAATAGCTATTTCATGGCAAGTGCTCAACTGAAGTTGCCCACTTGATTCTATCCAGAGCGATTCTTTCATGTGGAAAACGTCATTATTTTGGAACTATGATACCAAGAGTTGGTCTCAACTAACATAAAGTCAATAGTTGTTACAGATCTCGCGCGTTAAGTCATCATCAATACGAAATATCTGGTCAACATCACAAAATAAAATAGCTAGGGAGGTGGTAGCAGTTTTTTTAATCATTTGTAAGTGTGGCAGAAGTTGACAAGTGTGAAGATCTAACAATAAAAGAAAATAAAAATAATTTCTGCAATGACGCCATCTCTTCCTTTTTGGATTGACAGTTAATTGAAAATGTAATAAAAAAGGCCGTAATATATCATTTGCTTGCTTCTGCCATTGGTTAGAAAAGTTGCTTGTTAATATAACATGGATGTAAATACAGTTCTTTAAGTCTTTAAAACCAAAAAATCTGGCGCTTGTATGCCCCAGCAATATGTTTCTTACTTCACAAATCTTAACCATACTATTTTCAAGTTATTCATAATCCAAGCTTCTGCGAGCATGAAAATGTCATATTGCTACCATTCAAATTGACGCCCAATCTAATAATAGTTGATGAAGCCAAGTGAATCAAATACTTCGCCATGACTGATAGACTAACTACATCTGGTCTTTAACATTCACTTTTTAAGAAAAATTTCCATTTTTAACCTTTCAATTCTATTTGATGACTGTCACTGCAAGTTCACCAGGTCTTTGTTGAAATGCGAGATCGTTAATGCATATTAAATAATAGGTGGGAAATTTATGCTATGAAAGTCGTCCATCACCGTTTAAAATTGAACTGGCATGCCGTAAAGTCGCACTTTATTTAGAAACCTCTTAATGCCAGACTTGACCAAAAACCTTGGAAATGTCTGGATAACACCAGCTGAGCTTTGGCAAGACTCTTGATGCCAAACTTTGGTGGGAAGAGCATGTGAAGAGGAAACGAACTGAGCTAGATTTAAAATATATAGGACATTATTGGGTTCTGGGAAGAAATTCAAAATTATCAATCTACAATAAAATTCTGATTTACGACCGGGTTTTTAAACCAGTATGGCTTTACATTATTCAGCCTGTGATAGCAATATCAAATCGATACAAACGTTCCAGAACAAAATGCTGCGTAACATAGTGAATGCTCCTTGGTATGTTCGCAACTCTAATCTTCATCGAGACTTTGAAATTGCAACAGTGAAAGAAGAGATTATAAAGTGTGCCAGAAAGCATGAAGCCCGACTTCACTTACATTACAACGCAGAAGCTCTACAGCTGTTGAAAAATCAGCACCAAATCTGAAGACTGAAAAGAACCAAACTGTTTGGTCTTGTGTAGTGTGTAAAGTGTCAATGTGTGATTTACACTGAAATAGAAAATGTGGGTACCTAGTAAGAAGTACCTTTTTCATGAATATCTTCTGTGTTTCATGTAATTGACTTTTCAGCAAATTTCGTAAAATCATAAAAAAATTAAATAAAATAAAAATATTTTTGAAATGTTTTATTGATTGTGCGTTACTTAGTGATACCTAGTACATTTTAGAAAGGAAATGAAATAGTATATTATATGCCCAAGAGTGGTAAGAAGCCTGTTACATACGATTTCGAAAATTAGGGTACGAGCGGTAGCGAAAATTGCCCTTGTTAATACAGACATTATAATATTACGTAACTGCTCTTACGCACAACTTGGCTTCTAACAATATAATGTGTGTAATTAGAGTTTTACGAATAAAGTAGAGAGTGCGTAAGTAGGTTCTTACTAATATAGAAGTAGAATAACAGTATTTTCTTATGTAGGTATCCCTTTATTTCTTTTAAAATATTGAACAGCACTTTTGTAACCTTTCCTTACATTTTTAATCAACAATCCTAAAGCTGTGCAAATGTACTTACTGTTCAGGATCCTTTGGAAATGCAAACATGCTTAGTCCTTGACCTTCTTTTGAGTGACACCCTCGAAACGCACAGGTATAACCAAGTATAGTTTTACAATAGCACAGCACTCACAAAAACAAACAGTTAAACAATACACTTCTTTCAACAAAAATGACAACTTAACTTGATAACGATAAGTCATAAATCATCGACTACCGGACTAACGGCTGAAACACGGCCGGCTTAAACTAATTACAGTTGGCCGTGTTACCTCCCACTCCAATGATTTCGCCAAATGTCATATCGTCCCTTCTCGTTGTTTGCTTTTCTCGGCCAATATTTCCAAATCCGATCCTGATAATTTTCTTTCGTGGTCGTTATTAGACCCTTATTCGAATACAATTAGAGATGTGTCCGACCACACGGGTTCCAAAGGCCTCTAATGAACTATAAATATGTCCGGCACAATGCCGTTGTATCACTTATTTATGTGAAGGTATTATATTTTAATACGGGCTTTCACGCTTTGGAACCAGTGTGTGCCTTTAAACTGTTGTGGTTTGCTATTTGGTCAGGCAACAAAAGTGCAATTATTTTACAGTTTATAATAGTCAATAAATATCAGCAACACATTGCTGGATTTTCGCACTGTCATCAATTTAAAGAATGGTTTTTCGTATTTTATTTAGATTTTTGAGAGTAACAGAAAGTAAGCAACACAGCAATACCAAACATAAACATTATTTATATAAAGCATCCGAAGGGACCCCAGTACCATCATTGAAGGAAGAATATACAGTGTACTCTCAAGAAGCACGAGCGATACGTTGCAGATAGAACAAGAAGACGCTCTTAACACCGCATCACAGCAGACCCCCACATACGAACTGTCCAGGTTTCTGCTCCCATTGCTACAACCCCTACAAGGACATAGCTTATCATTTGTACAAAACTCGCAACACCTCGTTGAGATAATAAGTAAAAAGAAAAATACAGCTGGAGGATCGATTGGTCAGCTACGATGTCCAGAGTCTCTACACAACGCTTAAGGATACACTTCAGGTCATTCGAAGGAAACTTGGGGAGGACCAAACTCTTGAGGAACGAAGATCGCTACACATTAACGGACATATTAGAATGCTGTAATAATAGCTCCTATTTCCAAGAAAAGGATAGATTCTACAATCAACTGGACGGACTACCGATAGCTTCATACCTCTCTAGAGTTATCGCTCATATTTACATGGAATAGTTTAAAAATTAGGCTATTGAGAAGGCAAAAATTAAACCAAAACTATGGCCTTGTTACGTAGCTGACACATTTATTATTTCGAATGGAAGCGATAATGAACTCCTAGGACGATACCATCCAAACATCGGTATACTGGAAGCAAACTTAGATAGGTCAATACCTTAATTATGCCTCAAATCATTCAACTATCACCAAATATGGAATAGTAAAAACACTTGCCGAGAGGGCATTCACTCTCTGTAACTTCCAGGAACCTCTTTTACAAAAACTCAACAACATCAATACAACATGGAGGTCAAAGGGGCATGTAGAATTCTGTACCTACATAGAATACCTTGCGCGTGTTGGTGAAACCCTACGAACCCTTCAAACAAGGATTAAAGAACACCGAAGATACACACTCCAATAAGAAACAAGCAGATCCGCTGTAGCAGATCACGCTGTAATCCATGGCTACCACTTTCAATGACCAAAGGCAGAAATTATACTTCAAGAAGAACATTGGCGAAATAGGAAATTCAAAAAAGCGGACCTCATAACCCAGACTCCTGGCTGCGTTTATTTTGTTGCTGTATTTTGAACATACTCACCAGGCTACACACCAATATAAGATTTACCATGAAAATCGAGACAGGCCACACAACTTCTTGAACCTAACTCTGGGGAGAATCCTACACACACACACCATATGATACGATGGGACTCTTGCCATGACACATCTCATCATATTATGTTTTTTCAGTTCCATTACAACCAGAAAACTTTGAATTCGAGACAAATATTATCTATCAGATTGCTCTGAAGAACGGTTTTCTAATAGATAATATCGACAACACTTTTAATAAAAAGAAAACGAAAATCTTGTGTGATAATTCTTAGATTAGGCTTGTTCGTAGCTGTCAAACGTTACGTTACACTACCCTTTCTAGGTAAAATATCAACCATTATAGGGAGGCAACTTAAGAAACTGAACGAAAATACCACTGTGGCTTACCTTTCTTCATATATACTTTAGATTACAAATGTTGAGTTTTTTTCTGAAAATTAATAATTATTTAATAAAATAATAAAATGCGCCAGTAAGTTGCTTTTTCCGCGATTGTGGCCGTGATGAGCAAGAGTGGAGTTTATTTACTATCATGTGACTCTTTCCCTGTCGAATATGTTGGCCAAACAGGCAGATTCACTAACACAAGGTCTAAAGAACACCTTAGATCGAAAAGAATTAACATGAAAATTATTTACTTTTTGGAACCCACCTAAAAACCATATTTCATGCAGATTGCGATTCTGACAAAAACTTCATTTACACCACCTAAATAAAGGCTTGACATTCTCCAAAATATGGAAATAGGTATTTTTCAGTCACGTTAACCCTAAAATTTTAATGAACATTCGAACCACTTAGGTACTATCAGTATGTCTCCGCTGTAAAACTATTTAAAGAACACTTCACATATTTCTACCTTGATTGTACAGTTTAGCTTATGAAAGCCGACGTATGGGTGGTTTACCAACACAAAAAAAATTACCGCAAATTCCCCAAATCCCTCGTTTACACACCCTATACGTTGTACATAATACCAAATCGAATATTTACCTGTGGTAGAAAGTTTCAATTTGTTCTGTAATTGGGTGTTTTGCTTCGTGATCTTTACTTTGTAATTTTTGTGTCAGATACTAATAAGTTTAATTAATTATTACTAATTAAGATAATCACAAACGACTATTTCAAGCAGTTTTATAATGACAGCGAAGACATATATTATAACTATTTATACAGTGTGTACATAAAGTAAGGAACAAATTTATTATTTAATAAATCGAATAACAACAGAATGCAGGAATATTTTAGAAGAAACCATAATAAAAGTCCAACAAGAGTTTATTGATCGCTTGGCGCACTGCCAGGCATAAGAAGCAGGACAATTTCAACACTTAATTAAATAGCTTATTTCATTTTTAAAAATTTTTTCTAAATTAAAATTTAATATATGTACTTTTAAAAAAATATTTTTTTACCCTGTAGCTACGAAACTATCAATTTTAGGCCCTAAGTATGCTATGTTTTTGAAATCAGCTGTTCTTGGAGATTACAGACCTGAACTAAAATATTATAGGGGTTTCCATTTTAAAAAATCGTCGATAATGTCATATCTACTACATGAGTTACCCTGTATAATAAATTTATAAGTCAAAATATGCGCAATTAAAAATTATTATACACGTGTCCGAGGATTTTTACAAAATATTTTTAGATTATTAAATAATGAATTTGTTCCTTACTTTATGTACACACTGTATAATTTCACTCATCCAAAGGCGAATGCTTACAGTTAAATAAATCACAATTAAAAATGCGACCATAGTCTAATTTTAAAAAATATGACGATCGAGTGGAACTTAAGCTGTGTACTATATTCCAGCCTAACTCTAGTAGCTATACCTATTTAATTTTGATTTAAACGATATCCGCTATGCTATTAAATAAAGCATTCAACACGCCCCATTTTTAACTTCACGATCGCTAACAGAGCCATTGTTTCTCTCGAAACAGCTGACATGATTACGAGTACTGCAACAATTGCAACATCCATAATCGGATAATAACTAATAACTCGTGAACATACCTTCATGATGGTATGGATATAAATAATTTTAAGAATGCCTATTTGCCACCAACGCAAATCATGCTAAGCTAAACGATCAGTGGTGGATGATAACGGTTTATATTCGATATTAAATATAAAAAATTGACGAAACAACCCAACAGTTATTTTTTTCACCTTTTACGCGTATTAAGATGTTAGGTTTCATTCACTGTTTCTTGTATACCTATTATTTTTCTTCCACTTCATATATACAGGGTGTCCGGAAAATACGTGTACAACATTTGACGACAGATTCCTGACGTCAAAATAGGCCGATCTAAGCCGACTTAGTTATATCCAAAATTGTCTTCTTTAGCCGGTAAAAGACGTCAAAAATTTGTAAAAATATTGGCTTTCCTAAATTACGTGAAAACCTGCTAATTGATTTTAATGATTTTTAGTATAGATTAATACTATAAAATGACGTTTTCTAGTAGTATAGTCACCGGCTGTAAATAAGTGGAAGTGTTATAAAAGTGATATAATACGTCAACATTTCTCCTGATTTTTTATATCAATACCTGCATACATCAATTATTAACATTAGTACATAAAATTAAAATCAAACTGTAAAAATAATTTTTTTAGTGACCTTGTTGCTATGGTATTTAATATTTTGACAATTTTTGACGAATTGCCACCAGTCTATGAAATTGACTAAAGTATACGATCAACATTCTTGAATTACAAGTTCATTTTACCATTAAACATGGAAAATTATACGAACTCTGAGAAGGTTGAAATGCTCCTGGTATACGGTTTTTGTCAAGGAAATGGGCGTCAGAGTATTAGGGTTTACATGGAGAGATTTCCTAACCGTCGAATACCAAGCCACCAAACATTTGCCAATATCGGGCGTCATCTTTGGGAAACGGGCAGCTTTGAGAAAAAATTTGAAGGCAGGGGTCGTATGCGAACAACTCGAACGGTGGAAACAGAAGAGAACATTCTGGAAAGAGTTGAAGAAGAACCAAGTACCAGTACCCGTCGCTTAGAACGTGAGTAACATGTTCCTAAAACTATTGTCAATGAGGTTTTAAAAGAACAGCAATTTGATACATCCATACCACGCGCAAAAAGTCCAGGAACTTTTACCGACTGATCCCCCCATGCGGCTTACATTTTGTTAATTTATTACAAACAAAAGAACCCGTGATCCAAATTTTTGTAGAAAAATTTTGTTTACTGACGAGGCGTGCTTTACAAGATCTGGAGTAACCAATCTGCACAACGAACATATTTATTCCGATGAAAATTCACACGCCATTAAAGTTGCAGATCATCGCATTAATGTAAATTAAATAAGTATTTGGGCAGGTATTATTGATCGCTACCTTATTGGTCCTATTGTTATCCCAGACAAGTTAGATAGAAATATTTATTTAAATTTTTTGCAAGACACATTACCAATTCTTTTGGAAAATTTGCCCCTTTCACTTCGGAGGGAAATGTGGTATATGCATGATGGTGCCCCGCCCCATTTTTCCGTTGCCGTTTGGCAATACTTACACCATCAATATCCCAACATATGGATTGGAAGGGGCAATGATGCACCAGTAAAATGGCCACCACGTTGTGTGACTTCTTTTTGTGGGGCGCTATTAAAACAGAAGTTTACAAGACTCCGGTAAACACACACCATGATTTATTGACGCGGATTTTAAATGCAGGCAACAATTTTAATAACCCCGAGACATTAAATAGGCTCCAATATCATTTTTTAAGGAGTGTTGATAAGTGTATTCAGCAAGATGGCGGTCATTTTACACATTTGCTTAAGTAATGTTTATCCATGCTTTACCGATTGACAATCGGTTGACAATTTCCCTGTCTTACGAACAAAGCTAATTAAATGATTTTGCTATTACCGTAAAGCGATTTAACTACAATTCCTTTTTACCTTAACATCAGAAAGGTTAATCCATTGTTAAACTTTACAATACAAAATAAGAAAATCATTAAAAATAAATACTCTTCAATAATAAAAGATGTAATCTGTCAAAATATTATAAATATTGAGTCATTGAATGATGCTCAATGCTAATTAAATAAAGTTGACATTAATAGAAGTGATTTAGACATAATACTATTAAATGATACGTGATATGTTTCTGAACAAAATAATTTTATATAAGTGGCGGCGAGTTGGTCATGGTTGTCAAAAAAACTGTATATTTTTACGTACAGGTATTATAATGCTTATTTTGTTAAGGCCCAAATTATCAATTTTCTGTTTGCGATAAGATTCACATAACTTCCCTGCTACATTGTGTTTGATAATTAAAAAGGACAACTTTGTATATTTTTTACGTGTAAGTACTTGTTTACCTATCATTCTTCAATTCATAAGCTATATCTAAGAAGTTTCATATGTTTCTCAATACTTTGTCAGGCGAAGTCTGAGAGTTTTCTAATTTTCCGCCGCAGTCAGCCAAAGCCATTGTTTATACAAGTACTCGAGTGGTACTACGATTATCAAGTACTAAAGTAATACTTACAACACAAAAAAAAATTCATCCCGAAAAAAGAAACAATCTTAAATTTAAACCTCAATAAGCACCAATATGTAAAATAATTATTTAATTTATTAACTAGTTTTTCTTTATCTAGTTTAAATGTTTTACAATAGTATATTACCTTACCGCGCGGCTCGAGTGTATTTCCGTAGCAGCGGCACCCAACCCGAGAACCGGCGACGTTCACGAACACGCGAAGGCCCAAGGAGATTTTAATTTGCGGGTCCTCGACAGTTTCGTACTAATATTTGTCTCTTTTCAACTTCCTTAAAGCGCATATGTTTGTTTCTGTGTTTATTTCAATGCAATAGCTTTTCTTTCAAATCTGTGAGAAATATCGTTTCCGAATATGGCCGCTCCGTATTCTTATCCGGACACCCTGTATAAACTAATATAGGTACAGTGCGCGTCTAAAGTGCCCCCCCCCCCCCCCTGTTAACTTTTGATTAACAAAGGTGAGAATAAAGAAATTTTGTTACGTTTAATAATAACTAAATTACTACCATTTTAGTATAAATTCTGGACTCAGTTTTTTAAGGCGGCGGCAGGGCGCCATTTTAATCAAATGGCAGATGGGGTCGACTGATACCTCGTTCGAAAGGTATTTTCAATATATAAACGATCCCCAAGTTTGAAAAGATTTTATCGATTAATTTCAAAATGGCGGCCACTTTTGTTAATGTGGGTTAATTTGATTTTTAAGCAATAGTAAAGGAACAGGCTAGGCAATATTTTTAGTATTTTATATCAATAAAGAAACTACCAAAATTACAAACACTAGTTTAAAGTGCTCAAAATGTTCACCATTCACTTTTTGGCACATGACCTATCGTGAAATTCTTCGCGAACATTATGAAAAATTTCTTGACTTATTGATGTGCACACTTGAGTTATTCTCTGGCGCAAATCATCTAACGACTGCGGCTGGTTTATGGATACTTCGGATTTAATAAATCCCCACGGAAAAAAGTCCATAAGAGTTAAGTCCAGTGAGCGAGCAGGCCATTCGACAGCACCACAACGAGCAATCCAGCGCACGGGATAGTGCTGATCAAGGTAGTTCCTAAAATCTCCACTATAATGCGACGGAGCTCCATCTTATTGAAATATTATACGAATATCACCAAATTCATCAGGATTTTCCTCAACATACACCAGAATCAAATGGTCTACGGTATTTTCAATCATATCCAGATACATCGGTCCAGTTAAATTTCCCTGGATAAAAAGTGGCCCAATAATATGGTTTCCCAAGATACCTGCCCAAGCGTAAAGTTTCTGAGGGAACTGGGTATTCCCTGTAAATATGAGGATTTACATCGCACCAATACCGAACATTTTAACGGTTAACTTTTCCGTTCAGAAATAAAGTACACTCATCACTAAAACCAATATATTTAAGGTAATGTGGGTAACGGTTCAATCTTGCACCTATTAATTCACAAAACTCTAGCCTACGATATGGATCATCTTCTGTTAACTCGTGTAATATTTTCAATTTGTAGGGATGAAATTTAGAACATTTTAATATTCTCTAAACACTTTTAGTACTTACTTTGCATTCAGCTTCTACAAGCGATGTTGGCTGGATTGGATTAACAATCATTTGAGCCACTACCTGAATCTGTTTTTCTTCTTCTAATGAGGGCCGTCGACTTCTTTAAGCATTTCCAACACTTACAGTTGTTTGCACCTTTTGAATTAATTCCCGCAAATATTTCCTTGAAATTAGGCGATCAGGAAAACGTTTATTAAAATGCGCTCAGCAGCATGATTGGGACTGTTAAGAGGGTTTAGAGACAGGGAAAGGGTTATGAGAGATTAGTTTCCTTGGCCCTTGGCCCAAGGGTTGTTATAGCCCTAACCCTATCATTGCCCTTTCCTTGTCTCTAAACTCTCATGAAAATTTCTATCGTTCCCTCCAAACACGCATTATCACGAAAAATTGCGAAAAAGGTTGGTTTCGGGGTAAAAAAGGTTTTGATGATTGTTTTGGTTTTCTCCACCCTCGAGAACAAGGGAGGGGGGAGTAAGCTTCATAGCTGCAGCTAATATTCATCAAAATGCGGCAAGACCTCAACTCATTCACAGTTTTATTGCTTAAAAATGAAGTTAAACCAACGTTGGCAAAAGTGGCCGCCATTTTGAAATGAATGGATAAATTTTTTTCGAACTTGGGGATCGTTCATAGATTGAACATACCTTTCCAACAAGGTATCGCTTGACTCCATTTGCCTTTTAAAATATTTATTCAGAATGGCGCCCTGCCGCTATCTTTGAAAACTGAGTCCAGAATTTATACTAAAAAAGTAGTACTTTAGTTATTATTAGATGTACCAAAAGTTCATTACTCTCACATTTGTTAATCAAAAGTTAACAGAGGGGGGGGGGGGACTTTAGACGCGCGCTGTATAATAAATTGTATTCAATAATTAGGAGAATACAATAGTTGGGAGAAAACAATAATACAATTAGGTATTGTTATCGTTCTGTTATTGCTCCGTTATTAAGAAGGGTAAAAAAATTTATTTATAAAGCGTACTTAAACATAGTCCATCTTCAAATAGTGTTTTCTATTCCTGGGGGGTGGGGATAACTACCCCATTAAATTGCGGTTTTTTCACTGCCTGTAATCGCTTGATAACTATTAGGTGTGTTTGGAAAGCTGAATTTGAGGTTTCACCATTTTTTATAGAGAATTGAGTGTTTAATCTAGCTTACTTCGTGCTCCTCTTTGATAATATTTACCTATTTTAGGTTTCTCTAATTTCTAATTCTTCTTCTGACTATCACTGATCTCTATGGCATATTATCTGTACACGTCTGCATGACATCCTACATTAAATTGAATACGGTGCAATCAGAGGACCATTCAGTTGTGAAAGTACCATGATTGGAACAGTCATCGATTGTTGAACAATTAGGGATCATTTCACGCGACCGAACAATGCAATGATTCATTAGCGGTTTCCTTAAACCACCTGGACGTTATATCCTTTTTGATATGTTGTATTATTTTGTCGTGCCGACAAGCAAATAAACATCGTATGTTGTTTGGTACCATCTTTGGAATCATTGCCCCTAATTGGGATAATATCAAGCTGGTGAATTTGGGTAAAATATAAAATATTATAACTCATGTTAAAATAGGATGTGTATTCCAAATGACTGGCAACTGCATCTGTTGAGGCCTAAATAATATTAAAAGGTGAATAATTTTTTTTAATGCTTACAATATGCTTTAGTGGCTACTTTAGGACGGGTACAACTACTTATGCTGATTTTTTACTTAGGACGGTGTAAGAAAATGTTTAAAGTAGCATGGGTAAGGTTGCCTATACTCTTTCAAAACAATTTCCGTTGCACGTCATACCCATCGAGTGACGTCAGTTATCGGTAGGGTTGCCAGCTTGTAACCAAAATAACCAAGTGACGGAATTACGCTTTATTTTTCATAAAAGCAGGATAAGTTTACAAAAATATACACAAATTCATTTATTTTATTTTTAAAATCTTCCAGGATGATGATATACCTACCTAAATTGTATTGGAACAGTCATGTAATTTTATTGTTACTTTTTTTATACAGTAAAACCTCCCTTAACGGACACCTTTTAATAGCGGACACCTCACTTAACGGACACTTTCATTGGTGCAAAAAACATTTCTATTGTAAACCTGTATAAAACACCTCCCAATAGCGGACACTCTATATAGCGGACGCGGACACTTTCTTAAAAACTTCCCTATCTAAAATACATGTATTTTTACCTTCCTATAACGGACACCTCGTAGAATGTTAAATTGTTTATCTCTATTTATGGTAATTTAAAACGTCTATCGACAACCGACACGGTAATTACTTAATAGACCCTTTTATTAGGTAGGTACCTTTTTTTCTGGGTTTTCCGTTTCTGTAAAATGGATTATACCCCGTAAATGGTGTCATAAACATTAATTATGATCTTACTGCGCTATTCAAAGAAAACATTAGCATAAAGGGCCTTTTTGAAATCCTTGTTTAGTTATTGTTATTCATTTGATATTAAAACTTTGTGTCTTTAAGTCTGAAAATATGTCGTTAAAGAGAAAACGTTTGTCTTTGAAGGAAAAAAATGAAATAATAATGGAAAGTGAAAGTTATGGGGCAAGTGTCAGAAAACTAGCTGAAAAGTTCAGTGTGGGAAAAACACAAATTTCGGAAATAATAAAAAACAAGACCGAGCTAAAAAGCTGTTTGCAGAAGGCGGAAATGAAGAGCAAAAACGGAAGTTTCCCAAGACTAGTGCATTAGCAGTTGATGAGGTAGTTTTTAACTGGTTTTGTAAAGCAAGAAACAAAAACATTCCAATATCTGGGCCTGTAATAAAACAAAAAGCTTCTGAGGTCGCAGAAAATCTGAAAATTGAAAATTTTAAGGCTTCAAATGGCTGGTTGGAAAAATTTTGTCAAAGACACACGATAACGTTTAAAACCAGCTGTGGTGAATCAGCTGACGTAAATTTGGAAGATTTAGAAGCCTGGAAATTAAAACTTCCAATAATTCTTAAAACATTTGCACCAAAAGACATTTACAATGCCGACGAAACAGGTCTCTATTATGCTGCCATGCCAAACAAAACTTTTGCAGAAAAAAAGCGACAAATGTCTAGGAAGAAAGGTCCCAAAACAGAGATTAACCATCTTATTCTGTGCAAATATGGAGGGAGAAAAAAAATAACCCCTTATAATTGATAAAAGTAAAAACCCAAGATGTTTTAAAGGATCTAATGTTGAGAAATTACCTTTAAAGTGGACATCCAATAAAAAAGCCTGGATGAACACAGACATTATGACAACTTGGTTGCAAGAATTCGACAAAAAAATGAAGAAACAAAACAGAAAATGCGATTCTATTTTTAGACAATGCCACTTCACATCCAAAAATAACATTTAAAAATGTTCAGATTATTTTTCTGCCTTCGAATACAAAATCCCACTGTCAGTCGCTTAATCAGGGCATAATCCAAAATTTTAAACTATTCTATAGACATTACTTAGTTAGGAGAATTTTGTCATTTTCCGAGAACTAAAATTATTTTAAAGATGCTGAAAAAAGCATAAATTTAACCAGTGCCTTAGTTTGGATTGCTGCTGCTTGGAAAAAAGTTTCACCCAACACAATTAAAAAATGTTTTTGAAAAGCTGGATTTATGAAAAATAATTTGGAATATGACGTTGATGAAGAAGATGATATCCCACTTGCCCAGTTATTTCCATCCATAAAAGAAACATTTGTTAATCTTAAGCAATATTCCTTGGTTGACCATATTGCTTTTACTGAAAATCCTGGCCAGAGATTATTGATGAACTAATGCCTGACAGTGACGATGAGAGTATTAGCTTAAATGTGGACGATAATGATATTGAAGACACTGAAGAACTGAAAGAAACTGAAGAACCAAAAACGACCATAAAAAATATGAATGAACTATGTGCAAAGTTAAGAGAGGCTCAACAATTTTTGTTAAATTATGATAGTGCAGACATGGCCTTAGAAATTTCCAATGTTTTGTTAAAGTGTGAGTCCGAAGTTTTAAAATCGAAACTTAAGAATATGAAGCAAACTTCGATTGTGATGTATTTTAAAAAGCTGTAGTATATTTTAAATTAAGTGTAGTCTGCTGTTATTGTACCATGTTTACTTTAAAATGTATTTTGTATTTCTAGATATGTAAACAAAAAAAGCACAAAAAAATGTAATAGTATATTATTTAGTATTAATATAGAGTTTATATAATATGCAAATAATTTTTTTTCGGCCGACCCTCCCAATAGCGGACGATTTTTCTGGTGTCCGCTATAGAGAGGTTTTACTGTATATGCTTTGGTTATTATTCTATTTTAATATCTCGTATTTTTAGCAGCAAAAACATACCTAAAATTTCACGTAGGTAGTCCTTATTTAAAGACACTAATTTTTTTTAGTTTTTGGGTTTCAATATTAAGAATATCATCCTCCAAATCAATTGAATCACTCGTTTCATTTACTTCAATAATAATGGGTTAAATGTTCAGTCTATTGCATGTTCTCTTTCATACCGTTTTATTATCTCGCTTTCTGTATGCCGAATTGAATTTGTCCAAACATTAGCAGTACGCAATGATCTTTTCCACATATTCATAAAGTCAGTTTCTATACTGCCATCTCGACCAATATGTCTGTTACAATAACTTTTGGTAATCCTCCAAATATGTTCAATCGGATCGAACATACGGTGGTATGGAGGAAGCCGTAAAACTTAGTGTCCATATTGATTAGCCAGGTCATCAACTAAATATTTTTTGATGGCTTATGTTTGAAAATAATTTAGGTTTAATATTTAAGAATATGTTAAAAAAAAGGGCATATAAAATCTCTTGTACCAACCTATTAACGATTTGTAAAAACATTGTATATTCAAATTCAATTTTATTAGTAGTTAACCATTCTTAAATTGCAGCTTTATTCCATGACTTGTTAGGTATTCTTATTAAAAACATGCTATGGTATTACAATCACAGATGGCTTGTTAAATTTTTCAAAAATTGGGTTTCGAACCATTGTAAAAAATTTCGCTGATTCATTTCTCCATGGTAGTCACTCAGCTTAGTTATAAAAGAAAAAATTGCCTCTGCGCTCTCAACAAAACCATCTTCACTACCAGCATGAAATATTATGTACCTAGAAAAATATGTTTTACCTAGATAAATTTCGCATAGTTTATATATTTGTTTACTGTATTTTTACCATCAACTGTAGCCCTCTTCTCGGTTCATCTTTTTTTCATCCGAAGCCTATGTCCTTTAAGAGGCTTTTTGAAGGGTTTAGAAAACCATCAAACAGTTGTCTGTTTTTTAATTTTTTACTCATAGTTATCAAAGTGACATGGTGTTCTAAAAAAGTTACCGCTTAAGCATAAACAATGTAAAATATTATAGTTTTTGAATAATACAACTTACTTGTTTTGTACATTCCGTAAATAGTGTCACGGATAGAATTTATATCCAATCTTTACACATTTACAACTCTCTTGGAATGAAAACGTTTCTTTTTAGGTGATTCTAGTAATTTATTTTTCTTAACTATTATTGAAACTATACTTACAGTGAAGATATTCAAGCTTAGGGCAGCTGATACATGCTAAAAATTAGTAAAGTAGAAATAAAATATGTAGACCTTAACATACTCTTACTAAAGTGACTTCTCTAACTGTTGTCAAGGGCAACAATGGATCAATGTTGTTAAGTTCTACCTGAAAATAGCTTATTAGAGAAGCTATTAACTGTTATTCATAAAATAACAATTTTGTAATTCTATTTATGAAAGTTCTGGAACAAATAGACGCACAACACCGCGAAATCACAAAACAAAGGTTAGTTCTTCAAGAAACGTAAGCAAAACGTCGAAACAGGCTAACGAACGAGCTGGCGCCACCGCACCTTTGACGGTTCTGTTGCCAACTGTCAGCCAATAAAATTCAAATTTTATTAATTTTCGCAAGCTTAAATAAACAAAATATTTGCTGTAAGTGGGTTCGTATCAGAGAAGAATACTTTAAATTTTTAGTACATTAAATATCGCATGAAATAGTACATTACATACCGAAGAGGGAAGTGTTTCATTACTGTCGAGAGATTAGTTAGTTATCCGAGACGCGAAGCGTCGAAGTTAACTTTAATCTCGAGACAGTAATGAAAACTTCCCTCCGAGGTTTGTATACTATTTTATTTACAACCACACCGTTAATTGAAAATTAGATATTTGATTTTTTCAAATGTAGTAAAAATGTCAAAATATGTCATTTATTGTTTTGACGCCATACAAAAATATGCTGGTTGTGTCATTCAAATATGTTCTGGTTGCAGTGCCATAGTAATGGAGCATACCTTAAACAATTTAAACAATGAGGGAAATGGAAGAGGGAAGTAGACGTAGGTAATGTGACACTTTCAAGCCTTTAATAAGGTTAGTAATGTCAACATTACATGTATGGTTGTAAATAAATGTAATATTCTTTGCCCAAATTTAATTTCCTCATATTTTCTTACTGATTAACAATTATCAGCTGATTGATGATGTGCATCGGAAATTATTCAGCAAGAACTATACCTATATCGCACTATTTTTTTTATTGTGTATTAAAACGGTACCTACTTTATTTAAAATGCACCTATTTTATTATTAAAGTATAAAGAAAATGAAAATACACAAATAGAAGTACGACAAGAATCAAGAATATAGGAGCAAAACATATATTTCCTATAAAACTGCTAAATAGAGTCACAAAAATACTGTGAAAAAACAAAATTATAGAATTCTTGATGAAGAAAAATCGCAAACAATTTTTTTTCTATAAATATCTTCCTTGCATCATGCACATTTCTCATGTGTCCATTGAGTACACTTTAGGCAACATACCATATCTTCAATCCTTTCTTGATTGTAAAGAAAGCAATACCATTCTTCTTTATTAAATACGATCTTTACCTTTTCTGTTTTTGCTGAGACGTTCGATTTTTTCTTTTTACCACATTAGTCCACAGGGCCCCGTCTTTCATAGTTTTTAAATGTTTGCACGTTTAACATCTTTATCCTTTGAAAACAGTTTCGTTGTCGCAGCCTTAGCTTTTTTCTTCACTTCTTTTTCTGTTTGTTTCTGTTTTAATTCTTCCAAGTCATTTTTACAGGGACTGTCAGGACTATTGCTTTTTGAGCTCCCCTACTCTTTCGTTTTTATATTTTTTTGTCCCTATTGACACTCGACTCAATGTCTCTATGGGGACCAGGTAGAGCTCGATGCAGCTGCATTCAAGGAAGTGCTTGTATCGTCTCTTAAAGCAGTACTTGTTCTGAAAATTTTATCAGTGTTGCAACAGGAATTCCAGCATCTTCTAAGCCTGGCTTTAAAATATCTTTATCTACATGACCCACATCAGATAATTTTTTTTTCATTTTCTTCGTTTTCTTAGTTTTCTTTATATACTTCAGAGAGGAGTTTGTAGGATTCATGTTTTCACTTGCAATAAAGTCACCTTCGCAAAATATCGAACGATCAACTGTCCAACTGTGCTCGAAAACCACTCCCAGCAACGTTCAACGTTGCAGCTTTTTCATTAGCTCGGACATTAGTCCAGCAGCTTCAAGTTGTGTAACTTGCTGCCCCGGATTACTGCGCATCCACTTCATAATTGCCTAATCAATTATAGGTTTCTAGTGCATTAAAGATGGCATTTAGAGGCTGTAACGTATGGGTGGTATTATAGCATAGGTAGTCGCAGCATCAGGATACCATTTTCACGTGCCAAATTAATGGCTTCCAAGTTTTTAAATGTGTCATATGACCGTCAAATACTAATAAGACTTTGGTATCTTTACTTGGTTTCATGTATAATATGAAGGACCACTTGACAAAGACCTCTAAATTGATGTACCCAGAATCTGATACTTCGATCACACTTCCAGATGGAGCAACGTTGGCAAGGGCGAATTCTCTTTAAAAATAATTATTGGAGGGACGAAGTTGCGGGAAGCACTGGGGCAAGCAACCAATGTCGTATTAACGCCCTTTTTCCATTGGGCAGTGCGTCAGTTTGATGCTTCCCTTCTTTATCGACGACTTTGGCGTACCTTTTCTGTACAGTTGAAAAGTCCGATTAATTGAGGTTGTAAACAGATAAAGCATCTATTTTACTTTCATCGACGATTTTTTCCAGCAACTCAGAAAAATGGTTAACGTTGGCTTTGTTGAATCCCTTGCAATGAGCTATTGAAATACTTTCAGGTTAGCGTAGACTGAGATTGGAATATTGCTTAATAAAGCAGTAGTACCACTTCTTCCCAGCTCTTTTAACTTCTTTGTTGAATGGATTTTACAAGTTCGGATTGCTTTCCACAATGTCGTATGCAACCTAGCGAATATCACTTATCGTTATTTCAAACCTCAACTCCTCCATTTTTAGAATGAGCAAAACTAACTTTTCTTCAAATTGAAGAGGGAGAGCTTGTAATCTTCCATTTAGTGAACCTAGAGAGAATTACCCCTCTTTTTACCTGACCTTTCACATGACTATAGAATGTTTTTCTTGGGATTTCATATTTTTTGCAACATTTATTTAGTCCAGTACTTCCCTTCTTGTAATCCTCTAGTGCATTTTTTCAAATCTTGGGGGTTCCACTTGCCATGCTGTCTCTTAGCCATAATGTATAATCTACAAATTACCACTTATATTTGCCTAAATTGCACTAGTGCGATTTGGGCAACCCGCTACTTGTGCAATATAGGACACTTAATATTTTGTAATACAAATTACTTACCTTATGGCTAATCCCTTACGTCGGATATCAAAATATTACATTACAGTAGTAGGCATAAACTTTTTAAACGATATGTCTTCACAACGGTTAGCGTCACTCTAGCGAAGTCTGCGGCAGAACTTGAGACTACCGTCTCGTCTATGTTTTAAAATATTGGATAGATAACAACTATACCAAATCGTTTTCTGTAAATCAACAGCGGTGCGACTGAAGAAGTGGTGTGATATAGGCATTCTTACCCTTGAGGTGGATAATTTAGGATAAAAATGGATTTATATTTAAAATAATAACTAACAAATTGAAAATATTAACGCTAGAAATATAATATAATTTTGAGGAAGTAAGTAGTATATATCTTAAAGTGGAGTGAATCTAAAAGGAACATGTTTCTGAAGCAGCGGCTCTCATCTTCGGCCTAGCTAATTTACAGTGGGTGACATTAATGGAAATGAGTTTATTTCTGTAATTGTGTGTTAAAAAACTTGTACCTTTTATAGTTTCTCGAAAAGTGCTCAACCAAATTCAACGTACAAGGTCCCGTCGGAACACGGCCAGATTTAACACTAGGCACACTAGGAAATTGCCTAGGGGCGCCGGCGTTTTGGCTTTTTAATTAATTGGTTAATTGATTGAAGACTGCATGGAACAATCGTTTGATAATGCTTGAAATATGTCAGGGGTTTATAGTGATCTTCAAGCACGTATAACAAAATTAGTCGTTTTGCGACCTTTGTGTCCTGCGCTGCACATTCCTTAAAGTTAGTAGGAACAGCAGCCGAAGAGTGTTGTTTGGGTGTAGCCAAATATTTTATATTTGCTCAAAAAGGTTTATACAGTTTCCGACGTCTACAGGGAGACAGAGTATAATAAAAAATAGTTTGGAACAGGAAAAGCAATTGCAAGAAACCAATCAGTCCACAGAAAGTAAAACTTCTAAAATTATGCTTCCCAAAGCTTCATCAATAACTCATTGGTTAGCCAGGGCAGATGCTTGCCAAGCCCTTGTATTTTCCTACAATGGATTTTGTGAAGCTATCAACTATATCCAAAAATAGTTCTGAAAAACTAATAACAAGAGCTGAGACAACGGGGTACTTAAGGATTTTCATTTATTAGAAATAGGAATTTTAATTGCCTTTTGGTCCGACGTGTTGAAAATATGAAATCAAGCCAGTAAGTCACTCCAAACTGTCGATACAAATGTATCTACTGCAGTAAGAATTTATTATTCATTAATAGGGTATTTTCGATCTATCAAAAATAACTATAATTTTTATGAAGAGCGGGAAAAAGTGCACACAAAAAAAAAATTACAAAAGAAACCAAGAAAAAAATAAAATTAGAAAAAGACAATTTGATAAAGGCGCTGGCGTAGATGTCACGGTTGATGGAAAAAGGGATTTTAGGATTAACGTTTTTAATAATATTCTGGACTCCTTGAATCAAGAACTTGAGCGTCGAGTCCAAGTACCTATATAAAACATTTTTGGGTTTTTTGATAACATAAAAACTATGAATAATGCGGAGATGCGCGCTAATTCAAAATTATTGCAAAATTTATATTCCCATGATTTAGATGAATCGTTCATTAAGGAGATCGTCCAATTTAAATATTTTATTAGAGAGTTTGACGATAATAGTAATATCAAGCACTATCTGAAATTTAATAAAGACAAAAACTTGGTAATTATGTTTCCAAATGTCGAGATAGTGTCAATAAATTTTTTAACAATACCAATTACAAATACATCGAGAGAAAGGTCATTTTCGGCACTAAATAGCACAAAAACGTACTTACAGAACTCGGTTGGCCAAGAAATTCTAGCCAACTTGGCAGTGCTTTTTATTAGGAGTGACATTACTAATAAAGTTGATTTTCAAGAAATAATGTGTGAGTTGCCAAAAAAAAAAAAAAAAAAAGAATATAAAATAATTTTTGTTCAAGTTTATGTTTTTATGTTTTTTTTGAATTAACTGTTATCCATTTCATTTTTTTTGTTTTGTTTTTTTATTTATATTAAGAGTGATATTATGAGTGTATTTATACTCAGTACACCTATTTTTATTTTATATTACGTTGGCAAGCTATATTTTTAATAAAAATTATGTGCAATTTTCTTTTTCCTTTTTTGTATATAATTCGGTAAAACCTTAACCTTATCTGCTGTTCTGTACCGATAAAAAAAATTGTTGGGGGGCACTTGGAAAGAAGTGCCTAGGGGCACTTATATTGTAAATCCGGCACTGCGTTGGAAAAGCAATTCAATTCCCTTTAGAATAAGATATCATTCGACTATCGTTTTCATCTACGATTTTAAGGGTAAAAGCCAGTTCAAGCAGGGGGAGGGGGTGAAAATAGCAAAACAATATATCCCCTTGAGAACACAAGCATTTACGTGTCCGAGTGTATTTTGATTTATTCACTACAAGAGAGTAAACCTGGGTGGAAGGTTTTCGATGCAACACCCCGTAGGCAGGAGTAAGGATTCTCTTAGCTACCGTGTCAACAGACTCATAAAATTCTATAACACAGTTCAATTAAACCTTTGCTGATAAGATTCGAAATAAATTAGAAAAAGGCATTAAAATTTAATCGTCGATAAGCACGCAACTAAACATTAGTCGAAAATCCAATAATTTATCACAAAGTGTAATGGTTCACACAAAATTGACTGCGTTAATAGCTATTAATAGCTAATAATTGCCAGAAGTTAATGATGTGTGCACTGATAAATTCTATCAGCATATTTGGAGATGTCACAGTTTACAAAGTGTTAAAAGTAAATTCGGCTCTCCCTTCTCCGTTATGGTTGGTAACTCCCTAACTAGACAGGCCTTTTAGATAATAATTCCCACACCCCTTCGTCACTCGATGGAAATAATTGACTTTTATATTTTAATAAGGGTGCATGAATGAGAGTCGAGAGACTTGAGCTAATGGATATTGTATTTGGTACTGTATTTTTAGCAATATCGTTTTGTCCCTTTGGAATAAGAATTATTATCAATAATCACATGTGTCTGCATGGATTAAACGGTTTTAAATTCAATCAGTGATTGTTATATAATATAAGGATTTTACTAATTTATATGAAAATAATTTATAAAATTTCATAGAGATTCCAATTAGTTGCCTACAACAATAACTTAAATAGGGAGAGGAAAGAAAGTCAAAAAGTCTTTCTCCACTGATTTAATAAGGAGCAATCAACGGCCCAATTTTATAATAAAAAATCGTCTAATCGTAATTAAGTAAGTCTCATGTTTTGTAGAGAATTACTCAATCATGATTGATAAGACAATTAAAACTTTTTTTAAAATCACAAAATCTTTAATTTATATACCCTCAAAGATGGAAACAGGAAGACAAACACAATTAAAATGAGAACTGAAAACGTGTTTTGAATCAATTTGATCAAATCAATTCTCTACAAAACATGAGACTTACTTAAATACGGGCCTTAGGTCCTAAGTACCCCCGAAAATTTCCATAATATGTTTTAATCTGTATAATGAGTCTTCAACAAAATGAATTCACTCTTAAATTCTAACAAAATCTCCCTTCCAAGCCTTTAAATGAATTGAAATGTCCCACAATTCCATTTATATATCCCTTCTGGAAACTTTCATGGAAAGAACATCATCTTTCTTTACAACCTACTAAATATAACAAACATTTCATAAGTACTTTTAGTTAAAATTTTGATTTAAGATTTCAGTATGCTGATTACATTCACTGCTTAATACATTTTCAAATTTCAAATCTTAAAGCTCCATCAACGCCACATTCCACCAATAATTTTCTCTTTTTTGCTAATACCAACAGCAACACTAATTTTGTCTCCTGAAGATGAAGGTCATTACCTTCGAAACATGTAGACGATTTTTTATTATAAAATTGAGCCTTTGATTGCTCCTTATTAAATCAGTGGAGAAAGACTATTTGACTTTCTTTCCTCTCCCTATATTTTAACTCCACTTTAAGAATGGACTATTTCTTCAAATTAATAACTTAAATATTAGGCTAGAACTTCTCGGCACAATTCATAAAGGGCCCGACAGATTAGCAGTTCTACCTTTAGATATATATATACAGAGTGGCAAAAAAGTCGCTCATAATGCCTGTAACTTTTGAATTACCTCGTATACGAAAAAGTGACCTTAATGAAAGTTGTTCAGTAAATTATTCCACACATTTCTACCTGCATGAATTTTTTCTGTCATTTCTGGTTTGGTTGCCATAGAAGACCAACCTACTTTTTTTTAAAATGGAACACCCTGCATATGATTGCATATTTGGATTCTACTGGGAAAACTCTGTATTTCAAATTGTAACAAACTTTATAATAACAAAATAAATAGCATAGGAAATTGAACAACTAAACTTCGGAATAATAAACAAATGAAACTTTTTCAGTGGATCAGGTGTTCAAAATGACCACCATTTTCTACTAAGCAGAGCGCCAGTCGATCCCTAAACCCGTCTACAATGTTTAAAAGGAAGTCCTCTGGAATGGCCCGAATTTCAGCACTAAATCTGACTTTTAAAGATTCTAAGTCATTTGGACGCTTAACGTAGACTTTGTTCTTTAAGTGTCCCCACAAAAAGAAGTCGAGCGGGGTTAAGTCCAGGGATCGAGCTGGCCAGTCAATAGCACCTCTTCTGCCTATCCAACGTCCTGGAAATTTTTTGCTTATGTATTGTCCAACATTTGCCGCATAATGCGCAGGTGCTCCATCTTGCTGAAACCATACCTGTTCGTTTATGCCATTATTTACACCCGGTTAAACCATTCTGCAAGAAGGAATTATGTGATCTCTGGGGAGGTCCATATATTTTTCGCCATTCAAATTACCATCTATGAAAAAAGGTCCCACAATATGTCTACCAACCATGCCCGTCCAAGCATTAACTTTTTCGGGCCTCTGAGTATGACCTTCCTGGAACCAGTGAGTATTCTCAGCAGACCAATAACGATAATTGTGTCTATTAACAATGTCATTTAAATACTCCGAGAAAATGATATCTGTTGCGAAGTTTTTATTGTTATTGCATCTTTCCATCATCAGCTCACAAAATTCAGCTCTTTTATCAAAATCGTCCTCGTTTAACTCGTACACCAACTTTATTTTGTAGGGATGCAGCTTCTCCTGCTTAAACAAATTTTTCACTGACTGATGAGATACATTAAAATCCATTGCCATTGGCCTGGATGAGTGTGTTAGGTTTTAATGTATTGAGAGCATGATATTTAGAGCTTTGTCTCTTCCGGTTACTGTTTTAGTTGACAAACCTGATCTTGCGATTTCTTCATATTTCCGTAACCGCGCAAACAGGAACTCAAAATTGATACCTCCTAGGTGGCTGTCATGAAAACACCTTGACTCAACTGGTTGGTATTAGGCAGGAATAATTATAATTAGGAATTCAAGAAGTAGTCCATTTTCTGTGGCGAGATTATAAAAGAAAACAAGGTCTGTCTATACCACCAAAGTAAATATATTTGTCCTTCTAGGGTGAAATAAGGGTTAAAGAGTATCACGTTCATAATTATCTGCTGTCGAATCCATTGGCTGCACAAGGTACACTTTATGACCATATATTGTTGAATCACTCTTCCCCCTCTTCCAATTTGTTTTAGTTTATTTAGGTAGGTACATCCTAAAAAACATATTTCTTAATTACTGGGTTGCTGAAGATAACTTTTTCTAAAGTCGAAACTAGTACAACCAAATGTCAAATTTAAATTATGTATACTCTTTAACCCTTATTTCACCCTAGAAGGACAAATATATTTATTATGGTGGAATAGACAGACCTTGTTTTCTTTTATATAATTAGGAAGTTTTTCATTTTTGAGCTGTCATTTTTTCGGAAATGCTTGCAGATAGGTGAGATTTTGACATACAAAAAATTCAGAGTTTTCCAAGTAGAATCCAAATATGCAATCATAATATGCAGGGTGTTCCATTTAGAAAAAGTAAGTTAGTCTCTATGGCAACCAAACCAGAAATGACAGAAAAAATTCATGCAGGTACTAATGTGGGGAATAATTTACTGAACAACTTTCATGAAGGTCACTTTTTCGCATACGAGCTAATTCAAAAGTTACAGGCATTATGCGCGACTTTTTTGCCACTGTATACAAAGAATGTGTCATCAGGAAATGCAAAATACCTAGGTCTGAGATTTGCGTATCTTAAGGTAAGTACATAAATTGAGTACAGCAGAGATCCTAATACCAAACCCTGTGGTACTCTGTACTCACTGCTAAGTACCTACCAACGTCACTAATGACTCCTTTTAGCTTAACGTAACTTTTATGACGAGTCGGCAGGTTTGGGTTAGTTCAGGATAGTTCGTTCGTCCGGCGATTACAGACGAGTCATAATTCACTATTTCCTAAATATATTGCAGACAAAGACATTAGAATGTCTTTGATTGCAGACCTTAACAGTTCTATTTTTCAATCCATTCACCGCTAATTTTCAAGCGTAATAATTGAAAACATGCGCAGTTGAATTCGCGCCATAGTTTGAGGATGTTGCGGTGTTAGCAGGAGCGGTAGAAAGAGCAAACAAGGATGCAAGGCAGATAGTGGGGTGTGAAACACTGATAATTATACAATTTGATGCATTTTTTTCTAATTTATTTTAAAACTCATCAGCGAAGCAATAATAAAATTGTCCTATAATATTTGATGGGAATGTTGACACCGCCGTGGTAGCTATTTGATGAGTGAGAACAAGCTGGAAAAGAATTTTTAATACTTTTAAAATGTTTAATTTATGTTTGTTATTTTAAAATTCTCAATTTTTATGGATAATGTAATTACCAAAAGCAATTAGTATTTTAGCGATAAAACTTACATATCAAAAAAGAATACATTATGATGCGATTATAAATTGTTTATGTTTATTTACAAATTAGCCATTATTTTCAACCTGCCGTATAATGGTGATTTTCCTTTGCCTACCTATTCTTAAAATTATAATTATGATTAAAAAACTAATAAATATGTAATTACCAGGTAGTATACAATTTCCTCCTTTTTTTAATACATTTTCTTACTCATTGCACTTCTATCTCAGTTGCTTTCATAACATGAGATACACGCATGGTGTTAATTTCTTTCTTTTGTTCTTTCATTATTTTAAAAACGGAATTAAGGCCAGTTTAATCGCCTGAAATATGCACATTACTGATATTTTTAATTTTATGACATTTTCTTGTAATCCTCCTTTGACACCCGATATTTTAAAAACTGTTAGATTTGGCTATAGGATGTGTAATACAAAAAGTGTTTATTATTTGTAGGGAAATCCAGAAATATGAAGAAAATTATGGGTTTCCATTGAAAAAATACAAAATGACACACGTCCAGCTTTTTTGACGCACCCTGTATAAATAAAAATATGATGAAAAATTTACCACCTTAAAACAAAAGTTGACATGTTTTGACATTTCGTATCAAAATAGTTATTTCTACCTAAAACCGGGGTGGCTACTTTTGAAATAAAAACCCTGTATGTAGTTATTTGAGAAGGTGTATGTTATCTTAATAGTTGTAAATGTATTTTTTTGGCAACTAGCACAATTGAGAAGGATTTCTCAAAAGTAAGAACTAACTTACGTAATGTACTTACCCTCTAATCTGTACCATTTATGTTTCAGAATTTTATAATTAAAGTTATAAGTTTATAAGAGATATTGTGAATCTGTTTATAAAGGTTACAAGTCGTCTGTGAAATGATTATGTTTAAGTATAATATGGTCAACATGAAAAGTATACGCATTTTCAATTTCTTATTTGTATTTTTCTTATTTATTATGTATATTATATTAAATTTTACCATCCGTTGACAGATGTCTGTGTTCTGCCAATTTTCAAATACTTTATATGTCCAGTGATGACAAAAACTAAATGTTAATCGATTTGTATGGCTTCTATAAACCTAATATCCAGTTAGTAAAATCTTCTCATCATATTTCAACAGTCATTTTTATTTTTAATATTTCTAATAATGGTACCTGGTTCTATACCTATATTGTCATTTTTCTCTTTTTATTAACCTCACTTCAACTTCCACGTTGCAGGCGGGTACTACGGTCGTGTTGTAGCACAGGTTATATTTAATTCATTTATAACTTAAACATTTTTCTATTAAAATTTCACATTTCACTCAAATTTTTAACTTTACATTAATTTCAACACAACTAGCTAGTTCATACCAAGTCTTCAACTTTCACATATTACTGTATCACATTATAAGTTGTACTCATTAGTTTGAGACAACATACATCGCTTTTAAACTGGATGTTAGGTAAGTCCTAAAACTTTATTTTATATTCACTGTTCATTCTCAATCATGTACTATCCTTTGAAATTGATCCCATGATGACTGCTTAAGCATTCGAAACATGTTGGGAACTTAAAATTTACTTTAACATTAAACTGTGGAGGAAGACTGCATTGTTTCATTTACATTATTTATTATTATTTGTTTATTAAAACTTGTGACTTAGTACTTATATACTTATATTTTTGGAGTAAAAAAAATTAAATTTGCATAATAATATACTAAAAGTCCGGACCTATTAAGATACCTATGTACCCCTAAGGTCAATTACATACTTAATTTAGGAGTGGTTGTTACCAATTAGGTAGAGTAATCTTAAGTTTTTTTAGGCATTGTTTTCTTTTGTTAAAAATAATAACAAATAAGAATTTATTACTATTTTGATGTTTTTCAAATGTTCTACATTTTCTAAAATACTGTTTGTCTCTGTATGTGCCAGAGCATATTTTATAATTTTGTTTATAATAAAATACAAACAACATATTTATTTATTTATTTCTTTATAACCTTTCTTCCACCGATATTAGCAGTTGTAAATTTTCTAAATATATACAGCAAAATTAGCAAATGAAATTAAATATTATATTACTCAAATGAAATGCAATTCAAGTAAGTGTCACTAAACGTTAAGTATTACATTACGCCATTTTAAGTGGTAAATATAATAAATTCGGGTACCGATAACTGACAAAAACGTATTTTAGTGATATATACAGTAATTTTAAAAGGGAAATTTCAGGTATACGTTAACAATAATCAAAAATAATAAATATATTGTGTAAAAATTTACTTCATATATCAGTGAACTTTACCAAAAATATATAGGAAAATACGATCAGGATGTTTGTGTAAATTTACGGTATTTTACGTGGGTCCATTTGTGACCAACGTAAAATAACTGAATTTTACCAAGTTATTTTTTGAATAATAGATGTGTTTTGGACTTCCATTGACATTATTTATTATATCTCCAGTCGACCTCAGGTGAATAATTATTCACTTGAAGACGACTGGAGATACTCACCAGTTGAAACGTTGTGATATTAATAAATAATGACAATGGAGGTCCAAAACACATCTATCATTCACGATACATTATTGTCTCAAACCTTCAAACAAACAAGTTTTTTTTTTGTAGTGTACCCTAATTTTCTGAATTTTTCGTTTTGTGCGTTTATTGTTAATAGTAACTATATCGACTATTAGATATTTTTGAAAAGCTCAAAGATTGCCCAGTCAAATAGGAGATAAATATACAGGGTGTCCCGTTTTAAAAAACATATTTGTGCTTCGAATTTCAATTTTTTGATAAGTTAAAGGTAACCGAAATACAGGGGATGGTCAAAATGCAAACATTTTCGAAAACACCATGTAGCTTAAAATCTAAGAAAGCTATGACAATTCTGTTTGCGGTATCTTTTGTTTCACGAAATGTAAAAACCGCAAGTCTCTATCTTTACTAGTTACTGAGATACCCTGCAATTATATCGAAAAATGGACACCCTGTATATAATACGATAATACCTTAACCTTATCTTCTTTTTTATACTGATAAAAAAAATTGTTGGAGGCGCTTAGAAAGAAGTGCCTAGGGGCGCTTTTATTGTAAATCCGGCACTGGATTCGATGGTATTTTTATTTAGTGCGTTCATGTCGCAATGTTGTCATACCGTGCTTACCGCTTGATATTCCATTCTTGTAAAAATGAATAATATTTTAGATAATCGCATTAATAGATATTTGAAGGGTTTCGACCGGCGCCGGCGGCGTTTTTTAGGTGATTGATCGGGCTAGGCGGCATTGGATCGAAGTCGTTTATTGTCAACGGTTTTATTTTAATATATATATTTAAGGCGAATAAATTATTGGGATACATCTGGGCATTACCTTACTTTCTCATTTTTCTTTCTGTTATATGGCTACAAGCATGAATCAGCAAGCAATAAATGCGGGTTTTTTGGTAGTAATATGTATTATAATTAATAGGCTCAGGCACATATTTTGAAATTATTTTACATTGCACAGGGTGGCCCAAAAAGTTTTTATGAAATAAACTTAATGTATTATTAAATATAATACCTTGTATTTTATTGCTTTTAATTATAGTTGCCATTGTCCTGGTCATTTAAATAATTAAATATAATATTATAGGGGTCAAACGTTCCCCGTCACTCCATCACTCGACAGTTCACCACACGACATCTCATTACGGGAACTTCATCACGGCGACATCGAATCACAACGACACTTCATCACATCCCATTTCATCACTACGCCAATTCACCACACACAATTTCATCACATCAATTCGAAAAGTAGTATAGAATTTCCTAGTATTTATTTATTTCTTATTTATTAAAGTATTATTTCCGTGAAAAAAATTGTAATTACAAACAAAATAGAGGAAATGTTATACATAAATCAAAACAAATATGATATTGTTCTGAGAAACATTATTAAATAAAACCAGCAAAAGTAATTAGGATTTTAAGACCTCAATTTTAGTGAAAATATTAATAATGGAATTATCCATTTCAGCTATACAGTATTCACGTACAGGAAGAAAGCACCTCGTGGCCTTGCGTTCTGGCATTATTGCCAGGAAAATCACAGGAAATATATTCAAGGCTATTTATTGCTCTGAAGAATTTAATACCAGAGGCAGCTCCAACAAGAATTCTTACAGACTTCGAGATGGCAGCAATGAACTCCTTCCAAGAAGTATTCCCTACAGCAGAAATATCTGGATGTTTTTTCCACCTCTCTCAAGCTGTCTTAAGAAAAGTTGGAGCGCTCGGATTAAAAAATATGTATGAAAGCAACACGGATGACATAGCCACAAGTGTCAAAATGTTATGTGCCCTATCACTCCTTCCACTGCAAGAAATTGAAGATGCATTTTTAGAAGTGGCAGAGACGTTCCCGGATAACCGCCAGGATGTTGAGGAACTGCGTGGAGGAAGAAGAAGAGACGCTTTATTTCCAAGGCAATTATGGAATCAACGAAACGCAGCTGCCGAAGGAATTGCCAGGACAACCAACTGTGTTGAAGGGTGGCATAATGGCTTGCAGTCGCTTTTCCAATGCGCACATCCTACAATGTGGACATTCCTAAATGGCCTGGCGAAAGAAACTGAATTATCACACGCGCAATATTTACAACACATATTTGGACAACGCATCCCAATGAAGCCGAGATACAAATCGTTAAAACTTAGGCTACAGAATATCATTGCCAATTATGAAACACAAAATCGCCTCATGTTTCTCAGAACAGTGTCATATTTGTTTTGATTTATGTATAACATTTCCTCTATTTTGTTTGTAATTGCAATTTTTGTCACGGAAATAATACTTTGTATCTATATTATTTAATGTAATATATCTGTCCCTACTATTTTCTATTCTTTGTTTATATTTTTGTCAAATAAATGCTATACAGTGTTTTATTTAATAAATAAGAAATAAATAAATACTAGGGAATTCTATGATTTAAATCGTAAGAGTTAATTCTATACTACTTTTCGAATTGATGTGATGAAATTGTGTGTGGTGAATTGGCGTAGCGATGAAATGGGATGTGATGAAGTGTCGTAGTGATAGGATATCGCCGTGATGAAGTGCCCGTAATGAGATGTCGTGTGGTGAACAGTCGAGTGATGAAGTGTCGTGGATTCGGGTCAAATCCTAGCAGTTTTTACAGAAAGTTAACTTGTTTGTAAAAAACGTCCTATTTTTCATGACAATCCTAGGAGACCTAAAAACAAATAAATAAAATACATGCCCATCAAAGATTGCCTGCAATTTAGGAGCAGACTAGTCTTGTTTCAAATCCCTTACTTTTATACAAGGTGTTGAAGGAAATGGAAATCATAACTTCTCACAATTGTTTAAAATTAATGTTTTTATAATTATTATAATTATTACCAATATATTATTATTTTAAAAGAAACATCTTTAAATAAGCTTTCAGTTCATATATCACTTAGCATAGTCTAATATCACCCGTTTTTGTGGAATATCAATTCAAACTTCTTTAATTATATAATTTATGATGGTATTAGGCAATAATTGCATGGGCCCGAAAAAAAAATTCTACAAAATTTCATTATTACTATTATTTTTGGCAAACAACATCCTATAAAAGCCCTTACTCTCAAGGTGTAGGCAAGGTCTGTTACAATTTTCTAAATAAAGTTTGAATCGAGGGTTAGACCTCTTATAGAAAAATTATTAACAAGAAATCAAAATATTTTTATTTCAAACGAAAGATATTTTATCAACAGGGTAAAAATGGATTATTATAGAGTTTTTATTATATTTCTTACATTAATATTATTTCTTTGTCTTATCCCTCTTTTTAAGAGCGTTTAAAAATATATAATAGTCCATATTTATTTCCTTTAAAAAGGGATCATTTTAACATTTTTTGTAAAATTAATCATTTGATGTAAGCAATATTTTAAATATCAATTTTGCTATTCAACGTATCGATATACCGAAGTTTTGCCCACGCCTAGCCTAAACCATTATTAGGTTTATTATTTTACTTTTCGTAGATCTGTCAGTTTTATTACTGTATATTGGCAACAATACTGTACTAAGGAAACTGAGATAATATACCAAAATTTTGACAGGATGGTTACATGAACAGTTTGAGCATTTGAACATAATACAACCGTTAAATATTATAACAAAATAATCGAAAACACTATGTACCTATAAAATGTACATAGGTACTTACTAATTAATGGGAGTGTATGAGGATCGGTAGTTGAGAAAATCCAGTCATGCGCACGCGAAATCGCCGATTTTTTGTCAATATTCGCGAATTTACGTTTATATGTATATATATATTAGGAGAGATTTAAGAGATATTATTTACTGTCGTTATACGTCAAAAATTAGAACCGCTAAATGAAGTTTTTACACACCAAACTTAAAAAACAAGCCTGTAGATCTAGCGTCAAGCACGTATCCAGGGAGGGGCCCGAGGGCCCCCCCCCCCCGAAATCCCGAAATTTGAAATTTTTTTGTTTATTGTACACCTTGTACTGCATCTTTTTATTGCACTATAAATAATAATAGATTAAAAGTCACATAATGATTTAAGTTTTAATGTGTGATTCGCTTTGCTCTGAATTAATTAAAATAAGTCCACATTTTTGAATGATTTTCGACGATTTTTTGTTCAACCAGGCCCCGATAAAATCTCATGCAAAATTCTCAAATTCATCCCCCGCAAGGGACTGGCAACAATGGCAACTATCGCCAATGCCATACTCCGTCTCACCTACTTTCCCAAAAAGTGAAAAAAAGCCACTATTATCATGATTCCCAAGTCTGGAAAAGACCACACCCCAAAACTATCACCCCATCTCTCACCTTAACTCCATGGCAAAAATCATGGAAGTCATCATTATTGAACGACCCAAGGAAAAAACAGCCGAACTAGAAGTCCTTCCAAACGAACAGTTCGGCTTTCGCGAAAATCTCAACACCGAATTCCCAGCCCTTAGACTAACTGAGTACATAACCAAGGGATTCAACTGGAATCAGTACGTCGGTATGATCTTATTCGATATTGAAAAAGCCTTTGACACCGTCTGGCACGATAGGCTGATTCACAAGTTGATTGCCCTTAGTTATCCCTCCAATCTCGTTCATTTAATTCAATCATGCTTAACCCGACGCAAAATCCGCTTGCGCATAGGCCACTCCCTCCCCACCCTGCGTACGCTAGAACCAGGCATGCCTCAAGGCGCCGTTCTCTCCCCACATCTCTTAAACATCTACATCCACGATATCTCCAAAGCCCCTAATAACACCCTAGTCCTCTATGCAGATGATACCGCCTTCATCGTAAGGTCACTGAGCCCACACATAGTCACGCCGTACCTGCAAGAGGCAGCCAACGAATTCTCCAGTTACTGCATAAACTGGAAACTTCGTCTAAATCCCGATAAAATCAAAACCATCCAGTTTGCTCGTAGAAGGCAACCACCCTTGGACGTGATCAACTTGGATGGACGCGACGTCTCCTGGTGCGACACAGTGGAATACCTCTGTTGTGTTCATCGTGTTCCTGAAAATATCAATTAATTCTTTTCAAAAAATTAAACTGTACTTTGGGCATCGCGTCGGACTTGTTTTTAAAAAAATCTGCGGCATTGATAATTTTTTGCGTTAACTCAGCTTTCCTAGTGATGGGGGAAGCATACACTTTTGATGTAAGAGCACCCCACAGGAAAAAGTCTAGTTGCTGGCCAATTAACGGGTGCATCGTTGCCTCTTCCAATCCATCTATAAGGATATGTTTCAAAATTCAAAAATCTTCGAACATTGACACTAAAGTGAGGTGGTGCCCCATCGTGCATAAACCACATTTCGGTACAAAGTTGTAATGAAAGATGCCTCTCTCCCAGATACTTCACCCAAAACCTGAAGACGACCGGAGATGTTTACGAGTTGAAAAATAAATAATGGCAATAGAAGTCCACAAGACGTTTATCATACGTAAAACCACAAGACCTTTTTTTCATCGGATAAACTTTTATTTTTTACGAAAACTAGAATGCTTAGAAATTAAACGAAAACAAACGAAATGATAAAAACGTGGCAGCGAAACTGGAACGTTTTTATCTATTACCGTTTGTTCGAGTTCACGAATTTTGGCATGAATAGATACTAAAAAAAATAATACTTCACTAAAAAAATGTTTAACAGCATCAAATTAATTTGTAACAGTACCTACCTATGTCAGGTTGCCGAGCAATGAAAAAGAAAAGCTACTCGATTTTTAGCTGGAGAGGGTTTCATCGATGTTCAAGTGATAAAAATGCAAATGTCAAATGGACATTTTATTGTAGGAGTGAATTTATCATTGATAAATTATTGTATGTTGTATACATAATATTGAAGAAGTCTACGGCATATTAACTAACATTTTTAATAAATTGCTAGATGTAGTATAAGATTGTGTTAAGAACTTTCAGAAAATCGGGAATAAAATAAAACAAAGAGAATGCCGGTCATTTGGTATTAACAAAAAAAATTATCAATGTGTGATGCAAAATGCCTTTTCTAATTTGTTTTAATTTCGTCAGCATTCAGGAGATAAATCCAATTATCCTCAATATCAAATCTGTAAAAACATCACGACTACATTTACCAAAAAATCCGTTTCCTTGCTACACAAAGCCGAAATCAAATAAATATCATAAGTTATTTTGTATATAATCATTGTGCTATCAAAAAGTAAAAAGGCAGTGGCGTACATTTTTGTGTTAAAAATTATGACAGCACCTGCTCGCACGCACTCTCCTGGTAAACCTGTCACGTCATAGACATATTTTGCTAAAACCTGAACACCCGTCATATCGGAAAGAAGGTATTTGCGTACATAATATTTTAATATAATTTTGTCTTATTTTGAGTCGATCAACCCTTCAAGGGAAGTACCACTATTTCCAAACACCTCGTATATTTCTTTAGAATTGTCTCCTCTGTACGTTAATTTGAAAATACTTTTAAAACCATAAATATTAATTGGCAATACACAAAGTAGTAAAATGTCTGTTGGCAGGTTTTACGGAATAATTTCTTTAATTATTCCATAATTTTTTGCTTGTGGCGCCATGTTTTATTCTTTTCCTTAAGCTATTTACTATAATGCCCATATTCGCCATTTACCGAAATAAACATGGGTTGATAAATTAACTTAAATTTTGTTCTATCCACCGCAGAATGTTTTCTTAATCTTGACCAATATTTGACGAAGGTAAGCAAATATGTAGTTAGTAGGAAAAATTTTGGTCTACTGTATCTTCAGCCCGGTGAGCCTAATAACCCCTCAGTCCAACACTGACCCGATCGTCCCTAATTCGTCGCTTCTACAATTATTACTTTGCTAGAATTGATCACTCCATGTTGGCATTAATTAACGAATAATATACACTAATTCCACATTCCCGAACATAAAACCGAAGTCGAATTTGGTCGAAGAATGCCTAATAGTGTCTGATGTCCACTAAAGTATTGGTTTCGAGCTTACTGGAACTTTAGGTTCGTTAGGGATCAAGTTAAACTTGAGGTGTTTAAGTTTTATGATTATGGCCAATTAACGGGTTTTCTCTGAATTTTTGCTTTTATTTTTTTATATACCAAATGCCTGTCCATTTATGTCAACTTGTTTTTAAAACATAAAATGTTAATTTGTAACACAAAGATTCTATCTTACGAATACGGATCTTTGAGAGAAGGGCAAGAGCGTACCTATTTTTTTTTAGTTTCTATAAAATAAGTTATTCTAGATAAACATCTCTATCTACCATATTATCCTCCATAATATACAGTGTGTATTAGCCAAATGGAATAAATTTAATAATAAATACATGGAGAAGTGTCCGAAAAAACGCTCGGAGACGTCGACTGGTATTTCTAGTTGCGCATTTTTTTCAATAAAAATTTTTATACACGGTGTGTCATGTAACAATGGCCAATACTAACTTTCTTATTTTAAATACAATACCCTGTATATTATTCAATTTTTGGATTCTTCAGAATTTTCTAGATCTTTTTCATGTATGTACAATATTCTATACCTATCTTCAACTGTTTCGGAAATATTCAGTGTTTTCAGATTTATTGGAAAAATTAACAGCACACAAATACTGTTTATTTCTTGATAATGTAAAAAACAAAAAAAAACATTAATGTAGGAGATATTGAAAATGCTCGCCGCGATCGTCTTGGCAACATCCTAATCTTAAATAGAAATTTCTTTATAAGTTTTGTATACAATATCCTTGACATAACCCCATAAGAAGAAGTCTAATGGCGTCAGAAGATTCAGTTCTTGGTCCTCTCATATTTTTAATCCATATAAATGATCTTGCCTTAATTTTAATAAATGCTAAATATAGGTACCATGGTTGCTGATGATACACCAATACTTTGGCATACTAAATATTGTATTGAATTAATTAACATAACTAATGAAGATTTAATAAAAATTAAAAAGTGGTTTGACTCTAATCTACTTTCCTTTAATATTAATAAATCAAACATATTAACTGTTCACTTTATAATATTATTTGTGACAATAATTAACAGCCCTAAATTTATAATTTTTTTTTGAATTTCGAATACTGAAAATCTTTTTGTTTTTATTGAGCGTATGGAAAAATTATGTAAAAAACTAGCTCAAGGTTGTTATGCTCTGAGAGTACTTTCTAGTGAAGTAAATGATACAGTTTCTCGAATAATAAACATACTTTTTTCAGACAATAGAGCATATTTTGACTTTAAAAAGAGTAGGTGCATTTACAGGAAAATAATCAAATTTGGTATACGAATCCATCATGCAAGGACCTTTAAAAAGGTCTAATACAGTTTTTATATAAAATAGCCAATATTTGAGGGTAGCAAAATTTACATGGGATCTCCCATATCCAGTCTGGCGGTGCACCACCCGGTAGATGGTCTAATTAATAAGTTCCTTTGCTGTTGTCCAGTGTAACTAGCGTGCGATAAAGTACAATTCCCAAAAGTCCGGATATAGGCATCAAATTTAATGTTCCTGGGTACGAGGAATGCCTAGTCTGCTGGTTGGCTCATTAAGAGGTATGCAGTGCTAAACTGACATGTGTTCCACTAATATTAATCATGTTTTTGATGTAATTAAAACACGCCACAATTAGGGGGTGTTTAGTTGTCGCTTCGCGTAATGATGTTGGCATTCCTTGGAATTGCGTCGATTGTGAAAAACGTCATCTGCGATTTTACGGCATGCTCTTCCTGACATGACAAATTAGCGGTAATATTAGCCACATGTTTTTTCAGTCGAATCTGCATTGGCGTAACTAGCATTTTCTATTTGGGGGGGGGGGGGGGCTGAAGTATTGAAATTGATCCGCTTTGGTTAAGTGTTATAAAAATTGATGCTTGTCATTTTAGCTAAATCGTTTATCACATGCAGGTCTGCATTGGTAAAGTTGTCTGAAACTCAACCACTTTTTGTTATTCCAGGATATTAACACATTACTTTGTGCCTCAAATTCGTTTACCAATGTGTAATCCCTTCTAGTATCCTCTGAAGATGGACGTCTAGACGCCTGAAACATGTAGAGAACATCACCATCCTTTTTTATCATTACATTTTGTGGAGGACGACTTGATTGTTTTATTTGCATTACGCCAGCTCCACTGCAAGTATGGACTGCTTTTCCAATTTAAATAAAAATAGTCATTACGCCCATAAGAAGCCATGTAATTAAAGCATCACATAGAATACTTGCGCATTCGTAAAGCTGAAGTACCGATGCTAATTTGAGACCGCAACCCATGTATTACGATCGACCTCTTAACCTCAAGTTCTCCATAAACAGACCACAAGAACAGCCCTGGAAAAATGGACTGTAATATTTCCTTTTTCCGTTACTAATACTGAACTCCTTTTGTTACAATTGCCTCACAGTAAAAAGTATCCACCTGGTAAAAATCATTTTAGGAGTGACAAAAAAAAGTAGTGTTAATGTTAACACCCGGATCAACATAATTTACCACATTTTTACACTCATATTGGACCAAAGTTGTTGTATTAAATTTGCTTATGAATTTAACTCTCTAAAAAGTTAATTTTGTTAAATGGGTGTTATTTGTTTCATTTTACACGCTCTATCGGCAAAATTGAATACAATAACAATTAATAACACCATATTAGCGTGTAAATTAAACCCCGCTAGAAGGTTATTTTAACATATTGAGTGTAACACTTATTCTTTAATCAACAAGTGGTGTGAAATTCTAGGAATTGACACATGACGCCGATGCTACGTGCAAATTCGACTTTCAAGTCCGTCTGATTGTGATCTTTGAACGTGTATAGAATAATGTTATGTTTAAATTAAAATATAGAAACAAAGCAAAGTTCTGTAAAGTGCCAAATGAGAGTGCCTCTTATGAGGATCTTGTTAAATTGGTTAAGCATATTAACGGAATTTAATAGAAAACTTACTAATAAGTACGCCATTTTTAAGAAACTAAGTAGGTATTTACATTGCTACAGTTTTCCCTTTATCTTTTAAATTATTCTGATTTAAGCTTATAATATAAATGTATTCCTTTTTTATATAAATACTTAGGTACCTACCTACATATTTCACTTCATAAATCTCTAAATAAATATACGATTAATATAATACTCGTCATTTTCATTGCTTTATATTGTTCCAAAGCATACTTTTATTTAGTTGTTTAGTGTTCAAAGTATACGTATATTTATATAGTTATTTGTTTTGTTAAGCTTACCAATGAGGTACATTAAACGTAGATATATATATGTTTAATTTACTAAATTTTAAACTGGTATAATAGGTGTGTCATTTTGTTCAACTAGTTATAATAATAAGTGTAAAAAAATCACAGGGTCTTCCAGTTCTGTTGTAACCATCATTCTGTTGATAAGTAAACGACAAAGAATACTCAATATTTTTGTTTCATTTAACAAACCTTTTTCACGCGATCTGAAGATTTATATATATATATTAGGGCCTACTACTCTCGGCTTTGATTAAGTCATTAAATCATGTATCAAACTAAGCAGAGATTAATAATGTAAAACATCTTGAATGCATAATTTTTTTACATTTTAATTATAATCGCTCGGTTAGTTTGATACGGGATTAAATGACTTATACAAAGTGGAAAGTATTCTAGCCCTGGGTAGATTATTTTATTAAACTCACTATAGTAAAGTCACACACAAATAAAATAAAATTCACACTACAATAATATAATATTTACACTAATTAACCACAAATTACCATTAAAAAATGGTTTACTTACACACCTCTCATTATTTCTTTTACACCCTAGAAGAATAGGTTTATAATCTGTGAGTTTAATTTACACTCGATAGTGTATATGTACCTACCCATAAATACGAAGAATTAACACCCATCAAAAAGTAAAAAAACCATTCAAAAATGTCTTTTTTACAAGATTTACGGATTGGTTAATATACCCTATTGGGTGTGGTCCTATATGTACCACTGAATGTTAAATTTAACCCTTAATTTTTTACTGTGCTTCGACGAAAAGAAAACTAATAATTTACACTTGTTTTTCCAATATTTACAAAAATAAACCGATCCTATAAGAAATGCATTGAGAGAAACGCTTAATTTTATTTCACCATGGTAAGTACAGTATCGGTCCTCCACATCTCCAGCCTCCCTAATTAAAACATCCAAATTGCGAGAGTCCTTTTAATTACGAAGCCAATTACTGTAGTTTTTGAGCTGCTTAACTTGTACATTTAATAATTACGGAGTCAGCTGATTGTATCTACGCATATAGATGGCCAATTTAAGCGGTGATTCCGTTCTTCCCTGGCTTTTCAAAGAACCAAAAATGCTTTGGTGGCCTTTAAACAGTGACGTGAGTTTGGGCTTATTCGAGGGGTTTTTTAATCCGATTAAATGATTACTTAATGCTGTTTTGACAACTGATTTCTAGATTGTTTTTAATTACCATTGCGACGTATGCTCGTAAATAAACATTCATAGTATAAAAGGGATGTATACCTACATATAAATCGTTCGTCCACAGTCCACGTTGTATTGAAATGTTTACATTTGCAATGCTAATATTTATGGGGAATAGTAGATATTCAATATAATTATTGTCTTCTTAAGATTTTGTAATATTTTTAATAAAGAATAAAACATTGCTAACTAACCTGAATTAAAGCTGTTACAAAGATTTATAAAAATTTTCTTTTTCTACACCATATAAGGTATCGATTTAAATTATTTGAACCCAATATGGTTAAAGAATTATCCAGGATAGGGCGCCTCCTAGGGTTAAGCATATTACAGTAAAAAATATCCACCTGGTAAAAATCATTTTATGAGTGGTAAAAAAAGTAGAGTTAATGTTAACACCCGGATCAACATAATTTACCACATTTTTACACTCATATGGGACCAAAGTTGTTGTATTTAATTTTCCTATGAATCTAACTCTCTAAAAAGATAATTTTGTTGAATGGGTGTTATTTATTTCATTTTAGACTCTATTAGGAAAATTAAATGCAAAGACAATTAATAACACCAGATTAGCGTGTAAAGAAACACCGCTAGAAGGTTATTTTAACACTTTGAGTGTAAAACTTATTCTTTAATCGTTTTTTTACACGGCCCCGGGTAAAAATACCTAAACCCGTGTTACCGAAAAGACAGGCGGCAACAAGTGGTGTGAAATTCTAGGAATTGACAGATGACGCCGACGCTACGTGCAAATTCAACTTTCAAGTCAGTCTGATTGTGCTCTTTGAACGTGATATAGAATAATGTTATATTTAAATTAAAATATAGAAACAAAGCAAAGTTCTGTAAATTGCCAAATGAGGGTGCCCCTTATGAGGATCTTGTTAAATTGGGTAAGCATATTAACGAAATTTATTAGACACTTTACTAATAAGTACGCCATTTTTAAGAAAATAAGTAGGTATTTACATTGCTACAGTTTTCCCTTTATCTTTTAAATTATTCTGATATAAGCTTATAATATAAATGTATTCCTTTTTTACATAAATACGTTGGTACCTACCTATATATTTTACTTCATAGATCTCTAAATAAATATACAATTAATATAATACTCGTCATTTTCATTCATTTATATTGCTCCAAGGCATACTATTATTTAGTTGTTTAGTGTTCTAAGTATCCATATATTTATTATGTTATTTGTTTTGTAAAGCTTAACAATAAGGTACATTAAACGTAGATATATATATGTTTAATTTACTAAATTGTAAACTTAGGTGTGTCATTTTGTTCAACTAATAATAAGTGTAAAAAAAATCACAGAGTTTTCCAGTTCTGTAGTAACCATCATTTTGTTTATATGTGCGTGTGCGCAGAAATCGATTCACTACCATAATATATCGCTCGTGGTGGAATCAAGTAGGCAACCTCAGTTGAGCACTTGCTATGAAAGTGTTTGTAAAATAGAGTCAAGTCGCCAACCTGCCTTCGATGCTTAAAGCTTTTCAGGTTGTTTGGCAGATCATGATCACCGATTAAGTGAATGGCTCTTACTTGAATGGAATCTAGTAATCTCAGGGTATGTTTAGGAGCAGAGCCCCAAATATGCGAACAGTTCTCCAGCGATGGTCGAATTTGGGCTTTATAGAGTATCAAAAGTTGTTGGGGTGTATAGAGGTTCTTAGTTCGGAAAAGTATTCCAAGCTTCTGTGAGGCTGCCTTAGCAATGGCCGCTACGTAACTATCCATATTGACGCCCTATAAATGAATTGATGAAGCCAAGGGAATCGAGTGTCCTGCCATGACTATATCCGGTTCTTCAACATTAACTTTTTTAGAAAAAACTGCCGCCTGGGTTTTCTTAGCGTTAAATTCCACTTGGTTACTATCATTCCAAGACAAAATTCCTTCCAGGTCTTTGTTGAGATGTAAGACCTCTTGCTGCCTATAGAGATGTGCATTGGCAGTCGATGCTTCTGAAGAATATAGGTTATTATTTATATTTGCTGGAAGTATTCTTCAAAGACATCAGCGTTCATGTCTTCATGATAGTCTCCAGTCCGTTTTGACTTAAGTGCTAGTAAGCCGCATCGACAAATCCATTTTTGCTACTAATGTTAGTAATTATTAATCGTTTTGCTTCTCCCGAGAGTGCTTTTATTCCAGTGGACCATCCTTCTATGAAAGCTTACCTCGAGCTTTTTATATGTTTATCCTGCCATATTTTACCGACGGTATATCCTTATTTAACCAAGTTTCATCCATATATTAGATACTCTTCCCTCAATATCGTCGTCGCCAGCAGTCTTTCTCTGCTATAAGTGATTTTCTGTTTTGAATTTTTTCATAACAAAAATTCATTTTCTTCAAAGTTTTCCATAGTTTCTTCTTACCCATGGATGGAATGACACATCCCTTTTCATTTCAGACAATGTTTTGTCCAAGGTAGGTATTTTTTTTAAGTAAAACGAGCGTATGATTCTTCTGATGGCAGTCTTTTCATCCTCATTTATTACTGTCTCTTTTCTTCCTGTACTTCTCTTTGGTGACCAGATGGGGCCGCGTTTGTCCTCGTGCACAAGTCGATGTATTTTTGACTGTCCGACTCTAGTCATATTCGAACACATTTCAACTACTTTTGCAACTCCGAATGTTGAATCTTGATGGCGAAGGACGTTGAACACATTGAAAATAATAATTTTCTCAATTTTAGAAAGCGCAGTTTTCCTAAACCTAAAGCAACAAATTCCGAAACAGTAGCCATTTCAAGAACAAAGTTTTCCAACAACTGCCGGTAAGTAACTAAACATTTCAAATTTTTAAAACAGTGACGCATAGGTAGGTAAAGTACTCTACCTACCCGATGTCGGGACCCCTCACAATAATCATAGGTACAATAATAATAATCGGACTACACCTATGGAATACGGTGGAGACCACTGGGTTTTATAGTTCAATAACGATTTATTACTCTCTGGCGTTAAGCAACAGACTATAGTAGTTCTTCTCGAAAATCTATAATTTTTATATTTTTCAGATACAGGAAGATGTATGGTAGAAAGGCATTTGCGATGGTCTATCCGACGATCTAATTCGAATCTTGATCCGACTTTTTGTTTGCGAGTTATTAATTTTTAGAAATTGGCACTTTTGAATTTTCGAGAAAGACGAAGGTTGTCTCCAAAATCAAAGAGCTTGAATAGATTTAATCGACTTTTGTGACTTTTGTCTAGTGATATTGGGCCGTTTTTAAATTTTGACTTTGAAATTTGACATCGTCTTACCGAAACATCTCCTATGTTCCAATTTTATCGCACCACATAACCTGAATAGTTGTCGAATTGTTGAGAAAGTTTAATTTTTGAACCGTTTATAGCCTATCTTTAAATAGCACGAAGTAATAAGTATCAAGAATAATTTAAACACCATCCCATAAAATCTATTAACCATCCTTCAAAGACATCGGCATTCATATCTTCGTAATAGTCTCTTGTTTTTAGACTGGAACGTCAGTAGACCACCTTTAACGAAGCCTTCAGGACTTCTTATATGAGTTATGATGAGTCGATGTCCTTTTCCAGATGGCGGTCTTAATCCTATGAATAATCCTTTTGGAAAAGTTTGCCTTGAACTTTTAATGTTTTCATCCTGCCAAAATTTAGTCACAGTATGGCCCTCATTTAGCCATGTTTCGTCTAGGTTGGAGGTTTGACGCCAACACTTCTTTCTTCTTTTAAAAGTTTATTTATTATTGTTTTCCCGACGTTAATCATGTCTGCTATAAATTGCACTGCATTGTCAACACTCAAATCCACATTCTTACTTTTAATAGAATCTTAACAGATTAGAATTATCTTTTTTTCATTTACTGTACACGAACCGACTGTAGGGCGTTAGGCAATTGTTGGAAATTCTCCATATTTATTTAAAAACACTGACACTTCCACACTTTGACTAGTTTTACTGAGAAACAAACACCCAAGGTATAGATATAAATACGTGGGGTTTATTTTTTACCATTAAATTAAAACAACTAACATTAAATAACGTGTGAACAAAAACGAAAATAATTTAGATTAGCTGTTGAAAGTATCGTACCCTTTGAAAAATTCCTGGAGTATTCCTGATAGTGTCGAAACAAACTATTATGCGGTTTCTCAACTCCTCTTCAGTATTTATTGGGATGCTGTAAACCAACGTTTTCAGATGTCCCCACAGGAAAAAATCTAGACTGTTTAGATCAGGGGATCTAGGTGGTCATGATTGTGTTCCTCTGCGCCCTATCCATCGATTACTATAATGTTGATTTAAAAACTCTCGTGCTAAGAGACTGAAATGGGCAGGTGCACCATCGTGCATAAACCACATACGATGTCGGGTTAAACTAGGGACGTCGTCTAGCAAATTTGGTAAAGTGTGTTCAAGAAATTGGCGAGATTTGATTCCGTTCAATCTGGCTGGTAAAAAATAAGGCCCAATTAAATAATCACCAATAATTCCAGCCCAAACATTTACAGAAAATTGCTCTTGGTGGTGGGATTCCGTAATGGCATGTGGGTTTTCTTCTGCCCAGAAGTGATTGTTATGAAAATTTTGTATGGCGTTCCTGGAAAAATTAGCTTCGTCCGTGAACAAAATTCTGGCATCAAATTGGGGATTTTCGGTAACCATTTGAATAAACCATTGGTAGAAATTGATGCGTAATGGAAAATCCCTAGGAAGTAGGGCCTGGACCCGTTGAATATGGTACGGATATAACAAATAACTTTGAAGAATTCTCCAGACTAGGACATGAGTATCTAATATTTAAAATATTCCCAATTTTTCTGGTACCTATATTAGGGTTTTGTTCCACTAAATTTAAAACAGCTTCTTCGGTTTCCGGTGTTCGTGTAGTTTGGTGTGCCTCTTTTAAGTAGTATTTTGTTTCAAAAGATCCCGTTTCACATAACTGTCTGTGAGTTCCTAAAATCGTTCGTGCATTCGGAACTATTCTATTTGGATAACACTCTTGGTATAATCGTCTGGCTTCGAATGCATTGCCGTCAGCAAGCCCGTACAGGTAATGCATATCCGCAAACTCGACATTTGTAAAATTTACCATGATACTTATAAGTTTAAAAAGTATTACGTTTTTAAAATTTAAGTTAAGTGGAAAGCCGTGTACATAAATAAATAGCTGTCAAAACTATTTGGCATTAAATATTTCGTTATTGTCATTGTTTCCTTAACAAAGTTCATAGCCTACTTGTCAGAAACCATAGGCACATAGCGAATGCGCATTTAATGCTTTTTATTTTTTTTGTCGGAAACTGTTTGTCGGACGGTAAAAAGGCAAGATATTAGATTTGGCCCAAAATGAATAAGTATTTTAAAAATAATTTTTATCTTGAGAAAAAGCAGTGGCGTACGTAATATTTTTCCAAAATGTCTAGTTCAAACCCTTTCAGGGCGCCACTGGTTAAAAAATTTTAAAATTTTTCTACACCAAAAAATGGCTATTGATGCTTAGAGGGCATGTGTGAAAAATTCATAAAAATAGCTAGAAAGTTGTTAAAGTTATGATAGAAAAACGATTTTTTTCTTAAAACTTTAACGCCCTGCTGTTCGAAAGTTGATAGGTTAAGGATATATGTTAATTTGAACCTTTCTTCTTAAAATCACCTAAGGATCCACACTGTTAAGGATCAGCATCTTATTCTGAAACACCCTGTATATTAATTCTGCACAAATTTAAGAATTCATGCATATTTAAATCTATACATGCCGAAAAATCTTGCACGCCCATGGAGAAGGCGGTTTTGATTGATTTATTACTTGGCATCATTTAAACACAGACTATAGGAGAAAATTAAGAAATATGGAAAAAATATCGATGTGACACGACGACGCCGACGACATGCGCACAATTGTAGGTACGAGGACAAAGATACTAGTTGGAAGTGGCGAGCATGAAATATGTAGCTGAAACGATTTATAACAATAATATACTTTGTCTTCATTTTGGAACCCTCAGCTTCTTTAGCCAATCTTGGCGGCCAAAATAATTATCATCTACCATTTAAATCGATCTTTGATTATCTGATTTCCAAATCTACGGCCTTGGCTTAACCGGCATATATTTTTTTAACACAATCACAATTAAAAGGTTCGTTAAAATATTTGTAGGCAATTATATAAAATGCTATCACGGGCCCGCTTCCCAAATTGTTAATTAGGCAGCTACCTATTAAGCAGTTAAAGTTTTGGCTTCTGTTTAGAAAAAATGTCTTCAAAGGGCCGTAAATTTAAGAAGGTAGAGACTTTCGGAAAGGAGTAAATAATGGTATGTTGACAAAACAGATGCGGATGCTTTAATTGGTCACTATAATTATTTCTTTGTTTTAAACATGTGTTGGATCATTAAGATGATTATTACTTTACCGTAATAAAGTAAAGTTATTTTATTAATTGTTATAATTGTCTTAACTCAGACAGATTTGATCAAAGTCACATTGTATTATAGAAGATATTATGTATGTCTGATATAAAAAACCAATGTACTTATCTACATTCATTATGTATTATAACACTTTAAATAAATAGGTATATTTGATGGGACATAATATGATCGATATTGCTCTGGAACGCATGCATTCGTCCTGCTTTACGAACGATCCTTTATTATTATTGGTCGGGGATTCCAATATCTTATCATATAGGTACCATCATACCTTTTATTTTTAATTTGTGCGTTCTTTGTGGTTTATTTAATCGTTTTATGTTTTATTTTACTTTGTGTCTATAGGTAATTTCTAGCCCAAAAATATAAAAATATTTGGTTTGTTGATTGGTGGCGTTAATTTAAGAAATAGATCTGTTTCCTAAATACCGAGAACAGTGTTTCCTATAGCAGCTAAGTCCATTATTATTTAAAGCATCACTAAAATTAATTTAAAACTCGAATATTATGACATCTTGGATGATCTTGACGTCTATCGTAGATTTTAGCTTTGCTATACCAATGTAACGTGTTCGATTTAAAAAAATGCAAGTTGACCTTATTCTGACTTTGTGGTCAGCCTTGTATAAGTATTATACATATTATAGCTCCACAGTCCGCAAAAAACTCCAGTCAGTCAAAAAATTTAATAAAACGCCAAAATAAACTTTCATTGGACGTTTTAGTAACAGCTAACAAATGACATATTATTTTCTTTTGCTAATCCCCGGTCTATATCTATATCTATATCACTATACTATAACATATCGCAGTACATTAAAGCAATGCAACACAATTCAATACGCTTTGGCGAAAAAAAGCTATAAAACATCGCTGTTGTACTAAAGCAATTCCAGCATGTCTCTTTCCTCTTCCGTCAAATTCAAAGCAAGACAGCTACTTTGCACTTAAAGAACGGGTGCCAAGCCAGTGGCAAGAGATTGGTTCCAAGCCGACCAAAAACCGTACCCAGTACCGTTGCTGAACTATTGGTTTTTCAGTCAGGAACGTTGTTTGACTTCTACTGGTTTATCGATAACTGTTTAGGTCTTGTTACTTGTAGAATTTTGAAAGAGGCTCTTTCCTTGATTATTGTAATTCGTGTGTATTTGATTTAAAAGTTTTATGCTTCATAATTTTGGCGCCTTTTCTATTAATTTTGTTATTGATAGTGATCCTGTTTCTCTCTACTATGGGTTTGGATCGACTGAGAGCCAGCCTTTCGTTAGTTTGTGCGTCTGTAATTAGTTAGTTTGTCGATACGTCCTGAGGGTGTACCATAACCGGTCGGACTAATACCTTGTTGGGCCCTTGGTACTATTACCAAGTCTATAAGTCCCAGGTATTTCGTCTCCCGCCACGAGTTCAGGTGAACTTCATTTACCCGAAGCCTTGTTTCAGGCTTTGAAAAATGATGACCTTCGTCATGGCAGGATCTTCCAACCTACTTTTACAGCTCGATTACGTGATGCTGCATCTGGCTGACGACAATGCGCGATGATTTAAAATTCCAAGCAATTGCTGTATCGTCAGCGAAAAGATAGAGCTGCGTAAATCTATCTCGCGAAATATCAAGAGTATAAATGTTACATAACATCGAAGAGAGAGGTGAGCCGACGAGACCGCAAAACTTTTATTCTCCAAACAAGAATCTACCACCTTAATTAGTTCCCAGCTTTATCAACTTTAACAAGATACCATTGTGCCAGACCTTCTCGAATGCTTTGCTCACGTCAAGGAAAACCGCTCTCGTGTGCGCCTTTTTATTGAAACCTTTGACCTATATTCGCAGTCAATTACTAGCGTCGTCTGTCTGACTGTGCAATGTTCGACCCAAAGTCACTCAGTCGACTCAAGATTAATTCTTCGGCGATTTCCCCCATGCAGGCTGATCGGCCTATAGTTTGCCGGCGCCGTAGGGTCCTCACCTTTCTTGTATAAAGGTATGACTTTTGTATGTTTCCGGACATATGGGAAGTGGCCTTCTTTGATTATCGCCTGGAATATGCTTACTATGCTCCCTAAAGTTTTGTCTGGTAGATTTCGCAACTTCTTTAAACCGACATAACCCGGGACTTTTCTAATATTCTTTAGGGACTTTACCTCGTTTGACTTGTCGTCTTTGAGACCCTCTCATCTTGCAATGCGTCATTGGTCGGGTTTTCTCAGAATTGATCACATAGTTTGATTGCAAGCAATTCAGCTTTATCTTTGGCATCGATTGAAACAACACCGGTTTTCTGATTTTTTAGGTGGTACATAGGTTTTCGCGCGCCCCTGATCAAGGTCCTGGCCATTCTATAGATGAAATTGTCCTCTAAAGATAGACTTTAAACTTTGTGATCTCACAAGTTCGACTGTTGTTCTATCAAGAATTCCCTGATTACTCCGGCTTCCAGTACGATACGCCCTATTCTTGAACCGATTTTTGATTCTGATATGATTTTTAATTTAATCTGTTAAATACCCGGACATTCTTATGACAGATGCTTTGGCCGATGCTGCGTTGATATCATCTGTCATCTTGCTCACCGCATTGTCGGTATCAAATGAGCTATGCAGAGGTTGCAACACCTCTGTACATAATCTTCATAATGTTGTTGTACCTAGGCCAATTCGTTGAGGTGCAAGTAACAAAACCTCTACCTTTTTCTACATGCTCCTAACTCAGATCACAGATGACCGATGGCCGTGACATTTAAACAGACTGCTTGATCACAAAAATGTCTAAGATATTCGGAAGACCCACCGCAAAGCAGTGTTTGGGCTTCTTCGGCGGTAGATGGTAATGTATGCCGTCTATACGGTTGCACCACGATCGTTTGTAATTGTGCCGCCATTATTCTGCGCTAGGAAGCTCTGCATTGTAGTTTGCAATGCTGCTTCCATAGCGTCTGGCGTTGATTTTTGCTCTTGTGATGGATTAGTTTTCTTCGCATTGCCATCGCTGGCCAGTTTATCATTGTCCTGGTGTCCCCAGCGAAAGCTATCCTTCGGCGTGATGTTATTGGTGTTGTTAACCACCTTTTTGCTCAAACTGCTTTGGTGCCGTGGACAACCCATGTAATTTGCGGAGTAGTCACCTGCACAATTTGAGCACTTAGCTGCTTCCTCGCGTGGTTTGGTACACTGGTAGGAAAAGTGGTCAGCAGCACAATTCAGGGAACTGCTACTTAAACAATCAAATGCCAAGTTTAAAATTTAATTAACAAGCTGAAATTGATCGTTCGGTGACAGTACTAGGTACGGTTTTCGCTAGGGTTGGAAAATTGGAACAAACCTAATGGATTCTTTGGGCATCTCACCGCATGAAGCTGATCGCGAACAAAGCGATGTTGTCACTCTTAGTAATTTTTCAACGAATTAAACTTTATGTTTGCAATAAAATTATTCTAGTTGGATAACAAAAATTTATTGCAGAATATTAGTTTTTATATGACGTTCTTCAGGTAGTGATGAGCAAACGCAACATTAATACTGAGGCTATAACAATCTGGGCCCTGATCATAATCTATAACCGAAAAAGAAACTGTTCGCTTAAACCAAACCTATAATAACAACCATAGAGTTTCAAGTGTTTCAGAATGAACAAAAACTCAAAATTAATCACTCCATAAAAAGGCAGTGTATGCCCCAAAACAACCAATGAGAGTATGATGAATTAATAAATATTCAATGCGTTTAGAGCAAAAAGGTGGGTCAAGTAAACATCGCCAGAGAATTCTGCGCTCAAAAACACCGCTGTAAACTAAGCTTCAGCCGAGGAATCCATAATTTTAACAAGATATCTGTTAACAAGAACAATAACTCACAATTAAGTGATCATTATATCTAATTGCAACGGTCGTATCAATTCAAAAACGCAGTCAAGTCCCATCTTCTTTTTACGTCGCGGATGGTCGATGTCTGTCCCTATTTTCGAAGCCGTAACAAGCAATTTGCAAACCTCATTTAGTGACATTTCGGCATGGGCGTACAAAAACACAAATATTAACGCCCTAAAAAATTTGAAAAGTGTTTTTGTAATATAATTTGTGTTTTTGACATTGTCGCTAGATCATAGAATAAGTAACAATCAGAAGAATAACAGAAAGATAGATCCGATGCCGGCTGCTATGTCCTTGGTCGCGGGTGTATTATGAAAAATAGCATTAGTTGGAAGTAAGACATCAGCGTTCATGCCTTCATGATAGTCTCCAGTCCGTTTTGATTTAAATGCTAGTAAGCCGCGATAGACAAATCCATTTTTGCTACCAATCTGAGTAATTATTAATCTTTTACCTTTTCCCGAGGGTTCTTTTATTCCAGTGGACCTTCCTTCCATGACAGCTTTTTATATGTTTATCTTGCCATATTTTACCAACTGTATAACCTTCATTTAACCATGTTTTGTCCATATAATAGATATTCCTGTTTTCCCTTCCAGTCTGTCTAACTGCCCTCAAATAACGTCGTTGCCAGCAGATGATTTTGTCTTTCTCTATTAAAACTAATTTTCTGTTTTTTGTTTAAAGTTTTCCATAGTTTCTTCTTACCCATGGGCAGAATGAAATCATCCTTTTTTATTTCAGACATTATTTTGTCCAAGGTTATTTCCTTTTTGAAGTAAGGCTAGTGTATGATTCTTCTGATGGCGGTTTTTTTATCCTTATTTATTACAGTTTCGTTTCTTCCTGTACTTCTCTGTGGTGACCTGATCGGGCAACGTTTATCCTCGTGCACAAGTCGGTATATTGTTGACTGTCCGACTCCAGTCATTTTCGAACACATTTCAACTGTTTTTGCAACTCCGAATGGTATATTAAATAATAATTGGACTACGCCTATGGAATAAAGCGAAGACCACTGGGTTTTATAGTTCAATAATGATTTATTACTCTCTCGCATTAAGAAATAGACTATAACAGTACGATAAAAATAATTTAATTACCAATTACTTTTATAAATAATTTAATTACTTTTTAGTAATTGAACTACCTACCCTAAAAATAAGTGCGAAATATGTTAAAATTTACTGTGCCCATTTAAAAAAATTGACATAAAAACGGTATATCATATATGACGAGGTAATGTTTCTTTAAGGAAGTAGCAAAAAATCAGGCAAAATATTATGAAACTATCAAACTACCCAAAATACTGTTGACTTTGCAGCTTCTATGATCTCTTGTGTAAATATCTATTTCGTTCTTTGTTCGATAGGTTTGTTATCGATATTTTGATATAAATATTTGTGTTTTTTGATTAGCTTTACTTATTATATTGTCACAATACTAGCGACAATCAATTACATGGGTATATAAAATAGATATTAATACTTTATATTTAGTTCGGCACTCGATATTCTTTTGAAGCTTTGACATGCGTTCGACATTGATTTGTTTACTTCGAATGCAGCTTGGATTTAAATATGGTATAGTATACCAAATTAAGAATCCACCAACTTTGTTATTATTTAAGATACAAAATTGTTTAAATTAGCATAGTAGTAGCACAGAACATAATACTTATTTAAGAGAGAACAACAATCGTTTTGTGTATTAAGTGTATCTTCTTCTACATCAACCTTTGTCCATCCAGTCGTGGATGTAGGTCTCTCCCAATTATTTTCATCTTTCTCTATCATTTGCCACTCTCATCTATTGTTTTCCTGCCACTGCTCTTATGTTGTCCACCCATCTTTTTTGAGATCTTCCCGTGCTTCGTGTCGTCTCCCTTGGTCTTCATTCTAATATTCTTCGTGTCCATATGTTGTCATCGTATCTGGCTATGTGGCCAGCCCATCGCCATTTCATCTTTGCTATCTCCTCCACGATGTCCCTGACTTTAGTTTTACGTCTCGGTGTTTCTAATTTTGTCCCTTAGTGATATTCCAAGCATGTTTCATTCCATTACCCTTTGGGTTGTCTCTAATTTTTTAGCCGACTTTTTGGTGAGGGACATGGTCTCTACTCCGTAGGTACACACCGGTGTTATGCAAATGTCATATACTTTTATTTTTAGATTTATGGGAATAGAATTATTTTTCAAGATGTAAGTAAGTTTACCGAAGGCGGCCCATGCTAGCTGTGTTCTTCTTTTTATTTCGGCGTCCCGGTTTGAGTTTCCCAGTCTGATGTCGTGACCCAAGTATACATAATGCTCGACGTTTTCTATCCTGTGGTTCTGTATTGTTATATTTATCTGTTCCTGTCTCATTATTTTTGTTTTATCATAGTTCATTTTTAGACCTACTGTTGTGGATACATCATTTAGTTGTTGTAGCATTTCGTTTAGTTCTTGTAGATTGTTTGCTATTAAGATTATGTCATCAGCAAATCTTAGATGGTTTAAGTATACTTTGTCGATGATGATGCCTTTGGTGTCCCATTTTAATTTTTTAAAAATGTCTTCTAGTACAAGGGTGAATAGTTTGGGCGATATAGTGTCTCATTGTCTTACTCCCCTATGTAGTCTTATATGGTTTGTTTTTGTCTCGTCGTCCATTTTTGTTTGTATGGTAGCGTTTTCGTATATGTTCTTTATGATGCTCGTGTATCTTGAATCAATTCTTGCGTTGTCTAAGGATTCTAACTAACACTGTCCATATTTCGACGGAGTCGAATGCTTTCTGGAAATCTACAAAAGCCACATGGAGCGGTACGTTGTACTCGGTGCACTTCTCTATTAGTGTTCTTACTGTGTGTATTAAGTGTATAATCTTCAAAAATTACTAAATAGCAGAGCGCTTTTGGCCATAGTCCATCTTCAGTGCTTCCTTAAAAGCGAGGAATCTAATTTGTATGAAATATTAATTTGAAAATGTCGTTTCTCGAGAATTAATTATAAAGTTGTGTGAAAACAGTTAAATGTTGGCTATTTTTTGTTGAAAAGTTGTTCTGAGAAATAGTATAAAAATGTATTTTGGTCTTTACTGACTTTGTCAGGAAACAGGAACACTTTATTGATAAATTATCTTTTTTCATTAAGTGGGTCATGAACACCACAATGTAAAAACTAATTACATAAAACAATTAACACGTAAAATTGTAAATGACGAACAAGTGGGACGAACCACTTTCAAATTTCAGTCAGTAACTATCATTTTTCCCTTTTCTGTTTCATTTTTCCGTTCCACGTGAGAACGTGGTTTCGAGTCGAAATTTGACGGTTATTTAAGTTAAGAAGATTAGATCTGTTCTGACATTAGAATGACATTGTTGACGTTGTTGAGAATAAAGAGCGGACAATTTAAAAATTGTTAAGGTTGGAAGATATTCAAATTTTAAAAGATAATTTAGAAGGCGTCTTTATAAGAGAATATATCTTCTGTTTAGGTTACCTTGTGTGTTTAAATAAAGGCAATTGTCTAGTAATTCCTTATTGATTTCTATGTCCTCCATAAAATCGAGTCTATTGAAATTTTTGGGAGATAGGTATGTCATGAATAATCTTTGAATTAGGAAGGACTTAAAGCATGATTTGAAGATTATTCCCTTAATACACAAAACGATTGTTGTTCCCTCTTAATTCAAAAAAGTATACACAGCCCCACCTTATCAATATACTTATTTATTTTTTATATTCATCTGAAGACAACTAGAGATGTTTAGCAGTTGAAACGTTGTGAGAAAAATAAATAATGACATTGGAAGTCCAAAACCCGTTTATTATTCATATACTTATATTTTCTTAACAAAAAATCAAAATGCGCAAAGTCGGCGCGTCATCAAATTCCTTGTGTTTATCATAGAATCTTATCGGCTACATAAGTTTCGCCCTTATATGGGCATCATCAGACGTAAAAGTGTTTAATATTAAATTTCTGAGAGAAAACCTAAAAAATTTCCTTTCCCCAACATTCAAAACAAAAAATTAAAATTGAAAAGAAAACACACACGTAGTGAATATTACAGATGAAAACAAGAAAATAACCTAAGAATTTTCAGTAGGATGAGGGATTGGGTGGTAATATTATGGTGTAAATAAATAATAGGTCACGTTCTAAAATCCTGCCATATCAAAATTGTCGTATTGTGTGCATGAAAAATTTCAAAAGTTCAAAATTAAAAACGTTGTTAATACAGGTAAGGATGGGAGTCTTTTGCTTCAGTAATTTCTATCAGCTTTTTATATTTTTAGGTAATAAGAATTGATGCTTTGATTCTTGGAAACGGTTTGCAAATACTGATTTCCTCATGATCATCATAACTCAGCCTTGTCTCGTCCACTGCTGGACATAGGCCTCTCTCAACCTAATCCATCCTGCTCGGTCTTGTGCATCTTGGATCCAATTTGTAGATATCCTCTTGATATCATCTGCTCATCGAGTGGGCGGTCTACCCCTGCTTCTATGTGCAGCATCTCTAGGTCGCCACTCCAATATCTTCTTCGTCTATCTATCATCTGTCATTCTTGCGACGTGGCCCGCCTGAACCTGAACTAACCTGAACTAACCTGAACTAACCTGCTTCTATGTGCAGCATCTCTAGGTCGCCACTCCAATATCTTCTTCGTCTATCTATCATCTGTCATTCTTGCGACGTGGCCCGCCCAGTTCCACTTTAGGTGTGTTATTCTTTCAACAGCATCCACAACTTTCGTTCTCCTATGGATCTCTTCGTTGCGGATTCGGTCTCGCAATGTCACCCCCAACATAGCTCTTTCCATGGCTCGTTGGGTAGCTCTTATTTTGTTGATAGTTTTTTGTGTCAATGTTAATGTTTCTGAGCCGTATGTCAGTACTGGGAGGATGCACTGGTCGAAAACCTTACGCTTGAGGGACAGAACTAGAAGTACAAAAAATTGTTGCACTGTGACTGTCGCAGTGCAAACTTCGTTTGTCCTGTGTCATGTAAGAACTTTGAATGCCTATATCAGATATACAGTTGATAACAAATTTTCTCTAAACTTTTCTATCTTTATAATGGAATATGTATTTTTAATAGTGTTTATGCAGTGGCGTATTTAGGATTGTGACACGGGGGGGGGGGGGTCCACTTGTCGTTCTTAAAAAAATGCGCCGCATGCAAAATTTTTTTAGGTGCTACGCCCTTTTTTGGACTGTCTAAACTTACAAATTTTACGTTTTGATAGCCCGGCTCAAAAAAAACGTAGAAATAAAGCAATTTTTAAATATTAACGCCAATATTTGCATGAGAAATATTAGTTTTTTGAAGGTATGTATAACGGTATACTATTTTACTCACCTGAATTAGAAAACACGGAACAAAAAATAAAATTTAACAATAATTATTAAACTAAAAGACTGGAAATTCCCAAACATCTGGAAAATTTGAAATAATGTTTCATGTTATTTATTGCAAATAAATGAATGTGAATTGCAGTTTTCTTTACTACTGAGTTCACGGGGGAGGGGGGTGTCCAGACCCCCCGGACCCCCCCCCCTAAATACGCCACTGTGTTTATGTATCAAACATTAATGTGCGCAGCGTCCTTGATATAAATTAGGGATTGGTATTCTTATACTTAAAATTATTAATTTTTAAATTTCTACTTTTAGGGCCCCTGTAAAGAAGAACTTCAGAGATAAATAATCATCATATTTTGTATAAGTATTCATATTTATTGCTTAATAATAGTTTATAATTTTTTTAATAAATAAGTTCTTGATATTGAATGATACATTATTCCATTTTATATAATTTCAGGAATATTACAAAAAAATTTTCTTTGAAATATTTCACAAATGCAATAATGAAATGTTTCAGGAACATAAAATGAAATATTTCTTTTATGGGACATTTTTGGATTTCAGAAACATTTCACCAATATATCATAAATGTTTCGGAATATTTAAAATCTTTTGGAAAAACTACTACGAAATACTTCTAAAACATGATTGTGCTGTGTGGATAATTGCTCCAGAAATGGATTCAAAATATTGTCTCTATACCGCTGTGTTGTAACTTTGTCATGAAAAAAAATAGGACCAACAGTTCTTCTTTGGGAACAAGTCAAGCAGATACCAATTTTTTGAGGGTGCTATGTGGGCACAACAAAAAAATGGCGATTTTTACTACTCCACATATGTGTATTCTCAGAATTCATATAACCGGTGAGGTAGAACCAGGCTTCATCAGAAAAAAATGTCAGGTCTAATAAATCATTTATTTTCAATAAATTTTGGGTAAACCACTTGTACTATACAGGGTGTTTCAGAATAAGATGCTGATCCTTAACGGTGTGAATCCTTAGGTGATTTTAAGAAGAAAAGTTCAAATTAACATATATCCTTAACCTATCAACTTTCGAACTACAGGGCGTTAAAGTTTTAGGAAAAAAATCGTTTTTCTCTCATAACTTTAACAACTTTATAGCTATTTTTATGAATTTTTCACACATGCCCTCTTAGCATCAATAGCCATTTTTTGGCGTAGAAAAATTTTAAAATTTTTTAACCAGTGGCGTCCTGAAAGGGTTTGGACTAGACATTTTGAAAAAATATTATGTACGCCTCTGCTTTTTCTCAAGATAAAAATTATTTTTAAAATACTCATTCATTTTAGGCCAAATTTAATATCTAGCCTTTTTATCGTCCGATAAAGAGTTTCCGACAAAAAAAATAAAACCATTAAATGCGCATTGGCTATGTGCCTATGGTTTATTTTTTAACATTAAATTAAAACAACTAACATTAAATAACGTGTGAACAAAAACGAAAATAATTTAGATTAGCTGTTGAAAGTGGCCACCACCTGCAAGAATGCATGCTTCAGCTCTTCTCCTCATTGAGTCTCGTACCCTTTGAAAAATTCCTGGAGTATTCCTGATAGTGTCGAAACAAACTATTATGCGGTTTCTCAACTCCTCTTCAGTATTTATTGGGATGCTGTAAACCAACGTTTTCAGATGTCCCCACAGGAAAAAATCTAGACTGTTTAGATCAGGGGATCTAGGTTGCTACGATTGTGTTCCTCTGCGCCCTATCCATCGATTACTATAATGTTGATTTAAAAACTCTCGTGCTAAGAGACTGAAATGGGCAGGTGCACCATCGTGCATAAACCACATACGATGTCGGGTTAAAATAGGGACGTCATCTAGCAAATTTGGTAAAGTGTGTTCAAGAAATTGGCGATAATTGATTTCGTTCATTCTGCCTGGTAAAAAATAAGGTCCAATTAAATAATGACCAATAATTCCAGCCCAAACATTTACAGAAAATTGCTCTTGGTGGTGGGATTCCGTAATGGCATGTGGGTTTTCTTCTGCCCAGAAGTGATTGTTATAAAAATTTTGTATGGCGTTCCTGGAAAAATTAGCTTCGTCCGTGAACAAAATTCTGGCATCAAATTGGGAATTTTCGGTACCTAACCATTTGAATAAACTATTGGCAGAAACTGATGCGTATCTAATAGAAAATCCCTAGGAAGTAGGGCCTGGACCCGTTGAATATGGTACGGATATAACAAATAACTTTGAAGAATTCTCCAGACTAGAACATGAGTAATATTTAAAATATACCCAATTTTTCTGGTACTTATATTAGGGTTTTGTTCCACTAAATTTAAAACAGCTTCTTCGGTTTCCGGTGTTCGTGTAGTTTGGTGTGCCCCTTTTAAGTAGTTTTTTATTTCAAAAGATCCCGTTTCACATAACTTTCTGTGAGTTCCTGAAATCGTTCGTGCATCCGGAACTATTCTATTTGGATAATGCTCTTGGTATAATCGTCTGGCTTCGAATGCATTGCCGTCGGCAAGCCCGTACAGGTAATGCATATCCGCAAACTCGACATTTGTAAAATTTACCATGATACTTATACGTTTAAAAAGTATTACGTTTTTAAAATTTAAGTTAAGTGGAAAGCCGTGTACATAAATAAATAGCTGTCAAAACTATTTGGCATTAAATATTTCGTTATTGTCATTGTTTCCTTAACGAAGTTTATAGCCTACTTGTCAGAAACCATATATAGGCACATAGTGAATGCGCAAAGGCAAGATATTAAATTTGGCCTAAAATGAATGAGTATTTTAAAAATAATTTTTATCTTGAGAAAAAGCAGTGGCGTACATAATATTTTTCCAAAATGTCTAGTCCAAACCCTTTCAGGACGCCACTGGTTAAAAAAATTTAAAATTTTTCTACACCAAAAAATGGATATTGATGCTTAGAGGGCATGTGTGAAAAATTCATAAAAATAGCTATAAAGTTGTTAAAGTTATGATAGAAAAACGATTTTTTTCTTAAAACTTTAACGCCCTGTAGTTCGAAAGTTGATAGGTTAATTTGAACTTTTCTTCTTAAAATCACCTAAGGATTCACACCGTTAAGGATCAGCATCTTATTCTGAAACACTCCGTATAAAGGAAACAAATTGAACTGTTTTTTAAGAATAGTCCTGCAGATTTCATAAGATCTTTCCACTTCTTGAGACAGCATTTTGTATTTTGCATTATTTCACGAACGTTTGCAACAAGTTCCACTGTTAATTCTTAGAGATGGTCTTCCAGCTCCTTTTTTATATTGTATAGAACCTATGAAAATAAATTTCTCGTAATATTTGATAAGCATGATGAATTTAAATGATGTATTGATAATGCTTACACCCAACAGGTATTAAGCTCTACCGCTAGGCAGTACGGCCTAAGATGCAAAGCACACTTTGATGGTAATATCGCACGGTTGAAGTTGGTAGCTTCATTGTCGAATTTATATGCATTTATAAAAATTAGAAGTGGGTATACCTACGCCATTGCCTTTTCATATTTACTTCTCGATCTGGCCCATCTCTTTTCAGCTTTCCGGTTGCAATCTGGCAAAAAATTCTGCCAATAAATTGGAATTCTCAGAATTCGATCAAACCCATAACAAATAATGAGGCGAATCAGTGAGTGAATAATGGGTCCACTCGCGACAAGTTGTCACAGCAATGGATTTCGTATGAAAGTTGAATAGTTTGTCTGCTAACAATGTTAAACGATGTACGGGGATATTGGAAGATGACGAATAGCTAGACGGGGCCAATTAAAAAGTTTTGTTTGACAGACTGAATTAAGTTGCCATATAATTTTAATTATGATAGTATTTTAAATACACAGGGTGTCTGTTACTTAATGGTACACATAGCAAAACCACACATCTCTTATGTAAAAGTCTTGGGTAGTATCTAACCTTTCTATCTTACCTTCAACCATAAATTCGTGTTCATAGTAACCGAGAAAAATTTTATTACGCAACACAGATGTGAGCAAGACAACTCTAGTACAAAACCGTGAAGATCTAAAAAACTGAGCGAGGAAGATATTTATGTTACTATTAAATACTTAAATATACAAAGTGTAATAAGTTCTTTCGCAACAAGCTGGCGAAAATAAAAGAAGACACAGTGGAATACTATTAATTCGTTTATTAGAAATGATCCCTGTTAAGACAGTGTAAATGAATTGGTGAAATAAAATGAATACCTATGTTAGAAAGCAAATAAATGTGGAAAGCCTCAATGCAGGGCATAATAAAATCCATAAAACAGTAAAACAAATAGTTATCCTATTAGAGTCTCGATATAGTGAACTAATTAATGAACGGCTTTATCACTCCACCGAGGTTCTTTACTATTTAAAGGTCAGATAAAAATATACAACATTGATACTTTCGTATTTGTTACTGAGTAACTGAATATTTTAAGCTACATAGAAGGTAAAAACCTATTTTAATAATAAAATGAAATGAAATACGTATGTATCCTAATAAATGTAGTACAAATATGTACATATTATGTACATTGTACTTATGTACATTGTACTTATGTACATTGTACTTATGTACATTGTACTTATGTACATTGTACTTATGTACATTGTACTTATGTACATTGTACTTATGTACATTGTACTTATGTACATTGTACTTATGTACATTGTACTTATGTACATTGTACTTATGTACATTATTGTACATTGTACTTATGTATGTACAAATGTGTAGGTATGTAGATATGTAAGAGAAAATTAAAAAAAACAAACTTAAAATAGTTAGTTTGTAGGATGAAAAAAATCTGTTAATTTACTTTTCTTTGTTGGGATAGTGTGAATTTTTCTAATTAATTTAGCTCTAATGTCTTGAAGAGCAACTACACTAGAATATTCCAGTTCATTTGAATTTTCTTCAGCCCATTGAATAACAGTATTTAAAGAGTGCAATGCTTCACCAGTGGAAATCAATTTCTCTGTTATAATGGGATCTTGTTCTTCATCGACCATTAGGCCCAAGTCCCTAGAAGAGTAGACAAAGTTTAAAGAAGTATTTTAGACTTGCAGTTTCAAGTTGTTTTTTACATAACTTCTTTTAGCCTTACTGCCTATATACAGTAATTTAGATTTTGTAGAGTTTAAAATTAAATTATGTTCCTCTAAAAGTGATCTGATATTTTCCAGATCATGAGTAATATCGTGAGTCGCTTGAACTATATCTGACACATGAAAAGAATGATAAAGCTGTGTATCATCAGCATAAGCCTGTGTTCTACAGTAAGTTGTTGAGGTTATTATATCAATAGTATAAATTATAAACAATAGAGGTGACAATACAGAGCCCTGAGACTAATAGCTTTGTGTTTCTATACTGATGGAAGTTTACTGGGTTGCATTCTAAAGGATTTTGTTTTGAGCTTCATGCTAAATCTTTATCGGAATTTGGTATATTTTATGTTATTGAACATTAAAGATCTGACTGTAGATAATCAATATATGATTTTTTATTGCATGTAAGTGTTTTAGGAAGCATTCTCACCACGAAAGTTAAATTTAAATTATTTTTAAATGGAAATATGCAATTGAACTACAAATGCAACGTTTTAGCCACTCATTAATGAAGTCAAAGTATCGAAGTTTAATTAAAACAATAATAATACTATATTACTTATTATAACAAAAAGTCATTATGATCCGAAGCACGAGGTCCCCATGAAAAAGAATGCGGATAAAAACGTGCAATATTGCTGATTTGACTAGCACACATTTCATTAAAGAGCATTTAAATATATATTTATATTACACTACGTATATAATTATTATTAGACTATGCAAGAGTATTAAAATACAGCTATATTACAAAATTATTTAAATTTTTATCAGATTAATCTAGTATTTAATCTCGTATTTAATGAAGAAATAATTATGAGTTCTGTCGTGGAATATCCTAATCAATTATAATTTAATCTAATTATCAATCTATCAAATCAAAATATATTGTGTGCTGTGCATCCGAGAAGCATCAGGCGTATGCTAATTGTTCGTTATTAGCGTAGCATTGTAAATGCTTTCAGATGAATGTGTGCACGCGTTACGCGTTGTAATTCTTTTCATGTTTATAAATTTAGAGACGTCTCAAGCGAGCTCTTGCGTTTAGTTTATTTTAGTTTCCTATAATTCTGTATTTTCTTAAAAAAAAAAATAATTTAGAAAAGTTGTCCGCACGTCTATGACACGCTGCTTAAAACTCCATGTTTATCGCTTTTATTCCCAATTTCTCTTCATGTGTCGTAGGTGGTGCTGGCCTCGTGCGGCGCGGCGCGGCTATACCTACAGTTATTTGAAATATCCAACTCTTCGTCATTTTAACTATAAAATTTCAATTTGGAATTAGAACAATGAAGCAAGTATCTGCTGAACCAGTATATGCCTATCTAGTGTTCCTTGATTTTTTGACACTTGGTGGTAGGTACTGTCAAAAATACCAGGTGAAACTGTGGAATAAAGACAAAAATATTAAATCAAACCCAATAAAATTAAAATAATTATGTACGAAAAAAACAATATAACATCGAATACCGGTTTATAGGTATCTACCTACATTAAATAAAGTATAAAAATTGAACAATAAACTGGTTGTGCTCAAACTCAATGCACGAAGACCAGCAGAGAGAAATATTAAAAGTAACTTTTCAATTAAAAATAACGACGATAAAATTCCATTTTCAACCAAATAAATTATTTCATAAATTGAATAACACGAAACATCTAGAATATCCTTCAAAGTTCATAATTAAGTTATAACAATTTAAGGCTCATTTTTATTTGACATTAAATGAGTGTAAACTCTCGAAACGGGAATTACAATAACAACAAAAATGCTGAAATTAAATAAAGGTAACTGAAGCGGACCATAAGCGTCAAGCTAAAGTTTAAGCTTGTAAATACATCGAAAGTTCAGTGTTCAGCTGGTCTACTACTAGGTAGTTAGGGACAACTGAAGCTTATTGGCTGATTTGTGTAATAATGTGCTTAAACGCTGGGAGGAGCCATCGCTCCGCCTTTTCAAAAGCTCCCGCCTCCCGCGGAATTCCCCCGAAGATAACTACTTTCAGTTATTTGGTCAGTTCTGCTTAAGCACCTTGGCGTTGTTGTAGTCGGTAAAAAAGATAATTAAAAAAAAAACATAAAGGTGTTGGACGTGGCCGACAAAACAGTAAACATGTGATTGTGCTACTACGCTGGTGGTAATTTTTATGTTTAGAGTAAAAAACTTATGCTTAGAAAACAGTCGACAAGTGCTCAAATAATGACTATCCAAAACCTGGACAGCTTGGACGCTAAAAACGGGGAAACTATGCAAAACATTAATAGTGACAATGTAACCAATCAACAGCCATTGACTAGTAAAAACGGACATATTAGTTTTAGTGTAGCATCTTTATTAGCTGATACAAGGCCTACGAGATCTGCATCACCGGCCTCTCAAAGTTCCTCAACGATACCACCCTCCAGTCCTGCACATCCATCTTCTGATGATGAATATGATTCTAACCAGGAAGAAGAAGATTCGATAGTAGACGTAGAAGATCTAAATCATGATCAAAAATCCTCGGATTGTCCCGTTAAGGATGAGGACCAAATTTTAGATAGAGAAAGACAAAAAGAGTTTTCAAAAGATACCATCCTTAGCCATGGGCCTATTAGGCCAACACCTTTTTCGGCATTGGCTGCTGTATACCAAGCGGCTCACCAAAACTGGCCTCCTCAAGGTCTTATGAACCCTTTCGGTGGAGCGGGGCCTGTGTTTCAAGGGTCTACGCCGTTTGGAATGTCCAACATTAGCTCAGGTATTTATTATAATAAATAATAAATTAGTATTGCTTTGGGATATGATTCAGTGATATATAAATTACGTATAATACCTATTAGGTACTAATTATTTAGTTGCGGCTTATCACATACCGAAATATTATGTCAATATCTGATTCATGAAACTCCTTTCTGATTTGTGCAGTTCAATGTGCATAGCAATAAATTTATTATCCTAAGGAGTAATTAAAATAGCTTCTTCTGTCATGAAGCCCGAGTCAATTTACCGTCGCTTCTTAAACTTACAATTTAACTTTATTTTAATTAAATACCTAACCTACTGCACTATATTCTAATTTGATCGTTTAGGTTAGGTTAGATTACGTACGGATATTTAGTAGGTGTGCATAATAATATAATGTATCTTTTAGTTTATACCTATTTCCTTAATATAGTGGGTTACCACTGGATATGTCTAATTATTGGGGTTGGTGCCAAGAATAAGTTTATTTTTTTATATTGACATTGCTAATAGCAAACCATACTTGCATTTCGAAAGGTAACTAGGTATATCAGCCACTTGTGTTTATTCAGTGGTCCTTTTTCGTCCTGGTATGCGGTCTGTCTTTATAGAAGGTTGCTTGATTGCGCTGTGTGACATACCCACCTCTTTATTTTATTCTATGTTTAAGCACATTTTTTGATAATACTTATTTTCTTGCCAATACCATTCTTCCCCTTTGTTTCACGACGGGCTTTAGTGCTTGTTTACTCTCATGTGCCTAAGTATCTTCCAATTTGGGTATTATAAAATTAATTATATTATAACAATGGTTTTAAGCATATATATATTAGTACTATATGGCGCCTTGCCCATTTAACCAATGTAAACGTAGTGAAGCCGAGGTTCCTTGTTCCGTCAGGATCATTTCGCGCAGTGCGCATGCGCGAGAAAAAGAAAATAGACTTTTGTTTTAACGAAGAAAAAATGAGGTTATCACATTTGACTTTGACAATTGGACCGAAATTTGTAAACAAACATTAAAGCTGGATTTATAAAATCGAAAAGTTGGCGAGGTTGAGGTTCAGTTGGTGTTGGAAATAGAAGTTTAATTTAAACTAAAGGAAACACTCAGTTCCATTTATACACTCGTTCATGTTGTTCATGAAAAGCTCATGTAAGGTTCGAAAACTTTCCGGGTAGTTCGAGATAACCAATTTTTATGCTCGGAGTTCGGAATATGTAACCTCACAAACTTGATCATAACTAAAACCTCACCAACTTTTCGAGTTTATAAATCAAGCTTAAAGTTCTTGATTTGTTAAAGATTTTGTATATTATTTCGATTGAGAAAAGAAAAATAACGCAGGTAAACCTATTAATAAAACTTTTATTAGATATTTTACAATTATTCGTAGAGTTTAACAAGTAAAATAATAGGTTTTTGTAGGATTCTTTCAAGTACATGCAATTTTCGGTAAAAATAGGTAGGTACAGGTACCTAAGTATATCAACAGCAACAAAGGCAAATAATCTTTAGGAAATGGACTACCTAGTTATTGTTCCCTCACGAAATTTACGTAGGTAAGTTAAAAGGAAGAAACATCCGGTCTAGGTACATACCTGTAAAACGGTAAATCTTTGTTTAAGTTTTTACGCCTGTTTAAAGTAATGTAAAATATTCTGTTTTGCCTCGGCATCGTCACAATTATCACACTTCATACACACAATCAAAATTTGCAGAAAAGTAAAGAAAAAATCAACTCGATGAAGCGAACTGTCAAACAAATTAACATTTGCTAAAGATTTCGAGGTTATGTCGAATAAAAATGAGACGTTGTCACGTTGTCACCTTCCAGTTATATAAAATTGTTATTTAACGCGTTTTAATTTAGAAATGGAAACAAATAATTTGAAAGCACTTGGAAGTACAGACTTAATGATTAGTTTACAATTTTTTAGCAAGATTTTTGGTAATTTTATCATTGCTCTAATTTTCTAAGGCACACTCTTCTGCCCTGTTCTAAAGAAATAAAAGTACATTTGGCAATACCCTAACGGCGCATGCGCACAAGTCGAAATGACCCTAGATCTTCTATCTCTGTTCTTGCTTCAAGATATTCAGGGTAATAGCCATATAGTACTAATATATATATGGTTTTAAGACTCCATCATCGTAATCCCTGATCGGCACGCAACCGACCATACAGCACTGTAAATTAATCGGGGTTTCTTGCGCACGGCTATGAACGAATTTCGAAGACAACTGGTAAATTATTTAGCATTGGTTGAAAGGATATTGAAAGACAACTCTATGTATGCGAGTTTTAACATGTTGTAGATTTTTCTATTCGGCTTTCATTTTCGAAATGTATGCAGTAATATATTTATCGCTGTTAGAATTGCAACTTTATGCATGATTTCTCCACATGTAAATCCTTAATAAAAATTCTGCAACATGATAAAACTCGCATATGGAGTTGTCTTTCAATTTCCTTTCAACCAAAGCTAAATAGTTTACCAGTTTTCTCGAAATTCGTTCATTGCTGATCGCAATAAACCCCATTTAATTTACATTGCTGTATGGTTGGTTGCGTGACGGTCAGGGCTTGCGGTGATGGACTCTTAATAGGGTTTGAGTCTAGCGACAAAAAATGAAATCACTATGTGACAACATATAGATAAGAACACACAAATAAAGTCATTTAACTTAAAATAATAGTTGATTATTAATATTATATTGAATATCGTACTTTTTAATCACGTGACTGCAAACGCGTGACGTCACTTATAGTCATCAACCTGTCAATATTGTTATAAAAAAGTAACCTCTATTTTTCTGAGATTGTGTTCTGTGTAAAGTTCTTCTTTTATTGTGATTTGGTAAAGTGTAAAGTGTGCTAGATAGAGACAAAAGATATTTGTAGAGTTGTTTATTGATGTCAAAGCCGAGGTTCTGTCAACTTTAATTTGTTTTTAAACGTTTTTCTGCCTTGAAATTCAATTTAATCCTTAAAACTGTTCGTTTCAGAGCCGTATTTATCGTACTTTCGTGTTGGCGGTATAAGTAATTATGGATATTTGTTATTATTATGAAGTCCGAACGTTAGGCACGAAAATTTTGACGTTTATGAAGTTAGACTTTGTTCTGATTTTTTGAGCCTCGTAATGACGTACCTGCAAAGAACCACCGTACTATGGTATATACAATATTTATTTTTGTTCAGTCTTAACTGGATAATCTTAAGCCAAGACAATCATTTCTTATATGAAACAACGACGACTGTCTTAATTGAACAATTTTGAAATTAAATATTCTTTACTGAAGTTCTATCTTAAAAGAGAAATTAATTCTTAATTTATGAATATGAATATTGTCTTGGATGAAACCTATGAATTTCTTCCGGTGTATAAAAATAAACAAGAATATAATATGCTATAATAGTAAACAACATATTTTCTTCGTTGATTGATTAGATATCTTTGTTTTTTCTATCATTGTTATAGGTTTATTTTTTCTGCGAATTTTCTTCTTCAGTGTTTGTAATTAGACAGCAGGGTAATTTTTACAATTTAGTCAAATATCGTCTTGACAGAAATGCTACGGATTTGAAATTTATTTTACCTTCCTGCGTATTTAATTTTTAACACTTTTTAACAAGAATGTTCTCTAAACACCTTTCTAGTGGTATTTTGGTATAGTTTTCTTACTATTAAGCAATAATCTTAATAAATAACAATTTACTTTATTTCTGGATATCTAATAATTGATAAGCCTACAAGATCTTCTTTGGAATCTTTACGTTAGGTAAAAACCTATGGCCGGAGCTTTAAATTGTGATGTCTCGTACGTGCGTGCTTCCTCTAAGTTTTTGAGCTGCTTGCTTTGGTGCCTCTTTCCCATCCCTTGGATAATGCTTCTCTACTGTTTCCAAAGGAAGCCAGTCTTTAAGTAGTTTGTATGTTGCGTTTGGTCTAGTTCTAGTATGTAAGTTTGTTATCAGTTCGTTTACCGATACATCCGCTCGTTAGTAGTGATCACTTAAAATTTTCAAAAAGAACTTGTTAATCGTTAATCGTCTGTACTTTGTTATGGAGAACTCGTATACCTAGGGGCATTTGCTATCATCTTTAATGTCCTATTTTGAATTACCTGAAACTCATTCAGCTCGGGCTTACTTATTTTGCACCATGATGTCTCTCCGAAGGTAAGCACCGACCTGACCAGGACCTTGTAAAGGTTAACTTTGGTTCTATTAATAAGTCTACTCCGCCTGTGAAGCAACACAGCGAAATATAACGCTATTTATTGAATTTAACCCTCAGTTTAGTCTTTGGTCGAAGATAAGTCCCAGGTACTTCACCTCCTGGCACTAGTGAACCTGGATCTATTGGTGCGAAGCCTTATTTCAGGTTTCTGGCACGACTTTTCGAAAAATAAATAGACTTTGTTTTGGTGGAATCCAAACGAATCTTTCAATTCGAACGCCATTCCTCCAGGCGGTTTACATAGTGTTGCATGCGTATGGCGACTAGCCACGGCTGTTTAGAACTCGAAGTTATAAGCGAACAGATAGAGCTGATTCTGTATATCTCACGGAATGTCATGAGTGTAAATGTTGTGCAACATTGGAGACAGAGGTGAGCCTTGCGGCACTCCGCCACAATACGTTAAATTGAAGAAATCGCTTCCTCCGAGGAGACTGCATTACGTCGGTTCTCTAAGAATGGGCCTACGATCTTGACTAGATAGTTTGGAGCACCGAGCCTTTTCAACTTTAATGGAAGACCGTTGTGCCAGACTTTACCGAAAGCTTTAGAAACGTCAATGAAAGCCGCCCGCGTGTGCGCCTTTCCGTTAAATTCTGGGCCATGTTCGGCACGAAGGCCGAACTGTTCGTCGGGCAAAATATTGTTATTTATAACAAAATCGTTTATATAAGACAGGATTATTTTATTGGATTACCTTACCCAGGCCTGAAAACAGGCTTATAGGTCGGTAGCTAACCGGTGCCGAAGAATCCTTTCGCGTGTTTCCAGGCGCACGGGGAATGGCCTTCTTTAATAATATCCTGGGATGAAGAGGCTGTAAAATGTGCATATTGCGGAGTGAGCACCTCAACAATTTGCCAGCAAAACAACATGCAGTAATTTGGCAGGCGATGGCAATGCGAATAAAAACGCTACGCAGGGTGCGAAGCCAGTGCCAAATGCACTGGAGGCGGCACTGCAATCAACAATGCAGAATTTCTCTTTTATGTATATTTGGCTCTACTGGTGGTCCAGATACTGCGCTGTTTACCCGATTTAAGAAACTGTGGCCAACTGTTAATCACACTGATTATACGTCAGCTCTACTAAGCCAATTACGAGAAAAGATTTGGGAGTATCTACCACGTGCCCTTCAAAAACAGCATTCTGGAGATAATTGTCAAGAACTCCTACGTATGTCTTTTTTAATTTTTGGTGGAGGAAGTGGCAGTGAAACAATTCGAGCTCCTGGGCCAATACATCATCCGAGATGGATGGCGAAGGCTATTGACGCTCTAAAAATGTGCCTGTTTCGAAACCAGTTTCAGCTGATACCTGAAGAATAAAAAAATACCCTATACTTGCTTGTCGGTCCTGTATATGTGAGATTTTGGAATGAAGCTCTTCTCGCAATTACAGCTCCATAAATGATATTTGCATCATCAGCTAAAAAGCTATCCTAATCCAAGAGTTAGTGAAAAGGCTGACACCGGTTTCGTGCAGCATCTTTGGTTTCTTTCTGGTAGCGTTGGCCTATTTTGATAACAGGGTATCCTTGAAAACTAAAGAAAAAATGTGACTGAACGGAGAAGTTGCTTTTATTAATGTTCTTTTCCCTGAAGTAAAAAATAAATCTAAAGGGTTTTTAGAAAAATCGATTGAAGAATGGAAAGATGCTCCGCGTCACTAAAAGCGAAGAATAGAAGCAAATTCTTCTTCGCATATATTTGATAGAAGAACTTCTTACTCCATTAAATGCCTCTCTTGTTTAGTATCTCCCTATTCTGCTTTTGAATCTCATAAATTTGTATTTAAAATGTTTTTATAGCGGGTGACCCCCTAAATTTGAATTGTTTGGTTTCTCGCTTTCGTGTACCTACCTACCTACGTCATATTTATGTATTAGGGAATAAAAATAAAATTGCGGAGACAAAAATATTTGTTTGTTTTATTTTTGGACCACCGTAATATTTATAGCTGTTAGTATTGGAAAATAAGTTAGAACAGAAGTTATTAGCATATTTTAACGTATTCTTCTAGTGTGTCAACATTTCTTTAAACCGTCACTACTTATTTCCACTCGTAAAATTCTTGTAGCCTCTTGTAAATAATAAATTTGAGCTAGAAATGTGAATTTTATTTATTAATGTCAAAAGATATAAGTACTTTGAAATCCATTTTACCATGGAATAGTTGTTATCAACCTTGAAACCGTCTATCTCTCGTAAACCTTGTTTATTATAATTAATGCTACTTGTTATGTTGCATATTTTGCTAAAATCTTGCTACTGCCGTTTTTTTTATAAGCATTGTGTTAAAAGCACAATTGTTATTAATTGCTTTTTGTCAGGTACCTACCTATATCAAGTCGCGTTCTTGTATTAATACTTTTAAACCTCTTTTTAGCATGACGCTATAAAATGTGCCTTCGCAGTTATTAAAGCCCCAGGAAAAAAAACAAAAAATCAACAGTAATTTCATGGCTTTCAAATTTAATAGCTTAATTTAAGGACATTATTTAATAATGCAATAATTTAACGGTCCAGCAAAAAATCGCGGCAATTTTACAACCATTAGTTCCAGATATCCGCCAGCCTTTGATGTATCTACCAAAACAAAATACATATTAAGAATAATGGGGATATAGGATGGGCGATTCTACACAGTTGTCTTTTACGGCTCAGTGATCAAAATTTTTAATATTCTTAAATCTTTTTAAATATTCAACACTATACTACTTAAGTATAATTATTTAATTTCACTGCAGTAGGAGAAAAAAAGAAGAAAAAATACATGTAGGTATCCTAAATATAAAATTAAATAACACAAGTGCTTCTTAGAGTAACAGAGTACAAATCTCTCGGACGTACCTATAACCTAAGATAAACCTACTAATACCTAAATAATATTGGGGCTTTTAACATAATATGTTACAACAATTGTTCAGCCTTCCTCCACAATTTAATAAATGTAAAATATATAGTTTCCTACATGTTTCGAGCGTCTAGACATTCATCCTTAGGGGATGTTAGGAAGGATAGTACATTGTTAGAAAACGAGCAATAGAGATAAAGCAAAAGTTAAAGTGGGACTTACCCAACATCGAGTTGAGTGAAAATTTTATTGTATGGTTGTCTCAAATTAATGAGTACAACTTAACAAAGATGAGGCATATAAAATTGACGACGTAGTGTACTAGCCAGTCATATTAATTATATTAACATATTAATTGTATGAAGATTTAAATATAGGTGAAATTTTAATCACAAATCTGAAATTTTTATTTAATGAAGAAACATTACGTATGAAGTACGATTATTTGAAAAAAATATTGTGTATAACATTATCAGAGGAAATTTTTTTTTATAAAATGTTTCTTAGATTGTTAAAAAAATTTTGAAAAGGCTAACCTTGTTAGACATTGACACAACAATATTTGCTTTCTGTGGCGTTTCGGTTTACTTTAATCTAAACCATCATCAGACTACAAGAGAGCTATTTTTAATTGTGGTATTATTATTTTACATTAAAATTTTTTTTCAACTATTGTCTAAACATTCCTTGAGTTTCAATTAATGCACACTTGGTTTACACTGTTAAACATTTTTGTGGAGTTGTTATAGTTGGAGTCAAGCAAATATTTGACGCGTGACACTTCCATCTTGTCATATTTGCCCAATACTAGGTTATTTCGATTTCACCAACTTTATTACAGCTGATACTTAGTCAGGGCCGGACTGACGAATATTGTTATTTATAAACCTTTGCAGAAAATGATTGCTGGGAAATTGGTCTAAGAATATGAATTATAATATAAATAAATTTGTTTTGATAAATTCTGTGCATTGTAATGGTGGGATTCAGGATTGACCATTAATATCACAGGTCTTAACAAAAGCAATCTTAGTAGTGTATAACGATTAAATTAATAAATAAAATGCGGATCTGCAGCCCATATGATTTGACCAAATCGACGAGAAGGTAACTCGGTTTATGTATATCTCTTTTTAGTCATATAAAAGGATAAAGATACAAATACTTCGAGTGGGTGGTAATTATTATAATATAAATTTAGCCATTAGTAACTTTTATATTATGAGTAGCCTGCCGTATTTGACACCCATGACAATATGGAAGTGTCACGCGTCAAATATTTGCTTGACCCCAACTATATTCCACCCGTATTTAAATTGAAACAATTGAAATAACATGTAAAATTTAAAAATCTAGACCAGCTAAAAAACTGTATTTCGTTAGAATGTGACAGAATTTTTCAATATCAACTCAGTAATGTTAGAAATGAATTTTATGATCGGTTAGGATATTGTTAAGTTGTTAATGGCGGGTTCTTTGAACATTTAATTAATTAATGTTTTTGTGAAAATCTGTAATCTTAAGTATGTTATGTTAAATTAGAGGCTTAGTAAGAAAAACATAATGGTGTTTTTATTTTGGATGCGTGATTGCGGGATTGGTGAAACGAAAATGTGTTTTTAATATGAAATAACCTTTATTCGTTTGTCCAGCTTTACGTCAATTTTAGACACTTAGTTCTTGCTGTTTGTTACAACGGGTGATTCATTTAGATCTATTTTTTTAATTGTAAATAAAACACATAAAATGGAATTGTATGGCGGAATCTTTATTATGACCTGAAAGAACAATCTTTGACATTTATTTTTTGAAAATAATTTTATTTAAATGCTGGCCGCGACTACGCCGTACGTGGTCCATTAGGAAGGTCCTATTTTCGATCACTCTCTCTAGCATTGCGACCGGTATCTGCCCAATTACGCGAGTAATGTAGGCTTCTAAGTCCTAAGAAAAAAGTTTAAAGGTGTGATATCATACGATCTAGGCGGCCAGTTGACAGGTCCAAAACGCGAAATTATCTGCTCACCAAAATGATCTGTCAATAAAGCTATTGTTTCGCGCGCTGTGTGTGCCGTAGCTCCGTCTTGCTGAAACCAAATGTCGTCGACATCACGGGCTACAATTTCAGGCAACAAAAAGTCTGTTATCATGGTGCTATAACGCTCACCATTGACGGTTAGGTTCTGTCCGACCGCATTTTTAAAAAAATAGGGACCGATGATGCCACCAGCCCATAAACCACACCAAACAGTGTATTCTTGTGGATGCAACGGTAGTTCGAGAGTCTCTTCGGGTTGCTCATTAGAGGCCAAATACGGCAATTTTGTTTATTGACATATCCATTGAGCCAAAAATTTGCCTCGTCACTAAACAAAATTCGACGAGAAAACAGCGGATCTTCATTAAGCTGTTCCAGAGCCCATTGACTAAAATTAAAGCGTAAATTCAAATCTTGTGGCTTCAATTCTTGAACGAGTTGGATTTTGTAAGCCTTCAAACCAAGATCATTTCGTAAAATTCGCCAAGTTGTCGCATACGATAGGCCCAAATGTTGAGATCGGCGTCGAATTGATTGCTGACGGTCTTCAGTCACACTCTCCGCTACAGCCGTAATATTGACCTCATTACGGGCTGGATGTGGTCTATTCGGTCGCGTAGTATCCAATAATACTGCCTCTCAAATTTGCGGATGGTATTGGCAATAGTGGTCTTGGAAGGTCGATGATGCACACCATACGTTGCTCGAAGTGCACGAAAAACATTTCTCACAGAACGCTGATTTTCGTAATACAGCTGAACAATTTGGAGACGCTGTTGCGGTGTAAAGCTGGATTTATAAACTCGAAAAGTTGGCGAGGTTGAGGTTCAGATGGTGTTGGAAATAGGAGTTGAATTTAAACTAGAGGGAACACTCAGTTCCATTTATACACTCGTTCATGTTGTTCGAAAACTCCCCGGGTAGTAACCAATTTTTATGCTAGGAGTTCGGAATATCTAACCTCACAAACTTGATCATCACTTCAACCTCACCAACTTTTCGAGTTTATAAATCTAGCTTAAATCTTTCCATGACGAATTGTCAAGCAATACTGAATAAATCTAGGATGCCAGTATGTCACCAGTAACGAGGAATGTGAAGTAAAAACCTTATGGAAAAAAAAAGTCTAAATGAGTCACCCATTATTACCTAAACAATGAAAATTTCATAATTTTGCCATCATATTAATTAAAAACAAGGATTTTCTTATTTACTATTTTTTACGGTCGTCAGCGTATCAGAGGCCATCTTGAACCGGTCATCGACCGTACGGTTTTTAATCATGCGGTCTACCGACTGGGGAGTGTGAAACGGCACCTTCATCCTACGAGATATCCGATCTCATCCGGCCTATCCGGCGTGAATAGGATGGTTTTGAAGGCGACTCATTTTACACTCTTCCCAGTCTTCCCTAAGACAAGAGCACGCGGTGTTTCCCAAGCGGTCACCCATCCAAGTACTAGCCGCGCTCGACACCGCTTAACTTCGGTGATCTGACGGGAATCGGTGCTTTAAGTGTCTCTATCAAAAAATTATAACACAACTTTTCTCTAAAATGTACAGGGGAGCCAATATTTAGCCACCTCAAAATTTACATGGGATTTCCTATGTTCAACTAAGCCATGCCATGCATCACCCGGTTTAAAGGACATTAATTAAGTCATATTATGTCATGTGTGATTCCTTTACTAAGTACTTCCAAAATCAAATTTTCAAAGACAAGAAACTCCTTTAAGAATAATTAACTGTGACCGTCGACAAAAAAAAATTATACAAAAGCAACTATAATATCTACTAAAACTAAAACATATTTTGATTAATGTTGTCATCTGGTGGTCGATTTGGAATTTGGAAATAAACACTGACATAGACGCAGGTGTTGCAATTTCCTAGTCAGTAAAATAGGTACCTTAATTAGTATTAATAAATTGTTGTCTTTGTTTTCTTCCCAATCAATTAGTACCAAATCAAATTTAATTAAAGGAAACGAGTTTATTATAATAGATTTAATTTAGTAAGAGCTTCTACTTAAAAGTTGTACATCAGGAACGCCCGTAGACGTAGCGATTAAAGTATGTCCCAACATGAAATTTAGTTGTTTTTGTGCTTACTTGCAATAAAATATAATTATAAATACTTTAAAGGCGCATTTACAGTCTGCAATCATTATCTTCGACAAATTTGTTTTGACATACCTATGCAGAATATAAAAACCATACAAATGCGGCGAATGATCAAAGTTAAAAACCAATTACACAAATATGGAAATCGCATTGCAAGAGCAATATAAACAATTATATCTATTTAAAATAATAATGGCGGCATCCACTGCGACTGTCCGCTTAGGATTCTTTAAATTTTTTCAATAAGTAAATAAATAAATAACACTTAATCACCTTTATCTCTGTGAACGTATAACCTTTATAAAATGCTGACGATTTATTGGCTATCCAGTTAACTGCTAATAATGCTAAATTATCTGGACGTTCTATCTATTTTATAGCCCGTTCCTCATTTAGCACTTCGTTACAAAGTTGGAAATGTATACCTAATAAAATATCCTATTTGTTAAATTGACTTTAACTTTATAAAACTTTGGGTTTAGATAAAAAGTCGACATGTTGGTTAAATAATAACCGTGGTATGTGTTTTCTCTATATAGACATTTGCTATAAAATGCCATATAATTAAATTGTTACATGCTGATATTTGATAAATATGCAGTAGTCAATCTTTTGGTGTAATATAATTAATTAATTATTGCTATTAAATTTTTATTTGGTTTAAAATCTTGAGAGTTTAGAACATCGATCAGGTTAGTTAGGATTGCATCAGTTCTACTAAGTATATCAAAAAACACATCTGGTCTTCTACATAAAATTTAAAAGGTCCCCTATAATCAGTATTATAATACCAGCTCCACCGTGTTAGAAAAAAAATATTGCCAGTAAATACGGCCAAGAGAAATTGCCGGAAATTATTTTCGCATTCGATAAGCGACCGCTAGGGGGCGCATCACTAAACCTAACTTAAAAAAGGGGTTTCTTTGCAATTTGCCTAGATAAGTGTTGGGGAAAGGTTCAGTTACCTGGTTGAATAATTTAATAACAAAACAAGTATCAATATAGAAAGAACGGCAACGTTGCAGTCTGCAATATTTCCGAGAATATACGCCGTCTACAACGCCAATATTAATTTCCTAGAATATCCGCCGAAGTAAAGCAAGCGTACATGATAAAAAGTAAAGTAAATGGGGTTTCTTTGGCAGCTTTTTCCCCAAATGCCAGCCCTATTCCAGTTTATGACTAAAATTATCTTCATCAACCTACTTTTGAATCCCCCTGGGATAATGAATTCAGTCATAGCACGCTTAAAGACCCTGCCGGTAAGAGTGTAGCCAACGTCATCGGCCCCGGTGAAGCTCTAGCCTGGCGGTTCTTGGTTTGGACCTGGACTTAAACTAATTAGGCTAGGGTAGAGTACCCATGTCGGGTCAATAGTTAAGGTGCCATTATAATTATCAACAAATGAATAATAAAGAAATTTTAAAATTATTAAAATTACATGATCAAAAGCAGGGTGTGAAACAGATATATGTCTTGGTTGAGTAGTGTAACCGCGGTAAGAACATGAGATTGTTGGTAGGCAACTAGATATACTTACGTGTTAATTGAGACAGCGTACCCTTCCGACGTTCCCAAAGGCTCTAGACAGGAAAACGGATAGGGGTTCGAGATTATTGAATTCGGTTTCATAGCCAATTTTAGCCTACGTGACGGGAAGCAGACGAAGAGATCTGCAACAGCTTTCGTGGAAAGCAAACGGTTTCCCTGGCGCGGTTTACGCGAGTTATTAGTTGTTTTTACGGTACTCAAGCCAAGTAATTAAGTCGGTGAATTCGCAGAGTTATCCCGAAGATATAATAATGTAATTATTATATCCAAACTTAAAACAGATCTGCATCTTCAACGGCCTTCGTGTGAAGAAGACGTTCAGAAGGCTTGGTGCAAAATGGTATGGGTGTAGTCTAAGAATAAAAAAGGAAGATTTTTTTAAAATAATATAAACGTTTTAAATATTTTGGATGGTAGTAGGTACGTGATATTCCGAAGTCAAAACAAAACATCCTAGTAGTAATTTGGCGATTAAACTGCATTATGTGATCATTAAAATTCAGTTTTGGGTGCACAATGTCGCCCCAAATCCTTGACATTCGCTACCCTTTCCTTTTCTTTTTCATCAATGGTGTAGCCGAAATTCATGTTGCTTTCACGGTGATGTTTTCCGACCAAGCGTCAATATTTAAGGGTACCAAAATTTATATATGCGATTTCCTATGGCCAGTCTGGCTGTGCACCACCCGGTATAAAACAAACAACCTTAAACTTATAAACTTAAACTAAGTGAGAGGCGCGTTCATATTCTACTTCCAAACACGTTCTTATTTTTTTTTACAGAATCGTAAATATTGGTGAGCAATTGGTCTTCTAAAATTTCGCAAGGGGTTTTGAGAACCGAGTTTTTAATGTGTCCATAAAAAGGGGCCGCACGGAGTGAAAATGCAAGACCATTCGAAAACCGATTTGGAGCTACAGAATTAGACTGTAGGGAACTGCATCAGTGTCTAAATTGAAATTATTAAAAGTTTCTAGTTAAAAGTCCTCAAGATTTTACAGATGATCCATATAGTTCATATTTTCCAGCGATCTTCCAATAATACTGTAAAAGATGAAGTTACCTAGTAGGTACTCTTATAAACATACGCCAGATTAGATCAACATCCAAACAGCCTTGCCAAACATTTAATAAGATCATCGCCAAGAAGAAGAGCGAATAAAAACATCTCACGTGACCTGTTTCAACAGATTTTAAACCCTGACTTTAGTTCTGTGATCAGAACATAATAGGAGTTAAATGAAAAGTGCATGTCAATGAATTATCTATTTCTTCGAGCCAGAATTTATTCTAATCAAGACAGAAAATTAACTTATTGAAACAAATTATACTTATATTAAATAAGTAAAAAATGATTTAAAGTATACCGATATACACTGCATTCAAATTGTAATTTATTTCTTGATCGTTCCTCGTATTCAAAATTTAATTTGATTTTATTTGGGTGGCACTACTACATTATTATCTTGTTAATAAGTCAATTAAAATGTCCTTTGTAAGGCCGGCAGCTTGTTTTGTCTTGAAAAGGCCAAACGGCAATTATTTAGATTTTTAGTTTTCGTTAGTCATCGCTATTCAGTTAGCAACGAAGAAGACTTCATAAATTACGTTGTTTAAAACCAGTGAGTTCACTAAAGGACTTAATTAATTCAATATTTGGTTACTGAGTTTGTTTTCAGGTGGTGAATCTGTGCCTATTTTTTACTTATTAACACACCGTGCATGTGTTAGTACTTATTGAATTAAAATCCAAAAACATGTACATGGTGTTCTATTTTTGATAGTTTTATAGGGTATCTCGAAAATCATAAGGAATTTCATAAATCTGATATAGATGTTATGAGTTCTTTTTTTAAGGAAACTATTGCTGCGAAAACAGATCATGGCTACCTTGTTCTAACTAACTAACCTGGACAGCTACAGGGTGATTTTCAAATTTTGACGGTTATTAAAATTCCATGTAACTTCTTTGTTATTATAGATACGAAAAAACTGTAAATTGATAAAATATGTAGTTTTTTCCGTAAAGTTCAGTGGCGTAGCCAGTTTTTTTCTATCTTGTTTAATTTTTAAGAAATTGACCCAACTTATATTTTTTCTTATGGGACACCCTGTATATTTTCAATTACGTTTATTCTGCTTACCATTAGCTTTCCAAATATATATACATTTTTGCAGTTTTCTAAAGAAATAGCTGAGTAATTTGCAAATTACTTTAGATAGGCCTATTTTGCACATAGCAAGCCCCGTTAGTAAGAAAAGGACAAAAGAATATGTATGACTAATTATTTTTTTATATGTTTAAAACTCTGAAAATATTTACCTCATCATTTAGTGTCACCAACTTTGGAAATACATCGATTTTGTATTTTTTAAATAAAAGATAAAGCATAGAAATATAGATCTACAAAACCATTTTTATTTTAAATAAACAACAAAAAAATATACATAACAATTACAACAAATGCTCAAATTGGAGCCCATTGGCATCGATACATAGCTGACATCTTCTACGAACACCATTCAGGGAGTTCCGAATATTCAGGTGTTTTATGCTTCTTAAAGCGGCTTCAAAATTTTGTCTTAGTTCTTCAACCGTATTACTTCTGACGCTGTAAATTTTATTTTTTAAAAATCCCCAAAAATAAAAATCTAATGGGGTGATATCAGGTGAACGGGCTGGCCACCTAATAGGTCCATTATTTGCAAGCCATTTTTCTCCAAAATTGGTGTTTAGGCCATTTACCACAATGGCTGCGTTGTGGGATGGTGCACCGTCATGCTGAAAAAAAAGCTTTTCCCTCTCTTGTAATGGTATATCGTCTAAATAACTGATGATATGTCTTTCCAAAATATTCAAGTAAATCTCGGAATTTAGATTTCCTTCAAATATTTCATAGGCTAGAACTCTATTTCCCAATAGAGCCAGCCACACATTAAATCCAAATCGACCCTGATATACTCTATTTACTTGCTGATGAGGATTATGATCGGCCCACAGATGATTGTTGTGGCGATTAAATATTCCGTCGCTTGTTACTCGTGTTTCGTCGGTCCAGATTATTTTGTTAAAAAATAATTCATCTTCACGCAACATATTTAAATACAAATTGCAAAACTGAAGTCTCCTCTCTGAATCACCAGGATGCAAATGATGAGTTTTTCGAGGTCTGTAACATTTAAATTTGTTAGTTTTTAACAGACGGGATGATTTTGAGGGTACCACGCCAATATCCTTATCAATATTTCTAAGTGAAGTGGTCGGATCCGCAGCCACGCATGCCAATACATTAATGGTTTCATTTGCTTTATTTTCCTTCTGATAGGTCTTTGGTCTTGCTTTTGAAAACGATCCATAATTAATAAGGTTATTTTCAAGCCTTTGAAAAATTCTTAAATCAGGTTGCTGCCGCTCCAGATATCTTTCAAAATACACATCAGATGCTGCCCGACTATTTTTTTGACACTCAAGAAAACACTCTAGCATATTATATTTTTCAAAATTTTGGAACTTTTCCATTCTTAACCGCGTATATTAACTTTGCTTTATGACAAATTAAAGACAGACTGACATGTCTATAAATAATTTAAAGAAATGATTTTGTTATCCATGGCTTACTAAGAGATTTTTAAATTATTATCTGGTAAAATGTAAAATTTGCAAATGCAAAGAAATTAGTAGATAAAAAGTCATCATGCATTTATAGAAAATTTCACTTTTAATACAAAAAATATAAAAAGAATTAAATAATTATATGAACAATTAAAAAAATTATTATTTTTATTTCTTTTAAACAGATTTTTGGAAAAAAGCTATTTTAACAAATTACAGAAAATTGGTCGAGCCTTGGGCATAGTGTTAATAATAAAAAATTAATAGTTTTTAGAATTTTGTATTGCATGTACTAAAATTGAGATATGACATTTTAGAAATGGTGAAATAAGACTTACTCTTTTGTTTTGCTCCTACCTGCCATCGCCCGCTACGAAAAATGAGGAAAATTCATGAAAATCGCTTATTATCGAATTATTTTATCAAAAAACTGATTACAAATATATATATTTGAAAAGCTAATGGTAAGCAGAATGAACTTAATTGAAAATATACAGGGTGTCCCATAAGAAAAAATATAAGTTGGGTCAATTTCTTAAAAACTTAACAAAATAAAAAAAAAACTGGCTACGCCACTGAACTTTACGGAAAAAACTACATATTTTATCAATTTACAGTTTTTTCGTATCTATAATAACAAAGAAGTTACACGGAATTTTAATAACTGTCAAAATTTAAAAATCACCCTGTAGCTGTCCAGGGGAACAAGGTAGCCATGATCTGTTTTCGCAGCAATTGTTTCCTCAAAAAAAGAACTCATAACATCTATATCAGATTTATGAAATTCCTTATGATTTTCGAGATACCCTATAAAACTATCAAAAATAGAACACCCTGTACAGGGTATTCATTTTTCGATGTAATTGCAGGGTATCTCGGTAACTAGTTAAGATAGAGACTTGCGGTTTTTACATTACTGCGCTATCTTTCGTGAAACAAAAGATGCCACAAACATAGTTGGCATAGCTTTCTTAGTTTTTACAAGGTGCTTTCGAAAATGCTTGCTTTTTGACCACCCCCTGTATTTTGATTATCCTTTAACTTCTAAAAAATTAAAAAGAGTTTTTTAAGTAGAATTCACTGGCGTGCTTTTTTCTGGGACTCTTACTTTTTGAGATTTGAAGCAAACATATAATTTTTGATATATGACACCCTGTATATTTTTCTTTTATTTGATTGGGCTGTTTTTAAGCTTTTTAAAAATATATAACAATTGATAGTTATTATTAACAATAAACGCACATATCAAAGAATTTACAAAATTAGGGCATAGTACCTAGGCTATTTCTTCCTCAAAATCCGGGGTAATGAATAGCACGATCATTAGTCCCTTTGACTTGCCAGCTAGTGTGGCCTAGACTACTTGAATTTCCTGCAAAACGACTTGCGTAACTTGCTATTAAATGTTCCATTAGCCATCCGTATCCAAATGTGGATTCAACACGATAGAGCTCCTGCACCCTCGGCTCGTGTAAGAGCTCATCAAAATGTGCAAGAACTTCATCAGTCCATTTAATTGATGGCAGAACGATTAAGAAAAGCTGATCAACTACATTTCTTTCGGAGAATATCTCACGTGCAATATATTAGACCTGAGAGGAAACATAGGCTGTTATGCCACCATTAGCAAAAAATCAATTAAGCGTCTTAATTCGCACAATTAAAAGTTTTTTCTTGGTATAGCGTACCCTGATCTCCAGAATTCAATTTGGGAGATTTCTTATCACAGCTCTCCCACTACTCTCCATATCCATGACCATTGCCAACAGCCTAGATAGCAACTGAAAAAGTTGCTATTGTATTATGTTCTCTATAACAACTGTGGTAAATCACTGGTATAGGTTCAAGGTAGAAAATTGGACCTAGGACACGTGCTTGTGACATTCCTGCTTCAATAAGTCCTATGTCTATAAATCCATTTATTTAAGTAGTTTGATTTTTTAATAAAATTAATATGTACTATTTCCGATTACTTTATAATATATTTAATGAATAATTTAACATTCTGTTTAAGATCGCTCCCGGAATATTTGCCCTGGATTGTTGGGATAGTTACAGACATCATGTATTTTTGATTATTCTTCTCTTTCTTGTGCCTTTATATGGGGGGTTGGATATACAGTTTTTAAATTAAGAATGATAATTAGGCAGCCTTGTAATTAAATAATAAGGGTCTCGTGACTAAAACAATAATTTCGATTTGTGTCGCGCCGTAAATGCAGTAGCCAACCAACTAACTAACACATTATATAACTGTTTATGAGCAGACATATTCTATTGATATACCTATTATGGGACAAACCATAAACACATTTAGATAATCGTCAATAGTGCTAGAGAAAGAGAGAGGGTTGAAAATACCTTCTTTTTCTCCTTCTTATACCCAAAATATATGTTCATCTATTTTTAGTCTTCTCATCTCGACATATTTAACATACTTTACAGTTGTCTTTTAAACCCTAATAGCTCATTAATAAACTCGCGCTACCCATAAAATGATTAAGAGCGGTTTACCATATTTTGACGTGTACTTTGACAGTTACAAGCTATAAATAAAAGCCAAATCACCGGAAACGCATGTATTTATATGTTGGATCCAAAACAAAAGACGAAAACCGCTTTGCATGGTAGACTGCGATTTCTAAATTTAACAGGTAAACTGCTGCTATACATTTCTGTTAAAATACTGATAGAGGAATCTAACATGCAACTGAGATCGATCGCGGGGCTTATTAGAAGCGAAGAGAGGTTTGTGGAAATGGAATGAAAAGCAATAATTCTGCGTACCTAAGACCGATTTTAGTCGCTGCGAACGTGCATCTTTCTCATGTCTCAATATAAGACGGAGCTTGTAGGGGTGGATCAGATCAGACACCATATAGTCTCGGCAGTGATTTGATGCCTTTGGTTTTTATTACTCTAAAGGGAAGGTATCTATATACCTACCCTCAAAAGCCCCTCGCAATGACAGGCTAGGTAATAAGTTGTTCGCTGATTTCTTTTCCTCCTGACAGCACTTCCATTTTATTCAACAGTCTCATTGAATTTATAATATGTTTGGACAGGCGACAAAGTCATGTTAGATGACTTCCCGTCGTAGGTCGAGTCGTCTAATAACATAAATGCTTTAATAATATAGTATCCTACGTGTTACGTACAAAATAACTATTAGTAATATTATAATAATTATTTAAGTGAAAATAATTAGTTTAAAAAATGCGAAACAGAATTAGATGTGTAGTTTTGCAAAGTTAAGTTAGGTTGTACGATTTCGTTGTCGGTTTAATGGATAAAATATGCACTTATACAGATAATAAACTGTTATGTCTTATAACACTGTAGACTCTGTTGAATTTTTGCAAAAATTAAATAATGCTATAATGTAAAGTCCGTTCACAGATTTAAGAGACTGACTACCTGCCTTTAGTTATCGCCCATCATAAAATTCTTTGTTGAAAGGGTTTCAAGGATCATAGAGATAATGATTTTATTATCCAGGTAGAGACCGTACTTGGCCGTAATTAGTTTACAAAGCCTTATTAAATAATGGAAAAAAATAAGTAGACAAATCAGTGTTGCAAAACCACTCATTTTATTAGTTCGTGTGAAATAAAAACGCAGCTTTCATTATCTAAATATGTAAAAAGAAGGAAAGATTCTATGACTTGCAAAAAATTAGATCGCAGCGATGAAGATTTAGTCCGACGCAAAATATATAAGATGTATGAAGAGCATACGGCACCAACACTGGATAATTTACTGAAAAGACTTGAGATAGATAACACGGATATCAATTGCGGTAGGACAACGCTGTCTTCAACAAATCGGCTTTAAATTTAGAAAAGTCTATAAACGGCAAGTTATCATGGAATCGCAACGACTCAAGGCATGGCGATTTAAATATTTGACAACAATCGCTCAGTACAGAAGTGAGAACAGACCTATTATATACTTAGATGAGACCTGGTTTGATACTCATGATACCCCATCAAAAGGTTGGGTTGATTCTAGTGACAGGTGTAGAACAAAGGCACCATCAAACAGAGAAAAAAGAATATCCATAGTACATGCAGGGTCCGAAGATGGTTGAGAACCAAATGCTCTTTCATTGGCAGCCAAGAATATAAATTACTCCTGTTTGGATTACCATAACGATACCACAGCGGAGTTACTTGAGGATCGGTTCTTCAATAAGTTAATTCCTAACGTTTCTCCAAACAGTGTGATTGTTATGGACAACGCAAATTACCACAGTAGACAGTTTATTATTTGTGTCAAATTATTCATGCTTAAAATACAATTCAGTGCGGGCCTGTGTAGACCCCAGTCTGGTTTTAAACAGGCGTAAACACGAGTCGATAAGTCATTCTCTTAAATCTGCGAACGGACTTTAAGTGCGACAAATAAGGCCCGGTTAAGGGAAATAATTTTTGCTTTTCTATAAACAGTTGAAGTAAACAATAGTTCTATAAAATGTCATAAAGTACAGTTTTCTCTATCATAAAATTAGGGTTGATATAAAAAAAATAACAGTAGATACAATAAACTTAGTTATTTTAGGAAGAATACAAATGGACCTTATTTCTTCAACTGGATATTACTAGGCCTGCTATTTTTCACAGGTGTTGCAAGTATATTCGTCGTTGTCTGATGCAAAATAGCCCAAACATTCATCATGAGCTCATGTTTGGCACCCAATGCATTGTTTCATATCTTTTTGTGAAACCTCCTTGCACAATACGCAATGCCACGAGTCGCTTGAAGTTACCTTCAACCATGAAGCCTTTTGACTGTACCACTTTCAACTTTTGCTGCAGATTGAGTATCCTTCTCTGTAGATTTTTGGATGCACGATCACCAAATAAGCTTTTTTTCACTACTTGAGCTTTATAGTTGAGCGACTTTCTGCGTAATGTTACCTGCTTTTGTTGTACCAAATCGGATGTTCCTAGCAACTCTTGAAAAGTGATGTCCTTAGGATTGTCTTCATCACGCTTGTTATGTAAACGCTGCTTTACTACAACTAGTGAAAGTTCGTCCTCATTGGAATCATCCGAGTCAATGGATTTAATGTCGTCTGTTTCTGGTTGAATTTGTGGGCGTTCAGCAGGTTCGCTTGGAGCATATGCTGAAAGCGGAATTGCCGATTCGTCATATGGATATAAACCAGTAACCCGTTCAGTTCACAATATTTCCATTGGTCAAGCATCTAGACCAAAGTCTCGTGAAGATCAAATTGAATTTGATCTGGATTTGGTAATTCTTCGGTCTGGATAGTTTCTCCGAAACCTCAATACCTCTTGATCCCAGAGAACTCCCAGAATCTATAGACCGATTTATTTAATGGTTGAAGCTCGTGGGTGGTATTGCTAGGAAGACATAATATTAACAATGTTATATTATTCTTATCAGCTTCTTCTACAATTGTGCAGTCAAGATGTGAGGCAGCTCCGTCAAAGACGAAGATAATTGGCCCGGCAATTTTGTATTTTAATAGATGTTGAATCAACGATACGAAGAACTCAATGGTCATACTCGCTTTGGGGGCCATTTTGACCAGTAGCTAGCAAATTGTCTTTATATTCCGGCTTTGAGGTATCATTGGCAATATATATCGAATTTCCACTATCTGAAAAGCATCCCCCTATGGTGCCATTCTCAGTGTGTTCTGGTGCAACGAGATGTAAGCGTTTTATTCCTTTGCGTGCCAAGATTGTTTGCTGGTGGTGGATTGTTGTCAGCCTGTAGCCTTTCTCGTCCATATTAAAGATCCATTTTGGTTTGTTTTTAGTCTAAGTCGAATGTGTCCACAAGATCCCCTCCTTTTTTGAAGTAATCGCTAACAGTGAATTTGTTCAACTTTTGCGTCCGTGAAGGATTCATGTTCTGGGCTTTGCGTTTTGCTAATTCTAGGTGCTTTTGATGTGATTCCTAATTGTACGCCTGGGCGGGTGGTTCTTGTAACAACCCCCTCTCACAGCTTTCACAGTATTACTCAACGCCTCTGCACTTAATTGAGCGCGAATATTTAAGCAAACTTTCCCCAGAATCTATATCCAATTTTGTAGCTACAATACATGTATGTATTACCTAATAATGGAAACATAATCGTTCCGCCAAATGTTTTGAAACAATATATGTACAAGTGCAGGTTTCTATAATTTGGGGTATCTTCGAACCCACCTTTGAGCCTTATTACTTGTAAATGAAATACATACTTACTTTTTAGTTGAGAAGAGTCCGACCCTGTAGCCTCCTTTTGTATTTTACCGACCATTATGACCACGCAATGGTACTTTATCAGGTAGTTGATTTATGGCCCTAAGAGGCAAAGGAACGAATTAGTACAAACTATACCCACTTTTTTTATAAACGCTTTGATAATAGATCTATGTTGTAGGTGTAGTAGGTGTACTATAGTTCAAGAGCTTGGCTGAACTCCTTACATTGATATTTCTCTGCACGTACCTACTTAAGTCTTCAGGTTTATCGTTTACTATTATTACTAGTTACTAGTACCACTTACTTTCTATTACTAACATATTAGCCCAAGGATGATATTTATGATATTCCCTAGGGCATTACTAAGATACATGCTATTGTGTGTTTTATAAAAACGAGAAATTTCACAGTAATTTATTACAAAATTGTTCACATACAATTTGTTTTCTCTGAAACTACCTTTGCGACAATCGTTTGACATAACTCAAGAAATTAATTCCAATGGCATCATAAATTGCCCTATTAGAAAATTACCTCCAGTGCGGTCTTAAAAGAGTGGCATAAAATTACTATTATCTAATAGCGCGGCATGACAAAAATGGAGTAAAACAGTCAACTGTGTGCATAGTGTGCAATCCACCAGAGCTTTACAGTTATTAATCGATAGTCCGGTATTCTCAGAAGTTCAAATTGAGGCGGGTTTCTTGAAAGCGATTACACTTAATTGATTAAAACTAACCTGACTGCGCTGCCATCTAGAGAGAAGACAAAAAAACCGTTTTTCCAACTTAAAACGGACCATCCGCCATTACACAATTGGCTGCAATAGATTTAGCAAATAACTTTCGTTGTATAATAGAGCAATGGCACTTTTTATTGGCCAAACGGGTGGCAATTTTAAAAGAGACTCCTTTTAAATGGAAGCTATTAATTAAGTCCACTGTTGTTTTATTTGACGATTAGTCCTTAATGCGGCGAGCGAAACATTGCCATTTAATGCCGAATGGGCTGTAGATTGCCTGAGAAAAAAGCCCGCAAGGAATTAAAATTAGCTGGAAATCTAGCTCCGGCTTATATGGAATTATTCACTTAAAGATGAGCAATTGAGTTTTGTCTCTGTGACCGGTTGATTGACTTTGTGACCACCCAGTGGCGTAACTATCGATATCCGCGGAATACTGACCGGGGACCCCAAGGGCTGTTAGTCGTAAAAATGAAAAGTTGAATGTAATTCTACAGTTTCGGAAGTATTAAAATAAATTGGGACAAAAAAAAAGCAAAAAGTCTTGTTTCCAGTGGCGGCTCGTGGATTGGCAGCCAGAGTCAGCAGGAGTAAAGGAAATGATAAAAAAGTTTCGATAAACATGACAAATTTTGTCTCTAGCTACGGCGCATCGAATGGGCGACACCTATTTGTACCTAGTAGTTTTTGGTCATTACTTCCCTCTTCCCTCCCACCCCTCCGCGCCTGGTTTGGTATTCTTTAGATAGCATAACTACAATTGTTTTATTTTTAGATTAAAAATTTGAAAAAAAACATTTAAGTTTTGTTTTTTAAATATATTTTAGCTAAACTATATTGTCTATTATTATTACAAATTTAGGGAAAATTAGACAAAAATCTGACATAACGCTTAATGTTAACTCCGGTGAAACTTTACACCCTAGAATCATATAGCAGATTATTATTTTTTTTCTCGCAAATAACTCACTAAAAGTTAAATAAAAAAATTTCCAATGAAAGATCAAGTCAATGTACCTTGCCTGTCCCACTCACTGAATTAAGTCACAGTTTCTGCTTTAGTCCTTGCTATAGTGCTGAAGTCTTATGAAATTATTACAAATATGAAAAATACAAAATGTGCTGGTAACCAGTGGCGGCTTTTCAGAGCCTGACAAACAGTGTATAGGTATTATTTATCTACATCAATTTGCATTTTTAATGACTCGCAAACTACCGGTGAATATCCGTTATACTTTTTAAGTCGCCCTTATAACTTGTAACCCAGGACGTCATAGTGGATTATTCGTAAACACCCCACCATCAAATTAATTACCTATATTAGTGTTCAAGTCGCCCTTGTAACTAGGATCGGCAAGCCGAACCTACCATAAGAAAGTACTTCAAAACTCCAGGCAACCTAACATACACAGGGTGGCGCATTGAAAACGAAATAGAGCCATTTACTGGCAGCTCATGCAGTTGTTTTTTGGAAAAACGCTCAGACCCGTCGATTTTGTTTTCGAGGGGGACACAAAATTAGTAAAAAATCACGTTAACACGTGCAGCCCCCTGGGCGGGGGTGGCACCACTCCTAAAATCTTAAATGGAAATGGGGGTCGAGTGATACCTTATTTTAAAGGTCTTTCAATTCCCTTTATAATGATGTAAAATTCATGTACTTCAGTTCAGTAGTTTTGGAGATTTATTGATTTAAAGCTTAAAGTAGACTTTAATAGGTACAGGGTCTTCCAACGAGGACTAAACAGGGGCTCATTTTTGAGCTTCCTTGTATTTAAAGAAAAATCCAAAATAGCCAATCGATGTACTTGTTTCTGCAGAATTCAAAAATGAGACCAAAAATTTATTTGAACCAGAAACAAAAGAGTTACGCTATGGATAAGGTGTTTTTTAAATGGAACATACCTTTTTTTATACGATTTTTGGAACGAGTGATTTTTTTTTGTCCGTTCTGATTAAAATATTTAATATTGTGACAGCTATTTTTATTAAATTTTAATGTTTTATCCAGTATAATTTAACTTTAACCTGTTTGAAACATACACTAGGTAATAAAGGTATAATCACCTTTGAATCCTTCAAAGTCAAAAAATTTGACAAATTTACTATAATATTGCCGAAATGAAATATTCATTAGATGAGAGATTGCAGATTGTTATCTTGTTCTACAAATGCCAAGAAAATGCAAGAGAAGCAAGGAGAAGATTTATTGCAAATTTTCACAGAAATATATCCGTCAATACTATTCTAAGGATAAAGAACCTATTTGAGGAAAATAAAACATTACATGACAGAAAAAGAAATCCAGAAAGGAATAGAAATCGAGACCGTGCCATTGTGAATTATTTTAGACTGAATCCAACCAAATCAATTTTGGACGCAGTTCGGGACGTTCAATACGGCGGCGGTGTAAGACGCAGAAGAGTTACCCAAGGAACTGTTCACAGGACTTTAAGAAATCATAAATTTAAGTCTCATCATATCCTTCCACTTCAACATCTAACACCGGCACAAAAAGAACTTCGCTTCCAATTATTTTCCCAAATTGTGATTCGGAAAGAAAACGAAGACCCTAATTTATTCAGAAATATCTTATGGACTGACGAAGCCACATTTACAACATCGGGGGTTTTCAATAGAGATAATAATCATCACTGGGCCGTTGGAAATCCAAGAAACTTTCAGACAATTAAATTTCAAGGAAGGACTTCAATCCATGTTTGGTGTGGCATAAAAAATAATAGAATTTTGGGACCAATATTTTTTAACGGGACTACGAGTTCTTAGAAAACGAAATTGAGAATTTTTTGGAAGATTTACCATTTGAAGAATATCAAAATTTAATTTGGCAACATGATGGGGCCCCTCCGCATGCCGTGCGTGAGGTCACTCAATATTTAAACGGACGCCATGAAGAATGGATTGGTAGAAATGGAACCTATGCTTTGGCTACCCAATAGTCCCGATTTGTCAATATTAGACACATTTCTTTGGGGCGATTTAAAGAACGTGGTATACAAGCAGCGAAACCACGATATTGAAGAGATCATGCAGAAAATTGTGAATGAAATAAATCGCCTTAACCAGGAAAATCACAGTATAACAGCAAGTTTGGAAAGGCTACAAAGAGGTTATCGCACATGTTTCGAGAACAACGGAGGTCACATTGAACAATTAAATTATTAATGTTTTTTTTTTAAATTAGTATAGAGTTGGATTTCTTTTTCTGTCATGTAATGTTTTATTTTCCTCAAATAGGTTCTTTATCCTTAGAATAGTATTGACGGATATATTTCTGTGAAAATTTGCAATAAATCTTCTCCTTGCTTCTCTTGCATTTTCTTGGCATTTGTAGAACAAGATAACAATCTGCAATCTCTCATCTAATGAATATTTCATTTCGGCAATATTATAGTAAATTTTTCCATTTTCTTTACTTTGAAGGATTCAAAGGTGATTATACCTTTATTACCTAGTGTATGTTTCAAACAGGTTAAAGTTAAATTATACTGGATAAAACATTAAAATTTAATAAAAATAGCTGTCACAATATTAAATATTTTAATCAGAACGGACAAAAAAAAATCACTCGTTCCAAAAATCGTATAAAAAAAGGTATGTTCCATTTAAAAAACACCTTATCCATAGCGTAACTCTTTTGTTTCTGGTTCAAATAAATTTTTGGTTTCATTTTTGAATTCTGCAGAAACAAGTACATCGATTGGCTATTTTGGATTTTTCTTTAAACACAAGGAAGCTCAAAAATGAGCCCCTGTTCAGTCGTCGTTGGAAGACCCTGTACATTAGATTAGTTTGTACTACTTTCAGAAGAAATTTGAGTAAAAGCATTTTCTTAATAAGTAAATGCTTTTCTTCACTACGCTTATGGTTTGTTTATCATTTTGGTGTTGAAAATAGCGATTGGAGCGTTTTTTGTGGCAAAAAAAGTTGTTTCTTGAAGAAAGATAAGGAGGGAATGTCTCTTACTTATTTTAAATAGGAATTTAGTACATAGTTTGCGATTGATTCGACCAAACTTTGTTGTTAAAATACCTTTTAACGCTTTATACATAAATTAACCATGAGCAGAAAGGGTTGATATTTTTCGGAAATAATCAGTGCGCTAATAGAACAGCACAAATATTTAATGAGCGACATGAGAACAGTAACGTGCATCGAAAATATGTTCTAGAACTTGTAGCTAAATTTCGCGAAACTGGATCAGTCGCCAATAAAAAACGCAACATTGAAAATCCCATAAGGAACGAAGCAATGGAAGCGGGGTTTTAGGGCAAGTTTATGTAGATCCTACGTTAAGTACCCGCAAATTGGATACTGTGTGTGGTGTTAGTCGACATAGTATCTAACGGATTCTAAAGGCGCATAGTTTTCATCGGTCATCCGTATAAAATTCACGTTGTACAAGAACTTTTTTTTTAATTTTACTTTTTTACGGTTCGTCGGCGTATCTGAGGCCATCTTGAACCGGTCATCGACCGTACGGTTTTTAATCGTGCGGTCTACCGACTGGGGAGTGTGAAACGGCACCTTCATCCTACGAGATATCCGATCCCATCCGGCCTGTCCGGCGTGAATAGGATGGTTTTGATGTCGATTCATTTTACACTCTTCCCTAAGACAAGAGCACGCGGTGTTTCCCAAGCGGTCACCCATCCAAGTACTAGCCGCGCTCGACACCGCTTAACTTCGGTGATCTGACGGGAACCGGTGCTTTAGGTGTCGCTAGGCCCTTGCCCGTACAAGAACTTAATGAAGACGATTTTGATCGGCGTTTACAATTTTGTGAAGATATGAGTGAACGAATTATAAACGATGAACATTTTGTATTCATCACTTGCTTTGCCGACGAATGTTCCTTTTTCTTAAATCGCGTAGTAAATCGTCATAACTGCCGATATTGGTCCGATTCTAATCCCAGAATTTATCGTGAGGTACACACACAGCAGCCACAAAAATTAAATGTTTGGGCTGGTATTTTTGGCGATCATTTAGTTGGTCCTTTTTTCGTACCTGGAAATTTGACCGGTGTAATGTATTTGGAATTACTGCAAGACGCCATAGATCCTGCATTAACAGCCATAATTGAAAATCAGAATAATCGGCGGTACATTGAGAATAGGTTGATGTTCCAACAGGATGGTGCCCCACCACATTACGCATTACGTGTTCGACAATATTTAGATCAGACGTTTCCAGGTTGATGGATTGGTAGAAGAGGTGCCATTGAATGGCTCCCAAGATCGGCAGATTTATCACCTTTTGATTTCTTTCTGTGGGGTCACTTAAAAAGCAAAATCTATGCTACTCATCCAACATCGTTAGAAGATTTGCGACAAAGAATTGTGAATGAGTGCCTTCAAATTACTCCTCAAATATTGCAAAATGTGCGGCAACGTTTTGAGCAAAATCTTTATTACTGCATGGGGAGTCCTGGTGGTCATTTCCAACATTTAGTTGGCTGACGGGTCAGTTCATTTTTTATTTTTACACTACTTTGCTGCCAAATGTATTGATCTCCACTAAAGATGATGTATTAGAGTTTTATTTAAGCTTTAAATCAATAAATCTTCAAAACTACTGAACTGCAGTACCTACATGAGTTTTACATCGTTATAAAAAGGAAATTGCAGGACCTTTAAAATAGGGTATCACTCGACCCCCCTTTCCATTTAAGATTTTGGAGGCGGTGCCACCCCCGCCCTGGGGGCTGCACGTGTTAACGTGCTTTTTTACCAATTTTGTGTCCCCCTCGAAAACAAAATCGACGGGTCTGAGCGTTTTTCCAAAAAAGAACTGAGCTGCCAGTAAATGACTGTTTCGTTTTCGATGCGCCACCCTGTATATACATAAATATACAAGGTGTTATTTAATAAGGGCCCAATATTTCATAGAACGTTTCCTCAGTTATTTATAAGGTGAAAAGTTTATATAAGCATGGGTCCGCAAGCTCTTCGTTTTTGAAATACAGGGTGTGAAAAATTTATTTTTATTTTTGTTTTTCGTAAATAATTTTTGAAATAATGTCTATATTTGGACGAAAATTGGTACTTGAGGACTTTTTAATTTGAGAAATTCAAATTTTATCCTAGTATGGCCCTTAATTGTAGGGGGCGCCACCTACAGGCAATTTTTTCTTTTGGAGAGTCACAACTTTTTCGTGCATGTATGTATCACATTTTCTAGAAGAAAAATCGATCCCTCTACCATTTTTACGTGCTTGTCAAAAGTCGCGACAAGCAGCCGTTTTTCAGATATTTTGATTTGAATTAATCGATGCACGTGTTTGTCAAAAAGTGAAACTCATATTAAAAAATCCCCAAATACCAATTTTTGTCCAAATATAGACATTATTTCAAAAATCATTTACGAAAAGCAAAAATAAAAATAAATTTTTAAAACCCTTTATCTCAAAAATGAAGGGCTAGCGGACCCATGTTTATATGAAGTTTTCACCTTATGAATAATTGTAAAATCGTCCTGTAAAATATCGAACACTTATTAAATAACACCCTGTATAATTTTAATGACGTGTACATCTTTTGACGGTTGCTTTTTGCAAGTATGAAACATAGATTTTGTTTTGATTTTAATTTTATTTAATGATGATATTTTTTGCAGATTCTTTGACAATTTTATTTTCCTACTTACCAATAATTATTGTGACAAACTTGACAGTCGTTCCTGGTTAACTTTATTACAAAAATAAGTTTTAACGTATTTAAGATACGAAAATCCCCGCTCATTACACACAGATGTGGGTGACAATCGAGTCGAATAGGTAAATGCTTTGTTTACCAAATAAAATAAATCAAATTTTTGTTGACTGCAGGTATATGCTCTTTGGAAATTTCATGATTTTGGAGAGCACGAAACAGTTGGCACTATGGATTTTTATTCTTTCGTTTTTCTTTTGAAAATAAAATCATTGGCCAACAACACAGTTTAATTTTGGTTTCACCACAGATCTCTATATATAGCTACATAGATCTGTTGTTTCACTACCCGTAAGCCATGCATTATTTTGTCACCATCTTTCAAAGAATGACCTATTACTCCCCTTGGCTCGCTCTTGTGTTAACTAAATTCAACACTTTCGGGTTTGGGCGATCATTGTTTTTTTTAATTTAATTTGTTCATCCAATAACAAAAATCCACATTTTAAACTTAGTATAAATTAAATAAGATATAAGACCACTTATTACCTCAGTTATGTATATCGCCTTTTAGGCATTTCGACAAAGCGTACCGAAAATATAATTATTATATATTAAAAAAAAGTTTCAAAGTGTTCTTTATTTAGTGATAATTGTTTCTTTTTTCACAATATGGCAATAAAATAAATTTATTTTATATATGGTGTTGTAAGCATTATCGTTAATTAAAATATGGGTAGGTAGATGATTTAAAGAAACTAAAATTAAAACAAATTAGTGTTGATCAGGGCCGGCTACAGCAGCGCTGCAAGTGTTAAATATTTCTAATATAGCTACAGCTTTCTATGCAGATTTATCAAATCAGTAAGCGATTGTTTAAATCTATACTAATTCAATTATCAAATTAGGATTATTCCTTGATATTGAGTTATGTTCATGTTAGTTCAGTATAATATTAAACTTGACTAATTGTCAGGTTAATTCAGATCATTTTAAAAATCTGTCTGAGCCCGGTCCTGATTTGAGTGGGCAAATACACGAAATTAAATAATTAAGAATTTATGTGTAAAGATTTCCAAGCTTACAAATGATAGTTGTAAATGAATTCACTGCTGTTTATTATTTTTAATTAGTTAGTTTGGACATACTTTATTTCCTTCATTAACATTGTTAATTTTTCCCTAACAAGCTTTTTTTGAAGGCATAATTAATAATAATTTGAATTTTATGTAATCAGCTCGCTGTCCAAATTGGGTTTCCATAAATTAGCATTTTTTTATACCTAGTTTGGTTTATATAAGTCAGAACTTTTGTGAGATTTATTCTATATAATTTTGACAGAAAACTAATTGGATTTTGATTTGAATTTTTCTGGTTTTTGGTTTCGGATTTATCGCGGTCAAATAAATGGATTTAATTACTTCCGGTTTGGGTCAACCTGTAATTATAAATCTAATCTTAACACCTTCCACTAATGTAGATAATTCACTGACACGTTCGACATTGGGCCTACATGTTTTGCTAGTAGCTCTAATTATATTTTTGCGATTTTGTTATATTTTTTCTGGAATCTTTTGAGCCCCACCATTCAACAAGTTTCCTGTTGTTGTTTCTGATTAAGCCGGAACTAAAGTGAAATCTTTGCATCGGATTTACAAAGTGACTAAGATTTGTATTAAGTTTATTAGTGTTAACATTTTTAGCAAGAAACCTTGTAGGGTCTTTTTGTGGAATATTTTATGTTAGATCTGATTATCGGTAGTACACCGTACTAAGTTACACAAGAAAATGTAAATATTTTGAGAAAGGTGACATACCGTTCTAAGGCCGTTCTGCTTAGCGAAAGAGCTTAATACCTGTTGGGTGTCAGTAAATAGCAGCATTATCGTTGTTACAAGTAATTTGATTCATCGTTAATTTATCCAATTTCTTGAATAATTTTATTTGTTATTTAGTTGGATTTAGAATGAAGGTCAGTTTGCAATTGGGACTTCAATCCCAACGTCTGTTTTGATGTTTTTTAAATTCCAATATTGACTGTTGCCTTTCTACAGTAACAATTTTTATGTTGAACAAAAGAAGGCTATTATAGCATGTATCCTACTTTTTAAAAAAAAATTACACTGGAGTGATTATTTGGATTGTCCTGAGGATGGCCTAATTTTAGGCCGCAACGTTGACAAATACAATCAATTCATTCCTACGTTTGTTTTTAATTTGACCTAAATCACTGCCGTCTCGAAGAACAGGCCGTCATGTTAAGATCGTGACGTCACATTAGAAGATGGAATTTATTATAGAAGCTATATGGCATGTAGATAATAAAATTGATATTTGTAAGTCAAAGATCTCTTAAATTATATGAAATGAGGTATAGAATCGTATATTAAAAAGGTATTTCGATGATTAGTATACAGAGTGATTCAAGACTATAAACTAGCTTATGTTATGATCACTAAGTAGTGCTTTCGAACTTCGATACTCCTTCGAGGTTACGAAAATAATTCCCAAATAATCCCTGAATAACAAATATTAGAAACAATTTCATAGGTAGCTATTTTAAATAAAATTTTATATCAGTCGGTTGGTAGGTATAGGTACATACTATCATTTTATCTTCCTCGAGAAACTATATAAACTTGATTTTTTTGACTAGAAAAATAAAAAGGCATTAAGAGGAACCTGCTTTAAACTTGTAGGTATGTTTTAACCGATATTTTAAGTAAGAAACACTTGTATCGTATGAAAATCTAAACAAAATGTACAACGAATGTAGGCATTGTTTTGTTACTAAATTTTTGTCCGAACCTAACCTAAGTACGAGCCTAAGTATGAATGCTCATTGCTCAACCTTTAATATTATACTATCTATTTAATAGATAACTAATATACTTATAATCTTTCTATGTTTATTGCCTAATAACAATTTAAACACTATACCAAAATATTATTATTAAAAAAGGTACCTACATTGCACTGTTCTAGTGTTATCTACCATCAAGTCTTCTGGTTGCCCTCAATTTCCTGACTAAAAACCTTTCCTCAAAGTACTTTATGCAAAAGCTGATAAATTTTCGCAATACTAAATCGTCTCTTGGGATCCTTTTTTTTATCAATAAATAGCATTTCATCAGTGAAAAACATTATAGTTGAGTCAAAGAGTAACATGACATGTTACTCTTTGGTTAAGTATACACCCGGGAACACATCAAGAATTTGGCATTTTTCGCTATTTCACAGCAACTTAATCAAATAATTTATGGTTTTACGTATAAAGGTCCAAACTACGTTAAGTTAATGTTTATGGATTTTCTAAACTAATCACATTAAACTGCTAAAAACAACTAAACACTTAAAGGAAACACCAAAACGGTCTACCAAAACAATGCAAAGCTGTCAAAACGTGGATCGACTAGAAACAGCTGATTCTAGAATGTGGGCGGGAACATTACGGCCTCTTCTTCGAGACGGCAGTGCCTAAATCCAACCAAACAACAACTAAAATTACTAATTCTTAAATAATTCACGAAATAGCTTTTAGGGGGCAGCACAAAATATTCATGGTTGAAACGTATTTTCAAAACGGGATTAGAATAAATGGTGAGTGGCAATACAATCAGCGTTTGTGCATGGAGAATTTTCGCGAAAAAAAGAAAGAATCATTAAAAACTAAAGAACTTTATTTGTAAATAAAACAAAGCATTCCTTCTCTACAGTTTAACAAAAATGATGATAGATGAAAGGTTCCCTACATGTTTCGAGCGCTTAAACACTCATCATCAGGGGATTCTAGCATCGAGTTTTGTAGAAAAAACATTGTTTCAAATTAATGAGTACAACTCATAGTAACTTGAAATTTGAAAACTTGGTATGTGAGATGTTTAATTATCTTAAGAAATAAATGAAGTTCTGGCTAAATGTGAGATTAAGATCTGAGAAACATTGTGAGTGGATAATGGAAAAGTTTAAAATTTATGAAGTAGAAGAAAATTTTTTTTTAAATTATAGTTGTGCGTATAGAATTAAATTTGGTTTAAAAGATTAATTTATAAATTGATTGTTTCATTTCATGAAAGTTCGTTATTTAGTTAGCTGATGTGGTAGTATGGAGCTATGCAAATATGGGGCATACTACCACATCAGCTAACTAAATAACGAACTTTCATGAAATGAAACAATCAATTTATCCATTAATCTTTTAAACCAAATTTAATTCTAAACGCACAACTATAATTTAAAAAAAAAAATTCTTCTCCTTCATAAATTTTAAACTTTCCATTATCCACTCACAATGTTTTTTCTCAGATCTTAAATCTCACTTTAACCAGAACTCCATTTATTTCTTAAGATAATTAAACATCTCACATACCAAGTCTTTAACTTTCAAGTTACTATGAGTTGTACTCATTAATTTGAGACAACGTTTTTTTTACAAAACTCGATGTTAGTATCCCCTAATAATGAGTGCTTAAGCGCTCGAAACATGTAGGGAACCTTTTCATCTATCATCATTTTTATTAAACTGTGGAGGAGGACTGCTTTGTTTTTTTTTTTATATTACATTAACTACGCTGAAAGTATGGACTATTTCTTCAACTTTATTTGTCTTTTATAAGTTTTTTTGGCTAGTTCTCGATTAAAAGGTCCAAATAGGTACTGACACCAAATATTCCTTTACTATTTGCAGTCAATAAATAAAGTGTAGAATGATATATGTTACGTTTTTTAAAAAAATTGTGGTAAATATTGTGTAAAATTTTTTAGTTATTTTAAAATTTAATACAGGGTGTCAATTAAAAACTTATTTAGGAGAAATGTTTTTATTTTAAAATAAGAATATATCACAGTTTTGCAATTTCTTCTTTTGCGTTTTCTCAAGACTATATAACAGTGTTCGACATAATGTCGATATTTTGATTACTAGTTATAAAAGACTTAAAAATCAATTAAATCAAATCTGGTAAAATACCCTTGTCGTACAAGGGTCCAAATCCAATAAACGTTAAAAAAAGACTAACCTAATTGAGCTCACACCATATGTTTCTGAAGCCTTTCAGGAATTTAATAACAATTTGATAACCAAAGGGGATGTTCGTAGTAAACGAAGGCAATATCGACTATACAGCAATGTAATTAAATTTAATGAGGTTTCTTGCACTCAGCACTCAGCTATGAACGAATTTAGAAAAAACTGGTAAATTATTTAGCTTTAGTTAAAGGGATATTGAAAGGTAACTCTATATGCGAGTTTTAACATGTTGCAGATTTTTCTATTCGGCTTTCGTTTTTGAACATTTTTTTTCGCTTTAGAATTGCAACTTTATGTATAATTTTCTCCACATGTAAATCCTTAGTAAAAATTTTGCAACATGATTAAACTCGCATATAGAGTTGCCTTCCAATATCAATCTTTTTAACCAAAGCTAAATAATTTACCAGTTTTCTCGAAATTCGTTCATAGCTGAGCGCAAGAAACCCCATTTAATTTACATTGCTGTATGGTCGGTTGCGTGCCGGTCAGGGATTACGGTGATGGTCTCTTAAAGCTAAAATTCAAATCAGATATGTGATATAAGTTACTATGATTGGGCCAGTTCTAATGACTTATTAGTGACAAAACTGAATTGTCACAAATTTTATTAATTAAAGAATCTATAAGTGGACCAAGAAAGTTAATTTACACAAATCAATAAAATTTAGGTTAGTTTACCTGTTAAGCAATGGGGTATGCAGTTAATTTTTATTTTGTTTAGTTAGATGATAGTACTGTACGTGTACAGCCTTGTTTATTTGGATACGTTTTTGGGTTACGATTAGTATTACGTAGTACCTAAACCTTAGGTACGCTAAATACACAGCCGGTTTTGCTAGTTTGTAGATTATTGAATAGATATGCAAATACTATTAAGTTTAGTTACGTATATTAAGATTTAAAACCACTTTTTATTTAATGGACGGCAAATTGTATAATAAAAATAAATTATACCTCCACACGCAAAGTTATAAGCAGTATTCTATAATCTACGTGCTAATAGCCTTTTCACGTAAGTATGTAGTCCTATAAAAACCCCATAAACAAATAAGAAAATTAGTAAAGAATGAACGAGCCGACTGAGCAGTATCTTTTTAACGGCCCATAATAAAACGAGACAAATATATTTTTGAAAGCCTCCTTATCAACGAATTTATACCGAAAAAGGCGCCCGAAATTTGGGTAGGGGATATCGGGGTTATACGCATCGACCTAAGTAAGATGACGACTAACACAAATAAAAAATGATAAAATACTAAAAATAATATGCTAGGATTTTGAAAAAATTTGATAGTTACATGAACTTTGCTAATTTTCAAAAAGTGTTGTAGCAATTAACTGCACATGGTGCCAAAAATGAATACCACCCTGTTTATACCACTGATTGCTATTTAAGACTTTAATCAGTTTGAGAACCACTGGTTTTATACTTCGTTGTTTAATGCGAGAGAGTAATGAAATGTAAATTTGCATTGACAGGACCCATTAAGCAGGGTGGACAACTTAAAGGTTGCACTGTAAATTTCAGGTAAATGGCAATGATAGTTTTTAAAATTTCTGTATTTCAAATATTTCAGATCTACACACCCCGCATCGGTTCTAAATTAGGGTGACCCTAATTTGCATACAATGGAAAGACGAGTTTGGCGAATAAAAGTATTCGGGTTCTTGAAGGTATTTTTACGTCAGGATTTTATCCTTTGACATCTGTTACCTACTTATTGCGTACGGTTTAGGTATTGTCGTTTATAGAAATTTTGATATCGGCTTTGGATTGGGACCAACAGAGAGCCAGTCTTTTGGTAGTTTGTATGTCGTTTCTTGTCTAGATCTCGTATGTGAGTCTGTGATTAGTGAGTTTGTCGATACGTCTGTGCATCGGTAATAGTCTTTAATAATAATTTTAAACTGCCCTCAAACAACATCGTCGCCAGCAGATGATTTCGTCTTTCTCTATTAAAAGTGATTTTCTGTTTTGAAATTTTTTCATAACAAAAATTAATTTCCTTCAAAGTTTTCCATAGTTTCTTCTTACCCATGGGTGGAATGAAATCATCCTTTTTCATTTCAGACATTATTTTGTCCAAGGTAGGTAGGTATTCCTTTTTTTAAGTAAAACGAGTGTATCATTCTTCTGATGGCAGTCTTCTCATCCTCATTTATTACAGTTTCTTTTCTTCCTGTACTTCTCATTGGTGACCTGATGGGGCTGCGTTTATCCTCGTGCACAAGTCGGTATATTGTTTACTGTCCGACTCCAGTCATATTCGAACACATTTCAACTATTTTTGCAACTCCCGATGTTGAATTTTGGTGGCGAAAAGCATTGAACTCATTGAGAATGATAATTTTCTCATTTTTAGACAGCACACGTTTACTATTCCGTTTCTCGGCAAGAAATTCAGAAACACTAACCATTTCCAAGAACGATGTTTTCCAGCAACTGCCGGAAAGTAACTAAACATTTAAAAAATATTTGAAACAGTGAGGCACAGGTAGGTAAACTACCCACCCGATCTCTGGACCTCGGACAATAATCATAGGTACAATAATAATAATTGGACTTCACCTATATGGAATACGGCAAAGATCACTGGGTTTGATAGTTCAATAATGATTTATTACTCTCTCGCATTAAGCGACAGACTATAGTTGTACTTAACTATTATATAATATAGGGCTGATTGTGCCGTTTATGGTGTTAACATTGATTAGTTAATCGGAAATTTGTTTTTAACCAATGATTATTTGTACATGAGTTGCATTATCATAAATAAGAGCTAGTCCATTTAGTTAACCGGAGAAAACACTTGACAGCAGTGCAGTTTTAAAAATTTTTAGGTTGCTTGTTAATTTCAGATCGGAATTTATAGGTGACCATAATTTTTCAACGTCCACTTTAAGTTTGAGTACTTTGGCAGCTTGATTAGGTTTTGGTTTAAATTAAATAAAAAATAGTTTCTATTTTCATTGTGTTGCGATGGATTCCGACAAAAAGAAAAGAGAATGCTCTTTAAGCCAGTGGCGGCTCGTCGTATAAAGCAACTGAGGCCGGGCCTCACATGTAAAATTAATAAATTATTTATTTAAATATAAAACGTTTTTTAACTAATTTCCAATCATTAAAAGTATCAAAACAATAGAACATTGAATTACCATCAAAGTTCAACATATTATCTTTTAAATTTAGTGCGCACCCCATCCAATATTAATTTTAAAAACTGAAATCGTTGCCTGACCGCATAAAAAGAAAAATGTAATGCCAAAAACTTGAGCTTCCTTTACGTCACAAACGCTATGCTCTCCAACCCGGCACCTCCACCGCATTAATTGCGCAGAACAGGAAGAATAGGCAAATTTTGTAGGCGAGTGAGGCCCACTTATTTGGGCCTATATATCGTATTAATTTTACAGTAGCTTGCAATGGCTTGCATGTTGCCAAATGTTTATTGAACAAGGACACTTATTGACTTATTTACTTATTATTTAAAAGTTTTATTTTTAAAAACATAAAAAAATAAGTTAGAAATGATTGATAAATGTTTTCATTGTCCTATAAGATATTATTAATAAATATGCAATTAAATCCCAATAACAAAAAACAGATAAAAATTAAAGATTATAGGTGGGTGCCTAGTGCCTATTTGAAACTTGGCAATGTTTTATTGTTAACAGGCTCATATATCTTTTCTTCTCGTAGGATCAGGTGTCGGGTTATTAGATTTAATTAGTGCCATTCGTTTATGATTGTTAACCTATCGTGATTTTAGATTTTCGAGGCAGGTTAAAATACTGACACCTAATTAATTTGTTTTCTTGTTGTGTTGGTGCACATACCGACTCCTAGAGGCGGTTGTGGTTGGTGATAGGAGGGAAGGTAAGGCAAGAGCCCTTTACATCAGGTTAGTAAGCCGATTTGCTTTTTATTTTAATAATTAATACAGTATTGCCATTGCCAAGGTCCAAGGTTTCGTTACATAAAATTATTTTTTTTGTGCTTTGTGCCTATTTTAATTTAAATTATGAATCCCTCTCACGATATTGTTTTGTCTTTGCTTGAAACCCCTTTCTCGCGACGACCTGAGATAGAAAAACGGCAAATTTTGGAGAGTCGACCAACACCACAAATAACGGCAGTTTTTAGCGAAAAGAGGGTGGGTCGGGAAAGTTCGCGATCATTTCAAACTTCATAATATGATAGTTACAAATGGCTTTGCGGGAGTTCATATAAACAAAGTTTGTATTGCTGGCCGTGTATTTTATTAGGCAGCGTAAAAAACAATTGGAGTTTAGGGGGTGGGTATTCTGATTTTAAAAAATTTTCACGGGCGGCAAAATCACACGAAAGTTCCAAAGAACATATTAAGAATTCTGTGGCGCTTACGAGAGTAGAGCAAAATGGAGACACAATAGCGGATGCACTGAGAGATATTGACCCTGACCTTGCAAATTGAATATTTTTCTCGTGAAACCTAGTATTTCAAAGTAATTATATTGCTGATTGAATTCCTAACTACTCATTTTAAGCCAATGACCTTGAAATCGCGAAAAATTTTCGCCTGCGGCGCTATTTTATAGCCTCACCCCATTATACACCCACGAGCCGCCACTGCTTTAAGCTTTACTGCGGAAGACAAATTGTTTATAGCAAATATTTGTGCGCGCTACAAAAATGTATTACAAAATAATTAAAAAACTGACAATAATCAGCCCTATGCAGCAGCAGTCCGTTAACTTTTTAACGGTAGTGTTTCCAGTAGAAACGGGTTAACACAGCCACTTGATCTTTTCCAACCAAAGTTAAGGAACAGCTGTTAGAATTTTTAAACGGATCGAACTGTCAGAAATGTTTAACCTAAAAGTTTTATTTATTTCTGTGATTTACGTCAACTGTTTGATAACTGACAACACGAAAACGAAAACAGGTTAGGTTACATTTTTTTCTGTTTCGGTAAATATCGACCTATTTTGGTATTACGAATAAATAAACGCATTAATCAGAATAATTTCAGATGGAAACGCAAATTTAAATGAATTTCTACCTGCGGAGAAGATTATTATTTTCCTATCGCCGAGCTAGTGTATAGTTTTTGTGCGTTCGAGATCTGGCGTAAGTAGGTAGGTACATATGTTTTATTTTGCTTATTTAATTTGTTAACAACACCTTTATGATAGGTAGGTACTTATTTACGTTTTTTTCTAGGAATGGATTGAAATTAACCAGGAAAAAATACGCAAACAAAGCAGCAGAGACGTTATTAAATTATCATAATATGGCTAGAGCTTTTAAGCAGTGTGAAGAAAATGATACAAATAAATAATAGGTATTCTGACAGAAGGTAATTACGCAATAGATTACCTACATACCTACTTTATACCTACTTTAATTAGGGCTCCTAGGAAATCTTTGCTTTTGTAATAGATGAATGTATACATACATACACATTTTTGTAGGTTATAAGATACCTACAGATTTTCAGATGTGCTTCTTATTTAAAAATCAAAAAAGGGTATTGGAATTATGCCTGGTTAAATTTAGAATATGTCAATGATTACTTTAATATAAAGGTAAAATAACTACCGTTTCATTTCAACATTTTAAGTGTTATTTAAAGTATTACAGACACCATTTAATACACTACGTAGTAAGGTGAAACCTTTTATGTGACTTTTGATTTTATGTTATAGAAAATTCCTGACCAAATTTTTTTAAAGTTAGGTATCAATCAGTACCTTTTTTCTCACATAAGTTTTAATGTCTAAGTATCTTATTGTCCAACAGTATCTTGAATATGAGCTGGTAGTATAGTCGGGATAAGAAACTAATGTTAGTCTAATACTTCGGTAAATATTGGCAAACATATTTATTAACCTAGTTTTATTGTCCTATTCCGACTACACTACTAGCTTATATAAGATTTTAGTATTATTAAATTAAAAATGTTGTTCTCAATTCAATTAACTACAATTTATTTCCAAATAGGTAACTGTTACAGTTCATTATGTAGAATAAAATATAACTTAAAAAATTTCAACAGACATACCAATAATTTTATTATTATAATATTACATTTATAATGAATTTCAAATAATTTAAGTATAATTATTTCTTAGTTACCACTATAAGTCTCCAGGAGGGCCATAGCTAACTAAAAATAAATCCAAATCTTACGAGAAATCTTGTCCTTGGCCAGCATTGTCTAATAACAAAATAATTGTAGGACAAGATTTGGTTTTATTCTTAATTTGCTTTTATATTTTTGCCAATTTTGTAAAAGTAGCTTACCGGCTTGCAAGCCAGTTTATTGATTTCAAGCACTTTTTTAAATAGGAACTCTATTTATTTTAGAAGATGGTTATTTTTTGGTGCAAAAGGTATGTAGAAAAGAAATATTAGTAGTTCATAGTCTTAACGACAATGCCTTAAAAATAGCATCAAATCATACATTTAGACTGTGAAGTAGGTATCTGTACGATTTTTTTGTCCACCAGGGTAAGCATGTTTTTACAGGTTATTAAAACAACTGATTATATATATATATAGAATTTAATATTAAAAACCTAAAACCAGAACAAATTAATTATATTGTATTAAAATTTAAAATACCTAAGTAGGTATCGCTAATGCTCTTATTGCGATCTCCAAGGACTCTCCAAAATAGAAAATAAATCTTCGAAAGAAAACAAATGATCTTTAAGGTGGCCTTAGAACCACCATACTTTAATTGATATCGTGTTAGGGTCCTCAGACAATGGGCACTCTGAACAGATTTACCAATTTTATTTAAAACTATTTTTTTAGGAATTCAATAAGAATTAAATTAATTAAATTATTGCCATTTTCCAATCATGAATATAATACACGAAAGGTTTTTCATCACTTATGTTACAACTAAAAGGTTAAAAATGAAAAAAATTTGATTATTAAATTTCATATTAGTGGGTATTTTACAATTATTAGAAAACTATTATGTTTTGAGTAGGTACCTAAACACTTGGTTATATCTTATACGTATGCTCTTTCTGGTCATTCTTCCATTAGGTAGGGTCAGTTGGGGTAAATGTAGACAGGGGTAAATGAAAACAAGGCCTGTACATTTTAAAAAGCGCCCCCAATTTAGATTTCGCGAGTCATTCGCAGAAGCTTTAAGGAAGCACAGGGCAACAGCGTCTGAAGATTTGGTTTATTTCATTAGATAGTTGTCTCACAGCCATTGGCGAATTTGCATGTGCTAATCAAAATGTTAATACCCTCGCGCATTCACTATTATTTTGTGAAAATCATAAGGTAAGGTAGGTACCTAATATTTTTTGGTATCTTTAAGACAAATTTCAAATAAATTATAGTGGGATAAAGTCATAATATCACAAGTTTGGTAGATATTTTGATGTTTACATTTACCTTAGAATTTTGCGGCGCTGGGTAAATGTACACATGGATGAGGGGCAAATGTGAACATGGATTCGGGCCAAAAAAAAAGGCCCACCACCATATTCTTCATAACAGAATTAAAGGGAGAAAAACGGCGATGGCTGTTCAAGGTCCTGGCCGAAAGTCGACGCGATCCGTTATGGAAGAAAATGAAATTGTAAAGTGCCTTTTAACAAGATGCAAAATGGGCCACCCTTGTAGCAAAGAAGAACTGCGTGACCTCGTTGGTAAATATGTGAAAGCTAAGAATATAAAATTTCCTTTTAAAGATAACAAACCAGGTAAAGACTGGTACCTTTCGTTTATGTTTCGACATCCTCAGCTATAACTAAAAAAACCAGAGCATCTTTAAAAGTTGCGTAAGGATGCGAGAAACACACAGATAGTAGGTATATGATTTTTATGAGAAGTTAGAAAATGTGTTATGAATGATCTCGACAAGGAAAAGCTGCGTTTGTCTTCTATATAATTTCAAGACTGAAACAACAATTATGTATATGGTGAAGTGTTAACCTCTAACGACGTCATATCATGACTAAAAGAAGCCGAAGAAAAAAAGCAAAAGGCAACTACTTAGGGGCTAACTAACAAGACAAATAAAAAACTCAAATCAAAAAAGAAACAAAATAATCCAACCACTGCAGAAAATTCAGGCGTTAAGAAGAGAAAATTATTGAAAATAGCTAAAAATAAATCAGATACCTCGGAAGAGAGTGATACCATATGAATATGATGATGAGAGTTCCAGCGATGAAATACAACAGGATAATGACGTAATTTATTTGGAACCCATTAAAGATATGTCAAAGTTGTGCGTTGGAAAATTTGTTTTCATTCCGTTCAAAGGGGGTTAACGTAACACAACTATTTTTAAATATGTTTGTTCTATTGAAGATGTTGATGAGGACCAAAATGAAATAAAAGTTATCGGCGGACACTGTAAAAACACTTTTTTGTGTCGTAGAAACTGATGTTAATTTCGTTAATATCGGTCAAGTATTAGGTATACTGCCAGATCCTGAAATATTTCCCAAAGTTAAGAGAATCTTTTATAGATTTGTAAATAGTATTCCCCTGGCGGAGTAGACTTCAAACCTTCGTTGAAAAATTGTTATCTTTATTCTATTAGAATTATGGAATATTACTTTGTTTGCTTGTTACTTAAGAACATAGGAATGACGGAATGAATTATTTTTCTGCCCTTTTGTTCTTATTGTTCGGAAAGCGTAGGTGTTGTTTTTTTATAATAAATATTTTTGTAACTGTCGTTTTTTTAAATTCTACTAATGGGGTAAATGTAAACACGTTAATAACATATCAAATATCAACTATATAATGCCTACAAACGACATGTTTCTGTTAACCCCACGATTTTTTGCACAAATGCTTATGGTCTTCAGCAGAATTGTTTACATTTCCCCCGAGGGCACGGGGTAAATTTAAACATACAACCTGTAAAAAAATATATGACAAAAACTAAAATGGCTAATTTTGAAATGTATTATTCTGAAAATGTTTAATAAATATACATACTCAAACTGCCTGCAAAGCCGATACACTTAAATACTTTATACAAATTGATCAAATTAATTTTATGAATAAAGGTATCAAAAGTGTCGAGAATCGTCTACATTTAACCCAACTGACCCTATAGGTACATTATTCAAACACGTGTTTACAAACTTTTTAATTGGTTGGCGTCACAAGTTTGGAAAACGTTGCCAAGTTTATTTACCAACGCTTTACCTTGCATATTTTGAAGTAACAGAAGAAAAGAATACACTTTAAAAATATCAACAAATCAAAATATTACTAAAAAAGTATAGCTATGAAATCAATTTAGTATGTACATTTGACTCTTCGAAAACTCTTTTGTAGCGGGGTTAAAAAAAAAACGGTATATTTGTCGATATCAGTAACTACAAATAATTGACGTCACAAAAGGCAGGAGGTTTTGGCGCGCGTTCAAAATGAGAAATTTGTGTTGTAATATATCTCGTAACACAATGAGATTTATGATAAAAAAGAAAAATAGGGGGTATATTTGAGTCTAGATACAACTAAATATACATTGAATTAAAAATTGTGCAAGGACCCTTTTGTACACACGTATAATAATAACGGTATGTACCTGGCCCGAATAGCCCTAGCAATTTAAGGCCATGCAAAGGAAGACAGACACCCTGTATTATCAGATTAGACCGTTTTCAAGCCCAACGAATTTCCTTGTAAATATATACATTTAAATTTTAGAAAATATCCCAGTCTCAATCGTGTGAATTGTAAATCTTAAACCATCTTACCGAAACTTTATGTAATATTTTATGTAACGCTAATTAAATATGTAATATGTAGAAACACAACATTAAATAATAAAAAATTCCTGGGCCTATATTAATTTTGACATTTTTTAGCTGTTGGGACGTTTTAGCAAAGGAGGAAAACATACTCTTGAACTGGATTGGAAGTGTTAATTAAAATGGCAAAATATTCTACTTATAGACAGTATACAGGGTGTTTCACGGTCGATGGTACGTTAGACGTTTACGGAGAACTAAATAACGAATCATTTTCAAATTTTGGCAACTGGAATAAACGACTATGGTCTATCGTTTTAATATATTTTCAGCAATGCAAGGTTGCCGCTTCTGCCCAAAACAGGTGGCAATATAGTTATTTCAAATGGAACACCCTATATCTTAGAATTTTTTTGGACTCTACATAAAATTGTAAGTATTTTTTAATAAGTGCATTATAAGTCTAAACTTAATAGGTTCCGAGATATCGCCATTTGAAAAATGACATTTTAGAACTTTGACAGCTTCTAACTTTTTAACGGTATGTCTTAGAGCAAAACGGCTTACATGTCCCTATCTTCCTATTTTACTATCTTCCCAAAAGTTTCAACTTCCGGTTAAACCGGATGTAACTTAAAATCCCCATATATAGTACTTCCGGCGTAACCGGAAGTTGATATTTTTGGGAAGATAATAAAAAAGCAAGATAGGGACATGTAAGCCGTTTTGCTCTAAGACATACCGTTAAAAAGTTTGAAGCAGTCAAAGTTCAAAAATGTCATTTTTCAAATGTCGATATCTCAAAACCTATTAAGTTTAGACTTATAATGCACTTATTAAAAAATACTTACAATTTTATGTAGAGTCCAAAAAAATTCTAAGATATAGGGTGTTCCATTTGAAATAACAATGTTGCCACCTGTTTTGGGCAGAAGCGGCAACGTTGCATTGCTGAAAATATTTTAGAACGATAGACCATGGTCGTTTATCCCGGTTGCCAAATTTTGAAAATGATTCGTTATTTAGTTCTCCGTAAACGTCTAACGTACCATCGACCGTGAAACACCCTGTATAATATACCGAATCCGAATGATAAATTAATGATTCGCGAAAAGGTCAATGTCAAGTGCGTCCTAATAATATATTCAAGTAATTATAATGATTAATATAATACAGGCAAAAAGACTAATCTACAATATGACATTAACCAACATTTAAACGACTTTAATAGTTATTTATATTATATTACTAGTACGGTATGAGCTTCACTACAGTAACGAGTGGGGAATATTGCTACGACGAGGTCGTAGACCGAATCGTAGTAACCACACGCGTGCTGTAGTGAGCCTTACTGTATGTGTGATATACAACATTTTATATAAGACCCAGAATTTTGTTTTTTTTATGTATTCAAAATGATTTTGACATTTGACAAAAAAAATTGTATTATTACACAAAAAGTGACAGTGACCGACGGAACAAAACAAATCATAGTTTGATTAAAAATGACTAATGTAATAAAAAAAATGAGTGATCTAATAAGTTCATTACATCACTGAGTGATGTAATGAGTTCATTACATCACTCAGTACGATAATACAGTATATTGCATAACGCAAACAGGCTAAAATGGGTTATGTAATAAGCTCTTTTCGTGTGGGTCTTATATAAAATTAATTAAACACCAAGAATTTGCTCTTGAAAAAACGGGTAGGGACCTAGACAGCAAACACATGTCAATAAGTTGAAATGAATAAAAATAATGAATTTATTCCTTTTTTCTACTTCTATACACCAGCAGCTTTTTTTTGCAACTGAAAAATCTTTCAAAAATACATGGAAGTCATTATGGCTTGGCGCGCACCAGCAATTAATGCTAGCCCATATCAAATCAGTGTGTTGTATTTAAGCCATTTTTAAGTTGCACAAAAAAAGTTGCTAGTGTGATTTTGATTTAGAAATAAGTAAGTTTAAGATAAATGTTAGTTAGTGTCCTACTGTTCCTCCAGTATATTTAAATGTTCTAGGTTAGGTTAGTTATAGTTAGTTCTAGGTTAGGTTAGTTATAGTTAGTAGGTACATTAAGTTCTGTTAATATATTAAAGTTATCTAAGTTGCCAAACTCTTTTAAGTAATTTAATTTTAGCGCCATAAGTGATAATTCATTTTTTCTTTCTGCAATAATATTTTGTTTCTCCCATAATTCATTTTTCCTTTCTGCGATAATATTTTGTTTCTCACATAATTCGTTGTTTTTTTTCATCGTCTTGTTGAATTCCTCCATTTGAACTACCACCTGCTTTTGAACATCTAGAGTCGTTTTCTGTGATGCTGAAAACGACTCTATTGCAGACCGTAGGGTTGTGCTGGAGCACCTTTCGTGTTCATTTTTTGTATTAGTTGACACTAAAATTAAAGTTTATATTTACCAAAAGTATTAAAAGGGTAGTAGCCATAATACAAAGCCTTCGGGAGAGGTGAGGGAGCAACGGGGCTGATAGCCCCGGTTCTCACCTTTCTTTGTGGCCCTATCTCAAGTAAAATAAAAACCCAATACACCCTATAGGGTAATTTTGCAGTCTTAACTGTAATGAATATGCTTTTCGGCTTTTAATGCTACTCCGTCCTGGCGATACAAATTAAGATTGCAAAATTACTCCACAGTGTTATGCAAACGAAATTAGGAGAGAAAACATACGTTTTAATTTTTCTGTATATTTAAACATGTAGGTATAGGTACTATTTTTTAAAGAAATTAATAAAAATTAATAGATACTTACATTTATCTACAATTTAAAAAAATATTTGAATCGGACTATGGAAAAAAAGTTAGTATATACATATATACATATTATATTGGATTAAAATTTTGTATGGATCGAATTTTATGTCAGTGAGTGTATTATAAAATCAAATACTCGTTATATTAATGTGTGTGAAATCGAAGAACTTGTTGATTGAAGTAAAATTATAAGTATCCCAACATTATTTACTTATTATTGTTTACCTCTTTTAAATTTCTTCCTTGCCGGTTCAGTTACTGTTGTTGTTTTGTTAAGAGTTTCTAAAAATTTTTCACTCAATTAATGAAAATCAACATTTCTATGCTCTCTTTCTGTATTACCAATATATTGTTATAAGTAATATTATGAAGCAACTGAGAAAAAAAATTCTGAACTTTTTGAATTTTCCAAATATTTAGTAGTAAAATTACCTTCTTTAATAATTGTCTCTGACGGCATCGCGATGTTTATTACTGAATCTAAAAACAAATGGTTTTATTAAATATTATTTGTAGTATTCTGAGATTCGTAGTCGTATTGATCGTAAACTGCCGTTCTGCGAACGGTTCAGGTTAATTTTCTTTACATAGACTATGTACCTTTTAAAATAATGTATTAAACCTTTTTGATTCCACAGGAGAAAATTTTGATAAAAGTCAATCTGTTTTTGACTATAGTGTACTATATATTATACCGTAGATTATACATACGTATATTTGTTTAAGGTTTATTAGGTTAGTTTTCTTTATTTAATCTTATTTTAATGTTAGGTACCTACTAAACTAAATTTTATGTTATAATTATATTGTTATATTGCAAGTGTAAATATGTAAATAAATTTACAACATATACCTGAAGCTGTTGGTAGTGGGTTGGCCAAGTTTAAGCAGTCTTGAACCTCTGGGTCACCTAAATGGATATAAGAAAGAAGCGCTAATAACTTCTCTTCTTGAACAGTTTATTTCAGTCGTAAATTTTTTGTCTAAATCAGTTTAATTTATGAATCTTAACCACAAGTGAAATAATTTAGTTAGGTACTAGGTATTATAATTTCTTTATAATATTATTTATTGTTAATATAAAAATATAGGTACTAGATAGGTATAGCATATTTATTGCTTATCATAATATTAGGTTTTAGTAGGTACCTACTTGGTTTTCAGCTTAGTTTAGTTTATTTATGGAAAAAACTTACATAAGTTTCTTATCTTGGTCAACGAATTCAAAATACATTTACAAATTTAAGACCATTTACAATAATTACAATACATTTAAATTTTAAGAAAACCCCCGAAAGTACATTTTACCTAAAACATCCAAACCACAAGCGCACCCACTAAATCCAGGACATTACTTTAAAAGTCCATATCTACCACTCTATATTGTATGAAATCGTCCATTTTATAAAAACATTTATTTATTAGAAATTGTTTTATTTTATTTTTAAAGGGTTTTAGAGGGAGATGAACACACCTATGAGTAGTATAAGTCGGGCAATAAATAAATAATAATATTTAGACTTGTTATCCTGTTTATGGTCAATATTTTGTATATAATGTAATTCAAAATGGTTTATCGGTAACAGTTCTAAAGGCAGGCAGAAAAAGCTTATGATTTGAAGCCTCTGTTTCATATTAAACATAAATAAACAAATTTAATTTTTACAAAGTTATGTAAGAAACTTGGTTGATCCAAGCTTTAATAATTTATCTATTATAGCAGCTACCTGCATAGTCTAAATAGTCTAGAATCTTACCTCTATTTGGTAGGTAGTACATTCTTGCCAAAACAACATAACATCATATATTTTTCAGCTTGTACGTAGGTAGGTACATTGTAGAAAACTGCTTTAGAATCGGAAACATAATTTTCTGCTACATACAATGAAAAATCTTCTCGAAAACCTTTCTTGTCATGGTTTGATAAAATCTAAAAGTACATAAATTTCCTATAAATTGTAAATCAACACAAATCAATTTAGTTCAGTAATTTTAACCTGTAAAAGTGTATTTTTAACTTACCTGTATAAAAAAATATCCATTTTTTCTTTTAAACGAGCTTATGCATATATAAGAGGATGCATTTTCAATCAAAAACACTTCGATCACTAATTTTCGAAGCAAAAACCGAAAATTTCTAAAGAAAAGCAAGCAAAAGCAAGAAACGAGGTTCTGTCATCTGTGTACCGTGAAACGAGGGCATCCGAAGCAATCCGAAGTGATTCGATATCCGACATGTGCGGGCCCCTGATTGGCTCAAAATTTTAACCGGGGTCCGTTTAAACGAAGCGTCGGGTCTTTCGATGCCGATAAAAAAGCCCGTTAAAACTCGAATTAACCCCTGAAATGTAACGGAAAAGTTGTTGCTGCATACCAAATCGCGGAAATAGCATGGGATTTTTCTAACGGGTCCCGTTAGTTTGGAGTTAACGGAAAGTTTTAACCTGTGTGCTGCTGCATAGGGCTGAATATCTCGGTTTAATGAAAGAAATTCAATTTGGAACAAGATAGCAATGGGGTCTTGTGCAGTATAGGTTAGCTCGATTTTTACAATTTTTCAAATTTTAATCGAGAGCCGAGATTGTAAAGAATAGATTAAAAGAAAGAAATCGTTGGACCGAGCACATTTTTTGACAAAAATTGAAAGACAAATTTCGGAAGTTACAGTAGTTTTTAAACTACTTCGACGCGAAAACTCTTTGAAAACGCTTATGAGGGGAAATATTAATTACGGTGTCGCCAAACATTTCTTAACGTTTATATTAGGTCAATCCACAATTTGGGCATATTCGCGAAAGAAATAATTTCAATATGCTACTGCATTGTTTCTACACTAGACTTGCATAGGTGTTACAACGGTGCTAGCCGGTTTGTAATTCGTCTTTCTCTTTCAAAATTTGTTCTCATTTAACAACAAATAAGTAACAGTGCTTGGTTTTCAAGTAAGAGAAATAAAAAACACAACAGAAAATCACAAAAGCAGCCTGGCTTCTTGCGCTGTTGTCATATTTACATGTAGCAATATAATTGTTATTTGCCTTTTCCGAGTCTAAAGAGTTAATTATAGGATATAACCCAACTCGCTCCTGTAATTAACTTTTCCCATCCTGGCATTCAACTTCACGTGGTCTCTGCTGGACAACAACATTTTTTACATCGTGAATTTGAAACAGAAAGACGAATTACAAACCGGCTAGCACCATTTTAACTCATGTAGGTCTAGTGTCGAAACAATGCAGTAGCATTGCAATTATTTATTTCGCGAATGTACGCAAATTGTGGAATATGAACATTATCTTTATCCAAATAATCTTTCCTTTTATAAGCGTTTTATATATTATAAATAGTTCCAAAAGTACTGTTATTTCGTAAATTATTTAATTTTTGTCAACAAATTATGTGCTCCGTCCAACGATTTTTCTTTTTAATCTATTCTTTACACTCTCAGCTCTCGATTAGAATTTCAGAAATTGTAAAAATCGAGCTGACCTATACTGCAGAAGACCCCATTGCTATTTTGTTCCAAATCGAATTTCTTTCATTAAACACAGATACTGTCAATTTTTTAATTATTTGCTATAAACAATTTGTCTTTCGCAGCAAAGCATATAGAGTATAGAGCATTCTCTTTTCTTTTTGTCGGAATCCATCGTGGACTTTGAAAAATTATTGTAACCTATAAATTCCGATCTGAAATTAGCAAGCAACCTAACAATTTTTAAAACTGCACTGCTGTCAATTGTATTCTCCGGTTAACTAAACGGACCCTTATTTATGGTGGTGGGTGTAACTCATGTGCAAATAATCATTAATTAAAAACAAATTTCCGATTAACTAATCAATTTTTACACCATAAGCGGCATAATCAGCACTATATAATATAATAGTTGAGTACAACTATAGTCTGTCGCTTAATGCTCGATTTAAGCGCTATCTGTTAGCGATAGATAGAGGGTACACTACCTATTTCCGCGTGTAACCACCAGATATCGTCAAGTGTCGCGGTCGTAACAATACAGTGCAACACAATAGTGATTGAACTAGTGAATGCTCGCTCAGGGCGCGTACTAGGCGACTAGTCTAAAAATTATAGATAATCTCAGGAAAATTAAAACGATGTTGGCCCTTGGAACTTACTGGTATCATGAGTATGCTCCTAAGGGCGGGTATTATAAAAGAGGCAAAAGTTAACTTTGATTCTAACTGTAAGGTTAACTTTCCTAGAAAAATTGATAGTTTTATAAAGTTATCATTATTCTTCAAATGTAAAAAGTAAAGAATAATTTTTAACAACCTAACCTATAATTATTTATAATCTGTCACTGACATTATGGTTGTAATGTCAGTGTAATCTGTCATCAATATCGTTTCTCTCCTTAATTTTTGTACTTTGATCAATTATTTTATATTTTATAAAAACATGGAGAGAAGAGCAATCAATTTTTATGTTATGTCAACAAAAGTCTTCAAAATCGTCCAAAATTACCAAAATCTGTGCATCAGTTAACATTAATTGATACCTACTCCACCCAATAAAGTTAACATAGGGATTGTCAACTTAACTTCAACCTGTGACGTCATTCAACAAGTTAACCTTCGTTCATCTGTCAATTAAGTTTTATAATACCCGCCCTAAGGCTGGAAAGTTTCGAGACCCCTGGTTTAGGTAATACAGCAAACACCAGCAAATAATTTCTATGGCGCTATTGTCAAAAATTGACGTAAACTTATTACTAAGCCTTTGATTTAACATAACGTACCTATGACTACAAATTCTTACAAAAACATTAATTAATTAAATGTTCAAACCACCTCCATTAGCAGGTAAACAATATCCTGACCGATCACATTCTAACGAAATACAGTTTTTTAGGGCGATACAGAACTCCGCAGATCGACAGGTAAGAGGATTAAAAATGTATGAATCTCCGCAGGTCATAAAATGTTGCCCTCTTGGTAATACTTGAAACTCCGCATATTGATATTTAAAATTATAAATGCCATTTGAAACTTGCTGCCCTGGTGTTTTTTAGTTTTTTATACCTGTTTTATTTTTTTTTATAAGTAGATCGACTAAAAAAGGGCTGGTAAATAATTGGCCGGTGAACTTAAAAAAGGCGAATTGAACCAAAAAGGTGGATTAGATGCCGTGTTAGCGCTGTTTAACCAATATAAGTCTATAAAAGGGGCAAACAATTAATAATAATATTCCTCGGTGAACTTGAAAAAGGCGAATTGGAACCAAAAAGGTGGATTAGATGCCGTGTTAGCGCTGTTTAACCAATATAAGTCTATAAAACCTTATACCTGCGCAAGGATTCTGCGGAATCTCATAGGCGGATTAAGAGCAATAATTTTATGACGATAGATTAATTATGTACCTGTATCTGCGAAGTTCCATGCTGCCCGTTTTTTAGCTGGTGTAGATTTGCAAATGTTTTATCGTTATTAATAAAATTTTTGAGGGACCCCACAGAAATAAGTCGTTTGTCGAAAGGTCAGGAGACCTGGCTGGCCAAGAGAGAATTATGGGCAGGACCATCATCCATTTAATACAAGATCTCCTGATTTTCGCGTACAACTTCTTCTAGTGCGGGTTCAACTCGATTTTGTAATAGGTCCAAATAGGTTACTGCTGTAAGGTTGCCTTTCATAAAAAAAATCTCCAATATTGTGATGTCCTACAACTACCGCCCAAACATTTATTTTTTGCGGATATTGCGTCCGAGAATGAACAAGAAGATGTTTATTTTCTTTGCTTTAATACCTACAATTTTGAATATTTGGTACGTTGTTAAGGGTGAATGTACAGGGTTATCCAACCAAGACTAGACAAGGCGATTTTTTGACTTTTCCTGTACTTTTATAAAAAAAACTGAAATAGCCATCTTAAGTCATTTTCTCCCGCGAATTCGAATATCTTCAGCAAAAAACAATTGAACATCAAACAAAAGTACTAGGGGTCGCTTTGATATTTTTTTAAATGGGATGCCGTATTTTTAATGAGCTTATCCGATTTCTCATATAAATTTTGATCTAAAATGTTGGATTTTTAATTCAAAAACGCCTTTTTTCTTCAGTTTTAAATTCGGAAAATGTTCGTCTACCGTAAGATTAATACCTGATAGATGGACACCCGTTTCACCTGTTCACCCTTTAACCTGCTTTAAAGCGTCCGTCAGTTAGACAAAATAATCAAGTTTCAAATTTCTATATATTTTTCACGAATTAATTACAAATAATGAAATATTCTTTAGAAGAACGGCTAAACGTAATAAAATTATATTACAAAAGTGGAGAGAATGCTCGACAAACACAAAGAACATTTTTTGAGAGTTTCCAGAGACACATTTCAGTGGATACAATTCTCAGAATTAAGACCCTATTTGAAGAAAGTAAGACATTGAAAGATAAGCCAAGAAAGATGAAAAGACGGAATATAAGGGATCGAGCTATTGTTCAATATTTTACTATAAATCCGAAGAGTTCTATTCCGCAAGCGGTACGAGAAGTAAGGTATGGTCCAGGGCTCCGGAGAGTAAGCTATGGAACAGTTCACAGAACTTTAAAAAAATGTGGTCTAAAACCATATTGCATCCTTCCCGTTCAATACTTAACACAGCTTCAAAAAGAACTGCGATTTCGATTTGTTGCTTCAATGCCGATGAGAGAGCAAGACGAAGATTATAATTTATATAATAAAATTCTATGGAGTCCCGAAGCGTCATTTACAACATCGGGGGTATACAATCGGAAAAATACAAGATACTGGGCAGCAGTTAACCCTCATAGATATGAAATGATAAAGTTTCAAGGTTGGAGCTCACTTAATGTTTGGTGTGGGATGTTAGAAAATCGAATTATTGGACCACTATTTTATCGTGGCTCTTTAACAGGCCAAAGATACCTCCATTTTCTTCATAACGATATCGAGGATTTCTTGGAAAGGTTGCCATTGCAAGCCTACAACAATATCATTTGGCAGCAGGATGGTGCTCCGCCTCATGCAGTTCGAGAAGTGGTAACATACCTAAACGAGCGTTACAATCAGTGGATTGGCCGTAACGGAACAATTCATTGGCCACCAAATAGCCCCGATATCACGCCAATGGATACATTTTTATGGGGTCATTTAAAAAATGTAGTTTATCAACGACCCAACAGAAGTCTGGAGGACATTCAGCAAAAAATTATAAATGAAATTAATATACTTAACCAGGACCAAAATATTGTAAGAGATTCTTTGGAGAGATTGAAAAGGGGGCATCGGTCATGTTTTGAAAATAATGGAGGATACATAGAACAATTATATTATTGAGATTAAAGTTATTCACTTTAGTTTATAGTTTTTTCTAATATGTCATACTTTTTTTATACGTAAGCAATAACAGATTTGCAAAAACTACTAAATTTGTAATTAATTCGTGAAAAATATATAGAAATTTGAAACTTGATTATTTTGTCTAACTGACGGACGCTTTAAAGCAGGTTAAAGGGTGAACAGGTGAAACGGGTATCCATCTATCAGGTATTAATCTTACGGTAGACGAACATTTTCCGAATTTAAAACTGAAGAAAAAAGGCGTTTTTGAATTAAAAATCCAACATTTTAGATCAAAATTTATATGAGAAATCGGATAAGCTCATTAAAAATACGGCATCCCATTTAAAAAAATATCAAAGTGACCCCTAGTACTTTTGTTTGATGTTCAATTGTTTTTTGCTGAAGATATTCGAATTCGCGGGAGAAAATGACTTAAGATGGCTGTTTCAGTTTTTTTATAAAAGTACAGGAAAAGTCAAAAAATCGCCTTGTCCAGTCTTGGTTGGATAACCCTGTACATTCATCATCGGTAAAACAAAAATATTTCTCAAAAAGTTCCTATTATTATTTATTCTTTCCATTACCTACCTCAAAACAGAACACCATTCTCCGTTCTTCATCACCTTGCAGTGGCTCTTGATGTTTTTCATACTTGTAAGGAAAATATTTGTTTTTTTAAAGTTCGCAACACTGTGGTTTGATGTTTTCTTACGGCTTGCCCAAGAATCCTCGTGCTAAATATTTTATTTTCCTCCACGTGAAGTTAAATATCAAGATCTCTATATCCCTTTCTTCAGCTCCATTGACATTCTGAGTTCCGCATTAACAGTTATTTATTACAGTGCCTTTGGACTCAAGTTTACTAATGATAAGTTTAATTAATGACATGGAAGGGATAGGCTTACCAGGGAATTGAACTGAAAACATTTCAGACACTGCTCTTAAACTGTTTTCTGTATAATACCACTTGATCATGGTTACTTTTTCCTTAATGGAATAGCTATAGTTAAAGCACCTCCAATAAAAATGTTATCACTGACGCTAGTTTTTGTTTTGCCAATGCCAAATAATAGTTTGCTGGTGTTTGCTGTAGTACACTGCGCATCATATGAAACTGGTACAACTGTTGTAGGCTTAAGCTTTGTAAATTGGTCGTTTATGACGTTTGTATAACAATGAAATGGCTTTAAGAAACAGTACTGTCAGCTATTCGAAAATTCCTTTAACCTTCTGAGTAAATAAATAAACTTCACTATAGAAAAGATAATTAAATCGGTTTAATTTAAAAAAAATTCATCTGCTAAGTAAAATTATACATTATTTTAAGTTAATAACTAGTCATAGCTCCATTATTATCTAACACTTTTTGTAACCTTATTGGCACAGAATTTATTAAATTTAATGCTAAATTTGGATCTTCGGACAGGTTTTCCCAAACATCCTCAATACGAGTCCACAGCTGTTGCCTATTTTGCGGAACGATATTTAATTTTCGAATTTTTTTTACCATAATTCCCCAAATATTTTCTATAGGATTAAGATCCGGACTCTTTGATTGCCAAGGAAGATCTTGAATATTGTGTTCATCAAAATAATTAAATAATTCCTCACACAGTTAGCAGTGTGAACTGAACAATTATCTTGTTGAAAAATAAAATTGTTGTTCGGAAAAACCTCCCTGACTGAAGGCAACATTACATTATCTAAAATATCTATATATTTCCTCGCATTCAATCTTCCGTCAATGTCCCAACATACTCCTAATCCCCCTCTGTACATCCAAGCCCAAACGTTCACTGAAAATCTTCCCGATTTATCGCTTGGAGAAATATACTTTTCTTCGTATCTGGACCGAGGCGGTCTATATACTCGAATATGACCATCATGATACGATTGAAACACTTTCTCGTCAGAGAATATAACTCTGCCCCAAAAATTTACTACATCATTTAACAGGTAATTAAGAGCAAAAATAATTCTACCTTGTTTTTTTTCTTGGGAAAGTTTATATTTTTTTGCCGCTGCACAATTTTTTAATTCCGTTTTTCGAATCCTTCTTAACGCAGTTGTGACAGAAGCGGGGAAATTTGTTTCAACTTTAGCTTTTCTTGCACAATTAAAAGGATGGTCTCTTACAAAATTAACTAAATTTGCATCTTGCTGTTCGTTAGTTATACACGATCTTCCTGTCCCTCTTCTTCTTTCAACAGTTTGTTCATTATCCCATCTTTCTTTTAAATTCTGGATAGTAGTTTTGCTTCTATTATATTCTTCGGCCAGTATTCTTACAGACCAACCAGCCTCTATTTTGGAAATTATTTGCAACTTTTCGAAATTACTCAACTGCCTTGGCATCGCTATAACGTAAAATGGAAATTTTTGACATAATATCCTATTATTTGTCATAGTGACAGGTGTATTAGGTGTCATTCTTATGCAAAGCATGATTGATAGCGAATATTATAAAACCCGATTTACATTGATAAAATCAAAGTGTACCAGTTTTATATGACGCGCAGTGTACCTACACTATGAAAATTTCGTAATTTTGCCTTCACATTTAATTGAATAAGTTAGCCCAAAATGATTTTTGCTTGCTCCGTACCTAAATTTGGTTATAAAAAATGCAGAAAAATATTAAATACAATTAATAGGCGTTATGATAGAATTGAAATATTCAAGGTGCTCCAAAAGAAAAGTGCATAATAATGTAATATCTTGCTAAGTATGGTACAAGCTGCGATTTATAGTATTTTGCAATTTTAATAGGCAACTCACAGCAAAGTATTGTTGTGTTTCCTGTCAAACCCGTGTCGGCTGTTCATGACGAGGTTAGGTCGGGTTTAGAGAATAGGAATTAAACCTACAAGTTGTCCTAATGTTACTCCAATCTCCCCTATGAAAAAAGGTGCTTACCTTAAAGAAATTTAGGTACATCACTATCAATCGTTTAATGGGTATTTTATTTAAATCCCAATGTGTTAATTAATGTATTCCGAATGATCCGAGAGATTAGTGCAATTAAAGAGAACGAGCTCCCGGTTTTAGACGTCCTACCATCCGTATCGACCTCAAAGACACCAATTATACCAAATTGGTGAGAATATATTATCGTTACGATATCAAAAACAAGCACCTGGACGGCTACCTTACAGATAATTAAGTTCATATAATGATTTCTTGAAACTCACTGAAGCTTATTAGTTACTTTAACTGTAATTTTTAATTATTTACCCAAAGTGTAAACGGTTTATTATTTTTTATCAATAAATAATAATTGGCTCGATCTTTAAACCTGACTCCCCAACAAAATTTTGATAGGTAAATGAAACGTACCATTGTGATAAAAAAAAAGTAGTACAACAAAATATAATTTAATCTGCTGGTCTATTATAAAATATTTTCTTTCAAACTGATAACTCAGTGTCACCAGAATTCTTGTGTCAGTGTCATGTAATTTTTAAAAAATGCCTTTAACTTCAGAGCAAAAATCGATCATATTTACGCGATTAAGGGATGGGGTTCCCATAAGGGACATTGCAGGCGCATTAGGGATAAACAAAAAAACAGTGTTGTTGGCTAAATCCAAAATTCGAGAACATGGAAGTATTGTGAGAAACCCAGGTTCTGGTCGCCCAAAAGTTTCCACCGATGACGAAGATACAACTTTAATTAATTATTTAAGGGACAACCCATTCGGGACCGCTATTAAGGCTAAAGAAGAAACCCATTTTCCTGGATCTTCAATTACAGCTCGAAGAAGAATTCGGGGGTCTGAACTCAAAAATAGGTGTTCTGCAAACAAAATATATTTAACAGAACTAAATAAGCAAAGACGAGTACAATTTGCTCACGAATACCAAAACCAACTGTGGGAGTCTGTAGTTTTTTCAGATGAGAAAACGTTCCAGTCCTGTAACAATGGAAAAGTCCGAGTATATAGACCCATAAACACAAGGTATGATGAAAGATATACGCACAAGACAAATCAAAGTGGACGTTTTTCCGTAAATGTGTGGGGTTGGATTAGTGCTAGAGGCCCAGGAGTTTGTCAATTTGTGCAAGGGCGGCTAACTGCAGGAACATATTGCAACATATTAAATAATGTTATGGTGCCATCGGTTGAAGCCATATTCGGTGATCAAAATTATATTTTCCAACAAGATAATGCTCCCATTCATACTGCCCGCATAGTAAAAGATTACTTTCGACAAAATAACATCCAAGTTTTACCATGGCCTTCGAAGAGCCCCGACCTCAATCCCATAGAAAATGTCTGGGGAGAAATGACCAAGTTCATGTATAAACATGACTTTCATCCAAGAAATGAAGAAGAACTGCGCCAGGGGATAAACGCAGCATGGGATAATATAACCCAAGAGTATACAAGAAGCTTAGTCTTAAGTATGCCGCGTCGGTTACAAAAAGTAATTGAAAACAACGGCGCAATGACTAAATATTAAACAGCTGCTTTTAAGTATATATTATTTTAGGATGTTGCATTTAGAAATGTTTACTTTTGGTTAAAATTTTGTATTTTTACTGTTTTTCCACTTTTGGCTTTTGTTGTTTTTGGATTTTTTTTATATTCAATATATAAATCGATAGTTGTTATACATACTCTATTATTTTATTTAAAAACTTGAAAAATTGCCCATTTTTAAAAGGTAGGTAAATTTTTTAAAGCACCTTTATTACAATACTTTTATTTCGCCACGTATATAGTAGATTACCAAATTCATGGTAACGCCTAAAAAGTTAGGTGGCATAATTATATTGTTTTCATAGTGACGACGATATCCACTTCTCGATATCCTTATAGACCAAGAGTTCTATCTGGGACTACTAATTCTTGTACTACTTTTTTTTTATCGCAATGGTACATGAAAACTGATCGATAGAGCAGTAAAGCCGAGGTAGTCAGTGACATAACTATAAATTTTAAACCCCTGCAACTTTCAATAAAGTCAAAATATTGATGGCCAGGTTTGTAAAGGGTTTTCCAATAAGAACAATATGATTTTGAAACGATATGGTAACCATGGTAATAAAGTTATACCTCTCACCAGGGGCATGTCACCAATATACGAGAGTAGGGCAACAAGCAATTTATGGGCAGTTCATGTCAGGGGGGCGGGAGGGTTTAACATATCTGCTAGTAACTTTTGGTTTTCTTATTTCGAGTTAAGATTTCATTAATAATCTTCGCTAATCGAATATTTTTAATAAGTTCTAATGATTTAATTGGATATGTAATTAATGTAAGTTCATACTATCATCATTTTCGGTTAAAATCTTACAAAAACATTAAAAAGCTAGTGTTTTTCTTTTTTTGCAACACTGATTTATTTTATGACAATGACAGTTTACTTCTCGTCTGGGTCTTCTGACGCGTTTGTGATTTTTTCCACGACTTTTTTCTTTATAAAATGGGTTTAATTTGATCTTGGAATGAATTAGTGGGGCTTTTTGGTAAGTTTATAGTGATATCTAAGTCCTTAGTTTATTTTTTCATGAGCAAGTAAGTTCCTTCTTGGGATATTTTTTAGCTGAAACTTCGCTGTCGACCATGCTTTGGGATTGATGATTTTTGGAAGTATATTTATTATTGTAAGTATTATGCTAAAGTAGGTATTTAATAATTATATTATATTTTTAGATTCACAACCTTCTAATAATGATCTTTTGAAGTGTGTCTGAGTAAAAATGTTATTAATTAGTTCCTTCCTTATTTTTCAAAACTGGTGAATCACTTCTGTTTACCTACCTTTCTTGCAGTTGAATTATGAATATTTTTACATATACCTACACCATCGCTTATGTTTAACAGTTTTATATATTTCTCTCCTCACTCTAATTGGGCAAAATATAAGAGTTTTCGTACCTATTGTACCTTATATCCTAATTGAAAATAATTTTTTTTTCTGTTTCAGTGTAACCACACTCCTAGGCTTCCTTAGCTGTAATAATTTTATCAGTGAGAAAATCTAATTTCTTAAAAATATCATGACTTTTGTGTTGTATATTGTATTCTTAAATCATATGTAGGTATCTTTTTAATTTAAATATTCTAAATAAATATATTTTGATCATATTTTCTTTTATTATGATAATTCACTAGACATTGTTTTATAATTAAAAAAACAGTACCTAATAAAAACAATTAATGTGTAATAAATTTTAAGGTTGTGATTCAATTTGGTTGTAACATTACTATATAATTGTATTCCAGAAAAAATATTTTTAAATTGGTTAGAAATTATCACAAGCTGCTCACATTTACTTATAAGGCGTGCAGCTTGTGTATTCCTGCCAAACATATATCTTATGAAATCCAACTGTAATGTTACAGTCAAATCGAATCAAAACTAAAATTTATTTAAAAATTATGATATATTTTCAAATATTCCCGCGCATTTCTTCAGTCGGTATGTCAGATTTCTATAATGCCATCATGACATTATCGGTCAAATATAATTCTATTTTGCCGGTGGGTTAGCCATGCAGTTGGTTCATAGATGGCCCATGTTTCGAAACTTTAACATTGTTGTAACATTTCTCTAACCTTTATTGTTCTGTGCCTCTCACCAGTTGTCAGTTATTGTCAGTAAACTATAACAATTTATTATGACTAAATACGCGCTTCAAGAACGTTTGGTTATTATCCAAAAATTTTATGAAAATAGACGATCTTTTGTGAACACTTATCGCTCACTTCGCGAAAACTTTGGTGTAAATAATCGCCCTTCTTTGCTTGCCATTCGTCGCATCGTTGAGAAGTTTGAAAATAATTTTACTCTTCACGATGCAAAAACACCAAGAAGACACCGAAACGCAAGAACTGTTGAGAATATTGCTGCTGTAAGAGCTAGTGTTGCAGTGTATCCAAATTTATCAATTCCTCGTCGTGCTCAAGAGTTAAGGATTAAAAAAACGACAACTTGGCGTATTTTAAAAGAAGACTTGAATTTACACCCGTATAAGATTGTTTTGACCCAAGAACTTAAGCCACTGGACCATCGTCGGCGCAGAGAATTTGCTGCTTGGAGTTTAGAACAACTTGAAAAGGATCCTAATTTTGCCAAAAAAATTATCTTTTCAGATGAAGCTCATTTTTGGTTAAGTGGATACGTTAACAAGCAAAATTGCCGTTTTTGGTGTGAAAACAATCCACAACAGATTCATGAGAAGCCTTTGTATCCGCTAAAGGTAACTGTATGGTGTGGTTTATGGTATGGTGGCATCATCGGACCATTTTTTTTCCAAAATGAGGCAGGAGATGCAGTTACACTGTTAAAAGAAAAGAATCAAATTTAACTTTTTTTTTATGTCCCAGAAAGTCCACTCCCGTTTTTTTGTTAACTTAACTAAAACCGCTCAAGTCAATCAGTAACTAATAAAATATGTTACTATTTTAACATTAATCTGATTTTATTCTGCAGTAAAAATTACAACTTAATTATTTAATTTAACACATTATTTATGTTAATATTAACTTATTTTATAAATCGGATTGCTAAAGTTACTGCACAAAAAAATCACCTTAACTAATTTTGAAAAGTTACGTTGAGACAACTTTGCAGTTAACTTTAATTTATCATACAAAGTATATTTAACTGTTTATTTTAATCATATTAACAGCTCGTCCTGAATAAATATAACTTTCATACGTGATTTATTTCGATTTTAATAGTTAATAAGTTAAGATAAATACTTAAAAACATCACTTTGAATAAACCAAAACAGTAGGTTCAATTATTGTTTATAAAAGTTGTATTATTAATTATATTTATAGGTAGTTTTAGTTTTTGAAAAATCTCTTCACACTTATTAAGTCAACTAAACCATGCTTTTTCTTTTAAACTTTGCTGCTGAAAAAGTCAATTCATCAATTTTGAAATGAAAATGACATTAAAATATTTTTAACAATTAAATATATTAAAAATAAAGACACATAATATAATTAGAAAACTTAAAATAATTAAAAAATATATTGTTTTAAACAAATATTCTCTTACCTATCTGTACCTATAGTACAGGGTGTCCACGATAAGGAGGGCCTCTATGGGGATCCCGGTTATGATAAAAGTAGTGTGGCGTCAAGCTATTATAAGGAAAAATGAATTTGAATAAGATAATAAATAAAGCAATACTCACCTATGACCGTCAGTTTAAATATTTCAACCGGGTGAACACGTAGGTATACACAAACACTGCAATTATTAAAAATCTCTCCCGTCAGAACACGTCGAACACTCGTAGAAAATGTCTTGGTCTTGACTTGACCAGAGGGTGGGAGAGACGGCGTCGGCGGAAGTAGAGACAGACAATTCGCGCGTTTTCTTTGATTAACTGGATAAATATTTATATTTACTCCTTTTAAATGTAGATTTTACTACTAAATAGTTCTGAGCAGCATATTTGATTATTACTAAAATGTTGATTTAACACACTGCGTTGTGATTAAAATGAATATTACTATTATTTTATGTTGAAACAACTGAGAAAACTATATTATATTAAATATCTTTTAGTGTAAAATCTTAACTTAAAAAGATGTTGACAATGATTATAAGCTTAATCAAAGTTACTAACATTTGATTCATTTTAATAGTGCATGTTAATATTAGTTAGCTGTTATGTTAAAACGACTTCCAGAAAAGTTAGTTCTTAAAATCTAATTTTTACTGAACACAAAAGAGTTAAAATAATTTTACATTTTAGGTTAAATTTGATTTATTTTAATTGACTATAAATTTTTTTGATTCTCATGTCCAGGATTTCTAACAGTGTACAGTGAATGGTGAACGATATCGACAGATGTTAAGAAATTTTTTTGGCCAAATATAGATGCACTTGGTTTGGAGGATATGTGGTTCCAGCAAGACGGTGCCACATGTCACACTGCTCATGAAACTATCGATATACTGCAAGAAAAGTTTGACGAAAGGATAATTTCAAGGAATGCTACTGTTCAGTGGCCTCCAAGAAGCTGTGATTTAACTCCTTTAGATTACTTCTTTTGGGGCTATTTGAAATCTAAGGTTTATGCAAACAGACCACAAATACTTGATGCATTAAGGTTGAACATTGAACCCTGCATTCGTCAGATCACGCCCGATTTATTGCATAAAGTCATCGAAAATTGGGTTCGTCGAATTCGCTCGTGTACACGAAGTCACGGAGGACATTTAAACGATGTGTTATTCAAAACATAAATGTTATCAACTATACTTTAAGATAATATAAAAGGTTTTATTGTATCTGAAATCATTTTAATTTTATTTCATTTTGAAATCATATCGTTCTTATTGGAAAACCCTTTATATAGGGTGGCCGCCGAGGTATGCGAGATCCTTTGTATATGAATTCTATGAATAATTTTAAGCAAAAATGATTTTTTCTTCAAACGTCAATCAACTTGACATTTTTCTACTAATTTATTGACGTTAAAGTTTTGCTTTTTTTACGGTAGATGATTGCTATAAGCAGCGGAAGTAAAAGTACTTTTTGTTTCGCTGAGAGCGGAAGAAAAAGTTTGTGTGTCATAAATAAATAATGTTGAAAAATACAAGAAATATAGGATATTTGTATACTTTATTTATTTAAAAAAAAAACAGCAATGAACTATTTATTAAACATCATATTAAACGTACAGTTATTTTTTATTGTAGCCCCAGAAAAATTAACACAAGGTGTTGCGATCCTGACTTGTTTTTGTATTTTTTAGCGTTAAACCCTCCGTGGAATCACTTGCTGTTGAACCTATGTCAATGTTAACAGGGATTGGTTCAGTAAAATGAAGTTGCAAATTTTTTTTTCTCATATCTTTCTGTTGGTCATCGATTCCTCAATGTACCCTTCAGCTACACTACTGGATTTCCATCCCGTGGCGCTTTAAACACGTATTGTCTGCACCTACATCTACAAGCAGTGTAGCTGAAGTTCTTCTTAAACAGTGACTGGTATATTCTGTGGCATCAGGTAAATTTTAAAAAACTGCAGCTTCCTTACGAACAGTACTTATATCTTATGAATTCCCATTACCATGCGACAACAGCGACCATTTACAAATTTTAAAAAGAATATTTTTTTCATTCATGCCTTCTGGGCGTAATGATCCACATTTTTTATACAGGGTGACTCGAATCTAAATGTACATACATCACCAGGAGATAGTGGACATCTTGGGGGTTCTAAATAATCTATCTTTAGTGGGTCCATCTTTCCTCGTTACTTAGATACAGAGTGTTTTATAAGGTTTGGCTCATTTTTGTTTTTGCCATTATTCTTTTAGCACCCGGTATAAAATGTTCATATTCCGTAGAAATATTTTGAGTAGCTATCGCTTCAAAATGCCGTATGAAAATTTTTTGAAATTCAGGTCCGGACTTTAAAAACAAGACTGACTTAATTTTTTCAAATTCAACACCCTGTACCTATATCATATTTTTGTCAATTTTATTTTTTATTTGAAAAACTCATAAAAAAACTAATTCTAACGACATACATCAAAATCTCCGCACTCGCCGCTCAGCCATAATAAATTGCTCTTCTTTAGATGTTAAAACACATACAAAATAATAACTGTTTTTATAACGACAATAATACCAATAATAACAAAAATAACAAAAACATAATTATTTGAGAATATTTTCAAAATGCCCACCATTAACTTCTACACATTTTCTTCCTCTGATATTTAAATTTGAAACTGCACTTCTGATTACACCTGGTCTATTTTTTATTTCCTGAAATGAAGTGATAATGCGTTGCAAGAGCTGGTCCCGTGTATTAATTTCTTCCTCGTAAACTAAATTTTTCATAAACCCCCAAAAAAAGAAGTCCAGCGGGTTAAAGTCGGGAGATCTTGCTGGCCAAGAACGGGGCCCCCAACGACCTATCCATCTGTTGGGATATCTATTGTTTAAAAGTTCGGAAACAATTCTTGCATAATGTGGAGGGGCTCCATCGTGTTGGAAATACATTCCTCTTAAATTAACATTCTCATTTTGGAGAAGATTTGGCAAAACGTTTTCCAAAAAGTGTAAATATTGGTTTCCATCTAATCTTTCTTTAAAGATGTGTGGGCCAATCAATTTACCATTGATTATACCTGCCTAAACATTTATGGAAAATCTATGTTGCGAGTGCGACTGCCTAATAGCATTTGGATTTTCTAGAGACCATAGATGACAATTTCTGGAGTTGTTGACTCCATCTCTGGTAAACTGAGCTTCATCGGTCCACAAAGTCCGGTGAATATCTCTTTGGTGCCTCCTAATCCACTGACAAAAAACCAAACGGTTAGCATAATCACCTGGTTCCAACTCTTGTACCTCTTGGATATGATAAGGATAAAAGCCTTCATTTTTTATTGTTGAATGGGTTAATTTTTGCGTTATATGCAGACGTCTAGCAATTTTCCTTGTGGATGTTTTTGGATTTTCTTCAATCAAATTTAAAATGTCTTCTTCCTGTTGAACTGGGTGTCTTACAGGCTGATCAATATTATTTTGTGTCGGAAAATGTCCTTGTTCACGAACAAAAGAAAATACATTTGAAAATGTTTGATGGTTTGGACATCTTCTTCCAGGAAACCTTAATTCATACTCTCGAGAAGCGGCTCGCCCGTTACCATCGCAAAATCCATATACCTACAAATATTATATCAGCGTATTCTTGGTCTGAAAATTGATGGGGCATCTTAAACGAGAAGTAAATATTTAACAAAAATATCCTCGTAATGCCCAAAAATCTGACAGGTTACAACTGACAATGACTTATTATATTTTGTTGCCCCCCAATATTTCGTTGTTTTGAGGTGCCGAGCCATGGAGTCAAATTGAATTGAAAATTTTCAAATTTTAACACGCGGCTATTTTATTACTTTGGTTTATTTCTTATTATTGGTATTATTGTCGTTATAAAAACAGTTATTATTTTGTATGTGTTTCAACATCTAAAGAAGAGCAATTTATTATGGCTGAGCGGCGAGTGCGGGGATTTTGATAAGTACCTATGTCATTAGAATTAGTTTTTTTTTGTGTTTTTCAAATAAAAAATAATATTGACAAGAATATGATATACAGGGTGTTGAATTTAAAAAAATGAAATCAGTCTTGTTTTTAAAGTCCGGACCTGAATTTACCAAAAAATTTTCATACGGCATTTTGAAGCGATAGCTACTCAAAATATTTCCACCAAATATGAACATTTTATACCGGGTGCTAAAAGAATTATGGCAAAAACAAAAATGAGTCAAACCTTATAAAACAGTCTGTATCTAAGTAACGAGAAAATATGGACCCACTAAAGATAGATTATTTAGAACCCCCAAGATGTCTACTATCGCCTGGTGATGTATGTACATTTAGATCCGAGTCACCCTGTATATGCTTAAATATTGTTCCCCAACAATAGTAAACGATTGCGGTTTTCCAGTTTTACTATCAGGAATTCTTATGTTAACTGTTAAACAATATACTTCTTCCAACAAAAATGACAACTAAACTCGGTAACGATAAATCATCGACTACCGGACTAACGGCTGAAACACGGCCGGCTTAAACTTATGACAGTTGGCTGGGTTACCTCCCACTCCAATGATTTCACCAAATGTCATATTGTCGCTTCTCGTTGTCTGCTTTTCTCGGTCTCAAGTCTCATGTCTGCATGTAGTATTCGTAGTGGTACGTCTGTTATTAGTGTTGTGTAATTAAGGTGGTGTGGTAGGGATAAAACTTGTTTTTTCTAAGTGATGCTTCTACTGAAAATTATTTGAATATTGAGGAGAATATCAAGACCCCCCGACTGACAATAAAGCGATGACAAGTTCATATTTTTTTGGTTAAAACATTGTTTTTATGTTTTTCCATATTACGCTCAAACCGATATTTCAACCACTTAATCCTATTTCCTGAGAATCTCTTCTTTCCTGAAAAAGCAGTGCTTTCAATTTTATTGTAACACTCCACTACCGACATTAAAAAATCTAAAATATTCATTAGTCTTTAATCGCTTTAGCCGGGATAATTAACATACCCGTTACTCTACCCAAAAACGTCTACTCTTTATTACACCGTTTAAAATCTAAATATAAACCCAAATAGACAAAAATGTCCGTAAATAAATCAGCAAAAAGCAGCAGAGTTAAACGTCGCTAAAGAGCGATAAAGTAATGGGCTATTATTCAAGACATCTAGAACATCTGTTCTCGACAAAAAACCCAAAACAATATTTCCATGACAATTTTTAAGTGAACATGACATCAAAAACAAATAAAAAATGATCCACAAATATCTCGACGTGTACACACTAAAGCGGCGGCTGCACATTTCTGTGTCGGAAGTTAAAGAGGCAACTAAACGATCATTACTAAATATTTATTGCCTGGGGCGTTGGGAAGGATTAATAACCATCTATCATGACCAGACAGGAGCAGTCGTGTCATTTGACATCTCTTGCCCGACAAAAATGTCTTTAAACTGAATTAAAGTGAAAAATAGAAAGGAGTAATGATTCTCTATTTCTTACCCAATTATATCTATACTCTGTTGCTTAATGCCAGAGAGCAATAAAATGTTAATTTGCAATGACAGGACCCAATAAGTAGGGTGGAAAACTTAAAGGTTGCATTGTAAATTTCAGGTAAATTATAATGATAGTTTTTAAAAATTCCGTATTTTAGACCTACACACCCCAAATCGGTCCTAAATTAGAGTCATTCTAATTTGCATACAATAGAAAGAGTTTGTTGAATGAAAGTAAGGTGACAGCGGCGTTTCTATGGGCTTAATTCACAGTGATATGGCGGAATGCGAAGTACCGTTATATTTTGTTTTGAAGCGATTTCGTCGACAAAAAATTTCGTACAAAGAGGTTGATTCAACTTTACAATCTCCAGTAGCTTCTTTTTAGCATATCTTTAGGAAATAGCTTCTTATTTACAGTAAGCCAATGAATGATGTCATTTTCTTTCCAGAAGACGTTGATATTTTCTCGGATTTTCTTAAGTGGTAGCAGGCATTATCCATCACTATAACAGACCCAGGAGGAATAAGATCTAGCATTTGCTGGAAGTATTCTTCAAAGACATCAGCGTTCATGTCTTCATGAAAGTCTCCAGTCCGCTTTGATTTAAATGCTAGTAAGCCGCCATCGACTAATCCATTTTTGCTGCCAATGTGAGTAATAAAATTATAGATCTTCTACCTTATCCCGAGGGTGCTTTTATTCTAGTGGACCATCCTTCCATGAAAGCTTGCCTCGCGCTTTTTGTTTGCTTGATATTCTTCGACGACCGGGTCCTCTCTTGCCTTCGATCTTTCCTTCTATTATCAGCTTAAAAAGTCTGTATTTTCGTTTCGCAGAATGTGTCCGAAGTATTCCAACTTTCGTTCTTTAAGTGTGAGCATGACTTCAAGCTCTTTTGACATTCTTGTGAGTACATCCACATTGCGCACTCTATCCACCCAGGGTATTTTCAACATCCGTCGATATGTCCACATCTCGAAAGCTTCCAGCTTCTGGCACATGGCGCCTGTCAGAGTCCACGCCTCAATTCCATAATAGAGAATACTAAAGACGTAGCAACGTAGCATTCTAATTCGAACGGAGAGCGACAAGCTTCGGCAGCACAACAAGGACTTCATTTTCACAAATGAAGCTCTGGTCTGCTCAATTCGGGCCCGAACCTCCTGCATACCATCCCAGTCCTCGTTAACTCTGCATCCCTGATATTTGTATGACTGGACGTATTCGATTTGCTGATTCTGTATCTGAAGTATACCATTAGCAACCTGGTTCCTATTAATCACCATCCATTTAGTTTTTTTGGTGTTTAATTTTAATCCAAATTCTGCACTGTTCAGCAGTAAAATCTGAAGACCCTTCAGGGAGTTCGCAAATATAACGGGTTAGTTCAGGTTAGATATTGTTGACTGTCTGACTCCAGTTATACTCGAACACATTTAAACTACGTTGCTGTCTGAATGTTAAATTTTGTTGACGAAGAGCTTTGAACACTTTGAGAATAATAATTTTCTCATTTTTAGAAAGCGCAGTGTTACTAATCCGTTTGTCAGCAACAAATTCAGTAACACTAGCCATTTTCAAGAACGAAGTTGTCCAGCAACTACCGGAAAGTAACTAAATATTTAAAATTTTTGAAATGAGGCATATTCGATGTTTTTGCTTTCAAGGTCGATTCTTAATCTACGGTTTCCTCGAGAGCAGCACCGTAATATAGCGGCCGTCAAAATCCGGCAAATTACATCATAGCAAAAGTTGCTGTGCGACTTAAGTACGAGTGGTTTTTAACAAAGCATTAAGGCCGATTCATAAAACTTTTCGTCGCTGTTCCCGCTCGTCGCCGCCGTTCCCGTCGCAATTTAACCTAAGGGGAAACAGTGTATACGTTCAGAAAAGCCGCCACCGCTCCCGTTGGTAGTTCTGAATTGGCCAATTTTTAAATCGCGTCGTTCCCACTGACCTCGGTCGTTCGTCGTTCCCACTTCTGGCCAATGAGAAGAAAGAAATTTTCGATCATATGGTTTGAAGTATTGAAAGAAGAGATTTTAGGGTTAGAGTACTTAGAGTGTTTTGCTGTTTTGTGGATTTTACTACAAAAAAAAACATTAATAACATATAATAAGGTACTAACATCACGCTTTTTAAAATAAAATACAATTCTTAACTTTGTTTCCCAACCTCAAACCTTCTTTTGTTATTGCGGCGCAGTTCGTAGTTCGACTTTTTTATAAATACCTATCCAACGGCGGCGACGAGCGGGAGCAGTGACAACGAACGGGAACAGCGACGAAAAGTTTTATAAATCGACCTTATCTCAACACAACCTAGCGCTGCCGTCATATTCAAAGCGGTGTCAGTGTGACAGTTGGCTCAATGTTTTTTGGTCTAGGTTCACCGTAACTGTGAACAATTTTTATAATAATAACGTTTAATCAGGTAAATTCAAATGCGCCTTCTTCAGCATGCTTTTTCGATTCTTCCTCTCTCCTTTTAACCCGTTTTAACCTCTTCTTCATCTTCTTCTTTTAAAGTTATTATAAGAGCGAGATCGATATCATCCATATTATTATGTTAAAAAAAAACGCACCATTTCACAACTTTCGTCGTTTTCCTAACTTTACGACTGATGCCACCGACTATGCCGCATTTTCTACGGCTGTATAACGTAATTTACCAGATTTTGGCGGCCGCTATAACATGACGGTGCCACTTTCGAGGAAACCGTCTCAAAGTGTGTTGAGGAGTAGAGCTTCAAATGTGTCAGCCAGTATTCTAGCTTAGCAATGGTCGAAAGCGTATATAAAGCATTAAAAGCTGTTGGGGCGTATAGAGGTTCTTAGTTCGGAAAAGTACCTCAAGCTTCTGCGAGTCTGCCGCAACGTGACTATGCCATTACATAATATGACTACGGTAGAATAAATAAACGTTAGATCCACTACCCTCATATTTCCAATTTCGCCGAAATCGCTTGAATTCGAAGCGGAACCAGTTCTCACTGGTTGGTGGCTAGTGCGAGTACTATTTGGGACTTTTCGCTTAACGAGGGGATTGGATAATTATTCTGCTTAAGTGGTCGCATCTAATGAAAATAATTATTCAGAGCACTCCGCTGCAATGGCAATTTAATGTTCGATTGTTGATAATCTCAATTCCGGTAATTTATAAAACTTTAACCTTTTTAAGGGAACTTAATTTTTAAAATTTTTTTAAAAATGTAAGGAATGCTATGAAATTATTTACGGTTGCGAATAACTCTTTCATCCTTTTTACATTTATGGAAAATATTGAAATACACAAACAATTATAAGTTTCTGTTAACGCGCCATATAAATCAATATTGTCTAGACTAGTCTAGAGAATTTCTTTGGGAAAATTAGAAAATCTTGAGGAGACGCAAAAATTTCGACACCGATACAGTTGTCGAGAGCATATAAAAAAATTTGCCCTAAATTTCTTCGAGGAAACGAACGATATGCATAAAATTTTACTTAATATTTAACTAGAAGTGCAAAAATGTAGTAATCGCCCTAAAACGAATTCTTTATAAGTAAAAGTATACAGTACTGATTACCGGGATTTCGATAAACCCGAAGAATTTGGCTGAATATATGTGGAGCGATATTTATTAAAAAAAATTAAAGGAACAATCATTTTTTGTAGCAGGCGTAGAAGTACGGAATAGAAACCTTATGGCGGATTACATAATATGCCCTCCCTTAACATATTTTGTGCATATTGGAAGTTTATTGGAAGATAAAATGTACAGGATGTCACTTATTGATAGCCCGTAATTCCAAGGGTACATTTCTGAACCAAATTCAAGCAGAAAAGTTTATATAAACATGATTCCTAAAAAGTCTGGTTTTCAAGATACAGGGTGTCAAAGTTTAAAAAGAAATTGTTTTTTTATTAATATCTTAAAGATCCTTTTGTCGACTTTGGTGAAATTTGGCAGTATTGTTTGTTATGATAAGGCGTTATAAACGGTGCGGTGGCGTCAGCTCGTTCGTTAGCTTGGTTTGACGTTTCATGCAAAACTAATCTTAATTGTTCGTGGTTCTATTTTTTAACAAAAACTCCAGTTCTTTTCATAAATAGCATTAAAAAACTGTTCTATTAAGAGAAACAAAAGCGCACATACATATCTCTGTCGATTACGTTGTTTAGCTGCCCTAAATTTGAATATCTCCATTGTATAAGCGCAATTTCATCAACAGTTAAGAAAAATAAATTATTAGAATCACCTTAAAACAAACGTTCTTATTCAAAGAGAATTGCAAATGTGTGAAGATTGGATATAAGTTCTATCCGTGACACTATTTATGGAATGTACGAAACAAGTAAGTATTATTTAAAAATTATAATATTTTACATCGGTTATTCATAAGCTGCGACTTTTTTTAGAACATTATGTAACTTTGACAACTTTAAGTTAGAAATTAAAAGACAGAGAACTGTTTGATGGTTGTTTTAACTCTTTAAGAATCCTTTTCAAGAAAATAGACTTTGTATGGTAAAAACATGAACTAAGGCGAGGGCTTATGGAACTTTCCTATGTTGCTTTCAAGCGACTGGTATTTTTAAAAGAATATATTAAAGAAATTCTTGTACCAATTCGTTTTCTTGGATAAAACATGGATTTTTCAGAATGGTACCATTGGTCGATCTTGGCACAATGAAAATAAAAGAAGTGCTAGATCTACTAAAGTTGATGGTAAAATGTATTATGTAGTAAACAAATATATAAACTATGGGACTTTTTGTATATTTATCTTGTTTTTATGAAAAAATAACTGTGTAATTCCCTCACTCGGATATTTTGGTTACAAGCTGGCAACACTGTCGATAACTGACGTCACTCGAAGGGTATGACGTGCATCGGCTTTTGTTTTGCATCAACTATATGTAGACAGTTTATTGTCTAATGCGAAGTATATTTTGATAGCTTTTTGATTTCGGCTTTGTTTATGAAATAATTGCAATTTTATTAACCTCTGATATGGGCCTAGCGACATACAAATAACTGCCATTTAAATCTTTAATCAAAAACCGTTCGTCACACGAGGTAAAGTCTATTTTTTGCTATGTGAAAATTTGCTAAAGCGAAAATTTAAAAATAATATTTATTTTGAATAAAAACAGTGACGTATCATATTATTTGTTAAAAATATCACAATGCATGTTATTTTTTATTGAAGAATCATGCCTTAAAATTTGTCAGGAGAGTGTCTGGACACCACGTATAAGTAAATATACCTTATTTTATACAATATTTAGTATTTATCAATTAAATATAATAATACTATTTCTCGACACTAAAAAGGCTTCTGGTCCTGACGATATTCCAGTCATTGTAATTAAGAAATGCGCTGACGAACTGACACCGGTATTTTGTAGGCTTTTTAACTTATCCTACAAAAAAGGAATATTTCCTTCTTGCTGGAAAACTGCGAGAGTCCAGCCTATACCCAAAAAAGGCAAGAAGACTTTGCCAAACAACTATCGTCCAGTCGCATTGCTCTCGGTTATATCAAAAGTTATGGAGAAGGCTATCAACGAAAAATTACTAAAATACCTGGAAGGCTTCAACATTATTAGTGACCGCCAGTATGGATTCCGTAAGTCTAGATCAACAGGAGACCTTCTCGCTTATGTTACTCATGTTTGGAACAACGCAATAGAACACCATGGGGAGTCCCGGGCGGTAGCACTGGACATTTCCGAGGCTTTTGACCGAGTATGGCATGAGGGGCTTCTAACTAAAGTGAGAGCATACGGAATGCCGGTTCAATTTTGTTCATGGCTGTCGAGCTTTCTTAAAGACCGTTCTCTGCGAGTGGCGATGGACGGATTTCTTTCAGACACATTTAACATCAACGCCGGAGTCCCTCAAGGTTCTATATTGTCGCCCACCCTTTTCTTACTATTCATTAACGATCTTTTGGAAAAAACTAAAAATCCTATATATAGCTTCGCTGATGACAGCACACTTGTTTCAACTTTTACTTTGGATGCTCGAACATCGGCTGCTAATCCACATCTCTATAGGCAGCAAGAGGTCTCACATCTCAACAAAGACCTGGAAGAAATTTTGTCTTGGGGTGACAGTAACCAAGTAGAATTTAACGCTAAAAAGAGCCAGGCGGCAGTTTTTTCTAAAAAAGTTAATGTTGAAGAACCGGATATAGTTATGGCGGGACACTCAATTCCCTTGGCTTCATCAATTCATTTATTGGGCATTAATTTGGATAGTCATATGTCTTGGCATGGCCACGTTGCGGCCATTGCTAAGGCAGCCTCGCAGAAGCTTGGAGTACTTTTCCGAACAAAGAACCTCTATACACCCCAACAACTTTTGATGCTCTATAAAGCCCAAATTCGACCATCACTGGAGTTTTGTTCGCTTATTTGGGGCTCTGCTCCTAAACATACCCTGAGATTGCTAGATTCCATTCAAAGAAGAGCCATTCGCTTGATCGGTGACCATAGTCTGACAAACAACCTGGAAAGCCTTGAACATCGAAGGCGGGTTGGCGACTTGAGTCTATTTTACAAATATTTTCATGGCAAGTGTTCAACTGAGGTTGCCCGCTTAATACCACCCAGAGCGGTGCATGGTAGAAATACATGACGAGCCACTGCAGCCCACCAGTACGTGGTTCAGCTTAGTGTCCCTCGAACGACACTGTTTCAAAATTCTTTCATCTGGAGAACGTCATCACTCTGGAACGACCTCCCTGAGATCGTCTTCCCCAACGACTATAGTCTCCAAAGATTCAAGACCAACGTGAATCGTTTCCTGCGCACACGCACCGCTCCTAGAGCGCCATAAAGGATTTATCCTGTAGTGCTGTGCTTTATCATAAAAAAAAAAAAAAAAAAATACTATTTGCCTTAAAATATTTCATTCGTTGTTTTTCTACGTCTAAATTTGTGTGGTGGTATTCAGTACATAACAGTGTAGGTATAAAAACTATTGTTTCTGCTAGTCCGTCTTCTAGTAAAATGCCCACAGACTGTATATTTTCGACAAATTAGTGGCTAATCGATTCGCTTAATCTACCTACATTGTTTTTCAAGAATCAGCTGCTCATGCAAACAAGCAATCAAACTAATGCAAATCTCTATCAATCCAAAATTGTATGCCAATAACTTGTCATCGAATCATTCGAAATATATTCAGTTGATACCAGAAGGATTTCGAAACATAAATCTCTTTGCTTTGTCGTGAATCACCGAAACAAAAGCGTATCCTGTCAAAGCTTACTTGAGTCAAATCTACGAATCGAGTTTAGATCCGTCAAGCTTTGCATGTCTTGTTCCATTGTTTCTGATTTTGATGGATTTCCTCTTGATAAGCAGTAATTGGTTAAATTTATATAGAGCAAAGACCGGTTTTTAAAAGAGGATTTTTTCTTACTGAGATTTTATTGGTGGAAAGATTCTGCGCATAGTGGATTTGTACCGCTTGTAAGAATGTAAAAAATGTATGAACCGTTGACCAGATTTTCAGAAAATGTAATACACAGGGTTAACAAAGAACAGCGGTCTTATAACGATACAGAGAATGTTGCCACAGCTACAAATTTTCAGAAATTATATACAGGGTGTTTCCTAACTACGGTACGAAACTTCAGAGGGTGATACGTAAGGTCGTTTTAAGAAAAAAAGTTCCTATGAATATATTATGTCGGAGTTGCTTCGTTTCTGAGATACAGGGCGTTGAGTTTAAAAAAAAAACAACGGTCATAAATATCCTTAAACCGATTTGGTTAAAATTTGGCTCAGTTATTTGAAGTAATAAGGCGCATATTTAGCCCTAACTAGATTGAAATTATTAGGTCCAGTGGCGTCTCAGTGAGCACCACAGCCAAGTATTATTGAGAAGAGAAAGTACGCCACTGCCTTTTTTCTTTAGTTTTTTTGTTTGCTCACATAAAGCAATAACAAATACAACTTTTTGGTATCTTGTGTTTTTTTCAGCAACATATTGATTTTGGGGAAATTTTCTTCTGGACAATAATCTAGCGCTTTCAATCAATTTTGAGGCTTAGTGTCGCCTCTACAGATTAAATATCTCTTCCACGTATTCATCTCGACGAGAACAGCCCTCAGCAGCTAGAATTCTTTGATACAACTCGACAGATTTGATGAATTTGTCAGCTGCTTTCTCAATTTCGAATGAATCATGCTTGAAAAGCGCCGAAAATGTGTCTAATATATTTTCATGATTAGTACTTAAATCTCTCCCCAGAATTCATGGGATAGAAATCCAGAAATGCATTGAACATCGTCACACGAAAGTAATCTTCTGTACTTTGAACTTTAGGATTCGCTGGTCTCAATGTCAATAGTTTCAGTGATTTAGTTCGAAACTTCGTCAATTCCAAAAAACTCAACTGCAATCTTCTTCACTTTTATTTTTCGCGTAAATCTTTGGCTAGATCCATAGCTTGGACCTAATATAAATTAACCTTTTAAAATTGGCGATTCAAAGGCAACAATAGTTGATAAACCGGATTAACAACCTGTTTTTGTATCCCCTTGATCCCCCTCCCCCCCTATCTACGCCACTAACTCGTGGCGATCAAATGCATCACCTTTCATCACGGTTCCACAGGTATTTGATCATTTATATACATTCATAACCCTTTATAATTTTTAATGACTAAGTAATGTAAAAATAATTAGGTGCTTTACATTCTTACAATTAATAACTACAGTATTAGATTAATGATTGAGTTCCCACATACACACATACACATTCAATGGATACAGGTGCGTTACAGAAGTATACCCAATTACGTGCTAAAATGTAATAAACCATTATAATTCTCCCGCTTATTATAGGTAATTATACAATTAAAATGATTGAACTTCTTGCTACGTGAAGTTTTTAAGTATGAAGGTACTAATTAATTATGGATTTAAGTGATTCCCATAAATACAAAGTATGACTTATCTACGGTGATTAATGAAGTTTTCAGAATTTGGACTGGGTGCATATATCGATCTCATTTTGAAAAAATAATTACCTAATTTTGACAAGTTGTTATACGAAGTACCCATAGAAGATTTTTATAAAATTTACACGTATTCTGACAAAAGATGTCAAAACCAAAAGTTATTCAGCTGAGCAATAATGGAGTTGATTCACTTATGCTCCTGCAAGTGACTAGGTTAATAAGATATAGAAATTTGACAGTCGTGATTACAAATAAACAAAATCAATTCGATGATTGTTATGTCACAAAAATTTCGCTAACATGACATTGATATAGTAGAGGAAATTAAAATCTTACTTGTTATATTTCACAATTATAATTCAGTTACCTGACACATGTTTCGACCCTTGCGGATCATCATCGAAGGAGTACAAGACAATACCCAATTCTATGTGTAGTTACAAAGGTAATATCTAAGTAATAGTAATGGTAAACATGTCATTACAATAAAATTAGGGAGATAAAGTGAATTGACAGACAGATTATGGGTTATTTTGGTTCTTAATTTTCAGGTATTGGCCGAAGGTATAACTAAGTTACAGGTGTGATTATAGAGGTACTTACATCAAAGTAATAAATTTAAGAAAATGATATTGTGTAGGTATATAATTATGGGGTTTTTCGTTCATAATTATTGACAGTGTTTATTTTATATTTATCCTAAGTTATAAGACTATTAAGTATTAGATTGGCACCTGAAGGTATTTCAATTTGATTATTAACAACATTACATCGATTTTTTAAGGCTTTTTTAATTGCTAATGTTTCTAATAGGTTGAGTTCTCTACCCTTGTCTTGAGTATATATCGGTTTTATTTTGTTGGATATTGAGTGGTTATTTATTATACAGTGGTCCGCTATTCCTGTTATATTTTGTTTTTTTAATATGGATGTTTTATGTTCTTTGAGCCTAGTTATTAAAGCTTCTTACCTGTTTGCCTATATAGATTGCATCACAGTCATCACACTGTATTTGGTAGACCCCGCTATGTGTTAATTTGAGTTTATTTTCAATTTTTGAATTAGCTATGTATTTACCTAGGTTATTTTTATTGACTTGTATAGGGATAAATTTATGGTTTTTGAGTTTTTTAGAGATTTTGACTTGTGTGACCTGTATATCTGATTAAACTGTATTTTGCGTTTAATGGAAGGGGACGTCCTCGGTAGAGTAGTTTTTGTGTTTTTTTCTGAGTTTTGACTTTAGTATTTTGTTTATAATAATTGTTGACTAATCTGTGGATCATGCTAGTTTGGCTTGTTGATCCACAGATAAGTCAACATCCCACTTTCAGAAACTGTATATAATAAAGAGTTAGACATAATAAAAACTATAGCCTTAAACAATGGCTATTCAACAACACTCATAAACAAAATACTAAACAAAAAACACAAAACTACTCTACCGAGGACGTTTCCTTCCATTAAACGCGAAATACAGTTTAATCAGATATACAGGTCACACAAGTCAAAAAACTCTAAAAAACTCAAAATCCATAAACTTATCCCCATACAATTCAATAAAAATAACCTAGGTAAACACATAGCTAATTCAAAAATTGAAAATAAAGACAAATTAACACATAGCGGGGTCTACCAAATACAATGTGATGACTGTGATGCAATCTATGAAACTTTAATACTAGGCTTAAAGAACATCCATTTTAAAGAAACAAAATATAACAGGAATAGCGGACCACTGTATAATAAATAACCACTCAATATCCAACAAAATAAAACCGATATACAGTGTCACCATTAAAGTCCGCACCATATGGAACTTTTTTTTATTAATGAGGTTAGTTAAAATTAAATTTGGGCAATCGTTTTTGCTTCAAATTAGACTAAAAATTATATAATCAAATGTCACCATCTGTCATTCGGTATCTGTCAAAAATTACATTTTAATCAAAAAATGATGAAAAATGGCATTGTTTTAGCGAATTTCAAAAAATTTTATTAGAAAAAGTTGTTTCTAGTACAATTCTTGGCCTAAATACAAAGTTTCAGTTTTCTAGCTCAAAGTTGATTTTTTTGCCATTTTTTCTAATTAACTTTTTTTTTATTTAATGTAAGTTCGCTTAATGGATATTAAACTATTTGCTTATACCATACTCAATATTTTATTTGGTTTGTATGAGCTTTTTTTTACTAGAATGCCATTTTTTTTTTCGAAATTTAAATTTAGAGGCAAAAAAATTTGACACAGGTGGTGCAAAGTTATCCTAATTTAAAAATTTTAACAGATATACGTCAGATGTTTCGTTTTTCAAATGACAAATACATCTAAATATTTGATAAAAATTTTATTTTATACTTAAAACTATCATTATTATTAAAAGGAACAAAAAGGAACTTTAATCATTTTAAATAGGTAACACAAAAGCAATATAAATTTCACATTTCAGTGTGACGTCCTTCTCGCTCTATACAAACACCCGTCCGTCTATAAACGTCTTTGACAGCATTTTCTAAAAACTTGGTCTTATATCGGCACACACTGTCTTATCGTTTGTTCCAAATGCTCGATATTTCTAAACGGTCGATTCTTATAAACTTTCTGCTTAAGATAACCCCACAGAAAAAAGTCTAGTGGGGTTATGTCAGGCGACCTGGGTGGCCAGTGACATTCTCTATCACGCCCTATAACTCTGCTTTGAAATAATTGGTTTATGCGTTCTTTCACTGCTACAGTTTGATGTATGGGTGCACCATCAAGCTGATACCATAAGTTATGTCTATGGTGTAAGGGCATGTTATCCAAAACTTCGGTAATCTCGTTATCAAGAAAATTCAGGTACCTTTCACCAGTTAAGTTTACTCTAAAGAAGTATGGTCCAATAAGCTCATCTTTCAAAATTCCAGACCAAACATTGGTTTTAAAATGATACTGGTCGCGACATTCAATTGTGAAGTTAGGATTTTCTTGGGACCACCATCGGCAATTTTGTGAGCTCACGGTACCATTCGAAGAGAAAGTGGCTTCAGCTGTCCATAATATCTTGTATGGAAAAAGAATATTCTCCTCATATTGTCCCTGATACCAAAACGAAAAATCAAGTCGGATATCAAAATCGCGTTCTTTTAATGTGTTTATAAACTTGGGTTTATATGCCCGAAATCGATTTTTCTGAAGAATTTTTCTAACGCTTTCCCTCTTGCACCCTGTTGAATCACTTATCTTGGTTACACTAGTTTGACCGTGGTCAATAACAGTTAAACAAACATCAAGTTGTGCTGCTTCATCGTATTTACTTGCCGCGTGAGGTTTCTCAAAATTATATTGAACAGATCCAGTTTCTCTAAATTTTGACATTATTCTTGAAACAGTGCTATGCTGCAAATTTTTTTCTGGATGCCTCTCATTAAAAATGGCAGATACTTGCCGGTGAGGCATATTCTCTCCACAAATTAAGACAATTTCTATTTTTTCTTGAATGGACAACATTGGTGATAACACTGAAAACTATAACTTGCGAAAATATTCAAATTTATGACATTTCTTTTATTTATTCGGCACTCTAATTCGTTTTTTTTTCCATAGCCTACTTATAAAATTCAAAATTGCCTTGATATTTTATTGTGGATAAAAAGAAAATGTGTCTAAATTTTGAACTAATCTGATATCTAGGAATTTTATTATAAGTTTTTTAAACTTCTTAGGTGTATGTACTATCAAAAAAATGGAATATCTGACGTCTATCTGTTAAAATTTTTAAATTAGGATAGCTTTGCACCACCTGTGTCAAATTTTTTTGCCTCTAATTTTAAATTTCGAAAAAAAATGGCATTCTAGTAAAAAAAAGCCATACAAACTAAATAAAATATTGAGTATGGTACAAGCAAATAGTTTAAAATCCATTAAGCGAACTTACATTAAATAAAAAAAAAAGTTAATTAGAAAAAATGGCAAAAAAATCAACTTTGAGCTAGAAAACTGAAACTTTGTGTTTAGTATTTAAATTTTTTGAAATTCGGTAAAACAATGTAATTTTTGACAGATACCGAATGACAGATGGTGACATTTGATTATATAATTTTTAGTCTAATTTTAAGCAAAAACGATTGCCGAAATTTAATTTTAACTAACCTCATTAATAAAAAAAAGTTCCATATGGTGCGGACTTTAATGGTGACACTGTATAATCAACACAAGGGTTGAAAACTCAACCTACTAGAAACATAAGCAATAAAAATAGCCTTAAAAAATCGATGTAATGTTGTTAATAATCAAATTGAAATACCTTCAGGTGCCAATCTAATACTTAATAGTCTAATAACTTAGGATAAATTACAATTAACACTGTCAATAATTATGAACGAAAAAACCCATAATTATATACACACTATCATTTTCTTAATTTTATTACTTAGATGTAAATACCTCTATAGTAACACCTGTAACTTAGCTGTACCTTTGGCCAATACCTGAAAATTAAGGACCAAAATAACCCAATCTCCCTAATTTTATTTTAATGACATGTTGACATGTTTACCATTACGATTACTTAGATATTTACTTTGTAACTACACGTAGAATTTAGTATTGTCTTGTACTCCTTCGATAATGATCCGCAAGGGTCGAAACACGTATCAGGTAACTGAATTATAATTGTGAAATATAACAAGTAAGACTTTAATTTCCTCTACCATGGAATATCCATTTCACCAAGCATGTAGCCCATCACCAATCAATTAATTATATGACATTGATAATTCAGAACTACAACTATCAAAACAAAATGATTCGAAATAAAATCCATGAAATTTTGCAAATTACGTTTTTTAGGACTTAAATTCCAAGTGGAGTGGTATTTTGTTGTTTTATGGCATTCCTTACATTTAAACAGTAAAAATAATTGGCGACATCTCATATAATGAGCTTTTTATAAACCGTTTTAACTTGCGGATATTGCAATATGGGGGCAATTTAGTTCTAATGGGCCGAATACAGCTCATAAATGTTTATACTTTGTAGTTATTCTGAACGAAGATTACAGAGAAATTGAATTTTATGTGGTAGCAGATAAATGTTATCGCTCTTGCTAAATAAATTTTCTGGGAATCGTTAGTAATACTAACTGCATTTGACAAAGATCAATAAAAAACAAAAACTATTGAATATATTAGCAATAACTAAGCCAAACTAATTATAGAAATTAATAAGTAGAAACTTTTCGGAGTCAGTGTCCAGCTATGCTTTTAGTTAAATACTTTTAATATATTCACCTTCAACAATTATCTAAATGCTGTATTTAAAGAGTTTCTCTAGCTACTTAAGATAGCTAAGGTATATCAAGGTATTAGACACTAATTGGACACCCTGTATAATTTACCAATCTAAACACTAATATTAAAAGTTTTGTAATTAATTTTTTTCTGGTTTTATTTATTTTTTTTTGTGTCGGTTTATTATTAATATGTTCTTGCCACTAGCGTAATGAATTATGCCCTTCCCTCGAGCATTGGAGATTTAATTGTAAGTAGATTTAAAATAAATGTATTCTGAGTATGTTATAGGCCTTAACTTTCAGCATTTTAATTTGTAGCAGTTAGTTTTAAACTTGTTTTTCTTTCCTTGTTACATTTTTTTTGTCTTATCTGGTTGGTCTAAAGTTTTGATACTTTGGTTTTTAAGAACTAAATAACTTCCAACGTCTGTTGATATATTATATCTTTATGTAGGTAATTTATTATGTTTAGACACCTTATATTCACTTGCCTAAATTCCAGATTGTATTGTGCAAGTTGTTTTAACATTGAAAATGTTTATATTATCGCACGGGCACGTAGTATGGGCAACTTTGGTATGGGTACAGAATTCGAAATTCTTGTGTTGCATTTGTCCCTGACGTCACACCGAGTTAAATGATCGGGATCAGACCAAGTCGATAGTAATCGTATGGTTTCGCTGGAGCAGTCAGCGGGTGCGGGCTGGCGTGGCTGGAGCGCGCTTCAGATCATATTTGTATTTCGTAGTGAAAGCGCTTATGTATGACTTATAATGAACGCCGATAACATTAGTTGCATGCTGTTGTTGGAGGAAGAAGACGAAAAGGAGATGTTAGCCCAAATTCCTCCAATTCGACAAACGTCATATTAACACTTCAATTTATACTAAAGGTACCATATTGAAATCAAAGCTGCAGCATACCAAGTAAACAAATCAATTTGATTAAGACGTCAAAGTATCAAAGCATTTTAAAATTGTATCATTAGTTGGTATATCCGAAAAAAATATCAAAATTAGAAAAAAGTTAGTGGCGTGCATTTTAACATTGAAAATGTTTATATTATCGCACGGGCACGTTAGTATGGGTACGGAATTCAACAAAATTCTTGTGCTGCATTTGTCCCTGACGTCACACCAAATTAAAATTATCGGGATCAGAACAAGTCGAGAGTAAACGTATGGTTTCGCTGGAGCAGTCAGCGGGTGCGGCTGGCGTTCGCGATCGAGCGTAGCAATCGGCTCTCGCCACAAGGTGGTTTGGCTGGCGCGGCTGGAGCAGCGCGTTTCAGATCATATTCGTATTTCGTAGTGGAAGCGCTTATCTATGATTTATAATGAACGCCGATAACATTAGTTGCATGCTGTTGTTGGAGGAAGAAGACGAAGAGGAGATGTTAGCACAAATTCCTCCATTTCGACAAGCGTCATATTAACACTTTAATTTATGCTATACCATATTTAAATCAAAGCTGCAGCATACCAAGTAAACAAATCAATTTGATTAAGACGTCAAAGAATCAAAACATTTTAAAATTGTATCATTAGTTGGTATATCAAAATATCAAAATTAGAAAAAAGTCAGTGGCGTGCATTTTTTTGTCAATAATATCCGTTGAAGTGTTTCTCGGAACGCCACTGGACTTTATAAATTTTAGTCTAGTTAGGGCTAATTCAGCCTCTTATCATTATGAATGACGGTACCAAATTGCAATAAAATCGGGAAAAGGATATTTACAGAAATAAAAAAAAACGATTTTTTTAAAAAAACTTTAACACTCTGTACATCAAAACGGGGCAACTCCGGACACATATTCAGGTTAGTTCAGGTTAGCACTTCTGAAACACCCTGTATACAATCAAATACAACGGTCAAAAACACAAATATTTATATCAAAATATTGATAACAAACAATAACACCAAACGATACAATGCAATAATGCGAAAATCACGGGTAAACTAAATTCAACCCTGTCGCCCAGGGCCTTTTAGTTTTATTGCCGCTTGACCAATCGAAATAGAGTTACGGTTGTCATTAAGTACTGATCAAAATTTCCTTCGTATGCATAATCTTGGATTTGAATATGGTATAGGGTAGACTGGGGCAATTGTAAAAATGGGGTAAGTGGAAAATCAGAGCGCCAATCAGGCAATATTGAAAGTTTACTTGTCTGTGTGGTTCGAGGCAACTAACTATACGTTAGCGCTGTGGAATTATCTACTCCCGGCGAGTTACCAGGTGTTTTTTTCTTTCTGAGTAGTCATTTGTAACATAACCTCCGAATCGGTCCGTTGAATAGTGTGTGATATTTCCATAAAAAATTGGTCAAAGGTAAATACTTATAATATACTTTTAGTTTTATTGCATTTTCTTATGTTTAGTCAATTGTTGTAACTTTAAAATCCTATATATACCGACCAAATCTAAAAGCGGTTTTTACTCACGAACAGGTTTGCACTTCCCCCATAAAAAACATAATGTGGGGCATGTGCGAAAGTTGTAATGGGGAAAGTGTAAAGGTTAGTTTACACTTGCCACATTTTCCTGGGAATGCTAAAGTTCATTGGCACTGACACTTAAGCTTTTATTCTTTACAGAGAGTTGACGTCATGGTACGAAATTATAAAAGAAAGTCCGATAGGGCTGCCTATGGGGAGGAGCAATTAAATGATGCAGTAAATGCCGTCAATCAAGGTCAATTAACCATGTCGATGGCTAGTACCGAATTCAGAATCCCATACATTACAATCTACTGTAGAATAACTGGCCGCCGTGGCGAAAAAAGCAAGACACAGGGCCGACCTCCAATACTTTCTTGGCAAGATAAGTGTCAACTGGCCGAAAATATAAAAACAGTGGAGAAGTGAGAATATCGATTAACTTCGAGAGAGCTTCAAGAAAAAGTTCGGGACTTTGTAACTTTAAATAATTTTCCCAATCCTTTTAAGAACAATATGCCAGGCACAGACTGGCTAATAAAGTTTAAACAACGTCACTCTTTGAGTATGAAGAAACCACAAAGCTTAGAGTACTGCAGACAGAAATCTACGGACCCATTCATAATAGACCAATATTTTGTTTTATTGGAAAAGGCTATATTGGAGTTGGGTCTTCAGGATCGTCCTGAATGTATTTACAATTTAGATGAGACTTCACTGTGTACAGATCCTTCTCGTCTTAAAATTTTTGGCGCGAAAGGCGAATAGAGAAAATATAACCGTCCTGGCAGGAGCAAGTGCTAGTGGTAGAAAATTGCCACCATTGATAATATTTAAATGCAATAACATTGATAATATTTAAAGGCAATAATATTGCTGGATTTCAGAAAGAAATAAAGACTTCTTCAAAGACACCGTAAATGCAGCCAGCGCCAATGGATGGATGACCTCCGAAATATTTAGAAATTACTTTCTTAAGACTTTTATTCCCTTGGTTCGTGATCAGGCACCAATTATTGTTATATATAATGGGCATGTCTCGCATATGGATTGCTTATTAATTCAAGCCGCAAGAGAAGAAAATATTCATATACCTAAACTGCAGCCCATAAAAGTCATTTACTTCAACCTCTCGACTTGAGTATGTTTAGATCCTTTAAGGCAATATGGGAGGGGGAAGTAATAACATGGCATCAGGGACAATGACTACCAAAAAGGGACTTCGCCACATTGCTAGTGAAAACCTGGGCTGAAGTAGATTCCGGAAGCATAAAAACAGGATTCAGAAAGGGTGGTATTGTTCCATTTAATAGACATGTTATTCCTAAAGAAAAGTATGACATCGATGCCCTAAAAAGATGACAGGAACACTTAAAAAATCAAAGATCTGTAACAGATTTACAACCGAGGCCAGAACGCATTGATATTGAAAGGAATGAACATGATGCTGTAGGACCGAATATAACAGAAAAAACCGCTACTTCCGAACAGTCAATGTTAAAAACAGTAAAGCCTTCTACATCTGGCGCTTCATTTAAAAGGAAACTAGCATCTAATGCAGAATTACTTACAGCTCCTTCAGCATCTAGTGCCACCAATCTCAAAGTAATTGTCAGCTCTGATCAAAATGAAGAAATATACTAAATAATCATCAGGAGCCTATAACTGAACCTGTAGTACCAGCTACAACCGAAAATAGGCAAGAAAAGAAGGCAAGTTTTGATGATCTACTACTTGATTTGCTCCCACAGAGTCCTCCTTCTAATCCAAGGAAACGAAAGCGCTTAATTCAAGGTGGCCAAACCATTGCAGGTACTATCGCAAGTAGTCAGTCAAAAATTTCTACAAGTTCATCTACTATATCTAAACCAGCTATGAAAATTGACCGAAAGAGTAAACAAAGTCGGCCAAGTCCGTATCAATTTGAATCCAGCTCCAGTGAATCAGATTATGAAAGTGTACCTTTTATGGAATCGGATCAAAGTTTCACTTTAGAATCGGATTGCGAAGATCAGATTCCTGAAATAAACAAAAATTACCAAAAGCAAAGAAACATTTTATTGGCCAGGCAAATACTGTTGACAACGGCTTTGAAATCAAGTTTACTAGAAAACTAAAATACAATTTTTTTATGGCCACTCACCGATGATGTCGATGTAGTATAGCTAGACGATATAGTGACTCGTTTACCTGAACCGGTAGTAACACGACGAGGAGGTTGTCATTTTAATGTGAAATTTGCGGGATACAATATTTAACAAGTTCCATAAAATTATTCGAATTTTTAAACTTTAATTTTCTTTTCTGTTTTAGTTTCTCCTTGGGAATAACTCCTACTGTTTTAAAGATTAAAGCCAAACATTGGGTTTTGAAGGGATAAATACGTTTATAAAAATATTATTCTTGTTATTAGGAATTTTTTGGGGGTTATTTTGGATTACTTATTATTTTTCAGAGGTACCTTTTAATTTTTCGTTTTTATGATTTGCTTGGCTAAGAATTTCCCAACAATAAAAAGTTCATAACTTCCCAGATTTTTATTTTTTTTTAAGTCTGTAAAAAGAAAAATTGGCATGGGAGATATAAACTTCATTTACACTTTCCCATTACCACTTCTGCGAACATGCATGGAAATTGTATTCCGATTTTACACTTTCCCTTTTTGGGGTACCTAAGTGTAAAATTTCGGTACAAAAAAAAATCATTTAAATCTCAAGATCTCAAAAATAATTCATGAGTGCCCTATGCAGTATGAAAAGTAAACATATTAAACTATTACTTTCTTACAAAGACACTTTTATAAATATTGTATATTTGAAGTAGGAAGGAAATAAACTTGAACTATTAAAAAGGGCTTCGCAGTTGCCCCAGTCTACCCTAATTATAAGCTTTGTAATGTAATGCGGAAAAATAAACAGAATGGTTTTGTACACTTTACCGTTCTTCCCTATACTTGCTGCCACTTTTTTTCATGCATTTTCTTTCATTACAACATTTTTGTAATTTTCGTTCTCATAATTGTATAAAGGGGGGTACTTTTGCACCTCCCCTATCAAACACCCGTCAGCAATTGCCAAAAACGGTGGCATTCTGCTGAGCGATCACGGCTGGACTGGTCTCTTTAGCAGTCCGAACGCAGCCACTTCAATTGACGGCGAACGCTGTGTCGCTGAGCTGCGGCAGTGAAACCGTGTACATACAAATCGCATTAAACCAGTACCGAGCTACCAATCGCAAACGCCAGCCGCGGCCGCTGACTGCTCCAGCCAAACCATACCTTAGAGGCGCGTTAGAGTTTATAACCTTTATTTTACTATTTTTTTATATTATGAATCATTAAACCTTATATCAGCTACCTAAATATAACATTCAAATCTATGAGTTTTCGCAGATCACAAATCTCACAATAGTCACAAGCGTTGCACTCTGCTTCGGCATTTTCAATGTCCTCCCCGGTTGCATCTTTGTAAAGGACTGTAAATTTTTTTAATAGGGATAGACAATTAAGCTTTTTGAAATCGAGTATTAAAAAGAATAAGCAGTCAACGCTTTTTAATGCTTTACAGCTGTAACTAAAAACCCAACTTCAATGAATTAATCAAAAAACTGTTTATTAAACCAATCGAATTGTACAAGATACAAAATATTGTAGGATATTTCTCTACATAATACACTCACAGGCAAAGTAATCGATCCACGCAAATTTTTGATAAAATTAAATGGCAAATAACTTTTTTATTTGATGTCGAACGAATTTTAAAGAATATTGTAGACAACTTAATTGAGAATCGCTCACATTTTAAAAATTAACCTAAAAATAGACTATGTTTATAATCTCCAGGTTTAAACAAAAAGATGATTTTTACCATAAGTTTCAGATACTCTGTGGAGTGGCGAAATAATATATTGTTCCAAATTAAGTTTTATTGATCAAGTCACATGTATTCTTAATATTTTCGTTTCTGGTTCACCTCAATATCTTTATTTTTGTGGAAACCATGGATTTTTTAAGAAATTATTGCAATTTCCAAAAATTTTTGTGTACGAAGAACTAAGATTCCTATGGAGGACGACAGGACAGGATAGTTTTTATTTTTGCCACAAATACGATTTTTTTAAAAGAAACAGCACAAACTTGTTAAGCAAAATTTAATTAATCCCCTATAAAACCATTATAAAACTTTAAATTCGAAGCAAGAAAATGGCACGCGAGAATTAAATAAAAACACACATAAAAAATAACAATAACAGTTACAGTAACAAATAACTTAGTAACGAATATTTCCTCCACGTGCTCGAATGACAGCCTCCATACGCCTTGGCATCCCTTCAATGAGGTTTCTTATACAATGATCTTGATCAATTTGCTGCATTCTTGAATGACAATTTCACTAAGCTTCTGTAAATTGGCTGGACCAGGTACTACCGACCGTACTTCTCTGCCCAATGTGTCCCAGATATATTCAATTGGGTTTAAGTCGGGGCTGCTGGGGGGCCAATTCATTTTTGGGATTTCCACCCCATCTAAATATTCATTAACTAATCTTGCACATGCGGTCGAGTGTTATCATGCATTAGCATGAAATCGTCTTTCTTAAATGGAGTAAAGGGAACAACATGCGTGGTTCTAAAACTTGACGAAAATGTCTGCCGCTGTCCCCTCATTAACTATTAACAAGTCCGTTCTGCTGTTGAGCTGCATGCCACTACACACTATAACGGAGCCTCCGCCGTAGCTTACCCTAGGCGAGAAATGGTTTTGCTCAAAACGTTCTCCTGTCCTTCTATATAGATTCCTTGACGACCGTCCGGTGATTTTAAACAGAACCTAGATTCGTCGGTAAATAGGATATTTTCCCACTCATCAATGCCCCAATTTTGATGTTCCCAAATCTAAGGCGTTTAACCCTGGGGTTTTACAGTAACTTAAGAGCGGTTCTCTCGCTTACTTGGACCTGCCGTACGTCCTCCAATCTGTTTTTTACCTCCACATAAGTTACTCTTCGGGCACATAAAACATTTAGTGCAATAAAGCGATCATCTCATTCATTCGTACACTTCTTCCTACCACATTTGACTCCTTCTACTGTACTCGCCATGCTGATTAAACCGATTTACAGCCTTTTGTACTTTACTTTATGTGACGGTTAAAACTCTTGCCACGTAATACTGTGACCGTCCATCCTGGATTAAAGCAATGGCTTTAACAACATCAGTCGGAGACATATCCATTTTTAAAAGTAAGAAGACACCTCAGAAGTAACACATATTCATTTATAAAAATTTAATAGCTTTTGAAAGCCGTAAATGAGATGCCCAAGTATGGGATGATTCAACAAAACTGTCACTGTCATCCTCCATAGCAACCTTAGTTCCTCGTACAAAAAAATTGATGGAAATTGCAATGTTTTTTTAAAAAATCCATATCTTCCACAAAAATAAAGATATCGAGGTGAACCAAAAACAAAAATGTTAAGAATAAGTGTGACTTGATAACTAAAACTTAATTTAGAACAGTATACTATTTCGCCACTCCACAGAGTATCTTAAACTTATGGTATAAAATATCTTCTTGTTTAAACCTGTATACTTATTATAAACGTACGTCTATTTTTTAGTGAATTTTTAAAATTTGAGCAATTCTCCAATAATTTATCTGCAATATTCTTCTTTGAAATTCGTTTCAATTCGACATCAAATAAAAAGTTATTTGCGATTTAAATTTATCGAGAATTTGGGTGGATCGATTATTTTGCCTGTGAGTGCAGTTTGTGATATTATATAGTACATAACATATTTTTTTCACAACTCAAAACAGAAAAAATGAAACCACGAGAAAAACAAAATAATTATACAATTAGCAACAATAAATTCTAACGCTTAGATTTAGAAGTACTATTACAAACCATATCAAAACATTGGATATTAAAGTGAGAATGTGATGTGACCATTAATTTGTTTCTATCAGGTTGTGAGGAAGTAAAATTTGATATTTCTCTTAAAATATTATAAAGTTTCTGAGTATATTAATATATATTTTAGTACCTGTTCACAAAACATTTTAATTTGTCCAGAGGCGTGCATAATCGAATTAGGAAATTTTCGTGAAAACGGTTCATCCTATCAAGAATTATCAAGAGATACTTTTTGTGTTTCAGAGAAGTAGTTGATACTATTCAAAAAAACAGAGCCATTGCGCATCCATACTTATGTGAATTTTTTGTCTTAAAATCAATCTATGATTAATTCCTTAAAATTTGTGTACATATTTAACTAGCACCTTGTATAGCCGAGAAGTGTGAAACCTGGGCAATGTCTGAAGAATTTGTGTAGTTCAGAGACTTTTAGAATAATATCTTACTAATTAAACTTTTAAGGGAAACAAAAGTCCTCGACTCTAAATTGATTTACGGTGTCAACACAAAATATCTGACAAAATAATTGACATAGGAGAAATAATAATCATTTGTAGGCGTTAGGTTATTAATTTGAATTTCGCGCCTAAAATATTGGGTTGGTAGCGAGGAAATGTCACTTGTCAGTTCTCCTGTCGGATAAATGGTGGAACGGTGGCGCTTGTTTTATGTTTGGGAAAAAGTGTGTGTTATTATGAATAAAATGACTTAAATAGAAAAATGTTGGTATAATTTTACAAAACAGCTATAACTACTACAACATCAGGTGTGAGGTAAAGCCGATGCAAGACCTGTGAAAAGATAATTGAAGATTCAAGTTTTGAGGTAATGGCGACCAACATTCCTCATGATGAATTCGAGAACTTTATGAGAAGCCGAATCAATGAGCAGGAAACTACTCGTAATTTCGCACCGATACATTTCCCTGAAGCACAACGGGTCCCTTCTGAGACGTCCCGGGAAGCAAATGGTAATCAATCTGCTTATTTACAAACCATAAATGCATTGATGGAACAAAATGCGAGGATGCTAGATTTGTTACAAATGTCGCAGAATCAATTGTTACAGCAGCAACCAGTATGCAAGAATGAATGTAAGGACGTAAAAAACTTTAATGTTATGCCGGATCTGTCAAAAACGATTGAAACTTTTGACGGAGAAAAAGGGCCTGGAGCGGCTAGGTTTTGGTTGGGTCAGATAGAAAATATGGCTTCACTACATAGTTGGCCAAAAGCCTTCACTTTACAGACTGCAAGAAGCAATCTTATTGGGGCTGCTCGTTACTGGCTACAAGGACGTAGCTCTGAGTTAACTGACTGGGATTTATTTAGAAGAGCCTTCAAGAAGACTTCTATGTTTGAACAAAGCAAGACCGATTGTTGGAGGAAAATGCAGAGCCGCTTGCAGTCAAATATGGAAAATGTTAGTGTATATTTCCATTCTAAAGTAGCTCTGTGCAAAGAGCTTGGACTTTCTTTCTCTGAGACTAAGGAACAAGTTGCTATTGGTTTGTGGTCACGTGAACTTAGTAATTTTATTATGTCAAAGCACCACAGTGATGAAGATGCTATGTTCGAGGACATTATTAATTATGAACGGGTGGTGAATGCGAGAAAAGGAAATACTTATGTTATGCTACAGTAATGTAGGAAATACTTATGTTATGTACCAACTTACGTACTTTAGAAGTGTTTAGATCTTTTTATGCGAAGTGTTTAGATCTTTTTATGCGAAGTGTTTCATTATTTTATGTTAAGACTTATGGAAAAACTTATGTTTCTTATGATTTATGAGACTTATGTCGTTTATGTTTATGATACTTTTATGTCATTTATGATTTATGAGACTTTTATGTCGTTTATGATTTATTAGACTTTTATGTCGTTTATGATTTATGAGACTTATGTTGTTTATGTTTATGAAACCTTATGACTTTATTATGAACTTGATTATGTTTAAGTAAGGCTACGAATTTGGCGTTCATGTAAGCCAGTTAAGGGTTAGTTAAGTTTTATGTAAAATCTTATGTACTTATTTATGTTTACCTGATTGAGGTCAATCATAATTGTCAGGATGCCCGAACTGTAGGCGATAGGTTATTAATTTGAATTTCGCGCCTAAAATATTGGGTTGGTAGCGAGGAAATGTCACTTGTCAGTTCTCCTGTCGGATAAATGGTGGAACGGTGGCGCTTGTTTTATGTTTGGGAAAAAGTGTGTGTTATTATGAATAAAATGACTTAAATAGAAAAATGTTGGTATAATTTCACAAAACAGCTATAACTACTACACATTATAATGACTAAAGTAATATTTCTGCTTAATTGGACGATTATTTTTTTATTCAATTTCATTTGATATATCGCTTCAATAGTAGGCTTAATTAATGTGATAACGTCCTTGCAAATTAATGCATAACAAGTAATTTGTCTCGTAGAGGCAACTTAACAATTAACTACCCATTCACCGTTAAAAAATAGTTCCTTGTACAAAAACTGTCTAATTCTAATTTAATTATTTATTTTATCAGAAAATTAAAATACTACACGGAAAATTTTTTTTTATAAAAATACCCAAAAATATAATAGAAGTAACTATATTTTATAGTTCTATATAGGACAGCCATATGGTATATTAAGGAAGACTATAAAATTATAGTAAAAACGAGTTAATATTTTTAATAGTTACTACAAAAATATATAGGAATAAAAAAATTCGTTACAGTAAAAACTATTAAACAGGAGTGCAAATAATATAAAAATATATTGTAGTTTTTTCTAACTTTTATTGTTACGATTCTAATAATTATTTGTAAAAACTACCAAGCAGTTTTCCACATTTTACTAATGAATATTGTAAAATTTGTAATACTTTTTCGTAATTCTATTAATTTTGGTTGAATTTCTACCACCAACTTTTGTTATACTAATTAAATATTTTAGTAAATATTTAAAACTCCTTTTGTAGTTTAATTCAAATATTTTTGTAACATCTTTTATTTGCTTTTACACAGGATGTAATGGAATATATTTGGACTTTCTTTCTTAGCCGAAACTAAGTCTTCCAGATTCCATTCTGCTAATAAATCCGCCAAACTCCACATAACAGCACCATAATATCATAATACCATAAAACACAAAATCAGAGACAAAATTAACCAGTTTGAACTTAAAGCACATAAGAGTAAGAGTTATAGCGAATTCCACTGGTAAAAAAGTGCGGAACGAGTGCAAAATTTGAAAACCATTAGACATTTCAGTGCAAGTATTTATAAACCATTGGGAAACCGGTGCAACAAGTGTTGCACCGAGTGCAACCAGTTCCGCACGTGCTCTTGGAGACCGTGCTGCACCGAAACTGATTAAAAATGTCAAAAAATACAGTGTTTTGATTTTTCCGATCTTTAAAATTCTATTTTGTCTCAAATTTTGTCCAGTGGTATGTCAAATCATTGAGGATTAAGGAGCAGTATCATCAACTTTGTTGGAAAAATGCACTCAAGGTCTAATCTGAAAACCATTGGTACTCAAATAGTGCACACTTTTTGTTCACTGGTGCAGTTTTACTGACATACCGGTGCCGCACTTCGTTTACCAATGGAATTCGCTATTAGAGGTACGACCCCTTTGATGGCATAACTGTAAGTGCGACGGCGGCAGCGGACGGCGCGGCTTTGACTATTCCTGTAAATTATTTAGGAGTTTCTACTGTGTTTATTCAGTAAAATACGACTTGTCCTACGAGAATTTTATAAGTGCTTCTATATTTTTTGATATTTTGCAAATTATAGTGTTATAAAAATTCAAATAGTTTATTGTTAAACAGTCTTACTATAATTACACCCTTCTAAATTATATTAAAAATTTTAGTGAAGAGATATAGTAATTTTTACTAATTGCCGTTATATCCATTTTTTATTCTTGTCTCTTCATGTAATAAAAAATTATAAAAGCCATAAAAGGATTTAGTAAAATTCACAATACAGTTTCTTACTTTTAACTAAAAAAAAATGGTTATTCAATTTAACCAAACGCATTTGTAAAATGTAATGTATACCTTAGCAGTGGCATAATTATGTTATATAAAAAAGCCAACCATATTTTTTTAGAAGTTTCGTTTACAATTTTATTTTGGTAAAAACTGATATACAGATTTATAGTTATTAAGAGGTTTTATAGAAAAATATACTATAAAATTCTTACTAAACTAAATTTACAATACTGTTTTTTCCGTGTAATAATTATAAGTATTTTATATTATACCATAAATTTTATTCGTATGCCTAATGAATAATTATATTTTCCTTCTTTTTTTTTCAGTGGATTCAAATGGTGATCCGCCAAAACTTAAATGCAACCTTCGAAAGCACAAACCCAATAGAAAACCAAGGACGCCTTTCACGACGCAACAACTTCTGGCGTTAGAGAAAAAATTTAGGGATAAGCAATACCTTAGTATAGCAGAAAGGGCGGAATTTTCAAGTTCCTTGCGGTTAACAGAAACACAGGTAAGCAATCAGTCACGAAATAACATGTTCGATTACAAGGATTACACTAATTTGTATTTTGCTTATAATCACAATGTTTATCAAAATGAGTCAAAAAATAAGACATTGCTATTATTTAAGAAAATACGGCTTTAAACAACTTGCATGTAGGTATGCTTTTGGCTCTGGTAAAACCAAATGGCCAGCGTCTGTCTCTCTTTGTTTAGGAATTTCCTTTGTCTTGTCTCACGTTTATATCCAATTTTCCGATATTTCTGTCTTTTGTTTTTTATAAACTCTGTTATATTTATTATATAATAATTATAATAATAAATTTTTTTTTATAGATTTATTTGAGCATCCAATATAAATTGATATAAAATTCTATATACATTTACATTACTAAGTGCTATTAAATAGTTTAAGTTAAATGGCATTTGAACCAATCCTTTCAAATTGTTATATAGTTTACCTCCATGATTTTTAAGTCTATTACAACTAAATACATAATGTTCAAGATTTCCTGTTTCGCCACATTCACTGTCTTCCCCATCCTGCAAACCGATTCGTTTTGCATGCTTGGAATACAAGGCATGAAAAGTCCTGATCCGAGAAATAATTCTGACAACGTTTTACAAAACGTTTTACAAAACCATGTTTTTTTACATAAATTTGGGAAAATATTTTTATACCTAAGTCCCCTATCTAAATTTATATATTGCTCCTGACAATTGTTTGATATTCTTGTATTAGCTTGTTACTAAGTCTGTATATGGAATTTTAAAATTCGTTTGAGAGCCGATAGTCGTAGCTTCTTTAGCGGCTTTGTCCGCTAATTCATTTTCAGGCATGCCGATAATAATATGAGCTCTAACCCATACAAATAAAACTTGCTTGTTTAAATTTCTTAAGATGTCATAGAGATTCATTACTAATGAGGTAATTAGCAGGAGCAACATTTATACTATTTAAAATTTTTGTTAGAGTTTATTATGATCCCTGCAATACCCAAGTGATTCCAGGATAGCCCAGAGTTCGGCCGAATATATGGAAGAACCGTCAGGCAACTTAAATTTCTTGATAGTGTTAGTATTTTTGTAGTAGAAAGCACAGCCGGTTTTTTTTGCTAATACTGATCCATCAGTGAATATTTGTTCATGTGTTTTCCAGATAATAGCCTGTTGTTTTAAGAAGTTATATTTTACACTAAGTTGGTTGTCTTCGTCATTATTTAGGATAATTACTGGCGGCCTAATATCGAAGACATAATTCTTTGTTCTGGGTTATCCAGGAAAACTCTCTACCATCAATGGCAATTTTTTACTTTGCAATAAGGATGTGTGAAATATAGAATTGACAGCTGATTTGTTTTACTTACTACGATGCTATTTTTAGATATTAACTTTAGTGTAAATTTGTCCGATATAAAACTTCTTCGTAATTTTAATGGTAATTCTTTTGTCTCCGCTCCCATTACCGATATAGGTGTACTTTGTAGGAGTCCAATACTTTGCCTAATACATTTATTTTTGATACTTTCAATTTTTCTTAAGTGAGATTCAGCTGCTGCTGCATAGAATATACTAGAATAGTCAATAATCGATCGAACAAAAGCTCTATAGAATAGCAGAGCAATGTTTGGATCAGCTCCCCATTTTTGTGAGGAAATGCTCGAGTGATGTTCATACGATTTTCTGTTCTTTTTATGAGATAATGAATGTGATCCTTCCAGTTTAATTTTCTGCCCAGATAAAGCCCCAAGCATTTTACTGTACTCTTCTGTGGAGTTGTTATTCCCCCTATAGTTCAATTTCATTTGGTTCTTAATTCCGACTTTTAGAAAAACTACATAATATTGTTTTTACTTTTGATACGTTGAGCCCATTATCTTGAAACCAATTTAAAATATTTCCAAAGAGAACTTGCAGCTTTTCAATGCATTTTTCTGAAGATTTTTCTGCCTAATAAACTAATTTGTGTTTTGCTTAGAATCACAATGTTTATTAAAATGTGACAAAAAATATGACATTGCTATTATTTAAGAAAATACAGCTTAAAACAACTTAGGATACATTTAAATAAGACATGGACAATTAAAAAATGTCAACAAATAACAGGGTATTAAAACTAATCTTGTCATGTAAGTAATTGTTGCTTTTTTGAGGTCTCTGGCAACTATTGATGCTCTATATAAAGCCTAAATTAGACCATCGCTGGGAAGCCTTGAATATCGGAGACAGGTTGGCGACTTGAGTCTATTTTACAAATATTTTCATGGCAAGTGCTCAACTGAGGTTGCCCGCTTGATTCCACCCAGACCGGTGTATGGTAGAAATACACGACGAGCCACTGCAGCCCACCCGTACGTGGTTCAGCTTAGTGTCCCTCGAATGACACTGTTTAAAAATTCTTTCATCTGGAGAACGTCATCACTCTGGAACGACCTCCCTGAGGACGTGTTCCTCAACGAGTATAATCTCCAAAGATTCAAGACCAACGTGAATCGTTTCCTGTGCACACGCACCTCTCGCAGAGCGCCATAAAGGATTAATCCTGTAGTGCTGTGCCTTATGATTAAAAAAAAATGTCCCCAGACGATCCTAAAAGTTAGTTGCTACACTTTCTTAACCCCAAATTACTAAATTACAAGTATTAATAGCTAAACTTACATGGTGGATAAATATGACGTTTCATTTAACTAAGTCATAGTAAAAGTCAAAATATGCTTTATTGTCTGAAAAAGTATCTTTTTAGACAAATTTTATTAAACACGAACTTCGCTACTGACTTTATAGATAAAGTCCCTTCGAACATATTTCGTTTGACCTAATAACTGCAATAATAGTTTTATTGTATTGTAAACACCCAAAGAAACCCCTTTCCCTGTTCGATTGCCAAACCTACGTTTTAAAAGAATTTCTTGGTAAAATTAGCCATATAAAACTGTCGATGAGCGTGCCAACCAGCGAAATCTACCTGGCCCCAGCTGGCATCACTGTTTATATTACTGAAATGAAATGAATGCTTATTTTTACAATTACGGATTTACGCTTCAACCAATCCCTTTTTGACAGTCTCAAGTGTCAAACCACGTTTTATCCAGATAAACTATTGAACGTTTCTCGGATCTAAACTTTTTTATTTCCCTAAGGAACTTTTGTTTTAAAATGTCATTTCACTGGTATTTTTAATGGCAATTACTTTCGGGTGGCCGCTCTTTAATAGCGATTCACATACATTTTTCACGATTACTTTGGCGTCAGAAGATAAATGCTTCCTGGAATGTTTAGGGTAGCTAGATATCGCATTAGCTGAAGATTCCCAAGGTCTCCACATACTTTTAATAATAACTTGTTGCACACTGTTTCAAAGTAAAATAGATAGGTACTAATCTATTTCGAATATTATGTTTACTATTTTAATAAACTTTTTAAAGAGGTACCTGTAACTAAAAAGTTTTGAGAAATATCCTAATAATTAAGTTGTTTCTAGAAAACCTTAATTAGACAGTTTATTAATTTTGATAACAAATCAAGTAATGCACCTATCTATTGTTAATATGAACTGACATTAAAAACATATGTGGGTTAATGCGTCTCTGCGAAAGCGAAAGCCGAGTTTATGAGGGGTTTTATTGCAGTCATTAAGCCAAACGAAATATGTTGGGACTTACTTTACCGTTTTCTGAACTGTCGCCAAATTTTCGAGTTTATAGATCCAGCTTAACTATTACTCTTATGTGTTTTAAATTCAAACTTGTTAATTTTGTCTCTGATTTTGTGTTTTATGGAATTACGGTGCAATTATGTGGAGTTTAGGGAATTTATTAGCACAATGGAATTTGGAAGACTTAGTTTTGGCCAAAATAGAAAAAAATACATCATTGTACCTTGTACCCTTTGGAAAAACAAATAAAAAATGCTACAAAAATATTTAAATAGAAATACAAAAGGAGTTTTAAATATTTACTAAAATATTTAATAAGTATAACAAAAGTTGATGGTAAGAAATCCATCTAAGATAAATAGAAATTATGAAAAAATATTAGAAATTTAACAATATCCATTAGTAAAAAGCTGGTTGGCAGTTTTTTCAAATAATTATTATAATCGTAACAATAGAAGCTAGAGAAAACAACGACATATTATTATATTTTTTGCACCTCTGTTTAATAATTTTTACTGTAATTAATTTGTTTGTTAATATTATATATTTTTGTAGTCAAAAAAATACTATTAACAATAGTGATAAAACGCCACTGACTTGTTTAAAAATTTTATATAGTTTTCGGGTTAAGCAGCTAAAAATACAACTTTTTTGTCTCTTGATATTCTTTGGTATCTTACTTCGTTTTCGAGAAAAAAAATTATTCGACATGCACTGACATGGCTTTTATTTTTTTTTCCGAAAATGAAGCTATTAGATACGAAGATATATGAAGATATATGAAGAGACAAAAAAGTAGTATTTCAACAATATAAACTTTTTACCCAAGTCAGTGGCGTACATTATTGTACTTGTCAATATTTTCGTGAGACTGCCCTCCGGGACGTCACTGGCACTCATAATTATCATCTAGTTAGTGCTAAATTAGCGTTTTATCACAACGAACAATACTGCCAAATTTCACCAAAATCGGCAAAAGGATCTTTGAGATACTAATAAAAAACTGATTTTTTTTGAAACTTTGACACCCTGTATATTTTAAAAACCAGACTTTTTAGGATTCATGTTTATATACACTTTTCTACTTGGTTATTTTTATATTTTTTTTCCGTGTAATATACCTAAAAAATTCTAGCTTATGTATGCAAATTACTAAACACTGTTAAAATTCCCCCTTTTTTTTAAGGTAAAAATTTGGTTTCAAAATCGCCGAGCGAAAGCGAAACGCCTGCAAGAAGCCGAGCTAGAAAAGCTCAAGATGGCGTCGTTGTCGAGACATCATCATGCCCTGTACCCCCATCCGGCGCTCCAGGGTTACTTCGCGCCAGGAGCGCACCCGCTGGCGTCTTTATTGGGAGCGCGAGCCCCCATGCCACCCTTAGGACTACTACCTCAACCACCCCCACCGCCACCGCCTCACTTAGCGTCACCGTCTAGGGGGATGCGGTCGCCGAGTCCGCGTATGTCGTAGAGAATAAGTGATTTTTAGAATAAATATACAGGTGAAAACTTTAATTAATGAAGATAAGTAAATTAAGTAAGAATTAAGGCACAGGAGACATGTCACCATTTCGTATTGAGTAAAGATATTGATATAATATTCTATGGTTATAAAGTTCCCATTTTTCATTTATTTCTTTCTTCATAAATGGCGCACGGCCTCGTTGAAATTTTCATCTGTCATTGGCACCAATTAGGTACCCGATTTCGACTTTTAATTTTCCTAATTTGATCAATTAAAAAAGGTACTCTATACATTTTATTTACGTGATGTATTCCAGTTTTCGTCACGTAATCATCAGTTTACTATCATACAAGGAGGAGCAACAGTTATGTTTTTATACCCAATTTTTAGACATTCTAATGTGAAGAAATTGGGCAATATGAAATGTTTTAGGCATATCTAATCCACTTAAATTTGAAACAGACTTATATTATTATCGTCATTTCTAGATTGATTTTTTTAAATTTTGATATGTTTACGTATGACACTAGGGCACACTTTTATATTGCTTAAACTTTTAGTTAACTAACGTACGGTTATATAGGGGATTTAAAATAATACAGTAAAATCTCTTAATAGCGACCACCCTTGGGGAATCAAATGTTGGTCGGTTAACAGGGGTAGTCGGCTAATAGAGAAAAATTAAAATGTTTAAAGAAAACAAGGTCTGTCTATACCACCAAACTAATTATTATTATTTATTAAATTAGTTTGGTGGTATAGACAGACCTTGTTTTCTTTAATAATCTCGCCACAGAAAATGGACTACTTCTTGAATATTAAAATGTTTGCTTTGAAATTCTTATTTTTTAAAATAATCGGAAATTAATGATTGCTTCATATTTTTCATTTTATTTTTATAAAATTCAGATTCACATTTTATTAGCAAATGAGTAATATTTGTAGATTTTTCAAAATTGCTAACATTATTGGCTAGACTTGACATTTTCGACACTGTAGTAAATTCAGGTTTAACTCCCTCTTAACATTAATGGTTACTGAAAATTCCGATGATGACTGCCCGCGGTCGTTGAATACATGGGTCGTTAAAAAGGAGTATAAAATAATGGGATTTCCACTTTTAAATGTGGGGAATTCATAACCGGTCGTTTAACACAGGAGGTCATAAAGGCGGTTGTAAAAAGAAGTTTCACTGTAATTTAAGGACAAAAGTACATTTATCCCTTATTTTATTTCAAAACTAATATCCGTAATCTATTTGGCATCCCTCAAAACGACTAAATACAAAATGTCAATAAATTGACACAACCATTGATCTATTAACCAATTTTATTTTTTATTTCTTGTTAAAAATATTTACATATCTACATACGCGCGATAAGGAACAAGTTAATTACCAAAAAAGTTGACGGTGTAACTGCTTCATCTAAAAAAACCATGATACGTTAAAGGATGTGGCGTAGGTACTGTATTTTCTGCTATAAAATTAAATTTGCGATGTGAAAATAATTGAATACGCAATAGTACGCATACTTCATTAAAACGCCAGTGAAAAAAAAAAAAATAAAAACTCCATTAACCATGTAAATAAAACAAACTTATTGTTTGAAAACATCAATAACGATCTGATAATTACCAAATGCCAAATCAATATAAACTAAACTAAACAAGATTGAATGTACAATTGAATTGATTCGGCTTTTACTTGGTGGAAATCCATTGTTAATTTAAATAGATGGTAAAATAAAAAATATAATTTTACACTTTCCACAGATTTTTATTTTGACTCGACATATGTTTCGCAACACAGTTGCTTCTTCAAAAGAGTACTATTAAATGGTATTTTAACAAGTATATACTTAGGTGTAAAATTTTTATTGCAGGTAATTTTTAGGTACGGTTGTTGGAAAAACCAATAATAATATTTACAAACTAATTAAAGAGATTTAAAAGAGGTGATCCATTTAAATCCAATTGATCATTAAGGAGAGTATTGTTATATTTAAGCCTATTTATCTCTAAAGATTCAAGCAAATTTAATTTTATACTTTTGTTTTCAATATGCAAGATATCGTAGTTAGGATTAAATGTATGATTTGCTTCTAACAGATGGTTAGAATAATTAGAATCTGTTTTGTTTTTTATAAAACTTGTATGATGTTCATTCACACGTTTTTCGAAGTTTCGACCTGTTTGTCCGATATAAACTTTAGGGCAATCATTACATTTTAATTTATAAACGCCAGACTTATTTCCTTTGTTCAGTTTACTTTTATTGTTTTTAATGTGTTTTCCTAGAGTATTGTTAGTTTTGAAGGCGATATTAATGTTCAAGTTTTTTAAAAAGTTTTTAATTTTAGTGCTAATATGACCTATGTACGAGATAACTTTATAATTGTTATTATTCTTATTTGCTGTTGGAAACACTAGGTTTATAGCCTTTTTGTATAATTTTTTATTTAGGATTTTATCTATTGTTATCGCGGAATAACCATTATTAACTGTAATTTGCTTAATGATATTTAATTCGGTTTGAAAATTAGTTTTGTTTAAAGGTAATGTTACTAGTCGATGTATCATACTAAAGAAAGAAGCTAATTTATGTTGTACTGGATGGCAAGATGTGTTATGTATAGTAGTATCAGTATGAGTAGGTTTATGGTATATTGAAAAATCATGTTTATTTTCGAATTTTGTTATCGTTAGGTCTAAAAAATTAATGGAATTATTGACTTCTTTTTCTATTGTAAATTTTATATTGTTGTGTATATTATTTATGAATTCTAAAAACTGATCCAATTGCCTTTCAGTACCTATAAAACAAGCTAGAACATCGTCCACATATCTATACCAATAAAGAAATTTTTTAAACAGTGAATGTTTCGAAATAATAGACTCTATATTGTCCATAAAGATTTCCGCTAAGAGGGGACTTAGAGGATTGCCCATAATAAGACCTTCTTTACTAGTATAAAATTCGTTATTAAATTCGAAATAGTTTTGTTGTAAACAAACCTCTAAAGTATTCAAAATGTCCTGTTTTTTAACAGGATTAACTTTATTTGTTAATAACAATTTTTCCACCAGTATCACAGAGTCTACTACAGGAATACTAGGGAATAAGTTACTGACGTCAAAGGAAACAAACTTAGCGTTACTAGGTAAAATAACATTTTTGATCTTGTCAACCAAATCATATGAATTTTTAATAGAGTATCTTGCCGAAAAGTTAGTATTAATTTTAATAATATCGATTAAATGTTTAGAAAGTTTATAAGAAGGTGCTGAAAAAAATGAAACAACAGGTCGAATTGGATTACCTATTTTATGTATTTTTAAGAGAGAGTATAACTTAGGGGACAAAGGATTCATAAGTGTAAATTTGCGTAAATCCATATCAAGAAATAAGCTTTTACAAGTATTTATCGTGTGTTTTATGATTTTTTGGTATTTATTTGTAGGATCTACTTTTAATTTTATGTACTTAGTTGGATCTAAAAAGTTTAAAGTCTTTTCAATATAATCTAATTTATCAATGGCTATTACAGTATTTCCTTTATCGGCTTTTGTAAAAATGGTGTTTTTAGATTTATTTTTAATTTGTTTAATAATTTGTGTTTCTTGTTTTGGGGTATATTCTTTTATAAATTGTTTTTTTAATAAGGTTGATGTTTCATATTTAAGATTTATGTTGTTGGGGAGACTTGCAAGTGCTAGGTCTGTATCAACACCGAGAGTCTCTAAAGATTTAACGGTATTAATATCTTGAATGTTATGTTTAAAGCCTTTATTTAACAAACCAATTTCATCGTTTGAAAAATTAGTGGTACTAAGGTTTACAAATCTATCAAAGAATTTATGATCAGAAAAAATGGTATGACTAGGTTTTAATTTTGCTGAATTGGATTTAGAAATAAGGACTCTAAGTTTTTTCTTTTGTGTTAAGTATTTTTTGTTGATAATTTTACTTACTTTTTCTCTAATATCATTATCCAAAACAAGAAACTCAATGTGGTGAAGTTTGTTCAATAATTCTGTATGAACTACTTTAAGATAAACACTATAAGTCCCTCGTTTTCTAAACTGGGTCTTCTTTTCCATTAGTAACCACTTTTTCAATCCTGCTATAGAACCTGCTTGGGCTGCTGTGCTCTTGTTGCTGGATTTAAGTTTCATATAGTTCGGGAACACATTTTTGCGCGAACACTGATCAAAAAACCACAAATTTTGAGAACAAATTGCGATTTTGAGTAAGAATTTAAAATACCAGGTAGCCAGGAAACTTACTGAAGCTTCTTTAAACAATTGAATTGATTCGGCTTTTACTTGGTGGAAATCCATTGTTAATTTAAATAGATGGTAAAATAAAAAATATAATTTTACACTTTCCACAGATTTTTATTTTGACTCGACATATGTTTCGCAACACAGTTGCTTCTTCAAAAGAGTACTATTAAATGGTATTTTAACAAGTATATACTTAGGTGTAAAATTTTTATTGCAGGTAATTTTTAGGTACGGTTGTTGGAAAAACCAATAATAATATTTACAAACTAATTAAAGAGATTTAAAAGAGGTGATCCATTTAAATCCAATTGATCATTAAGGAGAGTATTGTTATATTTAAGCCTATTTATCTCTAAAGATTCAAGCAAATTTAATTTTATACTTTTGTTTTCAATATGCAAGATATCGTAGTTAGGATTAAATGTATGATTTGCTTCTAACAGATGGTTAGAATAATTAGAATCTGTTTTGTTTTTTATAAAACTTGTATGATGTTCATTCACACGTTTTTCGAAGTTTCGACCTGTTTGTCCGATATAAACTTTAGGGCAATCATTACATTTTAATTTATAAACGCCAGACTTATTTCCTTTGTTCAGTTTACTTTTATTGTTTTTAATGTGTTTTCCTAGAGTATTGTTAGTTTTGAAGGCGATATTAATGTTCAAGTTTTTTAAAAAGTTTTTAATTTTAGTGCTAATATGACCTATGTACGAGATAACTTTATAATTGTTATTATTCTTATTTGCTGTTGGAAACACTAGGTTTATAGCCTTTTTGTATAATTTTTTATTTAGGATTTTATCTATTGTTATCGCGGAATAACCATTATTAACTGCAATTTGCTTAATGATATTTAATTCGGTTTGAAAATTAATTTTGTTTAAAGGTAATGTTACTAGTCGATGTATCATACTAAAGAAAGAAGCTAATTTATGTTGTACTGGATGGCAAGATGTGTTATGTATAGTAGTATCAGTATGAGTAGGTTTATGGTATATTGAAAAATCATGTTTATTTTCGAATTTTGTTATCGTTAGGTCTAAAAAATTAATGGAATTATTGACTTCTTTTTCTATTGTAAATTTTATATTGTTGTGTATATTATTTATGAATTCTAAAAACTGATCCAATTGCCTTTCAGTACCTATAAAACAAGCTAGAACATCGTCCACATATCTATACCAATAAAGAAATTTTTTAAACAGTGAATGTTTCGAAATAATAGACTCTATATTGTCCATAAAGATTTCCGCTAAGAGGGGACTTAGAGGATTGCCCATAATAAGACCTTCTTTACTAGTATAAAATTCGTTATTAAATTCGAAATAGTTTTGTTGTAAACAAACCTCTAAAGTATTCAAAATTAAAAGTAGATCCTACAAATAAATACCAAAAAATCATAAAACACACGATAAATACTTGTAAAAGCTTATTTCTTGATATGGATTTACGCAAATTTACACTTATGAATCCTTTGTCCCCTAAGTTATACTCTCTCTTAAAAATACATAAAATAGGTAATCCAATTCGACCTGTTGTTTCATTTTTTTCAGCACCTTCTTATAAACTTTCTAAACATTTAATCGATATTATTAAAATTAATACTAACTTTTCGGCAAGATACTCTATTAAAAATTCATATGATTTGGTTGACAAGATCAAAAATGTTATTTTACCTAGTAACGCTAAGTTTGTTTCCTTTGACGTCAGTAACTTATTCCCTAGTATTCCTGTAGTAGACTCTGTGATACTGGTGGAAAAATTGTTATTAACAAATAAAGTTAATCCTGTTAAAAAACAGGACATTTTGAATACTTTAGAGGTTTGTTTACAACAAAACTATTTCGAATTTAATAACGAATTTTATACTAGTAAAGAAGGTCTTATTATGGGCAATCCTCTAAGTCCCCTCTTAGCGGAAATCTTTATGGACAATATAGAGTCTATTATTTCGAAACATTCACTGTTTAAAAAATTTCTTTATTGGTATAGATATGTGGACGATGTTCTAGCTTGTTTTATAGGTACTGAAAGGCAATTGGATCAGTTTTTAGAATTCATAAATAATATACACAACAATATAAAATTTACAATAGAAAAAGAAGTCAATAATTCCATTAATTTTTTAGACCTAACGATAACAAAATTCGAAAATAAACATGATTTTTCAATATACCATAAACCTACTCATACTGATACTACTATACATAACACATCTTGCCATCCAGTACAACATAAATTAGCTTCTTTCTTTAGTATGATACATCGACTAGTAACATTACCTTTAAACAAAACTAATTTTCAAACCGAATTAAATATCATTAAGCAAATTGCAGTTAATAATGGTTATTCCGCGATAACAATAGATAAAATCCTAAATAAAAAATTATACAAAAAGGCTATAAACCTAGTGTTTCCAACAGCAAATAAGAATAATAACAATTATAAAGTTATCTCGTACATAGGTCATATTAGCACTAAAATTAAAAACTTTTTAAAAAACTTGAACATTAATATCGCCTTCAAAACTAACAATACTCTAGGAAAACACATTAAAAACAATAAAAGTAAACTGAACAAAGGAAATAAGTCTGGCGTTTATAAATTAAAATGTAATGATTGCCCTAAAGTTTATATCGGACAAACAGGTCGAAACTTCGAAAAACGTGTGAATGAACATCATACAAGTTTTATAAAAAACAAAACAGATTCTAATTATTCTAACCATCTGTTAGAAGCAAATCATACATTTAATCCTAACTACGATATCTTGCATATTGAAAACAAAAGTATAAAATTAAATTTGCTTGAATCTTTAGAGATAAATAGGCTTAAATATAACAATACTCTCCTTAATGATCAATTGGATTTAAATGGATCACCTCTTTTAAATCTCTTTAATTAGTTTGTAAATATTATTATTGGTTTTTCCAACAACCGTACCTAAAAATTACCTGCAATAAAAATTTTACACCTAAGTATATACTTGTTAAAATACCATTTAATAGTACTCTTTTGAAGAAGCAACTGTGTTGCGAAACATATGTCGAGTCAAAATAAAAATCTGTGGAAAGTGTAAAATTATATTTTTTATTTTACCATCTATTTAAATTAACAATGGATTTCCACCAAGTAAAAGCCGAATCAATTCAATTGTTTAAAGAAGCTTCAGTAAGTTTCCTGGCTACCTGGTATTTTAAATTCTTACTCAAAATCGCAATTTGTTCTCAAAATTTGTGGTTTTTTGATCAGTGTTCGCGCAAAAATGTGTTCCCGAACTATATGAAACTTAAATCCAGCAACAAGAGCACAGCAGCCCAAGCAGGTTCTATAGCAGGATTGAAAAAGTGGTTACTAATGGAAAAGAAGACCCAGTTTAGAAAACGAGGGACTTATAGTGTTTATCTTAAAGTAGTTCATACAGAATTATTGAACAAACTTCACCACATTGAGTTTCTTGTTTTGGATAATGATATTAGAGAAAAAGTAAGTAAAATTATCAACAAAAAATACTTAACACAAAAGAAAAAACTTAGAGTCCTTATTTCTAAATCCAATTCAGCAAAATTAAAACCTAGTCATACCATTTTTTCTGATCATAAATTCTTTGATAGATTTGTAAACCTTAGTACCACTAATTTTTCAAACGATGAAATTGGTTTGTTAAATAAAGGCTTTAAACATAACATTCAAGATATTAATACCGTTAAATCTTTAGAGACTCTCGGTGTTGATACAGACCTAGCACTTGCAAGTCTCCCCAACAACATAAATCTTAAATATGAAACATCAACCTTATTAAAAAAACAATTTATAAAAGAATCTACCCCAAAACAAGAAACACAAATTATTAAACAAATTAAAAATAAATCTAAAAACACCATTTTTACAAAAGCCGATAAAGGAAATACTGTAATAGCCATTGATAAATTAGATTATATTGAAAAGACTTTAAACTTTTTAGATCCAACTAAGTACATAAAATTAAAAGTAGATCCTACAAATAAATACCAAAAAATCATAAAACACACGATAAATACTTGTAAAAGCTTATTTCTTGATATGGATTTACGCAAATTTACACTTATGAATCCTTTGTCCCCTAAGTTATACTCTCTCTTAAAAATACATAAAATAGGTAATCCAATTCGACCTGTTGTTTCATTTTTTTCAGCACCTTCTTATAAACTTTCTAAACATTTAATCGATATTATTAAAATTAATACTAACTTTTCGGCAAGATACTCTATTAAAAATTCATATGATTTGGTTGACAAGATCAAAAATGTTATTTTACCTAGTAACGCTAAGTTTGTTTCCTTTGACGTCAGTAACTTATTCCCTAGTATTCCTGTAGTAGACTCTGTGATACTGGTGGAAAAATTGTTATTAACAAATAAAGTTAATCCTGTTAAAAAACAGGACATTTTGAATACTTTAGAGGTTTGTTTACAACAAAACTATTTCGAATTTAATAACGAATTTTATACTAGTAAAGAAGGTCTTATTATGGGCAATCCTCTAAGTCCCCTCTTAGCGGAAATCTTTATGGACAATATAGAGTCTATTATTTCGAAACATTCACTGTTTAAAAAATTTCTTTATTGGTATAGATATGTGGACGATGTTCTAGCTTGTTTTATAGGTACTGAAAGGCAATTGGATCAGTTTTTAGAATTCATAAATAATATACACAACAATATAAAATTTACAATAGAAAAAGAAGTCAATAATTCCATTAATTTTTTAGACCTAACGATAACAAAATTCGAAAATAAACATGATTTTTCAATATACCATAAACCTACTCATACTGATACTACTATACATAACACATCTTGCCATCCAGTACAACATAAATTAGCTTCTTTCTTTAGTATGATACATCGACTAGTAACATTACCTTTAAACAAAACTAATTTTCAAACCGAATTAAATATCATTAAGCAAATTGCAGTTAATAATGGTTATTCCGCGATAACAATAGATAAAATCCTAAATAAAAAATTATACAAAAAGGCTATAAACCTAGTGTTTCCAACAGCAAATAAGAATAATAACAATTATAAAGTTATCTCGTACATAGGTCATATTAGCACTAAAATTAAAAACTTTTTAAAAAACTTGAACATTAATATCGCCTTCAAAACTAACAATACTCTAGGAAAACACATTAAAAACAATAAAAGTAAACTGAACAAAGGAAATAAGTCTGGCGTTTATAAATTAAAATGTAATGATTGCCCTAAAGTTTATATCGGACAAACAGGTCGAAACTTCGAAAAACGTGTGAATGAACATCATACAAGTTTTATAAAAAACAAAACAGATTCTAATTATTCTAACCATCTGTTAGAAGCAAATCATACATTTAATCCTAACTACGATATCTTGCATATTGAAAACAAAAGTATAAAATTAAATTTGCTTGAATCTTTAGAGATAAATAGGCTTAAATATAACAATACTCTCCTTAATGATCAATTGGATTTAAATGGATCACCTCTTTTAAATCTCTTTAATTAGTTTGTAAATATTATTATTGGTTTTTCCAACAACCGTACCTAAAAATTACCTGCAATAAAAATTTTACACCTAAGTATATACTTGTTAAAATACCATTTAATAGTACTCTTTTGAAGAAGCAACTGTGTTGCGAAACATATGTCGAGTCAAAATAAAAATCTGTGGAAAGTGTAAAATTATATTTTTTATTTTACCATCTATTTGAATGTACAATTCTGAACCAATACCTAATACATTAAAAGTCCATATCTTCGATCAAACCACCATAATTTCTAATGCATTTTTCATTAATTTTTCTAACCCTTTAACAAACTATTACATTTCTGCACATGCTTGTCGTATACAATCCTTCAAAGCTTGTAAGCTAGCTGGACGAGTTTTATAAACTTTATTTTTTGTAGGACCTCATAGATAAGAATCCAGCAGGGTCAAGTCTGGAGCCCTGAGAGGCCAAGCTACAAAAATACTATTGCGTCCAATTAATTTATTTTCAAAAGTTTCATTGAACTATCCTCTCAGGAGCAAAATAAAGAATTGTAGCGCCATCTAATTGAACATACAAACTTTTCCTATATTTTAATGGCAAATCATTAATAGCATCCCAAAAAATTATATTGCTATTCTGCTTTTTCAGCCGAACTCAAACACATATCTGCTATTTTGTATACAGCACAAATTATTGTAACAATTTAACTTTGACATAAGTTACAATGATTTTCTCATTGACGTGTAAATAATATTTTGTTCAGGTTGGCCAACTGATTCAAATTTTCTTATTCATGCCTGTTTGATGCTTTTGTAATTTTTCACATTGCAAGAATTTTTTGGTAATTACCTTGTTCCTTTTCGCTCGTATTTAGGTAGGTATGTAAATATTTTTAACAAGAAATAAAAATAAAATTGGTCATGTGCACGCCACTGATGGTGTATATTTATTAAAGTTTTGTATTTGGTCGTTTTTAGGGATACCACATCGATTTCTGATATTAGTTTTGAAATAAAATTATGGCTAAAGGTACTATACCATTTGAATTATTATTTTAAATCCCATATAAAACAGTTCGCCACTATAATTTTAAGCAATAGAAGAGTGCGGCCCAGGGTCATACGTAAACATACGAAAATTTCAAAAAATTAATTCAGAAATAACGAAAATAGTATACTGTACATATAAACATTTTATTTACGTGATGCATTCTAGTTTTCGTCAAATAATCATCAGCTTACTACTATACAAGGAGGAGAAAAAGGTACGTTTTTAGAACTTTTAACTTTTAATTACCCCCCATGTGGAGAAATTGGGCGGTATGAAAAATGTTGTAGATATATCCATATATTGAAGCCATCATCTTCTCTCGAAGCTATATTTTGTTTATTTATCTGAAAGATTTTAGTCCAAGAAGATACTGGAAAAATTATACACGTCGTGTAATTGAGGCACAAATAATATTAAAATTATTTACTATTAGCTATAGCTGATATAAGCTAAAAAATGGTCAATTTATCAATTAATTAAAAAAAAAACACATTACCTACTCATTGGTCAATTAAACTAATTTTTGTTAAATTTAATTAAATTGAATTGAAAAAACTTTTATTAATTACTATAATAAACACGCAAAGTTAATGCAATTTTAACTACTTCTAATGAGTATAATTTGTTACCCCTCGTATCCTAATTACGTCTGATATATTTCCGGAGATTTATCAATATATATGTATGAGTATTATTTGCTTCTTGGAGAAGATGTCGAGGGATTGAAAAAAAATGTTAGGACAAGATATGGCTTCAAAATACGATACATGTGAGAACATTAGAGGAGCGCCCAACTTGAGGTGTTTAAAATATTCAGGTCAAGAAACTTTACTTTTTTCTTCTCGTGTAATAGCAGAAAATGATGAGTATTTTATGAAAACTTAATGTTAAAAATCGGTATTCGATTTAAAAAGTTATTAAACATGTTAAATCAATATTTTTCTTGTCAAGCAATGTCACTTTTCTCTAAAGTCGCGGTCATAATTATTGGAAAAAGAATTGAAAGATTTGTATTTTTCATTCTTAAATACATTTTACTTTTATCTCCTTGACAGTTAAAATAAACTCAAAAACGAAGACCTTCTTTATAAACCTTCTGCTATTAACATTAATTATTATGTCTGCATATACACAAAAAAATTATGTTTAAGCTTAAATTTGCATTTCTAACTCAAGTTCGGATTCTAAAACCTTAAAAAGGGTTTTCGTTATCTGGAGTTACGACTTAATGACATGACTTACATTTTTTTTGCGCTTTTAATCGTTACTTAGTTTAGTTGCAACTACTGATTGTAAAAATACGATGACAAAATTGTTACCGTTAATAAAGTGGGGTTGACCTAACTCACTAATAAAAGCTACATACCTACTTTCAGGTTTTGAAGTAAAAGTCTGCCAATACTCGGCATACCTACTACAATTCCCGACCTGAATGTGTGGCTTTTAATAACGAGGAATCGTTAGGACAGGAAGTTACCTCTGGTGTTCCACAGGGATCAGTTCTGGGTCCCATCTTATTCCTACTTTATATAAATGATCTTTCTAATCTGAACATATCGGGTTCGTTTACAATGATGATACGACGGTTCTATGGCATCGCGGCGACACCAAAGAGTTGGAGGCCAATGTTACCAGAGATGTATTGAAAATTAAAGAATGGTGTGATTCTAATTATCTAACTCTAAATATATCCAAAACAAATATAATTTCCTTCAAATGTCAAATAAACGAAATTTTATTACATAATCAAGTTGTGCAGAATTTGAACGTAACTAAATTTTTGCGCTTGCATATAGATGACAAACTAAGGTTTGAGACTCATATTCTGCATTTAAATAAAAAAATATCTAGAGGTTGTTTTGCATTACGTGTAATATCTCGAGAGCTGGATATGTCCATGGCGAGGAATGTATATTTCGCGTTGATTGAATCTCATTTGCGTTAAGGGGTGTGCTTCTGGGGATCTTGTTCAAGTCAGCTGTTTAATATGATTTTTGTTTCTCAAAAGCGGGCCATCCGATCCATGTGCAGGATAAAATCGCGTGAGTCCTGCAAACCTTTTTTTATATCCCTAAACATCTTGACTCTACCCTCTATCTTTATACTTGAAACTGCTTGTCTCATACATAATAAATATAAGCAAGAAATTGAGACTACCAGCTTGTATGCAACTCGCTCTTCCCATTTAACTGCTTTACCTATTCCGTCTTCAACTTTAACGAAAAAATCAATTATATTGAATAGCAAAAAGCTATTTAACCATCTGCCTTTAAATATCAGAATGATTGAAAATCCTATTAAGTTTAGAAGACAAATAAAAATGCTATTGGTTGGAAAGGCCTACTACTCTGTTGAAGAGTTTTATAATGATCGTTTGGATTAGTTTTTACTCGTGTTGTACATTGAAATTTTTTTTACTTTTTTGACGTTTCGATTCTCTACAACTTATCTTTTGTGGTTGTTGTATATAGTATTATTTGTACTCTTTGTAACTATAATATAGATTTTATTCAATAGCTACTATTGTCTAGACCCAGGGTCTGACCAACGTTATGTCGACTAAATTAGATTAACTCGCTTTGTAAATAACATTTTGTTTTATTACAATAAAGCTAAAAAAAAAAAAAAGAAAAGAATTAACTTCATATGATGCAGACTCTATTTCTCTAGTTCTGTTGATTTTGATATGGCTCTTTAGGTTAGTTTATACATGTGTATTTTAAGAGTTGGCCATACAATTTTACTTTAAAATAATGGGGGTAGAGCTTTTGAAAACAATTTATTCAATTAATTGCTCTTGCATCTTGCTTTTTAAATGTTTTCCAGATTAGTGTTAGTGTGCCTCGAATGGCACTATCTAAACGTTCTTGCATTGTTTATATGAAAAAAGTATGTGATTGCATACGTTGATTTTCCTACGTGACTTCACACCCTATATACGTCACTACGTTAACATGTAAGAGTCTACATCCTTGGCAAGATCCCATAAAAGTTCCTAGATCTCCAACTTTCAAAATATCCTTAAGTTTTCCCAGAAAATTATTATTTACTGAAACTTTTGAAAACTATTGCTAGTGTTAATACAAGCAATTACTATTATTAATTTCTTATTTTGTGTTTTTCAACAAATTTTCTATTTTTGCATAAGAGACTTTTTCACCTAGAAGGCATATAATCCTACCAATGGCGGCATTGTTCTTTATTAACAGCGTCTGCTGACAGCAAAACGCAGAGCACGAGTTATGAAATTGAAAATCTCCTTCGGTGACGACAGCACACTCGAGCATCGACTGCCAATACACATCTATATAGGCAAAGAACACAAATTTATTTACTTTATTTGTAAAATCTTCCAGAATGACAATATATTCCTAAATTATATTGGAATATAGCCATGTAATTTTATTGTTACTTTTTAATCCTGGGTCTCCCAAAAGTCCCGCATAAAATTAATATCAATTAAAGGAAAACGATCTAGGAAAAATGCTGGGACCCGTAAATCATTATTTTTAATTGTGCATTTTTTGACATAAAAAAATATTATACAGGGTGTCTCATAGAACAGTTGTCACGTCTTTGACAATTTTTTTAAATAAAATGCCCAATTCTTTATTAGGTTTTCAAAATCTACGAAAAATTCTAAATATTTTTTATGTAGGACTTGCTATTCCGATTTCCAGCTGTTTCCAAGATATTGACATTTAATTTTTTTTTATTAAAGTTAATACTTTTAGTACATATTGTATTTTATATTAGAACATGGTAAATAAATCAGGTATCTTACTGTCATCAACTACTGTCCTTAATTATGTCAATACTGACTTTGTCTTAAGTAATTTGTCAATTACCTAAAAATATTAACAGAAAAGCAGCGCATCGAAACTTTAATTATGTTGGGGTGTAGGGACAAAATAAGAAGTCAAACTGAGGTTTGTACTTTGTTTAACGAAAAGTATCCAGAACACCAAATTGCTCAGTCGACTGTAAGTAGGGTATTCCATAAATTTGAGGAGCATGGTACAGTTAGAGATTTACCTAGAAGCGGTCGACCACTCGTTCTAACCGAGGGTAAAAAAATCGATTTAATGTTATCGCTTACTGAAAACCCCCACTCTTCAGTTGTTACTTTGGCATTAGATAATGAAGCTACTTGTAGTACAGTACATCGATTTTTTAAGAGCGAAAAATTACATCCTTATAAACCTCTTCTTGTACAGGAACTACTAGAAGATGACTATGATAGACAGCTTGAATTTTGCGAAGAAATGATGATAAGGATTGATACTAATAATGCCTTTTCAAGTAATATTTTATTTTCTGATGAAGCTATATTTTGACTGAACGGGCAAGTTAATAGACAAAATTATCGATTCTGGTCTCATGATATTCCGCGATGGTTACTTAAGACGCTCACTCAATATGCTGGTAAGGTTAATGTCTGGGCAGGCATAATAAGTAATACAATTTTGGGACTTAATTTTTTTCAGGAGAACCTTACCGCTGAACGTTATTTGGATTTTTTAACATTTGATTTAATTCCGGCATTAGCAGTACTTTTTCCTAACCAGATGGATCCAGATATTCCAAATAAGATGGTATGGTTTCAACAAGATGGTGCCCCTCCACACTTTGGCGTGGAGGTCCGAAGGTACCTAGATGAAACCTTTACAAACCGTTGGATTGGTCGTAGGGGTACTATTGAGTGGCCACCTAGGTCGCCGGATTTAACACCGCTGGACTATTTTCTTTGGGGTTATTTAAAGGAAAGAGTGTACCGAAACAGACCTAACAACATTGAAGATCTCAAAGAAAGAATAAGGACAGAAACAAATAGATTACCATCGCCCAGGGGCGTGTCAGGTTCATTCATTTTTAGAATTTTCATTTTAGCAATACATAACAAATTTTTATGGATAACCTTTTTGTTTCAATTTTCAGATTAAATGTCAATATCTTGGAAACAGCTGAAAATCGGGATAGCAAGTCCTACATAAAAAAATATTTAGAATTTTTCGTAGAATTTGAAAACCTGTTCTATGATACACCCTGTATAATATTTTTTTATGTCAAAAAATGCACAATTTAAAATAATAATTTACGGTTCTGAGCATTTTCCCTAGATCGTTTTCCTTTAATTGATATTAATTTTATGCGGGACTTTTGGGAGACCCAGTATATGTTTTGGCTGTTTGAATAATAAAAATATTAATACAAATATGGATCTTCAATCATCCTCCAAATCACTTGAATCACTCGTTTTACTTACTTCAATAATAATGGGTTGAATGTTTAGTCTATCTAATACATTATGTTCTCTTTCATACCATTTTAATATCTCGCTTTCTGTGCGCCCAATTAAATGTTTCCAAACATCAGTAGTAGCAGTATATTTTGTTGGTGGCTTATGTTTGAAAAGAATTTACGTTTAATATTTAAGATTATGTTAAGAAAAAGGGCATACAAAACGTCTTTTACCAACCTATTAACGACTTGTAAAAGGTCGGTTTTGAACATTGTATAGGTAATCAAATTTTATTTTATTATTATTTAGTAGTCAACTATTCTTGAATTGCACCATTGTAACAAATTTTGCTTATTCATTTCTCCATGGTAGTCACTCAGCTTAGTTTTAGAAAAAAAAAAATTCCTCTGCGCCCTCAACAAAACCATCTTCATTATCAGCATGAAGAAATTTCCCATAGTTAATATATTTGTTTACTGCATAATACCTTTTAAAATCAACTTTAGTAGATCTAACACTTCTTTTGATTTCATCTTGCCAAGATCGACCAATGGTGCCGTTCTGAAAAATCCATGTTTCATCCAAGAAAACGAATTTGTACAAGGATGCTTCTTTTTCTATCATATATTCTTTTAAAAATACCAGTCGGTTGAAAGCTACATGGGAAAGTTCCATAAGCCCCCGCCTAGGTTCATCCTTTTTTCATCCGAAGCCTATTTCGTTTAAGAGCCTTCTTAAAGAGTTAAGACAACCATCAAATAGTTGTCTGTCTTTAAATTTCTTACTTAAAGTTGTCAAAGTTACATAATATTCTAAAAAAAGTTGCAGCTTAAACTTAACCAATATAAAATATTACAGTTTTTGAATAATATTAACTTATATCCAATCTTGACACATTAACAACTTTCTTTGAATAAGAACGTTTCTTTTTAGGTGCTTCTAATAATTTATTTTCCGTAACTGTTGTTGAAACTGCGCTTACAGTGGAGATATTCAAATTTAGGGCAGCTGCTACACCCTAAAAATTAGTAAAGTAGAAATAAAATATCTAGACCTTAACATACTCTTTAAACTTACTTCTCTAACTGCTGTCAAGGGTAACAATGGCCATAGTTGTTAAGTTCTTCCTGAAAAAAGCTTATGAGAGAAGCTATTAGCTCTTTGCACCGGCTATTTAAATGCTTCGGCATTTTTCACAAATAGTAAATAATGTAATCGACCGAGATATGTATATGCACTTTTGTTGTTCATAAAAGAGCAGTTTTTTGTTAAAAAATAGACGAACAACAACACGAAACCACAGAACAATTAAGGTAGTTTTGCACGAAACGTAAACAAAACGTCAAGACAGGCTAACGAACGAGCTGGCGCCACCGCACCGTTCACACAGTTCGGTTGCCAACTGTCGGTCAATAAAATTCAAATTATACTAATTTTTGCAAGCTTAAATTAATTAAATATTTGCTATAAGTGGGGTCGTTTCAAAAAAGAATAGTATAAGTTTGTAGCACATTGAATATCCCATAAAACGTTAATTTTTATATTCTTTATGTTTTCTTACGGATCTACAATTATTATTAGCAGATTGATAACATGTATCGGAAATTGTTTTGCATGAACCATACATACTTGTCTTGTATAATTGAAGTTTTTTTATTATGCTGATGAATGCAATAATAAAATTATAATTGTGTCGGTATTTTCAATGAAAACAATCTTTTCAACATTGAAAACTTCTTGGACTTATTAATTTTACAAAAATACCACTGATACTGCCTGACCTGAGGATATTTATCATTTTATTGTAGTCCTGATCTTTACACTCATACTCATAATAATTAATATTTAGCACTACAAGTTTGTACAATATATAAATTACATTGTATTGATAACTAAGTGAAAATAGGTTTATTTCATTAATTATTATCGTTAAATAAGGAAATACATATCGTCGATTTTTAAAAGTTTGCATTTATCGAAATTTAAAGAGAAGAATTAAGCAGTAAATAAACACGTAATGTTTTTGACTTTCGGAAATCATTATTTTGCTTTCACAATATCACCATAGCTTGCAATAACAACGGTGATAGTTTATGTTTGCTTTCAAAATTACTTACACTTTTCGCGGCTTATTTCGAGCAATTAAACATTTAATTACAAATTGTTTTTATCTTTACATTTCCATAAAATAATAATTTTTTGGTATACACAGCGTGTAAAAAGTCCCGGACCGGTCAATTATTTAGAAAATGGCGCACAATATAAAAAAACTTCCGGTATAAAAGTTGTAGCCCTTTAAAAAATCTATAAAACTGGAACACCTATAGTTATACAGGGTGCCTCAAAAAGTCATGGTAAACAAAACTTTGGTTTATTTAAATGGGATGACCCAGTTTCACTTGACATTCTCATTGTGATCGTTGTCAACATTTGAAAGCGTTTTAAGAGGTTTTGTATTTTCTAGAAAATATGGTACACAATTTTGCAAATGCCGAAAAGTTTGATATTCTATCGTGTTTTATTTTATCTCAAAAAAACTGTTATGTGGCAGAGCGCATGCATTTGGAGAAGTATCCAGAAAGGAGGCAACCAAATAAAAGAACATTTAGTAAGTTAGTGACTAATCTAAAACAATACGGTTCATTTAGAAAACCAGTGCTATCTCGAAAAAAGCCCAGCAACATAGAAAAAGTCAACAACGTATTGTTAGCTGTTGTTGAAAACCCCGGAATATCAACTCGGAAAATTGAAAAAAGTTTAGGTGTAGCGAAATCCACAGCGCAATTTATTTTACAGAAAGAAAGTTTTCATCCATACAAATACAGAATTTGCCAAGGATTAAGGCCAGGTGATGCAGAAAGACGGCGAATATTTTGCGAGTGGTACACCAGAAAATGTCACAATTTTCCCTACAAGGTAATATGGTCCGATGAGAGCATGGTTACTAAGAATGGAATTTTTAATAGAAGAAATGTTCATTATTGGTCGAAAGAAAATCTTCATTTATACAAAGAGTCCAGACACCAACATCGGTTTGGATTTAATATGTGGGCGGGAATTTTAGGTACAAAAATATTAGGCCCATTTTTTTATCATCAAAATTTAACTTCTGAGCATTACCTAAACTTACTCCAAATCGATTTGGAGGAAGCTCTGGATAATCTGCCTCTAATGGAATCTTACGGGTGTTGGTTTCAACAAGATGGTGCGCCTGCACATAATTCTAGAGCAGTTAGAGAGTACCTTTCTGTGCGCTTTCCTGGAAAACTGATTGGCACGTATTCTGAAACACCGTGGCCAGCACGTTCGCCTGATATGACACCGTTAGATTTTTTCCTCTGGGGGTATGTTGAAAATTATGTTTATAAATACAACTTCGAAACAGAAGACGAACTTAGGAGGTTGGTGCTTGAAGCCTTTCAAAGTATTACGCCAGAAATGTTGTCAAATGTTTTAGAATCGACAGTGAGAAGATGTTATTTGTGCTTAGAAAATAACGGAAATCATTTCGAACACCTGATTATGTAGTTCCTAACTTTTTTCGTTGCTCGTTTTATTAGGTACGGTTTTGGTGTGTTTTTGTTCACTTATTGTTGTTTATTATTAAATTATTTGTTTATTGTCAAATTATTTGTTATTTATTGAACTAGTCCAACATAAGTTAAAATTTAGAGCTTACTTATGAGATATTATTTATAAAATTAGGAGAAATACAGGACCGTATCCCAAAATCTCCTGGTGTTGTTCAAAAAACCCTCGAAACGTCATTAAACCACAATGTGTCATACATCGTTGCATTCGGAAGAAAAAAAGCTCTCAAATTCCAATATCAGGAAAACAGGACCGTATTTAAAAAAAGATAGTTGATAATGGCCCCTCGAAGACGACTCGTCGGATTACAAACGTTGTTAGATAGAGCGGAAAAAGTGGCAATGTAAAAGTGCTTGGACACGTTGTATTAGGGAAAAATAAAGATTTTTAAAATCTGAATATTGCCCCATGTTGTGTAGTGGATCCAAACAGATCGCGTTACTTTTGTAATAAATTAAAAACTCTGTATAAGTGTAATCATTTTATTTAGTTTAATAAAATGGTGGGCGAGTGTTTGCCTCTTCCGACGCGTTGTCTATGAAGGTTTTAAAAACATAAAAAACATAATCTTATTCTCCGCCTAAAAACTAACTTCGACTGTTTTCCACTTTAAAAAGGTCTCGGGTCACACGCTTATCGCGTCTAAAGTGTCACTGTTAATGTCTTTCAATAACTCGACCCTGTGGGTTCTTTACGTAATAATTTTTAAGTGACAAAATATAATCACCTAATAAATACAAAATTGTACATCCCGCCCACCTTGAAAGAGTAATTTCAATGATATAGGTTACAAGATGTATACCAACATACAAAATATATAAAATTAATGTATAAAAAAAAAATGTAAACATAAAGTAAAAAAATAAAATAGAGTCCTTTAGTCCATCTCAATCGGTAAAACACTTATTTTAGTAACCGCACGTTTAAAAACTCCCGTCTTAGTTTTTACGGACACTACGCGGATGACATTGTCTTTTCCGGGATGAACTTTAATGATTCTGCCTAATGACCATTGCTGAGGGGGAAGGTTTTCCTCACGTAAAAGAACTAGGGATCCGATCTTGATAGGTGGCCCCTTGTTGCGTCCACACTTTGCTCTTGACTGCAAAGATGTTAAGTATTCGGATGACCATCGTCTCCAGAAATGCTGAACTAATTGCTGAAGACGTTCGTACAGAACCAATCTGTAAGTAGGTACCTCGGTGACATCTCGCTGTGGAATGGAGGTAAGTAGGTCGCCAATTAGGAAATGGCTAGGGGTTAGGACATGAAGATCATCGGGATCATTGGATAATGGGGTCAGAGGTCGAGAATTTAAAATAGCCTCTACCTGACACAATACTGTAGAATGAGATTCATAAGATAAGTAAGCCTCTTTTAAGACTCTGGTTAAGTGAAATTTGGTAGACTTTACCGCAGCCTCCCAAAGACCTCCAAATGAAGGTGATCGTGGTGGTATAAAATGCCACTTAATATCGTTTTCGAGTAGAAATGTTGATATTTTATGACCCTTTGAAACGTCCTGTAAGAATTTACTAAGTTTTTGTAGTGCAAAGTTAGCTCCTACAAAATTTTTTCCGTTATCAGAGTAAATATTTTTGCATAGTCCTCTTCGAGAGACAAATCGCTTTAATGCATTTAAAAATGAATCGGTACTTAGATCTCCAACGAGCTCAATATGAATAGCTCGTGTAACAAAACAAATGAAAATACAAATGTAAGCCTTTATTATCTTGCGAGAACGTAGTTTACCATCCTTTATCATTATAGGACCAGCAAAATCGCAGCCTACAGTTAAAAATGGACGTGAAGGCATTAGTCTTGATTGAGGAAGATCACCCATCATCGGAGTGCTCACATAAGGTTTAGATTTGAAACAAACAAGACATTGATTGATAGCACGCTTTACTGCATTTTTGCCATGAATAATCCAATATTTATTTCGCAAAATTACCAAAAGAGCTTGAGTTGCTGCATGTAAGTTTCGTTTGTGCTCATGCTCAATTAGAAGTCTAGTAAAATCATGATAAGGAGGTAATAAAATTGGATGTTTCATATCAGGAGTCAAGGTCGAGTGTCGAATTCTTCCACCCACGCGTAATATACCCTGCTCGTCAATAAATGGATTCAATGAAAACAGTTTACTGTCCCTAGAAATTTGTTTGTGTTTCCGCAAATCGTTAATTTCTTTGGAATATTCACAGTGGCGGATCTAGGATTTAACAAAGGGGGGGGCTTGAATAATTTTTTTTAAAGTTTTTTAATTTGACAAAAAAATGTATTATAATATAGTACATATATACATAAATACAACAAATTATATCAACGATAATCTAAGTAGACCAATTACAAGTTTCAATTCTTCTGAACTTCATTTGACAAAAAGTTTTAACTATATCATTTATATTAAGTTCTCTAGATTTATTAATGTATGCCAAAGCTAGCCCATTGAGTATCTCCTGTCCCATCGTTGATCTCAAATAGGATTTTAGTAGTTTTAGCGATGAAAAACTTCTCTCGCCCGTAGCACTTGTTACAGCGATTGTGACAAAAATTTTTAGTAGTATCTTTATATTAGGAAAGCATTCTTTGGACATACTTTTTAAGGTTTCTGTTGATGATTTTGGTAGATCAACACTGACAGTGTCACTCCACTTATGTCTCCATATCGCTAATTCCGCCTGTAATTCCAGCATGGATCCTGACATATCATTTTCATATATTCTTGCAGCCTCAACAATTTTGGCATCAGTATATTTTTTAAGGTGTACTGAAATAATACCTTCTATGGGTATTACAGTAGAAAGTTGATTAAATCGGTCTTTCATTTGGATTATAATATGATCCAGGAAAGGTATGAATATCACCCTTCTGTAATATTCTTCTTCGTTATTTGCCTTTATACTGCTCCTGTTTGTTTGTTTGTTGCAAAGTCTAGGCATAGTAATAGTCGTACCAATTCTCTGAAGAGCGTGATGGGCCTCCAAGAAAATTGGTTTAAATTGGAGTTCTTCATTTTGCCTTATATTTTCTAGTTTGCTTGTAATATCGTTTATGTATGAAAAGGCAGTGGAAAGGTCAATTTCAACACTCTGTAAATACTTGCTTAAATTTACAGTGTACGACATCAAAAACGAGGCGACTTCTAAAGCTATAACAAAACCACTTCTTCTAATGGCGGCATTAAAAGCCATTGCCTTACTTGAAGTCTCTGTATCGTTGTCCTGTTCTAAACTAGCAAGAGCATTGCAAATTGCTTCATATAGTTCTTTAAAAGTTATTACGCTATTATGACGCTCAACCCAGCGCGTAGCACACAGAGGTTTTAACTTCTTTTTTTTAGTTTCGATTATTTCTTGCTCGGCTTGTTGAAAAACTAAAACTCTTTTTGCAGAGCAACTAAAAAAAGAACATACCCTACCCAAAATACCCATCATGTTCCTAATTTCAGAAACTTCACAACTTTTGGAAATAGCTAAGTTAAGGCAATGACTTAAACAGTGTAAATACATAGCCAAGGGCTGTTCTTGTCTTATTAAGGCTTGGACTCCATTGAACCTTCCAGCCATATTGCTGCCTCCATCATATCCTTGTCCACGAAGATTATCAATAGAAAGTCCAAGTTGCCTAATTTGATTTTTTATGGCCTCTTTGATGCATTGGCCAGTTGTAGAGTGCAGCTCAATGAAACCCAAAAAAACTTCCTTTATATCATACGTACTATCCAAATACCTCACACAGAATGTCATTTGTTCTTTGGTACTTATATCGGTTGTTTCGTCGCAAATTATTGTAAAAAATTTTGATTGTTTTATAGCATTAACAATTCCAGTAGTTATAACCTTCCCAATGCAAAATATTATTTCATTTTGGATTGTTTTACTAATCATTGTACAGTTCTTTGGTGCTGTTAGTATATGATTTTTAAGGTTTAAATCTCCAGAATCTATACGAAAAGTTAATAAGTTTCTAAAAATGCCATCATTACTTTCTGCAGTGTTTTGGTTTGAGCTATCTTTAATATCTATATTACCATCATCTCTATGAGCTCTAAGTGGTAATTTGTTATGGGCACAAAATAGAATTGTTTTAATAATCGGCACTAACCGCTGTCTATTAGCTTCAATTATTTCTGCTTTTTGTTTGTCTAATTGCACAGAAATACTGACAGACTTTTCAGACATCTGTATGTTTAAAAAATCATTTGCTTTTTTAACTGAAAATTTATGGTAGTTGGTGTTTTTATGCTGCGTAAGCATTTCTCGGGCTTTTTTAAACTTAGTTAGCGGTTCCCTTACAAGCATTTTAAGAATCTAAAAAATAATAAGCTTACGTTACGTTAGTTTCAGTTAGTTTTTTAAAACCTTATTTCATTAAAACTTAAAACAATTATATAACTATTTTATTCTTACTTGGCTACCCATTCCTGCGCCATCTGGTGCAAATAGCACACAAAATTTACAAAATCCTCCAGTTTTACTTTCGCTATACGCAAGCCAGTTATACTGTTGTAGCCAATGAACACCGAATTTACGCATTTGTTGTTTCCCTTCTTGTTTCAATGGAAAAACATATTTTGAGTCCGGGATCCAAGTATTGCTTAGAAAATTTATTTTTTCATGGACACTTAAAGATTGTCCGACTGCATTCCCAATATCATATAGCTGGCTGCCATCCTTAAAAAAAAATAAACAAATTTAATTTCATAGTTATCATATTTTTATACGATATTTTTGACGTATTGTATTGACGTTACAATATTTAAAAGCAAATTTCTTTGACTTTTGGTTGACCTATACATTATTTAACAAATAAAGCAGGTCATAGGTATTAAATTCAAAAAAGTTTATTATTTATAATTTTATTTAAATTAAGTTAAAGTTACATACCAAATTTGAACTTTACTAACAAATATGACAGAAAAAAAAATAGAACGAATAGTACGAATTCAATAAAATCGCTTTTTTGCCTATGTAATTAAGATTTTAAACTCAAACGCAAAGACAAAATACCATTACCTTACCATTACCATATTACCATCCTATAAAATGCTTAAACCAAAATCAATATAAATTCCTTTTTTTCGCTCTAAGAAGCTTCTAACCCAAATCAACACTTAACAGTTTTCACATATTTGAAAATAACGGTAAAGTAAAACTAAAATACAAAAAGTCAAAATAATTTTTTTTTAGATCTAACTGTACGTCACATCCTGTAATTCTTTGAACATACAAAAAAATATTGTTTATTTTTATCCCTTTTCCTTTTTATCATTTATTTTTATTACGAAATATGCGTATCAAATTAAAGACCAAAAGGCATATTATAATTATATACTTACGCTTTGCTGCGAGCGCTCCTCAGGAAAACGGCTAGGTTGACTACTACTACTTGCCTCAAATTCTTGCGAGCCACTGCCAGTACTGCCACTACTTGTTGATGCTACTATAACGATGTTTTCTTCTATAACACTACTACCACAATGTCCCACCTCCACAACCGTATTATTTTTTGGCTTTTTTGTAAAAAAAGATGTTAATGTCGTTTGTGATCGCTTCATTTTACGCAGGTCCAAATGAGACAAAAAATAACTTGTATTCGCTATGAACGTCAAACACAATCTGAATACCTACTTAATAAAATAAATTTCTTCTTATCTTCCAGAAATATAGATTTATTATTTAAAGCCATTTCACAGAGAAAAAATGCATCAAAACACATTTTTATTTCAACGTTCTGCAAACCAAAGACGCGGCCCGCGATTGTCTTTATCTTCAATCGGGAAGCGCCGCGTTTGAGCATTTTGCCGACTACCTAAATTCAGACGCTCACCGCGCGGCTAGTTTTGTGGACGTAAAATAAATAAAATTAAATTATTATTTTAATAAAATCATGTTTATTTTATTATTCTCAAATAAAGCTTTTGTTAAACATAATATATAATTACTGGATTTATTATTTATTATTAGTATTTATAGCAATGTTTGACTTTTTATGACATAACAAGTCTTCTTAAAGGGGGGGGGGGGGCTTGAGCCCCCAAAGCCCCCCCCGTGGATCCGCCCTTGAATATTCATAATATTGAACCATTTTTATTAAAGTGTTTAATGATTGATCTAACTCATTTTGAGATATTTCCGCAAAAATTCTGCTGGTTTTATGTTTTGTTTTAATATTTAGCATAAATCTTAATATATATGCAAAAATTCGAAGCAGTTTATTGAAATTTGAATATCTTCTAAAAATATCCTGATCCTGATAAGTTGTGTTAGTCATAAACGATAGTTGAATTGTCCGTTTTCTGTCCGGTATGTTGTCAATATTAATTTGATCTAAAACGGGCCAGAAGTTTTCATGTTTTGTCAGAAATTCTGGTCCGTGCCACCACAAGTGACAATCAAGTAATTGTTGCGGATTTAATCCGCGGGAAAGTACGTCTGCTGAATTTTCTTTGGAGCCAACGTGTCTCCATTGGAATTTGTCAGTCAATTCATGTATTTGTGTTACCCTGTTAGCTACAAAGGTATTCCAGTTACTCGATTCACCCGCGATCCACGACAGTGCAATAGTGGAATCGCACCAAAAAAATTTATTTTTTATGTCAATTTCGAGAGACCTTTCTACATTTTTTGCCAAGCACGCTAAAAGTAGAGCCCCACAAAGTTCCAACCGAGGCAATGAGATTGTTTTTAAAGGAGCAACTCGACCTTTAGCGCATAATAACTTTGAATGACGTAACCCGTTAATATCTGTCGTAACTAAATATATACAAGAACCGTACGCGGCTTCGCTTGCGTCGCAAAAACCATGCAATTCTATAGTTATATAATTTGGAGTGACTACTTGACGCGGTATTTTTATTTTGTCAAGGATTGGTAGTTGTTCAAAAAATTAAGTCCAAAGTGTATAAATATCTAAGGGCACCGATTCGTCCCAGCCTAACTTACACTGCCAAAGACGTTGCATAATTATTTTTGCACGTACAGTAATCGGGCCTGCCAGACCTAAAGGGTCAAATATTTTTGCGATAACCGATAAAATCTGACGTTTTGTTACCGTTGCGTAGTTCTCAAAGTTAATTGAATAACCTAAAGTATCTTTATTTGGTTGCCAAAATAATCCAAGTGTTTTGCGAGTTTTATCTTCAGATAAATCATAATTTTCTAACTGACCCTGATCGCAATCAGCTAACACTTCCGGCTTGTTCGAATAAAATTTTCGTAATGGAAAGCATGCACCATTTAGAATCTGAATTATTTGGTTTTTTAATGTGATAGCATTTTTAACAGAGTCGGATCCAGTTAGCAAATCATCAACATAAAAACAATTCAAAATTGCGTTACTAGCATTCTGCAAATTTTTAGCGTTATCAATAGCGGCTTGATTTAAAGATCTAATCGCTAAAAATGAAGCAGGTGCAGTTCCATATGTTCCAGTGTTTAAAGTATAAAACTTAAGATCCTCATTCGGACTTGAACGCCATACAATACGCTGCAAATGTCGATCACATTCCCTTAATTGGACCTGTCGATACATTTTTTCAATGTCCCCGGTAAAAACTACATTATGAAGTCTAAAGTTTAAAATAATAGTTAATAAATCTGGTTGTATGACAGGACCCGTCATTAGGATGTCGTTTAAAGACACTCCGCTATCGCTTTTTGCCGAAGCATCATACACAACGCGTAATTTTGTTGTAGTACTGTCAACCTTGACAACACCGTGATGTGGTAAGTAATATGTCGTGTCAATCGTGTCTATATTCGAACTGATTTGTGACATATGTCCCAATTTTTCATATTCCGACATAAAATTAATATAATCGCGTTTTAAATTTTCGTCCCTTTGTAATCTTCTTTCGAGACTGTAAAATCGATTGCTAGCTGCATTTTTCGAATCACCCAATTCGAAAGAATTATTTGATAAGGGTAAACTTACTTCAAAACGACCTTGCGATACGCGTCTATAGTTTTCAGTGAAATGTTTTTCGCATGCCAAATCTTGTGGTAAAATGTCCCGTTTTTTAGTGTCGCAATTTTCTACAGTCCAAAATTTTTCGATTTGCCTATGCAACTCATTATTCGTTATTGAAAGGTTACAAATGGTGGAGTCATTATTTTTATATGATGCATTGTAATCAAAAAATAAGGTTCCTGCAAAAATCCAACCCAGTTTAGTTTTGTTTAAGATTAGTTTGCCTTTGCCCAATTTAATTTGTCCTACACATAGTATGTCATAGAATATGTTTACTCCTAACAAAACATCTACAGGGCGCGACAAATTAAAATTTTTATCGGCAAATTCAATATTGTTTGGTAGGTCTATGTTAGACAAGTCAAAAGAGGTTTGCGGAAGATTTTCGGTAATTTTGTTTACAATTAAAAATGAATCTTTCATTTGATATTTTTCGCTGACAGAATAAAATGTGGCGTCAACCTTTTTTGAAATTTTGCTAAGAGAGTTATTTATCCCAGCCACGGGAATACTAAAATTTTTAGTTTTTAGATTGAGTTGCCTAGCCAATGAATCGGTAATAAAATTACTTTGAGATGCACTGTCTAGAATGGCCCTAGCTTCTATTATTTTTCCATTGCAATCTAAAATTTTAATCATGGCTGTTGCCAAAAGTATTTGTTTGTTGTTTCCAGTCGATAAACAATGCATTGTTATGTTTTGATTAGAAAAATCTTGGATCTTGGAAGTTGAGGCATCATTTGAGGTTTGTTTATTTTCTCGACTAATTTCCGTTGAGAGTAAAGTTTGAGTATTATGGGTACTTTGTGACCCGCCATGGGATTTGTTATTATTGTCGCGATCGACAGTGTTTGGGTTATTAACAGAGCTATTGACGCCGACAACGTTACCGCTGTTATTAAAGAATAAATGCAATAATGAATTATGTTTTCGACCGCAGTTTTTACAGCCTGCTGAATTGCAGGAATTGTGATCATGAAAAGGTCTTAGACAGTTGATGCATAGTTTATGTTTTTTAATTTCTGTGTAAAGATCCCTTTTCGGCATTGTATGTATTTTTTCGCATTGAAAGTTTAAATGATTTTTATGACAAAAGGCACAAGAAATCTTTCCTGTCGTCACGTGTGTTAGACTTTTGTTGTGTTGTTGTCCTCTGTCTGTCTTATTTTTGCTTTCCAGGGTCTCTAAGAAATTGCAACGCTTGGTTAGAAATTCCGTTAGTTGAGAAACCGTAGGAAAGTCAATTCCTTGTTTATTTAAATGTTCCTCCCATTCCCGTTTAGTTACAATGTCAAGTTTGTTACCCAATATGTATATGAGAAGTGTATCCCACATATCTATGGGCTGCCCAAGTGCCTTTAACGCACGTAAATTTTTGTTGAAATTATCCAATAAATTTCTTAGTTGAGAATGTGACTCGTTTTTCATTGTGAAACCATCCAAAATATGTTTTATGTGAGTGTGTACAATCAATCTCTTGTTTTCAAACCTATCCCTTAACATATCCCAAGCAATTTAATAGTTTTGATTTGAAATTTCAAGTGACTGAATTAAATGAGCAGCTTCGCCTTTCAGGCATGATTTTAAGTACCAGAATTTTTGTACATCATTTAACTGCGCATTTGAATGTACTAAAGAATTAAAAATGTCATAGAATGTCATCCATTGACTGTAGGCCCCATAAAATTCTGGTAAGCTAATCGGTGGTAATCTTACCGGACCTTGTAAATTAACATTTGTATTTCCAATTGCATTATTAACACTAAAAATGCTTGCACCAGGATTTGGTGGTGTATCTTGCGTTTTTAAAAAATCTGAAAGCATTTTCTTGGCTTGACCGATAGCCTTAAAGAATTTTGATTCGAAATCATCTCGCTCGGCGTCCTGAGAAATATTTCCCGATAAGTATTCAATTTCGGTTTGGATGTCATTAAATTGATCCAAAAGAAACGTTGTTCTCTCTACGCGAGCACTAACTTCTTCATAATTTCCCGAAAAAGATTCAAAATTATCTAGGTATGTAATAAATCTAGTTAATTGGGATTTGACTTGTCCCCGTTTTAACTTTAATTTGGCTAACATATCAGCTAAATCGAGTGCATTGTTAGTATTTTCAGAAGCCATATTTTTTTTTAAATCTCTAAACACACTAAAGTATCAGATAATGCAATTGAATATGTAAAGGAAATGGTAAAAAGGAATATTGACGACTTACCAATCGACGCTATTTTCCTTGGTTGTGGTTTTCTTTCAGCTGTGTTGCCAAACAAACTGTTGTAGGTATTTGGTTTTCCGACTGTGTTGCCGAAAAGTCCCTTTGACGACCGTTTTGTCGCACTTGTATATTAGCTTTCCCGGTTGTGTTGCCGAACAAAGCCGTTTTTACCGACCGTTTTGCCGATTTAACTATCCAGGCTCGAAGGACCAATGTTGTGTAGTGGATCCAAACAGATCGCGTTACTTTTGTAATAAATTAAAAACTCTGTATAAGTGTAATCATTTTATTTAGTTTAATAAAATGGTGGGCGAGTGTTTGCCTCTTCCGACGCGTTGTCTATGAAGGTTTTAAAAACATAAAAAACATAATCTTATTCTCTGCCTAAAAACTAACTTCGACTGTTTTCCACTTAAAAAAGGTCTCGGGTCACACGCTTATCGCGTCTAAAGTGTCACTGTTAATGTCTTTCAATAACTCGACCCTGTGGGTTCTTTACGTAATAATTTTTAAGTGACAAAATATAATCACCTAATAAATACAAAATTGTACACCCCAATTTAATTTTCAAGGACTGGGTAAAAAGTCTACCAATAAAGGAAAGACACTTCGTTCCTCTGAAAGTGGGAGCAAAGTGATTCATAGAGACTCAAATATTCATCCAAAAAATGTATAAATTGAAAAGATTATACAGTTAAATTGTGTTTTCTTCTATTTTACTTTGTTTTATGCTAACATGGTCTTTAATATGAAATAATGCGCCCCAAGTGTCGAGCCTTTTTGTACTCTTAAAATAGAGACCTTAGCACAAACATTAAACTAAAACCAGAGACAAAATGAAATATAAGCAAATATATAGCTTTCATTTGCTGAGTCATTAAAAATACTTTATAGATCTTTATGCTCATTAATTTCGCAAAGTTAGTACTTTATTTCTTTATAAACTGCCACATGATGTTTAGTAATTATAATTTAAGGCCTTTTTAATTGGTTGTAAAGTTAGCCAGTCTTTTCATACGTTTATTTTCTCCTCGGTGGAGATTTATTAGATTATTTTTCGGGGTTAAAAGCTTGTTTAAAATTAAGTTAGACACATGTGTCATGTAATTATTTCTCTTTGGCTGTCGTTGCTTTTTTGTGCTTTTAATTCACGGCACGTGTAAAGTGAGAACCAGCTATTAAGATCGCCAAGAAAAAGGAAAAAAGCTACCTTCACAATTGTTTATTTACTTACAGCCAATTCCATAATGAAATTAAAGCTTCCTTTAATTTAAAAAGTGTCCTTTAAAGTAGCAATTCTGTTTCATAATCGATTTTTAAAAGTAGCTTCACGCAAAAGTGGCCTTTTTCGTAAAGTCCCGAATTTGGTAATTTTATTTTAAAAAGTCGACTTTAATATTGCAAACCAAATCAAAATTTGACGTTTGGCATTTGTTGAATACAAATAGTGGTACTTTGTGATTGTATTTGGGTACGATTACGATGAATCCGAATCGTTTATATGAAACGAGTTCAAGTTCTGCATCAGAAAGCGAGGAAGAAAATGTAATGGTTTTGAGGAGAGCGAAAATATATAGGACACGACAACAGTATTTTCAAAAATATGACGATATAGAATTTTTTGACCGCTTTTGCTTGATAAAACCAACAGTGTTAGGATTACTTCAACAAATAGCACCTTTAATATCTCTCCCTACAAATAGGTAAATAAAAAAAATAAAAAATAATAATAAAGAATTACGTTGATATTCTTTTATCATATTTTTAAGTTGGTTTCCGATTAAATTGTTACAGTTCTACTAACTTTGGTGGTGGGTTTTTTCGAGCTCAATTTTTAACGACAGGTTGGGATCTTTTCTACTGTATTGGTAGAGCTTAAAAATTTAATCAGCTCAATATAAATTATTATCCTAAAATAGTTAGAGAAGGTAAATAAAAAGTGATATTATATTATAACTCTGAGCGCCTATATCTCTTTGCATTTTTTAAAGACAACATTAAATCGACCCCTTTGAGCTTCAAAAAATAAATCGATTACAGGCAGTATAAACTGAAAGTACTTTTTTGTCATTTACCCTAATTCGATTACTTCACTTGCTTGCTGTGGGTAACTTTTAAGAGCGTTCTTCTTGTAATAGCAGTACAGGGTGTCCCAATTTTGACACTTTTAATTAGTAATTGTTAGTGCTATCAAAAAAGTAATATGGGTGTCATGTGCTCTTTTTGGGTCAAACTTAAAATGGTAAAATCAAAATTCGAAAATTTTCGCTCGCTTAAGAGATACGGGGGAAAATCAAAAAATTGACAATTTCAAAAATAACCCTATATTTTCTTAGTTAAAAGAGATACAGAAAAATGTTTTATACAAGAATTTTCTTTATAATGATTGTTGAATAATCTGCCGGTTTCAGAATAATTCAAAGCTATCACAGGATATGTTACCTGATTATTGGCCTCGACAAATCCTAACCCGCTTATTTCTTCATTCTCCTTGTTTTCTTTATTATAAGTTTTTGATCTCGGCATCGTCAAGAGCCGTATGTTTTTAAATTATATTCCAGTCGTCGGAATACGTCCTTAAATAGTTGCCGTCTTTCCGGAGAGCGAACAAAATGTAAATTTTGCGCCATTTCTTCGTTTTTCCACTTTCAATATGAACTGATATCACATCAAATTTTTCAAAATGTGGATAAGTCATTTTCACAAACGAATATGTAAAAATAGAATTGACGTTAAATGTTATTAACAAGTAAAATGTCAACATAGTTGTTTCTCGGATATTAGATTTTGTTTCATGGCATACTGTGGTTTAAAGTAATAAAGTTTATATAAATCGCCTAAAATAACCAATATCATCCAGGGTGTGTTATATATTTTAAAAGAAAATTTAAAATGCTATCTTTTTAGATTAAAATATATAGGGTGTTCCATAAAAAAAAATGAGGTTAGGTCCGATAACTTTTTACCTGACCCCGTATAGTTATTCTGAAAACGGCAGATTATTCATCAATTACTACTAAGAAACTTTGGTGTAAAACATTTTTCTATATCTCTTTTAACCAAGATAATAAGTAGATGGTAATTTTGAAATTCTTAATTTTTTGATTTTCCCCCGTATCTCATAGGCGAGCGAAAATTTTCAAATTTTGATTTTGATAGCACTAACAATTACTGAGATACCCTATAAAAGTGTCGAAAATGGGACACCTTGTACATGCCGCTGTCATTTTGTTTAGTAGATCGGCCATATTATCTTCAACTGGTGAATCGTAGATAAGAAATCCTAAAGAAAAAATCTAAGGGTGTTATATCTGGTGACCTTGCTGGCCATCTTATTGGCCCGTTGGTTCCAAACCATCAATTGGGATACTGTATGCCCAAATAATCCTTAACAATTTGAGCATTATTAGCAAGCGCTACATCCTGCTGCAGCCACATATTCGTTCTTTACTCAATGGGTACATCTTCTAACAGTTCTGCAAGTGTAACTAGAAGAAAATGTAAATATTGTTCTCCACTTCAAGTGCCTTCGTAAAAATGAGGTACAATGAGTTATCATCCATTGTTTAACAACCTGCACAAAACATTATTTCCAAAAACGCGTTGATTTCCTCATTCTCTAATCAAAGTAGAATGATTCTGGTCAATTTCAACAATTATGTCGGTTCAGGATATTATAAAATGTTAGACAAGATATTTACAGTTTGGCAATACAATTCGGAGAATCTTGCTAAGAATTCCAGTCCTTGTGTTTGATCCCCTTGCTCCAATCTATGGATTAATTCGGTTTTGTATGGATGAGACTTGATGTTGAGTAGAATCCTCCATGTAAGAGCTTATGTAAACAGTATTTTCTTTGTTAAATCTGTTACAAACCTCTTCTACGTTATTAAGTCTGCCCCTAACTATAACAAATATCATAAGAAAGTCAGGCAAGTTGGACGAGGGCCTGAGTGATTGAATGGATGAAGAAGACTCAGGGGTGGGCAATAATTATCGCCTTTGGTCGACTTGCCAGATTCGTGTTCCGGCCCTTACTATATACTACCCTCTATGAAAAATAATCAAACTATTTTGTCTCCAAGAATTCCAGCCCAAACGTTTACTTTCTGACGTCTCTGGTATGCGTTTTCTGACTTATTTAAGGATTTTTTTGCACCTATATTCTTGTGTTTTGTTTGTTGACTGTACAAAGACTAATATTTTATTTGTTACGGTTTGGTCGCTGTTAGTGCGTTCTATCTAATGCTTGGCATTGCTGAATTCAATGAATGTACCATTCTGAATTCTTAGTTTACTATACTTGCGTTTCCTTGTCTCTTTCTAGTGGGAACTGATGAAGTTTAGGACCATCTCAATATGTCCGTCTGTAGTGTAAATCGACATGTTAAATAGATTTCGAACACTTCCTACCTTACTAACCTCTACCTGCTCTGAAGTAGTGAAATTACATTTAGTAAACATTTTCTTATCGAGGAAGTAGATTTTAAAAATTTTGTCAGAGTTTTTTGGTGCATTTTTCCCAAAGTTAAGGCTCTGCCATAGGGTTGAATGTTTAACACGTGGAATCATATATGACCGGGGGTTAAAAAAATGCACATATTATACTGTTGCATAATTCTCTAGTATCTAATTGTCATAAACTAACAATTCTAAATAGTAAAGATTATGCTTAACAAAAAGCACTAATCATAATATCAATGCTATTTAAGCTATTTTGAAAATTTCATGTACTATTTAACTATTTATTTCTAGCAACAAATTAATTTTTCGTTTATCAGTAATCTAAAACCTCATTAATTTATTGAAAATAATTAAATGGCTTGTACAGATAATTCAAAATTTATTTTTACCAATAAATAAAAATAATTATAGACAATTTATCTGAAATTTAATTTAATGTGTGCACTAAATTTAAATATGACATAAGAAATGAGTTTACCAATACCCATTAAATCCTTCGTGTTTGTGTTTTATATCGAAGACAAATTAATTTTCGTTATCGAAGCAAAAATATAAGGTTATCGTTAGACATTAACACGTAGGTCAGATATGTTATAGAGTCAAATTATTTAAATAAGCCACGTACAATTTAATTTTATTGAGAAGCCTCACTAGGCATTAAATAGTTATTTACATTACTAGATGCGAAAGTTCACTTTTTGGTGTGAGGAGGGTTTTAAATAGCCGAGGCGAAGCCGAGGTGATTCAATGCCTCCGAACATCAAAAAAGGCTTTCGCATCGTGTGATGTATTAAATTTTTTCTACTACTGTTCTCTGATCAATATATTATTAAGTAATGAACTTTGATTTTATTCAAATTATAATGATAAAATAAGGTTTTTCCACCTGTAAAATAATCCATGACAACTAGTTATTTGAGTACTGTCAGAGTCTGTTAGTTCGAATTTTTTAATTTCGCTAGTCTAAAATTTTCTCCCAGGACCAAAACGTTGCTATTCAGAAGGTGGCCGAGTTGGCATGTGCCTCACTGTTACCTGAGAAGTCAAAAGATAGATACTATCAAACGTACAACCTGTTTGTGTAATGGTTCGCGGATAAAAACGTTTCTCAAATAGACGAAAATGTCAGCGTACTTCTTAGAGAAATCTGAAGCCTTATCACCTCCGTCAAATTGACTATTTCTGTGAACAAGAATATAGATATTTCGCAGTTTAAGGAACTTATTGCATTTATTAAACGAAAAAACGTTGGTTACGAAGCCAAAATATCTAAAATTTTCATAAAAGAAGAAATAATAAAGTTTTTATTTGACGCTTTTAATCATAGCTATTTATCTATAAAAGTGATAGCAGTAATGGGAATAGCTGGAGCATGCCGCACCGATGAGATCCATAATATGAGGTTGAAAGACGTCGAAATCAAGGATGATGTAGCTATAGTTAAAATCCTCCAGAGCAAAAACAAGGTTCAAATAAGGTTGTGATAACCGATGATGGAGGTCCAGTTTCTTTTGTGAGGTTACTACAAGATTACATTAAAATTTGGTCGAATAATGCACAAGGCGAACGCTTGTTCCATCGCTATGAACGAGGTAGGTGTGTGAATCAGGTGATAAGAAAACACACTATTTCGAATGTCCCCAAAGAAATTGCCAAATTTTTGAAACTTCAAGATATGAAGAAATACACTGGTCACTCGTTAAGAAGAACATCAGCTACGTTTCTCGCAAATGCTCTAGGTGTCGACATTTTGGATTTGAAAAGACATGGCGGTTGGAGGTCTTCGTCCGTTGCGGAGGGATATATTGGTGATTCGTATACTAATAAAATCGAAATTTCCAAAAAGATCCTAAATCATCTAACGACGTGAGAGTGACAAATAGAACGAGTTGTAATATGGCCCAAGTCCAGGACAATAACGAGACTCTAATTACTCTAATATGAAGCGGCAAAGCAATTGAGTTAAATAATATTCTATCAATTCATTTTTCCAACTGTTCAAATTTCACTATTAACCTTAATGGCAATAAATAATTATTATTTAAGTTTTATATTATTGTTATAATACCACTTGTTTTTTCAATAAATATAAGCATTTTGTTATTAATTTTTTTTTTCCAAAATTTGTTTGAATAAATAATAAAATAAAAATTTCCTAGGAGTATTCGTGCTTTTTGTCCTGGCACCGAAAGTAGTACTTTCGTAGCCAGAAACATACTACTTGCGTAGCTAGCAACGTATAATATTCAGGTAACTCTAATGTTTACTTTCGTGATCTTTCGTGTTGCTAGGGCCCGAAGGTTAATTTATTTATACAGTAGTAGAAAAAATATATAAGATAGTTTATAATGTCAAATGTACTAAAAAAATATTGTATTAAACGTTCATTTAACCAAAAAAAAAAAAAAAATTGACATGTGCCACATTTGGCACAAATTGTAAAACAGGAAAGAAATAACAAAACTTTTTATTTAGCAACTGCTTGTAACAAATTATTCAAAAGTAGGTTTTATTCGGTATGAAATCTATAAGAACAATTACGGTCTTTATTTAGGCATAGAAAGGGTCCACATTTGCCACAAGAAATTTGGGATTTTCCCTTGCATTCTGGATATTTGAACATTTATCATTCCTTATCTCCTGGGCTGATATTTGAGAAAATGGATATTTTCTCTTTTTCAAATCCAGTGCAGGTGGTAACGAGGTACTTGGTCTTCCCCTTTTTCTCTGTAGACTATTATTAGCTCTTGTCAAAACTTCCGCAACGGCAAGCTTGAACTCTGAAGGTGGTAGGTATAAATCTTTCAAATTTCGTCTCCAAAGTAACCAGCTGTTTACACAAACCATATCAAGGAAATTGAAAAATGCCCTCATGTACCATTTTTTTGATCTTATCTGAATTCTGTAATAACCCAACATATATATAAGCGTTATACACAGCAATACTTTGCGGACGGGAAATCTCTATGTAGCTCTTAGATTTTCAGCAAACCCTCCTTACATCAGATGTGGGTTGACTTCCAACGTACGTGGATATGGCGTTCAAATTTCATTGTCATACCATGAAACAGCAGATATATGTCGACGCTATCAACATTGGCCACTTTTTCTAAAGCCGCACCTCCAAAAAAGTTTAAAGTTTAAATTTTTTGAAATGGTTTCTGAAAGTAGCTCCAAGGTCCAGCGCTGATCTTCTTCGAGAGTAGCAGGTCCACAATAGATATCAAAATCATAAGAAAAACCTGATACTTTACTTAGGACAAAAACTTTATATCCTCATTTATGGGGCTTCTGGGAATTAGACATTTTCAGAGATGATCTTGCTTTTGTTGAGATTATCTGTTCATCTATGGCCATGTGTTCTTCCTTAGGAACAAGCAAAAGTCTCTCTCGAACTTTGTTTAGAAATAGACGTATCTTGAAAAGTAAGTTTATCATACCCTGGTTGTCCGTGTGAAATTTGCATCGTATTATCATTGAAATGAAGGAAACGTTTGATTTCTTCAAATCTATTGCATGTCATAGCACCAGAGATATTGGCAATCTCCCATGATTGATTCCAATAGGACCTGGTAGAAGGCAATTGCATAATGGACATATTATATTATAGGCAAATGCCACAAAATATGCGCTATTCTTCTTTGGATATATTGGGTGGTTTTTCCGGCCTACTTTGTACATCGAAGAGAAAAATTACATTTTTGTCAAAAAATGCTGAAAAATGGAATTGTTTAACCGAATTTCAAAAAACGTTATTAGAAAAAGTTGTTTCTAGTATATTTTTAGGCTTATGTACAAAGTTTCAGATGTCTAGCGCAAAGTTGAATTTTTTGCCATTTTTTCGAATTAACGTGTTTTTTTTTATAATATGTAAGTTGACTCGATGGATATTAAACCATTTGCTTATACCATAATTAATATTTTATTTAGTTTGTATGCTTATTTTTTACTAAAATGCCATTTTTTTCGAAATATAAAATTAGAGGCATACAAATTTGACACGGGTGATGCAAAGTTATCATAATTTAACAATTTTAACAGACAGACGTCAGATGTTTCATTTTTTAAATGACAAATACACAAATACATCTAAATATTTGATACAAATTTTATTTTATATTAAATATAATTTAATATAGCTAACATTATTATTCAAAGGAACAAAAAATTTCACATTTCAGTGTGACGTCCTTCTTGCTCTATACTGACAGCATTTTGTAAAAAAAACCTGGCACAACATTGTCTGATCGTTTGTTCCAAATGCTCAATATTTCTAAAAGGTCGATTTTTATAAACTTTCTGTTTAAGGTAACCCCACAGGAAAAAGCCTAGTAGTGTTATATCAGGCGATCGGAGTGGCCAGTAACATTCTCTACTACGCCCTATAACTCTGTTTTGAAATAATTGGTTTATGCGTTTTTTCACTGCTGCAGTTTGATGTATGGGTGCACCATCAAGCTGATACCATAAGTTATGTCTATTGTGTAAGGGCATGTTATCCAAAACTTCGACAATCTCATTATCAAGAAAAGTCAGGTACCTTACACCAGTTAAGTTTACTCTAAAGAAGTATGGTCCAATAAGCTGATCTTTCAGAATCCCACACCATACATTGGTTTTAAAATGATACTGGTCGCGACATTCAATTGTGAAGTTGCGATTTTCTTGGGGCCACCATCGGCAATTTTGTGAGCTCACGGTACCATTTGAAGAGAAAGTGGCTTCATCTGTCCATAAGATCTTGTATACAGCGTGTCCAGAAACCATCTTAACATATGGGAAATTTTTTATTTTAGACTTTACGAAAAAAAGTGATTCTTCATAAAAAGTTCTGCTTGGTCTAAAACCTAAAATGCAACTATCAGATATTAAATTCTCCCAGGCGTATACGAGGTAAGTCAAAAAATATGAATTTGGCTTAAAAGTAAAGTACCTTTATTTTTGATAATATCGAAAATTGTTATTAAAAAAAGTTGATCAGAACTAAAAACCACGTTTAAATATGAAATTACTTCCATTTACCTTGAAAAAATTATTTCGTCTGTTTTGAAACGTAGGTCTACAATAACAATGCAAATTTAACTGTAGTTACATGTAATCTAGGATGGTTGTAACATGCAAATTAATTGTTGATAGCAAGAAATGTTTGACAGCAACCGTCAAAACGCGTTAAAATTTATAAAACATAAAAATGGTAGCGTTATTAACTTCTGAGGAGAAAATTGAAATTGTTTTGATTGTGGAAGAAAAATTCGTAAAAAATAATAAAACCAAATTTTTCATTGCATTACCTAATTGTAATTTAAACGTGGTTTTTGGTTCTGATCAATTTTTTTTAATGACAATTTTCGATATTGTCAAAAATATAATAAATGGTCTAAAGTTGCCATTCGAAAGGCGACTTAGCTTAAAACAAAGATACTCTGGCGTAATGTTGTTGTTTTTCCTGATTCCATAGTTTCTCTAATTTTCTCACAGAATTTTTCAGAAAAGGGCGAGCAAGATTTTAAGAAGCGGTATTTATTCTCGTTTAGTAGGTCCAGCACGCCTTGGAAAACTAAATGAAACCATGACAACTAATTATTTTATTTGTCAAGGCGGACAGTTTCCTTTTAATTAAATATGGTGCTTAAATTTACAATCGAGGAAAAAGTTGAAATAGTGTTAATTGTTGGAGACCACTACAAGACGTACAGAGAGGCTGCTCAAATTTTTAATGCAAGATATCCAAATAAAATTATTAGCCATGTAACGGTTGGAGGTATTTTTAATAAATTTAAAAATACCGAATCTGTAAGTAATAAATTTTCTGACAAGCATCAGGTTTGGCGTACGGACGAAGATACCCAATTGAATGTTTTGCTAGCTGTCGTGGAAAATCCTAAAATCTTATTGAGAAATATTTCACAAACTTTTAACGAAAAATAATTTTTACCCATACAAGCCAAAATTTCTTCACAAACTGCAGCCTAGAGATTTTGATTCACGATTTTTGTTTTGCTCTTGGTTTCAAGGTGAGGTAGAAGATGACCCACTATTCGCAAGAAAAATATTGTTTTCAGATGAGGCGATGTTCACCTCAAATGGAGTAGTGTGTTCTCAAAACTGTAGGTGGTGGAGTGATGAGAATCCCCATTTTGTAATTGAGTGTCGTGACCAGTATTCTTTCAAGACAAATGTTTGGTGCGGCGTTTTTAGGAACCAAATTGTAGGGCCGTACTTTTTTCGAGAAAATATTACCGGTGAAATTTACTTGAACTTTTTGGACACGGAATTATTTGAATTTTTTTATGGACTACCAATGAATATAAGACAAACACTTTGGTTCCAACATGACGGCGCTCCATGCTACAGCTCTGCAAGAGTGACAGAATTCTTAAACCGGGCATTTCCACAGAAATGGAATGGACGAAGATCAGAATTTGCTTGGCCACTAAGGTCACCTGATCTAACACCTCTAGATTTTTTCGTATGGGAATTTTTAAAACAAAAAGTGTATACCCACAGACCTTTCGAGAACATAGACCATTTAGAGAGAATTATCAGAGAATGTGTCCAAGAAATTTCCCCTCAGATGGTTAGAAATGCAGTAATGGAATTTTCACGACGTACAACCGTTTGTATGGAAAAAAACGGTGGTCATGTTAAAGCTTAGTGTAGTATTTCATTATTGTACTTTGTAATTAAAATTATTAAATATAGTTTTCCATTTACGGTATTAATATTATTGACTTTCTGAACACCCCGTATGTGCTGGCTCAAAACTTTTGATTTGAATGTTATTTTATCAACAAGCAGAACTTTTTATGAAGAATAATTTTTTTTCGTAAAGTTAAAAATAAAAAAAGTTTCCCATATTATGTTAAGATGGTTTCTGGACACGCTGTATAAAAAATTATTCTTCTCGTAATGACCCTGATACCAAAACGAAAAATCTAGACGGATATCAAAATCGCGTTTTTTCAATGTGTTTATAAACTTGGGTTTATATGGCCGAAATCGATTTTTCTGAAGAAAACTTTCCCTCTTGTACCCTGTTGAATCACTTATCTTGCTTATACTAGTTTGACCGTGGTCAATAACACTTAAACAAACATCAAATTGTGCTTCTTTATCGTATTTACTTGCTGCGTGAGGTTTTTTAAAATTATTTTGAACAGATCCAGTTTCTCTAAACTTTGACATTATTTTTGAAACGGTGCTATGCTGCAAATTTCTTTCTGGATGCCTCTAATGAAAAATGTGAGATACTTGCCGGTGAGGCATATTTTCTCCACAAACTAAGACAATTTCTATTTTTTCTTGAACGGACAACATTGGCGATAACAGTGAAAACTATAACTTACGAAAATATTTCAACTTATGACATTTCTTTTATTTATTCGGCACTCCAGTTCCTTTTTTTCCATAGCTTACTTATAAAATTCGAAATTGCCTTTATATTTTATTGTGGATAACGAGAAAATGCGTTTAAATTGTGAACTAATCTAATATCTGCGAATTTTATTATAAGTTTTTTTAACTTTGTACGTGTATTTACTGTCAGAAAAAATGGAACATCTGACGTCTATCTGTTAAAATTGTTAAATTATGATAACTTTGCACCACCCGTGTCAAATTTTGTTGCCTCTAATTTTATATTTCGAAAAAAAATGGCATTCTTGTAAAGAAATAAGCATACAAACTAAATAAAATATTGAGTATGGTATAAGCAAATAGTTTAATATCCAAGTCGACTTACATTATAAAAAAACATGTTAATTCAGAAAAATGGCAAAAAATTCAACTTTGCGCTAGACATCTGAAACTTTGTACATAAGCAAGCCTAAAATTATACTAGAACTAGAACATTTTTTAAAATTCGGTTTAACTAATTCCATTTTTCTGCATTTTTTGACAAAAATGTCATTTTTAACAGATATCGAATGACACATGGTGACAACTGAATATATAATTTTTAGTCTAATTTGACGCAAAAACGATTGCCCTTATTTAATTTGAACTATTCTCATTAGTAATAAAAAGTTCCATATGGTGAGGAGTTTAATGATGGTGACATTGTATATTATTTCAGCAATAACACTAAATACATACATTTACAACAATATTATTTTTACAACAAGATTTGCAAAAATGAACCAAAGATTGTCACTGAAGAAACGTATTGGACAGGTGTTTACACGCTTACATTCAACTAAATGCAAGTGGTGCGGCAGACTCGCGAAATTTGCTTGTATATAGGGGGATAGATATTTTCAGCAACATAGAAGCTAACGTGCCAGATATTTGAATTATGGTCATATACTGTTCAAACACTTAGAAAAAATTAAATAGATTTCATGTGTCAAATATGGGACAGTATGCGGTAAGGGGTTAACTCTTTTCAATTGTTAGGTGCTTCTTAAAGCATGGCCCCTGGGAAGACGACTCTAGGCCAAGGTTTAGCTACATCGCGATTTGTAGAGGGTCACCAAAAATTGGTTATTTTGTCATCGTATTTAATTTAATAATTTATTATGCATTAAACAAAAAATGGCAATGGTATAAAATATGTGAATTGTTATAAAGAATATATAAGTATTACTTGCCTTGACTTGCAACATTGCATAAGGTCCTTTAGTCAGTTACTATGTAATGTTGAATATGTCAACGATTGCTATATGTATTAAGAATGTTATATTAAAAATATATTTTGTCTCTGTCACCCTGTATATCATTTATGCAAAATTAATAACAATGATCATATTTTTATTTTGTCGGCTTATTTTTGTACATATTAGCATTTATTTACCTGACTTTGTAGGTTGAAAATTATTATATTATCTAAATTTAATTGTAAATATTTTGTATAATAATGTATAAAGTACAGAAATAGTATTTTTAGGAGCCTTTAAGTGGTGAAATTTAAGCGGAAACAAAGAGCCTTAGAAATAAAATAGAGCAAAGTTTTTTGTTCAAAAAAAGTCGAGAGCTATAGCTATAAGGTGTAGGCTATAGTTGTAATAGATATTTACGTTATAAGTCCGGTAAATTAACTTTTACAGTATGAGTGAAATGTTTCGAGACGAGGCGACAAAGGAGCCGAGTCTGGAATTTTAAAACGAATACTGTAAAGGATTTGCCGGACGAATGACGTACAATATTTTATTTCATACTGTTCTGTTGAAAATTATAATTATGTTTTGAAATTATAATGAAGTCTTATTCTGCGTCGTATATTTGAAAAGTGCTTATATTTACTGGAGGAAACATTGTGTGTTTGACATTGATTAAACTAAAACTTACAAATTTCAGTCCGGCAAAGAAATTTTACAGGACTAGTCCGGTAAAATTTGTTTACCGGACTTATTGCTGTAAAACCTTATTTTCTGGACTAAATTCAAATATGTAAAGGTGTGTTTTACAATACAGTATGAAATAAAATATGTTAAAAGCATCAGCGATTGCATTTTATTTATAAGGCTACGTACCATGACCTTTTAAAATATATTAAGGAATGGACTTATGTATATAGATTTAGACTCATCAGTTTCCCAGATATCTCTTATTGCCAGCGTCTAATGGCAATGTACAGAATTTTTCCTTTGTTAGGCCATTGTACGATATACAAATTATTATTATTTATTTTGTTAAAATATTTTTTTGTTGCGTCTCCTAGAAGTTTGTTTAGAAATAATAAAATATGATTGGAAGTATTAATATATAAACTTTAAAATAAATTGATTTAAAGAATAAAGCAAGCGTCTTATTTAAGTTCTTTAACCAAAAGCTTAAAAATATAACGAAATGTCTAAGGAGCTCTGCTCCTAAACACACTCTGAGAGTGCTGGATTCCATTTAAAGAAGAGCCATTTTAGCAACCATTTTGTAAGTAAAATGATTAGTAATCAGAATCGTCCCCAATTGATTTTTACCTACAAACAGGATGCCCTAAAAGGTATGGTATATAGTTAGGGATCGGGTAAATTTTTGTCAAAATAGGGTCCGAAGGTCATGTAACATCTTGTCCCCCACTACTGAACTAGAGGGCCCCAAAGGGAAGACCCTGAAGATGTTTTGTCTTAATGTTTTCGAAACTAATAAAAATACAAACTTGATACTTCGGTATTCTAGGAAGCTTTACACGCCGAACTATTGTGGTTAAAATGTCAACAATCTGAAAGTGGCGCCAGTAATCAGGGGAGTCAAAATATTCCTGTTTTTTTTATACTGATTTTTATAATCTTTTATATAAGACCCACACGAAAAGAGCTTATTATTTAACCCATTTTAGCCTGTCTGCTTTATGTAACATACTATATTATCGTACTGAGTGATGTAATGAACTCATTACATCACTCAGTGATGTAATGAACTTATTACATTACTCATTTTTAATCAAAATATGATTTTTTTTGTTTCGTCAGTCACTGTCATTTTTTGTGTAATGTCACTGCATAAATATGAAAACCATTTTGAATACATAAAAAAAACAAAATTCTGGGTCTTATATAAAATGTTGTATATCACACGTACGGTAAGGCTCATTACAGCACTCGTGTGGTTACTACCCCACTCGTTACTGTAATGAAGCTCATACCGTACTAGTAATATAAATAACTATTATTTGTTTTATCTTTAAAAATCAATAACATAATAGTTATAACTCTTTATTATTTTCAATAAGAGAAACTAGTGTCGAAACCAGAATCTTGAATTGGCGTCGAGTGGATGATTATACCCTTTATATTAGGTAAAGTGGCCTAATAAGAGACCCCGCGTTTTAAAAAAGTATACTTTTTGCCAAATAAGACATTTTCCGAACTTTTGCACTTATATTGAATATTAACATATCGTGCAATAAGGGATAAATGACGAAAATGCAACTCTAATGTTTTTTGCTAAAAAAGGTACTGCTGGTTTTCTGCTTTTCGACGGGGTTATCTCATGAGATACATAGGGCTCGCACATATTTTCCATGATTCACACACGTTTAAACAAACGCTGTATTACACACGAAGTAAGAATAATTACTAAGCTCAATACGAACTAGAGTGGCCTTATACAGGGTGCCCAAGATAAGGAGGGCCTCTATGGGGATCTCGGTTATGGTAAGAGCTACAACTTTGATTAAATGGGGAAAAAGTTGCGCAATCAGAGGACTAATAATATGGCATAAAAAAAGTTTTAGTAATATTTGTAAGTTTTGAGATATTAAATAAAAACTGATATTTTGGATTTTTGATTTTATTTTTCTTTGGCGTTATTATTAAAGTTAGAGCAAAACTGACAAAACTCTCTCACAGCAACTTGTTATGAACTTAAAGATTACATCGCAATTTTTTTTATACGACGTTTCGTTTCCAAGCAAACACCATCAACTTCATTTTTTCTAATACGGCCCTGATTTCTTATTGTCAAATTTTGAGAGCATTTTTTATTCTTAATTCAATGATGTACCAGACAATGTTGTTTAATTACGTTTCGAGCCTTTTTAACCATCTTTATGAAATTTTCAGGGTCCGGACCTGGATCCTAGAGTGTTGCATATGCTTTTTCAGCTTTTTTAATTAAACCTTACGATACTGTTTAAAAAAAAATAAAAACTTCCTGGGTTTATTTTCTTTTTGAAACAACACAAATCTACGCTGTTGCAAACTAAGTATTGTTCTTTTCCCAAATTAGCGAAGTAGGCATTGGAAAAAAAAATGAGTAGGTATGGTGTCAGACAATTTGGCATTACTTCAGTTGAACTAAATATGGCAGGTTATTATTCAAATGAAGAAAAATTTGATATGTTATCATGTTTTATTTTAAGCGGAGAAAATTGTAATGTAGCGGAGCGGATGTATTTGGACAAATATCCGGAAAGGAGACAACCAGCTAAACGGACTTACAGTAAGTTAGCAACTAACCTTAAAGAACACGGTGCATTTAAAAAACCCATGCTCTCCCGAAAAAAAAATAGTAACCAGGAAAAGGTTTTCAGCGTATTATTAGCTGTTACTGAAAACTCTGGAGTATCAACTAGAGAAATTGATGAAAATGTAGGCGTAGCGAAATCAACTGCTCAATTTATTTTAAACAAACAAAAATTTCACCCATATAAATACAGAATTTGTCAAGGACTGAGGCCAGGTGATGCAGAAAGACGTCGATCATTCTGCGAATGGTACACCAGAAAATGCCACGAAAACATAAATTTTCCTTACCAGATAATTTGGTCTGATGAAAGCATGGTAAATCGAAACGGGATCTTTAACAGAAAAAATGTACATTACTGGTCTAAGGAAAATCCACGTGTATTCAAAGAATCAAGACACCAATACCGTTTCGGATTTAATATGTGGGCTGGAATTTTGGGAACAAGAATAATAGGACCTTTTTTCTATCAACATAATTTAACATCTGAGCATTACCTGAATTTACTCCAAAATGACTTAGAGGAGGCTCTGGATAATTTACCTCTGGCAGGACAACGCGACACTTGGTTCCAGCAGGATGGTGCACCTGCACATAATTCAAGGGTAGTTAGAGAGTACATTTCAGCAAGATTTCCAGAAAAAAGTATCAGCACTTATTCTGTAACACCCTGGCCGGCGCGTTCCCCAGATTTAACCCCGCTTGATTTTTTCCTTTGGGGATATATCGAGAATTGTGTTTATAAGCAGAATTTTGAAACAGAAGAAGAGCTTAGACAACTAGTGCTTGCAGCCTTTCACAGCGTAACGCCACAAATGTTAACTAATGTCCTAAATAATACAGTTTTAAGATCCTATTTATGTTTGGAGAACGACGGAAATCACTTTGAACACCTTTTGGAAAATTAATTTTTAATGAGTTAATGTTAGTTTTATTTCAATTAATTAAAGTTTAATTATTATGGGTTCGGAATCAGTATTTTACAATGTTAAATCAATAATTAAAAATCTATTATGTAATTTTATTATTTTTTTTTAAATTCATAATGAAACTAAAAAGATTACGTTGTTACCTTCTACATCCATCATTTTCATTTTTTTAATTAAAAAAGCTGAAAAAGCATATGCAACACTCTAGGATCCAGGTCCAGATGGTTAAAAAGGCTCGAAACGTAATTAAACAACATTGTCTGGTACATCATTGAATTAAGAATAAAAAATGCTCTCAAAATTTGACAATAAGAGATCAGGGCCGTATTAGAAAAAATGAAGTTGATGGTGTTTGCTTGGAAACGAAACGTCGTATAAAAAAAAAAGCGATGTAATCTTTAAGTTCATAACAAGTTGCTGTGAGAGAGTTTTGTCAGTTTTGCTCTAACTTTAATAATAACGCCAAAGAAAAATAAAATCAAAAATCCAAAATATCAGTTTTTATTTAATATCTCAAAACTTACAAATATTACTAAAACTTTTTTTATGCCATATTATTAGTCCTCTGATTGCGCAACTTTTTCCCCATTTAATCAAAGTTGTAGCTCTTACCATAACCGAGATCCCCATAGAGGCCCTCCTTATCTTGGGCACCCTGTATACAGTCTCTAGAACATAATTTATTTTATGGGATTAACCCTCTCATTTTGAATCAGGTAAAAATCGGTTTCAAATCAGCAAACTCTTACTTTAATAATGAAATTACGTCTTCCGGATTTGCAGTTTACTTTAAGACATTTTTAAGTAAGGACCATAATTTACCTGCATTTATTCGTTCATTTATTGTTTGTTTATGGCCAACATCCATCTTCCTATCAAAACCAAATTTTTGCGTTAGCAATTACGTTTACTAACATGAACAAAAATATATATTATTATGTGTTTTTAAGTTTCTTATTATCAGGTCTTCGGTTCATTTCTGACCAAACACTAATTAAAAAACATATAAAATCTCGGCATCCGATTTTCTCGGAAACAATATTAAAAATACCGCCTCTATTAAGCCTGTGTTTAAGTGGAGGCTGTCAATGTTAGTTTGCGAGGGCCCGGGGCACAGAGCACTCCGCGGGGGTCCAATTATGGGTCCTTTCTAGTCCTGGGGATTCGTACCTCGAGAATCAGCTGCTCATAGGAGCTTGCAATATGCCGATTGCAAGGCGGACAATGCTACTAATATAAAACAAAAATACATAGCCATGAGCGTAGCTAGAAGTTTGTTTAGGGGGCGAATAGACTAAATGAGAGTTATTTAACCAGCCCATTTTCCCTAAGATGAATATGATGGCGTTTTGTGATACCAAAACAAAAAAAAAACAACGAGAGTGACATTATCCCTTTTCAGTAAAACCTCTGTTTGAGATCGTCTCTATAAAGTGACCACCTGCGTTAAACGACCGGTAATGAATTCCCCATAATTAAAAATGGAAATCCCATTATTTAACACTCTTCTTTACCGACCCATCTGTTGAACAACCGCGGACACTCATCATCGGAATTTTTAGTAAACGTTAATGCTAAAAACACCCTTCATTAGGGACAGTAAAACTCGATCCGAGATATCTTAAGAAATATAGGTACATACGCTAATTACTTTATTGTAGGCGCATGCACCCATTCAATTTACTTTAAAGGCTAATAAATCGGTTGTTAACATTAGTTTTACTTTTAACAGTCTTTGTGTGTTTTGGGACTAATGTAAATATTTAAAGATGGCGAGAAAAAGGCAATGTCCTTCTTTAAGCAAAAAGGTTGAAATAATCGAGGAAAGTGAAGAAACTGGTTTAAGTACCAGGAAATTGGCTAAAAAATTTAAAGTGGGTAAGACCTGCTTCAAAATAAAGCAGAAGTTATAAATTTGTTACAAGAAAGTGGCAACGGTGAACAAAAAAGAAAATTTCCCAAAACCCAAGGACTGCACTGATAAAACTGTGCTCCCTTAATCAAATAATCCGATTTATTTGGTGAATAATTATTGGTAATAAATAAATGTGATTTTAATTAACTAAATTTTATTTAACTGAAATAAATGAGAGTATTTCGTTTTATTTGCAAAATTATTTGACTGTTGGTTGATTTGTGTCAAATAATAGAACCCTTCAAACAAATATCTTACCACTAAAATAACAAAATCTAAATAACTAATTATTTAATCGAACTAATTTTTATTTAGGAACTAAATCCCGTTAATCGCTAGTTAAATCACCCGATAGAGCACTATTTAAATATCTAGGTCATTTAAACTAAATAATTATGTATTTACATTAAATCCTTAATATAAAACAACCAAATATTTACAAATAACTAATTATTTAATCGAAGTACATTTCAAGTTAAGAACTAAATACCTTTAACTTTAATTTAAATCATTCATTGCCGAACTTTTCAAATAATTTGGTCATCCAAACAAATAATTAAGTATTTAAATGAACTCCTGTCGCCTACTTTGGGCTTTGAGTAATTTGATTGGTTATACAAAAGTGGCCTGATCATCGCCTTTTGGGTCAGTTGTGTTCGATTTTGTCTTGTAGAAATTTATGAGTGAGAGTGAAATCTTCTTTGTTAGTGGCACAGAAGTTAGTGGTTCCATCAAAAATTAAAACGAAGATATGGGGAATAAACGTAGCTATACTACTGGCTACCTAGGTTACAAATAAGACTTTTCTCAATTTTCACCATAATTCAATACCCATCAAACCTCCTAACGTAAAAAATATAATATAATTAATATAATATTAATAATTATTGTACCTAATATTTGCAAATTTGCCTTTATTTAATTTTTTATCAAAGTTATTAACTTCTCTATAATGTTTTATTGACGTATATTTTAAGGGGAACAACAACTAATGGTCGGTTTATACAGCAAGATAACATAACATACAAATAAAATAAGAGTTGAATCTACAGATCTGCCATAAGACGTTTAGAAACACATAACATAACAAAAAATAAGAAATAAAATAAGAGATGGTTATCTTTTGAATTTTTTGTTATTTTCATGTAAAAATCGTTGTGCGCGTGCGCGTAATTTGTCATAACCTTTATTTTCGGCAAAAATGTGTTTTTTCTGTTGGTTTGCCCTATTATTTGAACACTATAAACAATTTGATAAGGTTTGTGATTATTATGGTATAGGTACTGATTAAACCATATTCAATAGCAACATTTCAATATTTCTTATTTTTATGTGACGTCTGTACAAACACGTACTTGAAAGGTATTTAAACCAAATAAATTTATATTTGATCTAAATAAATATAAAAGACAAGTTAAACAATTATGTACTTGAATAAAAAAACAATCACTTTGATGGAAATTACCGGTTTATTTAAATCAAATCACTTAAATTGTTTAATTAAATAACGTTGTTGTTACGGCAAATACATGTAAAACAAAAGTAAAATAAATATGTACTTGATAAAATATATATAAATATCAATCAAATAAACATTTTGTTAACTTAACTCTTAACCTATTTACCTTAAGTCATTGAAGCGGCTTATTTAAGTTAGATTACTGTTAAGGAAATAAATAGTTGCTTGAATTTTGTATTCAGTGATTAACTCCAAATAAAAAGTGATTTGTATCAAATCAGATAATACTAATTTAGGCAAATAATTCCTTGGTATTTTTCAAATACATATTTGTTTGGCTAATAGGAAACAAATATTTATTTGAGTCAATGGTAAATTTTTTTGATTCAAATAATTAATTTTATCAGTGTGTCAGTGGACCAAGCTGTTTTTAACTGGTTTTGTAAGGCTCGAAACAAGCACTTACCAATATCCGGGCCCATAATTCAAGCAAAAGCTCTCGAATCTGCTGAATATCTAGGACTAGATTACTCCAAGGCATCAAATGAATGGTTAGAAAAATTCCGTCGTCGGCACGATACTACCTTCAAGGAAATATGTGGCGAATCAGCCGATATTAATATCGAAGACGCAACTGCTTGGAATGAAAGGCTATTGACCATTTCAAAGGATTATGTCCCAAGGGACGTATTTAATGCAGATGAGCCAGGTTTGTCCTATTGTGCATTGCCAATAAAAATATCTGCATTGAAAGACGACAAATGTACTTTGAAAAAAAACAGCAAGACAACGATTTACAATTTTGCTCTGTGCAACTATGGAAGGTGAGTAGGAAGAACCACTTATAATAGGCAAAAGCAAAACTCCTCGATGATTTAGGCCACACATATCGATGTTACCTCTCCAATGGGCCTTAAACCAAAAAGCGTGGATGACAACGGGCATCATGACAACATGGCTTTACAGATTTGATACCGAGATGGAGAAGCAGAATAGAAGAGTGGCATTATTTCTGAATATTGCAATGGCAATCCCAAAATTGCACTGGACAATGTCAAACTTACTGTTCTTCCACCCAATACTAGTTCACATTGCCAACCGTTGGACCAAGGCATTATTTAGATTTTTAAAATGCTGTACAGAAGCTACCTTATTAAGAGGCTTTTAACATGTATAGAGAGTGGTCGTCCTCTTCAAGAAATCGAAAATAATAATACCATAACCGACGTCTTGATACGGATTTCGGTGGCCTGGCGCAATTTAACCCCAGTGACAATTAAAAAATGCTTTATGAAAGCCGGATTTATGTGTAATACAGATAATATTTATGACTTCCAAGAAGAAGATAATATGCCGCTGGCACAACTGTTTCCTAACATTAAGGACACATTTGTGAAAGTGGAACAATTTGCCTCTATTGATAACGATTTACCAACAGAAAGTGCAGAATTGACTATCATCGGTGAAGAGATCCAAGAAACGGAGGAAACTACTCCCACCTCTGAGACAGAGGAAGAGGAACCTGAACTTGCTCCAGTGTCGAAAATATCAAGCCTATCTGGAGCCTGCGCAAGTTTGAGAAACTTTTTTAATAATAAATAATAAAAATTTTGACAAATATTACTCAATTGCTGTTAAAATGTAAATCTGAATTTTATGAAAATAGAATTAAAAATATGAGGCAATCATTAATTTCTGATTATTAGAAAAAAAAAAAGAATTTCAAAGCAAACATAGAGTACATTGTATAATATACAGGGTCTTAATTAATGTCATGCAGATATTTCAGGGGGTGATGGGCAAATATATGCATGCTCTAAAACGCGTTATTTTCGTTATACAGGGTGGCAAATTTTCAATTTTTTTTCTCGTATTTTGCGTTTTCTCTCTTATATTCTGTGATAATTGTTTCAAATTCGGAACATCAACCATTTTTTAGAATCTCTACAATATAGTATCAAAATTGTCGGTTGCAGTATACAAGGTGTTACATTTTCTTGAATCGGCTAAAATTTTATCTTTCAGAACTTTTTTTGGAGCCTCCTGTATGAATTCCGGTTTGAAATTTGAACTCTCTGTTCCTATATTTAGCGTTCTGGCCTCTTGCACTATTCTCGTATCTGTGACCGGTTTCGATTTATTTGCAAAAATAGCCATCGATGAAAATTAAATCTAGGCGAAATTAAGCAGAGTAAAAAGTTGTTTTTATTTGTATGTATTCTAAGTAATTATTTCCATTTTTATTTTAGATCAACCGACAGGGTTATCAACAATCGGATAAAAACATTACAAATTAAGAATAAATTAAAACAAAACAATTGATTAGTTAATCAAATAAAAATAAAACAAAATTATTAAAACTGCTGAAAATGTCCGCCTCTTGCTAAAATGCACGAATCAACTCTTCGCCTCATGGACTGACGGACTCTGCCAAATATTCCAGGAGTATTGCGAATGATGTCGCATGAGACTAATATTCTGTTTCTTAAGTCCTCTTCTGTTTGGACTTGTCTCCTCTCATCAAATATCATGGCTATCAAAAGGTTTTCAGGATGGGCATAGAATGAGTTTCGTTCGATTATCGGGAATACCACCTTTTGATGGCTATGATATTTGATGAGGGGAGACACATTAGAGAGTTGAGGCTCAGGAGAGTGCTAAAAGCCTGCAGTCTATTTCGGCTGGAAAAGGCATTAGGAACTTTCACACTCCTTCACTTAAATTTGATGCATTAGATTACACGGAAATGATAGATTGGAACGCTACAAAAATATCTTCTTTCCCTCTTCTCCGTGTGGTAAGTAATGAAGAAATTAAAAGCTTTATACAATCGGGTCACCGTCCAAATATAAGAAGTCCGCTCACTTGCTCTTGCCGCTGTAAATTTCTCCCCTGCCGACGCCCTACCCCGCGCCCAGCGAGTCAACGCTCAAGCGGCGTTCGGCTGGGGATTAGTTTTTGCAAGTGCATACTTTTATCCACAGCGCTCTCGGCGAAGAGTTTTCGTATGCTGCCACGTTATAATTAGTATAATTTAGCTTACTTATGATGGAGGCGAATCACCTTAAGAGTTTTTCTTATTGTTGTGTTGATGATTGTTGTGTTAGTTCACGTGATTGTTTTTCGTTATTTCGGTGCCCTAAAGATCCAATAAGGTAAGTAAAAAGGATCGTTTACTTCCGTTGAGTAAGATGCAAAGTAGATTTAGTGGGACATATTACACCATGCCGACGTTTCGTTAATTTATTTTAACTATGAATTTTCATGTATGTATTGATTATGCTGTCAAAAAGGCATATTTAAATAATAGTAATTTACCTAACAAAGTTCCACATGATTATTTTATGTCGTTGTACACAAGGGTACGAATTTATTATACATTAAAATTTGCCAATCGCGAGATGAAATGTAAGTCGACTAATAAAGCAAATCAAAAGTTGAAAATTTTACAAAATTTGTAATTTGTATTTGTAATATTATTATGTGTAACGCAAAACAAAAAATGTGTTTTATTTAATTTTTTCCTAAAAAAATAAATTATTAATCCGAAAAAAATTGAACTTTTTGGTAAACACAACAAATTTAAAAACCAATTTAGAAAAGATAAAATAACGACAACAAAAGATGACCTAATAATTACGTCTATAAATTATATTTCCAAACTTTAAAGTACCTATTCATTTCCCCCAATAAAATATCAATATTTTATAATTCGATATTGTTAAACTAACACAATAAAACCAATAATTCGTATCATGATCTAATGCAAATGCAAACTATTAATCATGCAAATATATTAAAACGTTTTGTAAGTATTTATTACCACAACTCCCTCGTATAAAAATATTCAAGCGGCCAAGCCACCGTTCCTACTGAATGACTCCCGTATCTCGCTGGGAGGCGGTTCTCGGTGCGATTCGAGGTCACCGCCGGCGTTTTCAATACTTCAAAGAAGTGATCGGACTTCTTATATTTGGACGGTGATCGGGTAAGGTTCCTGATTGGGATATAAAAGAGTTCCTATATCACACGCAAGCGCCGTAGAGTGTTGCGTGAAGCTAGTAACCGAAGCTTCACTTAAGGTATGCGGACCACAATCAAGGGACGGATATATTATTAGAGCGCCACTCAAATCGAGAGACCTGATCAAAGACTTTACAAATAAGGCAGATTACAAAGTGGCATCGACATAAATGGCAAATAAGACGAAGATGTAAAACGTAAATATGTAAATATTGTAAATAGCGCACACTCTTAATTGTTGGACGGAGGGAAGGGTGTGGGTGGAACTCGAAGTGCAGCCACCTCCTCGTGGTGAGTTCTGGGTTGTTTAGATTATAATAATAAAATTAATTAGATTTCTAAGCAAGCGCAGAGCTGCGCATTTGTATATAAACAGGGTAGTTGCTATGTATGGAAACGGTCGATTATCCTATTCTATCTTACTTTTTTATTATCTTCACAAAAATAGCAACTTCCGGTTAAACAGGAAGTACCATATTTCGGGCCTTCGAGTTACATCCGGTTTAACCGGAAGTTGGCACCAATAGGAAGATAATAAAAAACTAAGATAGGGATATGTAAGCCGTTTTACTCTAAGACGTACCGTTAGAAAGCTAGAGGCTGTCAAAGTTCAAAAATGTAATCTTTTAATAGTCGATATTTCGGAAACTATTAGGTTTAGACTTATAATGTGTTTATAAAAAAATAATTGTAATTTAATGTTAAATCTAAAAATATTCTAAGACAAAGGGTATTCCATTAAAAAAAAAGGTAACTTTGTTTTCCTACGGCTTTCTGACTCATCCTGTATACTTATTCTTTTAAAATTTTTATAGACTTTAAAAAATCGTAAAACCTTTGTCTTAATTATTATTTGCTAGCTGTTTTACTTTAAGAAATAATCGACCGTTTCCATACATACAAACGACCCTGTATAAATATGATTGGCGCGATCGGTAGACATTCTCCAAATAACAAAATAATTTTTCCTCTTATATACAATTACCTACTTTAACCATTGGGCACTATAGAATTAAAAAAAAACCTAAAGAAAATCTTGAAAAATTACGAAAAAAATTGAGAAATTTGCAATTTTTGCAAATATTCAGACGTTTTGCGCGATCGGAAGATATGCGTTAAAAGCAGTAATATTTTTTTTGCAGGCAATCCAATACTATATATAGTACTAACGTTTTAGCATTATAGCGCTAAAAAAATACAAACTCCAAATTAAAAAAAAAATTGCGAAGAAACTGTCAAATTCGTCATTTTTTAAAACTTTCGGCCTCTTGCGCAATCGGAAGATGTTGTCTGATTTTGATAATTTCTTTTGTTATGCAATTATACACCTAAGGCAACTTTTCCGCGGTATAGCGAATCGAAAATATAAATTTGATTTTCTCGCACCACTCTAATATACATACCTATGGGTAAATTAGCTTCATCTCATTTAATTTTAGTTGTGATAAAATTAAACAAAAACATTTAAAATTATTTACATATATGTAGATACTTATTAATAAACAAACATTGTAAAATACAGACCAGTTGTTTTAATTTTTCTCTATTAACCGACAACCCCTATTAACCGACCAACAGTTGATTCCACGAGAGTGGTCCCTATTGAGAGATTTTACTGTACTTAACGAAGATAAGTTTAGGTAAGGCCACTAAAATAAAAATGTTAAAAATAAATCGGATCGCCTTATTGTAGTAATGCAATGGTAACGTAAGCTATTTTAGTATCATTTTCCAATAATTTTCAGAATATTAGCGGTTATAAGTTTTATCAATGGATATTTATCATAAAATTAGTCTGCAGAATACTACTTGTAAAACATATAATCATTTGATGACTAATTTTTCGGCTGAGTTTAAAACGATATCCTAAATTAATTGCCTGGCATACAAGACATCTTTCACGCGGGATGCAAAAAGTTCAGGTTCGTTAAAAAGACACAGATAGTTGAGTGTTCTTGGCAAAATGTTCCTCGATAACATCAGAATCATAATCCTGTTAAAAAAATTGGCAACGTAATACACAGTGAAGCAAATGTATTTTAATGCCCAATTTATTTCACGCAAATATATTTAGTAGTTTTTCATATATTTAATATACAGTGTTTTAAATAAGTATCATCACGTTCTTTCGGCAGGCAGAGGTTTAATTTAAAAGTTTTACAACACCAAGGTTACTATCGTCTAAAAGTCGATATGGGTAAATAAAGTATACAGTATAGCCCAAATACATGTATGAAAGTCTTGAAAACTTATTTATCTATTTCTACATTACAGATCAAGAAATCCAAATATTATACATTACTTAGAACTAATTTGGGTGATATAAAAGAACATTTTGCAAAACAGGGACAAACAGGACAGATAAAATACGCCCATAAAAGTCAGGAAAATCGAAATTGCAATTGTTTGCATAGTATGAATAATGAGTAATATTAGGCCACTGTAGTTAGCAATAAATTTAGTTTTCTTTTGAACGTTATCAATGAACAATTAAACTCTGTGCATGTTATTGAGGATATAATATGTATTTAGGTTTTGCATGATTTGTTTCATGACACCGTTTCTGCCAACATCAGTTCGGCTTCTATTAATTGAAAATACCTCAGTAAGTCGCGTATTGCGCGCGGAGGAACGCGATAATTAACTAATGCTGGAAGTTCAGCGCAGTCATGCTGTTTGTAATTATTTTATACCCAAACACTATGGACAACAAGATTCTACGTTTCTCCAGACTGTCCATGTTTAAGATTGTTAATCGCTGATGGTAAGATAAACCACTCTTATCTATTTCCAGCCTATACAATAAGAAGTTTGCAATTTACTCTAGGAATAGAAGGAGGGGTTGAGATGAAATAGGAGTGTATTATTGGTATTTTCTTCCTTGTAAATGACTTTACACTTTGAGGAATTTAGTTCCATATTATTTATCTGTACACCAATCCATTATTTTGTCCAGATCATGCATCAATTTTGTGCAGTCGTCCTCGTCTGAGCCTCTTTGGAATAGATTTAAATCGTCCGCGTATAGAAGAAATCGGCAGTTCTTGAGTAAATCCGTAAGGTCATTATGAAGACTACAAATAGTAAGTAAATACATATGCGAGATGTTACACGTGGCGACATCTCGTAGCAATCGAGCTATCCACCCAACCAGACCAGCGAAGTCTTAGAGAAGACCAAACGCTGGAATGGATCCCGCATAAGCAGGTATCTAATGTCAGGTGGCGCTGAAAGCCAATCGTCGGTTTCAATGAACCGAAAACATGATATAAAGAAAGATGTTTTTCCCCTTTCTTGACTTGCATGTCGGAAAATTGTTAAAATAAAATCAAGTGAACTTTGATCGTTGCTAGGAAATGTTGTTTTGTTATTATGAACATAATGGTTTTGACTTTCGGTAACAGTTTGTTAATATTTTTCCTCTGGTCAAAAGGTTAATAATTGTGCTATTCAAAAAATGGCAAATAATTATTCTAATTTGGAGACGACACAAATGCATTTCCTTTATGGTCTTGCCAATGGTAATTCGGCGGAGGCCCGGCGGCTCTATCAAAAAAGGTATCCTGACCGTGTCCTTCCATGTAGACAAATATTCATAAACATTCATCGTCGTCTGACTGAATCTGGCAGTTTTAAACGTAATACCTCAGAGGGAAGACCTCGTACAATTCGAACTCCCGCAGTTGAGGAGGCTGTCGTACATGCGGTCGAAGAGAATCCTGCAACTAGTACCCGAAAAATAGGTAGGGAATTAAATATTTGTTATAAAATGGCATGGGAAATTTTAAGAGATTCCCTGTTGTATCCTTATCACGTACAAAGAGTTCAGACACTTCTGCCAAGAGATTTTGAACCGCGTACGCAATTTTGTAGATGGTATCATCAAAGACTTGCAGAAAATCCTCACTTTTATTTCAAATTTTATTTCAAATTTCACAAATTTCACAAATCCAATACAATTACAACAATGTATACATCATTTAAGGAAACAACGTGTATCCGAAGATATGTGTGTGTTTCCCAAATGATATACAGAAAATTAAACGTTCTCTTAATATCTATATATCTTATATCACTACTAGTAGTAGAGTAAAACAGCATAAAAGAGTATCAAATAACATAACAAAAGAAAAACAAAGAAAAAAAAAGAAAAAAAAAATTTTTTTTCTTAGATGGTCTTAAAGCCAGGAGATTTTTGTAGACAAAATATGGAAGTTGCCAATCAGCCATTCCTTGATTCGAAGTTTATCAGAATGTTTCATTCCTTTGTTACACAACACTTTAGGGATAATATTAATTATAATAGGACCTATATAGTTCAAATGTCTTTGCGTGACGCTAAAATGTTGAAATGGTATATAGAGTTCTATTCGACTCACTGCTCTAGTCACTATTAAATGGTCAATTATTTTTTTAAAAAGTTGATTTTGCACAGAAAAGATGATAAGACGATAGCAAAAAAGTTCTCTGATTTTAAGTTGTTTGGAAACTTTAAAGAGCTCATCAGTTGGATACCTTTTGGGTTTAAAGAACATTACTTTTAGGATGTATTTTTGGGCAACAATTAAGGGTTCAAGAGCAGATTCGGAGGCTACACCCCAACAGACAATACCGTAGCTCAAGAGAGACTCAACCAGTGCACAGTGAACCAATTTTAATAGACCTAATGATAAAATATTTCTTAACTCATAAAATTTGAAAATTGTTTTCCTGATCTTGGCTGTTACATAATTAATATGCACATCCCACTTTAAAAATTTATCAATATACACACCGAGGTATTTAACAGAACCAGTCCGCTTGATAACAGTAGCACAAGTGCATTCATTTGGTTGTAAGGAACAAGAAGCATCATGCAGCAGAAGTGTATTACTATCTGAGGCTCCTCTTAAGTTCATGGAAAAATCAATAAAAACGGTTTTATCTGTATTTAATGTAAGTTGGTTTTCATCAAGCCAACATTTAATTTTATGTAATGCTTTTTCAGCTTTTTTGTATGCTAGAAGCCAGGTCGGTGCTCTGATCAGCAAAACTGTGTCGTCTGCAAAACATATTGATTTTCCTACGTCCTGACATTGCAGAAGGCTGTTGACATAAATTAAAAACAAAACAGGACCAAGTACTGTTCCTTGAGGCACACCAATGCGTACATCGGTAGAATCACTGTAAATATCTTTAATCTTAACGTTTTATACACGTCCAGATAGATATGATTTAAATAGTTTATTTTCCAAACCCCTTACCCCAATATAATTCAAAGCCTCAAGCAAAATACTGTGGTCCACCGTATCAAACGCCTTTTTTAAGTCTAAAAATACTGCAATCGGCTTTTGATGCATATTAAAGCTCTCCGCAATGAAAGAGGTAACTTCATGCAGTGCGTGTTCTGTAGAACATCCTGTCCTAAACCCAAATTGGTTTTTCGATAAAATGTTGTTTTTTTCTATAAAATCAGTGAGTCTCAATTTAATACATTTTTCAGTAATTTTATTAAGCACACTTGTTAACGCTATCGGCCTATAATTATTGACATCGGTTTTGTCCCCGTTTTTAAATAGCGGAATTATAACTGACCTTTTAAATACATCGGGGTACTCACCTGTGGTTAAGATGGAGTTTATTAGATGTACAAGTGGTTTTATTAGGTTCTGATGGTTGTCCTTTATAATTTCAGTTGTTATTCCATCCTCTCCACACGAGCTTAAGTTCTTTAAATCTTTAATAATACAGACCATATCAGTTTCAGTAATAGGCTTAAAAAATATTGTGTTATTATTTGTTCTCTTTTGTAACCCATTTATGTTTTTGTGCTTATTTATTTTTTTTGCTAGATTTATACCAATTGAACTAAAAAAACAATTGAATTCTTTTGCAATTACATTAGAGTCCGTGGTGATTTCATTGTTACTAGTTCTTATTGCGTTTACCTTTTCATCACCGACTGACTCACTGGTGGCCTCATTTATGACCTTCCAGACCGCTCTTGGATCATTTAAATTGTTGTTAATTTTGTTTTTGTAAAAATCAGTTTTGGCTTTTGTTACAATTTTAGACAGGTTGTTACGATAGTCGATGTATCTTTGTAATGATTCCGCTGTTAAAAAATATTTTTTCTTTAGAATGTTTCTTTGACGGATACAGTTCACCAAACCATGCGTTATCCATGGCTTTAGATATCTCTTTTTGCTTGCAATGTGTACAACCGTTGTGGCATTAGAAATATGAGTTTTTATGGTATCACTTAGTTTTTGTGCAATTACACTGCTTGACGTTTCTTTCAGAATGCCATCCCATGATTCCCTTTTTAGAGAATTACACAAACTGGCTCTGTCAATCCTCCTGCGTACTATTCGTACTTTGATTCCATCATTATGTTTACGGACGAAGCCCATTTTTCCAGAAATGCAATAATTAATTTCCATAATAATCATAACTGGGCCCAAGAAAATCCTCATGCTATTACAGAGTCAAATGTTCAGGAACAATTTTCTGTCAACGTTTGGATCGGTATCTTAGATGACTATTTGATTGGACCTTTTTTTTTACCACGACGTCTTAACGAACAATCTTACAGTCATTTTCTACCAAATGATTTGCCTCTGCTTCTTGAAAATGTTCCTTTATATTTACGTCAACAACATTGGTTCATGCACGACGGTGCTCCTGCCCACTTTAGCATATTGGCTCGTGAGTATTTGAATGGAGCTTACCAAAATCGTTGGATAGGTCGTGGAGGACCACAATTCTGGCCACCTAGATCGCCTGACTTAAACAGCCTAGATTTCTATTTGTGGGGGCACCTAAAAGCATTAGTTTATGTTACACCAATCGAGACAGAAGAACAACTAAGGAATAGAATTATTGACGGGTGTGAAACCATTCGTAACACTAATGGAATTTTCGAAAGAGTTCGTCGCTCGATGAGAAGGAGAGCAGAAGCCTGCATAGAAGCGGGAGGTAGTCATTTCCAACATTTCTTGTAAATAGTCATTACTTTTCGTTTGTTAGATTTTAAAAAATGGCTTAGAAATAAATATACTGAACGATCAAAGTTAACTTGATTTTATTTTAACAATTTTCCGACATGCAATGAAGTCGTTTTTAGTTTTTTCCTCGAAAAGGAAGTAATATACGAAAAGATATTAAAAGACAAAAAAGTTGTATTTGTAGAAGCCCAATCTGAAAAAAATTTAAATTTTTCAAAAAACTCAGTAGCGTACATTTTTTTTGTCAATATTATTCGTGACACTGCCCCCCGAGACGCCACTGGAACTTATAATTTTCTTTTAGTTAGTGCCAACTTAGCGTCTTATTACAATGAATAACCCTGCCAGATTTCAACAAAATCGGTAAAATGATCATTTAGATATTAATAAAAAACCAATTTTTTTTTAAAACTTTGACACCCTGTATCTTGAAAACCAGACTCTTCAGGACACATATTTGTATGAACTTTTCTATTTGAATTTGGTTCAGGAATACTCCCTTGAAATTACGCCGCATCATTAAGTAACACCCTATAACTAATAGATAACTTTGCCTGCTACGACTTAACGCATCGCCCTGTATACTGACCAGTACAATTTGTATTATTTACTTTTGTTAAATGCACTCTTTAGCTTTTGTTAAAAGAATATTGAAAGGCAACTCTATTTGCTAAATTAACCATGTTGCCGATTTTTCTATTTGGCTTTCGTTTTCGAGATGTCCTTTTAAGCAAAGCTAAATAATTTACCAGTTTTCTCGAAATTCGCTAACAGCTGAGCGCAAGAAACCCCATTTAATTTACATTGCTGTATAATCGGTTGCGTGTCGGTCAGGGGTTACCCTGATGGACTCTTAAGGGCAAGCACGTCTAAAACAGGTGGAGGCAGAGCCGTCCCATACTACCGAATGTGTTAAAGCACGTAAAAGGATACCTTTGTTTCTGTCTAACATTTAATGATGATTTTGGCTGTCGTAAACTGGCTCGACTATACAGGGTGTTTCAATAAACATGTGACATTACTTGTGTGGTCATTCCATACCCAAAAATAAGGCAAATAGTTCATATAGTCTGTTGCTTAATGCGAGAGAGTAATAAATTATTATTGAACTATAAAACCCAGTGGTCTTCGCTGTATTCCATAGGTATAGTCCAATTATTATTTTTGTACCTATGATTATTGGCAGGGGTCCCGAGATCGGGTAGGTAGTAAAATTTGAAATGTTTATTTACTTTCCGGCAGTTTTTGGAAGACTTGGTTTTTGGAAATGGCTAGTGTCTCTGAATTTGTTGCTGAGAAACGGTTTAGTAAAACTGTGCTCTCAAAAAATGAGAAAATTATTATTCTCAATCTGTTCAACGCTCTTCGTCACCAAAATTCAACATTCGGAGTTGCCAAAATAGTTGAAATGTGTTCGAATATGACTGGAGTCGGACAGTCAACAATAAACAGACTCGGGCAGGAGGATAAACGCAACCCCATCAGGTCACCAAATAGAAGTACAGGAAGAAAAGAAACTGTAATAAATGAGGATAAAAAGACTGCCATTAAAAGAATCACACACTCGTTTAACTTAAAAAAAGAAATACCTACCTTGGACAAAATAATGTCTGAAATGAAAAAGGATGATTTCATTCCAACCATGGGTAAGAAGAAAGTATGGAAAAATTTGAAGGAAATGAACTTTTGTTATCAAGTCAAATTACTTTTAATAGAGAAAGACGAAATCATCTGCTGGCGACGACAATATTTGAGGGCAGTTAGACAGTTTCGAAGCGAAAACAGGAATATATAATATATGGACGAAACTTGGTTAAATGAAAGATATACCGTTGGTAAAATATGACGGGATAAACATATAAAAAGCGTGAGGCAAGCTTTCATGGAAGGATGGCCCACTGGAATAAAAGCGCCCTCGGGAAAACGTAAAGGATTAATAATTACTCACATTGGTAGCAAAAATGGATTTGTCGATGACGGCTTTAAATCAAAACGGACTGGGGACTACTATGAAGACATGAGCGCTGATATCTTTGAAGAATACTTCCAGCAAATGCTAGATCGTATTTCTCCTGGGTCTGTTATAGTAATTGGTATGGGCGCAAGTAAAAGGGTTTGTAGCAAGCATATAACACCAATTTTAAAATTAGAGACGTTGGAAACCTCTTGCAAGAGGGAATAAAGATAGTGGCTTGTGAAAAATGGAGTAAGTGCGTCGAACATGTGATTGAAATAGAAGAAAGGATGTGGAAAGCTGATAACATGCACACTGTAGAGCCCCTTATTATTATTATCTGGACCCCAACGACGATAGATACTACTCGGAACATGGTAATTAAAATTTAGAAATTAAGTTATATTATATTATTATTCTAATAAACTACCTGTAGTAACGCCGTTGTCGCCTTACTTTTATTCACCAAACTCGTCTTTCTATTTTATGCAAATTAGGGTGACCTAATTTAGAACCGATTCGGAGCGTGTAGGTGGTAAATATCTAAAATCTGGAATTTTTGAGAAAAACTTTCATTGGAATTTACCTGAAATTTACAATGCAACGTTTAAGTTGTTCACGCTGCTTAATGCGTCCTGTCATTGCAAATTTATGTTTTATTACCCTCTCGCATTAAGCAACAGAGTATATCAATATAGGTCCGCAGCCGCATTATTTTTGAGATACAGGTTGTTACAATTTTTAAGGAGAAAAAAAAATATGAATTCCACTGCCGTTTTCTCTTTCCATAACACAGTTATGTAGGCAGTTTAATGTCTAATGCGAAGTACCTTTTGATAAGTTTTTGATTTGGCCTGTTTAGTTTAGTTTAATGCAATTTTATCGAACTCTGATGTGGACATAAGCGATATGCAAATAAATGCGTCATTTATTTTTTTAATCGAAAACCGTTGGTCACACAAGGAAAATTCTAGGGACCATTTTTTCTAAGTGGTAAAGCGCAATTTTGAAAATTAAAATTATTTTGAAGAAAAACAGTGGCGTATTATTTTTTGTGTTAAGAATATCAAAATACATGTCCGCGCGGTCACCACTGGTAGAAGTACAGCAAACATGTTTTATGAAATAAATGTGTTTTTATGACTAGTTAGTGTCTACTAAAATTCAAAATAATATCTAAAACGGTCTCAAAAATATTAAGGAAACCCAGTTTTTTAATTTTTGACACCCTGTATCTCAGGCGGCTGTGGACCTAATTGTTAGCAACTATTTGTCTTATTGTGGGTTAAAGAATCACCACACGAGCGATGGCACATGTTTTTTGAAACACCCTGTACTTAACGCATCAATCCGAATCCTTGTAATGAAAAAATAAAATAAAAATATTGTGGTAATTTTTGTGACAACTAAATAATTAAGTTTAAAACCCTATTTCGAGGACTGCCTTTCATCGGCATGTAAAAAACAAATTTATTTTTATTTACGTGACAATTTTTGACCCACTTTGTATAGAAACGATTGCTTTCAACGAGGCTAAAAATACTTTAGCCACGGACACAACACTGGTAGCTGTTTGGCTTATCTTAATCTGAATTAGTCAAAAATCTTAGGCGTTAATTAAATGTTATCAAGGGACCGATCGGTGCCATGACACAAAACATTATTTTACGTTTTTAGTTGCCGTGCCAGGCATATTTATAGCTTGTTATTTTTACAAGGATTTTACCGTTGGCCAATTAGGCAATTTATAGTATAACTTGCGTTCGAAAATCAACGATGAAGAATAAGATCGCATTTACTATACCTACAGCAAAAAAACTGATATGTAAGCAGGTCTCTTGAACTAAGATTGAATAACCAGCAACCAAGCGTCCAAATAGGGTGTAAACGTAGGTAGTTAGTAGAGATTTAAAGATTTGAAAAACAACAGCAAAAATTAGAAAAAAAACGTTTTTTTTCTGGTTTTTTTCTCGAGCATTGGAAAAATTGGAAAAAGGGAAAATTTTTAAAACAAAACCGAAAACCTGAAAATATATTTTTCGTTATATGATATAATGTGTTACATTAAAATAAAAAACAAAGACCTTACATTCTATATACCGTGTGTCCCACTAAGAATGGCTGTCGGCCGTATATCAGAAAGTGTTAGTCGTATGGCTTGCGGAAAAAAATATATTAGGTGAAGTGGTCATGAAAAATTGCTGGAAATTGTTTTCAAGTTTCTCAGACTGGCGCTAGAGGGCGCAACAGTAACGGTAAATATGAATCACGATCACGAAGTTTCCTCAAAAGTCGCCTAGTTAAGGTATCCCGAAAATAACATTTTTGTATATTTCGAAGATTTATTAATAAAATTTACCTATAGAACGTGTTCGTCACTTTTCAAATAAAGTGGTGGGGGAAGGTTGAACATTATTTGTAATAAATGCTGATAACTCCGGTCTCGCTTAACATAATTTAGTAAACTGAGTTTTGTTAGAAAGGGCTTGTCTCACTCTATATATCATCTTATGAACTACGGCAATATGTGTTTTACACTAGGCGCTAGGGGGCGCTCTCTTACAACTTCACAAACATTGCGCGTCCATAATTGTAAATATAATAGTATATTCAATTTCACCTGATTACAAGGATGATTAAAAGTCTAAGAAGTCAGTGAAAACCGCAAGTTAATATCTATTTTCAATCCGGAGATATCAACAACAATAATCATAATTACGGAACATTATGATTTTATTTTCAAGTTGCCATTGTAAAGGTTTTTTTAAGAGTTAAATAGGCCTTCGAAAAACAAAATATGAAGGTACGTATGTTTCAAGCAAATATATCGTTACGACAATAATTCTCAGTGGCGCCCTAAATGTTCAAATTGTCGCCCATCGTTTTGTATACACGACTCCAATCTCTCCCTGGTTGATAAAACTGCAGTTTTCACCTCTGCTATCGGGATACGGCGGCTGCTGTCCATTATCCTTTCTATCATGTTTTCCCTTGTGGTTGGTCTGGTAACGAAAACAAGATCCTTCAATCTCCCCCATAGATAAAAATCTAGGCATGTTAAGTCAGATGATCTAAAATAGAAATTAACACTTTCATTAACAGTATCACAATATATCCCATAATATTACCTGGCAGGCCACGGAAATATACTCCCTCTTCCTATCCACCTTGCAGGAAATGTGCTCTCAAGAAATTGACGAACGTTTGCCGCAAAATGTGCAGTACATCCATCGTGTTGGAAAACCGTAGTTCTGCGAATATCCAAGGGCATATCTTCGAGAAGAATTGGGAGTTCGTAATTTAAAAAATGTAAATATCTTTGCCCAGTAAGCGACTCATTAAATACAAACGGTCCAATTATTCTGCCACCCAAAATGCCTCGCCAGACATTGACACTCCATCTTCCTTGATGCTGCACCTCCCGCATCCAATGGGGATTATTCCGCGACCAATAATGCATATTATGGCGGTTTACTCCTCCATTATTATGGAGAGGAGATTTCTATCTTCCACTATCATATTGAGCAACCAATTGCAATGATCCAATCTTCTATCATAATCTTGCGGCCTCAAAGCCTGGTGGAGCACAATATGGTAGGGATGTAGCCTAAAGAAAAACAAAATACTTATTACATTGACTTGAAAACTATTAAAAGAAATATTGGCATTATTCTAAACTATTTAAGAGTTATAACATATAGATATAATTAATTACCTTTCTTCTAATAAAATCCTATGCACAGTAGAGCGAGTAACGCCCAAGTCTCTAACAATTAATCTAATACTGATTTGTGGATTAAATTCCACATATGCCAAAACACTTACAATATTTTCCTCGGTTCGACGTCGGCGGCGTCTGCGATATACAGGGCGACGAATACTTCCAGTAGTACGAAAACGGCTAGCTAAACGATTAAACATTCTAATGTCGTATCGGCGCCTTTGAGGGTATCGTACTGCGTAAACCCGTTCAGCAATTGTTGCATTTCCCAAACATTCAATATACACCGCAATGATATCAACCGCTTCTTCAAGTAACAGAGGCATTTTGAAAATCAAATACGACACAACACTGTTGGCACGACAAAAATTTTGACGTAATAATGAAAGGATTGGATATTCGCAGAACTATGGTTCTCCAACACGATGGATGTCCTGCACATTTTGCGGCAAACGTTCGTCAATTTCTTGACGACACATTTCCTGCAAGGTGGATATATTTCCGTGGCCTGCCAGGTAATATTATAGGATATATTCCTCATTTAAGGTTGGGTAGACGTCTTCATATCTTAGCCGATCCCGGTAATTGCTGAAGCGGCTATAAATAAAAAATAATTTTTAACTTAATCCCTTATATCGTGTTGTTTCTTACCTTCACTAAATGGCAGTAAAATGTGACCTAAATTGTAGTGGCAGCAGGCTTCATCATTCATTTTCTAGCATGTAATAAAATTTTGGAAATAGAGTCCTGTACAATAGAGCATAGTTCGTCTTTCTTACATAATATTCTCTCCTTGACAGTTCGATACAGATTTTCTCCTTTCCTTTTATCATTAGGGTTTTTTTATCATCCATTTTTGATAGCTACTACATTCAGTTTTATTGTATTCCAGAAACTTTGTTTTTTATCTTTTCATTCGAAACAATTTCTTTTCAAACATAACTCATTATTACTTGTGCAACACAGAGTATTTATTAATTCTTCTGGGCTTCCTTAATTATTCTTAAAAATTTTAGTTTTGAAATCAACAAAGCTGTGTTGGCATGAGTCATGCACATGCAAGTATTAGGACCTTTAACGTTTGGTTGTAGCACCCAAAACGGTCGAAACTTACAAAATGTTGGATATTAAATTTTACTTGCAGGATAACAACGTTTGAAACTGATATACAGGTTTTTGAGTGAATCATTAAGATATCTTTTCTGTTTTTTTTTTTTATCTTTTTAAAGGTTATTGTATCTCTTTTGCCAGGTAGATAAAAACTTATATAAAAGTAAGAATAATATGAAAATAGATAAATTGGAATAAAGATTAATATTTATAAAAAAAAATCTACTATGTACAATACAACAATTTAATTTTTAAATTTTAGTCTTCATGTTCCGAATAGTCCGATGAACTATCGTCGTTGGGGTCCAGAGAAATAATAAGGGGCTCTAAAGTGTTTTCTAGCATATTATAAGCTTCCCATACTCTTTCTTCTATTTCAATCACATGTTCGACGTATTTACTCCATTTTTCACAATCCACTATCTTTCTTCCCTCTTGCAAGAGGTTTCCAACGCCTCTCATTTTAAAATGGTGTTATGCCTTGCTAGAAACCCTTTTACTTACGCCCACACCAATTCTATGGGGTTTAACTCACAGTGATATGGCGGAAGGCGAAGTACCGTTATATTTCGTTTTGAAGCGATTTTGTCGACAACAAATTTCGTACAAAAATAATAATTTTCTCATTTCTAGAAAGCGCAGTTTTACTAACCCGTTTCTCAGCAACAAATTCAGAAATACTAGCCATTTTCAAGAACGAAGTTTTCCAACAACTGCCGGGATGTAACCAAATATTTCAAATTTTTGAAACAGTGAGGCGCAGGTAGGTAAACTACCTGTGCCTATATCTACCAGATCTCGAGACCCTTGACAATAAACATAATTAAATAAAAATAATTGGACTACACCTATGGAACACGGCGAAGACCATTGGATTTTATAGTTCAATGATGATTTATTACTCTCTCGCATTAAGCAACATACTATAATATAAATTTTTGAATGGTTTGATCGATACCCTTGTTTCTTAAAATTTAATCCACGGTCATTAAAGCACCCATCTTGTTTTTGTGGGTACTTTTAGGAAAATTATTTTTTATTTGGGTATTTTTCTGCCTGAGTATTTTTAAATGCCTGTTTATAACATTATGTCTTAATTAAAACAATTTATTGATATTATTTGAAATACTAACTATTAATAAAATAAAGCAAACCAAGTAATCAAACAAATTTTTGTAGTTTATAGGGAACGATTAATTTTTTCTAAAATTTCCGTTTTTTTCCGACACTAAATTTTTCAGAAAATTTTAAATCTCAAGTAGGCATGTAGGTATCCTTTTTGTTGACGAATAAACCAACTTTTGCTCGTAACCAGCTCCATCTCTGAAAACCATTCAATAATTTTAAAATATTTATATAAGACCCACACGAAAAGAGCTTATTACATAACCCATTTTAGCCTGTTTGCGTTATGTAATATACTATGTTATCGTACTGAGTGATGTAATGAACTCATTACATCACTTAGTGATGTAATAAACTTATTACATTACTTATTTTTAATCAAACTATGATTTTTTTTGTTCTGTCAGTCACTGTTATTTTTTGTGTAATGTCACTTTCATAATATGAAAATCATTTTGAATACATAAAAAAACCAAAATTCTGGGTCTTATATAAAATGTTGTATATCACACGTACGGTAAGGCTCATTACAGTAACGAATGAGGAATATTGCTACGCGAGGTCTATCAGGATGATTTCGCAACAAAATCTTAATTTCCTGAACGTAGTAGGTTTTTAGCGGATTCATAAAGCCCACATCTAACGGCTTCATATGATGGGTACTATGCGGTGGTAAGCAACCAATGGAGACATGATTGTCTCTTGCTTTATTTATTACTTCGATGTTACGCGTATGCGAGTAGTGACCATCGAGTACTAGTAACACGGGCCGAGATACTGTCGGTCTGGTAAACTTTATAAGATGATCAAACCACTGTGTAAAAATATATGTCTGTATTCATCCTGATGGATGACAAGCATATAATATGGCGCCGGCTAGTGCGCCATCCACTAGCTCATGTTTCATGTCTTTTTTAGGCTAGACAATTAAAGGGGTACGTAAGTGCCTACCGCATTCATCCCCAATTATTAACCATACCTGTAAATCTTTCGACGATCTTTTCCCTGCTAGAACAATATGAAATGTAATTTTTCCGAGTGCAAATAATATAAAAATAGAAATATTTGTACGGAATGAAAAAGAAAACCATCGAAAAAAATCATAATAAAATAACACAACCAAGAAAAATTTTAAAAAACATTAGCATAAAAAGAAAATAAATATAAAACTTATGATTAGATTCTACACTCTATACTCGAATTGTTATTGGAATATTATTTCCAGAAAAATAATAAAATTAAAAAACACAAATTTCATCCAAAGCCCTTTAATCTTTAATTATTTTTTTCAAATAATTAATTGCCGAAATAATGAGACTGCTTATATAAAAACATCAGCGTTAAAACGGCTTTATCTTCTTCTTTTTTTAGTAATTGCTAGATGGCGTCAGGAAAAGATTAAAAGCATTGTTTCGGTATTCCGCGGGGGAAAATTAATAGCGCACAATTTTGGCTCGTTTGTTCTTGTAAATAAAGGTAGACTTATGTTGTATTTTCCGTTCATTGTTCGTGGACGCAGTGATTTATTATAATTAATAATATAGCCATTGCACATCCACAGTTATTAATTAAGGGTTTCGCCAAACGATATCACCGGTATTGTTTATTGTTTCGGAATTTCTGAACTAATTTCAGCAGTTTATCGAATTGCAAGGTAAAGTATACTAACAATGGATTTATTTGTCAACTAACCTGAATATTAAGGGAGTAAGAACAATTAAATAGGCATATTATATATTATTATCCGCTTTATCTTTTGTAATCTTGTAATTTTCACAAATAAAAAAGGTATACTTTTTCATTTTCCATTTTTAAATCTCTTTATTATTCTTTAATTTCATATCTACAGTTTCAATCGTAACTGGTTTCCTACCAAGGAGTTCTTAGTCTAGCCTTAAACTATAAACAACTAAACTTAAGCCTAGAGATGTAAAATTCTCGGTAATAATCTTTTGGAGAATATTCTCGAGAATATTTTCATGTTACAGAATTTTCTGAGAATGGTAAGAAAATCGCTAGAAATGGCAATAAAAGGAAATAAAATTTTTACATTACATTAGACTACATTTGTTGTATTAAAATACTTCCAAACGTTACTTTTTGGTTTTGTAATACCCTTTAACTTATTTTGCTCCATGTTTTTATACTGATAGACGATCTAAACTGAGTCGAACGGAACGCCAAAATAAACTAGTCTCACCACTTCATTTACAATTCAGACAGCTGTATACGAGTATACGTTTGCGGTTCTAGGGGATTACCCTGAATTACTTTTATACTTGAACTAGTAGATTATGTAGAAAAACTTCTCTAGAGAATATTCTCTCGAGAATATTCTCCTCCTACGTCTCTACTTAAGCCTAAGTAAACCTAAACCTAAGTGCAATAACATTAATAGATAGACTAATTTACTGGAGCCGAAGCTCTCGGGGCTGGTGTCGTGGCCCTATAGTTAAGATTATTAACTTTATTATATACGTCAACTGGACAATCCACAAATTTGCTTCTAGAATACCTGAAAGGACATGCTATGCCCAGCTAAAATATTTTTGACAAAGTGGTATTGTCGCTTCATATTTCCCCCTATCTACATGTTACCGAGATCACCCGATCTTAGTCCATTAGATTTTTACTTGTGAATATGTTAATATATTAAAAATAGGTTTATGAATCGCAATAACTAACCAACTTTTTGGATCGTCCAGTTAACTGGTATGCCTGTGCATACGGACCTGGAAAGTACACCAAAGGCGATCCTTTTTACCCACCCTGAGTCTTCCCCCCATTCATTCAACCACCAGGCCCATTCACCCAAACTTCTCGGATCCGGTCCTTCTCAACACTCATCGTAAGCAGGTACTTCCTGAACCTGCAGTGTCCTGTTAGAAGTCCTACTACAGGATTCAAGGTGCGTCAATTACTATTAAAATCTACTCCAACTTAGCCTTAACAGCCAAAATTATAAAATGGTTATTCTGCCTGCAAACTCAACGGAGGTAGCTGCAGTTCCTTCTTGGAAAAGATGACAGGCCCACTTCCTTAAAGCTGTCGCCGCCTGCAATTTAGATACATGTCTATAACAGTAGATCCTAGGTAGGGAGCTTCTGCTTCAATTCTGGTGAACTCGTCGTCAATCTGGTTGCAATGTCCAAGAACCTAGACCAGGAACGCTGTTTTCGTTCAGCAAGCCTTCCAAGTGCATCTGCACGAGGGTCGAACTACTTCTAGGTTGGCAGACTGCCTTGAGAGCCTGGCTATCAAAGCCCTTATAGGTCCATAACCTCCACAATAAATCAAAGGCGGTGTAGAAAGTGCTGATAAATTTATCAAAGAATATTCTTGTATTTTGAGGATGCTGGGTATTTGTGCTATTAACGCATTTGTCTTATATGTAGTGAAAAATTCAAATTGGAAGAAAAATTGATTGGCGAAGACGAATTTTCTTACTACAATTACATTTTCTGATCTAACTTAAAATAATATGAAACTTAGAGTCAAATATAAAAAAAAACATGAATTTTATATACAGACAGCGGTGGTATCCACACTACAATTCTTACAGATCAGGTTAGTTTGGATATTATGTTTTGGTGTTCTAGGGAATGACATATATAATAATTATATTAAAATAAGTATGCAATAGTGTGAAGGTTTGAAGAAAACCGACCACGCGCCGTAGGCAAGCATTTTGTAATTCTAAGGCCAAATTTTTTTTTAACTTTGATATAATAATAATAATAATAATTATAATGTCTTTATTTCTATACTAAATACATAGTATAAGAAAAGGCGAAGTCCAGATGTAAATGCCACCTACGTGGAATCTACCCTGATCAACTTAACCTAAGTAATTATTACAATAATGCTGATTTAATATGACGACTAATAAATAAACCATAAATATACCTAGTTTTGTTAATGATATATATACAGAGTGCAAACAAGAGAGGAAAAAGAAAAGGCCTAACACGTCTTTGTTTATAAGTTGGCTTGTCTAGAAGAGAGATGTTTTAGAATATTTTGTTTAAAAGTGGCTGGTGTGAGAGTCTTGAAGAAGTCGGGAAGAGAGTTGTATAATCTAGCCGCGTTAAATGTAAAACAGCGTTCAAACATGGAGGACCTGTGCAGGGGCGGAGTTATCATACCCCGAAATCGTATATTTATGTTATGTACATGAGACCTGAAGATAATTTTTTTGTAAAGATATTGGGGACTTTTATAGTACAATATTTTGTAATAGAAACAAGCCTCGTGAAACCTCCTCCTACTCTCCATATTCAGCCATTTTGCCTCTATTAGTTTGTGAGATATTCTATCGCGCTTACGAATTCCATATATGAGCCGTAAGCAGGAATTCTGAACTTTTTGAATTCTTTTTTTCTGAATGGTGGTCAAGCAGTTTCCATACACAACATCTCCATGATTAAATATGGAAAGGACGAGGGAGTCGCACAGTAGAATTTTCAGATTAGTTGACCACTCGTGTCGATAACTGTAAAGAAATTTTAATCTAATATAAGCCCTCTGAATACAATGGGATACATGCCGATCAAATCGTAATGCACCATCAAAGGCGAAACCCAAGTTTTTGACATTGTCCTTAATTGGTAAAACTGAGTTTTCGATTTTTATGTTTATTAAGTTTTTTACGCTGTCCACATCATTCTTTCTCCCAAATATCATTATACAGCATTTCTTTGGATTAAGATATAGCGAGTGTTTTAAAGAAAGCGATTGAAGACTCTGGAGGTCAGCGTTAATAGCTTCACAACCAGAATCGACATCGTCTCTCTTAAAGGAGAAGTATACCTGGGTGTCGTCAGCATAATGGTGAGACTTACATTTTTTTATGACGTTTGGGAGGAAAGAAGAGTATACAGCATACAGCAGTGGACTGATAATAGATCCCTGGGGTACACCTGTAGTAATGATTAATTCGTTAGATATTTTGTCCTCCAGTTTGACATACTGCTTTCGACCGTCAAAGAAACACTTAAAGAAATTAATAGCGTGATCACTGAGACCAATGTAATGAAGAATAGCTAACAGCAAACGGTGGTCGAGAGTATCAAATGCTTTGGAAAAGTCTAGCAGTGCCAAAACCGTTATCTCTCCAGAATCAGAAGCTCGAAAAATATCGTCACACACCGTAGCCAAAGCGGTAGAACAGCCGTGATTTTTTCTAAAACCAGACTGAGTTTCAGGCAAAATACGGCTTCTTTCCACATGCTCCATTAGTTGATCGTTAATTATCTTTTCAAGAATTTTTGAGAGGCAAGGTAGAATACTAATTGGACGCAGATCTTTAAGTTCATGTGGATCATTAGTTTTTGGTAGTGGCACCAACAAGGCTTTCTTCCAGCATTCAGAAAACACGGAGTTGGAAATACAAGTGTTTATGACGTGAGACAAGAAAGGTAAAATGTGCGGGCAGCAAAGGTCAATCAAATCAATACTAAGGCCATCATGTCCTTTAGCTTTGGATTTTATTTTAGAAATTATTTTCCATATCTCTACCTCTGATACACTTTTGAATTTAAAACCGTGATTTATATTACATTTTACATTATTATGGTAAAAATTAAAAAGTTCATCATTGTTTGTTTTGAGAGAGGGTATGGATGTCCTAAAAAAATTATTTATTGAATTAGGGTCTTTTAAGTGTCCAGGGATAAAAAAAAATTTAATAAAAAAATATTGCAGTTTAATTTATTTAATAATTCAGTACTTAAACATCATAAATCAATTTTTTTAATGAAAACACATTATGGTCATTGTGAGGTTTAAAAATAACAACTTGTGTTTAAGATATTTTCATCTTTACCCCAGTAACTCGGACACTTCCCATTTATTTAAAATAGTAATTTTGATTAAAATAAATAGATTAAAAAATTAACAACTATTTGTATGGGTGTTCCGCTGCCGTTACAAACAAAAATGTTAAAGAACTGTTAAAAACAGCAATAGCGAATGTACAAGTAGCAGATTGGCATAAGTGCGTTTTACATGTCGAGGGCGTAGAGAAAAAAATGTGGGACTTAGATGTACGCGTTGAAGTCATGGTAGAACCTATTATTATAAATTTTGCAGATGACAGTAGTAGCGACAGTAATGAAATGTTTTCATCGTCAGATAGCGAATAATGAATTTAAAATTATAACGTATTGTCATTATAACACTTTTTAATGTCGGCGTGGGATATAATTTGCCAAATTATTATCAATTAGTGTTCATTAGGTAACAATATTTAGGAAATTTATAAACATTTATAATTTAGGTTTAGGTCTTGCCCTTAATCCACTATTATTATGTAGTATAATAAAAACATTATGAAAATAACATATACCGTTGCTTTATTATTCTTTTTGGATTTTATACCTGCGTAATTTAGTTTCTCTAATTACTTCATTAGATCACCGAATGTAAAAGCTTAATTTATTTTTCAGTTTAATTTATAATATTATATTTACTATAGTAAATGTAAATACACTGCGCGACTTATTTAACGCATAGCGAAATATTTGCCTTAATTTTGATGTTGTGTATTTTCCAAAGTTGTGGTTCGTTTCTAATGATTTCTTTTTCTAATTGTAGGTTTTTTCTTAAGCATATCACTGCCTTTATTGTTTTGCTTAAAAAAAGAACTTTGGTATTATACCGGGTGTTATAAAAATGTTGTGTTTTTTTATGGGAATTCAAAACACCCTGTGGGATTTACTAGCCATTGCAAGTTATTGCAATTATAGGCAAATGAAGGTCTCATGTTTAATTTGCATTTTCTTTTTTGATTCATTTGTTTATCTCTGTTTTTTCATGAAATACACAATTTTTAGTTCAACTTGTTTTTCATAAAAAAATTTTTAGTTCAAAAATACAAAATGAACAAAATGCTTCAATTAATGCAACAGCAATAAAAAAGCAAAATTTAGAGTTAATAAAGAATCAGTATATGGTATTAATTAATTTTATTGAATCCACAAAGCATAGCAAAAAAAATGCAAGGAAAAAAAATTGTAATTTCTGAAGTTGTTCAATAAAATTAAATAACAACATTTAGTAGCGGGTATTGCCTCCCCTTGCTCTAATTACTGCTTTGCATCTTTTTGGCATACTTAAAATAAGATTTTTAATTTCGTCTTGATTCGATCTGATATTCCCATAAGCCTAAATGACAGATCATTTAAGTTTCTAGGAGGAGGAAGCAAGGCTCTAACATGTCGACCCATATTATCCCATGAATGCTTAATAGGATTAATGTCAGGGCTTCTTGCCGGCCAAGGCAAAGTTGAAATTTCTGTTTCTTGGAGATAATTTTGTACCACTCTTGCCACGTGTGGGCGTGCATTATCGTTCATGAATAAAAAATTATCCCCAGTAAATGGGGCATATCGTACCACATGGGGTTCTAAAATGTCTAATATGTATAGGTTACCTGCCAAAGGACCTCCTTGAATCACAACTAACTCCGTGCGAGCATCCAAACGAATGCCACCCCAGACCATAACAGATCCCCCTCCATAGCTTACTGTTCCGACAATGTCGCATTGAGCATATCTCTCGCCAGGACGTAGATACACTCTCCGACGGCGGCGGTCATCACTAAAAAGACAAAACCTTGACTCATCGCTAAACAATACATTGCCCCATTCACGAGCTCCCCAATTTTGGTGCTCCTGGGCAAATTGAAGACGCTGCCTTCTATGGTTTACGGTTAGGAGGGGACCAGTTGCGGCTCGATAGAGGATAATACTGCTTTCTGCCAACCTTCTACGCACTGTATCTTGATTAATACGGTAATTATACCGACGGGAAAATTCCTGTTGCAGTACAGTGCTTGTAACAAACCGACTTCGTAATGCCTGTATTCGCAAAAAGCGATCTTGGTCATTCGTTGTCACCCTTGCTCGTCCTTGTCCAGGTCTTTTTTGATTAGCACCAGTCTACCGAAATCATGCCAATGCTCTGGAGATAGCAGATTGTGTCACTCTATATTGTTGGGTCACTTGAAATTGTGGCAAGCCTTCTTCCACAAGTGCTGTTGCTCCAGCACATTCCTCAGGCGACAGATTTCTTCTTACACGTGCGTTTTGGGCCATTTTGTTTTTAATTACACTTAATAAAATTAGAAATTGCCAATACAAGTATGCAAAGCAAACTAAAAAGTGATAAAGTGAAGAATCAAACCTGATTACGCTTTTGTTACATTTCACTTTATGACGTTTATGTGTAATCTTTCATTTTCATAGCCTGCTACTTTTCCGATAAATGTATTTTAGGTCAACAAAAATACGTTGAACTAAAAATTGTGTATTTTATGAAACAATAGAGATAAACAAATGAACCCCAAAAAAAATGTAAAGGAAACACGAGACCTTCATTTGGCTGTAATTGCGATAACTTGCAATGGCTAGTAAATCCCACAGGGTGTTTTGAATTTCCATAAAAAAACACAACATTTTTATAACACCCGGTATAATACCAAAGTTATTTTTTTAAGCAAAACAATAAAGGCAGTGATATGCTTAAGAAAAGAACCTACAATTAGAAAAAGAAATCATTAAAGACAAGCCACAACTATGTATTTCGTTATGCGTTAAATAAGTCGCGCAGTGTATATTATAACATAAAACAAAACATTCATATATTTTTTTAAATATTATTGTTTAAAATGACACGCCTCTCGAATTGGCGTTCCCCTTACGTCTTGCACACCCCGGTAAAAATGAGTCACTGCCAATTATTTTGATACCGGAGTATAGTCTCTGAAGACTTCCTAGCTTCACTATAGAGGTCTTCTGCAGAAATTTTGGCCACCAGATCACGCATGCGTAAGTTATTGAGGGTATCACCACTCTCGCGTGTACGTTGGGTCTGGCTTTAAAAACAGATTAAAGCAAGTCAGAACGGAGGTTTTGAATGCTTATAGTAAACTTCAGGTTCAGAAACATGTGCATTTGTCTTGCATTGACAGTTTGTAGAAAAGAAAACTAATTTGTTAGAATCATATATTTTTGTGGAAAGCGTTAAAGGCATAAAATCTGTTATGTTATTAATATCTTACAATAGATATGCCAAACAATGTGTAAATAAAGAGACGACCGGCTCTGGACAAGATAAACGTCAATTTTAGGGGAATATCAAAGAATCGTAGAAATCCGACGCACTGCTCATGAGCCGAAAGGAACTTCACAGGGGACATTTTTGATTGCTTGGCCAATAGGTTTGTTTTTCTACTGGTGGGAGTTCAGTGGCGTACACTCACAGCATGACAAAAATTACTATTTTTAATAATAATAAGAAGATACTAAAGTAAAATCAAAAGTAAAATCTTGAATTTAATAAAAATATAAATCTTAAAATAAAAATGAAACTAAAAATAATCAAAAATTAATAAGACAATATTTTTGTGAATATAAATTACTTTTATATTCTAGTCACGTCTTGAAAGCTATAAATATAAATTAAAAAGTAGTGTGGGACTAACGTAAGGGAAGGTCATCCATGTTGCAAAACTATAAAACCTTGAAGGAAGAAGAGCTATGGCCTTATAGATGGCCCTCAGTTGGCTCACTTATATTAAGATACCTCATGCCAATGAGTTTCGATTATGTTTGAATAAAAAAAAATTGCGAGCCAAAAATAATTTTGTAGCCACTTAAAAAAAAAACAGTTTTCAAAGACACTTTTATTATTAACGGCGATAAACTTAGCCCTTAATAGCTAGCTAGTTAACTGAAAATTGGCAAAATGTATCATGGCAGGGCATAAGCGAGAGGGTTTATATCTCGGGAAAGAGAGCGATGAAACTGCGACAAAGGTCGACCATAATTGGTTTGTTTTAATTTACGTGATGGTAGGAAAAACAATTAACCTGGCCTTTATAGTTTTAATTACTTCATTTTCGTGGCTATCTCAATTCCCTGCTAAATAAAGCCTGGTGTACACTGCACAAATTATTTTCGTCCCTTTACTTTTACTGATAGCTGTTTTTTTTGTACTTTTAATTAGTTTTATAAAGTGAATAAATTAGATAAAGTGCTAGGGGTTGGTTGGAAGATTGAAACTTAGTTGCAGACACTATGTTCCAGGCGCGTATGCAGGATTTTTGTTCAGAAGTGGGTTCAGATTCACGCTAGGTTAGTTGACGTTTAAAAACACCAATTTCCTAAAAAATAACGAAATAATCTAAAAAGCTCAAACGTCGAGTTTTGTGCATTCATCAGCATTAAACAGCAAAAATTTGCAAATTGATGTTGTTACTCAGTTCCTGCGGAGTGACACTGAAATCGTGGGACAGAACCCTACTTCGTTTAATCGTTCAATTTAAGAATTTGAAATTTTAGTAGTAAAAAATATGGTTCAGGGAGATTTTTAATAACAATGAGGAAAAATGCGTATTTAGTGCTTCATATAATTTTTTTAAATTTTAATTTAACATGGGCAAATTTTCAAACTGATTCTTCTCCTAAATATTTGATGGGAAGTACCATATTATGTCATATTACCTTAAAATAGTTTGAGTGAGTTGGTTTTCTGAAAATGCGTTATATTTTATCATATTTTGTATCCTATAATACCTACACCGTTATATTTCATTTTTATTTTTCAGTAGGTACCTACCTAATAACAACAAAATTACGATTTTATAAAAAAAAAATGTTAAAGTTCATTAAAATGTGATAAAGGTAATAATGATATATTTTCTGATAACTATAGTCTATTTCAAAAAGGTGTAGAGTAATAAAATGGAAAATTCCGTCCAGTTCGGCTCAATTTCGGTGTCGGCCATAGGCGCAGGTAAACTCTGTGCATTAAATTATTTATGATAGCTAACCAAAAATTTTAGAGAATTAGGTTAACGGGTATTAAGATATAATAGTATTGTTTGTAATATTAAAATTTGAAGTAATTGCGTAAGAGGATTAGGAAAGGTAAGTTTTCTGGCCTGAAGTGTCAAAATCGAAATATTGTGTAGGGATTAGTTAGGTAAAAGATTATACGAGAGATTACCACGAGGACATGAATTTGAATGTTTTTGAGGACTATTTTGGTGAAATGATAAAATATCTTTTAGCTGATTCAGTAGTAGTTATGGATAACTAATAAAATAATTGATAAAGAAGGAACTATTAGCTATAGCAAATTTACACAAACATCGTTTTATGAAATATGCCGTGGAAGATAGAGCACAAAAACATAGTGTAACTGTGCTGCGCACACCGCCATATCATTGCAAACTAAATCCTATAGAACTTATATGGGCGCAAGTGATCAAGCCATTAAGGAAGTGACACCAGAGAACTAGCGAAAGTCAGTCCATCGCAGAAGAGGAGAAAATGTGGGATCTTGACCACCTGATCAATCGGACCGCCGACTCGTTAATTATGGCGCTCTGCGAGCGATGCGTGTGCACAGGAAACGATTCACGTTGGTCTTGAATCTTTGAAGATTATACTCGTTGAAGAACACGACCTCAGAGAGGTCGTTTCAGAGTAATGAAGTGCTCCAGATGAAAGAATTTTTAAGCAGTGTCGGTCGAGGGACACTAAGCGGAACAACGTACGGGTAAGCTGTAGTGGCTCGTCGTGTATTTCTACCATGCACCGCTCGGGGTGGAATGTGGAATCAAGCGGACAACCTCAGTTAAGCACTTGCCATGAAAATATTTGTAAATTAGACTCAAGTCACCAATCTGCCTTCGATGTTCCGAGCTTTCCAGGTTGTTTGTCCGATCATGGTCACCGATCATTCATTCATTCAAAGAAGAGCCTTCTTTGAATGAAATCTAGCAATCTCAGGGTATGTTTCGGTGGTCGAATTTGCGCTTTATAGAGCATCAAAAGTTGTTGGGTGTATAGAGGTTCTTACTCCAAGCTTTTGCGAGGCTGCCTTAGCAATGGCCGCAACGTGACTATGCCAAGACATATGACTATCCAAATTTATGTCCAATAAATGAATTGATGAAGCCAAGGCAATCGAGTGTCCCGCCATGACTATATCCGGTTCTTTAAAATTAACTTTTTTAGAAAAACTGCCGCTTGGGTTTTTTTAGCGGTAAATTCTACTTGGTTACTGTCACCCCAAGACACAATTTCTTCCAGGTTATTGTTGAGATGTGACAGCTTTTGCTGCCTATAGAGCCTAGAGAGCATCCGAAATAAAAGTTGAAATAAGTGTGCTGTCATCAGCGAAGCTATTTATAGGATTTTTGGTTTTTTCCAGAAGACCGTTAATGTATGGTAAAAAGAGGGTGGGCGACAATATAGAACCTTAAGGGACTCCGGCGTTGATGTTAAAAATGTGTCTGAGAGAAATCCGTCCATCGCCACCCGCAGAGAACGGTCTTTAAGAAAGCTTAATAGCCATGAACAAAATTGAACCGGCATTCCGTATGCTCTCACTTTAAGTTAGGAGCCCCTCATGCCATACTCGATCAATGGCCTTGGAAATATGCGACCGCCCAGGACTCCCCATGATATCTATTCTCTATTCATGGTAGTACTTGAAGGCATTTGGACATTACTTGGTACTTTCTATTAAAAAACCTGGAGAAAAGTCAGCTTAAAAACTGCTCATATGAAATAAAAGTTAAAACTTCTTCTATCTTATGAAAGACAATCAACATTTTACCTAATTTTTATTAAAAGATAGAAGAAAATGATCTAATTCTACCATTTTATAACGTTGTTTTATCTAAAAACTAACCTGAACTCATGTTAGGCTGCTAGCCGCCATATTGAATTTCAGGGAATCATATCATACATACATCGCCATTTTATAAACAAATATCAACTTGTGGTATGGCATTAAAAAGGGAATTTAATGCTATATTCAAAAATATAAAAAAATATACAGGGTGTCATTTAAGACACGCGACTTAACCTCACGTTGCGTTAAACTGGAAATTAAAGTTCCTATATTGAACGTTAAGGAAGTGCCCAACAAGCATATTGAGTAATGTAGACCAGAGCGGGAGGAAAATAATCCTAAATTGGCAAATATTTGCTTATTTTTGCCTTAAATGTTTTCATAAAAGTCACAAAAGATTCGAGCTCTAAAATCTAAGTCAAAATTTGGATATCTACAACTTAAATAATTTTTTATAGGTAAATCTACTTTTAGTTTAATTTACCTAGTTAAAAATTACAAATAAATTACCTCTTTGAGACACAACAATATTTAATCCTAATAAGGAATATAATTAAGTCATAATTTACTTAATTGTTACTTAATATATGTATTCATAATTAAGGAATTTCTTAGCTATTACGCTAGGTAAACATTACCTATTTATTGCCTAAAAAAAGTCCAAATAATTTACTGACCATGTAGTTTTAGAAACAAGTAATATTTTGGATAATTTTGCCATATAAATTGTTCCCAAAGTTATAGACCTTTTGTGGTTAAAAATTGAGCTACTTCATAACTTTCTGATTAATCTCAAAGACTAACATTGCTTGTACAGTTAATAATAAAGGGAAAAATAACTTAAAGGTTAGAAATATAAAAACGGCCATACTTAATAATTATTAGTTTTTCTGTTTATCGACAACTATAAAAAAACAATAATTAAAATTTTAAGAATTACATAAGGTGAGTGGAAAATCCATTAGACTACGATATCTTTCGTCAACAAAAGATTTTTTAAAACTTTAGGTACATATAATGTTTATAATGAAGATAGGTACTCTGTTTTTAGGTTAATGGTAAAAATATTTAAAATTATCGTAATTATACATAGAAAAACGCATATTTTAAGGGCGCGTTTTGTTTTTCGAAGTATTATCACCATAATTCACAAACACATTTTTTTCTCATCCAAATTTCGGTCCAGAAAAATAATAAAACTTAATTATATCACTTTATTGTTGAAGCTATAAGAAGCGGCCGTTCCAAATATCTACTTAAGTCGAACTCCATTTTATAATTTATTTTGTTCTGTTGGAAGTGTCGGCATAGGTTGTTGTCTTTTCTTTCTAACGCCAGATATAATATGTTTTCTCTGTATTTTTGTCTAGTGTCTTATTGCTCCTATTTAGGTTATATTTAGGTCAAAAGGTTGGTCTGATTTTCCACATTTAGACGTTAAATAGGTCTATATTTATTTCACTTCGTTTCAACTTATTGGACAGAAAAACCCTATCAACCTATTTTCGACCTTCAAATTACTCTAGTTTCTTTCCCCACATTGTGCAATAGGAAAACAAATGTAGGTAAATTATCCCTATATATAATTGGTCATCCAAAATATTCGACCCGTTTAGAGGTCGAATAAAGGTAAATTTAACATAAAATGTTTGTTGGGTGGTGTTCTGTCCAACGATTTCATTGTCAGCCGGTATAATAATATAAAGCCATTTTGAATTTTACAGTGATTTTTTATTGAACAGTCAAAATACTAAAGACTCTTGTGGTAGGTACTAGGGGGGTCGGGGGGGGGGGGGGGGGGGAAAGGTCCGAGGGTCCTCCCCCGGAAAATTTTTAAATTAAAAACTGGCTTTAGATTTGTTAGTTTTTAAAGCTTTGTCACACTATTTTTACAACAATTTAATTGCTAACAATTTACCCTAAAACAATAGTTTTTAATGACTTGAGTTATTAATTAAACTACGTAAATTATTTATCGTTTACACACAACTCAAAAGTGTGCCTAATTTTCATTTATGTGTGCTCACCCCATTTGTTTATGATAAAAGGAAAAATCAAGTAAATATAATACAAAAAAGGACTTTTATTTTTACTTTTACTCAATGTCATCATACACAAGTTATTTTTACACAAAATAAAGTCTTCCCTTCTGCCTTGAACTAAAGTTATCAATAACTTTGGAAATGTTTACTTCAACACTCCTTTCAATGGCCAAAAGATCTAACAACCTCTCCTGGCCAATCGTGTTTCTGGTGTATGTTTTTAACCGCCGTAAGCTCGAAAAAGACCTCTCACAGGATGCCGAGTTCATTGGAATCGTAAAAAACAAACGAAAAAAGTTCAAAAAGCATAGGTAACACACTTTTTAAAGACTTATGTACAAAAACGTCAGCTCTTTCTTGAACAGTTTTGTTTCTTGATTCTTCCATTTTGTAAAAACATCTCAGTTCAGACAGAAGAAGTTAATTGCTAAAATTGTAATACTTACACACATACTGTACACTGGCTGTGTCCACATCAGTTCCACCTAAAACTTTGCTTGAGTGGTTAGGTACATCCGGGTTGTTTTCTTGAAGCCTGGTCTTTATCTCCTCGTTTAGGATATTAATAACTGGCCAAAGTATTGAAACTTTGTAATACTGCGCTACAGATTCAAATGGAGCTTTACACTCCCAATTTTTGAGGGAATCTTGCCCTTTCAGCTTGGCGCCTCTCAAACCGCACTTGTAAGCGATTTCTGTGCAGTAATTGAACAAGTTTGTGAAAAACTCATCTATTCTGAAGGATTGCAGTACTTCAAGTGTGCTGTTTTTTACAAATTTCAAAACACATGCTATCTTTCTGTGCTAAACTAAGCATGATTAATGTAGAATCGATAAAGGTAAAGAAATTCCCTGTTGTAGACTTGTATTCTTCAATGTTAGGTATTTGTAAATTATTGAGACTTACTGAGCTCGACACCTCTGTGGTGGCAACTGCCACCCCCGAATTACGCCTATTGCTATTATGTTTAGCTTTTAGGTGTTCAGGTTAACTTATTTGAATGATCTACCTAGTAATAATGATGAATATTGAATCACTCAAAACAAATTTAATTAAAAATCACATAAAACAAATAAAGTCACTACCGAGCTTTGAAAATTACTTATATTCCTTACAACATTAAATTAATAGTATAAAAATATTCACAAGAAATTTGGATCTTTAAATGCTTTTTTAAAATTATATTAAAGTATGTACTAACTAAAAATATGTTCTTTATTCCACGATATGTTCGTAGGAAATGTCAATTCAATTGTCGGTTTCTTAGTAATCCTTAGGGTTGCTATGAAGGAGAGTAAAAGACGTTGGCATATATACATATTTCTTATAATACACAATATTTCTGTATGACGTGTTGTCTTTAGTAGTAAAAACTCTTTGCTCTATACCATACTATTTGTAATCCTCAAAATAATAAATAAAATGCAACTTACAGAAGATTAAATGTAGAGTATAAAAATATGTATGACATATTACAAATTCTCAGGATAGTAGAAAGTTGTCTCGGCAACCATTTAATATGTTTAAGTATTTTTTTTAAATATAAAAACATAATAATAGGCTTGTTACAATCAGCAGTTCGGGACTAGTTTTCAATCAGAAATAGAATCTACCAGATGAATATTGCATGTAGACCCCAGGATGCCTTGTTAAATACTACAACTGGTTGATTGTATTTGACAGTTTGAAACTGTTAGAGAGTTTAGCGTCCGTCGTGGAATATAAATATAGAAAAGGTTTCAGTGAATAGGACAAAAGAAAATCCGTCCAAATCACTTAACCCTTTTCTATAATAATATACCTTGCCTCCGGTCCTCTACTGATCTACTGAGGAGTCATCGGCACTGCATGTCTTTGCAGTGAAACGTCAAGGCTTAACGGAAAAGTGCATGAAGCCGAAATATAAGGATTTCATTTTTCCCACGCAGTCACCATTTCAATAAAAAAAAAATGCCAACATTTTTTATCTACTTGACCATTGACCATTGACGCAACATGAACACAAATGATATCACATAAAAATCTAAAGTGTGTTTATGTAAAATCTAGTATTCTTTCTTGTTTGTTCGCGAACATGTTAATAACTCTTGTATTAAAATTTTCGACGGTATTGAGAAAAGAATTCCGCTAATAGCATTCCCAATGCACTAAGCCATTTTTCTTTTATTGCCTTTGTTATTTTCAAATCTAGACGAGATCTTTCCAGTTCCTTTATACAACTCGTTTACTATTTTATTCACTGCCTTTAAATCAAACTACCTCATTTTCACTTTTCAGACAAGTTGAAACTCGAAATGCTCGAAATACGAAGACCTCGCGTTCGCAGACAGCCCTCTCAAGCTACAATTAAACAACTGAATTAAATAGCTGACGCGTCTAGCCAACCGATCAGTGGCCCGAAATTCCATCTAAAATCTGCATCGCCGCGTGCGATTTCGTGACCTGATTTAACCTTTCTATATGGTATTATAGGACTGGAGACAGACCAACGCCGATTATAGTCTGGGCATACTTTTATAGAAACATGTGTCCGAAGATCGGAAGATTATATTTCGCCAGCTTCTTCAATTGACTATTGCTAGGATGGTGAGTGAGAGCTTATATTTATACATGACATAATAATATTTATTATAGAAAATGTATGTATTTTTAAATATTAAATTATATATGAAACTTCTTAAGGGACTGATTTATTATAGTTAACCCTGTGGACTCTTAAGACGAGCCGCCACTGTGCCTCCGTTATATCGCAGCTTCTTTTGGACGGACTATTGTCGATATGGAGTGTTTCTTATGAAACTGTGAAAATTTTGAGCGCTTTCCTACAATTGTGTTGGACACTAATGTTATACACACTTTATAATGTAAATAGAGGTTAATTCAGGTTAGTGTTAGTGTAAGTTTTTGAAAGTCAGACGGCTAAGCTAACCTCAACTAATCAAGCCGCCATGGCGCTGGCATGGTGGCGATTTTAGAACTAATGGTGTATATTCAGAATAAATTATGGGACGCAACTGCGGTTTTCATAAAATCCTTGTTTAAACTCACCCAAGCTAGGAGGCAGCTTAATTCAATAATAAAAAGGATTTGTTATTTTGAGAGTGACAAATGTATCGTCATCCACCCTCTATTCACACCGGTTAGAGGCCGGATGAAATCGGATATTTCATGGGGAGGGGGAGAAGTTACACACTCCTTAGTGGGTAGGCTACAACTGACAACTTAAGGTTGTACGAAACCAAGAATTGATAGCTCTTAGGAGGGTGCAGGCCGGGATGATTGTCGTAAGTATGGACCATGGTTCGGAGCCCACGCTACGCTGTAGGTTCACATATAGCCACGCTGGCTGGCTGGATAAGAGACCATCGCAACCTAGTACAACTGATAGAACCAGTAACGTAGAAATTTGAAATTAATTTTATTCAGTTTTTTTTTTAAGTTAACTTTGGCTATTCAGCCATGCAATCAGTCACTTTATTGTCCAATTAATATTATTACATTTCATATTTTACAAACGTCCATGTCAGAGCCGGGATTCGAACCTGAGATCTTTAGATTGCCGGGCGAAATCGCTCCCACTCGACCACCATAGTAATAAAAGTCACTTAGTTGACGCGGGGTTTGCAGTTAACTTTAGGCAAGGCAAGTACTATTTAAATATTTTGTTAAGGGCCTAATCTGTTCAGCAAGGAATTTATCCGCGACTGCAACATACCTCAATCCTTGAATCGGTGAATGATTGCGTCACGCGATATACCTATTGCGATTTTGCGTTTTCTCAAAGACAAAGACGATTCACATCACACTTTGCATGGTTTAGCGCAGGAAAAGTGTGATCGTTCGCCCGTAAAGCCTGCGCAAATTGAGTTTTGACTTGGTATACGCCAAACTGCAATAGGTGAAGTAGCTAAATTCGTGAAGTGAACATTCACCGATTCGAGGATAGAGATCCTGAGCTGGACAGATTAGCGAGATCACAACGTGCTGCAAAATACACTCTAAACACCGATTTCACCCTGCTAACGTTCGAAACTGGGTCAAGGGCCCGGCCGATGGAATTCGGCGAATTTTTTATTTTTTTTTTATTTTACTTTTTTACGGTTCGTCGGCGTATCTGAGGCCATCTTGAACCGGTCATCGACCGTACGGTTTTTAATCGTGCGGTCTACCGACTGGGGAGTGTGAAACGGCACCTTCATCCTACGAGATATCCGACCTCATCCGGCCTGTCCGGCGTGAATAGGATGGTTTTGATGTCGATTTATTTTACTCTCTTCCCTAAGACAAGAGCACGCGATGTTTCCCAAGCGGTCACCCATCCAAGTACTAACCGCGCTCGACACCGCTTAACTTCGGTGATCTGACGGGAACGTTTCCTTTCCTTTTTAAGCTCTTTATTTCCTATAAATTACATTTCTAAACTATAACTAATATCTCAACTTAAGCCTGGTGCTTTATGTGTCGCTAGGCCCTTGCCCATTCGGCGAATTGATATACTTTAGTTAATGGCTAGATATTTCGTATATTATACCTAGATATTTTGTTTAGTAGGTACGCACGTATTATTATTATTTTAATAAATAAAATTATAAAACAATAATCTAAATTTTTGCGTTTGGGAAAAATTCGACAGCCACGCGGTGAAGCGTAGAGAATAGAACACGATTATACATAATAGGCAGTTTGCGAAGATGCAATCATTTTGACGCTTAACATAGACGTATACGTTAACTTAGCCGTTATTTAACAGCTCCCGAAAAAGTGTTTGCGGAAACGTTCGAGACGACCCGCTTGCCGTTAACGCAACGTATGTGATTCGAGGTATAACATAACCTATTAATTATTGTTGTTACAATATTTTGATTCCTTCATTTTGCTAGTTTGATATATTTTTTTATTGATTTGAAAATAACCACCAAGTTAATGTACCTAGTACAATGAATGAGGACTTCGCAGCTCTGGAATCTTCAGAGTCTGATAGCGACTTGGAGGAGGCTCTGTTGCTAGAAGTGTTAAATCAACCTAACGTAAACAGAGCTGAGCTTTATGGGACTTTTAATTTGAACAATCTATCTGAAACAGAGTGTAAATTGTATTTTCGTTTCGAAAAAAACGATATTCCCAGACTGGTGCGTGCACTCAGACTTCCAGATGAGTTTAGGCATGAAAGTGGACATAAATCTTCTGGTCAAGAAGGACTGTGCAGAAGGGTCAACATAGGGGTTATTTGCGATTATCTCTGTAAGCAGGATTTGGTCGTCTTCATCACTGAATCGTACCCTGTTCCGTTTGAAATTTGTCAATACACTTGACTTACTTGCCGTATTCATTTTTCAGTAGAACATTAATTTGTAAGTAGATACAAACTCGACGGCGCAGAGCGAAAACGAAAACAACTCGAGAACTCGATGAAAATTAAATGTCAGCAAATGAATTCCTTTTCTAAAAAGAAAAGGATGGAATAAATTCAACAGTTCTACGCATGCGTTTCGCTATCGTTACCACTATGTCTATCGTCCGTAAGCTAACGGGGGGTACGGTAGCAATATACGCTAAATGACATTTCAAATGTCATACTTGTCAATTAGCGGTTACCGGTGATACTTTTTGAGGGTTTCGCAAACTGCCTATTATATAAGTAAGATAGCAAGATAAATAAACATCTTAAAAATATATTTTATACAGGTCGTATGTAATGTGTCTTCGGTTTCGACTAAAGCATCAGACACTTGCAAACTACATACATGCGTTCTTTAAAGCATACTTTAAAATTTCAAATGAGTTAGTGGAATACCAGATGAATAATAAAAATTAAGAAAAAGCAGATATACGAGCCATATTCGATCCGATAACCTTCAGTTTATTACACCAACGCTCTAACCGATTGAGCCATCATAAATATATCGGTTTAGTCGCTTATCGAGATCTGCTTTTTGCTTACTTTTCTGAACTGTCATTCTTTGTCTGATGCCACTAACATATTGGATATTTTAAAATTACTACAGACAACATATCCTTCTACGTATACTTTAAACATAGAGCAAACTCCATTTTCTTCATTTTTTCTACCAACTAAGCTCTATGTTTATTCACAAGATCTGACTCTCAAATAGCATATTCAGACATAGCTTCGACAACACCTTTGAGTTGAAATCTCACTGCCTTTACGCTGTTGATGCGCCTCTCCCATCTCGTTTCAGACCAGTTTTTTACGCCTCTGTCAACATGCTTGTGCAAAATGCACCATCTATGTATTGATGATCCAAATTTGCGGTAAACATTATTGAATATACCAAAAACATAATCTGCTTGGCGATTCGCGGATGCCATGTAACGCATGACACTAAATTTAAGCTGTGAGATGTGCAGGGGGTGTAAAATGCTCCAATTCAGTAGTAGCCAACATTCGTCAAATTTTTCCCCGCAGAAGATGATACTTTCGCGAATTCTAAGAAGCGTTCTTCGACTCAAACATTTTTAGTTTCCATATCTCGAAGTACAATCGATAATTGTTCTTGGCGACTCGAGTCAGGCATGCAATCAAGAATTAAAGCAAAATATCTGGAGGAAGAAACTTTTCAGCAAATTTCATCGGGAACAGTGGTTGCTAATAAATCTATAAATTCGTTCTGCTTGTCCTTCCCTAAATAATGATCGTGTATCTCTTGAGATGGGATTTTGTTTAGGTGTCCTTCCAAAATGGGGTCGAAACGTGCAATCATCTCCACAAGCCCTAAAAAATTGCCATTGCTCGGAGCAAATAACTTATCATTTTGACCTCGGAGGACGCGAGGTCTTTCTTAGCGCGAGGCCCTGGACACCTAGTTTTGCGACCCCTAAAAGCACTACTGCGTCAGAATTCTGCAAGTAGCGTAACCGTGTTAAACGTTCTATCGTGTGTGTATAAAGTCTGGAAACGGCTTAATAACATCACAATTTATTGGCCGATTTAAACCAAATTTGGTACAGTGGTGTAAAAGGATCTGACGCACCGAATGACGATATTGGCGTTGTTGCCAGCTTTTTAGTTTGTCTGGAATTCGAACGAATTTTATATTTTACTATAACACCCTGTATATTTTTTCATTTATAGTTTTCATTGACTGTTTTTACTTTAAATGTGTTACTCTCTTGGTATAATATACTTTGTTCCTAATATCAGTAGTTTTCGAAATAACGAGTACCTACAATTTAGAAAAAATATATTTTTTATATTAAATGTTTAAACTATTTCCCTGTACAGCTTGACAGTGTGCTAATTGAAAATAAAATTTTCAATTGTGTTGTAAATCATTTCTGGCGTTATTAATTCAAATTCGTCCAAAATTCGACGCTGCAAATCGGCCAAATCTTGAGGTTTTGTGGTATAAACTCTGTCCTTCAAGTGCCCCCATAAAAAGTAGTCGTTAGGCGACAAATCAGGGGACCAAGATGGCCACTCGATTGTACCCCTCTACCGATCCACCTAATCGGAAAAATGTTGTTCAAAAATTCGCGCACGTTTCGACCAAAATGGAGAGGAGCTCCGTCCTGTTGGAGGAATGTATATAATAATTTGGACCCATCACATTTATTTCGTATAGTAGGCACTATGTGCGTTTCCAAGAGCTCAAGGTAAAGTTGTGATGTCAAATTTCCATCAATAAAAAATAGACCGATCTTGTAGCCACCCAGATTCAAATTTCGAGGGCATTGTGTATGACCTTCTCTTATCCAGTGGAGATTTTCATTTGCCCAAAACCTACAGTTGTGTCTATTGACTTTACCATTTAACATAAATGTTGCTTCGTCCGAAAATACAATAAATTTGAAAAACTGGTTATTTTGGTCAAACCTTGACATCATAGTATCACAAAATTCAACTCTTCGCTCATAATCATCTTCTGATAACTCTTGAACTACATGTATTTTGAAAGGGAGATTTTTATTAAATCCGATTAAAACATTATGGACGGATTTAAAGCAAACGTCACTTACTTGAGAAATTATTTTTAATCAAGAAACAGGGGTTTCAACAACATGTTGTAAAATTTTTAAACTTTTCTCTTCATCTACTACTTCTGGTCGTCCTGATCGTCGCCTATCTCTACAATTTCCAGTTTCTTCGAACCGTCGGACAGTTTTTAGAACAGTTGCTTTTGAAATTGGATTTCGGTTTGGAAATGCGTCGTTAAATAGATTTTTAACCTCTTTGTAAGACCTGACTCTATCGCCATATCCTCTCATCATAAGAATTGTAATTCTTTCACTACCAGTTAAAGACATTTTTGCATGTAAAAATTACAGCTTTTGTGACTTTACATCAAAAATGAACTGGTGTTTTATTTATTAATAAGTAAAACACAATTTGTTGATATTTTCAAAACACGTCGTTCTTTCGAAAACTACTGATATTAGGAACAAAGTATGTTAAACCTAAAGTGTAACAAGTTTAAAGTAAAAACTATAAATGAAAAAATTTACAGGGTGTTACATTTAAAAATATAAAATTCGTTCGAATTCCGGACAAACTAAATAGCTGGCAACAACGCAAATATCGTCATTCGGTGCGTCAGATCCTCTTACACAACTGTACCAAGTTTGGTTCATATCGGCCAATAAATTGTGATGTTATTGCGCCGCTTCCAGACTTTATACACACACTGTATAAATTTGCACGTTGTGGAGCCTTAAGGGATGCTGTTAGCTACGCAATATGAATATAATGTATATTAAGTTGCCTATTATAATAAAATTATTAAAGGTACATCGTGCTAGTTCATTGACCCGATATCTTTCGATTGCCGAGTTGATTGGTTAGATTTCTCGCTACGTATGTCAAATTTAACTGCTAACTACAAACGTTAGGCGCTGAAAATTTCGGTGGCTTAATATCTCTCTAATATTGCGTAAAATACAATCTAATTTGTATACATTACATCAAAATGAATCTTCATTACCGAATTATCGTGTTCATTCAACAAGCAAAAACAAGTCGGCACACCTAACCTGAACGAAGTAACTTCCCCGTACATTAACGAATAATATAAAATAAATGTAGCAAAACGGCAAATTCGTCTCGTGTAAGTCGACCTTGTTATCTCTCGAGCAATTTACCATTTCTGTATTCTGATTATGCCTCTATATAATGACTACACCATTGTTAGGGGCGGCCATTTTAATTTCTAGTAAAAACAACATGGCGCCCTCGCGAGGCAATTAAAACAGATGATAGGCGATAATAGCGTTAATTAATTCTCCTTTCTCTGTCGGGAGCTAATGTGCAAATTAAACTGTTACACAGACCGGGGCTCGTTCACAATTACCATTCTCCTGACGCTGCTCTTTAATACCGGATCAGTGACGCGGATGGAGCCGTTATCGCGGGCAAATTGCCTGAAATTTTAAAATTCAATTTCAAGTTAAAATTGCTTTATTTTATCGTTAAAAAGGTGTCATAGAAAAAGGAGAGGCAATGTTTTCTTTGTATTTCGCTAATTAAGAAGGAGGAAGAAGATATTCTGTAGTTGGATTATTTGCGACCGCTTGCACCAAAAATAGCAATTCTTCCAAATCATATTCATTTACTTCAAAAAAATAAGAAAAAAAAAGGTTACGTTTCTGCTGTACAGGGTATCAAAACTTTAATTTTTTTTTTGTTTTTCTCCTATTTTTTTCGAGTTAATTATTTAAGATTTGGAACACTTATTAGTTTTTGGAATCTCTACAACAAAATGTCTAAATTGTTAGAGGCTGTATACAGAGTGTCACAGTTTTTGGAGTACCAACAATTTCACTCTTCTGAACTTTTTTTTTGTGATACTCTGTATAAATACTGATATGATATTTTGAGTCCCCGTTCTTTTTTAACATTTTTTTTTGATTGCCCACATTTATGATCGTATCTGTCACCAATACAAGTTTTTTTTAGTCAAAATATCGGTTAAAAGATACCTACAAGTTTAGAGCAGGTTCCTCTTGATGCCTCTTTATTTTTCTAGTCAAAAACCCAAGTCAAATAAAGCCTATATGGTTTCTCGAGATAAAATGATACTATTTAAAGCCTGTTCAGACATATAAGAAAGTTACACTAAACTGCAAATCCGGAAGACGTAATTTCATTAATCAAGTAATAGTTTGGTGATTTCAAACCGTTTTTTACCTGATTGAAAATGAGAGGGTTAATCCCATAAAACAAATTATGTTCTAAAGACTGTATATATAGCCACTCTAGTTAGTTTGAAGCTTAGTAATTATTCTTACTTCGTGTGTAATACAGCGTTTGTTTAATCGTGTGCGAGTCATGAAAAATATGTGCGAGCCCAATGTATCTCAGGAGATAACCCCGTCGAAAAGCAGAAAACACTTTTCTGTGCAGGAAACTAAGGAAGTTATAAACAATGTTTATTCAACTATCATTGAACGTGCGGTCAGCAAGCAAGCAGCGTTAGAAGAAACGGCCACATTAACAAAAATTCCAACATCAACTGTATGGAAAATTGTGAATAATCCCATTTTAGCGAGGAAAAAAAGAACCGATACTGGCATTTTCTCGAAGGTAGATGGAAGTGGTCAAGATATAATACGGCGTAAAATTTACAAGTTATAGGTACGAGGAACAAAGCGTGCCTACATTAGATAATTTAATTAAGAGGCTTGAAAAGGATGAAACCGGCGTTAAATGTGGCAGAACAACGTTATGGAAGTGTTGGGGAAATGATTTTAAAATCAATACTACTCTTTGTCTAGATAAAATAAATGCTTTTCAAATATTCCATTAGGAACACAATTCTTCAACGGTCAGAGAAACAGCGAAACAAAATGCATTTAATGTTTTCAGAACAAATAATATTGTCGCCCAGACAAGCTGCAAATATTATACTAAAACAGCGGCCTGTCGCTACGGTTAATTTAGCAAGAAATTGTTCTCAACACATTTCAGTGGTAAAAAGTCTATTTCTGAAGATTGTAAAAACGTGTATGTGCTTTGTCGCTGGGAGATTAAGCTCACCGCAGTACACAAAACGGAAAAATTAACCATTGGTCCAGAGAAAACATGACGGAACAGTAAATAGCCAATTAGAGCACAACGCGCGAAATATGTTGCCTTGTGATTGGCCGGACTGACAGCTGAGCGTGATATTCTAACGACGAGAGCACACTTACGTTCTCTCGAGAACCACTGCGGGTTAAACTAGTGAAAGGTCATCACGTACGTCAAAATTATTGTGGGTCATCGTTCGTTGGACATGACAAAAAATTGCATTCGCTGAAATAAAAGGACCAAGTAATTGTAGTAATGTTATAAAAAGTTAGTAATGTTATAAGTTAGTAGTTATAATCGTGTATTAACAAGTTATTGTGTAAATAAGTGCCAAATTGGATAAATAAACGCCAAATTAAATGGGATCTAACTGTCTAATTTACCTAACCAATATATAAAACGAACCATGCAGTAAAATAACCTAGCTCGAGGAATATACAAAGCCTCACCGTTTAATGTTGGGAGTTAAAAATAAAACTTGATTCCCACAGGAAGTGTATTCAACACATGGGCTTTAGATTTAAAAAAAAATAACAAAAGACAAGTTTGAATGGAATCCAGTAGAATTCGGGAATGGCGATCCGAATATCTACAAAAAATTAGAATTTACAGAGATCAGCAAAGGCCGATTATTTACTTAAATGAAACCTGGTTTGACACATATGATACCCCGAAAAGGGTTGGGTTAACTCAAGCAGCAAGTGTACAAGCGCGCCATCAAAAAGAGGTAAACGAATTACCATTCTGAATGCTGGATCTAAGAACGTTTGGATTCCAAATAGACTTCCTCTGTCTGCAAAAAACATTAAAGATTCTTCTCTGGGTTATCATGAGGACAACAGTGCTGATTTATTTGAAGATTGGTTTAAAAACAAGCTAATTCCAAATATACCTCCGAATAGCGTAATTGTAATGGACAATGCAAGCTACCATAGTAGGCAGTTGACCAAGACTCCCTTTTTAAATGACACAAAAGCAACAATTTAAAACTACATGTATGATAATGACATTAATTTTCAGAAAGATTACACCAAAAGGCAATTAATTGAGATTTTACAAAGTTTAAAACTACAAAAGGAATACTTCTGTGATAATTATGCAAAAAATCTAGGGCATACATTTTTAAGGCTTCCACCATACCATCGTATATTTAACCCCATCGAACATGTTTGGCACCAACTGAAATCTGCCATTCGTCGTAACAATATTTGCCCTACTATTAACTTCAGTGTACTTGAGCTTATAGAAACTAGAGTTTTTAACATTCTTTCAGTCCTTTCACAAAGTTGGACAAATTCTGTTACACATGTTAAAAAAGTTGAAAAATCCTATATCCATATAAACAATATAGCACAAATAATAATTAGAACAGATGATGATAGCGATAGTGATTTAAACATAAACAAAATATTATTTAATGTCTTACTTATTTTTATTACAAACCATGATTAAATTCTAAGCCAAACACGAACCTGTTCGGCCACATTTCAATTTTATAGCTGGCCCGGGTCTTCCCTAATAGGGATCAGTTAGTCACTTTCTTATATCTTTTAACAGGCTTTACCTACTAACTGACTGATATAAAATTTTATTTAAAGTGATTTGATATGAAGTTGTTTCTAATGTTTGTTAATCAGGGATTATTTGGGGATTATTTTCGTAACCTCGAAGGGGTATCGAAGATCGTAGGCCTTGAATCACTCTGTATACTCTTCATCAAAATACCTTTTATTATACAATTCTATACCTCATTTGATATAATTTAAGACATCTTTAACTTATAAATATCAATTTTATTATCTACATGCCATATAGCTTCTATAATAAATTCCTTTCCCTAATGTGACGTCACGATGTTAATATGACGGCCTGCTCATGGAGACGGCAGTGATTTGATACAACCGATGTCCAAGCATCCAAAATAAAAGATGAAACAAGGGTGTATACATAGCCTTTTTAGTTTTTTCCAAAATATCGTCAATGTATAGCAAAAAGAGGGTGGGCGACAATATAGAACCTTGAGGGACTCTGGCATTGATGCTTAGTCTGTCTCTCGCAGAGAACGGGCTTTAAGAAAGCTTGACAGCGATGAACGAAACTGAACCGGTATTCCGTGAAACTACAACCTAAATCATGTCTAACAAAGACTACCTTTTTTTTTTGCAAAAAACGTTTAAGTTTTTTAATTTGACATAAAAAAAAGTATAAAAATCAATGAGAAAAAAAATTTGCCACATTTTAACTCCGACCTCCCCTATTCTTGACGCTACTTGTAAATTGTCGACGTTTTAACGACCACAGTTCGATTTTGCGTGTAAAGCTTACTAGAATATCTAAATTTGAAATTTGTATCTTTACGAGCTTGGGGTTGGGGGGACATACGACAAAATGTTACATGACCTTCTGACCCTATTTTGATCCAATCTACTCGATCCCTAATTATTGCCCATATTTTTAAGGAAACCCAGTAAACGAGACAATCCGTGTAAAACAGCTCTAGGAAAGAATAGATTCACACTATGACACTCACAGATCATAGAATACAAAAATTCAGACACTACACTGACTACACTGGTCCACCGACACTACGCGCGCGCCAAATTAAATCGGTTTATTATTGCTGTGTAGTACTAGTAGTATCTCATTTTAAAGTACTTAGAAAAACATTAAACATTTTATAACAATTAATTTTTTTTTTTAAATGTACATTTGATTTTGAGAAAAAACCATGATCTTCAAGTCGATTTTCTTGAACTCATTCCTCCTTTTGATTTTTATTCTCAACTTATCCATAAAGATAAGTACCTACAATAACAAATCTTGCTGGAAATATTTCCTTATAGCTTTGTTATACTTGCCATGAGCGAAATACGAAATCGATTTCTGCTTGTTAAAAATTCAAAAGCCGATTATCTCCATTCGCTTAATTTTGACTTTTGTAAACAAGGAGTTGAAAAATAATTCCCCATTATTGAGCTAACAAAGGGGAATAATTCTTATCTGTGTGTCAGTCAAGAGTATAAAAGCGTGGATTATAATGCATCAATTGTTAAGATACAACAAACAAAATTGATCTAAATGTGCGATCTAAACATGATCGTCCCCTAAGTGAGGGTAGCTAACGTTCAATTATTGTCCTTATCGCCCCTTTTGACGCCCGTATCTGAGGCCCGCCTTTTCATTTAGGCTTGTATACTGTATAATACGTACTACGTGTCGCTGACTAACAAAGTGTTTGGTTTACGTTTATAACCAAGTGTATTATAGTATAGGTATAGGTTAAGACAAAATTGCTAAATTGAACTGAAGAATTGCTAGTTCATGACAATTAGATAGGTACTAGAAAATTACCCAACAGGTTGAGTTTTTTTTAGCCTTTTTACCAGTTCTATTTAAGCAATATTGCTAAAAACTCTTTTAACATCTATTTATAAAAAAAATTGTGCAATTTGTAACCTTTAGTTTTAGAGCAGGTATAGGTCACGTGCTGCCAAAATCTCTTCAAAATATCAATTTACACTACTTTTGTCGATTATGAGAAAGCCTTCGACAGGGTTCAATACAGAATATAGTATAAGTATCATGGGAGTGGATGGCACAGACGCGTAGTAATAGAAAACTTATAATGGCATCAGAAAGCAGCAATAAGGTTAAAAGGAAAACTCACACACAAAAAATGGGAATAGAAATCAATTGAGAGTATATTAATACAATTCGTTATGCTGATGATAGCGTCATCCTAAGTGATAAACTACAAGTCCTACAAAACCTATTTAAATTCACTACCACGCGAAAACCACGCATAGTCACACGAAAACTGCAAAAAGCAGCAAACGAATAAACTGGAAACTTCATCTAAACCCCGATAAAACCCAAATTATTTAGTTTGCTCGTAGAAGGCAGCCACCCTTCGACGTTATCAACCTGGATGAACGCGACGTTCCCTGGCGCGACACAGTGAAATACCTCGATATCACCCTAGACAAAACCCTCCATTGGCGTCCCCATATCCAGAACACCGCCAACAAAGTCAGGCTCTTCTATAGCCAATTGTACCCACTACTCAATTGGCGCAGTACCCTCAGTCACAAAAACAAACTCCTTCTCATCAAGTCAATCATCCGCCCCATCCTCACATATGGTTCAGCAGCTTGGGGATACGCTGCCCCAACTAAACTCAACCGTCTCCAATCTCTTGAAAATCGTTACATTCGTACATCCATGGGCATTCTATGGTTCATCCGTAACGTAGATCTACACCGAGATATCAAACATACCCCCTTCACCCAATATCTCCATGAAAGAGGAACTAAAATCCTCACCACCACCCTTACCCATCCCAACCCGCGCATCAGACAAGCCTCCAACTATGACATAGGTGCCCCGCACCGAGACAAATGCCCCCGACACTAACTCCTTTAGGTGGTAGGGACATACCCGGCTTGGTGTTCAGTCGACAGCCGTATCTCAACGCTTCACTACAAATCGTTGGAGAAAAAATAGATATGGGGAGCTTAGCTCAGCACGGATGCTATATTATGGAGGATCTGGATCCAGATAAAGAAAGAAAAAGTAAAACAGAGACAGCCTGAATAACGTTCTAAAAAGTGAAATCATTTTTCTGCAATGATAATCTAAATTTAAAATTGCGCCAGAGAATGGTGAAAACTTATATATGGTCAATATTACTATATGAAGCTGAGATCTGGATACTAGACAATAAGAGCTGCTACTGTTAATCGTCTAGAAGCTTTCCAAATATGGTTACATCGACAATTGCTAAAAATACAGCAATGCAGACCGTTCACTGCCAACTACCGTTAAAGATCTTGTGGGGGTTTTTATGTTGCATCAATTTCATTGAAATTTGGAATTTTAAACTCGGCGAAAGCTTTTGTTGGTCGTGTGCCGTATATATTTCTTTGGGTTTTTTATGAGGCTGCTAGCTATGGCACCTTTAACCGTCTTTGAGACGGTGTTGGACAGTGCCTCTCCACTGTTTTAAGTGCCACTCTAGTAATATTTCGGCTCTCACATAGGGAGCCAGTCTCTAGGTAGCTCGTTGGTTGAGTCTGTTCTGGCCCTTGTATGTGAGTCTGTTATTAGTATGTTCGTCGAAACGTCCGTTCGTCTGTAATAGTTTGTTGTCATTTTTAAAAAATATTTGTTTAATGTCTATATTCTAAAATCATTATGCAATACTCTAATTATAGTATATCGAATCACCTGAAACTTATTTAACTCCACTTTGCTTATGTTGCACCATGATGCATCATAAGTTAAAACCTGCCTGACCAAGTAGAGGTTGACTTCAGCTCTGTTAGTAGTAGTAGTAGCAGACGGAGGGCTTTGACGCCAAGCAAGTAGGCCAGTTTTGACCCCTTTTGCCAACCCCGTTTTAACGTGTGGGTAGTGAGCCAGACGGGACCTACAGTTTAACGTGGATTCCGAACCACAATAATATAACCGACAGATGTTATTCTCGGTGCAGTATTTTTTACAGTCTTGTTATTATTAACGTCTCTTTGCTGACCAGAAACTTTGACGAACCAAAATATTTGGAACTGCTTCAGCAGTCAGCATCACAGCGTTAGGGAATTGTGATTGAAATAGCAGGATTAATATTAATTGCGGCTGGCAGAATAAGCTCTTTATCAATGGTGTGAGGCTTTTAACTTCTGGCTATCTGATATGAAAAAGGATTTTCACTTTTCATATGATTTTAATTTTGATTCGAAGAATTCTTGGAGTTTGCCAACGTACTTCCCACAAAGCGTTTACGAATATCATTTAAAATTATTAGGTTTCATTCTGTCTCCTTCCAAAGTTTTTGAGCAAATGACACACAGGGGCCTTTTCTCTTCATTTACTTCAGTGCTGGTAAACCCAAAATTAAAATATTCTTGAATATATTTTCTTGATTTTATCTTCGAAACCACTCTCGTCTGTGCACTTGTTTATGCTTCACTATCGTCTAATGCTCGCTTACACCCATTCAAATATTTATCCATGATTCTATATAATTCTACGAGCTACTCTAATATCGTTAATTGCAGATAACACTCAAATTATAACATACACATTCACCGCACACAAGAATCAACTCTACTGAGACTGGCTGGAACACACACACACACACACACGCGGAGAGGTGAGCCCATCTGGCGGAAGTCCTTGTGGCCCTGGGCTATTTGCTCAGAGTCTCAATGACTCCTTCCAGACTTCCTTCCACGCCCCCCTGCGGTCCAGTTTCGCAGGGTCTCACCAAAAAAGTACTAAAGGTACTTTTACTCTGGAATCTAAGAGAGGGGTGTATTATTGGTTCTGGGAGGTGTATCGGGGGAGGGCTTTGGTGGGTGGGTGGTGCTGCTTGGCGCACCTAGAGAAGTTGGTGACGGGGACGTTTATGACGATACGGGGCATCGATGCCATAATTGGAAGCTTGTCTGATAAGGGGGTTTGGGTGTTCGGGGGCCGAAGTTAGAATCTTCGTGTTTCTCTCGCGGAGAAACTGGGAAAGGGGTGTGTGTTTGATGTCGCGGTGTAGGTCTACGTTACGGATGAACCATGGGATATTCATGGCGGTGCGAATGTAACGATTTTCAAGGACTTGGGGGCGGTTGATGTGGGAGGGGGCTGCGTGACCCCACGCCACTGAACCGTATGTAAGGGCGGGTCTGATGATGGCTTTGATGAGGTGGATTTTGTTTTTGTGGCTTAGGGTGCTGTGGCGGTTGAGGAGGGAGTATAGAAGAGAGTATGTCATTCTGGCTTTATTGAGGTTGCCTTGGATTTGAGGCTGCCAGCGGAGGGTTTTGTCTAGGGTGATACCGAGGTATTTCACTGAGTCTGACCAGGGAACATCGCGGCCATCCAGGTTGACCGCATCGAAGGGTGGTTGCCTTCTGCGGCCAAACTGGATGGTTGGGGTTTTGTCGGGATTGAGACGAAGTTTCCAATTTACGCAGTAATTGAAAAATTCGTTAGCTGCTGTTTGCAGCTTTCTGGTGACTAGTCGGGGACTCAGTGACCTTAAGATGAAGGCAGTATCATCAGCGTAGAGGGCCAGGGTGCTGTCGGGGACTGGCTGGAGCTGAACGAGATGCAGCATTTATACAGGCCGCGCAGACGTTCTAGAATGTTCGAGGTAAATCGGAACTTCTCGCGAATTCGCGAGAATGTCCGATGTAGTAGACGTAAAACAGGGAGCAATAGAGAGGCATCGAATCTGGTTTTATCAATGAAGCGGACCGGTGTTCCGAATATAAATAAATTTACTTATTTGTGGTAACTTTCAACGTTTGTTAACAAGGTCGTAGTGTAGCTTAAAAGTATTGAAATGTACTTTTCGACACGCCTTGTTGTATGAACGTTCAAAAACTTGAACTTTGATCAAATATATTATTATCTACCTGCTAGGTATGTACCTAACACCATTAGATTGACTCCATTATAGTTGAATACTTTATTTTCGAAAATATGATTAGTTTAGTTAAAAAACAATATTTTTCTTCTTACTACCCCGTATACAACTAGTTTAATTAAGGTTTTTTTTATTGTTCGCTTAAAATCTCAGCGCGTAATCTCAAGGCAATTTAATATGGGGTGTCGACAATGACATTGTTGGCTAAATCGACTCAAAGCAGCGGAGAAAGGCAGTTATCGGCCGGCGGCTAACTGCGAGGGTCGGTTATCCCACTAGGGCCGTAATTGGTATATTAGTTTTGCGGTCGTTATGAAACCAGCAGGGAGAAGAAATAATGATATTGCAGAGGCATGCGTGGAGCCTCCATTGTGGAAAATCCAGGACTTCCGAGGTGCCTAACGGGCATATTGGGGTTATGGGAATCTTACGCGTTTATTTCATAAGATAGCGATATAAATGTAATCAGCTGCAATCAGGTGCAAATTAATTCATTTAATAAATTTTCTGAGGAAAACTAAGTATCTGAAATATTAATAATAGCCAACATATTTCGAAGTCTAAGGGGTTTCTATACTGTCATGTTACTGCAAAGTTTTTTTGATTGAGTTCCGGTTAACTAATTTTAAATTCACACTGCTGATCTTTTAGAAAGTTGAATTTAAAATGTTTTAAATAAATGTTGAAATAAATAAAGAAACTACTCAAAATGTAATTTAAAAAATACAAGGATTCAAAATTAGAAAGAAAAACCTGGGTATTCCATTTAGAAAATTACTGCTTAATGTCGCAGTTATTTTATTTTAAGTTGAACTTTTAAGGATTATTTTAGATTTGATGAGCTAGAATACATAATATAGGAATTTCAATTCTTTTAGGAACAGGATATTTTATTTAAATTTTAAAACACTAATCTTAAAAAAAACCAAAGCGAAACTTTTGTTTTTCAACAGATAACACTTACTCTGTAATTCCCTGTTTTTTTTTTAGAATAACCACTAAAACTTCAAAAACAACAGATCGATATCACGGCTTACAAAATCTTTCCTGTCGATAATGATTATTAGACATGACCATAACGTCACTTTAAATTTTGCGGCAGGTACATAGTTGCCGACCCTGGGTTTAACTTCAAACGTTGTTGGATACATGCACGAACGTAGAAACGATACCTGGTATATGTTTGGTTGCCTATCTTTAAGCCCGATATTCTTACGACAGGGTAGGCATGCCGACTCCAGCTCGGGTTACTTAAAAAGTAAATCAATTTGTTTTATAGCCGATGTAGTTTGCGAGTAGATCCAGTGTAAAAAGAGTGATTTAAAAAGTAGAGCGGTTATTCGCTGGCAGTTTGGGAGTTATCAAAATGCAAATTGACGTAGATAAATAATACAACATGCTGTCTGTGTTTTACGCACTGAGAATTAACTATTGATAAGCCACCACCTTCTTCGTTAAATTCAACGATTGGTCGATTGCAAGCATAAACAAAACTAAAATTTTACTGCACTGTTTGAAGTTGATTCATTTTAGTCATTTAGGTAAATACTTGATCTTGATATTATTATCTTACCTTTGCAAATACATAAATAAACAAATAATTACACCAAAGACCGAAAAACATCACCATAAGGAAACACTTTTGTGCAAAACGCCATAAATTAATGAGGAAAATTTAAATTAACTCGACGTTATAGAAACGACCGTGGAAACGACCTATTCTAACATTATTAATATGGCACACTTAGAAAAATAATGATCTGTATTTGGTCAGCTATAGGTATGTCAATTCCAAAGAAAGTGGGCTGGACTACTTTCATATTTTGGCGGGTTATTTAAAAGGTCAAAATCATATTATCATGACAAAATAAATAAATGACAACTTCCTTCCAAATTTGAAGATGTATTTTTGTTTGCATGTTTTTTATACAAAAGTGTGTGGAATGCTTTGAATGTTTGCAACTGCAAGATTATTTGAAAGAAATGTATATTGTATATAATAATAAGAAAACTATAATCTTTATACTCTTTTTGAGCCTTCTAAATGCATTCTGTTGAAGTTTTGTTAAGGTAATAAAATTTAACGTTCAGATACGGTTTCCCTATTTAAGTAACCTAATTAATACGTAAACTCGACGTTGCATTAAGACGCCGATTAAACGTCAGTAATCCAACGCCCGTACAACGTCGCCCTGAAAGGGATTGACGTCCTGGGCCTAAAGTTTCCTTTAATCGACGTCAATTGACGTTACCTTGCTACTTGGGTTGTATTGCCAAAATGTAAATATGTTGTTCAACATCTTGTGGAGCGACGAGAGCGTTCATAATAATGGAATCTTGATCCGACATAATTGTCGCTATTGGGCACAGAATCATCCTTGTTGGATCAAAAAAAGAGGAAATCAATGCGTGTTTGGAATTAATGTTTGCAGCGGCTTATCTAATGGATATCTCATTGAACCTTATTTTTACGAACTGCAGCAGGATATGACTCCTGCTCAGAATGCTCAAATTGTTGATCATTAGGACAGACAGTATCCCAATCGATGGTTTGGAACCAACCGACCAATAAGATGGCCAGCAAGGTCACCAGATATAACACCCTTAGATTTTTTCTTTAGGATTCCTTATCTACGATTCACCAGTTAAAAAGGATATTCAGCCTTATGATCAAACCGACAAGTTAACTCTAGACACTAACTTCAAAATTACTTGTATTTCAACCGCAGTGAAAAATTAACAAGTACCTAGGCTTTTTTCGGTTGTTGTCATGGAAACGGTACGTGAAAAGGTAACTTGTGCGTTTGATCATAGGACTGATTGTCTACCAAATACCAGTTGAAAATATGGCCGATCTAATAAATAAAATTACAGCGGCATGTACTGCCATTAGAAAAAAATGCTTTAAAAGTTACCCAGATCAAACTTTTAGAACATTTTGGCAGTGAAAAAGTGTGCCAAGGGAATACGTGCAGATAATAATTTACGTGATATTTATTCATAATTATATCTTAATATAATTTAAATACAGGGTGTTTCAGGAGTACGGTGCATGACTTAAGGAAGTGATTTCTTACGATATTTTAAGAGAAAAAGTTCACATGAACATAATGTCCGTATTTGATATACAGAAATAAAGCAGTTTTTATATTTTCTTTTGAAAACGAAGTAGGATACAAAAACAATGGAAGGAGCAAAAAAGTTGTACTATTAGTTGGTAAATCCGAAAAGAATATCAAAATTAGAAAATAGTCAGTGGCGTACATTTTTTTGTCAATATCGGTACCCAATTTCCATAAAATATGAAAAAGGATATTTAAAAAAATTATAAAAATCCGATTTTTTTTAAACTTTAACACCCTGTATACTTATCAAGAACGGCGCAACTCCGGACAAATGTTCATATGAACGAATACCATAGGGAATCACCCCCTTAAGTTACGTACCGTAGTTATGAAACACCCTGTATATAAATAATAAGATATAATTATAAATTGCAGCTATTCACTTGGCACACTTTTTCACACAGTACATTTTTGGGCATGTTTTCATACAACATTTTTTTCTTAGGGAAGCACTACTCATTCTAAATGTGCAACGTACTTTTGGACCACCCTGTATATTATTTTATATTTTTTTAGTTTTGTACATTTTTTATTGATTCGATTGTTTTCTAGAATAAAATTTTTTCACATCTAATTTCTGCAGCAAAGAAAAAAACAAGCTTTAGTTTCCTCAAAGTCAAATTTTAAAAATATTTTCAAAATTTCATGTGTGTGAACATTTATTTTAATATTTCAATTTCGACAAAAAATATGGCCAAACAAATTTTTCATTCATTCTGTTTGGCCAAATAATTTTTCAATTAATGGCGACCCATTTAAAAAAAAACCAACAGCATTTTGCAATATAGATACGAGCGTTATCATCAACAGGCACATAAACTGAAATACGTACAGTCATAATTCAATTAAATGGAAACGTTTGGAATAAAAGCTGAAAAATGTAAATACATTATTCCTGCATAGAAATGAAATCAACTGGCTGCCAGACAGTCTATTTAAAATCGCGTCAAATAACAACAAAAAAAAGTGTTGAATAAAAAAAGCCGAACACGTGTTAACATGACAGGCTTGCCGTCATATCTTCAATAAAAAAACCCTAAAAATAACCAGTTCGCTGGCGGACTGAAAGCCATCTCTGTTCGGAAATTACACTCGCGTTCGAAACCAAACATCGTTCCTCGCTTATCTTTTAACCTAACAAAAGATACTCCATTTAGCGACCAATCTGAATCACTCGGTATAAATTACAAAATGCACCCTCCGGTTATTTGTGTAGCCTTATCTAAATGCAATCACGAGGCGCGCACGTGCGGATTAGGCTCAGATTAGGAACAATGGACCAGTTTTTGTTTAAATAGTATGATTGATGGATGTCTTGACGAACTGACACCGAAATGGAGTCTAATTTTTGTTAATATAATTGATGTATTCATTATTTTATCCAAACTGCTCTACATAGTGCATTCAATTGACCTAGAGCCTCATAACCTCCTGAGACCTGATGTCCATTTAAATGGACACGTACGTATTTTTTTCTAATTTGTTAAAAACCACAATTACAGCGCGAAGTCCATCGTAATGGACATACAAATAAATCGTCCTATTAATGCGAAAAGTCACTAACTAGCATTCAGTTAGTATTGAGAAATACCTAATATTTTAATATTAAATAATTAATAATATTTGGTAAGAATGGATTTAGTGAATTTTAAGATTTCTAATATAGACTGATGCCGCAAGTTAATACAGTTAAGCTGGATTTATATACTCGAAAAGTTGGTGAGGTTGAAGTTATGATCAAGTTTGTGAGGTTAGATATTCCGAACTCCGAGCATAAAAATTGGTTATCTCGAACTACCCGGGAAGTTTTCGAACCTTACATGAGCTTTACATCAACAACATGAACGAGTGTATAAATGAAACTGAGTGTTCCCTTTACTTTAAATTGAACTCCTATTTCCAACACCAACTGAACCTCAACCTGACCAAATTTTTAAGTTTATAAATCCAGCTTTAATGACTTTTTGCAATCATATATTGGTTCGACATACACTTAGTGACACATTTTCCTCGATTATGTCAAAAATGTTAGTTAGTGACTTTACGCTTTAATAGGACGAAATATGAACAGCACCACGCAACTCCCAAGATTATTTTAATACGTCTATCGCTATTGTAAACAGGTGGTAAAATGGCGGCATTTTACAGAGAGACGATTGATGGTAAGTAGCTAATATTATTGAGTTATAATTGCAAATTTTTTATTAAAGTTGTACTTAAGGATGTAGTGGATACATACAAGTACTATTATGATTTTGGCAAATTAATATCTGTTTATTTTTTGCCTAAAACACCTACTTATGTCTATTTCAGTGGAAAACTCTGACTTGTCTGACTGTGAAAATTTGTCAGATGATAAGTTCATTGAGCCAGTAAATATTGATATTCAGGGATCAGATTTAGAGGCCGATTTAGATTACGACCAACATGACCCAGAATTGCTATCTGAAGACGACTCAGATAATGAACTACTCAGCGAACTCAGGAGGAAGCTGGTTCAACAAAGGTCTGCCGACAAAGCCCAACGTAAATCATGGAATAAAATGGGCAATTTTGTCCCTCAAATTGTCAACTTTACTGGAGAGACAGTTTATGATACGCAACACTGGAAAATTAAAGATTATTTTGGTATGTATTTTAAAGATTCAATTTGAAAATATTTCTAATTGCACAAATATTAGATATTTTCAAGAAAAAGGAAAACCTATGAACCTGACGGTTGCCGAAGTAAAAACATTTTTTGGAATTTCGATCTTGATGTCGTGTCTTAAGTACCCCCAAATTAAGATGTACTGGGCAAAAACGACTAAAGTTAGCAGTGTTGCTAGTTCAATGATACGTGATAGATATTTAAAAATTAATAGAATTTTAAAAGTGGTCATTGATGCTGATGTTTCCCAAAATGAACGGCAGCCTGACAAACTTTTTAAGGTACGTCTTTTAATTGAAAGAGTAAAAAAAGGTTGCGAAGCACTTCCAAAAAACCAGGAGGTTGCTGTTGATGAGCAGATAATTCCATTTACTGCTAAGTTCCACATGAAACAATTTGTGCGTGGTAAACCTAATCTAGAAGGGTTGAAAAATTTTGTGTGTGCCACTCCCAAAGGCTTGATATTAGATTTTGAAATTTATCAGGGCAAACACACATTTCTAGAAAACGAAGTTACAAATTTGGGTGTGGGCCCGTCTGCTGTTGTTAAATTGAGTGAAGCAGAAATTTACGTGGACAGATATTTTACCACCATACCTCTAATCGAGTACATGTTAAGTAAGAATATTTTATTGACAGGCACACTTATGAAATCAAGAGTTCCCAAATCAGTAAATTTAACGTCGGAGAAGATAATGGCTCGATTGGGTCGTGGTTCCTCGGAGCAGGATATAAGATCTGACGGAAAAATAAGCGTTGTACAATGGTATGATATGAAAGCGGTCATTTTAGCTTCATCTTCTTTACAAATAGAGCCTTCGGATGAATGCAGACGATGGTCTAAAAATGAATCCCAATATGTTCAGGTATCCAGACCAAACATTATCAGAAAATACAATGAGTGCATGGGAGGAATCGATTTATAGATCGGATAATAAGTTATTACCGCATGGGTGCCAGGAGGAAGAAATGGACGGTGAAAACCACTTTCCACTTATTTGACATGGCGATTGCAAATTCTTGGATATCTTACAGAGATGATCGGAAGCAACGCGGGGATAGTAACAAATCCGTTATGAAATTTCTGGAATTTAAAATAGGTCTCTCTGAGTGGTAACTCAAAGATAAGATTGCTGAAAATTCTTTGGATTTTACCAATATTCCATCTTTGGTAACCAGAAGCACATTAAGTCCCAGACCATTATCTCAAAGCCATTCTACAAAAAAAGTATCCAACAGTTTCCTGCAATGGCTTCTGACTTAAAGAACTGTGTTAGATGTAAGAATCCTGGGTGTAGGCAAAAAACTAAAGTTTATTGTGAATCATGTGATGTATTTTTATTTTTTACAGGAAGCAAGAACTGTTACAAAGAATTTCACTTAAAATAATTTGTATACCGATACCGTCCTAATGTCCATTTAAATGGACTTAATTTTTCTTTAATAAAGCATGGAAAAAAAATTTCTTAAAAATTCATATGACCAAAATTAATATAAATACTAAAGTTTTACCGAAAAATTAGAGAAACGAAAGGCTCGGGTCTCAGGAGGATAATATGAGCAAAGAAAATTATGCATATAGTCTGTTGCTCAATGCGATATAGTAATAAATCATTATTGAACTATAAAACCCAGTGATCACCGCCGTATTCCATAGGTGTAGTCCAATTATTATTATTTAATTATGTTTATTGTCAGGGGTCCCGAGATCGGATAGGTAGAGGCACACGTAGTTCACCTACTTGTGCATCACTGTTTCAAAAATTTAAAATGTTTAAGTACTTTCCGGCAGTGCTGAGAAACGGATTAGTAAACTGCGCTCTCTAAAAAATGAGAATATTATTATTCTCAATGTGTTCAACGCTCTTCGCCAAAAAAATTCAACATTCGGAGTTGCAAAAATAGGTGAAATGAATGACTGAAGTCGGACAGTCAACAATATACCGACTTGTGTACGAGGATAAACGCTGCCCCATCAGGTCACCAAAAAGAGTACAGGAAGAAAAGAAACTGTAATAAATGAGGATAAAAAAACTGTCATCAGAAGAATCATTCACTCGTTTTACTTAAAAAAAGAAATACCTACCTTGGAAAAAATACTGTCTGAAATGAAAAACGATGATTTCATTCCATCCATGGGTAAGAAGAAGCTATGGAAAACTTTGAATGAAATAAATTCTTGTTACGAAAAAGTTCAAAGCAGAAAATCACTTTTAATAGAGACAGACCAAATAATCTGCTGGCGACGACGATATTTGAGGGCAGTTAGTCAGTTAGACAGTTTCGAAGGGAAAACAGGAATATTTATTATATGGACGAGACTTGGTTAAATTAATGAAGTATATACCGTTGGTAAAATATGGCAGGATAATTACTAGCTTTTAAGTCAAAACGGACTGGAGATCATGAAGACGTGAACGCTGATGTCTTTGAAGAATACTTCCTCTTTGTACCAAATTTGTTGCCGACGAAATCGCTTCAAAACGAAATATAACGGTACTTTGCCTTCCACCATATCACTATGAATTAAACCCCATAGAATTGGTGTGGGTGCAAGTAAAAGGGTTTGTAGCAAGGCATAACACCACTTTTAAAATAAGAGACGTTGGAAACCTCTTGCAAGAGGGAATAAAGACAGTGGATGATTGAAATAGAAGAAAGAATGTGGGAAGCTGATAACATGCTAGAGAACACTGTATAGAGCCCCTTATTATTTCTCTGAACCCCAACGAGGATAGTTCATCAGACTACTCGGAATATATGACTAAAATTTAAAAATTAAGTTGTTGTATTGCACATAGTAGATTTCTTTTATAAATATTAATATTTATTCCAATTTATCTATTTTCATATTATTCTTACTTTTATATAAATGTTTATCTACTTAATATTAGAATAATTAATATCTCAATTATTTCTATAATTATAATCAAGTATAAATAATTATTATTATTATACATATTATTCTAATAAACTACTTTAGTGACGCCGCTGTTACCTTACTTTTATTCACCAAACTCGTCTTTCTTTATATGCAAATTAGGGTGACCCTAATTTAGGACCGATTCAGGGTGTAGAGGTCATAAATATCTAAAATACGGAATTTTTAAAAACTATCATTGCAATTTACCTGAAATTTACAATGCAACCTTTAAGTTTTCCACCCTGCTTAATGAGTACTGTTCTTGCAAATTTACATTTTATTACTCTCTCGCGTTAAGCGTATAGCTATAATTTCTAGTCTAGGAATGACAGACGCCAAGGTGAACTAGAGGCACAGGGGTGCTTAATATAACTGTCGATTAAACTTTTGCCAGTGGTTCATTTAAATGTTGGCCCAAAATCCATTGTTTAGAAAATAAAATTTTAACAATCATTTTTGGGCAAAAGAGAATCATCATGCCATAGTCGAAAGTCATTTCCGGCATCAGTTTACAGTTAATGTGTGGGCTGGCATTATTTGGTCGGGAAATTTTTCCTACCAACAACATTAAATGGGCAATATTATCGTCAATTTTTAGAAGAAAAACTTCCGGTGCTGTTAGGGAAGGTACCACTTGAACTAAGAATAAATTGTGAAATATTCATGATGGTGCACCGCCACATTTCAGTTTGCTGGTAAGGGAGTTTTTAAATCAACACTACAACCGTTGGATAGGTCGAGGTGGAGCCAGGGCCCCCTAGGCCCCCCGATCTAGATTGTCTAGATTATTTTTTCTGGGGACATTTAAAATCGTTGGTGTATCAGACTCCTATGCAGCCAGAGGAAGATTTTGGGAATAGAATTACAGCTTCATGTATGAACTCAAGGATTTTGAAAACACCATGACCACCCTTGAAAAAAATGCTTGTACTTTTTAAATTTATTGAAAACCGTAAGGACGAAGACTATGAAAATATTGTCAAAAATATGTTGAAACAATTTCAGAAGTGAAAAGGGTGAAATATGATGCATTTCTTATTTTCGCACCGGGCGATTTTACCGAGAATCTTGGAGCTGCTAGTGAAGAACAGGGTCAGAGATTTCATCAGGATATAAAGAAAATGTTGGCAGACTACTGCTGTCCGCCCAACAAAGTTTTCAGACAAAGCGGCGAAGATTAAATTCAAAGAATTAGTAAATACATATAGTAATTTTTTGCTAAGATGTGTATTTCTCTTTTGGCACCGAATATAAATGTAGATATTTCTATAATATATTATTTTTTTTTTGTAATATTCAGCAGCTTTTTGGAACTAACTCACCACAATTATGGGAGTCATTTCTTAGAACCAAAACATCTCTCCAAATGTTTCATTTTGTTGACCTGTGTAATGAATTTGTTTCTTATAATAACTAAGTCTTCGTTACAAAAGATTTCAAAGAAGTTTTTCCCAAAATACCATCGATTAAATTCAGTTAGTTAAATAAGGTTTTCCTCGCAAGCGGTTCATCTGTAATCATTTTTGGCCACCGCTGCTGTAGCGCTTTATTGAAGCCAAGTTTATTTCTGTTTCATGTAAAATCACCTCCTGAATTTCCAACGTCCTGTATATCTACCTTTAAACCAATACATCACGACATCCTAATTAAGCCATTGCATTCCTTTCATATTACAGGAACAAGAAAGAATTCAACCATATATTAATAAATCTGAACCCGCCGCAATCATAGACCGGTACAATAAAGCAAATGAGACATTGCCAAGGCACTTGCATGTTTGGTTATTTGTCAATGACATCCAGTATTTATTAAAGACAACACAGAGTTAAAGATCTTCGTGCTCGGCTTAGAATGAGAGGAATCTGCGGATCTGTCCGTCTATTCATTTTCTCTCACATATTGACCTCTCACTGTATAATGCTTGAAATGTGCGGCATGCGTATAGATCAATCGATACGGTTTTTTTTTACAACGAATGTTTATAAAGTGCTGGTTCTATAAGGTAAGTACAGTTTTATTCATAAAAAAAATCGTGCAAGCTTCCTGGCTAGTTTAAAGTATAGTTCATATAGATGCAAATCACGAATTGCGAATAATGCTCTGATTGGTAAATTTCAAATATTTCCTTGGCGCATATTTGAAATTGACTAATCGGAGCATTATTCGCAATTTGCAATTTGTGGATTCGCATCTATATGAACTATACTTTAGTCATATTTTTAAGGCGGTTTCCACCAAACCGCGGAAAACATTAATGTGAGGCCCGTCCCGTAGAGGAAAGACCAACTATGTTCCGTTGTTGTTTTGGTGTGACATAGTGACTTTAGTGGAAACACTGGGGAGACGAGAAAAGAAAACGGGTGGTTTATGGTTTTAGTTTTCATGTTAGTCAGTTGTACGCGAAGGTTAGGCAATATGCTATTGTTTTATTTTATTTTCGACACTGGAACTAGTTCAGGTTCCTCTTCCTCCGTCTCAAAGTTGGAAGTAGTTTCATCCATTTCTTGGATCTCTTCAATACACTCGATGATAGTCAATTCGGCACTTTCTGTCGGCAAATCGTTATCAATAGAGGCAAATTGTTTTAAGTTCACAAATGTGTCCTTAATGTTGGGAAACAGTTGCGCGAGCGGAATATTATCTTCTTCTTCGAAGTCGTCAATATAATCTGCATTACACATAAGTCCGGCTTTCATAAAGCATTTTTTTTTATTGTGACAGGGAACAAATTACGTCAGGCCACCGAAACCCATATCAAGGCGTTGGTTATGCTAATATTATTTTCGATTTCTTGAAGAAGACGCAACCACTGTTTATACATGTTAAAAGCCTCTTAATAAGGTAGCTTCTGTAGAGCGTTTTAAAACTGTGAATAATGCCTTGGTCCAAAGGTTGGCATTGTGAGGTAGTATTGGGTGGAGAAAAAATAAGTTTGACATTATCCAGTGTAATTTTGGGATGAAACGTTGCATTGTCCAGAAGCAATACCACTGTTTTATTCTGCTTCTTCATCTTGGTATCTGTGAAGCCATGTTGTCATAATGTCTGCTGTCATTTACACTTTTCTGTTCGAGGCCCATTGGAAAGGTAACCCATTGATATGTGCGCCCTTAAAACATCGAGAATTTTTGTTTTTGCCTATTATAAGTGGCAAATCCTATATTTGCACAGAACAGAATTGTAAATCGTTGTTCTGATGTTTTTTTTTCCAGTACACTTGTCATCTCTCAATGCATATGTTTTTGTTGGCAATGCACGAGTAGTAGAATCCTGTCTCATCTGCATTAAATACGTCCCTTGGGGCACAATCCTTTAAAATGGTCAATAGCCTTTCTTTCCAAGCAGTTACGTCTTCGTTGTTAATATCGGCTGACTCGCAACATATTTTCTTGAATATCGTGCCGACGACGGAATTTTTCTAACCATCCATTTGATGTCTTGAAGTTTTCTAGTCCTAGACATTGAGCAGATTGAATTATGGGCTCGAATATTAGTAAGTGCTTGTTTTGCGCCTTACAAAACTAGTTAAAAATAACTTGTTCTACTTGTCCGGTTTTGGGAAATTTTCTATTTTGTTCACCGTTGCCACCTTCTTGACACAAATTTCATTTCAAACTTTCGCCTTACTTTGAAGCAACATAGTCACTTGGGTCTTACCCGCTCTAAATTTTTCAGCCAATTTCCTGGTACTTAAACCAGTTTTTTCACTTTCCTTTCAATTTTTTTGGTTTAAAAAAGACATTTCCTTTCTCCCGCCATCCTCAAATATATTTTGTATGTGTATGCCTATCCTTTAAAGAAATGCCAAATAGGATAAAGATTTGGAATGTAGGAGAGTTTGGCCACTTAATTAAGGTGTATCGTGAATATCCAAACTTATGGAATCCTTCCCATTCAGAATATTGTAATCGAATTGAACAGTATTATTCCTCGAAAGACATATATAGCCGCAATAAAAGCAACCTCGAAGAAAGAAATTCAGCGCAAAATAAAAATTTAAATACCCAATATCAATTAGTATAGATCTAAATACTCAATACCAACGCTGTTGCCTGTTGCTAGATATCTCAATGTTATCTCTTATATAGTGTCTATCAGCCAAATAGAATAAATTCGATAATAAATACATGGGGGCGTGTCCGAAAGAACGCTCGGACTCGTCGATTGGTATTCTTAGTTGCGCATATTTTTCAATAAAAACGTTTTATACAGGGTGTGTCATGTAACAGTGGCCAATACTAACTTTCTTATTTTTAATACAACACCCTGTATATTATTCAATTTCTGAATTCTTCAGAAAATTTTGGACGTATTTTATATACAATATTCTATACCTATCTTTAACTGTTTCGGAAATATTAAGTGTTTTCAGATTTATTGGAAAATTAACAACACACTAAAAATCTAATAAGTAATACTGTTGATTTTTTGATAATGTAAGAAACAAATAAAACATTAATGTAGGAGATGTTGAAAGTGCTCGCCGCGAACGTCTTGGCAACATCCTAATCTTAAACAGAAATTTCTTCTAACGTTACTGAACATCTCAGGCGTAACCGATCTTCTAATCGCAAGCATTATTCGTCTTCTTAAGTTAGCTAAGTCGAGAGGTTTAGTTTTGTATACAATATTTTTGACATAACCCCATAAGAAGAAGTCTAATGGCGTCAGATCAGAGGATCGTGCTGGCCATTCCATCGATCCACCCCTCCCTATCCACCGATTTGGAAATACTCGGTTGAGGTACTGCCGGACATGGATTTGGTAATGGGGCGGTGCTCCATCTTGCTGAAACCATATCATATTCGCTGGAAGTTGTGAGTTTGCTGGATCAGGATATAAGTTTGGCAAAGTTGGCAAGACAAGGAGCAGTGCTAAATAATTATCGCCATTTAAATTCAATTAATGAAAAAGGGACCTATGATATGATCTCCAACAATTTCTGCCCAAACATTAACCTTTTCAGAATATTGCGTATGTTCTTCTCTCGTCCAGTGAGGATTTTCCCAAGACCAACAGTGGCAATTCTGACGATCAGCATGACCGTGAAGTGTAAAGGTGCACTCATCAAAAAACAAAACACGTTCTAACTGGATCACATTGTTATCTAACATTGACATCATTTGTTCACAAAAATACGGTCTCCTATCAAAATCGTCTTCTATGAGCTCATGAGTAGGTATCATTTTATGGGGATACATTTTATTTTCTTGTAATGTTCGAATAATCGATGAATGGCAAACATCGAACATTGGGGCTGTTTTTCGATTAGAAGTATGTGGGTTTTCCTGGAACTCAATCATAATATCTAATTTGGTATCATCACTTATTGCATTGGCAGCTACTTTTCTTATCTGCTTTTCATGTCCAAGCTGGCGAAACTGCTTTTCTATTTTACTACTTGTCCCTTGAGTTATAGGCGGCAAATTTGGAAATTTTTCATGAAATAAGCGAGCAATTTGCATTTTTTGTGTACGTGTTTTATCTCCATAACCAATCATCTGTAGAATTGGTATTTTGTGCATTAATATTAAATAAACCATTTTTCTTAACGAAATTTAAACGACTGTACAATTGGTATTTTGTGCATTAATATTAAATAAACCATTTTTCTTAACGAAATTTAAACGACTATAACACTGACAACTACTGTCATGCAGAGAGACAACAATTTGCTAAGGTCAGGCGTTCTAAGCAAAAGTAAACAAAACTATTAATACCTTTTTTTTTTATTTCATGGCAGTAAAAACATTTTAACATCAATTTTCAACATCTCCTACATTAATGTTTTTTTTTTGTTTTTTACATTATCAAGAAATAAACAGTATTACCTATTAGCTTTTTAGTGTGTTGTTAATTTTTGCAATAAATCTGAAAACACTTAATATTTCCGCAACAGTTGAAGATAGGTATAGGATATTATAATACATAAAATATGTCTAGATATTTCTGAAGAACCCAAAAATTGAATAATATATAGGGTGTTATATTTAAAATAAGAAAATTAGTATTGACCACTGTTACATGACACACCCTGTATAAAAAATTTCTATTAAAAAAGATGCGTAACTAGAAATACCAATTGACGTGTCAGAGCGTTTTTTCGGACACGCCCCCATGTATTTATTGTCGAATTGATTCCATTTGGCTGATACACACTGTCACAGCGGTCTTAGGTAGTTAAGACCGCTGTGACACTGTATAGGCGATCCTTAATTAGAATAGCATCTCGGTGGAAATTGCTACAAATTTTCGATCCTATTAGGTTTTCCAAAATTTTAATGTTGTTACTGCAAAATTTTGTAATGAGGATCTTAATTCTCCATTAATTACCAAATCATGGTTAATCAGTTGATCAACAGTGTAATTTCGTCTTTACTCTAATAATTATGGCCTAACTCAACAACAAAAATCTAGAAGCCACAACAAACATAATACGTCGTCATCGGTCAACGACATTTTTAAAACTGTTGGTTTAGTGGAAATGCCTCGCAGCTCCAGGTGTGTATGGCAGAAACAGAAACATAGCTTGGTTTCACAGAAATTTGGTGGAAAACTGCCTTAACAAAACAAGCCTAAAATTTGATGCTTTTAAGAACTAGAGAAAGAGGTTTTCTGTGATCGTGCACAATCTGACATATTCTGGCATGTTTTGACACCACGAAAGTCCATTATTCACGAGAGGATAGCCTGCCTAGGGAACTCCGATGTTGCCAAAGCAATTCAATCATTGGTGGCGTCAGAAATAGGCGCATGTCGGTCGGAAATGTCAAACAAGATATTATGTTTTATGTTACGTAACGGATTGAAACATTATATTGCTTAACTCAACTAAATAATGCTGTAACTAATAAATATAGACTTTATTGGTTAAACAGGCGCTAACACGGCATCTAATCCACCTTTTTGGTTCCAATTCGCCTTTTTCAAGTTCACCGGCCAATTATTTACCAGCCCTTTTTGAGTCGATCTACTTTAAAAAAAAGTAGAGTTACATAAAAACTAAAAAAAAGTCATTAGAAAACTAAAAAAGTCATTAAGAAAAAGTGCCCGAAACTGGAATCGATCCTGGGCCTATAGCATCATACACAAATGCTATATCCACAGGACCACTCAATTGCTTACAAACTTCAGTTAATCTAGTAACCGTAGAATAAAAGCCAACGAGACTAACATAACCTACAAATTTAAAAACAGCTGATCGAATAACTTTGGCAACATTGGAGCTCCCTAGGCAGACTATCCTCTCGTCCATTATTCCAGTATTGTTAACCATTGCTCATCAATAATATATATCAGAGTACCACAATATTATATTTCCCGTACAAATTTTTGTTTAATCACATCATACAATACATATTATAATGTTGCAATTTATTCTATTTCATTTTCGAGCACAGAAAAATAGTATGTGCTCCTTAAAGGAAAATCATATTCGCTTCCTTGGACGCTTTTTCCAAATTTGCATCCTAGTTCGAGAATATGATATTTTCTCTACTACACGGAAAAAAAATTTATAAAAATAACTAATAATATAATAGAAGTAACTATATTTTATAGTTCTATATAGGAGAGCCATATGGTATATTGGGAAAGAATACAAAATTATAGTAAAAACGAATTAATATTTTTAACAGTTACTGCAAAAATATATAGGAATAAAAAAATTCGTTACAGTAAAAACTATTAAACAGAAGTGCAAATAATATAAAAATATGTTGTTGTTTTTTCTAGCCACTATTGTTACGATTGTAATAATTATTTGTAAAAACTACCAAGCAGTTTTGCATTTTTTACTAATTTTAAATTTTTTTTTACTAATGAATATTGTAAAATTTGTAATATTTTTTCGTAAATTCTACTAATTTTAGTTGAATTTCTACCACCAATTTTCGTTATTCTAATTAAATATTTTAGTAAATATTTAAAACTCCTTTTGTACTTTCATTTTAATATTTTTGTAACAATTTTTATTTGCTTTTTCACAGGATATAATGAAATATATTTGTTCTCTCTTTCTTGGTCGAAACTAAGTCTTCCAGATTCCATTCTGCTAATAAATCCGCCAAAGTCCACATAACAGCAACATACCATAAAACACAAAATCAGAGATTAACCAGTTTGAACTTAAAACATAAAAGAGTAATAGTTAGAAGTACGACCCCTTTGATGGCAAACTGTAAATGCGGCGGCGGCGGCGGATTTGATTATTCCTGTAAATTATTTAGGAGTTTCTACTATATTCATTCTGTAAAATACGAATTTTCCTACAAAAATTTTATAAGCGCTCCTATATTTTTTGATATTTTGCAAATATAGTGTTATAAAAATTCAAATAGTTTATTGTTAAACAGTCTTACTATAATTACACCCTTTTAAATTCTATTGAAAATTTTAGTAAAGAAATATAGTAAATTTTGCTAATTATCCGTTATAACCATTTTTTATGCTTGTCTCTTCATGTAATAAAAAATTATAAAAGCCACAAAAGGATTAATTAATTAATTGAACTAAAAAAAATGGTTATTCAATTTAGCCAAAACGCATTTGTAAAATGTAATATACCTATACCTTAGTAGTGGCATAATTATACTATGTTATATAAAAAGCTAACCATATTTTTTTATAAATTTAGTTAGTACAATTTTATTTTGGTTAAGACTGATATACAGATTTATAGTTATTAACAGGTTTTATAGAGAAATATACTATAAAATTTTTACTAAACTAAATTTACAATACTGTTTTTTCCGTGTAGTCTAGACACACTATACACTATTATAAAATCGACCATATTTTAGGTTAGTTCAGGTTAGAATGACACACATTCTTGAAATTAAAAAAAAACTAACTTGACGATATACCTACATTGTCAGTAAGTCCGTCAGTCTTTATATACTGTATTCTTCAGCGCCATTAACCTTTTCATAACTACCTATGGACGCCCACTACTACATCTCAACTAGTTTGTGAGATGTTAATTATTTTATATGTTTGCGCGCACCAAGATACCCATTTCAATTAATTAGGAAAAATGTTGATTGTGTAAAGAAGTGGGATTATTGAGGTTGTGGGCGATATCTTACGCTGTGATGACAGTTTATTATTATTGTGAAGTTATGATCTGGCTGGTATATTATTTATAGCAAGTAATCGAGCAGGTGGTATGATTTAGCATGCTCTCAGTAGTCGCAGCAAGTTGCATTTTCAACTAAAAAAATTGCTTGTTGTTTCTTAGGTGTGCTAACTAATACTGATGGGTAGAAGAAAAGCTGACGTACAGTGATCTAGATATGGTGGAATCCTTTTGGTGGAAATAAAATAAGATCAATAGTCTCATAACAATTATAGTGAATCTAAAAAAAAATCGTAATGTTTAGGTCAATTGGACACAAAATTTACGAAATTTGTTAGTAGACAAAAACATGAATTAGACTAGTCAAGTTAACTGAGTTTCTCACGGAATTTGAGCGTAGTCCTAACCCCCACCTAGAACCAAACCCTACCCTCGCCACTGCTGACGTAAATTAAGAAATGATCTGATTCTTTGATGTTTGATACTCCCCAGCTTTTGCTGTTTATTGAGGCGACATCGGTATATGCGGGGGCCTCCTTAGATTAATACATTTTCAATAAATCACAGTATGTAGCAGTGAACGGTCGTTATTCCGATGTCTATACAACGTCACTTCTGAAATTCCACAAAGCTCCCATCTCTTTATTATCTACTTAAATGACATGAAATAGTGTTTTTCGCATTTTATACAGTAATGCACTAGATTAATGACCTCAAAATTGTACAGTATTGGGTCACTTTACAGCATAGCAACCATTACAGCATAGCAACCATTACTTCATAAAACGTCAATGTCATTCAAAACACAATTTTACAAGAAAGAAATTCGTTTATTTTAAATCTTATTACAATAAATATTAAAAGAACAATTATTTAAGTTAGAAAAGGATGCAACTGCTGACCTCGCCGTATCAAGTAGTTGTTGCTGAACATTTTTTTCATTCACCACAATTCCTATGGGGACTTCTTGGGGTGTCCCAGTTGGACATTTTTGAATACCCTTTGAGAATTTTTGACGTTTCAAAAAAGCGATTAACTTTTTATATTGTGAAATATCTGTATTTTCACTGATAAGTATTGTGCTTTTGATCATAGAGTACGTAGACCATAAACTGGAAGCTTTGAGGACTTTTGCCTAAAACAAATAACAAAATTAGTACCAATATACCACACTTTAACCATATAAAATAGCTTACCTTCTCGTAAAAGTATGCCAGCATCAAATTTTCGTCAATGCCTTTAAAATTCTTGGTGTTTCTTCACTCGCAGAACATATTATATGCTTTCTCGTATCTTTCCTTGGATTTTACTGAAAGCAAACTTGAAGAAGCTTCGCGGGCCGCTTTCAGGATATCTTCCAAGTCGTTTTCATTAGCCATTTCCATAATTCTTGTGAAACTCACTCTTCAAATATGATTTTATTTGGATGCTGTCAATAGTCGTGGTCGTCAAACACAAAAAAACATCTTGTTTATATTGCTAAGTTACCGAGAAGTCATACTACTAAGTTTTTGTAGATTTTCTTAAGTAACTATTCTCGTAACTATTCTTTTTAGATTTTAACATAAAATGCAAAATAATTAATTACTTACAAAATGCGAAAAAATAGTATACCTACGCACCTCGTCAGAAAAGTGATTTTACTTGACTCGTATGGAAATTAAATCCTCGCTTCGCTCGGATTCAAACTAACCATACTCATCAAGTAAAGTTCCACTTTTCTAAACTTGATACGTAATGTACTATTTAAGTCTTATAAAATTTCACTTTATGTTGACGATATCGAGATTCTCTGCTCCATAGGAAGTATTGGTGACTGTTTGCCGCTGCAGATGATTGAGATGAGTTTTCACTATACTGCAAAAGAATAAACTCTTTCTAGACTTAGATAAATGTACATTAATATCTTTTTCAAGAAATTTTAGTATATTATTCTCCTATGGTTACAATTTTTGCGTTAACTTACTTAAACAAGTTGACAAAATAAAAGATCTTGGTGTGATAATATGCGACAAGAAAATGATTTTCGAGGAGCACGTTGATTACTTCGCCGCTTAATGTAACAGAATGTTAGGTTTTATCATTGGAACCTGTAAACATGCATTGGCTCAAAAGTTTGTATTAGCATTCGTCTGCATGCTGTAGGTATATAAGGGCAGATTAAAAAGTATTCAGAATAACTTCTTAGGATTTTCAAAAATTCAAGCTAAATGGAGTATTTGATTTTCGTGCTAATTTGTTGAACCTCTGCGAAACTTTCCAATTTCGTAGTCTGGCTACTCGACGTACTAATTCCGTCTATAATGTCTATTTTCTATGTTATAAACAATCAAATTTATGCTCCAAAATTGTTATAAAACATTTATTTTAATATTCTTACAGGCACATTACGTAACACCTATTTTCCAACTGTATTTGTAGAACAAACTCAGGTAAACATGAATCGAATTACATCTATTAATTACACTGTTTATCCGGATATTGACTTATTTAATGTTTTTAGTATTACCTAATAGGTATATTATAATATTATATCTATGCACCTCATTGTAATTCGTTGGTGACACACTTGGGCATTTGGCCTGTAGGTATTTGTGCTTAAATAAATTGATGTTTAATTAGTTAATTGTTTTGTTTATGTCCATATTTGACAAACATAATAATATTATGTCAGTACTGGGTAATTGCATTGAGCAAATAATCGTGATTTTATTCTTAAAGGATTATTGGGAAAAACAATCGTCCTCAAAGTACCTAATATGCCGTGGAATCAGAGGCGCAACCAGAGCAACGATTCACGTAACTCTCAAATAATTCAAATCTTCTGGAAGAATTTTTCGAAGAAAGAATCATTAGTCATAATACGCCAGATAGGTGGCCACCACTGTCCAGCGATATCACACCGTGTGACTTTTAACATTGAAAATGTTTATATTATCGCACGGGCACGTTAGTAGGGGTACGGAATTCGAAATTCTTGTGTTGCATTTGTCCCTGACGTCACACCGAAATACACCGAGCGTAGCAATCGGCCATCGGCCGTCACCACAGGGTGGTTTGGCTGGCGCGGCTGGAGCGCGCTTCAGATCATATTCATATTTCGTAGTGAAAACGCTTATGTATGATTTATAATGAACGCCGATATGAATTCATACTATAGGTACCATATTTAAATCAAAGCTGCAGCATACCAAGTAAACAAATCAATTTGATTAAGACGTCAAAGTATCAAAACATTTTAAAATTGTATCATTAGTTGGTATATCCGGAAAAAATATTAAAATTAGAAAAAAGTCAGTGGCGTGCATTTTTTTGTCAATAATATCCATTAAGTGTTTCCCGGGACGCCACTGGCCTTAATAAATTTAATCTAGTTAGGGCAAATTAAGCCTCTTATCATTATGAATGACGGTACCAAATTGCAATAAAATCGGGAAAAGGATATTTACAAATATAATAAAAAAAACGATTTTTTTAAAAAGACTTTAACACCCTGTACATCAAAAACGGGGCAACTCCGGACACATGTTCAGGTTAGTACTTCTAAAACACCCTGTATACATACAAATACAACGGTCAAAAACACAAATATTTATATCAAAATATTGATAACAAACATTAACACCAAACGATACAATGCAATAATGCGAAAATCACCGGTAAACTAAATTCAACCCTGTTGCCCAGGGCCTTTTAGTTTTATTGCCGCTTGACCAATCGGAATAGAGTTACGGTTGTCATTAAGTACTGATCAATGTTTCCTTCGTATGCATAATCTTGGATTTGAATATGGTATAGGGTAGACTGGGGCAAGTGTAAAAATGGGGTAAGTAAATCAGAGCGCCAATCAGGCAATATTGAAAGTTTACTTGTCTGTGTGGTTCGAGGCAACTAACTATACATTAGCGCTGTTGAATTATCTACTCCCGGCGAGTTACCAGGTGTTTTTTTCTTTCTGAGTAGTCATTTGTAACATAACCTCCGAATCGGTCCGTTGAATAGTGTGTGATATCTACATAAAAAATTGGTCAAAGGTAAAAACTTATAATATACTTTTAGTTTTATTGCATTTTCTTGTGTTTAGTCAATTGTTGTAGCTTTAAAATCCTATATACCGACCAAATCTGAAAGCGGTTTTTACTCACGAACAGGTTTGCACTTCCCCCAAAAAAAAACATAATGTGGGGCATGTGTGAAAATTGTAATGGGGAAAGTGTAAAGGTTAGTTTACACTTGCCCAATTTCGTCCGGGACTTTGTAAATTTAAATAATATTCCCAATCCTTTTAAGAATACTATGCCAGGCATAGATTGGCTAATAAAGTTTAAACAACGTCACTCTTTGAGTATGAAAAAGCCACAAAGCTTAGGGTACTGCAGGAAGAAATCTACGGACCCATTCATAATAAACCAATATTCTGTTTTATTGGAAAACGCTATATTGGAGTTGGGTCTTCAGGATCGTCCTGAATGTATTTACAATTTAGATGAAACTTCACTGTGTACAGATCCTTCTCGTCTTAAAATTGTTGGCGCGAAAGGCAAACCCTCTTCAAGAATTATTGCTGGATCGGGCAGAGAAAATATAACCGTCCTGGCAGGAGCAAGTGCTAGTGGTAGAAGATTGCCACCATTGATAATATTTAAAGGCAATAATGTATGGAGTTTCTGGATTTTAGAAAGAAATGAAGACCTCTTTAAAGACACCGTATATGCAGCCAGCGCCAATGGATGGATGAAATATTTAGAAATTACTTTCTAAAGACTTTTATTCCTTTGGTTCGTGATCAGGCACTATTGTTATATATGATGGGCATGTCTCGCATGTGGATTGCTTATTAATTCAAGCCGCAAGAGAAGAAAATATTTATATACTTAAGCTGCCAGCACATACAAGTCATTTACTTCAACTTCTCGATTTGAGTGTGTTTAGATCCTTTAAGGCAATATAGGAGAGGGAAATAATAACATGGCGAAGACGTCATCAGGGACAATGACTACCAAAAAGGGAATTCGCCACATTACTAGTGAAAACCTGGGCTGAAGTAGATTCCGGAATCATAAAAACAGGATTCAGAAAGGGTGGTATGGTTCCATTTAATAGACATGTTATTCCTAAAGAAAAATCACATCGATGCCCTAAAAAGATGGGAGGAACACTTAAAAAATCAAAGATCTGTAACAGATTTACAACCGAGGCCAGAACGCATTGATATTGAAAGGAATGAACACGATGCTGTAGCACCGAATGTAACAGAAAAAACCGCTACTTTCGAACAGTCAATGTTAAAAACAGTAAAGCCTTCTACATCTGGCGCTTCATTTAAAAGGAAACTAGCATCTAATGCAGAATTACTTACAGCTCCTTCATCAGCATCTAGTGCCACCAATCTCAAAGCAATTGTCAGCTCTGATCAAAATGAAGAAAATATACTAAATAATCATCAGGATACTATAACTGAAGCTGTAGTACCAGCTACAACCGAAAATCGGCAAGAAAAGAAGGCAAGTTTTAATGATCTACCACTTGATTCGTTCCGACAGAGTCCTTCTTCTAATCCAAGGAAACGAAAGCGCTTAATTCAAGGTGGCCAAACCATTGCAGGTACTATCGCAAGTAGTCAGTCAAAAATCTCTACAAGTTCATCTACTATATCTAAACCAGCTATAAAAATTGACCGAAAGAGTAAACAAAGTCGGCCAAGTCCGTATCAATTTGAATCCAGCTTTAGTGAATCAGATAATGAAAGTGTACCTTTTATGGAATCGGATCAAAGTTTCACTGTAGAATCGGATTGCGAAGATCAGATTCCTGAAATAAACAAAGACAATATTTCCATTGGAGACTGGGTACTGTTTAAATACACATTACCAAAAGCAAACAAACATTTTATTGGCCAGGTAAACACTGTTGACAACGGCTTTGAAATCAAGTTTACTAGAAAATTAAAAGACAATTTTTTATGGCCACTCACCGATGATGTCGATGTAGTACAGCTAGACGATATAGTGACTCGTTTACCTGAACCGGTAGTAACACGCCGAGGAGGTTTTCATTTTAATGTGAAATTTGCGGGATACAATATTTAACAAAGTTCCATAAAATTATTCGAATTTTTAAACTTTAAGTTTCTTTTCTGTTTTAGTTTCTCCTTGGGAATAATTCCTACTGTTTTAGAGATTAAAGGCAAACATTGGGTTTTGAACGGATAAATACGTTTATAAATATATTATTCTTGTTATTAGGAATTCTTTGAGGGTTATTTTGGATTACTTATTATTTTTCAAAGGCACCTTTTAATTTTTCGTTTTTATGATTTGTTTGGCTAACTATTTTCCAACAATAAAAAGTTCATAACTTCCCAGATTTTTATTTTTTTTTAAGCCTGTAAAAAGAAAAATTGGCATAGGAGATATAAACTTCATTTGCACTTTCCCATTACCACTTCTGCGAACATGCATGGAAATTGTATTCCGATTTTACACTTTCCCTTTTTGAGGTAAGTGTAAAATAATCATTCAAATCTCAAGATCTCAAAAATAATTCATGAGTGCCCTATGCAGTATGAAAAGTAAACATATTAAACTATTACTTTCTTACAAAGACACTTTTATAAATATTGTATATTTAAAGTAGGAAGGAAATAAACTTCAACTATTAAAAAGGGCTTCGCACTTGCCCCAGTCTACCCTAATTATAAGCTTTGTAATGTAATGCTGAAAAATAAACAGAATTGTTTTGTACTGCTTTTTTGCTGCAATTGACGGCGAATGCTGTGTCGCTGAGCTGCGGCAGTGAAACCGTGTACATACAAATCGCATTAAACCAGTACCGAGCTACTAATCGCGAACGCCAACCGCGGCAGCTGACTGCTCCAGAGAAACCATACCTTAGAGGCTCGTTAAGCTGGATTTATAAACTCGAAAAGTTGGCGAGGTTGAGGTTCAGTTGGTGTTGGAAATAGGAGTTCAATTTAAACTAAAGGGAAAACTCAGTTCCATTTATACACTCGTTCATGTTGTTGATGTGAAGCTCATGTAAGGTTCGAAAACTTCCCGGGTAGTTCGAGATAACCAATTTTTATGCTCGGAGTTCAGAATATCTAACCTCACAAACTTGATCATAACTTCAACCTCACCAACTTTTCGAGTTTATAAATCCAGCTTTAGAGTTTATAACCTTTATTTTACTATTTTTTATATTATGAATCAATTAAACTTATATCATCTACCTAAATATTACATTCAAATCTATGAGTTTTCGCAGATCTCAAATCTCACAATAGTCACAAGCGTTGCACTCTGCTTCGGCATTTTCAATGCCATCCCCGGTTGCATCTTTGTGAAGGACTGTAAATTTTTTTTATAGCCACACATTCAAAACTCGGGATTCAAACAACTTGTGTAAATTTTGAAGATCTGTATATAAAAGAATGATGGAAAAGTGGTCACGTCTCTAATTTAGCTTGAATATATTATTTTTAGGTTCTTCGCTGAATCTTGGTCTTTTTTAAATTCTGTAATATGCAATGGCAATGATAATAATGTAATTTTTCTGAAATCGATCAAAAATGACAACTTTTGACGCAATTGCAGGCCCCTAAACACCCCATCTTGAATTAATAACTTATGGAAGGTTACCTAGGTGAAACGAAAAGGCGAATGAAAAATAAAGTTATCAAGTTCAGGTTAGTTCAGGTTAGTTGGTTTAGGAAGGTTTTGTTTTTTAAAAAAATATCTTATTATCTATGTCATTGTCATTGCATAATTCAGAATCTAAAATAAACTTCTAGGATTCTTTATAGACGCTACTTTATACAACTACTTAAGAACACACTTAAAACATCTTAAAAATCACTACCACACTAGCCGCCTATAGGTAAAAGGCTTATGTCTTAAAGTCAACAGTGAAGGAAACATAATTAAAATGAATAAATTAATTAATTGATAAAGAAACCACTCCAACAAACTTAAAGCAGTTTTATTGACTTTATAGCCGCCTACTATCCCATTAAATAATAATTAAATAGTAATAATATAAAGATAACGATAGCATCGCATTTTTGGACGTTGAAGATACTGCATGTACTGCTACCACGTCGAGTTGAGGTGGGAGCCCCCCAGTCTTATCAATTTTAAGGCCAAGCCTCAGTGCCAGACCTTCTCAAAAACTTTTAAAACGTCGAAAAAAACGCTCCAGTGTGTTCTCTTCTAGTGAATCCTTCCATAATTCTGGTCGCGAGCCTCGTCGTCTGCCTCACTGTACAGTTTTCTCTCCTAAAATCAAATTGCTCATTAGGGAAAACATTACGCTCGATGACAAAGTCAACCAGATGACTGAGTATTATTTTTTCAATGATTTTCGCTAGACTCGACAACAGACTTATTGGCCTATTTCTTTTCTCATCTATAAGCAGCACCTACATTTTTATAAAACAAGGCATACCTATATTGTGTGTAGCCTTTTTTGAATCGGACAAAAAATACATCAAAATAGGTTTAAATTTTATGTTTAAGGCCTGTTGCTGAACTAAGATAACAATGTTCAAGCTGGTCATAAAAAATTTGAAGAAGTTTAAATTTTATAAAATTATTTTAAAAAAGTGGCTGCACACTATTATACACAAATAGTAAAGTTAAGGGAGAATGTTCATATATTTTTTAATACTCAGCGGATATTTTATCCATACTAACTGAGAAGAAGACACAAAAAGCGCCGCCTGCAAAATTTGTCTACAGTACCTTCATAAACTTTCCCCCCGTTCTATTGGACATTCTTGAGGTGACTAAGATATAGTATTCTGTAACACAAAGGTATTTAATTTGCAATAAAAACTTGTTTGTAAAAATCTTAATAATACCAACTATTGAAATAAGAAGTCAACCTCTTGTAGCGCCTGGCCAATAATTTATATCCCGGGGTTTCATTGACAACATAAAAATCTTATACATTATGTAAATCTTGGCGTTATCTTCTCCAGTATCAAAAATGTGTAGTTTTGGTAGCCGCCTTACAAAAGATGATAATTTACTTATAAAGCGGCTACCTCGTATTATTTTCTTTTCTTCGGCCCTTGTAGATGTCATCCTGTAAACAAATGGCCTGCCAACGGTTTTAGATCCTTTATCTTTTTTATGTTGTCGAAATAGAAAACAAGGCTAGACTTTCGATAAAATAATAAGGACCTGTGTTTAGTGTCATAAAAGAAAATTAATTTATCAACTATCAATTTTGAGAGATTTTTTTCCTACAAACCTGCAATGTTCAGTCGAGATTTAATTGCCTAGACCAGGCTAGTTCAGTTTTACTGACGTTTGTGGTGTTTTATGGGGCCAGTTTCACCTATTTATTACCATACACAGTACAAAAAATCCACCTGGTAAAAATTATTTCAGGAGTAATAAATAAAGGTAGTGTTAATGTTAACACCCGGATCAACATAATTTACCACACTTTAACTCCATATTAGCGTGTAAATAAACCCCGCTAGAAGGTTATTTTAACACATTGAGTGCAAAACTTATTCTTTAATCGTTTTTTTACACGGCCCCGGGTAAAAATACCTAAACCCGTGTTACCGAAAAGACAGGCGGCAACAAGTGGTGTGAAATTGTAGAAATTGACAGATGACGCCGACGCTACATGCAAATTCAACTTTCAAATCAGTCTGATTGTGCTCTTTGAACGTGATATAGAATAATATTATATTTAAATTAAAAATAGGAACAAAGCAAAGTTCTGTAAAGTGCCAAATGAGAGTGCCTCTTATAAGGATCTTGTTAAATTGGATAAGCATATTAACGAAATTTAATAGAAACCTTGCTAAGTACGACATTTTTAAGAAACTAAGTATTTATATAAAAAAGGAATACATATATTATAAGCTTATATCAGAATAATTTAAAAGCTAAAGGGAAAACTGTAGCAATGTAAATAGCTACTTAGTTTCTTAAAAATGGCGTACTTATTAGTAAGGTTTCTATTAAATTTTGTTAATATGCTTACCCAATTTATCAAGATCCTCATAAGGCACTCTCATTTGGCACTTTACAGAACTTTGCTTTCTTTTTATATTTTAATTTAAATATAACATTATTCTATATCACATTCAAAGAGCACAATCAGACTGACTTGAAAGTTGAATTTGCACGTAGCATCGGCGTCATGGGTCAATTCCTAGAATTTCACACCACTTGTTGCCGCCTATCTTTTCGGTAACACGGGTTTAGGTATTTTTACCCGGGGCCGTCTAAAAAAACGATTAAAGAATAAGTTTGACACTCAATGTGTTAAAATAACCTTCTAGCGGGGTTTATTTACACGCTAATATGGTGTTATTAATTGTCATTGTATTGAATTTTCCTGATAGAGTGTAAAATGGAATAAATGACACCCATTCAACAAAATTAACTTTTTAGATAGTTAAATTAATAGGCAAATTTAATACAACAACTTTGGTCCCATATAAGTGTAAAAATGTGGTAAATTATGTTGATCCGGGTGTTAACATTAACACTACTTTTTTTTACCACTCCTGAAATGATAAGAAGGGCCGTTCAGAAGAAGCAGCAATAGCAAAACCATGATATAGTAGTAGCCACAAAGTATGCCTCAAGATACGCCATTAAAGCAGCACTATACCAAATGGACGAGTCGCGAAATTCCTGCTAGAAAAAGATATTTTCATGCACACGAAATGCCATGATTCCTATAATTCAGTCAGAACTAGTACACACAAAATGGTGGAAACACACAATAAATCTGCAACACCCGAGGTATAGCTAAGTAGTTCTTATATTATAAATTTTGTAGCATTGTCACTGAACTGAAAATTTAAAAAAATTTAAAGCAAATTAAGTACATGACCCATAACATATTAAATTATTCTCTCTAGCCGCAGCAGCTAATCAAGAAATTTTCCAGGCAACTGGTTAAATTGAGATTGATTGGCCGATGAACCGCCTATTGCTTAATCACATAATCTAATTCATCATATCAGGGATATTATGCATTTAGGACCAATAACTCAACGCGTGCTCAATTATTTCCCTGTGATGTTCGACCATATGTACTTAATCATTCTTGTCTTGTCTTCTGATATAATATACAAATTATTGTCCACCAATATGAATGACAGGATATTTAACATTTTTACTATAGGAGATTCATTAAAGAGTTGTAATTTTACCAGAGAGTCAAAGCACATGATGCCGACGCTACATGCAAATTCAACTTTCAAGTCAGTCTGATTATGCTCTTTGAATGTGATATAGAATAATGTTATATTTAAATTAAAATATAGAAATAAAGAAAAGTTTTGTATAGTGCCAAATGAGATTGCCTCTTATGAGGATCTTGTTAAATTGGGTGAGCATATTAACGAAATTTAATAAAAACCTTACTAATAAGTACGCCATTTTTAAGAAACTAAGTAGGTATTTACATTGTTACAGTTTTCCCTTTGGCTTTTAAATTATTCTGATATAAGCGTATAATATAAAATACGTATTTTTTTATATAAATACTTAGGAACCTACCTAAATATTTTACTTCGTAGATCTCTAAATAAATATACGATTAATAATACTCGTCATTTTCATTATTTTATATTGTTCCAAAGCATACTTTTATTTAGTTGTTTAGTGTTCTAAGTATACCTACATATATATTTATTATGTTATTTGTTTTGTTAAGCTTAACAATGAGGTACATTAACCGTAGACATATGTATATGTTTAGTTTACTAAATTGCTAAACTACATAATAGGTGTGTCATTTTGTTCAACTAGTTATAATAATAAATGTAAAAAAAGTCACAGGGTTTTCCATATCTGTTGTAACCATCATTTTGTTTATAAATAAATGATAAGTAATATTCAATATTTTCATTCATTTAACAAACATTTTCCAAGCGATCTGAAGATTTATATATATTAGGGGCTACTACTTTCGGCTTTGATTAAGTCATTCAATCATGTATCAAATTAAGCAGAAGTTAATAATGTAAAACATCTTGGATGCATGATTTTTTACATCTTAATTATATACGCCCGATTAGGTTTATACGGGATTAAATGACTTAAACAAAGTGGAAAGTATTCTAGCTCTGGGTAGATTATTTTATTACACTCACTATATAATAGTAAAGTCACACCCAAATAAAATAAAATTTACGCTACAATAATATGATATTTACAGTAATTAATCACAAATTACCATTAAAAATGGTTTACTTACACCTCTCATTATTTCTTTTACACCGTAGAAGGATTGGTTTAGAATCTGTGAGCTTAATTTACACACGATAATGTAAATGTACCTACCCATAAATTAAAAGAACTAACACTCATCAAAAAGTAAAAAAACCATTAAAAATATATTTTTTACAAGATATGGTTAATATACAGTGGCGTAACTAGCCCTCTGACCTGGGGGTGGCCTAGGGTGGGCCTGTTATTGTGAAATGTAGTGGTGGCTTGTTCAGACGTGGGGCAAATGCGCCGCAGGCAAAATTTTTTTTGGACCACGCCCAAATTTTGACAAATTTGGTCAATAATCAACAGTAATATCACAAGACCTCGTTTTTTTATCGGTTAGATTCTTCAGCTGTCAAGGAACTTTTTTTTTAAATTTTTCGAGTTGAATTTGGACATGCTTATTCTGATTAGATCCCGAGAGCGAAGCTCGAGGGATTTAATTTTTGAATAAACAAGCCCAAAGTTCAACGAGTATTGCCAAAAAAGTTTGAGTGAAAAATGGAAAATTTAACCAATAAAAAAATGATGGTCGAGTGATATTTGGCAAGATTATTTATTATAATTTATATAGATCATAATTATAAATTGATGCTATATTTGCGAGGCGAGTAGCGAGTTTACAAAGTCAGCCTTTTTCTGGGGGGGGGGGGGGCCTAGCGACGTCTGGGGGGGGGCCCGGCCCCCCTAGGCCCCCCTGTAGTTACGCGCCTGTTAATATACAATATTGAGTGTGCTCCAATATGTACCACCATTGAGTGTTAAATTTAACACAATTTGTTACTGTGTAGGTAATAAAATAATTGTAGAAACCGAAAATTTCGGAATATCGGTAACTAGGTACTGCTTATTGACGACACATAGAGACAGGAGTTTCGGCGCGTGTTCAAAATGTGTCATTTAAATTGTAAAATATCTGGTAACATCATGAAATTCATGAAAAAAGGAAAATTGGGGCTATATTTGGACCAATATACAATAATTAAATGAACATTGAATTAAAAATTGTGCAAGGAACCTATTGCACAATAGTTTATATTGCACCATCTTCTCTTCTACGTTATAAAATTATATAATTTAAAAACAACATGCTTAAAATCTTCGGAAACTCTCCTGCACAAAAAATTTACAGTCCTTTACAAAGATGCAACCGGGGAGGACATTGAAAATGCCGAAGCAGAGTGCAACGCTTGTGACTATTGTGAGATTTGTGATCTGCGAAAACTCATAGATTTGAATGTTATATTTAGGTAGCTGATATAAGGTTTATTGATTCATAATATAAAAAAATAGTAAAATAAAGGTTATAAACTCTAACGCGCCTCTAAGGTATGGTTTGGCTGGAGCAGTCAGCGGCCGCGGCTGGCGTTCGCGATTGGTAGCTCGGTACTGGTTTAATGCGATTTGTATGTACACGGTTTCACTGCCGCAGCTCAGCGACATAGCGTTCGCAGTCAATTGCAGTGGCTGCGTTCGGACTGCTAGAGAGACCAGTCCAGCCGTGATCGCTCAGCAGAATGCCACCGTTTTCGGCAATTGCTAACGAGTGTTTGATAGAGGAGGTTCAAAAGTACCCCCCTTTATACAACTATGAGAACGAAAATTACAAAAATGTTGTAATGAAAGAAAATGCATGAAAAAAAGTGGCAGCAAGTGTAGGGAAGAACGGTAAAGTGTACAAAACCATTCTGTTTATTTTTCAGCATTACATTACAAAGCTTATAATTAGGGTAGACTGGGGCAACTGCGAAGCCCTTTTTAATAGTTCAAGTTTATTTCCTTCCTACTTCAAATATACAATATTTATAAAAGTGTCTTTGTAAGAAAGTAATAGTTTAATATGTTTACTTTTAATACTGCATGAATTATTTACCGAAATTTTACAGTTCAGTACCCCAAAAAGGGAAAGTGTAAAATCGGAATACAATTTCCATGCATGTTCGCAGAAGTGGTAATGGGAAAGTGTAAACGAAGTTTATATCTCCCATGCCAATTTTTCTTTTCACAGACTTAAAAAAAAATAAAAATCTAGGAAGTTATGAACTTTTTATTGTTGGGAAATAGTTAGCCAAGCAAATCATAAAAACGAAAAATTAAAAGGTACCTACCTCTGAAAAATAATAAGTAATCCAAAATAACCCTCAAAAAATTCCTAATAACAAGAATAATATTTTTATAAACGTATTTATCCGTTCAAAACCCAGTGTTTGGCTTTAATCTCTAAAACAGTAGGAGTTATTTCCTAGGAGAAACTAAAACAGAAAAGAAAATTAAAGTTTAAAAATTCGAATAATTTTATGGAACTTGTTAAATATTGTATCCCGCAAATTTCACATTAAAATGAAAACCTCCTCGGCGTGTTACTACCGGTTCAGGTAAACGAGTCACTATATCGTCTAGCTATACTACATCGACATCATCGGTGAGTGGCCATAAAAAAATTGTATTTTAGATTTCTAGTAAACTTGATTTCAAAGCCGTTGTCAACAGTATTTACCTGGCCAATAAAATGTTTCTTTGCTTTTGGTAATGTGTATTTAACCAGTACCCAGTCTTCAATGGAAATATTGTCCTTGTTTATTTCAGGAATCTGATCTTCGCAATCCGATTCTAAAGTGAAACTTTGATCCGATTCCATAAAAGGTACACTTTCATAATCTGATTCACTGGAGCTGGATTCAAATTGATACGGACTTGGCCGACTTTGTTTATTCTTTCGGTCAATTTTCATAGCTGGTTTAGATATAGTAGATGAACTTGTAGAGATTTTTGACTGACTACTTGCGATAGTACCTGCAATGGTTTGGCCACCTTGAATTAAGCGCTTTCGTTTCCTTGGATTAGAAGAAGGACTCTGTCGGAGCGAATCAAGTAGTAGATCATCAAAACTGATGTGTGAAGTCTCATCTAAATTGTAAATACATTCAGGACGATCCTGAAGACCCAACTCCAATATAGCCTTTTCCAATAAAACAAAATATTGGTCTATTATGAATGGGTCCGTAGATTTCTTTCTGCAGTACTCTAAGCTTTGTGGTTTCTTCATACTCAAAGAGTGACGTTGTTTAAACTTTATTAGCCAGTCTGTGCCTGGCATATTGTTCTTAAAAGGATTGGGAATATTATTTAAAGTTACAAAGTCCCGAACTTTTTCTTGAAGCTCTCTCGAAGTTAACCAATATCCCCACTTCTCCATTGTTTTTATATTTTCGGCCAGTTGACACTTATCTTGCCAAGAAAGTATTGGAGGTCGGCCCTGTGTCTTGCTTTTTTCGCCACGGCGGCCAGTTATCCTATAGTAGATTGTAATGTATGGGATTCTGAATTCAGTACTAGCCATCGACATGGTTAATTGACCTTGATTGACGGCATTTACTGCAGCATTTAATTGCTCCTCCCCATAGGCAGCCCTATCGGACTTTCTTTTATAATTTCGTACCATGACGGCAACTCTCTGTAAAGAATAAAAGCTTTAAGTGTCAGTGCCAATGAACTTTAGCATTCCCAGGAAAATGGGGCAAGTGTAAACTAACCTTTACACTTTCCCCATTACAACTTTCACACATGCCCCACATTATGTTTTTTATGGGGGAAGTGCAAACCTGTTCGTGAGTAAAAGCCGCTTTTAGATTTGGTCGGTATATAGGATTTTAAAGCTACAACAATTGACTAAACATAAGAAAATGCAATACAACTAAAAGTATATTATAAGTTTTTACCTTCGACCAATTTTTTATGGAGATATCACACACTATTCAACGGACCGATTCGGAGGTTATGTTACAAATGACTACTCAGAAAGAAAAAAACACCTGGTAACTCACCGGGAGTAGATAATTCAATAGCGCTAACGTATAGTTAGTTGCCTCGAACCACACAGACAAGTAAACTTTCAATATTGCCTGATTGGCGCTCTGATTTTCCACTTACCCCATTTTTACACTTGCCTATACCATATTCAAATCCAAGATTATGCATACGAAGGAAATATTGATCAGTACTTAATGACAACCGTAACCATTTTATTCGGTGTGACGTCAGGGACAAATGCAACACAAGAATTTTGTTGAATTCCGTACCCATACTAACGTGCCCGTGCGATATTATAAACATTTTCAATGTTAAAATGCACGCCACTGACTTTTTTCTAAAATGATACAATTTTAAAATGCTTTGATACTTTGACGTCTTAATCAAATTGATTTGTTTACTTGGTATGCTGCAGCTTTGATTTAAATATGGTACCTATAGTATAAATTTAAGTGTTAATATGACGTTTGTCGAAATGGAGGAATTTGGGCTAACATCTCCTTTTCGTCTTCTTCCTCCAACAACAGCAGGCAACTAATGTTATCGGCGTTCATTATAAGTCATACATAAGCGCTTTCACTACGAAATACGAATATGATCTGAAGCGCGCTCCAGCCGAACCACCCTGCTCCAGCGAAACCATACGATTATTCTCGACTTGGTCTGATCCCGATCATTTAACTCGGTGTGACGTCAGGGACAAATGCAACACAAGAATTTCGAATTCCGTACCCATACTACGTGCCCGTGCGATAATATAAACATTTTCAATGTTAAAAATGTTTTCACTAAATCTATAAAATTAATAACCCTTCAAGTAATCGAGAAAATCCCTTTATTGAACAGCTCGTGATATTGGGTAGGAAATTCGTGCTGCTAAAAATCTAATAAATATCGCATTTCCAATATCCGGTTAGCCAGAATTTTTCCGGATGTCTGCGCTACAGGGAACGGTCTCGGGAAATGACCACAGCATATCCGCACCAATTTTTGTTTTTAACATCCAACTTAAATTTCCAGCATCAGTTTTGATTTACTGCACAGTATAAAAGATACGGAGTGGAAGATACGGAGTGGAAGATACGGAGTGGAAGATACGGAGTGGTGAAATTTGTTTTTATTTTCAATTTTTAACACATAGCGGGGTCTACCAAATTCAATGTGATGACTGTGATGCAATATATATAGGTAGGTCAAACAGGTAGAAACTTTAAAGCTAGACTTAAAGAACAAAAAACATCCATTTAAAAAAAACAAAATAAAACGGGAATAGCGGACCACTGTATAATAAATAACCACTCAATATCCAACAAAATAAACCGATATATATTCAACACAAGGGTAAAAAACTCAACCTATTAGGAACATTAACAATCAAAAAAGCCTTAAAAAATCGATGTAATGTTGTTAACAATCAAATTAAAATACCTTCAGGTGCCAATCTAATACTTAATATCCTAATAACTTAAAATAAATATGCAATAAACACTGTCAATGATTACAAACGAAAAAACCCATAATTATTTACACAATATCATTTTCTTAATTTTATTACTTAGATGTAAATAACTCTATTATTACACCTGTAATTTAGTTGTACCTTTGGCCAATACCTGCATGTAGCCCATCACATATCAATTAAATATTATAAGGATATAAATGTAGATTTTTCAAACAAATAGTAGTATGAATTAGTTCTTAACGGTTTCGCTAATAAAACGTTATTCGCCTGAGGTAGCATCGGTCATTATAATACGAAGTATTTAATCTAGTTTTCAGTCAAATTGTAAGATTCTTGATTTTTCGTATCAAATTACAATACACTTATAGTCACATTGAAAAAGCCTAGGCCCATTATAATAAAACTGAATTTACAATAAGCCTACGACGTAGTAGGTATACCACGTACCTAGTATAGACTAATACAAACCACTCGGGGGGATAACTTAGTGATAAAATTAATTACAATTTTTTACTGTGTGCCTCCGAGACCCGAGTAATCTCCGTGAACCGCTGTAACATATTTTACTAGCTATTCCATAATAGGCACTTTACTTTAGCAGTCTGTTAAGTAATGTATTATTTCAGCATTGGTGATATGACAACCCTGCGAACTAAGAGCAAAGAAAAACGAGATAGAGCCTTTAATGGTTGACCGGCGCTATTATAACAGTTTATCCTTTTATCTCTCAATAAAAACCAGATAGAGTTGATCTAATATCTATGTATTATCAGATTGTTCAAACTTTTTTTAATAAAAACATTTTTATTAAGTAAAACGTCTATTCAGGGACATAGTTACATTATAGTGACGCCGTGTTAGCATGTACTGCAATGATAAATAACACTAAGTAGCAGCGTACGTATAAAAAAAATAGATAATACAGACAATATTAAACTGAACTGACCCATGCCCGCTTGGGGTAAGTATGGATTTTAGTCAATACTGTTGAGGAAGTTTTAAATCATACTTTTGACAAAGCATAGTATTCTTTAATACTGCATAGCTCTAATTTTTCATAATTAAACAGTAACCAGGTATTTTATCTCTTTTATTTCTGGTAAATAATAATTAGCATTTCCAAAGTATTACAAAGAACGTGAACGAAGTTAACGACCAGGTATTTTGGTGTGCTTCATTCATCGGTTTAAATTTCAACATAAGCCTGATGTTTCTTTTTCAAATTCATTCACTAATGTGCCAAGTCATTCAAAACCTCTTTCCTGTTATCTATATAGCTGTGTTTACATAGGGTTCTTTTTTTTTAGATGTAATTAGGCTGCAGTTAAAAATGGGAACAGGTCTTGAAAATTAAAACAAGATAATATCTTTGGCATCATAATAAGTAACTAGCAAAAAATTTGTTCTGTAAATGAAGAAGTTTTTATAAATAACGGTTTGGTGTGATTCATCAGCTTTAGTAGTTTGTCTCGGTTTTTCATCATTAGATATTTTATTAATAGAAAAAAACATAATTATTATCATTATAAATAAAATCATTCCGTACAGCAACAATGCAAAATATTTACTTATAAATATCGGCTCAAAACTTATGTGAAATACATATAAAAAGAAAAGAGTAAATATCAATAATTGAATAAAAATTTAAAAAAAATGCATAAACTATGGGTCATCTGAAAAGAAATGCACTGTAGGACTAAACAAATATACTGACGCTTAACTAAACTGGACATCCAATATCAAAGAAGTTCAAAGATTTCAGAAAAAAGCCTCTCATGACACAGCAAATGCTTTATGGTCCATCAAAAATGACGATCTTCATCGGCATCTGAAGATTTCAACTGCAAAAAATCCAATGACTGAAAAAGAACATGAAATCAGGATACGCACTCAACTATCAAACAGGTCGAACAACCACTAGATAAATATGAACACAATGAGAAGGCTGCACAGTCAATAGAATGTATAATAGACTAAATTAGGAAAATAATGTAAAAATTAAGAATAAAGTGGTACGATTATAATATAGACCTCAAGTATAAGGACAACCAACTCCGTATGATTATCCAAATAGGTGATATCGAAGCAGAAGGTCGCGATATCACGTAACCTCCCAAATCCCTAGGAGATAATCACACATCCTTTTTTTTTAATATATTATTGACAGTAGCTCTATCACCCTAATTTTCATAAGTTCAGACATGTAAGACGATGAACATTTTTGTGAAGTCAAACAATCATATATTAGGCTCTTTTTAAAGCGCATCGAAGAAAGAGATCAATTATTAACAGTCAACTAGCTTTCGCACTTTGACAGTTTTACAACCAACCTTTTCTATTTGGGTCGGCTTGGAAAGAATTTTGTATCAAATGATGGCTGATATTTTCATTTTTTTCTATTTTATTGATATTTTTAATTTTCTGTAGAATTTATGTCCTTCTTTCGTTGCAGCTCAGGCAATCTTTCATTAGTAAATTTTGCTAAAATGTCTCTATATGTCGAAAGAAATCTAACAAAATTCCTAAAGCTGGCATTCCGTTATGCACGTTTCATGCGATGCAAGTATGCAAGACGAAAAATTAGAACCTGCGATATTTCTATGCAATTCTTCAAACAAGCCTAGTAAAGTTTTTAGTAATTTCGTTGCCAACCGTCACGTAATTGTTTTCATATTTTCGTTTGTTATTATGTTTTGTGGCTTCATTTCATCATCGTGTTGAGTTTTTTAACCGTGTTTAAAAAGTTGCCTAGATGTAATATAACCTCCTGGACAAGATAAGGACCAACTTGCATGAAACTTGCATAGGTTTATGTTAGACTAACTAAGCATTAACTTTTTTCCGTTCGTCGTTCGTTTATTCGGCATTTTCATATAAGTTTTTGCTTATTCAGCAGAAGCTATGGATGTGCGTGTGTCTTCTAAATTTTTTGTGCTGCTTATTCGCGCCTTTTCTCCTTCACTTATTATTACATAAAAGATAGTAGTCTAACAAAAATTAACAGTATTAAACGGTTTTTGGTAAAAACTTGTATAAAACCTCTTTTACAGTATCAAACCTTGACAATGAGCCGTTTTTACATGAGAGCATTTTTTGTTCTAAATATTCTTCCTTCTCTAGTTTTTCTTTTCTGGGCTTTAATGAACTATACGAACTAACGAACATCATGCCCATCTCTGTAAAGTAAACATTATTTAAGCAAAACTTCTGTTATGTTACTATTTGATTGGTCGTTGATATTACATGGATTGTATTATTATCCAATGTTAATATGAAAACCAGATTGTCATTGTGCTCATGTAATATTTATCTTTAAAAAATATGAGAAGTTTATAAGATAATTAAAATATTTTGATATACTGGAAGGAATTAATTAAAGATGATTGTAAACCTATCATGTCTGTCTCCAATTACCGCTGAAATATTTAAAAAGGTAAACGAAAGGGTACATTTTTAAAACAACTGGTCTCGCGCATGCTTATTTTGATCCTAATTATTGGCATTCACGCGCACTGGCGGCGCTATTCTTGGCATTTAATTTCACATCCAATAACATGGCTGATCGTTTTCTCTAACCATTGTTTTACATAAGGTTTTATTGTTTCAATTTAATCAGACAAGAGAAAAACCACAGATTAGTCAAATATAATTAGATTAGTATGCATAATAAAAAAATTTACAGTCCTTTACAAAGATGCAACCGGGGATGACATTGAAAATGCCGAAGCAGAGTGCAACGCTTGTGACTATTGTGAGATTTGAGATCTGCGAAAACTCATAGATTTGAATGTAATATTTAGGTAGATGATATAAGTTTAATTGATTCATAATATAAAAAATAGTAAAATAAAGGTTATAAACTCTAAAGCTGGATTTATAAACTCGAAAAGTTGGTGAGGTTGAAGTTATGATCAAGTTTGTGAGGTTAGATATTCTGAACTCCGAGCATAAAAATTGGTTATCTCGAACTACCCGGGAAGTTTTCGAACCTTACATGAGCTTCACATCAACAACATGAACGAGTGTATAAATGGAACTGAGTTTTCCCTTTAGTTTAAATTGAACTCCTATTTCCAACACCAACTGAACCTCAACCTCGCCAACTTTTCGAGTTTATAAATCCAGCTTAACGAGCCTCTAAGGTATGGTTTCTCTGGAGCAGTCAGCTGCCGCGGCTGGCGTTCGCGATTAGTAGCTCGGTACTGGTTTAATGCGATTTGTATGTACACGGTTTCACTGCCGCAGCTCAGCGACACAGCATTCGCCGTCAATTGCAGCAAAAAAGCAGTACAAAACAATTCTGTTTATTTTTCAGCATTACATTACAAAGCTTATAATTAGGGTAGACTGGGGCAAGTGCGAAGCCCTTTTTAATAGTTCAAGTTTATTTCCTTCCTACTTTAAATATACAATATTTATAAAAGTGTCTTTGTAAGAAAGTAATAGTTTAATATGTTTACTTTTCATACTGCATAGGGCACTCATGAATTATTTTTGAGATCTTGAGATTTGAATGATTATTTTACACTTACCTCAAAAAGGGAAAGTGTAAAATCGGAATACAATTTCCATGCATGTTCGCAGAAGTGGTAATGGGAAAGTGCAAATGAAGTTTATATCTCCTATGCCAATTTTTCTTTTTACAGGCTTAAAAAAAAATAAAAATCTGGGAAGTTATGAACTTTTTATTGTTGGAAAATAGTTAGCCAAACAAATCATAAAAACGAAAAATTAAAAGGTGCCTTTGAAAAATAATAAGTAATCCAAAATAACCTTCAAAAAATTCCTAATAACAAGAATAATATATTTATAAACGTATTTATCCGTTCAAAACCCAATGTTTGGCTTTAATCTCTAAAACAGTAGGAATTATTCCCAAGGAGAAACTAAAACAGAAAAGAAACTTAAAGTTTAAAAATTCGAATAATTTTATGGAACTTTGTTAAATATTTGCATTGATCAGTACTTAATGACAACCGTAACTCTATTTCGATTGGTCAAGCGGCAATAAAACTAAAAGGCCCTGGGCGACAGGGTTGAATTTAGTTTACCGGTGATTTTCGCATTATTGCATTGTATCATTTGGTGTTAATGTTTGTTATCAATATTTTGATATAAATATTTGTGTTTTTGACCGTTGTATTTGTATGTATACAGGGTGTTTTAGAAGTACTAATCTGAACATGTGTCCGGAGTTGCCCCGTTTTTGATGTACAGGGTGTTAAAGTTTTTTTAAAAAAATCGTTTTTTTTATTATATTTGTAAATATCCTTTTCCCGATTTTATTGCAATTTGGTACCGTCATTCATAATGATAAGAGGCTTAATTTGCCCTAACTAGATTAAATTTATTAAGGTCAGTGGCGTCCCGGGAAACACTTAATGGATATTATTGAGAAAAAAATGCACGCCACTGACTTTTTTCTAATTTTGATATTTTTTCCGGATATACCAACTAATGATACAATTTTAAAATGTTTTGATACTTTGGCGTCTTAATCAAATTGATTTGTTTACTTGGTATGCTGCAGCTTTGATTTAAATATGGTCCCTATAGTATGAATTCATATCGGCGTTCATTATAAATCATACATAAGCGCTTTCACTACGAAATATGAATATGATCTGAAGCGCGCTCCAGCCGCGCCAGCCAAACCACCCTGTGGTGACGGCCGATGGCCGAGTGCTACGCTCGGTGTATTTCGGTGTGACGTCAGGGACAAATGCAACACAAGAATTTCGAATTCCGTACCCCTACTAACGTGCCCGTGCGATAATATAAACATTTTCAATGTTAAAAAATACTATTCAAGAAGTTAGTTGAGCAGTCAGAGGTCTGAAAATTACGAGTAAGCCATCAAGTTTATCATCTATAGCATTTACATCTCGAAACTATTGTTTACGAGCCTCGATTAAGAGATATCTTCTCGTTGTAGGTAACAAGTATCGCCGTTAGTTTTAGGCATCATAATCCTTCATCCGTTCGTGCATTTCAGCGACCATAGACCCACACATAGCAGCCCGAATTGAGATGTATTAAAGAGAGAAGCGGACAATATGGCGGCGTCCGTAGAAATAAATAAAATGCGCGACTCTGCGTCTACGACACGGGCAAGACATAACTCCTTTCAGGCCGTTGGAGACAGAAGAATGGATCCGAGACACGAACTCGGTATAACAACCCAGAGCAACAATGATGAAGTGCATATTGTTCAACAGCCCCGAGAAATAATTGAGCACACGTTGAGTTATTGGTTATAGATGCATAATATCTTAGATATTCATGCATATTTGGGTCAAATATTTAAAAAATATTAATTTTGGCTAAGATTACCTACTAGAATGGACACATTACAGTAAAAAACAAGCTTTCTAATGGTTGATTCGAAAAATAAACACATGTAAGTAGTTGCTAGGGCGCCAGAAGATTCATTTTGTGTGAGTGTTAAAAGCTTAACACGCGGAAGGAATTATTACGTGTGTTGAATTCAATATGCGAAAAATCATGTTTCTTATGAGTCTTCAACAATACATATGAAAATTTATTACGAAGTATACGATTAAGTGTTATTTTTGCATGCCAGAATTGAAACAGATGCATCAGCTAAGTTCTTCAAATCTTTTGATGCTTTTTTGGTGACAGTCGGTAAATAATGCCTGATGGGTCATGGTTCAATTTTCGCTTGTAAGCCGTTTAATTTGCCCGCTATGACTGTAGCACCGTCCTGTCCTAAGTTTGACCAAAAAGTTTATTCGCTAGATCGAATTCATTTAATTTCTCTTGCATTATAAAAATCTCTCAAATGCCTCCCTATTTAACGCGTACCTTATAATGATTGATACTTGTGATCGACACGAGATATCTGTGGTATCATCAATTTCAATAGAAAAGCAAGTCGCGCTCCTTTTCTATTGTTATGCCTAAAATATAATAAAACACTTTCCATCAATGCATTTTGAATAATTTTTGACACCCCGCTAAAGGTTTTTGAATCTAATAAAAATTCACTAAATTCACGGTCATATTTTTTGAGTATCCTAATTTATTTCCTATGACGGCCTTGATTTAAAGATTCTTCAGATTTGTTGTGACCCCCCCTAAGCGCTGAAATTCTGGTCAAGCCTAAAAAATTACGATGTTAATTATTCGGCGCAAAAGAGAGTGATTGTTTTTAACAATTCGTTATGTTCAACGCTGCGCTGCATTATTAATAGTACAAATGTTTTGTTTCCCAAATAAATCAAGTTTTAGCTGGCTGTTGGTGTGCTCCTACGTAATATCATGCGTTTGGATAGTCCGAAAGAGTTCTTTTAAATAATTGTCGTAGCAGACTTGGCATCACGGATTTTCATTTGAAAATAAAAGGCATGGCCAACAAAACAGTTTATTTTAATGTGTTCATTCAATGTGTATATCATTTTGAACTTAAAATATAATGAACAAGATCACTTTTTTTTTCAGTTTTAACTTGGTTTTCTATGTCGTTGTGTGCTTTACTCTCAATTTTTTGAAATTTTCAAACATGATATTTTATTTAAATATTAAAACTCTTACCTGAAGTCCCAATCTTAAAAAAAAAAGACATGCCCAAAGTTTTGTTTTTCAACGAATAACATTTTCTCTGTTTTATTTGACATTGACATCATAAAAACAATAGATTGATATACAAAATCTATCCTGTTGATAATAAGTATTCGACATAATCATAACCTCACTGTGAATTTAGCGGCAGGTACGAATTTGCTGACCCTGGGTTTCAACTTCTATACATGGTGTATGTTTGGTTGCCTATCTTCAAGCCTGAAATTCTTAGTCTTCATTACTGATATTCTTACGAAAGGGTAGACCTCGGGGTAGACATGCCGGGGTTAATTGAAAAGTAAAACAATTTTTATTATTTCGCGGCTGTAGTTACTCGCTCAGGTTAGTTCAGGTTAGTTAGGGCGATTAAAAAGGTGAACGGTTATTCGCTGGCAGTTTAAGAGTCATTAATATGCAAATTGATGTAGATAATAAATATAACCTACGGTCTGTTGTCTGTTTGACACTGCCGCCCCTAAAAAGCCGCCACTGACTGTGCGGGGTGTAATGTTTTTAAATTACCGAATTTTACAAAGATTTTTTCAAAAAACATGCACTTGTTACTGATTTTTTTAGTTTTGATTCACCGAAATAATGCGAAAATTAGAAAAACCGAATTTTTTACGGGAAATGAATCGTGAATGGTACGGGAATTTTTTTCATTTATAAAGCAAAAAATTACTTTATACTTTTAGGGATATTAATCATTGTCTGAGGAGGACGGTGGCTCTGTTTATGGAAACAGGAGCTGAAATACCATCTGTAAGAACAGAAGAACTTGTTGCAAACGTTCGTGAACAATTGAAAAATACGACAACATAATATGTAAGACGCCTGTCTCAAGAAGTGGGAGGATCTTATGTAACATGCAGAACAATACTTAAAATACAGTTAAATTTGCTTCCTGATAAAGTGTAAGTATTCCAAGGAATACGAGCTGCAGATTTTAAAAGACGCAGGAATTACTGACAGAGGTTCACCAAAAATTTATTGGAAATAAATTATTTGTTAGACCTCACAGTTTCTTCTTGTTCCACCTTACTGGTTATGTGAATTCTCAGAATACACGCATGTGGATAGTGAAAATCCTCATTTTTTGTAGAGTCCATATTGCACCCTTAAAAAAATAGAGCTAAGGCAACGTCAATTATGAAGGTCTCTAAAAGAAATTAAGTATGTATATACATCGGAGAAACATTAAAAGTACAACAATTGTAAATGAGAATTACATACTTACATCGAAAAACATACAAGCAGGTAGCATATTAAAAGTTTAAGACAAACAGTTGAAGAACTCGTCTAAGATATAGAGACATTGTAAAATACTGTATTACTTGGAACCTATACCGGGTGTTGCATCGTCGAGCGGGACATAGAAAATCCCATGTAATTTTAAATGGGGTCAATTATTGGCTTCCCTAATTATTTTAGAGAAAAATTCTATTTAGGTTTATTAAAGAGCACTAAAACCCACATTCAAAAGAATAACTTTAGATATTTTTGATTAGCCCGTTTACGGGTTATCGCCGATTTCTTTTTAACTATTTCTCCTTTTTATGGCCCCGTATTTGCGGGCACCAGTCAAGTTACAAGATGACTGTCAAATAAAGTTGTCATTTTGAAATGTGTGCTTTATTGTTATAAAAACTCGTACATCGAAAATATTAGCCATGAATTACACTTCTGAAGAAAAAATATTGATGATTAAATGGTATTATCAAGGAAATAGTTATCAAAATGTGTCAGACATGTTTGCTGCTCTGTATCCGAATAGACCAATACCTGCAAAATCTACAGTGAAAAGGACTATCAAGAAATTTGAGACAAAAGGCACTGTAATAAATAACTGCAGATGTGAAGAAAGGCAGGAACAAAGAAGAGATGCAAGAATAATTAATTACCTATTAATTAGTAAAATATTGAAACATGTAAAATGTCATAATTAACCTCGTAATTGGATAATTATTTTAGTTTTATTCAGATTAATTTGTACTCATAAATACATCTTTAATATTTTCGATGTACGAGTTTTTATAACAATAAAGCACACATTTCAAAATGACAACTTTATTTGACAGTCATCTTTTACCTTGACTGGTGCCCGCAAATACGGGGCCATAAAAAGGAGAAATAGTTAAAAAGAAATCGGCGATAACCCGTAAACGGGCTCATCAAAAATATCTAAAGTTATTCTTTTGAATGTGGGTTTTAGTGCTCTTTAATAAACCTAAATAGAATTTTTCTCTAAAATAATTAGGGAAGCCAATAATTGACCCCATTTAAAATTACATGGGATTTCCTATGTCCCGCTCGACGATGCAACACCCGGTATACAGGCGCGATATTGATACAACTTCTAGTTCCAAAAATATTGTTATTTCGACAGTTAAAGAATTAATTAAGAGATTCAAGAAGGCACATCATTGATGAAATTACCGAAAATGGAAGACTGAGACTTTTGAGTATACAGGGTGTAACTTAATGATGTGGCGTAATTTCAAGGGAGTATTCCTGAACCAAATTCAAACAGAAAAGTTCATATAAACGTGTGTCCTGAAGAGTCTGGTTTTCAAGATACAGGGTGTCAAAGTTTAAAAAAAAAAATTGGTTTTTTATTAATATCTAAATGATGCTTTTACCGATTTTGTTGAAATCTGGCAGGGTTATTCATTGTGATAAGACGCTAAGTTGGCACTAACTAAAAGAAAATTATAAGTTCCAGTGGCGTCTCGGGGGGCAGTGTCACGAATAATATTGACAAAAAAAATGTACGCTACTGAGTTTTTTGAAAAATTTAATTTTTTTTAGATTGGGCAAAATCTACAAATACAACTTTTTTGTCCCCTAATATCTTTTCGTATATTACTTTTTAAAATCTAACAAACAAAAAGTAATGACTATTTACAAGAAATGTTGGAAATGACTACCTCCCGCTTCTATGCAGGCTTCTGCTCTCCTTCTCATCGAGCGACGAACTCTTTTGAAAATTCCATTAGTGTTACGAATGGTTTCACACTGTCTCGATTGGTGTAACATAAACTAATGGTTTTAGGTGCCCCCACAAATAGAAATCTAGGCTGTTTAAGTCAGGCGATCTAGGTGGCCAGAATTGTGGTCCTCCACGACCTATCCAACGATTTTGGTAAGCTCCATTCAAATACTCACGAGCCAATATGCTAAAGTGGACAGGAGCACCGTCATGCATGAACCAATGTTGTTGACTTAAATATAAAGGAACATTTTCAAGAAGCAGAGGCAAATCATTTTGTAGAAAATGACTGTAAGATTGTCCGTTAAGACGCCGTGGTAAAAAAAAAGGTCCAATCAAATAGTCATCCAAGATACCGATCCAAACGTTGACAGAAAATTGTTCCTGAACATTTGACTCTGTAATAGCATGAGGATTTTCTTGGGCCCAGTTATGATTATTATGGAAATTAATTATTGCATGTCTGGAAAAATGGGCTTCGTCCGTAAACATAATGATGGAATCAAAGTGAGGATTTTCTGCAAGTCTTTGATGATACCATCTACAAAATTGCGTACGCGGTTCAGAATCTCTTGGCAGAAGTGCCTCAACTCTTTGTACGTGATAAGGATACAACAGGGAATCTCTTAAAATTTCCCATGCCATTTTATAACAAATATTTAATTCCCTACCTATTTTTCGGGTACTAGTTGCAGGATTCTTTTCGACCGCATGTAGGACAGCCTCCTCAACTGCGGGAGTTCGAATTGTACGAGGTCTTCCCTCTGAGGTATTACGTTTAAAACTGCCAGATTCAGTCAGACGTCGATGAATGTTTATGAATATTTGTCTACATGGAAGGATACGGTCAGGATACCTTTCTTGATAGAGCTGCCGGGCCTCCGCCGAATTACCATTGGCAAGACCATAAAGGAAATGCATTTGTGTCATCTCCAAATTAGAATAATTATTTGCCATTTTTTGAATAGCACAATTATTAACCTTTTGACCAGAGGAAAAATAATAACAAACTGTTACCGAAAGTCAAAACCATTATGTTCATAATAACAAAACAACATTTCCTAGCAACGATCAAAGTTAACTTGATTTTATTTTAACAATTTTCCGACATGCAATGAAGTCGTTTTTATTTTTTTCCTCGAAAAGGAAGTAATATACGAAAAGATATTAAGAGACAAAAAAGTTGTATTTGTAGATGCCCAATCTGAAAAAAATTAAAATTTTTCAAAAAACTCAGTAGCGTACGTTTTTTTTGTCAATATTATTCGTGACACTGCCCCCCGAGACGCCACTGGAACTTATAATTTTCTTTTAGTTAGTGCCAACTTAGCGTCTTATTACAATGAATAACCCTGCCAGATTTCAACAAAATCGGTAAAAGGATCATTTAGATATTAATAAAAAAACAATTTTTTTTTAAAACTTTGACAACCTGTATCTTGAAAACCAGACTCTTCAGGACACATGTTTATATGAACTTTTCTATTTGAATTTGGTTCAGGAATACTCCCTTGAAATTACGCCACATCATTAAGTAACACCCTGTAAAGCTTAAAAATGTAGAAATAAATTTATCCTTTAAATTGTAAATAAAATGAATTTAGGAAAAAAAAATATTTTATTTTTTTCGAAACTTTTGGGTCATACATTAATGTGAATCAAACAACAAAATTTTAATGACAGAAGACAATAAAACCACTTTCACGATTAATTAATTTTCTAGGTGGATCATTTCATAGGAAGTTAAATAAAATTAAGATAAAACATATTTTGTTTTCACCATGTATAATAAAACGTCATAAATTCATCACAGGTTTATGACGAACAGACGGAGCTATAAATCAAGCAAAAATTGAATATGATCCAACAGCCTATTTGAATATTATTAAATTTTATGAATAAATTAGTTCCCTCATGTAATTTAACGATGCCATTTTTGTATGTTTGTAAAACGATACCTAGATTTTTAATCATTCATACTTTTAGCTGGTTAGTATATCTAAGCCAAAGTGCTTATACTACTACTACCATCAAGGAGTAACCTAACTAGTTGGATTACTCTATGCTCCTACTAGATTCTACATCCATAATATGACTATCATGTCCTCAAACATCAAAAATTATGTTTTCAGATACCTTTCAGACTTTTATTTTATGTATTTCTAAAACGCACATTTCTCCAGTAATGATTTCTTATAAATCACAAAAAAAAAATTCTTTGGGCAAAACAAAATAATATTTTCTATATTACACAAAGCAAAATAAGAAATTAAGGAAGGAAATTAAATCCGCTTTTTTCAAACTGTGTTCTACAACTGGCCTGTGTTCCCACTTTACCTCAAATAAATATTAAAATAAAATCGTTGACAATAAACCTCTCTGATCCAACGCCGCCTAACCCGATCAATGACCTAAACAAGAAGGGCGCCGGTCGAAACCCTTCAAATACATGATAATGCGATTAAATAAAATACTATCTATTCATTTTTGCAAGAATCGAATTTCAAGAGGTAAGGACGATATGACAACACTTGGTAGATGTTATGGCGATATGACCACGCCAAATAAAAATAATATAAAATCTGATTATGGTGGTGACCCCTCGAGGATTTTGTTGAACGAAAGAGAGAGTTTTCGCACGTTCGCTTTTTTCTAATGCTCTCCATGTAATACGATATAGAGTTAAGAAAGTACGTCCAGTATCGCAGCCACGGGGGAATGATACGATTAGACATATACACCAAAAAAAATGTTGCATACACCATTGCTCCGCCACGAATCTTTACTTATATTTCCCCTATGAACCAACTCTGTCTACGCCACTGAGTATACCGAATAATAATCAATATGTTATCGGCATCTGACTATATTATTATAAATTACTATTACAATACGTCGTTGTTACTGCTAATTATTTGCGGATTGATCGGTATGAATGACTCTCGTTTTCCATATTTCATTCATCAAAACCTCATACATATCCTGTTGTTTTTTAGTCGCTTGTTGCGGTTAAACTATAATTATAAATGTCACAAATTACCCAGCCTCTCTTCAAAGGACGTTGGAAATTAACAAATCCATTGACTAATCGTCACTTGCCTAACTACCGACTAAAATTAAATTGCTTTGTCGTCTTTTGAGTTAGAATTTATCTCATCAATCATTGGCGAACGGCAGGCGTAAGTTATTGTTGCAGCATCATTGTTCCAGAAACTATACTTAATTAGATTTAAAACAAAAAAGTTATAATTTTGAACAAGTAGTCCATAGCTCGAAGTGGAGTGAATATTTAAGAATAAATAAAACACAAAGTCTGCTACACTAAATTAATGAATGAACCATAGTGTTAAAAGGACCATATTTTGAGAGCAGTGGCTTGCCAATGTACAGTGGGTGACATAAGGGTGAATAAGTTTGAATCTGTAATTAGAAAAAATGTGGGATCATAAATAAATAAAGAAAAAACGAACCAATCAAAGTAATAAAAATTAATATGACATATTATATGTGAGAATTTGTTCTCTAGCCACTTCCTGAGACCTTATACAATAAGGATTAACCAAATTATGCTAAAACAGCTATTCTCTGGGCTACATGCCCCAACGAACGCTGAATTATATAGCAAAATTTGGCGTATTTTGACTAACACTGTTAGTACTGTACAAACTCAGATTGCAGAAACTACCGAAAAGAAAGGAATGGATCTTTATTTCCAATGATAGGATGCTACACTGGTGCTACCTGTAGACCGATTTCGAACTCTTTGGTTCTCGTCAGTACAATGCAAGCATGACAAGCGAGCCTACCTACCACAAAACAGATAAGAGATTAGAAATGCGAACTACGTAGAAAACCAGAGAAACAAAGATTCAAGTTGGCCAGTCCACCCCGAGCGCTACGGTAGGAAATTTATTGCGGATGGCGGGTAGTTTTAATAACTCGTTTTCAAATTACTGGTTTACTGTTTAAACAATATTTGAAATTTTTAAAGACGTTTTATCGCTTTTTGAGTTAATTCACTCTAAAATACCATGTATTCACTAAATTTTAGAATTTAATGAATGTATGTATTTTATATCAAATTATACCAAAAGGTCAATAAATGTCATTAAAAACCAAATTAATATTGTTGTTATTTATGAATGCCGATGTAAATACCAAACAAAGCTTATGAAGAAAAATTCAAAATTTATTTAAACTTTACCATAAAACATAATGTGAACAAATTCTGACAAAAATTGGTATTAATTACTTTATAGGTACAAATAAAAAATGTTGTGTAAAAAATAAACCAAACATGTAACTAATAACAGCGACGTGAGTAAAATGGTTCCAAGTGTTTTATGAACCAGGGTTTGCTCAAGGCAAATAGGTGAATTCTTGACATTTGGGCGTTGTCCCAAAAAATATTTTGCTTCATATCAAACCCAGGTCTTCTAGTTACTCTACTGACTACTAATACAAAATAGCAATTAACTGTTTACTGTTTATGTTTTGCACACTTTCTTAGTTCAAGTAAATTCAGTAAGTTACTTCAGTTTTGACCCATTTACATAAGAATCTTGCTTCCTCCCTTGCTTTTCTCTTGAACTTAGCTCAGTCAAGTGGTAAAGATGTAAACACTTATAGCCTCTGGTAGAAGGAAAATAATAAAATCGAATGAAAAATTATTGTGACATGAGTTAACCAGTGCCAAAAGTACTGGCACTAAATATATTTTCCTTCTTCCAGTAAATAACTCTTTATTACAGAAAATAAATTTAAAAAAATTGACATAAAAAAAAACATAACGGTCCAGGTACCTACTTGAAAGTGTCCATCCAGGTAAAAAATGTCTTGGTCAGGTGTAAAATCTCGCAGCCAGATGCAAGATGTCTTAGCCAGGTGTAGGTCCAATGTTGCAGCCACAGTTAAATTGTCACAGTATTTGGGCTTGATAAGGTGTCCATGCAACAGAAAAAAATGTTAATGATTAGTACCAAAATGACTAACAGACTGAACAAAACATAATTTTTTAATTAAGTACTGAGAAGCTGAAAGCAGTGAAAAAAAATTCGATAAAATATAAAGTGGAATGTGTACATGTGTCAAAAGTAGAATGGATACATTTAGAGGACCAAACAGAATGTTTTAGACTGCCAGTAAAAAAAATTGAACTACCATAGTTCTACAGAGAATGTGGAAGTGATCCCAAAAACATCAGGAGGTAAAAGCTCAGAGACAGTTTGAGAACAGCATTCCAATTAAGCCTTTTTCAAACTGAGTTCTTAAATTGATAATTCACCTCACTTTTATTGAACCAATCAAAACGCTCATTTTCATAGCAACCACCTTGGTAACGGTCGTCTTACCCGATAAGACTACCGCTAGCTCGAAAGGACGCTTTCGAAAAGACGCTTGTAGCTTTTTTACTTAAATAAAAAATTAGTGACACCTCTAACTTGTATATTTACCTTTATCAGACGGCCTTCATTTTTATGTTCAGTAAATTATCCAATAAAATACACCTCTAGAGGCGGTTTCTTATCTTCATACCTTCGTTTTTCACTCGAAACTCGATTTTCCAAGAAAATTTTCACTCAATGTAATTTTTACTTATAATCAAAGATAAGACCCTCGAGCTAAAGCTCTCGGGATCATATCAGATTATAAGTAAAAATTACATTTCGTAAAAATGTGTCAGAAAATCGATTTCTTGTTAAAAACATCGGTATTACCGATAAGACGCCTCCTCCATCGGTATATTACTGTTGACAATCATTGAAATGATTTTCACAAATCCTGAAGTTTTTGCACTCGATGTCTGCAGGATTAATATTACATTTATTCTTCCACATTCTTAGTCTTTCAACATCAGTAAGGGGAAATGTATAGAAAAATGGTTATTGACACAATTAAGGTCAAATGAAGATCTAAATGCACTCTTGCAACCGGGATATTTACAGTAAAACTTGATTTTGGTTATTGAATGGGCGACACACGCCATCATAGATACTGATAGAGGCAAATAAGGAGCATACACTTAAATATACAACTTAAATACTTTAAGTTAAATGGCATAGAACAAAATGAAAAACTTACAGGAGGCTGAACATTAAAACTCCTTCGGCATGACTTATCATACAGTTCTATTTGCATTCGCTTGGGCTGTGGATATGTACCTCTTCTATAAACTATGGTTGGTAGACCTTTTTGAAGAGTATGCTAAAAATATTAAAAAAGATCCAATTTGAATTACAGCAAACCTAACCTTCTAGGCGTAAATTTTACATTTAGGTTACATACCTGTGATATAAGGTCGCGTAACAATCCTAAAATTCTTCAAAACTCCTAAAACGGTCTGTAAAGGATTAAAACGGTAATTATGATATAAAAATTAAAAAACGCAATCAAGTTCTTACAATTCAACAATTCGTTCGGGGGTTCACATTTTACAAAATTGACAGAACTTCTTTTCTTCTTCTTTTATCCAAAAAACGGATAATAAAGCCCTCCAGTGAGTTGGCGTAATATATATTGCGTTTTTAACAAGGTCTGTCTCTTTTTATAGGTTAATATTATGAGAGAGAGATAGTCGAGAGATTAATATGCAAGTGTGATTTGGCAAGGAGCACATGGTAGTGACCGTTCGAAGGGCCCTCTGGTGGACTGGTGGCCCCCTTCGTTTTGTAGCGATTTTCTTGTTGCGAAGTTCCCCATATTAGTTTCACCCATGTGCTACCTACCACTGGAAAATTGAAACACCTTATAGCAATAATAATATTGTTCTGCCTAGGCACTAAAAGTTTTTTTTTAATTCAGACACCTTTCAAGCTAAATCCAATTTGAAGTTGCTTTTTTAAATCAGTAAAAGCGGATAATGCACCATACGAATAAATGCATTGTGAGAATGTGAGAAAATTCCAAAAACCATACAAACCATCAGCAATAAAAGACGCATTGGCAACAAAACACTGTGTGACCGATAAGGAACACAAACATCACGCAATACTACTACAATTCGTTGCGCGCATAAAACAGAAGGAGGCAATAAAATCATATTCATGTAACATATTTTCCTCGGATATTGAGTTACACCCCCAGAACAATACAATAAATAAATCTGTAATATAATATGCACCCCCGAGCATGGGAACGTCTATTGGATTATGTGCGGTTTACACGGATTAACCCTGGCTTTTTAACGCTGCTGGCATATTGAATGTGTAAAAAGATATTAAACGTTTTGATTTATTTAGCGCGTGTCCATCATTAATATGTTTGTTAAGGAATCATGCTGTTTGATTTTCACACAGAGATGGAAGTCATTGTTATGAGTAATAAAATAGTTTTAGGCATGAATATAAAGTTCTTTTTTTAGTGACTTGTCTTCCCAGTCGTTGTTACATACTTTTTGATCAATTATAATTAACTGCAGATAGCGGTTATGGAATGCCTATCAAGATAATATATATAATAACCATCTGCCTATAAGCACGTTGGAGAAACTTTAAAATGAAGCTCAAAAAGACATTGTTAAATAACATATATTTAATATTTTAATTCTACATTCTACGCGTCTACTTGGTTATACATTTGTTTTTATGGCGTGTGTGCGACGTACGTAAAGTCTGTTTCGCGTTCTTTTGTTGTCTTTCTACCTGCAAATAATATATTACAACATAAGTTTCATAAGACACAATTTTAGAGCACGCTCTAAAATGTCTTATGAAACGAATATTTTATAATACTTTTTCTATTTGGGTAATTTTTAAGGAAATTAAAAAAAAAATGTAGTTAATAATTTCCAGTCAAAGTTTTGATTTTTTTTGAGGTTGGTAACACTATGTTACCGAAAAAAAAAATGGGCACCCCAGCCACCATTATTTGAAAAGTAATACTTATTTTTAATAATTTTTGCTGTATTGGATCATTAAATATTACTCAATAATTTAGTAGTAGAAACATATAAAAATGAGCCAAGACGGAAGACATACCCCACCAGAACTACAAGAAATCGCGGAAAATAAAATAAATAATCACTTACCGAAGAAATCTCGCAACGTCTATCAAAAAGAATAATATGCAGATTTGAAGCTATGGTGTGAGCAAAATAGTGTAAAAGATATTTCAGAAAATCTCCTGATAGGATTTTGTAACAAAGAAAGTAAAATTAAAAAGGCTTCATCGATGTGGTCCAAATACTCAATGTTAAGAAGTTGTTTAAATATTTATAGAAATATTGATATATCGAAATATAAAAAATTACAGGCATATTTAAAAAGGCTTTCGGAGGGTTACACGCCAAAAAAATCAAAAGTTTTAGAGATTGAGCAAATTAATCGTTTATTGTACAAGCTGATGATAAAATATATCTAGCAATCAAAGCAAGTATTGCATTAAATAAGAATATAATTAACAAGATTGGAATGATTCCTAAAAATTTTGCTTCAAAATAACTTTATCAGTATTAGCAACGATATACATTTATCTCAAACAAAAATAAAATAGGTATCGACAAAAAAAAACTTACCCATAATAAATGTAGTTGATCTTGAATATAAATTTTAGGTTATTCTTATAAGGGGCTATAATGCCACAGAGAAAGAAAATACAAATATGTCAGTAGATGATATTGTATTTTATATTTATATATTATAGATAGATATATAGTATAGATATAGTATTTTAGTCTCAGACCAAATCACGTGACAAGTCGCAGATTTATCTTGACTTATAGAAATGGACACTGCACTAACACTCCTGTCGGTCTTAACACAATTGACAAAGCTCCTTTTGTTATTGCTTCTTACTTAAAATTACCAAATTCCAAATTATTTACAGGCTATTGTTTTAAACGGTCCAGTGTTACATACTTAGCAAATAGTGGGAGTGACTTGAACACTGTTAAGAAGCATGGTGGCTGGAAGTCTTCAACAGTGGCCGAAGGATACTTTGAAACCTCGATGAAAAGCAAGGTTGAAGTTGCAAATATTTTGTCCACACAATCTTCACACGGTGTATCTTCACCTTGCTTATCATGTACCTCCCAAAATACCACAGCTACAGCATCTGTAACGTCAAGTCAAGTGGAACGACTAGATTAATTATAAATGAGCAAGGTCTCACACAAAATATTGTGTCTACCCAGAATATTCCAGGGATAACCATTAACGCCACCGAACATTCAACAGTAACAGTAAATATTTACGATAACCACTCATCTCTTCCCAAGTCTGTATTTTTAGAGAAATAAAATTGAGGAAAATACCACAGTATTAATAATTAAATAAACTAAATAAGCACTACTTAACTTTCGTCTTACTATTATTTTAATAGTCTAATATTATAAGTGTTTTGTGATTAAATATACGTAAACCACAGTCGCATATTTTCTAAGTTATGTTGTTTGTGGATGTATGTAAAGCAGCGTGAGCGTGATCCTAGTAAAGGTATACCTACGTATTTTCTGTATTATACAACAAGTAAAACAACACACTTCCAAAGATAGTCTCATCCATAGGTATAAAACAGATAATTTAAGTTTACCACTACCGAAATATTTCTTAAAACAAAAAGTAGGTGTGCCATGAAATTTCAAAACAGTCATGTTGTGTTGTTACCAACAGGAAGAAAATAAAGAATTCGTGTTTAAAATGATTGCTTATGCAACCCAATTGAAACCCATAATAAAGACTTTATGATTTCCAAATAAAAAAAAAACTATTACCGACACCTTCTGTAATAGAACCTGGCAAATTTGCAAGATCTATAAACCGGAGGAGTCCAGTTGGTTGCGGGGATATGCTCGGAAATTTTAAAGGAGCTAAATTTGATGCGGTTATAGGAATTGCGTACCGAGGTTTTAGGGTCATATTAGTGACAGTAATGACTTCACTGCAGTGTTGCCAATGTTAACTAATTAACTATAACAGGTAGAAAGCTAATTGAATTATTGGACTTTGGTTACTATAACATGGTACCTATACAATATGTTGGCAAAGGCGAAATTTTCCAGAAAAAGTAACAAACCATTTAGTCCTACTTTACAAATTATCATTTCACAGTATCTATTTTAAGTATTTCAGGTACCTAAATAACAATATGATTTTAACTCTATCTCTTCTCGTTCAATATTAAATTATTCTATTTCTCAACTACTTATCCTATCATAAAATTTATAGTAAAATAATAATAATAAAAAATTTAAAAACAAAAATTTTCTCTCTTGCAGAACCTATTCGTGATTGTACCTTATACATTTTACATTTTACAATTTACGTTTGTCAACAATCACAATAAATACGAAATTTTTTTCTCTACTTCTAATCATTAACTCGAGCCTGCTTCACTCAGTTAAGTTCGTCCATCTTCAACCACAGACCACTGTTCAATTCGATCTATAGTATATCACTTCTCAGCCTTCTTTGTAAACTCAAACTATCAGTTTGTTTTACACTTCTTTGAGTTATCAAACCCTGAAGATGACTGTGCGAACACGTTTGTAACAATGAACGACACTAAAAACTTTAACCTTTGTATTCACAAGTCGACTGGTTCAAACTATGCTTTACTTGGAAAATAAAATTTCTTTTGAATTTTATTGCATTATCATTTATTAACGGGTTAATCACTTTATCAGTATATACCCTAGCATGGGTATGACATACTAACACCTTTGTAACTTAGATGCGTCAAACAACCACTTAACTACTTTTAAATACTATTGTTTACTTTATCATCTTGTTGCGTATCACATGTAACTAATCACGGAGTGCCTATTATCTCTTTATACTTTTGAATAACACTGAACTTTACTACTTGGAATTGGTTTTAATCACTTTATTTTAACGTGCCAGTTTTACCCACACACGGAGCGGCAAGTTAACTTGTTCGTATTCTGCAGGACACTCTTTACTTTACTACTTTTAATTACTTTTGACCACTTTTACGTGAAGGATTTACCGGTTTACGGAGCACTTCTTATCTATTTAGACTCTCGAATGACACTGCTTTGTTGACAAAATACTGCTCGTCTCGTACCGTATACCGACACCTTGACCAATCAGGTTCTAATACGTCGAAATCCAAGATGGCTTCTTTCACGTCAAAATACTGTTGCTAGCCAATGAGAAAAGACATCCACTGTTACCATGCAAGCAGCTTTATCGTACTTAAATTTACGTGTTAGAAAATGATACAGAATCGCCGACAGTTTTTTATACATAAGGATTTAACTTAAACTTATATTTTTATGGATTTTTACAACGTTGCCATTACTTTATTATGCGGTATTGCCAGTTATATTGCATGTGAATATAATGTACTTTTCTCTTTTTTTAGCATTTAGTAGTTATAGAAAAACATAGTAACTTAGCACGAATGCGGCGTTGTATTACGCCACATTACATTTCGTAGAATTGAGTTCCACGCTTTTACTTTAACTTTGTGCTGGGTCACGACAGAAATATGACGTGTGTCCCAAACAATGACTGTTTACATAGTCGAAGCATATAGGGATATACCTAGTCATTTTTTACGTCCTTGATGTGCCTCTGCTAGCTCTGGTAGTAGCAAATAAAAAGAAAATATTTATCGCCCGACACCTAACAAATTGTTTAAATATACTCTTTGCAAACAAAAACCGATGCACGTCATACCCTTCGAGTGACGTCAGTTATCGACAGTGTTGCCAGCTAGTAACCAAAATATCCGAGTGAGGGAATTACACAGTTTTTTTTTCATAAAAACAAAATAAATATACAAAAAGTTGCCATAGATTATATATTTGTTTTACCATCAACTTTAGTAGATCTAACACTTCCTTTATTTTCATCTTGCCAAAATCGACCAATAGTACCAATGTGAAAAATCCATGTTTCATCCAAGAAAACGAGTTGATACAAGAATGCTTCTTTTTCTTTAATATATTCTTTCAAAAATACCAGTTGTTTGAAAGCTACAAGGAAAAGTCCTCGCCTCAGTTCATCTTTTTACCATCCGAATCCTATTTTCTTGAAAAGGCTTCTTAAAGAGTTAAGACAACCATCAAACAGTTCTCTGGCTTTTAATTTCTAAGTTAAACTTGTCAAAGTTATATGATGTTCTAAAAAAAGTTACAGCTTATTAATAACCGATGTAAAATATTATAATTTTTAAATAATAGGTACAACATACTTTCTTCGTACATTCCATAAATTGTGTAAGGGATAGAACTTATATCCAATCTTCACGCATTTGCAACTCTCTTTGAATTAGAACGTGTATTTTAAGGTGATTCTAATAATTTATTTTTCTTAACTGTTGTTGAAATTGCGCTTACAGTGGAGATATTCAAATTTAGGGCAGCTACCACACGCTAACAATTAGTAAAGCAGAAATAAAATATCTAGACCTTAATATACTCTTTAAATTTACTTGTCTGTACTGCTGTCAAGGGTAACAATAGGCCATTGTTGTAAGGTTCCTCCTGAAAAGAGTTTCTTTGAAAAGCTTTTTGCACGGACTATTTAAATGCTTCGGCATTTTTCACAATAATTCATTTCATAGTAAACAACATAATCGACAGGGATATGTATGTGCACTTCTGTTTCTCTTAATAGAACAGTTTTTAAATGCTATTTATGAAAATATCTGGAGTTTTGTTAAAAAATAGACGCACAGCAACACGAAACCACGAACAATTAAGGTTAGTTTTGCAGGAAACGTCAAACCAAGTCAACGAACGAGCTGGTGCCACCGCACCGATTACAGTTGTGTTGCCCACTATCGGCCAATATAATTCAAATTATATGAATTTCTACAAGCTTAAATAAACAAAATATTTGCTATAAGTGGGTTCGTATCAAAGAAGAATACTTTAAGTTGAGTAGTAAATTCAATATCGCATTCAATTTTCCCAAATTTAATTTTCTTGTGTTTTCTTACGGACTTACAATTATCAGCTGATTGATGACGTGCATCGGTTTTTCTTTTGCAACAACTGTATGTGTATGTTTCTTTATTGATTGATTTAATGTAAATGCAGCTGCAGCAGAAAGGTCTTCATTATAAAAAAAAACTCCTTTAAATTGAAACGAGCACTTGAGTGTTATTTTTTTTTTGGTTAGAAATATAAAAAATAAAGAAAAAATTTTTTTATTTATTTTATTTAAAAAAGATGGTACTTTTCAGCGATGCTGTGATGCACACCAGATTAACAAGCAAAACCGTAGTAAACGGCCCGTTGAGAAGGGAAAAAAATTGAATTCATTAAATTAGTGATCAATAAAAAAAACTAATTAATGGTGGTCAGGGAACACGGGCAGCACTAGCTGTGGAGCACGCGTGTCAATTGCCCTAGCTCGCGGGAGGGGGTTTAACAAGCGCCACCAGCTTTACCACAGGAAAAGCTGAAAACCTCCAAGATGGTAGTGGAGCTAGCTCTGATCGTGCGACCTGACATTACGTAAGCAAAAGTGACAAAAAAGGTGGGAGCTGTATAAATAAGACACATATTAATTAAAAATATTGCTGACTTCATTAAATGATAAAAAAAAATTGGGTTAGGCTTAGCTGTAATCAGTGGTACAGTAGATATGATGACAAAGACGGTAAAGAGAAATCTGTCAGGGGGAAGAAAGAAAGACGGTGATAAACTTCGTACAATGATGAAGAAAGACCGTGACGAGAGAAATACCCTAGTTGGAGCTTCTCAAGTATTTGGCCCGTCTAGGTCTTGGTGATCGGACTTGACTCCAACCGCGAATAAATTCAAACAAAAAATCCCATGTAAGTGGTTTTTCTGCCGCCGCAACATAAACGATTAAACTTAAAGCAAAGTAAACTTAAGGTGTGGAGTGGGAAAGGTGAATGCTGACCCAGGACAACTGCTTCTGAATGGGGAGATGGTGGAGCATATTGATCACTTCAAATACCTTGGTAGCTGCTTGTATACGTAGGGAGATTCGGATGAGGAAATCTTAACTAGGATTGAAATAGCTCGTAAAGCATTTATATCATGAAAACCAGTTCTATGCAATACAAACCTGTCCATGTATCTTCGCAAGAGAATCCTGATGTGCCATATTTGGTCGACATTGCTCTGGGCCTGCGAGACCTGGACTTTGAAGGCTACCACAATTAATTATGGTGCTATCGTAGAATCCCTAAAATACCCTGGATCATACACAATTCCCATGGAGATGTGCTCAAAATGATTGACACAGAACGGGAGTTCTTGAACACTATTAAACTAAGAAAGACTGAGAACTTTGACCATATTATTAGAGGTCCAAAATATCCCTTGCTCCGACTCATAATACAGGGTAAGGTGGAGGGAAGGAGATGGATTGGTCAAAAGAAGCTATCCTGGCTACGCAATATCAGACATTGGACAGGTCCACAAGTGGAAGATCTTTTCAGAATAGCGGCAGACAGGAATAGATTTCACGGAATGGTCAGCATGATGATAGCCAACGCCTGAACCCAGGCACGGCACCCAAAGAAGAAGAGACTTAACGACGACAGAAAATAAGGCTTTCAGATCCGAAATCCAGTAAAGTTGACTTCTAAAGTCCTGGATTTAAAAAGGCCCCTTGCTTACTCGGCTGCTGGAACTCAAGCCAGGAAGTAAGATAAGTGTCACCCGTCAACAATGTCACAAAAAGGCGAGAACGTCAAGAAGAAATAAGGCAAATTACAGCGAACCACTCCCATGGGTTCTCGGACAGAGATACTGGCTGAGGAATAGACCGGTTCACATAATAGCTGTTGATATTGAAATAAAGCTAGTAGGTACTCGGTTGCCGGTAGTTAAGCTAAGTGAAATAAAACAGAGGTACTTAAGTTTAGTTATTGTTGAATAATCAATCCCAAATAAACAATAGTCTCAATATCTTCGAGATTCGACAAACGGTCACGCTCGAATTCGGTTGCTTGATATATAGGCCATTAATATTTTTGAAAAAAAAAGAGACTTAACCTCTTAAACTGACAGTTATAAATGAGAAACAAAACAAAGAAATTTCCACGAAAATACTATTGTATATGGATGAAATGACAGGGTAGTTGATGCAAGGAAAATAGGGTGATTAAAGATATGGGCAAAATGTAATCCCGCTTGGCCAATGACACTGAAAGGAGGGTCATTAACCTTGAGGAGAAAACCAAGATAGAGTCGCTATAGGTAAAGTGTGTTCACAAATATAAGGAACCGACCTAAATGACTGCTATTATTAGGGTATTCAAAATATAATAAACAACAATAAACCAGTTCTGTGAAATGATATGAGCGTAATAAATTTTAAGTACCGTACTCAAGTAAATAAAAATGCGGACAAACCAGGGCCCTTTTTAATTTTAGTCTGTCAACGTACACTGTTGAGTTTAGTTTGTTTTTTGAAAATTTTTCGTCTTTGGTGTTCTAGTGATATTTGTGAAAGCAATGAAATTGAAGTAAATAACAGAGTACATTTATCAACAGATGCCAAACAGATTATAAAGAATGTGTTTTTGACATTAATGTCGCGCGGAAATTTGTGCCCTAAAGAAGTTGTAAAGGAAACGGCTTTACTTACAAAAAAATCCTTTTCCACACTTTGAAAAATTACACAAGGGCCAATTTTGGAACGCAGAAAAGGAAGTGATATTGGAAAATCAAGAACGTTGGACCAAAGGGACGAGGAACTTATACGACGAAAAATGTATAAAATGTATAAAGAGCAAAGTGCACCAATGTTGGATGATTTAATAACAAGGCTGACAACGGATGAAACAGAAATGAAATGCTCAAGAACGACCTTGTGGAAGCGCCTTCAACACATGGGCTTTAAATTCAAAAGGATTAATAAAAAGCAGGTTTTGATGGAGTCCAAGCGTCTTCAAGAATGGAGGTGGGAATATCTGACAAAAGTAAATGAATACAGAACTGAAGGTAGGCCGATTATTTATTTAGATGAAACGTGGTTTGACACCCACGACACCCCGTCAAGTGGTTGGGTCGATTCTAGCGGCAAACGTGTAACACGTGCCCCGTCAAACCGTGGAAAAGAAATAACAATCTTACATGCTGGTTCTGAAGATGGGTGGGTACCGAATGGTCTATCTCTCTCGGCAACAAATATTAGTGAATCATGTGTTGACTATCATGAAGACACAACAGCGGAGTTATTTGGAAATTGGTTTGAAACTAAATGATTGCAGAACATTCCACCAAATAGTGTCATTGTTATGGATAACGCTAGTTATCATAGTAGACAATTAAACAAAGATCCTTCTTTAAAAGACACTAAAGCCAAAATTCAAGAATATATGTTTAATAGTGATATATATTTTCATAAAAACTATAGAAAGAAAGACTTATTAGAAGTGCTTAGAAGTATGTCAATTCAAAAAGAATATTACTGTGATGAACTTGCGAAAAGCATGGGGCACATAGTATTGCGGCTACCGCCTTACCACTGTATATTTAACCCTATTGAACAAAATATATGGCACCAACTTAAAGCAGGAATTCGTCGCTATAATATTTCACCCACACGTTTAGACCATAATTCTATCTTTATATTTTGAATTTAATAAACTTAAATAAACATCAGTTTCATATTTATTTGCTGCTAAATTAAATGTTTCAATACTATGTATTTTCTAAGACGGTCCTAGCCCAGTCGGCATTGTGTCAATACCCCTATTTAGGTAGAAATAAATAAGAGTCATTTGGTCAGTTTCTTATATTTGTGAATACACTTTACCTATGTAGTTTCATACAGAAAACAAAACATTGAGCTTTTCACCAGTTTTACAGCTAAAATTCAAATAAAACGTGTGATATAAGGCACCATTAACAGGCCAGTTCTAATAACCTAATAGTGACAAAATTGAATTGTTACAGTCTACAAACAGTAAAAGATATAGTGATCAAGCAAATTAAGAGCAAAAAGTAACATAGTCATGCTGGTAAAACGAGCGACAAAGACTTAATTTGTAGAAACATGAATGTACCAAGAGCGAAAATAAACCTGCGTTAAATTCATTAAAGCAACAACTAATGAAGGACAAAACAAACATTTCTTGCAGTAGGACAAGCCTCTGGAGAGTATTATCTTGTAATATAGAAGTAGATGGATGTCATTTCGAACACCTTTTATAGCATGATCGTTGTTAAATTCAAAGACGTATGACAGTTTTAAGTGTTCCAATTTTGTTTATTCAAAAATTCGTAACTAAGCGACCAGTAAAGTTAATGTAACAATAACAATGTTCTGCTTACTTCTACGTAGAGAAAGTCTGGCAGCAGCAGGGCAACAGAATTTACATCGCATATGCAGGGCCTGCCCGGAGGAAGAAGAATCAGCCAAACACATATTCTGTCACCGGCAGTGACTCGCGATAGTATGCTTTGCAGTAATGAAGGAAACAAAATCAGAAAGTTCAAGCTCCAATGACTGTCGCAGGCTCTGGACTCGGATAAAAACTAGGCAGTTATGCGAAGTACTATGAACTTAAAGAGGGTCTCGATACCCACAATAGATCTTATAGGTCGCAATCGGTCTACCTCCACTATCTATTTATCTGCGAGGCAGGACTCCTGGCTGTCGAATAGCATCTATAAACAAAATGAGGCTATACAATGGAGAACTGCATTACTAAAAGAGAGGCCGTTTATCATTTATACGATAGAACCTGACGCAAACACCAATCAAAGCTCAATTATTCATAGTTGACTTGTGTACTGGGGTACTGGTAGCTATTTTCAGAGCGTCAAGATAACTGAATGCGCGTAAATAGTTGAACAAGAGAAATCACAAAAAGCCTAATAAAAAAACAACACCTACTTTTTTAATGGTATCCTAAACAAACAAAACAGTTTTCATCACAGAAATGAAATTGATATTTAATATTCATTTGACTAATATCTTATACCTAACTTGTAATATTCGATGATGATGTTATGAATTAATGAAATCATATTTCAACCGAAATAATCATATACAAAAAGGGCTGGGATATGAACAATAAGCATCACATCAGGGTGTCCCAACGGTAAATTAAGTTACAGTGGGCGTAACTGGTTGCATTAACATTACACGTGGCTTCTTCGTCACGATGATTGATCATTATTCCTTATGAAAATAATAAAGATTACTGCCCATGTATATATACTTTATGCAAATCAATCTATAAAATTATGCGAAGGGTCTTTATGGGTTATTGCTAATTTGCATTTATTGGAAAATGAGTTTATATCTTTATGAAGGTAATAAAACTGAGGGCACGAGTAGGTATAAATTTTAGATGAATAACCAGCGTGATGTTGAATTTATTGCCAATCGATAGCGAAACCACTTATTGTTTTCTAATATACTCGATAGTAAATAAGGTGTATTGCAAAATCCATCAAAATATATGACCGTATATATTTAGTACCGGTAGGTTTAATTTAGAAGGGCATCAACTATATCAGTAGTTCACAGTCCATTTTTTTTAGCTAATCATTAATAACGCTATATCGAGAGAAGAAAGAGAAACTGTCTAACTTTGACTTTGGGGACCTAAGTACAAATTTCAAATTTTTTTCTTCCAATGCATGTTGAGGAACCAAGTCGATTCTCAGCTGCATCATCGGTCCATCTTGGATATAAGAAAGAACTTGAATCGATTTTCATTGATGTGCAACCATACAGACTGGGATAGTGCTTTAGATACATATGATCCCATGGAGCACTTCCATACCATTCTAGTCAATATATTTAATGTGGCTTTTTTCCTCAATATAAACCTTGGTATGATCCATTCCACAATAATTCGTTGATTTCTCGACCGCAATAAAATTTAAATGACAACCCTCAGTCGTAATCCCAACCATAAATAAGCTGCCTGACAAATATCTATTGTGTAGGCACCAGACCTTTTGAAAGGGTACAGGTCCTGATTACCTACTAATTTCAATAGTTTAGGTTAGCTATTTTCAACAAAACAACAAATATAAAATAATAGGTAAGTATCTTTATTTTAATCATGTAATTGAATAGCAATTAATATTTATACAAAAACACTAATCTACAATATTATAATAATACAATATTTGACTTAACCTACTCTATATTTAGCTCTGTTTCACTATCACTATCGTCTTCATCTATGCCTAAACTAATTATTAAGGGCCTTACGTTACTATTAATTATGTTATGGGAATCTTTGACTTGGATCACGTGTCTCACAGAATTTTTCCAACTTTCTACTGGGATATTATTTACACATTTTTTAATTAATTCTATAACAGAACTACTTAGTGTAGGGGATGTGTTTTCTCTTCCAATCATCGTCTTTAACTGGCTACATAAATATGTTCTATTGGGTTAAAAATACAGTAATACGGAGGGAGGCGTAAAACTGTGTGACCATTAGCACTTGCGGAATTGTCAGAGATATATTCTTTTCAATATTGAATGTTTTTAAAACATTTAAAGGATCCTTTTTTGTATAGGTTTCCTCGAAATATATATTATTTTCCATCATATACTTTTGAATTTCCACTTTTGTATTATTTGAATTCGGCACGTTACTTAGTTGGCGACTGTGGTAACTAGCATTGTCCATCACAATAACACTATTTTTGGGCACATTCGGAAGCAGACGATTCTGAAACCAATCTTCAAACAATTTAGCATCCGTGTCTTGATGGTAATCCAAAGATGAATTGGCAATTTTCTTCGCAGATAATAATAGAGCGTTCGAAATAAATCCATTTTCTGAACCTGCATGTAATATCGTAATTCTTTGTCCTTTGTTTGAGGGAGCTTTAGTTTGACATTTGATTGTTGAATCGCTCCAACCTTTTTTAGGAGTGTCGTGGGTATTAAACCAAGTTTCGTCCAAGTATATAGTTGAACGGTTTTCTTCCCTGTATTGTCTGATAAGATTCAAATAATCTCTACGCCATACTTGTCAACGCTGCGATTCCATTAGTACTTGTAATTTGTCAATGGTACGATATTTAAAACCCATTGCTTTTACTATTCTCCAAAGGCTTGTCCTGCCACATGAAATGTCGCTTTCGTCTGCTGTAAGTACATTTTTTAGCGTATCTATTGTTGGGACTATTTGTTTACTGTACCTACATATCATAAATTTTCCTCCGAAACAAGTCTTTATCAGCTTCTTCGATGCTTCTCAATTTTTCGCTGTCACACCGTTTTTTCCTTGACTGGATGGGTTTGGTCATTATATCTTTTCCTGTCGTTAATGCAACTTTGGACAAAATACTCGTTTCACTAAAACTTGCACTCCGGTCATACCCTTTTTCTAAAAGGGTACAGTAAACGTTCTTTATGATGTTTTTGGCATCAAACGATAAATGTTTTTTCTTCGTTACACCGTAACTTCCGGAAGCAATATTATCTGAAGTTTCACACAGATCTGACATATTTTGGATGCTCGATAACACACACGAAAATAGCTTTAACGCACAGCTTGACAGACACCAAACGACTGACGAACTAAGATGAAAAGACTCTGCTTTATATTGAACACCTGCAATTTGCCATTAACCTACCTAATATACCAATATAATAACATAATTAATAGTAACGTAAGGCCCTTAATAATAAGTTTAGGAATAGATGATATTATAATATTGTATATTAGTATTTTTGTATAAATATTAATAGCTATTTAATTGCATGATTAAAATAAAGATACTTACCTATTATTTTATATTTGTTGTTTTGTTGAAAATAGCTAACCTAAACTATTGAAATTAGTAGGTAATCAGGACCTGTACCCTTTCAAAAGGCACTTATTTATGGCTGGGTTTAAATTTTATTGCGGTCGGGAAACCAACGAATTATTGTGGAATGGAGCATATACAGGGGTATTGAACGTTTCTGGAAAAAATATGCGCTGCCTTCACTACATGAGGAAATTTGCAAACAATAACGTTAGTTTTGTAAATTATTTTAACACATCGCAGTATCTATAGAAGAACTATCAGAGCTGCTAAATGGATACATATTAAGAATAGGATGGATAGGTCTTACAACAAATCTAGAGAATCGTGGAGGACTGTAAATGATCCCAAGAGTTACTTAAGTAAAGTGTCTGTATTTAATATATTTTTCTTTAGACATACCTTTGCTATGGAGATTAAGGCGATGTTTGGTAAAATCAAAAATAAATATGCTTCGGGAACGTACGAAATACCTGATTTTAGAAATAAGCATTCTAAAACTACAAACTATGTACTCACTTGCTCTCATTTTTCTTCCTCTATCATCTCTTGCTCGTCATTCCCTACACTACAATGTTCTAGTGAAGGAATAATGCCTCTTTCGACTTATACACCCTCTTCCATTTCTTTTCTTCATTCCTCTGTCTCTCCCTTACCATATACCTCATTACAGTGTAGTGAAAGAAATATGCCTACTTTAACCAATGTACTCTATCATTTTTTACTGTCACGAATGAATATTCCTTTTCTGGCGCCTTCTTCACAACAATATCTGAACCAAGAGACATCACAACATTCACATTATTTATATGAGGATATGAGCAATAATCATCTCACATGTTTTCATAAGTAATAAGTATACAACTGTATGATAATAATATTATCTAATAAAATAATTAATAATATGTTTCATCGACTCTATTTTTCCTTGTATGTGCGTTTGGAAGTTCGTGGACATTTCTGTGTGTAAGTGACCTGTGATTAAGCTATATATATAGGAACTTATCTGAATATGATTCGGCAAAGACTGGATTAATGCTTCGCATGTTTCAGGTACAAATAGAGATTTATATATATTGTTTGGAAACCTTAAATGTATACATTAGACTTGTATACGAATCATCAGTAGCCAGAACTTGTAAGGTGACTGCAAGCCTAATTGAGGGAGAAATTGCCGCTCTATATTTTGTGTCAATTCGTGATAATTTTGAGCCGACTACTTTCAGCAATTCCTTAAAATTTTAAGGAAATTTCGAAAGTTACTACCATCTTCCAACTTAACTCTGCCATCAAAATTAAATGGAAGATGTTGGCTCACCCGACATCGCCTGGTGAAATAGCATCGCATCGTTTTAGGTGCCGTGAAGTTGCTCTTTCAGCTAACGTTTCGTCGTTGTTCCGATGTCTCCGGTTTCCAAGGTGGGAAATATATGAAAAATGCTATGATGATGATTCCAAGATCAAAATGTTCCGTAGTTAAAATCGCCCCAAGTAATATTTCTTGTCAACAAGAGGAGACACTCGAGCCTAACGGCTTTGATGTAATGTGGTTTAAAATATCAACGCAGAGAATTTTTTTTTCCTTAGGCCCGTCATTATCCGGAGCAGTAAGGCCAAGGAGAGAACTACTAAATTCATTTGCTGCCTTTACCAGCCGCCAAGCGATATATACCCATTATAGAGAGTTGTCCTCCTCTCTAGCTAATACTATCGACTTTTTGCAAACCCACCATCCCAATTCCGAAGTTGTCATCCTTGGCGACTTTAAAGTTCATAATGTCAACTGGCTCAATTACTCAAATATAACCGACCAGCAAGGTCGCGGAGCCGAATCCTTTGCCATTAGCTCTGGCCTCACCCAACTCGTGGGTGAACCAACTCGGATTCCAGGCCGAGATGCTAATTTTGCTAATTTGTTGGATTTTTTCTTAACTTTAAACTCCGACTTGTACAGTGTCGCCGTAAAGCCTTCGTTAGGAACGTCTCACCACAGCCTTATTTCGGCACTAAGCAAACTATCAATTAGTGCCGAACAGCCTCCCAAACCACGCAAGATCTGGCATTATACATCAGCTAAGTGGGATGATCTAAAGGACCATTTTCTAACCTTTCCTTGACGGGTCGTTTGTTTTACCTCTGATAATCCACCCATCTGTGCTAGAGAACTATCGAAGGTTATCCTTACTGGCATAAAAGCCTTTATCCCTTTCTCAAAAAAGTGCCTTTCTAACGGCAAGCCTTGGTTTACCAAAAATTGAGAACGAGCTGTTAAATCAAAAAATTATTTCTACCGACAATGGCGCCAAAATACTACCGCCGAAAATCGCACCATCTTTGTTAACGCTCGAAACCAATGCAAGCAAGCGATAAACCAAAGCAAAGAAGCATACAACCAGTGGATCAAAGACAAACTTCCTGAATGTCCTAACGGCTCAAGATTATTTTGGTCGGTAGCTAATGCAGTCAGTCAGAACTTTACCAAGTCAACCATTTCATCTCTAACACGTTATGATGGCACCATTGCGACCAAAGCACAGGAAAAACCAAATTTTCTGGCGGAACTATTCTCTTTACATGCAACTGTTAAATTTCAGGGAAAAACTACACCGAACATTCCCCCTGTAGAAACGAGAATGTCCGAGATTGTTTTCCGACAGCGCCATGTTAAATGAATCTTGAGGAGTCTTGACACCAAAATAACTTCTGGTCCTGACGATATTCGACATGCGCTGACGAATTGACACCGGTATTTTGTAGGCATTTTAACTTATCGTACAAAAAAAGGAATATTTCCTTCTTGCTGGAAAACTGCGCGTGTCCAGCCCATACCCAAAAAAGACAAGAAGACCTTGCCAAACCACTATATTCCAGTCGCAGGTTATGGAGAAGACTATCAACGAAAAACTTTTAAAGTACCTGAAAGGCTTCAACATTATTAGTGACCGCCAGTATGGATTTCGTAAGCCTAGATCAACAGGAGACCTTCTCGCTTATGTTACTCATGTTTAGAACAACGCAATAGAACATCATGGAGAGTCCCGAACGGTAGAATTGGACATTTCCAAGGTCTTTGACCGAGTATGGCATGAGGGGATCCTAACAAAAGTGAGAGCATACGGTATTTCTAGTTGAGCATTTTATTCAATAAAAATTTTTTGTACAGGGTGTGTCATGTAGTCAAAGTCAAAGTCAAAGTCAAGTCAAAATCCTTTTTATTCAAAAAATTATCCAAAAGAAAGAAATACAATTTTCCTAGACTCTAGACAATTGAGTGATATAGCGTGGCTAATACTAAATTTCTTATTTTAAATGCAACACCTCGTACATTATTCAACTTTTGGATTGTTCAGAAAAGTTTAGACATATTTTATGTACAATATCCTATACCTATCTTCAACTGTTTCGGAAATATTAAGTGTTTACAGATTTATTGCAAAAATTAACAACACACTAAAAAAAAACTAATAAGTAATACTGTTTATTTCTTGAAAATGTAAAAAACAAAAAAAAAACATTAATTTAGGAGATGTTGAAAATGCTCGCCGCGAACGTCTCGGCAACATCCTAATCTTAAATAGAAATTTCTTTTAACGTTACTGAACATCTCAGGCGTGACCGATCTAATCGCAAGCGTTATTCGTCTTCTTAAGTCAGCTAAATCGAGGGGTTTTGTATACAATATTTTTGACATAACCCTATAAGAAGAAGTCTAATGGCGTCAAATCAGGGGATCGTGCTGGCCATTCCATCGATCCACGCCTCCCTATCCACCGATTTGGAAACACTCGGTTGAGGTACTGCCGGACATTGATTTGGTAGTGGGCCGGTGCTCCATCTTGCTGAAACCATATCATATTCGCTGGAAGTTGTGGGTTTGCTGGATCAGGATATAAGTTTGTCAAAGTTGGCAAATTGCCATTAATGAAAAAGGGACCTATGATATGATCTCCAACAATTCCTGTCCAAACATTAACCTTTTCAGGATATTGCGTATGTTCTTCTCTCATCCAGTGAGGATTTTCCCTAGACCAATAGCGGCAATTCTGACTATTAGCATGACCGTGAAGTGTAAATGTGCACTCATCAGAAAACAAAACATGTTCTAATTGGATCACATATTTATCTAACATTGCCATCATTTGTTCACAAAAATACGTTCTCCTATCAAAATCGTCTTTCATGGGCTCATGAGTAGATATCATTTTATAGGGATACATTTTATTTTCTTGTAATGTTCGAATAATCGATGAATGGCAAACATCGAACATTGGGGCTGTTTTTCGATTAGAAGTATGTGGGTTTTCCTGAAACTCAAGCATAATATCTAATTTGGTATCATCACTTATTGCGTTGGCAGCTACTTTTTTTTATCTGCTTTACATGTCCAAGCTGGCGAAACTGCTTTTCTAATTTACTAATTCTTCCTTGAGTTATAGGCGGCAAATTTGGAAATTCTTCATGAAATAAGCGAGCAACTTCCAATGTCCATGTTTTATCTCCATAACCAACCCAGGCAGCAGTTTTTTCCAAAAAAGTTAATGTTGAAAAACCGGATATAGTCATGACGGCACACTCTATTCCCTTGACTTCATCAATTCATTTATTGGGCGTCAATTTGGATAGCCATATGTCTTGGCATAGTCACGTTGGGGCCATTGCTAAAGCAGCCTCGCAGAAGCTTGGAATAATTTTCCGAACTAAGAACCTCTATACACCCCAACAACTTTTAGTGCTCTATTGAGCCCAAACTCGACCATCGCTGGAGTACTGTTCATATATTTGGGGCTTTGCTCCTAAACATACCCTGAAATTGCTAGATTCCATTCAAAGAAGAGCCATTCGCTTGATTGCTGACCATGATCTGACAAACAACTTAAAAAGCCTTTAACATCGAAGGCAGGTTGGCAACTTAAGTATATTTTACAAATATTTTCATGGCAGGTGCTTAACTGAGGTTGTCCGTTTGATTCCACCCAGAGCGGTACATGGTAGAAATACACGACGTGCCACTGCAGCCCACCCGTAAGCGGTTCAGCTTAGTGTCCCTCGAATGACATTGTATAAAAATTTCTTTACCTGGAGAACGTCATCACTTTGGAACGACTTCCCTGAGGTTGTGTTACCCAACGAGTATAATCTTCAAAGATTCAAGACTAACGTAAATCGTTTCCCGCGCACAAGCACCGTTGCAGAGTTCCATAAAGGATTAATCCTGCTGTGCTGGGCATTATCAGAAAAAAGAAAAAATTCTCTTCATAATAGATAGGTACCCTCTTGAAAAAACTTTTTCTGCCGCCATTGTCTTGTTTTCTTCTTCACCTCACAATGTTATTTACATAAATGTAACTCGCACAAAATCTTGCCGCAGCCAGTGCAACGTTCTCGTTCGACATTTTCTTTCGTAATGATGTGTGGACGTGAAACATTGTTTTTAACTTGTTTCATAAAAATTTTCATATGTTTAAAATACTTGTTCATAACCCATTTTGAAACAGTTTCCATATTTTGTTTCAAAGCCTGTACTAGGCATAAGATGATAAAATTGGGAAAAATTTAATAGACATTTTTCTTAGATAATTTGGGAAAAAAATATTAAATCCGCCCCTGTCTAAACTGGGGAGTATATCAAAAAATCTTACCCATCTGTATTAGCTTCCAAAAATTATATTAATTCAAAAGTCTTATAAGACCCTGGCGCACTTTGTAAAGAATATTTCCGTTCGAGATGAGTTATGGTTTTTTAAAATATCGAATGACGTGAACAAGTTAATCGGCATTTTGAGCTGGTAATAAACGATCTGATGAAAAATTAAACCGCGTTACAACTCATTCATTCATCGGTTTTATAAATTGTGCTCATTACTTTATAAACTCACGGTGGGCCGGGCCAGCAAAACACGAGCTCAAGATAAATGTATTGTAGCTCAGATTCTTTGTACCAGCTTGTTTCGAAAATTTTATATCCTTAATGTATTCATAATAGCTTGTTTTAAAAAGAGGTTACAAATCTCTTATACAGCTTTATAGTCCTTATAAGGTTTTACCTATTTAAATGATTTACCGGATCGATAGACGGTAAATTAAAACATTGAGGTAATTAATTATGGTTTTTGTCATTTCGTTATTTATATTGTCGGCGTTAATTGGGTAGTTAGCCTTTTTATCGATCTTTGCCACCAAAGGGAATTACCATTTAGGAGTTTTAGGTTCGGTTAATTGCTTGTATTAAGAAATATGCATTGTTGTAGGTTGTAGGTAAAAAGTGGTTAGTGTCAGGTAGCTACAGTGTACTTAACCTAAAGGGTTAGTTTCATCTACATATTGTCTCCATCGAAGTTTTCAAAAAATCGATTTCTTTTGCATTACACTATACAGGGTGTCCCAGAATATGTGGGTAATCTCCCGGATTCAGATAGAACACATAAAAATAATTTGACAGGTCCTATACATTTTTTTTCCCATGCCCCCCCCTCCCCCTTACCTCTATAGAGATACGGATCCACAAAAGACGCCCCTGGAAATCGTTTGTTTTTAATTAACTTTTGAAGTACTAGATATAATTTGATAATTTTTTAATATGACGGTTACTAGGTTAGTCTCCCTTTTACCAGTGGCGTAGCCACAGGGGGGCGGTCGCCCCCCTCCCCCGCCCCCTTGGCCTGGCGCCCCTTTACTGCTTAAAAAATAATTTTTAGGAAAGAAGATCGGTATTATTTTATTTTTAGTAAATTAACATTAAATTTATTTTTTTTTTATATAGCGGATTTTAACTTCATTTGGGGCCAGACCCCTGTTCCCTAAGAAGCATGAAGAAGGTGAATTCCTACGAAATTTGGGCGTGGTCCAAAAATGTTTTGCCTGCGGCGCTTTAGCTCCACAATCTGCACCCCTGCAATAGTTCGCCCCCCCCCCAAAATGCTGGCTACGCCACTGCCTTTTACTCACATTCGGTTTATTTAGCTTACCAGGGACGGACCAGCCCTAACACAGTGATGCCATTTTTTTTAAACCCTGTACGATAAAGTCGCAACCATCATATTTTTGGGACTGCTGAAACCTTAAACTAATAAATAGCAAAAGAATACTACTTGACAAGTAGTAATCATAATATGACATATAAATATGTATAGAGAGGGTAGTCGTTGCTAACTAGTTGAGAAATAGACTAGCGAATATTGAGGAGTGCAGCAAATGAAAGAATACTCTTTAAAGTTATTCCAAGCTTTCGGAAATTATTTATTTCATTTCCATCCTTTGGGAGACTACAAATTTATTTAAATTGAGATTAGGAAAATTGGCAGCAGTGTAGCATCCTATCATTGGAAATAAAGATTCATTCCTTTCTTTTCCGGTAGTTTCTGCAATCTGAGTTTGTATTTTAGTACTAACAGTGTTAGTCAAAATACGCCAACTTTTGCTATTTTTAATTCAGCGCTCGTTGGGGCATGTAGCCCAGAGAATAGCTGTTTTAGCATAATTTGGTTAATCCTTATTGTATAAGGTCTCAGCAAGTGGCTAGAGAACAAAGCTTTCACTACCTTAAACTAAAACAAAGGTAGTACTCTTGATCAACATCGATAAAATGACTTGTTTCCGAAAAAAAAAATATTTTAGTACAATAAGGTTTTTTGCATTGGTTGTCATCTTCATAAAACTCCTTTTTTGCTGATATGATTTTATTGACATGTACCGATTTAAATAATGATTTTTATTCCAGTGTCAGTTTTAAAATTTTCGATCTTTTTTCTTCTATTTCTTCTTTGTTAGTTAATTAGTAATGGAATTTACGTTTGCTTAATATGCTGACATGCAATTAATATATAAGCTTGCATCATGTAATGCCTTAGAAGCCAGAAGGCTTTGTGAAGAACAACTTCCAAATAGAAGAATTCCTGATAGGACCTTTGAAAGAGTGGGTCGTCATTTGAGAGAGACAGGTAAAAACTACGATGTTTTATTTTTTACTTGTACTTATCGAATGATGAGTTCTCTATAATTTACATTGCATTGTTAATATTAAGGTAATCGTTTTGTACTACTGATCTACAATAACAATACGCTAACCCTAGTAATATTCTAACTTTAATCGTAGAAATGCTTTACTTCACGGTAACAGTAAACTTATTTATTTCCTAACATTAAGAAGATATACATCTATCTACTCACAAATCTTCCACAAATAGTAACACGACTTAGCATTAGTAAGCATTAAGGAAAGGTTTTAAGTTCTTGCTCTGAGGATATCAATCAACTGAATTACAGAAGAAGTCCACTTCATAGAGCTGTTAGTCAGGGAGAAATGCGATCTAAGTAAGATAGTTTGTCTGAAATGCCTCTGAAAAACAGCAAGGGCAACCCGCTCCAGAAGTTCCGGGGAGTCGATTTTTGTGTTAATTATTTTAAATAGAATAACTATATCTGTGAACGGTCTTCTGTGCTCCAAAGATCTAATTTTATGAGATTTAATATAAAGTGTCGTGAACAATCTTAGGAAAGTTTAACAGAGCCAGGCACAAAGGTGGAAATCAAATAATTAAAATAATTAAGTTAACCCCATTTTGTAGAGAAATTAATGAAGAAATAGAATTTGTTAAAAACATAAAATGTTTGATTTATATACCCTATACCCTTAAAGATGTAAAAATAGGGCGACAAACACAATTAAAAAAGAAAACCAGAAACGTGTTCTGTATCAAGAGACAGGTGACCGTTAACCGTTAAAGACAAGTGACAGACCAATATGGTGGATATTATAAAAAAGGAGGAATATCAGCATTTTAATGGAAACCAAAAGTTGAGAAAGCTCAATCATAGTCATTATCATGTCCAAACTCCAAATTGTTAGTTAGCTAATCAAAGATAAAACATGCATATAAAATAACTTACAATTATAGCATGAGAACAAATTATTAACGAGGTTGGGGAATATGTGTCCTAAAAATTCTTCTTTTTTATTATGTTAGGGTGGCCGAAGTTTTTTGAATGTTAATTATAGAAAGTGGATATGAACTGAATGACATATTTTAAGATAAGATTAAAGGGATAGTATTTGAAATTTTTCGAGAAAGAAAGTTGAACTGCACCATAATATCTGAATCTAACCAATATAATAGGTTTCTGAATTTTGTATTCGTCTCCACAATAATTCTTCTTCGGTGTTTACAGATGTTTAAGAGTTCTCCATAAAAACGTATCTAACGGCGTCAAGTCCGGTGAACAAGGTGGCCAATTATGTGCAGAAGCAACATTACGTCTGCCAATCCATCGATATCGAAAGTTTTCATTTAACTTATTTAAAAAAAGATACAAATGTATTACAAAACCATTATATCTTTGGAGGGGGGGGGGGGGGGACTTTACCTATAAAGTTGCTATTCAGACGAGAAGCTAAGAAAAACCATTCAGCCTACTTTTTGAATCAATGCGTCTTTATGGTTCTAAACAAATCCCCCAAATAAGCAAATATAATTTGCATTACATTATGTGCGTCATTGTTCTCACTATAATACTTCATATTATGCTAATTGAGTTATTCTCATTTTTATAATAGTATTTAAATAAAAACACCTTATTCATTACTTAAGCAAACTAAACGAGCAAGTCTACGAATTCTACTACAATAACAACTCGAGCCAGCTCAGGAACATTAATGTTCCTAATTAATCTTTATAATTTACCCTAACAAACATAGCAGAACATGTAAATAACTAACAACTATAATGTTCTCGTGCTAAGAGCAAATAAAACCACGCGTTTGCACACACTCTACCTCTAATTAACATTAAATTGTTAGAATAGCTTATTGAAACTTAACACAACGTTGCCAGGTAGAAACAATTTTAAAAAATTAAAAATTAAATTTTGAAAAATTGAATTTCTGTCTTAAAAATAGCCACCTGAGCCACACAACATTGTTAATATGAAAATTGATTAAAATCAGGCCAAAATAAAAAAAAAGTGTTTTTTAGCTAAAATTAAATGTTTTGTCAAATTTTTGAAACAGTGAGGCACAGTAAACTACTTCTACCTGGAATGAAATACGGCAAAGACCACTGAGATTTATAGTTCAATAATGATGTATTACCTTCTTCCATTAAGCAACATACTATAACTATGATCATCCTAAATTATTATAAAGTATTAAACATAAACAAAGAATAAATGTGGGATTATTAAACGACTGAATAATTCCCCTTTAGGAATTTTCTAGAGTAAGGGTTTTGACGATCTCGCTAAAGACTGAAACAATATGTCTGCCAGCATGTGAATACCCCACTTACCCCTTGGTATTATTTTTCATCAATGTTTCATCTTTTACTTTGGATGCTCGGACATCGGCTGCCAATGCACATCTCTATAGGCAGCAAGAGATCTCACATCTCAACAAAGACCTGGCAGAAATTCTGTCTTGGGGTTACAGTAACCAACTAGAATTTAACGCTAAAAAAACCCAGGCGGCAGTTTTGTCTAAAAAAGTTAGTGTTGAATAACCGGATATAGTCACGGCGGGACACTCGATTCCCTTGGCTTCATCAAATCATTTATTGGGCGTCAATTCGGATAGTCATATATCTTGGTATAGTCACGTTGCAGTCATCGCTAAGGCAGCCTCGTAAAAGCTTGGAATACTCTACCGAACTAAGAACCTTTATCTATACACCCCAACAACTTTTAGTGCTCTATAAAGCCCAAATTCGACGATCGCTGGAGTACTGTTCACATATTTGGGGCTCTGCTCCTAAACATACCCTGAGATTGCTAGATTTTATTCAAAGAAGAGCCATTTGCTTGATCAGGTGACCAAGATCTGACAAACTACCTGAAAAACCTTGAACATCGAAAGCAGGTTGGCGACTTGAGTCTATTTTACAAATATTTATACCGTTTGATTCCACCCAAAGCGGTGCATAGTAGAAATACACGACGAGCCACTGCAGCCCCCCCCCCCGTATGTGGTTCAGCTCAGTGTACCTCGAACGACACTGTTTAAAAATTCTTTCATCTGGAGAACGTCATCACTCTGGAACGACCTCCCTGAGATCGTGTTCCCCAACGAGTATAATCTCCAAAGATTCAAAACCAACGTAAAACGTTCCTCGCGCACATGCACCGCTCGTAGAGCGCCATTAAGGATCAATCTTGCAGTGCTGTGCAAACGCATCACGCATGTGTTTAATTAGGACTCTTAGGAGGTAACCTGGGTAAAAGGTAAGGGTGAATAAAAAATGTAACTGTCAAATTCTGAAGTTCCTATTTTTGAACATGTAACATAGAACCTGAAAATTATGAATTTATACTAAATAAGAGACGTGTGCTACCCTCTGCTTCGAAAAGTTCCAAACATGCTCTCATTCCTCTGTTTACAGAATCCAAAACATTGGGTAGCACTTGCGGGGGTTGGCAGTCTCCTGAAATATAATTATGGTAGTAAAATTCTAGCCCGCAGATCTTCTCTATCAGGGGTTTTGAAATTTTAGTTTTACTTTTCGGAAGTCGGCATTTCGAAGTATCCAATGACCAATAGTTAGTACGAGTGTTCAGATAACTCGAAGTTGATACAAAGTTCAGTTTCAGTTTCATTTGCGAAAAAATTATTGATTTGTCCTGAAAAAAACGATGTCTAAAGGCACTCGCGCGCTTTCTTATCGCCTCTAACCAACGTTCAGTGTCGTAGACAAGTTTCAATCAAGAGGATATTAGCAATTCAGTTTTATTATTTTGGTGGTTATTCAAAACAGCAAATATTATAATGCAGGCGAGTTCTTCAAGTGATAGTAACCAGAAACGACGTCATTTAAAACCTGGGGAGCGTACAATTTTAAAAAATGTGTATGAGGGAATTGTAAGTACACAGTGGAATATCATTCACTGATGCAGCAGAACTTTGTGCCACATTGACTAAGACATTTTGCCGTACTGTTTATAGAACTATCAAAGACAATTTTTATTGATCAGCAAACAAAGTTAGCCATTCGTCGGAAAGTGCACATAACGCTTTCATCAATGGACTGTCCACTGGATTGAAAGCTCCTTCAGGAAAAGTTCGTCGGTTAATTATAACCCACATCGGGAGTGATTCTGGTTTTCTTGAAGGCGAGTTAAACGTGTTTGAATCTCGTAAAACCGGTGATTATCATGAGGATATGAACTCGGGAGTGTTTAAAGATTGATTTAAATCCATCTTACCGCGTATTGAACGTGGGTCGGTAATCGTGATGGATAATGCACCATACCACAGCCGTCGGGTGGAAGCTTTGCCAACTTCTGCGTGGCGTAAAGGAAAGATTGTTGACTGGCTCGAAGAAAAAAATATTGCATTTGGCGAAAAAGTGCTAAAAATGCAGTTGCTCGATCTTGCAAGACTTCACAAAAAAAATATACGAAATATGTAGTGGATGAAATGGCTCGTGAACGAGGTGTTACAATATTACGTTTACCGCCTTACCATTGTGAACTAAATCCAATCGAGCTTATATGGGCACAGATAATAGGCGAAGTGCTGCATGAAAATAAAACTTTTAAATTAAAAGATGTTAAAGAACTGTTAAAAACGGCAATAGCGAATGTACAAGCAGCAGATTGGCATAAGTGCGTATTACATGTCGAGGGCGTAGAAAAAAAATGTGGGACTTAGGTGTACGCGTTGAAGTAAAGGTAGAGCCTATTATTATAGATCCTGCAGATGACAGCAGTAGCGACAATAATGAAATGTCTTCATCGTCAGATAGTGAATAATCGCTGTAATGGAAATAATTAATTTAAAATTATAACGTATTGCCATTATAACACTTTTTAATGTCGGGGTGAAATATAATTTGTCAAATTATTATCAATTAATGTTGATTAGGTAACAGTAGTTAGGAAATTTATAAACATTTATAATTTAGGTTTAGGTTTTGCCCTTAATCCATTATTATATAATATGTTTCTATTATGATGTAGTACATATAATAAAAACATTATGAAAATAACATATACCGTTGCTTTATTATTCTTTTTGGATTTTATACCTGCGTAACTTAGTTTGTCTAATTACTTCAATAATTCACCAAATGTAAAAGCTTAATTTATTTTTCAGTTTAATTTATAATATTATATTTATTATAATAAATGTAAAATATATTATAACAATAAACAAAAAATTCATATATTTTTTTGAATTATTATTTTTTAAAATGACACGCCTCTGGAATCGGCGTTCCCCTTACGTCTTGCACACACCGGTAAAAATAAGTCACTGCCAATTATTTTGGTAGCGGAGTATAGCTCTAGTTTTTATTCTACAACATATTCTATAGATATCCAGTTAGTTTCGTTATTTCATAATCGCTTCCTGCTTTATGAAACCTAAAAAACTTCAACGATATTTCACTTTAAAAAACTGACATTTTATTTTTTAAAAGTTGGTAATGATATTATTTATCAAATTGAATATGACCAATATAACAAAATTATTTCTAAGTCTTTTTATGTCAAGGATGCTTGGTTGCATTAACACGAAAAAAATTATTTGTTGACAGGAGAAGACCATGCAGACATTTGACGGTATTACCAACATACTACTGAAGATGTTGCTAGGGCAAATTTTGATACTAAGGCAACCATTAATACAAAATATCACAGAACTTAGGTGTAAATATCGCATACAGAAGATCTGGCAACATTTTACACAAGCAATTTACAGGTAATAATAAATAGAAAATTATCCAGTGCGACCGAGTTTAACGATGATACTGTAAATATTAGGACACTTAACAACTTAACAAGGTTTTCGTAATTTTTGATGAGAATTTATTTGTTTGGCATTTATCACCAAATAAGGGAGTAAGCTACCAATTAGCTTTAAAAATTAGATACAGACTTGTAACCGATATTTTTGCTTAATAAATTAACATCGTATTCTTATGGGATTTTAAATTTAATTAGATATATTATAAAAAAAATACTCAGAACTGTAAGTGGATAAATAAAACAAATTATAAATTCAGGTAGAAAAAGATCCTATAAGAATATAAATTAATTGCGTGCTTAATATGGTATAACAATGGTAAATATATCCTAACTAAGAGTCGGTGTCTTACACAATATCCAAAGCAGAACATCAAATCTCTGCTCAATGTACTACTTATCCAATAAAATAAATAAATAAAATAAATAAATAAATAAATAAATAAATAAATCTTCTATATTTCAGAACCAAAATACATAGGTATATAAATATACATACAAAAAGGAAATGAAATTGCGTCACAATAGTCTTTTAACACTACTTAATATTGTCAAAGTAATCTTGCATACTATATGGTTCTAGATCTAATAACAATTTCTTCACCTTATTTCTAAATATTTTGTAAACGTTTACTGCTTTGACACTATTTGGTAACCTGTTAAATAATTTAATGCTAGAGTACACAGGATTTTTCTCAAACAATGTGTATCGGTGCTGTGGAAAAGTGATGTTTTGTGTTCTGGTCTCATACGTAAAATTTAAATTATTTTGTAGAAATAGATGTTTATTTTTATACAGAAACATGAGACATTCAAACACATATAGAGCATAAACCGTGAGAATGCGCTTCTCCTTGAAAATCCCTCGAGAAGAATCCCTATATCCCATTTTAAAACATAATCTAATCGCCCTTTTTTGACAAACAAATATATCATGCACATTTGCTGATCCCCAGAAAATCAGGCCATATCTTAGAACAGATTCCAAATTAGAGTGATACAACATTCTCAATGTTCTCTCATTCATATACTTTGAGGCAACTCTAAAACTGAAACATATTCTATTTAGTTTCCTGCTAGTATAATCTACATGTTTATCCCATTTTAAAAACTGATCAATATACAAACCAAGAAACTTGGTATTTTCATTCACTTCAAAATCCTGGCTTAATACATTAATTGACTTCGGTATTTCTTTTGTACATCTGCTTGTTCTGAAAATTAATATATTGGTTTTTTTCTCATTTAAAATTAGCTCATTCTCTTCAAACCACAATTTTGCCCTATTTAGGTATTGATCAGTTCTCAAAATAAGAGGATCCACTTTGACATCACCAACTAGAAGGTTTGTATCATCTGCGTACTTTGTGATACCTACTCTAACACTGTCGACAATACTGCACAAGTCATTAATGAAAAGAATAAACAATATTGGGCCCAGGATGCTCCCCTGGGGCACCCCTATTGTATTAATAAGTATGTCAGACTTTGCTGTTTGTCCATCAGACACTATCTTGACTCTTTGTTGTCTATCTGTGAGGTAGGACTTAAACCATTTATTCAAATTTCCTCTGATTCCATATCTTTCCAGTTTTTTCAATAATAACTCTCGATTAAGACTATCATATGCTTTAGATAAGTCAAGAAAGGAACCAGATACAATCATACTGTCTTCCATGAGCTCCAAAATTTTCTTTGTGAATTGAAAGATGGCAGTTTGAGTTGATCTACCCCTTAGGTACCCATGTTGACTTTCATTAAAAATATTACATTTGTTACAAAAGTCTGTCAACCTTTTGCACATAGTCAACTCAAAAATTTTTGAAAAACTTGATAATAAGCTAATTGGTCTATAGTTATTCATTGATTCCTTATTCCCTTCTTTATAAAGTGGTTTTATGATGGCAAGTTTTAGTTGCTCTGGAAAGATACCAAATCTAAAGGAATTTCCCACAATATAGGCTAACACATTTTTTATCATTACTATGGAAAATTTGACCATACATAGAGGTATCTCATCCTCTCCAGAACAATATTTATTTTTTAAGTTTTTCGTTACCTCTACTATCTCATCCGAAGAAGGAGCAAAACAATAAAGTGACTGATTATTATAAAATATATTAGAGACCCGCTCATCATTATCAAGTGGTACATTGCCAGTGGCAACCGGAATAGCATCCAAAAGAAATTTATTAAAATTATTTGCTACTTCTTCAGGGCCGCTACCAATGTTAAAAGTTTGATTTATTTTTTGATTACCAAGGAGTTCATTACAGATGCTCCATAGTGTCTTAACTTTATTATCTGATCGGGCTATTTTTTGTTCATACAAAAGAGTGCGCTGTTCACCGAGCAGCCTGTCATATTCTGACTTTGTGCTATTATACATTTTTGTGAACATGGGGTTGTTACGGCTTAAAATTAAAAGGGTATCTAGTCTATTTTTCAAGTTCAAAAACTCTGTATTTGTGTGCCTACGAGGCCTTACGTTTTTACTTTTATTATGCACAAGTTTAAGAGGGAAGCACTGATTAAACATACTCACATACGAATTTATAAAAACATTCCATTGCATATTCACATCATGTACAGGCACATCAAAGACCAACTGCCAATCCTGATGTCCAAGCAATGCCAAAAAATCATTCCTTGTCTCCATGCTAAAAAACCTTTTGTACATTTTTGATACATTACATTTGTTTTCAACAGAAAAAATGATTATCTGCGCACTGTGGTCTGAAATGTGTCTTTCAACGACCTCACTTTTATATTCATCTATATTAGTGAATATATTGTCTATACAACTTTCTGAGTTATTGGATATTCTGGTATTTACAAAGACAGTTTGACTAAGATTGAATGATTTAAATAAGTTAATCAGTTGAGATCTACGAGGATTGTCTTTGATAAATTCAATATTTAAATGTGCAAGTAAAAATGATTCAGAATGCTGTACAAAATGCTCCATGCTAAAAAACCTTTTGTACATTTTTGATACATTACATTTGTTTTCAACAGAAAAAATGATTATCTGCGCACTGTGGTCTGAAATGTGTCTTTCAACGACCTCACTTTTATATTCATCTATATTAGTGAATATATTGTCTATACAACTTTCTGAGTTATTGGATATTCTGGTATTTACAAAGACAGTTTGACTAAGATTGAATGATTTAAATAAGTTAATCAGTTGAGATCTACGAGGATTGTCTTTGATAAATTCAATATTAATATGTGCAAGTAAAAATGATTCAGAATGCTGTACAAAATGCTGATGGTTCTTTTTGGGAAAAGTGAATCACAACATGTTTCGGCAACGGACAAATTACACCTGCACTATTAAGTATCAACTTTCTTATTGCGGGGTTAAATAAACGTAACATATTTTAAATATTTTCAACTGCAAAAAAAAAAGGATTTTAATGTTCAAACCCCTGCGCTATTTATTTATATATTCATTAAAACTATTAATTTTATAGACAACATGATTTATAATGGCCAATAAATCTTAGGACTATGGAGATATATGACTGAGGATAATAACACAAAGCAAATTGTCCATCATACATATATTGACTTACCATAAACTTTATACTGAGTGACCAAAGCTTTAAGTCTGATACTCTTTGCATGTGAAGGATATTACCACGTTATTAAAGCAATGTAAAGCCAGTTTTGTCGTCTTCTATAAGTTGTTCCAATTTGTTTGTAAATACATGCATACTTATATTAAAAGAAAAATAAACAATAGATAAAACTATACATTCGTTTTTGAAAAATGATTAAAATATGTTGAGAAAATTGCTGAATTACATTTGACACGTATTGTGCTGCAGCAAATGAACCATTTTCTTATTGAGAATTGCGTATGGGTTTTAGTGGTCAAGTGATTTCATTTATTTATCTATTGGTACTGTATTTTATTATGATTATTTTCTAAAGTCTGCTGCTTAATGCGAGAGAGTAATAAATCATTATTGAACCTGAAAACCCAGTGGTCTTCGCCGTATTCCATAGGTGTAGTCCAATTATTATTATTTAATTATGTTTATTGTCAGACATCCCGAGATGGGTCTAGGACTATTCAGCGCCGCCGTTTCAGCGCCGCCGTTTCAGCGCCGCCGTTTCAGCGCCGCCGTTTCAGCGCCGCCGTTTCAGCGCCGCCGTTTCAGCGCCGCCATTTCATCGCTAGGACATTTCAGCGCCGGCCCATTTCAGCGCTAAATTATTTCTCAAAATTTTATTATTAAATATTTATAATAAAAATGATCTAAATAGAATTTATTAAATAAAATTAAAAATAGATAAAATATTGGTAATACAAACTAAAAAAAAAAAACAATAACTAAAATTTGTTTTTGCTAAATTATTTCTCAAAATTTTATTATTAAATATTTATAATAAAAATGATCTAAATAGAATTTATTAAATAAAATTAAAAATAGATAAAATATTGGTAATACAAACTAAAAAAAAAACAATGGTAATATTCCAGTTTATCGGCTTATGCGAAAAATGACGGAAAATGAAAAACGTTTCTTGCAATATGTAGCACGTACTTTCTAAACGACAAATCCGCGAGCGGAAAACCATTTTTTTAATTGAAAATATAAAAAAAATGTGAAAATAGTCGACGACCGAAAAGCACAGTGAGAGTGACAAGTGAGGTTATGTTTCTCTAGCTGTTAGTCACTCGACAAAAATTGTAATAATTTTATAGACTTATATTGGTTAAACAGGCGCTAACACGGCATCTAATCCACCTTCTTGGTTCTAATTCAGTATATGCTACATAAATCAACAAGGGTTTTTCATTTTTTTTCTTTTTTGTCACAAGCGGGTACCCTATTTTCACGTTTTTTTTATATTTGCAATTAAAAAAATGGTTTTCCGCTCGCGGATTTGTCGTTTAGAAAGTGCGTGCTACATATTGCAAGAAACGCTTTTCAATTTACGCCATTTTTCGCATAAGCCGATAAACTGGAGTGGTACCAAAACAATAACTAAAATTTGTTTAGTAAATAAAATTTATTAAATAAAACTACTAAATATTTTGAGAAATAATTTAGCGCTGAAATGGGCCGGCGCTAAAATGTCCTAGCGATGAAACGGCGGCGCTGAAACGGCGGCGCTGAAAAGGCTGCGCTGAATAGTCCCATTCCCCCCGAGATCGGGTAGGTGAAAGCACAGGTAGTTTACCTACCTGTGCCTCACTGTTTTAATAATTTGAAATGTTTAGTTACTTTCCGGCAGTTGTTGGAAAACTACGTTCTTAAAACTAGCTAGTGTTCATCAATTGCATCATTGCAATATACCTGAAATTTACAATGCAACCTTTGAGTTGTCCACCCTGCTTAATGAGTCCTGCCATTGCAAATTTAGATTTTATTACTCTCACGCATTAAGCAACAGAGTATACACCTGTCAATTTCACTCCTTTGACCAATTAAACTATCTCGTTTCAACCAATCAGCTACGATAAAGACTATAAGGATTGGTCCGTTTGGGTTTTGTCAAATCTGTTTGACACTAATTCTGTTTTAATAACATTTTCAAAAAACTTTCAATACATATTCCATAAAATTAGATCAACTTTTATTTAAATATTTGTTTTTATTTTATTGTACCGGGTTTTCCACCTAAGGAGGTAATCGAAAGAAAGTAATAACACTAGGACTTTGGGAAAAAATATATATCGATAAAAACGGCCAAGAGAAATATTTTCAAGTTCGAAAAATTACCGCTAGGGGGCATAAGAGAACTTTCAAAATAGAAATGCCGATTTTCTCTTGATTTTTCTTAATAAAAATATAAACATCATATTTTTCATAAAATTATGCAACTTTATGTTAGGAATCGTTTTTTTCTATTTTCAATAATAAAGTGGTGGGAGAAGGTCAAACTTTTTTTCTTTCAAACGCTGATATCTCGGTTTTGGATAAACCGATTTTTTCAACTTGGTCTTGAAAAAAAGCCCTTATTTTGCTCTACACGTAGATCTATTAACTATACCATATTGGTTCTGATGGTGGCCACTAGATGGCGTTGTTCCGTAATTCCTCAATGAATAAGGATTTTCTCAAAAAAATCAAATGTTATGATGGTGACTTTTTCATCATATTTTATTTTAGGCTTATAAAGGCTATTAAATAGTGGAATAAAAAATGCAAGTCCGTATTTAAAATGAAAAAGTTGATAATGGTCGCTCGAGTCCGAAACGTCGGATTAAAAAACTAACCCCATCAGCTTGTAGAGGAGGAAAAGTTACTATAAGGAACTGAAAACCGCAACGTGATATCTTTTGTTAAACTAGAGAAATTAGCGATAATAATAATTAATATGGAAAATAGGCCTTTTTTTAAAACATTAATTAATCAATTAAATCTCTAGTTTAACAAAAGATATCACGTTGCGGTTTTTAGTTCCTTATAGTAACTTTTCCTCCTCTACAAGCTGGTGTGGTTAGTTTTTTTAATCCGACGTTTCGGATTCGAGCGACCATCATCAACTTTTTTATTTTAACTGCGGACCTGGATTTTTTATTCCACTATTTAATAGCCTTTATAAGCCTAAAATAAAATATGATGAAAAAGTCATATCATAACATTTGATTTTTTTGAAAAAATCCTTATTCATTGAGGAATTACGGAAAACGCCATCTAGTGGCCACCATCAGAATCAATATGGTAGAGTTAATAGATCTACGTGTAGAGGAAAAGAAGGGCTTTTTTTCAAGACCAAGTTGAATAAAATCGGTTTATCCAAAGCAGAGATATCAGTGTTTGAAAGAAAAAAAGTTTGACCTTCTCCCACCACTTTATTATTGAAAATAGAGAAAAACAATTCGAAACCTAAAGTTGCGTAATTTTATGAAGAATACGATGTTTATATTTTTAACATATTTTTATTAAGAAAAATCAAGAGAAAATCGGCATTTCTCTTTTGAAAGTTCTCTTACGCCCCCTAGCGGTCATTTCTCGAACTTAAAAATAATTTCCAGCAATTTCTCTTGGCCGCTTTTATCGATACATATTTTTTCCCAAAGTCCTAGTGTTATTACTTTCTGTGATATAGCCGATTACCTCCTTAGGTGGAACACCCGGTACATCGTTGTCTATGTTTTTTCCAATAAGGTTGTCGAATTTTCTAGAATCTAATTACATAGTTCTGCGTGGAACCAATCTTACATTGATTTGTATTTGTAATATTGTGAGCCTGCTAATTAGTCTTATAATATTATTGTTTCGCAGGTGCCTGGTGTGCTAATAGCAGAGGTCGACAAAAATCTCGTAACAATCAAATAGTAATACTATTAGTATAGTAATAATATTTCTTACTATATTTTGGTAAAATTGTAAATAATAGTGAAATAATAGAGAGTGCCCATCTAGAATAAACAGATTAAGGCATAATATTGAATAGTATTTAAAATTTCAATGTTTTACTTTTACCTTCATGTCACCTTCATAATTATGCCCCTCTCTATTTTATAATTGCATGTTTGGTTACCAACCTGCATCTAAATAATTGTTATTGCATACATATTTTACACTTATTTTCATTTTTTAATACTAAGATGTTTTAAAATTTCATTCTTTAAAATGGCTTTTCTTTATTGATGATAATTAAAACGAGCATGACATTGCAAACTTACTTAAAGTAACTATTTCAATTAATAGGTTGTACAAATTTTTAGGGCTAAAAACTAAATGTATCCTGTCTTTGCATGTACAAATTGTATAATGTCTACTTGTCTACCTTATTTATCTTGCGTATATTGTTTAGAAGGTATGTTTTTCTTAAACCATGTTTAAAAAATGGGAAAGAGCAATGAAGACGATTCAGGGAGGTTAATTCAGGTTAGTTGGCAACACTGCCACTGTTACTAAAGACAGAATTGCATCAAAATTGCCTGGATTTGAATATAGCGTGCTATGCAAGAGAAGTCGCATTGCGTGAAACTCTATGCAATATCTATAAGCGTTACTAGCGATGAGTTGAAGTAATGCGTGTGATTTGTGGGCCTCCGCGTCGTTTACGACTGCGCTTGTATGGTTTTTGTAGCGTGTGGTTCAACGGATTTAAAATTTAAATTTTGGAATACTGTGATAATTGTAACTATCATATGAAAGGTATAGACTTTTTGAAAAACCTTTCAAGTGAATTTTTGGGAAAGGAGACACGTTTTAAGTGATACTGTGGCGGCATTTGAAAGCGTCTGTTTCCGGTTTTACGCTTATCTAAGTTTATTTAGACTAACAACTGGTTTCCATAGTTACAGTAAATTGCGACTGCCCTGGCATCAGTGGCATAGTATTTGACGTATGTAAATTAAATCTACTTGAATCACCCTGTAGTCTTTTCATTTTGTTCGTAATTGATTTAGGCGTAGGCTTTTAAGAGCTATCAATAAATCATTTGCATTTACAAGGCGATTCACGACGGGACTGAATGTTTCTAGTTCTCGATAATCGATCTGGTTGTAATCATTATAATTGATATATTTTTATTTGTGATGTACTTTTAAAATTGATTAATTGAAACTGACATTTATACTGTTAAAAGAATTATAGTTTTAATTCCAGTCAAACCAAGGAATATTTGTGGGATAAACGCTATTTCTGTCTGTGTCTACCGAAATTAAATCAATACAATTGTGGGATGCCCAACTCGATCTAAACGGATGGGTACTTTACATGTAACGAACCTAGCTTGATCCAGACCTATAAGTTATAAAAAATGTTTTCTGTCTTCCAGAACTCAGAAGCAACACCTACAAAATCTTCTTCGGCTGATTTTTATTTTAAAGGAATTCAAGCATGCATGGATAAAACTTTTTAATCTGTCGTAGACACTCTATTGCTCTATTTCTCTTAGATTCCATTGCGATTTTGGAAGAGAATTCAATAATCAACTTATGAAGGAGTTGTGCAAAATTTACGATATTAAATTGACCTTCCCTAGTGTAAGCCATCCACAGACAAATGGTTCCTTGGAAAGATTCCATGGTAATGATAAGAATTGTGAAAACAGAAGATCTATACCTAAGAGAACACTAGTTTAGTTTCATATTTACTAAATCTCAAATACTTTTTTTAACAAATCTAATTAAACAAATTTATTTAAAATAATGACATTAGTGTCTTTGTATATGATACAAAATTCTGTTGTCTTACATTCACTAAACTTTTATTTTGTCATTGTGGTAACAAATAATTTCGTCTTTTGTGGCTTCAAGTCGTAGATAACTTAACGCAGTGACTTACTTACCTTCACCAGCAAAAGCACACAACCTAAATTCCACCTAGGCGATTCTTCTGTCGCCCATGGAAAATTTACGAAAAATACACAACGTACAGCAAAGTTAAGGTAGAGGCGACGGAAAATATGGCCTTTAAATGATATGCTCAAGAAAGATGATTCAGGAAACCTTAGATTTAAAGCCTGTTGCTTGTTTCGCTGCCAAAAGTCAAGTAAGGCACCAAAGTCACTCGCCAAAAATGTCAAAAAACCCAACGGAAATAGTGGTATCTTACCTTGTATACTGTTTGCAAAACAATTTCCGTTGCACGTTGTACCCTTCGAGTGACGTCAGTTATCTGCAGTGTTGCCAGCTTGTAACCAAAGTAACCGAGTGAGTGAATTACACTGTTTTTTTTTCATAAGAACAAGACAAATTTATAAAAATAAACGCAAATTTATTTATTTTATTTTTAAAATCTCCCAGGGTGATAATATATACTTACCTAAATTGTATTGGAATAAGTAGTCCTTATTCAAAGATTCTGATTTTTTTAGGTTTTGAGTTTTAATATTAAGAATAATAAAAATAATAATACAACGATGGATTATCAATCATCCTCCAAATTACTTGAATCACTCGATTCAATAACTTCAATGATAATGGGTTGAATGTTCAGTCAATCTAATGCATGTTCTTTTTCATGTTATTTAATATCTCGCTTTCTGTGTGCCATATTGAATTTTTCCAAACATCAGGAGTAGCAGTACGCAATGATTCTTTGCAAATATTTATAGAGTTAATTTCTAGACTGCCATCTCGACCACTCTGTTATAATAATTTTGGGTAATCCCCCAAATACGTTTAATCGGATTGAGCATACAGTAGTGACATGGAGGAAACCGTAAAACTTTGTCCATATTGCTCAGCCAGGTCATCAACTAAACCTTTGGTGGCTTATGTCTGAAAAGAAATTTAGTTTAATATTTTAGAATATATTAAAAAAACGGGCATACAGAATCTTTTGTACCAACCCATTAACGATTTGTAAAAGTTCGGCTTTGACCATTGTATAATCAAATTCAATTTTATTAGTAATTAACCATTCTTGAATTACAGTTTATTCCATGACGATAGGTATTTTTGTTAATACCATGGCTATGGTATCGGGCGTTGTCTATTACAATCACAGTGGCTTTGTTAAATTTTTCAATAATTGGTTTTCGAACCATTGTAAAGAATTTTGCTGATTCATTTGTCCATGGTAGTCACTCAGCCTCGTTTTAGAAGAAAAAATTGCCTTAGCGGCCTCAACAAAACTATCTTCATTATTAATATATTTGTTTTCTGCCTAAAACATTTTACAATCAACTTTAGCAGATCTAACACTACTTTGTTTTCGTCTTGCCAAGATCGACCAAATATTCTAAAAAATCCCTGTTTCATCCAAGGAAACGAATTGGTACAAAGCTGCTTCTTTTTATTTCGTATGTTCTTTCAAAAATACCTGTCGTTTGAAAGCTAAACATATATATTTAAATAAGTAATCTTCTACATAGGCAAAACAATTACTTACTTTATTTACGCCATTATTAGGCAAAGAGTAAAGAGTGTGACAAAAATTTAAGTGATATTTTAAGCTGAGAGAAGAGCTTTGTAGGTATTGTATTCATTACATGGCATGCCTTGTTCAGTAAATTATTAATACAGTTATTATTAAAGTAAAAATTAGAGATTTCTTGTATCGCATTTTAGCTTCTCTTATCACCCTAAATCCTCCTCTATCAATTCCAAAAAAAAAAAAAACATTTTCACAACCGTGAATAAAAAATAAATAACAAGAATTTAGCGCTATCCGTTTTTATGTAAATCAAGAGCCTACGCAATAAAAGAAAAACGGGAACATAGAAGGAACACATAATAATATTCCTGTAGAGCCTTAATCAGAAAATAAAAGTGGAAAATCTCGGAAGTTAATACAGCGAACCATAAAGTTTATTTGATGATAGCGGGGCTGCCATAACCCGACGAGAATGCATCCCGAATACTTCCATTTGAATTTCTCGGCTCCGCCATTTTATTACGAGTCCCACTTTATATTTAAATTCGAGCAATTCAATATTCAAGCAATTTCATTTCTGGCTCTCGACAAACACGTAAGAGAGAAACGGAAGTCTTATGGGGGGGCGTATCAAAAAGATTTAGCGGGTTCTCATTTGGAAAAAGGCCGTGAAAATTGCTTAGTAGTATGGCGAAAATGTATTTTGAAGCACATTCTCGAAGGTATATAACTAGGTTTTTATTCAAAGGGCGTGAATTTCAATTTATTTCTGGAGTCAGGGCCTTGACTGATGAACCTAATAAGCTTTTGTGCTTTAGAAGCGTCAGAAATATAGGAAAATATACAGGGTATCTTATTTTATACAGATACAAATAAGCAATAAAACTAGTTGGTGCATATTAAATTAATGGAAATGTGGTCCTTATTAAATGGAATTATTTTGAAACCCCTTGGCTTTAGGTTAGTTGTAGTGCTATTTGAAATACGTTTAGAATACTTATTGGTAGAATCCAAAAATTGGATAATAATATATTTGGGGCCCCATTTAAGCATATGAAGTGAATAGGGAAACTTGCGGACACCCCCGCAAAAAGTATTTCAAATAACCTACATGCTAATATTTTCGATTTTTACTTAGTATGACAAATGAAGAAGTTAAGGGGATGGGACAGTATGGTAAATCACTCTGTACTCGCCCCTCGCAGATATCGTTCTGTAATTATCATAATAATAATAACACATTTTCTTTTTTTTAAGAAGTATACAGGGTGTCCCGTAACTAAGGGGCTATACAGCAACAGAAGATCGTATATTTGACAAGAGATAACTTGAAAATGGTTAAGAGCATATAAATCAAACTTATTATAACAAAAATCTACTATGTAAATACAACAACTTAATTCTTAAATTTTAGTCATCATGTTCCGAGTAGTCCGATGAACTATCGTAGTTGGGGTTAGTTCAGGTTAGTATTTTCTAGCATGTTATCAGCTTTCTACATTCTTTATTCCATTTCGATTAGTTCGACGCACTTAGTCCATTTTTTACAATCCACTGTCTTTATTCCCTCTTGCGAGGGGTTTCCAACATCTCTCATTTTAAAAGTGGTGTTACACCTTGCTACAAACCCTTTTAATTGCAGCCAGACCAATTCTATGGGCTTTAATTCACAGTGATATGGCGGAAGGCGAAGTACCGTTATATTTCGTTTTGAAGCGATTTCGTCGACAACAGATTTCGGCGTACAAAAAGGTTTACTCAATTTTACAATCTCCAGTAGCTCCTTTTCAGCGTATCTTTATGAAATGGTTTGTTATTTACAGTAAGCCATTGAATGATGCAATTTTTTTTTCAAGAAGACGGTATTTTTTCGGATTTTCTTGAGTGGTAGCTGACATTCATTATCCATGTCTATAACAGAGCCAGGAGAATTCTTGCATATATTTTTGTCTCTCACATTTCTGACCGCTTCACCATAAATTATGAAAGAGGGGTCTTTTATAATGAAAAAGTTGTACTTCATTAATCTCTATATTTCATTACTTTTTGATATATTATTTGCGTTTACATATTGTACTACCTAACAATGTTATGAGAAGAAATGGGCAATGAACGAAGGCAGGTCATCATTATAAAGCATGACTTATAGGGGGTTTTCTTAAATGGGGACCGCCAAAATATGTTAGAGACAATTTCATCCACCGTAAGCACTCATAATGTTGTCATGACCGACCGGTCAACCGCGACATGCGGGTAACACGACGAGACGAGTGATGTCAGAAATTACTGTACTTCATTTTTCGTGCCGTCTTTGTAATTTTCCAATATTTCAAAGTTCTTTCATATCTGCAATAAAATGTTGTGTACCTGGATGTGCTGATTCTTTTAAATTTAAGAAACATCGCTTTTCTTATCAGAGCCAGATGTTGAGTAGCTAACTTTGTCAAGAACTTAACTTTTAACCTATATACTTTTAGTCATAGAAGCGGCTTATTTAAGTTAGGTTAGTATTAAGGAAATAAATATTTGCTTGAACTTTGTATTCGGTGATTAATTTCAAATAAAAAGTAATTTGTATCAAATCAGATAATACTAATTAAGGCAAATAATCCCTTGGTATTTTTCAAATCCATATTTGTTTGGCTAATAGGAAACAAATATTTATTTGAGTCAATGGAATTTTTTTTTTAATTCAAATAATTAAAGAAATACATTTTATTTCAACATTCGCTTCGAACAGCATCAATTCTTGAGTCATGTTCCTAATTTGTGCCCCTTTTATCAAAAAGAAAAAAAGAAAATTCGCAACATAGGCTTCATTACATTTATATAATTCTAAATAAACACATCGGAAAATTAAGCCTTGAATACGGACAATCTGATGACCACAATTTACTCAATGACGTAAATGGTTTTAACTCATTTTAATTTCCTTCTCCCCCCCCCTCTTTTTACTTTATTACTTTTCTTATTAAAATTCTGACCCACCAAAATATAAATCATGTTCCCTCTCGGAGTTGATTCATGAAACGTTGATTTTATTGAATTTTCGTTATAGACATCTATACATCATATTATTATCATAACTATAAATGATTCCATTAAGAATTTTGTCCTCTATTACAATTTTACGTCTAATCTCCTTCATTGCTTAAAGTAGCATCATGTTAGTGATTATCTTCTGTCGAGTCCATTGGCTGCATAAGGTACACGTTATGACCATGTATTGTTGAACCACTTCGTCCCCTCTCTTAATTTGTTTTAGTTTGTTTATTTAGGTACATCCTAAAAAACATAATTCTTAATTACTTGGTTGCTGAAGATGACTTTGACTAAAGTCGAAACTAGTACAACCTAATGTCAAATTAAATTATGTACACTCTTTAACCCTTATTTCGCCCTAAAAGGACAAATATATTTTATTTTGGTGGTATAGACAGACCTTGTTTTCTTTCATAATCTCGCCACAGAAAATGGACTACTTCTTGAATCTCAAATAATTAATTTTATCAGTGTAGCTAACTTTGTCAAGCAGACTTTTTAGGAATTCATAATTATTGTATTGGTAACATTTAGGTTTAATTTATCGTATTTTGTATCGATTTAGATTTCTTATTTATTATTGTCGGTATTCCTAATCAGTTCTTATTTAGTTCAATAATTTTAGCTCTTTTTAGTAATAGTTGTTTGTTGTTAGTAATACAATGTTCTTTACTCCTTTTCCTTATCGTTCTTTTTTTTGGCAAAATCTTGATATACATTTGTTTTCGGCATTGCTAGTTTCATGATAATAGGTATGCTTTTGTAGAGTGGTTTTGAATTTTGAATTTTTAAAAGTTTCTGGGTATTATATGGTTCTTTTTCCAGTAGCAACTGAAACTTATTTTTCTTTATTTGTTTCATGTTAGGTATTTAACAATTTTATAGAATAATAATTATTAGACCGGTTTTAGAGTTTAATACACTACAGGCCTTTTTCTGTCATGGTTAGGGTTAACTATTTTAAGTGCTCGTTTTTGGCAGACGAGAACTTTAATCTATCTAACAACTTGATGCTTTCTTTTACATCTATGTTACAATCGTTTTTTATATGAAAACTTTCAGGTTGTTCAATCCGTGATCTGCTTTTCCTGAAGAGGACAAGAAAGCTTGATATCCATAAACAAAACAACAAACATCCAATTCCCGGGACTCCCGATTAAGTTGTATTGAATTCCTTACCGATCATTTCCAGACTCTTTAAAACTTTTATTCTAACCGAAAGTAATGCGACTAGGTGGTTGCCTGGCAGTCATTTTTGGACATAGGATGAATTTGCGTATACATAGGTATCCAACAAGAAGGGAATACTCCTTTTTTTTGTGGATTAAGCTAAGAGGCCTGCATCCTGAACATGGACAAACACAAGCATTCTTGCGCATATTTTTTGTTACTTTTTTAATTTCTAAAAAAAAATATTTAGGTACTTTAAAAATTCTTAAAAAAAAAATAACAAGTATATATTTTGGTGTATTTTTCGCGGTGCCTAAAATCAATTTGTGAAATGTTTGAGAATTAAGATAAAACTTCATTCATTTGGGAATACTTATCTTAAGTTATTATTACAGCGACTAATCACTCTTTGTATATTTATTTATGATTATAATTCACTGTAAAAAATATATTTTTTACATAGAGCACTACAATGTATTTCTTACGTAATGCGCAAGTATACATAGACAGGGAAAGGCCGAGTGCGATGCGGAAGTGAAGCCTCTAATCTTAAGTTTCCGGTCGATTAGCGGTATACACTACCCGCCATATTGGAGTTTGATTTAAGAACACTCATTTAGTTCCAACAAAGACGTTCAACTGTTCTATTATCTTTTTGACACCAGCTTTATCATGTTGGCGGCTGCTCGGTGGTAATTTAAGCCAATATCGTATGTCAACTTATTGTACAGTGGAGTGAAAGGAACCAATAATTTTTCACTTAATCCGTTATAACCAGCCTTTAAAAGCTAATGGATTCTACGAGTTTTTATTAAATTTCTCAATGATTTAAGTCTACTTTGACGCGTTTTTTATAGGTACAGACATACTACCATAGATGCATATTCTGAAACAGCATGAACACCTTTAACTATTTATCCTAAAGATTTTAGAATCGCAATGAAGAATATTTCAGACGGAATTAAAGTCAATGGGGAAACGATCAACTACATGAGATATGTTGACGTTGCAGTGCTAATTGCAATCGCTGACATTGGGCTTCTAAATCTAATATTAATCGAAAGTATGCAAACAGCATTTTAATGGCATAAAAATAGACGTTAAAAAAATGAAGACAATGGTTATAACTAAATTAGGATAAACCTTTTAAAATATTTGAGATCCTGCATCAGTAGAGATACCTACAAATCCTGACTATAGGATAAGTACTAAAATCTAGGAAGCACAAGTATTTATGGACTTATCTCTGCTCCATACTTAAACTTTGGCGCATGTCTAAGACTATAATATAACGAAATGCTATAGGTACATCTGATCTATTCTGTTCTACGGTGTGATATCATGGGCACTGCATGCTGAAGGCTGATATGATAAGCCTTCCAACTGTGGTGCTCAAAATAATACTGAGTATTCCTTATAAAATAGGTAGATACTCTAGAGCTGCTGAACGATAGAACATAAAGGATATGACTTGACCCAGCTATTATTATATAGTATGTCCACGGATGAGGTTTACAAGAGGAAAAATGGACTAAATATTGAAAGATACGAAAAAAAGTCACTCTCAATAAACGTTTTTGCTTGTCTAGAAAATACGATTCAACATAAGAAACTTCAATTTTTTTATACAGGGTGGGTAAAAACTGCAAAAATGTTATTTTGCTGAAGAGTAAACATACTTTATTTTGAAAGATACGAAAAAAAGTCGCTCTTAATAAACGTTTTTGCTTATCTACAAAATGCGATTCATCATAAGAAACTTCAATTTTTTGTACAGGGTGGGTAAAAACTGCAAAAATGTTATTTTGCTTAAGAGTAAACATACTTTATTTTGAAAGATATGAAAAAAAGTCACTCTTAATAAACGTTTTTACTGGAATAATGAATAGGTGATACTTGTTGTCAATGTCTTTATTTAATGAAGTAATTATAATAATAATAATAATAATACGAACATCTTTATTAACATGAAAAGAATACGATAACGATTTCATAATTCAAAAGCTCCACCCCCATACTCGACACATTTTTCTAATTGCTTTCTCAAATAAGTGAAAGAATTTCTGATTTCTTCCTGAGATATCGATTGGACAGCCTGGATAATTCTGCCCGTCAGCACTTCAATATCATTTGGTACTGCGGTAGCAAAAACAATTTGTTTTAAACGGCCCCATACGATTTATTTGCTTTAAGGATCTTCTGAATTTGACTTTTTTTCACAACTTCCAACTGAGTAACACGATTTCTAAGGGACGTCCTAGGATTTTCTTCAACAGATTGAAGAACTAAGACTGTAGCAGCATTATCATGGTCGTATTTCTTCTTTTTTTTTGAGATCCAAAACCGAACCAGTTCTCTGGAACTTTTTTATTAACTTGCAGATTGTCATCCTAGTTATTGGGATTCCTACAAATTTCTCGGTAAATTGTTCCATGACGTAGCGGTATGAAACTTGACCATCCCCATAACATTGTATTATAAAAACTCTCTGTTCAGTAGATAGCATTTCTACTTAAATAATAACTTCATTAAATAAAGACATTGACAACAAGTACCTATCATCTTAAGTGCCATTATTATTTTAACTAGGTTCAAAAGTCAGAGGTGTGCCAGCGAATACTTTTTGGGAAATAATTTTTACATAGGTAAACCTTTTAATGAATTGTTCTACTTGGGTTTGTTGTGTAGAAAACACATTCATTAAGAGTGGATCTTTTTCGTATCTTTCAAAATAAAGTATGTTTACTCTTAAGCAAAATAACATTTTTGCAGTTTTTACCCACCCTGTATAAAAAAATTGAAGTTTCTTATGATGATTCGTATTTTCTAGGCAAGCAAAAACGTTTATTAAGAGTGACTTTTTTTCGTATCTTTCAATTTTTAGTCCATTTGTCCTTTTGTAAACCCCATCCGTGGACATACTGTATATAACATAACCTAACATAACGCTTTATTTCAGATCTAGCAATTACAATACATATTTCTACAGTACATACATAATAACAGCATAAAATGAAATAGCGTCACCTCAACTTGATTACTTCCTAGTACTTATCCTCTAGTATTACAGGTAGCAGCAATGTAGTATCCTATCATTGGAAAGTAAGATTTATTCCTTTCTTTTCCGGTATTTTCTGCAATCTGAGTATGTATTTTAGTACTAACAGTATTAGTCTAAATATGCCAAATTTTGCTATATAATTCAGCGTTCGTTGGGGCACGTAGCCCATAGAATAGCTGTTTTAGCATAAATTGGTTAGGGGCCGGCCATAAATCTCGTAACGCTCTGAGGGGGGGAGGGGGTCAGGGCAAGCGTCACGTTTTGGTCAGAGGGGGAAGGGGGGGGAGTTCTTCAATCGCCACGGTACGATTTTAAAAAACGATTTTTTTCAATTGCCCGCAAAAAAGTCGAACGGTTGGTACGACAATGCAATTGGAACGAACATCCAATCAGACCACAGCGTGGTGAATTGAGGTTAAAACTCATTTGGCTTGAGAATATGCCTTGTGGCTGACGAATGTCTAATTTTATTAGTTGACTAATTTTTAGTTCGATATTTTATTTCAAATTTGCATGGTAAAATCACCAATATGGAAAAAAATAAACCTATGATTTATTAAAAATTTATTCTTTATTCTGGTATCGTCACATGACGTTTAGGGAAGTATTAGGGGGGTCTGGTCAAGCGTCACGCTACCGTCACAGCGGCGAGGAGGGGGTCAAATTTAGCGAATTTTAGCGTCACGAGATTTATGTACGACCCCCTAATCCTTATTGTATAAGGTTTCAGCAAGTGGCTAGAGAACGAAGTTCTCACAGATATACATATTTATATGTAATATTGTAATAATGTTAGTTGTTTTTATCATTTACAACTAATCTATTTTTCTCAAGAACTCTTGCTTTTAAATACAAGTTTTTACTATCACTAGTCAATGCTTCAACGTTTTGTTTTCCTACCAATAAATTTGTATCACTCGCAAAATTCGTTATTGCATTATCTTCATTGTCAGTTGTTAAATTTAAATTGTTAATATATGTTAAAAATAATAGTGGTCCTATAATACTAACTTGAGGAATTCCTACAACATTATTTAGTGAGTTCGATTTAAAATCCTTGCCTTTTTTCTTCGCGATGTGAGAGATATGATCCAACTCCATGAACTCCGTAGCATTGAAGCTTCTCCAGAAGATAATCACGATCTAAACAATCATAATATTAAAGTCTTACTTGTTATATTTCACAATTTTAATTCAGTTGCCTGACACGTGCTTCGACCTTTGCGGATCATTATCAAAGGAATACAAGACAATACTAAATTCTACATGTCATTAAAATAAAATTAGGGAGATGAAGTGAATTAACAGATGATGGGTTATTTTGCTATTTTGGTTCTTAATTTACAGGTATTGGCCAAAAGTACAACTAAATTACAGGTGTGATTATAGAGGTATTTACATCTAAGTAATAAAATTAAGAAAATTATATTGTGTATATAATTATGGGTTTTTTCGTTCGTAATTATTAAAAGTGTTTATTGCATACTTATCCTAAGTTACTAGACTATTAAGTATTAGATTGGCACCTGAAGGTATTTGAATTTGATTATTAACAACATTACATCGATTTTTTAAAGGGTCGTCGAAACACGTGTCAGGCAACTGAATATAAATTGTGAAATATAAAAAGTAAGACTTTAATTTCCTCTACCATGTAATATCCATTTCACCAAGCATGCAGCCCATCACAAATCAATTATATAATCATAATATGCTTTAGAAATGTCTATGAATAACTCTGTAGCAAGTTCACCTTCTTCCAAGAACCCAAGTATTCAAGTATAGTGGAAAATTGCCGTGTGCGTAGACCAACCCCTCAGATAGCCATGTTGAGTGGAATTAAACAAATCACCTTCATCGAAATAGGTTATTAACCCCTTACACCTTGCCAATTCAAAATATTTTAAAAACTAGGCAACAAACTTATTGGCCTATAAGCTGTAACGTCTGAAAATGTCATATTTCTTGACATGAAGTGTAAGTACTCTTCTTTTATAGTCACCAAGTCAATAAATACACTTAAATTAAATATTTACAGTAGTTCTTTCTTCGCTCTAAAAAATAGCCTATTTTTTAATGTAGCAATATATTTTATCTAATATTTATTTTGATAGAAAAATAAATCAAATGATATAACTAATATAAAACTTTCTACAAGTCTACGCCAATAAATAAAATTTTATGTATTCTGTGAGAGCTTCCAAGTTAAACAGTAAATTTCTGTACTTAAACTGAAATCTTCCCTAAAAAGTATCATAACCATCAAAATATAATAATTCCTTTTCCCCTTCGCTCGTCGTCATAGCAACACGGTGCCGAAGCGAGCGATTGTTATTATTCGCTCCCTCCATGATGTTGTAGAAGCTTTTTATACCTGTAATATTGATTAAGCCCTTTTTATTGGAGCTGATTTAGTGTTTTAGATTTTTGAAACGAAAGCTCTATTATAATATTTTTTAAACCTTTAGTATGCGGATTCTGTTGGTCTGTCTGTCTGTCCGTATTTTAACTTATAACCAGTAGCACAACGAAATTTATTTCAGGCTAATCGCAACTAAAGCAAAAAAGTAAATAATCATTGATACAATTATTGAATCCGATGTTAAACTCATTGGCTAACACAGCGAAAATGTCTAAGTAGTATATCATCAGGTCCTTAACCTTTACCCGACCACTTTAAAAATATTTTTTTTCTAGAGTCCCCCCCCCCCCCCCATTTCTTTTTACTTACTATCTGTCGCGAATCTATCAAAACTATTTTTTTTTAACGTTTATTAGGTATACAGGGTGTCCGGATAAGGATACGGAGCGGCCATATCTCGGAAACGATACGTCCCACAGATCTGAAAAAAAAAGCTCTCATCATAAAAATTGCCAAGAGAAATTCATTCAAAATAATTTTAAGTTTCGGAAATTGCCGCAAGAGGGCGTAACGGCTTATTTATTTTTTAAAGTTCATTTTACGGCAAAAAATGCCACTTAACCGTAGAAAAGCAAATAAATAATTAAAATCAGTAGATTGTTTACTACAACTTTTGTTATTGTTATTTTTTTGAATCTCGCCTAATAAAGGAGTGGGGGAAGCCTTTAGGACAATTTTCAAAAACTGTCATTATGTCGTTATCCTTCAACGGATTTTCTATAACTTGGACTTGTTTGAAAGGGAATTCCTTGGAGTTTAAATAAGTGATTCAGGAATTGTCACAAGTTTCGTGATACAATTTTAAGATGGCGCTGTTATTTAATCTAACTTATTTTTTTATTTTTCTCGGTATTTGCAAATTGGATGGTATAATTTTTTTCGGTAGTAATAGGAGACAATTTGCATAGGGAACCATTAGTCCAAACCGCAAATCGATATCACCAGGGGTTTAAAAGTTATTTTGATTTTTCTTTAAAAAATGATACAGTTTCCATTTACCGGTACCCGGTATACCCCTAATAAGCAAGATAACAACTAATTTCATGGCCTACTGTTTAATAAACTATAAAATTTATAATAAAAGTTTTACGAGTCAAAGAAATATCAATAACACTGAATAAAATATGAATATTATGATATGAGATTATGAAAAAGTGCACAAATCTTAAATCTAGAAACAATTAGCAATTTAGCAAGACAACAATAATTACAAATGTTTAAAATATTTTCCGTCACTTCCTAAGCTATTAGTTATTCTTCTTTCAGTGAAAAACACACTTGCCTCTTGCCTCAATTTCAGCCGTGGATAAGCTTCGAACGGCATTTCATATCCTTTCCATCATGTTTTCGCCTAAATTACAAGTTCTAAGTTGGCCATGGAAAAAAACAAATTAATAATTTATTGTGACAAGCTGTTGATGAGTTTTAAACGTCATGCATCTTATAATATTAATCATTGTTTTTTACATTTATATTGTAATGCCGTTTACTAACGCAGAAGCGTATGATATGTTGAATATGTATTTTCAATCTCTTGAAAATGCTGTAATAGCGTCGCGAGAGTATGCAATGCGATTTCCACAAAGAAGACACTATTCTCGAGAAGTATTCTCAAGATTAGCACGACGATTAAGAGAAACTGGTAATGTGCAGCCCATTCAACGACCCTTACGCATTCGTAGGACACGTAATGAGGTAAATATTATCAACGTTTTGGCTTACGTTCAATACGATCCCACTTTAAGCACCAGAAAAATTTCCCTTGACTTGGGGGTTCCAAAAACAAATGTCCACGAGATTTTACAAACTAATAGTATGCACCCTTACCACATCGTTTTACACCAGGCATTGAACGATACTGATTATGATCGTCGATTGGATTTCTGTCACTGGCTATTAAATATGATTAGGGAAAATCCAAATTTTCTTTCACGGATATTATGGACAGACGAGGCCACTTTCACTAACGCTGGGGGTGCGAATTTGCATAATATGCTCTATTGGTCTGAGCAAAACCCTCATTGGATGAGGCAAGTAGATTTTCAAAACCGCTGGAGTTTAAATGTTTGGTGCGGGATCTTGGAAGGAAAAATTATCGGTCCCCATTTTTTTGACCAAACCCTTAATGGAGCAAGATTTTTAGATTTCTTGGTCACTTTCCTTCCACCTCTTTTGGAAGAAGTCTCCTTACAAACGAGAACAAACATGTGGATCCAACTTGATGGTTGTCCGGCGCATTACTATCGTAACGTACGCCAATACCTAGAAGAGCAATTTGCGCATCGTGTAATTGGAAGAGGAAGCTTGTTTCCCTGGCCGGCTCGTTCACCGGATCTTACTTGTCTTGATTTTTACCTATGGGGTAGGTTAAAAGACCTGGTTTTCCAAGAGAGACCAACAACAAGGGAAAACATGATGGTAAGGATAACAAATGCCGTTAGAAACTTATCCACGGCTGAAATTGAGGCAGCCGTATTATCAACTAACAGAAGAATAATTAAGTGCTTACAAAATGACGGAAAACATTTTGAACATTTGTAATTATTATTGTTGTCTCGCTAAATTGCTAATAAAATTGTTTCTAGTTCTAAGATTTGTGCACTTTTTCATAGTCTAAGTCTCATAATATGATATTATCATAATATTCATATTTTATTCAGTGTTATTGATGTTTCTTTGACTCGTTAAACTTTTATTATAAATTTTATAGTTTATTAAACAGTAGACCATGAAATTAGTTGTTATCTTGCTTATTAGGGGTATACCGGGTACCGGTAAATGGAAACTGTATCATTTTTTAAAGAAAAATCAAAATAACTTTTAAACCCCTGGTGATATCGATTTGCGGTTTGGACTAATCGTTCCCTATGCAAATTGTCTCCTATTACTACCGAAAAAAATTATACCATCCAATTTGCAAATACCGAGAAAAATAAAAAAATTAGTTAGATTAAATAACAGCGCCATCTTAAAATTGTATCACGAAACTTGTGACAATTCCTGAATCACTTATTTAAACTCCAAGGAATTCCCTTTTAAACAAGTCCAAGTTATAGAAAATCCGTTGAAGGATAACGGCATAATGATAGTTTTTGAAAAATGTCCTAAAGGCTTCCCCCACTCCTTTATTAGGCGAGATTCAAAAAAATAACAATAACAAAAGTTGTAGTAAACAATCTACTGATTTTAATTATTTATTTGCTTTTCTACGGTTAAGTGGCATTTTTTGCCGTAAAATGAACTTTAAAAAATAAATAAGCCGTTACGCCCTCTTGCGGCAATTTCCGAAACTTTAAATTATTTTGAAAGAATTTCTCTTGGCAGTTTTTATGATGAGAGCTTTTTTTTCAGATCTGTGGGACGTATCGTTTCCGAGATATGGCCGCTCCGTATCCTTATCCGGACACCCTGTATATGATAGAATATGGCCCTCATCCCATTTCTGAGTTTAAAGAAGAATGTTTCAATGACAGCATATTCAGAAGTATTTTTGGTAACATTAAAAATACATTCAATTCAAAAGTCCAGCCCAGCTGTAAAATTGAAATATGGCCTAACAGGTCCGTATTTTGCTTAGAATTTAATCATGGTTTGTAATAAAAATAAGTAAGACATTAAATAATATTTTATTTATGTTTAAATGTGAAATTACAAGTTATTTTATTATTAGAAATTATATTTATGATTACAAAAATATACAAATTATTCCGTACTTATAATAATTATTCACTTATCAATCAATCAATCAAGAATATATCAATTATTATTATTTGTGCTATATTGTTTATATGGATATAGGATGTTTCCATTTTTTCAACATGTGTAACAGAATTTGCCCAACTTTGTGAAATGATGTTAAAAACTTCAGTTTCTATACGCTCAAGTACACTGAAGTTAATAGTAGGGCAAATATTATTACGACGAATGGCAGATTTCAGTTGGTGCCAAACATGTTCGATGAGATTAAATATACAATGGTATGGTGGAAGCCTTAAAACTGTATGCCCTAGATTTCTTGCATAATAAAATTATCACAGAAGTATTCCTTTTGTAGTTTTAAACTTTGTAAAACCTCAATGAATTGCCTTTTGGTGTAATCTTCCTGAAAATAAATGTCATTATCATATATGTAGTTTTGGATTGTTGCTTTTGTGTCATTTGAGGAGGGAGTCTTGGTCAACTGCCTATTATGGTAGCTTGCATTGTCCATTACAATTAAGCTATTCGGAGGTATATTTGGAATTAGCTTGTTTTTAAACCAATCTTCAAATAAATCAGCAGTGGGATCCTCATGGTAATTCAGAGAAGATTCTTTAATGTTTTCTTGCAGACAAAGAAAGTCCATTTGGAATCCATCCGTCTTTAGATCCAGCATTCAAAATCATAATTCGTTTACCTCTTTTTGATAACGCGCTTGTTTTACACTTGCAGCTTGAGTCAACCCAACCCTTTTCTGGGGTATCCTATACTCGTATGTGTCGAACCAGGTTTCATCCAAGTAAATAATCGGCCTGTGCTGATCTCTGTACGCCACGTTGTTCTGCCACATTTAACGCCGGTTTCATCTTTTTCAAGCCTCTTAATTACATTATCTAATGTAGGCACGCTTTGTTCCTCGTATAACTTGTAAATTTTACGCCGTATTATATCTTGATCACTTCCATCTACCTTCGAGAAAATGCCAATATCGGTTCTTTTTTTCTTCGCTAAAATGGGATTATTCACTATTTTCCATATAGTTGATGTTGGAATTTTTGTTAATGTGGCCATTTCTTCTAACGCTGCTTGCTTGCTGACAGCACGTTCAATGAGAGTTGAATAAACATTGTTTATAACTTCCTTAGTTGCCACAGAAAAGTGTTTTCTGCTTTTGGACGGGGTTATCTCCTGAGATACATTGGGCTCGCACATATTTTCCATGACTTACACACGACTAAACAAACGCTGTATTACACACGAAGTAAGAATAATTACTAAGCTTAAAACTAACTAGAGTGGCTATATATTATACAGTCTTTAGAACATAATTTGTTTTATGGGATTAAATTCGAAATTGAATCAGGTAAAAATCGGTTTAAAATCACCAAACTATTACTTTAATAATGAAATTACGTCTTCCGGTTTTGCAGTTTACTTTAAGACATTTTTAAGTATGGACCATAATTTTCTTGTATTTATTCATTCATTCATTGTTTGTTTATGGCCACCATTGGATAACGATAATCCCGTTAAAATGCAAAGTGTAACTTTCTTATATCTCTGGACAGGCTTTATCTAATGTGAAGGACGAATCTGATGCATTTTAAGGAGTTTGTAAATATCAGGCTCGATTTTACTTGAATACAGCCGTAAGTCGCCACGTTCAGTAACAAGATTTCTCTTTTTAGTTTAGCAACGGTGCTACAGCACTAAATAAATACGACGATGGGAATGTTATCAGAAATCGTTGAACAAACGACCATAATCCTGGGTACACTTGCGAGATTGGCTTCTGCAGCCAAGATTCATTTCTTGTCAGTTCTATAAGTTGTTCTTCTAAATGGGATGATCCCGCTGTGTTGACATTTGAAAAAGGATCCACCACCCATATTTCCTTTGTATAATAGCATAGTTTGGCTACGAAAGCAGTAACGGTATGTTTTGTTTTAATCAAGTTTAAGTCGTCGCCTTGAAACTGTAGATTCACATCATTAAACAATTTATACAGGCCTGTCAAGTACGCAATGCCATTCTTTGATGAGATCATGGGGATCACAGAGTCAAGCAGATTGTAAAATCTAGTCAAAGACAGCCAGCGCACCTCTGTGTAAAGCAGGAAGCAGTTGAAATCTTCATCATTGGCAATGCAAAGTTGAATAAATAATCTGTCATTTAGTGAGTTACTTCTGATTTTATTAACTGCTGTGATAACATAATGCAGTGATTCAGTGATTTATGGAGGCGTTTACTCAGATTTTTCGCATCCAAATGTTGCCGATTAATGACCCAATGTACAGTAAGCACGTCAGGAATTTTTTTTTAAGGGCGCTATGAAGCCTTTGAGACGCGCTATCATAGCCGGAGGAGCGCCAGACGTAATATTGTTCAAAGGAATTTCCTTTTCGTTACAAAACTTTTGAAGTGTATTAAATATTGTTTCCGCTTTTGTGTGAGTTTCTAAATTTGTAGCAAACAGTAGTTCTTGACATACTTTCTCATCTTTAATTAACCTCACTGACAATAACGAGGCTTCATTGGTTGGTAAAGTGAACTCATCCAACCTAATTGAAAATTGGTAAGTCTGTAGATGATTGCACAATAATTCTTCAATGTTTTCAGTAATCTCATCAATTCGTCTTTGCACATAACTATTGCTCAAAAGAATAATGTCTGCCGCTAGTTTATGGAGCGCAGAAGTTATTATTTATTTTACTGCCGGTAAAATTAAATTTTCCCCAATAGTATGTGGTTTGCCTGTTTTAGCAATCAATAATGGGATTTTGTACGAAGCTTGAAGTCAATCATCGTTTTATTTAGAAGCTGCTGAAAAAAGTTTTGATAATAGGTCACATCGTTGTCTTATCCTAGTGTAGTTTATTAAAATGATCTATTCAGCCTAGAAGGCTTCATTCCTTCATTTGAAAATCTTTTTGACATTTTGATAAATATGGCACATTGGCGATAATGGATTTATGGGATTTTCGATAAATCCGTATTTAATATATTCCGCGCTATACTGCCGTCTCTTCTTTTTTTTGCTTCCGACATATATACGTGAATAAAAGATTAAAATCCTGCTATCAATTGCGCGCGATAATCCTAATGAACAATCACTGCCTTAATATAGGTTGGAGACATGTAACACGCATTGACAGGAATAAGGTAACCATGTGATGACTCGCTTATAATACCCGGCGCGGAAGTTGAACGTGGGGGGAGGCAAGGGCGACGCGGGAGCATAGTGCGGGTCGGGGGCTGCGGAGTCAGCCCTGCCGAAGCGTGCATGCGCGCTCGCTGCCTCCCGAAGAATGCGTGACTGAATTTGTAGACAATGAGCAAGTTAGAATAAGCACAAACAATCCTGTCAATTATTGCAGGATTGCTAAATCCCATTATTTAACAAAAACTTGTTAGAACTTAATTGCACAGTAAAAAATATCCACCTGGCAAAAATCATTTCAGGAGTGGTAAATAACAGTAGTGTTAATGTTACCACCCGGATCAACATAATTTACCACATTCTTACACTCATAATATGTGACCAAAGTTCTGTTGTTGTATTAAATTTGCCTATGAATTTAACCCTCTAAAAAGTTAATTTTATTGAATGGGTGTTATTTGCTTCGTTTTACACTCTATCGGGAAAATTAAATACAATGACAATTAATAACACCATATTAGCGTGTAAATAAACCCCGCTAGAAGGTTATTTTAACACATTGAGTGTAAAACTTATTCTTTAATCGTTCTTTTACACGGCCCCGGGTAACAATAACTAAAGCCGTGTTACCGAAAAGACAGGCGGCAACAAGTGGGGTGAAATTCTAGGAATTGACACATAACGCCGACGCTACATGCAAATTCAACTTTCAAGTCAGTCTGATTGTGCTCTTTGAACCTGTTATATAGAATAATGTTATATTTAAATTAAAATATAGAAACAAAGCAAAGTTCTGTAAAGTGCCTAATGAGAGTGCCTCTTATGAGGATCGTCTTAAATTGGGTAAACATATTAACGAAATTTAATAGAAACCTTACTAATAAGTACGCCATTTTTAAGAAACTAAGTAGGTATTTACATTGTTACAGTTTTCCCTTTAGCTTTTAAGTTATTCTGATAAGGGCTTATAATATAAATGTTTTTCTTTTTTATATCAATACTTAGATACCTACCTACATATTTTACTTCATAGATCTCTAAATATATACGATTAATATAATACTCGTCATTTTCATTATTTTATATTGTTTCAAAGCATGCTTATATTTAGTTGTTTAGTGTTCTAAGTATACTTATTATTATGTTATTTGTTTTGTTAGGTAAGCTTAACAATGAGGTACATTAAACGTAAATATATATATATATGTTTAATTTACTAAATTTTTAAACTATATAATAGGTGTGTCATTTTATTCAACTAGTTATAATAATAAGTGTAAAAAAATCACAGTGTTTTTCAGTTCTGTTGTAACCATCATTTTGTTTATAAAAATAAACGATAAATAATACTCAATATTTTCATTCATTTAACAAACCTTTTCCAAGCGATCTGAAGATTTATATATATTAGGGGCTACTACTTTTGGCTTTGATTAAGTCATTCAATCATGTATCAAACTAAGCAGAGGCTAATAATGTAAAACATATTGTATGCATAATTTTTAACATTTTAATTATAAACGCCCGGTTAGTTTGATACGGGATTAAATGATTTAAAGAAAGTATTCTAGCCCTGGGTAGATTATTTTATTATACTCACTATAGTAAAGTCACACCCAAATGAAATAAAATTTACACTACAATAATATGATATTTACACTAATTAATCATAAATTACCCATATAAAATGGTTAATTTACACACGACAGTGTAAATGTACCCATATATAGGAAGAATTAACACTCATCAAAAAGTAAAAAAAAAAACATTCAAAAATGTATTTTTTACAAGATGTACTGATTGGTTAATATAGATAATATACCCTAATGAGTGTGGTCCTAAATGTACCACCATTGAGTGTTAAATTTAACACTCAATTTTTTACTGTGTGCTACAAATATATTTTTTGCTATTTTCAATCAACGCGCTTTTATTAGCTTCACCTATATGTATGTACGTATAGGTATGAATGTATTGGAATCTTTCTATTCAATTTTCATCCACTTCCCAACGAGCGAAATATTTCACATTTCGCACACGTTATAAGAACCGATGACAAGACAATAATAAAAAATATAACCCTATATTATAGTTTACTACGTGGTTAGCTTATATTTTTAGTCATTTTTTAATCTGCTCTCGCCCCTCCCCCCTCTAGACCGCCCTAACGCCCCCTAGTTTCCTCAGAACCCTCTAGTGCCCCCCTGAAGAAAATATGATTTACTGATTTAGAATTATTATTGAAGATGCTCAATTATTGAATTTGCAAGTCATTAAAGTATTCATATTTAAAAAATTATAGCATTTCTTTCCTCTATATGTACCTATAATACAGTAAAACTTCTCATTTCGGCCACCCGTTAAAAACGGTCACCCCTCTGAACGGTCAGTTTTGGCTTCTTAAAATAAATCTTATAGCATTTTTAATAATAAAAGACCCCTCGAATACCGAAACACTTCTAAAACGGCCACGGTCACATGAATCCGTAACTTTTAGGAAAATTACCTTGAATTTTTACCCTTAATTGCGGTCATCTCGACCCTTCTGGGAATGTTTGCACCCAGCCGGTACTTTATTACTGGTACTATTGGAAATACCGGAGAATGATAAAACCTAATTATGTAAATGGGTTTGTAAGTACGTACAAATATAATTTGTTAAATCTTAAGATGTTTTCATAAAAGGTAAAATTTCATTCAGTTGCATTTTAACAGCACAATAGTCGATCATGTCTCTGAAACGTAAACGTTTATCTTTTAAACAAAAGTTCGAAATCATCGCGGATAGTGAAAAATATGGTATCAGTGCTCGAAAGATAGCGGAAAAGTTTGGTGTTGGAAGAACGCAAGTAAATGATATTCTAAAAAGTAAAATTGAACTGAAAAAACTTTATGAAGAAGGAGGAGTTAATGCAGATCAAAAACGGAAGTTTCCAAAAACAGACGGACTTGCGATTGACCAAATGGTTTATGAATGGTTTTGCAAAGCAAGAAACAAAAACATTCCAATATCCGGACCACTACTAAAGGAAAAAGCTCTGGAAGTGTCAGAAAATTTGAAAAATTGTGATTTTAAGGCATCAAATGGCTGGTTAGATAGATTCTGCAAAAGACATGACATCAATTTTAAAACAATTTCTGGTGAGTCTGCTGATGTGGATGAAGTGAGTGTTCAAGATTGGTTCACTAAGTTAAAATTAATTTTCAAGGATTATGATGATAAAGATATTTTTAATGCAGACGAAACAGGCCTTGATTATCTCGCAATGCCAAACAAAACTTTTGCCTTAAAGAGTGACAAATGTGCTGGAAGAAAATCAGCTAAGCAACGAGTGACAATTCTTTCTTGCAGTAGCATGGATGGTGAGAAGGAGACCCCATTAGTTATAGGAAAAAGCAAAAATCCGCGATGTTTCAAAGGAGCACATGTAGACAAATTACCATTAGAATGGGTCTCCAATAAAAAAGCTTGGATGACAACAGAGATAATGATTTCCTGGCTAAAAAAATTTGACACCAAAATGAAAAAACAAAGAAAAAAAGTACTTTTATTTTTGGATAACGCAAGTTCTCACCCGAAAATACAACTGGAAAATGTTCAAATTGTTTTTCTGCCTCCAAACACTACATCTTACTGCCAGCCATTAGATCAAGGCATCATACGAAATTTTAAAATGATATACAGAAAATATTTGATAAAAAGACTTTTAACTTTTACTGACACCGCTACCGAGGATGCGTTTTAAAAAGCAGAAAAGACCATAAATTTGTCAAGTGCTATGGTATGGATTGTTGCAGCATGGAAAAATGTTTCATCTAAAACGATTAAAAAATGTTTCCAAAAAGCTGGATTTATAGACACTCTCCAAGAGAATGAGATTTTTGAAGAAGAAGACGATATTCCACTAAGTCAGTTGTTTTCCGGTATCCCAGGAAATCCAAACCTGGAAAATTATCTTCAAATCGACTCAAACATTTCAACGGAAAATCCCAGTATGGAGATGCAGGAAATAATTCCGGAGTTTACCAGCCAATCTGAAACTACCGAAAATGAAGACTGTGAAAGTAAAGAAAACCAGGAGGTTTTTAGTTCGTCTTTAAAAAGCATGAGTGAAGTTTGTGAAAAAATAAGAGACGTACAAAATTTTTTATTAGGCAAAGAAAATGGCAATTTGGCCATTGATATTTCAAATATCCTAATGAAATGTGAAAGTGAAGCAGCAAAAATTAAAATTAAACATATGAAACAGACTTCCATTGAATCTTTTTTTCACAAAGCATAATTTTTTTTCGTATGTAGGGCACATTTTTAAACATTATTATGTATACATATTATGTAGGAGTTATGAAATAAATAGTTATGTCTATATATTTACAGTTCATATTACATAATAACGTATGTGTTTGTAATTAGCCTTTTATTAATTAATGAAGTTGAATTTTATTCACATGACACATATGTTATATGTAGATATGTAATTTATTTTTTTCCTTCCCCTCAAAAACGGTCACCCCCTCAAACGGTCAATTTGTAATGAAATTTTTAGTGGCCGCTATTGAGAAGTTTTACTGTAGTTTAGTTAAACAGATAAAAATATTGTGAAATAGCATATTATTTGACGAGCATATAATAATAGCTATATTCACGAGGATAAAGGTATCGTAACCATCAATGTTCACATTTTGAAGTATTTAAAACACCCAATTTTCTGCCCAAAAATAGTTTGACGCCAGTTAATTTTAGTATTATTCCTTTACAATTCACCTGATAACTGGATGACTTTTAAACAACTAATAAAATCAATATTCGATGTTATAATTGGTTTCAAACCATTGGGTTATGAACTTATAACTCAACCGTTATAACTTACTTATACTGTAGATAGTGGATAACATGAAGCTGAAAGAAAGTGTATTTTTTCGTAAAACCAAAACAAGAAGAAGCAAAGCTATAGTGCTTGGTTCTTATGTGCAACTAATTCCCAAGAGTATACGCTACTAAAATTCAATTTGAAGCCAACAAACAAGTCATTTGTTCGGCTAATGAGTCTGATTTGAAATTTATTTGCCAACCCAGCGAAAATTTCCAAGTAGTACCATCACGTCCCTACCGAAGAGTGCTTAATAGCACATTGTCTGCTGAAGAACGATCTTTGGTCTGCCCTGTTGGGCGGTAGTGCCGCCTCTTCGTTATTGGTTGAGTGACACTGCCACCTCGCACCGTCTTGTTAGTGCATCGTGCAAGCCGAACCACTTTACATTGAATGAAGATATCGGAATAATAAGCTAAATGGACACGGCTCTACCAGATATTTATCACGGTCGTTTTTTACCTATTTGGAATAAGAACTGCCATGTTGGTAACTAGAACATTTTATGGGCCTATTTCAGTTGTATGTGAACGGGAAATTGTAACTTCTCGAACGCATTTATATGTATTGTTAGGTTTCCCTGGATAATGTAAGTTATCACTTGAATAATAAGATAAACTCACTATTTTTCATATAAATAGAATTGTGGCTTTTTGTGGTTTAAGCAGTTTTGATTTAAATCAATTAATTTTATTCAATTAATGCCAAACTGTGCCAAGTTTCTATACGTGCCTATTACAAATGTCTAAATTTATATTTTATTTCCAATATACAGGGTGTCCGGTAAGTATACTCTCAGGAGCGTATAGGGGAGGTTAAAATATATTGTGTTCCATTCGTAGGTATTTATATCATATGAAAACATTTAAAAATTCGTATTAACTAATAAATAACAATGGGTGGTACTATTTTACATAAAATAATTACGATAACAAGATATTATATAGAATCTTACAAACAAAGCATTTTGAAAAATCGAATAATACTTTGTCGCTTAATCATAGTCCGAATCTTAAGATAAGCTTTTATTAACATCGTTTATAACATCTACCTGCCATATTTTGGTTTTTTCTTCTATCACATGATCGATACACTTTTTCCACTTTTCCGCAATGATTTTACCCATAGCTTCATTAAGGAGTCTTTTTAAATCCACCATTTAATATGTCGTGTTTTCTCTGGCGACATATGTCTTTATTTGGGCCCAGATAAGTTCGATCGGTGTGGTAAGGAGGGACTCTGTGCACAGATATTCCTCGTAACTTTGTCATTTCATCAACTACATATTTCTTGAATGCATTTTCATGTACAATGGCTAGTACCAATAGCTCTTTTTCTAAGGAATCTAATGGAAATTCTATTTGTCTTAAACTTAGCCACGCACTTGCCGGTAATTTTTCCGTCAGCCTAGAGTCACAACTTGCATTATCCAATACAATTATTGCATCATTTGGTATAAGATCCAACATTTGCTCGAAACATTCTTCAAAGACATCGGCATTCATATCTTCATGATTGTCTCCTGTATTTTTAGATTGGAACATCAGTAGACCACCTTTAACGAAGCCTTCAGAACTTCCAATATGGGTTATGAAGTCGATGTCCCTTTCCAGATGGCGGTAATAACCCTGTCGACAATCCTTCCAAAAGAGCTTACCTTAGTTTCATCCTGCCAAAATTTAGTCAGAATGTGGCCTTCATTAAGCCAAGTTTCGTCTAGGTAAAATAATTTTTTGTTTTCTTCTCTGGATTTTCGGATGCTTCTTAAGTAATTTGATCTCCAATAGACGATATCGCTTCTGTCTATTAAAATCGATTGCCTATTATGTTCTTTCCACTGAAAACTCATTTTTTTTAATAATTTCCAAAGCGTATTTCTACACATAAATGGGTAGTCCTAGTCTTCTCAGTTTGGGGACAAAATTTTGTCCAGCGTGGGAATTTCTTGGTTTAAAAAGAAACTTTGCACTGCATTAAAACGTCATCCAGCTCAAGTTTTGGTCGACCTGGAGAAGTTTTTGGAGGTTTGACGCCAACACTTTTTCTTCTTTTAAAATTGTATATGTTTTTGTTTTCCTAACGTTAAGCATAATATCTGCTGTAAATCGCACTATATTGTCAACACTTATATCCGCATTCTTACTGTTAATAGAATCGTAACAGTTTAGAATTAATTTTTTTTCATTTACTGTACATGGACCGACTCTAGGGCGTTAAGGCAATTGTTGAAAATTCTCCAAATTTAATTAAAAAAACACTAACACTTCACACTTCGACTAGTTTCACTGAGAAACCCAAGGTAGGTATGTGTAGATATAAATAGGTGTTTTACTCCAATAAAGGCATAATAACCACATAATTAGCAAACAGGTAACCAGAATTAGGTACAAAAAATAAGGAATAAAATGATTAGAGCAGAAACGGAGTAAGTACCTAGACTCTAATTAGTTTTGACAGAATTGCTTTCCAAAATTCCAGGTAAATGGTACGGATGTACATAATTTTGAGCTTAAAAAATTTAATATTAAAATATATATTTGAAGACAAAACTTGAACTTAATGTCGATACTTGTACTAATTCTGCACAAATTTAAAAATTCAGGCCTATTTAAATCTATACACGTCGAAAAATCTTGCACGCCCATAGAGAAGACGGTTTTGATTGATTTATTACTTTGCATCATTTGAAGATAGACTATAATAAGAAGAGAAAAATAACTTAATAAACATAAATAGTACCTGTATTACTAAATGTACTTGTTCAATGTAGTCTTTGCCAACAGCTGAGCATTGGAATAGTACGCAATCAAATAACTCGATAATAATTTTAATTTAACAGGAACAGTTGTTCCGCCACTGAAATAATTGAAACAGACTATTCGCAGCTGCTGATAAGAAAATGCAATAAATAGTACGTGAGGTAGGAAATAACATTTTCCAGGTTTTCCCCAGTGTTTGTTATGTATTAAAATGTAAATTTCATTCATTTTCCTACATAAATCTGGCTTGAAATATCACCTCTGAAGTAGATGAGATTGATTTATGTTTATTCCAGGATAGAATACCGTTGGCTGGAAAGTTATTATTTATATTGTTATATTAAGCGTGTAGGTATTATTATTCTCTTCATATTTCACATTTTAAAGCGTTAGGTGACAGACAGATTATTATTTTACCAAATAGACAAGCTAAGTAGGTGAATAACTTATGCAGCGCACCAGTAACTTTTGATCAAAAACATTTTGAAAGCTGAAACTTCGGGATCCTAGAAAACTGAAATACTATTTTTTGAGTGTGAATTCCTGACATGATATTTTAAGTTCAAGTTATACCTCAGTTGAAAACTTTTTTTAAACTTCAAATGGTGCATCAAGTTATAGATATAATATAGTTTATTACTTCATTTCAAAATAGCAAGGCCTTTATTAATATTATATATACAGTAGGAGAACATAGCACATAATATGACCAAAGGAACATAATCCATTAAAAATTTCCAACTTACAAACAAAATCCTCTTAAATACTGTAACACTGGCATAATTGGAAAGCAAACAGGGCGGTTAACTTTAAATGAAAAAACGATTAAGGGCTTCCTCCCTTTTAAATATACCCCTTAAATAAGGGCAAAAACCACTTACCATCCCGATATAATGTTACAAACGCCACCGGTTTGTTTTGAACCCTTATTTAGAGGGCGAGCTTTGTATACTTACGTTAAACAGACTACATTTGAAATAGATTAAGTTTTAGGCAAATAAAAAATTATGAATTAAAAAACACATTTCTTATGATTTATGCGGGTATTAAATGTAATTAATTAAAAATGTCTATTATTAATTATTGATCATCAATTCCATCGTCATTATCGTCAGTTATTATAAATTTGCTTTAAATAGGATCCACTGTGAAAAATACCTGTATAATATACAATTTAATGGAATTTTTGAATTGAAATCTTTTATTGAAACTCTATGCATACCAATTTTATTTGTACCATTTTAACGTTAGAAACACAATTGATTTGCTTACAAAACCCATAAGGATTTATTGGGAGATGTATGCAGTTTTGATGTCCATCTCAGGCTTTTCATATAAATTTTTGAATTTTAAATGGGGTTATTAAGTACTGTTTTCGTATACACTTTAAAGTCGTCCATATCAGCAGATGGTTTCCACAATTTTATATTCTTTATGAAAAATAAAAATTCTGAAAATAAACAAAGCTTGAATGTTACGGGCAGCTATGGGTCTTACCCTAATATACACCACATCAAGTTATTTACTAATATACAGGGTGTCCCAGAACATGTGGGTAATCTCCCGGATTCAGATAGAACACATAAAAATAATTTGACAAGTTCCTATAATTTTTTTTTTGGATTGACAGTTAAGTTTTTAAATAGCCCCGCAAAAAAAATCTAATGGATTTAGGTCAGGTGATTGAGGAGGCCAAGCCTCTGGTCCTCCTTTTCCTATCCATCGATTTTTGAAGTTCCTGTTTAGGTCTTCTCGAACTACTAGACTAAAATGTGACGGGTCCCCATCATGCATGAATCACATATCACGTCATATTGGCCGAGGTAGATCTTCTAAAAGTTCTGACAAATTATTTTAAAGAAATTCCAAATAAAGTTCTCCGGTTAACCTTCTTGGCAATACACATGGTCTAATTAAATGTTGCCTGATGATTTCCGCCCACACGTTGATAGGTTCAAATTGATGCTAATGATGCGTTACAATAGAAGCATGGGAATTTTCCTCTGCCCATGAATTCAAATTATTGGAGTTAATGATGCCGTTTTTAGAAATCCGTAAAAAGAACTGAACCAATGAAATTTGCATCGTTTCTGTGCCGATCTAAAACCCAGTTAGAAAAGTCCGGGTAAAGTTTTCAGAAAGAAGCGGATTGAACTATACTAGAGTTTAAAGCAATAAAGGTATAAACAGATATTTTTTTAAGAAAAATTAATAAATATAATTTGGGAAGAACTATACTAATTATGGGTAATGGTAAAGATAATAATGAGTACCTACATTAAGAAAAATAATAAAGAAAATAAAAGGTATTAAAAAGCAGTGCCGCTCTTAGCGCGACCGGCGACTCGCCAGCAAGAACTTCCTTATACCCATACAGAATAAAGACGTGCTGTAGGCAGCTCTAATGTGATCAGGCAAGGAATTGGACGCGCTAGCAGCGGTATAACCATAGACATCGTAACTATATGCGTATGGGTATAACTAAAAGAGTGCTCTATGGCGAGTAAAAAGATTGTGCAGATCAAAACGTCTAATAAGTTTATCTAGTAAATATTTGGGAACTTTGTTGATCCCAATCTTGTAGACCAGATGTAATATGTGCAATTCGAGTATCTCCTTAAGTAAAAGCCACCCCGACTTAATCAACGACCGACAATTTACGAACACAAAAGCTAAATCTTAAAGTATTTTGGAGTTTCTGCAAATTATCCCTATCCCTCTGAAGTAAGGCAGGCCAGTAAACAATATCGCAGTAACCAAGATGAGACAAAACAAGGGAGTCTGTAGTCTGTAAGACGAAGTTTGGTAGCTATATCAAAGATATTCCTATGCATATATAAAAGTTTCAATTTGCTATACATTTTCTGTACCTATTAAGGATAAAACATGGTCAAAATATCTTAGCTCAGAATCAATCAACAAACCCAGATTTCTACATTTATTGACAGGTACTATGTCGCTGCCGTTTATAGAGATTTGAGAGAGTGGATTTTCCGGTATAGAAGATTTAGAAGTACCGAACAACATCAGCTGTGTTTTTTTTTTCTTTTAAAACTAAGTTATGAAATTTGGAAACATCAGCAATAATTCTAAGATCATGATTTTTGTGTGCAGAGATATCTCTCGAAAAAATTAAAACTGACGTAAAACGGATAGGTAAGTACTTGAAACATCCTTTTGAGATTAAGTAAAAAGTTAAGACTTGAGGCGAAGAACTTGTGTAACTGATGCTTTTAAAAGAAGAGCCAGGCTATACTGGAATTGGGCTGATCACCAACCTGCTGGACGAATGAATTGAAAAGAATTACAAGTGTCTGCATTCAAGGCAGCCAACTGTAACAGAGAACTTTGTAAAGCCATGGCATTATATCCATTAGTGGACGGACAAGAAAGACTGCTTGATAATGATGATGATGAATCCATGTAGAAGGGTAAAACCTAGGGACTGCCAAAGATCATAGACTTAGAAGATATATAGTTTGTAGTTTGCGTTCAATTATATATCCTATTAACCAGCATATTTTATCTAAATTGGACTACTAGCACAATACCATAAGAACAGTCTAGAAAAAATGTTATAAATAATTGATTAAAAAATATAGGCAGAAAAGTTATTAACATTGTCAACTGTACCGCATGTAAAGCCTTTAGTATCTTGCAAGTTTCAGAATCTGAATGCACAGCATTAGGTTTGGGATCCAACAATCTCTCGTTGACTCAAAAAAGTTCGAATATGTCAATGGTGCTTCTGGATTCCATATTATATTTGGTGCGTTTAAAGATCTGGTTTCGCTTTCAGAAGAGGTTCAAATTTTGCGTAGAGTTCATGACGTCGCTATCGTCGGCTGCAGCCACTACTTGCTAGACTAGTTGCAGTAGTACAAACCTCTTAACTATAAAACACAAACTTTCCGTTTGCAGTCACACAAGTAAGCTTAGCTTCAAATGAGTAACGCACACTGCTATAGGCTATGTGCAAGGTTTATACTAGCGCCTCTCGCGAACGAGTATCCGTCCCCATCCCCCACCCATCGTTATCTTATAATTATTATATATATACAGGGTCAACAGGGTGGGGACTTTAAATGGAACGCTGCTTATAGCTGATCTGAGAATAAGATTTTAGTAAAATACAAAAATACGTCCTTAAAGATTTTTTATGGGCTTCGTTTTTGTCATGTAAAAAAAAATTTGGGCCCCAAAGAGGGGGCGCAACTCTAACCAACTTTTTTTATAAGATTGGAAGACACCACTTGTGACACCTTTTTGGAAAGCTCATTAAAAAAGGAGTTTGTCAATCAATTTTTTTTGACATCTGTCAAACCATGTGCCAGAAATTTAATAAAATCTAATTTTAAACAATTATATTAACCGTAACAATAAAGCTGTAACGTCATCTTTTTAACTTTATAATAATTGTTGAAAATGTGCCCCATTAACCAGTTGGCACAAACCTAACCGATGGTAAAACTCTTCCCTTACTCTTCCCAAAACTTCTGGCGTGATTAAACGTATCTCTGCCCGAATCCTTGCCTTCAACTCTTCCAAATTGTTAGGTCTGGTAACATATACCCTTCTTTTTAAATCTCCCCACAAATAAAAGTCTAAGGGTGTAATATCCGGTGATCTGGGCGGCCACTCTAAAAATCCTCGCCGCCCTATCCACCTATTTGGAAATGCAGTGTTTAAGAATTCTCTTACAATCCTTGCAAAGTGGGGAGGGGCTCAATCCTATTGAAAAAATATCCTTCGATCTAGATTTCCATAATTTGGGAATATTCTTTGGAGTTCTGGTATTAAAAATGTTTGAAGAAAATATAAATACACGTCTCCATTTAAATTATGTTCAAAAAAGAATGGACCAATTATTCTGTCGCCTATTATTCCAGCCCAAACATTCACTTTCCCTTGGCGTTGAGAGTGACATTTAACAATCCAATGAGGATTTTCGTCGGCATAATACCGGCAATTTTGACGATTAACCTAAAATGGAAATTAATTAATAATCGGTTTAGAAAGTAAGACTTTGCCCAGTGATTGTCAAGAACAATGGTTAATTCCCTTTAACTTTTAAACTTACCTGGCCCTCTAAAGTAAATGTTGCTTCATCAGAAAAAAGTATCCACTCTAAATCAATGTGTCGGTTGTCCAAGGCGGTCATCATAACTTAATAAGCAAAATTCTACCCTTCTATCTAAGTCATCCTCCAATAACTCTTGCACTGGCTGCATTTTGAATGGCTTTATGCCAGCAGATTTTGTGATCTTCAACGCCGTTTTATGATCAATATTGTGGTCACGAGATAATTGCCTTGCTGCAGTAATTGGGTTTTCTTGATAACTCAATAGGACATTTAATTTGGTTTCATCTGATACTCTTGGGGGTCTTCGTCTCGGAACATGTCTTACATGACCTAATTCCCTAAATTGCTTTTCAATTTTGCTGACTGTACTTCGCGACAGAGGTAGCCAATCGGGATGAATTTCATGAAACAACTCACAAACTTCTTCTTGACTTCGTTTTCTTTCTCCAAACCCGACCATCATCAGTATTTCAATCTTTAAGGTTTCAGTTAAATACATTCTTAAAATTTTTAAATGAAAGCGTCAAAAATAAAATTTTAATTATTACCTGCTTGTCAAACGTAACAAAACTGGCGGCATTACCAAGGAAACAAAACAATAATTGACTTACGGTTGACTCTATGCCAACAGGTTAATGGGGCATATTTCTAACAATTGTTAAGCTAAAAAGATGACATTACAGTTTTAATGGTATTTTAACATAATTGTTTACCAAATTGTTTAAAATTAGATTTTATTAAATTTCTGGCACATGGTTTGACAGATGTCAAAAAAAGTTGATTGACAAACTCCTTTTTCAATGAGCTTTTCAAAAAGGTGTCACAAGTGGTGTCTTCCAATCTTATAAAAAAAAGTTGGTTAGGGCTGCGCCCCCCCCCCCCCCCACCTTTGGGGCCTAATTTTTTTTTTTACATGACAAAAACGAAGCCTATAAAAAATCTTTGAGGACGTATTTTTGTATTTTAGTGAAATCTTACTCTCAGATCAGCTATAAGCAGCGTTCCATTTAAAGTCCCCACCCTGTATATATATTAAAGTTATAACAAAGTTTATAAAAAATTTTATTTAGAAAATTCGAAGAAAATAAATTCACAAATTTACCTACTGAGTTGTATAACTTCTGTAATTGGTTTTCGGCGAGGGTGGCGTTTGCGACGTGAGAATGAATTTCCTCGGCTGGCACAAAAGTCCGCGTCTTCAGACATAATTCAGATTTGATATTAAAGACGTAATAACAAGGAATACAGCAATAAAGAACCGCCGGTTAGAATATGAAATTGTCGCCCGTGCCTTGCGAACTTTAATTTCTTCAGCTATAATTCAAACACATTAAAATATCTGACGACATTTTTACGACGCAGAAGAATTATTGGACTAAATTACATTTCACATTTGAAATATTTAAATTTGAATTGCTGAATTATATCCTTTTCTGGGAGATTCACAATTTCAGATACTCTAATGGAAAATTTCGTTTTACTTGTTCATTTTATTATCATTTCAAAATAATGTTGCTGGTGGGAATAAATGGCCGTATTTGATCGAAACCCATTTCCCAGATTATATTAATTTTAAAGTAGGGCTACAAGATTGTATGACTAGAACCGATCTGATTTAGTAAACTAACCTGAACCAACGTTTTTCTTTTATGGTACACCCTAGGTCTATGTATGCCATTATTTATGGAATATGACATCGTTCAAAAAATGTCCGCCGCGGCTTTTCACGGTGGCACGGATCCGAGTGGTCCAATTTTCAATGACTCTGCCGCATGGATCCGGCTGAATTTAAGAGCCTGAGTTATATTCACTTTAAGGGCATCGGTCGATTGCGGCTTATTGGCATAGACCTGAGACTTCAGAAAACCCCACAAGAAATAGTCCAGCGGGATCAAATCGCATGATCGTGGTGGCCAATTCGCGTCACCTCTGCGAGAGATAACCATACCCTCAAATCGTTCACGCAGAATGTTCATCATGGCGTCCGCTGTGTGGCACGTAGCGTCGTCCTGCTGGAACCACATGTCGCACACTTCATATTGTTCAGTCCGGGCCAAAATAAATCGGTAATCATCGTTCTGTAGCGGTCGCCGTTGACGGTGATGGCTTCACTAACGTGCACCAGGCGGTAACTTTTTGTGGATGCATTGCCACCTGATGAACCTCTTGTGGGTTGGTGTCATTCCATATATGGCAATTTTGCTTGTTCACAAAACCATTCATCCAAAAATGCGCCTCGTCGCTAAAGATGATTTTTCTGGCAATATTAGGATCCTCTTCCAAACGCTCCGAAGCCCAGTCAGCAAACAAACGGCGTTGTCTGCTATGGTCATTAACTTTGAGCTCCTGGGTCAATTGGATCTTGTACGGGTGCAGGCCCAAGTCTCGACGCAAGATTCCCACGACATATCGCTTCTTACATTTATCCGACGTTTTGGACGAAAAAATCATCATCAATATTATTTGATGATTATTACAAAGGAACGAAACGTCGGATCAAAAATTTAATTACGTTATCTTGTAGAGGAGAAAGAATTACATAGGAATGTGGTTTTTATTTTGACCTGTCTTCCTTTGTGAAATCAGAAAAAAATTAATTGCCAAAATTTATGTTTAAAATTTCAAGAATGCGTAGATTTTTTTCTGATTCTACTGTAAGAGATAGATTAAAATAAATTTTATATTTTTATTGTCTTTCTCTCCTCTACAGCATGACGTCATTCAATTCTTGATTCTACGTTTTGGCTTTTCTCGACCATTATCAACTTTTTTTAAAATAATCTCAAAATTTTAAGCTTTAACTATTATTAGGGCAAGTAAGCAAAATGTTATTATCAAATAATTAATTGCGAGTTATTCCAGTTACAGCGTCTTGAAATAGTAGGCTTTGAAACGCATTTGTTTAAATAAATCATGGCGATCTGTCAGTATTGCCGATAAATCGAAATTTTTACGAAAAGAAGTAGATTTAGTTCGGAAATTACCGATTGAATTTAAACTTTTTCTTGTCTTGTGATAGTGTGAGTATTTTTTAATGATGGCACATTTTTCAAATGAAGAAAAATCGGACATGTTATGTTGTTATATTGAAAGCCATAAAAATTGTTTCTACGCAGAAAGGCAATATTTGCTCAAATATCCAGAACGACGCCAACCTAATATATCAATTTTCAGAAGACTTCTCACAAACCTAAGGGAATATGGCGCATTTCAAAAACCAGTGTCGCATAGAGTAAAGACGAACGATCTAGAAGAAACATTAACCGTTTGGTTGGCTGTACAAGGAGAAGATACTGTGGGATTAAGATCAATCGAATAAGAGCACAATGTTCCTAAGTCCAATGCTCAAAGGATACTTCGTCCATTTAAATTCCGGCTTTGTCATAGTTTAGTACCTGGTGATCAACAGCGCAGAATGATTTTCTGCGAGTGGCTGACTAGAATGTGTGATGAAAATCGTGAATTTCCAAGAACTATTCTTTGGTCAGACGAAAGTTATTTTTGTAACAATGAAATCTTTAATAGACACAATCGACATTATTGGGCAAAGCATAATGAACATCGTGGACGACCATTGAGGCACCAGCAACGCTTTGGCTTTAATGTGTGGTGTGGTATTTTAGGAACAAGGATTATCGGACCAATAATTTATGAAGGTACTTTAAATGCAGAAAGATATTTCCAGTTCATGAATAACGATATTGAAGATTTTCTTGATAACATTCCTCTGGCAGAAAACAACAGTATTTGGTTTCAGCAAGATGGGGCACTTCCCCATAATTCTCGAAACAACATTGAATATCTAGCAGAACGTTTCCAGAACAAAGTAATCGCCACTAATGTCCCCATAAGATGGCCTGCACGATATCCCGCCATCACTCCGTTGGATTTTTTCTTGTGGGGCTTTCTCAACGATAAAGTCCACTGGAAAACGTACAAAAATGTAGAACAACTTAGAGCCGAGGTTCAAGCCGCTATTGCAAGGATAACTCCAATGATGCTAGGAAACGTAATGAATGAAATTGTTTACCGTTGCTACGTTTGTTTAGAGAATGAGGAAGGACTTTTTGAACATATGATTAAATAAGATTGTTTCAATGAACATTTTGTAGCGTAAAAATAAAATATTTTGTTTTTTGATAATAACATTTTGCTTACTTGCCCTAATAATAGTTAACGCTTAAAATTTTGGGATTGTTTTAAAAAAAGTTGATAATGGCCGAGAAAACGCAAAACGTAGAATCAAGAATTGAATGACGTCATGCTGTAGAGGAGAAAAAGACAATAAAAATGTAAAATTTATTTATTTCTATCTCTTACAGGAGAATCAGAAAAAAATCTACGCATTCTTGAAATTTTAAACATAAATTTTGGCAATTACTTTTTTTCCGATTTCACAAAAGAAGACAGGTCAAAATTAAAACCACATTCCTATGTAATTTTTTCTCCTCTACATGATAACGTAATCAAATTGTTGATCCGCCGTTTCGTTCCTTCGTAATAATCATCAAATAATACTGATGATGAGTTTTTCGTCCAAAACGTCGGATAAATGTAAGAAACGATATGTCGTGGGATTTAGAATTAAAGTTAGATTTTTTTAGGAAGACCACAAAATTTTTCGACTATTTAAACAAATGAAGTTAATAATGGTTGCGAAGAAACGAAACGTCGTATTGAAAATCTAAGAACACCGGTTTGTAGAGCAGAAAAAGTGGGAATAAGAACGTAAAATTTATTTTGTCATATCTTTTTAAATAGAGTCAGAAAAAAATAAAATCGAAATCGGGAAAATTCGGTTTTTTCCAAATATCTTCGGAAGTACTCGGATTTTTTTGTATCTGTATCTCCTGTGGTTTACGAGATCCCTGTAGTGTGCATTTTTATATGGGACACCGTGTATACACAAGATTTAATTGTAATTATAAAATTATTGTTATTCGTTTCCTTTTATTTGAAGGGGCTTTATTTTAGCATTTTTCAGTTAAATTAACTCATCCCTTTTTGACAGTCTCATGATTGTCAAACCACGTTTCATCCAGAGAGGCTATTGAACGTTTTTAGGATGTAAACTTTTTTATTTTCCTGAGGTGCAAAAATCTCATTTTTCTTAATCTTTCGGACTCCAAAATAATTTGTCTCTTTTTTATTGTCTTATACTTAAATCCCATCTCTTGCAAAGCGCGGTGAACACTTGTCCTACTACATGTATCATTGTTGTCAGTTGTTAACCGTGTTTTTAAAGAATCTAACGTGGGCACAACATTTTCTGGATACATTGGGTATGTGTTTGCGAATAACATCTTTGTCACAATAATCTACGCACTTTTTTCCGGTATCTTTTCGAAGTTTTCTTTTAAAATGTCCTTATAGCATAATATCTCGTACCGTCGATAATGGAACTTTCGTTATTTATTATAATATTATGTTTACTATTTATATAAGCTATATACAGGATTACAGGTACCTTTTACTAGATAGTTGTGAGAAATATCCTAATCATTAAGTTGTTTCTAGAAAACCTTAATTAGACAGTTCATTAATTTTGATAACAAATCAAGTAATGTACCTATCTATTGTTATTATAAACTGGCATTAAAAATAAATTTGGGTTAATACGTCTCTGCGAAAGCGAAAGCCGAGTTTATGAGGGGTTTTCTTGCAGTCATTAACCAAACGAAATTTGTTGGGAAGTACTTTAATTTTGGTATTATTTACTAACATTCTGGTTGCAGGACACTTGGCCCCTGACTTTGAGAAGCGTTGTTTAAAAGAATTTTCTATTTATCAAACCAGGTTTGCATAAGACCTATATGTCTTTGCAGTTTAGAGACTACCAACCTTGGTGATCCGGAGGTGGCAGTTATCGCCATGTCGTCGGCAAATATATAGAACTGTGTTTGCTCGTGTCGAGGTTTGTCTGCAGTATAAACATTATACAGGACCAACGCAAGAGGGAATCCTTGCGGGACTGCGGCCCTGACCGAAAAAGGCAAACAACACTAAATGTTGTTATGTAAATTTAATGTAAAATTTAGGTGCTAAAAATAGAAAAATAATTCTGGTTTTTGTTTTTTGGGTTTTCGGTCATTAATAAAAAATCCTGTTTTCGGTTTGTTACGTTTCGGTTTATTCGACCATCATCAGACTATAAAAAATTACGAAATATTAACGATGCGTAGTAATACAGAAAGAGACCAACATTTGAATTTATACATATTATACGAAACATCACAAAAATCAAGTATCTTTTTACAAGGAAATCATGTTTAGAAAAACGTCCAAATAAAAATAATGTCGACATCAACTAACATGGTGATATGGGGCTATGCACTATATTTTAGAAAATTTGTAAAAAATGATCATTTTTAAAATGTAATAGCTAAAATAGAAAAGAAAACCTTTACCCTTCAGGTAATATAAATCAATCTGTTCATTATGGGTAAAAATAAAATTACTTGTTATGTTTTACTATTTATTCAGTTACCTCACACGCGTGTTTCGACTCTTTCGGGTCATTTTCAAAGAAGTACAAAGATAAAAATTATTGCTAAGGTATTTATATAAACTCTAATGTATGGTATCAATAGGTAATAAAATAATTAAAATTACGGATTACAATGGATGGGTAGATTGTGGGTTTTTCTTTTTCTTATACAGATAACTGTCAAAATGTTTTAATTTATTTCAATTTAATATGCTGTTGATAATTCGGTTAGCACTTGAAGGTATTTCTGTTTGATTATTAACAACATTACTTTTGTTTTTTTATTGCTTTTTTAATTGTAAGTGACTCTAAAAGGTTTACTTTTCTGCTCTTGTTCTGGATATGTATAGGTTTTATTTTATTTGAAATTGAATGATTTTCTATTACTCAGTGGTCTGCTATACCTGTCTTATTTTGTTTTTTTTTAAGATAGAAGTTGTATGTTCCTTAAGTCTTATTTTAAAATTTCTGCCAGTTTGACCAATATAGATAGCATCGCAGTTGTCGCAATTTATTTGGTAGACCCCGCTTCGTAAGAGTTTGTCCTTTGTTTCTCTTTTAGAATTACATAAGTGACTACCTAAATTGTTTTTATTTACCTGTATGGGAGTGATGTTGAAATTTTTTAGTTTTTTACAAATTTTCTGGCTTGTATTACCGGTAAAACGAATCGAACAGTATTTAGATTTAATTTTATTAGGGATACTATAGAAGGCTGCTATATTGGTTTGTTGGGGTTGTTTCGAGTCCGCTGGTATAATCATGTCTGTTGTGGTAGGTTTTCGATAGATTCTATAGCTCAATTGATTATTTACATTTTTTATGGTGAGGTCTAGAAAATTGATTGCGTTCTTTATTTCTTTCTCTATGGTAAATTGAATTTTATTATTTTGGTTATTAAGTAGATTAAGAAATTGTTGTAATTGTCGTTCCGTGCCTGTCCAAATACAGAACACGTCGTCGACATATCTGCACCAGAAATGTATATTTTTAATTAATGTATTATTTATGTTGAATAGCTTGTTTTCGTTTCGAAGTTTGCCATATATATTTCTGCTAATAAAGGTGAAAGGGGGGATCCCATAGGTAATCCCTCATTTTGTATCTTCTTCTTCTTCTTTAAGTGCCGTGTCCTCCCAGAACATTGGCGATCATTCGCATGATCTTCACTTTGTCCACAGCCGACCTGAAGAGTGTCGTGGTGTTTACTCCATACCATTGGCGAAGATTCTTGAGCCATGATGTTCTTCGGCGACTAGGCCCACGCTTTCCCTCTATTTTCCCTTGGATAATAATGTGGAGCAATTCTTATTTTGGGGTTCTCATTACGTGGGCAAAGTACTCCAGCTTTCTTCTTTTTATGGTGTTAAGTACCTCTCTTTCTTTATTCATACGCTGTAGAACCGCTTCATTCGTCACCCTGTCCATCCACGATATCCTCAGCATTCTTCGGTAAGTCCACATTTCGAAAGCCTCAATCCTCCTGCACATTGTTTCAGTGAGGGTCCATGCTTCCATCCCATAGAACAATATGCTCAAGACATAGCAACGTAATAGGCGTATTCTTAAGGGAATTTTTAGAGCTCTGTTGGTGAGGACTTTTTGCATGTTCCTGAAAGATGTTCGTGCCTGTTCTATTCTGCTTTTGATTTCTTGAGTTAAGTCCCATTCTTCATTCACCCAGCAGCCCAGATATTTGTATTTTTGCACTCTCTCCACGATTTCTCCGTGTATGCTGATATCTGTTAAGTTGTCCTCTATATTTTTGCTTTTGCTGACAACTATCCATTTGGTCTTCTTTATATTTAATCGTAGACCCATTTGTTGGCTATGGTCTGTAACCGCTGCTAGGAGTGCCTGTAAATCATCTTTGTCTGTTGCTAGTAAAACCGTGTCGTCCGCATATCTTAGATTGTTGATGGCTGTTCCATTAACAATTATACCCTCTGTTCTGTCTTCGATGGCTTCTCTGAAAATTTTTTCTGCATATAAATTAAACAAAAGGGGGGAGAGCACACAGCCCTGTCGAACTCCTCTCATAATAGGTATTTCTTCAGATGTCTGGCCGTTAATTCTAATGTCAGCTGTCTGATTCCAATACAAATTGGCGATTATCCTAATGTCTCGTCCGTCCAGGCCTATATTGTTCAGTATAATTATTAACTTGTCGTGTTGAACAGTGTCGAATGCCTTTTCGTAATCTACGAAGCAAGCGTATACATCAACGTTTACATCTCGACATCGTTGTATTAGAACCTGGACGCTAAACAGCGCCTCCCTTGTACCGAAACCGCTTTTAAAGCCAAACTGAGACTTGCCAATATTTTCTTCGCATTTGGTGTATATTCTGGAATGAATGATCTTCAGGAACAGCTTTAATACATGGCTCATTAAGCTGATCGTCCTATAATCTTTACAATACTTGCAGTTAGCCTTCTTCGGTATAGCAACGAATGTTGACCTGAGCCAGTCTTTAGGAATTATTCCGGTCTTGTATATGCAGTTTAGCAAGTTTAACAGAAGTGCAAGGGCTCGGTCTTCTTCCAATACTTTTAAAACCTCTATTTGTATTCCATCTGGTCCAGGTGCCTTTCCGTTTTTTGCACTTGATATAGCATGTAAGAGTTCTGCCTTAGTGATATCTAACCCGTCATCCAGAGTGATATTATGCGATAGACTCCTACCACCTTCAAAGAGATTTTGAATATATTTTTTCCATTCCTGTAGTTGTTCTTCTGTGCTGCTAAGAATTTGCTGTTGTTCGTTCATGAGAGTGCTGTTGTTGATCTTTCTATATTGACCAGTTGTCTGTTTAATTTTCTTGTACATATTAAACGAGTCGTGTTTGGCTTCTAACTGCTCTATTTCATTGCACTGCCCCGTCAGCCACTCTTCTTTTGCTTGTCTAATCTTAGTCCTAATTTCCTTTTGTACCCCTTTGTATCTGTCAGAGTCTTTATTTTAATAAGATCTACGGCGGTCCATTTATTTCAAGATGTCATCAGTAATCCAAGCTTTGTGTTTGGTTCTGTTGCTTTTCAACTTATCTTGACTAACCTCTACTACGGATGTTTTAATCTGTTTCCACGTGTTTTCAATATTATCTTCGTTAATTGTTTGATTATTGCTGCCCAATCTGAAGTTTAATTCTTCTTGCACTTCTGTTCTTATTGCTGGATCTAAAAGCTTTCTTGTGTCTATACACTGTATAGCTTGTCTCTTTTTGTACTTTTTCAGTTTTAGCTTCAATGTAGCGGCCAATAATGAGTGGTCCGTGAAAACATCTGCACCAGGATAAGTCTTAGTATTTTGGATCGTATTCCTGAATCTTCTGTTAATAATAATAAAATCTATTTGGTTGTGTACATTCTTATCTGCATTGGAAATCCATGTATATAGACGCCTTGGAGGTTGTTTAAAATGTGTATTGGCTATAATTAAGCCATAATCTCCCACGATATCCTCTCTCCGACCTTTACCTACTTTTGCATTAAGATCCCCCATGATTATAATAACTTCTGAGGATTTGGTCAATTTCAGTGCTTTTTTAACGTCATCGTAAAAAACTTCCACTTCATCGTCAGAACTGCTACCCGTGGGAGCGTAAACCTGTATAAGATTACTTGCTATCGGCGCTGTATTAAGCTGTAATATACACACTCTGTCAGAGATGGGCACAAAACTCTTGACGGATCCACTCACACTGCGTCCCACCAAGAAACCTACTCCATTCAAATGTCGCGCACCATCATTGCCGGAATAATAAATGTAATGATCTTCCACTCTTATTTCTCCAGTCTCTGGCCAACGCATCTCACTGATACCCAGAACATCCATTCTGAGTCTTTTCATCTCACTGATCGTGTTATGTGTTTTTCCGCTCTCAAACAAACTGCGAACGTTCCATGTTGCTATCTTTTTCATGACCGACCCGGGGATTCTTAGCACCCCCTGCCCACTAAAGAGCTGCCGGGGACTGGGGGCCGTGTTTTGATTTTTCTCGATCATGCTAAAGATTTTCCTGGGGATGTCCTAGGGACCTTTAATGCAGTGGTTTCCCGTTGCCTTCTGCATCTCCATGCCGTTGAACTTGTGGACAGTTTCATCCGCCTTTAGGAAGGATTTCCCCTTCCAAGGACAAGAAGGTGCCCTTTCTCTTGTCAGCTCCTCCACCCGAAGCTGTTGGCCAACAAGAGGAGATTACTTATACCGGTAATCACTCGGTCGACAGAGCCTCGTCAGTTTCTAGCAGGGTGCACCACGTGCAGGTGAGGTTGTCGTTTGGGCCAGCTATATATATATGTATATGTATGCTGTCACCCCTTACACCCCATTTTGTATACCTATAGAATTTATCGTTAAACCTGAAATAGCTTTGGTTTATACAAAGGTTAAGAAGCGCAATTATTTCGTGTATTTTACCTGGGTTTTGGCTATTGATTAGGTTATTGTGTATGATGTTTTTTAATTCAGTTGTTGGGATAGATGTAAAAAGACTCTTGACATCAAATGAGACTAAAATTGAATTGTGGGGTATATTAATTTAAGTTATTTGTTTGTTTTATGAATTCAAATGTATTATTTATAGCGTATCTCGAGGAACACTTTATGATTTTTGGAAGGTAGTCGTTGAGAAATTGGCATAATTTGTATGTTGGGGCATTAATGTAAGATACTACTGGTCTTATGGGTATGCAGAGTCGTAGCTAGGAACTATGGCGCCCAGGGCAAGCTCCATAATTTTGCGCCCCCCCCCCCTAATAAAGTCCTATATTTTTGATTAATAATTTTACTGGTAGTTTTAATAATCAGTTTATAATATACCTACTTAAAAGGGATAAAAAACACTATTTTATTGCTCATAAATATTCATTTTTTTTTAAATCAGAGGGTTATTTGTTGTTATATTTGACCCTAATTTTTTTTACAAAAATTAAAAAACTATTAAATGATCATAAAAACCAACTGAAATTTGCAGAATTTTTAATAATTGGGCCTAAATATTGTATTCTAAAATAGCGATACATGGAAAAAATTTCAATTTTTTTTTTGCAGAAAATGTTGAACCTTAAAAAAATTACTTTAAAACGTACCTTCTTTTACTTCCTCGACTAGGAAACACCCTTTTTGCAGATTTTGGGATTCTTGGGTAGGTCCGGGTTGATCTAGATTGGTTTCATTAATATTTAAACCCGGATCCATGGATAAAGACGCAGATCCGGAACCTTCATCATCAACATATAAATTACTCGAGTTGGATATCCAGTTGGATAATCTATTTGACAATTTTTGTTTTTCGTCTGTTCGTGCTTCTCTTAATTTTCTAAATTCCGACCCTGACGGCTGCTTTTTGGGTGGCATTCTAATTAAAAAAAAACGTTTTTTTTTTTTTTTTTTTTTTTTTTTCAAATTCAAAAATATTTATTTCCACAATCTTTACAAAATTAAAAAAATAAAAAAATATCGTGTTTAAAAAAAATGGTAAATAAATATAATGTAGTAATGTCTATGTATTCTTTTGGAGTAGAATTTCTAGAGAAGAAGCTTTATCAATTCACCAAAGCGTTTGCTTGTCCGGTGAGGTGATAGCTCTATACGGTATATAATATATAACATTATCTAGTATACCCTTATGTCTATTTATCACTTCTTCAGCATAAATGAATGAATAATATAAATCATTAGACTATAATAAATATAATATAATAAATAAATAAACAAATAAACAAATAAACAACAAAACTGTATAAACTGATCGTAATATAAGTCACCTAAATATAACAATAATCCTAATGAAGGGATTGATGCAGAGGAGAGAGACCATTTTAGGAACATACATATATTTATAAATAAATAAAAGTGACTAATTCTAATATGTAGCATATAGAGAAGGTAGCTTATTACATTTTACATGTTTGGATGATTGAAAATTAACCAGTTAGACAAAATAATTTTAAAGTTTGACTGTTTCATTTTGTTTTTGATTTCGGCCGGTATTAGATTATAAAGCTTTTGTCCTATATAGAAAAAACTTTTTTGTCCTATAGTAGTGTGTAAACGTGGTAATATGATGTTGTTACGATTTGTGTGCCTTGTTCGATATACTCTGTCTGTGTTTGCATTAAAGAATTCTGTTTTAAACAAATACATGAATGCAGCTTTGTAGTACAGATTCTTTAAATTAAGAATTTTGCATTCTTCAAAGAGTTGGTCGGACGGGAAGAAAATGTTTAAGCCATACATGATTTTAAGGATGCGATTTTGTACAATCTGAAGCGGTTTTATTGTTACTTTGTATGCTGCGCCCCAACCTATAATGCCGTAAGAGAGCAATGATTGTACCAGGGAATAATAGATACTACGTAGACTCTTTATATCCATAATTTTACTTGTTTGTTTAAACATGTATATTAAGGATCTTATTTTTTTTGTTAATAGTTGAATTTGGTATGTCCACTTCAATTGGTTATCCAATATTATGCCCAAATAAGTTGCTCGGTCAGTGGATTCGAGTACCCATACACCCTCCTTTCTAAATGGTAGATTTATGGTTATATTATTATGTGCCGGAAGATGGTTTTTTTTATTCGCAAATGGTATATAATTTGTCTTGTTTAGATTAATAGTCAATAAATTTTTGTCTAACCACTTAACTAAATTATTTAAGTCCATGGATATTTTTTGTTCTACTTCCTGCCACGTGTTACCATGTACAAACAAGACAGTATCATCTGCAAATGATATCACTGTGCCCGAATAGTGCTGTTTAAGGAGTTTAAGTTTTGTTTACTTTATTATTTGGTTATAAAACAATAAAAATGTACATACTTGCGTTACGGAGATCTAAATAGTAAACAGCAAAACGGACTGAAGTATAAACGTTATAAAACGAAAACACAATTGAACACTGCGCGATTAAAATAATAGGCAGTAATAATGCAAGAATTGCTTTAATTTTGTTAGAACAGAACTGAACTACTATAACCTACTTGACTCTCCAGACATAACAAAACTATAATATTAAATAAGTCATTTAGCGAACACATTGCTTCTTGCCGCTAGCGACTTGCGACCAACTTCGGGGGAAGTCCCGAGATTCATGGCGCTCGGGCAGGTTCGCGTTCAGTGGCACGATTTGGTCGGATAAACGTAGTTCTAGAGTCAAGTGGCGTGATTTGTTAGCCTGCGATTTCGCGCCCCACGAGGCTTGCGCCCCTGGCGTGGGCCCCGGTTGCCCTGCCCTAGCTACGATACTGTGGGTATGTCAGTTTTGTGTATTTTGGGTTGTCCGTAAATTATAGGTGCTGTTGGGTAGTTGGGTTCATAATATTAAGTTTAAAAGTTTGATTGTTTGGTAGGACGCTGTTGATATTTTTAGTTTCTACGATTATTTGCTTTTGAATTGAAGGTGTTTGGTCTTTTTTAAGTTCTGTAAAATTATTTTCTGAGATGAAGTCCTTAACTTTTGTAATGTAATCAGTCTTATTTAGAATAGTTATGGTGTTTTTCCTTTATCGGCTTTGCAAATTATAAGTTCTCTATCTTTACATTTACTAGTTATTGATTTAATTATTTGTTTTTCGGAATTTTTATTATTTTTCTTGTTGTTTTGGGACTTTTTAAGGTCTTTGTAAATGATCTGTGAAAAATCTATTTTTTCTTGTTCTGGAATATTGTCTTTATGGTCAAAGCTAATTCAGTGTCTATTGCGAGCATTTCATAGTCTTCGGTTACAGTATTAAAGTTGGGGCAGTATTTTAAACCTTTTTCAAGGAGTTTATGTTCTTTTTGAGTAAATGCTGGGTTAGAAAGATTTATAATTTTGGGATGAAAGTTGAATTTATTATTTGTTTCGGTTTGTTGTGAGATATGTATTTTATTTCGTTTTTTAATAGCTATAAGGTTTGACAGTTTTTCATTTTGTTTTAAGTAGTGGTTATGAATTTCTTCATTAACTAGTTCAATAATATTACAAGTGATTAAGTATGTCAAAAGTAATGTTGTCTAGTCTTTTTAATAGTTCTATATGTATAACCTTCAAATGCTCACCCAAATTGAATCTTCTGGTGTACCACTTGCCATTTTCAAGTTTGATCCAGGTGTTGTAGGCAGTCTCCAGGGCTCTGCTTGCTTGGATGGATTTATGGTTGCACTTAATCTTCATATATTATTATGTTGGTTGCACTTGGTTTTTGAGGCATTCTGTATTGAACCATATGTGTTGGTTACACATTTTCAATTTTCTTAGAGTCTTCTTGTACATGGTAGCCAATTTAGCGTCACTAGCTTTTAAAATAATATAAATAGAATAAATAGTGAAACATAACAAGTAATTTTATTTTTACCCATAATGGATAATATACGGTTTCACCAAGAATGTAGCCCAACGCACGTTAATTACAAATCAATTTGTTGTCTTATCCACAATGTTTCTTCACTGATCTAAATTTCACATTTAATCGAAACTTCATTTATATCTCAATTTCAATACAATTCACCAGTTCGTACACCAAGACTTCAACCTTTACATGTATTATCCTGTGAGTTAAACTCATTAATTTAAGACAACTTACATTTCTACTAAACTCGATGTTAGGTAAGTCCTTCTTAAACTTTGTTTTATATTTATTGCTCGTTTTAACTTCATATTATCCTTTTTAGTATCGTTCGATGATGAGTGCTTAAGCACTTGAAACATGTAGGGAGCTTTTTATTTACGTTAATCATTAAACTGTGGAGAACTGCATTGTTTTATTTACATTGAATGAACTCCACTAAAAGTATGGACTATTTTTTCAATTATAATCATTTTTACTCGCACAGTACTAACTACAGACTTTTTGTCTCATTCCTGTGGTTTATAGAGACAATGGTTAATATTACTAAATGTAACAATGATATGTTGCACTTTCGAGAATTTTATACTTTCAAAATGGGAAGACAATTACTCCAAATTAATTTTTATTCTTTTAACACACTTCTTTTGCACCTCACAACTCGCAAACCGATTTACCGCGTCTTTTACAACGATGTATCACTCGATAAGTAGTGCCTTTTAACATTTCAAATTGAAGTTAGCTGGAGGTGTGGAGGTCAATCAGTGGCGGCTCCTCAGGGTAGGCCTCTGAGACCGCGCCTCACCCTCAATCTCCCAAACTCCTCTCAAAAAATGCAAATATGTTTGTTGAAAATTTATAAATTTTCAAATATAAATTCCATATGAAAAATAATTTTCATACTGCTTTACCGAGCGCCGCGCTTCTGTAAACTTTCGTCGACGGCCGAGAGGCTAAATAATTTCAGCTTCACTGCTCCGAATGTTCGTACCTATTTTGGCAAGCCTCATACGAAAATCACAACGTCTTTTGTTTGGTCTGTCTCTCTCTTACCCGGGGGTCATTTCGCGTTTGTTTCTTTTATTGAGGCTATAAGAATCTAGCTTGGCTGGTTGTTAATTGGATGTTTAAATCACATGTTTTATTCTGCGAATTCTGTGATTACCCGGCGCCCGGCTTATATCGTAGCAGGTGTGTGAACTGTTTGTCTTGGTTTAATTTAGGAAAATTAAAAATTGTCATATTTATGTTAATATTGTTGTGAGTTGTGACTGTGCAGGGTAGTCAGGATACAGGTGCGATGCAGGTAATGTAGAAGTATTGGCAGTGTTTGTTTGGGCAATTTATAATTTCGTGTTCGGCAAATTAAGGTTATATTTTTAAGATCCGGTAAGTTTTAAGATTTCTTTATTATGTTATTAATTATTAAACGCTAAGTTTTATTGTTTTAAAAAAATATGAATCCTGTTCATGATATTATTCTCTCAGTCATTGAAACACCATTTTAAAGGAGAAATGAAACGGAAAAAAGACAGATATTATGTAGTCGTCCGACACCAAAAATTTCGGCAATATTTAACGATAAGAGACAGGGTAAGCAATATTCAAGAGCTTTTCAGGTAACTTGGTACGAAACCTAATAAGTATAAATAAGTGGCTGTGCGGAAGTATTTATAAGGAAAGCTTATATTGTTGGGTTTGTATTTTATTAGGCAGCGTAAAAAACAATTAAAGTTCAGGGGTGGGTATTCTGATTCAAAAAAATTTTCACGGGTGGTAAAATCACACGAAACTTCCAAAGAACATATTAAGAATTCTGCGGCGCTTACGAGAGTAGAGTAAAATAGAGACACAATAGCGGATGCACTGAGAGAAATTGACCCTGACCTTGCAAATTGAATATTTTTCTCGTGAAACCTAGTATTTCAAAATAATTATATTTTAAGCCAATGACTTTGAAATCGCGAAAAATTTTCGCCTGCACCGCTATTTTTTAGCCTCACCCCCTTATACACCCACGAGCCGCCACTGAGGTCAATAGTAGAATTTTATCAAATATGTTAAAATCGACGTGTCTTTTGTCAAATCTTATTTCCCTCAAAATCAAGAGATATTTAGGGTGGTTCGTTTTAAAATGAATACCCTGTATATCAGATGTTTAGATTTTAATAAAGTATACTCAAGTTTGAACACTACAAGATAATAATAAATTGCCACAATATAAACTATTTAAAAAAGTCACATCGTGCATCAGTTGACGACCTCTGTTATAAGGGTTGTGACGGTGCTCAAAATATTTTAAGTGATTCTAATGGATATTTGCATTTATACTTAACATAGGATGTAAGGCGCCAAGCGCCTAATAAATGGTTCCTTTAATCAAGGGGTTCTTATTAATATTGTAAGTACTTAATTATGAGGAGCATGTGATTAATAATATTTTTTTATTCGAGAGGTGTTAGCTTTTTAGCGGGTTAAGTGCTCTTATAAGGTGTGAACAAAAATGCAGGAGGACACTTATTATGTTTTGTCTAAGTCGTAATTTTGAATGAAGGGAAGAGGATGCTCTTATGCTCTTAAAAAAGCTGACATTGCCACGATTTTACTTTGGAGGGTGTATCTCATAATATTTGGTTTTTGGTGAAAACAAATAATGATGATGCAGTACTACACCATACATAAGATAGACGACTCGTGCTTAATACTTTCAAAGCCCACTTAAACTAGTTAGCGCTTAAACCTATGGGTCTATGTTTGCAGAATGAATTAACAGATTTTCGGCTTAGGTAAATATCCATCAAACCATCAGCAAATACAGTTGTACTAATACACATGTCGATAGAGAGTGTACCTCTGCACATGCTCTAGGTAGGTAGGTAGAAAAAAATACAGAGTAAATAGAGCATCGCTAATGCCATTTTAATTATTAGTAGAACAATGAGCACCCAAAATATAAGTGATGGTTCTAGAAATCGCAAAAATACAACAGCTTCAAACCAATATTCGATATGTCCCATAATTAAGTAGATAGGTGCACAGTAAAAAATATCCACCTGGTAAAAATCATTTCAGGAGTGGTAAAAAAAAGTAGTTTTAATGTTTACACCCGGATCAACATAATTTACCACATTTTTACACTAATTGTTGTATTAAATTTGCCTATGAATTTAACTCTCTAAAAAGTTAATTTTGTTGAGTGGGTGTTATTTATTTCATTTTACACTCTACCAGGAAAATTAAATACAAAGACAATTAATTAAACCATATTAGCGTGTAAATAAACCCCGCTTGAAGGTTATTTTAACACATTGAGTGTATAACTTATCCTTTAATCGTTTTTTTACACGGCCCCGGGTAAAAATACCTAAACCCGTGTTACCGAAAAGACAGGCGGCAACAAGTGGTGTCAAATTCTAGGAATTGGCAGATGACGCCGACGTTACATGCAAATTCAAATTTCAAGTCAGTCTGATTGTGCTCTTTGAACGTGATATAAAATAATGTTATATTTAAATTAAAATATAGAAACAACGCAAAGTTCTGTAAAGTGCCAAATGAGAGTAATTATGAGGATATTGTTAAATTCGGTAAGCATATTAACGAAATTTAATAGAAACCTTACTAATAGGTACACCATTTTTAAGAAACTTAGTAGGTATTTATTTACATTGCTACAGTTTTCCCTTTAGCTTTTAAATTATTCTGATATAAGCTTATAATATAAATGTATTCCTTTTTTATATAAATACTTAGGTACCTACCTACATATTTTACTTCATAAATCTCTAAATAAATATACGATTAATAACGAGTGATTATTAATTATTTTGCTCAAGGGCGGCTGTGACCCAGTATACATAGTGTAGCAGTAGCGCGTAGATTAAAGGTGGATTTATAAACTTGACGTTGGGTATTCTGTTTGACGGTGGCCGTGACGTGTGCCGTCTGCCGGTCGTAGCGACACAATTTAACCTTTTATAAACTTGACGTTACTCCGTCGCTCTGCCGTTCGTCTTCTTCTTTTCTACTAGCAGGAACAGTACATAACCACAATATTCACAGTGTTATTTTTTTTAATCATTTGTTTTTTGTTGTTGCTAAAATGGACGATGAGCCGGCCTATTTACTTGCTCTGTGTTCACATGCAATACTAAAAATAAGAAAGGGCCAAAAAACACACAAAGTCACTGTCAATATCACGTGAGAGTCATAAACGGATTTGATTGGCTCTTGAGCATTACTACGAGTATTGCTACGACCGGCCGCCGGAAAAAGATAAAATTGGTTTATATTGACCGGCACCCACCGGCATGCGTCACCGTCACCGGCAACTATGAATGGTCTTACGCACTTCAATGTTTTTAACTCTACCAGCCACCGTCACCGGCACCGGCAAAACGGAACGTCAAGTTTATAAATCCACCTTAAATCATAGGGCGAATTTGCAAGAAAGCAGCGTTGTCACGTTGAAAACCTAAAATAATGTTTTTTGACGGTATGTAATATAAAATCCTGAGCTATCTTACTTTGAAAGCCTACTTTATATGGCCGCCTCCTACTTCTAGACACCTTCTGATGTTTCTTCTTACCCTCAGAGACACATTAATCAATACGTTTGGAGAATTATTAATTTCGGCAATTTTTTCTGAAATCCTTCGTTTAAGATCATTTATATCCTCAATTGGTGTTCGATAAATGGAGTTTTTTATAAAAGACCACAAGAAGAAATGGCAGGGTGTTAAATCGCAGGAACAAGGTGGCCATATTTGTTGCGTATTTCGGCTTATAACTCTGTTTTCAAAAAATTCACTTAAAAAATTTAAATTTTCTCTGGTTACATGAGGTGTAGCGCCATCTTGTTGGAAGTAACCTTCCCGCAATTCATCATCGTGAAGCTCATTAATAAATGTTGTCAGAATTTCGATCCGATATCTCTCAGCTGTAATTGTGCCATCAAAGTAAATTGGGCCTACTATTCTTCCAGAACTAATTTGCTGCCCACACACCAACTTTTTGAGGATGAAGAGGTCTTTCTACAAAAACATGCGGATTTTGCGTATTCCACATTCGCATATTTTGTGAATTAACATAGCCTGATAAATAAAAATAAGCCTCATCGGTAAAAAATGTTTTTTCAAAAGCACCACTATTTTCTTCTTGAAAATTGTTTAAAAACCATTCACAAAAATTAAGTCTTTGGGGAACGTCATTGGGAAGGAGTTCATGAATAGCCGTAACACGATAAGGGTATAGATGCAGATCCTTTTTCAAAAGTGTTTGACATGTACTGTAGCATAAATCCGTTTGCTGAATTTGTTGAGATAAATGCCTAATAGAAGTTGAAGGATTATTTTCCATAATTTGTCGCGCTTCTTCAATAACCTCATTCGATCGTTTCGTTGGTCTTCCAGCCCCTTTTTTATGTTGAACAGAACCAGTCTGACGAAATTTATCAATTAGGTATTGTGACCCAGTACGAAAATTATGAAAGGTCACCGCAACATCAGGAAACTCGGTTCGAAATTCATCAAAGCAGTCATGCATAGAGTAATTTCACACACCGCCTATTTTGTTTCCATTTCTAAAAAAACTTTCAACAATAAAAATTTTTTGTGCTTCACTAAACATTTTTACTGTAGAACTTTCAATCCGGCAACAAAGCTTCACCAAAAGTTGATACGCTGAAAAATAAAAAAAAAATAAAAAATTAAATCATATCCTGCAAATAGCACTTTATAATAGTCAAAAGACGACTCCCCGGAGAAATATTAGTTAAAGCAATAGTAACCTACCTTCAAATAACTGCAAAAATTACAAAATTTCTCCAATTTTTAAGCTTTACAAATACACAAATTCAAATAAGACGTAAATGTCATAAAACAATCATGTCATCTTATCTACGCAGTACGGCCATGATGCTTTTAAAATGCATGGCCTCCCTTGAGCAAAATAATTAAAAATCACTCGTTATAATACTCGTCATTTTCATTCCTTTATATTGTTCCAAAGCATACTTTTATTTAGTTGTTTAGTGTTCTAAGTATACATATATTTATTATGTTATTTGTTTTGTTAAGCTTAACAATGAGGTACATTTAACGTAGATATATATATATGTTTAATTTACTAAATTGTAAACTATATAATAGGTGTGTCATTTTGTTCAACTAGTTATAATAATAGGTGTGAATAAAATCACAGGGTTTTCCAGTTCTGTTGTAGCCATCATTTTGTTTACAAATAAACGATAAATAATACTCAATATTTTCATTTATTTAACAAACCTTCACCAAGCGATCTGAAGATTTATATATATAAGGGGCTACTACTTTCGGCTTTGATTAAGTCATTCAGTCGTATGTATCAAACTAAGCAGAGGTAGATAATGTAAAACATCTTGAATCGAGTCTTGAATGCATAATTTTTTACATTTTAACTATAAACGCCCGGTTAGTTTGATACGGGATTAAATGACTTAAACAAAGTGGAAAGTGTTCTAGCCCTGGGTAGATTATTTTATTACACTCACTATAGTAAAGTCACACCCAAATAAAATAAAATTTACACTACAATAATATGATATTTACACTAATTAATCACAAATTACCATTAAAAAATGGTTTACTCATATCTCTCATTTCTTTTACACCCTAGAAGGATAGGTTTACAATCTGTGAGTTTAATTTACACTCGATAGTGTAAATGTACCAACCCATAAATAAGAAGAATTAACACTATAACACTCATCAGAAAGTAAAGAAACCATTCTTTTTTTTTACCAGATATATTGATTGGTTAATATCTCAGACGAACTATATTTGTTCGTCTGAGGTTAATATACCCTATTGAGTGTGGTCCTATATGTACCACCATTGAGTATTAAATTTAACACTCAATTTTTTACTGTGTGGATATCTTTTCTTGACGCTATACCCAGCAAATTATTGATTACTTAATTAGTAAGATATTTTTTTTTACACAGGGTGGTCTACTGAGGCACGTCGGCAATATTTTAAAAACCGTTAATTGCACAGCTTCGAAAAAAAATATTTTTAGAAGAAGTGCCCAAGGAAAACCCCTTGAAATTATTCCTAAATTTCTAGATTGATCGCTAGAGAGAGAAACACTATAAACCTATTAGAAAACTCCTAACTTACCCAGTTCTTATAAGTTTTATTTCAACTAAGTGGTTATAACCAACAAACCAATTTTCTTAAATTAATCAACGTTACTAAATTAATACAAGTCTGAACCATACTTTGTTTCTTAATGCGAGAGAGCAATAAAATGTATATTTGCAATGACAGGAACTATTAAGCAGGGTGGACAACTTAAAGGTTGCATTGTAAATTTCAGGTAAATTGCAATGATAGTTTTTAAAAATTTCGTATTTCAGATATTTAAGACGCACACATCCCGAATCGATCCTAAATTAGGGTCGCCCTAATTAGCATACAATAGATAGACAAGATTAGGGAGTGAAATGAAAACTACCTGTAGTAACAACAGCGTTACTACAGGTAGTTTAAATATTAATATTTATAAAAAAAAATCTACTATGTACAATACAAAACTTAATTTTAAATTTTAGTCATTATGTTCCGAGTAGTCCGATGATCTGTCGTCATTGGGGTCCAGCGAAGTAATAAGGGGCTCTACAGTGCTTTATAGCAAGTTATCAGCTTCCCACATTCTTTCTTCTATTTCAATCACATGTTCGACGCTCTTACTTCATTTTTCACAATCCACTATCTTTATTCCCTCTTGCAAGAGGTTTCCAATCGTCTCTCATTTTAAAAGTGGTGTTATGCCTTGCTACAAACCTTCTTACTTGCGCCCACACCAATTCTATGGGGTTTAATTCACAGTGATATGGCGGATGGCAAAGTACCGTTATATTTAATTTTGAAGCGATTTCGTCGACAACAAATTTCGTACAAAGAGGTTCATTCAACTTTACAATCTTCAGTAGCTCCTTTTTCAGCAGATCTATATGAAATGGCTTCTTATTTACAGTAAGCCATTGAATGATGTCATTTTTTTTCCAAGAAGACGTTGGTATTTTTTCGGATTTTCTTGAGTAGTAGCTGGCATTATCCATGACTATAACAGACCCAGCAGGAATAAGATCTAGCATTTGCTGGAAGTATTCTTTAAAGACATCAGCGTTTATGTCTTCATGATAGTCTCGAGTCCGTTTTGATTTAAATGCTAGTAAGCCGCCATCGACCAATCAATTTTTGGTACCAATGTGAGTTGGTGGCGAAGAGCGTCGAACACATTGAGAATAATAACTTTGTCATTCTTAGAAAGCGCAGTTTTACTGATCCGTTTCTTAGCAACAAATTCAGAAATACTAGCCATTTTTAAGAACGAAGTTTTCCAACAAGTGCCGGAAAGTAACTAAACATTTCAAATTTTTGAAACAGTGAGGCACACTAAACGAAGCCAAAATCCAAAAATTATCAAAGTGCACTTTGCATTAGACATTGAACTGTCTAGATAACTATACCGTCAAAAAGAAAAAAGACAGTGGCGTACATATTTTTGTTCCGCTTAAAAATTGTAACACTCAAAAATAAAGCGGTGGCGTAATGAACTGTTGTCTTAAAATCCTCTCAGGATTAAGACCTTCAAGGATAGCGTTCAATAATTATGAAACACCCTGTATATTAACTGAACGAAGTAACCTAAGAATTGCATTTTCCGTGAGCGAAGCAGAGTTTAAAAAAAAACAGTTTTTGTACAAACTAGATCCGGCTTCATCCGAAAACGATTCGACATGAAAACTTTTCCCCGCCTTCACTCATTTATGCAATCTAGAACGGGAAAATTCAAATAAGCAGTTTTTAAACGATCGAACCCGGCTCGGCAGGATGTAATTCCCTCTCGGGTTCAGCATATAGCACTAAATAACGTCCTAAGCTTAAGATGTAAATCTTAACCCCATTTTATTTGCATAGAAAATGTGACGTATAAGTGATTGCCAATCTCCTCGTAGATACTATCGAAGTCCGGAAATCTATTGGCGAATGTTGATTACAAAATGTCTTATTTAAATTTTAATACGGTTCCATTTCAAAGGAAACTCCCAGAATACGTCAAAGAGGATTGATGGAGATTGCCTAAGTGCGAGAAATAATGTTTCAAGTAAAGTCATTTATTAGGCGGTAATGGGAAGAAAAATCTGATAATTATGGGCGAAATCCCGTTAGAAAGAAATTTCCTTTAAAAAGACTTTTAAAAGTTTTTTTATTACTTTATTATATCAATAAAATTGTTCTTAACTATTGATTCTTATAACTTTTGTTATTACTAATCAAGAGTCAGAGAGTAAATAATTTATCATTAAATCTGTGATCCCGGGGTAAAAGTGCTTAATTAAAAAACAACAAACTTAAAATAAGTTTGTGTACAGAGTTGCCTCTTATCCTTCCGTCAGACGCAATCCTTAGACGCGTTTCGCCGTCTACGGCTCATCCGCAAGGCTCCGGGTCTGACAAAAAGGTAGTTTGCCCGCGACGGGCCGCCTTGCCAGCGTTTGAACCTGTATGGGTTCTCGCTGTCCTGGTTAGGTTGATGCATGTGGTTGCCACGAGATGTAGCCACGTGCTGCAACTCTCGTCTGCTTAATAGGGTGGGCCGAAAACTTCTTTTTAACGTTATAACGTTAGTACGGAAAACTTGATTCTAGGGTAGCTTACTAAAATACAAAAAAAATAGAAACAAACTTTTACATCTGGCGGTAGCGCATCGACCCTAAACTTTGAGAAAATATACGATTTTAATTATTTTTCTAATAAATGGAGGAAAATCAATTAACTTCTATAACAAGGAGCTATAGGCATAATTTAGTTGAAGAAAGTATAGGAAAGATAAATAAAGGAAAAAAGAATACATATTACAAATTATTATTAACGTTTTACGTTTAAAAAAACATACATTTTTCACAAAATTTGACAAATCTCCATTGAAACAAATAAAAATTCTAATTGTGTAAAATTTCAGTAGGTAATGAAAAAAAGTTGAAAATTCCTGATTGACTCTCTTTCAGAAGATAAGTTTCTAGCCTTTAGAATTCTTCTAAAACTTACCTCTCTTATATGATCCCTTTCATCTACTATCATAGTCAAAAGCAAGTTTTCTAGATGGACAGAAAATGCTTTTCTCTGAATTACTGGGTCAATGAGTTTTAGCAATTTTTCTGGCAGAAATCTTGGCGATTTTATAACTTTAAAAACATGTATTGTTCTGGGCCATTTATGAAGTACTTACTTTTCTTAAAATGAAGCCTATATGACTTTAGGATTAAAGCAACTAATATCTTGTGATCATCGGTTGGGTTTTCAATACTTAAATACAATCGGAGGACTCTGTTCGCCATTGTTAACCATCTTGCGTGACAAGGTGGGCCAGGTTCACGAACAGATGAATCTTCAGGACAGCTGCCTAATTTTATAGCGTAACTTATGTCTAACAGGTACTGTTGATTTTTGTTTAAAATTCTTCGGTCAATTTCTGGAATCTCACACTCAACACTATCAAAGTTTCTCACATTTACTGATCTTAGTGCCAATCAAACCACTAACTGATTTTGGCCCAGTCGTTTAACCATCTAAAGTTTGAAACAAATGCCGGAAAGGCAATTCATTGAAATGTAAAAGACATACCCCCCACTGTCAGTAGTGGTCCCTTAACTTGTTCTTTAATTGTCCGAATAACACCCGTTTTACACCCCGGATTAGTAACCGTGCCGTAAACGTCCAGTTCATGAAGAGAAAATCCAGCTTCAGTCAAATAAGAAAGAATGCTATTGGCAATGTTTCGAGCAGACCCAGAAGAGGGTGAAACATGACCAACGTACATAGAACCTGGTTCTTGTAAAATTGAGTAATGTTCCTCTTTTATGGTTCTTCGAAACTGTTTTAAGTTTACTTTCTCAATCACGAGAGTGTTATCCTTTCTCTCATCAAAATATAGTCCTTGAATTGGGTTATGTTTGTTTTTGTTCTGATTTTGAAGTTCTGAGCGGTTAACACATTTTTCCCTTCTAAGTTTATTCTTGTTAACAACATGAGTGTGGTCATCATCACTTACAATACCAAAATCTTGCAACACGCTTTAAGCGACAGCTGCAGCTACTCTGTCTGATAACCCAAAGCTATCGCTAGTCAGCGCAGTGTTTTTTAATTTATTGCGCATTTATCACCCTGATTTAATTTGAGGTAGCAGTTCCTCGAAATCTTCATCGCTGTCAATTTCAATTTGTTTACACGAATCAGAGCTTAACTCATTTGGTATTTGGTAGGAGAGTTTCTATATCTGCCAAGCCCACGTAGATTTGACTTTGTTTTTGGCGTTCAAGATTTGGTTTTCATTTATGGATTTTTTGTAGTTAGATATATACTGACGATACTGCTTTCATTCGCTTTTGTAGTGCTCATATATGACTCCAGATCTGGATCTCTTTAATATAATTCTCTTTAATATAATTAGAATAGTTTTTTTATTGCATTGTTGACCCAATGTGCAATGGTTCGATTTCTTTATAAGTTTAGATGAGCAGAGTGGGAACGTATTCAACTTTAAATTGCGCATGCGTTATTCCACAGGAACAAGACTTTAACACGATATGTGTAGACAAATGAACTCTGTCGGCAAGCTAGATACATTTAAGGCATAATCCTTTTATTCGCATATCATCGCCGGAACATCGGCAAAATCAAAACAAATGAACCGCCGTAATTTGTAATTTACCATCAGAGTGGCCAGGACTAATAACAAAAAACAAAAGGCAATCAATCATGGAGACAGCAAGCGCCAACCCTAATGAATGTCGGTGTAACAAAGGAATGAAAAAGAACGAATCATAAATTTCATTTGTTTTAAATAAATCAAATCCGTTAGACAAACAATGCCTCCTTTGGTTGATTAATTACGTATAATATTTTTGTCTTTGCTTTTAAGCCAGCTGATGTCTTTAAATGATCCATTACAAGAAACAAATCAAAACCGAAATTTTGGTTTGGGGGTGAAGTAAAGGGCACCGTATAAAATATCTACAATATATAATTCATACTATCCAAATATACAGGGTAAGTTTTAGAAAGTGTTACAAGGCAATATCTGGAGAACGGTTTAATAATAATTTCTCAGTTTATTGCTCAAAACATTAAAGCGAATTTGAATGTGCTAATTGATAGAGTAAAGGCGACAAATATGGAATGGGTCATTAATATGGAATAGTTTAAAATTAGGCAACAGAGCTAGCGATCTCAAGTAATAGGGCACTAGAAGTGTCCAATAATACCCATTAGATATTTATGTCCGGCCGACCCATCTCTAGTGTGATTTATAGGCTCGCTAAGAAATGTCATTTGTTCCTCGCCGAAGTAAAATAATTGCAGGTCTTGCCGGTTAGATAGTATTTATAAGGTAATATTTCGTTTTCATACAGGGTGGCTGATTAGTGCGAGGAAGTCCAATATCTCCGTTGTTCTTAAAAATATCGAAATTTATTAAATACAAAGGTTCTAGGATAAACAAAAGCGCACATTTTAAAAATATTTTTGAATATACAGGATGCCCCAAAAAAGTGGGGTTTAGCAAAGATGTATTTTTTCAAAAGGAACACCCTATATGTTATATTATTTTTGGATGCTACATAAAATTACAGTTGTTTTTCAATAAGTGCATTGTAGTTCTAAACTTAATAGTTTTAGAGTTATCGACTTTTCCAAAATGATATTTTTGAACTTTGACAGCTTCTAATTTTCTAACGGTACTTCTTAGAGCAAAACGGCTTACATGTCCCTATCTTACTTTTTAATTGTCTTCCCAAAAATATTAATTTCCGGTTAAACCAGAAGTAGTATATTTCCGACTTTCGAGTTACATCCGGTTTAACCGGAAATTGATATTTTTTTGAAGACAATTAAAAAGTAAGATAGGGACATGTAAGCCGTTTTGCTCTAAGAAGTACCGTTAGAAAACTAGAAGCTGTCAAAGTTCAAAAATGTCATTTTGGAAAAGTCGATAACTCGGAAACTATTAAGTTTAGACCTATAATGCACTTATTAAAAAATTACTATAATTTTATGTAGAATCCAAAAATAATATAACATATAGGGTGTTCCATTTGAAAAAATACATTTTTGCTAAACCCCACTTTTTTGGCGCATCCTGTATATCCAAAAATATTTTTAAAATTTGCGCTCTTGTTTATCCTAGAACCTTTGCATTTAATAAATTTCGATATTTTAAAGAACAACGGAGATATTGGACTTTCTCGCACTAATCAGCCACCCTGTATAAACCGTTGTGCATTTGTGACTGTGGAAACATCATAGTTTCAAATATCTTTTGGGTAAGTTACTTTTGTTTAATAGAAAAATTCTAGCACGTGATAAAACATTAGGCTATAAGGTTCACAAATATGGAATAGTATTCCATGTTTAACTCATATAATATTTTATCTGAGCATTTCTTTTATTTCAGAATGGCGTCAAAAGTAAGTCCAAAAAGAAAATTATATGAAAAAAATTCTATGATACAGGCAATCCGGGATGTTAAAGAACAACACATGGGATATTTGCGAGCTGCAAAATTATACAATGTTTCCAAAACAACACCTTTTAGGCTTTGCCAAAAGGACGAGGATCCAACTATTACTATAGAAACAAAGCTAGGTCGACCAACAGTGCTTACAAAAGAACTAGAAGATGATCCCATAAAATATACACTTCCAATGAAAAGTAAATATTTTGGCTTAACCAGAAACGACATCAGGAATACGGCATATCAACTTTCTGTCAGAAATAATCTTCCCAATCCTTTTGGTAAAGAAACAGCTGGAAAAGGTTGGCTGAGACTGTTTATGAGACGCCACGACGCAAGTAAACTACTCTTTAGAAGACCAACAAGGACATTTTTTGCCAGAGTCAAGGGCTTTTCCAAAGAATATGTTCAGGCATTTTTGCAAATTTTAACAAATTAATTTGAAAGGCATAATTATTCAGCAGATCGCGTTTTTAACGTTGATGAGAGCGGTCTATCTATAGTGCCATCAAAGGTACCACAAGTTGTTGCACTGAAAGGTAAACGACCAATTGGTAGCCTTAATTTCGCTGAGCGATGCTCTCTAATTACAGTAGTATTCTGTATGAGCGCAGAAGGAACTTTTGTGCTCCCTAGTTATATTCCCCAAGAAGAATTTAAGTTTGCAGCTTACAAAGGGCGCCTCTCCTGGAACAAAGTTTGAGTACCACCCCTAAGGGTGGATACAAATATTTTCACAAAATGGATTCAATATCTTATAGCGAAAGTAAAACCTACATTCCTACAAACCTAAATCCCCAGTTCTACTCATATTGGACGGCCATAATTTCCATAATTCGCACACTCGCAATATTGACATCACCAACATAGCCAGAGATAATAATGTTACCATTGTGTATCTACCACCACATTCCACGCACAAGCTGCAACCCCTCGACAAGCCTTTCATTCAAAATACATTATAGTGAGGAGATAAGAACGTGGATACGGCAAAATGTTCGTCTAGTCAGTGCAAATAAAGTAATGGAAATCTTTGGTAAAGCATATTTAAAGGTTCAGCGTGGTGACTTTCTTGCCTCCGAGACTACCGAGGAAGAGGATGCCGTTGCCTCTCTTCTAGCACCTCAAGCCTCTCAGAATCTTACGCTGGCAGCAGAAGTAATTACTCCTGCGATTATTTCGTCTGTACCCTGCATACGCAAAAAAAGTAGCAACAGAGGTAGGAAAGCGGGAAAAGCTGTTGTAATAACTGCGTCGCCTTACAAAGCAGAACTAGAATCAACTGTACAATCTACAGTTTTAACTGCATTTAAGATGAAAGGATGGCAAGGATGAGGAGATATTACCTGATCTAACGTCTCCAAGCACATCAGGCTCCAATGTGCATACTCAAGCTAAGCTAAATAGAAAGAAAACAAGATTCAGTTTAAACCAGTCCAGTAGCTCTTCAGAAGAACATTTTGTGGCAGATGATGATTCAGGTGATTCACTATTTACTGGGCACAACGAAGTAAGAACTCTAGAAAATGAAGAAAATCCGGAGTGCCTGTTTTGTGGTGAAAAGTTTTTGCAAGCAAGACAGTTGAAAAGCAGTGGATATAGTGTAAATCCTGTGACTCATGGTATTATTTGCAATGTACCTACTTCATATGAATCTGGCATCTATTTTTGCGATTTCTGCCAATAGATTATTATTGCTTTTACGTTTTTTATCATACATCTCTCATAAAAATTTATATTTTATTACTTTTCTTCATATTCCATATTTGTGACCCTATTTTAAAATAGAGCAAATAACATTATTTTAGTTTTTTGTCATACTCAGGGCCGTTCCTGGCGAGCGTGCAGCACGTGCATGCACGCAGGCGCAAAATTTTAGGGGCGCAAAATTGACGGTCATTCCGTATTCTTTATTAAAAATTAAAAAAAAAAAAAATTTCTCTTATTTTATCATTTCAATATGTCTAAAAATTTTACCAAGCGCTTGCCTTAATAATAGCACAAATGTGTTCTCTCCGTAGTTTCCTTGTTGGACACTACATGCCCCGACTTTTAAATTTATTTGTTCGATTTTGATCTGATATGATGTTTTAGGAAAAATTAATATAGTAAGTAAAATACTACAAGATCCGAATAGAAACTTAAATGACTGCCATAAAGAAATTGAAAATCTAAATCTTTATTTTAACGAAAAACGGTCAGACAAAAATTTTGATTTGCTCATCAATAAAGCTAAAGAAGAAGCAGAAAAAAACGATGTAGAGCAGATATTCCCAATAGTACGGCAACGAAAAATTAAGCAACAATTTTCATATGAAAGTAAGGATGAATCTGTAGCAGATCCAAAGCAAAAATTTAAAATCGATTTTTATTTTCTAATTTTAGATACAACCATTTAGTCTTCACAAAAGCGGTTTGAGGGTATAAACAAATTTTAAAATTTATTGTATTTCTTATGTAATTTTGAAAATTTAGAATCTGACTTAATTAAAGAATCATGTGTAAAGACATTGACGGCTTAGATTTACATAATGAAATTTCAACATATAAAATTCTTAATCATAAAAATACTACTGATTCGGCCTTTCCCATAGACCTTTTAAATTATATAACTAAAAAAAAATCTAGTCTCTTTTTCCAAATTTATTTATAGTCTTAAGGATAGACCTTACATTACCCATTTCAGTAGCTTTAGGTGAAAGAAGTTTTTCTAAGTTAAAACTACTAATAAAAAATTATTTAAGGACATCCATGAGTCAAGAACGCCTATCAGATTTGGCCATTATTTCGATTGAAAATAATATTTCTGAGGCTCTTGATCATAATCAGATGATCAACGAGCTTGCATCCGTGAAAGCCAGACGTGTTTTGTTTTAGGTATATAATTCCTCTTTTGTTTTGTTCATTACAAAAATAGTATTTTTTCATTTTTAAAACGTTTATTTTTTTATCATTAAAATATTTCTGTAACCTACCATATAAGTACTAGGTATAATATTGTTTTGTGTTTTTGTTATTGTTTATTTTATTTAGATTAATTTTATTCTCCTTTAATTTTCTTGTGAATGCACTGCTTTTAGTTCCTACTATTTATTATATTTTAAAAACAATCGAGTAAATAATCTTAATGATATATTGATGATAAGTACTGTTTATACCGTTTTTTTCTGTTTCTTTAGGGTATATTTTTCTTTTCTTAATACTTACCAAATATTTTTTGTGATTTTGTTTGTTTTGGTAATTTAATAAATATTTTTTCTAATTATTTTTTATCAGTTTTCTTACATTTCAAATCATTGCCAGTTTTTCGCGAAATATATTTAAAAAAAATAGGACCATTTTTTTTAACTAGGGGCGCACCAAAGAAACCTGCACGTAGGCGCCAGACACCCCAGGAACGGGCCTGGTCATACTATTTAAATCGTTCTGATTCTTACGAAACCAAGTGTAAGATGTAAAAATTTAAATGTTTTCTCATCATTTGTATTATTTTTTGCTTACAAAAATAAAAATAGTTTGCCTAGTTCGCCATTTTAAAAAAAGTATTCCATATTTGTCGCCTTTACTCTATGTGATTTTCGGGGAAGAGCAAAAAAAACTACACAGAAGCTGTTCTACTGTGGGCAGAGAGGTTTCCTAACAACCCAATATCTCACATACCATTTAAAAGCCTGGAAACCAGACGTCGTACCACAGGCAGTTTGAAGGCGATACCACGAGTTCGGAATATAACTCAAACGAACAAAAACATGGCAGTTGGTGTTTTAGTAGCGGTAGCTATTGACCCTCATGTGGATTCTAGGCGGCTTGCTAGAGATGCTGGAATGACTCAAAAATCAGTTTTAACCATATTGCATTTGTAGCCGTTTCGTCCATACAACATTACGCTTCACCAAGAGCTGTATGAGCAAGACTTTGACTATCGCGTTATCTTTTGCAATTGGGTCACAAGGCAATTATTACAGGAAAACACCAGGTTTTTGAATAATGTATTATTTTGTGACAAAGCCACTTTACATAATTGTGGGCAGCTAGTATTTTTCCTCATTATTAGAAATATAATTTTTTATTATTGCATGGTTGTTTTCCTTAAGGTAAAGAGACACAATATGCACTACTGAGCGCCTGAAAATCAATGTTTGCTGTGGAATTATCGGGGATTGTTGAGTTGTTGGTCCGCAATTCTTTCAAGGAATATTTCCCTCATATGTTAAAGTTCCCATAAGAGAAATGCAATTTTCGCAAAATTACAGCGACTATTTCCCTCATATACTGTAACTACAATGCGCTTTTCACTTGATTTTCGGTGAAAATCAGCCCTCGGTCGCGATTGAGCTGATAATTCACCTCACTTTTATTGAACCAATCAAAACGCTCATTTTCATAGCAACCACCTTGGTAACGGTCGTCTTACCCGATAAGACTACCGCTAGCTCGAAAAGACGCTTTCGAAAAGACGCTTGTAGCTTTTTTACTTAAATAAAAAATTAGTAACACCTCTAACTTGTATATTTACCTTTATCAGACGGCCTTCATTTTTATGTTCAGTAAATTATCCAATAAAATACACCTCTAGAGGCGGTTTCTTATCTTCATACCTTCGTTTTTCACTCGAAACTCGATTTTCCAAGAAAATTTTCACTCAATGTAATTTTTACTTATAATCAAAGATAAGACCCTCGAGCTAAAGCTCTCGGGATCATATCAGATTATAAGTAAAAATTACATTTCGTAAAAATTTGTCAGAAAATCGATTTCTTGTTAAAAACATCGGTATTACCGATAAGACGCCTCCTCTATCGGTATATTACTGTTGAAAATTGCACTCTTCTGGTTTTTCATTGTTGGTTACCTACGAGAATAACCGTCACTGTCACAACAAGTTGAAATTTCTGCTTTGACAATTTCGCGTCAATTTATTAAAATGATTCGTTTCGGAGCATTTTCCTTGAACGACATATCTGCAAATACCATCTATTATAATAATTGTGTTTTCAATTGTAATACTTTGTATTGCTCGAAATAAAAATGTTGTCTTATATTTCTGCACCTACTAGTTTTTCATTCAGGAAATAGTCTAAAAAATATATTTCGTGCATGTAAAATGGCTTGATAATCATGCACTCAGATTTGTTGCCCTAAAGAAACAGCTTGAATGCATTTTTATTGTTATTTACCTTAAAAAGTGCCCTCCCTTCGGTCGGGCACTTTTTGGTAAATGATTTTCAGCAATTTTACATGCACTTAACATATTACTATTGAAAACAGCACTGCCAGAAATCGAAAATTGCATCGCAAGTTTATATTGTTGACGAAACGTCAAAGCGGGATTTTATTGTTAACAAACGTCAAAAAATGTAATATTCTGACAATTAACGTCATCTTATTGAGTGACAGCAGACAAAAAAGTCAATGTCAACGAATGTTTTCCTTTCATTTTGTCAAGAATTGTTAATAACTATCTCTTTGCATTGGGATAACCCGTGGCAATGCAATTTTTTTTGTTTTTTTTGTAAACAACGCTATTGAACTTTTCCGTAGACGTAATTTTACTACAAAAATGTCTCGTTTTGGCGAAGAATCTATCCTCGAAATAGAGCAGAAAATAACAGAAGCCATTCCAAAGAATACTGCATCAACCACCATGTCTACGAATTCAAAGCAAAATATTGTTAATTACAATAATTGTACTTTTCATTGCAATTCTTGTAATTTTTAAGCATTTTAATTTTATTGTTAGTATTTTCTGTTAAATAAAATATTTAAATTTACTTGATTCGAGTTCTTAATTAATTTGGGAAATATTCAAATAAATTACACTCGTGCATAAAAATAACCAGATAATTTTTTTATTCAATGTGTTTTTTTTACAAATTGCAATCGTTTGTTTTCATATTTTACGAAATTGCCCTCGTCCTGCGGAGTCGGGCTTTTTCGCGAAAATATGAAAACAAACTCTTGCAATTATAAAAAAACACATTTCATTCAAAAATTATCTGTAGTTTTGATGCACTTGTGCACTTACCCCGATAATTAAATAAAGAAATGTACACGTATTTTTTAAGAAACCAATTACCCCAATTATTAAACCAACATGTAAATCTTGATATGGGGTTTAAGCAGTACGGGGCAGTACAAGCTCGTAACTATGTTAATAAAATATTTGAAAACAGCTGGTCCTGTCAATTGGCCTGCTCAATCCACAGATTTGACCCACCTCGATATCTTCTTGTGGAGGTATATAAAGGATAAAGTAATGGCAACTGCACAGACCTACAACTTCATATGATATGAAAGACCGAATCCGTTCTGCCTGCATATTAGTGACTCCTAAAATGTTAGATTTTGTGTTATGTTATTGTGAGTTAATGTATTGAAATGCCATAATAAATTATAATTCGGTAACCAGGGGAGCAAGTCAAATTTTTTTTTGATTACATAAGTTGTTTTTCACGTAGATTCGAATCATCTCATATAAAATTCCAAACTTGCCCCCCACTCCTTAAAATTAAGAAAAGGTGAATTGTAAAAAATATGGTTAAATATGTCCCCCCATATTCCTATTACCTTTAAGTAAGTTTTACGGAAAAACATATTTTTTTTATAATAACTTGGATATGGCCTAAGATATGTTTGTGCAATTTAGTACACACCTTCTACGAATTTTTTTTTGTGTTTTAAGGAAAGAAAATTAATCACTCCTGCTTTTATTAAACTAAAATAATTTTTTAAATCCTCATTAATTTCTGAGCAAATCTGGTATCTTAACTTTTAAAATAATTTTTATTTCAAGAAAATGCAGTGACGCGGCATTTTCTTCTTCGAAGGTATATAGCTAAATTGTAAAATGCATAAAAAGAGTCGATATGACAGTGGCAGTGTAGGCTTGCGTAATATATTTTTTTTAATTATTTTAGTCTTAAATTGCGTAAAATATTTTATTGGCATTACGACCCTAGCTTGACTTTTAATAACTTTACCTTCTATATATTTATTCACTTTTCGAACATCAACGTTTAAATGTGATTAATTAATGTATAAAGGTGTACTTTGTATCCCCACTAAGTTAATATCTTATTATACGATAAAAAGAGACAAGACCATTAGTAAGAGACCGAAATACCCGCTGATTGCTTGATTTCGGCATGGGTTGCCAAATTTAGCAAAACATATTATCCTCACCGCTTTAAGCGATTATAATTTGCAATATGAAGGGGAAAAATCAACGAGATATATGTACACAGTATACAATATGCAGATATATGCATACGTCTAATTGTTTTAATTAGTAATATATTTGAATTACATACAAATTAACATTTTATGGAAATATAAAGATACAAGTACGGCAACAATGTAAAGTGTTTTGTTCGGATTCGTTTCGAAGCTCACCAGCCGTGTGGCGAACTTTAAATAAATACATTATTCTGTTGAAAGAAATAACAGATAAACCATTTAGGCTAGAGCAGCAAGGTAAATGCTATGCGGGATACAATTTTAAAATTATTTTACGTAGCTAGGTTCATACCTGAAGAACTGAATTTTGGTCGCTGGCCATCAATTGTTGCTAAATAACACCGTGCCCTTGTTGCTCATAACGAACTTAGACTAAAAGGCACTGTATAACCTAAATAAACTTAAACCATAGAAGTCTAATCTAATAACCATTTTTTAATGAAAGTTTCTTAAAATCAAATAAAGGACTGAAAGTAACGCTCACAAATCTAACAATACACACACTAAACGCTCCGTAAATAAAGAATAAGAAGACGACTCTGGACAAGATGATAAGCATAAGTAAAGCTCCCGCAAAGCAATTTTCAAAGTGCATGCCAGAGACATTTTTAGATTGCTTGGCCAATAGCTTTGTTTTTCTATGGTGAGAGTTGATCCGAGCCAATGATCTAATAACCATATATAGTACAAGTCATTCATAAATGCTATAAAGATGTGTTGACGAAGAAATCGTTTGTAGGCGAGACGACGTGGGCAGTTAGATGGGGCCGGGAGAGGAGATTATGCTGCATTTACCTTAAAATGTGACAATCCTAAACTTAACCTACAACCCAACTTTTTGTTTACTCGCCTATGAAAAGTAACTGCAGGATTATTATGCTCCGATTTGTCGCATTCTTGACCCTTGCGACTCATTTTAATTGGTCTCGAAATTTAAATATCACCAAACACAGTAATAATTTCACAAAACCGATAAACACTCGAAACTACAGAGAACCCAACAGAAAAACGCTGTCAAAATAAATAAAACATCATTATGTCATTGCCATACTGCAATATTTTACAGGATTTAGACAATGTCATAAATTTCCCACATCATGTTATTCATGCTAATACTTTAGACAGCGTAAGTTTGGCGAACTAAGTGGAGGGGCAAAACTTGCTTGTTAATTTACTTTAGACTGGAATACGTTGATGTCAATACCTTTATTTGTTATTGTTGTATCTATGGTTATTAGATCATTGGTCTGAGCTGAATAGGTTCCAAGTGATTCAAAACAGGGCGTTGGAATTCATCACAAACGACCCAAGATATACAAAGAACCGTGGTTTACATCATGACTTTTAATACAGACAGTAAATGAAGTCTTTAAAAATATAATCATAATAATATAGGTTATTACAGACGTACGGACATATCGACCAACACATCCATAACGGACTCGAACACAACGGCCAGACCAAACTGCCCCGTTGCTCGTTGGCATTCATCTCTAACAGTAGAGAAGCACAACCACCATCGTCTCATACACAGATAACAGTCGCCAAGAACTATGCAGCGAGTTCGTTAAAAAATAGAATAAAGCAGGAAAACTAAAAATAATTAAATAAGTGGCGTTGAAAATCGTCTAGTCGATTAATTGACAGTTTAAGGACGTGTTTTGTCTGGTTAACATACGACGTAGTATGACCGACCTTTTCTCATTAAGTTGTTGTGGTAGGTAACGAAAATTCCTAAAAGTAACTAGATTGCGTGTTGCGTGGATACAAAATGCTGCATAAAATCAGTTTTTCAGTAATAATAAAAAGGTGATTCTTCTCAAAACTTTTAGTTGTGAAATAAATCTAAAAGGCCATGACCAAAATTTGTGTTTTAACATGCTACCTGTCGATTTAGATAGAAGTAAATCTCTATGATTTATAACGATTTAGACACGTTCGATGTAGCAACCCACAACACAGAGAAAGAAATAATTTAAATTGCAAAATATAATATTTAAATGCAGACCCGACTTATTGAAAACAAAACAAAAATTTTGATATTTTTATAAAGCTTTGAATTTATACATGTACCGGCCTTATATGCGAAATGAAGCCATTTATATTCAACCATACTTTTTGTCTGTTCGATATTAAAATAACAGAGAGAAAACAATAAAATTCAAAACATTTAAAGTGTCCTATTGTTATAAAAACCACAAATCGCTTTATAGTGAGAATGCGCATTCGGTAGGCTAATAAATATACCAAACTCGGTTTAACATTCTCTTGCCAGACAATAAAATATTGAACATTGGTTTTGTAAAATATTCATGTGGTATACGCGAAGAAAAATATTTTGTCATGGTTGTTATTTTAAGGCGGAGGCTATTATAGTTGTAATGTAAAATATTTATAGTAGGTATGTTATTTCTTGTTTTCGATTTATATTGAACGCCGCACATTATCTCTTTTTGCAAGAAATTCTTCTATTATAGTAGATGATAGCGGAAAATGGCATAAATACATTAAAATATTAAAATAAAGGGTTTCTAGAGGTAACCCGATGACCAGTGGCGTAGCTACTGTGAAGCAGGTTTCTTCAGGCACAAGATATTAGAGGCGCAAAATAATAAAAAAAATATTATAAATAAGGTAAGGTCGGCTAAGTGTGACCGGTTTTCCTATTAGTTCATTAGTATTTTCTGTTTCTGACGCCTGTGGCAATCAATTAAACCCTGTATTTTTTTTGCATTATGCCTGAGCATTTGGCTTTAACCTGTGATCGCTTTGCGGAGATTAAATAAATACTAACATTTTTAAAATATTTTTTTTTTAAATCTTGTCTGTAGGTCACACTTTCCCAATAGTTAGGGGCAAGTGTGACAACGGCTAATAGTTTCGTTAAGTATGGTTGTTTTTATATTTTGGGGCAAGTGCGAAAAATGTAGACATTGTTATATTTGTATTATTTTTTAATTTTAATAATGCAACATATACAAGGCTACTTACAAACTTTTAGAAACTAGAAAGAAAACTGAAGTTAAACTAAAATTCTTCTTTCTTCCCTTTAAAACTACAAAACTAAGGTAAATACTTATTTTAAGTACCTATTTTAATCGATCTTCTACGATCTTTAATTGGTGTCGGCAAGACTTGTACAATATCCTCATTCACGACAGTGTCTGTGTCTTCTACCTTTGGCCAAGTAAAGCTATCTTTGTTATGTTTTAAGAAATGAACGAACCATCCCTTTTCTTCTTTGCTTTTAATTTGTCCAATGAAATGCCTAACTGTTTTCTTCAATGTGTATTCGACCAAAACCCACCCATTTATTTTAATTGGAGGTATATCTTCGTTTTCTTCTTCAAAAACTTCGGGGTCGTTATCATCTTCTGATTCTATGTATTGAGGTTCTTCAAGCTCTTCTTCTGAGCTTGACTCGCTTGAGCTGACTCTTCGAGCTTTCTTAGTATTTTTATTTTTTTGTAGAATATATTTTTTATTAAGTTTATTTTGTTCCTTCTGGTCTTTTTCTTGTTTTTCTTTTTCAAGTCTTTGTAAAACAGCTGATGCAGTTATTACTTCAGCCCCTGGTGCTATTTTTTTTTCTCTTTGTTGGAATCACCTCTCTTTGAGTCTGTTTTACTGTGCTTAATAGTAACTCCTCAAATGACAAATGACTTTCTACAGTTTTAGTGGAGGTAGAGGGCTCCGCGACTATGTTAGCAACTTGTACATTATCATTCATATCAGTTTGGACAACAGTAGCAGAGTTTTCTTCCTGGTTTGTTGAAGCGGGTTGCTTAGACTTTTTCCATCGACTCAAGGCCATTGGATCATATTTATCCTCTGGAATTACGCTTCGATTGAATGGATGGATTCCCGCTTTAACGAAGCCATTTTTAAGTAGTTCGGGATTTAGGTCTTTCCAGGTTATTCCAATTAGTTCAGAAAATACTTTTTTTGGTATTTTTAACCCAACATTTTGTCTTTGCCAAGCAACGAGCTTTAAATCCCAACTAACCTTTACCGATTTAAATACTGACAAATCCAACGGCTGAAGGAGATGGCTTGTATGCGGTGGCAGTTTTAGTATAGTTATATTGTTGGTACGTGCCAATTCGATTAGTTGAATATTGGCATGTGTGCTATGTCCATCATATATGACTAAGGCTGGTCGGTCAGGTCCAATAGCAGGAATCAATGTTTTTTCAAAATAATTAAGGAATATGTCCTTTTCCATCCACCCATTGGGACTGGCAGCGTATGCAGTTCCGGGGTAACAGTTTCCTTCCTGTGGTAACCAAGAATCCCAAACATTTTTGCCCTTAAATATAATCAGGGGTGGAGCTTTTAAACCTGATGCAGAGATTGCCGACAGAACGGTGGTATTCTCTCTTCCTGGCCCAGAAGTAGTGCGTGAACTCGGTTTTCCTTTGGCTCCAACCACTCGTGTTTTCTGTGGGTCATGTGATAAGGATGTTTCATCCAGATTCCATATGCGTTTCGGATTGTCGTGAAGGCCAAGTTCATCTAGGGTCTGCTCCAGTAAATTAAAATATGCATTAATAATAAAGGGATCCGTCATTTGTTTTCGGGAATATTCGACAGCTTGAGGTTTCTTGATGCTTAGGTTGTGCCTACTCTTGAAATTTATAAACCATTCTTTGCCCGGAATGTTGTTCTTAAATGGTGTTTTTAGTTGATTCTGTGTTACATAATCTTCAAACATATAAAGAAGTTCTGTGCAAGAAATTCCAAATCCCCAGCGCTCCATTGTTTTGAGGCCAATAGCCAATCGTTCTTCACTTTCTAACGGAATTGCTGGGGCCCTTCCTGACTTTGACTCTTCTGACCACGGGCTCCCGTCAAGTGATAAAACAGCGTAGTTTTAGGTATTTTGTACATTTTGTGGGCCCTGTACACAGTAAGGACCCCTCTTTTAATCTCTGAAACAGCATTTTCGAGGTCACGCTTACTGTATCTAGATGCTCTTTCAGTTTTTCTATGATAATTTCGAACCATTTTTGCCCTAAAAGAGAAATGTATTATTTATTAATTATTGGTTAAAAATTTGCAGGTTCACACTTCCCCGTAAAAAACGGTCACACTAACCTTAAAATGCAAATTGTTAGGGGCAAGTGTGACATATGCCCTTAAACTACTTTAACAAAATATCTGTAGGTTTAAGGTATTAAGTAATGTAGTAAGGCCCTCAACCTCTAAGAAAACCAGAAAGAAACAAAACTTACCGTGTTTTTTACGCAAAATATTATAATAATTAATAAACCGTGTTCACTCATAAAGAGCCTGACTCACACTGGTGCTGACTGTTTATGAAATATTTCCTCAAGGCGAACTAGGGGCGCTCTTCTTTCTGCAGTTATCCGTCGGGACATTACTTAGACACATATTGACGAGATGTCGCTCTTGTAGCTTTTATTACAGCCGGTGTCAGAGCTGCCCGCACTTACATACATACATACTTAGTTTTAAGATATGTTTTTAAATCATGTGTAGGAGATTTCCATAATGCGTAAACTAGCTGAATTAGAGTCCGGCATCAAGTAGTTTTATTATTATGTCAATATAAAAACACTAAATAACAATAAAATAATTTAAACCTCCATATTTATTTAATTTTCGAAAGATAGAACCTCAAAACTTTGCGGAGAAATATAGAATAGAACCAGTATTACACACAAAACCACAAGTCCTAAAAAACCAATATTTTGACGAACTATATACAGGCCATATCTCGGAAACTACTGGGCATAGAAATTCAGGCAAAAAAAATTCATTACTAAAGTGGCCATGAGAAAATCCTGGAAATAACTCTTAAGTTCCGCATTTTGCCGCAAAGGAGCACAGTTAAAAAGTAAATTTTAAAATTTTAGATATTTCCGAAAATTTCACGTTAATAACACCATGCATTAAAAAGCTTGGACAATTATGCATAATTTTGTTCCTAGGCTCATTGACGTACCGACTTACTAAGAGTTAATAAGTTTAAAAATTATTCTTTTGGCAATAACTTTAAAAGGAACGGAGGTATCGAACTGCGGTTTTTACGTATTTTCTAGCAAACTTCATCTACTTTCCGATTATGATATCATAATTATACCGTAAGTTTTAAGTTTTCGGAATAAAATCAAATAATCTGTTATTATTGGAAATTGCACCCTCTATCATATTTATTGATAACTAATATGGACCACCGAATACGATAGTTAAAAGTACTTACATTTCTCTTCCAGACAATCTTTAGTTTGCTAAAATCGGATTAGTCGTTTATAAGTTACAGCGATATAAATCATTACACTTTCAACAGCTTCCCCCACTCTTATTAAAGTCGGTACGCCAATGAGCCTAGGACTAAAATGATGCACAATTGTCCAAACTTTTGAACGGTGTTAACAAATTGTAAAATGTACTTTTCAATTGTGCCCCCTTGCGGCAGAATGCGGAACTTAAAAGTTATTTCCAGGATTTTCTCATGGTCACTTTAGTAATGAATTTTTTTCCTGAATTTCTATGCCCAGTAGTTTCTGAGATATGGCCGGTGGACGACCTTAATAAAACACCCTGTACAATCAGATTATAAACTCGCAAACCAAGAACAATAAGGATTTAAACTACATGTGTTTTGTTATGTGATTTGTAAGATATAAGTACCAACTGAAATGCGATTTTTAGGAACGCAAAAATCAAAAGTTTTTTCCAGATGCTTTAACCAAAAACTATTTTAAATTGTGAAGAAAACTTGTGTAATGAACTTAATAAAAATGACTTAAATACAAGCTTGTTGGTCCGATAATTTTTGGAACTACTTCAAAATATAGAAAGTGATTTTCCTCACCTCAAAGTGCTGCCACTCTCATCTGTGCATTTCTGTGTGAAAGCACTTTGAGGTCCCTTAACTTTTCAGACCCGGAGCCTTGCTGAAGAGCCGTAAATGGCGAAACGCATCCAAGGATTGGGTCTGACGGAAAGGATAAGAGACAATTCTGTACAAGAAATTATTTAAGTTTGTTGTTTTTCAATATTCAGCTTTCGATAGGCTGAACCGATACATTGGCGATATTTTTAAAATAAAAATCTGTGAATGCGACAATTTTTTGGCTTTTTCTTGAAATTAACGTAAGTGGATTTTACCCGTTTTGCTTTTATACCCCTCAATTCTGTTATTTATAATATTGATAGTTATAAAATAAAATAAGATTATTTTTGTGTATAGAAATGTAATAAAGTAATTTGTGCCAAAACCTTTGAATCATACGCTACGCCTCTGATTCCTCTATCTACAAACTGCAGACACGTACCTATCTATATAAAATATTAAAGTATCCAAGGGCATGTTTATGTTTCTGAAAGTCCGAGTCGTGAGCTGCCTGTCATATTGAAAGCAGTTTTGCTCTGTCGCTGATATCTTAATACAAAGATCGTGTGACCACCAGTATGAAAATGGTATATAGGTACTCCAGATTGTAAAATAACGTAATATAGCTGACACTGAATGCGAACCTTTTTCTCATCGGGTATTATTTTATTTAATGGTATATTTAAAGGCGTTTTTGTTTGCTTATGTCACAATATATTATTTTATACAGGGTGTTTCAGAAGTACGGTACGTAACTTAAGGGGGTAATTCAAAAGTTCATATGAACATGTGTGCGGAGTTGCCTAGTTTTTAATATACAGAGGTTAAAGTTTAAAAAAAAAATGTTTTTTTTATAATTTTTTTAATAAGTATCTTTTTTTCGATTTTATTTAAATTCGTACTAAAAAAATTACTAAACGCCGCAAGCACTGGTATTAATACAGGTTAACGGGAATCGCCCACCATTCAAAGTCTAAGTCAAAGTCAAACTCAAAAAAAGCTTTATTGTACAAAGAATCTTAACATTCTCATTCACAAAGCTGTAAAAATAAAAAATAAAAATTTTATCAGGCTTTCGATATGCGTTTGGTGCGCCCCAATCCTAACGAATCCTAAAATAAAGCGTCAACATTTTTTACTGTATTCTATTTCGCTCAGTAATAGAATACAGTAAACCAGTGGGATGTTCGGTGTGATCAAGTATAGCGAAGGTGCGAAGATATTGTAACTTAACCGACTTACTGTTTTAAAAGCGATAACATCCCTTGGTGATTTAATCCGATATCGGACTTCTTAAAACGCACAGACTTTAGGCAATTCTACATGCATTGTCAAATTAAAAGAATTCAATATTGCTATCAATGATTGAGATGTTGGGGAAGCTGTATTAAGAAAGTTTATGTTAAAATCTCCTGTCAATATTATTAGTGAATGCAGAGGTAGCTGTGATAAGAGAAGTTCTAGCCTATAGAGAAAAGTTGTTTCGTCACTAGTAGGTGGTCTATAAATGCACAAAATATAAAAACTGAGAGCGGAACAACACATCATTGAAAATTCAAACTCTCTCTCAACAATCATATCAGTAAATTTATCAAAGTTCGCAAAAATCTTAAGTTCCAGCATTTTCTTTTGTACCAGTATCAATGTACCTCCATGAATAGTATTTAATCGACAATAGCTTGATAGCAGGACATAGTTGTTTGAAAATATTGGTTCATCTTTTTTAAGCCAATGTTCTGTAAGAAGAATGAAGTCTGGATATTGAATATTATCTAGGAAAAGGTTTAGGTCATCAATTTTATTTCGTACACATTGTATATTCAATAACATCAAAGAGAACATTGTACCATGGAATGTTATTCCAAAAAATCATTCGCATCAACTCCCGGTTCCGCGTCTGTAACAGTTAACACTTCCTCTACCTCGCTGCCTACGCTGTCACGATTATCACGCTGGCAACCAACCAGAGGAACCGTTCTAAGAACAATATGTGATTTTAATAAATAAAAACGAATGCAAGAAATGAACAATTTACATAAAGACAAATATTTAAACCTATAACCGCGTTCAGCACGATAATTTTGTACTATTTGAACAGATAGTTAGTCAACTAGATTAAATGTCTGTGTGCAAGCTAGCCAGATTTATTTTTTTTAGGCCATAATCATACAGGGTTTTAAAAATTTAAGCATTAAGTTGTAAAGCTTAGTCCACCCCTGGCAAACTAAAAAAGCTAAATTTTTTATTTTTTCATGTTCTATCTGAATCCGACAGATTTTCCACATGTCCCGGACACCCTGTATGTTACTCTTCCAATGTTTCTATTCTATGTTATTTGAAATTTCTTCAAATGGTATTGTTGGACCAGCAGATGCAGAAAATATTACATTTTAATAATAGAGTTTTATCATTTATATTATATATTTACTTATAAATTGCGTATTGTAGTAGCCGTTTAACCGAAGACTATTACCTAGTAAGCGAGCTAGCACCTGTTCAGGAGCGATGTGGTATATTTTATGATTTACGATACTTTGAGTTAGGCGAAATATACCCGACCAAGTTTTTTTGAAAAAAAAAATTCTGCAAAGACCATAAATTGTTTTAGGAAAATTATTTATGAAACACAACATTGCAAGTAAATGACCGCCTAAACAAGCCAGACAATGACCAACCCTACTTTGCATGCATCTAGCATAACTTTTCGCAATATTTCAACTATAATTTACGCAATTTCTTCACAAATATTTGTCTTCTAACGTCTGTCTTAGACTTTACTTTTCAAGTATCCCCACAAAAAAAAATCTGGTGGCATCAAATCAGGAGAATGACGCGGCCCCTTAATATCTCCATTATCTTAGAGGAGCCTGGCAGGGAAAATGTCTCTAGTGTGACATGTGGCGCCATCCTGCTGGAACTAGTTATCTATGTCAAATTCTTCTAAGTGTGCTTGCAGAAATTCACAAATCATTGTTCGATTCCTTTCTTTGCGCAACATACAACGACTCTGTGATCACACTGCACGTTCTCTTGAATAAGACGAAAGTTTTTTGTTCCGATGATTTTGCTTGTGAACACGACCAGAAAGGCAAAAATTTGCTTCGTCGCTCATTATCCAATTTTCAAAAAAGTGGGTTCTGCTTCCACTCAGTTTGTAACGATTTATGCGTATTGAAAACGCCTTTGAATATCAATTGGCCGTAATTTGAACACAGTTTGAATTTTATATGGATACCTATGCACAAGTCTAAGTGCATAATTATTCTTAAAGTCCGCTCAGTCAACCTTAATTGTGCCGCACGTCTTCTTGTGGAAGTTTTTGGTTCTTCGTGAACATCAGCCCGAACAAACTTAATATTTTCAATTGAAGGACCAGAACGAAGTCTTCCAGTATGCATTATACATCAATTACAGTGCCATTTTGTGAAAATGCGTTTGTTAAACGTGGAATTATTTCTTCGTGTCGAGCTCTTCGACCGGTTTATGCTCTCCTAAAAACACGTTAAATTGAAAAGTTTTGGTTAGTAATATACAGGGTGCATCAGCAAAATGGAATAAATTCGATAATAAATGCATGAGGGCATGTCCGAAAAAAAGCTCGGACACGTCGATTGGTATTTCTAGGTGAGCGTTTTTTTCAATAAAGACTTTTTATACAGGGTGTGTCATGTAACAGTGGCCAATACTAACTTTCGTATTTTAAATGCAACACCCTGTAGATTATTAAATTTTTGGATTTTTCAGAAAATTCTAGACATATTTTAGGTACAATATCCTATACCTTATGACAATGGCAATCTGTTGTCTTGGACAACAGGTTGTCACTATCTGCTGACGGTAGCTCTTTATGTGGAGGCACTAGGTCGTGGTCCAATACTTACACCTTCCCTTCGTCATTGGTTGTCTTGGGCGCCACCTGGTTTGATCGATGTCCAAACCAGGAAAAATATACCTACCGAATATCAGTTCTATTGGAAAATCTATACAATAAATAAAACTAAAGCTTTCCCACACAAATAATAAAGTTTTTATTAAATAAAAAAGGGGTTTAGGTTTATTGTTATGATGTTAAATTGTTTAAAATTTAGATAAGTTTGAATTATAAAATGAAATGAATGAAAAAACAGCCTTTCTGGACGTAAGGATTTAAGTCAAAATTATGTATAACCTCGAGGAAGATTCTAGAACCTTTAAATATTTCGATGGTGTATGGTTACAAAAGAGGTACCTTTGTCAAGATGGCTTTACATAAAAAATCAGTGATAAACCAGCAGTTTATTTAAGTGTAGTGACGTACTAATTAAATTAAAAAGGCAAAATGCATTAAATTGAGGTTTGCTTTATACAAGCCTTTTAATCCCTCGCTTCTGCTGGGGCAGCTATACTGGACATGGACCATGTGGCTCCTGAAAGCTGCTCATGGTCGGCCAGGTGAAATCTAGTCCATACACAGCTCGTAACCAATTCAATTTGTTTTTACGTGGGCCAACCGGAACCTGGTAGCTCAAGGGCTATTTATGTGGATTATAAAATCTCATGTGGTGTTCCTAACCTATTCAAAGGTAAAACGGCATATTAGCCGAAACTAACCAAACACACAACCCCTAAAAAAGACTAGAAAGGAAAATTAACCCACTGAATACCCACAAAACGATAACTGAGAACAAAAGAAAAGAAAATAGCTTACCTCTAAAAGGGGGGTGAGACCTCGTGGTCATTTTTAAAAAAAAAGGCTCAACGGCGACCTTCTTCTCTGGAGGTATTTTCAGAAAGCCAAAATGGAGGCCGCAAGATCTCCAAGTAAGACAGACCCCCTCCTCTAGCAAAATCGGCTGACTCAAGGCTGCCAGCTGGACATAAACCCCGACAAGGAAAATAAGAAGAAGAAGAGAACAAAGTGACAACATAAAGGATCCAAACGATCAGAAATCAGAACGAACAAGGGTCTGGGCCTTTACCAGAACCTAAATTACATAAGGAAATGAAGAAAGTAATTCCAAACAACCCCGTCTAAACATAAAATCGCCAAAAGTAGAAATGGACGGTCTGCGACTTGACCGAGACGCGAAACGGAATTACATGGTTCACCTATGTGCGGCGCCTGATGCCATCAGCCACAGAAAACAGAAGTAGTGCGTTCGCCCCATATTTTGGCTAGCGTTATACAACTAAAGATGATACCCCACAAAATGAAAAGTGGCAATTTTAAAATTGCTAAAATTGCTTCAAGTGTTTCGGAAATATTAAGTGTTTTCAGATTTATTGCAAAAATTAACAACACACTAAAAAACTAATAAGTAATACTGTTTATATCTTGATAATGTAAAAAACAAAAAAAAAACATTAATGTAGGAGATGTTGAAAATGCTCGCCGCGAATGTCCTGGCAACATCCTAATTTTAAATAGAAATTGCCTCTAACGTTACTGAACATCTCAGGCGTGACCGATCTAATCGCAAGCGTTATTCGTCTTCTTAAGTCAGCTAAGTCGAGGGGTTTAGTTTTGTGTACAATATTTTTGACATAACCCCATAAGAAGAAGTCTAATATCAGGGGATCGTGCTGGCCATTACATCGATCCACGCCTCCCTATCCACCGATTTGGAAATACTCGGTTGAGGTACTGCCGGACATTGATTTGGTAATGGGGCGCTGCTCCATCTTGCTAAAACCATATCATATTCGCTGGAAGTTGTGGGTTTGCTGGGTCAGGATATAAGTTTGTCAAAGTTGGCAAGACATTATTTTGGAGCAGTGCTAAATAATTATCGCCATTTAAATTACCATTAATGAAAAAGGGACCTATGATATGATCTCCAACAATTCCTGCCCGGAGATTGCGTATGTTCTTCTCTCATCCAGTGAGGATTTTCCCTAGACCAGTAGTGGCAATTCTGACAATTAGCATGACCGTGAAGTGTAAAGGTGCACTCATCAGAAAACAAAACATGTTCTAATTGGATCACATTGTTATCTAACATTGCCATAATTTGTTCACAAAAATACGTTCTCCTATCAAAATCGTCTTCCATGAGCTCATGAGTAGGTATCATTTTACAGGGATACATTTTATTTTCTTGTAATGTTCGAATAATCGATGAATGGCAAACATGGCAGATTTGGAAATTTTTCATGAAATAAGCGAGCAACTTCCATTTGTGTCCGTGTTTTATCTCCATAACTAATCATCTGTAGAATTATTATTTTGTGCATTTCTGTTAAATAAACCATTTTTCTGATATGCAGTTAACGAAATTCAAACGAGTATAACACTGACAACTACTGTCATGCAGGCAGACAACAATTTGCTAAGGTCAGGCGTTTTAAACAAAAGTAAACGAAACTATTTATATCTTTTTTTTATTTCATATCAGTGAAAACATTTTAACATCAATTTTCAACATCTCCTACATTAATGTTTTTTCTGTTTTTTACATTATCAAGAAGTAAACAGTATTACTTATTAGTTTTTTAGTATGTTGTTAATTTTTGCAATAAATCTGAAAGCACTTAATATTTCCGAAACAGTTGAAGATAGTTATAGGATATTGTACATGAAATATCTCTAAAGTTTTCTAAAGAATTCAAAAATTGAATAATATACAGGGTATTATATTTAAAATAAGAAAGTTAGTATTGGCCACTGTTACATGACACACCTTGTATAAAAAGTTTTTATTGAGAAGAATGCGCAACTAGAAACACCAATTGACGTGTCCGAGCGTTTTTTTGGACACGCCCCCATGTATCTGTTATCGAATTTATTGCATTTGGCTGATACACACTGTATGTATACAATTATTAAAAAATTTCTGCACGTTCTTGAAGCGAATAACACTCCATAAAAAAATTATGTGTCTTTCTACTTAGATATAAAACTTAACTATCGACAGTTGTCAAGGAAATAACAAAATTATAACAATATTCCATGGCTGGTTCCATTTTGCCGCACCCTATAATATATCATGAATTTGACGCCGACAATAATATTATTATTATCAAACGGCTAACGGTAATTTCATACGATCAGGAGATAAAGTTGTGTTTTGCGCCCGGAGAAGGGGTCATAAAGTGTGTTTTAAAGGTCAATCATGCTAAAATATTTTATTTCAATTTTTAATTTTGTCAAATTCTCAACAATGTTTCGACTTCTCGACTGATTAAGAAAACACTCGCGGAAACTTAAGCAAAGCGCAATTAAGATGTTATCATGGCGGCCACGATGCGGCTAGCTGTCAACAATTAACGTAATTTATTATGAGGCAACAATGGTAATGTTGTCATATTGTGATTGGGTGGTCCGAAAAGGTCCCGCGCTAGTCATCGTCATTAGTTACTTATTGAAAAGTACCGTCGGAGCAATCAGAGAACCCGATACATGAACGTGATGGCTTTGCGGTACGCGACGTGCCTTATTGGAACTGGAATGTCAAATATTCGATTTTCTGCTCTCATCATTTATAATGTTCGGAACAAGCCGGACAAAAAGATCATATTTTGTGGTTGGGACGATTATTTGAGATGGTTATAATTATATTATTAAATATTGGTTCAGCAATACCTACAGGGTGTCCAGTTTTCGTGTGTTTTCGTGTGTTTTCATGTACCAACTCCCTTACTATAAAAGATTCAAAGATGAGATTTACTCTCAGTGTCTGACATACAGGGCGATCTTGAAAATTTGTTATTTTTGTATTTATTTATTTATTTCAATACACTGTTTTACAGTTTCCCAGTTACAAAACAGGTACAAAACAATTTAATATTATAAACTTAATAACTAATGTATTTAATCTGAATTCTTACATTGCACAATATACATGTCAATAAAGTTAATAATAGGTAATATAGAAATAACAATCAACAAAAATAGAAAAATGGCGGCAGAAGGCCTACACAGGGTGGCTGTAAAAATGATTCTTGATCGTGCCCGGGCTGCAGTTGAAAATATCATATGCTATGATGTTTTTATTGAAGAAGCTACAGATTCTATTGAGAGGCGCATATTTAAATACATTTGTTCGTAAGTTAGGTAGGTAAAATGTGTCAGCATACCGCGAATTCAGTGATGGAATTCTAATGTTTAGTCTGTGTAGTAGCTCTTCACAGATTAGTCGATTATTAATTAACTTGTATAAAAACAACTGGCCGAAACATCTTCCAATTTAGATACAACAAAAGAGAAAAGTAAAGTTTTTAACGGAACATCACTCTGAAACTCCCTTGTGGCCCTCAAGACAAAACCAAGTAATTTATACGAGGCAGACGCAGTGTCTTCGATATGAGGAACAAAGGATAGTCCCTTATCAAAAGTTACTCCTAGATCTATGAACACCTCAGGTCGTTACAGATTGACGCCATTTATGTTATAATTAAAATGAATGATCGTATTTTTATTAGTGTAGGTCATAATATTACATTTCGAAACGTTTAAGTTCAATCTATTCTTTACACACCAATCATGCAAAATATCCAAGTTATGTTGCAGATCCAAGCAAATTACCTACTAGAAATTGTTGAAAATAATTTCAGGTCATCAGCATAGAGCAAGCAGCGGACTGAGAGATCAGCAACAATATCATTAATAAACAACGTAAATAGCAACGGACCAAGGATGGAACCCTGGGGAACTCCAGATGTGGCAAAATACTCCGTCGATCTGACCCCGCCATAAGCCAGGAACTGACTTCTATTCTTTAAATAGGAATCAAAGAATAACATCAACTGATCGGAGAATCCGAAGTACCTCAATTTCTGCAGTAAAATGGCGTGGTCAAAGGCCTTAGAAAAGTCCGTATAAATCACGCTGATCAATACCTTCAGTCAAACATTGGGTAATGCACACTAGGTTTGTAATGGTTGAACGACCCTTGACAAATCCAAGTTGCTCCGGAATAATAACGTTCTTAACCCTAGAGAAAATTATATTATGTAATAAAATTTCAAAAACCTTGGAGAAGTTACAAATTATTGATATCGGTCTATAATTAGATATATCCAATCTGTCACCCTTCTTAAAAACAGGGCACACCTTAGAAGATTTCCAAATATTTGGTATCATGCCGACTTCGAGACATTTAATAAACAATACGTACAGAGGATGGGCAAAGCCACCAGCACAGTCTCTGACAATAAACGCTGGAATGCTGTCTGGTCCTGTATTTAATTTAGGTTTAATCTGCTTAATTGCATTAAAGACATCCTCCCGACTGAAACTGGCAATATTTATATTCAAACTTGACAACTGGTCAGAGTTTGCGGTTGAATTAGACGCTGTTAGATAAGAACCGCTAAAAAAATCGGCACAAGCGTTGACAATATCATCAGCACTGGAAAAAGTAGTGTCATCAAGATGCATATTGCGAGCAATAGAATTTGATCCTCTTTTGGAGCTTATAAAAGACCAAAATTTATTAGGGTCGACACAGCTTTTGATCTGTCACATGTAATGCCTAAAACAGTTATTTATTTCAGCCTTTACTTCGCGCCTTAATGCAGAAAAGTTGTCATAATCAGATCTGTTTTCAGTACGCTTATATTTCCGCCAATGTATGGCTTTAAGTCTTATATTACACTTGATGTTAGCAGTGAACAAGGGCGGGTAACTGCGACGATTGAATAATCCAAACCTTTTTAATGCTCCCCTGTATCTCGATTATTTAACAACGTATCAATAAGGTAAAAAGGGGTTGTTATAGAGTATGTAGAATTCAATGGTGTAGTTAGTTTTTTTTCTAAACAGTTTTGTTCTTGAGTTATGACCCAAACTTGTGTTTTTTGAATGGGATTATATTATTTGTTTGCCTTATCCCTAAATTTAAGAGCTTTTCAAAAATATATATAATAGCCCATATTTATTTCTTTTAAAAGGGAATAATTTTAACATTTCTTGTAAAATTAATCATTTTTCGTATAGAAGGTTATGCCATGGTCAATCACGGATAGCCATGACAGAAAATCAAAGTGTGTCAATGTGCCATTACTGATTGTTGTCAAATATTACTGGAATTTCTTTCATTTTGTAAGTTTACTTTTATTTCTATGAAACAATGCACCCTCGGAGCTGGATTTTGATAGGTAAGTTTTAAAATCATTTATTAGATACCATTAAAATTCATAATAAAAAAGAAGTTTTAAGCATTATTGTTGTATTATTAGCTTTTTAGATAGATATCCAGAAAGACAACAACCTGATAAAAGAATATTTCAAAAAATCCAAGCCAATCTCATTGAAGACGGATCCTCTAAAAAACCAAGGCATAATATTTGCAACAAGGAAAACAGGGAAGAAGAAGAAATAAATGTTTTCGCCTCAGTCATGGTACAACCACTCATAAACGCAAATTTTGAAAGAAGAGTGTATGGTCCGACGAGGCTTATTATCTTCAACGGAAACAATTTAGGTACTGGTCCCAAGAGGGAACATCAAGGTCGGTTTGGATTTAGCGTGTCATGCTTTATTTTTGGCATTGAAATTAAGTATTTTATCTATGAAGGAACTTTAACCGGAAATAGACACCTAGATATAATACGAGGTGCACTAATGGAGATATTAGAGGATGTTTCTTCGGCCGATTTAAGTAATATTTATTACCAGCAAGATGACGCTCCGAGTCAAAATTCTCATGTAGTGAGAGAATATTTAGAAACTACATTTCCCGGTAGGTAAATGGATTGGTACCAATGGACCTGTCAGGTGGCCTCCAAGATCACCTGATCTTTCTGTGTTGGATATTTCTTTATTTATATAGAAAATCAGTTATATAATAGACAATACCACAATATTGATCAATATCAAACCTTTTTAGGCTTTTGCAGGGAAGGCCAATTACTTTATTAAATACATTGCGAAGAATAGAAACGGTGTGTCGAAAATGTTTAGAATACAATGGAGCCCAATTCGAGCAATTCTTGTAATTTATTAAAATAATATATTTGTTTTATTTTTGGCTTAAAGTTATGTAATAATATAAAGTCGTACAATACAAATAATGTTGTTAATTTTGGTTTTTATTTGTGGACATAGCATATATGAAAAATGATTAATTTTACATGTTAAAACTAGCAAGAGACTATATCTTTCAGGTATTACCGACTTAAAGAATGTATTATCAGGAAAACCGTAAAAAAAGCAAGCGATTTATTTGCGAAAATTTTTTAAAAACCTTAATTTATTAATTTAAAACGGTAAATTAAAAGTAATTACGTTTTATGGCGACGACTAATTATTGCCTTCAAGGCCTAACATCATTGGTATAAATTCTCAAAGGATTTCGTTGCCATTTCCTAAACTGCAGGCTATATTTCTTAATGGTATAGGGGCCACCGTATATAAGTACCTACAGGTTAGTCCGACATTAACAGAGTTGTCTGCCGGCTGGATATCACTTACCGCCACCCAACAGGGGAGCTGTGGGTCGCCTCCACTCCACACGGACCTCTAATAAGACGTATATTTATATTATGTTGATGAATTGCTGCCTACTAAATCATATGGGCTATAGCGAAGGAAGGTTTAAAAATGACGTAGCATTTTATATAGATAAACATTGGAAAAAAATATCTGCTTTTTCGATGTGTTGTCGGTCCGCAATCAATTAATTCAACAATAATTTATAAATCAATATCGTACTGTATACTTTTGCACAATCAATATTTTTCTGGCAATAATTATTACTATCACTGTTAACAGAAACAGTAAGTTAATTTTACTAAACGATTAGTATATTTTCTAGCAACCAAATGAGCCATATCTATACAGTGTACAGGGTGTCCGGTAAGTATATGGCATACTCTGGAAAGCGTAAAATGTCCCTTAACGGAGATGCACAGCCCCAATTAATAATCGTAGTAAGTCGACCCAAATGTAAGCTGCTTACTTTCTCCAGATTATTGAAGAATGGTTCGCCCAAGGCATTAAACGTTCATCTTGCAAGGCCAGGGCATTCACACAAGAAATGTTATATAATTTCCTCCTCTTCTTCGTCTCTGCAACTTCTGCAGAAGTCGTCAGCTGGTATTTGCATACGCTCGGCATGTCTACCGAAGACACAGTATCCGGTAACTTGGGTCCTTCCGACTGTGTTGTAATGACGCTGCGGTTTTCCTGTTATTAAGTAGGGGCCACATTTGCTTGGAGATCCTACAGGCTGTTAGCTCTGTCCATCGGCTTATTGCAAGTTGTTTGGCTATGCGATCTATCTCCTTTTTGACCAACCTCAGTGGTTTAGCCACGGTATTCTCTGCTAGATCGGCGAACATGAACTAACCCGCACCCTCCTTGGCGAGCCAATCAGCAGACTCATTGCCATATATGTTGTGATAACCAGGAACCCAACACATAGTGACTCGATGCTGGGTACCAAGTATGCGGAGATAGCTATTGACGCAGCTGCTCTCAGGTCGGGACGTTCCTGCAGGATTTTTCCTGCTTTATCTACTGCCATAACTTCTGCTTGGAAAATGCTGCAGTAGTCCGGAAGTCTAAATGACCTCTGTATTTTCATGCTCTCAGAGAAGGTACCAGCTCACTTCGACGTCCATTTTTGAACCGTCTGTGGAAATCGAATGATCCGTCTTCATTGTTAACTGATTATCCTCCCACTTTTCCTAGTCGGAATGAGCACAGAGAACCCCTCTCCGAAGTCTGTTAGTGGGACGATGTAATCAGTCGATTGGACTGGATATGTCCTTAGTATACTGCTGTGCCCATAGTTGGTCTCGTTCCAGCATTTCGACTCTTTTAGTCATAGAGCACTTTTTGCAGCCATACTAAAGCCGCCGTCGGTGTGGAGTGAAGAGCACCAGTTACTCCTAAACAACCTGTTGTTGTATCTTCGTTAGTTTCTTTGTGTGTGCTGCTTTTCCAAAGCAGTCCACCAGACCAGGACCCCGTAGCTTAGTATAGGTCTTACAGTAGCACTATATGGGGGTATAGTCCCCACTTTTTACCGATGGCCTTCTTGCAGGCATAGAACGCAACTGACGCCTTTTTGATTCGTTCTTGTGAGTTTTAATAATAATTGAATTTTTTTCTTGTGAGCTGACAACTAGTTTTTATTTATTTTTTTAGAGTTTAGTCAAAATCGATCCACTTAAAGACATAGAAGAAGCTGCTAACAGAGCTACCTTGGATTTACTGCCACGAAAATCAAGAATTCAATATGAGATTGCTCATAATAAATTTATAAACTGGTGTGAAAACAAAGGCGTTTCTGGAAAGTATTCCGAAAACATATTCCTGGCCTATTTTGAGGAAAAGGCAAAGGTATGGAAGTCATCTTCTCTTTGGTCCCATTATTCAATGATCAAAGCTATGCTACGTGTAAATAACGACGTAGATATCAACAAACATTTTAAATTGATTGCTTCTTGAAGCGTCAAGGAGAGGGTTAATAGGCGAAAAAATTAAACATTTTTACTAGAGGCCAAATTGAACAGTTTCTGAAGTGCGCACCGAATGATGAGTACCTTCTGATGAAAGTAGCTACGATTGTAGGAGTATTTGGTGCCTGCCGCAGGAAGGAGCTTTGTCAGTTGACTCTTGACAACGTGGAAGATATGGAGATTTCATTAGTTATTAAAATATCAGATACCAAAACCAAGGTCTCACGAAGTTTCACTATCGTTGAAAAATTTTATTTGGATTTTTATCGAAAATATACTGATCTTCGTCCAGCAGATGTCGTACATCGGCGGCTCTTCTTAAAATATGTAATTAATACGTTCGGAAAATTTTCTGCTGCTATAACAAGATTTCTGCAACTTCCAAATTCAACACTCTATACGGGGCGGGGCATTGCTTTTGCCGTTCCTCTGCGAGCTTACTTGCCGTTGCTGGAGCAAATTTGACGACAATTACGCGGCATGGGGGATGGAAATCCTCAACCGTTGCGGAAGGGTACACCGTTGATTCCTTGGAAAATAAAAATTTTATTGCTCGAAAATTGCTTACAGTACAAACGACATCAGCCGATGATGCTTCAACATCAACTGGACATGCTGATGTTTCTGTTCAATCCTCCTCAACCGCGAACAACAGCAAAACTGAGGAAGGAAATCATTTTTCAAATTTTTCAAATTGTACTATTAATATAAGTGTAAATAAATAATATAGCAATGTTTTTTGACGTTTTTTTGAAAAAAAATGAGATTTTTCTACCACACCACTAGTGCCTTAAAGTAACATTTTTAAGGCTAGTAGACAGTGTTAAAAGTTTCAATTTTAACACGTTTGTAGAAAAAAGTTATTATTTTTTTCGTTCTAAATACTTGCGTTTATTAAATTATTATATTCATTATATTTTCTTGAATTGTCTAAAACATGTTGACACTATTAACAAATAAAACGTCTAGTAACATTAGACATTATCATAATTATTACTGGTGGTTTCATTGGGGTATGTACTATGTACCAGAGCCGTATTTAATTTTTAAAAATTTTACGAAGAATTTTTCTAAATAACTTTTAATAGGCTTATAAAAAAATAATAAAATTTGGTGAGCGAGTCCATCATACAGGGACCTTCAAAAGAGTGTGAGGCCCGATATTTGAGGGTAGAAAAATTAACATTAAATTTCCTATGACCAATCTGGACCCGGTTTCAATCTGAAAATTTAGGGAAAATAAGCAGGAATATACTCCACAGGACTTGCTGCTTAGCCTACACGTTCTGTTCCCAATTCAATTCTATAATGGTTCATTTTGCTTTACACCTCCAAAGCTTATAAAAGTGATGTCATGTAATTCCGAGTATCGAATATTTTGCGGCTTGCTCTTAGGTAGCTCCTATGGGGAGATTAATGCCAAAAGTGGTAAAAAAGCAGAGTCCACGGTATGCACCAGATTCATGAACGCACGGACGGACGTAGGCTCAAAAATGGCAAATTACTTTTGAGCAGAGTTCAGCAAATAAATAATATGCAGGTTGCAATTCTTGTTATCTATACAGGGTATTCTAAAAGGTATGATCAATAATGAAAGATCGATTAAAAAGAAATAGGGTTCGAAGGTCGTAACATTTTTAATTTATTTAACATAACCGACCTAGACGGTAGACCTTGAGGATGTTTTTTCCTGATGTTTTCAAAACTAGTGAAGATGCCATTTTGAAATTTACGTATTTTAGTAAGCTGTACACTCCGACCAGAACTATTATGGCTAAAATGTCAACAATCAAGCTGTTGGGGAACAGCCCTAAAAGTTGAAATGAGTTGTCCAAAGATGGACTGTTTAGTTTAGTTGCAACATAGTAGGCGTAACATGTCAAATTTACGATTCCGTTCATAACATAGTAGGTATAAGAAATGATGTATTTTGGAGCCGCGCCATCGAAGCAGCTGGAGACCACTGTCACGCTCCAATTTTGTTCGCTGTAAAATGCGCCCACGGGATTGGCGGAAGCTTGGCGTCGGCCACAAAAGATGAATGAGTCGTGTCATAGGGTATGCGTGCAGCGGTTCCAGCCGCTCCATTCGGCGCTAATTAAGAAATAAGAGTCACTGTTGAGTGAGCAAGAAAGCTAGCAACACGTCCCGTCAAAAAGGAATAGCCAAAGTTGGTTGTTGGCGGTCATTTTACTGTTTGTACCAAGTGGTAAATCTTTACGAATGTTAGTGTACTGTTGAGTGAGCAAGAAAGCTAACAACACGTCCCGTCAAAGAGGAATAACCAAAGTTGGTTGTTGGCGGTCATTTCACTGTTTGTACCAAGTGGTAAATCTTTACGAATGTTAGTGTACTGTTGAGTGAGCAAGAAAGCTAACAACACGTCCCGTCAAAGAGGAATAACCAAAGTTGGTTGTTGGCGGTCATTTTACTGTTTGTACCAAGTGGTAAATCTTTACGAATGTTAGTGTACTGTTGAGTGAGCAAGAAAGCTAGCAACACGTCCCGTCAAAAAGGAATAGCCAAAGTTGGTTGTTGGCAGTCATTTTACTGTTTGTACCAAGTGGTAAATCTTTACGAATGTTAGTGTACTGTTGAGTGAGCAAGAAAGCTAGCAACACGTCCCGTCAAAAAGGAATAGCCAAAGTTGGTTGTTGGCGGTCATTTTACTGTTTGTACCAAGTGGTAAATCTTTACGAATGTTAGTGTACTGTTGAGTGAGCAGAAAAGCTAGCAACACGTCCCGTCAAAAAGTAATAGCCAAAGTTGGTTGTTGGCGGTAAATCTGTAGAAATGTTAGTGTACTAATTTCTATGTAAAAAGTGGAAGTTTCACCCTAAGTACGGGTACTAAGTGTGCATAGCTCTGTGCAAAGAGTTATAATGTGTTAATTTCGCCAGAAGTTATAATGTGTTAAATTCGCCAGTATATTAAATAAAGTTATTTTGCTTTACCACGAGTTTAATTTCCAATCACAATAAAAACGACCAGTGAGTCACACGCCTGTGGAAATATACCACAAAATTGATTGAACGTAAGAGGAAATAAAGCCCTGCGTTTCAACACAATCGATTTAAAACCTACCTTGCATGCGAAAAAGAAACTATACCTAATTAATATCTTCGGTACTGTTGGCTTCTTGAGTTAGCCTTTTTTGGCTTTAACTTCTACTTGCTGCAGAGTTTTTTTTCTGAATACTTTCTGGAAGCTTTTGTGTTTGTTCTTTTTTCATTGCTGTTTTCTTTATTTATTCTTCTTTCTTTTGAAAGTCGTTGTTCTTTTCCAGTTTTTTATGTTGATTTTTTGATATTTTTCTTTTAATTCAGCATTCAGTGTGAGAGCCAGTTTTTTTGGCATGTGCTGTGGCTGTGATCTTATGTGTAAATTTGTAATTAGATTATTTGTTGATATGTCTGCTCGTCTTTGGTAGTTCGTAATTGTCTTTGTCATGTAGTGTTCAATAATTTCAATTTTCATTTCGTCATGTAGTATTCTAATTGGTACGTGTCTTTGTACGTTTAGTGCGATTCTAATTGTCCTATTTTGTAAGATTTGTAGTTTTTTTAGTCTTGTCTTGTTTACTGTACACCATCATGGTATTCTGTATGTTAGTACTCATCTGATAATTGTCCTGTATATTGTCTTTATGGTTTTGTTTGTGATTTTACTGTTCTTATAAATTAACGGGTACACTGCACCCAATTGTCTCTGTGCCTTTCCGACTCTTTCGTCAACGTTTTCGTTCCAGGTAAGTTTCTTATCGAAGACAAGGCCAAGATACTTTATCTTGTTTGACCATATAATTGATTTATTATTAACTCTAACCTTTGCTTCAGGTTGTCTTAGCCTTGCCTTCGAGAAAAATATTGCCTGCGTTTTCTCCTCATTGCGCCTTAGTCTCCAGGCTTCGGGCCATTTTTGCAGCACAAGTACATGCTGTTGCAAACTTACGACCACTTCCCAGGGCACTCCTGAGGTGGCAGTTATTGCAGAATCGTCCGCAAACAGATATAGTTATGTGGATTGCTGTGCGGAATGTCCGCTGTGTAAATATTATAAACAATCGCCGCTAGGAGCGACCCTTGTGGGATCCCTGATTTGATTTTTCTAATTTTTCAAATTGTATTTTTAGACGATACCGCAAAGGTCCTATCCTCAAGGTATGATATAACTAGTCTAATAAGGTAATCAGGCATGCTTGCCCTTATATTAATTTTAGTACTAGTCCGTCGTGCCAGGCTTTGTCAAAAGCTTTAAAAGCGTAAAAAAAAAACTGCTCCTGTTGACATGACTCTTTCGTCAACGTTTTCGTTCCAGGTAAGTTTCTTATCGAAGACAAGGCCAAGATACTTTATCTTGTTTGACCATATAATTGATTTATTATTAAGTCTAACCTTTGCTTCAGGTAGTCTTAGCCTTGCCTTCGAGAAAAATATTGCCTGCGTTTTCTCCTCATTGCGCCTTAGTCTCCAGGCTTCGGGCCATTTTTGCAGCACAAGTACATGCTGTTGCAAACTTACGACCACTCCCCAGGGCACTCCTGAGGTGGCAGTTATTGCAGAATCGTCCGCAAACAGATATAGTTATGTGGATTGCTGTGCGGAATGTCCGCTGTGTAAATATTATAAACAATCGCCGCTAGGAGCGACCCTTGTGGGATCCCTGATTTGATTTTTCTAATTTTTCAAATTGTATTTTTAGACGATACCGCAAAGGTTCTATCCTCAAGGTATGATATAATTAGTCTAATAAGGTAATCAGGCATGCTTGCCCTTATATTAATTTTAGTACTAGTCCGTCGTGCCAGGCTTTGTCAAAAGCTTCAGAAGCGTCAAAAAAAAACTGCTCCTGTTGACATGTGACGATTAAATCCTCTTAGGATGTTGAAGGCCAGTCATGTTGTCTGGCGCACCGTGCAATGAGCAGCTCGAAAACCGAGCTGTTCTGGTGGTAATACGTCGTTGTTTGATACAAAATCGGTAACCCCATTTGGTATCAATTTCTCAACATCCTTGCCTAAACACAATAGCAGACATTGGTCTGTAGCTGGCAGCCAACATCAGATCTTTCCCAGTTTTCGGAATTAATGCCACCTTGACCCTATTCCAAGTGTCTGGAGAGCAACCCCTTTCATGTATAGCTTGGGCTATGTTAACCAGATCCATTGCTGTTTCTCTGGCAAACTTTTGAGTGTCTTGTTCCTTATAACGTCGAAGCCGGGCGCCTTTTTTGCACTAATATCGTGAGTACGGAGAGAACTTCCTCAACGGATATAGGTAGGTACGTAGAAAATCCATTACGTTTCTAGGTGTGTTTTTATGAATTTCTATTATCCTGGAGACCTCGCGCATCTCTTTCAGGGTCCGCTGATGGAGCAAAGGTGAACTGTTTTATTTATTTATTTATTTGCTTATTTATTTATTACCACATACCACATTCTACAGAAAATTCCAATTATCGAATGGGAAATAACATAGTTTTAATATAATATCAATCGTGTAGAGGTTAAAAAGGGGAAAAGAAAAAAAGAAAACAATATACTTATTTATATAGGTGACTAAAAGAAAAATATGAATAAAATGTTTATACTGTTACAAAGTCATACGTTTAATAGAAGCCACTGTGCAGGTGTGTATATCTAATTGGTCCTGAATTTTATTATATTTGTCACACATTTGATGTAATGGGGAGAATTTCAAAGCATTTGTCCTTGGGATTGGTAAGGCAAAAGTTCGGTGATTTCGCGAGGTTGTTCTTGGTACCTGGAAGTGCAGAAGCTGCAAAATATTCTCAGCACTAATTCTTCCCGAGAGTATGTTATGCAGAAAGGTAATTTGTGACTTTGTCCTCCGTGATTCAAGACTTTCCATTGAAAATCTTGTTAGGAGACGATCATGTGGGCACCCTATTTCAGGGTAGAACCCATCAAGCTTAAAACTGATGTATTTTAAAAAGCGTCTTTGAATTTTTCAAGGCTGTCAATGTGCGTTTGATAGAAAGGACACCAAACAACCGAGGAGTACTCTAGTCGTGATCTAACAAAGCTATTAAACAGCAACTTAAATGTGTCGCAACTCGTGAAATCTCCAGCGTTTCTTATAATAAATCCCAACAGTTTAAAAGTCTCTCCAACAGTCTTAGAAATATGGTCGCGAAAAGAGAGTCTTGAATCTAGTACCACACCAAAATCGCACACAGAGTCACATCGCATCAACATTTCTCCATTTATACTATAGTCATATATGATCGACTATACCCTTCTAGTGAATGTAATAATACTGCATTTAGATACGTTTAATAATAGTTTATTTCTCTCACACCAATCATTCATCCGCTCAAAATTATCTTGCAATCTTCTGCAGTCCCTGTCGTCCTCAATTCTAAGATATAACTTAACATCATCAACATAGATCAAGCTATCGATATCTAGGATAGAGACAAGGTCATTAAGAAATATGATGAAAAGTAGGGGTCCCAGGTGAGACCCCTGGGGGACGCCTAACGTGGCATGCGTTTTATCAGAAGGTGGCCTTTTTTAATATTTGCTTTGATTAAATATTGCATTTTTTCTGTATCATTATTTAAAAAGATAATTTTATTTTTATTTTAAATGTTTTAATTAACTTAGAAATCCATAGGTATTTTTTTGATCATGCAATAACGTGGTTTTTATTCTTTCTCTCGGACACGAAGCAAGAAGGTACGAAAACAATTCAAGGAACAAAAAAGTTGTATTATTAATCGGTAAATCCGAAAAAAATATCAAAATTACAAAAGAGCCAGTGGTGTACATTTTTTTGTCAATAATACTCATTGAGATTGATTGATTTGTTTGAGAATATCTGATGTATGACATAAATTTACGTCCTCCCTTTGTCAGGGATCTCGTAAACTTAAAAATTGTATACAGTGTGGTCCACTAAGTGTGCAACAAATGGGAAACTTCTTTATTATTGGTTTCTCAGAAAATTTTATTCCTGATAAAAGTTGGTGCATGTCCGATAACCATTTCAGGTGTACTTAAAATGGCTTCAAGTCAAATAGGATACAGGGTAGGGCAAAAAATATGAAAATCGTTCAAGAGTAAAGTACCCTTATTTTAAAAAATAGGGCAAAAGGGCATGAAGAAAAGTTGTTTAAAATAAAAAGTTATACTCAGATTTAAAATCATAGTCTCCTATTTCAAATATAAAATTTTTTAAGATAATTCGATGTATTATTGGTATTTCTATTATTCAACTTAGGTCCATATTTAACTTAAGAAAAATAAATCAGATATGCCTAATTTTTTAAATATTTTTCAAATCAGTATTAATTTAATTGAATTTCTTTGTTTTTTAAGCAACCCCAGACTTTACCACTGTTGCAAGGATATATCTTTATATTTTAAAATATGATATTTACTCGAACATAATTACTTCATTATTAAAACGCCTATATCAAATATTTTTTATCTAACGCCCAAAAAACTATATTTTATTTTTTTATTGAAATATCAAAGAATAAGCCAGGTAACACAATATTGTACTGTGCTAAACACCCTTTGGCGCAGCTGGCCATGAAAATTCTAACTAAAACAAAAAGTTATTTGACAAGCTGTTTGTTCTTATGTCAAAGAAATATTGATATTGTAAGTTGAATTAAACTTTTTATTGTATTAAAATGCCCCCAGCGTTTCATCTTACATTAGTTAAAAAGGCAGAGTTAGTTTTAATATGTGGAGAAAATTACAAAGCTATGCGTGAGGCTGCAGGTATTTTTAATGAACGCCATCCAGACAAAATAATTCACTACTCAACCGTAAGTAGGATTTTAAGTTTTTTTAAACAGACGGAATCATTGGATTATAATTACAAAAAAGAACGTGTAAAAACCATGTGCACCGAAGATAGGCAGCTTGATGTACTTCAGGCAGTAATCGAAGATCCTACAAGATCCACCCAAGAAGTTTTTGAATACACAGGAGTGAAAAAAACATCTGTAAAGCGCATACTTAAAAAGAACAAGTATCGTGCCTACAGGCCTAAATTTGTATGTACATTTCAAGAAAGAGACTATGATTTGCGTTTTGATTTTTGCATATGGATTCAAGGAGAAATAGAAGAGAGGAGAGATTTTCATCGACACATACTTTTTTCAGACGAATCCACTTTTACTACAAACGGTGTTGTCTCGTCGCAAAATTGTAGGTGGTGGTCAGAAGAAAATCCTAATTTTGTAATTGACAATAGAAATCAGTATTACAAAAAAACAAATGTTTGGTGTGGGATACTAAATGGCAAGTTAATTGGTCCATTCTTCTTTAGAGTTAATTTGACTGGCAATAGATATTTAAATTTTCTTCAGAATGTATTGGGAAACTTTATAGATAACTTACCGTTAGAAGAACGACACAAGCTATGGTTTCAATATGATGGGTGCCCTGCACATTGTGCTAGGGCACTTAAGCATTGGTTAAATGAGGTATTTGGAAACAAATGGCTAGGACGAAATACCGATCCACGGTGGCCGCCTCGTTCGCCTGATCTTACACCCCTAGATGTCTTCTTATGGGGACACTTGAAACAAAAAGTGTATAAAGACCGACCTTTCAACAGCTTTATTTGACAGTCATCTTTTACCTTGACTGGTGCCCGCAAATACGGGACCATAAAAAGGAGAAATAGTTAAAAAGAAATCGGCGATAACCCATAAACGGGCTCATCAAAAATATCTAAAGTTATTCTTTTGAATGTGGGTTTTAGTGCTCTTTAATAAACCTAAATAGAATTTTTCTCTAAAATAATAAGGGAAGCCAATAATTGACCCCATTTAAAATTACATGGAATTTCCTGTGTCCCGCTCGACGATGCAACACCCGGTATATCCTTGCAACAGTGGTAAAGTCTGGGGTTGCTTAAAAAACAAAGAAATTCAATTAAATTAATACTGATTTGAAAATATTTAAAAAAATAGGCATATCTGATTTATTTTGCTTAAGTTAAATATGGACCTAAGTTGAATAATAGAAATACCAATAATACGGGGGTTACATCGAATTATCTTAAAATATTTTATATTTGAGATAGGAGACTATGATTTTAAATCTGAGTATAACTTTTTATTTTAAACAACTTTTCTTCACGCTCTTTTGCCCTATTTTTAAAAATAAGGGTACTTTACTCTTGAACGATTTTCATATTTTTTGCCCTACCCTGTATTCTATTTGACTTGAAGCCATTTTAAGTACACCTGAAATGGTTATCGGACATGCACCAACTTTTATCAAAAATAAAATTTTCTGAGAAACCAATAATAAAGAAGTTTCCCATTTGTTGCACACTTAGTGGACCACACTGTATAAAATATGTAAAATATAATTTACCCAAATTTTTATATTTTTCATGATCTCATTTATTAAATATCAATTACTAAATTCCTTCTACATAAATATTCCTTTTTAAAAAAAATTAAATTTACTTCTTTGGTCAGTTTTGACTTTTTTTACCTTAGCTACATACAGTAATTTAGGCATGCAAGATAATTTTTTGATCGATTTTTATCTCGAAAACGACACCCTAAATCGTGTTTAACTTACACTACCTTTTTTTTGCAAGGCACGATGAAGTTTTCCAATTTGACATAAAAAAGGATAAAAATTAATCCAAAAAAGTTAGGTATATTTTAACTCGGCCCTCCACTATTTCTGACGCTGTTTGTAAATTGTCGTCATTTTACCAACAATAGTTTCATTCTGCCTTTAAAGTTTACTCGAAAAACCTAAATTTCAAGTTTGTATCTTTATTGATTTCGAAAATATTAAGAAAAGCATCTCCTCTTTGCGAGGATTTAGATCTGAATTTGATGGACATACGACACAATGTTATATGACTTACTGGCCCTATTTTGACCCAATCTACTCGATCCCTAATAACCATTGACCATACCTTTTAGGGCACTCTAATATACACATATTGTTATTGTAAGTGCCGGTACTTTTGACTCTGATTAACTCATTTAATAGACGATTAAACCTTGATTTATAAACACAAAAAGTTCACGAAGCTGAGGTTCAGTTGGCGTTGGAAATAAGAATTCAATTTAAACCAAAGTGAACACTCAGTTCAATTTATAAACTCAGTTCGTGCAAAGTTCCTAAGTTTCGAAAAGTTCCCGTGTAGTTCGATCGACCAATTTTAATGTTCGGAGTTCGAAAAGTTCGTTCCGACCAGTGAAAACGCAATTTTAAGGTCATGTAGTTCGTTGTTTACGTCGGCCATTCTGCCCTTTCTATTTGTATTTTCTTTTTGTTGTAAGGTTAGTTTGCGTTTTGTGCCGGAAAATTGAAAAAGAAAAAATTGATAGTATGGAGAGTGATGACACTAATTTGTTGTTACTCGACTTTATTTAAAATTATGAAATATTTTAATTCATTCTGTTGGACACAAACTTCAACGAATCAAACAACAACTTTTCGAACTTCGCTACTGACTATAAATACCATAGGTACTGTGAACTGTTGAATATTGAACCTCACCAACTTGAACATAACTTCAACCTCGCCAACTTTTCGAGTTTATAAATCCAGCCTAAAACAATCAGTGTTTTGAATGTACATTGTACAAGGTCTTCCAACGAGGACTGAACAGGGGCTCATTTTTGAGCTTCCTTGTATTTAAAGAAAAATCCAAAATAGCCAATCGATGTACTTTTTCCTGCAGAAATCAAAAATGAAACCAAAAATTTATTTGAACCAGAAACAAAAGAGTTACGCTATGGATAAGGTGTTTTTTAAATGGAACATAGCTTTTTTTATATGATTTTTGGAACGAGTGATTTTTTTTTTGTCCGTTCTGATTAAAATATTTAATATTGTGACAGCTATTTTTATTAAATCTTAATGTTTTATCCAGTATAATTTAACTTTAACCTGTTTGAAACATACACTAGGTAATAAAGGTATAATCACCTTTGAATCCTTCAAAGTCAAAATATTTGACAAATTTACTATAATATTGCCGAAATGAAATATTCATTAGATAAGAGATTACAGATTGTTATCCTGTTCTACAAATGCCAAGAAAATGCAAGAGAAGCAAGGAGAAGATTTATTGCAAATTTTCACAGAAATATATTCGTCAATACTATTCTAAGGATAAAGAACCTATTTGAGGAAAATAAAACATTACATGACAGAAAAAGAAATCCAGAAAGGAATAGAAATCGAGACCGTGCCATTGTGAATTATTTTCGACTGAATCCAACCAAATCAATTTCGGACGCAGTTCGGGACGTTCAATACGGCGGCGGTGTAAGACGCAGAAGAGTTACCCAAGGAACAGTTCACAGGACTTTAAGAAATCATAAATTTAAGTCTTATCATATCCTTCCACTTCAACATCTAACACCGGCACAAAAAGAACTTCGCTTCCAATTTGTTTCCCAAATTGTGATTCGGAAAGAAAACGAAGACCCTAATTTATTCAGAAATATCTTATGGACTGACGAAGCCACATTCACAACATCGGGGGTTTTCAATAGACATAATAATCATCACTGGGCCGTTGGAAATCCAAGAAAATTTCAGACAATTAAATTTCAAGGAAGGACTTCAATCCATGTTTGGTGTGGCATAAAAACTAATAGAATTTTGGGACCAATATTTTTTAACGGGACTTTAAATGGACAAAGATACTACGAGTTCTTAGAAAACGAAATTGAGAACTTTTTGGAAGATTTACCATTGGAAGAATATCAAAATTTAATTTGGCAACATGGTGGGGCCCCTCCGCATGCCGTGCGTGAGGTTACTCAATATTTAAACGGACGCCATGAAGAATGGATTGGTAGAAATGGAACCTATGCTTGGCCACCCAATAGTCCCGATTTGTCAATATTAGACACATTTCTTTGGGGCCATTTAAAGAACGTGGTATACAAGCAGCGAAACCACGATATTGAAGAGATCATGCAGAAAATTGTGAATGAAATAAATCGCCCTAACCAGGAAAATCACAGTATAACAGCAAGTTTGGAAAGGCTACAAAGAGGTTATCGCACATGTTTCGAGAACAACGGAGGTCACATTGAACAATTAAATTATTAATGTTTTTTTTTTTTAAATTAGTATAGAGTTGGATTTCTTTTTCTGTCATGTAATGTTTTATTTTCCTCAAATAGGTTCTTTATCCTTAGAATAGTATTGACGGATATATTTCTGTGAAAATTTGCAATAAATCTTCTCCTTGCTTCTCTTGCATTTTCTTGGCATTTGTAGAACAAGATAACAATCTGCAATCTCTCGTCTAATGAATATTTCATTTCGGCAATATTATAGTAAATTTGTAAAATTTTTTGACTTTGAAGGATTCAAAGGTGATTATACCTTTATTACCTAGTGTATGTTTCAAACAGGTTAAAGTTAAATTATACTGGATAAAACATTAAAATTTAATAAAAATAGCTGTCACAATATTAAATATTTTAATCAGAACGGACAAAAAAAAAATCACTCGTTCCAAAAAGCGTATAAAAAAAGCTATGTTCCATTTAAAAAACACCTTATCCATAGCGTAACTCTTTTGTTTCTGGTTCAAATAAATTTTTGGTTTCATTTTTGAATTCTGCAGGAAAAAGTACATCGATTGGCTATTTTGGATTTTTCTTTAAATACAAGGAAGCTCAAAAATAAGCCCCTGTTCAGTCCTCGTTGGAAGACCCTGTACCAATGTCAATGTAGATTTGTAGGTTATAGCTTTAGATAGGTCTGCCTGGATTTTTATGGCAATACATTTAAAATCGCTTCATCTGTGGATTTATAAATTTCAACAGGATTGTCATAGTTATTTTGTTTTCTTAATGTTTGTATTAAAATTATTTACTTTTGATTTTAATCATATATTAGCGGGCCATAGACGGACGATATTTCCTGCGAGAAAGATCATTCCCGACGGCATGAATGCGGATCAGTGGGTAACAACTTGATTAGATTCATTTGCAATTCACTCATCAAGAAATTAGACAAGGGAAGAAAAGAACAATATTGTGTCACTGTACAATAACAGATTTAGTTTCTATTTAGTTTCATGAAAGGAAAGAATGTTAAAAGAAATAATGACAGTACTAAACCTTCGTGTAAGGCCCACTAATGATGATAGAAACGGAATGCTTGCCAATAAACTGCCTATAGTAACAACCTCTTTGTTTGTTTTGTGGGTGAATAACTCAAAAAAGCACTCTAATAGACTGCCTTTATAATGGGTTTGTCTACAAAACCGGCCGTGAAGTAAATATGGCCAAAAAATATAGGAACGTTACTTAATCCATACATACTACATGTTTTGTGACAGTTGCCTAAAAAAGTACTTTTAACAGCAATCCGACTTGTGACATTTTAAGTGCGGATCGGAATCCATAGTATAGACAGGTAAGTATAAAATAAAATACAAATTAGAATTGTAAAATCTCCAAATGGTAAGAGCTGTCTCAAAATTAACGACCTTGTAAAACTAGCGTGTGACCTAATCGGGTCAACAAAGGATATTCTCGACTCAATTTGTTAGGACTTTTTTTCCTTTTGAAAAATGGCCTCTTTTTCTATGATTTATCGTCTTGTCCTTTTTACACAAGAATGTTAGTTTCGTGGGAGACAACCTGCTTCGAATATTAACATTTTTGACAATGGATCGCTAAAAGAATGCTGGTTGGGTTTTGGTGTAGGTAAACTGTAACAGAAAGTTGTTATAAAAATAATTTTATTTTATAGAGCTATTTCGAAGTAAGGGAAGTAACATTGCATATTATTGCTGCAAAATTATAGTCTTATTTTACGCTCAAATTGTCAACCACAAGATGACTTCGAAGGATGCCATTGTTGGGAATAATTGTTGCCATGAAGGTTATGTGGCTGTTATCACTAACGGGGCATTGACAATTGGGCCTAACAGCTCTACTTACCTACAAATACGAGGGCCAATAGCCATAGCCATAGGCACTACATCATTTTTTATAAATACCTAATAATCATTAACGAAAAGTAACAGTGAAAAAATATTTTAATTATTCATTATTCGTCAATTATTTTTTTTTCACAAATAAGTTTATAAAATGTTTCTCTTGAAATAATGAAAAAAAAAACAACATAATAATAACATATTATTAACCAAGGTTTAGACAGCCATCATTATTGCCCGAACGGCAAGTTTAAATCACGAGGAGCGGAGCGACGAGGCATTTAAGACGCGAGGGCTATAAGCTGTCTAAACCGTGGTTAATATAATATTTTTCCACTACTACAAACTTTTATAAGACATTTATCTTTATAGTATTAATAATTATAAAAAATTATAGGTAGGTATAGGTATATTTTTTAATCAAGTTACCTGCGCTTTGGAATTGGCAAAATATTTTGTGGTTTTGTTAGGTGGCTTTGTAAATGTCAATTTTTGTTAATTTATGTCATCAGATTTCACGAGTTTTCCGTTTTTTTAAAAAATGAGCGAATAAAAAATGTTAGTGATATTATTATGTGGACACCTCCAGAATTAAGGATGGAAGCAGAAAAAATGTTGATTGTATCGATATTTTACAATATCAAGAATCTCTAATAATCTAATATGTATTGATAATTATCTGGTTGCCTAACCACAATGAATTCATGTTGTAGAATCAAAAAATCAAGTTACCTGCGGTCAAATAGATTTTTGAAGATCGGTCAATAATGGATTTCAATGCCTTATTATTGACCATGGTCAATAATAACTTATAAGGTAGAGAAAAACGATTTCTAACTTTAATAATCGGTCAATAATGGCGATGTTATAGGTTAGTAGTGGAAAAAATATTTTAATGCCCTGTATAGCTGCTCGTTCCTATTTTACTCACTTTTAGTAGATAGGTACTTGATTTCTCTATATCAAAGTCATACAGATACCGTATAAAATATACAATATATTTATTTGTCCCCGGCAGTATATCTTTAAATGGTGCGAAGTTATGAATCAATCAAAACCGTCTTGTCCACGGGCGTGCAAGGTTTTTCGGCATGTATAGATTTAAATAGACCTGAATTTTTAAATTTGTGCAGAAATAGTAGATACAAGTATCGACATTAAATTTAAGTTTCGTCTTAAAATGTATATTTTAATATTAAATTTTTTGAGCTTAAAATTATGTACAGCCGTGCCATTTACCGGGAAATTTAGAAAGCAATTTAATTAAAACTAATTGGAGTCTAGGTACTTTATTCCGTTTCTGCTCTAATCATTTTATTCCTTTTTTTTTTGTATCTAATCCTGGTTACCTGTTTGCTAATTTTGTGGTTATTATTCCCTTATGGGTGCCTGTATTGGAATAATACACCTATTTATATCTATACATACCTTCCTTGGGTGTTTGTTTCTCAGTGAAACTATAGTGAAAGTGTGAGTGCCGGTGTTTTTTTACGTAAATATGAAGAATTTTCGATAATTGCCTAAACGCCCTAGTGTCGGTCCATGTACAGTAAAAGAATAAAAATTAATTTGTAACTGCTACGATTGTATTAAAAGTAATAATGCGGATTAAGGTGTTGACAATGCAGTGCAATTTACAGCAGATATGCTTAACGTTGAGAAAACAACAACATGTTATATATTGTTATTGCTCACCCAAGGCGCACACTGACAGCATCAATGCTAAAATTAAGTCTCAATATTTTGCAGTCTCGATTTAATTTACTCCGTGGTCCAAATTTCCTTTCAATCACAAATCCTTTATTACTTGAAATTTTATAGGAAATGATCAATTTTCTGTTCTAAAAAAATAATAAAAGGTGATGTACGAATCATAAACTAAACCACAACACAACAGTTTATTGCATATAGAAATTAACAAAATCTTCAAGAAATTCCACTTTCTGTGGGCACAATCATTAAAAGGCTCTATAGAATACGTTTTGGGACATCTATTATAGACCTACATAGTGTTTCGTTAAGGGTGGCCACCGGCCATAGCTTGGAAATTACTATAGAAATTTAGGGAAAACAAATTTTGTCCAGGATCTTCTCACGGTCACTTTAGTAATAATTTTTTTCTCTGACTTTCGATTCCCAGTGTTTCCGAAATATGGCTAAACTTTGGCAATGTAATTTCTGGACACCCTGTATTTATTAATAATATACATATATGATTTTCTTTTTCTACACGATAAAAGGACTAGATTTAGAAAAAAATTTATTAAAAAAATTGAAAATCAATCACTGAGTTGTGCATAAAGTAATAGTAAATCATAATAAACTAAAAATATTAGGTTCCAAGATTTAATAAAACGTTTTTTTTTTCTATATCCATTACTGACTACCATCAATACATATAACATTTCCCTCAAATTATTAATACTTTGTCCTAAAAGCGTAGGGTTTTATCATAATACGTTGGTCTTCCAACCATATATTATACTATTATTACAAATCATTAATCTCTTATTGGAAGACCCAAGGAACTTTAAGAGAAAAAGTCTTTTAATTCAGTTCTACGTGTAACAACGGATAACTGCAGCCATTTTGCAAAATGTAAAAATACTTTTAAGAAACCTTAAATTTCTCAAACTTTCGGTGTCAACATATAAATGAAGTTTTAGTTTTTACATTATAACCTGTATTATATACCTAGTCATAAATATCCCCTTACATGAAAAGGAAATTTTTAATGCTGTTTCCATCTAAAAGGACGTCTAGCTTCTTAAAACAAATTAATTACCTACTCTATTCTTACCTTCAAACACATGCGCTAAGTGGTGTAATGGCCACGTTTGTAATAGGGTATTCGCATCACTCATACTAATCATAATACTATAATACCTATACACTATCACGTTGGCACAATCAACGGAACTAGTAAGCCCGCAACGCTAATGCAGCGAAAAACAAATGAAGGTGTACCGCGGAAAGAAATATGATTTACCCCCTTCCTAAGCACACGTCGTCGGCGTCGCCGCGGTTCGGACTTTAGGCAAGAGAAAATTCTCTTCACTTCAAACCGAAACCGAAACTTGGGGCGACCGCCAAGAGTTTTTAATTCACCGTTTAAGAAAGTTTCTCTTTCTATAAGACCCAGCAGGATTTCATCCAAAGTCTCTTAATTTGCCCTAATTGGCAACTTTCTCATGAAGAGAAACTTTCTTGGTTTAAGGTATTGCATGAGTTTATTTTTTATATATTTTGGTTCAAGAAATTTCGACTTACGCGAAGAGAATTTAAAAAATATGGCAAGAGACACCGTTCACTAGTGACAAGACACTTTCGTTTGCTTCAAAGAAATGTCTCTTGTAATAGGAAAAAATTGGCCAAGAGAGTCAAATACATTGGGTCAAGACACCCATTTTTATCAGTGTAGCTAAATGGAGGTCACACAGTGAGTAAATTTTGGCAGGATGAAAATATTAAAAGTTTAAGGCAAGCTTTTTTGGAAGGATTGTTCCCAGGATTAAGACCGCCATCTGGAAAAGAACATCGACTTATCATAACCCATATTGGAAGTTCTGAAGGCTCCGTTAAAGGTGGTCTACTAATGTTCCAATCTAAAAATACATGCAGGAGACTATCACGAAGATATGAATGCCGATGTCTTTGAAGAATAGTTCGAGCAAATGTTGGATCTTATACCAAAAGATTCAATAATTGTATCGGATAATGCAAGTTATCACTCTAGGCTGACGGAAAAATTACCGACAAGTGCGTTTCGTACAAGTTAAATAACAGTATGGCTAAGTTTAAGACAAATAGAATTTCCATTAGATTCCTTAAAAAAAGAACTATTTATAAAAAATAGCCAATTTATAAAAAAATGCATTCAAAAAATATGTAGTCAATTAAATGGTAAAGTTACGAGGAATATCTGTGCTTAGACTCCGTCCTTACCACTGCGAATTAAACCCGATCGAACTTATATGGGCTCAAATAAAGACAGATGTCAGAAAAAACACGACTTATAAAATGATTGATTTAAATAGACTCCTTAATGAAGCTATGGGTAAAATCAGTACGGAAAACGGCAAAAATTTTATATAAGAGTTATAGAGTTTGCAATGGAGCATAACGTAAAAATATTTTGCGTTATACAGGATGGCTCAAAATATTAGTACCTACTACATACAATTTTTTTTTTCTAATGACACACCCTATATATTTTTTCTCGTTTTGATTCCGCTAGAAAGAATCTCTACAGTCATATTTACTTTTTAGAATTTGATTGCGACGTTGTCAAGTAAATAATTATTTCCTGGTATTTTATGATTTTTATTTGACTTATTAAAAAATCATAGTTGCCTATGGAATTAATAGAATTATACAAAATTTTTACCATAAGTACCTTAATATACTTGGTACGTTACCATATCACTATTTGTTCTATTTATTATACGGGGTGTTCGTGTTGACTTGGCAAATTTCGCTAATTTAAATATGCATTATGTTAATTTTTTTAAATGGAATTTTTTTAACTGATAAGGTGTATGCCTTTATTTTTTGTTAAATATCTCATCTACCTAAATCTTCTAGTTTTTGAAATATTGTATATTTTATGATGCGCTACACGCAAAATTAGTAATTTTATTATTTTAATCAAGAATGCCAGGGGCATAAAGAAAAAAGAAATATTAGAGATAATAATTAAAGAGATACCGTCTTGTTACAAATTTTGTTCAATGTGTCCTCCCAAGTTCAAACTACACGAACGAATTCTTTTCGCAAATAAGTCGTTTACATAAAATTTTTAAGTTATTTGCAGTGATGGTTTGGAACACCTCTCGATATCGATTTTGCATATTTTCTCTTGTGATAGGAGCCATCTTATATACTATTTCCTTTACATATCCCCATAAAAAAAATCTAGCTTGGAAGGGTCGGGAGACCTTGCTGGCCAAGATACTGGGCCTCCCCAGTCATGGAATCGTCGGCGTCGGTCAAGCACGTATCCAGGGGGGGGGGCAGGCCCCCCCCGAAATCCCGAAATTTGAAAATGTTTCGTCATTGTAGGTAGGTACACCTTGTACTGTCTTTTTATTGCACTATAAATAATAATAGATTAAACGTCACATAATGATTTAAGTTTTAATGTGTGATTGGCTTTGCTCTGAATTAATTAAAATAAGTCCACATTTTTGAATGATTTTCGTCCTTGAGCCCCCCCCCCCCCCCGAAACGAATTTCTGGATACGGACCTGGCGTCGGTTTAAAAAATGTCTCACTAGTAGACTGTAATGGGCTGGCGCTCCATCCTGCTAAACCCATATTCTTTCCCGAGTATGTTCTGGTAACCTGTTTAATAGCACTTCTAAATGATTCTGCAAAAAATCAAGATACACCTGACCAGTAAGGTTTTCATGAAAGAAATGTGGACCAATGATATTATTTCCTATTATACCAGCCCAGACATTAAGCGACCACCGATGTTAAAAATTAGTTTCTCGTGTAAAAAAGGGGTTGCTAGTATCATAATCACTAGCTGTCGAGTACTCTTGTGAGGATCTTCAACTACACTTAAAGCTGTCATTAATTTATTGTCATCGTTAGTCGCTGGCTTGACTCGTTCATGTGTTTCATAATCGATATTTCCTCTTCTTTCAAATATCTCTTTTAATCGCTCAAAAGCAGTTGGATGAGGATGTCTACTTTGTGGATGTTGTTGGGCATAAATCCTCGAAGCTAAAAATGCATTTCTTTCACCTGCTCCCAAAGCATAAGTCATGTCAATAAGTTCTGAATGTGAAAAGTTCATTGTCAAAATACACCAAGATCAAAAATAGTGATAAAGGAGAAAATTTAAACAATATTTACCATATAATACCAATATAAATAAGTTTAAAGAGAAATAATAATGACAACTTATGTCAAGGTAAAGAGTTTATTTTGTCATCATTACCATCTTGATATATGTTTCTATTTTCCCAATGAAAATTCCAATTTTAATTATTTTGCCCATGGCATTTTTGATTATAATAATAAAATTACTAATTTTCGTGTAGCTTTTCATAAAATATACAATATTTCAAAAACTAGAAGATTTAGGTAGATGACATATTTAACAAAAAATAAAAGCATTTGAAAAATACACCTCATCAGCTGAAAAAATACAGGGTGTGCCATTGAGAATACTTGGCATAATGCATATTTAAATTAGCGAAATTTGCCAAGTCAACACGAACACCCCGTACCTATAATAAATAGAACAAATAGTGATATGGTTACGTACCAAGTACTTTAAGGTACTTATGGTAAAGATTTTGTTTAATTCTATTGATTCCATAGGCAACTATGATTTATTTAAAAGGTCAAATAAAAATCATAACATATCTACCAGGAAATAATTATTTACTTGACAACGTCGCAATCAAATTCAAAACAGTAAATATGACTGTAGAGATTCTTTCTAGCGGAATCAGAAAGAGAAAAATATATAGGGTGTTTTATTCAAAAAAAATAATTTTTATGGAGTACCAATTTTTTGAGCCATCCTGTATAACGCAAAATATTTTTACGTTATGCTCCATTGCAAACCGTATAACTCTTTTATAAAACTTTTTCTTATATCTCTTACAGTTTAGGCGCTATCGAAGGCGAACACCTTGTTGACTCACCCTTAACAATTACACTGAGAGAATTTTCTAATAACCACTAATAGAAATTGCATAGCCTTTACCCAGATTTCTGCATAAAATAGGCTCCAATACAAGTGTCTAATACTGGTTAAAGGTTCTGTCTAATAGAAACCATCTAATAGCTACTATCAGATTTTCTAATAGAATTTTTTATATTGTTTTTTATTAATCAGTATACATTTGTCTAATAAAGGCTATTAGATTTCCGAATAGGGTATTAAGAATAACAAATAGCCATTATAAAAGTATTTTGTTGCCTTTATGCAGACTTCTAATAACGGCTATATTGTAAACAACTAGCCATAACACAAGTGTCCCAATACCTTTATACAGATTTCTAATAGCGGTTATACAATATTTTTATTGTGAGTATTCATAAAAAGAATAACCACCATACAAGTTTCTTATAGTCTTTATTAATATACTGTATTGCCCTTATTAATGTACTTTATTGTCCTTATTTGCTTTTCTTATTGCCCTTATTAATGCACTTTATAGTCCCTATTTGCTTTTCTTATTGCCCTTATTTGCTTTTTTCATTGCCCTAATACTTTATTGTCGTTGTTTAAGGTAAAAAAAAACACTTCTTAAAGTTAAAACCTATTTATTATGTTAACAACGTAGTAAAAGAAATTAAAGAAAAAAAAAAAGAGAACACAAGCTTTAACCAAAATATATAACTTAACATAAAATATTTCAAACAAAACAATAGTAGTTTCACGATGGATGGCGTATTAGACGCTTATGACAAAGCAGTCAACCGGAATACCAGGATGAAATTTATCAAAATTATAAGTTCTGTATATGAATTTCATAGTTTGCCGAGTGTTACTTTGACATATAAGTGAAAAAGCTGGTGAAAAAATAACACTTTTGTTTAAAATCTTGATCAATTTCATGGTAGTATTTATTGAGGCACCTTTTATGTCGTCTTAGGTCACGATTTCTTAAGGTCTGCCTAGGCACTTCAATGTTTATAGGCAACTAAAAATATAAATTCTGTCTAGGCTGGGTTTTGTGTCGTGGACGTGAACTCTCACTTGATTACAAAGTATTTCTTACCTTCAAATTTTTCAATGAATGCCTCCAAACCCCATTCTATCAGTTTAAACTTATACTCTGCCATAATGGGATTCCTATAAAAGTAGCTAAATGAATACGTAAATAAATAAATATTCCTTTGCTTGCAGGAAATTTTAGAAATCGAAACATTTTTTTAAGGGCCTTTAAAAAATTTACAGAAAGGTATTTCCCAATTTAAAGGAACGGAAATAGAAGTTTAGTAACTCCATAGATAATCTCACAAAAAATAATCAGCAAATGTTTTCTTTTAATGATATAGGTAACCAATCCCACAGATAATTAATTTAATTTTAAAATTTTTGGGCATCGCTTCGGTTACAACTGTTTAAAGGTTAAACATGGCGGCATAGCGGTAAAGGAAAGGCAAGGAATATCCCAATTATTAGTTATGATGATCATTAGGTATAGCGAAAATATGATACAGTAATTCTACGAAACAGAATAAATGTTGTAATACCTACCTTCTATTTTTGGAGGATTCTTCCTATGATAACAAGATATCACTTTAACCCGAGAAGCTTTAACCACACACTAGATTCGCGATTAGCGAAATTCAAATGGTGCTAAGAATCGCTGCGGACTGCATTGAATCGCGTCAAATCGTCTTGAGTACCTGCTACTCGAGTTAGGTCGGAGAGAAACATACGCTTTCGGCAATGGTCGGAGGTTTCAAAAAATCAAACGGCTCTCTGGCTATTCCGAATTTAGATAAGAGTTATACAGCAATCTAATGGGCATTATATATTATTTTATTAATATTTTTTCTAATACCTATAATAAGGTATAGTTATAGGGATAATATGATTATCTAATAAAAGAATTTCTATTGTGATAGCATATTATTCCTATTAAAGTATCTAATAGTTACAGTATAAATTATGATAATGACAGCAAAATTATCTGCATAACGCTCTATTAGACGAGATCTTTAGCAGCAATTAGGTCAACTAATAGTGTGTATTGACATATCGAATTACTGCTATTAAAGTTCATTCTATTCGAAAATCTAATAGCATGAATTTTCTCAGTGTACAAATATTTACATTCAGATTAATTTAGGAATAAAGTTAACCCTGCTTTTAATTTTCTTTTGCGATTGAGAATAAAGAACGTAGTCTGGAATAATGTAACTTAACACCCGGTACATACATGTCCATAAGTTAAGCAACGTTCCTACTGGTACTGCCATCCAGTTACTTTTACTTTATAATATTAATAATTATTTTATTTAGCTCCATCAACCCGTTCAGGTTAGTTCAGGAAAGTCAAGTATCTACCTAATTAGGAATATAGGAATTAGTGGAAAACAAAACAGAGGCACTCTCGTACTATCGGGAGAATAATTAAATTAAGAGCTTTGCATAGGTACTGCCATCTGTTCAGAGTCTCCGTAACTACAAGGATGTTCGTAGGAGGCGCACACTCACACATATAGAATACATGAACGAACTAACTCGGTTAAACATATTATTGTATTCTGTACAGGCACGTGTATTGCGGCTGAAGTCCTATATTTTAGAGATCGATCCAATAAACTCTATGTGTAAGCTTCGCTTAGCCAAGAACAGATGGCCTATAGGCGAGATAGAATCCCAAAATATAATAGTCCAAGTCCATAGTCCACGTTTCATTACTTGAGACTAAGGATGGGCACATCGAAAAAAACATCGAAACTAGTCATCGATGTTGAAAAAGCATCGAATAAAAAACATCGATGGCCGAGAACATCGATGTTTTTTTCTTAATTAAGATTTTAGTCACATTTATTAAAAGAAAAACATTTTATTTTAATTTTCCTTCTCAAATAAAAAAATAGTCACAAAATATACAGGGTTGTCCTTATATAGTGACTGGCATAAAGTTGGGATACATATGGAAAAAAAAATTATTGATGCATAATGGATAACCTAAAAACTCATTTTGACATTTGTCACATGACTACTCGTTTGGTGGTAAAATTAAAAAAAAAATGTTTTTCATGAGAAGTGGTATTAGATGACGAGATATCGAAAAAAGTTATTTGAGAAAAGTGTTTAGAGTTTAATTGTATGTCTGCTCGCAAACAACTTCAAGAAATATTTTGTTTTACATTTTTTGAAAACATATCCAATATTATTTTCACATTGCCATAAATTTAATGAAAATGTGTTGAATGATCGAAAACCAAGGTACAAATCTATTAGTTAAATATTTTTATTGTTTCTTAAAGTTTTAATTTGTTTAATCTTAAAATTTAACTTTTTACCATGCATGTACTTGAGTGTGTTCAGCCCCTCTGACAACTAATTATGTACATTCCAGAGATTAATACATTGGCTTTCGATCACTTAACACACTTTGATTAAAAATATATGAAAATATGAAAGTAATATTGAATATATTTTTTGAATTCTTACTACGAACTTTGCGGACGGACATAAAATTAAAATCTAAACACTTTTTTCAAATAATTTTTTTCGATATCTCGTCATATAATATTTACCACTTTCGCAAAAAAATATATTTTTTTCAATTTTCCCGCCAAGCGAGTAGTCACGTGACAAATGTCAAAGTAAATCGGCATAAAAAGGTTTTTCAATATTCCATTAATAATTTTTTTTCCATATGCGTCCAACTTTATGCCAGTCACTATATAAAGACAACCCTGTATATTACGTGACTATTTTTTAATTTATAAGTATATTTTATATTAGTTGATACTACATAGTTCGGAGGTTGAGTTGAGAGGTATCGCCCATAGACATCGTAACTATTAGACCGAACAATAACAAATAAACGTGTTGTCATCAATGTATTCCAGTGTAAAGTAAATCAACATGCAAGCTGCTCCCCTCCACTTGATTTGCCAGACTTACGCCACAGAAAACGTAGTTTTCTGGGCTTACTCTGTTAAAAGTATTAACTTCTATGATTAACTAGAATAACATGATGTGGGAAATATATAACATTGCCTAAAACCTTGTAAAAAATCTGTAGTATGGCAACGCAGCAATAAAGGATCCGCTCAGATTCCATCATTTTCGTGGCCACCCGCATCGACTCGGCAATACTCGGCATAGTGGATGTTCCATTCATTTGTGACAGCGTTTTTCTGTGGGTTTTCCTGGAGTTTTGTCGCATGCATATGTAAAGGCAGCGTAATCCCCACTCCCGGCCCCACCTAGCTCCTCACAGCGTCTCGCCACTAAACGATTTTGGCATCACAATTTTATAGCATTTATGAATGGCGTGTCGGATCTATAGTTACGATGCCTATGGTATCGCCATCTTTAGAATTGCCTTTGAGACTTGATACCTACTTCACCGTTCGGAGGTTGAGTTAAGATTTTATTTCGATGTTGCGATGTTTAAAATAAACATCGATGTTATCAAAAAAACATCGAAACTAAAACATCGATGTCAATAACATCGATGTTGGAGATGAAACATCGATGTTTACAAAACATCGATGTTTCTTGCCCATCCCTACTTGAGACTTCGTTGTATAGACCGTTATGAAAAAAATATTAATAACAATATAATAGCGATTATTATGTTTCATTTCCTAGCTTTAGGAAATCTTCTTCTAAAGCGTTGCGTAACCAACAGCGTGCTTTAACGTTACAAAAAAATTTTAAACGCCGTAATATGCAATACTATACAGGGTGTCCGGCAAGTTGTGCGAAACCTCTCGGATTCAGATAGAATATAAAAAAATAAGATAACAATCTTACAGGCCTTCCGGATTTTCTTAAATAGCTTTCAAAGTACTCAATATGATTTAATAAAAATTTAATGTGATGGGCATTAGTATAGGGGCCTCTTAAAATATTGTCCTTGAAACATATTTAGCTTCTTAAATTTTCCAGGGACTGACAAAGCTTTACAACTTAATGCTTAAATTTTGAACACCCTGTATGATACTGACTTAAAAAAAATAAGTCTAGGCAGCTTGCACTTCAGACTAAAAACAGGTACTCTTGTTTATTGTCGATAAAATGAACCGTTTTCGAGAAAAATAATAATAAACTAATATTTGTAGAAGACATAGGTATGTTCGCAAAAAATTTGCGTTTTATCTATTTATCGGCACCCAAAAAAATGTATTGTTGTTGCTAACGTTACTATGGTACGAAATAAATAAAATATCCTGCATTTTAGAACAGGGGGGTGTCACTAAAATAGGAGAGTAATTTATGGGCAGTTCATGAGCAATTTATGGGCAGTTCATGTCAGGGGGGCGGGAGGGTTTGACATATCTGCTAGTAACTTTTGGTTTTCTTATTTCGAGTTAAAATTTCATTAATAATCTTCGCTAATCGAATATTTTTAATAAGTTTTAATGATTTAATTGGATATGTAATTAATTTAAGTTCATACTATCATCATTTTCGGTTAAAATCTTACAAAAACATTGAAAAGCTAGTGTTTTTTTTTTGCAACACTGATTTATTTTATGACAATGACAGTTTACTTCTCGTCTGGGTCTTCTGACGCGTTTGTGATTTTTTCCACGACTTTTTTCTTTATAAAATGGGTTTAATTTGATCTTGGAATGAATTAGTGGGGCTTTTTGGTAAGTTTATAGTGATATCTAAGTCCTTAGTTTATTTTTTCATGAGCAAGTAAGTTCCTTCTTGGGATATTTTTTAGCTGAAACTTCGCTGTCAACCATGCCTTGGGATTGATGATTTTTGGAAGTATATTTATTATTGTAAGTATTATGCTAAAGTAGGTATTTGATAAATATATTATATTTTTAGATTCACAACTTACTAATAATGATCTTTTGAAGTGTGTCTGAGTAAAAATGTTATTAATTAGTTCCTTCCTTATTTTTCAAAACTGGTGAATCACTTCTGTTTACCTACCTTCCTTGCAGTTAAATTATGAATATTTTTACATATACCTACACCATCCCTTATGTTTAACAGCTTGTAGTAATCTTTATTTTTCTGTAGCTTGTAGTTTCTAATAACTGTCTGTGAATGTATCAATGTACTGATATCACTTGTATAATATAGTCCGCCACTAACTGAAATAAATACTTATAGGTATGTATCTCACTTAAGTACTTACTGCATTGCCTTCTATAAAATACAGGTTTAGAAAATGTTTTTGGTATAAATACTATTAAATTAGTCTGTGTCTAGGTCCAGGACAAACATTTTGTTTGTAGTTAAACATTAGATATATGTATACCGTTATTGATATTCTTTAGTCTACTTATGTTTAGGTTAGTTCGGTTTATTTTCAAAAATACAGTTTAGCCTGAGATGAACTGGAGAATGAAGTTAACTATAACCTATAAACCTGGGCATTAATGAGTTAATAAAAAAATTACATTTGTAACACAACACCCCCTGTAGTATCTAAACTCGCCGTACTACCCCTCTCAGTGCCGCCACCGTCGCCACGGCCCGCTCGAGCCCGTACCAGCCAGCACCCCCACCCTCTAACGTCACGGACCCAGCCGCCGGAGCGATCAAAAAGGCAGCCCCGAGCCCTGAGACGGTAGTTCCTCACGAGCTCCTCTTCTCTGCTTCTGCCTTGGCATCCTTGCGTGGATCCTTGCTCTTACGGAGAAGTAACGCTCTGCGAACCAACCCGGCTACTTTGGCACCCTTGTGTGGGTCCTGATAGCCAGCACTGCTACTTAGGCATCCTTGCGTGGATCCTAATAGCCAACTACACCGGCATCCTTGCGTGGATCCGGCTCGACGCTTTCACTGTGTTACCGACATATAGTACACCGGCATCCTTGTGTGGATCCGGCCTGACTTACACCATTTACTGTAATTGTATATATTGTGCATTAATAAAGACTTTACCATCATAGGTGTATCTTCGACCCACAATCCAACCTTACAGTGGCAGCCCAACGTGTGGGGCTCGAGGATAAATAGACAATTTCTTCAAGTGAATGGAAATAGTGTAAATAGTGTTAGCTACTAGTGGAATTCTGTGCCTACTCGGCTGCGTGTGTAATTTTCTCTGCACTCCTGTGGAACAGCCAGACGACCACCGAATCCATCAGGAACCCCTGGATCTCATCGCCGTCTACACCACACATCAGTAAAATTCCAGTCACACGTCAACAAGCTGCGATGGCGCAACAAGCGGCGATAGCGCTTACTGCGGAAGCCCTGCAGGATTTAATAACGCAACTTCAGCCTCCAGCAGCCCCAGCCAAGCATTTTACCCATTGTCCAGCACGTTTCCATGGAACAAGGACCCAGGAAGCCGTCGATGACTTCCTTGACAGTGCCGATTTCTTCAAACAGAGCGAAGGAATATCAGATGCCAACGCTATTCGAGGCCTAGCATTATTACTAGAAGGTTTTGCGCACACCTGGTGGACTGGAGTGAAATCAGCAGTACACACATGGGAGGACGCCAAAATCCTAATCAGGAACGAGTTTGCACCCCGATTACCGGCATACCAAGTATACCAAAACCTGTTTGGAAGCAGACAAGGGACCAACACTCCAACAGGACAATTCATTGCAGAGAAGCGCGCCTTGCTTACCCACATTGATCCACCCTTGCTAGAATCAATGCAGCTGGACATGATATACGGACTTCTAACCAAAGGAATTCGGGACAGAATCCCCCGTGAGAGCGTCGACACCTTTGCCGCCCTGCTGACGCGCACCCGACTTGTTGAGGTTCCTGAAGATACCACAGAGGAGACCAAAGCAAGAAAACTAAAAACTCGTTGCCAGTTTTGTCGGAATATAGGACACGACGTCTCCGTGTGTAGGAAAAAGCAAGCCAGCCAAGCAAACAAGGAAAATCTCCCAGCGCCACTGAAGAGCGCCAACTCCCAAGGAAACAGCATCAGATGCTTCGGATGCCAACGCCCCGGAGTCTTTAGACGCAATTGCCCCACCTGCAACGCTAAACCAACAGACCGCACCACGACAGCTTTCTCTTTCATCACCTTAGCCGACCGAGCACGACCTGCGGTGAACATCAGCATCAATGGGTCAACTGGTTCCGCCTTCTTGGATACAGGAGCACGCGCTAAAAATATCTAAAACTCTTTTGGGTTTTCTGTATAAAAACTATTTATTTTTAAAAAGGAAATATTAAAAACTCTAAATCTTGCAAAAAATGCTATTCTAACCTAACCAAAAAATGCTTTTTTAACCTAACCAAAAAAATTACTTATCTAAGAAGCACAAAACAAATCTATTTACTAGCACAAAAGTCACAAATATACTGACTTTTTTCAAAACCAGAACACTCAACGCGAGCCCATTTAAAGCAGCCTTGACACATCACCCATTCTTCGCCTCTCATATCTTTGGAATACGGATTTTCGCAAAAAAATACAAACGGCATCTTCTTCAAAGTTTTCCACTAGGTCATCTGAATCTTATACTCCGGTTCAGAGGCTGAATCCGAAAAAGAAGAACTCCAGGATACTGATTTATGTTTATTTGGTTTTCCTTTAACCCCTGACGGATTTTTTTTTTGCTGAGCAGGTTTAATTTTTTTCTGCAGGCTTGGTTTTGAATCACTAATCTTTCTTTTAACGCCCGAAGTTGCCGGTAAATTTCTTTTTTCCATGCTGGTCTCTAATTCTTCTTTGTATGGGGTGCTAGTTACAATGGCAGCTTTTCCACTTCTTGAACTCTTTTTTTTTTAATGATATCTTTGAAGTAGTTGGAACAGGCATCAAACTTGCCAGAGTAACCTGTTTCTCAGGGTTTTTTTGGCTCGTTCTTATCTAATGGTCTTTGCTCTACTGTTTCTTCTCCTACCCTTGTTTATCAACTGCTTCTTCTTCTACTCTTTCTTCATTTACCGTTTCTTGCATTTCTGCCGCAAAATCATACTCATTAAATACGTTTCTATCAGGGGGAAACATTCCAGTTTCTCTAAACTCGTTAATGGCTGTATCCATTGTGGCCGCTTTATATAGGCTTTCCCAAAAATTTCTCCTACCTAAAAGGCTGTTACCACACGTCCTGGATTAAGCCTAAGCCAATTTGTAATATCCCGAGTGTAATAAGTTTTGAACGAGGACATAAATGCACAATGGTTTCCTCCGATGTGTCGAATGTGGTGGAAGGCATATTATGTGAACATGACTTTCTCGCGCCTCTGTTAGGACTTCCAAGTTTTTCGTATGAGAGTAATGACCATCAAGGATTAAAACCACTGGATCGTCAGCGCTGGGCTTCGTGATGTTATAAATTGGCGAATCCATTCGACAGATTTCTCTTGTTGGATCCAGTCAGATATGTGACACGCAAATTGTGACCCTGGTGGAGTACCATTCATAAGCTCCATTTTCATATTTTTACGTGCGAAAATAATGAAGGGCGGTATACCGGGTGTTGCATCGTCGAGCGGGACATAGGAAATCCCATGTAATTTTAAATGGGGTCAATTATTGGCTTCCCTAATTATTTTAGAGAAAAATTCTATTTAGGTTTATTAAAGAGCACTAAAACCCACATTCAAAAGAATAACTTTAGATATTTTTGATGAGCCCGTTTACGGGTTATCGCCGATTTCTTTTTAACTATTTCTCCTTTTTATGGCCCCGTATTTGCGGGCACCAGTCAGATGGTATTATCAAGGAAATAGTTATCAAAATGTGTCAGACATGTTTGCTGCTCTGTATCCGAATAGACCGATACCTGCAAAATCTACAGTCGAAAGGACTATCAACAAATTTGAGACAAAAGGCACTGTAATAAATAACTGCAGATGTAAAGAAAGGCAGGAACAAAGAAGAGATGCAACAAATGATAGGGACTTGCAAGTTTTATTGTGCGTGGAAGAAAATGATGGGAAGATCAGCACAAGGAAACTTGAGGATGACATAGGATTAGATCACACTACAGCGTTACGAGCTTTGAAACGACATAAATTTTATTCATACAAATAATGAAAAGCACCAAGAGCTAAGAGATAGGGACGAAATACGACGACAGGAGTTTTGTTTTGGTATGATGGAAAGAGCAAACATGGATAGGGAATTTTTAAAAAACATTTGTTTCACTGACGAATGCACATTTACCTTAAACAATGAACCCAATGTTCAAAATTATCGATATTGGAGCAAAGAAAACCAACACAGGTTTGTGGAACAAGGACGCAATATCCACAAAAAGTTAATGTATGGGCTGGGATTTAGAAAATATTATCGGGCCATTATTTCTTACACGAAATTTAAAAGCAGAATATTTTTTGGAACTACTTGAAGATCATATTTTACCTACTTTACATGATGCCGCCAGGGAAAATCAGGAAGTTTGGTACCAAATGGATGGCTGCCCGGCACATAGTACCCTGGCTGTCCGGGAATATTTAAACCGTGCTTTTAATGGAAATGTTATTGGCTTAAATCATACAGTAAATTGGCCAGCCAGGTCTCCTGATTTATCGCCAAATGATTTCTTTCTCTGGGACCATTTAAAAAACAGGATATACAAAGATAAAAAATATCCAAATCTAGACGAGTTAAAAAATGCTATTTCTGCCGAATGCAATAGAATTTCAGTTTACCAACTAGCGAATGTAAGAAGAGAATTTTATGATCGCCTCGGTTATTGTATAGCAGTCAATGGAGGAATATTTGAACATCTTCTTAAATCCTAAAGTTCTAACAATTTAATAGTACCTACCTATTAATTACTAAATTATTGAAACATGTAAAATGTCATAAGTCATAATTAACCCTGTAATTGGATACTTTATTTTAGTTTTATTCAGATTAATTTGTACTCATAAATACACCTTTAATATTTTCGATGTACGAGTTTTTATAACAATAAAGCACACATTTCAAAATGACAACTTTATTTGACAGTCATCTTTTACCTTGACTGGTGCCCGCAAATACGGGGCCATAAAAAGGAGAAATAGTTAAAAAAAAATCGGCGATAACCCGTAAACGGGCTCATCAAATATATCTAAAGTTATTCTTTTGAATGTGGGTTTTAGTGCTCTTTAATAAACCTAAATAGAATTTTTCTCCAAAATAATTAGGGAAGCCAATAATTGACCCCATTTAAAATTACATGGGATTTCCTATGTCCCGCTCGACGATGCAACACCCGGTATATTGGCCTGTTGCACTAAAACATATAACTGTGGTTAACAAAGATCCCCGCTCGGCTGAAGTAATTGCAACAATTTGTTTTTTTTGCTTTTTTCCCACGACCTTAAGGTGCTGGTGTTGACTATTGTAAGACCACTTTCGTCACAGTTGAAAATCGTAGCTCGATTATGATTTATTTTTTCGAGATGTGGCTCATACAAATCAAAAAATTTCGCAACATTTTCTCTGGTAAATGATTTAATGCGCGCATAGGATATTCCTCGAGGTATTCTTAATGATAATTCCTTGTGCCTTGCAAGAAATCCGGAAAACCATTTCTTCCCAGCGCATTCTTTGGCTACGCTAAATGGATTTTTTATATTATTAGCTTTGCATAAACTGTATGCCAACCTGCCCACGTCTTTTTGTGTAATACCAAAAAAATTTCTTTCCATTTCTAAACAGTGATTTTCGAGCATTGATTCCATTTCTTGTGAAAAGACTATTTTTCGTCCTAAAGAAGAATTTACAATGTCTTCAGGATTTCCATTTTTTTACATATCTTTCTAAAGTCGTTTGGGGCACTTTGTGAATCCGCGCACTCTTCATATAGCCCATTTCTCCTTGCCGAACGGCTAAAATTGCTGAAATTATTTCTTCCTTGTTCCAAGCTTTTCGTTTTTTAGGCATCCAAAAGAAAATATTTTGGTATTACACAAATATAAAAAAACCTAATATGGGTACCCCAAATTAGGAATTAATTGGTCCCCATATCAGGAGTCAATTAAATTTTTGAGAAAGGGCGACTTTTTGCAAAAAATGTGGTGTTTTCTAAAAAAAACAAAACCATTTTCATAAACTACGCATAATTTTGTATAAAATTATATTATTGAAACTTTCAAAACTTATCTTTAAGTCTCCATAATCAAGCAAAATGTATACGACCGAAAAAAACTATAACCACAGCACAAAATTATTATAACCTCAAACGTCAAAACCGAACACATGTTGTCCCCAAAAAAATAATGGTCGCTTTCTGGCAAGTCGGTCTTTAGTACGCAATATACACAATAGATGTCGGAACTAGTACTGGCTCAAAAGTGAACTACCCCATATTAGGCGCTATAGTTGGAGTCAAGCAAATATTTGACGCGTGACACTTCCATCTTGTCATATTTGTCCAATGCTAGGTTATTTCGATTTCACCAACTTTATTACAGCTGATACTTAGTCAGGGCCGGACTGACGAATATTGTTATTTATAAACCTTTGCAGAAAATGATTGCTGGGAAATTCGTCTAAGAATATGAATTATAATATAAATAAATTTGTTTTGATAAATTCTGTGCATTGTAATGGTGGGATTCAGGATTGACCATTAATATCACAGGTCTTAACAAAATCAATCTTAGTAGTGTATAACGATTAGTAGTGTATAACGATTAAATTAATAAATAAAATGCGGATCTGCAGCCCATATGATTTGACCAAATCGACGAGAAGGTAACTCGGTTTATGTATATCTCTTTTTAGTCATATAAAAGGATAAAGATACAAATACTTCGAGTGGGTGGTAATTATTATAATATAAATTTAGCCATTAGTAACTTTTATATTATGAGTGGCCTGCCGTATTTGACACCCATGACAATATGGAAGTGTCACGCGTCAAATATTTGCTTGACCCCAACTATACCCCCATATTAGGCGCTACCCTCATATTAGGAGACTTTTCTCTACATGAACTGATTCCTGAAGATTTTCGTCGTAGAATTCAATTGGCGAACTGGCTATTGGATCACCAAATAATGAAAACTTCATTATCATTATTCTTTTCGCGGATGAAGCAAGGTTTACCAAAAATGATATCATTAATTTACACAACACACATGTATGTGCTGATGAAAATCCTCATGCCACTATTGTTTCGCATCATCAACATCAGTTCCAATCAATTAATATCTGGGCAGGAATCATTCGCAATTTTTTGAGTGGACCATTCGTAATGACAGAAGTTCCTCCAAAACGCCTTTCAGGATTTAATAGAGCACTTACCACTTGTAACCCGCCGAAACATGTACTTCATGCACGATGGGGCACCGTCTCATTTCAGCGTTGGTGTGCGGGAGCACCTGAATAACGTCTATTCATACCGTTGGATAGGTAGAGGAGAAGCTATTGCCTGGCCTCCTCGATCTGCCGACTAACCTGAACTAACCTGAACAACTTGGTGAATTCCACTCCGAGGCACTAGGAAGGAATTTCTACAGAGAATCATTTTTCATTGTGATGTGATAAGGACCAAGGATGATTCTCACATTATCCTGGACACACTGTATATCACTAAATAGATACACACTACAAAACTAACCTGAACTAACATAATGAATTTACTTGACGGAACTACATTTTTTTTGTTTGTGTTAAACAAATGTTAACTCTCTTGACTTTTACTTAAAGGAAAATGGGTACGCCCCTGTTTTTTAATTTTTTAAGCGTCCCTCTTAGAGAGCACTAGAAACGTTAAATCCTGAAATTCAAGCAAGGTCCCAAAAACATGTTTGCCTTTGGCGCTATTTTTTGCATCCTTTGTCCAAAACCCACCCCTAAATGAAAGTCGTTCCGCCGCCAATGGTAACTTGAAGTTCGGTTCTATAAATAAAAATCATCTGACTAATATCTTGGAAAGTATTTATAAATACATTTGCACGTTTCTTCTTATAACCCAAATTTCATTTAAATCTCATTAATATTGTTTTTATATTTTGAAAAGAATTCCTAATTTTCTAAATGAAGTAAAATCAGCCCAATGTTTATTATAAAAAGTAATCCTATTTTATTCTAAAAAAAAAACATTTAAATCGGACCACCGAAAATGTTTTTTTTAAATTTTAGATGGATCAATATTTTTATATGATGCCATCAAATATTTATTGAAGAATAGCTGAATTTAAATTTATTTCCTTATGATTTAAGGCAATAGTGCACAACTTAAATATGTTTATACAATAACACTTAACTTTGCCGGTGTTAAGGTATTTATACGTTTTAAAATGCATGTGACACATCATAGGTTTAAAAAATATTTTAGCGCCGCAGTTAACGCATATAGCTTACAAAAACATTTTTGACTTTAAATTAGATACCTAACTTTTTTGGGGATAAATTATTTATTGAATTAATTATTACTAAATTATTATCACATTATTAAAAAGGGAAGAGTTTGGGAGTTTAAACTTCAGGTACCTATCGTTTGGGTGAGAGGTATTTTTATCATTCCCCTTACAGTTTTGTGAAGATTAGAAAGACGTAGTTTAATGAAATTACATTTATCTTCCAAACGAAGTTGAAATCAAAAAAATTTATTAAAATATGTATGTACAGGGTGTCAATGTTTCGTGTGTTTTCATATACCACCTCCCTTATTATAAAAGGTAGGAAGATGGGTTTGCGGCTTGCTGTTCTATTATTTTATGAAACTTTCATTGCCCCAAACGAAATTTTGATAGCTCTCTCAGTTTCTGACATACAGGGCAATTTTAAAAATTTGTTATTTTTGACGCTCCCCTGCATCTCGATTATTTGATAACTTGGTACCATGATTCATAATTATAAGGGGCTTAATTATTCCTAACCAGATTAAACTTGTTGAGTACAGTGGCGTCCCGGGAAGCACCTTAACGAATATTATTGACCAAAAAGTGAACGCCACTGACTTTTTCTAATTTTGATAATGTTTTTCGGATTTACCAACTAATAATACAACTTTTTGTTCCTTGAATTGTTTTCGTATCTTGCGTCGTTTTCGAGAGAAAAAATAGAAAACAATTCATTGCATGCACAAAAAATATACCTAGGTATGTACATACGTAGTTTTTAATTTAAAGTTAATTAAAACATTTAAATTAAAAATAAAATTGTTATTTTAAATGATGATACAAAAAAACATGCAACAGTTAATCAAAGCAAATATTGAAAATGGCCACCTTCTGATAAAACGCACGATTGCAAGCGCAACTCCGGACACATTGATCATATGAAATTTTTATATATCATAAGGAATCACCCCCTTTAGTTACGTAGCATACTTCTGGAACACCCTGTATACATTACTCAATATAAATTTAAATTTTATTCGTATAAAAAGTCAAAAAGAGCAGAACAGAAAATACAGAGAAACATTAGGTTCCCATGTCTCATCTGTTGTAAAACGACAGTAATATTTCTGGCCTTTCTGTCAGACTTTTATCTAAAACGATTGTCGCCAGCCTGTGATAGAGTTTTACCGAATATGACAACTAAATGACGCCAGTAATAAATTTTACTAGTCAAAGAATTCCTAAAAGCTTTTACGTATTTTAAACCACATACGGCAAGAGACGTGATATTGATCGCGAAGAAAATTAGCAACAACGACCAGAAAATGTGAGCGAAGGTGGATTTATGTAGACTAATTTAGAAAAATCAAATTAAATTAACGATTAACTTATAAACGTTAATAATTAATGAAATCTAAAGCAAACTAACTAAAATAAGGTCATAATTGGAACTTTGTTTTGCCTTGTCCAGTTACATAATATACTCCACGGAGCACAGGAGATATGGTATAGTAGGACACAAGGTAAATGGTTATGACTAAATAATCCCTGAGCTAATCATTTTATACTTATACCTGCTAATGCTTCTATTTTGGCAAATAAATCATTTCGGTCCAGGGTCGTAGTAGGAAGATTGAAACAATGCTTGTATATGTACAAAAATTTATTGTGTATTGCTGACTTTGACGTAAATTATTAACATGCGTAAAAGTAGTAAGCCGTAATATAATAATATATTTTTTATTATACAGGGTGTCATACGTAGAAGTTCCACCCCCCTTTATTTTCTTTAGTTTTTCAGATATCGGAATACATTTTTTCTTGTTTGAAAACGAATGGCAAAGGCTTTTTTGACATTTGTGTAATAACCGGGTTGAAAATGCGGAACTTCTACGTGGAACACCCTGTATAAAACCGTATGAATAAAATGAGTCATCTCAATACAGTAAAACTTCTCATTTCGGCCACCCGTTAAAAACGGTCACCCCTCTGAACGGTCAGTTTTGGCTTCTTAAAATAAATCTTATAGCATTTTTAATAATAAAAGACCCCTCGAATACCGAAACACTTCTAAAACGGCCACGGTCACATGAATCCGTAACTTTTAAGAAAATTACCTTGAATTTTTACCCTTAATTGCGGTCGTCTCGACCCTTCTGGGAATGTTTGCACCCAGCCGGTACTTTATTACTGGTACTATTGGAAATACCGGAGAATGATAAAACCTAATTATGTAAATGGTTTTTAAGTACATACAAATATAATTTGTTAAATCTTAAGGTGTTTTCATAAAAGGTAAAATTTTATTCAGTTGCATTTTAACAGCACAATAGTCGATCATGTCTCTGAAACGTAAACGTTTATCTTTTAAACAAAAGTTCGAAATCATCGCGGATAGTGAAAAATATGGTATCAGTGCTCGAAAGATAGGGGAAAAGTTTGGTGTTGGAAGAACGCAAGTAAATGATATTCTAAAAAGTAAAATTGAACTGAAAAAACTTCATGAAGAAGGAGGAGTTAATGCGGATCAAAAACGGAAGTTTCCAAAAACAGACGGACTTGCGATTGACCAAATGGTTTATGAATGGTTTTGCAAAGCAAGAAACAAAAACATTTCAATATCCGGACCACTACTAAAGGAAAAAGCTCTGGAAGTGTGTGTTTAAGGCATCAAATGGCTGGTTAGATAGATTCTGCAAAAGACATGACATCAATTTTAAAACAATTTCTGGTGAGTCTGCTGATGTGGATAAAGTGAGTGTTCAAGATTGGTTCACTAAGTTAAAATTAATTATCAAGGATTATGATGATAAAGATATTTTTAATGCAGACGAAACAGGCCTTTATTATCTCGCAATGCCAAACAAAACTTTTGCCTTAAAGAGTGACAAATATGCTGGAAGAAAATCAGCTAAGCAACGAGTGACAATTCTTTTTTGCAGTAGCATGGATGGTGAGAAGGAGACCCCATTAGTTATAGGAAAAAGCAAAAATCCGCGATGTTTCAAAGGAGCACATGTAGACAAATTACCATTAGAATGGGTCTCCAATAAAAAAGCTTGGATGACAACTGAACAGAGATAATGATTTCCTGGCTAAAAAAATTTGACACCAAAATGAAAAAACAAAGAAGAAAAGTACTTTTATTTTTGGATACCGCAAGTTCTCACCCGAAAATACAACTGGAAAATGTTCGAATTGTTTCTCTGCCTCCGAACACTACATCTTACTGCCAGCCATTAGATCAAGGCATAATACAAAATTTTAAAATGATATACAGAAAATATTTGATAAAAAGACTTTTAACTTTTACTAACACCGCTACCGAGGATGCGTTTGAAAAAGCAGAAAAGACCATAAATTTGTCAAGTGCTATGGTATGGATTGTTGCAGCATGGAATGTTTCATCTAAAACGATTAAAAAATGTTTCCAAAAAGCTGGATTTATAGAAACTCTCCAAGAGAATGAGATTTTTGAAGAAGAAGACGATATTCCACTAAGTCAGTTGTTTTCCGGTATCCCAGGAAATCCAAACCTGGAAAATTATCTTCAAATCGACTCAAACATTTCAACGGAAAATCCCAGTATGGAGATGCAGGAAATAATTCAGGAGTTTACCAGCCAATCTGAAACTACCGAAAATGAAGACTGTGAAAGTAAAGAAAACCAGGAGGTTTTTAGTTCGTCTTTAAATAGCATGAGTGAAGTTTGTGAAAAAATAAGAGACGTACAAAATTTTTTATTAGGCAAAGAAAATGGCAATTTGGCCATTGATATTTCAAATATCCTGATAAAATGTGAAAATGAAGCAGCAAAAATTAAAATTAAAAATATGACAGACTTTCATTGAATCTTTTTTTCACAAAGCATAATTTTTTTTCGTATGTAGTGCACATTTTTAAACATTATTATGTATACATATTATGTAGGAGTTATGAAATAAATAGTTATGTCTATATATTTACAGTTCATATTACATAATAACGTATGTGTTTGTAATTAGCCTTTTATTAATTAATGAAGTTGAATTTTATTCACATGACACATATGTTATATGTAGATATGTAATTTATTTTTTTCCTTCCCCTCAAAAACGGTCACCCCCTCAAACGGTCAATTTGTAATGAAATTTTTAGTGGCCGCTATTGAGAAGTTTTACTGTAGTTTGAATCTGTACTATCACTATCATCCACTGATATAATTAGAGGTTTTATATTTTCCCAAAATTTTTTATAATTATTTTCGACTTCAAGTACATGATTAACGCATGCTCTCCAACTGCTCTCTGGTAATAATTCACACTGAGTTTTAATTACTTCAATTACATTAGCGGTAATTTTTGGGTTTACGTTATTGCGTCTAACTTTGTTTTTTAATTCGGACCATATCATTTCTATAGGATTCAAATCGCAATGGTAGGGGGCAATCTAAGTGGTATGTTACCGGATGCTTTTATAGCCTCATCTACGCAATATATTTTATCATACGATTCTGTTTTTAGTACCTCAACTAGTTTTTTTTTTGTATAATTATCTTCAAAATAGAGGTCGTGTTGGCTAAGGAACTCTTGCAGTACCTCTTTTTCGCTGCTTATGGTTGGTAATTTCTCAGCTAAGGTGCTGATGTGATAACTAGCATTATCCAAAACGACTACACTGCCTGATGGAATATTTGGAAGAAGAGAATTTTTCATTCAATTTTCAAAAAGCTCACTTGTCATGTCCGATGGTAGTCTAACGAGCAGTCCTTAATGTTTTTTGCTGAAAGTAGCAAAGCGTTCGGCACTCAGCCATCCCTCGAGCCACAGTGTAAGATGGATATTCTCTTTCCTCGAGAAGCAGGTACCTCTAAAATGCACTTTGATGAAGAATCTTGCCATCCTTTTTTTATGGTGTCATATGGTTGTCGAACCAAGTCTCATCTAAATAGTATATATTTCGGTTTTCTGCGCGGAACTGATGAATTTGTGTTAAATATTTTTGACTTCATTCCACTAACCGTTGGGCCTCTTTAATGCAAATGCGCTTGTCAATTTTTTTAAATCGAAATCCAATTTTGTGCAGGAATCGGCGTAACGTTTCGCGACTAGCAGCAAATCGACCATTTGCTAATAACTTTTTTCGCAACGTTTTTAGAAGACCTGCAGACAAATGTTTTCCGTAAGATTTTGACCTGATATTTTTGTATCACTCTGTGTGGCTACAAGGTCGGTCCAATGAAAGAAAATGCTTATTTCGACTTCCAAAATAACATACTAGAATTTTAAAAAAATCTGGCCGGAATCCATAAGAAGTGTAATATGTTCTTTCATATCAAAACTAAAAAAAAAATAAATTTTACCTTGATATACTCGCAAAACAATCCTCTTGCAGCACAACTGTAAATGGCACTTTGTTTTTTGCTCGTTTGTGTCTTCAATTCCGTCGTCGGATTCACAGTTTTCAACCCACGGTCTGAACATTCAAAAATTACTAATATTAATAACACCACTGAACACCGTTGAATGACACAGTTCAAATGATTTAATATTAATTCGACAGTTTCTAATATGTCGACAGGTATAATTAATTATACCTTAAATACGTACATTATCAAAATAAAAATAAAATACCTCCCTGTTACTTAGAAACGCTTACAAACCAGCCCTTAATTGGTTTATGGTGGGTAAAGTCGCACGATCGTTATAAAGCAGGTAAAGTCATGACCATTTACCTTGTGTCGGAGAATATCAATGGGAAATTGTAAAGCGTTTGTTGACGCGGCGGTTGTTGTCACATATTGAGAGCCAGATTCAACAGGTTCAGGTGTTGCGACTATTTGATTGATTTCTGTGCCTGGAGTGTCTTGATCGGATTCTTGCGGGATTTTACTTATTTCTGCTGATTCAAATACGTAGTTTGGAAACATGTATGTATACAAAGGCCGTATGCCAGTCTTTTTAAAACCATTACAGGCATTTTGCACGCTAGCAGCCTTTTCATATGCCTTGCAAACAACTTGCAATTGATGCAAGTGGACTTCCACCAAGTATCGGCCGACTCAATCAACTTGCAATTGTGTTCCCACTCTGCCCGGATGCGCTTTCAGCCACTATGATATTTCTTAATTGAGATAAGTTTTTGACGGTTCAAAAGTAAGACACGTTCAAAGGTTGAAGTCTGTGCGTGCAATGAGCTGGTAGACAAGGAACAGTTATTCCGTTTCCCTTAGCAAAGTTCAAGATGTCAATTCCCTTGTGACTGATATGTCCATCTAGAATAGGGAGAACGTTATCTTCTAGGGTAGCCTTTACGTGAGATTGGAAATGAACAAGCTATTTATAAAATAGGTTGGTAGTCATCCAGCCCGACTCCTGCGCTACATCCATGGTGTTAGTTGGGGCCCCATCAGTCAACTCAATTTTTATGTTGTTTCGGGGAAAAATAAGGAAAGATGGCACAAAATTACCAGTTGCGCTCATGCAACAAATAAGAAGCTGTTACATTGGATCCCTTCTCAGTTTGTGATCTGCGTCCAGCAATTGCAAATATCTTTTAGAGCATCTGAACTGTGGATAGTTTCACACGCGTTATAGATACAAAACGGAGAAATCTTATGCTTTCCGAAGACGCCTTTCTTTCTAGGTCCCCTCCTTCATTGAAAAATTTGTAATTAAGTAACCAGTAGAGTAAATGTAACAATTTTCTGCTTGCGTACATAGGTGTTGACGGAGAATCGAATTGTCGAAAAAATAAATACTTTTCCATTTTTGACATTCTTCATATTTTGTTTTTCGGATTTACCAACTAACAATACAACATTTTTGTTTCTTCAATTGTTTTCGTATCTTGCTTCGTTTTTGAGAGAAAAAATAAAAACCACTTCATTGCATGTACAAAAAGAATACCTATGTATTGAAAAGTTAATTAAAATATGAGGTAAAGGTAAGTTTTGATGTCTAATTTACCTGTTTTCTCAATAACAGGTCAAAAATGAATAATTTTACTAATGCTGAAATGGCCCAGATGCATTTTTTCAATTATGGCCTAGAAAATGGAAATGCTGAAGAAGCTCGGCGAATTTATCAGGAACGTTATCCAAACCGAGTACTGCCATGCGCCAAAACATTTAGACAGCTCCATGCAAGATTGAGTGTGACTGCGGGGTTTTAAACGTAATACGGAACTTCCTGGCAGACCTGCAACAGTAATCACGCATGAGTTAGAAGAGGCTATACTTCGAGAGAAAGAAGATGATCCTTCAACTAGCCAGGAAGGTAGCAGTGCAACTTCAAACAAGTGCATCAACTGTTTGGAGGGTTTTGCATCTTTATCAATTATTATAACCATACCATATTCAACGTGTGCAAGCTCTGCTTCCCCGTGATTTTCAGCCAAGGTTTGATTATAGTAGGTGGTTGCTGCATACAGTAGCACATTCATAATAACAATTTTTTACCGAACATTTTAATTACTGATGAGGCCTCTTTTTCCAGAGAGGCCATTATGAATTTTAATAGCGAACATTTTTGGGTGGACGATAATCTTCATAAAATTAGAGAAGGTTGTTTTCAGTAACAATTTTCGGTGAATGTACCCAAGCAGCATCGACAGTGACAAGTACCAGTGTTTAAGTCTTTGTAACTTATATTTGGGATATGGGTAGAAATTGGAACCTTAAATGCCTATTTAAACAGAAAAATACTAATGATCCTCTGTCGCAGTTACTATAATAACGTAATAGTTACTCCAAATTTCTCACATGGAGTAATGACATAGCATATACCCACACCAAAGTCATATATAAACTAACCAATAACTTCAAAAAACGTCTTTAACGTATTTTCACTGTAAAGTCGCCGATCATTAGTGTCGGGAACCATGGATTTTACCAAAATGCGTTGCCAAAGTGATTTTTACCAATGAGTAAAAATTAACAGTAGTCGCGACTTAACCAGGTGCTGTAATATAACTTTAAAGTTAGTACTATATTAGTCACCGTAATCGTTGCATGTAGCGTATTAGTAAGTTATACTACAAAATGGTACCGCAAAGTTGCGCTAACCAGTTAAATTAATAGTTTTGCGACGTTGGAGTGCCCGTAACCGCTAAAAGTTACTTTATAGTTTAGGGGAGAGTAGGGCAACTTCGACATGTTAAGCTTTTTTAGGGCTTAAAAACTAATTGCTTTTGAAAAAAATAAATAAAGCGTTACTTGAGCATAGAACGAACATTTCGGAATCAAATTACTGTAGGCACATAAAGGAAAAAGAAAAAAAAATACAAAAAAAAAATATTTTAATATTATAATGTTAATTGGCGAACTTGCCCCCATCCGTGGGGCAAGTTGGACAGAAGTTGGACAGAAATTTTAACGAAAACTTAAATTTAATTTCTGCACATGTCACAACAAAAAGTAGATGATCGTGCTTCTTCAAAATCCGTACATTGTTCATGAGACCATTGCTGACACTGATAACAATGTATCCAGTTCTTCTCCGTCGTTCCGTATTTCTCATAATAATAGGTGCAAAATGTTTCTTCTTTACCTTCTTCTATGGTCTTACATTTAGCAGTTTTTCTTTCTATTTGCTTTTTCTTTTTAGGTATTTTTTGATTTGTTAAATTTCTTCTTACAGCTTTTTTTCCTTTTGGGGAACTTAATTTCATTTCAAGGTCGGATTTATATGGCGAAGATGTAAGTTCCTCCGATCTTTCTTGCTTTCTTTTCCTTTTCATCGGAATAAAATCTTTCGGTTTCGGTAACGGGGATATCTCGCTAAAAGATGTTTTTTCATGTTCTGCTATTTGATGCTCTTTTTACCCACATGTCGACTTTGAAGTCCCTGGTTGTGGATTTAAAAAGAGATTAGTTCCAATTTTGATATCCGTGATGGGGTCAATAGATTCTTTATTGTTAACTGCAATATTGATATCCGTGATGGGGTCAATAGATTCTTTATTGTTAACTGCAATATTTCTGATTTTTAACGCATCCGCATCGTCTATGTTGGCGTCCATCTCAGGCATTGGTTCCTGTAGATTAACTTCTAAATAAGAATCGGCTGCGGCTGGATGACCAATTACAGCAGTGCCACCTAAAAATTCGTGATCACCAAACACGTCGTCATTAAAAGGAAATATGCCTGATTTTTCAAAACTTTTCAAAATGTTTGTCGGTGTAAAACTTTTTATAAATGCCTCTTTAATCATAGGTCCCATAACGTAATCGCTAATTCTTTCTCCGGGATGATTTGTCATAAATCTATCCATCTCCGACGAAAGGTAGCACTTAAAAGGTCCGAACACCCCCACATCAAGAGGTTGTAATTTGTTACTTGTGTGGGGAGGAAAAGTGATCATAACTATGCCATTATTCCGACAATAGTTTATTGCATCAAGAGTTCTGTGGCTACCGTGTCCGTCCAATAACAATAACACAGGTCTTTCTTTAGACGGAAAAACACATTTAATAAAATGGTTTAAGAATTTAAGAAATAACTCTCCATCACTCCAGCCTGAGGGATTGCAGTAAGCTGCAGTATTCGGAAACGCTCCCACTGTTAACTGAAGATTCATCCTCACTCTAGGATATATAATAAATGGAGGAATAAATTTTCCTGATGCACTTATGGTGCCTATCATTGTAATATTTTTTCCTCTTTCTGCAGACGTTATCCGGCCGATTTGTTTGACGCCCTTTTCTGCCACTATTTTACATGGTTTCTGAACTACGGATAATCCCGTTTCATCTATGTTAAAAATCCTTGACGACGGAAATTTATATTTATTCATATTCATTCCAGAATAGAAAAAAATCGTTTAACTTTCTCCCTCGTAAAGCCTGCTACTCGGGCCATGCTGGTTGTTTCCGGAGTCCTCAGTGATAGATGTTCTGTTCTGTTAAATGAAATAAGCCAGTCCTTGCCAGCTATTTTTTTAACTTTGTTAAACGGATGAGACAGGTTATTTTTTTCTGCGTACTGAAAGGCTAGCCGCCTTAGATCAGTCGAGGATATACCATAAAACATTTTTTGCAAATTCACTATGTGATTTCTCAATTCCTGTCTTTGTCCTTTATTAAAAACCGGTTTGTATCGTCCTTTTTGGTGTTCGTCTGGCACGTCTTCTTCGTTCAACCAAAAGCGAATTGTATTTCGTGGAACGCCGAATTTTCTTGCAATTGCACTAAGATTCATTTCGGCCTCTTTTGCTTCTGCTACAGCACTTTGCAGCTGCTTTTCTTCATATGTAGATTGTCGTTTTTTTTTTATAATTTCGTACCATATTTACAACCTGAAAACAAAATATTAAAACTAAACGCAAGTGGGGCAAGTTCGACAGCGTCGAATTTGCCCCACTAAACATTTGACAAAGTTGCCCCACCTGTGCGGAATATAAAAAAATGTTACATAATATTTTATAGTTGTCACACTTACCGCCTACTAAGTCGTACTGTCAAAAGAAATTGATAAAGTTACAGGGTAAACATTAACATTTATAAAGCACACTGTCCTATCTGATCAAAAACTTGATAACAATACTAGTCAATTCTTAGATCGATATTGTAAATAACTCGCTTTTTACGTTTTGCGCCCAAATGTTGCAACCACCTCGTTGAAAGTTAGAGCACAACTGACCGTTCATTCGGCGCGCCAGTCGAGCTTGGTTGGGTATTTCCCAAGGCTAAGGAATCAGAGCCGGGCTCATTGACGAACTTGCCCCGCCTGTCGAACTTGCCCCACTCTCCCCTATGCCAGTTTACGGTAGGTATTATTTATTCCAGATTGATGCCTACATTTTGAGGTTATAATACCGTGTTATTATTTCGTGTAGTTTGTAAGGTGGCAAACAATTGAAAAATGTCTAGTTCAATGGGAAAAATAAAATTATCTAGGCACTCGACCACTTTTTACAGAAAGTTTAAAAAACAGCTAAAATGTTATTCATCAGAAGAGCAGAATTTAAAACAGTTCTTTCTTGTTGTTGCCAAAGCGCCCAATTTAGCGGAAGTAGAAAAAGTTTATTAAATAGGTATAATTTTAAAGTCTTGGAATTAGTGAAGTTTTTGATAAAATGTATGATCATTATAATTGTCAAATATATTAATATTACAATTTATTATGAGTAGGCTCTATCTCAAAAACTAGAGCTGATACGAAGAAAAGCTAAGTGTTTTTTTGAATCACCGCATTCAAAATAACTAAAATTATTTGTTTTTTCTTCGACACCAAGACAAATAATTTTTTTTGTTGGGCTGTGTTCTTTATGGAGTCACCTAAAGTCTCTTGTATACAAGACGCCTGTACTTGATGAAAACGACTTAAGAATTCAAATTATTGAAAATTGCAATGCAATACCAAAATAATGCATGCAATTATGCACGTGTAACAGAATTAATCGTGAGACGATTTCAATCGTGCGTTTTATCAGAAGGTGGCCATTTTCAATATTTGCTTTGATTGACTGGTGCATTTTTTTTGTATCATTATCTAAAAAAATAATTTTGTTTTTAATTTAAATGTTTTAATTAACTTTCAAATACAAAGGTATTTTTTTTAATCATGCAATAAAGTGGCTTTTATTTTTTCTCTCGAAAATGAGGCGAAGTTACGAAAGCAATTGAAGGGACAAAAAAGTTGTATTTTTAGTTGGTAAATCCGAAAAATAATTTCAAAATTAGAAAAAAGTCAGTGATTAGATTAGATTAGATTAGATTACTTTTTATTGACCACATTCTGTACAAAAAATACAATTGTAGCAAGTCACAAGTACACTATAAAATAATAAAATACAATAACTTTCCAATATATGGACATATACCACACAAAAAATATTTATATAATATAAATGTATATAAAAAAAAATATAAATGTATATAAAAAAACAATGCGACTACAATAAACCAACAAAACATACAATAGCGGGATCCTATTTAATATTAAATAAGGAGGAACACCTCTCCGGGTGGATAAGGGCGTCCGTGTACTCACGCACCGTGTAAAATGCATTGGATAAGAGAAATTTTTTTAAAACTGATTTGAAGGCAATAAAATTAAGATTTTTTACTGTTACGGGTAAGCCGTTATAGAAATCAATATTCAAAGAATTTTTTAAAGTTTTACTAAGCCGATATTTAGGGGCTCTAATTAAATTTGCTGATCGAGTATTATAGTCATGATAAGAATAATTAAGTTTAAATTTGGACGTGCTTTCATGAATCTCTAAAAGTTGATAATATATATACAATGATGGTAGTGTCATTATTTTTAAATCAACAAAATAAGGCCTGCAATGATCACGAAATCCCGCACCAGCAATTATCCGAATCACCCTCTTTTGAAGTCTAAATATAGATAGAGCATTTGAAGAATTACCCCACAAATAAACTCCGTAAGAAATGTGACAATGGAACATAGAAAAATAAACAGTCAACATTGAGGAAGCACTAACCACGCTCTTTAGCCTTCTCACAACAAAAATTATTGATGATAGTCTACTCTTTAACACTGCTATGTGAGCATTCCAATTCAGTCTATTGTCTAGGGTAATACCCAGGACTTTTGCACTTTTTTCACAGGTATCACTGATTTTAGTAGAGAAAATTAGTTCCTGTGTTTTATCGATATTTAGTTTTAGATTATTCTGAGTGAACCAAGCCTCCACCCCGACCATAGCCTCACCCATCCCCACATCCAGCTCCTCGCGACATCCAGCAGCGGTTATCAAAGAAGTGTCATCCGCATAACAAACACTCTTATTTGGGAACAAGTACAAAAACAAATCATTCATGTATACAATGAAAAGTAAAGGCCCAAGGACAGAGCCCTGTGGCACCCCACTCCCCACCATACACACATCAGACACATCACCATTAACACACACATATTGCGTTCTAGATGTCAAATAAGAGCTTAACAACTTAAGAGGCAATCCTCTGACACCATATTTTAATAGCTTCAAGACCAAGAGGTCATGAGAAACACAGTCGAAGGCCTTGCTCAGATCACACAGGGCAAGGCCCACATGTTCTCCCCTCTCAAGGCCCTCGACTATGTCTCCAACCATCTTGGCTACTGCTTGCACGGTAGAATGTTTTTCACGAAATCCAAACTGTGATGAATGTAAGATATTATACTTTTCAAAGTACTGATTTAGACTATTCCTAATAATTATTTCAAAAACCTTTCCAAACAATGGTATAATAGAAATAGGGCGATAATTCTCTGGTAAGCAAGCATCGCCATTTTTAAATAAGGGGACCACTCGAGACTTTTTAAAAGAATCGGGAAAAATACCCTGATATATACACATATTATATAGGCGTGTCAATGGTTTCGCTAAAATCGTAATTATTTCCTTCAGAACACAACTATTGAGCTCATAAATATCAAAGTAATTTGACCTTTTTAGGCAGGCTACAGCACGTTGAACATCACTCTCCACAATGGGTAGAAGCGCAAAAGAATTTGACTCTTCTGGAATTTTAGATAACAAGGTATTCTGAAAGTCGTGGTTTATATCAAGAGTCTTGACAATCTCAGAAGCCACAGTTACAAAATAATCATTAAATTCGTTAGATGACAAATCATTACTGGAGTGTGAGCTTTTATGATGATTTCTCTCAAAGTTTATAATTTTCCAGACATCTTTAGCCTTATTTTGAGAAATATGAATATATCTATCGTAAGCTTGCCTTTTTGCAAGGATTATAGAACTTTTATAGTCCTTTTTTAATACTTTAAATAAGTCTTTATATAAAGGGTTAGAGTGGCGTACATTACAATAATATTCGCTTAAGTGCTCCCCGGGAAACCACTGGACTTAATAAATTTAATCTAGTTAGGGCTAATTAAGCCCCTTATCATTATGAATAGCGGTACCGAATTTATCGGGAAAAGGATATTTTAAAAATATGTAATAAAACGAAATAATAATAATTGAATAACTTTAACACCCTGTATATCAAAAACGAAGCAGCTTCGGACATATGATCATATGAACTTTTTCTCTTAGAATATCATAAGGAATCACCTCCTTAAGTTACGGACCGTAACTTCTGAAACACCCTGTATAAATATTATAAATATGTTATACAAAACTGTAAAATAAAATAAAACAAACACAAAGTATTCATACATGTCAGCACTATACCAACTTAATAATCATCAGCATTATAAATCATGAGGACATTTTTATTTTATTAAATTATCAAATTAGTGAAGTAGGTATAAAAAAAATGAAGTAAGTACCTATCAAGTTTTGTATCATGGCAAAATTTTAGATTTAGAAAAAAGCGGACAAAACTAAGTTAATAATATTACACTGTATGTGTTATATGTTTAAATCAATATAAAAGAGTCGTTTATAATGTAAGGTGATAGGATTATTAACTGATTATACGCACAATGCTCCCATTTCTTGGTCCATTAAAAATGCGGCGGCAAACGGTCATCTGGTTTATGTAAGTTGTGTAAGGCTTAGTGCCCCACACAGCGAGTCCAATTCCATAGACGTAACTAAATTCTTCTTTTAGCCAATAAATGATTAACCAATATTAAAAATACAGCATAAAATAATAATAATAATCTCCATGTTTGCTCGGAAACAATTATTTGAGATTTCCAAATATATATACCAATATACAGTGTGTCCCGCTTTTCATGAATACACCCTAATATCTCAGTTATAAATAATGAGATTTTCTCGAAATTTGGGTATGTTGGGAAAATGAAGTATTTGGCATAGTGAACATTTTTATTTACCATTGGCGTGCATTGTTGGTGGGGTAGAAAAGGCTTTTCTTTTTGGAAAAGGATATTAGGGCTTATTTTAGATAACTGTTTCTATCAGATTTAGAATCAGCATCCCCAAAAACCCCTTAACTCATATTTTCAAAATCTCGAAAATTACGATTTAGGCTTTTTTAAAATTTTGCTAAAATACGCGCGCTCTGATAGCGTTGGCATGCTGACCCGTTTTGCTTTTAAGCAAATTAATAAGCAAAGAGCGCTTTGAAACAAAACGTTTTTGTTTGACATTAAGTAATTCGTACGAATTGTCAATAAGTGACGCAGTGTTACTTAACTGTTAATAAGATGGCACAAAACCAAAGAGTAGTTCTTACAATTGGAGAAAAAGTAGACATTATTCGCTTAATTGGTAATAATAAAAGATCTACGCGCCAGGTTGCTGGAATATTCAATGAAAGGCATCAGGATCGAGCACCAATTACTCACGATACCGTTGCTAAAATCAACAGCAAGGACTGGAGCGGTTTTCAAGATAAGACCAAGGAGGTACAATTTAAATGAAAGACATTATCCAGACGACGAACGTATCTTAGCAGAATTTCAAGACAACCCAAATGGTAGTTTAAGGGTAGTTGCAAGGATACTGAAATTAACGAAAAACAAAGTATGGAGGTGCTTGAAACGCAATAGGATTAGGGCATTTAAACCAAAATTTCTACATACTCTGTTAAATGGTGATTTTGAACGGCAATTTGAATTTTGCTTATGGTTGCAAGGTAACTATAATAACGACAGACTTTTTCTAAAGAACGTTATGTTTACTGACGAGGCAACGTTTACGTTAAACGGTGTGGTATCTAGTCAAAATTGTAGGTTTTGGGCAGACGAAAATTCGAATTGGGTAATTAATTGTTAAAACCAGTACAGTGAAAAAGTGAACGTGTGGCGTGGCATATTTAACGAACGAATTGTTGGCCCTTTTTCCTGGATAACTTGACCGGACAAAATTTTCTACATTTTTTACTAAATGATTTTTATGATTTTCTCATGGAATTGCCTTAAGCACACAGACAAAACTTCATCTTTCAGTTAGATGGTGCCCCCGCACATTATTCTATGATAGTTAGGAACTTTTTAAATGCAATTTTCCCTATGAAGTGGATAGGTACAAATTCTCCTTTAAAACCATGGCCCCCCAGATCGCCGGATATTACCCCTTGTGACTTTTTTTCTGTGGGGGCACTTGAAAAATAAAGTGTATGCTACTCGGCCGCGTGATAGAGAGGAACTTTGCATTAGAATTAGGCAAGCGTGTCAGGAAATTACTCACCATACTTTAAGAAAAGTGAATGTACGTTTAAGAAGAATTGTTGAAAAGTGTATTGTTTTAGAAGTTAGTTATGTTGAAAACAGAAGAATAAAATAAAGAATTTATTAAAACAAAACTTTTTTTCTCTAAAATCAGCTCCTGAGATTTTGAAAATATGAATTAAGGGGTTTTTGGTGATGCTGATTCTAAATCTGATAAAAACAGTTATCTAAAATATACCCTAATATCCTTTTAAAAAAAAAAGCTTTTATTAGCCCAACAACACCGCGCGCCAATGGTAAATAAAAATGTTCACTATACCAAATACTTCATTTTTCCAACATACAACTACCACCAAAATTTTAGGAAAATCTCAGTATTAATAACTGAGAAATTAGGGTGCATTCATGAAAAGCGGGACACACGATATTTTAATTGGTGGTGTTTGTTCCAACAATACCACGAATTAAATTCCCGTTTAAAATCAAGCCGTATAGACGAAAAAAAATAACTATCTTCAGAGTATATTCCATAAGGTGTTGAGGATTTGCAAAATAATATTTATTAATGTGTCCAATATAAATTTTTGCTATGAATTCAGTTATTGTCGGAATTTTTATATTACTTGAGGAAAATAATATTGTATCCTCTTTTATGGCACGCTACTGGTAAAACGCGATGTCCTGGCGCCACCGACTGGGACAGGGATTCTTCCCGACGATGTACGGGGCCGTGTAAACACTGCATGTGTCAAAATCCGAATGCTCATATTGGCGGCCGTGTGAAATTTATTGCTGGCGCCATCCAGTTGTCATATGTATCGCTATGGTAATTTAGATTAAAAAAATGAAAAGGTTTTGAACCGAAAAGGATTTTAGATATGCATAAAAGTATTAGTTATTATACATTCGGTATTAGGGATTCCCTAATCAAATGACAAAATTTATTTGGTGGATGGTTCCTGTTGTACAGAGATGATGGTAACAGACAGATATACAAAGTGTGTCCTAAGTAAGCAGAAAAAGTTTAGGAGCATATTCTTGAGCCAATTTTATGAAAAAATGTTCAAAAAATATGTGGTCTAAAATGCTCATCTTCAATATAAACAGTGTGAAAGTTTACAAAAAATTTCCTTTCTTTCTTCTTTTTGCGAAAATCTACAAAACACATAAAAATAAATGATTTATATTTAGAATGCATACATAGGACCTTAAAAATCATAAATTGCATTCACTCACCAGTGGCGTGCGTATGGTGCCAGGGCCTATTTTTGATTTAGTTGGGCCGCAAGGCCCAAGCAAACCTCCGGCCCACAAATATCTTATGACTTTTCTATAAGAATTTTTCTGCTTACCTTTGGCACCTTTAGTTTGTTGTTAAGTTTTATGATAAAAGATGTCTAGTTAAAACTAAATTTTCAATTAATTAATTAAAAAATGGTTTTAATAATTCTAAAAACTTAAATAGAAACTTTTATTTCACAAAAACATAAATTAGATAATAAAAAAAAACTAATATATTTAAACGACACTTGAACAAAATTTCCAATTGGAAATTAACAACACAACAAAAAATGAATAAAAAAAAACTTCTGCTTCTGAGGAAAAACGAATAAAATAAAGAGTTAATAATAAAAAGAAACATCTACCTAATTCATTTTTTTACGTACTTTCACTTCAGAAAATTTATCCATGATAGCATTTATTTCTAATTTATCGAGAATATCGCTTTCTACGTTTAGAATGGCCAAAGATAAAACATTTTCTTCATTCAATGAGTTTCCTAAATAGGATTTTACCCATTTTAATGTAGAAAATGATCTCTCGCCGGATGCGTTACTGATAGGAATAGTTAAATATATTCGCAACAATACCTCAACGTTAGAGAAGGTTAACAAAATATTGTTATCAATTAAAAATTTTAACATTTCCTGGGGGGTCTTTAGAGGAAATATCATTTGATTTACAAAGTGCTTTAAATTGTACAATTTCATCCATATAGTAAAATTTTTTAATGTTTTTATACTTACATTAAATCTTTCATCTGAGGATTCGGTGAAAAATACATTTACACAATTATACGCTTGCATTCTCATTTTTAATTCAGAAATCAATTTGTCACATATTATAGGAAAAAAAGTATTTATTTTAAAGTTCTTAGAACCGCTTAAAGTAATGTCTTGTGCAGGGCCTTTATCAAAACACTGTTTTCTATAACGAAATCTTGAAATCTCATCCTTGTTATCAATATTATTAGGCTGAATTTTTTTGGCTTCCTCTTCAATTTCATCAAACTGTTCTCTAACACTCTAAAGAAGTCAGTCAATCCACTACACAGTATAGTGTATAAGCCGCAGTTAGATTGGCTTGATTATCTTGTAGAGATTTACTGGTGGAGTTTATTCTGTCTAGGATAATTTTCCAAATTGCTGTTATCAAGGCAAATTCAAATGTATCCATTTTATGAAGTAAAACTCCAGCTTCTGTTCTGGTGGACTTTTTTTGATTTGCATCAGCATTTAGCTCTACTAGCGCTATTTTTATTTCACTAATTTGGCTTGTAAAACATTTGATACAAGATATTCTGTAGTATAAAAAAATATTGCCACAAAACTTAAAAACCTTTCTACTGGTTGACCATTAGGTAAAACATATTTAATAATGACAATTAATTGATCGATATGAGAAATATCGGGCGTTGAATCGACGATAATGGAAAAGTACTTTGCCACTTGCAAGTCTGTGATAATAACATTTTTTACCTCATTTGCAAGAAGGTGGATAAATTCATTGCAAATGGTTAAAAAAAGATAGTTAACATGCCCACTTCCAATGTTACTATTACTATTATGTTACTGTTCTGGAGGTGTCCAGATAAGAACGAGTCAAACTCACTAAGGAATTCCAACGAGCCTAAATATTACCATTCCCTTTTGTAAAAAGTTTAGTCGTGGAACCATAAAAGGGTAACCCATTTTTGATAAAAACTTAATGGTTATTAATTAATGTTATTTTTTTTCAAGCCTTTTACGGGCCCCACTTCCCACCGGGCCTTATGTGCCTTTTGGTAAAATATGGCCTGTATGGTCCTACCAGATAAGTTCTTTATTTAAACAAATAACCGTTTATGAGTTCTTTTATATAATACCTGACTTTTCTCTTCCTTTTTTAAAGTTGGCTTTGGCCGTTAAGTATATGGCATACTGTCGGGAGCGAATAATCAGTGGCGTTGCCAGGGAGCGTAGCTCGGATCGTCTAACTACTTGTTCACAACAAATGTTAACTCATCAGTACCTAAGATAAAATTATATAAAATTACACAAAAAAAAAGGAACCTGGCTGTTTTTGTGATTTTCTGTTCTGATTTTTATTTTTCTTACTTGAGAACCAAGTACGTACTATCATAGCAAAAAGGGCGTGACACCCCCCCCCCCCCCCCGAACTGCGTATAATAACCTTAATACACTCTGGACGAAAATTTTGAGAGTACATAGTTGAAAACTAATTTTTTAAATACTCTGGTCATTCCTCTTTAAGAGACATCTCAGACAAATTAGAGTTATTTTGACCTCGCACCGGAGAGAATGCTATATACTTACCAGACCCTGTATACCTAATGCTTAGAAGTAAAATAAATATATTAGGCCTTTTACCTAGTGATATATTTAAAACTAACATTCAGCATATTTGAAATGGCTCCAGTTAAATACAGGGTGTTTCATAAGTACGGTACGTAACTTAAAGGGGCGATTCCTTATAATATTCTAAGAGAAAAAGTGCATGAACATGAACATATGTGATAAGGGGCTTAAGTGGCCCTAAGTAAATTAAGTTTAGTAAGTCCAGTGACTCCCGGGGAGCACCTTAACGAATATTATTGAGAAAAAAATGTACGCCACTGACTTTTTTCTGATTTTTGTTTCTTTTTCGGATTTACTAATTAATAATACAACTTTTTTGTTTCCTGAATTGTTTTCGTATCTTGCTTCGTTTTCGTGAGAAAAAATAAAAACCAATTTATTGCATGTAAAAGAAGATAAGTAGGTACCTATGTATTTCAAAGTTATCTAAAACATTTAAGTTAAGATTAAAATAATTTTTCTAAATATCGTTATGAATAACAGTACCGAATTTCAATAAAATCGGGGAAAAGATAATTAAAAAAATTATAAAAAAACGATTTTTTCTAAAAAAACTTTAACGCCCTGTATATCAAAAACGGGGCAACTCCAGACACATGTTAATATGAACTATTTCTCTTAGAATATCATACGGAATAACCCCCTTAAGTTACGTACCGTACTTTTGCAACACCCTGTATAGTAACCACGTTAAGATACAAGATGTTTCTAACAGGTACATATTATATTTAATTCAGGAATATTTTTGTTGTTTCAAGAAAACCTGTATTATTAGTTAGTATTATATTTGTTTATTTTAGGAATAAAAAGTATTTTAACATTTTAATATTCTATCTGTATCTTAAATTTGGGCATATTACAGGGTGGCCCACTCTCAACGCAGGTTTCCATAGCATCTAAACTACTCAACTTTTTAATATTTTTTAATAACAGAGTCATAGGGAGGCATTAGGCCTACAATTTAAAATGATTTTAAATTATACAGGGTCTCCCAAATGGTCAGGGCATATCAAACATACTTTTTTTTTAAACTGAACACCCTATATCTTACATTATTTTTGAATTCTACATAAAATAGCAATTTTTTTTTAATGAGTGCATTATAACTCTAAACTTAATAGTTTCCGAGATATCGACTTTTCAAAAATAGCATTTTTAAACTTTGACAGTTTCTAACTTGTTAACGGTATGTCTTGGAGCAAAACGGCTCACATGTCCCTATCTTACTTATTTATTATCTTTCCAAAAATTTCAACTTCCGGTTAAACCGGAAGTACTTTTTCCCGGCTTTTGAGCTACATCCGGTTTCACCGGAAGTTGACACTTTTAGAAAGATAGTAGGAAAGTAAGATAGGGACATGCAAGCCGTTTTGCTCTAAGACGTACCGTTAGAAAGCTAGAAGCTGTCAAAGTTCAAAAATGTCATCTTTAAAATCTCGATATCTCAGAAACTATTAAGTTTAGCCTATAATGCACTATTTTTTTTTTGTTTCAAGAAAACCTCTATTATAAGTTAGTATTGTATTTGTTTATTTTAGGAATAAAAAGTATTTTAACATTTTAATATTCTATACCTATATCTTAAATTTAGAAATACGTTGTATTGTTATTACCATATATTATATACCAATTGTATGGATATCCCAGATGTACACATAAAATATATCTAATATAAAAATAATTATTGGTAAATTTACGATATATTTTCTCAGCTTAGAATAAAAGTAATACATTATTGTTATGGCTAAACCTATAGTATAGTAAATTTGGGAAATAAATCCAATCTAACAAAAATAAAATAAATGGTTCAAGTGTTATTAGTGAATGTAGTTATCCTTCTTGCCTAGTGTCTGGTGTTTGTAGGTTTGGAGACCTGAAATACAATAAACCAAAAAATTACAGTTCTTGTCACATAAAATTAAAAAAAAAATCTAGTTAGTTATAGTTACACTTTATAATAATAATATATAATAATATTCCTTTATTGCCAACTTAATCATTATGATGAAAAGCAGCGTCAAAACAAGAGATTAATGCTGCATTCGGTATATATTAACATTAATAAGAGAATAACAGAAAAATAACTAAGACATGGAATTAAAATTAGGATAAAGGAACAACAACATTTTGTTTTGTTAAAAACGAGTAAAGTAATCAATTTAGAGTAAATGATAAAAAAGCCTTAAAATTTAAATGATTAAAAAACAAATTAAATTAAATTAGCATTTGTTAATATATTTTGTATTGTATACATTTGCGTAGTGTGTACAAAAATTGTGTTTCGGAAAACGCATTTTCAAAGAATTGCGCTTACGAAAAATTGAGCATTTGACAAACTGTGTTCAAATAATTGTGATTCGAAGAATTATGTTCAAACAATTAACCTAATTCGATTTTCAGGCGATCAATAAATAGGTTTTTATATACATACCTTCAAATGTAAAGCAGATACTTCACATTTTGTACGGTCTTTGTTCCATAATATACATATTAGTAATCGTATTCTGTACAGCTGGAAAATATAATTTAAAAATATAAAAATTATTTATTGAATTTTAGGATCGGATAAAAATATCAGTATATTATGAGATTCTACAACTTTTGTATGATAACAAGAATGCTAAATACTGATTTCTATTAAACCTTGGAATCAACTAACTCAGTTCCAATTAAATACTTACACATCACTACCGACATTTTCATTGCATTCTGTTCCAGGCGGGCAAGTTTGCACTAATCCATATATTTGTATTATTCCAAAAAGATTTAAGCAATATTGATATGTTGTATCGGTTCTACAATAAACGCCTTTTGATCCACAGGAAACTAAAATTATCAAAACGAACGTTCATTAAATGTGAAGTATTACGAAACCATTAAAATTGATGATACTAAAACTTACTTGGATAATCAGCAGTTGTATTTGAAATTGCAATGACAAATATTAATAATAAAAAATACATTTTTGTTGAATACATTCTATGAGGAATAAAATAATGTACTACTACTGATACCCTTGCTTAATTTCTTCTTATTATATGCCTTGTGTGAAATGTTGTTTTAAAAGTGTGTTGCTATCAGTTTTTTTCTCATTCAGCGCCAAGCCATTCTGTCTAAACCATAGCTTCACTTCATTAAAGAATATTTTACCATTTTCCAATAAATCAGGAAGATTATTTTTTCCTGTTAATAAAGATGTATCATCGGCATATTTTAAAATACTTTTAGAAGGATCTGCCAAATTAATCAAATCGTTAACAAAGATAACAAAAATAAGAGGCCCCAGTATACTCCCTTGTGCAATTCCGTGCTCGGATCTTAAGGGCTCTGACCTACCTATAACCCCATCATTTACGACATTTACATACTGGACTCTATCATTTAAATAAGATTGTGATGCCATTTAAATAAAAATTAGCTTCATCCGATAAAATTATATTTGTTGCGAAGTTATTATCATTATTGCATCTTTTCATCATCAGCTCACAAAATTCAGCTCTTCTATCAAAATCGTCCTCGTTTAACTCGTGCACCAACTTTATCTTGTAGGGATGCAACTTCTCCTGCTTAAACAAATTTTTCACTGACTGACGAGACACATAAAATCCATTGCCATTGGCCTGGATGATTGTGTTGGATTTTCATGTATTGAGAGCATGATATCCAAAGCTTTGTCTCCCCCGGTTGCTGTTTAAGGTCGACCTGATCTAGCGGCTTCCCTAACACTGCCTGTTCTCGAAATTTCTTTACCACTCGACATACCGTTGACTGATTTATTGGAGGCCTAGTTGGATATAATTCATTGAAAAGTTGACAAACCTGATCTTGCGATGTTTTCATATTTCCGTAACCGCTTATTATTAAAATTTCAACTCGTTATTTCTCATTGAGATGAACCATAGTGTAAACAAATTAGAAATCAGAGAACAGAAAATTAAACAGGAACTCAAAATTGAGACCTCTTAGAACGCTGTCATGAAAAGACCTTGACACAACTGGTGGGTATTAGGTAGGAATAATTATAATTAGGAAGTTTTTCATTTTTGAGCTGTCATTATCTCGAAAACGTTTGCAGATAGGTGACAATTTGAAATACAAAAAATTAGAGTTTTCCCAGTAGAATCCAAATATGCAATCATATGCAGGGTGTTCCATTTAAAAAAGTAGGTTAGTCTTTATGGCGACCAAACCAGAAATGACAGAAAAGATTCATGCAGGTAGAAATGTGGGGAATAATTTACTGAAAAACTTTCATAAAGGTCACTTTTTCGTATACGATGTAATTTAAAAGTTACAGGCATTATGCGCGACTTTTTTGCCACTCTGTATTAGTGGCCAGTTTACACTTTTTGCGGACGACACCACTCTTTTCTGGCATTCAAGCAATGGGGAACTTTTGAAGAGTGTCATAAATCGAGATTTTCAAAAAATCAAAACTTGGTGCGAGTCTAACTCCGTTTGTTTAAATGTAAAAAAAAAACTAATATTTTGACTTTTGGCTTTAACCATAATGATCTTCTCTTGGATAACAGGCAAATTAAAAATGAAGCAACTATTAAATTTGGACTATTTATAGACTCTAAACTTAAATTTGAAAAACATGTCACTGAACTAAATAAGAATTTAGCATCGGGTTGTTTTGCTATTAGAGTGGTGTCGCAAGAACTCGGTTATTTAGGTTAGTCCAGGTTAGTTCAGTCGTTGTTTGAATCCCACATGAGATATGGTATTGCATTTTGGGCATTCTGTAATCAACATCTTTTAATTTCTGTTGCCGTTCTCCAGAAAAGAGCGCTTAGGTGGGTAGGTAGGAGTGGGGCAAAACATCGAGACCATTTCAGCCATTCTGTAGGAAGTTGGGTATTTTAACGGTAATAAGCCTATTCATTTAAAAACCGTATGTTAATTACATAAAAGATATTCAAATAATAATACTCAAAATATATAGAGTAGAGAGAGGCAAAGTTCTAACCTTCGGCTCCCAATTCCTAGACAGACTCTGACTAAGCACTCTCTAATTTACAAAAGTCTGAAGGTGTATTATAATCATTCGAGTATGGAGGGTAGTTTGGATTATGTGCGTTTAAGCTATGTGACTGTGTTGTTATTACTATGCCTACTATGATACATCCTGTTTAAGTTAAGTGATAATTCTGACCCAAAGCTTATTGGGTTTAAATGCAAATAGAAACTAGAAATCTAGTTCTTCAATCTCCTGTTGATTGGCCTAGCTAAAATTTTCGCTTGAATAATAATAAACCTTGCCTTTTAAAAGCGTTGTTTGATTTAAAAAAGGGAATTAACCTTTGTTTTTATTTAAAATGTAATAAAAATGCAAATATTATAATCCTTTCAAATTGTTGTTGAAATAAAGGTGTTTGTTATAAACGTCATTTAACTGAAAGTATAAAAGGAGAAACCGGACATTTTTGTAGATATACAGTGTTCTATTCTTTGCAAAATGAATTCCAAAAAATTGTGTTTTTATTATTATTATTTGTGGGCATGTCTATTGCCTCAAACAAGTACTATATTTCTTCTTCAACAACTTTTTCTCCAGTGTAGCTGAAGAAAGCATAAAGGGAATTCAACCATCAACAATAGACTACAGGGACTACATGCGGGAGACTGATGAGGATACAAATGTGGGGTTTGGCTTTTCGCAGGTGACCCAAAACCAGGTTAGAGAGGTACTTGACTCCTTGAAAAACAAAAATAGTATGGATGTTTATGGCATGGGTGTCTCATTGATCAAAAAATTAAAAAATGTCTTAATTTCTCCTCTGACAAAACTCATTAATCATTGTATACGATCCGGTTGTTTTCCTTCATCTCTAAAAAAATCAAGAGTGGTGCCTGTTTTTAAAAAGGGCGACAAAAATAGTTTAGGCAACTATCGTCCAATCTCACTTGTTCCAGCACTCTCAAAGGTATTTGAATGTTTATTAAAAAACCAATTATATGAGTATCTTGAATCAAATAATCTTCTTTCGGAAAGCCAGTTTGGCTTTAGGGCTGGAAAGTTCACAACTCTGGCTATTATCGAGCTGCTCAAATATATAGCAGAGTCCTTTGAGGAGGGTGAATATGTAAATACTACCTGCTGTGATCTGTCGAAGGCTTTTGATTGTGTTTCACATAGTGTTCTGTTGGATAAACTTAAGTACTATGGGCTAAATGGGGTGAGCATTGGCCTTCTAGAGGGTTACTTGCGAGGTAGAAGTCAGGCTACTGAATACGAAGCGAGGCTGAAATGAGATATGGCGTACCGCAGGGCTCAGTGTTGGGTCCCCTTCTGTTTGTGGTGTACATAAATTACATAAATGAGTCTATCCCATCGTCCAAGGTTATGCTGTTTGCGGATGACACTTCCATCACTGAGTCAAATGTTTGTAAAGAAAGACTGTATGAGAGTATGACTGAGTCAATGAACAGCTTAAGGGATTGGTTTAGGGCCAATGGGCTGGCCCTAAATGAAACTAAGACTGAGACCATTACATTTGGACTGAGGGAGCTGGAGGATGATGAGTCGACGGACGGGGTAAGGTTTCTTGGGATTTTATTAGATACAACTTTAAAATTCGATAGCCATGTAGATCAACTGGCCATACGTCTTTCAAAAAATATTTTTCTACTCAGAAATCTTAAAAACGTTTTACCTAAGTCCTGCCTTGTGCAGGCGTTCCATGGCGTGTTCCAGTCCGTGGCGTGTTACGGAATCTTGGCATGGGGACACTCGGCACACACTGCGCGAATATTCGCACTACAAAGGAAAGCGATAAGGGTACTAGCTGATCTTGATTATAGAGCCGATACCAAGCAAACCTATCAAGAACTGAGGGTAATGACAATACCATGTAGGTATATATATGAATGTCTCATCTACTGTCATAAAAACATTAACAAATATAACCTTAATAATTTCTATCACCACTACCCAACTAGACAAGCAGATTATATAAGACTCGACCATTTAAGACTCCAAAAATCACGAATATCAGTGAACTATTACTGTCCAAAGTTTTATAACAACCTGCCAACAAACTTAAGAGAGCAATCAGAAAAAACTTTTAAAATGAATATTAAGGAACTATGGATCAGCAATGCGTTTTTCAGTGCTCAGGAATTTCTTGATTTTACCTTTTAATAATGTACCAACCTGCAGTGTACTCTCAAATTTTAATTTTAGTCTTAAAATTGTATAATGGTAATTTTATGCTAAACATCTTACTTTTAAACATATTTGAATCTGTTGTACCTAGGTATTGTAATTAGTAAAATGAAAGTATTTGTATATGGTAAGCTTATTTGTAATGTTATTTTAAAAAATTTTTAACGTGTAAAACTTATTTCTTATTGTCCTTGACGACGGAAAGATTATTTATTGTAATTATTGTCCGTAATATATTTGATTGATTGATTGATTGATTGATTCTACTAATGTAAGTGTTTAAATATATAATCGCTGGATAGGTCCACGAGGTCTAATTGAATGACCACCAAGGTCTCCCGGCCTTACGCTATTGGCTTTCTTTCTATAGGGGTATTTAAAGAAGATATAGTGTATCAGATTAGACCAGACAACATTGAGGACCTAAAACCTGCATTTTAAATTGTACATTGTACTGATGCAGGGTATCCTATTGAAATTTTATTGAAATAAGTAAATACACTTCACAAAAATAATAATAATACAATGACATGGTTTGATGGTCTTACATTATGTATTATGCACCTAGGTGATAAATCACCTGTATGTGCAAAATACTACTACAAATATTGTTAACAAGTCATACAGCAACTGGAAAAGAGGTCATTAATTACAATAGAATATCCGCGGTTAAAGAGATAAATGGTGATCCAAGTAAAAAATGTTAAAAGCTATAATGTAAACTGGAAAAATGGTAAACAGCAATAATTGTGACGGTGACCTACCATGATAACGTCCACAGCCGCCTTCGTTCGTTACCTATTTTTTTTCTCATCAAATTGTCATATTGGATGCCTCAAAAACGAATTAAAATATCAAGATTAGTCAAGTACAACTTTTTTACGTATAAAAGACCCCTCTTTCATTATTTTTTGTACAACTGTCAAAAAAGTTGACATTTTTTCATCGCTATCGATACGTAAACCTTTTGTTTTTTTAACAGTGAAAAAAAGACTTTTTTTTACGGTGAAAAAAAGACTTTTTTTAACTGGAAAAATGATTTACAAAAAAAACGATAAAACATTACTTTTTAAAAAATGTATTGAAGTTTTTTGTACAAATTTACTAATTAATTACCAACTACCAAAAAATCTCATTTGTTACAATAATAATTGATGGTGAAGTTCGAACAATTGCTTCCAATATTAATTCCCGAAGCTAGTCCACCTTGCTGCTGATCAGAAACGCTAGATATTCCTTGAAAAGTTGAGTCCACAATTGTATCAGTTATATTGATTTGTTTGGAAGTAGAGGAACAATTTAATTTATTAGAAATATCAATTTTATTACTCAAACTATCTTCTATATATCCTTCTGCTATGGCGGCAGATTTCCAACCACCGTGGCGTTTTATAGATGTCATGTTACCCCCTGCATTGGCTAAGAGAGTTGCAGAACTCCTCCTAAAACAGTGACCTGTGTAGCTCTTATGCAATTCTTTTCCCAGCCATTTTGCAATCAAGCTAGGAATTTCCCCTATTTTATTTATTCCCACATGTTGGTCAACACATTTTCCTCTTGAATATTTTAAAAATAATCTCTTTTTGTGTGTATGGGACGGCCTTAGTACTCTATACTTGCGATATATCTCAATATAATCAGAATTTGAAACGGTAAACATTCTTGGGCAATAGGTCTTTGTATCCGGTATTTTAACAATCAATATAGACCCGGTATCTTCAATGTCATCAATAGTTACCTTCAATAATTCTTCACGGCGACAAGCACCGCTGATTTCCAAAATTAACGCAACCTACAATTAAAAAAATATTGAAATTACTGAAATAATACAAAATTTTGATCATCTGTACCTTATAAAGTAAATTTGTTTCATCATCAGCTTCTTGAATGAATTTATTAGTATCGTCTCTCGATAAAACTTTAGATTTCTTCCCTCGGTATCCGACGTTTTTGTTCTTAATAAAAGGCACCAATTTTGAAAACTTCTTTATATCAATATTTTCTTTAACATTCAATGTACTCTTCAACATTGAGTAGACACTCCATAAAGTAGAAGGTTTTACAGTTTTTGATTTCTCCTCAAAATAGCATATAAGTACCTTTTCAGACACTTTTTGTATATTTTTCTTGCCGCACCATTCACGGAATTGGTTATAATTTTTCTCGTATATAAATTTTGATTTCGCCGGTAACATGTTAGCTATAGCCGAATTTGCTATATCGGCTATATCTGAAGGAATCTCGCTATCACTATCGTAATCTACATCCATTTTAAGTACTTATACTATTTATTTAAAAAATTGCAATAAATATGAACAGCTATCAACGTATGACAACAAAACAAGCAACGTGCCAACAAACCATTTCTATAGTAACGACAGGGCTGTTAACTTGATTATGTGAAATTATATGGTAAAATTTTTATTATAATATACAATTTTACCGATTAATTCAAACTTTCAGTTGTACAAAAAATGTTGTTTGTATTTCGTTTGTGAAATTCGTGTTTTAATGGCACATTCGAGAGAATTTTTCGCCTCGACCTGCGGTCTCGGCAAAAAATTGACACTCTCATATGCCATTAAAAAAACACTCACTTCACGCACTTAATACAAAAATAACTATTAGATGAAACGGTCAGAAATGTGAGAGACAAAAAATATACGCGAGAATGTATCAAACTTATATTATGTAACTAGCGTTCTCTAGAAGGTATCTTATAACTGCATATGAAATCGTCTTTCCTGCCCTCAAAAACATAAATCATCGTCAATTTTCTAAAATAAGTTTTTACTTGGACTAGGTACCCTGTATATCTTTAACCGTGGATATTTTATTAAAAGAAATTATGCATAAATGACCTCTTTTTAAGTCGACTTTCCTGCTCCTGTATAACCCCTTATTTAGTTTTGAGTACCCGCCTCGAAGGAAAAAAGTTTGTTAAAAAAATTAAGAAATTCTCGTTATTTTGTAAACAGTTTTTATTTTTAAGAATAAAAAATAAATTTGTTAAGGTAAATGTTACTAAGCTCTTATTTGAGAACAACAAATGATTTACCAGTAAATCTTGCAATGGTAGTTTGGAGACCTGAAAGAAAAATAAGCATGAAACAGGATGTACTAACTAACCTAAACTAACCTAGGTTTATATGAACTTATTGTCTTAAAATCATGCACCCTCTTCAATATTAACATTAAGTTATGAAACACCCTGTATAAAGTAGGTTCTAGTCAGATAGGATTTTAAAAAAATTCTTTCAGCTACATTTTACGATCAAAGAGCTATCTTGTATTATACATACCTTTGACTTTGTTTCTTCTATTTTTCCATATAAATGATTATTATTAGGAAGATGTACAGCTGAAAAGCGAATTAACCATTAATTATACGATTAATTGATAAAAATCTACAGGGTGTCCCGTAAGTATATGTCATACTCTCGGGAACGTATAGGGGAGGTCAAAGTACCTGTCAAAATTTTGGCCCAACTAGTGCGGTGGCAAGTCCGTTCCTGACTTTATTGACGATGTAGAACATCTACTTTATTTATTTCTCAAGCCAGATAAAAAGGTACAATAATCAAAAATAGATCTATTTATAGTTCAATAGCCATTGTGCTAACGGGACACTAATTAAAAATATACAAATTTTTTCCTTAGGTACAACGCCGACTAACCGCCGGGTTACTATTTTATCTAATTATTTGTGCTAATTTTTTATTGGTAAAAAAAACTATTGCCACTGTTACCATAGCGACATATATTGTGTCACTCACTGAACGCTAATTGGTTTACCCGGGTAGCGGAGGTAAGTGTAAGTGGCTCGCTTTGTTACGTCAAGGGACCCTCTGAGTCCATCTCGAAAGAGGAAGTCCGCTCAAGACGGGTTCCACGAGAACGATCTTTTCTCAGAACACAAAGGTGTGATGTTTTCTCTGCGTTCTGATTTTCTTCGTTCGTTTTTCGTTGGGTCGCAACATATTTAGTCTTGTATTGAAACAGAAGATGCGTTTTATGAATCTTTATGGTCTACATAAAGTATTATGGTCTACATAAAGTATTAAAATTTCATTAAATTATACATGTTGGTTCAAAAGTCGAAGAGGTAAGTCGCTGGGTACCCCTTTGGGGCTCTGTATCTCCCTTAAGGGACACTTTAGGATTTCTTTCTATGACAAAATAGAGGTATTTTCACCGCTCCCGAGAGTGTGCTATATACTCACCGGATACCCTATATTATGAAGCCTTAGGAATTTTTGAACAAAAACGAGAAAACTGAATACTGATTTCTGTTTTCCTAAGAAATCAGTAATTGCTAATTAAATACTTACACAGCTCTACCGACAGTTTCATTGCATACGGTTCCAGCAGGACAGTTATACACGAATCCATATAATTGCACTAGGCCCAAAAAATTAAGGCAATTTTGATATGTTGTACTGGTTCTGCAATAAACGCGTTTTGGTCCACAAAATACTGAAAATATCAAAATGAAAGTTGATTGAATTGATTATGAAGATTTTAAAACTCTATTAAGTTTCAGTTGGTTGCAATCAAAATGAAAATTGATGAATTGTGATTGCCTACAGAATATTAGTTTAGTTTACGTTAATACTCACTTGGAGCAAGTGTAGTTGGATTTGTCGTTGATGCAGTGCTGGTTGTAATTGTGGTTGTTGCTAAAAGAAATAATAGTGGTCACATTAAATTTAACCAATGGCAAAATGACTAAGATGGATAACACTACAACTTACTTGGAGCAACAGTCGTTGTAGTTGTAATTGAAGGAGTGCTAGGAGTTGTACTATCTGTTGTAGCTAGAAAATAATAAAAATAGTTATAATTTTATAAATAATACATTATTGATTTAATACTTACTCGGAGCAACTGTAGTTGAAGTTGTTATTGAAATAGTACTTGCTGTTGTACTTGCAGTAGTGACTAAAAGCCAAAAAGAAAAATCATCACAATTAATTCATCAGTGTTAGCTATAGCTAATACAAAACAATTTCCGTTGCACATCAATTTTAAATCGGCAAGAAAACATGAGGAAATTAACCCCTTAGCGTCTAGTGTTGCCATGTGGCAACGTATGTATTACTATTTTAAACTCGGCGCTTGGTGGTGCTAGTTAGCTGATGCCCCTAAAATGTGTTACGCTTCATGCTAGGGACACTACGGCATTGTTGCTCCTAGTAACAAAAACATTTTAAAGGCTATTGCAAAGACAACCAATAGACCAAATTGTTTACATTTCTATGCGGCAAATCATCATTCCCTTTTTATTATCTATCTCTGTCGCTCAAGATTGGAGCTTTGCCGGCTTTGCCTGTCTGTTAGAAATATTAGGGAAAATTGTTTTAAAAAAATTGAATCAGTAATTGCAAAAACATCCAGAACCTTATATACAAAAAATTAAGGTGTGCGTATCAAATTATGCATTCACGCTTGTAATGTTATACGGATATTTTATTAAAAACTGTTAAAGACCTTAAAAAGTATTGAGATTATTATTATATATATCAAGCACTACGGCAACATTGTAATATGATTTTGCAACCGGAGAGATTAGAAGAATGACGGTAGCGATTGCGACGTTGGCAATGTGTCCTACCAGCTAGCTTGTGTTGTTGTGCCCTTATCAGGCGCGTATACAAGGGGGGGGGTGGGTTATGGGGGTAATTACTCCCCCCATCCTTCCAAGAAACAAAAAGAAAAACACTGACACATCGGTCCAAACTATTCGTGGAGAGACTGACCTATATAAAACAATGTGGTAAAATTTAAAAGATATTCTTTATAGTATTGGTACGGCTTTCAAAAATTGTGACCAAAATTTATTTCCATTTATTAAAAAATCACTGAAAATAGGCCTTACTTGGCCAAGTAGTGTTGCTACGGCTGAAAAAAGCTTTTCTTCCTTAAGACGCCTTAAGACCTGGCTAAGGTCAAACATGTCCCAAGATCGCTTAGTTGGTTTAGCTCTTTTACATGTACATGGTTGGGATGTTGAAATAAAAACCGAAGCTGTTATTGATCGCTTTGTAAACGAGTCAACTAGAAAACTTGAACTTGTTATTTAGGTTATTTAGTTTATTTTTGTTGTATATCAGTATATGTATACAGCGATTGATTTTTTCTTGTTATATTTTATCACGTTATGCCTTTCCTGTAACCAGTAGAGTTCCTGTTATATTAATAGGTCTATGTGTCTGTAAATCGCACTATTCACGTATTTACATATTGTTATATTTTATTGTTACCTGTTACCAGAGCTGGGCAGTATTTGTATATTTAAATACTTTTTAGTATTTAAATACTTTAAAGTATTTAAATACTTTGTATTTAAATATTTTCCTGAAACTGGTATTTGTATTTGTGATTGTAAATACTTTTAGAAGTAGTTGGTATTTAAATACTCGTAGAAAGTATTTAAATACCTTCGAAGTATTTAAATCCTTTCGAAGTATTTAAATATATATTAGAGTATTTAACATTTAAAAATAAAGAGGCAATAATTGCGGCAATTTCGCATCCAGCATTCAAAATGAGATGGA